>OU785246.1:270000-5070000 GCA_917051295.2 Erebia ligea
ATAAATCCCAATTTCTGAAAGCTAACTGAATAGGTTTGTCTTCTTCTAATAGTTTCAGCAACGTTAGCCTTTCACGATCTGATACTTTCACATGCGGAACACGCCATTGTATTCTCTCTATTTCTATTTGTATATTGTTAGCATCATCTAATTTTACACTGTTTAGATTAGAATTGCTCCGATTTAAAACAAGTTCATGTTTGCAATTCATAATTATTTTATTATAGTCTTCAGCAAATCCCATTATTTTATTCAAAGGAATTATTACACTGAAAGAGCCATCATTACTTTTAAACCCATTTATGTTCCAACCCCATATAGCTGCAACTTTACTTTGACCAGCATTCATAGATATAAACGATTTTATTGTTGTTGTTATTCCAGGATTCTTAATACGATCTATTTCAACACCATTCATCTCATATCTGATGTCTTGAAATAAAAACATTATTGCATTGTTGGTGAACTCAACGAGCGTACTTAAAGGTTTATGATCTTTCCCAATAATTGTTGCTTTTCCTTCAATGTAGATAAAACTAGCGCATGGTAATACGTAGATATCTTGTTGGTGTATAGGAATCCGAATCTCATCGTTTTCTTTAAAACTATTATTATAAGGGCTATATGTATGAATTTCATAGCTTTCAATAGAATTATCATGTTGTGGTAAATCAGTGATCTGAAGTATATTCATCGTAATTTAAATCCTAATGAGCGAAGAAACTCTTTATTAATTTTTAAGAGTGTTTTATAAGATTTGATACGTCTGCGACCTTGCTCAACTCGAGGAGTTGTAATGCGTTTTATTTGAGTATACGGATTTTTATTGAACACAATCATCCTTTTTTCTTAAATGAAGGCGCAAGTAGATACACTCTTCTCTGAAATCAATATACTGACTTTGCTCGTTAAGAATTTTTATATTTATCGATGATATGATATTTTTATTTACAGGAAAGTAAATAATTGTTTTCGGTATTTCTACGAATCTATAACCGGGCGGGACGTTTGGTGCAAATTCGTACAGAATATGAGATGGATATCCGTTAATATACGATCCTTTTATAAGATCACATTCGACTCTTATCACGGACAGAGGAAGAATGTTAACCGGGTTCTCCGATTCATGCCATTTATTTGCTTCTAATTTAACATTTTGATAACCTAATATAGATCCTATACTGTTATCTACATCAAAATTTAACGTATTCGAACAATTTATTAGACATTTTAAAGTATTGTTATTTGGCTTGATCATAATATCACAATCTACGACTTTACTTCGTATATAGTCAGCTATATCATAGAGATCATAAGTACCACAAGGTATTTTTAGTTTTTTACCATTTCCGTAAGCAAATACATTATTGTTCTCGTTAATGTTTGGTATTGAATTAAGAACTGAAAAGTAAACTAAACCACACTCATAATTGTCATCTATATTCAGAGGTGGTTGAAAATATGATTCAAGTGATGACTTTTGACCCGTGATGGTTATTGCAATAGACATGATTACAAACTAAACGATCTTAAGTGTCTACGAGCTATTTATTTATTTTCTTGTCATTCCAAAATTTTTGCAAAAACTTTAAACACAAATGTCCACAATTATACGGATGATCTCGCTGAAAGTTATCATAATTATAATATATTTCAGATCCAAAATATTTTATTAATTCTTTTGGTGGTTTTAAATTACCATAACTGTCGAAGTATTCGATATGATTGTCGTATTTTGCGTAGGCTACCCAATGACTGCCAGGATTTTTTGAACTATCTAAATTAACAATACCACATTCTCTATTAAAGGAATGTTTAGGTAATTCATCTCTCATGAATACTCCACGAAAATAAGGAATATTTTTAGAATAATTCATAATATCTATATTAGTGAGAGCTCTATTAGGTAGCCGGTTATTTAGTTTTTTTTGCTAGAAACACAAATTCCAAGACCTTTCTTGAAGGGCTTAATGCTTAATCCATTTCCAATAGATAATGATTCCATTTTTTCATTATGCCTTTTTAATTCATCCAGACGTTTTTCGGCTGCTTTGTAATCATTTATTGCTTTAGCTATTCCAGAAGCTCCACCAGCTAAACTCCCAACTGCAGATAACCCAGCGAAAATAGGTATCAATGGTAGAAAACCTCCCGCTTTTGGGATAGGAATGATACGTGGAATTTTAACTTTTGCATTTGTTGCTAGTTCCTTAGCAGCTGTCATCGCCAATTTAATCGCCATACTTTTACCCTTAGGTTTACATTTTTTAAGATGATTTTTTGCATGCGATATAATATGTTTCAACGGTTTCTTTATTCCACCACTTGAACTTAAGCCGCTTACTTTATTTTTGATCCCCAAACCGGCACCACATTTAACTTTAGCCAACATTGCTTTATTGACTATATGAGCTGCTATTTTTTCTCCTAAACTGGCGTCTGATGCTGTTATGCGGTTCCGCGCCATTTTCATCAGTTTAATATCAGCTTTATGACGATTACTTAAATCAGATGATTGCTGATAGGCTATATCGTGTTCTTTACAATATTCGTCCAACTGGTTAATAGCTTTCTTTTCATAAGACTTTGTACCTGGCCCACAATAGTTATATCCAGATAGATGAAGTTCAATAGGCAAATGATTAATTAACCAATTTAATATACTGCTCTTAATCATGCTCTTTAAAACACTGATTAAATCTCGTAAAGTAACTATTTAAATAGGATATTTAATTAAACTCACGAAACGATATTCGTCTTATCAATCCAGCTATTTTCAAGGGAAGGTAATCCTAGCCATTTTACGAATACTTTGTTTCTCTTTTTTTTTAATACTTTTTCAACAAGGTATAAGTTTGGATGTTTGGTTTTCTGCAATTCTTGAGTATAAAATGCACCTAAAATAGGTTGACCTCTAGAATCTTCGATTAAATATGTAATCGGATTTGTTTCATTCACTTTACTAATTTTAAATAATTCCGTTGACCAATTAGGTGTATATCCCTTTTCAAATACACCTTTATGCTTACTTATACGCACAAAATCTCCTACTTTCAAACACTTGAATTTATTTACAGATCTACACTGATATTTTTGATGATGATATCTTTCTAAAATCATTCTTTTATTACCTATGTTGACTTCACTTGGCTTTAGATTAATAGTACGATGACGTGAATTATTATAATTGTAAATTATTCTATCTAAGGTTCCATCAGTCCACTTGTATTTTCCGTTCAGGCTAAACTCTTTATACAGTTTTGATTTTAATGTTCTTATCAATCTCTCAACGATCGATGCTTTTTTTATGGTGTAAGTTGAATAGTGATTTATATTATGTATTCTAGTCATGTTTTTAAAATTATCGTTGTAAAATTCAGTCCCAAAATCCGTTTGCAAGTTTTTAGGCTTACGTCCATTTTTTAATAACGTTTTAAAAGCCATACATACATTTTCTTTTGTTTTGGATTTTAGCGGAATAGTCCAAGCATATTTTGAAAAAGTATCAATAACTGTCAAAATATATCTATAACCTGAGTTTTCCTTGGAAAAAATCTGCATATCTATCAAATCAGCTTGCCACAGGTCATCTATATCTCTCATTTCCACTGACCTCCGCGGAAAGTTTACTCTAGCACATTTATGTATTTCGTTTATCACGTCTACCTTGCTCATTTTTAGATGGTTTACTGTTTTCAATATATTTTTCCAATTGAGTTATTCTAGTGACTAAGCTTGTAACTAAATCATTCACAGTTGTTATTTTTTTGGTGCAGTCTGTAATACTACAGTCAACATATTCCTTCGTCACACTATCATTACAATCAACAGGCGTATGTAAATTTTTTATTATTTTATTGTCAGCATCTAAATTACCATCACTACATATTTTAAGAGGGCATTTATTTATGAACACTGTATCATTAACTGTTGGTTTTTTATTCAAAAAGTGTCCGAAAATATCAACGTTCATCTTTGAAAGTTAATTGAACACTAAATGAATGTTCATGGTACAATTGTTTTTATTCTTTGATGATATCCGCTTCTTTCAACTCTTCAATTATTGATATTATCTCGTTGTCATGATTAGTATTACCAGCACTTTTTGAAGCTATTAATAATTTTAACCTGTCAACTAATTCATTGGGATTATCCCAATAAACTAAATCTATGTTAGACTTATATTTTTTTAGTGTCGGCAATTTACCGCCATGCTTTGAGTTACTCTTTGAATCAAAAAGTAATGGTTTTATTATTTCTCGATATTTTATACCTTTATCGCCTTTAATTTGTCCATTGGCGTTATAATCTCTCTTATGCACATTTGTATGATGTAAAATATCTCTATACACTAGTTTATCAGTTTCTAAGATAATTGATAAATTAGGTTTCTTACGTAACAAAAGCTCTTTTAGGCCAGGAGTTAATTCATAAGATCGTCCGCCAATGTTGATCATAAAAGTGTTATTCCCGCTCGCATCTTCAATTTTAGAAAACCGCACCACTGAATCTCCAATCATCATATTTTTATTTTGTTCCTTTCGTATTCCGAAAGGTATATCCATACAGTCATAAATATCAATAATATCATCCTTTTGTAATGATTTATCTAAATCTGCTTGATTTGATTTATAAACACTATCAATTTTATCTTCATCATCGTCTGTATCTTTATCTTGTGACTCGTATTTCTTACTCTCAATATCTTTAGTTTTTATGGGAGTAGATATGTTTTCTGGACGTAAAGTCTCTTGTTTTTCTTTAAATAACTTTTTATTTATATTCACAGATTTAGAATTGTCAACTAAAACCTTAAGTGGCTCAGTCATAGGTTTAAGTAGTCTATTAAGTGTCAAATCAGTATGATCCTCTACATCACGTATATGTTTCAATTTATTTTTTATAGATTTAACCGAATGCACTAATTGTTGCTTAATACTCTTATCCATGTTACGAAATTTACGTGTGTTACCTATAAAGCAATATTCATTAATGATTTATTTTTATCGCTTTCACAATTATATTTTTTGTAAATAGTTTCATAGTTTTGTATTACTCAAGAGGTAATACTATATTTGAAAACAAGATCTTATCAAATCTTAATCAAATTTAATAAAAGTGTCAAAAGCTTTTCTGTATCTTCCTTTGTTTATAGAACAATCTTTATTAATAACTAAAAAGTCGTATGGTTTCCTCCACACCATCGTACAAAGATCTTTAAATTTAAGCCAAGACATATCTGAATTAACATGCTCTTCAAATATATGCTTAAGATTAGCATCATCTTGTTTAAATACAATCAGGAAATTTGCGTTGTCGCGTATTAATTGTTTTGGAATCTTGGAGTACGTTTGTGTTAAGTAGAAACAATCTAGCTGCCTATGTCTTCCCATCGCGAAGTAGTTACGTATGTTAGTTTGATCTTCACAAGCAACGTCATCGAATATAATTACTGAGTTTGATAAAGCTTCACTTGGTTGAATGATATTATTGTCATGAAGAATATAAAAATTGACTTCAGGAACACTTTTAAGAACAACACTCAAAAATTTATATTTTGGTTGAAATGCTGTTTTAGAATAGAGATATATATTTTGAAACTTGAGTCCATTAGGATGTAATAATAAACTAAGCATAACATTTGTTTTTCCACAATTTGATGGTCCACAAATTATGCAACGAATGGAATTAGGTAATAGTTGACTATGTTTTACGTACAATTTGTTTTCCAATATATTATCAATAGTATTTATTTCAAGTGAAAGATCTTGTTTAATCAGTTTCATTTTTACGTTTGATTTATATTTTTTACGCATAGCTTTTTATAGGTAATAAGAAAAAGGATTTTTAAGAAAATTAAAAGTATTAGACGTACTTTACTCATTTATTGACAAAATATAATAATATAAGAAAAATATAGATTTTACTTATACACACTTACAGTAATAAAATAATAACAGTTTCATAGTAGTGTATTCTAAAATTAAAATGATCATTAATACAGTAATAAATCTCTTCAACTTATCTCACATTATTTATTTTATAATATTAAAATATTGTACTACAATGACCCCAAGGTAAGGTTTCGATATTGTTTGGAAGTATTTGCCTTTTGTCATCATTTTTGTTCAAAACTATTTTATTAACTTCTTGAGTATATAATATATGTTTGATTGATTTAATCATGTTCATTTTACTTTTGAAACTTACATCACTATTTAAAGTGCTATTGTAATGATTTAATTGCAATCGTTTTGTTACCGATTTAGATACACCTTTTGCTTTTTTAATTTGGCCCTTTTTACTGTTTATGCAATACAGCTTAGCTCTCAATCCAGTGAACTCGGTAATGATTTCACCTCCAAGTTCATCTTTGAACAGACCTGGAATTTTCGCATTAATTCTAGGTATATTATAACAATTGTTCTCATCAAAGTTACTTGTGTCAAAATTATTTATTTCGTCTTTCATATCTTCATAAAAATCTTTGGTTTTTACATAATACAGAAGACTATCCGTGTCTGTATAACACAATCTTACTTTATTTTTATATTTATTTTTAAAGAAATCATAATGAAATTTATATAAATGTTGTTTTGCATATTCTAACACTGTGAATCCAATATATATAGGTCTATCAAGTATTATCTTTTCTGGACTCAGATGAATCGCAACTAAGTTTTCGGAGAATACTGAAATATTTCTCAAGTTAGGTTTTGCAATCAACTTTTCGGCACTAAGCCGTTTGTTGGTTTTATTGTTGTTATCATTCCACGTTGTTACTAGTTTAATATTAACCTGTTTTCTCTTATTTTCAATTGTTTTTCCAAATATAGCATTATTTAATAACTTGAAAAAATCCTTCTCAAATTCAGATGTTGATGCTTGGCGTAATCGAGTATTTAAGTCAATGTATTTTTGTAGAAAGTTTTGCTGTCTGAAAGTTAAAACGCGATGAATTTTTCGTATAATAAGCCCATTTTTCAAGCATTCTTTTAAATGAACGTAATGAATTACATATTTAAATTTATCATACAAATTTGCTATTAATTTCGGGTTTTTACCCCCGGGAGGAGTGAATTTTTCTACTGCAAAAGGTAAATCACTGTGCGTGTCATGTAAATGTTCGGGATAAGCTAAATCAACTTCTAATATAAATCCAAAGTCTGATTCATTTGATACGTTTGCAATGTCTAATTTATAAATTTCAGCAGCGGATAATAGTCGGAAGTCAGATATAGGAATTTTTTTAGTCATCGCATAACCATACAAGTTATTGCAGTCAAGGTATATCAAGTATGTTGATGGTTGGGATTCATCAAAATCTGATAGATATTTATTATTAGCAACGGCATTACGAAGAGAACACTGTGCTAATCCTCCACGTATTCCTTTTTCTATAAATTCATAAATCTCCAGGTCACTAATTAATTCTAACCGGATTCCTGTATATAGTAGCATTGCATCCCAAGTTAAACTTGAAGCTGTGACATAATAAGCCGGATCAAGTTTATAATGCCGTAAGCAAGTATTTCTAAAATTTTCAAATATATCACAAAGAAGTAATACGTCTGTTTTTAAATATAAATCTGTGTATTCACTCAAGGATTTAATAGAAAATAAATTCCATACATTTTGTGCATGTTTGTATTCATCATCGTTTATATGTTCGCCTTTCAAACTATTGTAGAAGCAATCTTTTGAAGGAAGAGTATTTTCTTCATATTTTGCAAAAGAATCAATGTACTCGTAAGGGTAAACACCTTTTTGAAGTAACAACTTCAATTGGTCTTTGTTAAGAAATTCTCTTGATAAATTAATAAAATCTTTTTCATTCAAATTTTTAGATAATATATCTAGACTTGAATTAAGGAATTGAAAAGAATCTATAAATTTTATTTGAATGGGGAGTGAACAGCTATATTTATTTTTTAATACTTTTGTGATAGTAATATATTTCTCTTTCGATTTAGGTATTATTTTAAAATAACCCTCATATTTTGCTAATTCTGTAATAAAAAGATGACAATCATAGCCCGCTAAGTTATGGAAAACCACAGGCACAAATGAACACACTCTGTTTATTAGATTACAATAAGAATGTGCAGCGCCACGGTATTCTGAAGTTATGTGATCATGATCACGTACCTTGTCATCAAGAAGTAAATGATTACAGATATAACAATTTGTTGCATTTTCAAAGCTGTTTTCTTGTTCTACTGTTAACGGTTTCATGGGCAATTTGCTCGATAATATGCGGTAAATTTCTTGAATATCATCTATTAAATATTTTACAAATACTTGTACACAATCTGACCCTTTGTATGTAACATATTTATTTAATTTATGATCATGAGAACAGCAGATATAGTAACCAAAACAAGACGGTTGATGAATTTCATATAATCGAGTATTCTCAGACCTATTTTCATTGCACTTCTTTAGAATACTTTCAAAGTCGGCATAGATAATAAAATTAATTTTTTGTTGTCTCTCATAGTTTTTAAATTGTAAATAACTGTTTTTGTCTGGTAATTCAGTCAATATTTCATTACAATTGTGAGAATTTAATTTTGTTTTAATTGCAAAAGTCTGTAAACATAACTCACACAAATACATATTACCTGTATGATTAGTTACTTGTCGTTTTACCAACTTCAAAAGATTTTTTATTAGACAGTAATGACCTCTACCATTATTCTGAATATAAAGCAAATTTATGTGGTTATTTTTTCTTGAAGTAGTTACATACAAAGGTCCAGTTACATTATGTTTATTATCCAATCCATAAACGTTAATACTGAGTTCATTCATTTTCTCGAATATTTTAATATCTTTAAATGATGGTGGGAATGACATACCATCTATATTTAGTACTTTAGAGTAATGTGGATATGAACTAGTTACACAGACATTATTCTTTTTTGGAAATAATGCAGCAACAATAGACCATAAAAAACAATGATTGTCCTTGTTGCGTATATTTATACAACTTCTAGTATTTTTAACAACACTTGGTAAAGCTAAGTAAGAACCTCCCCTGAAAGGAGTATACTTATTTATATTTATTTCTAGATGACTAATTGATTCGCAAGTCCAACCAGATTCGCGATGTTGAAATTCAGATAACTTTTTTTCAAATGTATGAATTGTGTTTAAATATAATTCATGAATGTCAGTACCTTTAGCTAAGATACTATATTTTGTGTTAAATGACTTCAACTGTTTTTCTCCTGTTTTAGAGAGATAAAAGAAAACAAAAAGCTCAAAGTTTAATTTAACACTTTGAAATGTTTTCAAAGAATTATGGATAATTTTAATAACATATTTCTCGTTATCTATTAGGAACGCCTCAGGTGTGAGGTATTCCTCAAAAGGACTTAATTTATAACTTATTATTCTATTTTTGAAAGCTGTGGAAATTATTTCAATGTTATTATATCTGGTATTCAATAAACAGTTCGACTTATGTAAATTAGTTCTTATGTGATATTGATATCTATTTTCAGGTATATCAACGTTACAATTTTCACATTTCACTAATCTGATCTGACTTATCTTCAGTGCTGATGAGACTGTAAAAAAAACAACAGAACATACAATACAAGTTTATTAATTTCATAATACATGTTTACAATACAATTTTTCAAAGAATATAATAATAATAATAATAATTTCTAATAATAGTTGCTGATAAAAGTGGGAGTGCACTTTCTATACTCTTTTCGAGTCGCTTCAATGAGGTTTGTTAAGTGGCGCCATGCCTCAGTATCTTCATTCGTGCGGTTTTTCACACATATGATGGCATGACGCCACCTATTTACGGGCTGGACATTATCAACCTCATCACATCGGTACACTTTAAGGTCGATGAAGTGCGATCCCGTCTTACCCTCGAAAGATTGTCTTGAGTGACCGTTAGCCAGTCTTCTTGTTAAATACGAAACTAAAGGCTGTATTTTTTTACCCGCAGCATGTGTAGAGGTTTCTTCAGGCTCATCATCTTCACTATCCGTGCCGAAAAGTTCGTTTGCAGTGATCTTTTTTGGTGGCGATGCGATGGGATTGATAACTAACTTCATCGATTTCTTCGAAGTACGCGCCGGTGCGGGACTTGATGGTTCACCGGTTTTTGATTTTTCGTGCGTCCTTTTCTTGGATTTCTTTTCAGGCTCAGGCTGTGGCGTAAGCTGCGGCGAGTCATCTTCTGATGGGAACAACGTTTCAGCATTCTGTCGTGACCTGTAATAAGAAAAAATTAAAAATTAGATTAGATTACTTAGCAAGTCAGTATTCAATTGTGTCGACGAATTAATATAAACCACGCGTCATTAATTGGAAAGTATTGTTTTTATTGTATTATCTATAATTTATAGCAAATTGGGTACATAGTACAGTATTATGAATACATTGAAGTGAATCGAGCTAGTAATTCGGTAATAACTTTAATCACAAGTTATTAGTGGTAATAATAATCAAAGAGAAAGTTTAAGCGAATACTGGAAGTATTCTCAATCTAGTATTCATCTCATAGCAATAACTTTTGAGTCGACTAAGCCAGGGAATCGAACCCAGAAACATAGTCCAACAAGCTAACCACACATAAATAACTTATTATTATCATCAAAGAGAGAGTTTAGTTAAATAATAGAAGTATATTCAATCTAGTATTCATCTATTTCATAACAATCATTTTTGAGCCGGGCAGGGAATTGAACCCAGAACCATGCTCCGACAAGCTAACAATTAGCATATAAATAACCTATTATTATAATCAAAGAAAAAGTTTAATCTAATCAAATACTGGAAGTATTCTCAATCTAATATTCATCTGTCTCGTAACAATAATTTTTGGACCGACCAAGGAATCGAACCCAGGACCATAGTCCAACAAGCTAACCATTAGCACATAAATAGCATAATATTATTATAATTAAAGAAAAAAGATTTATTGAATACTGGAAGTATTCTCACTTAAGTATGTATGAATAAAATATATAAAAGTACTTACATTATCTTTGATTGGTGGAGAAGACAACTTTGGAAAATCTATCAGTAGACACCAGGCTCCCAGCTTCAGGATAACACAATGATGCTCTAACATCTCGCACAATTGCTTAAATAAAGCGAAAATGATTTGTCATGAAAAATCCCTAAAGGTTCCTTCACACTACCACTCGCTTTATGATGACTGTTGATACAAATCAATAAGCAGGGATTCTTGAGACCATTAACTTCAAAATAATACCTAATTCAGTATAAAGCAGATTGGTTTCTCCCACCTTCTTACTTGGTCATACTTTACTATTAATATAGAATTTTCTAATATGCTAAATTATTCTAAAAAATATCGTTTATGAGTTATGAGGGAGCACACGAACAGAATATTTATATTATGATGAAGTGGATAATGTGTAAGAGCCTTAATCATAGTCTTATAATATTGCTTACACAGCATTGTTCTTAGAGAAAGAATAGGTTACCATTTATCAAATGATTAAACTAGGACAAACGTTTTATTAAGTTATGTTATCCTCTACTAATATAACTATAATTTAAAACATTGTGTTCATTATTAAACGGATTTATTGATGAGATTTGAGTAACCTTAGAATGTACAATAGGTATGATACAATACGAATAATTTGTCTGTTGATTTGTTTGTGCCTACATAACGCGGTATGTTAGTTTATTCAATCGGTTTGCTCGATTACAAAACATCGAACCCACTACAATCTTAGACAAATCCATGAAATTACGAACTGAATGTCGCCCTACAATCGGTCACGAGGCGACTTATTGTCTGGAGGATTCATATTTCACATTCCATATCCATTTAAAGAACAGTCGTTGACTAATAAAATCTACGATTTTGAACTTTAATAACATTTTCAAAAACATATAAATTTCCTAAAAACTTGGAAAATAAATCAGATTGCATTGGGCATCTGAACTGAAGGGGAAGGTGTAACAAACAATATGTCGGTAAGTCCTAAATCTTGTTAATATTAATTTTATTAAAATTCTTTAAATATTATTAGTTTGATTACCTAATGCTTTATCACTCATACATAGTCTATTCTTTTTTTCAGGATTCAAACGATCTTTTTAACTTTCAACCGAATGCGAGTATTGCTCAACGTGTTAGTAATTACTTCCAAAGGGAACATAATAATGGATCAGACCTCGTCCTACAAACCACTCCGAAAAAGAAAAAACCCAATGTGATGTATTCATTTATAAAAGTTCCAAGAAATGGAGCCAAGATAATCAGACTTGAAATTTTTGATGCAGAAAAACTACGAAACACAATGTTTTGTGAATGTGATGCAAACGTTTGCGTGCAATATGTCGTCGACGATGAAAATTTACTTTTTGACGAAATTTATAATGGTGCTCACAACCTCATTGCAAAAATTCAACGAAGTATGTCAAATATTAACGTTTCCACTGATGTATAATTTTGTTTTTGTATAAATTATTGTATATATTAATAAAAACTTTATGTAAGTAATCTAAGAATAAAACCATGTAAACTAATTTGTTCATGCAAATAAATGAATTGAAATTCAACTTGAATTTTATTGTACGAATAAAAAGTATAAATACTAACCCTCTTATTCATAAATGTGTAATAGCGGTGGAATAGTTAAAATCTGTTTTGTCTTTTTCCTTCGAATGTCAAATTACTGTTGACAAACAAAGAAAAAACAGATTATAACTATTCCACCGCTATTGCATGTTTATGAATAAGAGGGTAAGTTTCTCAAAGTCCTATCAAAGATTTCTATATTAATAGAGCTGTGCTGTTCTTATATCAGTTTTTAAATGCGGTCCGATCATAATATACACATTATATTATTATAATAATTATTTAGTATTCTAATTTAGGTATCTAATTCAATTTAGTATTCTCTAAAAATCAACATCATGTCTCTGAATATTGGAGATCATGTAGAAATAATTATTACTGAAAAAAGATTATGTGGTCTTCACTTAGTTAAAATTATTGGCTACGATCAGTATGATGCTATTTTAATTCCCCAGAATAAAAATAATCCTGATACATACTCGTATTTCAAAGTTCGTTATGAAGGTCAAAAACTATTAGCACGAATATTAAGAATTGAAAAACAGAAAGTTGATTTAATAGATGATGTTCATGAGCTTATTCACTATTCATATTAATTAATACTCGGTAGGTAAGTTAAGTTCGTTACTAAGTATTCTAATATAGTAGGTTCCCAACTTATACTATTCATTTCATTCGTAATGTAGGTACCTACCTAGTATTTTTCATACACGTCAATACACGAATGAAGTTGGTATTCAGTAATCATTATATAGTAGGTACTCATTTACTTTGAGTATTGAAGTTATTTAGTATTCAAGTGAAGTATCTATTCAGTATTTAAATATAGCTATCATTCAGTATTCAAGCATTCGAATATAGCCATTTTCAGTATTCATAATAAAATAATTGGCTTATCTAGATACACGCATACTGAGTGATCCAATCACTCAGTGAATAGTGTATCTAGATAAGCCAATTATTAACTACTTATTTTTACTATTGTTTAATTCATTGTGTATTCTTTCATTGTATTATTTAATTTAGACTACATAATATAATTCTCATGAAATTGTAAACCTGGAGGTGGGCGTTAGCAACTGCAACACAGTTTCAAACTAACGCAGTTGTTATCGTTCAATAGTTTTTAAGGCTCCAATGTAATTTGAGAAATAAATAAATTATAAATTATAAATTCAATATATTATAAATGCGAAAGTGTGTCTGTCTGTCTGTCTGATCTCTACACTTTCCCAGTCCATCTTTTCATCCGATTTTGCTGAAATTTGGAATAGAGGTACCTAGTTTATATCCCGGGGAAGGACATAGGCTACTTTAAACTAAGGAGTTCCCGCGGGAATCAAAAACCTTAAAACACGCGGACGAAGTCACGGGCATCATCTAGTGTATAATAAATAAGAAAACATATTTTACTTCAAACTGTATTATGCAATTACAATTTACAATGTAAGCCCAACTGACAATTTTCGTAGTGACTGGGTACAAAATATTTGGCAAATGTAACGTTATCGACCAATAATAACGTTATGCTGTAATTATAACGTTGCAAATTTTTTTATATAAGTACAATTTTTACCTGAATTTTATGTCTTATGTTAAGGGTTAGTTCACTTAGTGATAGTTGCCGTCTTACTGGTTTGAAACAACTTTGGGCTCAGCTTTAGAATACATACCGCGGAGTTTGGACGTTCACATATTTTTTTACAGAAAAATTCTGATGTGGTAAGCCTTGCACTAAAATATTTTATGTCGGAAACTAAATATTTTACGTCGGAAACTAATACTTTTCGAGAAATAATTTTTTGAAAATTCGCAATCTTCACCACTTTTCGCTATTTCTTACGACATTTGCCGTAGATTGTACCATAGACTAAAGACTCGTTGGCGTTTGAGTACCTAATCTGTGATTAAAATCCGTTCCATGGACGTTATTTGACGTTTTTTTCTAATCATTCGAATAAAACCATAGAAATAGGAAGACTATAGTCGTAATTCCCATGGAATTATCTTCCTATTTCTATGGTAATTCCTAATTCCATGAATAAAACACAGAGTTTCAAGGTTATAAAATTAAATAAAAAGGTATAAAGGTAGGTTATTAAATGTTTATTTAGGTACTTTTGATCACAAAACCGAATCGGCACGCCCCGACTCCACGCAGTCTTGTCTGCCCTGCCCCTAGAGTGTTTTTTGTAAGCGCGAAGCCAGAAGCTCGCGTAGGAGGTCCTGAATGAAGCGAGCCTACGAGGCCGAGTGGAGGTCAGCGAAACGAAGGTCGAGTAGGCGAAGCTTCATTCAGGGGCGACGAAGCGAGTCTTCTGGCGTAGCCCATTCCATTTCAGAAATTAACCTTTTCCACTACCTAAAACAAAAGATATAAGGGTAGGTTAAAGTAGGTATAATTACAAGATATAAAGGTAATACCCCCTCCTTCTCCCTCCCTCCCACCCTCCAAGCTACTTTTACCCAATCTCCGTCATAACTATCAGTGTTAGGCAGGAAATTTGAGAACCTAACCTCAAAATTAAAAAAAAATAATATCTCGAAAACTATTAGGTTCCTACAAGTTTGGCTTGGAGGGGGAGTAGACACCCTCCCCCCCTCCCCCTCGCCCCCCCCCCCTCTCCCCCCCCCCCCTCGCGGTATGTATACTAAAGCCCAACCCAACTTTGAAGTAAAAACTACGATGCTTTATAGTTAAAACCATGGAAGAAGGAATTACGACTGCCGAAACATAGATTGGCGTAATATGTCAGTCTTCAATCTTCATTGTCAATCACTTTTCAGCTCTTGTTGTTGCTGTTGTTGTTGGTTCTCCTACGCATACGTTCTCCCGCTCCCGTATCTCTCGTTGGGTGAATCGAAAAATGTTCAGGAATAATTTCATAGAAATAAGTATACAAATGAGAGAGCGATATATAAATTTTGTTTTCTTTACGTTAGTTAAACTTTACAACCAGTTTACTTAACAAAAAAAATTATAGTCTTACGTAAAATACCTATTGTAAATATTACGTCGGGAACGCATCTATTAACTGTTAGGTACTTATTTTAAACCTATTCTTTGCCCATCACTAGGCATGCTCAACTGACAGGTGTCAAATCCGCATTCTCTGGGTGTCCCAAATATAATAATGTCCTAAATATCTGATACCATTTTATCGTCATCTACCTAGGTACTTAAAAACTTATCCATTTCGTTCCGCTCCGACACCCTAAAGAGAGATCCAGAAAGATCCTAATCCACTTGTTTATAGTAAAACATCGAAGGAAATATCGCTTTTAGTTAGTCGAAAGCACTCAATAAAAAGACTTCTCTGGAGCCCTAAAACCAATAAATAGCGCTCCCTTGCGGCGCTCGTAGATCAAGACGACTTTTATGTGTAACCATAATTAAATAGCCCCATAAAACACCGTACGAACGTAAATAAATGTCTTACGCCCGCCTCGAAAGTAAGCAAACATTGAGTTAACATTAAGTACAAAATTTCTATATTTTTTAAAGAAATAAAAACAGAAATTACTAGTTCGAAGTCAAGTTTACGACGATGTGACAGTGCATTAACTGTACTTTATAACTACGAGTTATCGATAATAAAAGCGTAATATTTATAAAGAAAAGGAGCTCACCTTGGGTGCACGTAAACAAATGAACGCAAGCCAACAAGAAAATCCAGTTTCCAACGCCGAAACGACACATCTCTGTCCGACACATATTGTAAAACACGGAAACAACAATACACTGTAAGTTTTAATTCATCGTATTCACATTTTCACATAAAAATCGTAAAAAATCCGTGCGATACTTTATGCGACGCAGTGCCCAAACGAAGGCGATAGAGCCGCCATTTTCGGCCGACTGAGACTGCTGCGTTCAGAAATCCAACTCAAACTCAATAACCAAAGGTCATTGTCCCGAACAATCATGTTAGGGACTGGTGTGAAGTTCGCCAAAAAAGTGAGTTTTATGTACAAACTGAAGTTAGCTACAAGTGAAACTGAGCATAAACAATTTCGTTTCTTTTTAAAGTGTAGGCTGAATATACACGATCCGACAGTCACTTTTATCGAAAATTAAAAACTATTTTCAGAATTTTTATGAAATTTTAGTGTTTCGATACTTTATTTGACACAATCAAAAGAATCAATCGTTTTGTTATAAACCGGTAACTATAAAAACCGTAAAGTAACGTTATCGTCAATGTCATTTCAGCAGATCACTTACACATCACTATTCACTAGTGTCGTTTCAAGAATCGAAGAAGCTCACCTGCGACTGCGTTCATAAAATTATTGCGAAATTCCTATCAATTTAGCAAAATTGTAATCCTAGTGTTAATATTACATTAGTAAATTCGTTAGACTTGATATTATGGCAGACAAGAAAGGTATTTATGCGATTTATTTACTGTTTTTCTTTGTTCGTTTCTCTACCTATGGCTGACATATGTAACGTCATTTTGCATTGATTCGCAGTTTTTGCAATATTATCCATTAAATCTATCGTTGAAACACTTCAATGTTACAAAAATACTCATTAGATCAATAGTAAATTGCTTTTGAAAATCTAAGTTTCACTCGTAACTGCGATCAATATTCTGTATTCAAGATGGTGGTTCATCTCGGATCGAAGAAGGCGGGATCATTGGATGTGAATTTCATCTCATCTCATTGCTTATCACTCGAATAGCTATAATTATAGTACAACTTAGGAGTTTGTCTTAACTCCGTAAAATATACCTACTTACACAAAATGATTGAAGTAAAAATAGGTATTTTACGTTCAGAGACTCAAGTAGTCAACCCGAGTGGCCCAATTTACTCGTAATCACGGCTATTATGCTATTTATGTTCTCAAATCCACGTTCACTCGTTACTGTAATGCCATTCATGATGTTATTAAGGTGTTAGATGTATGTTTTCTCCAGAATAATATCTAAGTACTTATTTCATCCTTAGAAAATCCACGAAATATATGCTGTCTGGATCCTTAACAACTAAGATTCTAAGTAGTTCTTGTTCTTAATTAATCTCGAAATCTGGATTCAGACATGTGGGCCTGTAGAACATATTTTTCACAAAACTGAGCTAAGTAGTTGTTTTATTTTTTTTAATTTCCTTGGGAGCATAGAGATTATCAATTTACAAATAACAAAAAGTCCATGTGGACAAACACTGGGAATATTAGCTAGTTAAAACAAAGTCCTATCTTATTAGTCATAAAATCACTTCCATAGATCGATGCAAATTACTTAACATTAACATTAGAATTACATAAAAACCAGTCTTGACGTTACATGTGTCAGCCATTGCATTGAATTAAAATATCTTAAGCTTTTTTATATTTAGGTCGCTCAAAACTTCAAATATGTCCTGTTTACAAATCATGAGCAGTTCTTGTCACATATAATATTTATTGATCTATTTGGTTCTACTTACTTGTAGTATTGATCTTTTGGGATGCCTAGCTGCATCAAATTGGTTTGTCAGTCAATACATGTGTACTCTTGTGTAGACCTTTACTCTGTACATGAACCGAACAGTATTGGAAGTTTTGTGCGATTTAACTCTTATCAGAAGTTAACCTAAAAAAAATCGACAGGGTTTTCTTTGTGCTTAGGGTTTGACTAAGCACATTTTCAGTAAAATGTGATTATAATGATGCGTTACCCGCCCTCCCCCTTTCCCTTCACCCCCTACTTCTACAGGAGCCGCGGAGGTGACTCGGCCGTTCCTCGGAGCTCCAATAAGAATCACTATCATGTAATGACAATACATAGAATTTTCTTTCTTTTACAACATTTTTTTGAAACATAGTACAGAGAGAAACGGTATTTATGATCTGTGCGTAACAGCGTGTGGACGAACGTATGTGTATTTGATTATAATGTAACCCGTATTTTTATGGTTTGAATGCTATATTAAAAAAAATACATTCAATAATAATGAAATTTTTAATTTATGAAATGTACTCATAACCTCATATCATTCAACTTCAACAAACTTCGTTTAAAATTATTGCAGAATTTAAAATCTTAATTTTTTTAAATTTCAACAAAGATCCTCTATTTTTATGAAACAAATTATTTAGTTAGATTTTTATTAATAACAATATTGATATATTAAAAATATAATGAATAAAAGAAAAAATTCCATTATTCTACATACTTACTTTACATAGAAACATAGTACATAAGTCCGTGACCTCAAAAGTGTGCATAAGAGACCTCCAACATAACAGGTTATTTTAACAATAGAATGCGAGGGCCTTCATACATTTACATTTTATAACTCCTCTCAAGAGACCAGTCAAAACCTGTTTTGAGAATTGAATCATAACTTCCATTCTCAGCAAATTCTTACTTGTTTTTTTTTATACTTATACTCCATTTTAAGAACAAAACACAGTTTTAAAAGTTTCTATTTTTTCTTTTTAGTAAAAGGCATACTTTACAGATTAAAGATCATAACTCATATTCAGTTTGAAGTGTTGCCACCATAACATTTTTTTTTTCTTTTAAATATTTAAAAAACATTTTTTTCTGGAACCTGAAATAGCAATCGAATCATAGAAAGTTATTAAGTGCTTTCAAGTGATTATACTTTTTTTTATTAAAAAATAAAAGCATTTATTTGTATTACAAAAAAAATAGAATTTTGTATCTAGAAGGTCTGAACATCAAGTTAAAGCTAAATGGTTGGCTGTACAGTAGATGTTTTTGGCTTGAAAATATTTGTATAGACATGATTACCAGCCTTTCTAGAAATGAAATATGTATTACAAAAAAGTATATTCACTTAGTAACACCCCTTAGTTAACACTATACTATAAATATGGTAAAAAAATTTGTCTTAAGCTCTCATAAAAAAAATAAGGTTTTGTCTCTTTAATAATTCTTTTGTACTTAATTTTAAAAAAGAGACGGAATTTTTTCCAGTTTCCATTTTTATTGATGTTCCTATTTCTCCTTATTCTAAAGTCATTTAGTTGATTCAGCTTATTTTTTTACCTGAGTTTTATTTATATCACTAATTCTTAAAAAATAATAGCAACTGTTTGTAACAAATATTTTATGAGAAATAAATTCTAAAGTACCAGCAATTTAAATAATAATATCGGTTTGCTATTATTATATATTTATTTTGTTTGCCAGATTTTTTGCACATTATTTTAAAACATTGAGGTTATTTAATCTTATTCTATTATTTAATTATGAACAGACAAATTATCACAAAAAATATACCTCATTGTTTTTAAGACTTTCCCTTTGGCATATTTTCATGTCATTGGGTTGTCTTATAATTTATTTTTTTGGTTTTTAGATTTCCAAAAGCTAACACGTTAGATTTATAAATGTCTAGTAAAATTGAAATGATGGCAAAAAAAAACTACCTGACTATAGCTTGCATTTTTTTAGTAGATTTTGTTATTTACATACTTAAATCATCATTTTAATTTTACAATTTGGAACTTTAAAATTATCAACCTTAATTTTAAGATTCCATCTTTGTTTATAGATAGATGCAACTTTTTAAAGCATCAAAAGTCACATCTATTGTTAAGATTGAGTGTTTACACTAACAAAATTAATAATAAACCAGTTTTCTATATTTGAATTATTAATTAGTAAGTATATGTATTTTTAAATAAAACTGATTTATTACATTATATTATCCACAAAAAAAAAACATTTCTTTTAATTTTTTTTGTGGATATGTGTAAGGTGATGGCAAAAATGGCTCAAAGGTTGTTGAAATTCTTGGGCCCTTTTTGATTTTGTATGTTTACACAGTAAGTTAGGTTTAATCATAATTTCAGTGTTGTGAATCATTTTGCTCCCTTTGGCAAAATAATTTGCAGTGCTTTAATCGTCTATATTGCCTTTTTAATGGACTTGGATTTAGTAAATTTATTTTAGTACTAAACTGATCCGAAAAATTCGTAACAGATTCATAATGTAAGAATAAAAATATTGTTGTTTCATTTTGTCGCCTACGTCAACTGATATCAATTTATCGATAAATTTTTATGAAAATTTTTAATAAAAAAATATTATAGACGTACGCGTTAAAATTATTTTTTTATAAATTAATCAGGCAATGCTCGATAACCGTATTTATAATTTAACTAAAAAAATGTTAACATGAATGACACTTGTTAGTGCGTGTGACTAGTACAAGAACGATTGAAGATAATTTCAGAACCATAAATTCTGCATTTATTATCTTCTTTCGTGGTCTTTGGTACAATTACCATCAGAGAGGTGCATGCGATTATAAGCTTTATTTGAAGGACAGGGAAGGATGCGTACTGCGTGTACTGGTTTTTGTATTTAAAAAATATGACCCACATTTTTAGCATTTTTAGGACCCCAATTATTGACCTATCCACTTTTTAACTTTACCCAGCTGACTAGCGGTTTTACAGGGCTCCAGATATTAATATTTTTCCCTTTTAGCAAAAACATAATTTAAAAGAGCTGGTGTTATAATATTATGATCCAATATTGTAACAGCAGATCTTTTGACGTTATTAAACCAGTAATCTTAACAATATTTAATGGTTTTAATAATTTCTACAGGAGGGTATTTAGAAATAATCGAATAACAACATGTTGTAGTGGACTAAGTATTTATGTAAATGGAAACGGTGGTAACCAGGATTTTTTGTGATTTATTTACATTTTTTCATAAATTTTTTGCTGTTTACCAACAGCTGAGTTTATTCTCGATTACGCCACTGATTTCTTTGCTCGAAATTTCGTGTTTTTTTTCTTTGGTATTTTTTTTTTAACTTTTAAAAGTAGTTTTATGTTTAGTTTGTAGTACGTGCATGTGTTTACCGTGGGAATGCTATTTTATAGAGGTTTTTTGTTTTGACATTTTGCATGTTTCTGTGTCCTTCAACGCACTCATCATAGAATTTGTTTTCTAAAACCAGAACTACGCTTTTTTGCAAACGCTTCTTTAGATGAAACAGCAAAATATATATGAAGATGTCACCTTTGGTAACGAAAAATGTTTGCTAATATTTGCAAGAACATTAAATCTTGGTACACAGTGTTTTAGCTTAGATAACTCAAATAGATATAATTTTCTTTTTTTTTCGAGAATGTTCACGACGTTCACGTTTTGAGCCGCCATTTTGTGGCAGCCATGTTTCGAAGTTCGTGCAGCGAATAGCCATACCCAAAAACTGCATAAGTATATAATATTATGTGCTTAATAGTACAGAAGTGCTTGAACATTTATCTCGATATTTTTTTAATTATTGACGTTGCGCGAACTATATTTCGTATGCAAGCTCCATTATAAAATACTGCGTTTTGATTGGCTATTTTATTATCATTCAAAAAAACATATACATTATACTCTAGTATTTCTTCGAGCTTGAATGCTAATATTTTAATCTTGAGTTCCATCTATAGAGCTACCCATATAATTGTTATTAACCGTTTACAATAGATTTTGATTTTTTTTAATGAATGGATGTCCAAAATGAAATTCCACACCTTTTTGTTTATAGCTGGAACGCAATGATCACTAGCTATGTTATAAATAAATAAAAAACTAATGTCTTTTATAAGGTTCTTTATTGTTTGATGATTGTTTTGTTATTTAAGATGTTTTCGAAATGTGGTCACACTGGCTAAAACATAGTCATCGACAATTTTTTTTAACCTCCGACTTCCAGACATCGTCCTTGATGCGTTCTTCTTACGTGGTATCGTAGATCCTAAAAGTAAGGACCGATTTTAATGTGGTTTCCTTTTTTGTGTACCCAGGATCTTTGAAAATTTTAAGGTATTTTTTGATGATGGAATGAAATGGAATGAAATTCTTGTCATTTGTCTCAAAATGAGTTATTGGTATACATTCACATGCATTCACAGTAGGAATAGGAATGATTTGCTGCTATATTGTGACGTCATATCTGAAAAAATATTTAGCTTCAATAGATCTTGTAGTTCTAGAATTTAGTCAACTAATGGTAGCAAAACATCGTAAGCTTTACTTTGCAAACCGTAATTTTCAAGTGATAGTTGACAACTTGACACGTCTTAGACTTTCCTATTCTTAGTTTGAACGCATGACCTAATGTATTTGGGCCTCATTTAAATCGTCTCATTTCTGACATTAATGATACCGCTTTATTATCTGGAGTCTTCGACGCCACATGTCGGGGATTATTTAAATTTTCTATTTAATATGAGTCCGTCCAAAAAGTAAATCTAGTGAGTGTGACCACTTGTCAAGGAATGCAATGTAAATAACATTTGGTAGGTATTTCAGCACTCGCACACCGTGTTGAATCGTGTATAACCTACCAAATAAGACAATTACTTCAATTAAACACTTAATTGGAGATATTGTTAGCCACTTTTCATAATATTTTCCAAAATAATCAAATTTTGGAAGTACCGAAATGTGGTTATATATTGCGTTGTATGGGCAAAGCTTGTCGTTTAACACTGGCGCTAGTGTGCATAGATAATACGATTTAGTGTATTTTCTTCAAAAAAAAAATGTGTATTTTCTATGCTTGTAACACTATTAAAGTTGCTGTAGACAATTGTAAAAAAATATTTTTTACCAAAATTCCTACTATATTTTGCTATGGCAACATTGGCAACTTATAAAAGTGTTCCCACACTGCGTCACGCGTGAATGCTCGGGCTTGGGTTGAGGCGCGCACAGGCGCGACTGGCTTGACCGACGAATAAGCATACAAGAAAAGGTGTTTCTATTCATTTTTGAGTCTTTCATGGATGCAACTTATGCTAAATAATAATTAAAAAATATTTTTCGGACCAAAAAAATAATCAACACATATTTTTCAATTTAACTCGCAAAATTTAAATGTTATGAAAAAAAATTAATTATTATTTGGTCATTTAATTCGCACTTAATAGGCAACACTATTTATGTATAACATTCCAACCTGCAATTTTAATAAGTGTTGCTATACTCAACGAAACCACCAGAAATATTCTAAGTAATTGAAATTGTAGTAGTAGATAGTAGTATTCTAGTAGCATCATAATATTATTATCATTTACCCTGATTAAACATTAAAAAATAAGTTTCATTTATATTCTGAAGTAAAGGGAACGTTTTGTGTTTACATTTTTTCACAAATTCAATTATTATGTACAAAATTCCTTTTTTTATTCTTCTTTGCTTCATATTTTCAATAAAGATAACTTCATTTATTCAATGATTAAAATATGTAATATTATAAAAAATATCACAGTTACAGAGGTTTTAATAATTTTCGGAATTCCCAGTGGTCGCTAGTACGAGTATTTCAATTCAATTCGAATCTATCACTACACTAAATGCCATTCCTAACGACAAAAGCCAGCAAGAAGTGGTCGGTGCTTGCTCATAAATTATAATTATAATTATTAGTACTTGGGACTGCAGAGACTTATGTATCTAGGTACATACTTAAGTCTCTGCAGTCCCAGGTACAGAGCGTTCAGGCCTAATTTTATAATATCATCAATCACACCTTGCCTTAATACAGTAGGTACCTAAGTACAGTTCAATTGAAGTTTGTAAAATTTTTCACATAAGTCGCAATACTTCTGGTGGTTTGGTCACGTGTATCCATTAAAGTATCTCCGTTCGATGCTTGTGTCGGTCTCGCCGGCGTGTGCGGCAGCTAACGGCGCGAGTTGTTGCAGTAACGCCGCCGCTCGGCGCGTACCCTCAGCCGCAGCCGCCGCAGGGACCGTTCCTGCCGGCGCCGCCGCACCAGGCCGCACCGCAGTATGGAGGTTAGTGCCGAGTCGCCGACTGCCTTGAGCACCCGAACATACGAGCGGCAATTGCTCAGCAGTCAGCAGCACCACGCGGCGTTTGCTGGACAGTGTTTGTGAGTTCTATAACGGCGAGTGTTCTGCAATGTTATTCAATCTGTTACCACCTTCGGTGTTCTTTAGATCACTTAGGTATACTCAAGGGTCACCCGAAGGCTCACTTCATATATCAGGCCAATAGTTAGCGACCCTGTCTCGGATCCGTGATTCCATAACAAATCATCAAGCTCGCCATTTACAATATCTATTCAATCCCGGCGTCAGTCTTCGGGGCACGAGACTTCTCTGTCTTAGATTATGGCGTTGTGTCAAATAGTGGCTTGCCTTTCATACGATCAAATTTTCGGTTTCGGCTGCCATCCGAAACTATATTCCGTGTGTTTTGCGATGATCAGAAATGTTGTACACTGAGCTGCAAGCCCGTACTTTGACTTTGCTTAGACTTAATACATGGTTAAAACGAGACAGATTTATGTTACTCACATAAGTCCATCTCGTTTTAACTCTGTAAAGTCTGAGCTAAGTCAAAGTACGCTCTATTGATCTCAGTATCAGCGTCATTATGTCGCGTCTGCGCTCACGTTTAGAAGTCTTAAGCACGAACACGATGATCAATGCATCCAGTATGGTAATTGGTCACTATTTGCATACATTTTTGCATATCGGGGTAGCGAGCTAAACGAGGATATACAGGAAAACGCTAAAGATCACCTGGAACAGCTTAACACCTAACACTAAGGTACTGGAACTAGTCCACAAAAACAGAGAACTCATGTCCCCCATCATGCGGGGAAAACTGGCTTTCTTCGGGAGCCCAATTCTGACTTCCAAGACTAGTTTTGGAAGGAAGGATTGCAGGCAAGACAGCTCCAGGTCGCCAAAGGCGCAAGTGGTTGGACGATATAAGGGGGTGGACAGGGCTTAGCTATCCAAGGCCAGAGAGTAGATATACCAGGGTAGAGAGTCAACTCCATACTTAAGCAAAAAGCATTCAAAAAATCTGCTTATCATCGCTGTATAGTTCTTGTTTATTGTTCTTGATGGCGTTAAAACGAAAGGTTTGTGTAAAAATCTGCTTATCATCGCTGGTACAGTGTAGTTCTTGTTTATTGTTCTTGATGGCGTGCCAGTTATGATAAGCAGATTTTTTGAATGCTTTTTGCTTAAGTATGGAGTTGACTCTCTACCCTGGTATATCTACTCTCTGCCAAGGCTAAAAGATGCGGCTCAAGATAGAGAAGATTTTCGCATGATGACCGCCAAACTTCGGTCTGAAGAAGGCACGCGGTGATGATGATGAGCTAAACCTCGACCTATTCGGCATGTTTTACCCATAAGACTTTCAGTACTTCAATTTGTTTTGATTTTTTTTTTTCGGATTGAGTATGCTGCATATGCCCTACTGGCCGCTAAAGCGTAACCGACGGGTTGGGCGAGCGCTAGGCGTTGGCGGTCGCCGAGAAAAGAGCCCTAGGGCTCGATGACATCGAACGTCTTCCTAAGGGCGCCTCCTATGAGGCTCGGACCTCGGCTTAGGATGACGTTGGGACGAATGGGAGGTCGGTTGGACTAGATTAGTCCATACGCCCCCGAGGCCGTGGGTTAAGACCACGTCCGGGCAACGGGGGTCCTCGTCTTCGCCGACGAAGACGCTGCCCTACCATATAGGGAGCATTGTCGGTAGTGATTTGGTCATCGGAGTAGTGCGAGGTGTTTTGATAAGTGTATTGTGTGTGTGTCAGTGGCGGGCGGTTCTCCGTATGGCGTGGCGTTCGGCGGCGCGGGCGCGGGCGCGGGCGGAGTATACGCACCCCCGCCGTATGACCAGCTGCAGCACCACCAGGCCATCCCGGCTCTTAGCCAGCAGCTGCCCGTGAGTAGACTTTTTTATTCCACTACAAGCTTGATGGTAAGTGATGATGCAGTCTAAGATGGTAGCGGGCTAACCTGTTTGGGGTATGGCAGTTATATTAAACCCATACCATAATTCGGTTTCTACACGGCATCGTACCGGAACGCTAAATCGCTTGCCGGTAGCGTGGTAACTAGCCACGGCTGAAGCCTCCCTTTAGACCAGACCAGAGTAAATAAATAAAATTCCCAAACTGACTCTGCCGTGAATCTAACCCGGGACGTCCCAGGGTAATATGTGTCACAATGTTACATACAACAAAGTTTTATTATATTAAGACAACAGCGCTCAACAATGCGCCAGGGAAGTCGCAATAAAAGTGTTTAAGTCAGTGACCGAATGCGTCGGCTACATTCGGTTTAACTGAATTAAAATCCGATCTATCTCTGTGCCAAATTTCATCCAGATCCGTTCAGCCATTGTGGCTTCATTGAGTAACAAACATCCATCCAAACTGTCGCATTTATGTTTATAATATTAGTACTTAAAGACTAGTAGTAGTAGTACTAGTAAATTGTTAATAGTAAGCTTCTAAACTTACTTAAATACATATCAAAAATTTTTTGGAACCGGCAGGATATTTTTATTTAGGATTTTTTTTTGATATGTATTTAAGTAAGTTTAGAAACTTTCCTCGTGTGTGAAGCACTGTAATAAAATTATAAAATAGTAAGCTTCATTTTCATATTTTCTTCATGTTTTATTTTACCATTATCACATATAATTGACTCATGATGTTTGTCCGTTTGTGGTATATGTTTGTGGCTTGTGAAGTACCCACAAAATGTATCGCAGATGTACAGCCCGGCGGCGGCGATGTACGCGGCGGCGGCCGGCTACCCCGGGTACATCGGCTACCCCGTGCAGTACTACCCTTACTACCCCACGGCCGTGCAGCCCTCCATACAGCCTCTGCGCCCCACCATCATGATACCCGTGAGTACTTTTGTATGATACTAGTGGCGTCGTATATATTTTAACGTTTAAACTAATGACGACGCCAGTGAAGACGATCAGCAGGAGTCGTCGGGAGAGGACGCATTACCATCTGTACAGAGCTGTACGACATGCGAACCGCAGTCGAGCAGCGACCGCCTCGCGCGAACAGGCTCATGAATAAGGGCGCCGAACGGGTTCGAAACTAGTCGGGCAGTTTTCCGACAGAACACGTGAGTTTATCCGGGTATTATGTATAGCGTCGTATATAAATGATTTATTTATTTCACGTAGGAGAAGTTGTATCACTTATGATACGTCAAGACTCAAGACTCTACCACTGGTTCGGAAAGGTGATTCTACTGAAAAGAGCCGGCAAGAAACTCGGCAGTTGCTCCTTTCATAAAAACAAAAATGTTACAATACATAACGCATACATTACGTTACAAGTATCACACTGACTTGTGGGTCACTGGATGCGAGGCCGGTTGCGTCCATGCTACTTTGTCATTCAGAAAATCATCGATAGTACTCGACTTAACAAATGCTGTTTAAGACAGTCTTTAAATTTATGCAATGGCAAATCCAGAAACTCTTTTGGAACCATGTTATAAAAGCGTAAAAGATAAATGCATTCAAAATAATGTTCAAAAAATCTCTTAGACAGGTCAGGTATAGAACCTGCGCTTGTACTCGAAGAGCACGTTTGATCTCCCTGCTCGTGTCGGATTGCCGTCACCGGATTATGAGAGTGAGGGAACAGAGTATTACACCTATGTTTATAAAAGCGTACACTAACAAAAGGGACAGTAGTGTAACGTGGTGTACCATTCCAGAACGGGTTCGAGGCGGGCGGTCGGTTCGAGGGTCTGACGCAGACGCTGCTGCCGCCCGCGCCGCCCGGCGTGCCGCCCTCGCCCGCGCACCTCGCCGCGCTGCAGCCGCACCAAGTGCTGTGAGTGTGCACACGCCTTTATATCACGCCGACAAAGCTGCTACATCCCATTAACGTCCCGCTGCCGGGCACAGGCCTCCACTCTCATAGGAGAGAGGGAATAAGCGCCCAGACCCACCACGCTTCTCCAATGCGGGTTGGCGGTGTCAACGACTATTATCATGTTAGTGATAATAACCGGGACCGACGACTTAACGTGCTCTCCGAGGCACGTGGGTGAAACACCGTCAACTCCCTAACCCCGGGCTAGTACTGAGAATTTCCAGTCAGAATAACCCAATACCCAACTATGGCCCGACCCGGGACTCCAACCCTGGACCCCCTGGAATGTGGGACTGTGCATTAGGTCGGTAATCGAATGCGTTAGCCTCATTCGACCAACAGCAAACA
This sequence comes from Erebia ligea, assembly GCA_917051295.2. Classification (NCBI taxonomy): domain Eukaryota; kingdom Metazoa; phylum Arthropoda; class Insecta; order Lepidoptera; family Nymphalidae; genus Erebia; species Erebia ligea. Next base: position 298,611 of record OU785246.1, read on the forward strand.
AGTTTCCACAAGTTAGATATGACCTAACACGGCCAACCATAACAACTTGCACTAGGTCTGTCCGCAAACGATTGAATGTCACCGACTTGAAGTATTCATTTGTCGGTGACCGAAAAAAACTACTGATCTATTTGAACGCGGAATTATTACTAACCAGATGATTCCCGCGACTTCGTCCGCGTGGATAATGGTTTTTTGATTCCCGCGGGAACTCCTTAATTTTCCGGGATAAAAAGTAGCCTATGTCCTTCAAAATTCAAAATTCAAACCATTTTTATTCAAATAAACTTTTACAAGTGCTTTCGAATCGTCAAATAAATCTACCTCTTCTCTATCTCTTCATCTCTCTACCTCTTCACCGGGATATAACCTGCCTCTATTACCAAATTTCAGCAAAATCGGTTGAAAAGATGGGCCGGGAAAGCGTAGCAGACAGACAGACAGACACACTTTCGCATTTATAATATTAGTATGGATACATTGGTTATTGAATGTTTGCGTGTTTCTAAATTTTCCAAATTAATATGTAAATTCTGTCTTAGGGCTAATTTTTCAATCGTCAGATAAATTTTATCGGAGGAATAAATTTGACGTTTTGGCAGATTTTCAATACAAAACTTGTCAAAACGTCAAATTTATTCCTCCGATAAACTTTATCTGACGATTGAAAAATCAGCCCTTAGCCTGATTATAAAAACGAAAGATTGTAAACAGTTTAGGCCCACTTGCACAAACACTTTAAGTATGTTATAGTTAACCTGTCCTTTTCATGTCAACCCTGGAACATACCAACAGTTTATTCCAGTTGAAACATACAGCTATAGTCCCACAACTTATCTCACCCGGTGACAGCGTTGCTAGTAGATATGAAAGACTAAATTTTAAAAAAACTTAACAGACAAAAATTAGTTCCAATTTTGGCCACCGGGTCAGTAAGTTTGTCGGACTGTATCTAAGGCCCACTTGCGCTAGGACTCTTAAATTGATTTATTTGAATACTAGATGTTGCCCGCGACTTCGACCGCGTTGTTTAAGTTTTTATGATTCCCGGGGGAACTCCTTAATTTTCCTGGATAAAAAGTAGCCTATATATGTCCTTCCCCGGGATATAATCTACCCCATACCAAATTTCATCAAAATCGGTTGAACAGATGGGCCGTGAAAACGTAGCAGACAGACAGACACACTTTCGCATTTATAATATTAGTATGGATTTTAACTAAATCAGTTAAAATGTCCTTGTGCAAGCAGCCCTTAATTTAGTTTAACTGACAGTTCATTCCAATTGACTGACTAAATTAGTTTAAGCAGTTTAGTGCTAGACGGCATCAGTGCCCCAAATGAAAGTGTTACTTTCCGTTAATGTTCATTAGATATTTTGAAAATACAAATTCCAGATGGCGTTAAACGCGCGAGCGGTCGCGATCGCGGCATCGGCGACCATTGACCGGCGGACGGCACTCCAATCTCGTCTATACAACAACGTACAACACCATACGACACCATACAACATCATACAACAACGTACAACACGGATCACTATGGGGTAACTCACACTTCTGTCGTTACATTGACTTAGTTTACAAGTAAGAATGCCAATGGCTGGGTCCACTGAAATATAAATAAGGTTATACAAATGTCTTTTGTTTCTCATAATTTGGGCACCCATACAAATAAGAACGTATCTGGAGATAAGTTCAATTTAAATTAAACTCTAATGCCATGCGGATAAGTCTACTTTTTCAATAGTGTGGATGGTTCATTGCCTGATTTTTATTTCTGTGGCCCATACTTGGTTTGGATTTAGACAACTACAGTCCTTGAAATATAGCTTGATTAATTTGACAGCTGTCAAACTAATGTGACAAGGACTATAGCATCTAAACATCGTCTGTGCAGTCGTGTAGTTCTGACTGCTCAGTCAGTTGACAGATGCAGCGCAGTCAACTGCATTAAAAGTTCAAACTGTATCCAAAATGCTTATGCAGTTGGCTTGCATTCCAAATGCAGACTGAGAAAATTCCGAACGAATGTTGTGATCTAGCAATAACAAATTCACTTTATAGACTTTATTTCGTTATAGTAAGGTGCAATTTCAATTGTAATTTCTTTTCGGCGATTCTTGCTGGTAAAGTAAGTCAGTGTCAAAACTATCCTATCCAGTGTAACAGTAATAATGATTTAAGAATTACAAAAATTACTATAATAAGTATTATAAGAAATTATTGTGCATACTCCGTGTTTCTAATTGAGAGGAATTTATGTTGACAAATGTTTGTTATTTTCATCACAATAGACTATTAAATTATTTACTTACTGACCGACATAGCAATTGGAAGTAAAACGCTGCGTCTTCTATCTATAATGTAGACTTACTAAGATATGATTTTCGGAAATTTCACAGTCAAGGGCCAAATGAAATAAAAAATATCTTCTGTTTTGCTTACATTAAATTCTTCTCAATTATTGCATCGAGTTAGAAGAATATCTGTACGTTATATGTAAAATAGCTTTAAGTCTACTTATTATAAGATTTGTATGAAATTCATATCGCATACGTATTTTGTCCGTGAAATGTAGTGAATTGCCAACATTTTGTTTACAAAATATGAAATATCTTGAAAAAATACTGACAAATTTACTATTTTAATAAGAGGTTTCAAGTAATTTCTTTTTTTTTACTTTGTGTAATTTTATCCGTAGAAACATATGATTTTAATTTATGTAGGCCAGAATCTACTATAATTTTTTGACATAAATGAAAGATTATTCAATTAAATGTAACCTAAAATTAAAAAAGTCTTGTACATTTGTACTCATGTACAAGACATTTTAATTTTAAATGAAATGAAATATGTATTCTGAAATTAAATGAAACTTAACATTAGCATAAATACGTTGTGCGTATCATTAATCATTAATATTTTAAAAACTTAATAGAATTGTCTCAATTAATAACCGCCCTATTTAAAGAGACGTCAAGATAAAAACGTTTCAATCGCGAATGTATAGAAGACGATGTAAAATGTGTTCCGTCGGTGACTACCAATCTTAGCCGGTTTATATTGACTGTGATGTGTTAAATAATGTTCGCCACTTGACCAATTTTTTAAAAAAACATGGTCTTTATTGCTCTCTATTATGATCGTGCCTTGAGAAAAAAATATGGCATCAAAATTTCTTGCCTCGAATAGAAAAATTACTCATTTCTCGAATAAATATTTTTGATTATGCTTTTAAATATCTTGTCCAGTGATAGCAACATTCCAAAGAATAAGAAATGTCAATTTCTTCATGAAATATATAGTTCATTTATATTTTAAATGAATTCACATATTTTTCATTTATTTTTTCATTTGCGTTTTTTGATTTAAACATAACACCAGGACCGTTCATAATAATATACAGAAGAACAACGATGAAATATTTTTTTTTACAGACAGATATTTAGTAACTTCATTTTGAACGACGATTATTTTTATTCAAAATTAATATTTCATAATGAAATGAATAGGTTTATTCGCATTTAAAATGAATTCATTTAAAGTTAAGACTGCTTCATTCAAACAAAAATGACTTAATTTGAAACAAGAAAAAATACATTTAAAGCAAGCGTGACTTCATTTAAACCAAAAATGAGGTCAAATAAACAAGTGGCTAACATTAGGAAGGCCGAGAAAAGTCTCGGCATAGTATTATATCGATTTCGCTCTACGACTAGTATATGATAATTATATTGTTTTGTGCTGTTTGTGCGTTGGTCGGTTAGGGCATGGGCAGATACGACGAGTGACGGAAACATGCCCAACCAGAAGTGGAAACACACGGAATGCATTGCATTCAATTCCATTTTAAAGAAGAGCCTGCCTGGCGCAGTGATGAGCGCTGTAGTCTTAAGTGCGGGGGGCTGAGTTCGATTCTCGACAGGGGCAATTTGAAAATTACATATCTAAATTGTCTCTAGTCTAGTCTAGTATGGTGGGAGTCTTCGGCTGTAACTAGTCAGCAAGTTATTAGTTACCGCTCGGTATGGCGTGCTGCCGAGTGATTTAGCGTTCCGGTACGATGGCGCGTTGAAACAGATGAGGTACTTATGGGTTTAATTAAAAATACCAAGTTAGTCGCTACCATAGACTGCATTATCACTTATCATTAGGTGAGATCGCAGTCAAGGACTTGTCATCGAATAAATATAAAGGCATTCACACTGCTGAATTTGCTCTCTGTCGTCGCGTTTTGTCTGTCAAAGCCTTAACAGTATGTTATGCTATGTTTGCTTAAGAAAGCATATTTGATTATCATTTGAATAGGCTTTTACAAGTAAATTTGAAGGTAAATTATTTTTTAATCTCTAAACCCGATCGTGTACAAAATTTCATCAAGCGTATCATATCAAAATTACATTTTCTTACTACACTAGCGGCACGCTATGATGGCCGGTTGACACATTACAATAGGTCAATTTATTCTCGAACACAAAACAATTAAGTTTTTTTAAATTTATGAATCTCTGCACATCACTATCGTCATAGCTATCGTCAATAAAGTAATACAATTATTTCCTTCAAAGTCGTTATCAATTAATACGGAACGTTTGTCCAACCGGCCATCATAGCGTGCCGCTAGTGTAGTTTGTATTTAATTTACCTCAAATAAAATGTGGCTAAAGCAAATTAAATCTTATTTTTGAATGTTTCATTCTAATCCAAACTAACTAATCCGTAAAGACTATAAAACTGCTAGAAATTTAGATGAAATCTAGCACTTAGCAGCTTCTCAATTGCATCTAAAAATAGTCAAACGTCTAGGCCTTGTTTTTAGCTTCATTTATTTAATTGTATAGAAAAGAAACTGCCATTCAGTCACAAAGTCAAAGGCAAACGCACAGACAGCACAAAATGCTCCAAACGTTAGTTATATAATTATTGAGTAAAAGATAAAAGCGTTGATGTGTGGTTGTGTTGTGCGTGACGGAGTATGTGTGTGCGAGTGAAAATGATATCTCAGTTTGATTATTATCATTATATTATTGTCTATGGCATATTATCGTGTATTTGTAGTTAATTCTGGACCCATTTGACATTTAGATTTTTAAAAAAAACACATTTTTTACACCTAATATATCGTCTATCAAAGAGCAAAATTGATAAAACATACATATTGTATTATAGGCGCGGAATGCAGTTGCATTCAATTGCATTTTAAACAATGAATGGCTTTCAGATTCAATTGTGATTGGAATACTACATTAAAATGTTAAATTCAAACCCATTCTTATTACATCATTTCCTTATTCTATTGAATTTTATTGCATTAGTTTTGGATCGCAATTGCATTGAATTGCATTTCGGGTCAGATTTATTACTGAATCATATTTTTTTTTAAACCTAAATGCATAGTGGGTTCTATGATTTATTATCATAAGTGAACGGATTTCACTCAATATATTCATGTATATTTTATTATTCCCGATTTTGTATAAAAAAGGACATAATATAGACTATTGTGTCTAATCAATTTTGACAACTTCATTTTCTAAATAAATAAAAGGAAAAGATGACTGACTGATCTATCAACGCACATTTGAAACCACTAGATATTGTATCGGGCTAAAATTTTGCATACAGATAGCTTTTATGACGTAGGCATCCGCTAAGAAATTATCTTTTAACACCAATCGAAATCAAACTTAACGTGAACGAATCGGCCTGCAATATATGTTTTGTTATAAAATAATAAGTGAATATTTTGAATGAAGTACGTGCGCTTATATTATTATGATTTGTTTAGGATTCGTTTAGACGGAGGTGTTCGGTCGGTGGATATTAGAATCTCATTGCGCGTCGCGTGCAAGTTTTAACTAGTGTACTCTAGTTGTTTGAAACAACTGGTTTCTACTATGCTACCGTTATTGGACATTTTAATGAGCATTTCTAAAAGGGTCAGTGCATGAAAAATCTATTCTAAAATACATTTACCAATCTGCCCCCCAATCATGTGAGAATGGCCGATCAAACGTAAAAGATTTTCGTCAAAGTAAAATAAACCATAACTGCATGTTTCAAACTGTCATGGTTTATTTTACTTTGACGCCGAACCTTTACCATTTGATCGACAATTCTTACGTAATCGGGGGGCGATTACGTAAGAATTGACTGAATATAAAGTGGCCATTTAGTTGACTTTTGAATTGCTGTTGAACTCATTCGCATTTTGCATCCCAAATTGCCATTGAATTCAATTGAATTGCATGCTTTTGAATACAATTGCATTTTGTGTTGCGAATCGCTGTTGAATTTACTTGGATTTTGCATCCCAAATTACCATTGAATTCTATTGCATTTTGTATTACAAATGGAGAAGTTTCATGATGTTGTTGATATCATTTTTAAAGCTATGGAATTAAAATATAGATAAAAAATCAGTGAATTATTTTTAAATCCATCTATAAATTACTGATTGTTCATGAATTTAATTGCATTTTACGTAACGACTTGTTAATGATTTCAATTATTGCAATTGGTATTTGATTCTTAGTTTCAGAAACATTTTGAATATTCATTAAAATGGTCAATACCTATGATATTATTAAGAGACGAGATATGATTTTAAGTTGGCTGATTTTTAAGTGAAAGCGTCTCAAAAATGAATCTTATAATTACTAATTAATTAGTAGTATATAATTTTTTTTGCGATTTTCATCCCTGTTGCATGCATTATTTTTAATATTTATTTATACCAAGACGAGTCAGCTAGAAGCTGGGGTGAACAATAAACAATTAAAATAATGCGATCACATTCAATTTCATAGTGAAATAGGGATGAAAGTCGTGTCGTATGAAAGTATATTCCAATATACAAGAATATTTTTCACTATTTTGTGGGAAATTGTTATACTTTATATTCAACCGGTGAATATTCTTTATACATGGTGTATCTGACATTAAATAATATTATGAAGTCCATAAGGGTCTCACCACATCTGTCGACGCGGAATTGGCTTGAGGCGGTCAGAGAAAGCTTTATGTATATGGTATTAAGAGTGAAAGAGACATCGCGAGTCCCGGCCGACGAGTAAACAACGTTTTGACTCTTAAGGCCGTATATATAAAGCTTTTCTGACCGGTATTGGTTAGAAGCAGGCGTTACTTGCGAAAGTCCATGATAATGAAGGAACTAGACCTCCTGAAGATGAGTTTACATCTGAAGATGCTCCGGTATCGGAGTAAAACGTACGTTGAGAGTAGTTTGGAAGATTTGTGTGGAGTGGTGAATATCACGGGCTATAAGTGAGGGATACACACTGGACCACGTAGATTTACCTACTGTCGCGGATTATAGCTAATTAAACTTCTAGTTCTTCATTTTCTGACCGGCCCGATTCCGTGTCGATAGGTTTGGTGTGCCGTGTGACCCTAAGGTTCCCTGACCACAGAATCTGTGTAAAGATGAGTTAGCGAATCAATCAGATTTTATATTTTGTCAATTTCTGATTAGTTTGCTTGACATATCCCCTCTGCTTTAGTGGACAGATGCCCACAATTTCAAAGACATCTCTAAACTAAACTTATAGGACTAAACCTAGTGTCGTCCTTATACGCAGGGAGCAATATGAAAGAAATAGCAATACAATCAGTTCTTTTGGTTTAGGGATTGTGTATACCTGAATTAACCGCTATAGCTGTCAAAATAATTATTTATTAGGAAATTTGAATTCACACGGACGATACTTATCGTGCGTTCGAAAAGTTCACGTGCGAAAGGTGTCAATAACTATTTCATGTAAAAATAAATAAGTTGATTCAGATACGCTATGTAATAAATATTAATATCTTTATATTATCGTTTATCTTTTTGATTATTATTATATACATATATGTATATTATTTTTTTGTTAATGAAATCATGTTTACTTTGGGTTATAAATAAATGTTAACTCAAGTTTTGAGCTGCGTTTAAAAAAGAAGTTGTTTTCTATTCGGTAGCTTACCACAGCTAAATACATCCTATTTAGATCCTCGAAAAATACTAACGTACATGGAAATGTTAAATTACGATGCGAAAGGTTAACGCTGAAAAGGTATAAAAAAAGCAAAAACCTGACACTTTAACCCTTAAAGCGACGGTATAACTAGTAAAGATCAATGCATATTTTTGTTTCGTGCTATCCCATGTGGTATAAGGGACCATAATATAGTTATTTTTTCTCATCTGCATTTAAAATATTAATAATCTCAACGAGCAGCTTCTGTATGTAGATACTGAGCAAGTTTTGTTCTACAATTTTGAAAATATTTTTTTTTTTACCATAAAAATAAATAAAAGCTGTTCTAAGACAGCATTATTCCATGCGATACGCGGTCGGCTCGCAGTGGACAGGACTTTACTCGTCTAATCTACTACTAGCTGATGCCCGCGACTTCTTCGAATAAGTTTTTTTAATTACCACTGGAACTCTTTAATTTTACGGGATAAAATGTAGCATAGGTCACTCTCCATGTCCTCAATGACCCATGAAAAAAACACCTCGAACCGTTGCTCTTTTGCGGCGTGACTGAAGGACAAACAAACAAACACTTTCGCATTTATTATATGAGTATGATTGCCTACTAAAAACGCACAGTTGGAGAGTGTAGTGTCTAGTGAAAATTTAAGTATTTTTAGGTAAGTAATTAGTTTTATTAAAAATTTAGATTAAAAAAACTAAAGAACATAAGTTATTCAGTATTATGTAGAGAAGTTGCCCTGAAGAGTTTATTATTGGCTTTACTAATAAGCGTAGGTATACTTACAAACTAATTCGCTCTCTTTCGGTCCTCATTATTTTGCCATTCGAAAGCAGAAGACAGCATTATGTAACTATAAAATGTTTATTAGTAAAGGGAATAGACTATAATAAAATTAATAAAAACAATAATCATTTATTTTGCATAGGTTACATGATATTACCTTTGATTAAACTCGTATGTGAACCATATTTAGTTCTGGCAACTAAACTAAATGTAGTTATTGTGAGCTGGTTGTATTAAAGCACATTGGCATGCACAAGGTTTGAAGCTGGGGTAGGCATTAGTTGGTCAGAATATCTATTTACTAGCTATTTTGATGAAGAATGAGCATTGACTTATTTCCGTTTGGGTAAGCAGTGCTTTTATGCCTCTATGAACTGCACGCCACTGATTATTTAAGCAGGTATCCAATCAGTTCGTACAAGTTTCCACATTACCATATAAATATTTAACACGCGAGGTTTTGACATTTTTGTATGAAACAATTTTGAACCGTATTTTAATAACTTGACAGCGAACTAAAACTAATATAGAAACTGTCAAAAGCCAAATACACATAACTAAGGCACAGTCTACTTGAGCGACAAACGCGACTATACTACGCGAAGCGACAGATCACCATCGATATATACTTATGTAGATACTAGATGGGTCCTTTCATAGTAAAAAATTAGGCGTCTGACCTGTGGAGCGCGCTCCACACCTGTATAAGTCTGTCCTTGTCCCCGCCATAGCGCTGTCCCGCTTTTCAGACTAGATGGCGTTAGTAAAATACGCCCACATGCTTTGTTTGACAGGGCCCGTCTATGTAAATTACGGTCGTTGTAGATGACCCTTCACGTGGCCTACGTTGTCGCCTATATTTTGTCATTTTCTATCTAGTCGTATCCCGTCGCGTCGCTTTCGTCGCTCACCGAAGACAATCGGTAAAAATATACTTTATTCAAACGGTTATGTACTTTAAGATGATACATAAATAAAAATGTCGCATTTTTCACATTACGTTAACCTACTCGTTATTAGTATTATTTTGAACTATCTTTTACATTTCAGTGTAATGGTAAAGTGTAACATTTTCATTAATGAACCCAAAATACATTCAAATAAAGTAGTCTAAAAATATCGAGCCATCTATATTGTAAACAAATGTAAAATTAAGCGATATCAACTCTTGAAATCTCACAAGTTGTTAGTTTTGTGTAAAATATTATCATTGAGCCAATTGTAAACAAGAGTAAATTAATACAGAATTGTGTAATTTAAATGGATACTTTATGTTATTGTAAACCTTAATTTTACAGAAATTGTATTGTGTAATTCAAAGTGACTCGTGCCAATTTGTTCTCTTTAACTTTTATTTGTAAACTTTAGTAGGTATGAAGATGCATAAGAAGTGCTAAATCTCTAGCAAAATGTGAATTGTAAAATGAGTCCGCAAGAGGTTTTAAATACACTCACGTGTATTTTGTAAGAAAAAATATCAAATTAGGTTCTTCTTGACCCGTGAGTTCTATTAAAGTAGACCAACATACCTCCAATACGGATGATGACAACTCAATCAAATCAGCAACTCTTTTATCAAACTTCAAAACTCAAATTTCAACTTATTTTAGTCATCAAATTTCAACACACTTTTTTTCTTTAATCTATAGTTTAAAATGGTTATCAAACTTATAACTAACCGAGGATGTGAATTTTAGGTCTTTTGGAAGACCCTCTATTTAATAATAATCAGTTAGAAATAATTTATTTTTGATATAGGCATCATCCCTATTGTACCTACTCGTTTACTTCAAACTTGACAAATTATTGGTGGTTTCTGTAAAATAAAGGTTTATGTTCAAATGTGGACCTTTCTGCCTTGTGTAATAAAGTGTAAATCAGTCTGAACTGTGTCCGTTGCGAGTAAGCGTAAGTGGTATTGCTCAAGCGTGCGGATGTAGGAGTCACGTGCAATATATAGCTTAATTATTATTTTGTTTCCAATAAAATCATTAAAAGCCAAACTAGGAGTTTTTTTTTCATATTCCTAACCTATTTTTCATTCACCTTTACCGGTGGTCATCACTGGAGCACTTCACTGCAATGATCTGTACCTACTTAAGATCAGAAATAGGAAGGAAAGAAGAAAACCAGAAACCCACAAATAGTGAGCGCTTAATCTAATATCTAACGATAATAAATTATAGGCTACTAGCTGATGCCCGCGACTTCGTCCGCGTGGTTAAAGTTTTTTTGATTCCCGCGGGAACTCCTTAATTTTCCGGGAAAAAAAGTTCCATGTCACTCTCGTCCTCAACTATACCCATGCCAAAAATCACGTTGATCCGTTACTCCGTTGCGGCGTGATTGAAGGACAAACCAACAAACAAACACACTTTCGCATTTATAATATTAGTATGATATGATGAAAGTTGAAAATCAAGCGTTTCTATTGAGGGTTTGACACACATTCATAGTTGAATTACACCCTTACATCCTGGACAATATGGCTATAGTTAAGGACGGTGAGTGACATGCTTCTTTTAATCCCGGATATCAAAGCTTTTCCGGGATTTCAACGTCAATTATCTGCCGCGCGTCACTCCAGAGTTATGATGAGGAACTGACAAATACGTAAAAATCCATACTAATTTCTAATATTATAAATGCGTAAGTGTGTCTGTCTGTCTGCTACGCTTTCACGGCCCACCTAACTATTCAACCGATTTGTATTAAATTTGGTCAGGGTTAACTATATGCCGGAGAAGGACATAGGCTACTTTTTATCCTCGAAAATATAGAGAAAATCACTATAGGGCTGGGAAAATCTTGGATCTTCACGATATAGGTACGCGTATATATACGCCATCTTGATTCCGCACATGGAAGAAGGAATTACGACTGCCGTCCCGCAGCAGATTTACGTCCGAATGGCTGTTATTAGGTACTCGTAAGTAAAGATAAGTCAACGCTATCTTTCGGCAATGTAAAACAGCTTTCTCGAAAATTAGAGAATAGTGATCTTCACGATGTTCGCGTAGGTGCGCCATCTTGTTTCCACGGCAGATTTGAACTGTCCTGATTTCAATGAATATGCCTGATTATCACTGAATTAGGCTGTTGATTATTTAAGATATGATAAGTCAGCGCCATCTATCGGCAATGTAAAACACCTTCCTCGCAAAGTAGACCCACCACGCTGTTCTAATGTGGGTCGGCGGGTTTTGACGACTATTACCGTGTTACCTTGCTCTCCGAGGCACGGGGGTGAAACACCGCCAACTTCCTAACTCCGGGCTAGTACTGAGAATTTCTAGTCAGAAAAACCCAATAGGTAGGGACCTACTTAATTATGGCCCGACCCTGGACTCAAACGAGGCAGTCATCTTTGTTTACCTAGGTATTTATAGATGCATAGCTGATGCCCGCGACTTCGTCCGCGTGGTTTAAGTTATTTTGATTCCCGCGGGTACTCCTTAATTTTCCGGGATACAAAGTAGCCTATGTTACTCTCCCTGCAGGGCTAGCATGGGCCGGAGATACTTTATTTAGAAATTTTATCCCCCGATTTTATCCACTGACAAGAGATAAAATTAACTTATCCACCCCTCAGAGCACGGCAACAGGGGAGAGGAGAAGTTTATCCCCGTTTGACATTTCACGTGGACTCGGGGAACTATTTATCCACCGTTATTTAGCATTTTTATTTATTTATTTAGGAATAAAAAATTTATCCTTTCCTCGGGGAGAAAATTGTCTCGGCCCATGCTAGGGGGGCAGGTCCTCCACTATATCTATGTAAAAAAATCATGTCGATCCGTTGCTCCGTTGCGTCGTGATTGAAGGACAAACCAACAAACCAAAAAAACAAACAAACACACTTTCGCATTTATAATATTAGTAGATATGATATGATATAGGTAGGTAAGTACTAGGTACTCAAACTAAAGCTTAATAAAACAGCCAAAACTAACAACATTACCATTTATTGTGGTTATACAGGTCTTTACACTCAACAATATTGGAACGAGATAATTTGCTAACACGATATAAGTGATCGAAAACGCTCATACAGATCGCGTCTAAAATCTAAACACAACATCCATGCAAATATCCCTCACTCCATACATTACGGCATTGAACGCCAAATAACTATGGACTCTTAAGTAAAGCTTGAAACATACTACATTCATTAAACTCGAAAGACTCCTAAAAGTTATACCTATGTGATTGAAGCAGGCGTTAAGTACCTACTTTGTGGAAGCCCATGATAATGAAAGAAGTAGAACTTTAGAGTAGAAATGTGGTACAGAAACTCACCACTCCACACAAATCCTCCAAATTATTCTGAACGTACGTTTCACTCCGACACCGGAGCATCTTCAGGAGATGTTGACTCGACAGTCGACAATACTCGATTGTAAAGTCTTTACAATCGATTAAAGTATATAATACGGATTAAAGTTCTACTTCCTTCATCCTAAAAGTAAAGCTAGAAATTAAAACGCGTTGCGGTCCACTCAGTACTTTTTTAAATCCATTTACAAGAGCTCTGACTGCGGAATAACGAAGCAGTGAAGACTGCTACTCTTCTCTCTCTCTTTAACACTTTCGCTGCGTTACGGCAAGTATTTTGCCGTATTTGACGGTCAGCCAGTGCGGCAGCTCGTTTTCCTTGTTTTGCGCACGGTGCGGGGGTGATCTAACTATGTTCCCGTACGTGTAGGAAAGAGACAGTGATTTTTTCAATATGGTTGCTTTTAATATAATGATATTGTATACTAATAATGTACGGCAAAATAGTTGCCGTAACGCACAGCAAGGTAAGTATTTTTATTCAGTGCGGTACGGCGACTATCTTGCCGTACCCCCCCAACCCCGCGCCTCACTGCATGCGTCCGCGCGACCTCTCAGTTTGCAATAGTGTTGGCCGTAAGTGCTCGATATTTTTTATGCAAAAAACTACGCGACGAGACTTTCACGTAAAAAACAAGATATGAGTAAGGGAATTACTTACCTAGTTTTTAAAATTTATTTTATTTCGTTAAAGTTCCTAATATTATCTCATCATAGATTAAAAATAAAAAGTAATTATAATAATTTGGTACTTACCCTAATATGAATCAAAATTTAAAAAACCTATTTGTATTTATCATTATTTATTTATTAATTAGTGTATTTGTACTAAGTACATGAGTGACTGCTTTTTTTTTTTTTTTATATTTAAATATATTTTTTAAAATTGGCGATAGGTACTTGTAAGAGTAATTATTATGTTGACTAATTATGAAGAATTATGTTGATTTATACACTTAAATTTGTTGTGTCTTTAATAAAGAAAATCTTTAAAATATCGATTGTCATTTCAGAAGTAAACCCATCCCTAGCAATTTTTTAACTTCTGTGCTATACGGCATATATATTGCCGTAAATGACTGATTTTGAAAAATCTCTGTATCTTTCGAAATATCATAGAGAACCCGGGGCTACCGCAGCTAGGTATACACGAGGATGTAGCCTATCGATTTGTTCAAAAAAACCATTAATATGGTGAGTTTCCACGTCTCCATGGACTTTGAAAGTAAGGTTCCGGTACGGCAAAATAGAGGTCGTAACGCATATCAGGAAATATAGATACGGGCAGTATTTGTCTCGTACCGCACGAGCCGTAGGTTTAGGATCCAATGCTGCCGCAGCGAATGTGTTAAAACACCTTCTCTAGGGCTCTTTAGGGCAGTTTTAATAAATTACCTATACACAAATCTATTCTGAGACTACAATTATTAGGTATACCCAGCAAACTCATCAATTCAAAGACGTGTTCAAAGGCTGCGTCTGACGCGCGTATAGTTTGCGTTGGGACCGCGTTTGTATCGCGTCGCCCGCGCGTTATAAATACGTCGTGTACATAGGCTCTTAATAAATTAATAATAATAATGTCCTAGCTTCAACGCCTAGCTTAGAATATGATATCCAAGTTTTTGAAGTGAAAACTTCTTTAGCCGCGTTGAGCACTTTGTATGGGGTAAACTTGTGGATTCGCGTCACCGTCACCGACATGCTCGCGTTGTTACGAAGACAAAAGGTCTTCAATATAAATATACTAAATTCGTTATTAAACTTTAATGATTTTAATTTTTTTTATTTAAAAAAAAATATTTTAAATAAGTAAGTAGGTATTTGTTTCACTTTTATCGTTTTTCGAGTTTTAATTTTTTTTTATATTATAGTTATTTCAAAATAATGTACTGTAATTTAACTAACCCTTTTGTTAACAAAAAAATGTAATAAGAAAAACTTTGTTTTAAATTTTTTGAAAAGCCTAATTAGCGTCCCCAGAATGATGAAATAAGGGATATTTTGTCGAATATTTTCATTTTTTTATAAACTTGGAAGACATCTGGCGTTGTTAAGATTCTTAACATTAATTCTGACTTGATCTTATTATATTGACATTGAAAATGTAATATTTATTATGTCACTATTTCTTAAATCTACGAAGCTTTAAGATTTTAACTACATATTTTGTTTAATTCTTTTTTCTAAATTAAAATCTGAAGTTAAATAAACAACATTTAGGTAACATAACATTTTGTTGGATTTGCGAACCCGTCAATGAAATTAAAAATACCTAACTACGTTTTAGCTAAGCACATTGGGTATAGGTACCTAGCAGATAGGTAACTTTCTCGCAACTAATTTTTGTTAAATTTTCTATTAAATGTGTAAATTCTACTTATTTACATTTTAATCTTTAATTTGACAGACAGTTTTCATTCAGATTTTTACAAACAAACTTATTGCTTATTAATTCTACAATTATTATATAAAATAGATGTTTAAAATGCCTAAACACCATATTTCGTTGAAAAAAAGTTGGCGTCATATTTAAAACTAATAAAATATCACTATTCTACATTTTACTATTGTCATCGTCACGAGTTTTTCTTATATTTACAAATATTTTAGTCAAATATCCGAATAGTTGTATAACCTAGACACATTATTTTACTATTATTTATCTCTATTTACTAACAAAAATATTAAAAAAATACCAATTACCTACTATAAATTCCAACATAGGTAATAAAAATAATTATTATTTTATTAACACATTGAAAAATGCTGCAATATTGCACAAACAATTCAAAAACATATATAGTTTTTAATTGGCAAAACGGGAGATATGTTCGTATATAATCGAATCAGATTCTCGATATCTAAGTATATTTCTTCCTAATTTCTTAATAAGTAAGTATGTCAGTTATAATTTTCTTATTCTATATTCATATTTTTAAAACTAACGGTTTCTAATTATACTTTTTGACTTTAACTGAAATAAAAGTCAACAAAAATAGCAAAATTTAGTTTTACTAAATGAACATGAGAGTTAAAATATGTCCTCGCTTTTTAAAAAAGCATGGTCAACGTTGTCTAAGTAATTTAATTTCTTTTAACATATTTTTCTAATTTAAAATTTCAATATAATTTATATTCGCTAAGCGTTTAACAAATTTTTCGATAAGATTGCAATATTATGTAGATAAACCTACGGTCATATAATACCTACTTACCTATATTTTCAGATAGACTATGTTAAATATGCGCATTATATAACAACATCTATTTCGTTTAATATTAAATATAGTTACGTGAAATAAAGACTAATTAAGTTTTTATGAAACTTGTTACGTACTCTTTAGAATTATTGTCTAGAAAGTAGACATACGTATATATATTATTCTCACACATGCATAAAATGAGACACACAAACACGATTCCAGTAAAGTGGTTTTCAATTTTCAATCAGTATACCCAGTCATTCATCATATAACATAGTTTAGTCATATCATATATAGTAAACTATTTGTTTAAAATACTCAACTCTAAAACTTACACAAATAGATATAATATTTCCATTGTCAATACAACAAGTTTTAGAATACTTTAGATTTATAAAGTTAACAGACAAACAGTTACGCTTTTTCAGTAAATAGACGGCTAGGTAATTCAATTTAAGCTAAGTACTTAGATGTGATAAACTTTCATATACGTATTTTTAAATATTGTTGTTTTTAACAACTTAAAATTGTTACTTAATAAATTTATGTGAAGTGATTTAGAAGTATTTTAAACATGCTAAATATGCCTTGACCAGTTAAAAACATTCACATTTATATAATTCTGTAAACTCTAGTATAGTAACTACAAATTACAATAGTTTACAGTATACACACATGTAATAAATTGGCACTCCTGAAATCACACGAAAATATAATTTAGACGAAAATATACACCCATATTGAGTCGATATAATTTATTAACATTAAGTTTTTAGTTCTAAGATACGCTATTGGAAGACCAGTCGATGTTTAATGTGTTAATCAATAAATAAATAAGCAAAACATTTCCGGATATATTTTAGTTTAAAAATTCTAATAAATAGGAACTTAAATTAAAATAACTTCACTCAACATCTTTATATGTATTTATCAATAATTATTAACAATTAGGTTAACGTTCATTTTAAAGATTATAAAGTAGCAACTAGACGTTTGAGCGAATTGCAGCTAAAAATGTTAATGTTAAATTCACTGAAAAGTAACACTACGCTAATGTTAACTAAATCTTATGTGGTGTTAAAAATACTTAATCGATGATAATGTCGTGTCCCAAGCGGTCCATTTCAGCGAGTAGGAAGTCCACGTCCCTTTCAGTGACGGCGGCGGACGAGATGATGTTACGGAAGAAGTTGGGTCGGCGGTCGTCGGGTTGGTAGCCTACCATGATGGTGCCGGCTTGCATCATGCGGCCCTTTAGTTTTGCGCACACCTATAGAATCATATGGTTAATCATATAATCAATAGATAGCGTTTGAGTAGGAAGGTAACTCTAATAACATAAGAAAAATGCGTTAGCTTTTGAATTCATTGCAAACTAGATGAAGCCTGCGACTTCGTTCGCGTTTATTAAGCTTTGTTTGTACGCTCTTATTCCCGCGGGAACTCCTTATTTTTCCGGCCTAGCCTATGTCCGTCCCCGGGATGCAATCTATCTCCATACCAAATTTCAGCAAAATCGGTTGTAAAGACGGGCCGTGAAAGCGTAGCAGACAGACAGGCACACTTTTGCATTTGTAATATTAAGTAAGTTAGGTACTAGCTGATGCCCACGACTTCGTCCGCATGGTTTAAGTTTTTTTGATTCCCGCGGGAACTCCTTAATTTTCTGGGATAAAAAGTAGCCTATGTTACAGGTCCTCAACTATACCCATGCCGATCCGTTGCTCCGTTGCGGCGTGATTGAAGGACAAACAAACACACTTTCGCATTTATAATATTAGTAAGATGACTTGATCCAAATTAAAAATGTAGTCAGAATTTTTGAATTACATCGATTCCTCCTGAGGGCACGTTAAGCTGGTCACGAATATTTCAAGTCAAAATGTCGTAGTCCTAATTGAATCGTTTACGGACAGAATTCCAACGCACCGTATATATATATATTATATATATATACCATTACGTCATTAATGTAAAAGAATCACGACTACCGACCCACAGCAATGAAGAACAAGATGCAGACAGAAAGAGTTATTGTCACCTTGCCCAGCTTGATCTCCTTGTTCTTATCATGCGGCAGACCCCTCAGCTGCTGGGGCAGGTACCAGAAGCTGACGTTCACCATCTCAGGCTCCAGGATGAGGTAGAACTTGTCGCTTTGCTCCCGGATGCGGCGCACCATGTACTCTGATAACTCCATCAGCCGGTCCATGAGACGCTCGAAGCCTGATGTACCCTGGGATAAAGAGATTAAAAAGAGTTTTTAAATTGCAAACAAACGAGCCAGCGGATCTCCTAAGGCCCAATTTTCTAAGAAAATCTTAATCATATTTCGACAGCCTTAAAACGCAGTATTCGAACTGTTTAAAGAGTTCATACAGCACACAGCACCTAGAAGCTGGGTAACGTTGCAGAAATGATCTAGCTTAACTAAAATAATTAGTTGTTGATGTCTTCCCGGCGTTGGCTTCTATCCTGTCATTACCCATGAAAGACAGAGTCTGCCTATGTTTGTGTCAGCCTCTCCACCTATCTACCCTCCGTAGGTATTAAAAACCGATTCATCGCCAAAGATTTAATTGCTTATGGTGTTTAAGACAGTTGTTAAGGAAGACTAGGATTTTATGAAGAAGTTTCTTTTCTTTCTTCATCATCATCATAAGATGATAATGAAAAGTAATTCGATGAAAATATATTTCTCACATTTTTGAAATATCGGGCGGGCGGGCAGGTCTCCTCGTGATGTCTTTACTTCTATATCTAACAGAATATTACCATTGAGTAATTCAGTATTATTATTAAATCAATATTACCTTGCCCCTCCACTGCAGCCACAGCTTGAAGATATCATTGTGGCGTCCGCACTGGATCACCTTGTCGCCGGTGTCGAAGCGCGGGTCGTAGATCTTGTCAGTCATGAACAGGTATTCAGCTGACATGGCGTTGCAGCTCAAGAGGATGCCCTGAAAGAGACAATAACGAAGCTTACAATAGTTAAAAATTGACAAGTTATTCAGGCAACTGAGAGAGGGAAGAATGGCAACTTGGAGAAATTGAAGCTGATCCTATACAATTGTTCGAGTAAAATACGTGGTTTACCTTATTACTCTGAACCTATGAACATTAAGCCAACCATTCAGGGAGCTGCAGAATCCAGGCAGCGCGGACATGAAATCGCAGCTGTGTACAGCAGTGGACGTCTTTTGGGAGATGACGACAAACCAAACAAAAAAATTGTGAGTGATCGCAAGCTCACAGATAAAAGCTATTTCCCTACTCAGTGGCCTAGGTATACCGATGTTAAATGAAACGGTTCATGAAGTAGCTTGTGGTTGCTAGAAGGTATGTTAGGCCTCTTTTTATTGCAAGATAGGCTTGCGCTTGACGACAATCACGCTTAATACAAAGCAATGATGAGGTCTAGGCGCGCTTGCCTAGAAGATGCCTATTCACTCTTACCTTGAAGGTAGGTACTAGGTACTTAAGTTGTACGTGTCAGGGAATACATGCGCTGGAAGGGCATTCCACATCTTGGCGGTTCGAATCAGGGACGTAGAGCAGAACCATTTCGTTCGAGCTGGCTGACGTCCGTCAACCACATAAACCATTTTTTTTTTTTCTTTCCTTTGTATTTGTTATTCTTACTTGTGGTGGTACAAATAAAGAGTATAATAATAATAAAGATGCCAACGCAGACAGTTCACGCCTCTAGTGAAAGTTTAAAACGAAATGTATACCACATTGTATGTATATTATTTGTCCGGTCTACATAGAGACCCACCCGCATCCTCTACTTGACAAATAAAGCCTGTACACTCAAAATCCCCTAATCCCCTTATATCTACAATCATACACAACATAAACTTCGAATTATTCGCCATGAAAACACCATCAAACGCAGACGTGCTCCGGAATCTGTAACTAATATCTCTACCCCTAACTTTTACGCCAAAAGCAACTTTATTACCTTGATATAAACGCTATTTTATCCAATTTATAAGATGCTACAGTCAACTGAAATTATACCTTATTTCATTTCTCATAAAATTCATTATAACTTGAGGATAACACATAAGTTACTGTTCAGGAAATTTCAACCGTATTACAGTGCTTTATGATTGCTTTTACTGTAATTATAGGAAGGGTGAGAAGGGGCCAAATTGGCAACATATGTTAGAAAGTGTCGGCACAGGAATTTAATTAAAAGTGCCGCGTGCCGTTGTCAGGTCCCTAAAGGAATGTGAAAGTGTCATAATATCGATAAAATTTATTTTTGTGAGGAAAAAATATTTATCCGTTCATACAAAAATATATTTTATTTACTTAAAAGTAAATAAAATATAAATGGTTCTTATCTTAAAAGTAGATTTACTTGTCCCATTAAAATCATTCACAATGACCAGACAATTTATCCGATCCAAGAATTTCGTTGGTGAGGTTTTCTCAATAAGATAAAAGCGTCGTTCCATATTGTGAAAAATCAATAATAAGTAAGTATTGGTAAAATTAAAGACATCCTTCGTTATTTTCTTTTATTTAAAAATCTGTATCATCATACACAAATATCATGTTTAAAGATCGTATTTTTGACATAGAGTAGGTACTTATAAGGAACTATCCAGAATGTTTTTTACCAGAATCTGTTATAAAACCTGTATTTAAAATACTTAGTTCTAGCCTAAATAGGCTACTTTTTTGTTTTAATACGTTAACAATTAACGTATTAAAATAAAATAAAATGTTTTTTCTGTGCCCTCTACCTAAATAAATAAAAACAAACTATTTTCGTCGATAAAATTCTCAAACCCCATCCCTTTAACGAAGTATACCGCGGGGGAGGAGCTAGTCAGGATTTATTGTTCAGCATATTGAGTTGACGTGAACGGCATATCTATGAAACTTTGCTTTTCTTGCTGAAACTGAACTTTAAGTATTGATAATAAAGTTTACTTTTGAAATACAGCTCAAAAGATAAGTTAAGTCAGAGTAATTTCAATTCAGCTCGGTTGACTTAAGTTCGACTAAGTTTTGGTTTATTGGAGAATATTTTTGACTTACCTAAATTCTTTTCATAATAATTAATAAAGAAATTTCCACCGCGTAGCATTTTGACGAAATATTTAAGAGATATTTTAATGAGCATGTTTAAAAGACGAAGTTTTATTCTTTTAAAAATAACAGTTTGAAAACTCACTTGACAAAAGAAACTTTTTAACATGGTACCAAAAGAGTTTCTGGAGTTGCCATTACATAAATTTAAAGACTGTGTTAAACAGCATCTGTTAAGTCGAGGGTATTATAGTATAGATGATTTTCTCGATGACAAAGTTGCATGGAAGCAACCGGCTTCGCATCCAGCAACCCACAAGTCAGTGTAATACCTACTTGTAACGTAGCGTATGCATTTTATATTAAGTATGTATATACAAATTGTTACATTTTTCTGATTTTGAAAAGAGCAACTGCTGAGTTTCTTGCCGGTTCTTCTCAGTAGAATCATCTTTCCGAACCGGTGGTAGATTCTTACGACTTATCATAAGTGACACAAGTGGTCCTACATGAAATAAATCACTTTCATTTTCATTTTCATTTATTTTACAGGTCCATACGAGTAAAAGCCAGTTTTTAGTTTTCTTATTATAAGTCAATAAATTCTAGAAATATTTATGAAAATCACCATCAATTATAGGTTGCTTGAAACAGTTTTAGTGTTACTGAAAACTCGATATTGGGGCTGATTCTGTAGTGCACAATCTCCAAACTAAACTAAAATTAGAGCATTACAAATATTGCTAACCCTTTCATAATACTCCCTACGGAAAGGGACAGAACTAGATTTAAAGCTGCCATTTTAGTTTAGTTTAGAGATTGTGTTATACAGAATCAGCCCCATTGTCCAAAAGATTTACACATCATTACATTTCTTTATTCCTTGTGATGCTGAAAATCATAGGTACTTAGTCGAAATTCCACGGTCTCGTACGCAGCGCTAGGATATCGCTTTCATTTTTCCTTCCTCTATTACTATTGGTATCTTTAAATCGAGAGTGAATAGGCATCAATTCTAGGCAAGCGCGTTCCACCAGGCTGCATCACCATAATTTACCAGTAACTCTGATTGAAGCCAAGGGCTAGTCTATGAATTTCAAAAAAGTCATCTTGCAAAAACTAAAGTTTCCGTTATCTGTGGTCTAAGTAGGTACACAATCAAAAAGGAATCAATATATTCTTTAAAACAATAGGCTTTAAGTAAGTAATTATTATGCTAATGTTTGTTGTATAGAAGGGACAGTGCATATAACTGAATGCGGTGCGGCAGATAGAATATGTCAACAAATTGATATGCAAAGTGAGGAAGGGGTGGCATATCTCCTGAACCAGATGTTTGCCCAACCGGCTGTCTGTCGTGACAGGCTATTCGTCGGATTATGTTAAATCGACTTAAACCACTTTGATTTTATCGTGCACATATAGCATTTAAAAAAGCAACATATTTATTTCCATCAAGACAATTTTAATTTACTTATGCTTTATTTTAATAAAAAAATTTTTTACTCATACACTGAAAAAATATTGAAATAAGTATTAAGTATTTTTATTTTCATCAAGATTTTAACATATTTGATTAATTTTGTATCTTATTATAACATGTACCTAAATAAGTAGGTATAAATATCAATGCTTAACAATGTCAAATGATTTTAAGACAACGACAAGAACTCTATCAAAAATAAAAACATTTGAGTAAAATGCAACGAAGTAAAAGGTAAGTTTAGAAATAATTACGAAATTAGACTCATCAATATTAGTCATCTTTATAAACTTTGTAACACATTTACGATCAGGGAAATTTAGTATACCTAACTACCTACTTAACATTATTATTTAAGACTTATTAACATTAAAGTTAGGCATTTACGAAATTAAGTTTAACATAACTTAAGACTTTTTAACATTAAATACTTAATTAACATTTAACAACTCACCTCGTATTTGAAGTGCACAGTGGAGCACTGGAGCAGGGTTCCCATCAATTTGTGAGGGTTCCACGTGACGGAGTCAGCCCTAGGACAAGAAACACATAATTAAAATAAAAGAAGAAGATTCTTTTATTAATCGGTAACGAGAAGTTGACTGTCATGTGCAGTCTAAGATTGAAGCGGGCTAACTCAGCAGGACTATACCCATACCTCTGTATCAGTTTCTATTCTACATACAATAATAATTATTCTGTCTAGTCCATTCCCATTTAAGGCTCAATGGAACTCACCGCTGTTTCAGGGAAGTCATTTTTACTGTAGGGCAATCACGCTGAAATAGAGCAACGGATCAACGTGATTTTTTGCATGGGTATATAGTTGAGGACCTGGAGAGTGACATAGGCTACTTTTTATACCGTAAAATTAAGGAGTTCCCGTGGGAACCAAAAAAAACTGAAACCACGCGGACGAAGTCGCGGGCATCACTAGTCTTCAATAGATACTAGTCTGATAAGTTTGACGGGTAAACATTAGGACAGTCTAGACTTTAGATCGAAAATCCTCTAATTTTTAAAGATAGTTTTAGATTTTAAAGATCCATTAAAAGTAAGTTTTTACCCTCAGTACAGTGCAGTGTAGGGAGCACAATCAATTAAACCTCCCCGAGGGTAAAAAACAATGCGACATAGCTGCACTGCTCGTTTATCACACGGAAAAAGGGCGCATGTTACACCGTTAGACGCGAAAACGTAAAGGTATATTAATTTTCCTTTAAAAAAGGGAAACTGTTGAATTTCTTGCCGGCTCTTAGAAAAATCGGTTCTCCGAACCGGCGATAGCTTATCACCGTTTTCCGTTGGATGTGACGTCGCCCGGGTCACAGCTGAAAATCAGCGCCCTGCACAAAACGATGTAGGGCAAAAGGAACTGTACACCCATTCTGGGTGGTATCACAGACAAGCACATTATCGTACGATAGTATGATAATGATCGTTTGTTTGTGACACCATCATTATATAAATATATTTTCTTTCCTTCTTTCTATCATAAGTAACACAACTTGTTCTACATTAAATTTTATAAACATTTCTTTTCATTACCTCAATCCTTCTTTCTCTATTTTCTATCCGTGTTTTTGTTGCAATGAGTCTGTTGCAGTAAATGATGTTAGAGATAATATGAGATATATAATATATGCATGTGCCTCGTTGGTCTAGTGGTTGTCATGTTCGACTGCGGTCGACGAGGTCTCGGGTTCGAGTCCCGGGTCGGGCCATAATTGAGTATTGGGTTTTTCTGCCTAGAAATTCTCAGTACTAGCCCGGAGTTAGGAAGTTGGCGGTGCTTCACCCCCGTGCCTCGGAGAGCACGTTAAGCCGTCGGCCCCGGTTATTATCACTTTAACATGATAGTAGTCGTTAAAGCCCGCCAACCCGCATTGGAGCAGCGTGGTGGGTCTAAGCTCTAATTCCCTCTCTCCTATGAGAGTGGAAGCCTGTGCCCAGCAGTGGGACGTTAAAGGGCTGTAGTGGTAGTGGATGCATGTGTGATAGTGACGGCAGCGTGAGTTATAATTATTTACACCAGACGATGGCCGCGTGGATTAAAGTATTTTAAAAATCTCGAAGGGACTCTTATCTACTTAAAAAGTAACTAGGTGCCTATGTCCGTTAGCAATTCAACAATTTCCAATTTCCATTGGGATTCAATAATTTCCCGGGATAAAAAGTAACCTATCACACAATCTAACCCTGTACAAAATTTCCTCAAAATTGGCTTAACACGAAGAAGAAATACGTTCGCATTTCTAATATTAGTATAGATATTTCGCGGTCGTTTTTTTTTATCCACTACAAGTTAGCCCTTGACTGCGATCTCACCTGATGGTAAGTGATGATGCAGTCTAAGATGGTAGCGGGCTAACCTGTTAGGGGCATGGCAGTTATTTTAAACCCATTCCCCTATTCGGTTTCTACGCGGCATCGTACCGGAACGGTAAATCGCTTGGCGGCACGTCTTTACCGGTAGGGTGGTGACTAGCCACGGCCGAAGCCTCCCACCTCCTGGTGGGAGGCTTAGACCAGGGAAAATTCAGAAATTATAAATTTCCAAACCCTGCTGGGGATCGAACCCGGGACCTCCGCACGTTAAGGCAACAGCGCTCAACACTGCGCCACGGAGGTCGTCGGTGTGACAGCGCGCCGCCCGCCCTCCGGCTTGCAGGGATTAGCGCGGAGGCGGGCGGGAGAACGCAACTGTGTCAATACGAGATACACGCCGCGCTCGCAGTACAAGAGTATTCACTTTACATTTACAAGCTTACATTTAAAACTCGGCTGAGTTTATTAATGTGGACTCTTCTCAGACCAGTGCGCGTTTGGAGCCCTCGTAGCTTTAGTCTTAAGATATCGTTGTTAATTATCACCATTAACTCTTAATCTTATTTAATCCAGTTGAATTATATTAATACTTAATACAATATTAAAATGCTAAAAACGTACTAGGTATTTGTAAACATGACGTTCAGAAGGTGTACTTTGTAGGTACCTATTTTGAATAAAGATGATTTAAGTGTGAGTTTTGAGTTTACACTCTCTGTCTCTGCGTCGTACTCCTCATTGCTGAGGGTCGTGACCTAATCCATTAATCACATAATGGCAGCGGTTTTCTTGGGATAGTAATGCGCTGGGATCCCAGGACTTTCCGCATACGACTCGACTAAGAGTAGATACTATTTCAACTCTTAGGTTACTAGAAAGATTATTATCAAATGTTAGTGATGATAACCGGGAACGACGGCTTAACGTGCTCTCCGAGGCGCGGAGGAAACGAAAAGGCCAAATTCGGTCACCCATCCAGTTACCGACTTGGGTCAACGTTGCTTAACAATCGCAATCGACCGATATGCGTTGTCGCAACTAGGCCACTCGTCCCACACATTTAAGTACATTTAATAACGAACAAACTTACTTTTCACACTTTCAAAAGTATTTGGACCTAGTAAGCTGAAATTTTACACAGAGATTCCCTTTTTATTGTAGACAAGAAATAAGGAGTGATTTTTCAAAATTCTCATGGAAAAGAAGCCGCGGGCTGTCTCTACTAGCAGTAATACCAATTTGTTATGCTCGTTCCCACCCCCCCTCAACAATCAAGTATGAAAAGGTAAACCTAAATCATTGAATTATATGTGTACGTTAGTACATAATACATGTAGGAATGGTTTTATTATTTAATTTGAATAAAAGCACTTGAAAAACTTGGAGTGTATATTTTTAATTATAGAAAGTAACAACGCAATACAATTTTATAGCAGAGAGAGCGTAGACAAGACTTTTGACAGATTACTTTTTTATATTATTTTTTACTTGTCAGTGTCACCTGTCTAACAAGGTGCGTTCACTTTAAACTTCCCATCAATACCTCAATGACCTAAATCTAAACGCATCGAACTAAAAAGCTCTCTTTTTGTAAGAAGGTAAAACGGGATCTATAAACTAAGTAGGTACATACCTAACATTATACATTATGGCCGGTTTATAAATAAAACCCAAACCCAAATAATGAAACCAATCTAGCTTTTTAACCATTTATGTTTGTACTACATAAATAAACTGCAATAGGTAAGTTTATATTGATGTTGCAAATCATTAAAGATCGTAAATCCAGTATAAACGCAGGATCGGGGAAGTGTCAGAGTTGGCGCGCTCTCGAGAAGTGACGTGCGAACTCCCTGATCCCGGGAACGTGTAATCCCTGCTCTAGGGCTGCCACTAAACGGGAATTTCCATTTTTGGTAGACCCTCACAAAGGTACACTTACCTAAATAAGGCTAGCGACTTTGTCCACGTAGATTTAGGTTTTCTAAGATCTCGTGGCAACTCTTTCATTTTCCGGGTAAAAGGTAGCCCATGTCCTTCCCCGGGATGAAATCTTTTGCTGTACCTTTCATCGGCAAAATCGGTTGATCAGATGGGCCGTGAAAACGCAAACTGACATTCGCATTAATCTATACTAATTTTATAAATGGGAAAGTGTGTCTGTCTGTCTGCTACGCTTTAAGGGTCCATCTTTTCAACCAATTTGGATGAAATTTAGTATAGAGGTGAGCTACATCCCGGCAAAGGACATAGGCTACCTTTATCCCTGAAAATTAAAGAGTTCCCGGGGGAACCATTAAACCTCAACCCACGGTTATAAGTTAGGATGAAGTATGGATTGCCTCCAACTGCCAACCCTATTCTCTTGTCACTCGGTCCACTACACGCGCCTGCAGCATTTGCCGCCCCCGCCCCGCTGCCGCCCCCGCGCCGCGCCGCTCGCTGTTTTAACAGCAATGATTGATGGCGGCTAATGGCGGGAAGATGGGATTAATACGCCTCGCGCACCCGAAACCAAAGGAGGGATTAGCGGTGGTGGGAAATTGGGAAAATAGCTCGCTATGCAGACCGAAGTAGCGTTGAGAGCCTAGTGGTTTGGACGATAGGTCTCCTGTTGTGTTAGTACAAGCTACTAATATTATAAATGCGAGAGTGTTTTTGGTTTGTTGGTTTGATGGTTTGTCCTTCAATCACGCTGCAGCAGAGCAACGGAACAACACATTTTTTTGCATGGTTATATCTAAGGGCCTGGGAGAGTGATATAGGCTACTTTTTATCCCGGAAAATCAGAGAGTTCCAGTGGGAATTTAAAAAGCTTTATCCACGTGGACGAAGTCGCGGGCATCAGCTAGTAATTGAATAATTATTATTTTTGCATGCCTATTAAAGACGAAACATTTTTCCGTCATTCTGTTACTTACCACCTTTTGTAAAAATATGTTTCTGCAAATAAATGAATTGAATTGAAATAATTCGGGTGTCTGATCATCACAAGCACTTCTACCTTTTGTAAGTTAAGTATTTGCGTTATTAATAAGTAAAATATATTTTATTGTACACCATTAAAAGAATAAAAAGACAAAAACAATCATATTAATAAATGGCACAACAGGCGGCCTTATCGCTTAAATAACGATCTCTTCCAGGCAACCTTAGGGCAGAGGAAACTTTTAAAAGAAAGCGGGAGATGGTGTACTGAGACATAATATGAATAAATAAATATTATATACATAAAACCACCTGGGAATGTATGATGTAAAATACACAGTATAAAAGTAATTGGTTATAAGCTCTTTTCACAGCTGGTGTAGGGATCTAAGTAATTTTATAATTAGTTTTATAGAACCTACATAATAAATTACAATTTACCTCTCGATCCCAGTGAGGCGAGGATGGCGGTACTTCTTGGAGAATAGCAAGCCCCCGCCCCACGCAGCCTGCAAACAATATGACATTTAACATTGAGTTTCATTTAATTTAACATTTAACATACCTCGTTGAATAGACCGTATTTTAAACACTTCCTCCTCCATGTATCGTCAACCTCACTGCTGAGGGTCGTGATCTTTGTCACGGAGTATCTTCTCTTTCACAATGTTACGCCATCTTGGTCTGTCTGTGGCTTGGTGCAGAGCAACGTGGACAGGTGTGCCGAGTGTGGTGCTGATTAAACACTTAACGTTTACGAAATAATAATCGTTCAATTGGCCTATCTGACGGAGGCTTTGGCCGTGGCTAATTAACCGTCCTACCGACACCGCGTACCGCGTTAGCGTTCCGGTACGATGTCGTGTAGAAACCGATTAGGGGTATGGGTTAATATAACTGCCATGCCCCTAACAGGTTAGCCCAATAACATCTTAGACTGCATCCTCACTTACTATCAGATGAGATCGCATACAAGGGCTAACGAGTAGTGGATTTTAAAAAAAGTCATGACTTACATCAACGTGCATCCACATGTCATACTTCTGGCAGATGTCAGCGATCTCCATGAGGGGGTCGAATGCACCCAGCACCGTGGTACCAGAGGTGGCGTTCACGAAGAACGGGACCTGCCCCAAACACACAATATGTATATTAATTTTTTTGACTTCCTCGTTAACTTCCTCGTTAGAGTACCAGAGTACCTGGGTCATATAATTCGTGGTCCTAAGTATGACCTACTACAATTAATTATTCAGGGCAAGATACAAGGCAAAAGGGGCGTGGGACGGAGAAGGACATCCTGGCTGAAGAACTTACGCCAGTGGTTCAATAAAAGCACCCGATCATTATTTAGAGCTGCAGTGTCAAAAGTTCAAGTTGCCAATATGATCGCCAACCTTCGATAGAAGAGGCACCAAAAGAAGAAGACTTTCTCGTTGGTCTAGTGGTTAGCATTTTCGACTGCGGCTGACGAGGTCCCGGGTTCGAGTCCCGGGTCGGGCCATAACAAGTACTGGGTTTTTCTGGCAAGGAATACTCGGTAGTATCCTGGAGTATAAGGAAGTTGGCGGTGTTTCACCTCCGTGCCTCGGAGAGCACTTAAAGCTCTCCGGTCGTGTTGGATTTTCCGTCCCATCGAGCTATGAGAGTAAAGGAACAGAGAGTGCGCCTGTGTACGCGCACACACTTGTGCACTATAATATCTCCCGCGCACTATAATATTTTTAATATAATAATTGACAATAATCCGACGTATAATATAGGTCCGTTCAGCCGTTCTGACGTTATTGAGTCACAAACATCCATCCATACATCCATCCAAACTTTCGCATTTATAATATTGAGTATAGTATACCTATAGTATAGAATATAGATAAAGTATCTCACATTCCCCCTATCCTTGTGGTATCGCACAAGACGCTCCAGCTCGTTGGGCAACATCCGACCGCGCTCATCCGACGGCACGCACACACAGTAGTCCGTGCCCAGGCCGCACACAGACGCACAGGACTTCACCGAGTAGTGGCACTACACAAAGCACAAAACACAATAACGATACAGTATGGATGATGCCCATGTCAAAAATAAATTATTTCTTACTGATTATTAAATTATAGAGGGAGGAAGGGACAAAAGATCTAAAATTCACATCCTCGGTTAGTTTTACGAGTAAGTTTATTAATCATTTCAAAATAGAAAAAGAGGGTGTTGAAATTTGATGACGTCACAACTATGTATTTCATACAGACTTTCATGCTAATGCATGCATGCGCGTTTTCACCCAATTGCAAACTTTAATATCTGAACCTGAGGATTAGTCTTGAATCTTGATAAGTCTCATATGGTCCCTATGTTGGTCCATAAAAAAAGTGTGTATTTCGGTGTCATTACCTGATCAGAAGTGAACATGACGAGGTGTCCAGGGATGCTGGTGAGCCCCTTCTCTTTGTACTGCGGGAACTTGTGGTGGCGAGCCGCGAGGAATGCGTATAGGTTGGACACAGAACCCCCTGGACAGACAAACGTAACTGGTATATTTCTTTAATATATAGGGTAGCGCTTGGCTGAATCTGCTTGCAAGTGGTGATGCTAAGGTGGCGCGCGCTTGCCAGCGAGATGATATCCTGCCTGCACAAGATCTGCTTGAGGTACTGGAGCAGCCTTTAGAGAAATTGGAGCTGACTCCTTAGATCCAAAAAGTCACTCCAAGGACTTTCATCTGAGGTGTTAAAGACTTATATTGAGTCTCAAGACTGACGTTTAGGTGCTCTAAAATGTATCGTTCCATTTAACCATGTCTCATTATGTATAAAGAAAATTTCCTGGAAATTTACCCCCAGAATTGCCTTGAAGATAGTATCTTACTTGTTTCCCAGGCTGAGTTCCTACCTGCAATCGTAGTTCTTACCAGAAGACTAGCAGTCACATATGATTCCCAAGGTATCTGATTTCGCCCTATTTTTCTAAAATCTAAATGTTTCTTCTGCTATTTTCCTCTGCTACAGAAGAAAACAGACCTATATAACTCTCTAGTTATTGGTCTGTTCACTGGGACTCTATCTTTGCTCCAGATTACTATGATCCTCTGATCATAGTAAGGTGGCGACGACATAGAAAATGACAGACGTTGTCGTGTAGATACGTCAGTTTTCTATGGCGTCGTACCGCATCGCGTGGAGTCGCTTGACGCTTCTATCACTCACCTAGGACACTGGGTTAGTAGATCTCTAGCTAGAAGAAATGAGATTCTATCAACGGAGAATGATAGCCTCACCTGGAGCCAAGATGGAGTCTCCAGTGTTCCAGCCGATCATCTGGCGCATCTTCGACAGCACCACATTCTCCATGAGGATGAAGACGGGCGCGATCTCGTACGTGAACATGTTGGTGTTGGCTGCTGCCGTCAGCCACTCGCCCGCCAGCGAGATGATGTCCAGGCCGCAGGAGAGCTGGTTGAAGAAGTGCGGGTGTCCTGGAAGAGGAACACGAGTTAGGGTGTCTTGAAGCATCAAACTCAATATCAAATTCTTGTTTTTTATTGTGTAGGATATAATATAAGTATTCTAAGTATATCTATATACACTTATATATGTATAGGGTAACAGTGACTGACTGACTGATCTATCAACGGACAGCTCAAACTTCTGATCGGGTCGGGCTGAAAGAAAGGAATTTTCAAAATTCAACCCCAAATTCAAAGAAATAGGGGTTTGGAATTTGCACGAAAATCGAACTTAACGCTTGCGAAACCGTTGGAAAAACTAGTCTAATAATTTATAATAAGTCGGCGTGATTTTTTGAATGGAATTAAATAGTTTAAGACTTGAATATATTATTTAGTATGAACAAGAAACAGAATTCGCCAAAATGACGTACTACTTGTAACATAAAATTCTACATCAATGACTTGTAAGGTCTCTTCAAATAGCATCCATTATTTTAACCCGATTATGCCGCAATACAATACAAAAATCAAAACCACCGCGCAACCGAAAACCACCCAAAAATAACTTAATCTAAACACAACTCAAGTTGACACAATGCAACTAATTCATATTCCCATTCGGGTTGCTTTAATATTGTTTACTCTCGACCTAGGGTTGACAACTTCATTTTGGCAAAATATAGTATTTTTCAAAATTAGCCCATTAAAAATTTTGTGCACCTCGAAAAAAATATCTTACCCTCTCTTACTAATATGATTACAATTTTTTTTAATGTAAATTTTGAACTTCTAATACACATCAGGTTTCGCAGTTATCAAAGGAAACCTCTTGTTTTTAATTTAATTTTGGATTTTGAATCAGTTACTGTAATCAAAATCAAACTATTTAATAAGATATTCCAGACATCTATCAACGACAAGCTGCAGTAAATATTATGAAAACTGTATATAGGTATAACACTACGGAAAAAATTACAGAGAGCAGCAATTTTTTGGATATAGCATCCGTCCGTTCCTCCGTTTTTACAGACTACGTTATACTGATTAATATTCTTATGAATTACTTTTGATAATTTCAACTCGTGTTTTTTGCATGTCAGTTATGACGAAACGTGTTTGGTAAAATTTTGTATGTCATCTTAATTGTACCATGTTTCCAGCAAATAAACGATTTATTTAGTTGCAGAACCGAAGTATATAGTACAATACTATACTAGCGTTTGCGTGCGACATCGTTCGCGCGTGAAAATTGGTTCTCAAAAAACTGTGAACTGTCTTCATTTTTCAGCGCAAGCACAAATAGTTACCGAGTTTCATGGATATAACTTGAACCGCCTATTTAACCTCCTTGGGGGTGGAATTTCGAAAATTCCTTTTTTAGTACACCTCTAGGGTGCTCAAGGAATATACTCTCAAAATTTCAAATGTCTACGTTCAGCCGCTTGGGCTGGGTTGTCTGTCAGTCACTCAGGACAAAGCCTTTTATAGTTCTTGGTTATAGTACAGCTGGCAGCCCTATTCTCACCCCTTGTTGGCATCTGTTGCTCGCGATAAACCGTCCCCGGGGGCCTCGGGGACCCAGGGGCCCGGGGTAAGGGGCCTAGTAGACCCCATTTGACACTTTTTGAACAAACATGCAGGAAATAGAGGATATAATATTATAGGTGTCATGTCGGTTGGCGCGTGCCATCTTTGGCTTTATGTTTTTTAATATCCGTTCTGATATAACTTTTAATATCTTGGTATCTTTTAGCTCGTTTTATTTCTCAAATTTTTCATCATACTACTATTATAAATTGCGAAAGTCTGTTTATTAGATAGTTTATTGGTATATCCTTCAATCACGCCGCAACAAAGCAACGGTAAACGCGATCCCGGGAAATCAAAACGTTCCCTTGAGATTTTCACTTAATCAATTAATTATTATTTAAACTAAAACTAAAGCTACGAGGGTTCCAAACGTGCCGTGCTGAAAAGAGCCCACAACAAAATCAGCCGAGTTTTTTTTTTATTATCACCATCTCTTAAAATAATGATCAAGTACGTAAACTAAAGAATTTTCAGAGCCGTTAGAGCAAATTATTGGCAAGCTTCTTTGTCATTTAGGTAAGCCTTTACATTGTAATAAGATTTTTTCGCGGGCATCATCTAGACAAAGAATGAAATATCTGTAATCTAAGATTTTTCCCGGATATCGATGCCACAAACAGGCTATATCCGGGTAATAATGGACGGTGCAACCGCGCGTGGTATTACATCCGGTGAAACGGATGACCGGATGTTGTCGTTGTTTCCCTATTATTTGTATTGTGTTTTGAAGTGAAACTTTGGAATAAATAGTGTAACTAACACGACTTTCTTTTATCATATATATAGATTATATTCAACACTATTTTGTAAACTTGTTGTCTAGTAGGTAGGTAATTTATCTTTATTATAGGATGAGACAGAATACAGGTTATATTTATTTCATTCTCTCGTGTCTATTTTTTTTTTTCATCATCATCAGGACTGTAAACGGGCATAAAAATTCGTTCCAATTTTGGCCACTGGGTCAAATAAGTTTGTGGGACTTGTAGACCAGGCAAGTAACACTATTACTAGGAAACAATTGTTAACAGGATGGGAACAGTTGGAAATGGTAAAGTGGCGTATAATACACATAAAAAAAAAATGCGTGAGCAGGGGTGTTTCCAGATATACATGGGGGATGAAAAGAGGTGGAATTTTGGATTATTGCGATTTATTGTATGCTTGGAAAATGAAGAATCACTGCCAATCTAAACTCTATCGTTAAAATATCCTAACCCTAAAATGCATCCCATACGAAGCCAGTGCACAAAAAATAATATTAATTCTCAGGAATTTAATATAAGCCCCTCAATCCAGATGGGGCCGCCATTAATTCGCCTCGCCAAGTCAGGTGGAGTAATTCCGAATTAATCTACATTTTAGAGGGCGGCCGCGGCTCGGTACGGCTTGAATGATTGTTTATTTGGTATGTCTGACTCGAATAGAGGGGTCGGTTGAAGAATTTGTGTATTGTTTGTTTTTTTGTGTATGCGTCAGCTTTTTGGCAACATTAAAAAAAACTATACTATTATACTAAATCCATATCCATACTAATATTATAAATGCGAAAGTTTGGCTGGATGGGTGGATGGATGGATGTTTGTTACTCAATCTGGCGAGAACAGCTAAACGGATCTGGATGAAATTTGGCACAAAGATAGTCTGGAATAACACATAGACTACTTTTTATTCGGAAAATTAAAGAGTTCCCGCGGGGACCAAAAAACCTCAATCCACGGGGACGAAGTCGTGGGCTTAGCTAGTATATAATAATTTTGGCTCTGTTTGTGGCTTTAACTAAGTGGATTTATATTTCTAAAAATCCTGTTGGAATTCTTAATAATTTTCTAAATTGCTTTTATTGTCCCGAAAAAATAATGAAACAGTATGAAATCAAACAAGAAAACCAGTAGGTAGGTAGGTATAATTCTAAAGAATAACCAAAAAAAACTATTAACCATTTAAGCCACACGCCATTTTATCAGATAACAATCATAAAACGACCACATATTGTCGATATCTATGACAAAAACAGGAAAAAACCGCCCCCAAAAGTCCATTCAACATCTTTTCAAGCCCACTTATCTTTCGCCACTAGTCTCTCTAGGGACTTTCCCGCGTAAATAGCTGTCAAAAACATTATTATACCGACTCTATTGATATAGGTACACTTTGAAAGAGTTTTGGACTCTATGTTTAGGTGATTAAAGTTGATTTTGTGGAGCCATGGTAAACGCATCCGAAATTGATAATTTTATGTCTTTGAAATATAGTTTTATATCGAGTGATCTGTGATAAGCTTTTTATTTTGGGACATGTTATAGATTTGCGAAAATCGTCCTTCATTTCAATTATTACAAGAATAAGTGTTTTATTAAAAAAAATAACTTATACGTAAATAAACTAATTGTTAGGTTTGAAATTCCATTTTTAGTTTTTTTTTTGCTAATATGCCATTTTATTTATGGTGTATCCTTTCAGAAATTAGGTACATACATGCATTTCAAGTTGGGCACTTTTCATGCCATTTTAAACTATATTTTGGTCAGTCAGTCAGTATCAATTCACCTTTTATTCCTTGCGGGTAAAAGTAGCCTATACTATCCAGGTCTTTAACTTTGACTATGCAAAAATCACGTCGATCCGTTACTCCTTTTTATCGTGAATAACAAACAAACAAACATTTATACTTATTATTATTTATTAAATATACTTACTTATATTATTTTCCTTCGTTAAAAGGAGCGTTAATCTAACCAACAACACACAAAAGGGATCAGCGAGTAGTTTAGGGTTGGATCGAATTTTCCCGCCACGTGTCTGTCAGAGTGACATCTGACAGCAATCAAGCGCCATTGTGGTTTCCGAAATTTGTTTTCCCTCATAAACGTGACCTCTTTGGCATATCAGTAACTTTTTCTCAAACGTCAAAACGCAACCGCAAACCTTTTCTTAAGGGGTTTTGTATGAAATACTGAACTGTGACGTCATCAAAATTCACCGCACTTTTTAACTTCAATAATTGATAGTTTAAAATGGTTTTTTAAACATAAAGGGGACGTAGATATTACGAATTTTGGGAGATCCTCTATTTAATAATCACTAAAAAAATATACAGGTTGGCCCAAATAGTGACGTCCAAAGAAAAAATTTTGATTCCTCGTACCTAGTCCTATCAGAAAATACCCCATGTATGTTCAGTGATTTTTGGTAGATTTCGAGTTATAATTTTTTAAAGTTTTTTCGTGAGATTTCTGAGGGAGTGAGTGTTAAAATTTTTTTCTTTTTATTAAGTATTTTTTCCGAACATTTTTTTTGTGAACATGCTTGCTATGAAGTGTGCTAACTACTTTGCATTAAATAATGGCCTGTTCCACTAGTCCCTACCAACGTATCCCCCCTGGGGGGGAAGATACCATCATAACATTAACCTAAGTCGGAAATTTTTTGGTCGAAAGTGAAAAGTTTACGTTCGACAGAAGTAGAGACGAATTTTCAACTGAAGATTAAAAATACTTAAACCTGTCTACGTCACTTCCGCCTAGTTTCAAAAACTTTTGGGGTTCCTAAGCTTCCCTTATAAGTTAAAATAATTTGGTGCTATAAGGGGCATTATTATGAGAAATCGGACTTCAAATGTGGTAAGGCGGTAAACTTAAAATTTGATTCTTAAAATTGAATTTTGACAATTTTATGGCTTAAATATTTTCTACAAAAATATTCGATATTTTTCGATTAAGTGACATCAAGGTTACGTAAAAGTTATTTGGATTTTTTAGTTTTTTACAGTCAGTAGGAAAAAAAAACCGAATTGCACTCGGTTAGGTACGAGTACTAAAATAGCTTTATCTTATTATCCTTCTGTTAATAAAGTATAGCTTTTCCGCACCTACAAGCTTTTTCCTGTTTTTGTCCGCAGCATTGTAAAGTATTGCTGGCAAAATCAGGTAAAAACACTTGTAGGCGTGACCGCACCACATAGATTTGGTTTTAGCGGATTATAGCTTCCTTGATGAAGATATTATTTCTGTTGAATAAGCGAACATAGATTGTAGGCATCTGCTAGTGTGGAGAAATCTCTCTCTTTCTTGTGGAAAAATCTTTAAAAATGCTCTTATCTGGCCGCACAATGGAAGTGCCCATCGTCCCACAATGGATGGAGTCCATAAAATCAATCCATAACCTGCGCTCGAAGGGCTGATCTATCAAACTATGGTAATTCAAGCCCCATAGCCCGGGGGAGGCTTAGTGTAGGGTGCGTATGAGTTGGGCCGTAGATGGATACAGTGAGACTTATAGTTACCCGTATTTATAAACCTTAGCAATAGACCGACATTAAGCTAAGAATAGATTGACCAATACTTGAGAACGCTAGTCTCAAGTATTGGCCAATCTGTGCTTATCATATCAATTTTGACTTTTAAACGTTGGAAGTCGTAGGATGACAAATTCACTGAGTGCCAAAATTTCTGAAAAACGCCCATTTATTTACTTTGGATCCAAAAAAGCCTATCCCCGATGTGGCGGTAATCCAATAGA
Organism: Erebia ligea; assembly: GCA_917051295.2. NCBI lineage: Eukaryota > Metazoa > Arthropoda > Insecta > Lepidoptera > Nymphalidae > Erebia > Erebia ligea. Next base: position 336,288 of record OU785246.1, read on the forward strand.
TGGCATTACTAGTACAGCACGATGAGCACGAAGAGCCCAACTGACGATTACGAAGTTTTCTCTGAATTACGCTATATATACGACCTCCAAAGATCAACGGTCGGCCCAGTGGTCCCCGAGCACAACACCCGCTCGGAGGATGATCCGAGAATCCTATTGTTACGGTCGAGCCATATCACCTGCTGCCGTAAAGGCAAAAACAACATTAAAATAACGTCAATCCGTTGCCCTATTTCGCCGTGATTGGAGGACAAGCTAACAAACATACTTTGACCTAGAGTGTCCCAGTAAAACCAAACCCCATGGGCCACCCTCGCGCGGTGCGGTAATCCAATGATTTGCGTGATATTAGGCCGCACTCCGCCTGTGTGAATCAGGGCTTTATAATGTACGTTTTATAGCACGGATTACGGTTTTATTGTTTTTATTTAACGGCCCCGGGGGTGAGAGTGCGGTAATCTTAAAAAAAACCGGCAAAGTGCGAGTCGGACTCGCGCACCGAGGGTTCCGTACAAACCTGTAGCAAGTTTTACGATTAATGAATTTAATGAACCGCAAAACTAACTTTGTTTGTAGAGGTTTTCTGTTAATATCAAAAAAACTATGCTAGTTAGAGCATTGGCTATAGTTTTCCTGTAAAATATACATAAATTCCTATTGACCATAATTATTTCAGATTTTTCGATTGGTAAACTCCGGAGATAAGGGGGGGGGGCACGGTATTTTTTTTGACTTTTTCCCCGATAAATCAAAAACTATCATGACTAAAAATAATTAAAAATCTGTTTTAGAATTTACAAAGTAAACCCTTTCATATGATACCCCACACAGTACAGTTATCTCACTTTTAAATTTCAACCCTCCGATTTTCCCCCCTTTTTAAATAAGAACAAAAATAATTTCCAATTTTTTTTAATTCCAGTGTCTTTGGGCCACTAATATACACAACTATTCCAAATTTCATGTCGATAGCTTCGGTAGTTACTGAAATAATCGAGTGTGACGGACGGACAGACAGACAGACAGACGGAGAAAGTCGCACCATAAGGGTTCCATTTTTACCATTTTGGTACGGAACCCTAAAAACAACTTTAGATTAATTACTTTTTGGGAAATCTTGAGCTAGTTGGTGTATTTTTAAGCAGGATTTGCTGTTCATCGCTACGTGCACTTAAGTACACAAATCCAAAATACCTCTTTAGTCAAGAGGAACCTAAAGAAGACAGGTTTATTTAAATGTAAGTACTTATGCATTTCATCATAGCGGCGTAAGTATACTCGACCCGGTGGGCAAAATTGGAACTAATTTTTATGACTGTTTAGTTTTTGTTTTTTTTTAATTTAAACTAGTTTAAGTTTGTGGGACTATTATAAATTTATATTAATATTATAAATGCGAAAGTGTGTCTGTCTGTCTGTCTGCTACGCTTTTACGGCCCACCTATTCTACCGATTTTGATGAAATTTGGTGGTATCCCGAGGAAGGAGACATGCTACTTTTTATCCCGGAAAATCAAAAATCCACGTGGACGAAGTCGCGGGCATCATCTAGTCAAATAAATATTATAAATGCGAAAGTTTGGATGGATGGATGTATGGATGTATGTTTGTTACTCAATCACGCTCCAACGGATGAACGGATCTGGATGAAATTTGGCACAGAGATAGATTATAGTCTGGAATAGCACATAGGCTACTTTTTATCCCGGAAAATTAAAGAGTTCCCACGGGAACCGAAAAACCTCAATCCACGCGGACGAAGTCGCGGGCATCAGCTAGTTAAAAATAAAATAAAAACAAAACAGACTTAAAAATTAGTTCCAATTTTGCCCACAGGGCTAGAATAAGTTGGCGGGACTATATAGACGTCTCCGTCGAACGACTGGCAGGAAAGAACGTAACTCTTTTGCACTACATTCAAGATGTCGTCAAAATCGGGATTAAAAGTTCCAACAAACATTCAAAGAGACAATGCAGATGAAAAGCTTTCGCTCTGACAATGGGAAATCACGAGCCCGTATAGCTGCGAGCGATTAGCGCGTGCTCCGCTGAGCACGTAATGCCACAATGGGGCCCTTTTACTGGGGACCCTATGGGTACACGCTGCAATTTTCCATTTTTAATCTGTGAACTCTAAAAAAATATTCAAGGCTAACGACCCTGTAGGTAAGTTTAGACACTGCTATTTTCTACTCTGGATATCATACTACGAGTAATAATATTATAAATGCGAAAGTGTGTTTGTTTGTTGGTTTGTTGGTTTATCCTTCAATCACGCCGCAACGAAGCAACGGATTGACGTGATTTTTGGCATGGGTATAGTACAGGACCTGGAGAGTGACATAGGTTCCCGCGGGAACTCCTTAGTTTTCCGGGATAAAAAGTAGCCTATGTGTTATTCCGGACTATAATCTACCTCTGTGCCAAATTTCATCCAGATCCGTCCGCTCGTTCTGGCGTGATTGAGTAACAAACATCCTTCTATCCATTCATCCATAAATCCATCCATCCATATCCATCCATCCATAATATTATGACTTTTACTTTGACTTTAACTTTGTCTGTCCACCTTACTGGACAGTCCGCGCGCGAGTTGAATGCAGAGTAAATGTCACCATACATTTGCTCTGCATTCAACTCGTGCGCGAACTATAGGTACTTACTACTTTTACTAAATTAATACTGAAACTTCAATTTACGGTTGAATCCAAAAGAAACAAAGCGCTTCCGCGACATTAAAGCCAAGATTACAGAATACTCCGATACTGAGCTGCGTGTTTCGAGGACTACCCTCCTCAAACAATTCAATTATGTGTTCAAATGTGCTGGAATGATTGCTGCTATTATTTACACTTTGATACACTGGCTTCGTCCCCGAGCGGGGGTCTATTGCGTTTAGCAGTCGCTATCAAGATGTTTGCGATTGATAATTTTCGATTTTTTGTAAAGGACCTATTTATCCCTCGTAGATAATATATCTCCTAGTAGCTGATGCCCGCGACTTCGTCCGCTTGGTTTAATTTTTTTGTTATTCCCGTGGAAACTCCTTATTTTACCTTGATAAAAAGTAGCTTATGGTACTCTCCTGGGTATAACCATGCTAAAAATTACGAGATAACGCTCCGTTGCGGCGTGATTGAGGGCCAACCAACAAACTAACAAACAAACACTTTCGCATTTATAATATTAGTATGGATTTTTGTAAAGTAATTTTTTGTTTTTTTTTAATAATTTTAACTACTATTTGATCAGTAACTTTACTGCCAGTTAATTGCACGCCAAGTACCTAATTGACAAAATGTTTGCATCCTACGATTATATATTTATTTTCCATCTTGTCATACTCACATTTAGCCAAATAAAATTATTTCATCTCATTTCAAAAGGGTTCCAATGATTCCAATATTCCATTATGAATGAGGTGGGTGTTCCGATATAAGCACTGCGAGCACTGGCAGTGCTCTTTACTGGGGACTTACAGTGCTCGCAGTGTATTTCGGAACGCACCCGAGGTCTTTGGCTGCCAAGAAGATGCTTATTCAGTGGCAGAAATACAAACGCCGGAAGAGAGTTCCATTCCTTAGATTCCAAAATATATTGTCTGCCACTCAAATCCTTAATCTATTACATATTCCAAGAATAACGAAAGACACGTGACAGGTCTACGCATATAAATCCTAATAGATGTAAAAATTACTCACCAGTTTTGACCTGATGCTTGAGCGTGATCTTGCAGTCTTCGAGCAGCTGCTTCAGCGGCAGGGGGTCTTCGGGAAGCGCCAGGTCCAGCTGCTTCTGCATCTCTTCCGGCATCTTGAACTCCAGGATCTGGAGACAAAGTGTCGTATACAGACATATTGTGCAAGTGGGCCTTGAGGCGGCGGGGTATCCAGACTATTTTTTTATTTATAGACTAGCGTTTGACTGCAATCAGACCTGCTTGCAAGTGGTGATGCAGCCTAAGGTGGGGCGCGCTTGCCTTATAGAAGATGCATATATTCACTCTTGTTTTGAAGATATCAATATTATAAGCGGAGGGAAAAATGGAAGCTGAAAGGGCGTTCCATATCCTAGTGGTTTGATTTAGAAACGAGGAAGCAAATCGCTTATTGTTAGTGTCAGTATACTTTTGACAAATGTGGCCAATACAATTTTAGACTATTTTTGAAGTGAAAACTTCTGTAGCCGCGTTGCACTTATTGGTAGGGGTAAACTTGTAGATTCGCGTCACCGACACCTCGCTCCGACATGCTCGCGTTGCTACGAAGACAAAAGTTCTTAAATATTAATAATATAATCCATATAAATATTATAAATGCGAAAGTTTGGATGGATGGATGTATGTATGGATGTATGTTTGTTACTCAATCACGCTCCAACGGCTGAACGGATCTGGATGAAATTTGGCACAGAGATAGATTATAGTCTGGAATAGCACATAGGCTACTTTTTATCCCGGAAAATGAAAGAGTTCCCGCGGGAACCGAAAAACCTAAATCCACGCGGACGAAGTCGCGGGCATCAGCTAGTATATTATATATTCTACATTCGGAATTAAATTTAGTTTTAAGGTTTATATTTTAATTTTTTTTTTTTTAAATGTATTTAAAATATTCGTTTTCACTTCTATCGGCATGCCCTTAGGGACTGCCAATGTTTTTTGTTATTATATTATATCTAGTTTTTGATAGAGAAAAATGGGAAGGAAAAAATACGAATTGCTTTCGCCATTTTCTCTTTCCGGACTTTTTATAGAGTCAAAACAAAGTAGATCAGTAAGAGACACCAGCTGTATGATTTACAATTTTGCGACACAGAGCAAACCAGATTTTACGACAAAATCGTCACTTTAAAATCGTGCATTGTAGAGTCAACATCTTCTGAAGATGCTTCGGTATCGGAGTGAAACGTACGTTGAGAATATTGTAACCTCTCGGACGGCGTTATACCATGGTGATGGATGTAGAAGTATAATAAAGGTTACCTTCTCGTTCCTATCGTTGACCTTCTGCACGTAGTCCAGCAGCACGTCCACCACCCTCGCGAGGAACTCGCGCGTCTGAGGACTCGCCTCCTCGCGGTACGGGAGGATCGCTGCAACAAACAGAAGCTTAGCTAGGGCGAAAACACACTACAAACCTGACAGGACCAAAAATATCCTTGTTACCTAATCTGTATATACCTACTATATAATACACAAAGTTTTTTTTATCCACTACAATTCAGCCCTTTACTGCGATCTCACCTGATTGTAAGTGATGATGCAGTCTAAGATGGTAGCGGGCTAACCTTTTAGGGGCATGGCACCCAAGTCCCTATTCGGTTTCTATACGGCATCGTACTGGAACGCTAAATTGCTTGGTAGGGTGGTAACTAGCCACGGCCGAAGCCTCGCACCAGGCCAGACCAGGGAAAATTCAGAAATTATAAATTCCCAAATTGACCCTGCCGGGGATCGAACCCCAGACATCCGCACGTTAAGACAACAGCGCTCAACACTGCGCCACGGAGGTCGTCAAAAATTGTTTCTACCTATGTCCGTACATTGAAACCATCCAACCAATCCAGCTTTCAAGAACTGACACTGCGGTCGACGACGCGAGCTTTGTGATATCTTGATGTGATGGATGGATGTTACTCAATCACGCCAGAACGGCTGAACGGATCTGGATGAAATTCGGCACAGAGACAGATTATCCTCCTCCATGCATCGTCATCCTCACTGCTGAGGGTCGTGATCCTTGCCACGGAGTATCTTTTCTTTTACGATGTTACGCCATCTTGGTCTGTCCGTGGCATTGTGCAGAGCACCACGTTGCTGTGCACAATGCCACGGACAGACAGGTGTCCCGAGTGTGGTGCTGATTTGGTCGGCCCAACACATAGGGCTACGTACTCTTGGCCTCTTTCCTTCCACTTTGCCCGTTAGCATCAGTTTCTCCAGGTTGTCAGGGTTTCTGCGGGCAATGTGTCCGAAGTACTCCAAGGTTCTCCGTAGGCATGTGGTACATAGCCTGGTGGTCATTTTCAGTTGCTTTAGGATGGAGGCGTTGGTTCTGAAAGCCGTCCAGGGTATCCTAAGCATTTTCCTCCAGCACCACATCTCAAAGGAATCTATGCGTTTACGGTCTGCAGATCGGAGAGTCCATGTCTCAGAGCCGTATAAAAGAAAGAAAAACAAGAGAAAGATCATAGTCTGGAGTAAGTAACACACTGGCTACGCGGAAAAAGTCGCGAGCATCAGCTAGTCCATACTAATTCCATACTAATATTATAAATGCGAAAGTGTGTTTGTCTGTCTGCTACGCTTTCACGGCCCAACTATTCAACCGATTTTGATGAAATTTGGTACAGGGATAGTTTAAATCCCGGGGAAGGACATAGGCTTTTCATCCCGGAAAATTAAGAAGTTCCCGTAGGAATTGAGAAAACTTAGTCCACGCGGGTGAAGTCGCGGGCATCAGCTAGTTCAAAATAAAAATAACAAGACACCTAATTTATATCAAAATCCACTAATAAATCGCAACATAATATGAAACAATTACTCGTATTCGGCCCCAACCCCTCGGCCGCCCGCGCGGGGTCATAAATACCCATAGACGGGACAACTTGATCCCGGCCTCTCTCGCGGTAATGACTCGGGTTTTAGCTAAATCCCTTATTTGTGAGGACGCTAGACAACCCGGGGGTGTATTTTCTTGATAGAAAAGCAAAAAAAGTGAGATTGGTTGTGCAATTAATCATCATCAAAATTAATAAATGGTTTTAAATGTGTGTGGCAGACGGATGGACAGAACTAAGCTGTAAGGTTTTCTTATCTATGGAATTCTAAAAAGTTTAATTAATGCCTGTTCAGACACTAAGGCTGTCCACTGAATCTAAGCGAAGCGGAGATATGTGTTCAATAGATTTCGTGATAATTTCACGACAAAATCACGTAATATTTATTAGTCTGGTCGAAGCGAAAACGTCTGTGCTCCACTCCGCTCGACTCCACTTCAGTCAAAACGCCGCAAAGTGACTGAAGCTTATTCTAGCACAAATATGCTTTTAAACTGTATTGTTAAATGTATGACGCCGTCAATTGTTTACCAATTTATTTCAAAGTTGACATGAAAAGGACATGATTATATTGGCTATCTGTGCATCAAAATAGCAATAGGAAAATTCGGTTTAAAGACATTTATTACTCAAAAAGAACATAAAAACGTTCACTTATATTGAGAATTAAACATTTAAAATTTAGTTAGTATCTATGTACATTAGTTCTGGGTTAGTGTCACAAGTTACAAAAATTAAATGTGAAAGTTACAGATTGTGAAGGTAGTAAGAAAAACTTTAGCATAAAATGTTCATGTGCTTACAAAAACTGGTTAGGAAGGCGCGAGGTTACATTAACATAAGCTGAGCGGGTTTTCGTAAATGTTCAATAAGTTGTTTTTTTTTTTTTTTTAAATAGGGAAGATTTTGCTGTTTAAATTATCTTGCTGAAATATTTTTCGAAATATGATCAATGGTGGATTTTGTAGTTTTAGTTTCTCGAGTACAAAAATCATCGCTTAATTTATTGAGAATTTGATAGCCAGCTTCATCCCATACAGATTTGTAATTGCTTGTACTGCGATCGTTATTAATCAAATTGAGGTTGAAATCACCGAAGACTAGTCCTCTTCACTTTTTTCAAGCTGTTCACTATAGATTTCTAGAAATTCATTTACATTGGTGTTTGGCGGCTTATATATTAATCCAACATTTAAGGCATATTTTTCTAAATATACCCAGATACATTCATTATTCAGTCACTTCAAATTTTAAACTTTTGTGAATAAACAAAACTCCTCCAACACGACCCTTTCGGAAGATAAATACATGAGTATAATCAGGAATTTGCAGTGATCTTGCTTCCAGGACTGATTTAATCCATGTCTAAGTAATCAGATCCATATGTATAATAGTATTCATGGTTTTTAAATATATGCATTTAAGCTCATCTTATTTATCAGGTTTGACCAGGCTTCGTATGTTTGTGCAAAAGAATTTTAAAGATTTCTTGTTTGTGACTATGTCCGTGTAACAATGCAAATTTTGGTATGTAATTTGTGCATCGCCATTTTCGTTGGTCCCTATTTCATCGTTGTTGATTTCCGGGGTGCTTCGTTTTTAGGGTTCCGTACCCAAAGGGTAAAAACGGGACCCTATTACTAAGACTCCGCTGTCTGTCTGTCTGTCTGTCTGTCTGTCTGTCTGTCTGTCTGTCTGTCTGTCTGTCTGTCTCCAGGCTGTATCTCATAAACCGTGATAGCTAGAAAGCTGAAATTTTCACAAATGATGTATTTCCGTTGCCGCTATAACAACAAATACTAAAAATTAAAAAAATTATAGAAGTAAATAGGTTATTTAGACCATGACGCCTGGGAATAGATTTTTTAACATTCAAGTTAGTTAAAAACCTCCTGTACATGGATGGTCGCGGGTTCGATTCCGCACGTACCTCTAATTTTTCGGAGTTATGTGCGTTTTTAGAAATTAAAATATATCACTTGCTTTAACGGTAAAGAAAAATATAGCGAGGAATCCTGTATGCTCGAGAGTTTTTCATAATGTTCTCAAACGTGGGTAAAGTCTGCTAATCCGCAGTTGGCCAGCGTAGTGGACTATGGCTAAATCCCTTTCAGTCTGAGAGGAGATTCATGCTCAAAAGTGAACAGGTAGTATTTCTCACTTTTATTTCACTGTATTGAAGTGAAAAATTCCTTTAGCTGCGTTGAGCACTTTTTGGTAGGGGATAATCTGTGGGGAAAATCTTATGAGTTCGCGTCACCGACATGATCGCGACCGTAGACAGAGAAAGAGATATAGACATGGCGTCAGCGTATACAGTATGCGATAGCGATAGTCTTTACAGATGGCGCATTGTGTAACATTAGTGCTGTGCGTGTGCTGTGCATAGAGATAAAAAAAAAAAAATAGTTTATTTTTCTTTAACTAGATTATTTTTAACACGTAAAAGGTTGAAGCCTTCTTTTAAGAGTATTATGTTATTACCCCTGTGATATAGACAGAGATAGATAGAGATATAATATATAGAGTAATATTATCTCTATGGTGCTGTGTATATCTTTACCTTATCTTTACAAGTAAAATTGAATGGATTTAGTTTTCACTTCTATCGGCAGTTCGTATGACTGGCAATTTTTTTTATCACCTTTCATAAAACTTTTATTATTAGACTAGAAAATTTAACTTAAACACATTTAAAGACTGTATAAGTGGACTGTAATATCCCTAAAAGTGTCAAAAAGCTTCGCTGCTTCAGTAAAACCAACCCTCCAAAAGCATCCGGGGCCGGAGTGACCCCAGCCGTTATAATCCGCACTTAATACTATCACTTGCCTGTCAGATGCACACTCGCGATGACTCTACACTGATGTAGTTTGTCAGATATTAAAAAGATTAAACTCAAAAACCAGCTGATGCCCGCGACTTCGTCCGCGTGGTTAAAGTTTTTTTGATTGCCGCGGGAACTCCTTAATTTTCCGGAATAAAAAGTAGCCTATGTCACTCTCCAGGTCCTCAGCTATACCCATGCCAAAATCACGTCGATCCGTTGCTCCGTTGCGGCGTGATTGAAGGACAAACCAACAAACAAACAAACACACTTTCGCATTTATAATATTAGTATACACGCGGCACGTCTTTGCCACCCTACTGGCAAAGACGTGCCGCTAAGCGATTTAGCGTTCCGGTACGATGCCGTGTAGAAACCGAATAGGGGTATGGGTTTAATATAACTGCCATGCCCCTAACAGATTAGCCCGCTACCATCTTAGACTGCATCATCACTTACCATCAGGTGAGATCGCAGTCAAGGGCTAGCTTGTAGTGGATAAAAAAAAAAAAAAGTATGATAATTGGTCACTGTACACCGTCTAAACGTTAAGTTTACAAAGTATAAGACGTGATGGTTATAATTAACCACGGTATCTTATAACTAAAGCTACGAGGGTTTCTCACGCGCCCTGGTCTGAGAAGAGCCCACAACAAACTGCGTTACTGCGTTTGAAGAATTTTTTTTTGTCGTCACATCCGCCGTAATATTGCATTTGTCATATCATCTTAATAATCTATGGGAACTATTTTTATTTCAACCGACTTTTCAGCAATTTTTTTTACTGGCTACAGGAAGTTTTAATGGGCTTATAATTTTTTTTTAATAATCCTGGTGCTGGTTACTAGCCACTAAAGTTATGGAGATTCAGGATGTTGATTGTGAATTGATATAGAAGGAAAAATAATACTAAGCAAGATCTCCGAACGCATCATAGCCTAGAAAATAATGCTTTTGTAATCACCATCTCAAAATGTCATTTAATGTTTCACCCATTGATGTAGAATTTTAGTAATGTTTAAACCTATACCTACTTAACTTATGACAATGATTTACTTTTTTATCACCTATGTAATCCTTTACAATGTGTTAAAAGAACCTCATTTTAACTACACGATTCCTTGATAAAAAACCCAATAAATATCAGTTAATAGGTATTTTAAAACAGTAGCTTTAAAACTTGCATTATTTTTAACCTACAAAGTGTCACTTCCATTACAATTTATCATCATAAATAACATACAATAGATTCACAACTTTATCAACCAGTAAATAAAATAAACTTTTGCTTAGCAAAATTCAATCAAAGACTTGAATATCCCCTGTTTGGGAAAATTTATTTGTCAAGCGTTACATCACTTTCCAGATGTTACTACCCCACCAGATTCATGACAATGAAATATCGACTCTAGTTCAAAGTGATAAGGTTAATTTTAGGTTGATGTGTGTAAATGGGAAGACAGTAAAGATGAGATTTTGCGTGAACTTATGTTTTGGACGTCATAAGCCGATTGCGACTGAGTTGTACATTTTGAAAGCTCTTCACTGCAAATGGTTTTAGTATTTACTCTTTTTTTTTACTTATGGAGATCTTTCCGAAGCAGTGGTAGATTTACGTGACTATTCGTATTCAAATCAAATCAAATCAAACGTTTTTTATTTAAGTACCTAGACTTTTAACAAGTGCTTTTCAAGTCGAGTGAATCAATCAATCTATTAGAAACACTTGTAAAAGTATATTGGAATAAAAAAGCTTTTGACTCTCTAACTTATTGCGCCTAAGTTTTAAAGCGCTGGGTCTAGAAATTTGTGACACTATAATATAATGCGAATGTGTGTATGTCTGTCTGTTTGTTACCATATCGCTAAACCAATTTCGACATATTATTAAGGTACAGAGATCAAACCTAAGAGTATATTGAACGTTTTAGATACGGGCAACAATGGGTCCATGTTCCATACAAACCTCAAGGTAAAACAAAAAAAAAATTAGGACATGCAGCAATATACAACCAATTTTTTTAATTTCTCACCACATTGCAGTCTCGATTTTCAACTAGACTCTATAGCTTCTAGTGTATACGCTTTTATTATCCGAAAAATCAAACCGACGAGATTTTAATAATAAGAAAACGTGTATGTCAATTATTTACCTCTTTTTAAAAAAAAACGTTTAAATATGAAAATGATTCATTTCACGCCATTTCATTTCAATAATCTACCACCGGTTCGGAAAATGTTCTAATGAGAAGTAAAAATAAAACTTATCGAAAACTTTAAACACTCCAACACACATTTTTCATCAGAAATAATTACAGCATACCGACGCAGAGAGGGTCTTATCGACCCCTCACTCAGGAATTTCACTTGGAGCCCCCGCGATTAGCCACACTCGAGCACAGCTGACGAGGGGACGCCGGTTCGATTCTGTGCCGGAATTTAGATTAGTTTCATACACTTTTACCAGCGGGATGGGTTGTTTTTATTAAAAACATACGTAGATTAGAAAAACTTTTACCTAGATGCGATGATCATGCGCGTGGATTTTGTTTTTTTTAAATGTCGTTAAAAATCTTTGCTTTTCCGGAATAAAAAGTAGCCCATACCACTTTCAAAGTCCTCAATCATGCCTCATCATGATTGAAGGACATGGTCAAAAAACATATTTTCACATTTATAATAGGAAACGGAAAGAACGGAAGAACTGATTTAGGTAGGTACTCTCGAACTATTTCGCGTGGAATATTGTTTTTTAGGGTTCCGTAGCCAAATTTGGCAAAAACGGAACCCTTATAGATTCGTCATGTCTGTCTGTCTGTCTGTCCGTATGTCACAGCCACTTTTTTCCGAAACTATAAGAACTATACTGTTGAAACTTGGTAAGTAGATGTATTCTGTGAACCGCATTAAGATTTTCACACAAAAATAGAAAAAAAAAAAAAATTTTGGGGGTCCCCATACTTAGAACTGAAACTCAAAAATTTTTTTTTCATCAAACCCATACGTGTTGGGTATTTATGGATAGGTCTTCAAAAATGATATTGAGGTTTCTAATATCATTTTTTTCTAAACTGAATAGTTTGCGCGAGAGACACTTCTAAAGTGGTAAAATGTGTGCCCCCCCCCCCCCCCCCCCCCCCCCTGTAACTTCTAAAATAAGAGAATGATAAAACTAAAAAAAATATATGATGTACATACATTACCATGCAAACTTCCACCAAAAATTGGTTTGAACGAGATCTAGTAAGTAGTTTTTTTTTAATAATTTAAAACTTAACTTAATAATTCATAACTCGCGCACCGAGGGTTTCCGTACAAACCTGTACGGAACCCTCGGTGCGCGAGTCCGACTCGCACTTGGCCGGTTTTTTTATTTTATGTTAATTCTTAAAATTCCTTATTAAGCTGTAAAAATGTGGTTAAATTATGTGGTATTGTAATTATGGTATGTGTAAAAAATGTCATGGAGTTGATTCTGTTATATGGATGAGCTGAGAATCGAACTCGCGACCTCCTTAATAAGTGCACATCAATTGTTTTTAATACATCACCTTTCAACACAAAATGGCAAACAATACTTTAGCAAAACTATAAATGATCACAAATTCAAAGACTGGATTAATTTTACATGTAGCACTCTACATCTATGTTAATAAAGTCGAAAATAGATCTACCTTGCTATATTTAGCTGCATACATAACCTTGCGTCTCCTATATTGAAAATCAAAAGGTATTGTTATGATCGCCCATACAAAAAGTTTCAAGGTATATTTTGAGCGTTATTCTCAAGGAAATAGAGCTGATTTTTCAATGTGATGTGTTCATGTGGAAATGCAGTATTTTCTTTAGTAATAAAAATAAACGAACGTAGGACAAATGAAAAACATCTGTGAGTTGAATTCTCTGAACAAAATGAAAGGGCAATGGTAAACATTTTATGCATTTCCTTTGTCAAAATATCAGACTATACTAGATGGATACCGCGGCTGCATACACGTTTAGAAAAATACAGTGGGAACTCTTCAGGTTCCCTTTTTCCTGGCCCACTTGCTTAACCGATTTTGAAGAAATCTCATTCGGATAAATCTTGCAACCCGAAGACAGGTATAGACTATCTTATGTAGATTATCTATTAAAAATGCGAGAGTTTATTTTTTAGTTTGTCCTTTAATCACGCTGGTACGGGGAAACGAATTGAGCTTTTTTTGCACATGTGCATAATCAAAGGAAAGTCACATAGCCTTATTTTCGTCCGGGAAAATTAAATAATTAAAAAAATTAAAATAATTCCGAACGAAGTAGCGGACATTATCTCATTCTCTATAAACAGTTTATCAAAACCCCAATAATTTACACGATAAGATGACGCAGGAAACGAAAAAAAAACCATTTTCCCTCCAAAATCCACATGAGCCCACAGTCTATCAATCCTTGCTAACGGATCCCGATGGATGGGCATTTAATACCGGTATAAAGATGAGATGGGGTCGATGTGATCACTGCGCGCATTCGCGGGGTTAGCAAATGTTTTTGTTTGAATGAAAATTGAAATTTTAAAAATAAATGTAAGTAAGTAGTACATTAAAATATATTAAATATTTAATTATTCTGATTGGTTATACTACAAATAGCATGATGAAACGTTTACACGTTCGTCCTTCAATGCCTGTTTTGCTGGCCGCTGCAGTAATGTACTATTCTCTGTAGCAGTAAAGTAGCGGACAGACATACATACTTTCACATGAATACTAATATTATAAATGCGGAAGTTTGGATGGATGTATGGATGGACGGATGTTTGCTAGTCAATCACGCCAGAACGGCTGAACGGATCTGGATGAAATTTGGCACAGAGATAGATTATAGTCCGGAATAACACTTAAGGCAAAATTAAAGAGTTCCCGCGGGAACAAAAAACCTCAATCCACGCGGATGAAGTCGCGGGCATCAGCTAGTTTAGCATAAATTTTAATGGGAAACGTGGTTTAGAGAATGGTTCAAAAGCTAACCGGAGCGTAACCCATCAACCCACTCAGGGTTGTGATTAATTGTGGTTACAATACAACTCAGGCAGAGACTTTTAAACTGTCACCCCATAATTAATTAAACCATGGTTGGTTATTAATTATTTGTGATGGTCTTGACATAATTCGAAAGCCATGTTGCCAAATTAATCAAGTTATTAGTTATAGCAACTATAATTTTACCTAATGAAATCAAAATGCGCGTTTATAATTTATTGTACTATGTATGACATACTGAATGACGTCATTAATCGATAGTGTAAAGTGATACAGTAATAATCAAAACAACTAGCAGAGGACGAAGATTTTAACGTATTTTGGAAGACCGATTTATAAGATCTTTTTAATAAAAAAAAATAAAAAAAATTGTTTATTTCAGATCCTCATTACGTCCATATTAATGTTTCAAACGCTTCAAAGCTATCTCCATACAAACGAAGTCTAAAAAGTACGCGCTTTCTTGTCCTTTTGTTTGTCTGTTCAGTACAAATCAAATCAAATGAAATTGTTTTTACTAGCCGATGCCCGTGACTTCATCCGCGTGGATTAAGTTTTTTTATTATTATTTATTATTTATTTTCCGGGATAAAAGTAGCCTTAGATGTCACTCTCCCGGTCCTCAACTATACCGATGCCAAAATTCACGTCGACCCGTTTCTCCGTTGCGGCGTGATTGAAGGACAAACCAACAAACAAACACACTTTCGCATTTATAATATTATAGTATGATGTAGGTATGTTTTTTCGCCCTTACGTGTAAACCAAAATATCGAATTACATCATAACCGCTACAGCTTATCGCAACTTCCTGCAGGGCGGGCGGGAAATTGTGTACACGTGCACTGAGGGAAGATAGATACTTTTTATGGGCTATTTTACTGATACTTGTCCCTCAAAATATTATTATAATCGATGTATAAGGATAGGACCATATAAACAAAAAAACACGGTCAAAAAACCTGGACGAATTACCCACGGGATGCGTGATATCGGCCATATTCGCCTCACCCCTCTAGCCGCGAACTCTGGCAGTTTCGCCCTTAATTATGATACCGTGTTATCATAGTGATCGAATTTTTTATGCACTAGTGTCAATAATTGGACAGAAAAATTTCAAGGCACTCTCCCCTCACCCCGCAAAAGGTGATTTCATACATTTTTTATACGACTGCCTGAAAAAAGGAGTATATTGTTTTCAGGGTTCATGTATGTATGTATGTGAGTTTGTATATTCCACCATAACTTCTATACGCCTGAACGGATTTTGATGAATGAGGTATCGTTAGACTCCTTAGCTTATTCCGGGTGACATAAACTAGTAAAATTTTAAAAAAATTGATAGGGTGACCATGGTCCCGCATCAAAGACTAAAGTTGAATTTTTTAGCACCAAAATGAGATTAACTATATTGTCATCATCAAGAAAATTATGAGTAGATTCCAAAAATATATATAAGACTACTAGCGATCCGCCCCGGCTTCGCACGGGTAGCACTAATAATCCTAATCTATATAATATAAACTATCCTATCTCTCAAGTTAGATCGAACTGCACATGGTGTGCGAATTTTATTATAATCGGTTAAGTGGTTTAGAAGTCCATTGAGGACAAACATTGTGACACGAGATTTATATATATTAAGATATTTCAATATCCAGTGATTCACAAAAAAATATCATTTAACTATGGCCAGTCGTATTTTTTAATTCTTTGAGTTATATTCACTTGTCTTACGTTTCTTATCACGTGTTTATTTCATCCAAGCCAATAAACCAATCTTTTT
This sequence comes from Erebia ligea, assembly GCA_917051295.2. Classification (NCBI taxonomy): domain Eukaryota; kingdom Metazoa; phylum Arthropoda; class Insecta; order Lepidoptera; family Nymphalidae; genus Erebia; species Erebia ligea. Next base: position 352,483 of record OU785246.1, read on the forward strand.
TTTTAAATTCCAATACAACTACAAGTTGGTACTTGACTGCGATCTCATCTGATGGTAGTATTTAAGCAGTCTTAGTTGGTAGCGGGCTAAACTGTTGGGGGTATTGTAGTTTTATTAAATCCAAACCCGGCCTAATCAGTTTCTACACGGCATCGTACCGGAACGCTAAATCACTTGACGTCTTTTCCGGTAGGGTGCAGGTAAGTAGCCACGGCCGAAGCTATCACCAGACTGATTTGCAATATTAGATTGGTCAATAGGAGGCATCCTAAAACATTTCGAACATGTTTTTGGATGCTAATAAGCAAGCTCAAGGCGGTACGAACGTTGTTTAAAAAAACTTGCAAAAAAAAAAACTTTGAAAAAACATGATGCGATGGACTTTTTCAAAATCCCGACGCATATTTTTGTGAACGCATCTATCTATAATTAGCATAGGTTGTTGGAGCAACGTCCGCGTAGCTAAATCGTAGACCTTCGTAGCACTTCGTAGCGTATGCCTAGAGGAAGGTCTACCAATGCTACGCTTTCGAACCTAACTCCCTCACTAGCCTAGCCCCAAATTGGCCCAACCGGGGATCGAACACGGGACCTTCCGCTTATGAAACAACAGCGCTTACCTCTGTGCCATGGAGGTCGTCAGGTGATCTAAGTTGACTTTCTCAGCGGATCTTCTCACTACTGTTCTTTTTTACGCCGCTACAAGTTAACCTTTGACTGCGATCTCACCTGATGGTAAGTGATGATGCAGTCTAATTTCAAGTGGCGTGCAGTTCATAGAGGCATAAAAGCACTGCATACCCAAATGGAAATGCTCATTTTTTATCAAGACAGTCAGTAAATATGTATTCTAACTAACCAATGCCTACCCTAGCTTCGAACCACTGAGTCTAAGATGATAGAGGGCTAAGCTGTTAGAGGGTATGGCAGTTATATTAAACCCATACCCCCAATCGGTTTCTACATGGCATCGTACCGAAACGCTAAATTTCGATTGGCGGGTGTTAACTAGCCACGGCCGAAACCTCCCACCAGGTAAATCATTTCTGATTTACGACGTGGGAACCCACCGCATTATTATAATAATGAAAGGGGTCTCGACCCTCAACAATGAGGAATACGACGCAGAGGGAAAGAGAACGATTTTCTATAAAAAGTATATACTCACAGTCATAGTAGAGGTTGCCGACACCGGACGTCAGTTTTGGGGTTCCCTGTCCTGACAGCGACGCCATCCTTTCGCCCTGCCACAAAAAACAGTGAAAATTTCAATAAAACCGTGCAATTAAACTTTTCAAATCAGATCTAACAGGAGAATATCTCAAAACCCTAGTTCTAGATTTTTTTTGCGGGTTCTCTAGACGCTTACAAAGAAATCGTTTCTAGAAATTTCGCGTGAATGAAGCCATGGGGCGTCCATTAGTTAGGTACTTTACTACCTGATTATATTGTACTTACTCGAAAGAAGGAAAATCTTTAATAGATAGGTAGTAGGTACCTTAAAGTTATACTTAAGAAGCAAGCTCGCCCGCGTGACCCGAGATGTTTAAATTGCGAAAGTTATTCGATAGTTATTCGTAACTCTACATATACCTAGATAAGTTTTTAAAGGGTTTCTAGGAGTTAAAATAAGACTAGTACGAGTAACTATAGGTAGTAAGAAAACTTAAAGCTCTTTGGAATCATTCGAATACACCTCAGTTCCTTCCAATTGTGTTTTTTTTAAATTGATTTAATCATCAGCTAAGGTGCATAAGCTATTCTTATTTATTTTTATTTTGACACGGCCTTTATAAATTTTATTTTAACATGCTATGTACAGTTAAGCTAATAATTAATGCAAAAGAATAGAAATCGAAAAAGAAACAAAACATTCACATTGCAAGCAAAAAGCGTAATTTAAGTAAAAAGATCCTTCGAGAACAAAGAGCATAAGGAACTAAAAACAAAATGGCGGAAGCGAAAATCAATATGGCGGCGCAAGATGGCGGCTATAAAATGAACGAACCAATTGGATGTGCTCAGCTATTTGCTTGCAGTAGGAAAAAAAGCCGTCCAGAGTTATCTTTGACATATCGATAACTTCTATTTCTCTATTTTAATTCTGTAAAAAGAAAAAAAGTCATGTTAATTTTGTCTATTTTTTTTCATTGTCTGTACCACTTTTTTAATCTTACGCGCGTATATAAAGGGTTTGATGTATAGTGTAAAGAGCCGTTATTACTCCAAGGATCTATGTGATTAATGGAAAAGGTTAAAACCCTCAAAAATTGGGTATTACGACGTAAAAGGCTGTCTCTCCTTTAACAAATAGAGAAGAGTGAGAAGTAAATGTGGCTTTTTTTACTGCGCAAGTCACTTACTGCGCATGTGCAATAAAAATCGATATTAGGTACAAGGGTCAAAAGGTTTTCTAACGAACTTTTTTTTCAAATAATGAATCTTTAAGGTTTTTTTAGTCTCAAGTTTGCAATATGAATGTGGAAATGGTTACAAAACGAAATGAAAACTACTCTAACATCTAATTAATAAACTACATAGTAAATTATAATTTATTAAATATTAAATATTTGTAAAAAATGATAATATTTTACTAACCTTTTTTAACTGGTGCGCTTAGATTCAACTAAAATATTTTACTAATTTAACAATTATGTATTTATTCAACAAATATAATTAAATTTATTTATTTAACACTACATATAGGAAATGTTTTTTGTCGAAAAACAAATTACTATGTGGAGATAGGGATCGTTTATGAACTTGAAGATAATTTGAGAATTTTCGCGTAATCTTGGTATTAGGTCTTTCATATATGAAGAAAAATCTAGATTTTTTGCAGGGAATACAACTAGGCTTGTGCCCGATCTCCTAGGATGAAAGACGATGACTGGGTCTGAAAATTTCAGGGGGAACTAAGGCCGTGAAACGCGCATGCGCTTTAAAAAGGTCGTAGGTGCTAGGGATGAGATTTAGGGGTGGGGTCAATATAGAACCAGGTCACCCCCTTTCCCTCCTTTTAGGTCCAATGAAGCGATGTACGTCATGGTTCGGGAAACATCGAATTTTATGATCCGCGTGGATTTTGGTTCTAAAAATCCCAGGGGAACTTTATTTATTTTATTTATTGCACACACAAATATACAGTATACAGTCAAAAAGAAGTTGTAAGACTACATAGAAACGTGCAATTTAAGCGATCTTATTTCTAAACCAATGTCTTGCAGACAACCAATGGTGAAAGAATTACTAAACTGGCGCGGGATGGTGCTGTATTTTAAAAAACCGGCCAAGTGCGAGTCGGACTCGCGCACCGAGGGTTCCGTACAAACCTGTAGTAAGTTTTAAATTATTAAAAAAAAACTACTTACTAGATATCGTTCAAACCAATTTTCGGTGGAAGTTCAAAATTCAAAATTCAAATGTTTTTTATTCAAATAAGCTTTTACAAGCGCTTTTGAATCGTTATAATATGAATCTACCGCTGGTTCGGAATGACATTCCTACCGAGAAGAGCCAGCAAGAAACTCGGTGGTTGCTCTTTTCCATCAAAACTTACAATCATCATAATGATACAAGTAACTGCAGTCCCACGCATAGCTGGAGCGAATCAAATCCACGCTTTTTTTTATCATTTACGTAATCTTCGATTGTATAGTAAGCTTTTCTCACGAGCATACAATACTCAATACACGCCAAGACTGGCAGACAGAGGCAGCCCCATTTCCGACGGTGGCACCCATTCACGAGCATGACGCATGATCCAGCCATTGCTTCGCTCAACCATATTTGAGGGAACGTAACAACCCGCACCACACGACACCACCACAGAAACGTTAAAGAGAGTGTGACATACCCGACTACCCATATAAAGGCATAGAATTGAATACTGTTTAAGGGTGCAAATCGCCACCTATCGGCAATAATAATATTAAAGTTTGTATGTGTGTATGTTTGTTACTCCCTCACGCGGCTACTACTGAACCGATTTGGCTGAAATTTGGAATGGATGTAGATTATACCCTAGATTAACACATAGGCTACTCTTTATCGTGGAAAAACGTTTGCATGATAATGTACATCATATATTTTGTTTACTTTTATCATTCTCTTATTTTAGAAGTTACAGGGGGGGGGGGACACACATTTTACCACTTTGGAAGTGTCTCTCGTGCAAACTATTCAGTTTAGAAAAAAATGATATTAGAAACCTCAATATCATTTTTAAAAACAGGTATCCATAGATACCCCACACGTATGGGTTTGATGAAAAAAAATGTTTTGAGTTTCAGTTCTAAGTATGGGGACCCCCAAAATTTATTGGTTTTCTAGTTTTGTGTGAAAATCTTAATGCGGTTCACAGAATACATCTACTTACCAAGTTTCAAAAGTATAGTTCTTATAGTTTCGGAAAAAAGTGGCTGTGACATACGGACGGACAGACAGACACACAGACAGACAGACAGACAGACAGACAGACATGACGAATCTATAAGGGTTCCGTTTTTGCCAAATTTGGCTACGGAACCCTAAAAACCCTCTCTCTCTCTATTACTCTTTAACTCTTTTCTCTCATCTCTATGAACGCTTTATTAGGTAGGTACCTAGGTACTTATAGTCCAGTATAGGCTAACTCGGTCAATTTTGACCGGAGGAAAAAAGTCATACGAGCTTTTTTATGTAAAATTTTATTCTTACTAGAACTTTTTTGTCTAATTTTTACCGTTTTCGAGTAATTGCGAAAAAACTCTTCAACCCTCGCCGGGGGTTGCAGACACGAAATCCTTTACACATTGTTTTTGTAGGTATCATTATATCAAAAATGCAAAGTTGTGCCAAAGTTTTGATTTCAGATTTATTTGACTGGACTAACTATTAACGGGCAAAAGAAGGGCAAAAGTTAGATTTTCTATGATTTTAAGAAATACTACCTACCACCAAAACCATTTCATGGATAGGCTGCCAAAACTCGCATACAAGTCCAAATCATAATGCTTTCACTGTTAAAAAGTTATGAGATCTCTAGTAGAGCCAAGCCCCTAGTTGAGCTCCGATTTGTGCTGCGCATCATCATAGCCCATGGGGCCAGTTCCAAGTCCAAAGTGTACAGGTTTAAGTACTTTTGGCTGTACCACATTTACTACATAGAAGTCCTGACTCTATAAACTCTACATCTTGATAAAAAGATGTGGCTTGGCCGTTTCGTGATTCTCGCACAAACTATATACCTATTCCACGAACATTAAATGATTGATTGGATCACGAAACAGCCAAGCCACATCTTTTTATCAAGATGTAGAGTTTATAGAGTCAGGACTTCTATGTAGTAAATGTGGTACAGCCAAAAGTACTTAAACCTGTACACTTTGGACTTGGAACTGGCCCCATGGGCTATGATGATGCGCAGCACAAATCGGAGCTCAACTAGGGGCTTGGCTCTACTAGAGATCTCATAACTTTTTAACAGTGAAAGCATTATGATTTGGACTTGTATGCGAGTTTTGGCAGCCTATCCATGAAATGGTTTTGGTGGGATTTCATTTCTTTTTGGCAGGCGCACTAGATTTTTTAATTTTTTGGACTCTATTTCTCGCACTACAGTTATTCCTTTTTTCATTGCCCACTCTCTATCGTTTCCTCTTTTCTTTGTGGGTTTGCTATATGTATGTAATGAGCGGCAAATCCCTACATACTTAAGTTAGTTCTTATTTTCGAGTCTGGTGCTCAGTATTAAAGATATTTGGTTGTATGGGCCAGCCGGTTTCTATCTGCTTATAGTTGATTAGCGACCCGCCCCGCTTCGCAAGGCTAGCACTAATCATGATAATAGTCCATTCTTTTTTACCCACTAACTAAAGCCAGTGGGCACCGAGCAGTACATAAGATTTTACATTAGCACTGCGATATGATTAATTTTTATAATATAGAGTGCCTTGAAGAATGAATTAAGTGAAGTGCCGGAAGAATTTTTAAAATCGGTTGAGTATTTTTTGATTTTATCCACAGCAAACTCACGGTTAAATCTTTCCTCTTTATAAAATTAGTTCAGATCATTTAATTATATGTACGTTCGTACATAATACCTCAATGGTTTAGATCCATATAATATTTTAAATGCGAAAGTGTGTCTGTCTGTCTGCTGCGCTTTCACGGCCTATCTTTTCAACCGATTTTGATGAAATTTGGTACAGGGATAGTTTGTATCCCAGGGAAGGACAAAGGCTACTTTTTATCCCGGAAAATTAAACAGTTCCCGCTGGAATCAAAAAACCTTAATCCACGCAGACGAAGTCGCGGGCATCATCTACTTTTCTATAAATTGTCACGCGTTAATTTAATTAAAACCAATGAACAGAGTGTTTAGTTCGGAGAACAGAGTTGGACGAAAATATCGTTGATTACCTACTTATTGAACAATTCCTAAAGGGATGCAGATGGGATCGGGTCTTACATGGACTCTTCGCCAATGATTACTGTAGATATATTTACCTCTGAAAAATATTTTATGTTGTAAGTATATTTTATAATTTTTCAGTAATAAAATGAAAATAATGAGAATAAAAAATTACAAGATTACGTGATTATTATTGGCGACCTGTTTGGCCGAGTGGTTACAGACCATGACTGTTGAGGGAGAGGTCGCGGGTTCGAATTCTGCTAGGGGCATAATGTTGGTATTCAGAACCTTTGTACCTTAGTCATGAATTGTATATTTATATTATTTATGTATGGTATTATGTATGTATACTGCATTTTGCACATATTTCTTTAAGTACCGACTGTACAGCTATTATGCACCCCCTATAGGAGGGGTTGGAAGGGAAAAGTTCCTGATTTCTTAATTTTCCCATTATTTATATGAAATTCCTAGCCCACATACCAAATTTCAGCTTTCTAGGGCTTTGGGAAGTACCTACCCTAGAGGTTTTGATTTTCATCAGCGATTTATAAGGCTAAATTACGAAACCGATGTGTTTCAGTTATCGATAAATCTGAAACTATAAATGCTAGACAATTGATACTTGGTATGTTTAATAAGTCGGCCAACAGCATCTTATCCTGAAAATTTCAGCTTTCCAGCATCATCCGGACTGAAGCTATGACAGTTAGCAAATACGTGGAAACGCTGTCAAATATGCACCCCCAATAAGAGGGGTTAGAAAAAGAAAGTTTCAGATTTCTTAATTATTCCATTGTTTATATGCAATTCCTAGTCTACATACCAAATTTCAGCTTTCTAGGACTTTAGGAAGTACCCTAGAGGTTTCGTGTTTCATGTGATTTAGTAAAAGTAAAAAACCCCCAAAAGTACGTATTTCAGGTATCAATAAATCTGAAACCATAAATGCTAGATAATTGAAACTTAGTATGTTTAATAAATGTGCCAACGACATGTTATCCTGAAAATTAAAGCTTTCTACCATCATCCGTACCGAAGTTATGACTGTTCTAAAATACGAGGAAATGCTGTCAGATTTGCACCCCCTATAGGAGGGGTTGGAGGGGAAAAGTTTCAGATTTCTTAATTTTCCTGTTGTTTATATGCAAATTCTAGCCTACATACCAAATTTCAGCCTTCTAGCACTTCAGGAAGTACCTTTTTCATGTTGATGACGGTCAGTGAGTCAGTCACGAAATCGACGTATTTCAGGTATCAATAAATCTGAAACTATATATGCTAGAAAATTGATACTTGGTATATTTGGTAAATTTGCCAACAACACCTTATCCTGAAATTTTCAGCTTTCTAGCATCATCTGGACCTAAGCTATGACGGTTCGAAAATCCGACGAAACGCTTCGAGAAAAGGTAGGTAGTGCCCATTGAGGTATTATGTACTAATGGTAGTGCCCCGTTTCCTTTGGCTCGCTTTGGCGGGGTCACTACCGTGACCCCAGATATATATCCTGAAAACTTAAATCCGCAGGTTCCTTTGAGAGTTCTGTGAGACAAATAATCCCAGTGGTGGTGCTAGGGGGTCCGTTCCTCAAAAAGCAAAAAGGAACACTTTTAGGATCACTGCGTTGTCCGTCTATCTGTCCGTCTGTCAACGCGCTTTTTCTCGGTAACACGTGGAGGTATCAAGTTGAAATTGATATCAAATACTAAGGTCTACAGTCCCTTGGAACTGTATAAAAATCAAGCTTCTAAGTAACCGCAATCAAAAGATACGGCTGTTTATGTCGCTGGTTCGGAACGGCATGCATTCCGAACCAGTGGTAGATTCATTCGACTATTCTTAAGCACTTGTAAAAGGTCTATATAAAAAACTTTTGAATTTTGAATATTTGGGCACTCGGCAATAAATCAAAACCCTATAGGTACTTCCCGTTGACCTAGAATCATGATAGGCAAGAAGCAAGGTCTCACAGCACAAGTATAGGAAAAATCCGAAAATCGTTAATTAGGGTTCCGTATATGGAACACTCACACGCTCATATTATGGTGTCGAATTGTTTGTTTGGCGCTACCAGTTTAGCGCCATATAGGTAAGTAAGCCAGTTATTTCACAGCTGATTTTATGACATCTTTCTTGTTATTTACTAAAAAAATATGTGGTGATACGGGAACCTTTGTACGCGAGTCTGACTCGCACTTGACAATTTTTTTTGACATAGGCGGAAAATAATTTTCATATGCTTTGTAATAAGTAATAAGCATGTACAAGTATGCATACCTAACTACGTAGGCAGGACATTAACTGAAATAAATAACCTTTAGCATTTCCACTTGGAAAGGTCAAAAGTGAGTAACACCTACGCATTTCCGGGAAAGGTCACGCCCACCCCCTCGTGGGTGTCAACAATTAAATATTAAAAACTAGCTGATGCCCACGACTCCGTCCGCGTGGTTTAAGTTTTTTTGATTCGGGAACTCCCTAATTTTCCGGGATAAAAAGTAGCCTACGTCACCTGAGGACCGTTGAGGACCTGGAGAGGTCCTCAACTATACCCATGACCAAACTGGCCCACCAGTTTGGCGAGATTTATATAATTGTAAAAAATTGGTGTACTTATCGATTAAAATTGTGCAAGACGATCTCGCTCCCGGAAAGGGTTCCGTACGTGAAAATTTCGCTCAAACTCAAACTCAAATGTTTTCTATTCGAATAAACTTTTACAAGGGCTTTTGAATCGTCCAGTGAATCTACCATTGGGTCGGAATGCCGTTCCTACGGAGAAGAACCAGCAAGAAGCTCGGTTGCCCTTTTGAAAAAAAATTACAATTACATCATTAAGCTATGATTTTCAATGGCGATTTCCGAACGACTTCCCTAGTAGTCACCTGGAGGGGATAGTTTTTATCCATTACAAGTTAGCCGGGGCCATCTCTACTGCCAACGCATAAAGCCATATTATTGTTTCATTATTGTTGACTTTCGTGTTTTAGAATTACAATCCTTATTTAAGGAACGTCAAGGTACGTGACATATAACTGTCATTTTGAGTAATATTGCTTAATTATTGCTTTACGCGTTGGCAGTAGGTATGGGCACCAGACCAGACCAGGGAAAATTCGAAAATTATAATTTCCCAAATTTACCCTGCCGGGGATCGAACCCGGGACCTCCTCAAGCAAAGTACAACAGCGCTCAAAACCGCGCCAAGGAGGTCGTCAACGTTAGAATAAGATCATCGCATAAAGACCTAAGAGTCAAAACTCAAAACCATTATCAATTTACTCACTCAATATTCTAATATCACACTAAAATCCACACTAAAGCACACTCGACCCCCATTACCCCTCCCCTTGCCTCGCCCGGGTTGCAACCCCCTACTCGGGGGCGTATGACGTCAGTGGGCGGGACCACGCCTTGTGGGGGCTCTACACTCTACAACGCTCTATGGTTATGTAAGATTTGTGGTTAGTTGACATTTACCTTTTAGTTGGAGATACGGTAGAGTATCATTTAATTAGATCTGCCATGGTTGGTACGATAAATGCGATGATATCTTAGTGGATAAAGGAGTTAGGCTTTCAATTTAACTGTTTTCTGAACCAGTGGTAGAGTCAAAACATGACGTTACATAAGGACATGTATGACCTACATGTAATAAATAAATTGAGTAAGAATATCTATAGGTACACAATTTTTTTTTGTTTTCTGTAAACCGTAAATATTTACGAAAATCTGTCTGAGGACCTTCTTAATGAAAATCCAAACTCAATCTCATATTTTTTTATTCAAATAAACTTATTACAAGTGCTTTTGAATCGTCGAGTGAATCTACCACTGGTTCAGAACGCCATTTCTACCGAGAAGAACCAGCCAGAAACTCGGTCCTTCCGTGTAATGTTCCATGCCTATGTGTAAGGTTCCTTAGTCTTTATTTGTTTATTTCCATACTAGCTGTCAATGCCCGCGACTTCGTCCGCGTGGTTTAAGTTTTTTTCCCCACAGGGGCTCCTTAATTTTCCGGTATAATTCTGGTATAATTTAGGTCACTCTCCAGGTCCTCAACTATATTCAACTCAAATACAAGGACAAACTCTCTATATTACGTCTTTGGGGATCAAATTTTCAAAAATGGTGAAACACGTACTTCTTCATATTTAACGGAAAATACCAAGTTTCATGGCTTTAACTTGAAAAATGAATGACTTTCATACCAACTTTCAACCCCTATTTTACCCGTTTGGGGGTGGAATTTTGAAAAACTGTGACACACGTACTTCTTTATTTTTTACTGAAAGCCAAAATACCAAGTTTCGTTGATATAAATTGAAAAATATCTTGAGAAATGAAGGACTTTCATAGAATTTTGCATCCCCTATTTTACCCCTTTGGAGGTCACGTACTTCTTCATATCTTACTTAAAGCCCAAATGATAAGTTTCATGGCTATAACTTGAGAAATGACGGACTTTCATACAAACTTTCAACCCCTATTTCACCCCCTTAGGGGTGGAATTTTGAAAAATCCTTCCTTAGTGTGCGCCTACGTCACAAATGGAACCTACTGTCAACATTTCAAGTTTCTAGCCCCAGTGGTTTCAGCTGTGCGTTGATATAATATTATATAAGTCAGTCAGGACTTTGAATTTTATATATTTAGATTTGCGTTCATGTTTACATTGTCATGAGTCATGACGAACAGTTAGTTGAGGACGAAATCGCGGGCATCGTCTAGTGAATAAAATTTGGAATGTTATTTCGGTTGCAAGGTCGTCCGATATAATATATCTAGCTGTAAATCTCTGATAGCGAATGCTATCGCGAAAGCTACAAAAAGCATTGTCAATATGTTTTATCAGCATTAAGTAAAGATACAGAGTAGCTCAAACATAGAAGGCTTTATTTTTATTGCTATACCATGAACTTAATAGGTAGGTACTTATACGTAGTAGTTACATATACCTCTAGCTAGAGTCTAGAAGGTATTACCCATACGTTATACCCATTGTTTGTTACCTACTCAGTGAGTAATTTAGCACATGGTACCGACTGCTGTAGGTAGGTACTTTTTAAATGGAATGTCTTTAATTTTAGCTCTTTTTTTTTCTTTACTTAGGTATTTACTTATAAGCTATTTATTGGTCCTACAGAAAAAACATTCTTACCATTTTAAGTTAAGATTAGACAAATTTTCCTACATTTTCTACCCAAGCAAAAAGTTTCTGTCTTCAATTGTTTTCGAGTGATTGCCTGTCTCTAAAAAAACTGTTTTTTAAACGATTATATAGGACTAGCTGATGCCCGCGACTTCGTCCGCGTGGTTTGAGTTTTTTTATTCCAGCGGGAACTCCTTAGTTTTCCGGTAAGTATATAAAATACTACGGGATACGTGGTATAGCCTTTGTCATTCTCCAGGTCTTCAACTAGGTACCGATATCCATGCAAAAAATCACGTCGATCCGTTGCTCTGTTGCGGCGTGATTGAAGAACAAACAAACACACTTTCGCATTTATAATATTAGGATGATTATAGATACAGTTATATGGAGGGAGGGAGGTAGAATTTTTGACTTCAAGAATGGGGTAAGGCTTACCCCATTCTTGAAGTCAAAGGACCCTTACCGTAAGGGTCCATTAGAGGACAAACATAAATGTACCTACTCTAGGAACTGAACTGAGCCTAGAAAGGGGCACAAAAGTCTTGAATTTACTTTCTTTTGGTTTTTCACAACTCTAAAAGTATTGATCCAACAGAAAAATAATATTCTTATAGCCCCATCCGCGCCACTCAAGCTTGTGTGGCGCGGTGGCCAAAATTAGAACAACCTTTTTATGCCTGTATCATTGACTTACCAATACCTTAGACGCACCATCGAAACGCCAAAAACGTCACGGTCAAATAGTGCACAAATAGATATTGTGAACAATTTTCGCCTCAGTCGCGCATGAGTACACTAGGCGACAAAATGTCGTATGTGTCGAATTGTTATTACAAAATTGAACCCTAAATATAAAGCTATTTGGTTGGTTTTTGTGAACCGTTTGGTGTCTCATTCTATATTATCTATAGCTGTGTTTGTATAAGCGATTGTGGACGCTTTTTGAGTATTAATTTGTAGGTAATGTTGTATCCTTAGTTGGTAAATCGATGGCCTGTATACCTAGTTTTTGTTTTTATTTTATTTTTCATATCATATACTAGCGACGCTGCGGGTCAGATATAGGTTTGTCCCAGCTTTTTTAAAGCTTGCGACTAGGTATTCACGTATTACGTCTTTTGCCTTTTGCGATTTGCCTGGTGGGAGGCTTCGGCCGTGGCTAGTTACCACCCTACCGGCAAAGACGTCCCGCTAAGCGATTTAGCGTTCCGGTACGATGCCGTGTAGAAACCGAATAGGGGTATGGGTTTAATATAACTGCCATGCCCCTAACAGGTTAGCCCGCTACCATCTTAGACTGCATCATCACTTACCATCCGGTGAGATCGCAGCCAAGGGCTAACTTGTAGTGGATTTAAATTTAAAAAAAAAAAAAACAAAAAAAACTATAGAACAAAATATGCATATACCCTGTGTTTACTCTGTACCCTTTCACTCAACATTATAGGTATGTAGAATCAATTATATTGGCACAATCCACAAAACCTTTCATTGCGTATCAGTGCAATTCTCGGAGACCACAGCTTGAAAGTAAGTTTTTTTAAATTTATTTATTCGTTTGGCGTTTCAAAGTCATTTATTGCATCAATACTTTGCCTCTTCGGGCGTGCAACAGAGGTACAAAACAATGTTTTTAAAAATTATAAATATGATCTAATAATGTTTGCATATATGTATGTATAAGGAAAATATAAATTAATCATTACCAAAATGTCAAAATCTAAAATTATAAGTAAAATTTTAAAATGTTTCAGCTGAAAAAATTCATAAATGTCTTATCTAATAAAAAATCGCGTAATTTATTTTAAAATTGATGGTTCCTTAGGTAAGATGATTTGTGAGATGGTGATAATGAAAAAAAACCCAGCTCAGTTTGTTGTGGGCTCTTCTCAGACCAGGGCGCGTTTGGAACCCTCGTAGCTTTAGTTTTAAGATACCGTAACAGATTATCACCATCATATTTTTATGTAACATGGACGTCAATCAATAAGTGTAGTGTTTCTACATTTATGACTTTGACTTATGACTAAATTGATTGATGTTATTCACTTCCTTATTTGCTTCTGCTTGCGTTAGCGTTAAATAATAATTAAATTAAATTAAATTTGGTCAAATTAATTAAATAAATAATTATTAATTATTATCTAAGGTCACAAATCAAAGTCCAGATTTTCTAACCACGAGAATTTTCCGGAACAAAAAGTAGCATATGTGTGTGTTATTCCAGACTATAATCTACCTGTGCCAAACATCCAGATCCATTCAGCCATGCTGGCGTGATTGAGTAACAAACATCCAGATATCCATCAAAACTTTCGCATTTATAATATTAGTATATACAGAAGTATAGACTAGATGATGCTTGGTGATTCTTCGTGGATCTTGAGAACTCTGATACTGCATAAAAAGTAATCCTCTCTCAACTATATGAATACTAGCTGATGTCCGCGACTTCGTCCGAACGACAAACCAACAAACAAACACACTTTCGCATTTATAATATCAGTATGATCTTTAATGGAGATAGAATGGTTATTAGTTAAGTACATACTATTATATACCTAGAGATGCTCAATTCTGGTATAGGTACATATACATAACATAAACGTACAAGTACAACATATAATATGTACGTTCGGCTTACAATACATATAAATCAAATATGAAGCATGTAGAGTCTACATTGTAGACCTTTCGTGCTACTATGATTTTGACCGCAGTATTTTTATAATACTTAAGTAGAGACTTTTATGATAAGTATAGGTATACCATCATTAGTTACCATCAAAAATCACGTAGATATATTAGTCATTGTAAATTCAACTATTAAATTTAATTGTCGTTTCGAAAATGTAGTTGAAGCCCTAAAATCAAGTCGATAATTTTCTTTTTTTTCTGACAAAGATATCTACCTATTATAGAACTGAGAATTATTATTTCTTGTAAACTGAGCAAGAATAAATAGGAATATTAATTACGGGATACGAACCCGGACCTCTCGAGTAGGAGGCCTCAGTCTAAGCCACTGCTTGAAAATACGTAATTTTTTTTATCCACTATAAATTAGCCCTTGACTGCTATTTCACCAGATTTTAAGTGAATCATCACTTAACACTTAGCAGTCTAATATGGTATCGGGCTAACCTGTTAGGGGCATGGCAGTTATATAAAACCCATACCCCTAATCGGTTTCTACACGACATCGTACCGGAACGCTAAATCGCTTGGCGGCACGTATTTGCCGGTAGGGTGGTAACTAGCCACGGCTGAACCTCCCACCGCCAGACCAGGAAACATTTAGAAATTATAAACTCCCAAATTGACCCTGTCGGGGATCAACCCGTGACCTCCGCGCGATAGACAACAGCGCTCAACACTTTTTATTTATCCACTACTAGTTAGCCCTTGACTGCGATCTCATCTGATGGTAAGTGATGATGCTAACACTGCGCCAGGGAGGTCGTCAATTAAATGTATTTAACAAAATACCAAAGTATCGTAACCTCAATACACCGTTCAACCCACACAATCAAATATACACTAGTACATAAGCGCTTATATACTACATAGAACACCCTGGGATCAATACCGGATCCCGCCTCTCTCTCCGACGTATAGCCCCGTCTCTGTCTATAGAACCTTCGAAGGCTTCGAGTGGGAAAACAAAGAACAAAGACTTTCCAATTGACGTACATTCTGTACTGTACCTATAGTTTTTTATAGAAGGAATCCTTATAGTTTTCCAGTCCGAAAAATCATACTAATATTATAAACTAGCTGATGCCCGCGACTTCGTCCGCGTGGATTGAGGTTTTTCGATTCCCGCGGGAACTCTTTAATTTTCCGGGATAAAAAGTAGCCTATGTGCTATTCCAGACTATAATCTATCTCTGTGCCAAATGTCATCCAGATCCGTTCATCCGTTGGAGCGTGATTGAGTAACAAACATACATCCATACATCCATCCATCCAAACTTTCGCATTTATAATATTTATTTGATTTGATGCGAAAGTATGTTTGTTTGTTGGTTTGTCCTTCAATCACGCGGCAACGGAGCAACGGATCGACGTGATTTTTGGCGTGGGTAGAGTTGTGGATCATAGGGTACTTTTTATCCCGGAAAATTTAGGAGTTCCCGTGGGAATAAAAAAATACTTAAACCACGTGGACGAAGTCGCGGGCATCAGCTAGTTATATATAAATGCGAAAGTATGTCTGTCTGTCTGTCTGCTACGGTTTTACTGACAATCCTTTTAACCGATTTTCATGAAATGTGGTATAGAGGTAGGTAGACTGTATTCCGGGGAAGGACATAGTCTACTTTTTATCCCGGAAACTTAAGAAGTTCCCACGGGAATAAAAGAACTTAATCCACGTGGACGAAGTCGCGGGCATCATCTAGTGTAATTATTTATATTTAAGACTATTATATTTAAGATATATTTAAGATTATATTTAAGATATTTATATTTAAGAATTATTTATATTTATATATTTTAAGATCTTCGTAACAACGCGAGGTGTCGGTGTCGGTGTCAGTGACGCGAATCCACAAGTTTACCCCCTACCAAAAAGTGCTCGACGCGGCTAAAGAAGTTTTCACTTCAATATCACTTGCTTCAAAGGAAGGAAACATCGTAAGGATACCTTTGTGCTAGAGAGTTCTTCGTACTGTGTGAAATGTGCCAATTCGCATTCGGCCAGCGTGGTGGACTATGGCCACTATGGCTTGTATCCCCGGGAAGGACATATGCTACTTTTAATTTTATTTTACTTTTTACTAATATTATAAATGCGAAAGTGTGTCTGTCTGTCTATCTATCTGCTACACTTTCACGGCCCATCTGTTCAACCGATTTTGATGAAATTTGGTATGGAAATAGTTTGTATCCCGGTGAAGGACATAGGCTACTTTTTATCCCGGAAAATTAGGGAGTTCCCGCGGAAATCAAAAATCTTAATCTTGTGGGTAATATCTAACGGGAAAAATATTGTTTTAACCCCCCACGCAAAAAGAGGGGTGCAATCATAGGCTTAGATTGAGCGTAGCGAAAAAATTCTATGTCTATGGGTGCAATAGATAATTTGACCCCTGTCTGTGTGTTGGTTTAAAAACACTTTTAAAAGTCTATTTGAATAAAATAATCTTTTGAGTTTTGTGTTTTCATTATAGAGCTAAAAAGGAGTAAGGTAGGGCAACCAGGGGTGGTCTTTTTGATAAGGGTTTTTTTTAAAAATATATATAGCGAGCAGGCGAGTCACCTGATGGTGAGTGATTACCGCCGCCCATGAACATTTGCAGCACCAGAGGAACCGCCAATGCGTTGCTGGCTTTTGAGAAATGTATCTATCCGCCCTTTGAAGAGCCCCATATTATAATCATTATTTTTATTTTTTGTTAGTAGGTAAGGATTTGTTTTAAATTTATTTTATAGTTAGTTTAATAAATTAGCATTTTAATGTATTGTATATTATTGATTATACCTACCGAGTTTATTTAATCATATTAAAAGGAGTAGACCTATTTAAATGCGGTTTTTTTCGAAGGCTAATACATTCCTATAATATGGGGGATTGTTCTTGGGTGTGTTTTTTTCCACTACATAAGTTAGCCCTTGGTTAATGGTTGCGGGCTAACCTGTTAGGAGTATGGTTGTGATATTAAACCCATACCTACCCCTAATCGGTTTCTACGCGGCATGTGGATAAGAAAAAAAGGTTGAAGTTTAAATACTAAATTCTTAATTTAATTATTAGGTTGTAAATCCATTTATTCAGCGATTAAATAATAGATGATCAAACGAACTTCCTGAAGTGAAGTTCGATCATTATTATATGAGTCGCTTCATTCGAAGATATAATTTTTACATTGTAGTTTCCTTATCATGCAGCAACAATCGTACGATTTTTAGAGATGTTTTATTTTAGTATAATGATAAAATTCTCCCACACACATTCTTACACATTCAATATTTGTTCGTCATTCTTTTTAGAGATATATAAGTACCTAATGTTATTGCAAAAATATATTTCGGGTTGGGTGGGTTGGGAATTTATTTATATATCTTCGAATGAAGCGACTCATATAATAATGATCGAACTTCACTTCAGGAAGTTCGTTTGATCATCTATTATATTTCGTCGCTTCATTCTTCAGATATAATTTTTACATTGTCGATGTTTAGAGATACAGAAAATATCTATTTTTGCAAGAACTGTATCCATGTTGAATAGATACTAATTATTGTTGTCAATATTTTTTTTTTTTTTTTTTTAATCTCTTATTTGAGTCGTAATGTTTTAAGCAGCTTTATGCTTAAGGTTGGAATCATGTGCGGATTTCTTGATATTCTCATCTACGTATAGTTAAGATGAGTCTAAGATTTTTCTTAAGTATTCATTTTACTTTAGAAATACAATGTTGCGCTTTTTACATCAGCGCCTGAGTAACAAGCTTACAGGTTGGATGCAAGCAAATGAAACCAATAATTATTGATGTTAATGCTGCAAGATTTATAATCTAATCAAAAGTATATTAGCCGGCCCAGTACTTGGTTGTATTTACACACAACAGACGTCCAATGGGACGTTTGAACGTTTGGAAACCTACCCAGAAGGGGGGAGAAAATTATTATTTTTCAAAACGCGGCGGGAAAGGAACGGGTTATTCCGGTCCTGTTGTAGAGGTCCTTTATTGTTCTAGAGGTAAATTATGTGCCTGTAGTAACAGGCACATATTTAATAAAATTATTAATAATGGTACCATTTTATGATGTTTGTCATAAAATTGTGCCATAATCAAGACTATGGAATACGACAAATACCTATTTGTGTATAAGTTCCCCGCAGAATATAAATGAAAAATGATGAATATACTCGGTCGATATTGTGATAGACTACTAGCAGTGGCGTAACTATAGGGTGGCAGGACTGGCAAAATGCCACGGGCCCCCGACCCAAGAGGGCCCCGGCCCAAGAGGCCACGAGCTCAGAAATAACATCAGTGGTTAATTAAAATTAAATTCTAACGTGACTATTTTTACTGGGACGCCGGAGGGCCCCATCCAAAAAATTTGCCACGGGCCTCAGATGGTATAGTTACACCACTGACTACTAGGTAGTACTAATGTCGACTTGGAGGTGTAAGTCGGTCGGTTTGGGCTTTAAACCCCACTGACGTTAGAAGCTTTAAATTAAGTGAGATATCAGGCTAAGCTATACTTTTTTAACAATGGACAACCTAGTTGTTCATGTCGCTAAAACATGTGTCATCAGTCATTATAAATAATTTAATATTCATAAGTACCTACTTATTTTTGAATGAATGCGTTAAATCATTTCCCTCCGTCAATTATTAAGGTAGACGCGCTGAGAGCGTGGATCTATACTCTTTACTCTTTTTACAATAAACCAAGTATTTTAATTTTGCATTAAGCAAGTTATTATGGAGTATGTTAAGGCGGAGTAAATTGTATATTTTTCACGAGTGATAACGATGTAGGTATTATAATAACGACAGTGTTATGACGGTTTTTCAAAGATTGTTTCCAATATATGGACGATGCATAGATACTAAAGTTAAGATCCCGCTTCGGGCATCATGAACTATGCATTATCCCGAGTTTGCAGTAATGCTTGCCCGCTAGCCCGCGAAAAATCTTTTTTAAAAAACAATAATACGATAAAATTTTACATTGTTAGTAAAATTGTTGTTTACATGATGTACATCATACGAAGTCTACTTCCGGTCGTAAAAATACTCGCCGTTTAACCGACTTCCAAAACGGAAAAGGTTCTCAATTAGGTTTTTATTTTTCTGCCGTCTTCTAAGTTTAGTCAACCATGCTTACGCGTCATCGGATGTATGATATATTATGCTTCCAACACGATGGAGATATAAAACTAGAGATTTGAGCCCAAGAACATGTGGGTAGGAAAAACGTAAAACTTGTGGGTAATTTTTGCAATTTTACCACACATTTTTGTTGCAAATTTTCTTTGCATACCACTATGAGGCAAGATACTAGCCGCTTTTATTTTCGTTTTCTGTATCTACAGTATTCGTAAATAAATTGAATTTATATAACGCTAAAGTACCTAGATAACTGATAAAAAGGATATATTCATTATCTCAGACCTTTTGTTACCTCTCTGACGGTGTATGTACGTTTGATACTGAGAGGTTTTATATTGTGAACAATTACATCTGGAAATTTTGAACCTGAGATCTTGACTATTTCATTCACTGAATGATTTACGTTTCTTTCAGGTCTATTCATTTATTATATTTTTCACCAAATTTTGGATCATTTCCTGTCTCTTCTATCTCCGAGTACCCCGAGGAGTTCTGGATCGAGCTCTGGACAAACTTAGAGCATCTATTAAATCTGCGTGTTAACCCCCGGTTAACCGCCAGGTTTTTCGGTTACATAATATTATCGTATGAAATATACAAGGCGTAACTTCTAGCATCTGTTAAACCTTCGTGATAACTCTCGGTTAACCACCAGGTTGTTCGCCTACACCCCATTGTTGTATGGAACGTACAAGACGAAAATTTTAGCGTGTATTTAAACCCTCGTGTTAACTCTCGGTTAACCGCCATGTTGTTCTGTTACATAATATTACAGTCTGAAAATGTAGGTACGAGACTAAAGTTTTAGTCTCTGTGAAACCTTCGTGTTAACACTCTGTGAATCGCCAGGTTGTTCAGTTACACAATGATTTGTGATTTCTAGAGAAAAATGTTTGTTGTATGTTTTTCTTACACAGGTATGATGAAAAGGTAGACGGCCATCGTTTTAACTCTTGGTCAACCATCAGGCGTTTGTACGTTCGAATAAGCCGGTTTTCTGCTTTGAAAGCGATATAATTTAGCTGTATTTTAATGCAATATTATGATAGTGAAAAATTATTTTTATGCGAGGGTAGGTTGAATTATGAATGCATACCGGGAGTCTGATGAGGATTCTATAATAATCCTTCGACGATTACGTTTCTGTTGTTCGCGTTTTCGTTTCGGCATTTCACTTAAATATTCACTTTTAAAAGTTTTAACAAACAGTGCACGTGCGTTTGCTACCTCGCCCGAAAAAAATATAATAAGAGTAAAAAGTAACCTTCTGTAAGGTTTATTATTTCGATAGTTGTCAATTTGACTTATGTCGACACTTTTTATTGCATTGGAGCTGCGGGTAGATCGAAAAGAGGCTGAAAGGGAGGTAATATTGGATTAAGCGTGCACTGGGTGATTAGAAATTAATAGGAGTTGGTGATAGTTTTTGTTGATTGATCGGTGGCTGTGAAAAAGTTATTTTGAAGATTAGACGCCACCGAGTTTCTTGCTGGTTCGTCTCGCAAAGTCGTGGCATTCCGAACCAGCGGTAGATTCGCTTAAAATTGTTAATGATGTGAGAGTACCCGTATTACTGAAGATTACAGAAGTTTTTGTGAGAGCGATAAGGAAATGATGAATATATTGGTTTTAAGAATGTTTCGAGTATTATTTCACGGAATATCCCTCTGAACCCATCAGTTCAGAAGCAGGGATAACGGGAAGATAGTACAGTTATCATCCCGTCGAAGGACTACGCCCAAAGGAAAAAAAAAGGTCATGTACTATTTTTGTTTTTTTATATTTTCTTATTTATTGGTATTAATGTTTTCTTTTGGCCAAATTTATGTATTTTTGGATATAAGTGGAGCCCGTGATGTGTGTATAAAATACAATACAAATCCATATATATATATTTTTTTTCTTCTAAATTGAATACGCAGGTGATAAAAGTACTGGTCGATAAGATATTAGTACACGATTAGTAATCAGAAAGTTACTTGTTAATTTGCGGTTCCGCGTCTGTAAATTATGTTTAATTGTGGAGTAGTTTCGGAGCACCGGCGCCATGCGTTTGGACTATGGGTATTCGAGATACGGGATAAGTGGAATTGGACCGTGTACTTTTGTATTATTTTTAATTTTTTAGCTGGGTATCGAGGCAGCGCCCGTGTATCGGTTCGCGCAGTCATTCGAGGCGTTGAAGTGAATCCACTGAGGAGCTGCGTGAGAGGCTGGAATGGAGGTTGACGAGGGCCTAGATGGTGCTGAAGGAGCTGCTAATGCAGGTTGGGTAACAAGTGGTACAGCCGTGTGAGTTATACAAAATGTTTGATTGTTCTAAAGGGACTCATACTTGCCGTAAGTACTTTTTGTTTCCTCTTTATTATTATACGAAGATTTTGATTTGGTTAGACTTTAGTTGCAAACTGCGTGAGACCCGTCGACTAGTGGAGGCGGGCTGAGCTATGTAACGTGTCGTACTGTATTGGTGGGAAGGTTTGACGCTGAACAATGTCGTAATGGTGGAATTTATTCATTAGTTTTGAGGGCGCTCTCAAAAGGATTGCAAGAAGAAGGGTTAGACAAATTTTAGCTTAAAATTCGGTAACTAGGTTTGGCAAGGTTTTACTTGTCTTTCAAACAAAAATTAAAACTGTTTTTGTGGATCATAGCCCATCGTGATCGTGATCGGGTTCGTAGGATTATAACTGACTAAGGATTTGAATTGGTATTTTGTTTTTCCAAGTGTTTGGTTCTGTTTTTTGTTTGGGGGAGCCAACAATCTAAAATAGTAACCAGTGGTATTTCTTTTGGATGAAGTTTGTTTTCAGTAATACTGGTAAAATGAAATTATTGAAATGAAATTATTTATTTATTTCACGTATTACAACTAGTAGCATTTATGAAATGCCATGATACTGTCGCACGGTGGCAGATTCGTTTGGAAACATCTACCTACTGAGATAGATTATTGAATAAGCTAGAGATGGGTTTATTATTTTTGTATATTTTTGTATATTTATATTTATTCTTCGCTTAGACTTATAAAAAGCGCTTAAGAAAGTCAGGTCGATAAAGTACAATACAACATTGATAAAAATTTACATTGATATGTCATAAAAATTAATAAGTTACCCGAGTACCTAGTCATAAAAAAATTTATACATATGTTATGTTATTTACAAATTACAATGTCGCAACTTCATAATAAAATGTCATAATTATTATATTTAAATTAAAAAAGAAAGGAAAATTACTCAAGTACATAATTTTCATGTCATAAAATAAATATAGTCACAATATTATATTATATTAAAAGTACACATGTACATAATTTTTATCCTTGCTCGTTCAATAGCTTGTGCGGTGTTATAATATTTTCCATGCGTTTTTATCATCTAAGTAATCATTAATCATGTAATAACTTTTTTTTAATTAAAATTTCTTTTATTTTACTTTTAAACTGTCTGTCAGAAAGATCGGTTATATCCTTTGGAATCCTGTTGTAGAAGCGTATCAAGCTGCCCAATAATGACAACCTGAATGTCTGCCCAGTTAACTTATGTTTGTTTCGTGTATTATAGTGATGAGAGTCAGAGTTCTTCTTATACGATGCTAGATGTTTCCTAATGTACATAATATTCTCAAATATATAAAGTGAAGGCATAGTCAGAATGCCGATATCTTTAAACAAATTTCTTAGAGAATCTCTGGGCTTCATCTTATAAATGGCGCGAATAGCTCTTTTTTGGAGTATAAAAATAGTTTTCCAATCGAAAGCCGAGCCCCACAACAAAATTCCAGACATCAAGCTATGGAAATGTGCAAAGTATACTATTTTAGCAGTTTTTACATCTGATAATTGCCTTATTTTACGAATCGCAAATACCGCTGAACTTAGTTTATTTGCCAGATTATTAATGTGCGGTCCCCATTGTAATCTAGAATCAATGATTAGGCCAAGGAAAAGAACGTCGTCTGCTATATCTAATTTTTCGTTGTTCAGAAATATCTCAACATTTCTTTCCCCACGGAAGTTCGATGAGGCAAAATAAACACATTTGGTTTTTTTTACTATTTAATGCTAAGCTTATTATTGACCGAAAACCATTGCGAAAGCTTGGTGAGTGTTTTATTAAGTTTTCCCAAATCGGAGTTTTTCCTGTTGACTTTAAACACGAGAGAAGTGTCATCTGCAAATAATACGATACCTGCTAGTTCTTTTACTGTACTGGGAAGATCGTTAATATGGACTATCAAATTAGGTTATAGGATAGGTTATCAAATTGGTTCCAGTCATTATTGTAGCCTTCGTCTTGAACCCGCTCTTGCTTGTTTGAATCGCCTTTGAGGCTGGTCAAAATGGTTACAAATACCAGTAATAGACTAGAGACCCGTTTGGACCCGTGTTCCCTGTAGTCACATGATAGTGGTAGGCGAGAGAACTATTTAAGATCCGTGATTTAAACAATTTATATTATCTAGTAGCTGATGCCCGATTTGATTTGATTTGATTTAAAGGCAAAATTTTGAATTGGTGTAAATTTTAATTTTGTTCATCGCTACGAGCCGTTAAAATCATTTTAATTGGGATACTTATTTTCGATGGGAAAGGAACTTTATGTGTCTACTGGATTAAAACTTACAGGAAATACAATAAATAGGAATAGTCCGATTTTTAATGTGTTCAATTCAAAAAAATAAATAAATTGTGTATAATAGGGATGGGACATAATTAATTTATACGATCGATTTAAAAAAAAAAAAAAGGGAGAGATTAAGCAGTTATCATTGTGTGATGGTTTAATAGCGAGTAAAAATGACTTGAACGTTGGAACTGGGTTGTGTGGTATCATATATGAAGCGGTGCTTGAAAGTTTCAGGGAAAGAAGCAGTGGAGGATGATGAGTTGACCCCGGGTGAGAAAGGGTCTAAGGAAGGCAGACACAGGGTCATGCTCAGGAGGGTTGGACTCTAAGGGAAAGAGTCCAATCAAAGGAAAGGGCTGGCACTGGGTCATACCTAAGGAGGATTGGACTCTGGGTGTAGAGAGTCCAATCTAAGGAAGGTTGATACTTAAGGAAGATGAAACTCTTGATGGAAGAGTGTAATGTAAGGAAGGCAGACACAGGGTCATGCTCAGGAGGGTTGGACTCTAAGGGAAAGAGTCCAATCAAAGGAAAGGGCTGGCACTGGGTCATACCTAAGGAGGATTGGACTCTGGGTGTAGAGAGTCCAATCTAAGGAAGGTTGATACTTAAGGAAGATGAAACTCTTGATGGAAGAGTGTAATGTAAGGAAGGCAGACACAGGGTCATGCTCAGGAGGGTTGGACTCTAAGGGAAAGAGTCCAATCAAAGGAAAGGGCTGGCACTGGGTCATACCTAAGGAGGATTGGATTCTGGGTACAGAGAGTCCAATCTAAGGAAGGATGAAGAGCTGGATGATACGTACGTAGCAAGTTTGTTTTATTTTCGTTTCTTCACAGGTTTGGATCCAGAATAATGGGAGAAGTAAAATATAGTGTAGTGAATCTTATAACTATAAGCAAAATATTTTACTGGAAGAATCATACATCGCCATCCGAATTCAGTTTAATAACTCAAAGAATCAATTACACGTTTCATTGGGGTTTGTCAATTATCAAAAATAATTATAAACAGAACATACATTTCCATTTCATTACTATTTTAATTGATCAATAATTAATCACTCATAGCACTATAGTGACTAAGGTACTTAAATGGTATTCATGTAGGGTTACAATAATATTATTAGGCATGTATAAAACGGAACGTTAAAATGGAGTAGTGCTTAAAGAGGAAAGCGAACGTTCAAGATTTAAACGGTTAATGTATTGTTTCTTTAGACATTTTAAACTTAACCATATTCCGAATAATAAATCCGTAGTAATTTTGGCTCTAATTTTTAAAACTTACTGTAAAAAAAAGGAAATCCTGCACATTGTCTCGAATCGCAGGGCGGTTACTGGTCATGTCATTTAGTCTCAAAACCAATATGGACTAATTAATATCTTTTATGTTTTTGGGTTATGGATATGTATGGCGTTGTTGGGTTATTAATATAAGAAAGGACACATATTAAGCCAGTGTAAGTTTCAGATAACACCGTGACGAATGACTATGAAAATGCACGGAGTAAAGAAGCACTTTTCAAGGCTAGCACGCGACGAGGTCGATGGACTTGAATACGCATTTAAAGAAGAAGCCGAGGTTATACCAATGGGTTCAGTAGGGCGGTGTGCCCAGCCCAAGGTAGAAATGGCGCATACAAGAGGACTCTATAGAATAGAATAGAATATAATATTTATTTATTTGTATAGTTGTAAGTAGGGTAGCGTGCAAAATACTTAAAACTACCATAGTTTTCATAAAAGGGACTAAACAAGTTGCAAGTTTCAAATTTTTGTAAAATTAACTTACATAAATAGACAAATGAGAGTTTTAAAAAAAAAAACGTGTGGTGTCGTGGGACACCAGATAGGATCAAAGTTCCTTATTACATACTTAAATTTCAATTTCATTTTTTTTGAAAATTTACAGTTATTTATTTTTATTAATAACATTTTTTGTTTTAAATTTAAAAAAATATTACAATATGAACCTTAACACTAAGGCATTAAAGTTTGATTTGGAATGTAGTATATTTATAAGTAAGACCTTTTGTCTTCGTTAAAAAAAATCTCCACGCATTAACGCACGGGCGCATCCACGCCGGACGTTTTTGCCGGCTAGGGTACCCTGTCGCCCCATAAAGAACTTAGTTCCAAAATCCGGTGATTAGTTTCAAGATTCAAGGATTCTTTTAAGGAATAGAAGTTTTAGACTACTAGCCGTTTATACAGCTTATTTTTGAATAATTTTATTGTTAATGCCTTATTATCTCTTGGCAGCTTATTGTAAATTTTTGTGCATAAGGCTGAAGCTGAGCTTTTTTTTTTTTTTTTTAAGTAAAAGGTAGTCTAAGATAATTAAGAGAGATTAGGTCAAGCCTCAAAACGCGAGGGGACTCGCTTATGGTAGGATGGCCGAGCTGTAAGGTTTATTATTTCGATAGTTGTCAATTTGACTTATGTCGACACTTTTTATTGCATTGGAGCTGCGGGTAGATCGAAAAGAGGCTGAAAGGGAGGTAATATTGGATTAAGCGTGCACTGGGTGATTAGAAATTAATAGGAGTTGGTGATAGTTTTTGTTGATTGATCGGTGGCTGTGAAAAAGTTATTTTGAAGATTAGACGCCACCGAGTTTCTTGCTGGTTCGTCTCGCAAAGTCGTGGCATTCCGAACCAGCGGTAGATTCGCTTAAAATTGTTAATGATGTGAGAGTACCCGTATTACTGAAGATTACAGAAGTTTTTGTGAGAGCGATAAGGAAATGATGAATATATTGGTTTTAAGAATGTTTCGAGTATTATTTCACGGAATATCCCTCTGAACCCATCACTTCTTTATAAGTAGGTAAATAATTAATTTACCTGTGTTCCGGATACTTCTCGAGTATTTGTGAACGAAACGAAATCAATTTGTGTTAGGCTTGCTAAGCTGGTCCTTAGTGACGAATCTGATATAGTTGGTTGTCTTTGACTCGTCACGACTTCCGCCTTATTCAGAGAATGGTGAATTCGTCTTGTGCATGGTGCTCAACCTCATTTGTATCTCTAAAGAATACAATAAGTGAGCGGACGAATATGGAGGTAGTATGTACGAGTATGTACGCATTTTGCGTTAATATTGTCTCGCGGACAAAAGCTTGCAGTTAATGTGCATATCTAGTCAAGGTGATAAGTATATATTCACTGCATGAGTGTCATAAGAATATGACTCATAATTAGCTCGCAGCTAATTATGATCTCGCAATTGACTCGCAGTCAATCCCGAGTTAAAAACACTTTTTTAGCTTGCAGTTAATGTGCATATCTAGTCAAGGTGACACATATTCACTGCATGAGTGTCATAAGAATATGACTCATAATTAGCTCGCAGCTAATTATGATCTCGCAATTGACTCGCAGTCAATCCCGAGTTAAAAACACTTTTTTAGCTTGCAGTTAATGTGCATATCTAGTCAAGGTGACACATATTCACTGCATGAGTGTCATAAGAATATGACTCATAATTAGCTCGCAGCTAATTATGATCTCGCAATTGACTCGCAGTCAATCCCGAGTTAAAAACACTTTTTTAGCTTGCAGTTAATGTGCATATCTAGTCAAGGTGGCACATATTCACTGCATGAGTGTCATAAGAATATGACTCATAATTGGCTCGCAGCCAATTATGATCTCGCAATTGACTCGCAGTCAATCCCGAGTTAAAACACTTTTTAACACTTAGTAATAGAATTTTCGACTAACCTGCAAAGTTCTCGTCATCAGACGAGTCTAACGGGCGCCAATATTTCTCCTTATCCTGCTGTCGCTAGGAGTGTCTAGCTGGAAGGTTTGATTTGCGTCGTGTTACTTCGCTAGTAACCTCCCAGTGGATTAGCGTACTTTAACACGTACTTCGTGTAAGTACTAAGTAACTATAATTACTTAGGCGAGCCATGCTGAAGGGCTTAACCTTCTTCATGGTGCCTCTTGGGCAACCCGCCGGATGGACATTTAGAATAATTAAACGCTGCATAAAAGAATAATTTCATAAGCGTGTTTTATGCTGAAAAGTTTACTCTCCTTCGTTGTTACCTCTCGGGTAAACCCTAGGAAAAACCTTTAGTGAGTTAGATATTATAATTATTAATGTAATAAATACGCAAGAGCCACAATGAAAGTAACAGGACTGTTTTGTTTAAGTACCCACATACAACATAGTGTAATTTGACACTGCATGAAAATATAATTTAAGTATAATTTCTTAAGCCTGTCAGGCATGAAATAAATTGCTGAAATTGAAAGATTTAAGACTCACCGTTTTCCTGTAAGAAGCAGCGGCTGTTTCTTTTTCAATATTTTTTATTTAGATATAAAATAATAATATTAACTTTGTTGAAAGTGGGAACGTCCGATCGTTGCTACGCACGAAAAAAGAATGACGAACAAATATTGAATGTGTAAGAATGTGTGTGGGAGAATTTTATCATTATACTAAAATAAAACATCTCTAAAAATCGTACGATTGTTGCTGCATGATAAGGAAACTACAATGTAAAAATTATATCTGAAGAATGAAGCGACGAAATATAATCAACCTATTACCGACAACCACAGATTTATGTTATGGCGTCCAGAAAGAGAGTTATTTTGAAGAATTTTCCAAGAAAATATAAATTTTCCCTTTTTTTCTTCTTTAACAAATTTTTCATTAAAGGTTTATTCATAAAGAAACTAACAATTCTTTAACTTCGCTCTATAAAACCCGAAAAGAAAATGTTATAGGTAATATTATGAATTAAAGTGTTTCATCTAGAAATATAACTCTTTTGAATATGATTCAAGATTTTTGCAAGATTCATAATTTTCTTTTTCTTCAAACATCACAAAAGGGTTATTCAAAAAGAAACAAACATTATCTGGAGACAACGTCACAAGTCAAAGAAAAACGAAACAAAAAAAGAACGTCACAACTCAAACGAAAAAAAGACATTTTAATCATTCCTAATTCAAAAACCCTTTGTTTAGATGAGGACAAAATCTATTCTTACCCTCTTGGGCGTGGCGGCCGTTATGCAAGCAGCCTGTGTTGCGAAAACCTACCAATCAGAGACCGATGTGGCGAAAAATCTACTGATGGACGACTCGGCTGCTGGAGTGAGACAGAGGGATACCCCAGAGGTTGTACTACAGTTGAAATATAGTGAAGGGGAACTGAATAAGATATATTTGACTCAGTTCAGGAAGGAAGCCAAGGGTTGGGAGCCACCAGTGCTCGCTCGGAGGTCGCTGTGCGCAGACCTGTGTTATTCAGGTTTTTTTTTGTTTTGTTTTGTGTCTGTTTTGTTTGTGTTTAGTGTTGTGTTGTTTTGTTCCCTTTTGTGGTTAAAATGGCTGTTTTTCTTTAAAGGTAAGTGGCTATTTGAGATTTCCAAGACTGTAACATTTTTAAAATTTTGTGGATTTACGCAAATCGGGAAGATGATGGGTGACCGAATCAAGCTTGGAACTCAGTTTAAACGTTTATAAAAGTAACCATAAAAGTCACTTTTACTTATATTTTTGAGGTCAAGTTAATCCAACAGTCTTGGTTATTTACCTAATGTAACAACACAAAAATTTTAAAAAATTGTGTGTAGGACAGAATTCACTTCATCAAAATCAACAACACCTTGAAAAGTTGTGAGATTGTTTGTATACTTAGCTCGACTTGGCGTGAGCACTACCATGCCGCGCTATAAATGTGGAAGACCTATGTTCACGAATTAGTGCGCGTGTACCTAATTCGTTTAGGAATAGCTTTTCCTGCGATGAACTCTGTAATTTTCCGGGATAAAAAAAGCTTATTTAACCACGAGGGCTAATTCGCGGGCATGTAAGATTGGTTTAAATGCTTATTAGGTACTTTTTTTTTCGAAATATTTCAACGGGGGTAATTGCCTCATCTGGTGGCAGAAGGGCTGGCTTATTTTTTGCGCAAAGGATCAGCCCGGCTGTCCAGCGCGGAGCATTCTTGCAACTAATCAACGCGGGCATGATTTATATATGATTTTGTTTGTCAATTCTTTAAAAAAAATCCTAATTGATAAAGTGTATTACAAACTAAAATGATTTCCTTGAAGAAAAATAAGGCAGCCGTCTCTCTACCACCACTGATCTTTGCTGTGCCCCACCGGGGTTCCAATATTGTATTAAGAACTATTATATTGACATTAATACTTAATACAATATTAAAATGCTAAAAACTAAATATTAAACTAACTATAAAATAAATTTAAAACAAATCCTTATATAATACCTACTAACAATAAAATAAAAATAAAAATAAACCCCTAATCAAAAAGACCACCCCTGGTTGCCCCTGGGCCAAAGGTACCCATCAAGCTTGCAGCATTGCCACGCTGAATGGCGATGGATAACCTTTGAACCAGGTAGGAACCAGAACGTGGGTCGCAGCCCCTTTCCCTCAGACGACGCCCGATCTCTTTTATAAAATTGTAAGTAATTGAAATTATGTAAATTACTAGAATGCAAAATTTGAATATGAATATGAATATAGTAATTTTGATGAGGCTAGCTAGCTTTAAGTTCTATTGTATTGTTTTTAAATGCTAATTTGTTGATGTAATTCGTAGGTCTAGGAGGCGATTCGTGCGGGTCCAACTGTGGGGAAATGATGCCGATTGGTCTCAAGACAGCCCTCAGCAGCGCCAACACAACTGACGCGCTGTACGGGGAGCCCAGGGTGGAAGTCTGTCCTGTGCTGTGCAAGAACGGGTTGGGTATGTTGGTGTTTGATTGATTCGCACATTCTTAACAACTGGATTGGGTCCAAATTCCTCGAGATAATCGTCAGATTAAGGGTGAGCACGTTTGGGACATGAAGCTGAACCGTCTGTATGATAATCTGATGAGAGTACAAAATGGCAATTTAAATAAATTTATTTCAATTAAACAGAGTGGGACAACTAAATAACATTTTAGCCTTACAACTAGGATAAAACTAATGTACATAGTTGACATGCAATTTACCTTTGCATTTTGAAAAAACCGCAGTTACTTTGCGTTACGTCAGAATCGTCAGTCTTTTGAATAGAAGCTTCCTTTGGGCCCACTTAAGGACGCATTTGCAAAACAAATAGGTATAAAATCGCACTACTACACTCGCATCGTTCACACGCACACACATGTACTTACAAGCTGCGTGAATCAACTTATTTCGATAGTTCGGTATATTTTTTTTTAAATAAATGACTGACTAACTAAATTGATATTTGAGTTTTGAAACGAAATCAAACCAGTGACCGAGCAAAATCAATAGCCCTTATTTTTACTATGTTAAGATTTACGTTTGAAAGCAAAATATGCGATAATATTTTTGCGAAAATATTTTAGTTGAACATGTCTCATAACAGATGGTATTTTTTAATGACAAAAAATCGGCATACATACGGAAAAAAATGTACCGATAGTTGCCCCTAAATCGTCAATTTTGTGTGAAGAGGTGTCGGAAAATCATTTTTATAGTATGTACTTTAAATGAAGGTTTTTAACAAAGTCATTTCCAAAAATTGGTAATAAGTCTATATTGGAGATCAATCTATATGTAGTAATTCTTAGTTCCATTTTATTTTGTCCGACTTAGTCACAAAATGTACCGACAATTCTATGTATTTTAAGGGATTTGCAAATCCGTCCTTAACATGTCCTCTGAATATCTGACGCGCTCGATTTTTTTTGTTTTTTTTTCCAATATTTTTACTTACGTGCGGCCAACCCCACCATGCAAACCGGCAGACAAACATACCATTCGATAACAGAGACACGTGGAGCTTATACGATATCAATATCTGACGCGCTGGAGTAAATCCAAAAAATCCCCTCTTGGGCTCCCCTACTATAGGGACAATTATTGGACTGTAAATTAGATGTAGAAATTAATTATAAGTTAAGCTAGATAAATATTACCCAAGCTCATGTACGGGGTCGCGGGTTCGATCCCCCGGCACGGACCTCCAACTTTTCGAAGTTATGTGCGATTTAAGAAATTAAGTATCACTTGCTTCAAACGGTGAAGAAAATCATCGTGAGGAAACCTGCAAGCCCGAGAGTTCTTCATAATGTTCTCGAAGGCGTGTGAAGTCTGCCAATCCGCACTGGGGCGGTGTGGTGGACTACGGCCAAACCCTTCTCACTCCGAGAGGAGACTTGTGTTCAGTAGAGAGCCGGCAATGGATTAATGAGAGAGAGAGAGATCCGAAAATAAAAGGCCAAACTCTTAACAGAATGAATAGGGATGATACCTATATCCATACTTCCATACTATATCCATACTTCCATACTTAATATTATAAATGCGAAAGTGTGTCTGTCTGTCTGTCTGTCTGTCTGTCTGTCTGTCTGTCTGCTACGCTTTCCCGGCCCATCTTTTCAACCGATTTTGCTCAAATTTGGTATAGAGGTAGGTTATATCCCGGGGAAGGACATAGGCTACTTTTTATTCCGGAAAATTAAGGAGTTCCCGCGGGAATCAAAAAACCTTAATCCACGCGGACGAAGTCGCGGGCATCATCTAGTCAAAAATAGATTATTTTTAACTGATTATTAAATAGAGGGTCTTCCAAAAGACCTAAAATTCACATCCTCGGTTAGTTTTAAGTTTGTTAACCATTTTAAAATATAGATTAAAGAAAAAAGACGCGTGGAAATTTTATGACGTCCCAACTGTGAATTTCATACAACTTCCATACAAGAAGTGCGTTTTTAAGTTTGATAAAGAGTTGCTGATTTGATTGGGTTGTCATCATTCCTATTAAGCCCCTATTCCACCACCAGGTCAACCGCTGTGCAATTGTGGTGAAAACGAGCCGGAACCAGTCGACTGGAGTGCCGTTTGCGGCACCTTCTGCAGTGCGGACAACTACGTATTGCGCGGTAAGCTTTATTTAAGTGTGAGATTTCTTGTTTATTAGCAACTTTTTTTTTATCCACTACAAGTTAGCCCTTGACTGCGATCTCACCTTATGGTAAGTGATGATGCAGTCTAAGATGGTAGCGGGCTAACCTGTTAGGGGCATGGCAGTTATAATTAACCCATACCCCTAATCGGTTTCTACACGGCATCGTACTGAAACGCTAATTAATGTAGGATGGTAACTAGCCACGGCCGAAGCCTCCCACCAGGTAAGCTTTTTTTAAGTATGAGCTTTTTGTATATTAGCAACTAGTTTTTGCCCAATGCTTTACTCACGTCAAATTCGATTTTCAAACACATTTCATACTCCGATTGCACCCCCTTAGGGGTTGAAATTTCAAAATTTATTTTATAGCGGAGTCCAGTGGAAAAGCTGTGCGTTGATAGATCAGTCAATCAGTCACCTTTTCCTTTTATATATTTATATTAGATGATGCCCGCGACTTCGTCCGCCTGGATTTAGTTTTTTTTATTCCTTAGTTTTTCGGGATGAAAAGTAGCCCGTGTCCTTCCCCGGGATACAACCTATAACCTATAACCTCTGTACCAAATTTCATCAAAATCGGTTCAAAAGATGGGCCGTGAGAGCGTAGCAGACAGACAGACAGACACACTTTCGCATTTATAATATTAGTATGGATTAGCACTTCCACTTTTATTAGTTTAATTTTTCGAATCAACCAAAAAACGTTTCTTTTAAAGTTGGTTCGAAAAATTACGCTACAAGTGAAAGTGCTACAATAATGCTACGAAGGTCTACGAAAGTGCTACGTTTATCACTGTATCAAATCCGATATTGAACAAAAAACTTTTTGTCTTTTGTTAAAAAATAATATTGGATAGAATAGAAGCAGGCGTTGTTTTGCGGAAGTCCATTATAATGAAGGAATTAGAAGTTTAATTCGCTATAATCTGCGACACTAGGTAGGTAAATCTATGTGGTACAGTGTGTATTCCGCAATATTCACCACAACACACAAATCTTCCAAATTATTCTACAATCTCGCAATATGTTTACAGTAATATAATTTAAAAAAAAAATGCTATCTGCACGATAGGAAAACTAGAGGCCGTAATAGCCGACTCCATCGCTCCGCCTCAAAAAAGTCAGAAGGTCATTCGTGGGAATGAGCATTATTTTCTATAACAAAATTCCACAACTTATTTTGAACTTGCCTATACACAAATTTAAGAAATCTATTAAAAGAATGCTCCTGAAAAAACCTTATTATACTGAAGATTATGTAAATGATAGAGGAGCATGGATTTGATCGCTCCAGCAATGATATGGACAGCGGCTACTTATGTACACATTGATATAATAATTGTAAATGAATTATTTAAAATGAGCAACCACTGAGATTCTTGCTTCTAACCTATTCTGTGCTTCTAGGTAGGAATGCCATTCCGAACCAGTGGTAGATTCACTTTTTTTTTATTTATTTTTTTATCCACTACAAGTTAGCCCTTGACTGCGATCTCACCTGATGGTAAGTGATGATGCAGTCTAAGATGGTAGCGGGCTAACCTGTAACTTGACAATTCAAAAGTAGGTACTTACTTGTAAAAGTTTATTTGAATAAAAAACATTTGAATTTTGAATTTCGTGCATTGTCGAGTCAACATCTCCTGAAGATGCTCCGGTGTCGGAGTGAAACGTACATCAAGAATTATTTGGAGGATTTCTGTGGTGTGGTGAATATCGCGGCCTTTAAGTGCAAAATACATACTGTACCACAATATGTAGATTTACCTACTGTCGCGGAATATAGCGAATTAAACTAAGTTCCTTCATTACTTGAAAAAAACAAAGAATAAAAAGACAATGCCCGATTGTAAAGAACTTAATACTTATTATTGTAGACTAGCTGATGCCCGCGACTCCGTCCGCGTGGTTTAAGTTTTTTTGATTTCCTCAGGAACTCCCTAATTTTCCGGGATAAAAAGTAGCCTATGTCACTCTCCAGGTCCTCAACTATGCCCATGCCAAAAATCACGTCGATCTGTTGCTCCGTTGCGGCGTGATTGAAGGACAAACCAACAAACAAACACACTTTCGCATTTATAATATTAGTATGAAGTATGATTAATTATTAATTAAGCAAAGTTGCTATAAAATAGATAGTAACACAACTTTTGTACACAGGATGTCCAGCCTGCAGTCAGCCAGGCAATGAAGCTACTCAATCAGCGCTCAAACCGTTCCAGTCCAACCGGTCCCTGAACACCGTCGAAGGCTGGAGGTCCTGGTGCAACGTGCAGTGTCGCCAGGGGCAGGGGGGCGCCGCTTGCAACTGTGACAGTGCCCCCTTTTAGAGGACCAGCAGATCAGAAACGATGAGACCGAAAAAACCGTTAAAATCCGACGTAAAACCACCGAAACAAACCGTAAAAACAGTGATAAATCAGCCGGAAAAACCGATAATGAACACACCGAAAAAATCGTAAAAATCCGTAATGAAAACACCAAAAAATTTGCCGAAAAAACAATAAAAATCCAAAATGATAAAATAACGAAATTAAACGATAAAACCGTAAAAATCCGTAAAAAATCAAACGATGAAACTGGGAAAATTCGAAAGGAGAACACTGTTAAAAAGATAAATATTCTCAATAAACATATTACGAAACCCGAAATGCCTCAACAGTGGACTAACTCCGATGTGAACGAAGAATCTAGAATGATACTACTTGTCAGAAAATCTGAAATGAATAAACGCATCGAAATATCAGAGAAAATGATAAATAGAATGTCCGATTATATGATTGAAGTTAAAGTTTTTAGAAATTATGTTTCATTGACGCTCGGAAAGCCGAATGAAAAGAATAATGATTTAAAAAGACAAAATTATGTTATTTATTATATTCTATAATTCATAATTGCTACAGTAATTATTATAATATATTTATGTTATTAGTAACACCAATCGATTAAAAATCAAGAACTTAATTCGCTTAATTTACTTAAATAAACTGGAATAATAATTATTACATAACTTTATATAAATATTTAATCTAAATAATTTATATAATTATTTTAGCCTCTACATTTCATTTATTTTTACGTTTTTCTCAAGCATTCTGCTACTTGTAAGTATTGATTAATATATTAATAATGAATAAACATTAGGTATATATGTCGCATAATTTATAACGCTTGATGTTAAATATATAAATTAATAAAATAAGAATTTGTTATAAAATGCATGACCAGTGTTCGTTGACGTTGGACTAGACAAGTTTGATTCCCTTTTTTGTAAGTTAAACAATTTTAAAATATACCACTTAAAAATTACAGTAAGATTGTAATTTATAGTATATAGGTACATGGCTTAGTAATATCTAGTAATATAATAATTAATCCTAAATAATAATTAATAATAAACCCCAAAAGGTTTAGAATAAACAATACTGAATAATGTCTACTGGTTTGTCTTACGAAATAATGCTTAGAAGTTATTTTTACATTGCAAAAAAAGATAAATGTAAATTCAATGTGTTAAGTGAATTTTTTATTCGAAGGTTATTTTACGCATGGTCGCGCTTATGTTTATATTATTTATATTTTATAATAGAATGTATGTTTTATGCTCATTTTATTTAGGTGTGAACGTGCAATAAGTTACATTTCATAGAAAATTTTTAAATATAATATGAAAAAATTGTTAATTCTAAACTTTTTGGCACCTACAATATTTTATATAATTATTAAGGATAACCATTTAAAATCTGTATATATAAATAAAAAATGGAACTGTGCAAAAGACAATATAAAAATTAGAGTACATAATATTATGGTTGGTCCCAAAAAAATAATGTATATTTGCATTTGGGATGCGCGAAAATTATTCTTAAGTATATGAAACACCTATAAGTAGTAGTTATTATTATAAAATTAATGTTTTGTTCAAATTATACGCATTAAATTATTTTCATTTACTTTTTATTTTATTTTATTTCCTTTTTTTCAACATACCAGTCAATTGAGGGATTATTTTCATTTCTTTTTTATTTAATGTTTTTTACCTACCAGTCAATTACTGTCGAGAACCAATAAAGGGGAAAATTTAAAAAAAAACCTTTTTTGGTCGCAGACAAAAATTATGTTGACTCCCTAAATTTTTCAATTTAAAATATTCGTGACGGTAGTCGTTGTGTAGAAAAAAACAAAAAAAAGTTTTTAAAAAAAATAGTTTGTCGTTTTTGCATTTTGTATATAATATTATGTAGAAAAATAAAAAACTTGATAATGTACATAATTATTTCTAAATTCTCTGGTTCGGCTGAAGCTGTTTATCAACCTACTGGCGAAGACTAGGCCAAACTATTTAGCGTTCCGGTACTATGCCGCGTAGAAACCGATTAAGGGTACATTTGGGTTTAATAAAAAATACTTCAAAATCCCTTTCAACTCAGCTTACTCAGCTGGGCACATCTTTACATAACACCAAGAAAAACTCATTCAAGGGCTAACTTTCACTTAATTAAAAAAATAACCTTTTTATTTTATAAATTACTAGATGACGCCCGCGAATTCATCCGCGCGGCCTACACATATTTCAAACCCCATTTTTTACCCCGTTAGAGGTAGAATTTCCAAAAAATACTTTCTTAGCGGATGTCTACGTCATAATATTCTGTATGCCAAATTTCAGCCCGATTCGTCCGGTGGTTTGAGCTGTGCGTTGATAGATCAGTCAGTAAGTCACCTTTTCCTTTTATATATGTAGAAGGCTAGTTTTTGCCCGCGAATTCGTCTGCTAGTTGTCTTAGAAATTCCGTGGGAACAAATATATTTTTTTGTTTTTAATATAGCTAATAGTGTATATTAGCTCAATTAAGAATTTTAAATTAATTTCCGTGGTTATTACGTATCGATGAAATTGCGTGTTTTCTAAAT
Source organism: Erebia ligea (assembly GCA_917051295.2). Taxonomy (NCBI): domain Eukaryota; kingdom Metazoa; phylum Arthropoda; class Insecta; order Lepidoptera; family Nymphalidae; genus Erebia; species Erebia ligea. The sequence continues at coordinate 390,361 of OU785246.1, forward strand.
CTTAAAATTAAATTACATTTTAATTAATCTTCAACTTTTAATAATTTCAATATTGAAAACGTAAAATAAACCCTATTGATAAAGAACATTTTTGAAATAATTCCACATTTTTTTTCTAAAATATTATTCTGGTAATGGAAGAAAAAATAAAAAACGACTTACAAAGAATCAGAGCACTTCGGAGGAGCAAAAGAGACACTGAACTAAATCTTTTATTTTATTGCGGTGATTAGAACAATTGCAGAGTTTACAATCTATGGAGTCGGCATTAAAATTGAAAATTAAATGATTTATTTCACGTAGGACAACTTGTGCCATTAGGAAGTGTAATTACCCACTCTACCACCGGGTCGGAAAATTGTTCTACTGAGAAGAACCGGTAAGAAAGTCAGCAGTTGCTCTTTTTTTTTAAATAAAAAAATAATGTTACAACAATATGTAGCGAATACACAATACATACGTAATGTAACAAGAATAACATTGAAGAATTTATCGGTATACAAATGCTGTTTTACATTTTTAAATTCAAAGCAAGAATAATCTATGAAATCAAGAAAAACCGGGGAAATTGCCTGATTGATCGGAAAGGACCGCGTTGGAGGGAACGGCGTTTTGTCCTATCTCGCTAGTGTGCACGATGCATATAAAATTGATAAAAAAAACTAAGATATAATTAAAAGACCCATAAGTGTAAAACTTAAAGTATTTTTCGGACTTTCAATGGTCAATTTAAATTTAAATAACCACGGCTTCCTAATTTAAAAATTAATATGAACTTTCGTGTAGTATCAAGAAGCAATAAATTGAACTTTGAAAAATTCAAAAAAAAATTAAACGTTGTTTTCAACCGTTTAATTTAATTGTATTCTCGATATAAATCGAAAATAATTATTATAGTTTTGACACTATTATGGAATGTAAAGAAAAATCTTCAAAATATAATTCTTATGAATATACTGGGCAGCTCTAGCTGTTCCTAGCACTCCGCAAACACATTCGTAATAGCTAGCGATGTTTTCACTTTTCGCCTTTTTTGCTTTAGAGCTAAAGTCTAAAATTCAATGACAATCTTAATTAAAATTGACAAGGTCCTTCAATAATTATTGCATAAATAACAATAATTGGTGTCTTTTTAATTAATAATACCAAAGATCCTTGACTGACTGACTGACTGACTGACTGACTGACATACTATCAGAGTACAAATAAACCGCTGCTTCTGGATATTTGAGACTAGATGATGCTCGCGACTTCGTCCGCGTAGATTAAGTTTTCTTTTCCCGCTGGAACTCCATGATTTTCCGGGATACAAACTATCCCTGTACCAAATTTCATCAAAATCGGTTGAACGGTTGGGCCGGGAAAGCTTAGCAGACAGACAGGCAGACACACTTTCACATTTATAATATTAGTATGGATAGTGGTCGCGGGAAATCTATTTAAATACATACCATAATAATCTATTTATAATTATTGTACGTAACGTAATAAAAATCAAGGCCATATTTTATTTTTATTTAATTCAATAAAATAAGTAAATAAATTAGCGAATTAAATGTGTAAAATGTAAGTTTTGTAAATAAGATTTCATGGAAGGATGGTCCCAGGTTCGATTAATACCGGTGGGCCGATTTGGGAACTTATAATGCTCTAAAGTCTAGTCTGCGAGCCTTCGGCCGTGGCTAGTTAGTAGTTACCACTCTACCAGCAGATACGCTGCCAAGTGATTTAGCGTTCCGGTACGACGCCACGTACAAATTAAGGGTTTAGGCGTTCCATTAAACCAGTATAGCCCTTCCGAGTGCCAGGTTAGCCTGCTACCATCTTAGACGACATCTTCACTTAACACCAAGGGCTAGATTGACAACAAATTAAAAAATAATATCGATAGATATAATATAGGTATATAGGTATTAAGCATGCATGTTTGTTGCTGTTTAATGTATTATAATATATAATGTATAGCTTCAAAATATATTTTAATGAATTAGTTAACTTATAATCATAATAATTATATTATTTAGTAAATAAGTCGTATTTATATAGAACAACCAAGAATAATCGCAACAAACAATATCACGTATGTCTTCCAATAGAATAAGTAGAATAAGACAATAGATGTACATAATGAACGTTAGAATATTATTAAAATAACTTTACTATTAATATAAATCTATACCAGACAATATTAATTAATTAATTCTATGTAAATTATTGTATATTAATTAACTGTTGCTGTTTTGGTTTAAATGGTTATTTAATTAAAAAGTTGTTTAAAAACGTTCAAAAATGAAGCATGTAAAATTTTGGCATCCTATTTTTTTAAACTTTTCGTTCTCATATTTAGCACATTTTTGCAAAAATGTGACAAAAAAAAAATAACAAAAGAAAAAAAAATAAAGCCTTTTTCATTCGATTTCAAAAAGCCATTAGCAATCAGATTTGCATATGAACCATCTATGTACCCGACACTCCTTGGTGAAATAAGTACTTTTAAAATTTACTTATGAATAGATAAACTTAACGGAATATATACTCATGTGCTTATATACTCATGTCCTTATATACTCATGTGCTTATATACTCATGTGCTTATATACTCATGTGCTTATAGTCCCACAAACTTATCTGACCCCGTGATATCGCCGCTGTTATCTATTGAAAAAAAAACAAACAAAAAGTGTGGTGTCGTGGGACACCAGATAGGAACGAAGTTCCCTATTACATAAATAATTATATCAAGTTCTAGTCGAGGTAAAAAGAAAATAATTATTCAGGTATACATTTTTTATTATGATTTTTTTATCGATACAAATCAAAATCTACTTTACAAAATGATCTTAACACTTTTATTTTATTAACAATGATTCATAAAATTATATAATAATTTAGACACTGTATAGCGAACATACATAAACTATACATAAAAATCTTACTCCACGCATTTTCGTTACGGACTTTTTTGCCGGCTAGGGTGCCGGGTAGGGATATAGGATAGGCATCGTCCCATAAGGAACTTCGTTCCAAAAAAAAACTAAACAATTTTAAAAATTAGTTTCAATTTTGGCCACCGGGTCCATTGATGTAGAATTTTAGTACCTAGCTACTAGCTAGTCAGATAAGTTGTTGGGTCTTTACTATGAATTACGCCACTAGGTTATCGTTGCTAATTTTAATAATGTAAAATAATGTCATTAGGTATAGATTAGAATGTAATGTCTAGGTTTTTTTATAAGGTTAAGATAAGGATAAGTAGAGCCAAAAGTCAAAACATAATAGGCACATAAAAGACCGGCAGATCAAAGTCTGCGTCATGAATTTTAATATGGAACACGTACTAGTGCGACAAGACAAAAACACGACTCAGAGCATCGTTAGCTTCTGATGCAGACGTTTTATCGTCTCCGATCCCAGTAGGTATGGCTAGCATGCGCACTACGAGAAAAATTATGTCTACCCGGTATCTCTATCTGTCTACCGAAGCTAACATGGTTACTTGACTCGTTACGTCAAAAGTAGAGATAAAAGTAATATATTTCTTATCTGTGGTATTTTTCTCTACGAACCCATACAATATGTCGACTATTTTTTTCTTGTAATATACTGCATTTTGTGCATGTTAGGGTAAATGAAAAATTTCCCGGCAATGACAACATCTCTCTCTCTCGTCGCGAGATTTAATCTCGTTGTGCGCATGCTAAGCATATCTACTGGTGTGCTTTCTTTCTTACTAACATTAGTCGTAAGATTAGAAACCTAAGGGCGGTAACAAACTAGCGTATTTTTTGGGCGTATAAGCTCGTATCAGTTTACGCGCTTACACGCGCGCCATATTTTGCGCTTCGAAAAACTGGACACGCATACTCGCGCTTATTCCGGCGTGTTCGCTCTAACCCGTGGGTCAGTCAGTACCAGTAATGTCCTCCCGACCGAATTTCGGCCACGGTGGCCAATCTCCAGAGAGAATTAGCCATCTGCGCGGGATATATTATAGTGCACAAGTGTGTGCGCAAACAGGTGCGCTCTCTGTTCTTTTACTCTCATAGCCCGATGGGACGGAAAATCCGACACGACCGGAGAGAGATCAGGCGCAGGACCGACGGCTTTACGTGCTCTCCGAGGGACGGGGGTGAAACACCGCCAACTTCCTAACTCCGGGCTAGTACTGAGAATTTCTTGTCAGAAAAACCCAATACTTGTTACGGCCCGACCCGGGACTCGAACCCGGGACCTCGTAGGTCGCAGTCGGACATGCTAACAAATAGACCAACGAGGCAGTCGAGTAGTAGTAGTTAGTAGTATACGAGCTTATAAGCGCGTCAACGCGTTTCCTAAAACGAGCTTTAACAACGCCGAAAAAACGCTAATACGCTAAAACGCGGCTATAGCCGCCCTAAGGGAATAATTAATACTCATCCGTACTTATACTCATTTTTTTTAAATTCAAATAAACTTATCACTAGTGTTTTTGAGTCGTCGAGTGAATCTACCGTCATCGTCATCGTCATCGTCAACCGATAGACATCCACTGCTGGACATAGAGTCTCTTGTAGGGACTTTGACACTCCTCCAGCCCCCCTAGCATGGGCCGAGACAATTTTCTCCCCGAGGAAAGGATTAGTAGATTATTAACCAAGGGGATAAAGCAGTGTCTTCTGTCGTGGGTGACGATTTAAGTTCACCCAAGACTAAGACAGCTTTATCACCGAGGAAAATACTCTACTTTTCGTACCATTTGCGAAAAAATTAACACAATAATAATATGAGATAAGCATTTATTAAAAATAATGATATTTTTTTTTTATCCACTACAAGTTAGCCCTTGACTGCGATCTCACCTGATAGTAAGTGATGATGCAGTCTAAGATGGTAGCGGGCTAACCTGTTAGGGGCATGGCAGTTATATTAAACCCATCCCCCTATTCGGTTTCTACACGGCATCGTACCGGAACGCTAAATCGCTTGGCGGCACGTTTTTGCCGGTAGGGTGGTAACTAGCCACGGCCGAAGCCTCCCACCAGGCCAGACCAGGGAAAATTCAGAAATTATAAATTCCCAAATTGACCCTGCCGGGGATCGAACCCGGGACCTCCGCACGCTAAGACAACAGCGCTACACACTGCGCCACGGAGGTCGTCAAAAAGTAAAAAGTCAAAAGCAAATTAAAAGTAAAAGTTAACATTCGAAACATTGGTCCAATTATTGATAGAGAGAGTTACAAATAACGTTTATGTACTTATTTGAAGAAAACAAAAACGCGGCAAATTCCTAGACTAATATTTTTTTGTCGGAAAAGCAAAGGCATCAAGCTCATACGGCCTCGTCGGTTTTCGTCTTTTTATTTAATAATAATCATAACTGCATAATAAATGCGTATTCCTTTTTCAAAAAGATGTATTTAAATGCTTTTACATCTCTCATATTCGGTAAGTAGGTCCTTATTACCCCCAAATGGAGCTTGTAGGTGACCAATTAGCGCTCTGGGGTAATAATGTAGCTAGAAAAGCCCTAGGGCGGTAAGTAATTAAAAAAAGTATGATGTACGCGAACTTTTTGAAAGAGTGAAGAGTTTTTTTTAAAATTACTTACCGCCCTAGGGCTTTTCTAGCTACATTATTACCCTAGAGCGCTAATTGGTCACCTACAAGCTCCATTTGGGGGTAATAAGGACCTACTTTACCTCACAATCGAGATGTAAAGCAGAGTAGTTAGCTCGGGTGTAAGCATCAATTGCACCCTCGAACTATAGGCGCCCTCCCTGCGCTCGTGCGCCTAAATATCTCGGGCTGCAATTGATGCCTTACAACCCTTGGCTACTAATCTACTATATATACAAACTCAATGGTGTAAACACAGATGTAGTTCAGTATAAATTTCGGTAAGTATTCCAAATTTAAATCACATTCTCCCCCTAGAGGATGAATGAAATTCAGTACAATTTTCTTTCCCTGTTTTTAACAGATTAAAAATGACTATTGTTATGTTCGCTTTTTGTGGCATAGAATGTCACTTTTTTGAGCAAGTGGTACGAAAAAAGTTTTTATCCCTAAATAAATAAATAAAAACGCTAAATAACGGTGAATAAATAGTCCCCCGAGTCCCCGTGAAATGTCAAACGGGGATAAGCTTCTCCTCTCCCCTGTTGCCGTGCTTTGAGGGGTGGATAAGTTAATTTTATCTCTTGTCAGTGGATAAAATCAGGGGATAAATTTTTTATCTCCGGCCCATGCTAGCCCTGCTGCAGACTCGCTTGATGTAGGTAGTCCATCACTACATGGGGAACAATAGGGATGATGCCAATGTCAAAAATAAATTATTTCTTACCGATTATTAAATAGAGAGTCTTCCAAAAGATCTAAAATTCACATGGTCTGTTAGTTTTAAGTTTAATAATCATTTTAAAAATATGTCGAAAATGATGAAATAAGTACATAATTGAAAAAAATTAAAAAATTTAAAAAATGTTGATGTTAATAAACTTAACGTCACTTAACACCCTGGACCCACCTGCTCTGGTATATATAGGTATTATCTATGCACCTGCTCGTTTGCTCGCTATATAATATTTAAAAAATATTAAAAAACTTCCATATTAGAAGCGTGTTTTTAAGTTTGATTGAGTTGCTGATTTAATTGTGCAGTAATAAATATTACAAGAATGCATGAAGAATGTAGTTAATATAATCAGAACTAAGGAGATGTTCCTTAGATCGTTATGCAAGAAAAACCGCGTGCGTTTGTGAGTTGCATCTGTAGAATACTAATATTATGTATAATTAATTCTTGTCTTTCGATTGTTGGTAAAACTTGTAGGTACCTAGGGTACATTGTCTTTATCGATTTCATATCAAGGAAGGAATAAATAAGTTACCTAATATATTAATAATATTCATAATAAATAATACTTACATAATATTTAAGTAAGTAGGTACTTATAATAAAAATTATTAATATTAAAATGATAAAATAATATTAATCGAAGTCAAAATTAGGGATATGAAGTGAAATGGTTTATTTCCCGTAGGACAAATTGTGTCGCTTATGTATCAAGACTACACCTACCACCGGTTCGGAAAGCAGTTCTACCGAAAAGAGCCGGCAAAAATTTAGCTAAAAATTGTTAGAAAGTGGGGCTTTCAAGTGTGTCAAATTATGGCAAAATGTATTGTATTAGGTATACGTTCTTATGATACTTTGACGTTGTAGGTTGTGCATAAGTACGGATAATATTCTGTTAAGTAATAAGTACTTATTTGATAGTATGTATTATATCAATAAAGACGCCAGCGTAAAAGTAACTCAAGCCCTAAGACCTATTGCGCATTATAGGAAAATGTCTTGTGTCTTAAACCTAAATTTAAATAATGCGCAATAGGCCTAAAATATATAAATTTTTGACGACCTCCGTGGCGCAGTGTTGAGCGCCGTTGTCTTAACGTGCGGAGATCCCGGGTTCGATCCCCGGCAGGGTTTGGAAATTTATAATTTCTCAATATTCCCTGGTCTGGCCTAGTGGGAGGCTTCGGTCGTGGTTAGTTACCACCCTACCGGCAAAGACGTGCCGCCAAGCGATTTAGCGTTCCGGTACGATACCGCGTAGAAACAGAATAGGGGTATTTTTGTTTAATATACCTATTATATAACTGCCATGCCCCTAAACAGGTTAGCCCGCTACCATCTTAAGACTGCATCATCACTTACCATCAGGTGAGATCGCAGTCAAGGGCTAACTTAAAGTGGATAAAAAAAAAAAGTTTTAATAAAAAAGTTTTTGTCATCTCTAATAATTTACTCTATGATTTTTACTTCTAGTTTACCGTGTTCTTAATACAAACCGCTAAGGTATGGAACGTGTTTCCTGCCTCGCATACACGTGTAACATTCAAGGCAAGCACGTCATAATCATTGCTTTACATATGACTTGATTATAAAGATCATTGACTTAAAAAGTAGTACCTAGAGGTGAGGGTGTGAGACCTTTAAATACATACCTATTACCTACATATTACATACCTACATACGTATAGTCGCGGTTAGAAAAATGTTTACCACCTTATGACCCATCTCGGTCAGAAGGTAGGTCATGTCAACAGTCAAAGGGTCATGTGGTTTGATTAGGCATAGATCATAGATTTTGTTACTTTTTCAGCAGGTGAAACCTTTTGAAATTTACTTACAAATGAATTTTATAAAAAAAGATTCCGACGAATTGAGAACCTCCGCCTTTTTTGAAGTCGGTTAAAAAAGTCATTAACCTCTTTTTGTAGGATTCTATGTTTGAAAACTTTTGATAACTTTGAAACGTATCTTACTAATAAATACCTTATTTTTTTTAAATATGCCTGTTTAATTTATATTACTAAAATTAAGCAGGCATATTTAAAAATTATGTAGATACTAGGTAGATAAGTATCTATAGTCAACAACTGCATTATATCTATACTTATACTAGCTGATGCCCGCGACTTCGTCCGCGTGGATTGAGGTTTTTCGGTTCCCGCGGGAACTCTTTAATTTTCCGGGATAAAAAGTAGCCTATGTGTTATTCCAGACTATAATCTATCTCTGTGCCAAATTTCATCCAGATCCGGCGGCTGGGGCGTGATTGAGTAACAAACATCCATACATCCATCCAAACTTTCGCATTTATAATATTTATTTGATAACCACGACCTATGACTTTTTACACAACACAAGAAACACACTGTACCACATAGATTTGTCTACTGTGGCAGTTTAGTTATTTTTTTTCCTGTTTATTCCTGGGTATTACCTATTATTGCTTCTATGATCTATAGACAAGACTTTTTTTTATTGTACTTATCTGTATTTGCTTGAAATGTTCGAAATTTAAAAATAATGTTGTTTCAAATTAACTAATCTTAAAGCTAATCATGTAACTACTAACTACGTATTATAATAATTTATATATTATCTAATTACTAATTATTCATGTTTAGGTAGGTATGTTTGTAACCTAGAGTATAACGAGCATAATATAATGACACGAGATAAAAAATATAATTCAACAAATTATAATTATTGGGGTCACATTTTTATTCGTTATGTAAGTACCTACCTACCTACTATATTACTATAATTTACTATAAGCTGATGCTTAATAATAATATTATCAGGCAAAAAATAATCCATACCTACTAGTAAGTAGGTATATTGCAATTTTTCGAGATAGGATCGCTTTCCAGCGTTATAAACCCTAAATAAAAGTTATGATTAGGTACTTCCGTAAACTGTAAGAAAATAATTTTTGCAAGTTTTGTTTTCGTCTGTGATAGATATTTTGTTGTTAATTCGAATTGCTGTTGTAGATTTAGAATAGAAAATGAGAAATAAAATATTTAAAAATCCAATACCCATTGTTTCAATCATAAGTACTAATAATTTACTGGTTTCCTGATTATCTAATAATAATTTACCTACTGGTTTCCTGATATGCATCCATTTGCACTTTAGTATTGTCACTTACTAGCAGAAGATCTGCGGAATCTGTGACACTGCAAATATCTAGTTGATGCCCACGACTTCGTCCTCGTGGATTGAGGTTTTTTGGAACTCTTTAATTTTCCGGCCTATGATGTGTTAATAATAATTTCCTCCCGGCCGAATTACGGCCACGGCGCGGCGGCCAATCTCCAGAGAGATATAAGCCATCTATGCGGGACATATCATAGTGCACAAGTGTGTGCGCACACTTACACAGGGGCGCTCTCTGTTCCTTTACTCCTTTAGCACAGCGAAAACTACTGAAGCGAATTACGTGCAGGCGATCGTTTTGGACATTTCCGGCGCGTTCGACAACGCCTGGTGGCCCATGATGAGGGCTGGGCCCAAAGGAACCGCCTCTCCTTCGCCCCTGCGAAGTCGCAGATGGTGACCCTCAGAGGCAGGCTCCAGCCGGCTCCGGTCATCAAACTCGGCGGTGCATCGATCAGGGCCGTGCAGTCGGCCGTCGTACTGGGCGTCACAATCGACTCAAGCTGTCCTTCGCCGAGCATGCGAGATCGATCGGAGAACGAGCCGCTAACTGCTTTCGGAAGATGTCGCGAGTGTCGACCTCTTCCTGGGGCATTCGATATCCAGCGCTGCGGATTCTCTATTACGGCAGTTATGTAGCATCGGTCACGTACGCTGCGGCGTGTTGGGCCGAGAGGGCGTCGCTATATCTCGTGCGGACGTCGTTGGTCCGGTCCCAGAGGCCAGCTTTGATCCTCTTGACCAAGGCGTACCGATCGAACAGTGCCGCGGCCCTCGCCGTCCTGGCGGGTGTGTTTCCGGCGGATCTAGAAGTGATCCGTGCTGCCCGGGTAGATGCGGCGCGCAAGACCGCGGCCAAGGGTGAGTTGAGCAGGCGTAAGCGTGAAATTGGGTCAGCTATTGTGGCAGAATGGCAGGAGCGTTGGGCGAATGAGTCCAAAGGGCAACCTGGGTCGCACCAGAATATGAGACCTCGCAGATTCTGACAGGCCACGGGTGCTTCAACAAGCGCCTGCATGAAATGTGTTTCGTTGCGAGTGGAGAATGCGTGTGCGGGCTGGCAGAGGAAGACCTCCACCATGTCCTGTGGGACTGCTAGGTGTATGAGGATCTCCGGTGCACCCTGCTGGACGGGGTCGTTTGGGAGGAGGAGGGTCCAGTTTACTACCAGGATCTCGTTGCTTCGGGGGAAAATTTCGGCAAGCTGCGGGAGTTCACGCACCATTGGCGCAAGAGGCGGAACAGCTTGGCACCGTGATCGTGGACCGTTAGGTGGTGAGAGGATCCGGACCGCATGGAACGCGGGGATCTGCGTTTTTGTGTATGTCTGCCCCAGAAAGGGGAGAAAGACTTAAGGGACAAGGAAAGAGATAAAGAATTTGTAGGGAGTCAAGAAAGCGCCCCGGGGAAACGCCAAGAGCAAGTACCGAACGGGCGCTCTCCCGCGATTCGGCCCATTTAACCGCGAGGTTGGTGGCGCCATGGGAGGTGGTGGGTTGTTCCTTTACTCTCCTAGCCCAGTGGGACGGAAAATCCGCCACGACCGGAGTGAGATCAGGCGCAGGACCGACGGCTTTACATGCTCTCCGAGGCACGGGGGTGAAACGCCGCCAAATTCCTAACTTTTTTTTTAATCCACTACAAGTTAGCCCTTGACTGCTATCTCACCTGATGGTAAGTGACGATGCAGTCTAAGATGGTAGCGGGCTAACCTGTTAGGAGTAAACACAAAAGCAGTTATGAATGAATGAATGAATGTTTTTATTTTCATGACTACAAAGGTCCATTAGTTAGTAAAAGACTTAACCTACTTATGTTAGTATTACTTATACCTAATTAAATAAATAAAAACAATAATGTGTTAGTAAGACTTATTCTATGTTAGTTAATATAATGAATACACTTACAAACTAAAGCTGACATCCAGTGCGCTTTGAAAGCGCTGTCCTGTCTGTCAGCTATCACCTTCAGGACAATATTGGAACTATACTCTCCAATCTACTTTTGGTTGAGGCGATCCTCTTCCGTATGATTGCGAAAAAACCGTCCACACGATTTTCCGCAAACATACCGGACGCACTGCAATACCGAGGCAGTCCCAACATTATCCTGAAGATGTTATTATATTGGACTCGGAGAGCACTCAGAGATTTTTGGGTATAGTCAACCCACAGACTGCAAGTGTAGAAGCTCTGACAAAAGGCCTTGAAAAGTGAGACCTTTACTTCTTTTGTGCAACGAGAAAATCTGCGCGAGCTAACATATTATTCCCTCTAACCGCCAATGCCCTCCGTTCCCTATCTATATCTCCATTGTCCTTTATGTCTGCTGTAACCACATGACCAAGGTAAGTGAACTGGTGCACCCTGGTTAGCTCTGCACCGCACAATCTCACCGGTGGGTGGCACATAATAGTTATAATTAGTTTTATAAGTTATATTAAACCCATACCCCTATTCGGTTTCTACACGGCATCGTACCGGAACGCTAAATCGCTTGGCGGCACGTCTTTGACGGTAGGGTGGTAACTAGCCACGGCCGAAGCCTCCCACCAGGCCAGACCAGGGAAAATTCAGAAATTATAAATTCCCAATTTGACCCTGCCGGGGATCGAACCCGGGACCTCCGCACGTTAAGACAACAGCGCTCAACACTGCGCCACGGAGGTCGTCAAACTCCAGGATAGTACTGAGAATTTCTTGCCAGAAAACCCCAATACTTGTTAAGGCCCGACCCGGGACTCGTCGGCCGCAGTCGAAGTTCAACTGTCGAACACGCTAACCACTAGACCAACGATGATGTGACCGGACCTTATCTATATTATATTACCCAACGACTTATTACATGTTACCTATGTCAAATTTCATCCATCCCTCCATCCAAATATTCGCATGTATAATTTTGTACCTATGTACCTACCAATAGATTTCCGTATTCGATTCCCGGTATAATCATTGTAATATTTATTTTATACTACACCCGCTCGGAAAGTACCCTCTTGCTTTTGTCAAAACGAGGTTGAAAGTACGTCATTGCTACAAACCAATTACCTAAGCGGGAGGAAAAGATGTATGAAATTTCATTTCTAACGTGCTAAGCGGGGAGAAAACTGTATGAAAATCCATTTCTAACGCGCTGTTGTTTTTTAATTTTAAGTAAATATGGTATGGACGTTGAGAATTTGGATGTCTTACCATAAGGAAATATAATATTAGAAGCAGCTTCACCATATTTGACATAGAAAAGTCAAATAATATGGTGAATGCCGATTGTCGACATCGACGTCGATTATCGATATCGATAGTCGATATCCATATCCGATATTGATAGTCGATATCGATATCGATGTCGATTGTCGGTATCGATGTCGATTGTCGGTATCGATGTCGATTGTCGATATCGATGTCGATTGTCGATATCGAAATCTATATTGAAATAATCCTCAAAATGTAGTCTAGTTGTGATAGTGAAGCTTCGAATGAAGCGACTCATATAGTTATGATAGAACGTCATTTTTTTTTTTAAATTTTTTTTTTAAATTTTTTGAAAACAATACATTAGGAATTAAAGCTAGCTAGCCTAACCTAATTAAGGACTATTAACTATTATTATCTATTAACCTAAACCTTTTTTTTTTTTTGTTTTTTTTTTTTTTTTGTTTCTTTTTTTTTTATGTTTCTGTATTTTGAATATGGGTTTGTACAATTGCCTGAAATAAAAAATTTTTATTTTATTTATTATTTTAAACCTTTGTAAGTTCGTTTAATCACTAATTATCGCTTATTTTCCTCGCAGCTGTAGTATAAAGCACTATGTATCACTCGGTAGAAAGTACGATTCCTACCTCGCGTGTATTGCGGCCCTTCGGCTACGCCTCGGGCCTCAAACTACACCCTCGATAGTAATCGGTCACTTTCTCCCCTCGGTGAAAATGTACTATTAAAAAATCGTATTAGGTAATTGAAAGAGGTAAAATCGAGGTTTGAAATTGCTTTGAAAATCGAACATAACGTGAGCGAAGCTGCGCGGGCAAAAGCTATTTCGTATTAACCCTACTTATCGCAAAATCCTATATATTATCTAGGTACCTAGTTCTATTATATTTTTTAATAGCGAATGTGATTTTGTTTTGTATATTACGCTGTTACAGTCCATCTTTTCAACTGATTTCAATGTTTGGTACAAACATAGATTGTGTCCTGGGGAAAAATTTTTTTTTTTTTTTATCCACTACAAGTTAGCCCTTGACTGCGATCTCACCTGATGGTAAGTGATGATGCAGTCTAAGATGGTAACGGGCTAACCTGTTAGGGGCATGGCAGTTATATTAAACCCATACCCCTATTCGGTTTCTACACGGCATCGTACCGGAACGCTAAATCGCTTAGCGGCACGTCTTTGCCGGTAGGGTGGTAACTAGCCACGGCCGAAGCCTCCCACCAGGCCAAAAAATACAGACTACTTTCTATCATCCGAAAACAAACAGTTCCCGCGGGAATTTAAAGAAAAAAATTAAAGCCCAAAATTACTGCTTTATTTCCTTCCGGCGTAGACAGTAATGTACCACAGAGTACTTTTTATATTGGTAATGTACTCTGTGAATGTACCAACTGTATATTGTACAAATGTACCAACATAGGTCGTAAAGTTACGAGAACAGGAATTTTGTGCTCGTCAAAGTATTCGAAGGCCGTTAATCTGTGAAGTAAGGCAATTGATGCGATTCTATTGTCTATGGTTATTTTTATATATTTTTGGACAAAATAAAAAATCCATCTGAAATGAAAATATTAGGGCTAGCTTACGATGAGATTAATGTAAAGTAAAATGTAATAGTCTTTACAAAATCCCGGACAACAGTCGTGAAAAGAAGCTATTACAAGTCTGATTGTGAAATGTTTTGTTTATAGTGTTTAGTTTTTAACACAAAAATTTTATTAAAACGACATGGAGAAATCGAGTGCTGTGCACTGCAGATTCTGCGCCGAACCCAAAAGCCCTGATAAAATGCTCGACATAATAAAAGACGAGGCATTTTACTTGGAAGTTTCCAAAAAACTGGATTTTCTGAATGCTATCTATGTTAATGTAAATAAGGAGAATATTCTTCCAAAAACGGTATGTTTCGTTTGCTACGAGTCTTTGAATAAAGCTTACGACTTTCTCGATAAAGTGAAAAGAGCGCAGACTATTTTATACAACATATATCCTTTGGACGACGAAAATTATTCTGACGGCGAGAGAGTCGATTTCGACGAAACTGCTAACACGGATAATCCAGATTCGATAAAACAAGAGGTATCTATAGAAAATGAGTTAAATAAGGATTTAGTAGTAAAAGACGAACCTAAAGATGAGATAGATCAAGAGAGTCAAAACGAAATTGATGATCAAACTTTGAACGTACAAGATATATTAGAATCTGCAATAGATATCTCCTGTCCTGAAGTAACATTGTACGCTAAAGAAGTTGATGGCGAGAAAAAGTCTATATCTCTATGGAAAGAGTATCCGTGGATATGTTCACAATGTGACATGGAGTTTCTAGATATAGGAACTTTGAGACTACATTCAAAGTTGGTTCACGGTAAATGCAATGCATTCTATTGTATCGATTGCGACAATCTTGGAAATGATGATTTTGAATACTTTATCAAACATGTTAAAATTCATAGGAAAAAGCTAAGGTATTTTATTTTTATTGTCGAATGAATTGTTCACTCTTAGCTGCTTTGTCACTTGATAATACTTACTAAAATTAGTGATAAATCTGTCTAAGAAGCCCTAACTGATATCCATATTTTATTTCTATACTGAGGACTACTTTTGTGTATTTAGATTTTTGAAAAATCTGGTGCAAACTCAAATTTTTCCCAGATTAAAGTGCAATGTTCTGAAACCTATGTCCTCTTCCAGAATGCAAACTATCTCTGTACATTTTGCCAAAATTGGGTGAACATATGGGTGGTGAATGCATAGAGTAGTGACGACTTCCGTGGCGCAGTGTTGAAGGCTGTTGTCTAACGTGCAGAGGTCCCGGGTTCGATCCCCGGCGGGTCAATTTGTGAATTTATAATTTCTGAATTTTCCCTGGTCTGACCTGGTGGGAGGCTTCGGCCGTGGCTAGTTACCACCCTGACGGCAAAGACGTGCCGCCAAGTGATTTAGCGTTCCGGTACGATGCCGTGTAGAAACCGAATAGGGGTATGGGTTTAATATAACTGCCATGCCCCTAACAGGTTAGCCCTCTACCATCTTATACTGCATCGTCACCTTTTCCTTTTATATATTTAGATTTTTGAATTAACAAATAAAGTTCTTATAGGAAGAGATGCCACTACTGCGATGAAAACATAGACGGAGATTCCCTAACCTTACACATTGAACAACATTTCCAAAAAAGCCAAGTTCCCTGCACAAGGTGTGGAGAGATCCTCAAAAACAATGAATCCCTCCAAAAACATCTCGGAGAGTACAACTCAACCAAGCCGAAGAGGAAACCACGAAGAAAGCGTGGTACACCATTGACTATAGAAGAATTGACTTGTGGTTTATGTAAAAAGGTGTACAAGAACCCAAATAGCTTACGCGATCATATGAAGTTACACACCAATGATAGAAAGAGGAATTACACCTGCGATAGGTAAATATGCAACATCCAATATTACAAACTAGCTAATGCTTGCGATTTCAGTCTTGTAAAATAGGTTCTTTCATTTCCACAGGAACTCCTTAATTTTCCTAAACAAAATGTAGCCTATGTCCTACCCCGGGATACAACCTTCTTCTTCTTTGTATCCTGGGATTATTTTCCTCACTTGGACGCAGGCGTCCGCTGTGTGTGAAACCGCTGGTGCGACTCCCTGCTGGATCACTCCAGAATCCAAGCAGGCCGCCCAGGTCGGCGAGGACTTCCGGTAGTGTTGCTGGGGAGCCAATGTAGGCTTCTCGTTGGGTGGAAACACCGCTGCACTCGAGCAGCACGTGTTTTGGTGTCTCGTCACTCTTCATGCAGGCTCTGCATAGAGGGCTGTCGGTGATACCTAGATTAGATAGGTGTTTGTTTAGAGGGCAGTGTCCTGTTATCATACCTACAACTATCCTGAGTTTGGTTTGGTTGAGTTGCAGAAGTTTTATAGTCAGTAGTTGATTGGGGCTGGGTATCGCCTCCTTTGTTTGTCTGCACTCTGTAGTGTTTGCCCATAGTTCGGCATGTGTACTTACGGTTTGTTTCCTTATCCAGGTTTTGTATTCACTGAAGGGTATCGGGACGATCGGATCGGGTCCCGCTACCTTCAGGTGTGAGGCTCGGCGTTCTAGGTCGTCAGCTGCATCGTTTCCTATGTTCTCACTGTGACCTTTTATCCAGCCCAGTGATATTTGGTTTTATACAACCTATCCCTGTACCAAATTTCATCAAAATCGGTTGAGCAGGTGGGCCGTGAAAGCGCAGCAGACTGACAGACAGCACACTTTCCCATTTATTTTAGCTGCTATAGTTTTATGATTTATTTTAAGAATAAATGTCATCATTGTTCACTTTTTATCTTTACTACTTTTATTTGTTATGTTGATTATTTTTAAGTATCTCCAATCCATTATATTGGCACTGCACTTGTCATTGTATCGATTGTACCACCTCGACTTTTGATTGAGGGTTTTAGGTTTCCGCTCTTTAATTTTCCGGTATAAAAAGTAGCCAATGTGTTATTCCAGACTATAATCTATCTCTGTGCCAAATGTAATCCAGATCCGTTCAGCCGTTGGGGCATGATTGAGTAACAAACATCCATCCATCCATCCAAACTTTCACATTTATTAGTTTAGTAGACATTTATTAGTATAGACAATGCCACAAGTTATTCGTCGTTTAAACAGAAGGCATAATATACTGGACAATGTATATCTGACACTCATGGAGTGCTTCCCGCTGGGGAAGCTTTCCCTGCACGCCAATTACTCCTTAAACCAATCTGCTCATAGTCCATCGACTGATCGCATGATAAGGCACAAAAAAAAAAAAAAAAGATTATGTATCATGCAATAAATAAATTCTGATTTATTGCAGATGCGGTAAAATGTTCTACAACAAAGGCACACTAACCTCCCACATAATGGCCCACGACAAAATACGACCGCACAAATGCAGGATATGCAACAAATCGTTCCTCTTCCCAAACATGCTGAGACGCCATGTGGAAATGCACTCCGGAGTCAAGCCATTCTCCTGTGAGCAGTGCGGAAGGTGCTTCAGACTGCAGTACCAGCTGAACGCGCATAAGATCATTCATACTGATGCCATGCCGCACGTGTGTCAGTATTGCAGCAAGGCGTTTAGATTCAAGCAGATACTGAAGAACCATGAGAGGCAGCACACAGGTATTAAACTCTCTCTACTTCTAGTATATTTATGCACAGTACTAGATGATGCTCACGATGACGATATAGTTTTTTTAATCCGGCGGGAACTCCCTAATTTTCCGGTATAAAAAGTAGCCTACGTCCTTCCCAGAGATGACTCGACAATGCACGATTGTAAAGACCTTTACAATTGCTCCTCAACATCTCAAGATGCTCTGTTGTTCGAGTGAAACGTATATCCATACTTCCATACTAATATTATAAATGCGAAAGTGTGTCTGTCTGTCTGCTACGCTTTAACGGCCCATCTTTTCAACCGATTTTGATGAAATTTGGTATAGGGGTAGGTTACATCCCGGGGAAGGACATAGGCTACTTTTTATCCCGGAAAATTTTGGAGTTCCCGCGGGATGCAAAAAACTTAATCCACGCGGATGAAGTCGCGGGCATCATCTAGTTGAGAATAATTTGGAAGATTTGTGTGGTGTGGTGTTGTACCGGTGCGAATTGCTGGCTTACTGGGCGGTGAATATCGCAAGCTACAAGTGCAAGATAAACACTGTACCACATAGATTGGTCTACTTTAGCGGATTATAGCAAATTAAACTTCTAGTTTCTTTATATATATATATACTTATGGAGGGGACGCCTGCCGTGGCCCGGCGGGTGATCGGTCCAACAATTTGAACCATTCCACCCATTTCCCCGTGTTAGGACACAGGTTACTGGTGTCCCGGCAGCCTACCCCCCTCAAACCTGCCTGTGGCTTTTGCAAACCTTACAATATCCCCTATGGAGAGATACCTTAGGTCTTCTTCACTAATCCTGTCCTTACCTTGTAATTCCCATCTTACCAGTGAGTACATAGGGCACTCAGCTATGAAGTGAAAGCTGGTCTCTTCCTCGCCACACTCTGGACATGATGGATCTTCTTCAATTCTCATTATTGTGAGATGCCTATTGAGCAGACAATGTCCCGTTGTTATGCCTGCTATAAGTGCTATATTGGTTCTGCTTTGCGACATAAGTTGTTTTGTCTTCTTTTTATCGAAAGACTTCAGGAACAGTTTTGATTGCCTATATTGTGTGGAGTTGTTCCATCTTGAATTCGATTCTCTTTCTATGATCCCCTCGATTACTTTCATAGTGATCGAGTATGGAATAGGTAGGCAAGGTTCGGGTCCACAGAATTGAATACTTGCTCCCATTCTTGCTAGTTCATCTGCTTTTTCGTTGCCTTCGTTTCCTTGATGTCCAGGAACCCAGGCAATCACGACTCTTGTCCTCTCAGCTAGTGAGTTTAGGATTTGCTTACATTCCCTCACTAGAGCTGATGTGGTTTCCTTCCTTTCTAATGCTCTAAGAGCAGCTTGGCTATCACTGTATATGATAACTTCTTCTGTTTCTGTGCTTACAGTGTCCAATAGGACAAACGCACACTCCAAAATCGCATACGTCTCGGCCTGAAATACACTTGCAAATTTACCTAAGCTTATAGCTTTGTCTTTTTCAGGAGTGGCGCTGCAGAAGATTCCAGCGCCACTGAGCTTAGTTGATTCCCGCCTTGATCCGTCTGTGTAACAGATTATCTTATCATCATTGGCGGTTTCGATCTTCCATGTCTCCTTCGAACCTATGTGTACTCTATACTTCTTATCAAAGATTCGCTGTCTTTTGATAAGGTCATTGTGTGTGATTATCATTGACAGCTTATCTCCGTATATTCTTTCTACGTCTGTATGTCCTTTGTCCATGAAATTGCCTTTCCATTGTTTAGACAGTTTCATTCTGTACCATTGTTCCAGTGCTTTTTTCTTTGCTACGAGGTCCAAAGGGTATAGTCCTAGGAGCACCTCCAGTGCCGCGGATGGCGTGGTCCGTATAGCACCGGAGATCATCAGCATTGCCATCCTTTGAACTCTCGTCAGCTCTTTGCTGATTGTTTTTATTGCTGCTTTGTGCCACCAAACAATTGCTCCATACATAATTCTTGGTAGTATGATGGCCGTATATATCCATTTTATTACATGCGGTTTCATACCCCAAGTTCTGCCCACCGCTCTTTTACACTGAAAAAGGGCTATTCTGGCCCTGGAGCATTGTTCTTCTATGTGGGTTCTAAATCTAAGTGTACTGTCTAGCACAACACCTAAGTATTTAATTTCTTTAATCAACTCTATCTGCACCCCTTCGATTGCAATTGGTATCAGATGTGTTGTTTTCCTTTTCTTGGTAAAAAGAACTAGCTTGGTTTTCGAGGGATTAAGGTTGAGTCCTCTCTCTCGGCACCATTTAGTTGTAGTTTTGATACCAATGCTCATAATGTTCCTGACTGTGTTGAGATCCTTACCCGTTACTAAGAGCACACCATCATCTGAGTATGCTTGCATGTATATCTTCATGCCATTGATTTTTACTACCAATGAATCTAATAGGAGACACCATAGCAGAGGCGATAGGCACCCGCCTTGTGGAAAGCCTCTTATGGATTTTATGGTGTATTCCTCTCCTCCTAGTTCTGATGATATAGAGCGGTGCTGTAGCATGTTCATGATCCAATTCTCTACAGCGCGCTCTATACCATCCCTATGTAGTGCTGCTGCTATCGCTTCCCGATTCGCTTTATCGAATGCCCCTTCTACGTCAAAGAAACATCCGAGAGCGAATTCCTTATTGCTAAGTGATCTTTCAATCCTTACCACTAGATTATGGAGGGCAGTTTCTGTTGATTTGCCTGCCATATATGCATGTTGGTTGGAATGTAGTGGCATGCTACTTAAGTCTAGTTTTGACCTCATATGTCCGTCTATTATCTTTTCTAACGACTTCAGTATGAAAGATGACAGACTTATGCATCTAAATGATTTCGCTTCTTGATAAGTTTTCTTTGCTGGCTTTGGTATGAACACCGCTTTGACTCTCCGCCATTTAAGAGGTAAGTATCCAGTCGCCAGGCTCGCTTTAAATAGTGCTAGTAACGTTGTTTCTATGTATTTGTATCCAATTTGGAGCATTTTCGGAAAAATGCCATCTGGACCAGCCGCCTTGTACGGAGCAAAGGAATGAATGCTCCATTCTAATTGTTCTCTAGTTATGATGTTTTCTGCTGCCCTCCAGTCAAAATCAGCATTTGACACCACAACACTCTTATTATTTTCTTCCCCTATCATTTGGCACTCTGGAAAGTGTGTTTCCATCATTTTACCCAGGACCAGTTTAGGGTCTGATACTAGTTCATTGTCTATTTTAATGCTACCAAGTCTACAAGTTCTATCTTTGGCGAGCACTCTCATCAGACGGGCCGATTCTGGATAATCCGTTATTCCGCCACAGTACGAGTGCCAGCCGCTTCTATCTTCTTTCCTGCATTTGTTGCGAAAATCGGTTCTTATTTTCCTGTAGGCTCCCCAGCTTACTTCGTCATCCTTTTTCAAGGCAACTCTGAGGGCTCTACGTGCTTTTTTCCTAGTTTTCTTTAGCTCTTTGTTCCACCAAGGTTGACCCTTTCCCGGTCTGATTTCTCTCAGTGGACAGGCATCTTTGTGAGCTTCAACCAGAGCTGTTTCTAGTTCTCTTGCTCCCGTTTCCAGTTCCTCTAAATTACTAAAGGTTGTGCGACATGGATTCCATTTGCTTAGTGTTGAAGCAAATAGTTCCCAATTCGTTTTCCTTATGTTCCTAACTTGTACTTTTTCCAATTTACTGTCTATGTGAAAGGTTATTCTACGATGATCCGAGAAAGAATCTTCTTGATCAACTCTCCACTCTTTCACGTACTTGGAAATGTCCTCGGTTGCTAGTGTAATATCTAGAACTTCCTGTCTTGATTTAGTGACAAAGGTACAAGTGTCTCCAATGTTCATTATCTCAAGACCATTACTTAAAATAAATTCTATTAGTAGTTCTCCCTTCATATTTGTGTTAGTGCTACCCCACACCTCGTGATGCGAGTTCGCATCACATCCAATAATAATGGGAGTTCTCTTACCTCTGTATTTAATTACAGTTTCTTCTAGTTCTTTGGTTGGTGGTGCGAAGTCCGTTTCGCTGGGTATATATGCTGAGATAAAAGCCACCCTTTCCTTTTTACCATCAGCCAGTGGTACACGAGCTTCCACCGCCACCAGGTCTCTGAAATACTCGGATGCTGTTAGACCTAGAGACTTCATTCTGTTACTGGCATATATACATGTTCTGGGATTTGACTCACCATCGCTGTGGTAGATCACATCACCACCCAGACATCCCATGCCCGCCACGCGCCCTTTAGGGGCGTATGGTTCTTGTAACAGAGCCAAGTCTATCTTGTTTTTGACCACGAATTGGCAGAGTTCGGCCGTGGCCTCTCTGCAGTGGTGCAGATTTAACTGAAGGATCCTAAGTGTTTGTGATGTGTGTGTGTATGTCTGTCTGTTTGTGTGTCTGTTTGTGTGTTTCGTCATGATGTTAAAGTGTGTTTTGTTGTTTTGTGTGCTTCGTGTGGTGTCTTCTTAACACATGATACCGAGTCCGTCACCGGGTCCCGGTTAAGGGGCCCGCAAGTTTATCAGCCTCGCTCATGTGTCGTCTCTTTTGTGTACTGATGTCTCCTCGTGACGGGCCCGCAGCTCCAGGTTCTCCATCGCTGGGAGGGCACTGTGGGGGTTTCCTAGTGTCCCCACTGGCACCTCCACTGCTAGGGTCTGCCTTACACGACGATGCCCGTCCCGAGTCGACACCAGTTGGTGGGCCCTGTGTAGTGTCACCCATGTCCACGTCCGGTGTGCCTGTTTTATATATGCTATGACTAATGAGCCGGACGTGCACACGAGTGAGCTGGTAGCATAGCCAGACTCCTCCCTTTTCAATGAGACGGCAAACTTCCCGAGGGACCCCCACTATCAGTCGCACCCCCAGTGGGAGGGTCTCACTGACAATAAGACTCCACTCAGGAAGCTGCAGCTCAGTCCTTTTCCTGTTTTGTACTTGCAGGTACTCTAGTGGGTTGTCCAGTTTTTTATTCCCCGGAATCCAAATTGCAACCCTGCCTCTATCCCTTCTCGTTAACCTTATCGGGACGCCATCGTATAGACCCAAGTCGCAGGACAGAAGCCAATCCCTCGCCAGAACGTTCATTGGTGTCACAAGAAAGAAGCCTTCTGACACCAACCCCGAAGTGGCGAAGTTAAGCTTGTCGCTGTCTACTTGTTCCCTACCGGCCTTCAGGATAAGGTCAACGAGTCTTGTTCTTATAACATCCGCCAGAGTCGCATCGACCAGCGCCCCGTCAGCACGATAAATAGCCACGGCCAGATCGCTCAGCCCTTTTGCGGAGCTGCGCGGCCCGTCCGGGGCCTTTTGGTGGCGACGCTTCGCCGGCCTTTGTTCCTCTGGGTCAGTACTTTGTCTTTTACATTTAGGCGGTCGTGCCAGCCCCGATCCCTCAGCCGCCACCGGGGTGGTCCCCGTCGACTGCTGAAAGACCAGTGGCTGTTCCGACACCGCCTGCTGTCTCCTTAATTTTGACCTTTCTCTACGTAAACTTCTTTTGGAGCGGACTGTAGTGAAGTCCCCCTCACCCTGGCCTGACGGCCCTGGTGATGGAGACTTCAGGAGGTCCTCTTCATCCCTCATGTGGAGGGTCCGATCAAATCTTTGTGGGAGGTTTATAGCCGAACCTCCATCGGCAAGCAACACACGTGCAAGCGAGGCAGTGCCCTCTCCAGAATACGAGGGGCGGCCTGAGGCGACTGTTCGGACCGACCGATCAGTCGCCTCAGCAGGGGATTCTCCGTCTCCGTTGGATCCGGTACCCCTCTGGAGTAGTGAATTATCAATTTTCTGACTAGCTTCCATTTGTGTTAATTGGGGGGGTAGAAAGGAGTGATAATTTGGAAAGGAAGGATAACATGGGAATAAGGGGTTATAAGGTCTCACTTGCCAGCCCCAATCCGCGCCCCCCCCCCCAAAGATGCCCGCCGCGTCGAAGAACTCGCATGCAGTACACGGGTCCTCGAACACAGCAACACCCCCAGCGGAACAGAACGCAAACCGACGCTGACAAGCACGACCTCAAGGATGGGGATAGCGGACGCACACACTACGGGGGGAGAATCGTAGTCCGTGCCGCCATGACCACACTTAGCTGTTGCAGCCCGAGGTAGATGTAAAATGGGGCAAGCTCGTTGATGACTGCAACATTACCAGGGTGTACGACTGGTCAACCCACACTCACCCCAGCATAGGGTGCTCCATGCCCGAGTGAGTGTAGGAAGACCAATATCGGGGACGTGTGTGGTTCAACTTATGCCAGTGCCCTGTAGCTCAGCTTGCCCTCCTGAGCGTAGCAGCTGCCATCTACACCCCAAAGTTTCTAGTTTCTTTAATATCATGGACTTCGGCAAAGCCTGCTTCTATCCAAAATTCTGATGATAATTTTCATTAATCCCCAGGAGCAAAGCCATATGCCTGTCAAACTTGTGGCATGGAGTTCACGAATTGGTCGAATTATAACAAGCACATGAAAAGGAGGCACAACTTGGACACATCCAAGAAAAAGATCACCCCGGAAGGAGTGTTCCCGATCAACCCACAAACCGGAGAGCTGGTCCAGTTCAACGATGCTGGCACCGAGGAGTGGAAGACCAGGATTATGATACCGGGCAAACGGGGCAAGAAGAAAGTTATCAAGAAGGAAGATACTGTATAGCGTTAGTAGTATTTTGCTACTTTAGATCATCATTTCAACCGATTGACGGCTCATTACTGAACATGGGAATCCTATCGGAATGAGGAAAGTTTGGCCATAGTCCACCAAGCTGGTCAAGCACAAATTTGTAGACTTCAAACACCTTTGAGAACATTATGAAGAACTCGAGCAGGTCCGGTGTCTAATCAAGCGTTTCAGCTTTTAAGTAACTACAAATAATTTAAGTACAAACATGCTATTTTTCACATACATATAATTTATATAATTAATTTTATAGAATAAATTAACACAAACACGCACAAACTATCCAATTAGTGAAATTATTTTAGCAATACTTATTTATTACTTAATTTATGATTAAAAGTACAGTTAAGTTTTACCACAAAGTTAACTTTGCAAAGATTACTTTGCAAATAAACTTTTATTGAAAATTATTGCAAAGTATTTAATATACCTATTTAATCTATGAAAAATACAATTAAATGGAATCGATTGTTAAAATATATGAGAAAGCTATATATTTTATAACTACAACATAATATCATAAGGAACTGCAAAGTTAACTTTGCAACTAAACTTTAATTTGTAAAATACTTATATACGAGTACAACTAGCTGTCGCGGACATCATCTCATAATTTTGATTTTTCGAGACGAAAAGTATCCAATGTTGGTGTAGCAAATCTAATTTATTTTACAAAAAAAAAATGACAAATAAATCTATACAAATATTATTATAAAAGAAAAAGTGTGTCTGTGTGTCGTCTTTTCAACCGATTTTGATGAAATTTGGTATAGAGATAGGTTTCATCTCGGGGCTTTTTTTATCCCGGAAAATAAAGGAGTTCCGGCGCAAAGGAAAAATCTACGCGGACGAAGTCGTGGGCTTTATTTTAGGTAATATTTATTACGTAATTTTACTTCACAATATTATTAATTAAGTACAAAGCCTTATTTAAAAAGTAAATGATGCCCGCGACTTAAGGTCCGCGTGGATTAAGGTTTTTCATTCCCTGTGGAAACTTTAATTTTCCGGGATAAAAAATAGCCTTTGTCCTTCACCGGATACAACCTACCCCTGAACCAAATTTCATTTAAATCTGTTGAACAGATGGGCTGTGAAAGCGTAGCAGATAGTCGGACACACTTTCGCATTAATTATAATATTAGTATAGCTAGCGCCAATTATTTAGTCGCGTCTGAAGTTGGCCGCAACACGCGTCGCAATAGCATGTTTTCGCGCTTTGTACGTTGACTTCGACGGTTTGTATGAGCTGCGCAAACAAGCACTCACCTCAGATCAGAGCTCTATTTAATTGGTACTAAACTACTAACTATATTATAGATGATTAATTTTATTAATAAACCTAGATAAATCCTAATAAAAGCAGCCATATTAGTTCGAATAGGTATCTTGTAAAACTACAAAATTATACAAAAACTACAAAGTACCTACATCATAATAATATTAGATACATATATATTTTTTTCTAATTCTATAGTTTATCTTAGTATTTTCATGATTTATTAGGGATGTGTTAAGTATGAAGTTATGGTTTATTTAGCCCACTTTGAATTTCTTTTAAAAAAGCAAATTATATGCCATACCTACTTATTTAATGTCTGTATAGTTTTCATATATTTAGAAAATATCTTAAGTTATAAAACATTACCTAAACGTGTCTAATAAAATAATATACAGTATTAAAAAGTCGTATTAAATTACCAAACTTCTTAAAATTATTCAAGTACCTACCTAGCTGATGTACGCGTGGTTTAAGATTTTTTTGATTCCCGCGGGAACTCCATAATTTTCCGGGATAAAAAGCCTATGTCACTCTCCAGGTCCTCAACTATTCCAATGCCAAAAATCACGTCGATCTGTTGCTCCGTTGCGGCGTGATTGAAGGACAAACCAACAAACAAACACACTTTCGCATAAATATAATATTAGTATGATGTATGCAATCAGAAACCTCTAAATAAGAACTAAAGAGCCTAGGTTTTTGCATTCTACTTGCCCTTGAAATAATTATAATAGTTATTCAGAATAAAATAGTTTTATTCAGATTTGTGTAAGTATAGGTACTATTTTGTTTTTGCTGAGTATGTGTACTCTGTGGTGTAGACTGTAGGGCAAGGCAAAACACGCGAGGCCCGATTTTATTCATTTGAACAAAAAAACATCAACTGATGTAAAGTTACGAGTTGGGAAGTTTAAAATCCAATATTTCTGGAAAGTGTACTTGGACTATTGAAGGTAATTACATAGTGTGTGTTCCGTTATAAGCACTGCGAGCACTGGCAGTGCTCTTTACTGGGGACTTTCAGTGCTCTCAGTGTATTTCGGAACGCACCCATAGTCTATGTTTGACATTGGACTAGTCCACAGACCTCTTTATAACTCTGTGGACTAGTCATACTTTTAGTTTTATAGTGTGTGTTCCGTTATAAGCACTGCGAGCACTGGCAGTGCTCTTTACTGGGGACTTCCAGTGCTCTCAGTGTATTTCGGAACGCACCCGTAAACTAGTAATCTGTGCTGTGACAATACAAGCAAGTTGGTTGTCAAAAATTGTGCAACAAAAATAAAGGATTTGTAATGGATTTGGCCGATTAAATCGCAAAATATTTATTTAAAAATATGAGTGAACTAGAGAACTCGTATTGCAGACTATGCGCTGAACTGAAATCTTCAACAAAACTCGTCAATTTACTCACTGAAGATGCGATACGGGACGATATAGTCGCAAAATTGAAGAGAATTAACATAAATATTGGATTTACTGAAGATTCCTTGCCTAATACAGTCTGTTATCAATGTACAGCGTCTCTGGATAAAGTATTTGAGTTGATATTGGAAATAGAAAAGGCGCAAGAGGTGCTGGCAGACATAATTTTAGTCAAAAACATTAAGAAAGAAGAATTATTATCATCAGATTATGATCACGACCTAGAGCCATGTATGCCCTACGACGTTGATATAAAATTCGAAGATAGTCAAGCACGAGATTCTAAAAAACCAAACAGATGTCACGAGAAAAAAAACAAGAGAACTATAGCTAATGATTTAGATGGCATACCTTTGTCTCAGTTAAAATTAACATGGCAGGAATATAGCTGGCAGTGCGCGTATTGTGAAACATTATTTCCAACAATAGATGAGTTAAAAAGCCACGCAGTTCAATATCACGAATGCTGCAACCCTTACAGATGTACTGACTGCAATATTCGTAAGTTAAAACTAGACAGTTTCATAGCACATGTAAAAAGGCATAGAAAATACTTGAAACTATCATGTTATAAGTGTCATAAGAAGTTTTCAAAGTTAACAGATGCAAAATTACATCATATTCATCATGTGAACTCAAGTTTTTATTGCACTGGATGTAATCAAACTTTTAACACAACAGATGAATTGACAAATCACAGTAACGTATTCAATAGAGATTTAAAGGTGAGACAATTACCACCAATAGCTAAAGAAAGGTTAGAAAGTCTAAACTGTCCGATATGTCAGAAGCTATTCAAATATAAAGGAACGCTAACAAATCATTTGCTAACGCATACAGAGAGAAAAAGAGAACACACTTGCGAGAAATGTGGAAAACGATTCTTGAGTAAACAGAATTTAGCCGGGCATATGATGTTGCATGATGATGTCAGGCCTTATCCATGCGAAATATGCAAGTTCAGATTTAGAACACCAGCACAATTACGTATGCATGTTGGCATTCACGATGGGATTAAACCATTTGAATGTGATCAGTGCGGCCGATGTTTTCGTCTGAGAAAACAACTTGTCAACCACAGCATAGTACACACAGATGCCTTACCGTATGTATGTAGTTACTGCAGCAAAGCTTTTCGCTTCAAAAGCATTTTAAATCAACACATTCGCCAACACACCGGTATTAAACCATATTCATGCCACTATTGTGATAGAAACTTCACGAATTGGCCAAATTATAACAAACATATGAAACGAAGACACGGAGTGAACATGGCAAAGAAAAAACGTACCCCCAAGGGTGTATACCCATTAGATCCGGTGACTGGTGAATTGGTTATGTATGAAGAGACAAATAAAACTCACGAATGGAAGAGTAAGCTGATGGAAGGATCACGGAAACCGGGTCGTCCGAAAGTGCTTAACCATGAAAAGGCAAATGTAACTTTAGACCAAAATGAACTAATAAATAATATTAAAACTGACTAAAATTTAAAGAAAATAATTGTTAATACAATGTACAAATTATGAAAAATGTATTTTATGCAGTATTATTTTTTCTTGCAAGTGTGGGATGAGTATGTTATGTGTGTTCCTCCACAAGAATAGGGAGATCTCCCTCTGGGCTGGTGTTATGCACAGGGACCATTCTGAGGCCCAATTGTCTAAGCAAATCGTAATCATTTCACAGCTTAAAACATATTACTCGAACTGTTTTAGGAATTCATGCATGCTTTTTGACTTGCAGGCATCTATGAACTCCTTAAAACAGGTCGAATTATACGTTTGATAAACGATTACGATTTCCTTACACAATCGGGGGGGCTGGTCCAACCATTTTAAGTTGAATGATTCTATAAATTATGAGAGAATACTTCAGAATTGTCTTGAATTGAGTTTATAATGTTCTCAAAGGCGTGTGAAGTCTGCCAATTCACACTTGGCTAGGGTGGACTATGGACTACTTTTTATTCTGAGAAGAGACTTGTATTCAGTAGTGAGCCAGTGATGGGTTGAAATGAAGAAGATGAATTAAAAAAGACATTTCAGCTACACTCCGCTCTGTGGGTGTGCATTGAACCTCAGTATTATTTTTTGTCAAGTGATAGGCTGTATTTGTCAGTTGTTTTCAAGTATTAATGTTAAATATTAAGAGGAAATTAATTGAAAGTATCCTTTAATATTGTATTGTAAGTGTAAATAATAATTTATTCCTATTTAATTTGTTTACAACATTATAGTTTTAAAATCATATTACACACATTTGACTTAAGTGAAGCATACCTATCATAATCTGTAGGTACCTGTCTGTACCTATTAGTGTCTAGTGAAAGCTAAGGGTGGCAAAAAGAATTTAAAAAAAAGTTAGTCCAGTATCCCCGTATTCAGGATTTTTATTACCTAGGCTTTGTTTTATATGGTCCCCGTGTTGCCAGTAAGTATCTAAAAACGATAAACACTACTCTCAGCTTTCACTGCCTGTTGATTTTTGTGCTAATAAAGCAAGACACCTTGGTGATATTTTTTCGTTTACAATTTTCTTATATCTACAATTTTCCAACCCATTTTCCCGCAAATAGACCAAACGGTCATACAAAACTAAATTTTCAAATACTGGTTGCATACAATTTTGAAGCAAAACAAAGATGGCCGCCTTTTTAAACTTCACTTGAGTAATTTGGCGCCAAATCGAAATCAGTTCTGCTGTATCGATTTTTTCTTCTAAACCTTTTACAGCTTCTCTTGTTTGCTCATTTACGTTAGGCAATAGCTTGAAACCTTTTACAGCATCAGCTGCGTAAGCTGCGAAATCATTTTCCAATGATTTTAAACGCACCGCTTTGCGCTTATTTCTTTTTAATTTGCAGTTGCCTGTAAAAACAAAAAAAAATTATAATCCATAGACTTCTTAAATCCTTTCTCATTTATTTAAATAGAACAAAAAATTACTCACGTTTACTCACATATACTTGTAAAACTGCTCTAGCTAGTAAATTAAAGACTAGATCTTCCAACTTTTCAGTATCCACATGAGAAGGCTGTGTAGCTAATCTCAAAAAGGGTATGGTTAAATATTTAAATCCACTATTTTTCTTAGATACTTCCTTCAAAGTTTCACTTAGTGGGAAATTTTTGAATTCACAACTTCTACCATTTTCTGCCATTATTCTGTGATAGCAACACGGCATTATGACAAGCGCGCGCGCCTGTTCCATTTTCAAAAAAATATTAATGGCGTCGATTGTCAAATCCGCGCAAGCGTGCAAGCCTGCTATGCAAAACGATTTACAATTAGGGAATTTATCCTCCAAATATTCTTGTATATTTCTATAAGATTCTGTATTTATTGTATGTTTTATGTATTTAAGACGTTGTATAGATTCAATGTGGTATTTTCGCTGCCTTTTTTTGGCGGCAACATAATTTATTTCATTACATTCCAATCCAAGAACGTTAAATTCTGTAGTTTTGAACAATTGTTCGTCTAGATAGCCCTGAAAATCATAAAAATAATCCGATGTAGATTTTCGATTCATGAAAAACCAGTGTTAAAAATGTATGAAAAATAAAAACAAAAACTAAAAAATAAACCGAGACCGACCAAGTGCGAGTCGGACTCGCGCACCGAGGGTTCCGTACACACCTGTAGTAAGTTTTACGATTTATGACGTATTAAAAATAAAAATTAGGTTTGTTGTATGGGAGCCCCCCTTTAATATTTACTTTATTGATATTTAATTATTTATTTTGAAAGGTAATATACAAGTTAATATTCTGTGAAAATTTGAACCGTCTACCTGTTACCGTTTTTAATATTGAGCAAAAAAATACGAAAAAAACACGTTTATTGTATGGGGACCCCTCTTAATATATATATTTTTTTTAATTTTTAGTATTTGTTGTTATAGCGGCAACGGAAATACATCATTTGTGAAAATTTCAGCTTTCTAGCTATCACGGTTTATGAGATACAGCCTGGAGACAGACAGACAGACAGACAGACAGACAGCGGAGTCTTAGTAATAGGGTCCCGTTTTTACCCTTTGGGTACGGAACCCTAAAAAGGCATAAAAATTAGTTCCAATTTTGGCCACCGAACCAGATAAGTTTTGACTGTACTGTTGTTGAAAAACACAGACACACAGATAGGTACAGTTGAAATATATAAATACTAGCTGATGCCCGCGACTTCGTCCGCGTGGTTTGTTTTTTATTCCCGCGGGAACTCCTTAATTTTACGGGATAAAAAGTAGCCTATAGCACTCTACAGGTCCTCAACTATGCCCATGCCAAAAAGTTGCTCCGTTGCGGCGTGATTGAAGGACAAACCAACAAACAAACACACTTTCGCATTTACAATATTAGTTAGTAGGTGTGATATTTACCAATCCAGACCCAAAATCCACAACAGTATCACATCCAACATTTTTACAAATATTTTCAATTTCTTTGGCTAAATATGCGATTTCGTGTTTCTTCTTTCCACCTAAAGGAACATCTATCATGAACTCTAAATTCGCATTTTCTTTAAACTCATCATATTTTACTGTTAATTTATCCAAGTCGTGAAAAAAATCTGTTAGATATTCATAATTTGTTTTACGAATATCAAATTTGTCACTGAAAATATCTATTTCTTCGGAATCCAGTTCAATTTTGTCTAGAGCTCTGTTAACTAACAGATCAGTGTTGGGAAAATTGAATAAATATTCATATTTGTGTAAGAAATCGAAGAACTCTTGGAAATATTCTTCTGGTCCTTCGAAGCTAGATGGCAGCGCCATCTGTAAAATTGGAAAAATAAACGTAGAGCCGCATGTAATACAACTGCTATTGTAAGTAGTTAGGTACTACTATCGTAATCTACAATCATAATGGATCGTTGGATCACATTAGCGTCAAATCAAAATGAACCTTAACAGAATTGATTTAAAGCTAATTTTATAATTTAATTAACAGCCAGTGCTCCAATGCGATTAAATCGAAATTAAAATGGGCACAGACCTCCACTCTCATATAGGAGAGAGGAAATTAGAGCTTAGACCCACCACGCTGCTCCAACGCGGGTTGGCCGGGCTGTAAAACGACTATTATCATGTTAGTGATATAACCGGGACCGACGACATGCTCACCGAGGCACGGGGGTAACTCACCGACAACTTCTAACTCCGGGCTGGTACTGAGAATTTCTAACTGAAAAACCCAATACATAACAATTTTTGTGCCCGACCGGGAATCGAACCCAGGATCTCGTGGTCCGCAATCGACCATGCTAACTGCCAGACCAATGAGACCTAGTTAGACTCTAGCGTACAGGAAACTGACCCGTTACCCTAGGTAGCGATGAAAGCGACACGACTCTTTTTTTATTTTATTTTTATCCACTAGGTACAACTTAGCCCTTGACTGCGATCTCACCTGATGGTAAGTGATGATGCAGTCTAAGATGGTAGCGGGCTTACGTGTTTATAGGGGTTGACTCCATAGAAAATGACAAAGGGGTTGTTTCATCTTGGGCCAGGTACTTGTACAGTAATCCAAAAAATAGTATAAAATCATAGAAAACAAAATAAAATATGCTTTTTGGCAGACAGTGACTAAGAGGTACAAAAATAAAATGTTTACATTTGTAGAATAGCAACTCTCACAGCGCAACCATCCATCAATCTGACTGCTGTTGGATCTCTTTGTGTTGGATATTTTAAGGCTATTTCACATTTCCCAGGTAATTTTATGTCAAATGTCATCATGACACGTGTAATATACGTCAATGTCAAAAGGGACGCATGTTGTTGAGCTTTTATTTTGCAAAATAATTTCGCATTGTACCTCGTAAATTTAACTTTTTAGTAAGAAATAAAGAAAAAAATGTTACTATTTTATGACCCCGAACATTTTGAAATACCGTACAAATACCTGGCCCAGGCTCCATATAAATTTGAAACAACCCCTTTATCTACGCGGCAATACGTAGGCCACGTGTAAGGTCACTTACCGTTTGATACTGTCGCATCGCGTCGTATCGAATCGCGTTTGTCGCGTGATCTAAGTCATTTACTGACTCGTTGCATTAGGTGACAGACAGAAGCGATACGACGCCATAGAAAACCAGACGTATCTTCGCGACATCTGTCACTTTCTATGGGATCGTATCGCGTCCCGTCGCTTTCGTCGCTTACCTAGCAGATCGGGTACCTAAGTGCGTTAAAGTAGTAATTTTTGAAGTGAAAACTTCTTTAGCCGCGTTGAGCACTTTTTGGTAGGGGCTGTGGTAGGGGGTAAACTTGTGGATTCGCGTCATCGACATGATCGTCACCGACACCTCGCTGGGACAGGTCTTAAATATAATTAATATACTACATAGTTTATATTTTAATTTTTTTTTAAATTATTTTAAATAGATATTAGTTTTCACTTTTCAAAAGTACTGGAAGGATTTTGTTCGTATTTTCAACGACACTGCAAAGTTTTCATGAAGCCTTGGGGTTGAAGGATTTTGGAAATTCCACTCGAATATACCTAAAATAAAACAAAATATAATCACTAAACAATAATATTTATTAACAGTCTCAAAATTATACTCTGGAATAAATAATACATTTATTATGAAGCAATTGTCATCATATTATGTAGGTACTATGTATTTAGTATTATAATATCTTAAAACTCACACAAACATAAGTGTACAAGAAAACAGTTAAACATTTGGAAACTACCGTCATTTAAACGGTAACATTTTCAGTAATCCTTAAAAGTGTAGAGATGAAAAAAAATCACCTAGTTTTTCGTCATTCGACACGTAAATAGACCGCTGGGCGACATGAGTAGGTAGAGATTGTCTAAAAATGAAAATGTCCCACTAAATGTTGATCTCTTAAATCATGCTAATATTATAAATGCGAAAGTGATTGTTTGTCGGTTTGTCCTTCAATCCCGCCGCAACGGAGCAACGGATCGGCGTGATTTTTGGCATGGGTATAGTTGAGGACCTGGAGAGTGACATAAGCATATCACGGAAAATTAAGGAGTTCCCGAGGGAATTCCCGAGGGGTTCCCGAGGGAGGGGCAAAGCAAAAGGTTGATGAAAATAACCAATGATCAAATCAAAAATTACCTACCACAATTATCTAGTCGGCGGCCCTTTTATGTGAAAAAACTATGAGTATTAGACTTTTAATTCTCATACAATAATTATAAGCTACCTACCTAAAAGCTATTAGAATCTTTAAAGCTTCCTCGTAAGCAATTAATAAGTACACTGTTAGAAATCTATGTGAAAGCATTGACAAATCACTCCTGTGGTCCACTAATTGTTTCCCAAGATTCGTTTTCCTTTATGACCTGTTGGGACGCCCCATCGCCTATAACGCATTTGCCTGACCAGCTGTCCCTCTTCAAATATTTGTCGCAAACGTCAATCAAATCCTCCTTTTTGACCGCCAAAACACGCTCCCGTTGCGTCTGCCAAATATCGTAAGATAATCCATACAAGAACATATCTACTCCTTTCATATGTTCTGCTATTGGTTGATCCATTTGTTGTAAGATGGACAGTTTGGCTTCAAAGAGGTTTTGGTTGTCAACTAGATCTTTATTTTTGGACATCCAATCTGTGGTTTCATCGAATACGTCCATAGTTATGCGGGTATTTGGATCTCTGTATGAATAATAGTTGAAGATACCGTCGATTGTTAGCATGGCACCACCACCGTATGCCCCGTTTTGCTCCCTAACTATCGGATGCAAATATTTGGATGTTATAAATCGGGATAGGACACGCAATTTGGGATAATCTGGATCCGTATATGGCACAGTTGGGATAACTTTCGCGCAGAAATTCACGGGAATATTCATAGATATGTGTAAGCCTTTATTATCTTTTATGGGAGTTTTGCAATCGATCCAATTTATTCTATTGACGTCCTGTCCATCGATTTCGCACAAATTCAAACAAAATTTATCAACAGTTTCGTGTACACTTTGATTTGTGTCCGAGTAGTGGAAAGCTGCTCGCAAATTATTGCCTTTTAGAATATGTTTGCTAATATTATCAATTATTGATTGTATGTCCTCTATTTTGTATTTATTTTGGATTTCCTGCATGTTCATTATATGTTTGATGCCTAATAAGTTCTCTTTACACTCATCCACTGATGAGACAAGGGATCGTGCAGCTTGCATTGCGTATGTATGCCCACTATCTATTATCCCACTGGTCAAAGAACAACAATAGTTATTGAAAAGCATTGTCATTCTTCCAGTATTCGAAAAGTCTGGTCTATTAAATATTTCAGTCCAGATATCGAGCATTTTTGGCAAATTCTCATCCAAACAATGACTGGTTACTAAAATCCCGTGTTCAAATTGTTCTTTCTGGCCAATATGTTCAGTAATATGCGATATAACGGAAATTCCCGATGTCGATTTGCTGATGTATTTGTCAAAGTCTCTGTAATTGTAGGTTTTCGTATCGAATTTGTCCAGTATATAGTTAAAGAATGGCAGCAATTGTCTGTGTTCTTCTATTAAGCAATCTGTGCCTAAAACTCCTTTGAAATATGTTACGCCATTGGTATTTGCTTCGCATAACTGTAAAGGTATTGTGCCAGAAATGGTATGTTTTAAAGGAGGCGCAGTTTTATTTAGTGTGATCTCTTCAATCTTCAAACAAGGTAGCACATCAAGATTTTGTACTTGTTTTTGGACTTTAGAAAGTTGAAGTCCCTCAGTAAATATATCTTCATTTTGTTTAGGAGTTAGCTCTTTGACTTTCGATTTGAGTAATTTAGCTTCTGCATCATTGAATATATCATCGAATTTTGGATCAGGCACCATGGTCATTACTAGTTTATGGTTATTTAAAATAAAATATTTTTCTATTACATCCTTCACATACTGTGGTTTCATTAGATTTGTCTTCAACTTATCTAATAATTGGTTTACTTTTAATGCATTTAATATTGGCCCGTTATGATTCCACAAAGGCATCAAACTGAAAAGCAAATTTAAGCCAAATTTCGGATTCTGATGTTTAATGGAGAGTTCAAATCCATGTAAGACACTTTCAATGTGATCTTTCTCAAAACCTTTCGAAAATATATCTTCAATAGTCTGATTGGCTAACTTTTCAATCGTTTCGAATTTAGATTTTTCAACATCTCTGAGTCCAACAACAAAAAGAGTATCTCTTATTTGATTATCATAACCTGTCAGAGAATTATATCCACCAGATATATTCTTTTCAATTAGACTTTTGTAAAATGCTGAGTTTGGACCAATTATCATTAGTTCTGCTAAAGCTGTTAGCATAAATGTTTCGTATATATTTGTAATATCAGATAATACATAGCCGATTGCAATTTGATTCTGTTTTTCAACAGAACCACCGTATTGATCAACTCTGCAAGGTATGGTTGCCTTTTTCACTAACTTCCACCTTTCTTGAGGTGCCACAACTGTATTTTTTGGGTTCAAAAACTCATATTTACTTAAATATGTTTCATTTAGAAACTTGAGGTTCTGCTCAAGAGGAAAGTTACCATATGAATAAATTCTAGCATTACTTGGGTGGTAGTATGTTGCGTGGAAGTTTTTTAAATGCTCATGTGTCAGTTCTGGAATGCATAAAGGATCACCACCTGAGACGTAACCATATGTGCCTTTAGGTAGAATTGTATTTATGAACTTTTGGCCGAATAATGAACTTGTTTCTGAGAAGGCCCCTTTCATTTCATTATATACCACACCTTTGAAAACTAAATCTGATGCTTTATCCTCCAATTTTGAATGTTCTAACCTCCAGCCTTCTTGTAAGAAATCTAGTCTAGACAAATTAGGTTTGAACACTGCATCTAAGTACACCTTTTGAAGATTTCTATAATCAACTTCATTTTGAGATGAAAACGGGTAAAATGTATAATCAGGGCCAGTTAAAGCGTTCATGAAAGTTGCAAGAGATCTGTTCAACATTTTGAAGAATGGATCCCTAACTGGATACTTTTCTGAACCGCATAAAACTGTGTGTTCTAAAATATGTGGTGTTCCCATGGAATCTTGTGGTGTTGTTCGGAATCCAACAGAAAACACATTGTTTGAATCATCTCTTTCTAAATGTAAGTACTCTGTCTTAGTTTTTTCATGAGTAAGGAGATACGCAGTCATATTGTACTCCTTAATAGGCTCAACTTCAGAGCACATGAATCCATGGTAAACTTTACCGGGATCCAAACATTTTGGTACATTTTCTTTCTTTTTGAGAATCCCACTGGTGTAAGTTCTTTGACTAGAAGTTAGCAAATGTTTCTGTAAATTTGTCCACTGGCAACTCTGAATTCTTGAATACATATTCCTTTCTTCTATAACTCTTCACTCCTGCAACACAACATTCACTCACTTTTTTCCAAAATACTGACTGGAAATGCTCATTTTATGACATAAAAGCATTGCTTGGTTGTACACAAATCTTGAAAGTAAGCGACAATTCACATTAGAACAATTGGACCACACAAGCTTTCTTGTCTGAGACATAAACAAAATACATATTGGGATTCAAATAATTGAAAAAAAAGGCTAAGAAGACCCAAACGTGGCTTGTGCCCATACATAAATGTGAATTATCGTTTATTAAAATAATTCAATCTGTGGCTCAAGTTGACATCATGTAACTGTATTTGCGACCAATTTTGTAATTACAAAGGCACTACTTTAAAGGTCATTTTTTACTTTAATTGAGCAACAAATTGGCGGCTCAGCTTTAGTATATGTGCCGTTTTAGAAATCTATCTTCCGTTCCGTTATAGACTGAGAGCACTGTTCAGTGCTCTTTACTGTGGAGAAATTCGTTCCGTTATGACTGACAGTAAACTGCCGCAGTATCCTAGGGAAATATATGACTTCATTAATCGACGCCATTTTTGTACTGGCGTTTTCGAGGTAAGGTGCTCTCAGTGTTTGTCTCAGTGCTGAATGCGTTCCGTTTTAAGCAGTACCCAGTATACCTAACTATAAAGGAACGGCTTCGCAGTGTACTGAATTGACGCTCACACCTTACAGTGCTCGCAGTGTATTTCGGAACACACCCTTTATTCCTCAATTAGGTTTGGTAGGTGGGTATAGAATATTTTTTGCGCGCCGTTAAACAAGGGGCCCCAGGATCGTTTCACATCCCTTCCTTCATCCCCATTTAAATGAAATTAAGGCATACGTATTCTATTGCAACCCTAGTTTGGTTATTATGTAACGATTGAAAAATCAGCCCTAAATATTAGTTTTAAATATTATATTTTGCAAGTAAGTTCTGAAGAGACGAATACTTAGAAGCTCATAGGTACGAACAAATTTAACCGCAAATTGTGCACGAAAAGTTAGGTAGGTATGTACTGGTAGTCAATCGATAATTTTTGGACCTTCTTTGACTTTTTAACACATTTCTACGAAAGAATCTCGTACATAACACTTACTACAGTAAAATTAAGCATAAATAATTGCGCAAGTTGGTGACACTAGAGTGAAAACAAATGAAAAATGACGCAATAATTATACTCACTTGAGCTAACTTTTATAGCCAGTTTTCGACACACTTATGTGGTTTTCCTATAATTCAAGTATTTCCCTTTCTTATTTTATTTATTTTCATATTTTAAAATAAAATAACCTCACGAAAGCCGGAGGCCGGAGGCGGAGACATTAATTATTATTCGAGAAATGATGAAATGACAGTTGACATTTGTCCTGTGTCCATAGATAAGTATTATTGTCTATTAATTGTCATTTGGTAGAAAAATATGTTGCTGCTGTAAAAAAAACTAACTTTTCTACTCTATGTAATGAAAATGGTAATGAATGACTTCATTAGTAACGCAAATTATAACATAACTATACAACAATAACAACGCAATAAACTATAAACCCCCATTTGTTTTTATAAATATTGTTTTTTAGCTGTTTAGTCGTTTTAATATAATTTTGGTAGGTTCTTAAAATTGCAACATCTACAAATAAATTACGTTCCATTTTGTGGTAGTAATTTTATTTTTAGTGTAGTAGATAAGTGTAGATCATAATAATAAACAATGTAATTTGTAATTAAATTTTCGATTCATTTTTTTAGTACGTTTAAAAATCATACACTTAATCAAGGTATTATCTATGCACTTAATCGCATTCCCTGCCAGGGAATGTACATTGAATGTAAATTGAATTGGGGTAGTCCCTGGTCAAAAACGTTTAACGAAACGTTTTTGACAGATAAATTCCTTTTTTTTTTGGAAAATGGAACCCATGGAACCATACACGTGTAATACGTGTGGTGTCCAAATATAATTTAATTTTTATGTTGTAAATGACTATAAAATAACACAAAATGAGTTTATACAACTTCAAAAAGATCGCTGTGGTCCCCACGGCCAAGGTAAATACCAATAATTTTTTGTTATAATTTATTAGTAAATATTCCAAGTGCCTAACCTATACCAATGTGTTTTTCTATTATTTTCAGGACTTTATCGATATAATACTATCGAAAACACAAAGAAAAACACCGACAGTTGTACATAAGCACTATAAGATAACGCGGATACGTGCGTTTTATATGAGAAAGGTGAAATTTACGCAACAGAATTTTCACGACAGATTATCCCGGATTATACAGGTAATTTCGTGTTATTCATTCAAAATTCCAATGAGCGATTATACAATAATGCTTTTTACAATATTAGAAGCAAATCCAGTTCATAATATGCATGCAGTTGCATAATATTAAATTCAACGATCATACTTAGGAAATATCCTAAAGGTATGAATATCCAATAAGCCAATAGGCCTGATTCAAATAGGTATGACTTCAACTATACACCTCATGCTATAGGTGACGCTATGAAGCTACCAAGCAATTAAGCCGAGACCTACTTATATCTCAATGTAGAGATTGTTTAATCAAAATAGATAGAACACTCTTTTTCTAAACCTGTAAGCACTAGTACGATCATCCATGTGTAAATAGCCTGTGACTATTCAACAACACATACTTTGCATGTGAGAGTAAAGCACATTGCAGATGCGTTCAAGAATCCTGTGATGCAAGTTGTATAGCATTTGCTTATAACTTGACTAGCTGATGCCCGTGACTTCTCTGTGTCAATTAGGGTTTTGGTTCCAGGGGAAACACTCTAATTTTCCGGGATAAAAAAAGAAGCCTATGTGTTATTCCAGATATAATCTATCTCTGTGCCAAATTTCATCCAGATCCGTTTGGCCATTCTGGCGTGATTGAGTAACAAACATCCATTCATCTATACTTTTGCTTTGTTAATATTAAAGATGAATTACTCTACTATTTCAATGTATACTTCTGTATGTATTTTCAAACTAGCTGATGCCCACGACTTCGTCCGCATGGATTGAGGTTTTTCTGTTCCCGCGGGAACTCTTTAATTTTCTGGGATAAAAAGTAGCCTATATGTTATTCCAAACTATAATCTATCTCTGTGCCAAATTTCATCCAGATCCGTTCAGCCGTTGGAGCATGATTGAGTAACAAACATCCATACATCCATACATCCATCCAAACTTTCGCATTTATAATATTTATATTTGATAAAAAGATTATTTTACTTGTTACAGGAATTTCCAAAACTAGATGACGTCCACCCATTCTATGCGGATCTGATGAATGTGCTATATGACAAAGACCACTACAAGCTGGGTCTAGGACAACTCAACACTGCTAGACATCTTATAGACAAGTATGTTTTATTACTGTTGCAACCAATGTAGTTATAAGCAAACTTGTGTAAGTTTGGTTAGAAGAGCGAGACAGACTGAAGCAGTAGTATGCAAACAGCATCTGCCAAAATTATCATCCTAAATTTGACAAACCATAGCTTTTTTTTAACCTACTTCCATGGCGTAGTGTTGAGCACTGTTGTCTTAACGTGCGGGGCTCCGGGGTTCGATCTGTTTATAATTTCTGAATTTTCCCTGGTCTGGCCTGGTGGGATGCTTCGGCCGTGGCTAGTTACCACCCTACCGGGAAAGACGTGCCGCTGATTTAGCGTTCCTGTACGATGCCGTTTAGAATCCGAATAGGGGTGTAGGTAATATAACTGCCATGCCCCTAACAGGTTAGCCCGCTACCATCTTAGACTGCATCATCACTTACCATCAGGCGAGATCCCGGTCAAGAGCTAACTTGTAGTGGATAATAAAAAATTAAAAAAAGGAGGTTAACATAATAATAAAAATCTTTATTTATATTAATAATGTAATGTGTAATAATGTGAGGGAAATAAAGCTATAATAATAATAATAATTTGTTCAAACAAAATGTACAATTTCCTTAAATTACCCCGGAGCCCCAAACTAGGATATACCCGTGACTTAGAGATCAGTCTTTTCCAAATAGCTATTCTAATGTATGTAATATTATGTATGTTTATGATAATCTATAAGGGCTTTCAAAGAAATATACAAAATTTCATAGGTGTATTTTTGTATGTTTGTTCACAGATTTCTCCGAAACTATTAATCAGATTGTGACCATTCTTTTTTTATTGGCTTACATTTACTTCAACTTAGTGAGCAGTGCAAGTTTAATCAAAATTGGTTCAGTAGTTTTCAAGATAATATGTGTGTGGTGAAGTTGGTTTAACTTTTAATCTTTTAGATTATCACTATTGTTAACAAAAACAATAATATTGGATTTGTTCCATAATCCATCCATTAAAAGTAAGCTTCTGAAAAAAAGCTTATTATACTGATTACTGTTGAAGATTACGTAAATGATAAAAGAGCATGGATTTGACTCGCTCCAGCAATGCCAAGGACAGCAGTTACTTATGTATCTACAGATTAATGAAATTGTTAGTTAATTTTTGATGTGATAACGTCTTATAAAACGATGAATCTGCACGCACGAAAAAGTGTCACGTTCCGCCTGAGCCTGAGCGTGCAAGTGAGAGCACGGAACAAGCGAAAGAGAGGCACGATCGGCCCAAGCGTTAGCTTGTGACACATTTATCTCTCTTCCGTGACGTCACAGCTAGCAGCAGGCCTGGCTCACTTGTCACGTGACCTGAGATATTAAACTACTGCTGCGTGGACGCTCGACGGCACTCGTATCAGTCGAGTGTTGCGCGCGGACCGTAGTTATACGTTTGACTTTTACTCAAGTTCTCGTTATGGATAAACAAAGAAAGATCAGTAAACGATATCGTATCACATTAGGTCGTTTAAACTCTAATTATTAAGACCTAACTTATCGCTCTTTGCACTTCCTAAGGACCCTGAAAGGTAAGTTTGTATTATTTGCCTATCTAGGTACATAGTACATACGTACCTACTTAGAGTTCTAAACAAAAGTAATATTAATACATAATGTGGGTAGTTTTATATTTATATCCACACAAGATACAGTTTTAAACAAAAGTAAATATAAACCATAGGTAGTATCCAATATTATAGTGATAGCCTAATGGGTAGACTTCAGCCTCCAAGTCTGGGGTTCGATCCTGGGAACGCACCTCCAACTTAATTAATTAAAATATATCATTTACGGTGAACAAAAATCGTGTGTAAAGCTGAAAACATGCCTGAAGTTCTATAATCATTATAAAAAACTCTAATATGTCTGCCAACAAGAAATTGGCCAGTGTCGAGGAATATATGGCTTAAACCCTTCTCATTATGAGAAGAGCCTCGTAAGTCGTGCTTAGTAGTGGGACTAGTGGGCCGCCGATGAGTCGATGATGATTAATCCATAATGTGGGTATTTTGTCTCGTAAACTCTGGCATGGGCCCCCTTCCACCCCATATAAGTGTAAAATATTCATTGATATTTCACTACTTGTGGAATATATAACGACTTTTTTTTATCCACTACAAGTTAGCCCTTGACTGCAATCTCACCTGATGGTAAGTGATGACGCAGTCTAAGATGGTAGCGGGCTAACCAGTTAGGGGCATGGCAGCATGTTAAACCCATCACCCTATTTGGTTTCTACAAAATCTATGAATAACAATAATATATCTTTTATCTATTTTTAAAGTAATTGTCGTCATCATTGCAACCGGTTACCGACCCATAGTAATTATACCGATAGTAAGAATTTAGATTTTAGGTAGTCAACCCTAAGGCTACACGCGCCGCGTCTGAAGGGATAAGAAATACGCGATAGAAAGAGATATATAGTGTAGGTATTTAATTATTTTCACTCGCAGCGCTGTGCGAGCTGAATTGCACTTTATTACGACGTAACCTGAGTCGCTGATGGTTAAAAGGTCTTCGCGGAGTAACTCTTCTGTTGCTACTATTACCTATTCTGTGCTAGCA
This sequence comes from Erebia ligea, assembly GCA_917051295.2. Taxonomy (NCBI): domain Eukaryota; kingdom Metazoa; phylum Arthropoda; class Insecta; order Lepidoptera; family Nymphalidae; genus Erebia; species Erebia ligea. Next base: position 433,962 of record OU785246.1, read on the forward strand.
GTTCCAATAGTTCTGCTACTGGAACGCCGCCACGCGAGCTTAGAGAGAGAACTTCTAGTTATCAAGTAAAACTATCATACTAATATTATAAATGCGAAAGTGTGTTTGTTTGTTGGTTTGTCCTTCAATCACGCCGCAACGGAGCAACGGATCGACGTAATTTTTGGCGTGGATATAGTTGAGGATCTAGAGAGTGACTTAAGCTACTTTTTATCCCGGAAAATTTAGGAGATCCCGTGGGAATTTAAAAAAAACAAACTACGCGGACGGAGTCGCGGGTATCAGCTAGTCGTCAATAAACCGACTTTACAGACAACCAATTGTTTCAAAAGAGCAACCACCGAGTTTCTTGCCGGTTCTTCTCAGTAGGAATGCCATTCTGAACCAGTGGTAGATTCACTGGACGATTCAAAAGCACTTGTAAAAGTTTATTTGAACATAAACATATGAGTTGTTATTTCCAGTGTGGCAAAGGACTACGTACGCCTGCTCAAGTTTGGTGACTCGTTGTACCGATGCAAGCAGCTGAAGAGGGCAGCGCTGGGTCGCATGGCCACTATCATGAAGAGGCAGGCTGCCAATTTGACGTATCTTGAACAGGTATGAGATATTCTAACTCTTGAAACATGGAATCATATACACAACATAACAAAATTTTAAAATTAATAATGTTTTTATTGTTGGAGTAGGTACTCTTTGAATACCCATTTTTAGGGTTGTGTACCTTAAGAGAAATAAGGCACTCTTGTAGGATCATTTCGTTGTCATCTGTCTGTCTGTCTGTCAACCACCTTTTCTCCGAAACGCGTGGAGGTATCAAGTTAAAATTAATATCAAATACTGTAGTCCCTTGGAGCTGTAAAAAAATTAAGGTTGAAAGTTATCTTAATTACATATTTAAACAAAATTGATGCAGTCATTATGGTTAGAACTTAGAAACATCCAAACTTTCACTTCTATACTAATATTATAAATGCGAAAGTTTGGATGGAATGGATGGATGTTTGTTACTCAATCATGCAAGAATGGTTGAACGGATCTGGACGAAATTTGGCACAGAGATAGATTAAAGTCTGGAATAACACATAGGCTACTGTTTATCACGGAAAATTAAAGAGTTCCCGCCGGAACCAACAAACCTCTATCCACGCGGACAAAGTCGCAGGCATCAGCTAGTTTGTTGATAATATAATGGTTTCACTGATTCGTTAAGAAACACGTGTTTTCGTCCCCAGGTGCGTCAACATTTAGCGCGTCTGCCGTCCATAGATCCGTACACGCGCACCATCATCATCTGTGGCTTCCCCAACGTGGGCAAATCCAGCTTCATCAACAAGGTCAGTTGGACAAATACTAAATATACCTAGTTTTATACAAAGGAACTTTTTTGTTTTGTGTTTAATACATTCTTTGATTTGTATATATTCATTCTAGTTTCTCACGCTTGACAACCCTGAGGAGGGTTGTCATTAATATATTTTATTCGTTGTTTTTACATATTTATTATATAAAGTTAGATCTAAACATTTAGGACTGGTACCTTTGTGTGATCCATGCAGTTTTTCTGTATATTTAATTTATGGAAATTGTTCCAATTATTGTTTCATGTCCATTAAAAGTTGTGAAAATTTATAAGATTTAGAGATCCAAATTGAATGTTACAAGACATTGTATGTATTGTATTTTGAAAGACATTTAATTCTTAGTTTATTATCTAAAAAGTATACATCAAACAAATTTAGTTTATCAGTAAATTTCACAAAACAGAATAAACATATTATAAGCATTTTTTACATTGTATTTGGATATACATTAAAAAAAATCTAAAATTTCAGATTACCAGAGCAGACGTAGAAGTACAACCATACGCATTCACAACAAAAAGTCTATACGTGGGACACACAGACTACAAATACTTGAGATGGCAAGTGATCGACACCCCCGGCATCCTGGACCACCCGCTGGAGGAGAGGAACGTGATAGAGATGCAGGCGGTGACAGCCCTGGCGCATCTTAGGGCTGCCGTCCTCTACTTCATAGACCCGTCTGAGCAGTGCGGCCACAGTATTGAAGAGCAGGTAATAATTATTAATTAATAAATTAATTAATTAGGTAGCTTATTCATATTCGTTTACATTCCAATACAATTGTTATAGTAATTGACCGAGCGAAGCGAAGGTCTCTGTCTACTTGAGTGAATTTGTACTTGTCCGTCCGTCTGTCAGAACCTTATAACTTCTGAATTACTGAACGTAATTACTTCAAATTTAAATATAATATGTAAACCGATGGCCTCCAGCCGAATATGGCTTAAAAAGTTATAAAAATCTTTATTTCAGGGAGGCTCTCATAGAAGCGAATGCAAAGTAAAATTTTTTTTTTTAATTTTTCGCCTAAAATTGACGAAATGAAGGCCTTTCAAAGTGGCGATTTTCTAACGTTCAAAGTTGACCTCAGAACTCTCAATTTTCTGAAAGGCTGAGCCTGAAACTTATCAATTATTTGAATTATATCCTGTACATGAACAACAAATACTAAAATTAGTTAAATATTATATGGTAACGAAATTATTTAATTTTTAATGTGCTTCAGTATTATTAACAGAACTTCACAATGATGTCAATAGATGGCGCTCTGTAAAAGTTTATTCGTTTGTGCTTACAAATAATAGCGAGGTCTCAGTTCAGGGTGAACCACTAGTTTACATAATGTCAATATAATAGTTCTTAATACAATATTGGAACCCCGGTGGGGCACAGCAAAGATCAGTGGTAGTAGAGAGACGACTGCCTTATTTTTCTTCAAGAAAATCATTTAGTTTGTTTGTTTTTAGGGTGTATAATAGACTTTATCAATTAGGATTTTTTTTAAAGAATTGACTAACGCTGTATTGCTCTCTAAAGATATGATGTGGTCTGGAATTTTGTTTAAATTTTGACACACATCGGGGTTAGGACCAGTACTGTGGATACTAAGGTTGGAGCTGGCAATAATCTTATTGTTTTTCCGCGTGGGTCTTAGTTGGTAACGTCGCGGTAGGTCCTCTAGTTTTTTAAAGTGTTGCGGTTGCTTCCTTACAAATTTAGCTGATTCTAGTATGTAAATGCATGCAATACGCGAGCGAAGCGAAGCGAGTGCATATTTTATCTTTGTCTGTATATATATAAAAGGGAAATACATCTCATTCACTCACTAATCCCAATATCTCAGGAACTATAAAGCATACAATGTTAAAATTTTGAATTTACTATTATTACTAGCTGAACCCCGCGACTTCGTCCGCGTAGATTGAGGTGTTTTGGTTCCCGCGGGAACTCTTTAATTTTCTGGATAAAAAGTAGCCCTGCCCCCCTAGCATGGGCCGAGACAATCTTCTCCCCGAGGAAAGGATAAAATTTTTATTCCTAAATAAATAAATAAAAACGCTAAATAACGGTGGATAAATAGTCCCCCGAGTCCCCGTGAAATGTCAAACGGGGATAAACTTCTCCTCTCCCCTGTTGCTGTGCTCTGAGAAGTGGATAAGTTAATTTTATCCCTTGTTAGTGGATAAAATCAGGGGATAAAATTTTTATCTCCGGCCCATGCTAGCCCTGCATGTGCTATTCCAGACTATAATCTATCTCTGTGCCAAATTTCATCCAGATCCGTTCAGCCTTTCTGGCGTGATTGAGTAACGAACATCCATCCATCTAAACTTTCGCATTTATAATATTAGTAAGTAAGTAAGTATAAGTAGAAAGTTACATGAAAGTTAAAGAAATAAATATACCTACTTTGAGTCTGTGCCTTTTGTCACGCGCACATTACAAAGCTTCACAGTTTTCGCGCGAGAGTGTGTTTTACACTCTTACTCATTCTTTCACTTAATTTCTTGTCTTTTTTTAATCCACTACAAGTTAGCCATTGACTGCGATCTCACCTGATAATAAGTGATGATGCAGTCTAAGATGGCATGGCAGTTATATTAAACCCATACCCCTAGTCGGTTTCTACACGGCATCGTACCGGAGCGCTAAATCGCTTGGCGGCACGCCTTTGCCGGTAGGGTGGTAATTATCCACAGCTGAAGCCTCCCACCAGGCCAGACCAGGGAAAATTCGGAAATTATAAATTTCTAAACCCTGTCGGGGATCGAACCCAGGACGAAATCAAAGTCCTACCCAAACAATTTTTTTGCAAAGGAGCAACCATCGAGTTGCTTGCTGGTTCTTCTCGGTAGGAACGGCATTCCGAACCAGTGGTAGATTAATTCGACTATTCAAAAGCACTTGTATAAAGTCTACTTGATTAAAAAATATTTGATTTGATTTGAAATTGTTTTCCAGATTTCCCTCTTCGAGAGCATCAGGCCGCTATTCTCCAACAAGCCCCTGATAGTAGTCCTCAACAAGGTAGACGTGGTGAAACCTGAAGAGCTGGCTCCGAACAAGCGCGCGCTCATCGAGGAGTTGGAAGCCACTTGCGCCAAGGGGAATCTGGTCAAGTGAGTGAATCTTTTTAAGCATGAGAATGGCAATATTTTAGGAAGAAAGATAGAGCTTTTGGGTTGAAAAATAGCTGTCTTTTTAGGGTGTATAATAGCTGCCTTTTAGGGCATAAAATGGCTGTCTTTTTAGGGTGTATAATAGCTGTCTTTTAGGGCATAAAATGGCTGTCTTTTTAGGGTGTATAATAGCTGTCTTTTAGGGCATAAAATGGCTGTCTTTTTAGGGTGTATAATAGCTGTCTTTTAGGGCATAAAATGGCTGTCTTTTTCGGGTGTATAATAGCTGTCTTTTAGGGCATAAAATGGCTGTCTTTTTAGGGTGTAAGATAGATGTCTTTCAGTCTGAAAGACATCTTTTTAGGGCGTTTCTGGGTTGGAAAATTACTGTTTTTTAGTGTGTAAGGCTGCCTTTGTAAGCTGAAAAATAGCGTGTTTTAGGCTAAGATAGACATGGTGAAGCCCGAAGCGGCGTTTTGGACATAAATATCCATACTCTACAAAATTTCTACGCTAAATAGTCAAGGTTACCTTAAAGTAAACCATCTTGGGACCTTTTTGCGATTCTTGGACCTAGATTTTTAAAATTTTGTTTCTGTGTCCAAGCAATCCATACTTATATTATTAATGCGAAAGTGTGTCTATCTGTCTGCTACGCTTTCTCGACCCACCTGTTCAACCGATTTTGATGAAATTTGGTATAGAGGTAGGTTATATCCTCATATGAGGAAGGACTGAATCAGCTAGTAAAGAATAATTAATTCCAGTGCGGACACAAACTCTGAGCTGCGCACCGTGCCAGTGATGCGGATGTCCACCGTCACGGAGGAGGGGATCCAGGAGGTGAAGATAGAGGCCTGCGAGAGGCTGCTGGGCCACCGGGTCACCGAGAAGATGAGGACCAAGAAGGTGAGTCCACCGCCCACTGCTGGACGTCGGACTCAGCTGTTCTACTACCTGTTTTATCATATCATCATCGGATGCCATCTTCAAACTGAAGTTTGGCGGTCAGCAGGTGAAATGACTTCCGATCTTAAGCAATCCTCTTTAATTCTGCGTCATTGGGTATTTGACTACTATTCAAATCTTTTTTTTTTTTTAAATTCACTACAAGTTAGCCCTTGACTGCGATCTCACCTGATGGTAAGTGATGATGCAGTCTAAGATGGTACCGGGCTAACCTGTTAGGGGCATGGCAGTTATATTAAACCCATACCCCTATTCGGTTTCTACACGGCATCGTACCGGAACGCTACATCGCTTGGCGGCACGTCTTTGCCGGTAGGGTGGTAACTAGCCACGGCTGAAGCCGGGACGCTTCGGCCGTGGCTAGTTACCACCCTACCGGCAATCAAAATCAATTATTTTTTAGTGATTATTAAATAGAGGGTCTCCCAAAAGTCGTAATATCCACGTCCCCTGTTAGTTTTGTGTTGAATAACTATTTTAAACATTATTGATTGAAGTAAAACAGTGCGTCGAACTTTAACGACGTCACATTTCAGAATTTCATATAAATCCCATACTTAGGACGCGTTTTGACGTTTGAAAAAAGTTGCTGATTTGACTATATTTTGTCAAATACCCAATTACGCCGCAACGGATCGACGCAATTTTTTACAAAGATATAGTTGAAGACCTGGCGAGTGACATGCCCCCCAATTACGTAAGAATTGTCGATCAAACGTTAAAGATTTTCGTCAAAGTAAAATAAACCATGACGGCATTGAATTAGAGCTCAATTAAGTCTGCCCATTCTTATACGTTTAGGGTATCGTACATACCTAAACGTATAAGAATGGGCAGACGAAATTGAGCTCTAATTCAATGCTATTATGCTTTATTTTACTTTGACGAAAATCTTTAACGTTTGATCGACAATTCTTACATGATCGGGGCCATGGTCTACTTTTTATCCCTGAAATTCAAGAATCCCCACGTGATTTAAAAAAATCCAAATCCACGCAGACGACGCAGAGGATTCAAAAACACGAAAGTCAACAAGAAGAAGCAATATATGGCTTTAAAGCGCTAGCAGCATGGCCCCTGTTTTCATTTAAAAAAAAATATTTTTGTAAATAAAATTCCGTTTTCCAAAGGTGGACGGAATCCTCAACCGTCTTCACGTAGCAGTTCCTTCCCCCCGGGATAACAAGGTCCGACCCCCCGTCTTACCCCCAGGGGTGCTGGAGAAACAGCAGAAGAAAGCTGAGAGAGAAGCCAGGAAGCGCAAGCTGGAGAGAGAGATTGAGCTGGAACAGGGAGACGACTATGTGCTGGGTAAGTGGAGATTATAACTAGTGATGTGCCGGATATCCGTAAGAGTATCCGCGGATATCCGAGGATGAAGAAAGATCCGTATCCGTATCCGTTACTTTTTTGACGGATCTTTTACCTTATTAATTTTCAATACATAGATGAAATTCTATATAATATGTTACATATAGGTGATTAGGTAGAAAAACTATTAAAATCCATTCAGATTAGTTTTGAAGTGAAAACTTCTTTAGCCGCGTTGAGCACTTTTTGGTAGGAGGTAAACTTGTGGATTCGCGTCACCGACATGCTTCGCGTCGAAATGCTTGCGAACACTGACATGCTCGCGTTGTTACGAAGACAAAAGGTCTTGAAGATAAATATACCACATCCGTATTTAAACTTTAATCCCTTAGTGTTTTCATATTTTAATTATTTTGAATATATATATTATTTTTAAATTTAAATATTTAAAATAATTAAAAAAAAATATTTAAATATTCGTTTTCACTTCTATCGGCAGTCCCTATGACTGCCAGTTTTTTATTTTTTGAAATCAAATAATTGGCACCTCTATATTGCAAACATTTATCGTAGTGAGTTTCAAGGTCACGCGCACCGACACCGATTCAGTGAGAAAGTTAAAATCCGTATTCGTATCCGCGGATCAAATCAAATCAAAATCAAATCAAATCATCTTTATTCAAAATTGGTACCTACAAAGTACACCTTCTGAACGTCATGTTTATAAAGAATAAGAATTGATGGTGATAATTAACAACGGTATCTTAAGACTAAAGCTACGAGGGTTCCAAACGCGCCCTGATCTGAGAAGAGCCCACAACAAACTCAGCCGGGGTTTTTTTTTTTTTATTATCACCATCTCACAAATATAGTAAATTACTAAATTATATTTTTAATATAACATAATTAGCCGCTGGAACAATTCATACCCATGGTTGCCTATCATTCAAATAATCCTTTACACTATAATATGACTTTTCAATTAGTTTCCGTTTTACAAAAACTTTGAACTTGTTGAGAGACATCTCCAATATGTCTTCTGGGAGTTTATTATAAAAACGTATACTGCTACCGACAAATGAATTACTAATTTTACAAAGTCTAGAAGAGGGCACAACAATTTTATTCTTATTTCTTGTATTAACATTATGACAGTCACTTTTTTTCTTGAATTTATGCATGTTTTTCTGATCTTGACATCAAATATCTGTATTCGGATCCGTATCCGCGGATATACACTTTTAACGATCTGGCACATCACTAATTAGAACTAGACCATAGATCGTGCTAGGTTTTCTGTTATTATTTGAAACTACTTTAAATCAGATTCGCATTACTACTTTTATGTTTGAATAAGAGCACTTTTATTCTAATTCCATCTCAAATTGCCTTTTTAAACTTGCCTTTACACAAGTTTAAAAAGTCCATTAAAAGTATGCTTCTGAAAAAAGCTTATTATACTGTTGAAGATTACGTAAATGACAAAAGAGCGTGGATTTGACTCGCTCCAGCAATGCTAAGGACAGCGGTTACTTATGTAATTACAATTTAATGAAATTGTTCTTGTTGTTCTCTGTAGGAATGGCATTCCGAACCAGTGGTAGATTCATTCGACTATTCATAAGCACTTGTAAAGTCTATTTGAATAAAATACTTTTGAATTTTGATTTTTTTTTTAAATTTGTGTAACTAAATATTTTCTCTATAGACATAGAAGGGATACACAAAATCGAATCTGCTTTCCGAGCCGGTGGTAGAGTCAAAACATGACGTAACATAAGAGATACCTATATATATATATATAGAGATACCTATATATATATATATATATGTTTGTACATGTTATAAATAAATTGAGTATTGACTTTGAGAGTATCAAACGATTTATTCACAAATAAATGAATGAATGAATTGATTGTTTGATCGCAGACCTCCAGAAGAACTACTCAGAGATAGCGGAGGAGGAGCGTCACGACCCCATCCCTGAGTTCTGGGAGGGACACAACATCGCTGACTACATCGACCCGGAGATATTCGATGTGAGAACTATTTATTTATTTATGAAACACCTGAAACGTTGGAGCGTGATTGAGTAACAAACATCCATACATCCATCCAAACTTTCGCATTTATAATATTTATTTGATTTGATTGAATAGGTACGTCATCAAAGTACGACGCACTATTTTACTTTAATCAATAGTTTAAAATAGTAATTCCATATAAAACTATCAGGGGACGTGGATATTACGAATTTTGGGAGATCCTCTATTCAATAATCACTAAAAAATAATTTATTTGAATAGTAGTCAAATACCCAATTAGGGGGGCCAAGGAAAATCATGGCTTGCTATAACATTGTAATCCACATCATACTAATATTATAAATGCGAAAGTGTGTTTGTTTGTCGTCCAATCGCGCCGCAACGAAGCGACGGATGAAGTCACGGGCATCAGGTAGTCATACTAATATTATAAATACGAAAGTGTGTTTGTGTGTTGGCTTTTGGTTTGTTAGTTTGTCCTTCAATCACGCCTTTGTTGCGGCAACGGATCGACGTGATTTTTTGCATGGACCTGGAGAGTGGAATAGGCTACTTTTTGTCCCAGATTAATAATTTTTCCTATGAGAGTGGAGGCCTGTGCCCAGCTGTGGGACGTTAACTTAGTTTTAGAAGCTACAATGCTACAAACAAACTAACCAATTACTTACCCAACTTTTAGGTGGAAAACATTTAAACTGATCGCATGATAGAGGGGAAATTTAAAAAAAAGTAATTTAATAAAACAAAAAACCCGACTGCTTGGATACCAAAAAGTATAAAACAAGACATGTATTGAAGTATTTCATTATTATCAATTTACATCGTATAATAATATTAATAAAATTTATCAAGGCGCAGTCGCACGTTAAGGTAAATGTTAGCTATTGGACGTGCGACTGCGCCGTGATAAATTTTATTAATATTATTATACGATGTAAATTGATAATAATGAAATACTTCAATACATGTCTTGTTTTATACTTTTTGGTATCCAAGCAGTCGGGTTTTTTGTTTTATTAAATTACTTTTTTATTTCAAACTTTTTAGTTCAGTATTTATTGTAAACAGGCGACGTTTTTTCTGCCCGAAGTTGTACCAAAGGTACTATTATAGATTTTGTGGTAGCATTTTAGAGCATGTGAATAAGCAGCGGATTCATTTATTCGTAATGACTACCATGGTGATCACCATAACCATCATCAAATTTGCATAATATGTTATAATGCTAATATAAATTTGGTTTGGTAAAGTTCGTGAATCTGCTATTTTTTCGACAGAGAGAGTGAATTAATTTTCGAGAGTCCTATCGCAGCGACGCGACGTCACGAGACCTCGGCATTTACCGCGTCCAATCGCTTTCGTAAGCCAATGAACGTCGGCCACTTACGAAAATGCCCGTGAACAATGCAAAAAAAGTATTTTCAAAAACACAATTTGTACGTATTTAGTACGTAGCAAAGTCGGAACCAATATTTTAATAGACATTAAAAATTTTAGTCGTAAGTTATGTAAGTCGAATATGCGCTGCATGTGGCATTGATGAATTTATTGATTTTTTGACTGATCGATTGAAGGAGTACAGTACAAATCATCAAGTTTTTTGAGACTGGTTATGTCGTCACATTAAGCTTTTACAATGACATTAAGTTACTACCGTAATATTATTATATTGTGAGAGTAGGTACGCGCCCCACCTTCACCCTTTTCTATCCGCTGCCGGCCGCGTCATTTTCTGTTGAACGTTACTGTATTTCTATGATATCTCATAAAATATTCATCTAAATTAAATGGTGTACAGAGCAATTTTTATCTTAATTAAATACTGAAGATGACGAACATATTTATTTTGATAAGGATTAATACTATGTCGGTAAGAACACCTTCACAAGTAAAGCATAGTTTTAAACCAAGTTTGAAAATCATAAAAATGTTTATTGTTAGTCAGTCTTAAAAGTTAGATATATGCTATCGCGGACTTTTTTATAGAACTTTTTAAGAGAAACTATTCCACCATACATTATTTTCGTGTAACTTTAACTATTTACTCAGCGCACGCAACGAAGCTCTCAGATGAGACGATTCTTTCCGACTGAATTCACATTATTGCAATTTTCGTAGGGATCTCTTATTTAAAAAAAAATGAAATATGGCCTATTTTACATGTTAATAATGTAGCTTTCTATAAGTGATATAATTTTTAAAATCGGTTGAGTAGTTTTTGAGATAATCCAAATCTTTTCTCTTTATAATAGGTATCATACCTAGTTTGATAGATAGATGATTTATGTAGGAACTTTAAACATTTCCTTTGAAACCTCGTAAATCCTAAATTATCATTTAAACGGAAAAATGGTTTAAGGAACCTAGGTGTGATTTTAAAAGACCTATCTAACGATACCCCACTTGCCTATAGCCTATCGACTTTCATTTATTAATTGGCTTCTAGTGGACGCCATTTTGTTTTTCTCAAATTCGGCCTCCATAGTGACACTCGGAAGATTAAAACAAATCTAGTGGTGCAAGTACTATCAAAATCGGTTCAGCCGTTTTTTCTGTAGTGCGACACAAAGGATTACAACCTTTGAAACCTCGTAAATCCTGAATGAAAAAATGTTCATAGAAACCTAACTCTGATTTTACAAGACCTATTCATCGATACCCCACTTGCCATAGTTTATTGACTTTCATTTTTAAATTTGTTACAATATGGCTTCTAGTGGGCGCCATTTTGTTTTTTCTCAAATTCGGCTTCCGTTATGCCACTCGGAAAATTAAGACAAATCTAGTGGTGCAAGTATCATCAAAATCGGTTCAGCCGTTTTGTCTGTAGTGCGACACAAAGGAATACACTAAAAATGAACCTTTGAAACCTCGTAAATCCTAAATGATCGTTAAAATGAAAAAATGGTCTAGGGAACCTAACTCTGATTTTACAAGACCTATTCATCGATACCCCACTTGCCATAGTTTATTGACTTTCATTTTTAAATTTGTTACAATATGGCTTCTAGTGGGCGCCATTTTGTTTTTTCTCAAATTCGGCTTCCGTTATGCCACTCGGAAAATTAAGACAAATCTAGTGGTGCAAGTATCATCAAAATCGGTTCAGCCGTTTTGTCTGTAGTGCGACACAAAGGAATACACTAAAAATGAACCTTTGAAACCTCGTAAATCCTAAATGATCGTTAAAATGAAAAAATGGTCTAGGGAACCTAACTCTGATTTTACAAGACCTATTCATCGATACCCCATTTGCCATAGTTTATTGACTTTCATTTTTAAATTTGTTACAATATGGCTTCTAGTGGGCGCCATTTTGTTTTTTCTCAAATTCGGCTTCCGTTATGACACTCGGAAAATTAAGACAAATCTAGTGGTGCAAGTATCATCAAAATCGGTTCAGCCGTTTTGTCTGTAGTGCGACACAAAGGAATACACTAAAAATGAACCTTTGAAACCTCGTAAATCCTAAATGATCGTTAAAATGAAAAAATGGTCTAGGGAACCTAACTCTGATTTTACAAGACCTATTCATCGATACCCCACTTGCCATAGTTTATTGACTTTCATTTTTAAATTTGTTACAATATGGCTTCTAGTGGGCGCCATTTTGTTTTTTCTCAAATTCGGCTTCCGTTATGACACTCGGAAAATTAAGACAAATCTAGTGGTGCAAGTATCATCAAAATCGGTTCAGCCGTTTTGTCTGTAGTGCGACACAAAGGAAATATACATATATAGACTGATGAACACATAACCCTGTGCGTTCCGCAGTCGGGTAAAAAAAATGTTATGCGTTTTTCTACAATGATTGTGTCCTATCTATTCCAGAAACTGGCTGAGCTCGAGAAGGAGGAAGAGCTTCGTACGGCGGGCGGCTTGTACGCGGTGCCCAAGATAGAGCTGGACGAGACCATGAAGGAGATACGAGAACTAGCAAGACAGATACGGTAACTAGCTGATGCCCGCGACTTCGTCCGCGTGGATTGAGGTTTTTCCGTTCCCGCCGGAACTTTCAATTTTCCGGGATAAAAAGCAGCGTTGAAATTTGATGACGTCACGACTATGTATATCATACAAATTCCATGCTAGATGCGCGTTTTTAAGTTTGATAAAAAGTTGCTGATTTGATTGTGTTGTCATCATCCCTATTGCCAGGATAAGCGTAGTAATCAAATAAATATTATAAATGTGAAAGTTTGGATGTATGGATATATGTTTGTTACTCAATCACGCTCCAACGGCTGAACGGATCTGGATGAAATTTGGCACAGAGATAGATTATGGTCTGGAATAGCACATAGGCTACTTTTTATCCCGGAAAATTAAAGAGTTCCCGCGGGAACCGAAAAACCTAAATCCACGCGGACGAAGTCGCGAGCATCAGCTAGTACAGCATAAAATTCAAAATTCAAATGTTTTTTAATCAAATAAACTTTTACAAGTGCTTTTGAATCGTTAAGTGAATCTACCACTGGTTCAGAATGGCATTCCTACCGAGAAGAACCAGCAAGAAACTCGGTGGTTGCTCTTTTTTTTACATTTGTTTTTATTTTATTTTTAACTAGCTGATGCCCGTGACTTCGTCCGTGTGGATTGAGGTTTTCGGTTCACGCGGAAACTCTTTTAATATTACGGGGTTAAAAGTAGCTTATGTGTTATTTATTATTGTGATGCTAGGAAGGTAATTTCGTATATCGCAAAATCAAAAGAAAAATCAAAATCAAAAAAAAATCGAAATCCGGAGTCACAAGCTCATTTTTTTATCGATCCGCCCCGGGTAGCACTAATAATTCCAATAGTCTATACCCAATAGCTATAAAAATGGTTATTGTGAGACAACCTTAAAAGTATGCTATCGCGGACTTTTTTTTTGAACTTGAGAGGAACAATTCCACCATACATTGTTTTCGTGTAACTTTAACTATTTACGCAGCGCACGCCACGGAAGCTCTCACAAGAGAGGATTTTTTCCGACTTAGTTCACATAATTGCAAGTTTCGGAAGGATCTCTAATTTTTTGAAAATAAAATATAGCCTATGTTACTCGCTAACAATGTAGCTTTCTATAGGTGAAAGAATTTTAAAATCGGTTGAGTAGTTTTTGAGTTTATCCATTACAAACAAACAAACAAATGTTTCCTCTTTATAATATTAGTTTAGAAAAATGTGAGCAAACGAGCAGGCTTTTGCCTCTCTGAACTGCCAGGCTATGTTATAGCTTTGTTATACTTGGATTGTATAATCGCATAATAATGTTTGTTCCTCATGCTCCAGCAACAAGAAGGCTGTCCTCAAGGACGAGTCTCGGCTGGTGAAGCAGTCGACGAAGCCCGTCCTGCCGCGGACGAGCCGCGCCAAGCAGCGGGGAAGATCCACCTCCAAGCTTCGCAGCGAGATGGAGAAACTCGGTGAGATTCACATCCGATACCATTTTTTTTTTTTTTAATATTCACTTGACTGCGATCTCACCTGATGTAAAGTGATGTTGCAGTCTAAGATGGTAGCGGGCTAACCTGTTAGGGGCATGGCAGTTATATTAAACCCATACCCCTATTCGGTTTCTACACGGCATCGTACCGGAATGCTAAATCGCTTGGCTGCACGTCTTTGCCGGTAGGGTGGTAACTAGCCACGGCCGAAGCCTCCCACCAGGCCAGACCAGGGAAAATTCAGAAATTATAAATTCCCAAATTGACCCCGCCGGGGATCGAACCCGGGACCTCCGCACGTTAAGACAACAGCGCTACACACTGCGCCACGGAGGTCGTCAATTTACTTACTAGATGAAGCCTATATCCTTCCCCGGGATGTAACCTGTCTCTGTACCAAATTTCATGAAAATCGGTTGAGTAGTTGGGCAGTGTAAGCGTAGGAGACAGACAGACACCTTTTTTAAAAATAAATAATTTTTTTTTTTTTAATATAAACCTTAAAACTAAGGCATTAAAGTTTAATTACGAATGTAGTATATAAAATCGCAGAGATGTATTCATGTGGTTACTCCGTTCCCAGGCGTGGACATGTCGGACACGAAACAAGCCAACTTCACGAAGACGCGTTCGCGGTCGCGCTCGCAGTCCGCGACTGTCGCGAAACGCGCGCGACAAGAGTCGCGCGGCCGCTCCGTCAGCAGGCCCGCCCGGGACGAGCAGGGGGTCAAGGACGTCGCTGTGAGTATATCTACTATATTCCCTCACTCTCATACCCCAGCGGACTTCTTCGCAGGGGTCAAGGACGTCGCTGTGAGTGCTGTGTTCCCTCACTCTCATATTACAGCAGAGACTAGCCAACTTCTAGTGATGTGCCGGATATCCGTATCCGTTACATTTTTGGCGGATTTTACCTTTTTAGGGTTCCGTACCAAAATGGTAAAAATGGAACCCTTATGGTGCGACTTTCTCCGTCTGTCTGTCTGTCTGTCTGTCCGTCCGTCACACTCGATTATTTCAGTAACTACCGAAGCTATCGACATGAAATTTGGAATAGTTGTGTATATTAGTGGCCCAAAGACACTGGAATTAAAAAAAATTGGAAATTATTTTTGTTCTTATTTAAAAAGGGGGGAAAATCGGAGGGTTGAAATTTAAAAGTGAGATAACTGTACTGTGTGGGGTATCATATGAAAGGGTTTACTTTGTACATTCTAAAACAGATTTTTAATTATTTTTAGTCATGATAGTTTTTGATTTATCGGGGAAAAAGTCAAAAAAAATACCGTTCCCCCCCCCTTATCTCCGGAGTTTACCAATCGAAAAATCTGAAATAATTATGGTCAATAGGAATTTATGTATATTTTACAGGAAAACTATAGCCAATGCTCTAACTAGCATAGTTTTTTTGATATTAACAGAAAACCTCTACAAACAAAGTTAGTTTTGCGGTTCATTAAATTCATTAATCGTAAAACTTGCTACAGGTTTGTACGGAACCCTCGGTGCGCGAGTCCGACTCGCACTTTGCCGGTTTTTTAATTTTCAATATTCTATAGATGAAAGGGGATTGAACTGATCTGGCAAGCAAGTGATATTTAATTTCTTAAAACGCCTAACTATATAGGTGCTTGCCCGGGATCGAACCCGCGACCCTGTGTGTATGTCGGATGTCTAAACCGCTAGGCTATCAGCGTTCCACCATAATACGCTAATACTTCTCCATTATTCTCCACAGATGCAGAAGCGCGCGAAGAACCTCGCGCACGTGGCCATCGCGAAGAAGACGAAGAAGATGGGTCTCAAGGGAGAAGCCGACCGCTTCATCGGAACCAAGAAGCCCAAGCATTTGTTCTCCGGCAAGCGAGGCGTGGGCAAGACCGATCGGCGGTAGTGTGCGCTCGCCTTTATATCGCGCAGTGTGCATTTCTGTTGTGTACGATATGTACTCGTATATGTAGCTATTTGTTCAGAAATAAAGCATATTTTATGATTAAATATGTTTTTTTTTAAAATTAAGTATACCCATGCCTTGTTTTTTATATTTACACGGATAGAAGCAGGCGTTACTTTGCGGAAGTCCATGATAATGAAGGAACTAGAAGTTTAATTCGCTATAATCCGCGGCCATTAAGTCTGTGTGATATTCACCGCCCAGTAAGCCAGTGATTGCCTCGTTGGTCTAGTGGTTAGCACGTTCGACTGCGGCCGACGAGGTCCCGGGTTAGGCAATAATTAAGTGTTGGGGTTTTCTGACTAGAAATTCTCAGTACTAGCCCGGAGTTAGAAAGATGGCGGTGTTTCACCATAATGCCTCGTTAAGCCGTCGGTCCCGGTTATTATCACTACCATGATAATCGTCGTTAAAGCCCGCCAACCCGCATTGGAGCAGCATGGTGGGTCTAAGCTCTGATTCCCTTCCTCCTATGAGAGTGGAGGCCTGTGCCCAGCAGTGGGACGTAATGGGCTGTAGTGGAGCCAGCAATTCGCACCGTCACAACACCACACCACACGAATCTTCCAAATTTGTTTTTAATTTTTTTTAAAATTTCAAATGGATACAACAATTTTGTACAAAATATAAATCTCGCCAAACTGGTGGGCCAGTTTGTTGGCGAGTTGGCGCTCTAAACATAATATTCAAGTTGCATCTGAAATTAGCACTAGTATACCTAATAACCTAACGCTAACAAACACACAATTTTAAAAAGAAACCCATCTTAACAAGAACAAAAGAAAATACGAATAAACAATATAAATAAAAGAGCAAATAAACAATATAGGTAAATAAAAGAGAAGAGAAAAAAAAACAGTAAGAAATTAAGTAATCAATCAATTAATTAGTCGGATAAGCCAAGTGACCTTTTACCTTCTTCTAAAGTATTCCTACACTAACCTTATTTTCCTCCCTTATCCAATCTATGCTATTGTAAATTATTTTTCTCACCTCCGGGCGGAAAGCGTCAATTTTCCTCCCGCTGCGCTAAACGAAAATGCCGCTTTCCGCCTCCGTCGAGGAGAAAAATAGTATACACACCACGGGCAGTAAATAAGAAAGCCTCAGATCACATGTTTATTGACCTCGGCTTCGCCTCGGACAACAATTACGTGTGATCTGAGACATTTCTTATTTTACTGCCCTAGATGTGTAATATACTATTTCAATACAGTTGTCAAACATGGCGCACTTTCAGAGGCTGTAGTTATGATTCGAAAATTGAATCTTTCGCATAGGCATCTTACTTTTACACGGTCGTGACTTACTTTTACAAGCTCGACACTTACTTTTGCAGTTTAGTTTTAAATTTTCCAAGTCAATTAAAAAAGTTTAGTAGCAAGGAGTTTTCATACATAGAATATAATCGGATAGGCTTTTTACGAGGAAAAATGAATGAATCCGTACGTTTTAGCATTGAATTTCCAAAATTCTTTTAAATGGTTGTTGATTATATTTAATTACCAGTTTTAATTTAATTATTTTCAACATTTGACAAAAATCGAATAGGCTGTATACGCGTAGGTACGAACCCGTAGCCTAGTTTCGTTGAAAAAAAAAAAAATATGTCCAGGTGTAAATACGCGCCATTTGCTGAAATGTTTTATTTTTTAGGTGATAAATTGATTATATCTTTGTTAATATGAGTTCTAGTACTAATGATGAAATGGAATTAACTCCACCAGATATTTTATCTGAGGCGAAAACTGCGCAAGATGGAATTTTGCCCCAAAAACTCGAGAAAGATATATGACGGCTTACAATAATTTTATTTCATGGAAAAAACATAAAAAAACTAAGTTATTCTCAGAAAATGTTTTGTTAGCTTATTTTCATGAATTGAGTGAAAAATATAAACCATCTACATTGTGGTCAAGTTATTCCATGTTAAAAACTATCTCAATTTTCAGAATTAATTACTATGTACGTATGTATGTTGAAATAAACTTGTAATTCTTTGATTTGTTTATTACTATTTCCCACAACTGTATTGAAAAACGTCGTGTGATACACGGGTGTGAAGGTTATTGCAAACTCGTGACATTAAAAACCCTCACCTTCGGCTCGGGCTTATTAATGACAGCTCGTTTGCAATAACCTACTTTCCACCCTTGTATCACAATATACTATTGGGTACTAAATAACAACTCAACCTTTTACCGTAACAGTTACATACTTTTAGCAACGTGAATCTTATCTTTCTACAACTTCTCGCGTTATCTCTTAGCTTAGCCGGTGTTTTAAATTTGACCGAAAAATAATGTTCTATTACTATTAGATATTAGATATGATATATATGATAATGAGCTATTAGATATTCCACTTTCCTAAGTACTGGCAATAACTTAAGGTCCTTAAAAATATTATCATAATTTCCCTTTATACCTTTTCCTCGACTTTTTTCCCCACCATTCTCAACGTACGTTTCACTCCGACACCGGAGCATCTTCAGATGTTGACTCGACAATTGCTCGATTGTAATGCACGACTTTACAATCGTGTAATTATGTGATGAATATCACAAGATACACAATTCAAATTCAAAAGTTTTTTATTCAAATAGACTTTCTACAAGTGCTTATGAGTTATGAATAGTCGAATGAATCTACCAATTGATAACAACTCATCATAAGTTCCAACCGGCATTTTATATTTGAAGAATCGTTTTGGATAGTTTTAACTGAAAAAGCTTTGCATGAAAATAATAAAGGGATAAGGGATTCTCTCTGGAAACGTCTTCTATTTGTCTTAAATTTCAAGTAAATTAATACAAAACGTAATCTCAGAATATTTATCACTAGATGATGCCCGCGACTTCGTCCGCGTGGATCAAGGTTTTACGAGTCCCGCGGGAACTCCATAATTTTCCGGGATAAAAAGATGGGCCCGGAAAGCGTAGCAGACAGACAGACCGACACACTTTCGCATTTATAATATTAGTATGGATTTGTTGTTAATAGTTATCATTTGCTAGTGTGTCGGCTCGGCCGGACTCCGCCCCTATCCGAAATTATTCGAAACTTTTGTATCAAATACGGTTAAGATTTTGGATAGATTTTTATTTCGGATATCCGATAGTTTCATTCGGTCCTAGCATCAGGCGCTGGTTTCTTGGGGGTAGATCGAAACAAAAATAAAACACAAAATATAGCAAAATGAATGGCACATTTATATTTAATTAATATTATTCATTTTTATAATTAGAACTTTCTTGTAATCATATTTATTTTTAAACTATGCATTTGAACTGAACAATCGCTCCGCAACCGTCCGACAGTCGCGCGACCGTCGGCGATGGTCGCGCGACCGGGGACGGCTGACAAAAACAACAATTGCAAACAAAAGCCTCATTAGACAGTTACAATCTCCAGGATTGCCTCGGAATAGAGCAGAACATCTCCAGTGCCTTAATAAATTAAAACTGATGGTGCGTGTCGCATACGAACACAAAACTAACAATACACAATGTATTTCTACCAATTAATAGAGTATCTTCCCCAAAAATTACGCCCTGATTGGCTGTGACATTCAAATCTTATTTTGATAACAAGTTTGACAGTTTTCTTGGACAAAATGTGTCAAATTAGGCAGCTTTGTATGCAAAAGTGCCAAGTTTGAGAATATGTGCAATTTTTCCTTCCAATTAAACAGAAATTAACTGAAAAGATGTTTATGTAATAAAATTTGATTTAAATTTTGCCCATTCCTGTAGTAAAATGGTGTCAACATTGCGATTTGACACATCAAAATTGACAGTTCATATGTCAAATTTGATATCACAAAATCGTTTCGTGAGTAGTTACGATTTCAATATCATAGAGAATTAGGGCTCAGGCTTACGGTATTAACAAACTTTTAACATTCAACGCGAGTCAAAATAAATATTAACATTATTTATGCTACTTTCGTTGTCATAGACCGCAATCACACTCAAAATAGTATTTTAAATATGATTCTAGTTTTTAATTGTTTTGACTTTATATATGTCGCAAGTTAAAAGTGTGTTCCTACTATCTATCTTACATGTTATCCCCGATACATTAAAGTATCAATACATTATGTATTGTTATATTTCATTCGTATATTAATAAACCTGCCATATAACATACGCGCTGTATGTACGGACAACAAAAAAAAATCATAATATTAGACAATAATAATAATTAATTAATTAAAATAAAAAAAGAACTTATACAATAAACGCTAAATGGAAGAGAAGACAACTAAAGCCTAAGACGCGATGTTAGAGTAAGTGAATCACTTAATAACTACGAAAAATACAATGCTTACTATAAAAAAATATTTTGAACTTTTACTTTTTATACTTGTCAATCAACTTTCGACCCTACTTTTCGAGTTATAGAGGCGGATTTTATGTGTCTTGGGAAAGTATTCGAATCACTCGAATAATAAATGACAGAAAGTCAAAAAAATATAAATAGTTTTCTGTTTTCGAAATGTTACAGCCAAAGAAAAATTATTTTAATGGATAGTAGTAAACCAACATTTTTATACAGTTGTAATCCCTTGCTTTCTTATAATGGGTCAAAGACAGTTTTTCAAAACCCACTTTGGTTTATAATAACTCCACACTGTACCAAAATAATATAAGTTGTATTTTTAACCGAGTCAACTCGGCATCCATATTATTGGGTCATATCCGCCATATTGTCAACTAAACTCAACTGTCAAACGAAAATGAACCTTAAACCTATATAATACAGAGTTTAGAACTAAACAACTGCTCCAAACTGTACTTTACGTAATCCAAAGACTACTTTGAGTACAATCCGCAATTGATCCAATCAAGAGAGTAGGTGGAAGCATACTAATAACACAGGACTCGACTCGATATAACGTGACGCTTTTAAGTCATATCAAAGTATTAATCATTATAAGAAATACTACTAGAACTGGTCTTTTTATTCAATGACAATTTAATTTTTGACTACGATCTCATCTGATGGTAAATGACGATGCCGCCAAAGATGGAAGCGGGTAAATTTCGGATCGGTATGGCAGTTTGATTAAAACCATCCCATCCGTTTTTACGTATCGATATCGTACAGTAACGCTGAATTGCTTGGTGGTATTGTTGTCCTAGTATGATAATCAGAAAGTGAATAAAGAAATTGTAATGCCGGGAATCGAACTCGGGAGCCGCTTATAATACCAAAGCACTCGCCAATGCGCCAGAGAGATTATCAATCTGGCCATACAAATTAATACAATTTGATATGACGTAAAAACGTCGCGTTTTGCAAGTCGCGTTTTGTATTATGAGTATGGTTCTACCCGTATTATTATCCTAGACTCCTAAAGCGCTGTCATGTATTAAAGCGATCGTTGATTTAAAAAACCATAATCATACAAAATCGATTTGCTTTAAAAAAAAACTTCAATATGCAACTACAAAATACATAATCATATTATTATATCGTCGAAATATTGAGCTTCAAAATTAAATATCATTTTTTTTTTAATATATACAAATTATTTGATTATACGTCACAATTTTTGCGAGTTGAAAAATTTTCAATTTTAAGTTTATTATGTTTTGAAACGTTATTATGCAGAATTTAAACTATAAATTTAAAAAATAATTAAATAATATGGCATATTCGTATAAATAGGGTTTTTAACTTACATAATTATTAGATGCCAAAAAATGTATTCCATTACATTCATAAAATTGCTAAAAACTCAAAAAAAGTCCGCTCTGTCAGAATTTAGCTAAATCAAAGTTTACCATACAAAAGAAATAGCTATTCGTGCCATACAAATATGTACAGTAAATTAAAATTCATACAAGAACTTATTTACACAATTTTTTCCCAATTCAATAAATTAAAAATCAGCATAAAAATCGATAATTTTTTAAATCAGCTATTAATTTTACAATTTTTTTTTTGTATGGTAAACTTTGAATATGTAACTCGACAAAAAATATATGTATAAGTACAAATCAAAATAATAATAAGAGCTACGTTTAATAAAAAACTTGTGTAAAATAAAAAATAATAAAAATATACGCAAAAGCGTAAATTAACCGGTTTTAAAAAAAAACATTTTTCACTGGAGTTTAGAGATTTGTATAATATTAAAATTCTTAAGTACATATACATAAGTTAGCAGCCAGTTTTGTCTAATGATCAATAATTATGCAAAATATTACCACGCGAAGCCAAAAAATCAAATTTTTTAAGGAAACGTATAGAAAATCGCTGATTTCGGAGAAAAAAATGTCATTTAATTCATTTTTTTTGAAAAATAACTACTGTAAATTTGATATACTAACTCAAAAACTTGTCAAAATGTAAGTTAATGTTTTTAAAACAAAAAAAAAGATTAAATTCCACAAATATATTTTTGGAGTAAAATTTTTTTTTTGGCTTAGAGTGACAATATGACTATGTCCTTACTCCGTTCTATTATTTCACATTTCATAATTCATTTACAAAAAGAAATATCGATCATCACATTCTATACAACCAAGCGATTTTCGCATCTATCGACAAAAGCATTCGATTTATAATTGATTCCGTAAAAAATCAATATTGGGAATGCAATTATAAATCAAAAAACAAAAAAAAAGGGTAATTTATTCAAAAGATGCGAAAATCGTTAGATTTTTTATTACATTCGCTCGAAATCATATCTAAATATAACTTGATATATCCGAAGTCCACTTTCGGATTTATTGTCAAGCGTTAAAACTGCTGAGCACAATTTGAAAAACTCCACGTGAAAAAAAAACAACCAAAATGGTAGGACGAGCGATGTTGCCATGTTTGTTTATTTTTCTAAGAAAAAAATGGACTCCGGAACCTTATAAGTTTAAATAACCTACGCTTATGGCAGCGAAAAAAAGTTAATATTTAAAATCGGTACGTAATTAAAAATATCTTTTTTTCCGTATATACTATTTCATCATTATTACACTAGGGGGCTACCTATACATAAATCTAGGCTATTTTATTTTACAATTGTGGATAACCCAATGTCTTTGGGTTCTGACGTTGTGACGTCACTCCACTGCTATGACGTCATCCTTTTATATTATAAAACTATTATAATATACACACTTAACTATTCAAGTCCAGTTATTCACTACGCACTGCTTTTTCAACACTCTTTGGAAATCGAAGTCTATTTTTTAAAAATAATTACCACAGAATAAAAAAAACTAGAACGCGTCTACAGACCCGCTCGGGTGTACCTGAGTAACAATTTGAACTACAGAGTACAGACGTCAATATTATAAAATAAAATCACTGGGATTGCTTTTCTTTAGTCTATTTGTTTAAATTAAAGTAACGCCTTTCAAGATTTATGGGGTGTGTGATTTAACGGGTTAGAATATGTTTTAATATCACTATAAATGTAAAAAAATCTAAAAAAATAAAGAACAATACAATACAATTACAATAACTGTTATTAGCAATAAATTAAATTTAAAAAAATGTATGAAATGGCAACAAAGAAAAACAAAACCTATCAAGTCCAGGAAAACGAAAAAATATGGATAGCCACGCAATACTGGAATGGTAAAAAGAAATTGAAATTAAAATTGAAAACGATTTTCTTAGATTTGAAATGACAACAAAAATATCCAAAAAATTTGAAAAACAAAACAATTAATGTTAAAAGTCCAGGAAAACAGAAAAAATATAGATACAGCAATGTTGAACTGATAAAAAAAAATTCATCCCGTATCTTGCCACCATTACACGAGGGCATGATTTATATAGTAATTAGCTAGCTTAAAATAATGAATTATGAATTAAAAATGAATGTTTTTTTTCATTGAAGAGCAATACTAAAACATATTCTACAGATATATTAACACACACGATCGGCTAACACCCTCTAGTACCGGCTAGGGGTCGCTGTGGGGGTCTCGTGGGGGGTTGGGCTGGGGGGTTGTTCACGGCAGCGCGCAGGCCCGCGGGGGGCGTCGCTATTGCTGCGGGGGCCCGCTGGGGGGCTGCCCTGACACCTGGCCCATGCCCTGGAACATTACACAATATAAGTAAAACCTTCTTTCACCTCGCTCCTCTCAATACTTTTTAATCTTTACAAACACTCCTCGCATATTTCCTTCACAAGAATTTTTTAATATTTTTGAAACACTTCCTATGAAAAATCGCCTCATAGGGGCTTTTCCACTTGAGCACATCCTTGGCAAGGGATACAAATAGTCGACATTTATTACACTGTTCCATCTTATTACAGACTTTGTTATGGCTTTTGACTAGGTATCATTTCTAGGTAGGTCAGCTAATAGGTCTAACGAACGCAGTGTTTTAAACAGTAACAATATGTACAAGTCCGCCCGCTGAACGCATACGCACGGGAACTAACCTGAAAAAACCTCAATCGAGGTTTTTTGGTTCCCGCGGGAACTCTTTCATTTTCCGGGATAGAAAGTAGCCTATGTGCTATTCCAGACTTTAATCTATCTCTGTGCCAAATATCATCCAGTTCCGTTCAGCCGTTCGGGCGTGATTGAGTAACAAACATCCATACATCCATCCAAACTTTCGCATTTATAATATTACTAGCTGATGCCCGCGACTTCGTCCGCGTGGATTGAGGTTTTTCGGTTCCCGCGGGAACTCTTTAATTTTCCGGGATAAAAAGTAGCCTATGTGCTATTCCAGACTATAATCTATCTCTGTGCCAAATTTCATCCAGATCCGTTCATCCGTTGGAGCGTGATTGAGTAACAAACATACATCCATACATACATACATCCATCCATCCAAACTTTCGCATTTATAATATTTATTTGACTAGATGATGCCCGCGACTTCGTCCGCGTGGATTAATTTTTTATTCCCGCGGAAACTCCTTAATTTTCCGGGATAAAAAGTAGCCTATGTCCTTCCCCGGGATCCAACCTATCCCTGTACCAAATTTCAGCAAAATCGGTTGAACGGATGGGCCGTGAAAGCGTAGCAGACAGACAGACAGACAGACAGACACACTTTTGCATTTATAATATTAGTATGGATTAATTAAAAATTACTATTTAGGTATTATATTAGTATAGAACATGAGCATCACTCACAGGCATGGGCGGGTAGTGGTGCAGGGGCGCGGCGAGCAGTTTGGGCGCGTCCTCCGCTTTCTCTTCCTCGCGCCGCTTTAGACACGCCGCTTTAGGGTTCAGGTTACGCTCTGGAAATTAACAAAAACAAATCATCAGTATGTATGGTATTTATGTATACACTTTATAGTACACTAGCGATCCGCCCCGGCTTCGCACGAGCAGCACTAATAATCCTAATAGTCTATACCTATTATAGCCAGTGGGCAGTGGGCAGGTTTTACATTTCAATATTACATTGTAAGAGAGTACGCCCCTTCCTCACCACAGCCACCAGCCCTCAGATTATTATATTCCATTTTCCCTTGCACGTTACATTATTTCTATGATATCTCATAATTCATCTAAATTATATGATGTACAGGACAATTTTTATCTTAATTAGATACTTGAGATGAATAACTTATTTATTTTGATAAGGATTCATACTATGTCGGTAAAAACACCTTCGCAAGTAAAGCATTGGTAAAGACCAAATTTGAAAATCACAGAAATGGTTATTGTGCGTTGTTACTTTTTTTTAGAACTTTTTGAGAGGAACAATTTCCCCATACATTGTTTTCATGTAACTTTAACTATTTACGCAGCGCACGCCACGTAAGCTCTCAAAAGAGACGATTTTTCCGACTTGGTTCACAATATTGCAATTTTCGGAAGGATCTCTAATTTTTTTGAAAATAAAATATAGCCTATGTTACTCAGTGGTAATGTAGCTTTCTAATGAAAAAAGAATTATTAAAATCGGTCCAGTACTTTTTGAGTTTATTCGTTACATACAAAAATACAAATCTTTCCTCTTTATAATATTAGTGTAGATTATGAAATGTTTTATACTACTTATCATAGAATACTATTGTTGCCTAACACACTTTATTGTATCATAAGTACTCGTAGCATGGAATGCAATTTAGAAAAAGATACAAGGAAACTTAAAATATAGATACAATAAGGCGGTCTCATCGCTAAGCAGCGATTCTCTTCCAGAAACCCTTAACCTTAGCCTTAGGCTGCATCACTGCTTCCAGCAATCTATCATAACAACATCCTACTTCTGATTGCAGCCAAGTGCAGGGCTGTCTTCAACCTATTGGAGGCCCTAGGCACTTTAGGATAGTGGGGCCCCTGAGAGAGAGACTAACAGAAAACTTTGATTTATTAAACCGTCATTTTAAACAGTTCTTAAAACTTCAAGTTCATTATTAAAAATCTTAATTTTTTTTTTTTTTTTTTTAAATGAATAGGCCAGCGCTTGGCTGCAATCAGACTTGCTTACAAGTGGTGATGCAGCCTAAGGTGGAGCGCGCTTGCCTAGAAGATGCCTATTCACTCTTGATTTGAAGGTACCTATATTAAAAGAGGAGGGGAAAACGGAAGCCGGAAGGGCATTCCATATCCTTACTTACTTACTTATTTACTTACTATTGAGGTATATTTTGAACATTATAATATATAGGTTATATATCGGTGGGTGATCAGCTGGCAGGAACTAGGGGGCCCTATCGATCGCGGGGCCCTGGGCACTTGCCCAGAGTGCCCATTGGGAAAGAGGGGCCTGGCCAAGTGCTAGTCTATAAATTAAAAAAAAGTCTAAACTGGTTGGTTTACATTGTGAAGGCGGTTACCTCTGACTTGTTGCTCCAGCGTCATGATGACCTCGACGGCCATGTTGAGGATGCCCAGCTTCGTCTGCGGCTTGTCGCTCTTGAGGTGTGTCATACACATGCGCCCGAGCTCCTTTAGCGCTTCGTTTATGTCCCTTATCCTTATCCTGGGAATAAGTAAGTCATACTTTAAGTGTGAGATCTATAGATTGAACTTTGACTTTGCTTAGACTTAAGACATGGTTAAAACGAGACAGATCTATGTTACTCACATAAGTCCATCTCGTTTTAACTCTGAGTAAAGTCTGAGCCAAGTCAAAGTACGCTCTCTCAGCATACGAGTGTTTAATGGTAACATGGTTAAAGTGTTTTTGTGTTTTGTATGGGTTAGATATGCCTAATGTAAATATTAATTATCTATACTAATATTATAAATAGTTTGTGAGGTTGTACGGGGTAATCTCTGGATCTACTGAACCGATTTTGGAAATTCTGGTACCAATAGAAAGACACATTATTTGTGAGTGTCATAGGCTTTATTTACCCGAAAAATTAGGGAACTCCCGTGTGAATTTAGAAAACTTATTTCACGCGGACGAAGTCGCGGGCTTCTGATAGTTATTACTATTTTTGTTTTAACTGTTCTCTTCATTAAATGAAGGTGGAAATTATAATTATGCCGGAGTCAAGTGTTATTAGGATAACTTACTTCTGTGTTAAATATTATTATAGCTAGAAAAAAGTATCCATAATGAAGTAGTATTTTTTAAATGGAAGCTTCCAAAGATAAAGAAAGCCTATAGACGGCTAAACACCACCCATTTCAGTTGCACAGGGGATCCCCCTTACCAAAGATCGTATAATACTAGAGACCTCTACCGCACCGCACTTTTTGGGGAAGGAAAACATGGGGTGGTTCTGTTCTTTTTTGTCAGATAAGTGTGCGAATTGCGAGGCGAATCCCGAGTGCATCCTGATGTTATGAAAAGATATGTATATAATATATATATATCTTCATGTCTATCTGTTATGTGTATAAATAACGTCACAAATAATTTTGCTTAATATTTCAACATTAATGTTAGCTAAGCACACGTGGTAGGGTCACAGTATTAAATATTACATATACACAAAAATATTCACTTATATTATACCCCGAAAAATCAAATAAAACCACAGTTAGTTTTATTTTATTAAATCTTATTCTGTATATAACTTTTAAGAAAAAATGCATGCTTACGATTCCATTAAGATGCAAAATTAAACTTAAGTTTAAATATTATAGAAAGAGAGTTACTCAAGAAAATATGTCAGGCGTCGACAAATATATGTATATGTACTTAATACTTACAAAACGTTGATCTTATTAAAAATTCCTATTCTTTTCTTACTGAATTAATTAGAAAGAGAAGCATTGACGTATTAGTTTTCTATGTCAGATGAATAGGTACAATAATTTTGATGTAGATCTATAAGTACTTGTACATTGACAGTTTTAAAGGGGGACAGAATTATGTCTGAGATGTAAACCTGTCTCGTTTTAAGACAACGTAAAATTAAGCACTGTAGAACTGTCGTCACGTAACAATTATTTTCTTTCAAGAATACCATGCAAACATTCAAGCGAAAATGCATCTTATGTCTAAGGTAACAACACTCACCTTTCCCTGGCATTGTTGGCTTGCCGCCTCTCTTTCTCGCGCAGAGCTTTGGCTTGTGGGTCCATCTCATCGTCACCTTCGTCGGCGGAGGAGCAACTAGCATGCAAATATCAGCCTTGAGGACATTGGTTTTAATATACTTAATTGTAAATTTCGTATAACACTTAGTTAAGTGCCTTTTGTCCACTCATCCCTACCGTAGGGATAGGTGGAAAAAAAATCCACTCTTACCCCCCAGGGGGGATACATTAGTAGGGACTAGTGGAATAGCCCTATAATAACAAGGTATCAACATATCTTATACTTTAATCCTGAACGTTGGCACACGTTAAGCGATGACGTAATCTAAGAAAAAAAACTCCCTAAGGCGGGAAAGGTACGGCAGTTTTTTAGATAATAGTGCAAAATAAACACTGAGTCAATGTTAACATTTCTTTAACTTAAAGGAGTAAGCATTGCTTTGTGGTCTAGAACATGAAACCTTTGGGCTAATGTCTGTGGAGATTGACCGCCGTGGCCGAAATTCGGTCCGGTAGACATTATTATTGCACCCCACTCCCCCCATTACACAAAGAGTGAATGTTCAGATATTCCATTCGTACTAATCAGCCGATGGTGGGCCAGCTAGGAACAGAATGTGACGATTTTATTGACAAGAACATAAAATGACACCGTAGCTTTTACCATTTTGGTGCTGAACCCTAAAAATGGCTAAAACAAGCTTACCTCCGAAGCAAAGGCAGCGCGCGAGAGAGCTCAGCCGACCGCCTGTTCCATAAAAAACAACTAACTGACTAAATGCACACACAGCACACACAAAGCATGATGCATTCAGCGGTAGAAATCGTCACCAAAGTTGAAAACACATCCAAAAATCTATAGTATTCAATGAAGCAATGAAGCTGATACTTAGCGGTCGTGAGTCGTGACGTCACATAAGGCTCTGCCTGAAAATCAGCGCTGCAGTTATCATATACTGCAGCAACATGCTGAGGTAGCAGCCTTTTTAGCGATTGCACGGAGTAATTTTAGTAAGTATTTGTTATAGATAGATTGCATTGGTATTTTTAGTAAGTATGCTTAGTAAGTATTTTAGTCTGTAGTTAATTTCTCATTTTTGTGTTACTTTTCCGTGTAAAGCTAAATAAACATTTATTTATTTATTTTATTTTATTTATATAATACATCACGTACTGAGATAGGGAATAATTGTTTATTTTCTACTAGCTGATGCCCGCGAATTCGTCCGCCCGGTTTAAGTTTTTTTGATTCTCGCGACAACTCCTTAATTTTCCGAGATAAAAAGTAGACTTTCCAGGTCCTCAACTATACCCATGAAAAAAACCACGTCGATCTGTTGCTCCATTGAAGCAACAAACCAACAAACAAACACACTTTCACATTTATAATATTAATATGATACAATGTATAGTTTGCTTTAGATAATGGATTAATATTTTCAACTTTTGCGACGTGAGCGGGCTTATTATATAAATTCATTCTATTTTATAGCAAAGCACCAAGCAAGACAAAGTATGCTTCTAATACATTTATAAAAATATGTAACCAATATACCTAATGAGTTGTTTCTGTTAATGACATATTTCATCTCTCTCTCCCTAAGTATATGTCAAGTATTAAAGATAGTTTGGCAAAAACCATTTTCCACTACAGCCCATTATTGGTCGGCACTTTTTACTTTTGGACCAAAATGGATGATGTCCTTTATCCTAAACTTAAAAATCAAATATTCGCACAGTTAAATATAATTTTTATTTTACCTCCAATTGCGAAACGAGTACCTACAATCTAAACAGCGAAAAAACACACAGACAAACAGAAAGACACGAAAATATTTTACAATAGTAAAATTTTGAGTAATATGTTTTAATACTGTGACCCACGATTGTTAGCGTGACAGAAGCTCTGAAATTATAAATAAATGGTACGTTAGTATGTGTATTATGATGATGAGTTAATACAAGATATTTTGTTCAGTGTGCAATTGTTTTGAGTAAGACTTTGTGAGTATGGTATATTGTTTTTTGTTTTTTTTGTACGTCTTTCGACAGGTTCTCTCAGATGTTGTAAGCCGGAGTGAAATGGTCGTGGGTGTATGGAATAAAAATGTTGATGTATACAGGATGAGAGCTTGCGAGGATGATTTGTTTGTGTCAGGAAGGTGATTTATTTGGTGTAGTTACGTATGCCACTATGGTCCAAGATCCCAGAGCCGCCATAGCAATGTTTTTACGTACCTTTAGCATCTGATACCTACAAATTGGCCGTCGGCCCAACATAGCGAATATGCGTACGTTAAATCTACTTACCGAAGCTACTATATTACACACATTATGTTACTCAAATAATAAGTAAGGTCTGGCGGCTCTGGGATCGTAATGCCAAATAGAGTTGTAACGGATAACGGGAGAGAGTTTCGTGTTGTGACGTGGTGTATAGCTACCTCTCTCGCACGTTGTTGGCCTGGCGCCTCTCTCTCTCGCGCGCCGCCTTCGTGTCGGGGTCGAGGTCATCCTCGTCGGCCGAGGAGCAGCTGTACCCACCGCAGACGCATCACACGCTCGTTAGTATATCACAAGTACTATACGGACCAGCGTACCAGTACTATAGTGGTACGATGGACTATATAGCGGAATCGATAAGTTAACAAATCATGATGCCAATGGCCGGAAATAATAATGAATCTATCTGTAGTTACTCAGTAATGATTTTTCTTTCATATAATTAGACTCATTTGACTGTTTTTTTATGTTAAGAAACACAAATTAAATAGATTGTTTTAATTTCGGCCGTTAGATGGAGCTTAGCTTTGAAGAGAATGGAAATTTAATTAGACTCCTAATCAGTTTTTATGCAGTAAAGTACCGGCCTCTAAATCGCTTGGCGGCACGTCTTTTCAGACATCGATAGCATGGATGCCATTCCGCTATGCGAAGGAGGTTTTAGCTCTAGCCAAGGCCGAAGCATCCCACCAGACCAGCCCCCCGATTATGTAAGAATGGCCTAACAAAACGTCAAAGTTCGGCGTCAAAGTAAAATAAACCATAACAGCATTAAATAAGAGCTCAATTTCGTGTATCTACTCCCATACGTTTAGGGTATCGTACATACCTAAACGTATAAGAATGTATAAATACACGAAATTGAGCTCTAATACAATGCTGTTATGGTTTATTTTACTTTGACGCCGAACTTTTACGATTTGATCGACAATTCTTACATAATCGGGGGGCTTATCAGTGACAATTTAACATTTTATGAACTCTTAAGCTGCCCCGAACGGGAATTAAACCGGAAAAATTTCCACTAATTAATTTATAACACTACCCTCACCACTGCGCGATTTAGAGGTCATAGCATTTACGAGATATAATAACACAACAGTACCAAGACATCGATGATTGTTAAATCAGCTATACGGATCAATATTTTAAAAACTTTCGAAATTAATATAAATATTAAGCTCAGCCTTGCATTTGTGTGAGTTTCACGCGGGATGTTATTTCTTCCTATCTGCAAAGAAAACTCCTAACTACAATATATCATTGGCTGCTATATTTATTGTAGTTGGGAATATCGCGAAGATTTCTATCCAATTAGGGGTCATCCATAAAGTAAGTGTGACATTGTGTGACAAGGGGTGGGAGGGGTCCTAAGTTTCGTGACGTCACATTTCAAAATCTTTTAAGTGTTAAAATGCTTTTGAACTATGAACAAAAGTCTGTAAAGTCGGTTTACGGACGATAGTTTTACGTGATATCTAGAAGTTCTCTCTAAGCTCGCGTGGCGGCGTTCCAGTAGCAAAACTATTCGAACTGCTAGCTCTGACGTCACGCGAGAAGAGAGATAAATGTGTCAAAAGCCAACGCTTGGGCCGATCGTGCCTCTCTATCGCTCGTTCCGCGCTCTCACTTGCACGCTCAGGCTCAGGCGTAACGTGACAATTTTTCGTGCGTCACGAAATTAGTGTGACGTACTTTATGGATGACCCCTTAGGGAAGATAATTTAGGCGAAACTATAATAATGTGCTGTGTGTTCGCTCACACTAATGTTAGGCTCAGCTTATGCGTCTCGTGCTGAGATGTATAACGCGTACTTTGACTTGGCTCAGACTTTACTTAGAGTTAGAACGAGATGGACTTATGTGAGTAACATAAATCTGTCCCGTTTTAACCAAAATTCATAATTCAAATATTTTTTATTTAAATAAACTTTTACAAGTATTTTTACATCGTCAAGTGAATCTACCACTGGTTCGGAATGCCATTCCTACCGAGAAGAACCAGCAAGAAACCGGTGGTTGCTCTTTTTAAATAATTCATTTACAATTATTATTATATCAATGTGTACATAAGTAGCCGCTGTCCTTAGCATTGCTGGAGCGATCAAATCCAAGCTCCTTTATCATTTACATAATCTTCAACAGTATAATAAGCTTTTTTCAGGAGCATACTTTTAATGGCTTTCTTAAATTTGTGTACAGGCAAGTTTAAAATAGGTTGTGGAATTTTGTTATAGAAAAAAATGCTCATTCCCACCTTCTGACTTTTTTTCCATGTCTTAAGTCTAAGCAAAGTCAAAGTTCGCTCTAAGTATAGATCTCTCACTCGGAATGTACGTCAGTAAAGGTACTCACTACCGTCGCGAGCGCTTGGAGCCGGGCCCCTTGGCGAGCGCGTCCGCTGAGCCGGACGATGACGGCTTTGAGTCGAGACCTGAATCTGGCGGCTCTTTGCGTTTCTCTGTGGAAAAGCAGACAAAATATATAGACAAACTAGCTGACACCCGCGTCGTATGACCGCGTGGTGTAAGTTTTTTTTATTTCCTCGGGAAATCGTTTATTTTCCGGGACAAAAAGTAGGCTATGTGTTATTCCAGACTATGATCTACTTCTGTGCCAAATTTCATCCAGATCCGTTAAGCAGTTCGGGCGTGATTGAGTAACAAACATCCATCCATACATCCATCCAAACTTTCGCATTTATAATATTTACTAGCTGATGCCCGCGACTTCGTCCGCGTGGATTGAGGTTTTTCGGTTCCCGCGGAAACTCTTTAATTTTCCGGGATAAAAAGTATCCTATGTGCTATTCCAGACTATAATCTATCTCTGTGCCAAATTTCATCCAGATCCGTTCAGCCGTTGGAGCGTGATTGAGTAACAAACATACATCCATACATCCAAACTTTCGCATTTATAATATTTATTTGATGATATTTGATTATTTGATATTTGATAAAAAAAAGAAGCGTGCACTCACTGGTATTGGGCAGCAGATGTCTCTCCATCTTCACGGGCGGCTCCGCGTGCAGGTGGGGCAAAGCCCCCGCCGGGCCCACTCGACTCACTGCTGGAAAGCAAAACGTTTCTAACCATCGATATATATGTAGGTACTTACTAGATGGGCCCTTTCATAGAAAAACCAACAGCAAAATATAATATAATAATAATATAATAGAATAGCAGTCAAGGGCTAACTTGTAGCTGATTAAAAAAAAAAAAGTCGGGCGTCCGACTTGCAGAGCACGTTCCTCGCCTGTCATAAACCTGTCTTTGTCCCCGTCGTAGCGCTGTCACGGTCGCTCGTCGTGTAGACAATTTGTTATTATGTTAACATCTAATGTCTAATTATTGGCACTGTATAATTTTTAATTTAAGGTAAGATGATGTCGTCGCGTTGATTGCTGTTAAAATTTTTTAATAACAATCAACGACGACATAATAATTGCTAATATTTTTTTACAGGCACGCATAGCATATAGCTTATAACGTCTTTCAGAGTTGATATCTAGTAAAAGTCCCATCCACATGCGTCAGTTTTTATGCTGTTTACTTAAGTACTGCGCATACTTTAATACTGTACAAGAATCAGCTTTTCTAGTTATCGTTCATTTTTGGTAACAATAAACCGTCTTTGAACGGCCATATCTAGCGAAAGGCCCATCCACATGCAGGCAGACTGCAACTTTTATGATCAGTGGAGAGCTCTACATCCACCTAACACTGAATCAGACTTTCAGGCGATGGTTACCAAAAGTGCAGTTATCTCTTAGTCTATAAACAAATATACATAATTCTATAGGCGTATGTATGCATGTACCATCAGGTGATATCACAGTCAAGTGCTAATTTGTAGTGGATAAAAAAAAAACCACGCATTTCTCCGGAAATATTAATCGGATTGTTACCTGGCGGAGGCTGATGCGGATGGTGGACATCCTGAGGGTACAGCTCCGGCGCTTCCGCGTGGTTGCGGAGCACATTGATAGCGTCGTCCAGCCGCTCCTCCATCCGCGCGCCCTGCCACGGAAAGCAGTATGATATTAAAAGACTAACTCAAACTCATATTGTTTTATTCAAATAAACCCTGCCTGGCAGAGATCGCTACCTAAGCGATAAGGCCGCCTTTTGTATCCTACTTCTGTCTGTGTTTGTTTTATTTCCAATTTTGTTTTTGTTATTTTTACTTGTTGTGGTAGTACAAATAAAGTGTATAATAATAATAATAATAATCGTCGAGTGAATCTACCGCTGGTTCGGAATGCCATTCCTATCGAAAAGAACCAGCAAGAAACTCGGTGATTGCTCTTCTTCTTCTTGACACTTCTCTCTCTATCGTATGTATGTGATTCTGATTCTATTTTTTCATACTTAAATTGTTGATTAATAAATAGTCTAATACCGTTTTGTTTCATCTATACTAATATTATAAACAGGGGTATGTTTAATATAAGACTAAAGGATAGTATTGTAGGGGCCACGTAATATACCTCACACCTACATGATAAAATGCCAACAGATGGCGCTGTTAGATCTACGACGTCAACACGACGCAGCGCGAACAAAGTACTAACGTTAGCCAATCACGTGCCGCAGCCTGAATCACGATTACGAAGTTCTTTCGGAATTGAACTATAGAACTTTGAACCGGCTAGACAACCCCGAGCATGACACCGGCTCGAAGGAAGATCTTCTTATTGTCTCGGTCGTGCATACACTTACTTTTTTTTTTTAAAAGAAAGAGAACACTTACTTATTGTAATGTCTTGTTTTTAAAAAAAGAGCAACTGCTGAGTTTCTTGCCGGTTCTTCTCAGTAGAATTTTCTTTTCGAACCGGTGTAGATTCAAACCATGACGCAACATAAGACGTATGTCACTATGTCCTACATTTTATATATAAATTGAGTATTGAGAGACATAATAATTTATTTGTATGAATATGTGAAATTAAGATGTTTGTTGATGAATTAGACGCAACATATCCAGTCAGGCAACCCTGTTTAATACTGTAGTTAATAATTAAAAAGAAAAAGCTAAAAAAAAAAGAGGGGGAACAGCTTATGCTTTATACATGCCTCACACTAACACTCGCTGGGTTCAGTACTAATTATCATGCATTTAAAACAATAAATTGCACAAATTACCTTCAAGTGCTATAATATGTTGAACAGCACTGCATTAGGATGCCATCTGTCGGCCATCATTCTGATGTCATGCATCAAATGGCAACGGTCTAAGTGATACCGGGTCTCTATACAGAGCCCTGCTTAGCCACATCCCCAGACGAAGTGTGGACATGAAAGAACTCGAAGTTTTAATACGCTATAATCCGACAAAGCAGTCAAATCTATGTGGATTGCGATATTCACCGCCCAGTAAGCCGACAATTCGCACCGGCCGCGGCATAACACCACACCACACAAATATTCCAAATTGTTCTCAACGTACGTTTCACTCCGACACCGGAGTATCTTCAGGAGACGTTCACTCGACAATACACGATTGTTTTACAATCGAGTCAACATTACTGGGCGGTGAATATCGTAAGCTACACGCTGTACCATATAGATTTGGTTACTTTAGCGGATTATAGTGAATCATAACTTCAAGTTCTTTCATTATCATGGACTTCCGCAAAATAATGCCTGCTTCTATCCAACAGAAGACTTGTAGACTTCCACAGGCTGGTATGGATCCATGTGACTCACCCCAACGTCCGAATGACAGACGTTGCGCAGGAAGACAGTCTCTATCCAGAATCCTGTATAGCCACATCCCCAGGAAGAAAGAAAGAATAAGTGTACGTCCACAGGCTGGAATGGATCCATGTAACTCACCGTTACCGTTACGGCGCAAGCTTCGGAAGTAGCTAGCTGATGATATTTGTAGAGAGGCAGGATTAGGATCAAGTGTGTACGTGATACGTCCTCACTCCTCACTGGTATGGATGGGTGTGACTCACCACAACGTCGGAATGCTCGCGCAGGAAGACCGTCTCTATCCAGAGTCCAGCGTAGCCACATCCCCAAGAAGAAAGAAGAAGTGTAGACGTCCACAGGCTGAAATGGATCCATGTAACTCACCATTACCGTTACCGTACCCGCGCAAGCTTTGCCGACGATATTTGTAGAGGGGGGAAGTCTTAGGACTAAGTATGTACGTCCACAGGCTGGTATGGATCCATATAACTCACCCCAACGTCAGAATGCTCTCTCAGGAAGACCATGGCCTCGTCTAGCTGCCGCTGCTCGGCCGGCGCGCCCTGGGCATCGGTTACCGTTACCGCGCGAGCTGCGGAGCTAGCTAGCCATACATATTTGTAGGGGGGAAAGGGGGTAGCACGTGGTTTATACCTCAAGAGGAAAAAATGAACCCTTCTAGGATCACTTCGTTGTCCGTCTATCAGTCTGTCAACCACCTTTTCTCGGGAACGCGTGGAGGTATCAAGTTGAAATTAATATCAAATACTTAGGTCTACGTGGTGATTGATATCGTTACATTGAATCGTTATGTTGAACATTGATGACTCGAAATTCTCATATCTAAAGGCGGGAAAGGGGCTAACTTAAAATTTTGTTGCTGAGATCTTATCAAAACAAAAGGTGAAGGAGGAATTTAAAGCTTCAAAGTAGAAACTGTGAGGAAAGGAGGCGTATTTTGATTTTTTTGTCTGTGTCAAATCACGTGAACGAAGTCGGGAGGAATTTATTTAATTTTTACTTCAGCTGTAATATTTACATTTTAAGGTCCTTAGTCAAGATTTGTTTGATTAGAAAGTAGCAAAAACACGAAAAAAAAATCACGATAGTTCTAAACTAATGACTAACTACAAATTACAAAGACTACCCAAGACTACTTTTTATTTACAAAAAAATAAAATAAAGAACGGCTATTAGCTCCACGCTCGCTATTAAAAACACAGAAAAACAACATAAAACACAAAAAAAAACGGTGTGAACGCTGCACAAAATGTATGCTTTCCGCGATACAAACTTAAACGACAATTGAATTATTTTGATAAATTTAAAATACCACACCATTTTTTCTTTCTAAATCAAACTTATAAACACAACATCAAAAAGAAAATCAACTGAATAGATCATAAATATTACAAAAAGAAAACTGAAACAGCTCAATAATAAATTATTCAATGTCATTAAATCTTGTTTTCAAAACATAGTTAGTAACATCCATGCGAGGGGATCATGCCAAAAAGTAAAAATGATACGTAAACAGATTTATTTTGAAAATGTAATTGCAACACTTTTGAAAATTAGCAACAAATCAACGCAACAGGGTAGATGACTTCATTCTTTGAATATTTTCGTTTTGTTTCAATATATCATTCCGTAAATACGAATGCAATTCTTAGGCAGAGATCTATAGAGTGTACTTTGACTTGGCTCAGACTTTGCTTAGAGTTAATACGAGATGGACTTATGTGAGAGTAACATAAATCTGTCTCGTTTTAATCATGTCTCTAAGCAAAGTCAAAGTTCGCTTTAAGAATCTCAGTATTAGAGTGCTTGTGATCTCTTCAATTCTGTCTATGATATTGGGATAGCTCGCATCAAAAATATGGACAAATGATACTTTTTAACCCGGATAATATAATATATTCCACGATTCTTTGAAACAAATCAAATTCACCCTATAAAATATTTGAGTAATCTACTTTATTGCGATTATTGCATCTAGGAAATCAAGTTCCATGATAGAGGGGCCATACTGCCAACGCGGGTTAAAGCCATATTGTTTCGTTATAGTTAACTTTCGTGATTAGAATTATAATCCTTACTAGCTGATGCCCGCGACTCTGTCCGCGTGGATTGAGGTTTTTTGGTTCCCGCGGGAACTCCTTAGCTTTCCGGGATAAAAAGTAGCCTATATGTTATTCCAGACTATAATCTATGTCTGTGCCAAATTTCATCC
This sequence comes from Erebia ligea, assembly GCA_917051295.2. Taxonomy (NCBI): domain Eukaryota; kingdom Metazoa; phylum Arthropoda; class Insecta; order Lepidoptera; family Nymphalidae; genus Erebia; species Erebia ligea. Next base: position 472,811 of record OU785246.1, read on the forward strand.
AGATCCGTTTAGCCGTTCAGGCGTGATTGAGAAACAAACATCCATACATCCATACATCCATCCAAACTTTCGCATTTATAATATCTATATTTGAATTTGATTGAAGTGAAACTTCTTTAGAATCGTTGTGATTGGAAAATTCGATGAAACGAAAAAGCGACACCAAAAAGAGACAAACATATTCATAATAGGATTTAGCCTGCGAGAGAATGAGATGGAATACATGTTATATTTATCTCATTATCTCGTAGGCTACTTTTCTGAAGTTTCACTTCTGCCGTGTGTGAATTGCACACACACACTTTTTATTTTAGGAATATCTTAGTCAAGGTACGTGACGTCAACTGTAATTTTGAGTAATATTGCTTAAGTATTGCTTTAAGCGTTGGCAGTATGGCCCCAGAGGTTTGGAATAACCCGGGGTTGTTTACTCACCATGACAGGGGGAAAGACCACGTGTTGGTGTCCGTTGGGTATGACGGGTCCGGGGATCGGTGCATGGGGGGTGGACGCGGTGGGGGGCGAGGACACTCCCGTTGATACCCAGTTCGCTTGCTGGAAACCATACAGTTTTGTATTAAACACTTTGCTGTAAAAGTAAAAATAAAAAAAATGTAATTTGCGTACAGATGGGAAATTACCACCACCATCACCACTACTACAGTCTACAGCCCATTAACGTCCCACTGCTGGGCATAGGCCTCCACTCTCATAGGAGAGAGGGAGTTAGAGCTTAGACCCACTACGCTGCTACAATGCGGGTTGGCGGGCTCCGATGGGAAATTAAGACTACCATTATTACAAAATATAATAGAGATAAATAACAATACGTATATTGGCTCTTTTCACTTCTTTTCAAACGTCAAAACGCGTGCTTTGCATGGGATTTAGTATGAAATATTGAATAGTGACGTCATAAAAGTTCGACGCACTTTTATACTTTAATCGATAGTTTGAAATAGTTATTCAGCATACAAATAACAGGGGACGTGGATATTACTACTTTTGGGAGATCCTCTATTTGATAATCACTAAAAAATTATTTATTTGAATAGTTGTCAAATACCCAAATTCTACAATGCACTGTTGTAAAGCGACTATCGTGTCGAAAATGTCGTGTCGGTTTTTGTATAATAATGCGGCTAATGTACGAGTACATACACACAGTGTAATTAAGAAGAAAAGTGATTGTCATAATGTCAATGCTAGAAATAAAAATAAACTTGTAATGCCTGCTTCTAGGCTTAGTAAAACTAGCAATTCATTTGTTGGAAACAGTGTCCGCTTCTACAATAAGCTCCCAGAGTTCCTTAGTTAAGATGATTTGTGAGATGGTGATAATGAAAAAAAACCCGGCTGAGTTTGTTGTGGGCTCTACTCATACCAGACGGTACTACTTACGCATCCGAAATATGGTCGCTGATTATAGGCCTGATAAGAAGGCTTCAGAGTCACTCAGCGGGCGATGGAGAGGGCTATGTTGTTAGTGTCCCTACGTGATCAAATCCGAAATGAAGAGATCCGTAGGAGAACCAGAGTCACCGATATAGCCCGAAGAGTTGCGAAGCTGAAGTGGCAATGGGCGGGGCACATAGTTCGGAGAACCGATGGACGTTGGGGTCCAAAGGTGCTGGAATGGCGACCCCGCACTGGAAGACCCCCCCACACGGTGGACAGACGACATCAAGCGAGTCGCAGGGAGTCACTGGATCCAGGCGGCGCGAGACCGTGGCTTGTGGAGGACCCTACAGGAGACCTACGTCCAGCAGTTGACGACGACGAAGACGACGACGGACGTCAACAAGTGTAGTGTACCTACCTAAATTGAATAAATATTTATGACTTATTGTCTACAACCGACCTGTCCGTTGTGGTGCTGGTGGTGCTGGTGGTGCGGCGAGTGCTTGAGCGGCGGGTAGAGGCGCGCGTGCAGCGGCGGCGGCGAGTGCACCGGCGTCGACGGCGACGACCCGTACGAGGATAGGCTGCCCGCCTCGCCGCCCGCTCCTGGAGTACTCGCCGCGCCCGCATACATCTGCACAGCGAACGACAACTTTGAACAATCTACCTCCCATATTTCCATTTTCCTCCCATATCAACATTCACGTACCTACCGTTGGTTGGCGTGGTCGTCTAGTGGCGAGCGACTACTCAATATGCCGACCCAGTTTTTTGCTTACTTTGTGAAATAAAGTAATATGTAACAATGGCGCAATCTAAGCGCTCCGATAAAATAGTTGTGAACGAGTGTCTTGCCTTGATGAATGAGGTGAGCCTGGGGCAAATCTGCACGGCGAGTTTCACGGAAGCTGATATTTCGACAGCCAAGGAGACTTTGGCCGACTCCGCCGTGACCACCATAATTCGCTTGACGACAAGGCAGAAGGATGGACGCGGCCTAAAAGACCTCCAGGATATTATCCGGGTGCTGAAACAACCCGATCCAGATGACGTCCCGACCTACGTTGCGCAGGATCTCAACAAGCTGCCGCCTGTGACCTTCGACCATGTGGGTGTCACGCGGCTGCTTAAAGACATAACATTGTTGAGGGCTGATGTCATCGATTTACCAACTAAGGATACAACATTACCTACAAATTAATACTCAAAAAGCGTCCACAATCGCTTATACAACCCCAGCTATAGATAATAGACAAAGAGACACCAAACGGTTCACAAAAACCAACCATTTAGCTTTATATTTAGGGTTCAATTTTGTAATAACAATTCGACACATACGACATTTTGTCGCCTAGTGTACTCATGCGCGACTGAGGCAAAAATTGTTCATTGTGCACAATTTGACCGTGCCGTTTTTTGCGTTTCGATGGTGCGTCTAAGGTATTGGTAAGTCAATGGCTGATGTGAACAAACTCACCGGCTGCATGGGCGGCTTGGCGACGAGCATGGGCTCGCTGGGCGAGTGCACGGGCGCCGCCGCCCGGAACGACGACATGGGCGGCAGCGGGAGCTCCGCGCCGCCCGCCGCGCCCGCGTCCGCCGCCGGAGCGCCCGCTATGCCTGCAAGCAAAACATCACATTCGCTACATGAGATAACATATTTTTTTTATTTTTATCCAATACAAGTTAGCCCTTGACTGCGATCTCACCTGATGGTAAGTGATGATGCAGTCTAAGATGGTAGCGGGCTAACCTGTTAGGGGCATGGCAGTTATATTAAAACCCATAGGTACCCCTAATCGGTTTCTACACGGCATAGTACCGGAACGCTAAATCGCTTGGCGGCACGTTTTTGCCGGTAGGGTGGTATCTAGCCACGGCCGAAGCCTCCCACCAGGCCAGACCAGTGAAAATTCAGAAATTATAAATTCCCAAATTCACCCCGCCGGGGATCGAACCCGGGACCTCCGCACGTTAAGACAACAGCGCTACACACTGCGCCACAGAGGTCGTCAATTTACTTACTAGATGAAGCCTATTTCCTTCCCCGGGATGAAACCTGTCTCTGTACCAAATTTCATCAAAATCGGTTAAGTAGTTGGGCAGTGAAAGCGTTATAGCAGACAGACAGACAGACACACTTTCACATTTATAATATTAGTAGGTATGGATTGCAAAAATACACGTGCATTTTTTTTTGGAATCAGTGTACCAATATGGCGTGCAATTAGGTATTTGACAACTAGTCAAATCAGCAGCTTTTTTTCAAACACCAAAACGCCTGCTTAGTACGGGATTTTGTATGAAATACCGAATTATAACATTATTAAAGTTAACATAATAACAACGGTATCTTAAAACTAAACCACCAACACCCAATAACGTCCCAATGCTGGGCACAGGCCTCACCTCTCGATAGGAGAGAGGGAATTAGAGCTAGACCCACCACGCTGCTCTAATACGACGGCGGGCTTTAACGACTATTATCATGTTAGTGATAGTCCGGGACCGACGGCTTAACGTGCTCTCCGAGGCACGGGGGTGAAACACCGCCAACTTCCTAACTCCGGGCTGGTACTGACTGGAAAAGTCAGAAGAACTCAATACTTAATTATGTCCCGACCCGGGACTCGAACCCGGGCCCTCGTCGGCCGCAGTCGAACATGCTAACCACTAGACCAACGAGGCAGTTAATTAATAACAACGGTATCTTAAAGCGTATATCTATATATAGTATAGTATATACATCTATATATATAAAATTCAAAGTCCTGACTGACTGACTGACTGACTTATATATCAACGCACAGCCTAAACCACTGGGGCTAGAAACTTGAAATTTTGACAGTAGGTTCCTTTTGTGACGTACGCGCACACTAAGGAAGGATTTTTCAAAATTCCACCCCCAACGGGGTGAAATAGGGGTTGAAACTTTGTATGAAAGTCATTCATTTTTCAAGTTAAAGCCATGAAACTTGATATTTGAGCTTTCGGGTAAATATGAAGAAGTACGTTTTCACCATTTCTGAAATTTCGATCCCCAAGGCCGTTAAATAGAGTTTGTCCTTCAATCACACCGCAGCAACGGATCAACGTGATTTTTTGCACGGGTATAGTTGAGGTACCTTGAGGTGACAGGCTACTTTTTATCCCGAAAAATTAAGGAGTGCCTGTGGGGGGAAAATAACTTAAACCACGCGGACGAAGTCGCGGGCATAAGCTAATATCGGTATAAAAAAAGCTAAACTACTACAAGTAAATAAATAAATAGGTTAAACCCTAATGGGTGAAAAGACAAGTGTGTTGCCGTGTTGTAGACCGCAAGGCGGGTACACGGCCAACAAGGAGACAGCAGGGGGTTTAGCCGATAAGAGTCCGGCACTACCCATCGGGTGTCCATGAGGATTTCTACTGCTGTATAAACAAAAAAAAAAACAAAAAAAAAAAGCTGGCGGCTCACCTGGCGACGTGGCGTAGGGGTCGTGGTGGTAGGGCGGCGGCGGCGGCGGCTGGTAGTAGCCGGCCGCCCACTCGCCGCCGTAGTAGGGCTCCTGGTAGCCGGCGCCGTTGCCCGCGCCCTTCGGCGACGCGTACCGGCTCGGCGAGTCGTGCCCGAACTCATCGCTGCCATACTGGAAGGGAGAGAGAAGACAAATTAGTTAAAGATCTACTTTTAAACTCTTCAACTCTTTTACAATCTCGCATTGTCGAGTCAACATCTCCTGAGGATGCTCCGGTTTCGGAGTGAAACGTACGTTGAGATTGATTTGGAGGATTTGTGTGGTGTGGTGCTGTGCCGGTGCGAATTGCTGGGTGGTGGGTGTTCGCATGCTATTGGTGAAAGACACGCACTGTACCACAAAGATTTGTCTGCTGCAGTGGCGGATTATAGCGAATTAAACTTTTAGTTCATTCATTATCATGGACTTCCGCAAAGTAACACCTGCTTCGATTCAATATTTTAAACTCTTCGCAGCACGGGTCCTCTCTGAGTGGGCCCGTAAGGGCCAAGCTGGGGTACGGGCATCGGGGCATGGCGGGGCGCGGGGTAACGCTGTACCCCGATGTTTCTCTTCTAGCCGTTGACAGCTAGGAGAAGAACAGATCACCCAACCAACAAATCAAAACTAGATGTCGCTACAGCATCTTCAATCATTCGCCATAGAATCCGACTCTGAATCGCGCTAACATTTTATCTACCGAGCACTATATCGCAAAGTAGTTCTATGACAAAACGGAAGACCAGCTGGGTCCCCGAGCATAACACAAGCCCTGAAGAGATCTTTATATTGGTAACTAAGATCACATCATCTGCTTGCTGCAACTTCATAACTCCTAGTTTCTTATAGTCGTCTTAAGACACATATTCGGGAGGGTCGGTCGCGCGTCGCCGATGCGAGCGGACGTGTACAGTGCAGTACAGTGCAATATGACGTATTAAAAAAGTTGTGTATGGTCTAAGTGTAAGACTATGGCGACTAAGACTATTGTTATCAATGAGTTCTTAACTTTTGTGCAAAATAAGATAGATGTCTTAGATGAGTTAAGTATTGTGCAAATCTGTGCTACAAACTTTACGGACTTGGAGATCGAAGAAGGCAAGAAAGCACTATACAGCGCGTGTGGTGACGGCGCGGTCAGAAACATACAGAGGAAAGGGGAGGATAAGAGGAAGAAAAACATTAAAGACGTCATTAAACTTCTGAAAGAAATTGACCCAGATGTGACTCCAACCTTTGTTGCGAGGGATTTGAATCGTCTACCACCTGTCTCCTTTGATCATGTGGACGTAACCCGCCTACTGAAGGACATGTCTATGATGAGAGCAGAATTAACTGACTTTAAGACGAAGTTCAGCCTTGAGCTGGTGGATTTTCGGTGCTCTTTGAACTCGCAGAACGAACGTGGTGTCAGCACATCTCAGACTATGACGACTCCTAAGAAGAAAAAATCACCCATACAGCGGACCCCGCTACCGCTTGTGACTGCACCGCGCCCCATTCTTGTGAATGAAGAAGTTACGCAGAGCTCGCACACTCCGACTTATCGTGACATCGTGCAAGACAAGGATCGTTCGCGCCAACCGAAAAGCACCCGTACGCAGAGCTCATGTTCGGGTGATATTGGCCTAGCTGAGGACTGCACAGTTGTGCGCGATGTACCGACTGAATCTAAGGAACTACCTTCAAACGATGACTCGTTGTTTAAAATAGTAGAATATAAAAAACGTAAATCTAAAAATTGTAATATGAGGGGAACCTCGGTGGGCCAATGTAAAATTCAGGTCGCAGAGCCAGTATGCTCGATATATATTTCTCGCGCCTTAAAAACTGTTTCGGAAACGAATATTGAGGAGCATATACATGACATGGGGGAGGAGTGTCTTAGTGTTGAACGACTTGCACAAAACAGAGAAACCTCTTTTAACTCCTTCAAGGTTAGAATACATGCATGTAAGATCGATAAATTTTTAGATGCGAAGTTCTGGCCTGCAGGGCTTGTATACCGGCGTTTTAAGGAACGACAGTTACGTACAGCTTTAAATAACAAACATTAATATGGGAAGTACACCTACTGATATTACCTTAGCTACCTTTAACTGTCGTTCTTTAAAACGATCTGCCGAACAAATTAGAAAATTGACCGAGACTGTCGACATTTTGGCCTTGCAGGAAACTTGGCTACTCCCCCATGATCTAGGTGTAGTAAATGAGCTCAATCAGCTGTTTAGTTGCTTCGCAAAATCGGCGGTTGATACCTCGGCTGGAGTTCTAAAAGGCCGACCATACGGTGGACTTGCGTTGATGTGGCGTAAATCATTGTTTCCCTGTGTATCCATTATAGACTGTACCAGTGACAGATTGGCGGCCGTACAAATTGATCTTGGTGGACGCCATATCCTTGTCATGAGCGTTTATTTACCATATGATGATGGAAATGAAGACAGCTTAACAGACTTCATAAGTTGTTTGGGAAGCATTGAGGCCGTCATCAGTGATAACGACGTTGAGGTTGTCTACGTATTAGGCGACTATAATGCACACTGTGGTACCAGATTCGGTAAAGAGCTAGTGGCCTTCTGCGCTGACCACTCACTCGTGTGTGCTGATACTGAATTTCTAGCTCCGGACTCGTTTACACATGTAAACGATGGCAGTGGGACTAAGCGCTGGTTAGATCATTGCGTTGTGACGGCTGCTGCGCATGCGACGGTTACCTCCGCTTGTGTGGATCTTGGAGTTTATTGGTCAGACCACTATCCCCTTCTAGTTAAGTGCAAAATGGATATCATCCCCAAGAAAATTACAATCTCTACAGAAAGTAATCCACTATCTGGTGTTCACTGGGGTAACAGAGGAGTGGAAGAAATTAGTCGATATAATAGATATTGCTGTGATAGCTTAAGTGTTTTCAATTTATCTAGTCATTTTTTAAACTGTACAGATTGTAATATTAATTATTGTAAGATATGTAATGCCCATTTAACTTTATTGGATAAGTATTATGACAGTATAGTTAAGGTTCTACAAGACTGTGCTAAAAATAGTGTTTGTCACGATGTACCAGCAAGGCATAAGAAAGTCTTGGGGTGGAACTACCACGTCCGTGAGAGTCATCAAAAGGCGAGGTATTACTTTAACTGTTGGCTATGGTATGGTAGACCGCAATCTGGTGCAATCTATGATAAAATGGCGGACAGTCGTAAGGTTTTCAAAAATAAATTGAAGTGGTGCCAAAATAACGAGGATCAGATAAAGATGGACATATTAGCGTCACACCAGGCTGACAGAAATTTTGTTAAATTCTGGAAGGCTACCAAACGCCTTAACTATAAAACTAACTTACCAGTAAGCGTCGATGACGTCCAGGACCCGAAGCTAATTGCCAACTTATTTTCGCACCACTTCAAAGTGGATCCATTACCCGCTCGTAGCGCAGAATGTGCACCTTTTCTTAGTGAAAAGGACATAAATGACGAAACTTCTCACCGCTATTCAGCCGGCGATGTGGCTAGTGTGGTGATGAAAATGAAAAGAGGTAAGGCCTCAGGATTTGATGGGCTGAGTTTGGAACACATTTTGTATGCAGGTGACAACATGTTTAATATACTGGCAGAACTGTTTACCATATGTGTAAACGTAGGTTATTTGCCAAACAGCCTCATGAGGACTGTGGTGGTTCCTGTCCCCAAAAATAAAACCGGTGACCTTTCCAGCCTTAAAAACTACAGGCCGATTTCCTTAGGGACTATTATAGGCAAAATACTGGAAAGGTTAATGTATTCTGATATAAATGAGAATATTAGAATCGATGACGCGCAGTTTGGTTTCCGTCCCGGGCTCTCAACAGATTCTGCTATCTTCAGCCTCAAATCTACGGTCAACTACTATACCAATAGGCACACCTCCGTATACGCATGCTTCTTAGACCTAAGCCGAGCTTTTGACTTAGTAAATTACCAGTTGCTATGGCAAAAACTCATTACGTCCAATGTACCGCGAAAGACTGTAGATCTGTTGAGATACTGGTACGGAAACCAAACGAATTTTGTGAAATGGGGCGACGCCACCTCTAATGATTTTAGATTAGAATGTGGCGTTCGTCAAGGAGGGCTAACCTCTCCGGACCTTTTCAGCTTATATGTAAATGATCTGATTGAGGAACTTAGAAGTGCTAGAGTAGGATGTCATATAGGCACAACATGCATAAATAATATCAACTATGCTGACGATATGGTACTTCTAAGTCCCTCAATCAATGGTCTTAGGCGGCTACTAAACATCTGTGAAAATTATGCAAGAAGTCACGGTCTCAAGTATAATGTTAAAAAGACGCAGATGATGGTTTTCCGCGCGGGTAAGGGTCCGGAGAGGATCCCATCGGTTTTCCTAGATGGAGTACCGGTAGAAAGGGTGGAGCGATTCAGGTACTTGGGGCATATTCTAACTGAGGATCTACGCGATAACGAGGATATTGAACGTGAAAGGAGGGCTCTGGCCGTTAGGTGTAACATGCTCGCACGCCGGTTTGCGAGGTGTAGTGCTGAGGCAAAGCTGACGCTGTTTAGAGCATATTGTCAATGCTTCTACACGGGTCAGCTTTGGGTCAACTACACCAAAAGTGCACGTAGCAGCATCAGAGTACAGTATAATAACGCATACCGTATTCTGATGAGACTGCCTAAATACTGCAGTGCGTCGGGCATGTTTGCCGACGCCAGAGTCCCCGTTTACTTTGCAATTATAAGATCTCGGGTTGCGGCGTTTTGGTCCCGCATTCGCACCTCTGGAAACGAGATCCTCAGTGTATGCTCTGGGTGCCCGGATAATGCCATCGTAAGGTACTGGCTTGCTGTACATCGTGACAGGAACCGCAAATAGGTTTAAATTGTGCACTATGGACGCGTGCCACATCAGGGCATTTTATTTATTTTATTTTACAATTTTAATTTTATGTTATGATAACGTTTATATGACTTTTTTATTCGTAAATTTATCTTTTGTATTTCTTATGGGTTTATTGCCTGAAAATAAACGATTTATTATTATTATTATTATATTATATTGGACTACTTTTCTAATAATGTAAAAGTAGTCCGAAGGAAGTATATTGCATGAATTGCCCCAACAGTGTTTTGCACGAATACTCAAGGATGCTGGACGAGTGAATAAACAGTGTTAATTTAAAAATACTAATAACATCTTAATGATCGTTTCTCGTTTCTAATTCAAACCGCTAGGGTATGGACTGCCCTTCCGGCTTCCGTCTTCCCCTCCTCTTTTAATATAGGTACCTTCAAATCAAGGGTGAATAGGCATCTTCTAGGCAAGCGCGCTCCACCTTAGGCTGCATCACCACTTACTAGCAAGTCTGATTGCAGCCAAGTGCTAGCCTATATATGTATTAAGAAAAAAAAAAAAGATAACTTATCTTACGTAGTACTTGTCTATATTCATCAAAAACTTTAAGTTTTTGATTCTACTTACTAAACAGTTCTGTGCTTTTCGTATGCACTAGTCTATTGATGACGCATTGAATAGTGTAATTTATTTTAGAGCAGTCAGTTTTTATGAAATTTGTTTAAAAATCGTACAACAGAAGTTGATCAGTATCATTTAAAAACAACCATTAATTTATAACTGTGCATTGTTGAGTCAACATCTCCTGAGCATTGCTCCGGTGTCCGAGTAAAATGTACGTAAAGTTTATAATCGCTTCATACCCTCATAAACTTCGTTAGCAAGGAAGTGATTTTTGTTTATCATTTTCACCGGTTATACATGTTTCGAAGTCATGGCCAGGAGATACGCTTATCTGATAATGGAAAGCTCATTAGGAAAGTCATCGTCCGTGTAATCAATGACGTAAGCGCAAAGCAAATATGATAAGTGATAGCTGTTGCCATTACTTTTAATAATTATAATTAACATTATTTTCCTCTATAATAAATATTTAAAAAAATATATTTTACATGAAAAGTAAAACGCCGATCCGTTGTTCCGTTGCAGCGTGATTGAAAGATAAACCAACAAACCAACAAACCAATAAATCAACAAACCAAAACTTTATAATATTAGTATGATAATTCAAAATCTATACTAAGGAGTACCTTAAGTAATAATTAAGCGAGTGTGAGTACTCAGTGCGGCAGTTAGGCCGGTATCAAAAAACCTACATCAACTAAGAACACGTTCTCAAGTATTGGTTAATCTATGCTGAAGACCGGTCTTAGCTGGTGCCGGTATATTAATACTGGCCCTAGTAGACCCCTACTAAGAAAGGGTTCAGGATTTTCAGCGGTGCGAAGCCGGGTGATCAGACAATATCATCGTCACCATATCAAATCAGTATGAACGTGATAAGATTTTAATTTATCACCGGATATGCGTAACGCAATTTGGTTGAAAGAACTCTGACCTTGAACTTGCGCTGTGGGTAATCATACTAATATTATAAATGCGAAAGTGTGTTTGTTTGTTGGTTTGTTGGTTTGTTTGTTTATTGGTTTGTCCTTCAATCTCGCCGCAACAGTGCAACGGATCGACGTGATTTTTGTCATGGATATAGTTTTAAGGACCTGGAGAGTGACATAGGCTACTTTTTATCCCGAAAAATTAAGGAGTTCCCGCGGGAATCAAAAAAATTTAAACCACGCGGACGAAGTCGCGGGCATCAGCTAGTTTTTTTATAAATATTTAGGGCTGGTGTCCATTAAGCTCGCCGAGCCGAGTCACATCGAATCGCAGTAATTCGCCACCTATACACTTATAAGTACATATTGTTAGATGGAAACTTAAATACAATTTAGGTATGGTATCCCTACTAAGGTTTTGTAGAGTGGCAACACTGAATTCAGGGAACTCTATTATTATCATCTAAGATGACAGATGTGTGTCCGTGTAAATTGCTGAATTAAAGTATTTTAAATGGATAAAACAGTGTTTGGATTTAATAATATATTATTTACATAAGCACAAATAAATGTCAACTCCCTTCAAAAACTTGTCCTGTAACCGATTGCCTACAAGTTTGGAGCGGTTCTGAGAACAATAAGATATTGCCTTATAGATGAAAAGTCGAAAGTGGAGCAAGCACTTACTATTACTACCTAGTGAGTGAGATAGGCACTGGGTATCCATTTTCCCGATAAAGGCCCTAGTGAGTGAGATAGGCACTGGGTATCCATTTTCCCGATAAAGGCCCTATAGTGAGTGAGATAGGCACTGGGTATCCATTTTCCCGATAAAGGCCCTATAGTGAGTGAGATAGGCACTGGGTATCCATTTTCCCGATAAAGGCCCTAGTGAGTGAGATAGGCACTGGGTATCCATTTTCCCGATAAAGGCCCTATAGTGAGTGAGATAGGCACTGGGTATCCATTTTCCCGATAAAGGCCCTATAGTGAGTGAGATAGGCACTGGGTATCCATTTTCCCGATAAAGGCCCTAGTGAGTGAGATAGGCACTGGGTATCCATTTTCCCGATAAAGGCGATTGGCCGCGCGCGCCAAAAATAGAAAATCATAACTTCACAAAGCACAATGCGTACAGTCGTATTGAGAAATCTTTAGAGGGTTAATAGCTGATGCCCGCGACTTCGTCCGCGTGGATTGATGTTTTTTGGAACTCTTTAGTTTTCTAGTAGTAAGTAGCCTATGTGTTATTCCAGACTATGTCTATGCCAAATTTCATTCAGATCCCTCCAACCGTTCTGGCGTGATCGAGTGACACACGAGTACATCCATCGAGCCATCCATCTAAACTTTCGCATTTATAATATTAGGGACGTCAGGGTACGTAATACATAGAAAATTTACTGTCATTTTAAAGTAATACTGCTTTTAGCGATGGCAGTAACCCCCCAGTTTTAGTGTGAGATCTATAGAGTGACCTTTGACTTTGCTTAGACTTTTTTTTTTTATCCACTACAAGTTAGCCCTTGACTGCGATCTCACCTGATGGTAAGTGATGATGCAGTCTAAGATGGTAACGGGCTAACCTGTTAGGGGCATGGTAGTTATATTAACCCCTATTCGTTTACTACACGGCATCGTACCGGAACGCTAAATCGCTTGGCGGCACGTCTTTGCCGGTAGGGCGGTAACTAGCCACGGCCGGAGCCTCCCACCAGGCCAGACCAGGGAAATTCAGAAATTATAAATTTCCAAACCCTGCCGGGGATCGAACCCGGGACCTCCGCACGTTAAGGCAACAGCGCTACACACACACTGCGCCACGGAGGTCGTCGCCTTAAGACATGGTTAAAACGAGACAGATTTATGTTACTCACATAAGTCCATCTCGTTTTAACTCTTATGCTGAGCCCCCCAAGCCGATGAAATCGTTAAAGTTCTACGGCAAAGTAAATAAACCATAACAACATTAAATTAGAGCTCAATTTCGTGTACCCATTCTTATACGTTTAGGTATGTACGATACTCTAACGTATAAGAATGGATACACGAAATTGAGCTCTAATACAATGCAGTTATGGTTTATATTACTTTGACGCTGAACCTTTAGACTTAAGACATGGTTAAAAGTAAAACGGGACAGACTTATGTTACTCACATAAGTCCATCTCGTTCTAACTCTAAGTAAAGTCTGAGCCAAGTCAAAGTACGTTCTATAGATCTCGGCATAATTACTTTCAGAACAAACCGGTATCGATATCGCAAATAAAATCTAAATAGAAATATCAATTTGCAACCGGCCGCTGCACTGGGTCTAGATTATAATATTTACATTACAAAAGGCGGAGGTGAGTAACTGTGCGTTTGTCTGTGTTGTGCAACTGTTGCCACTACTGAACTTAGAAAGCTGTCGGTATAGTAAAAAATAATAATTTTCCATCAAAACTTGAATCCCTTTTTTTTTTATCGCGAGATAGGCTAGCGCTTGACGACAATCATTCATAGTGCAAAGCAATGATCAGGTCTAGGTTGGAAGTTGGAACGCGCAGATTACAGTCTGGAATAACATAGGCTATATATTATACCTACTGGAAAGTAAAACCAAAAAACCTCAATCATCATCATCATCATCAGGCATCATCTAGTAAGGTTTTATCTAAAACGCGTACGTCAACCATTTTATAAAATAAATAAATTGGTAGTAATTGCCAATAGAAGTGAAAACAAATAATTTAAATAATTTAAAAAAAAAATTAAAATACAAACCCTAAAACCTTAATTAAAGTTTACATCTCTCATATTCGGTAAGTAGGTCCTTATTACCCCCAAATGGAGCTTGTAGGTGACCAATTAGCGCTCTAGGGTAATAATGTAGCTAGAAAAGCCCTAGAGCGGTAAGTAATTAAAAAAAGTTTGATGGTTAGATGTACGCGAACTTTTTGAAAGAGTGAAGAGTTTTTTTTTTAAATTACTTACCGCCCTGGGGCTTTTCTAGCTACATTATTACCCTTGAGCGCTAATTGGTCACCTTCAAGCTCCATTTGGGGGTAATAAGGACCTACTTACCTCACAATCGAGATGTAAAGCAGAGTAGTTAGCTCGGGTGTAAGCATCAAATGCACCCTCGAACTATAGGCGCCCTCGCTGTGCTCGTGCGCCTAAATATCTCGGGCTGCAATTGATGCCTTACAGCCCTTGGCTACTAATCTACTATTAATTATTACGAATGTAGTATATTTAGATATATTTTAGACCTAGTCTTCGTAACAACGCGAGGTGTGGGTGTCGGTGTCGGTGACGCGAATCCTTAAGTTTACCCCCTACAAAAAAGTGCTCAACGCGGCTAAAGAAGTTTTCACTTCAACCATACGGCTTTGAGCGATGGTTGTATATGTCCCCGGGTATCTCTGTACGTTGCGACTATTATCAGATAGGCCCATAGATCCGCCCCCCGATTACGCAAGAATTGTCGATCAAACATTAAAAATTTTCGTCAAAGTAAAATAAACCATGACAGCATTGAATTAGAGCTCAATTTCGTCTGCCCATTCTTATACGTTTAGGGTATCATACATACCTAAACGTATAAGAATGGGCAGACGAAATTGAGCTCTAATTCAATGCAGTTATGGTTTATTTTACTTTGACGAAAATCTTTAACGTTTGATCGGCCATTCTTACATGATTGGGGCCCCGGATCTGTTGTCCCGGCAGTCGGCCACACACATAAGTTATAATGCAATTAATTAAACAGTAAAAGGCATATATTTAGTGTTATGGCGCGATTTACCAATTACCAAGTAAGCGGCGTACGCTGTAGCCACAAATTAGGCGGGCGTACTGTAACAAGCGCCTAATGTGGTGAACAATGATACACTTATATGATAAACTGATCGCATTCACTTTACTGTGTTTTTAACCTCGCGGCCTCGGTTTAAATATCGCTCTTATCCATATCTATAATATTATAAAGAGCTTTTTTCTTTGATTGTTTGTTTGTCTATACTAATATTATAAAGAGGTAAAGTTTGTGAGATTGTGACGGTGTAGGGGGTAATCTCTGGATCTACTGGACCGATTTGGCAAATTCTGGTACCAATAGAAAGCCACATTATTTGTGAGTGTCATAGGCTATATATTAACCCGAAAAATTAGGGAGTTCCCGTGGGAATTTAAAAAACTTATTTCACGCGGACGAAGTCGCGGGCATCTGCTAGTAATGGTTAAACTCAAAAACTACTCAACCGTTAAAAATTCTTTTACCTATAGAAAGCTACATTATTAGCGGGTACGAATGGCTATATTTCATTTTCAAAAAAATTAGGGATCCTTACGAAAATTGCGGCTACGGTCGGCCAGCGGCAAGAAGGGTGAGGGCGGAGTGTACCTACTCTTACAATATAATATTAACCTGATTTGATGCCCACTGCCCATTGGCTTTAATATTGGGTATGAATGGACTATTATGATTAATTATTAGTGCTACCCGTGCGAAGCCGGGGCGGGTCGCTAGTCCATAATAAAACCCATACTAATATTATAAATGCGAAAGTGTGTCTGTCTGTCTGTCTGCTACGCTTTCACGGCCCATCTGCTCGACCGATTTTGATGAAATTTGTTACAGAGGTAGATTGTATCCGGAGGAAGGACATAGGCTACTTTTTATCCCGGAGAATTAAAGAGTTCCAGCGGGAATCATCTAGTAGTCAATAAATGATATTTTTTTGTGAATCACTGGATATTGAAATATAGTCTTAAATATATTTTTGGAATCTACTCATCATTTTCTTGATGATGACAATATAGTTAATCTCATTATGGGAAAAAAAATTCAACTTTAGTCTTTGATGCGGGACCATGGTCACCCTATTAATTTTTTTTTAAATTTTACTAGCCTATGTCACCCGGAGTAAGCTAAGGATTCTAACGATACCTCGTTCATCAAAATCCGCTCAGGCGTATAGAAGTTATGGTGGAATATACAAACTCACATACATACATAGAACCCTGAAAATAATATAGGTACTCCTTTTTTTAAGCAGTCTTATAAAAATCCGTTGAATCGATTCGAGAGTCGATCGTTGCGAACGCGGTACACTCGTTAAAGTATAACAATAGACTGTGACTCAGATTCACTGGGAATTGGGATGCTGGATGCCTTCCTTGGATAATGTAAAATTATGTACAACTATAATCTACATATTACATGATTACACGACTTCTACCGCATGGATTGAGCATTTTTAATTCCCGCGGGAAATCCTTAATTTTTAGGGACACACTTTTACAATTTTATAATATTAAGTATGGATTAGTATAGATATATCTATATACTAATATTATAAATGCGAAAGTTTGGATGGATGGATGGATGTTTGTTACTCAATCACCCCACAACGGCTGAACGGATCTGAATGAAATTTGGTACATACAGAAATATAATAACAACATACAGAGATGATAATCAAATAAATATTGCGGTGGTAGATTCTTACGACTTATCATAAGTGGCACAAGTTGTCCTACATGAAATGAAACATTTCTATTTCTATTTCTATTATAAATGCGAAAGTTTGGATGGATGTATGGATGTATGGATGTACGGATGTTTGTTACTCAATCACGCTCCAACGGCTGAACGGATCTGGATGACATTTGGTACAGAGATAGATTATAGTCTGGAATAGCACATAGGCTACTTTTTATCCCAGAAAATTAAAGAGTTCCCGCGGGAACCGAAAAACCTCAAACCACGCGGACGAAGTTGCGGGCATCAGCTAGTAATAATATAAAACACTAGCTTTTGTTCGATTTACATACAAATTTCAAACCCCTAAATTTTCGGAAATCCGTAGCGGATGCCTACGTCATAATATAGGCTATCTGTATGCCAAATTTCAGCTCGATTCGTCCATTGGTTTGAGCTGTGCGTTGATAGATCAGTCAGTCAATCAGTCAGTCACCTTTTCCTTTTATATACTTACTAGATGATGCCCGCGACTTCGTCCGCGTGGATTAAGATTTTTTGATTCCCGCGGGAACTCTTTAATTTTCCGGGATAAAAAGTAGCCTATGTCCTTCCCCGGGATGTAATCCTACCGCTATACCAAATTTCATCAAAATCGGTTGAAAATATGGGCCGTTAAAGCGTAGCAGACAGACAGACAGACACTTTCGCCTTTATAATATTGGTATGGATATGGATTTAGATTACATAAATGCACGCGATCGCAACTAGTAACGCGGCTATCAACTAGTATATCCCACAAGTCCTCACAACTAAGTTGGCCGTACATTGTAGAAGCTAATTAGGGAGCTATTTATAAATCTCGGAGATGATCCCGTGACTCATGGCAATACGGGGGATGTGAACAGGATATCACATACTATACGAGTGACGCGGGCGTGCATGCGTTACGCTTAGTTCTCCATCTCCGAATAACGTTTGACTCTTATCAACCCTTTTTTAACAGACTTCGAAAAAAGGATGAGGTTCTCAATTCGGCGCGTAAGTTTTTTTTTTTTTTTTACTACAAGTTAGCCCTTGACTGCGATCTCACCTATTGGTAAGTGATGATGCAGTCTAAGATGGTAGCGGGCTAACCTGTTAGGGGTATGGCAGTTAAACCCTTCGGTTTCTACACGGCATCGTACAGGAACGCTAAATCGTTTGGCGGCACGTCTTTGCCGGTAGCGTACTAACTAGCCACGGCCGAAGCGTCCCACCAGGCCAGACCAGAGAAAATTCAGAAATTATATATTCCCAAATAGACCCTGCCGGGGATCGAACCCGGGACCCCCGCAAGTTTGCCGGCTCACTACTGAGCACGAGTCTTCTCTCGGAATGAGAAGAGTTAGGACATAGTCCATCAGTCATCACGCTGGTCAAGCTGGCTGGCAAATTTGCAGACTTTATACGCCTTTGAGACATTATGAAAAACTCTAGCACGTTCTGCCCCCCGATTATGTAAGAATGGCCGATCAAAACGTAAAAGTTGGGGGTCAAAGTAAAATAAACCATAACAGCATTAAATTAGACCTCAATTTCGAGTATCCATTCTCATACGTTTAGGGTATCGTACATACCTAAACGTATAAGAATGGGTACACGAAATTGCGAAGCGAAAACAAGCGAATTGAGTAGCCATCTTTAAAATAAATTCCACATTTTCGTGACATCGTGCTGAACATTTCGACTCCCCGTAATCAGATACCTATCCTCCAGAGCAACGGTTTTGACAATCGCTAATGGATTCTGTAACGCGACACCCCTGCGCGGTAATTGACGCCTTCTCTACTTGCGCTCTCGACTACTCGGGGGTGGCTGTAGGGTTGGCAAATTAAAGTTAACACAAACTGCCCAACCCCCCAAGTGTACCTAAGGAAATCGTAATAATTGTAATCGTTTGTCAAACGTATAATGGGGAGGGACACTGCAAATTTATCCTGTTAGGTGTCGCATCGTCGCTGGTGTTGTTTATCTGTCAAACACCATATATTTTTCATCCCCCCATCTCGGAAAGAGTATTTTTATAGTGATTTGGAGGATTTGTGTGGTGTGGTGCGGTGCCGGTGCGAATTGCTGGGTGGTGGTTGTTCGCATGCTATTGGTGAAGGACACGCACTGTACCACATAGATTGGTCTGCTGTGGCGGATTATAGCGAATTAAACTTCTCGTTCATACATACACTGGTTTTTTTCCCAGATTCAATTAAAATCGGACGCCTAATTACCTCAAATATGTACGCAAATGAACCTGACAGTTGCCAGCGAGGGTGGCGCCATCTGAGATTAGCTTTGCCTGTCCCTCTCCATTGGGTATTTGACAACTAGTCAAATACCCAAAGCGACCTGCTTAAGGAGTTCACAGATGCCTGCACGTCAAAAAGCATTTCAGATTTCAGATTTCAGATTCTTTATTTGCATTAATATGTGTACATGAAGAGATGGTTAATTGTAGTACAGAGTCCAACATATTAGCCGAGCCGGCGTGCAAAATAATATTGTTTTGATTATAACTAAGTATGAGGTTCTCTATTACAGTTACATTTACAAACACATTATGACATTACATTACATAATCATAGCTTCTTATCTTTATTCTTGTAATTCTAAATTACCAAACAAACATAATTATTGATAATTAATCAATAAATAAGTCAATGTCTTAGGTAATATATTCAATAAAAATAATATCTAGACATAAAGAATCCCAAAAGGTTATGATCTCAGAATCGTTTTTAGGGTTCCGTACCCAAAGGGTAAAAACGGGACCCTATTACTAAGACTCCGCTGTCTGTCTGTCTGTCTGTCTGTCTGTCTGTCTGTCTGTCTCCAGGCTGTATCTCATAAACCGTGATAGCTAGAAAGCTGAAATTTTCACAAATGATGTATTTCCGTTGCCGCTATAACAACAAATACTAAAAATTAAAAAAATATATATATTAAGGGGGGGTCCCCATACAATAAACGTGTTTTTTTCGTATTTTTTTGCTCAATATTAAAAACGGTAACAGGTAGACGGTTCAAATTTTCACAGAATATTAACTTGTATATTACCTTTCAAAATAAATAATTAAATATCAATAAAGTAAATATTAAAGGGGGGCTCCCATACAACAAACGTAATTTTTATTTTTAATACGTCATAAATCGTAAAACTTACTACAGGTTTGTACGGAACCCTCGGTGCGCGAGTCCGACTCGCACTTGGCCGGTTTTTTATCATGTTGAAGATATTCTTCTAATGAGTAAAAATTTTTCTCTTGCAACCATTTCTTAAGTTTAAACGAAAAATATTTTAATGTATGCATGTACGAACTCCTTAAAGAATTCGAGTAACACGTTTTTAAGCTGTCAATTGATTACGATTTGCTTTGACAATTGGACCTCTGATTTGTTTGCGATGACAAATATTACCATCAACTGTGATCTTACTGGTAACAAAGATTCGCAGCTCCAAAGCTTGAACATCGACGCAAAATTGCCTGTCTAACGGTATTATTTCTACCCTACCGGCAAAGACGTACCGCCAAGCGATTTAGCGTTCCGGTACGATGCCGCGTAGACCGACTAGGGGTATGGGTTTAATATAACTGACATAGCCTGATAAGCCTTAAACAGGTTAGCCCGGTACCATCTTAGCCTGCATCGTCAATTACCATAATATGGTGAGATCGCAGTCAAGGGCTAACTTGTAGTAGAATAAAATAAAAAAAGCTACAGGATATATTTCGGAGAGTGTGCCCAAGAACTATTCCAGATACCTTTTTCCAGCAATGGACATCTATTTAAGAAGATACTTATGTATCTTCACATGAATGTAATTGTAAATATACATTTTTTTTCAAAAGAGCAACCACCGAGTTTCTTGCTGGTTCTTCTCGATAGGAACGACATTCCGAACCAGTGGTAGATTCACTCGACTATTCAAAAGCACTTGTTAAAAGTTAAAAATATTTGATTTTGATTTGTTCACGACTACGACAATGAAACAGAGTTAGAGGATCTAGATTCTAGACGAGTAGTGTTCATGTCTATTTGACGACGACGACGACGATGAATACGTTCTGGAAGATAAGTCCAAAGGTCATCAAGAACGTGTTCCTGGTGAAAGCGATGAGTTCGATTGCGTAATTAAGTATATTATAGATGATCAAACGAACTTCCTGAAGTGAAGTTCGATCATTATTATATGAGTCGCTTCATTCGAAGATATATACTATGTAGTTTCCTTAATTATACAACAACAATCGTACGATTTTTAGAGATGTTTTATTTTAGTTTATCGACAAAATTCTCGCGCTTGAGCCATCTCTAGTCTCTACCTGACTGCGTCATTCTTTTTAGAGATATATACCTAATGTTATTGCAAAAATATGTTTCGGGTTGGGTGGGTTGGGAATTTATTTATATATCTTCGAATGAAGCGACTCATATAATAATGATCGAACTTCACTTCAGGAAGTTCGTTTGATCATCTATTATATTTCGTCGCTTCATTCTTCAGATATATACTATGTAGATGTTTAGAGATACAGAAAATATCTATTTTTGCAAGAACTGTATCCACGTTGAATAGATACTAATTATTGTTGTCAATAATTTTTTTTTTTTTTTTTTTTATTCTTCCCAATCTCTTATTTGAGTCGTAATGTTTTAAGCAGCTTTATGCTTAAGGTTGGAATCATGTGCGGATTTCTTGAGATTCTCATCTACGTATAGTTAAGATGAGTCTAAGATTTTTCTTAAGTATTAATTTTACTTTAGAAATACAATGTTGCGCTTTTTACATCAGCTCCTGAGTAACAAGCTTACAGATTGTATGCAAACCAATAATTATTTATGTTAATGCTGCAAGATTTATAATCTAATCAAAAGTATATTAGCTGGGTCAGTATGTACTTGGTTTTATTTACACACAACAGACGTCCAATGGGACGTTTGAACGTGTGGAAACCTACCCAGAAGGGGGGAGAAAATTATTATTTTTCAAAACGCGGCGGGAGAAGAACGGGTTATTCTGGTCCTGTTGTAGAGGTCTACTACAGGCACATAATTTAATAAAATTATTAATAATGGTACCATTTTAAGATGTTTGTCAAAAAATTATGCCTTATTCAAGATTATGGAATACGACAAATTCCTATCTGTGTATAAGTTCCCCGCAGAATATAAATGAAAAATGATGCATATACTCGGTCGATATTGTGATAGACTACTAGGTAGTAATAATGTTGACTTGGAGGTGTAAATCGGTCGGTTTGGGCTTTAAACCCCACTGACGTAAGAAGTTTTAATTAAGTGAGATATCAGGCTACTATACTTTTTTAACAATGGACAACCTAGTTGTTCATGTCGCTAAAAACATGTGTCATCAGTCATTATAAATTATTTAATATACATAAGTACCTACTTATTTTTGAATAAATGCGTTAAATCATTTCCCTCCGTCAATTATTAAGGTAGACGCGCTGACAGCGTGGATCTATACTCTTTACTCTTTTTACAAAAAACCAAGTGTTTTAATTTTGCATTAAGCAAGTTATTATGGAGTATGTTGTTAAGGCGGAGTAAATTGTATGTTTTCCACGAGTGATAACGATGTACGTATTATAATAACGACAGTTTTATGACGGTTTTTCAAAGATTGTTTCCAATATATGGACGATGTATAGATACTAAAGTTAAGATCCCGCTTCGGGCAGCATTATCCCGAGTTTGCAGAAATGCTTGCCCGCTAGCCCGCGAAAAATCTTTTTTTTAAAAAACAATAATACGATAGAAATTTTACATTGTTAGATAGGTACATCATACGAAGTCTACTTCCGGTCGTAAAAATACTCGCCGTTTAACCGACTTCCAAAACGGAAAAGGTTCTCAATTTGGTTTTTGTTTTTCTGCCGTCTTCTGAGTTTAGTCAACCATTCTTACACGTCACCGGATGTATGATAAATTATGCTTCCAGCACGATGGAGATATAAAACTAGAGATTTGAGCCCAAGAACATGTGGGTAGGAAAAACATAAAACTTGTGGGTAATTTTTGCAATTTTACCACACATTTTCGTTGCAAATTTTCTTTGCACACCACTATGAGGCAAGATGCTAGCAGCTTTTATTTTCGTTTTCTGTATCTACAGTATTCGTAAATAAATTGAATATATATAACACTAAAGTACCTAGATAACTGATAAAAAGGATATATTCATTATCTCCGACCTCTTGTTACCTCTCTGACGGTGTATGTATATTTATACTGAGAGGTTTTATATTGTGAACAATTACATCTGGAAATTTTGAACCTGAGATCTTGACTATTTCATTCACTGAATGATTTACGTTTCTTTCAGGTCTATTCATTTATTATATTTTTCACCAAATTTTGGAATATTTATTTCTCCGAGTACCCCGAGGAGCTCTGGATCGAGCTCTGGACAATCTTAGAGCATCTATTAAATCTTCGTGTTAACTCCCGGTTAACCGCCAGGTTTTTCGGTTACAGAATATTATCGTATGAAACATACAAGGCGTAACTTCTATCATCTGTTAAACCTTCGTGATAACTCTCGGTTAACCGCCAGGTTGTTCGGCAATACAACATTATCTTATGAAACGTACAAAACGAAACTTTTAGTAGGTATTTATTGAACCTTCGTGTTAACTCTCGGTTAACCACCAGGTTGTTCGCCTACACCCCATTGTTGTATGGAACGTACAAGACGAAACTTTTAGCGTGTATTTAAACCCTCGTGTTAACTCTCGGTTAACCGCCAGGTTGTTCTGTTACATAATATTACCGTCTGAAAATGTAGGTACGAGACTAAGGTTTTATCTCTATGAAACCTTCGTGTTAACACTCTGTGAACCGCCAGGTTGTTCAGTTACACAATGATTTGTGATTTCTTGAGAAAAATGCAATCGTAGATATGTTTTTCTTACACAGGTATGATTAAAAGTAAGGTAGACGGCCATCGTTTTAACTCTTGGTCAATCACCAGGCGTTTGTACGTTCGAATAAGCCGGTTTTCTGCTTTGAAAGCGATAGAATTTAGCTGTATTTTAATGCAATATTATGATAGTGAAAAAATATTTTTATGAGAGGGTAGGTTGAATTATGAATGCATACCGGGAGTCTGATGAGGATTTCATAATAATCCTTCGACGATTACGTTTCTATTGTTCGCGTTTTCGTTTCGGCATTTCACTTAAATATTCACATTTAAAAGTTTTAACAAACAGTGCACGTGCGTTTGCTACCTCGCACGAAAAAAATATAATAAGAGTAAAAAGTAACCTTCTTTAAAAGTAGGTAAATAATAAATTTACCTGTGTTCCGGATACTTCTCGAGTATTTGTGAACGAAACGAAATCAATTTGTGTTAGGCTTGCTAAGCCGGTCCTTAGTGACGAATCTGATATAGTTGGTCGTACAAGTTAGCCCTTGACTGCGAACTCACCTTATGATAAGTGACGATGCAGTCTAAGATGGTAGCGGGCTAACCTGTTAGGGGCATGGCAGTTATATTAAACCCATACCCCTATTAGGTTTCTACACGGCATCGTACCGAATCGCTTGGCGGCACGTCTTTGACCCTCCACGACTTCCCCCTTGTTCAGAGAATGGTGAATTCGTCTTGTGCATGGGGCTCAACCTCATATTTTGGATCTCTAAAGAATACAATAAGTGAGCGGACGAATATGGAGGTAGTATGTATTTACGCATTTTGCGTTAATATTGTCTCGTGGACAAAAACTTGCAGTTAATGTGCATATCTAGTCAAGGTGATATATATTCACTGCATGAGTGTCATACGAATATGACTCATAATTAGCTCGCAGCTAATTATGATCTCGCAATTGACTCGCAGTCAATCCCGAGTTAAAAACACTTTTTTAGCTTGCAGTTAATGTGCATATCTAGTCAAGGTGACACATATTCACTGCATGATTGTCATAAGAATATGACTCATAATTAGCTCGCAGCTAATTATGATCTCGCAATTGACTCGCAGTCAATCCCGAGTTAAAAACACCTTTTTTAGCTTGCAGTTAATGTGCATATTATCTAGTCAAGGTGGCACATATTCACTGCATGAGTGTCATAAGAATATGACTCATAATTGGCTCGCAGCCAATTATGATCTCGCAATTGACTCGCAGTCAATCCCGAGTTAAAAACACTTTTTAACACTTAGTAATAGAATTTTCGACTAACCTGCAAAGTTCTCGTCATCAGACAAGTCTAACGGGCGCCAATATTTCTCCTTATCCTGCTATCGCTAGGAGTGTCTAGCTGGAAGGTTTGATTTCCGTCGTGTTACTTCGCTAGTAACCTCCCAGTAGATTAGCGTACTTTAACACGTACTTCGTGTAAGTACTAAGTAACTATAATTATTAATGCAATAAATACGCGAGAGCCACAATGAAAGTGACCGAACTGTTTTGTTTAAGTACCCACATACCACATAGTGTAATTTGACACTGCATGAAAATATAATTCCTCAGGCGCGTCATGCTGAAAGGTTTATTCTCCTTTGTTGATACCTCTCGGGTAACCCCTCAAAAAACCTTTAGTGTAATTTAACACTGCATGAAATATTAATATAAGTATAATTTCTTAAGCCTGTCAAGTGTCAGGCATGAAATAAATTGCTGAAAATGACAGATTAAAGACTCACCGTTTTCCTGTAAGAGGCAGCGGCTGTTTCTTTTTATTTAGATATAAAATAATAATATTAACTTTGTTGAAAGTGGGAACGTCCGATCGTTGCTACGTACGAAAAAAGAATGTCGCAGTCAGGTAGAGACTAGAGATGGCTCAAGCGCGAGAATTTTGTCGATAAACTAAAATAAAACATCTCTAAAAATCGTACGATTGTTGTTGTATAATTAAGGAAACTACATAGTATATATCTGAAGAATGAAGCGACGAAATATAATTAGTGTCGTATGAGTTACGCTCGCGAGCCATAGTAAATAGCGCGCGGGCCGCCCACGAGGACCCAAATTAGTTTGCTAATTATACCACTGATAGGTAAGTACATACCTATTTCACGGCGACATGGTATTACCGATCTACTATAATTAGTCTGTGATATTAAAACTTACTAATCTAAATATATAAAATTCAAAGTCCTGACTGACTGACTTATATATCAACGCACAGCTTAAACCGCTAGGGCTAGAAACTTGAAATTTTGACAGTAGGTTCCATTTGTGACGTAGGCGCTCACTAAGGAAGATTTTTTCAAAATTCCAACCCACAGATCAGAGAATCAACCGTTATCTGTGTTCCAACCCTAAGGTGGTGAAATAGGGGTTGAAAGTTTGTGTGAAAGTCCGTCATTTCTCAAGTTATATCCATGAAACATTGGTATACAAATTACCGGTAAAAAATTAAGAAATACGTGTTTCACAGTTTTTGAAAATTCTACTCCCAAAGGGGTAAAATAGGGGTTGAGGGGTTCATTTCTCAAGTTATAGCCATGAAACTTAGCATTTGGGCTTTTAAAACTACGCGGACGAAGACGCGGGCATCAGCTAGTTTTAATTATACAATTACAAAAATGTCTGCCTGGTTGGTCTAGTGGTTAGCATGTTCGACAACGGCCGACGAGGTCCCGGGTCATATTAAGTATTGGGTTTTTCTGACTGGAAATTTTCCGTACTAGCCCGGAGTTAGGAAGTCGGCGGTGTTCCACACCCGTGCCTCGGAGAGCAAGAGCAAAGGAGCCGTCGGTCCCGGTTATTATCACTAACATGATAATAGTCGTTAAAGCCCATCAACCCGCATTGGAGCAGCGTGGTTGGTCTTAGCTCTAATTCCCTCTCTCCTATGAGACTGTAATGGAAAATTACAAAAATCCTTAAAAACAAAGAATTACAGAAAGATAAAATTGAAAACTACTACTGTATTTACAAAAAATACACGCCTTTAAAGTGATCGTTAGTGGGCATGGTGCCCAAAACACTGGCGCTATTACCCTTTACCGCGTTGAATGGCAAGGCTAAGCCGTTGGGCAATAAGCGCCAGCTCTTTGGTCACCAGAGGCGTTACTACTAATGTAATGAAATGAAAATACACTTTATTAGACACCAAACTAGATAAAAAACAGAAGAACATAAAAACATACCCTGAGGGAAGAAGCTGTACAATAGGCGGCCTTATCGCTAAGAAGCGATCTTCACGAGTAAAATATGGCCAAAGTCTTTGGTGTTAGTTTGAATCTTTCAAAAAAATGCACGGACATGGGTGCTATACTATACTATGGATATAGGTCATGTGGTAATTTCCCTTACATATTCCATACCATGCCATATCATATAATGGTGTTAGGATTTTTAAAAGTAATTTATATAAAATTATTTCATTGTAACATTACATTACATAAAAATAGCAATAATACGTATTTAAAAATTTTAAAACACTAATTATAATTATCGCTACTACACTAGCGGCACGCTATGATGGCCGGTTGGACAAACGTTCCGTATTAATTGATAACGACTTTGAAGGAAATAATTGTATTACTTTATTGACGATAGCTATGACGATAGTGATGTGCAGAGATTCATAAATTTAAAAAAACTTAATTGTTTTTTGTTCGAGAATAAATTGACCTATTGTAATGTGTCAACCGGCCATCATAGCGTGCCGCTAGTGTAGATGGTATTAAACAGTTATGATGCATATCTCAAGTTTTGGGTAAGTGAGCCTAGCAGTCAAAGGCGTTCCGGGCGCGACTCCCAGAGAGATGCAGGTTCGAATCCTGCCGGTTCCGCAATTTTTGGTATGCATTTAAGAATAGTTTAGAATTATTAAAAATCCCCATAATAATCACCATCCATCAACAGAGGTTGATTACAGATCATACATTAGTTTACATAGTACACACTTACCCCACTCTCCTGGCTGATTATTATAGATCATACATTAGTTCACACTTACCCCACTCTCCTGGCTAGTAGCCGGCGGCGGCTGCAGCCCATGCTCCTCATTATATCTTCGCCTCGCTCTATGCCGTAACAACGCAGATGCATCAGGTTGTCCAAACTGGAAAATCTGTTCATCTTTCCCACTCAGAAACACCTTCTCTGTATAATCATTCTGATACTCTTTGACTTTGCCAATGAAGTCTGTGCTGATGAACTCTTCTCTGCCACCGTCTAGGATTTCTGATGTTAATCTTAAACTGTCTGAGGTCTGTCGGAGGTTGACGTCGGAGTCTGGTCGGTACGTTCCACAGATTTGGTTGAACGTGTTGAAGTATTCCGTCGCTAGGTCGGTCTTCGGTTGGTACCCCATGTCGGAGACAGGCGGCGGGTCTGCGGGGAGGAAGCTCTGTTCCATGACGTCATGACGCATTGCCATTGTATTGGTTTGTTGGTACACATCACTCAGTTCTTTCGGACATTTTGTTTTTTAATTTAATAGTCTCTGCTGTGTTCACGCAACGTTAAGTTTAAGGTATTATTAAACCGATATGAAGTTAAGAAAACGTTCATAAGTATCGGTCAATTCATGCTTAAGACCGATACTAATAGAGAAGCGATTCTTACTGCAGCACTCGGAGTCGTCAATCAATACTTAAGGAACTGCTTAGTATGTAATAGATTGTATTGAAATCTATACTTAAGAGCTCCTTAAATAAGACTAAGCGACTCTGAGTTAGCAGATGTTAGTTTATTAATACGGAGTTATTTTTTGTGAGGGATCTAAGCTTGCGCTTGTCGCAAGCAATGATGAGGTCTAGGTTGCCTATATTGTTCCTATTCTCTCTTATCTTGAAGTTACTCAAGCTAAGAGAAAACACTACAAAAGTGCTACATTATAAGTATAGTACATTGAACATTGGACCATGATGATAAAACAACATGTTTCATCAATACTAATAAACACTTAATGAAAGATTGGATATATTGATTTATTGCGTTTGTATGAGGACCACAGAAATCTATGGAAGGAACTAAAGATTGCCGCGATTTGACACCAGATGTTCCGTAAGATCCTGGACCACCCCGGGACGCGTGACCGCAAGCCGTAAACAATGGAAACCTCGAAAATTATACAAAGAACTACTAGTAAAAGTTGTTTTTGGCGATAAAAAAATCGTTTAAAGCTGCCGACTCAATGACGGGGGAATGATAATCGGTTTAGACTTTAGAGATTTTAAAGCGACATTTCTAAATTCTGTGGGATGAGTAAAGAATACAAATGGGTAAGAAATAAAAATTAGTGGGATGAAATAAAATGGGATGGGTACAGAACAACCCCTTTGCGCACGTATGGGATCAGAAACTGGCCCGTATCAATGAACCGATATCAGGTAAACAGGTTCTCAAGATTTTTCTAAACTCATTGCTGTTGTTTTAGTTCTCAAGTGTCGGTCTCAAGCACGAACTCAGCAACGAGCTATAGGTACATAAAATATAACGCGGACATTCTGTGGAAATAACCTACGTAAAATACACGCTGGAATGGACAAATTGAACACATTTTTTGAGTTCGAGGCTAAAATACAAGTACTTGTTAATGTAAGTACTAAGTTACATTCCAAAATGTGTTAAGCCAAAAAAAAGAACCATCGAAATCTGTCTATTTACATTAAGGTTACCGTAAAATTAAAATCTCGCAACACCTTGCGTCCCTTCCCGCGACACCGTACCGGCCTGGGAATCGAACCCGGGACAAAGGGAGAGCAGGTAGTCCACCGGGTGCATTTTGATGTATTGATGCAGATTTTTTGGGATTACAATAGTTACTTAGGTGAGTGTATCGAAATTTTTGGCAATGGTTGAATTTGGTTATGGTTATGGATGGATGAAGTTTTGTCATGGGACTATGATTGATGGCATATGAATGTAGAGTATAAAAGCACTTTTTTTATTGCGTGATAGGCTATCGCTTGGCGACAATCATGCTTAGTGCAAAGCAATGATGATGTTTAGGTTAGAGCGCGCTTACCTAGAAGATGCCTATACACTCTTGCCTTGAAGAAAACTAAACTAACTAACGAACGTTTAAACTATTTATATAAGTACCTACTAGCTAACCCGACAGACGTTGTCCTGTCCAGTTATGTGAAACGCCATAAGGTTACAAAAGGAGAAAAGGTTAAACAAGGTTATATTAAGGTTAGAAAAGTTAATATGGTCGTTAAGTTTTCTTAATTTTTTTAATGTTCCGCGAAACTTTCTTAGTTTTTTCTTTCATAAGAACCTTCTCCTTACAATACCTAACAAACACAATAAAAAAAGAATTAGCGAAATTGGTCCAGCCGTTCACGCGTGATGCCGTGACCAAGGGAAATAGGGATTCATTTTTATATATATATAGACTAGACTAGACTAGATGATGCTCGCGACTTCGTCCGTGTGGATTAAGTTTTTTTGATTCCCGCGAACGATTTGATTTTTTGAACTCATTTATTTTCCGGGATGTAACCTACCCCTATATACAAAATTTCATCAAAATCGGTTAAAAAGATGGGCCGTTAAAGCGTAGCAGACAGACAGACATACAGACACACTTTCGCATTTATAATATTAGTATGGATATGGATTAGTATTACCTATCTTGCCTGCAATTTCGCAGCGTTAAATCGGGAGCTGTCAAAAGTTTGCAGTCGCTAACCAAATGTCACAGTTTCGAGAACGAAGCCCTTCGAAACGTAAGGATTCCCATAAACACCCTACGCGTACGAACTCGAGAATTGAACTTTTTTAAGAGGTTAATTAATAAAAAACAAACAAAAAAGGTTCAAAATCTTATTTCGCGCGAAATCTGAGATGTGCCCCCATCTCAGGTTCACTACAGGAGATGAAGATGCCACTCTTGATTTGAAGGCACCTATATTAAAAGAGGAGGGGAAAACGGAAGCCGGAAAGGCGTTCCATATCCTAGCGGTTCGAATTAGGAACGAGGAAGCAAATCGCTTCGTACGAGTCCGAGTGCACCTTGTAGATTATGTACTTCTGCCGTATAGCAAATCTGTCTGATCACGAATCTGCCTTAATTGCGAATCTGGCGAGTCCAGAATCTGGCCAATACCGAGTAAAGGAATGCGACTTGACATACTTTTAGGAGGAGGATTTTATAGGGGTCAACTGAAAATCAGCGCTGATATGGTGCATCTACACCATATCAGCATACGCTGAGTTTGATACCCTTTTAGGATTTTCTACAACACAGATTGTTAGTCTATAAGTTTTATTTTCTTTTTGTCACTATTTTGTAATTTTGTTTTTTTGTGTTACTTGAAATCCTAAATAAAGATTTATTTATTTATTTTATTTATTTATTTACTTATAGCTATAGGCTAATACACTCAACAATCAACATATTGATTAAATATACTTTTTTTTTAATTTTTTTTTTAAATATATATAGGGCAGCGCTTGGCTGCAATCAGACTTGCTTGCAAGTGGTGATGCAGCCTAAGGTGCAAAATAATAATAATAATAACACACCGACATTCTTGTATTTAGAGAGACAAGCGAGCACGAAACCAAAAAATCCGGGTCACCGCCGCCGTAAAGTTGCACGCGGCGGGAATCGAACCGGTTGCTCACAGCTGGCGGGCAGGTGCCCCGCACTGATGCAACTACGTGTTACACCGGACCCTACGCGCCACGGATGTACAACCAAGCCGAAGATATACACTAAACCGTCCTCTTGCGGCAAAATATTAGTAAAAGAAAGAAAAACATTTGGGGTGCGGGGTAACATTTGTGCCCGGTGGTTTTCTTGTAGCCGTGTGTCGGGCGTCGGCTTGGGCCTGCCTTGAAGGCTACGGGTCCCATAAAAACAAAAACAGACACAAAAATAAGGTCTAATTTTGGCCACCGGGCCAGGATTGGGATTTGGGAATCCGGGCTGGTGGGACTATGAAGCCGTGTCCTACATCAGCGTCATACGCGGTACGACGCGACTCGACATACACCCGTTGTCCTAGGTCATCCGTCGTCCTAGGAGAGCGACAGAAGCTACACCACGCGCCACGACACGATGGCTACCTTCTTGTTATATGAGATTCCATTTATTTAGTAGGATCAATATTCAATAGCTATAACTTAATTATACGAATGAATCATCTGGTGAAAGAAGGGCTGGCTCATTGTTTGCGCAAAAGATCAGCCTGGCTGTCCAGCGCGGAATTGCAGCCAGCATTCTTGCCACTATTCCACGCGAGCATGATTTATTATAGTACATAATTAGGTTAGGCTAGCTAGCTTTAAGTTATATTGTATTGTTTTCAATAAAGGTTAAAAAACGAATGAATTTACGACCTACACGAAACATTGCAAACTAGTTTTTATTATTTCTTTTTTTTTAAATAATGTAAGTATATCTTTGGTTTGTTCGTATATCAACGGCCGCGAGCCTCTATTTTCATACATTATGTATTTATAGAGCTGTTAGTGAATTGTGTTTAATTGATTTTTGTAATTGCGTTCATATACGACTAGTTTTTACCCGCGGCTTCATCTACGACTCTTCGTAATTATGACACATTTTTGGAATTCCATTCCATTCCAAAAGACGGGTTATGTTAGGAAATTCCATAATTCTATTAATACATGCGCAATTTAATTTAATTTCTATTATGCTGTAGTAGACTTTATGTATATTATATTTATAGTAAGTATTTTAATGTTTTATTTTATAGTGCTTTATTTGTTAAGTATGTTATTTTATGTGTTTTAGTTTATAGTATAGGATTTATTGCCTGAGATAAATAAATAATATGGGCAACTAATAAAACTTGTTCTTTGTACTTCGACAAATGTTTGGAACCTGCCTAGCTTAAGATATAAGTAATAATGACACATTTATGGAATTCCATTTCATTTCATACCAAAAGAGTTATGGAATACCATTTTTATCTATTTGTATGCGGCGATGCGATTTTATTAAGAAGATAAACAGGAGTTACTTGCCGGCTCTTCTTAGTAGAATCTGTTTTCCGAACCGGTGGTAGATAAGATAAGATAAGATAAGATAAGATATTTCTTTATTGCAAAAAAGAGTACTTAATTACAAAAAAAAACATACTTAAAGTAGAGTCAAAACATAGAGACACCTGTATGTCCTATATTCAAATATATAATAAAAATTATAAATGCGAAAGTTTGGATGGATGTATGGATGTTTGTTACTCAATCACGCTCCAACGGCTGAACGGATCTGGATGAAATTTGGCACAGAGATAGATTATAGCCTGGAATAGCACATAGGCTACTTTTTGTCCCGGAAAATTAAAGAGTTCCCGCGGGAACCGAAACACCTCAATCCACGCGGAAAAAGTCGCGGGCATCAGCTAGTATGAAATAAACAAATTGAGTATTGCAGACATAGAGATTGCAGAAAAAATCAAAAGTTTTTTATTCAAATAGACTTTTTACAAGTTCTTATGAATAGTCGAATGAATCTACCACTGGTTCGGAATGCCGTTCCTACCGAGAAGAACCAGCAAGAAACTCGGCGGTTGAGAGCATTAGGTATTGAAACATTTAGTATGAAAATCTCGCCCAAGTGCACGAATTTTTTTGCAACCGAGCACTAAGCGCGTTCACACAAAGTTCATTGGCAAGGCATTTCGCCTCGACCGGGCAATTCAAGTGTGGGCAGGAATTTCGCGTCGCCGGGAACCGATCCCGCGACCACCGGCGTGGCGGCGACACCCGACACCGCCGCGTCAGCGTCGCACGGGATCCGTTTACTGTTTACACTTTACAGCGAGATAGGGGCGTATTGTTTTGACCTTCCTGACATTTCTGATGAGCTTGAAATATATAATTCTAACCCGATGTCCTAGGCGAGCGACGAAAACGACGCGATACGACTCCGTAGAAAATGAAAAACTTATTTTTTAGAGGGTTCCGTGCCTCAAGAGGAAATTTCTATGTTTCTGTTCTAAGTATTTCATAAGTTTTTGGTACAAAATAAATTTTAAAAAAAAAAGGAAAAAGGAACCCAGGATCACTTCGTTGTCAGTCCGTCTGGCTGTCTGTCTGTGAACCACGCTGACTGTTTATTACTTGTTGATATAGCGGCAATAGAAATACACACTCTGTGAAAATTTCAACTGTTTACCTATTACGGTTCAAAAGATACAGCCTGAAGGCTTAGAAAAACTTAGCGTGTCACCCTTTGGGTAACTACGGAACCCTAAAAAATAACCCTTATATTTATAGGATCACTCCGTTTGGGAGATACGATGCCACAGACGGATACACACGTTTAACTTATAACACCGCTCTGTTTACGTCAAGAGTTAAAAAACCAAAATGAAAACCGAAATAATGTCCAAAACCGCTACACCACCTGTACGTAGTACGTACGTACCATATCTAATATGGAACTTAAAAGATGGCGTTTGTTTGTTTATGAAACCCCACGCGAACACCAGGTGGAGGGATATCTGTGAGGGTCAAGGTCGCAGGTTCGATTCCCCGGCTGTGCACATTCAATGAGAACACTTGTTGGAGCTTGGAATGCTTGTGGTTATTACCTTATTAGCTTAATGGTTATTGGGTTATACTGAAATCAGAAGCTTGAAATATGGTTGAATTTTTCCTTACTTTCCTTTTCCTTATTTTTTCTCTTTGCTAACATAAATAAATAAAATAAAAAATAAATAAGTACCTAGTAGTTAGTAGTACATAGTAACAAAGTTTTTAAGTTTATGTACGTAGTGGTACATACTATAACAAATGGGCCTTTTGGTTACCTCTATAAAGAAAATTATTTATTTATGTTTTTTTTAAAGCACAAGCAAGCTGTTCATTTGGTTGTCTTTCATA
The DNA here is from genome assembly GCA_917051295.2 of Erebia ligea. Classification (NCBI taxonomy): domain Eukaryota; kingdom Metazoa; phylum Arthropoda; class Insecta; order Lepidoptera; family Nymphalidae; genus Erebia; species Erebia ligea. The sequence continues at coordinate 507,432 of OU785246.1, forward strand.
ATCTTCCTTCTAATCTTCCTTCGTGTTCTCACTACTGGGACCATAATATTGTTTCATGGTTTCATTATTGTTGACTTTTATGTTCTAGAATAATTATAATCCTTATTTTAGAAACGTCAAGGTACGTTACATTAAACTTTCATTTTGAGTAATATTGCTTAAGTATTGCTTTAAGCGTTGGCAGTGTCTTGATCACGAGTGTTCTCTCGGAACTAGGCTAAAAGTTAAATGTATGCGTTTGTGATAGCCTTAAGGTAAGGGCGTTAACACAAAAGGAACTGTACTTAACACAAATTCCGTCCGGAACATACGCGGGGAACAACAATATTACAGAGGACCGACGTTTCATCCTGCCGCCTAGTATGCGCGCTCCATATAAAAGTGAATGACACGGAAGTTCCACATGTGTTTTCGCCCTTACACATAAATCAGTTCACACTAGACAGTTGGTCGCCGCGCTATATACATATAGCAGTATATATGCTTGTATGTTTGTTGCGATCGCGCATCATACGCATAACGGGTTACGGGACATAGGTTATCGTATGTTACAAGCTGATAAACGAATATTATAGCTTGTTTAAGTTAATGTTATGTAAATATACATAATCTATACTTATAATAAAACTGTAACCGACACAAACGTACAATTAAACAATTGTAAACAAGATATTTAGCGTTCCGGTACGATGCTACGTAGAAACCGGGATATCACTGCCATACCCCTCTCCTCAGTGGCATGCACAATATTCGGATCCAGGTTTTTCAATAGAACTGTTTAACTTTAAAAAAAAATAAGTTACCTATTTTATTTTTATGTCCGCGGGAAATCTTTAATTTTTCAGGATGAAAAGTAGCCTATGCCCTTCCTCGGAATGCAACCTGTGTCTAATCTCCATACCAACCAAATTTCTTCAAAATCGGATTAAAAGATGAGCCGCGATAGAGTAGCAGACAGACAGACAGACAGGCAGACTTACTTTCGCACTTACTTATAATATTAAGTTTGGAGATCTCGTTTTAGACGAATCAATAGATATCTGATAGGTACGTTCACGATTAAAATCCATGCAGTCATTCGCGTTGGGATGTTATCAAACATATAACAAGTCCAATTTTTATATAAGTATTTTAAGTAATTATCACTGATAAATTTAACTTAAAATGTAAAATAAGAAAAAAATATTAGCTATAATGGAAATCTCAACACATTTTTGAAAAATAGTATGCTCCTGAAAAAGCCTTATTATGCTGTTGAAGATTATGTAAATGATAGAGGATCATGGATTTGATCGCTCCAGCAATTAGTCAAATTAAGTTATTAAAATTAGTCTAAGTACCACTTAAATTTTTGTATTTGTTTCGTGCAACTCAGCGTAAGCCTATGATATTTATAATCAACGTTTTGGAAGGCACTGGTCCCTAAGATACGGGTCCTCCTAGTTTAGGTTTACTTACTTACATAATAAAGATTTCTATTTCAAGTTACGCGCGTGAAACACATAACCCTCCAAACGCTGTCGCGCAGGCGGTTAAAAAAGTTCTCTAGAAATTCTCGGCAATTAGCTAACCATATAATTGCATCGCTTAGGTGAAGTATTCAACAATATAAGTATCTCCTTCGCTCCTGACTTACTTCCTTCGCTCAGTTTAGTAGCTATGATTAATGCGGCATTAATGCAGGAATGTCGGACACACACATACATACACAGTAGAACATGCGACCTAGGTCGTACGTGGGATAATGAATTAGCTATGCTACGAGAATGTAATTAAATAATTAAGTACCTACTGCCTATCTATACTTGTAATAAAATAAAATCTATATATATCTATATCTATATTATCAAATAAATATTATAAATGCGAAAGTTTGGATGGATGTATGGATGTATGGATGTTTGTTACTCAATCACGCTCCAACAGCTGAACGGATCTGGATGAAATTTGGCACAGAGATAGATTATAGTCTGGAATAACACATAGGCTACTTTTTATCCCGGAAAATTAAGGAGTTCCCGCGGGAAACGAAAAACCTCGATCCACGCGGACGAAGTCGCGGGCATCAGCTAGTATATAATAAAAATGAATCCTTATTTCCCTTGGTCACGGCATCACGCGTGAACGGCTGGACCAATTTCGCTAATTCTTTTTTTGTTGTGTTTGTTATTGTAAGGAGAAGGTTCTTATGAAAGAAAAAACTAACAAAGTATTCCGCGCTACTTTACATTAGAAAATTTAAGAAAACTTAACGACCATATTAACTTTTCTAACCTTAATATAACCTTTTGTTAACCTTTTCTCCTTTTGTAACCATATGTCAAAACATAACTGCCAGTTTGACAGTAAGCCAGGACAACGTCTGTCGGGTCAGTTAGTGATTTATATTTATTTCTCGTAGAACAACTTGTGTCCCTTGTGATAAGTCAACACTACCACCGGTTCGGAAAACTGATTCTACTGAGAAGAGCCGGCAAGAAACTCAGCAGTTGCACTTTAAAAAAAAGAATACCTTGAAGACCTCCCTGGCGCAGTGGTGAGCGGTGTGGTCTTATAAGTGTGTTTGTACTTTGTTTGTTGGTTTGTCCTTCAATCACGCCGCAACAGAGCAACGGATCGATGTGATTTTTTGCATGGGTAGGTACTAGGTAGGTGAGGATCTGGAGAGTGACATAGGCTTCTTTTTATCCCAGAAATGAAGGAGTGCCTGTGGAAATTAAAAAACTTATGCCACGCGAACGAAGTCGCGGGCGTCCTCTAGTTCTATATAAAAATCGTATTTGATATAAAAGTGTTACGCCACGTCAACCATCAATTACCTGCAATAACAGAAAACGCTTCCGCTCCGCCCGCGAGGGTAGCTACTAGCTAATGCCGTCAATATGGGGTGTCGGAATAAAAAGGGGTGACATTTTTATTTTATTTCTGGACTAGATGATGCAATCCACTTTGTTTGCGTGGTTTTTTTATTGAAAAATCCCGTGGAAAATCGATTGTCCGGGATAAAAAGTAGCCTATGTCTTTTCCCGGGATGCAATATATATCTCTGTAGTTTGTAGCTACGAAATTTCGTCAAAATCGGTTGAACACATCGGTTTAATAACCGCCATACCTACTCTAACAGGTTAAACCGCTATCATCTGAAACCGCATATAACTCACCCTTGTTTCCGTTATCTGTGAACTCACCCTTCATAATTTAGACAAGGTAGGTATAAGGCCAGATTTTCGTTTTAAAAAAAATATTAATTCTACAAGTTAGCCCTTGACTGCGATCTCACCTGATGGTAAGTGATGATGCAGTCTGAGATGGTAGCGGGCTAACCTGTTAGGGGCATGGCATATTAAACCCATAAACGGTTTTTACACAGCATCGTACCGGAACGCTAAATCGCTTGGTGGCACCGGGCAAGTCTTTGCCGGCAGGGTGGTAAATAAATGTTCCTTACGAGTTACGACTGAATTTTCATGGACCCGGGAAGCGAATCCTAGGCCTCGTCATCCGCAGTCGAACATGCTAACCACGAGGCCAACGAGGCAGTTCGATGGAACAGGGGATGTGATTGAGATGATATCGAACATCCTGTATGTTGAGAGAAAGCCGATACAAATCACGACAACACCGGATAGGCACAGGACAGGGGCCGGATATCTCACGACAGGGCGTGCAGTGTTGCGCGGGAATCGAACTTGACACCGCACGACATCCTGTGACGATGTCAAAGGGTACTATAACCTGTTATTCTCTGAGAGTTTGGTGGACTTTCTCTAAACCTTTCTATACCTAAAGGACTTTAAAATGAAAAAAAAATTAAGCGAAATTTTTACTTTGGAAACTCAGACTTTTCCGCGCCGTACTGAGAACTGGGACGAAAAGTCGCGAGTTTCGCACGGTTGCAAATTAGGTAATTATAAATATAATAAAGTAAAAGTAATTTTTTTACACACTTGGCTCTATGATATACCTCGACAGAGAATATGTCGGCACCGAAACAGCTGATGTTTTGTATGGCGGATTACCGCACTAGTGCAAAAATTAACGTTTCTCCATATCGCCTCAGAATTTCAAAAATTCAAAATTCAAATGTTTTTTATTCAACTAAACTTTTACAAGTACATACTTTTAAATCGTTAAGTGAATCTACCAGAGTGGGAAAAGTTATTATATAGTTCGGATAGCGGTGAATTAAGATCAACTTATCGAGCAAATGTATTTATCTGGAAACTAATATTATAAATGCAAAAGTGTGCTTTTTGTTACTTTGCTAGTTTGTCCTTCAATCACGCCGCAACGGAGCAACGGATCGACGTGATTTTTTGGAGAGTGACAAAGGTTACTTTTTATCCCAGAAAATTAAGGAATTCCCGCAGGAATCAAAAACACTTCAACCACGCGGACGAAGTCGCAAGCATTTTTCCAGCGATAAAAGAAAAATGGATCAGCTAGTTGTGAATAACTATTATGAAAATTCAAAATTCAAAAGTTTTTTATTCAAATAGACTTTATACAAGTGCTTATGAATAGTCGAATGAATCTACCACTGGTTCGGAATGCCTTTCCTACCGAGAAGAACCAGTAAGAAACTCGGCGGTTGCTCTTTTGAAAACAATAATTTACAATTTCTTCTTCTTATTTTGTTTTATGGCGTTTATCAGTGCCGCACCAGCACAGTGCACTTTGCCAATGTCAGGTGGAGATTTTACAATTTCATTAAGTAAGTAATTTGTAATTACATAAGTAACCCCTGTCCTTAGCATTGCTGGAGCGAGTCAAATCTATGCTCCTTTGTCATTTACGTAATCTTCAACATTATAATAAGCTTTTTTTCAGAAGCATACTTTTAATGGATTTTTTAAACTTGTGTAAAGGCAAGTTTAAAATATAGGTTGTGTAATTATGTGCTCAGATAGATTCTGTGCTAGGTAATAGGAACAGGTATGTAAAGCACCGGCAGCCCGGCCGGAGCCTCTTTATTTACGAGCTAAGGGGCCGTCCATTAATCACGTGATGTTTTTTGAGCATTTTTTAACCCCCCCCCCCCCTCCCCCTTGGTGATACGTGGTGAGGTTTAAGACTAACCCCCCCGCCCCCACCTAAAATCACGTGTATTTTTTAGTACCTACAAAGAATCTTAAACATTTTTTTAATGCAACACGTACGAGGTAATAAATGGTGTACGCGTGTATTCGGCGCCAAAATAACAGAATAACTGGCGACTGGCAAATGGCAATGAAGCCGAGCCGGGCGATCGTCGCGGTGAGCGGCGCGCGGGGACTTCGTTCGTTGCCTGGCAACGGCGAGTCAAGGTCACACTACACGCCGCTTTTCGGTTTAGAAATCGCGCGTTTGACGAAAAAATAAATACACGTGATATCTTACTACACCCCCCCTCCCCCCTTGTGATATTTCGTGATTTTTGTTTAACCCCCTCCCCCCCCCCCCTTTCAAGCCTCGCGTGATTAATGGACGGCCCCTAAGCTAGAGCTGACCACTATATGGCTAGATGGGCGCATAAATAAATCATAGCATTAAACGTCTTATAAATATTCAATGCGCGCGCGCAGCGACGACGCACCGTCTGTATAAACCAGCGACGTGCTTCATTTCTGTGTCTGTGTGTGTGTTTCTTTTTCTATCAATACACACATACTAATTAATAAACGTCATTTTATAGCTTGAATGACCTCTTCCAATCGAGATAAAATTACAAGAAATTTTCATACGGTAGTAACTAGCTGATGATGAAGCCATACTGCCAACGCTTAAAGCCATATTGTTTCGTGTTTTAGAATTATAATCCTTATTTCAAGAACGTATTGCTTTAAGCGTTGGCAGTATGGGCTCAGACCGTTTAAATAGGTATATATTGGGGCTGATTCTGTAGTGCACAATCTCTAAACTAAACTAAAATTACAGATTTACAAATATTGCCTAACCCTTTCATAATACTCCCTGGGGAAAGGGACAGAACTAGATTTATAGACTTATCTGTTCTTTCGGTGAAAAATGAAGAATTTTATGTTTTTCAGTTTTCTGAAATTTAGTTTTTTTAAAAAGCTTATTAGAAGCGGACGAAGCGGGCAAACGCTAGTGCTTCAATAGAGTAATTAGTACAAATAACTACTATTTTACAGGTACTTTTAAAAATTCATATGAGCTTTTGTAATTCTAAAATTCTACGGTATATAATCTAAATAGCTTTAAAAAGTGATTTTCTTTGTGAAATAGGTAAAAAAAAAAAGTTCAAAAGCGAATAAAGTCGTCAGCGACCATCAGCGGGCCACTTCCCACAGTGGGCCACGTCAGTGGTCGGCAGTGGTGAATATTTTATATTCATAGGCCAAGAGACGGCGGACAAATTGCTCAGGGGTCATACTGCCAACGCTTAAAGCCATATAGTTTCATTATTGTTGACTTTCGTGTTGTAGAATTATAATCCTTATTTTAGGAACGTCAAGGTACGTGAGATCAAGCTGTCGTCACTTTTAATAATATTGCATGAGTATTGATTTAAGCGTTGGCAGTATGGGCTTAGACCGTTTATAGGTATAGGTATATTATCAGCTAATTCGAAACATTTGGATATGATTGCAATACCGGCTTCTGTTCTCTACCCTGTGCTTTTAATATAACATTCTAATCAAGAGTGAATGGGCATCTTCTAGGCAGGCGCGCTCTACCTTAGGCTGCATTACCACTTACCAGTAAGTGCGATAGCAGCCAAGCGCTAGTCTATAACTTTAAAAAAAACAATAATTATTATATGACGATTATTTGACCACGAATCACGATCCATGTAAACGAAAACTCAACAAATGATCAATCTTCGTTATAATCGCGGTACGTACTCGCTATTGCATTACTCCAGTAAGTAAACATAAACCACATAAAAACAGATAAGCTCTTAGCTTATAATATATCGCTCGCGAATAAAAATCGATTATGCAACAAATTAAAGTAATTATAGCCCTAGTGTCTACCGGCGGACCTTTCTTTTGATCCACTTTCTTTGCCGCCTCGCCTATACTTATACCTAATTAGTATTACTGACATAGCTTGATTACAAGGAAAATGTATCAGCGATAGGTTTTTACTTTTTGGTATATCATTTTTTAGGGTTCCGTACCCAAAGGGTAAAAACGGGACCCTATTACTAAGACTCCGCTGTCTGTCTGTCTGTCTGTCTGTCTGTCTCCAGGCTGTATCTCATAAACCGTGATAGCTAGAAAGCTGAAATTTTCACAAATGATGTATTTCCGTTGCCGCTATAACAACAAATACTAAAAATTAAAATATATATATATATATATTAAGGGGGGTCCCCATACAATAAACGTGTTTTTTTCGTATTTTTTTGCTCAATATTAAAAACGGTAACAGGTAGACGGTTCAAATTTTCACAGAATATTAACTTGTATTTTACCTTTCAAAATAAATAATTAAATATCAATAAAGTAAATATTAAAGGGGGGCTCCCATACAACAAACGTAATTTTTATTTTTAATACGTCATAAATCGTAAAACTTACTACAGGTTTGTACGGAACCCTCGGTGCGCGAGTCCGACTCGCACTTGGCCGGTTTTTTTAATCTTTATTTTACGACAGGGTTTTATCACTTGGTGATTATGTCGCCCCCGTAAAATACATTTAATAATAATAATTAAACAAGACGCTACTTCACCGCTAATCCATACTTCCATACTAATATTATAAATGCGAAAGTGTGTCTGTCTGTCTGTCTGCTACGCTTTCCCGGCCCATCTTTTCAACCGATTTTGATGAAATTTGGTACAGAGGTAGGTTGAATCCCGGGAAAGGACAAAAAAAACGTAATACACGCGGACGAAGTCGCAGGCATCTAAAACTATAAAGTAGACTTTTCCCACCCTAGAGCGAAAAAAATATTACTGCACAGTAATCTAATAAGCCTACGACAAGTGCGGTAATATTTATTTTCGCACTAGTGCGGTAATATAATGTAGGTACTAGGTATAATCAATTTTAATGTGAAAGCTAACTATTCAAAACTCGATTTTTTTTTATTCAAATAAATTTTGTACATGTCCTTTTGAATCGTCAAATTAATCTACCAAAGCTTCCTCAAGTGAATTTTTCCTATTATAACTACCCATTAAGTAGAACAGTCGAATAGTACATTCTAAAATCAAAAGTAATCAACGTTACCTACGTAGCTTAGGTACTCCATAACCAACCTAAGGTAATGAAATGTGATAATGTCCTCCCGACCGAATCTGCGCGGGAGATATTGTAGTGCATAATTTCACATTCTTTGTTCATTTACTCTCATGACACAACCAGCCCCCCCAGCATGGGCCGAGACAATTTTCTTCCCGAGGAAAGGATAAAAATGTTTTCCTAAATAAATAAATAAAAACGCTAAATAACGGTGGATAAATAGTCCCCCGAGTCCCCGTGAAATGTCAAACGGGGATAAACTTCTCCTCCCCCCTGTTGCCGTGCTCTGAGAAGTGGATAAGTTAATTTTATCTCTTGTTAGTGGATAAAATCGGGGGATAATTTTTTTATCTCCGGCCCATGCTAGCCCTGCAGAGAGAGATCAGACACAGGACCTCTCTCTCGGAGCGCACGTAAAACCAGAACGGTTTTACGTGCTCTCCGAGAATTTCTTGTCAGGAAAACCCAAACCATACCAACCAGTTACAATTAATTGTCTATCTAATCGCATATCCATTGAGTCATCTATTAAATTATCTTTTTCAATAACAGGGGTTTACATATCACAGATATAGAAGTAGATATATTGAGATTAGGATTAAATTGGTTGTTTCTAGTAATTAAACTGATGCTCTACTAAATATAAGGAAAATGGCGTTTGACGACCTCCGTGGCGCAGTGTTGAGCGCTGTTGCCTTAACGTGCGGAGGTCCCGGGTTCGATCCCCGGCAGGGTTTGGAAATTTATAATTTCTGAATTTTCCCTGGTCTGGCCTGGTGGGAGGCTTCGGCCGTGGCTAGTTACCACCCTACCGGTAAAGACGTGCCGCCAAGCGATTTAGCGTTCCGGTACGATCCGTGTAGAAACCGAATAGGGGTATGGGTTTAATATATCTGCCATGCCCCTCACAGGTTAGCCCGCTACCATCTTAAACTGCATCATCACTTATCATCAGGTGAGATCGCAGTCAAGGGCTAACTTGTAGTGGATAAAAAAATAAAAAAAAAATCTTTGGAGAAATTGTGTGATATGATAAAAGATATCAGTAGCTATGCGGAAATTGTAACGTTATTTTACTACTAGCTGATGCCTGCGACTTCGTCCGCGTGGATTGAGGTTTTTTGTTCCCGCGGGAACTCTTTAATTTTCCGTAATCAAAAAGTAGCCTATGTGTTATTCTAGACTATAGTATATATCTGTGCTTTTCACCCAGATTCATTCGTTTAGCCGTTCTGGCGTAATTGAGTAACAGACATCCGTCGATCCATCAATCCAAACTTTCGCATTTATATAATACTAGAAGATGCTCGCGACTTCGTTCGCGTGGCATAAGTTTTTAATTCCCACAGGCACTCCTTAATTTTCCGGGATAAAAAGAAGCCTATGTCACTCTCCAAGTGCTCAACTAAGTATACCCATGCAAAAAATCACGTTGATCCGTTGCTCAATTTCGGCGTGATTGAAGGATAAACTCTCTATTTGACGTCCTTGGGGATAGAATTTTCAAAAACTGTGAATCACGTATTTTTTCATTTCAGACCGAAATCCCAAACACCAAGTTTCATGGCTACAGCTTGAAAAATGACGGACTTTCCTACAAACTTTCAACCCCTGTTTCAGCCCTTTGGGGGTAGAATTTCGAAAAACTGTGATATACGTATTTCTTTATTTTTTACCGAAAGCCAAAATACCAAGTTTCGTTGATATAACTTGAGAAATGACGGACTTTCATACAAACTTTTAACCCCTATTTCACCCCCTTAAGGGTGGAATTTTGAAAAATCCTTCCTTAGTGAGCGCCTACGTCACAAAAGGAACCTACTGTCAAAATTTCAAGTTTCTAGCCACAGCGGTTTAGGCTGTGCGTTGATATATAAGTCAGTCAGTCAGGACTTTGAATTTTATATATATTATAGATTAGTATAGAGTATAGGTAAATAGTATAGATAGTCCATTTCTAGCGCATGTTAAATAGAAACTAAAGTATTATGTTCTATTTAATTCCAAAAATATAGATCGTACAGTAAATTTAAGTAGAAAAAGAATATGCGATTTGCACGATAAGCCAACTAGAAACCGCCATAGGCTCGTGACTCCATCGCTCCGCCTCAAGAAGGTCGTTCGTGGGAATGAGCATTCTATTCTATAACAAAATTCCACAACCTATTTTAAACTTGCCTTTACACAAGTTTAAAAAGTCCATTAAAAGTATGCTTCTGAAAAAAGCTATTATACTGTTGAAGATTACGTAAATTACAAAGGAGCATGGAATTGAATCGCTCCAGCAATGCTAAGGACAGCGGTTACGTATGTAATTATCTACAAATTAATGAAATTGTAAATTTTTTTTTTCAAAAGAGCAACCGCCGAGTTTCTTGCTGGTTCTTCTCGGTAGGAATGGCATTCCGAACCAGTGGTAGATTCATTCGACTATTCATAAGCACTTGTAAAAAGTCTATTTGAATAAAAAACTTTTGAATTTTGAATTTTTTTTTTAATTTTAAGACAAAAATTGTAGAAAATCATAATTGTCTTGCAAGGAAGTATTGCAGGCAAGACAGCTCCAGATCGCCAAAGGCGCAAGCGGTTGGACGATATATAAGGGGGTGGACAGGGCTTAGCTCCAAGGCTAAAAGATGCGGCTCAAAATAGAGAAGATTTTCGCGTCGATGACCGCCATACTTGGTGATGATGATAATTATTAACAACAAATTAAATCCTTACTTACAGTTTCTTCAAAAGTTGGAAATATAACGAAATTTTTATTTAATGTAGGACAACTTGTGCTACATCAAATATCAAATAATAAATATGTATTACTAGCTGATGCCCACGACTTCGTCCGCGTGGAATAAGTTTTTTGATTCCCGCAGGAACTCCTTAATTTCCCGGGATAAAAAGTAGCCTATGTGCTATTCCAGACTATAAACTATCTCTGTGCTAAATTTCATCCAGATCCGTTCATCCGTTCCGGCGTGATTGAGTAACAAACATCCATCCATACATCCATCCAAACTTTCGCATTTATAATATTTATTTGATAAATGCGAAAGTTTGGATGGATGTATGGATGTATGGATGTACGGAACGGATCTGGATGAAATTTGGCACAGAGATAGATTATAGTCTGGAATAACACATAGGCTACCCTTTTTACCCTTTTTTATCCCGGAAAATTAAGGAGTTTCCGCGGGAACCGAAAAACCTCGATCCACGGGCATTAGCTAGTAAATTATATGTCAGGACTCTACCACCTGTTCGGAACGCAAGTTATACTGAGAAGAACCGGCAAGAAACTAAGCATTTAACCTTTTTTTTAGTTTTAGAGTTACTGAGAAAATGAAATGGCCATATTTTGAGTTAGGCCACTATTGTATGGGTGTGACGTCACAGTAAAACAATAACACCGGTTTAATAGAGCGTAGGCCGCGCCGGTTACGCAACGCTTCCTGTCCCAGCCCTATACGCCTATTTCTTACGACCTTACATATTGATACCTATCTCAGAGCCAAGAAGCGGAGGCAAGACCTATTAACCAATTTTAGGGCAATAGATATTATTATTTACAGCTTAAGCATTTTAGGGTTCCGTAATTCCAACATACTCTTATAGTTTGTTCCAGTGTATTATTCTATCCTAAATATTTAAAAAACAACAAGAGTTGTACAGTTTAAATGTACATTTACAGTTACCAGCTTATTCTACTACCGGAGGTAAACGTATTTAAAAAATAACGGCACGTGCCATGAATTTTTCCTGCTTGAGGGCCTTCTGGAGATTGAGACCACAAAAACCTAAATCCAGGCGGCCCAAGTCGCGGGCATCATCTAGTAATTATAATAATTAGCAAGTAAAGTTGCAAAAGAAAATGGCTCCGTACTTCAGAGTTGAGAGATAGAAAGGGGGAAGTGGCAAAGTTTATGATTTATGTACATTTGTGGGCGCGCCCTATGCTTGGATCTCGTGGACCGACCATGAGGCCAAAAGTGCGGCCGGAAACACACTTTATACGCGTGTCGTCCGTCGAGTCGTAGTTTTTTTTATAAGGTTGGTTCATTATGCTGTTCAATTTACAATCTAAAATAATATTCAGTTACGGAACCCTTGGCTGGCGAATCGGCCTCGCACTTGAGCTGTTTTTTCTTATTCGGATTATTTTATTACGGAACTCTACACGAAACGACTTGGTACAAGTTTAAGAACTACCTACTTAGAAACATTGAATAATTATTATAGTAATTAGCAAGTAAAGTTGCAAAAGAAAATGGCTACGTACTTCAGAGTTGAGACATAGAAAGAGTGAAGTGGCAAAGTTTATGATTTATGTAAAGTCGTGGGCGCGGCCTAATGTCGGGAACACACTTTAAACAAGCCACTCTATGAAATACCTACGCGTGTTGAGTCGTTAATTTGTAGATTTTCTATTTTTTTTTTGTTTTTATACAATACTAGCAGATGACCGCGACTTCGTCCGGGAACTTCCCAAGGGAACTCCCTATTTTTTCGGGTTAATATATAGCCGATGACACTCACAAATAAAGTGGCTTTCTATTGGTACCAGAATTTTCAATATCGGTTCAGTAGATCCAGAGATTACCTCCTAGAGATAACCTCACAAACTTTACCTCTTTATACCTAATATTAGTAAAGATTATAACTAAGTAATAGAATTTGAAATTTTGACGACCTTACCCTAGCACTGTGAGAGCTACGTTTTATGTGTGGGAGGTCCCGGGTTTGATTCCCGGCAGGTGTAATTTGCAAATGTTTTATAGTTTTTTAATTTTCTCTGGTTCGGCCGTGGCTAGTTATCGCCCTACACGCAAAATTGTGCCGCCAAGCGAGTCAGCTTTCCGGTACGAAACTATGCAGATATTATGACTAAGAAAGGATTTTTGAAAATTCAGCCCCCAAGGGGTTTAAAATTTGCATGAAAATCGAACCTAACGTGAGCGAAGCCACGGGCAAAAGCTAGTTTAACATAACTGCCATACTCCAAACAGGTTAGCCCGCTACCATCTTAGACTGCATACTAACTTGTAGTAGGTTCTATTACAATACGTTCTTTAAAGGCACATAACTTCGCAAAGTTTGAGGCAACTAGCTGATGCCCGCGGCTCGTCTGCGCGGTTTAAGTTTTTTTATTCCCGCGGAAACTCCTTAATTTTCCGGGATAAAAAGTCGCCTATGTCATTCTCCAGGTCACGTCGATCCGTTGGTTTGTTTCGGCGCGATTGAAGGACAAATTAACAAACCAACAAACAAACACACATTTATTAAAAAAAAACCCGGCTGAGTTTGTTGTGGGCTGTTCTCAGACCAGGGTGCGTTTGGAACCCTCGTAGCTTTAGTTTTAAGATACCGGAACTGATTATCACCATCATATTTTTTATGTAACTGGACGTCAATAAGTGTCGTTGTACTTACCTAAATAATGATATTTATATGTAACCTTAAATAAATATTTTTTAACTTTGACTTTGAATATAATATTAGTATTATAGGCAATAGTATAAAAGTAAAATAAATATTCAACGCGGTATGAATAGAACATCGTGATATTCTCCGGAAGCGAATATTTTATTCAAATATCAAACTTGGGTATTCTTTGTTCTTGCGTCCAACTTTTGGAAGCGATTGCATTTTTACTATAAAAAGCTACGATTTTGTATGAATAATTTCTAGAAAACCTTATCCCAGTTTACTTTACTAACTTTAATAGTTGGTATTTAATCTACCTCTATCTTCATTATCCATAAGATAAATGTGAAATTGTTAGGCTATTACCTGATAGGGGTATGGCAGCGGTTTCTACACGACATAGTACCGGAACGCTAAATCGCTTGGCGGCACTTTACCGGAAGGATGGTAAATGGCAACTAGCCACGGCCGAAGCCTCCCACCAGACCAGACACGAAAAAATTCAGAAATTATAAAGTCCCCAGTTGAACATTGCCGGGAACCGAACCTGGGACCTCCCGCATAAAAGACAACAGCGCTCACTATTATGTCTTGAGTGGAGGTCTTCAGATTATCAGTAATATTTTTATAGAAACTTTTGTATTAGCTCTTGTTAGTAGAAATGCATCTCTACTTACTTAATATTATATTATGCGAAAGTTTGGATGGATGGATGGAGATTATGGATGGATGTTTGTTAGCTACTTTGTAAGAGTGCACAGAGATAGATTATAGCCTAGAATAATACACTTCTACAACTACGAAATTTAAGAGTTCTCGCGGAAACCAAAAAAAACCTCAATCCACGCGGACGAAGTCGCGGGCATTAGCTATTTATTAAATAATTCTATGAGCCAATGAACTCATTAACTGAGTAAGTACCAACGCGTTAAATAACAAACAAAATAATTAGAAATTTAATATTTTATGTTAATTTAGCAGTGCACGATAAAACAAAAAAACTCGCCAAAAGTATTGAGTAAGTAGGTATTACTTAATTTAGTAATTTATTCAGTTTAGTATACCTCTCATTTGTTTATCTATATTTAATATTACCTGTAGAAAAACTTAAAAGTTAAATTACTTAAAACTACACAATAATATTAAATGAGCATTGGCATCAAAATTATCATTAACTTTCCAATTGTTCCCAAAGTTTTAAATATGAACCCCCCGACGTATGTATCTACTCGTATATTGTCCGTAAAAGTTTTTCCAATAGCAATAAAAAAATTTGGATTTAGAAATCTAAGTAGAGTAGTCTCTAATGGCTCTAGTAGACTAGCTAGGTAAGTAGACTCTACTACGTAGTTTACAAGTTTTAAAAAATCGTCGCCGATGCACAATTTTCCTTTTTTTATAAGTACTGTATTTCTCTTTTGTATATTTTACCGTTACAAGAACTTTTCTACAAAAACATTGGATTTAAGTAAAATGCTGAAAGTTTCATTATTTTCAAAGTAGTTCCTGAAAAAAAAGGATAAAGTAGGTAGGTACCATCAAAACTTTTCCACGCAACTTTTCCTTTTTAATCACTCAACGCATAGATTAAAAGCTCAAGAAAAAAACTATCGCTTATACCTACTAATTATTCATCCTATTCATTTTTACTTTTTTTATATTTTTCTGGCATGGAGCAAAACAATTTTACCCTTTTTACCTATTATTTTTTTTTCCTATTTTCCAGTTAAATACCGTTAAATATCGACAAATCGATATATGCAATATTGAATGGGGTTTAAAGGAAAAATATTTAAGTTTCAAATATTAACAAGTAAGCAAAAAAAAAGTTTCAGAAAATCCTGTAAATAACCTCATGAAATACCATCAAAACTTTTCCAAGTACAGTTTCCTTTGTACAACAATCACTCAACACAGCAGAGTATACAAACTCAAAAAAAAACCGCCGCCGATACACAATTTCCCCCCTCTTTTTAGTCTTATTTCCCCCACTTTCAACAGAAACAATCGGTTGACGTGAACACAGCGAGACAATGAGTGTTTAACATAAACACCGAACACTGAAGCACAACACTTTGTTATAAAAAAAAACTTTTTTTTAAAATTCTGTACGCGAATGATGCGCGCTGCACAGAGCGACGTACGCAACTAAACAGCCATGGCCGACTGCCGCTCACTTTGTAATGTGCTGCCAGAGCGATACCGTGGTCTGACCCATTATTTTTAGTTTATTTTCGAGGTTTTGGATACAACTATATGTAGGTAATTAATGATTTTTTAAGATATAACCTGAACGTATTCTTGCTTCCGAGAAAGATAACATAAAGTAGGTAGTTTATTTCTCAAACAAAGGTTATGAATATCGCAAATCCTACATTACAACTTACTTTACGAAAACATAAACAGATACCAATATGAATCTATTTTATTTAAGTCTCAAAAAATTTTTTTTAAAGTTTCTTTTGCGCAAACATTTAAACAACTTTCTTTGTTTCGAAATTATACTTAGAAGGCATAAGCTAATATAGTCAACATTGTTAAATAAATTAGTACCTAGTTTAGTAACATAGTCAAATAAAAATAATATCTAACAAAAAATAATGTTTTACATAATAATTACACTTTTCTCATACTTCTAATGAAGGATTTTTCCTGAACGACATTTCAAACAAACATTCATCGCAATAATTATAAAGCATTTAACAAATTTTAAACAAGTTATTTAAAGTGGTAATTTAAAGAAATAATTAAATTAAACTCACTATTTATGACACAATCTTCAAAATAAGAGACCCGCATCAGTTGAAAATTACCCTAGAATCGGGGAAGCGAAGCTTTCATTACGCTGGCATCCCCACCGCGACGTTGCCGCACTTACCGTAGCGAACGTAACAGTAATGAGGTTAAAGTTTCTGAACAACTTTTTTTTTTAATTTTCAGCGAGCTTAGGGACTTTGAAGATACTCTGTAGAGCCATTAGCTATCAAAGTTTGTTTTTTCTTCAAAGTACCTTTTTTGTTAGAATGATAAATTATTATGTACTAAGTAAGTAATGTAGTAGTTAAATGTAATGACTTTTGAAGTAGTTTGCTATTGGACAAAGTTTTCAGGGTCTTTTCTGAGTCTCTTCATGGTGATGATTTTTAATTTTAGAAAATTTCAACCGTGGCGTTTTAAAATGTAAAATTATAAGCGTAAAGCGGACTCAACAATTTTTTGAGGATGGTTGGATCTCGAGATTATAATATAGATTCCAAATTTTATAGACATGTAAATTGCAATCTAAAAAAATGGTGAGTAAATACGGAACTTTTTTACGTCCTTCGTGTGACAAGGTAGGCGTTAATGAAAAGAGGAATTTAAGATTGTAAGGCTAGTTATCACGTCATACCCAGATTGAGTTCCGTGAACGGATTTATTCTACGTGGCATGCTGAAGTGTCAGAAGCATCATATTAGCGCGGAAAACGCGGAATATTTTCCGCTCGATTTTTTCGAGCTTTAATTAAAAACAGTGATCATAAAATTGATCACAAATATAATATTACATCAAATAAAGTCGTTTAAATTGAAAATTAATATAAGTACAATTAAACAGAAACAACTTCCGTGGCAGCGGCAGTTATTTCACAACACCTGATAAAATCATCTGACGTTTCATACGAGGAATTCGCGATTAGCTCCCCGTAACGCTAGAGGGGCGATTTTTACCTAAGAGTCATGATTATCAGTATTATCAACTAATTATATTTTATTCACGTCGATGAGATGGGTTTTCCCCCTCTTTTTACACGCGGAAAAGTTTTCATTAAACTAATGATTGCGCATAACGTAATCGTAGCGTTTAATTTTTTTTTAGTTTTTACTAAAGCCAAGACATGCCCAGCAATCTTTTAGGGGTTTTCCCCTAAAAGATTGCTGGGCATGTCTTGGCTTCAAGTTATCATAATGTTATCTGATGTCTGTCAAATTTTGGTGCCAAAACCTAAAGAAACGCTATGCAGATAGAAAAGGTTATCTTTCCCGTGGATTTCCCGAAATTCTGTACCCAATCGGGCCGATCAACTGTAGTAGGCCAGCTATTCCCAAATAGCTGGCCAAGTGTGTGTCAGAACTCAGAACCCGATATAAGGTAGGGTTTTAAGGTCATGCAATTTTTCAAAAACTTTGACGGCCATTATTTCATAATTCTCAATCAGTATTTTTATTTCAAAACCGACACGTTGAAATACTCTTTGACACATAGACGGACTGGACGAAACTATAAGGATTCCTTATTTTACCACAGAATAATATATTTCTTCTTTTAAATATATAAAAGGAAAACGTGACTGACCGATCTATCAACGCTCAAACCACTGGACGCATCGGGCTGAAAATTGGCATATAGCTATTAAGACGTAGGCATACGCTAAGAAAGGATTTTTGAAAATTCCACCCCTAAGGGGGTAAAATAGGGGTTTGAAGTTTGTGTAGTCCACGCGGACGAGGTAGCGGGCGAAAGATAGTGGTACACAAAAAATGGTGCAGATAGAAACGGCTCTATCTTTCCCGAGGAATTACCGAAATTCGCGGACTATTATATTTAAAAAAAAACTAGATACAGTCCCATCAACTTAACTGGCCCGGTTACCAAAATTGGAACTAATTTTAATAACTGTTATGCCTCGGAGGCCCGTACCCCCGCTCTTGGCCCTGATGAGCCAAACGGAGAAGACCCGTATACCCGGTAGTTTTTGTGTTCATTTTTATTAGAAACACTTAAATATGTGATTACAGCGGCGTTGTCACCGGGTCCAATAATACCTATTACCTACACACCTATCGTTGTATGAACCATAACAAAAAGGTACGTGCTTACGTGACTCGGCGCGATCACTTGTGCACTGTTTAGGGCACGTCAAGGATCGGAGACACTCTGAGATATCATATTAGGCGGTGTTGCGAAATTAATGCAGCGTGACGCGGCCACCACGTCGCTGATAGCTTTGTTGTTGTTTGTGCGATGAGTTCAAATTATTGTTTTTCTTATACTATAGTGGACTGTGGAATGGATAAGTTACAGTTGTAAAGGTGACATGATCTATCAATGCACAGCTCAAACCTGGACGGATCAGGCTGAAATTTGGCATACAGATAGCTATTATTAAGAAAGCATACGCTAAGAAAGGATTTTTGAAAATTCAACCACTTAACAGGGGTTTAAAATTAGTAGAATAGGGAAAGGGGAAAAGCTAGTAGAATATAATACAGCAAATCTATACTAATATTATAAACGCGAAAGTTTGGAAGGACGCATCGCTGAATGGATCTGGACGAAATTTGGCACAGAGATTATAGTCTGGATTAAAAAATTAAACCAAAAAAACCTCAATCCACGCGGACAAATTCACGGGCATCATAATATACCCTGGCATAATTAAAATTTGAATTATAATCTAGCATCAAAAGATAATATAAATTGACAAAGATATTAATATATTCCAAGATTGGATGTTATCCAACGCGGAATGTCGCGGAACAGACGCTTCAATACAACACTATTGTAATAGTTTCATTGCGTAACCGCTCCCTTGTCCGGTGCTCAATTCACGTGTCAGCGACAGTCAGTTATGCAATAATAACTGGGGCACCCTACTCTTTCAGGGTTCAGCATAAATTCCATATCAAATACTTGAAATTTAGAAAATAACTTATTTACGTAATCCAAAGTTAATAATTCAGTGGCGTACAAATCATAGAAGCATAACAGCAGCGCAAAACCTGGATCTCGAAGAGCACGTAAAAACCGCTCACTTTTTTTGGAATTGTTAGCCATTACCAGGTATGTACCGAATCGCTAGGATATGGAACGCCCTTCCGGCTTCCGTTTTTCTATCCGCTTATACTATTAGTATCTTCAAATCAAGAGTGAATAGGCATCTTCTAGGCAAGCGCGCTCCACCTTAGGCTGCATCACCTGTAGCACCTGCGACTTTTATCATGTTAGTTATAATAACCGGGACCGGCAGCTTAACGTGCTCTCCGAGGCACGGGGGTGAAGCACCGCCAACTTCCTAACTCCGGGCTAGTACGTGCTAGTACTGAGAATTTCTTGTCAGAAAAACCCAATACTCAGTTATGACTTATGACTCGAACCCAGGACCTCGTCGGCCGCAGTCGAAAATACTAACCACTAGACCAACGAGGCAGTCCTCATCAACTCAACATAGTATGAATTTAAATCGATTCACTAAAAGAAATCCATTTTCGTAAAGGTCAGACTGCAGCCTAAATTCAAACATATAAATCATAACACGATGATACTATCATTATCTTATTCACGTATCTAATTAACATTTTAATAACTTTGGACTTTGATTGACTTTCTAGAAAATTTTATCAATCCGAATTCCAGACATTTTTATCGGCCAAAAATAGTAATATATTTTGGCATCGAAAAATATCTAATATAAATTTTATACTATATCAAAAAATAATGCACAGTTATTATAAAAAAAAGAAAATTAAATCAGTAATTTTTGTAAAAAAAATTATCAAATGTTTTGGTAGATAATCCTGGGGGTGGAGATCTAGGTTGGGACTTGGGAGCCTATGGCCTTAGCTAGAAATTATGAGGATTATATTATAAGTTCGTAAAAATATTAAAATAATCCATACTAATATTTATTTAAGTGTATTACATACACACTAAGTGTGTATGTCTGTCTGCTACGCTTTCACGGCCCATCTGTTCAACCGATTTTGATGAAATTTGATAGGTACGGGGAGAGGTTGTATGATGTATCCCCGGGAAGGACATAGGCTACGTTTTATCCCGGAAAGTTAAAGAGTTCCCGCGTGAATCAAAAAAATCTTAATCCACGCGGACGAAGTCGCGGGCATCATCTAGTAACTCAATAAAGTTTCGAGCCCAGAACTCCGAATAGAATGCCGAAGTTTTAACCACTGGGCTATACTGACATAAACAAAAAAGCTAAGTTTTGCTTACCCCAGATCTTAACAATTTACTATTATCATAGTTATCAAAACGTAAAGCGACGTTGCCGTTTTACCCCCCTTACGAGTGAGCGGGACGGCGCTATCGCAAGAAACGAGATAGGTATATACAGGGAGTGGAACTTACACTTTACAAATTCAGCGCCCTATGGTATTAAACTTTAGGAGGACTTTGAACTCTATTTTGATAGTGATAGAGTGTAAAATTGTCTGGTGATACAAAATGAATGTTTTCATATAATTTTCAAGGGCATTCGAGAGGGATAGTGGGGGAGGTTCGGAAATTCATTCAACGGTTTTTGGAAAAGTTTAGGGAAAACTTTTTACTTTGCTCTATGAGCCTAATTACGTAAAAATTACAGGTGTAATAGGTACACAAATTACGATCGTAATCACCTCTGATTGGTTAACACGTTTCCACTATTGGACAAAATCCATTGACGCAATAAGGATACCATAAAATTGATTGATGCAGGTTTTACATAATATTAGCCTCCTGCTAAATAATGAGGAAACATCGTAGTAGCCTTTAATGTTTTAACCTTAAACCGACTAGCCGATGCCCGCGACTTCGCCCGCGTGGTTTTTAAGTTTTTTTTAAATTACCGCGGTAGGTAACTCTATTTTATCACGGAAAATAAGTAACAACCTGTGTCTGTACCATTGTCTGTACCAAAAGGAGACTGTTTATTTCAGACGCGGTCTTTCTTTTTTCTTTGTTCTTGATGGCGTACCTACCAGTTATGATAAGCAGATTTTTTGAATGCTTTTTGCTTATGTATGGAGTTGACTCTCTACCCTGGTATATCTACTCTCTGATATTACAAATGCGAGAGTGTGTCTGTCTGTCTGCCTGTCTGATACGCTTTTACGACACATCTGTTCAACAGATTTTGACGAAATTTGGTACAGAGATAGGTTGTATCTCAGCGAAGGACATATGCTACTTTTTATCCCGGAAAATTAAGGAGTTCCTGCGGTAATAAAGAACACCTCATCCACGCGGACGAAGTCGCGGGCATCATCTAGTAATGTGTCTTGTACTTATCTAGATCACATTAACATAGTATATAGTATATACAATTAACTAAGGACAGTTATTGGACTGTATATGAAAGCTTATTATACTGTTGAAGATTATAAAACTGATAAATGAGCAGGGATTTGATTCTCTCCAGCATTGCTAATACTGCAGACTGTTACTTATTATATCTAGACATTAATGTAATTGTAATTTTTTTTCATAAGAGCAACCACCGAGATCTTGCTGGTTCTTCTCGGTAGAACGGCATTCCGAACCAGACGTAGATTCACTAGACTAATCAAAAGCACTTGTAAGTCTACTTGAATAAAAAATATTTGATTTGTACCGAAATTAGTTAGATGTAGAAATTGCTCATAAGTAGAAGTTTAAGTTAACGTTATAATATTACTTATTAACTCATAGATCGTAGTATAAAATAATGATGCCATGGTACTTTATGGTGCTTTATGGTTAAAGGAAAAAAAAACTATTAATTTATGACTGAGTAATAAACTCCAATATGCCACGACACGCCATGTATACCCAATAGCAGATAGATGTGTTAATAATGCAGGGACCAATTAAATACCTATCCAGTTTTCTAGTGCCCTTAGTTTAGTATGCATCGCGTTTTATGGGTTATTGGGGTGGTGAATCTTGAAACACCCTGTATTGGGGGCGAATATTAGATTGCGCTTGATCGTGTTTTTTTATGGAATTTGACACTAGGAAATTCATCAATAGTATAATAGCCTTAATTTAAAAAAACTGACATAAATAGTTTTATTGTACAAAAATACCTTTTTTTTTTTAATTTCAAGACTAGCTCTTGGCTGCAGCCTGCAATCGGTCCTGCCTACAAGTGATGATGCAGCCTAAGATGGTTCTGTCTGAAGGTATCAAAAATTGGGTATTTGACAACTATTCATCTATAGGTACTTACTAATATTATAAATGCGAAAGTTTGGATGAATGGATGTATGGCTGGATGCATGTATGGCTGGATGGATGGATGTACATACACACACACACACACACACACGGTCACACACACACACACACACACACACCACACACAAACTAACTTACTTGTAATTAACGGTTTTTGTATTATTTTAAAATAATAATTTTTATTTAAATTGAATAATTTGCATGCTAATTACATATAACTATTTGCTCCGATATCTTTTGTAAATTGTAAAATCTCAATCTGGAGGTGGGCGATAATAGCTGTAACACAGTTATTAACTAACACAGCTGTTACCGTTCCCTAGTTATTAAGGTACCTCTGTAACATTTGTCTGAATAAATTATTTATTATTTATTTATTTATGTTTGTTACTCAATCACGCCAGAATGACTGAACGGATCTGGATAAAATTTGGCACAGAGATAGATCATAGTCTGTTTTAACACATAGGCTACTTTTTATCCCGGAAAATTAAGGAGTTCCCGGGGGAACCAAAAAAACCTCAATCCACGCGAAAAAGCATCAGCTAGTTTTGAATAAATATACTTTGAGTTTAAGTTAGTTGTCAAGTAATGACGAACTTATGAAAGTAATCAGATCAATGGGCGGTATTTTGGATACGTATTCTTATCAGTAGGGCCTTGTATCAATAAGGTCTCATAGCTACGTGCATCGAACTCGTCGTAAGCACGAAAGGTCCACGATTCCGCGCCCACCTGCGCAAATCCGACGCTACCTACCTGGTGCTAGTAATAATATCGTCGCACGCGCCGCGACAGATGTTCCGCTTCGGATAACCTCGGCAGAGATCGGGCACGCTTCGGCTATGCTCGTAAAAGCTTGGAGACTTAAATGTGTTTTTTTTTTTCAAGTTGTGACCTTTTCTTGTGAGACGTTACTTAGGTAGTTTTGATCGAAAAAATCTTCTCAAGCCTAAATGCGAAAGTGCATTTGTATGTCGGTTCGTCCTCTAATCATTCCGCAACCTGAGCAGTGGATCGGCGCCATTTTTTGAATGGTTATAATTGAGAACCTGGAGAGTGACTAAAGGCAACTTTTTATTTCGGAAAATCAAAGAGTTCTTCCGGAAATTTTCAAAATCAACGCGGACGAAGTTGCATGCATATAAACTCATATTATTTTGTGAAAGTTTGGATGGATGGATGTTTGTTACTCAATCACGCCAGAACGCGCGGCTGAACGTATCTGGATGTTTAGCACAGAGGTAGATTATAGTCTGGAATAACACATAGGCTACTTTATATCCCGGAAAATTAAAGAGTTTCCGAGGGAACCCAAAAACCCTCAATCCACGCGGACGAAGTCGCGAGCGTCAGCCGTCAGCTAGTAGGGGAGACCCGGGATGGTTGACTAAGTTTTGACTTAAGCTCGTATATCTCTGATGTTTAACATAATTTAACGAAAACAACAGTTGATACAGATAGAAGAACTATTCAGGTACCTAAAATACTAATCTATAACCTATATATTTATCATTATAATACTTATTTAGTCGATTTTCTAAACCCCTGACGCTTGGTCAACCTACCCCATATCCGGGGTAAGTTGGCCATAAGCATGGGGTAGGTTGACCTAGGCAGTAAGTAGTGTAAATAAAGAGGATAAGTATAAAATAAAACATTAAAATGTACTAAATGATAGAAACTTTTTATTTAATTATAAACAAACATAAAGGACATCATCCACGATTCATACATTTTTGGTCCAAAAGTGATAGTGCCGGCCAAAAAAAATTTTTGCTGTATTTCGTTAGAATTTGTCCACCTAAACATTTTTTATTATTATTATTTTATTTGTTGTTTTTTTTTAATTTTTAATTTTTTTTTGATTATTTTTTATTATGACATAATTTTACTTTTTTGGGGTTTATGTTTTTTGTAAAACAAAATAAAAAACTCCAAAAAAGAAAAAAGTAGCTCAAAAAACATTTCACATAATCGAAAAAAATATAGATTTTTAAACTTAAATAAAACCAAAGGCAATCGTTCTAAAGCTTCGGTGTAATAATAAAAAATGTTTAGGTGGACACGTTCTAGCGAAATACAGTAAAAATTTTTTTTGGCCGGCACTTTTTACTTTTGGACCAAAATGGATGATGTCCTTTGAGATACATTCTCGGTTAATAAAGAACTTTACTAAACTTTACTTTTCACTTTTTAAACTATTTAAAAAAAACTTAAATTAACGATAAGTAAGATTAATTTTTGTATTTTCTGTTTCAAACTTAATTTTAACTCGAATTATTCTAATAAATTGCTGATCACAGATCAAATTGCTTTTATGAAAATATTATTCAACATACACTTGTGAGTATCTAATATTATAAAGTATAAACTCTGAAAACAGAAAACTTCTTTACTAAAAATTAACTTATTAATGAAAATAGAACAATCAGTCTCTTATTAGAGTTTTTAAGTAGGTATATCTACTAACAAAATATTATCATCTTTGAATTAGTGATTATCATAATCTTTTATTTTTATGTACCCCGCCGTGTCCAGGGTCAAATCAGCTCTCCTTAGGTTCGGATTACTTTCTAGCTTTTGTTTAAGTTAAGACTTTCAACGTTTTGTATGGAATTTGGTATTTCTTTGATGTGGCGTTTATGCTATTATTATCGAAGATTACTGCGTGGCAAGCTCTTTCTAGGATATCTTTTGGTACATCGGGTGATGTTTCAGATCTTCAGATTCTTCTTTCAGATTTTCTTATGTACGTCCTCATTTTCTGTAAAAATACAACTGTAATTTACTTAGTATGTGAGAGAAGACTATAATAGTGTTTAAATAAGTATAAAATTTTATACTTATTTTAAAGGGGTTGGATGACTAATAAGTCTACCTACCCCGAAAAAAATTGGTCAACCGTCCCCTGACGCCATTTTGAATTTTACCTGCGTATCATATGCAAACTCTGGCACTAACATGGAAGCAATACTGTGTAAAATAGAGTAAAACTATCATATTTCCATTAGGCATAACAACAACATTGTTTCTAACAGATCCATAGACACAATAACAAAAAAAGTACGAACGAAAAAAGTTACTTACCGAGACCAAAAAAACAAAATGTGATGCCACTCACGAACGCCGCGCGACTGCGGCGGCTCACTTCGCACAAGTTAGCGGGTTGCGGGGAGCCATCGTCACTCATGATTGGATGATGAAAAACACGTGATAGTGGCGAGTTATTGTCGCTTAGTCTACCTGCCCCTATAGCCAACCATCCCCGGTCTCCCCTACATAAGGATTATAATAATTGTAAATCACGAACGTCAACAATATTAAAACAATATGGCTTTGAGCGATGAAAGTATGGCCCTGGTCTCTCTGTATGTTGTGACTATTATCAGATAGGAAAGTAGATTCTACACTGAGAAAAGGTCATGTTAATGGCGGTAAAACTGAGCCATTCTCGTAATGTTTGAATGTTCCTAAAAATATTTATTTGTGAAAAAAAGTGATAATTATAAGCTAAGGTTAAAGAAAAATTACTAATTAGTCAAATAGTTCTATGGCTAGATTACCCGTATTGGTAGAATGGCTAGATTGTAATTATATTGAGCACCCTTCATTGGTACCTACTCAATAATAGGAAAAAAAATGGAAAAAGCCAACATGGCAGGGATAGATATAAATTAAATGAAAACAATATTTTGCTCTATTGTTATTATCCCCGAAGAATGCACGAGATCGAAGTCGAGGACATCAGCTAGTCTTGCAATTAAAAAAAAACCTCCATACAGGCAGGGGGTGAACTCGTGCGCACTTGACCGGTTCCAGTACACTACATGGGGTCGGTACAGCTCGGTATGTAGATTTGCGCAGGTGTTCCGCGCGCGGGGCGCTTATCTACCCCTAGTCCCCTATGGCGAGGTGCGGCGGAATTCTATTTGTCCAGGGGGTCTACCATCGCTTAAAGCAGTATTGCTTTAACATTGTTGTGGAAGTGAATACTTCTTTAGCCGCGTTGAGCACTTTTTGTAGGTATGTACGATACCCTAAACGTATGAGAATGGATAGGTACACGAAATTGAGCTCTAATTTAATGCTGTTATGGTTTATTTTACTTTGACGCCGAACTTTTACGATATTTATTTCGACATTTTGCCCGATAAATCAAAAACTATTATGCATAAAAATAAATAAAAATCTGTTTTAGAATGTAGAAGTATAGCCCTTTCATATGATATCCCACTCAGTATAGTTATCATACTTTGAAATATCAAACCCCGGATTTTCCCCCTTTTTTAATTAAACTAAAAATAATTTTCGATTTTTATTTTATTTTAATAATGTTAGGCCACTATTATACACAACTATTCCAAATTTCATGTCGATAGCTTTAATAGTTACTGAAATAATCGACTGTGACAGACGGACGGAGAAAGTTGCACCATAAGGGTTCCATTTTTACCATTTTGGTACGGAACCCTAAAAACAATGTTGTTTGTGTTTTTGAATTATAGACGTGATTATAGAGACGTCAAGGTGAGTGACATAAAACTATCGTTTTGCAGCAATACTACTTTATGCGATGGTAGTAACCCCCCTGTACGTGGACTGTGGAGGCGATGACCGATGTGCCGCTAGGGGCGTTTTTTGTTCCTTTGACCATTTGCTTGGAAAAGATTTTTATATTCCACATGTGTGTATCATCATACTAATATTATAAATGCGAAAGTGTGTTTGTATGTACAAAATATAGGTACAAGAAAATAGTTTTGGGCAAAATATTTTTTTTATTTTTCCTATTAAAATAAGTAATTAATTATTATTTGAGAAAATCAAACAGGTACTTCAATAATTTAAACATAATACTACTCTCTTTCTCTCTTATCAACCCATTCCCAGCTCACTAATGAGCCCGAGTCTCCTCTAGGAATGAGAAGGGTTCGGCCATTGTCCACCACGCTGACCAAATGCGGATTGGCACACACCTTCCAGACTATTATAAGTAAAGAACTCTCGGGCGTGTTTTCTCACGACGTTTTCCTTCACTGTTTAAAGCAAGCGCGTCCCATCTTAGGCCGCATCGTCACTTCCCATCAGGTGTGATTGTGGTCAAGCGTAAGCCTATAAAGAATTTAAAAAAAAACTTAAAACGAACATAAATTCGAAAAGTGTATATTAAAATGTATATTAAGTGTATATTAAGTGTAAGTGTATATTTTGTGTTAGGTAGGTTAGGGCACGCCTCCTGCCCTAACCTAACACTTACCTTATCACAAAATATAAGATAACACTTAGGTAAGTTTACTTATTATAATCATTAAAACTCTACAATATGCACTTCAGTATATTATTAGAAATACCATCAAAACTATTGTTACAAAATATTTTTTTCGTTTCAATAAAATTAATATGCACCATAAACTAGTATCTACTTATTTATTAAACGAGTACATATACTCAATCAAAAAGCTTAATATAAAAAAAAATTAATCGCGCGATAAAACCTCTGTAGGATCAAACAACCACAGATTCACTAAACCCGACGGTTATTCATATTAAAATGTACAGACGGACAAAAGATTTCATAAGAAGGATTAACAAAACTAACTACTGCACAAAACTGAAGTCTAAAGCTCAGAAAATAAAGTTCAAAATCGTGGGTAGTTATAGACTTTTTGATACGGGCAAACGTATTGCATTCACCCTTTCTACGATATGTACAGCTCTGGAGGCAAAAGGATGTAAGTCGTTTTTTATTTGTTATAAAATAGAGCTGGTACGATTATTATGTGTTGACGTAATGAAGGGATCCTTAGTTTAATTTAAATGATTTAATTTACTTTGTATCGATTTTTGACGTTATTTTTTTGATTGTTACAAAAGTGACTCATGATTTTATTAAGAGTACAATCAGCACTTGAGTACTTTTGATAGAGTCAAAGTCAAATGATTTTATATTCAAATAATCTATTAAAAGTGCTTTTGAACACTCTACCAAGTGTTCGAAATGCCATTCTTATCGAGAAGAACCCGCCAGGAGTAAGCAAGATCTAAAAAATCAAAAGTATTTTTTAAAAAAAGGAACAGCTCGAGTTTAACATATTATCTACTTAGTACTTGCACGCAGATCGTGCCTATATCTGGGATGCTTGGAAAAAATCACACTTTTCTTGTACCATAAGTAATTATTTTGTTTTGTAGACATTTTGTTAGTTTAGAATAATTTCTGTTGATT
Organism: Erebia ligea; assembly: GCA_917051295.2. Classification (NCBI taxonomy): domain Eukaryota; kingdom Metazoa; phylum Arthropoda; class Insecta; order Lepidoptera; family Nymphalidae; genus Erebia; species Erebia ligea. The sequence goes on from OU785246.1 coordinate 536,253, forward strand.
CGTCGTTTTATTTACCATTTACTAGACGATGCCTGCGTCCCGTCCGCGTGGGGTCGGCTTTTAAGAATCTCTAGGGAACTACATCACATATTTGTAGATCTTTAATTATATTCAAATTACTGCAATGCGATGCTATTTCAGCATGATTACAGGAAAAATAAACAAATCAACAATCAAACACACTTTCGCATTTATAGTAGCTATAAGAAGTACATAATGCTCTACTTTCGTATGTAATAAGTAATAGTTTCATATCATAAGTAATAGAGTTATACATCTATAGGTTATTCAATTGCCATACAATTGAAATCCGATATCTAATCATCATCAGAATCAAAACCGGTCCATACTCCAAATAATAAACATTTAACTAGTTAACCAAACATCACAATTACGATCAAAATCAACGTAATATAATCCCACGGAACCCTCCTATGTTAAAGCTAAACACTTGACCATGCCTCCCTAGTCTACTCCCTACGTAGCCACATAAGGGTGATCACACATCAGACAGCACGCCAATAGAGTTTATTGCAACGCTTTAGTATGCTTACAGTAAAACTGTAACTGAACGATTAATATACGTTAAATGGAGGGAGCTTTGTTATCGGTAAAGCGACTAAATTCATCTTTTACGTTATCACGCTGAATAAACTTACAGGATGGATTTGAATGCAACTTGGCATGCTTATATAGGACTAGAGGACGCCCGCGACTTCGTTCGCGTGGTATAAGTTTTTTTAATTCCCACAGGCACTCCTTCATTTCCGGGATAAAAAGAAGCCTATGTCACTCTCCAGATCCTCAACTATACCTACCCATGCAAAAAATCACATCGATCCGTTGCTCTGTTGCGGCGTGATTGAAGGACAAACTCTCTATTTAACGTCCTTGGGGATAGAAATTTCAAGACTGTGGAATACGTGTTTCATACATTTAAATCGGAAGCCCAAATACCAAGTTTCAGGGCGATAACTTGAAAAACGACGGACTTTCATTCAAATTTTCAACCCCTATTTAACCCCTTTGGTGGTGAAATTTTTAAATATTTTGACACACGTAACTTCTTTATTTTTTACCGATAGCCAAAATACCAAGGTTCGTTCATATAACTTGAGAAATATCTTGAGAAATGAAGGACTTTTTTACAAACTTTCATCCCCTATTCCATTCCTTTGGGGGTTGAAATTTCAAAAATGGTTAAGTACTTACTTCTTCATATCTAACTGAAAGCCCAAATGCTAAGTTTCAGGGCTATAACTTGAGAAATGAAGGACTTTCATACAAACTTTCAACCCCAATTTACCCCTTTGGGGGTGGAATTTCGAAAAACTGTGAAATACGTATTTCTTTATTTTTTACCGAAAGCCAAAATACCAAGTTTCGTTGATATAACTTGAGAAATGATGGACTTTCATACAAACTTTAAACCCCTATTTCGCCCCCTTAAGGGTGGAATTTTGAAAAATCCTTCCTTAGTGAGCGCCTACATCACAAAAGAAACCTACTGTCAAAATTTCAAGTTTCTAACCCCAGCGGTTTGGGCTGTGCGTTGATATATAAGTCAGTCAGTCAGTCAGTCAGGACTTTGAATTTTATATATATAGATAACACTCTGCGTGGATACTAATAGGATATTATTTATCCCGAAAATAACATTGGATTCGGGATAGGGGATGACAGTTTTGGTCGATATTTCTCGATAATTTAATTTCTTTAAAATTTTTTACTATTTTTGTCAATCCTTTTAATCTTTACAAAGTTTTTAATCTCTATTCTTTAGATAGCGGCTTGAACTCCTCAAAGGGTAACAGCAAATCAATTGCGATCAATACAATAACTTTATAAAACGTAGATGTTTAACCAGTAACCACACACAAAACATAAGTAATACCGTAGAGCATTAGTTTACCCGTGCGAATCCGAGTCTGGTCAGCTAGTTCTTACCTATGAGTCCTGAAATAAACCTACAGCGTTCATGAAGCTTCCGGCGCGATCAGTGTGCGACCAGCCTAAATCACCAATCCGCTCACAATAATGATTTTTATCCCATCAAAATGACAAGTTGAACGACCGGAGCGTTAAAAAAAGGCTAAAGCGCAGAGGGGCCTTTTGTGTTAGGTCCTCCTTTGAGTCCCCTCAAAGGGGCCCGGTATGTAATTGCATGAAGTTATAAAGTGCGCGGGAGCACGCGACGCGACGGGTCGTAAAACTGGGCCTTTTAGAGTTGTTCCCCTTTTGATAGTGTGGAATTTAGGTGAGCAATACACTTTTGTATACTGTTATAGCGTTATTGCTTAGCTATTTAAAGTCCGTCTTACTTACACTTCATATAGAAGCAAATCATTACTGAACACGGGTCTACTCTCAGGCTGAGATGTATAACGCGTACTTTGACTTGGCTCAGACTTTGCTTAGAGTTAAAACGAGATGGACTTATGTGTGAGTAACATAAATCTGTCTCGTTTTAACCATGTCTTAAGTCTAAGCAAAGTCAAAGTTCGCTCCATAGATCTCACACTCAGACTAAGCCATGGTCCACCATACTGGCTAAGACTTCACTTACCTTTTTTCTTACTGTTTTCCTACATCCTCTATTTCTTTAATTAAATCTCAGATTTTCCGGGATAAAAAGTAGCCAATGTATTATTCCAGACTATAATCTATCTCTGTGCCAAATTACAGCCAGATCCGCTCAGCCTTTCAGGCGTGATTGAGTAATATTATTTACTACATACTTAATATTATTAATGCGAAAGTGTGTTTGTTTGTTCGTTTGTCCTTCAATCACGCCGCAACGGAGCAACGGATCGACGTGATTTTTGGCATGGGTATAGTTGAGGACCTGGAGAGTGACATAGGCTACTTTTTATCCCGGAAAATTGAAGAGTTCCCACAGGAATAAAAAATAAAACTTATTCCACGCGGTTACTCAATCACGTCGGAAGTCGGAAAGGCTGAACGGATCCGGAGTCTGGAAAAAGACATAGGCTACTTATTATCCCCGCCAAAAACCTCAATCCACGCGAACGAAGTCGCGGGCATCAGCTAGTATTGCATATAAACAATATTTATCTCTAGATAAACTCAAAACACCATAACAAATCCGCCATCACTCGCCCCGTGGGCCGCCAACCAAGAACTGGCTCAGCGCGCACCTGCCGCGCGGGTACGCGCTTCGATTCCCGGCGCGCCTCCGCATTACCATTAACAACGTGTACACAAAAACTCGACCGTTTCCAAACCACTAATATCTACTAGAAGATAGGTACAGCTGTATTTACCTACGACTTACGAGTACTATAAGCGAAAACATAATTTGAAAAAAAATTGGCAGTCATTGTCACTGCCGATAGAAGTGAAAACGATATTACGAAAATATTAAAAAATAATTAAATAAAATATAAAATTATTATCCATACTTCCATACTAATAATCCATACAAATAATCCATACTTCCATATCCATATCCATACTTCCATATCCATATCCATACTTCCATACTAATATTATAAATGCGAAAGTGTGTCTGTCTGTCTGTCTGTCTGTCTGCTACGCTTTCCCGGCCCATCTTTTCAACCGATTTTGCTGAAATTTGGTATAGAGGTAAATTATATCCCGGGGAAGGACATAGGCTACTTTTTATCCCGGTTCCCGCGGGAATCAAAAACCCAAATCCACGCGGACGAAGTCGCAGGCATAATCTAGTTATATATAGATAAGTTAATTACGAATGGAGTATATTTATATTTAAGGCCCTTTGTCTTCGTAACAACGCGAGGTGTCGGTGTCGGTGTCGGTGACGCGAATCCACAAGTTTACCCCCTACCAAAAAGTACTCGACGCGGCTAAAGAAGTTTTTACTTCAATAAAAATGTCCTCCCGACCGAATTTCGGCCACGGCGGCCTATCTCCAGAGAGATTGAACATCTGCGCAGGAGATACTATACCTAGTGCACACGTCTGTGCGCATACACAGGTATATTCTCTGTTCCTTTACTCTCAAAGCCCGATGGGACGGAAAATCCGACACGACCGGAAAGAGATCAGGCGCAGCTCTCTGTGGCAAGTATGGTCTGACCCGGGACTCGAACCCGGGTCCTTGTCGGCCGCAGTCGAACATGCTAACAACAAAATCATTGGTTTTGACATAATATAGAAAATCAATCAAAACCCAAAACATCCTAGGTTAAAAATTATTCCGAATTGGTGCTATGTAGTTAGATTTAAATACGTGCAGACTAAAAAAAAATCACCCAATAGATCTATAATACCTAAAGTCCGCGTGACACAATCGTCCACATTATCTTGGTCCCTTATAGTTCAGCCACGTTCAGCCCCCCGATTATGTAAGAATTGTCCATCGAATGGTAAAGGTGCAGCGTCAAAGTAATATAAACCATAACTGCATTGAATTAGAGCTCAATTTCGTGTATCCATTCTTATACGTTTGAGTATCGTACATACCTAAACGTATAAGAATGGCTACACGAAATTAAGCTCTAATTTAATGCTGCCCCCCTAGCATGGGCCGAGACTATTTTCTCCCCGAGGAAAGGATAAATTTTTTATTCCTAAATAAATAAATAAAAACGCTAAATAACGGTGGATAAATAGTCCCCCGAGTCCACGTGAAATGTCAAACGGGGATAAACTTCTCCTCTCCCCTGTTGCCGTGCTCTGAGGGGTGGATAAGTTAATTTTATCCCTTGTCAGTGGATAAAATCGAGGGATAAATTTTTTATCTCCGGCCCATGCTAGCCTTGCTGTTATGGTTTATTTACTTTGCCGCAGTTTTTTAACGATTTCATCGGTCATTCTTACATGATTGGGGGGCTGTTCTCACGACCGGTCCGGTCGGGCTACAGGTCCGCGGGTCGCGCAAAGTCGCAGCCACCTGGCCGAAAATTTGCATACGTCGCGTAGCGTTACCCGTGGTTCACGATCGTGGTGCTGTTTGTGTCGATCGAGTTCTAAGTGAGTTAAAAAAAAAAAAAAACAAATGGTTTTTATTCAAATAACTTTTACAAGTGCTTTCGAATCTACCACTGATTCTTAAAGTTTGTATTCAATAGTCACACATTTGCGACCGCCCGGATAGGAATTCAGAAAAATTCGTCTATTTTCCTAGTCCTACTTTTCTTTGTCTGGTGGGACTTGAGATGCTTTGGCCGTGACTAGTTACCGGAAAAGATGTGGCGCTAAGCGATTCAGCGTTCAGTACGATATCGTGTTGGAACCGATTAGGCGTATGGGGTTTTATAATAACGGCCACAATAAGTAATTAAATATCACTTGCTTTAAAACGCAGAAGCGTCCCAGAAGAGATTTCTCTATAATCTATATAATGTTCTTAACGATGTGTGTTGTCTGACAATACGCTTGGCTAAAATATTAGCTATTCTCATTCTGATTATGTTATTTAACTATTTGATAAAGGGTAAGCTGGCTAATTTATTATCATTGAGTAACCTAAATCACAGAAAATCTACAACAGAATTAAAATCTCTTCTCACTTCTCTTCTAATTTTGAAAAGATAGCCGTGCTTTGTGTTCACCGGGCGATGTGTTGAGACTTCAGATGTGAGACTAGAGATAATGAATCGAGAACATACAGTACCGGAATATCGGCGTCCGTCTATCAGTGATATATACGTATGTCAGTCTAATTAGACCATTCGTATGCCGGGACGGTCGACGCGCGGTATCGAGTTACACGACGCATACATTAACTTATTTCGCCTCTAAATATTCCGACAGATGTAAACTATTCTGTATATTATTATTGTAGGGCCCCAAAAATCATTTAGATGTCGATAACTTGATATTTTGAGGCGCGGTTTATATAGATGCTAGCTGATACTTGTGACTTCGTCTGCGAGAGTTAATCGCCAAAGATGTATGGTGCTTAAAGGACTATCAAGAAAGCTAGTGTTGCAACTCCGTGACTATTTTGAAAAGGAAAGTCGTACTTGTATAGTATGGGAGCCCAAGGGGGAATTTTTTGGATTTACTCCAGCGCGTCACATATTGCTAGCGTATACGCCCCAAATGTCTCTGTTATCGAATGGTATGTTTGTCTGCCGGTTTGCATGGTGGGGTTGGCCGTACGGAAGTAAAAATATTGGTAAAAAAAACAAAAAAAAAAAAAAAAAATTGAATCGAAGCAGGCGTTACTTTGCGGAAGTCCATGATAATGAATGAACGAGATGTTTAATTCCCTATAATCCGCCACAGTAGACAAATCTATGTGGTACAGTGCGTGTCCTTCACCAATAGCATGCGAACACCCACCACCCAGCAATTCGCACCGGCACAGCACCACACCACACAAATCCTCCAAATCACTCTCAACGTACGTTTCACTCCGAAACCGGAGCATCCTCAGGAGATGTTGACTCGACAATGCACGATTGTAAAGATCTTTATCTTTCAACGATCATACTTAGGTACACTTTATACTTAATATTACAACAATATTCATAGGTACACTTTATACTTAATATTATAAATGCGAAAGTGTTTGATTGTTGGTTTGTTGGTTTGTCCTTCAATCACGCCGCAACGGAGCAACGGATCGACGTGATTTTTGGCATGGGTATAATTGAGGACCTGGCGGGGCTACTTTTTATCCCGGAAAATTAAGGATTTCACGCAGGAATGAAAAAAACTTGAAGTCGCGGGGCATCAGCTAGTTATTAATAATTCTCTGTCCAATCATTTATTTTACTTTTGCGAGCTCGCAGATTTCTGCGATGCGATGCTAATTCGCAGTTTTGTATGGGACAGTTAGGGCAACTGTAACTCAATGTAACCAACACTGATGAATGTTGTTATGTATAACATTATATTTTTGGAATACTCTTTCATAGAACATTGAATTAACCTGTTCAACGCTATTTTAGGAATATGTATTTATTTTTCATGTAATTCTTTTGAAATAATTTTTTGGAATAAATAAATAGTGTATTGGTTTGTATGGCCATGAACTCGGGACCTCGTCGGGCGCAGTCGAACATGTTAACCACTAGACCGACGAGGCAGGCTGAGACTGCCTAGGCACCCCGCAGTCTGATTATATCACCTAGCAGACCCGATCGGACCGGCTGTTACAATTCGCACGCCGCTGTCGCCATTTGCAACATAATCTTAGAAACCTGTGAATGACCGCCATTAGAATAATGTATTAGCGTCTAACGATTATTATCATATTATATACCTATGATATTATCTGACTGCCTCTTTGGTCTAGTCCTAGTGGTTAGCAAGTTCGACTGCGGCCGACGAGGTCCCGGGTTCGAGTCCCGGGTCAAGCTGCAGGCATAACAAGTATTGGGGTTTTCTGACAAGAAATTCTCACAACTAACCCGGAGTTAGGAAGTTGGCGGAAGGCGGCGGAAGAGCACGTTAAACCGTCGGTCCTGCGAATGATCTCTCTCCGGTTGTGTCGGAGTTTCCGTCCCATCGGGCTATGAGAGTAAAGGAACAGAGACTTGAAGAGTTCCCGCAGGAAACTAAAAGCCCTTAATTCACGCGGATGAAGAAGCGGGCATCTGGTTCTAGATAGTACCTTTCAGGGTAAATAATTATTATTAGTGCCGGGTCTGTAGTCAATATGCATCTAATTCCAATCTAATTTGTTTATCATCTTTGCAATCAAGTTTTTTTTTTCTTTTAATTTTTATGAGGCTTTTTCGTTTATATTCTAAAATCCTTTAGTGGTTAATCAACCTTGACCTTAGAACGTAAAGAGCATTTTAAAAATAGAGCACACACACAATGCTCAGCATTCGAAGTAGGTATTACATATTCACAATACGTATACAAGCTATTTTTTTTAAATATAATATAGGCTAGCGCTTGGCTGCCTAAGTGAAGCGCGCTTGCCTAGAAGATGCCTATTCACTCTTGATTTGAAGGTACCTACATCAAAAGAGGGGAAAATATCAGTTTCCATATCCTAGCGGTTCGAGTAAGGAGGAAGCAAATCGCTTCGCACGAGTTCGCGGAATTTCGACTGCGTAAGATACTCGTGTGGTAAGGGTGCAGACCTTGTCGATGCCTTATGATAAAAAGGTGATGGAGCTTTTATTTAACTAACAATGTTTGTGGGTCAAGTCTTGCAACTGGACTGGATGCTTTTCTCTTTATATGATGAATATAAAAAAAAACAAATTGGCAGTCATAGGGAATATTTGATATAATTTATTAAATTTTTTTTTTTTAAATATATTAAAAAATAAACCTTAAAAGTACGATGTTAAAGTTTAATTACGAATGTAGCATATTTATATTTACGACATTTTGTCTTCGTAAAAATTTCGCGACGCCTAGCGCTCGCCCATCCCTCCGGTGACGCTGTAGAGTGTAGACTGTAGAGTGTAGAGGCTAGTATGTCCTACGCAGCATACCTATTCAATCCGAAAAAAAAAACGGATTCAGGGAGTAGCGTTTCCAGTGGGCTAAACCATTAAACGCCCGGTTCGATCCCCGGGCGCACACCTGTAACTATTTGGAGCTGGTGCGTTTTAAGTCAAGTTTTTAGAGGATGGCTCAGATATTAAGATTTGTAAATTGTAATGTTTGTTTTGATCAATAAAAAAAAAAAAGAAAAAAAGCGATTAAATATCACTTGGGTTAACGGTGAAGGAAAACATGGTGAGGAAATATGTATGCGCAGGTTCTTCATAATGTTCTCAAAGGTCGCAACTCGCCAATCGCTAGAATAAGCCAACTTTATAATAATTTTAATGTAAGTATCTGATATTTTTGGCAATTCTTTGAATAAATTCCGGAGGACGGTTCATTTAGCATTAAGTACCTATGTTATATAGTCCTATTTGATTTTTTTGTTTTTAATTAGTTTTTATAATTTTAAATAAGATGTAGTTGTTTTTTTTTTTACTTTAAATTGTAATGCATGAATTGATTTTGTGTTTGTTCCTAGTTATTAGATGTAAAAGAACCTTACCACTAAAGCGCATGCAGTGTTTACCTTTAAGTACTCGTAGCTAGTCATTTTGTTTTTTCTCAAACATGCTTGGAAATTTGAGCATTATTTTGACAACCTTCTTCGAGATAAATCGAAATTGCTGTACTGGTCAAATACATGCGAGCAGCGGCCTTCTAAAGTTGTATGAAAATCCATATCTGTCGTGGTTTAGCGGCCAAATAAATTACATACTAAATTCATATCTGTCGTGTAGTTTAAAAGTGGAACGATCTTTTACTCCGAAACATGGCAACCAAGGAGGTAACTTATCAAAGGTTTTATTTAATTTTCGAACTAGCTTGCAAATAGAAAGCTGTTTATTGAAAAAAAAAAAACAAATGAACACTTTGACGCGGGAAAAATTATTGTTGTTCGTTGTTCGTCATTGATTTTGAAATGTTTTTGACAAAATGAGTTCAAGTGAAGACAATGAGTGTGATGAACACTTAGTTTTAATTTCCGCGCATTATTTGAGAAAAGCACTATACAAGCCTTGGCCACAACTAGGCATTGATGGACTCACGTATGTGTGCCTCGGCTTCGCCTCGGCCCACATTTACACGTTCGTCATTCAATGCCTGTTTTGATGGCCGCTGCAGTAATGTACTATAGTACCTAAAATATTGTTTTCTCAAACATGCTTGGAAATTTGAGCATTATTTTGACAACCTTCTTCGAGATAAATCGAAATTGCTGTACTGGCCAACATGCGAGCAGCGGCCGGCAAAAGTTGTATGAAAATCCATATCTGTCGTGGTTTAGCGGCCAAATAAATTACATAGTAAATTCATATCTGTCGTGTAATTTAAAATAATTGGAACGATCTTTTACTCCGATACATGGCAAGTGGCAACCAAGGAGGTAACTTATCAAAGGTTTTATTTAAATTTCGAACTAGCTTGCAAATAGAAAGCTGTTTATTGAAAAAAAAACATTAATGAACACTTTAACGCGGTAAAAATTATTGTTGTTCGTTGTTCGTCATTGATTTTGAAATGTATTCGACAAAATGAGTTTTAAATAAAAAGTTCTGTCTAGGTACTACTTAGTTTTAATTTCCGCGCATTATTTGAGAAAAGTACTATACAAGCCTTGGCCACAACTAGGCATCGATGGACTTACGAATGTATGCCTCGGCTTCGCCTTGGCCACAACTAGGCATTGATGGACTTACGAATGTGTGCCTCGGCTTCGCCTCGGCCCACATTTACACGTTCGCCCTTTAATGCCTGTTTTGCTGGCCGCTGCAGTAATGTACTAAAAACTGCTGATGTATGTTTTAAATGATGTAACTGTTGGTAGACCGAATAAACGAAAAAAAAACATTGATTATTGAATCGAGCTGCTAAAAGGACACTAAATGATTGGATAGATATTAAAAATTTAAGACCATAGTCTTCTGTTACAGAAGTATGATCGTTGAAAAAATTACAAATTTCATCAAAATCCGTCATGTGCAACTCTGCTTCAAGTTCCTTTACGTGTTTGAAAGCTACAGATCCCTAGCGCGACGTAACTATCCAGTGCTGCCATCTATTGAGCCGTGTCGTATTGACGGTTATTATATACAACTAATGCCATATTATGAGTAAGTTATATGGTTTTTTTCTCATGTGATGATGCCCACACTTATATTTTAAGATCAGTCTGAGAGAAGAGTAGTGAGCTGGCAATGGGCAATGAATTACTACGACAAAAATAACGGTAAATTGCATTATTTACTACTATACCAAACTACTAACAAAATTTAACAAATACATTTCACCATCAGCACCCACTATTGATAACACCACATTATCACTATTAAGTCAAATATTGAACCTAACAGCACGTGTCCAGGTGACGAGCAAATAATATGTTTACAGGAACACGTATCTTAGATCAATATTAAAATAAATCGATTGTATCGAATATCGATCGAGATTCTTTTGCAAGGGTCCAGAAAGTTTAATCGAATCCATATCCAAACTAATCCATATCACACTATCACACTATCATACTTAATAGGTATTATAAATGCGAAAGTGTGTTTGTTTGTTGGTTTATTGGTTTGTTGGTTTGTCCTACAATCACGCCGCAGCGGATCAACGGATAGACGTGATTTTTGGCATGGGTATAGTTGAGGACCTGTAGAGTGGCATAGGTTACTTTTATCCCGGAAAATTAAGGAGTTCCTGTGGGAATTAAAAAACTTATGCCACGCAAACGAAGTCGCGGGCGTCCGCTAGTACTAAATATAATATTATAAATTCGAAAGTGTGTTTGTTTGTTGGTTTGTCCTTCAATCACGCCCCAACTTATAGTTGAGGACCTGGAGAGCGATATAGGCTATTTTTTATCCCGGAAAATTAAGGAGTTCCCGCGGAAATAACCACGCGGACGAAGTCGCGGGCGTCAGCTAGTATAATGTAACAAGAGGACTAATCGACACTCCCTAAGGAGTAATGTAAATTTTCGCAGGCGGGTGCTTGACCTGTGAGCGGGGGCTATTTCCGACGCGGGAATCGAACCGCCTTTATCGCCCGCAGGAACGACAGCGGCGGCCGTCCAAGTCAGGGGATACAGCGATTATCTATTCAAATTAATTTTTTTTTATTGAAATCGATTTTGACAAGTGCTTTTGAATAGTCGAGTGAATCTACCACTGGTTCGGTTTTTTTTTATCCACTACAAGTTAGCTCTTGACTGCGATCTCACCTGATGATAAGTGATGATGCAGTCTAAGATGGTAGCGGGCTAACCTGTTACGGGCATGGCAGTTATATTTAATGGAAAATGTTTAATAAGCGCGTAGAGCACACGTAAAAAGATGCAAATTATGAGCTAGGTACAATAATGACAGAGCTAGATAATCCGCTACATCTAATGATACGAGCGTCGCCGGATGCGCACACTTTGCGCCTCGTCCAGCATCCTTTATGTCCGGTTGAGTACAATAATAATTATGCTACTAATAGTTCAGCTTTGGTCAAACAAAACGCGATGCGGACGGCAGTAGCACAACAAAACGTTTTTTTTTAAATTACATATTCAACACAACAATGACAGTAAACTCTTCACTCTAATCTATAAATCTTGCAGGGAGCGATCTTAAATTCTCAATTTAAAATGGTATCTTTTTTTTCTACTAGAAGTTAGCCGTTGAATGCAATCTCACATTAAGTAGCAAGCGATGATGCAGTCTAAAATAGATAGTGCTTAACATAGAATGGGTATGGCTGTTTCAATTAAACCCACACCCAGAGGGTTTGTGGTTTGTACCGAGGCATCGCATTTTACTGGACCGCTTAAGCGCTTGGTGGCACGTCTTTGTCTGTGGCCGTTGCTAGTGACCACGCTACCGGCGACGTGGAGTCGTCAAACTTTGTGTTCAGCAGCCTTATTCTCTAACTCGAGTGATTATCAATAAAATGAAAGACATAATTTTTTTATCCACTGCTATGTTATTTTTATTTTTTCAAGATTGCTAGTAGCTTTCATTTTTTGATAGCCACTGAGATAGAGTATAGGGGGGCTGGGCTCTAACCCGGTGTCACGTAGTAACCGAATACGGATACAGCCGAGCGATCGCGTAACTTCTGCATCAATCATTGTTACAGTATCAATTGTTGTAATTGGCTGAATTTATGGCATTCTTGCTGCGTCAATGGATTATGTCCAATAGTGGAAGAGTGTTAACCAATCAGAGGTGATTGCGATGTATCAATGATTGATGCAGAAGTTACGCGATCGCTCGGCAGGTTTAATAAAATTGCCATTTCTTCTAGTTAAGTCAGCTTCAATTTTAAGCTGTATCAATTACAGACCAGGTTCTGATATCGCATACAAGGCCTAACTTGTAAAATAAAAAATCTTATAGAGGCGTTGATCATTGCCATCACGCGTTGTGTTTGACCACAGCTTCGGTCCATACCTCGATCTACAAGCCTGTAGTCAATCGAATGTCTTTGAACAAGATCCACTGCCACTTACCTGTGAAAAAAGAGGTTTTAATTTAATAATTACGGAACACGTACTTGGGTTTTTAATTACAGTTGTTTATCGTCGTTATAAGCGTTTTCAAGGGCTTTAATTCAAACAGGATCTAGTTTAAAATTATGGACTTCGACATTCGACAATCCGTTTAACCGTTTTCGACCAAATTTCGGTGCAGACATAGCTAATGTCCCCCCGACCGAATTTCGGCCACGGCGATGCGGGAGATATTATTGTGCACAATTAGTGTGTGCGCTTACACAGGTGCACTCTCTGTTCCTTTATTCTCATAGCCCGATGGAACGGAAAAACCGACACGACCGGAGAGAGATCAGGCGCAGGACCGACGGCTTAACGTGCTCTCCGAGGCACGGGGGTGTAACACCGCCAACTTCCTAACTCCGGGCTAGTACTGAGAATTTCCTATCAGAAAAACCCAATAGCTACCTATACATGGACGTAGCTATTTCGCACTAAAAGACAAACTTTTAATCTAAAAAAAATAGTCAAAGAGGGAATTAAACTAACAAAACCCTCACGTGACATTGGCGAAGTGCATTGTGCTGGTTTGGCACTAAGAAAAGCCATTAAACCAAAAGAAGAAGAAGTAAACTAACAAAAATTCACAAGGACGAAGACGTAACTAGTAACTACGAAGGACTATCTCCGTTTGTAAGACGGCGGAAGTCGGATGAAAATCAATTTTAGATGAAAGGCAGTCTCATGCGTTAGCTCTTATCATAACAGTATCGATTACATATAAAAAATCATCCAACAGACAGACATGACAAAGCATAACTCAAAAACTACCTATCCAAAAAGTTACATTAACCTTAACGGTCCCTTATAGCGGGGGGATGCAAATAAATTTAGCATCATGCTGAATATAAAAGCCTTTATACCTGTACAGCCATCGCCATATGCCTTTCCAATCTTAAGCCGTCATTGTTCGGAACCGAATCGAAAAGAAAAAAAAAACGAAAAAAAAGAATCTTCCAAACATCTGGCGCTTGACACCCCCGTACACCCCCGATACAGACAGAGATGGTTATATACAAAGATGTGAAGGTGGAACGGGAAGGGTATAGCGATTGTTGGCACCCTCTGGGCAAAAAATCAAAATTGGATGCGCGCACGCATCTAACTTGGATTGTTCCGTTTCCGAATTCATGTTAAAGGCACTTAGACATTAAAATCGGATTCTTCATACTTTTTGATTCTCTTGCGTGAATGGATTTTATTATTAGTTTTCTAGTTTCAGGCTTGGTATAAAAAAACCATTTTAATTTAATCGATAAAAGTACATGTGCCAAGTAATATTCAATAGTATAAAGATTGAAAAAACTAGAAATTTAATTCGCTATAATCCGCCACAGAAGGTATTTCTATGTGGTACAGTGCGTATCTTGAACTTGCAGCCCGCGATATTCTCCACACCACATAAATCTTCCAAATTACACTCAACGTACGTTTCACTCCGACACCGGAGCATCTTCAGGAGATGTTGACTCGACAATCCACGATTGTCGAGTCAATATCTCCTGAAGATTGTAATGTGAAGAAGAAACAAACATAAAAACTTACAAACAACCAAACTTTCATATTTCTATGTACGTAATACGAGTAAAATTACAATTTAAACCAACCCCCAATCACATCTTCTAGGCAAGCGCGTTCCAACCTAGACATCATCATTGCTTTGCACTGAGCATGATTGTCGTCAAGCGCAAATCCAATAAAAAAAAACATACCTACCTATTATTATTTTATTTTTCAGAAATTTGGCACCAGTTAAAAAAAAAGTAAGTACACATTTTAAAGAAATTGTATAATGTCGCTGATAGTGATAATTTAAATCTACGAAAATCCATCTAAATAAATATATTTTCTATATAAGATCAATTACATTTCAGGATATTAAATACATAAGGCGTTTAATTACAATGATTTGAAAGAACAATTACCTCATTAGTGTACAGGTACATTATAGGTGTCACAAAATCACAAGAACGTTACAAAAGATTACGCCATTGAATCTTATCGCCAAACAATTCGCAAACAATCACAACATAAAACTAAAAACAAATCGTAAAACATCTGTTTCTATTGTTTTGAGGCGCGAAAAACAAACAATTGTTTCAAATACTGCACAGATAAGTAAAAATATTGTCTTTCACACGAAATTCCCGGATTCCCACGGACATGCTATAGTCAGGAAGCGGCGAATAACCAACCCTAAGCTAAGCTACCTTTCGTAAATTAAAAAAAAAAATTAAAAAAAAAACGCCCGCATGCTTACTTTCATATTCGAAGTTCGGAACATCTGTCGTGTTTTGCCTCTCTCTTTCGTATAAAGTGCGTATATTCGCGTCTCGCTCTTAACGTCAGGTAGAACTTGCCGTGTTCACTTGTGTATGTTGCAAGTGTGCTTGTGTGTGGGTAATTGTCAATGTAATGTTAGAGCTGGTGGCAGATTTATATCAAGTGTTTATACAGATCTTATTATGTTAGTAGGCTATCAAAGTTAGGTTTAGATAGCCTGACGCTAAACGTAAGCATACCTTGATAAATAATTAGACACAAACTAGCAAGAAAAGTAAACTTTTAACCGGTCTATTTTAACGTAATGTCCACGTAATATACGAGTAGATGTCAAGTTGACCGAGTATTCTCCAAAGGTTATTGAATTCTTGGAATCAATAAGAATGACTAATAATATCTTTAGTACATTTGTTGATACGATATAAATCAAACTTGAAAATTAACCTCAATCATTTACAACACAAGTCCAATGCTTCGTTTAAACGCTATTCTGTACCCATACTACCGCTACATAAATCTGACTTCAGGAGTACTTGACAATAAGTAAGCAATTTCACTATAACATACTTCAGACCGAGACTCGAGAGGCTAGAGTCTGTTCAAAAAGGCAGTTTACATGAGTAAATTACTAGATAATTGAAAAATAGCTTAAATCAACACTGAAAGAAATATGGATCAATCAAACAAATGTGACAAACAGTCCAACTCTTCAAAAGTACTCGACAGCAGATAATGGTGTCGTCAGAATGCGATTTTAATTTTTTTCTAAAATACATATTATGTAAACTGACTTATTGAACAAACTCTAATTTCGAGTTTGTAAAAACACTGCCAGCAAATCGTCCACCGGCTCCCAGCCTAGATGCGCTTTTCAGAGTAATTGACAAGTCCGTGATGGATAAAGAGGCAAGTAAACAATGGAATTTTAATTTTATATAGAACGTGCTCCGAATCCGACGTTAATGTGCACGACTCCTTTATCTGGGCATTACGCCTTTACCGCATTGACGCATTTACATATTTTTTTTAAAATTAATAGCAAGATAACCAACACGCGGGTGTAATAATATGTATATTATGCAACTAGCTGATGCCCGCGACTTTGTCCGCGTGGATTGAGGTTTTTTGGTTCTCGCGGGAACTTTTTAATTTTCCGGGATAAAAAGTAGCCTATGTTATTCCAGACTATAATCTATATCTATGCTAAATTTCATCCAGATCCGTTCAGCCGATCTGGCGTGATTGAGTAACAAACATCTATCCGTCCATCCAAACTTGTGCATTTATAATATTAGTATAGATAAATAGAATAATGCAATAAATGCGAAAATAATTCTGTCTGTCTGTCGGCTAAGCTTCCGTTTTTTTGTAATGTGTTCTTTATTTTTAAAAGAGCAACAGCCGGGTTTCTTTCTGCTCTTCAGGAATTCATTTTATAGCAAGTGGTAGATTTACTTGACGATTCAAAAGCGCTTGTTAAAGTTTATTTTATTACTAGATGATTCCCGCGACTTCGTCCGCGTGGATTAAGGTTTTTTGATTCCCTCGGGAACTCCTTAATTTTCCGGGATAAAAAGTAGCCTATGTCCTTCCCCGGGATATAACCTGCCTCTATACCAAATTTCAGCAAAATCGGTTGAAAAGATGGGCCGGGAAAGCGTAGCAGACAGACAGACAGACAGACAGACAGACAGACAGACAGACAGACACACTTTCGCATTTATAATATTAGTATGGAAGTATGGATTTGACTCACAATTAATTTACCTATAAATAAAAATTGAACACCCCCCATATTTTCAACATTATCAACAATTCGTATCACGAATTCACTACGCAGAGCAATAACATAAATTATTAAAAAAACCAAGATAAAACCAATAAATTTCAATTACAAAAAAAAAATTACGTCGCATTCATAAAATTTTACATACACTGCACACTACCCCATTTCCACTCCATTATAAACGGACCTTACAATAAATTAAAAAATGTATACGATGATAAACTTTAACTGCATATAAATAAACCTCAAAATCGCTTTATAAACTGTTATTAATCCAACACACGAACTTTTATCTATCAAACAATTTTGAACTTTATTGTATGACTATAAAGTATAAATTCAATGGTGAGTAAATTTCATACATATTAAGTTTGATAGCAAACCATTTTAAACCTTGACTTTAGAGACTTATGGTTTAAATTAGGTTGTGTTGTAGAGGTATACTTATTTATAAATCGGCTGTCAAGCATAAAATAGGGGGCGCCGGCGCACCCTAGCTTGGTGATTTTTTGTCTTGCTCGCACGAGCGAGGGTGGTTTTGAGGACATGTTAGGAAGTTTACAGACCAAGATGTTTTCCGACTTGTTTTATTAACTTTTAGTAAACCAATTATTAATACGGCTAGATTATGAAAATAAACATTCCTATAAAAATATGGCATTAAAAAACTACAAACAAGTTCGCGGGCATCATCTAGGCATCATAAGCATGCCTTCTTTTTGTTTTTTTATTGTTACCGACACTCTACCGGCAAAGACGCGGCAAGACGCAAGCGATTTGACGTTCCAGTACGAAGTCATGTATAAACTGATTAATGCATTTATTATAATTGCCATACCAGGTAAGCTCGCCTTATGCCCGCCCGAATGCATAGTGCATCAGAAATTAGAAAGAAAGAAGTAAACAGTTTATTCATCAGTGGTGCCATAGACAAAACTAGGTACAAATGTATCACTTTCGTCTGTGACACCACTCAGAAAGGGTGTACAGCTCAGTATAGTCCCGCGTCATATGCCAAACAAAGCATACAAAGCAAGGCGCCTGGATTTCAGCTGTGACCCGGGTGACTTGACAAGTGACAACCATGAAAAGATCACCATGACGTTCAGAAGGTGTACTTTGTAGGTAGTTAGGTACCTATTTTGAATAAATGTGTTGTGTTTTTTTTTATATTAATTACATGCCCCTAGTTTGTTTCTACACGGCCTCCCGCCAAGCCAGACAAGGGAAAATTCAGAAATTATAAATTCCCAAATTGACCCTGCCGGGATTCGAACCCGGGACCTCCCACGTTAAGGCAACAGCGCTCAACCACACGAGTATATAGCTCAACACTGCGCTAGGTCGACGAATTGAATTGATCGCAGTCGAGGGCTAACTTGTAATAGCATAAAAAACCGGCCAAGTGCGAGTCGGACTCGCGCACCGAGGGTTCCGTGTAAACCTGTAGTAAGTTTTACGATTTATGACGTATTAAAAACAAGACGAAATGAACCGCAAAACTAACTTAGTTTGTAGAGGTTTATTGTTAATATCAAAAAATTACGTTTGTTGTATGGGAGCCCCCCTTTAATATTTACTTTATTGATATTTAATTATTTATTTTGAAAGGTAATATACAAGTTAATATTCTGTGAAAATTTGAACCGTCTACCTGTTACCGTTTTTAATATTGAGCAAAAATATACGAAAAAAACACGTTTATTGTATGGGGACCCCCCTTAATATATATATTTTTTTAATTTTTAGTATTTGTTGTTATAGCGGCAACGGAAATACATCATTTGTGAAAATTTCAGCTTTCTAGCTATCACGGTTTATGAGATACAGCCTGGAGACAGACAGACAGACAGACAGACAGACAGACAGACAGACAGACAGACAGACAGACAGACAGACAGACAGCGGAGTCTTAGTAATAGGGTCCCGTTTTTACCCTTTGGGTACGGAACCCTAAAAAGTAAACGGCCGAAAAAGCGCTGCGCGTGTAAGATGCCTTATCCTACCAGTTCGGGTCCCTCTCTCGTCCAGCACTAGCATTGGGGTCATATTATTACTTTACGGTGTGTGAGTATCAATTCTTGAGCATTCTCGAGCAAAATGCTATCTATATCCAAATCTGGGTCCATTTACCCCTAATCCCTGTTATCTGATTTTACTGACTTTTTAAAGGTCTACGGCCTAAGGTGGAGCGCGCTTGCCTAGATGATGGATGGTTTTTCACTATTGTTTAATTGTAATTAATATAATATTATTTTCTCTACTTGCTCGGAAATGGCTTCATTGTTCTAAAAAAATAATTCGTACTAATACATTAGCTGTTTTCTGACAGCTATAATACCTAATACTCAAATAGGAAAATCATTGCCATACAACAGTTTTAGCGTGAGTTAAGGAGAGTCAATGCAATCTATCGGCAATGTAGGAAAGCTTTATTTTTTTCTCGCTAATTAGAGAAAAATCTCGCAAGAATAAAAAAAATTAGAAAGAAAGAAGTAATCAACAATCGATCAAAATTAGAGAAAAGTACTACACAAGTCTCCGTCGAAATAGCAATTCACAGCCTCGTTTATTTAAAAAGACTCAGCTAGCGCTTTCTTCTTCTTGGCTTCGCATCGTCCTTCTAATATTAATCGGCCGTAAATTAGTTCATTTTCAGCCAGAGATCGAACTCGCGACCACGTATCTAGGAGGTCGGGTGTGTCTAGGCTATCACCGCTGTGTTTATAGTAAACCCATACCCCATATTGGTTCAGGTAGATGGTGGTATCGTAACCCCGTGCCTCGGAGAGGAAGTTAAAAGACTAACTTTTATCAATGCTCATGATTTATTTTCGAACTGTGTACGGGCACGAAATGAGCGACGGCCGAGCGACGGCGACAGCGGGGCGATGGAATTCGAGAGCTGGCAACGAATTTCGGGAAGGTGTTTTTAGGCAATCTGAAATTGTGGAAAAATATAATTTCGTTCATTGGTGAATCCAGTTCTGCCAGTCTGGTAGAGCGTTTGCGGTTATTTCGCTACTGCGCAGCATATAACATTTGCAAAAAAAATCCGAAAAAGCCATTTTTTTGGAACTTGATTGTTTTATCTTTAAATATTATACTTAAAGAATTCGAAAAAATAAATCCCAGACGTTTTTGTCGGTTATAAAGTACCTATTACCAGACCTCTTTCAAATTGTTCCCGAAATTCGTCGCCAGCTCTCCGACTAGTCGCATCGCCCCGCTACCGCCGTCGCCCCGCTACCGCTAGTTTCGTGCCCGTACAAAGCGCGTATCAAACGCAAAATGACGTCATGACAAAGAAAACATCTTCAAGAGGTTTAATACCGTTCGGTTACATAAAAAAACCGGCCAAGTGCGAGTCGGACTCGCGCACCGAGGGTTCCGTACAAACCTGTAGTAAGTTTTAAATTATTAAAAAAAAACTACTTACTAGATCTCGTTCAAACCAATTTTCGGTGGAAGTTTGCATGGTAATGTACATCATATATTTTTTTTTAGTTTTATTATTCTCTTATTTTAGAAGTTACGGGGGGGGGGGGGGGGGGGACCAACATTTTACCACTTTGGAAGTGTCTCTCGCGCAAACTATTCAGTTTAGAAAAAAATGATATTAGAAACCTCAATATCATTTTTGAAGACCTATCCATAGATACCCCACACGTATGGGTTTGATGAAAAAAAATTTTTTGAGTTTCAGTTCTAAGTATGGGGACCCCCAAAATTTATAGTTTTTTTTCTAGTTTTGTGTGAAAATCTTAATGCGGTTCACAGAATACATCTACTTACCAAGTTTCAACAGTATAGTTCTTATAGTTTCGGAGAAAAGTGGCTGTGACATACGGACGGACAGACAGACAGACAGACAGACAGACAGACAGACATGACGAATCTATAAGGACGAATATCCGTTTTTGCCAAATTTGGCTACGGAACCCTAAAAATGAGTTCAGTTTTTATAAAGACTGACTGGCTTATTCATTTTAATAGCGCATTTTATCGTCCCCATGAGACAATCTACATTATACAGTGTGAGAACCATAGCAATAAACCCTAGATGGATTAGGCTGCGTCCAGACTCAACTCAGATAAATGGTCGATTCCACCGCCATTGGTCGCAGGACCTCGGAATCCGCAATTGAACATTTATAAAAACCCCGGCTGAGATAGTTGTAGCTCTTCTCAGAAAGGGGCGCGTTTGGAACCCTTGCAGCTTTAGTTTTAAGATACCGTAATTGATTATCACCATCATGTTTTATCAAGGTACTATAGCTGAAGCCCGCGACCTCATCCCCGTGGAATAAGTTTTTTCAATTCCCGCGGGAACTCCTTAATTTTCCGGGATAAAAAAGTAGCTTGTGTCACTCTCCAGGTCCTCAACTAGGTATAGGTACCCATCAAAAACATCATGTCGATCCGATGCTCCGTTGCGGCGTGATTGAAGGACAAACCAACAAACCACTTTCGCATTTATAATATTAGTACCATTAGACGTCAAAAAGTTAACAGTATATAAATAAATATTGATTGATTGATGTTAACCACAGAGACCATCGAGTACCTACTTAATATGTTTTGGCCATTGATGTAGAATTTTAGTTACTCATTCTATTTCAATGGTTTTGGCGTCTTACTGATTAAAATGGTAAATAAAATATGGATTATGATCCTTATTTTACGGAAGTAGACAATACTGATAATGATAAATGATTTATTTATTTCACGTAGGTCAACTTGTGTCATTAAAATTGAAAATTGAAAAATGAATGAAAATGATTTATTTCAACATACATTATTATATTGACACATTTTAAATTTTTGGACTTAAGGGAATTGGATGTTGGTTAAACATTATTAATAATTGATAAAAATAACGTAATTTAAGGCAATACATGTATATTTTTGCACACTGCTACTAGCAGTAAATTGTGAACGGCACTAATTATAAGATAACAACTGTTTTTACCCACAATTTGGCAAAATAAAAATTATGAATTATGAATTATGAAACGTTAAGACTCTACCACCGGTTCGAAAAGGTGTTTCTACTGAGAAGAGCCGGCAAGAAACTCAGCGGTTGTTCTTTTCTTAAAAAACAAAAGGGTTCAATAAGTAGACAATACAATACTGCTTTATACGATGGTAGTAACCCCCCACAACGTAGAGCAAAACCGCGGTGGATGATTCAAACTTTCAAAGGGCCATATAAGGCCTACCCACTTTACAGTTAATAAACTGAACAATACCGGCCTCACAAAGTGTCTTAAGAAGTGAAATTGGCGTTGAAATTGCATATTAAATGGCGTTAAATGCAGAGACAAAGTCTTAAGGTCTAGCCCCACTTGAAGTGCATGCAGAGATTCGCTCTATAGATCTCACCTAGGTGAGATCTAAAAGTACACTCAAAAGTCAAAAATACACTCACAAGTCAAAGTACACTCTTATATATCTCAGCATACGTGAAAAAAAGCGACCAAACCCGTTTTTCAGCGGCGCGACCCGAAGCGATACGACTCCATAGAAAATGACATACTTGTCTACGCGACAACGTAGGCCGTTTGAAGACCTCCGTGGCGCAGTGTTGTCCTATCGTGCGGAGGTCCCGGGTTCGATCCCCAGCAGAGTCAATTTGGGAATTTATAATTTCTGAATTTTCCCTGGTCTGGCTTGGCGGGAGGCTGCGGCCGTGGCTAGTTACCGCCCTACCGGAACAATGTGCTGCCACGAGAAGGGTCAGCTATTGTTTGATACTATTGCATCGCGCCTTATCTAGTCGCGGTGTCGCGTTTGTCGCTCACGTAGGACAACAGGTAAGTGGGCCCAGCTCCATACAACCTCATACAAATAATACCTACTTGCCGCTACGTGCCGCGCCTCCGTAGTGGGGTTAGACCTTTACAATGTCCGCGCACCAAATTGAACGGGTTTCCTCACACTGAATGCTACACTTTTGTTGTTAGTCATAAGGGCACTGCAACATTCGGCGTTTTCTCTACAAGTTGTTTTGTAAATCGAAATTACGATGTCGCCTTTTTTGGAATCCAGGTGGTAGGATTTCGTTCTGGTTTAGTTACTACTGATCGCAGTCAAGAGCTAACTTGTAGTGGAATCAATCAAACAAACTCAAACTTACTTACTTACTTACTTATTGTTCAAATAAACTTATTGGATAGAAGCAGGCGTTACTTTGCGGAAGTCCATGACAGTGAAAAAACAAGAAGTTTAATTCGCTATAATCCGCCACAGAAGGTCAATCTATGTGGTACAGTGCGTATCTTGAACTTGGAGCCCGTGATATAGATTTATGTGGTGCGGAGAATATCGCGGGCTGCAAGTTCAAGATACCTACGCACTGTACCACATAGATTTACCTTCTGTGGCGGATTATAGCGAATTAAACTTCTAGATTTTTCAAATAAACTTCTTAAAAGTGCTTTTGAATCGTCGAGTGAATCTACCACTAGATTCGGAATGCCATTCCTACCGAGCTGACAAACAAACTGGCAAATGAAGCGTACGAAGCGATTTGCTTGTACGTTTTTAATTCGAACCGCTGGATATGGAACGCCTTTCCGGCTTCCGTTTTCCCCCCCGCTTATAATACCTACTGGTATCTTCAAATCAAGAGTGAATAGGCATCTTTTAGGCAAGGCTGCATCACTGCTTGCCAGCAAGTCTGACTGCAGCCAAGCGCTAGTTTATATAAAAAAACCGGCCAAGTGCGAGTCGGACTCGCGCACCGAGGGTTCCGTACAAACCTGTAGTAAGTTTTACGATTAATGAATTTAATGAACCGCAAAACTAACTTTGTTTGTAGAGGTTTACTGTTAATATCAAAAAAACTATGCTAGTTAGAGCATTGGCTATAGTTTTCCTGTAAAATATACATAAATTCCTATTGACCATAATTATTTCAGATTTTTCGATTGGTAAACTCCGGAGATAAGGGGGGGGGGGGGGGGGGTTTTTTTTTAGACTTTTTCCCCGATAAATCAAAAACTATCATGACTAAAAATAATTAAAAATCTGTTTTAGAATGTACAAAGTAAACCCTTTCATATGATACCCCACACAGTACAGTTATCTCACTTTTAAATTTCAACCCTCCGATTTTCCCCCCTTTTTAAATAAGAATAAGAATTTTTTTTTAATTCCAGTGTCTTTGGGCCACTAATATACACAACTATTCCAAATTTCATGTCGATAGCTTCGGTAGTTACTGAAATAATCGAGTGTGACGGACGGACAGACGGACAGACGGACAGACAGACGGAGAAAGTCGCACCATAAGGGTTCCATTTTACCATTTTGGTACGGAACCCTAAAAAGAAAATGATATCCATCGTATGTGTCGTCGACTAATAGTATTTGTCTCGGAACAGCTGTTGTCGCGTCACCAAAACGGGAGTGACCCGCTTCGGCTGATAACGTCGGATCACTCGCGAGGAAGTTTCTTTTTTTTATTTTATTTTTTAAAATGTTACTCAATCATTTCTTATTGGAATTTGTTTGGATAATTATGGTCTCAACTCTATTACCTGCCCCACGATTGTGTAAGGAAATCGCAATCATTTTTCAAACGGATAATTTTATTTTATTTTATTTTATTTAGATAACATACCCGAAGAGACCTTACAGTTGCCCAATGCGTCTCTCCAGGCCACAGAATTAGAGTGACAATTACTTAATAAAAAAACTTAATATACTTGCTTACAATTAACAAAAAACACATAATTTGTAACACAGATCACAAAAAACAATGTCATTTCAATAAGACTACACTATAGACATAATACACATAAAATAATAAATTGACTAAAATAATTATTTAATAATAATAATAATTGGACATGTTGAAGGAGTTCACAGATGCCTGATACTGTCGCGTCGCATCGAGTCGCGGTGTCGCGTTTGTCGCTCACAACGGGCAAGCCGCAAGTTAGAGCCCTTTCACATTATCAGAATAATGGTAAAGAGTATATTTAGTTCGCTTGAATAGAACTTCGCATTTAGTGTGACTAGTGAGTCATACTAATATTACAAATGCGAAAGTGTATTTGTTTGTTGGTTTATTGGTTTGTCCTTCAATCACGCCGTAACAGATCAACAGATTGGTGTGATTTTTTGCATGGGTATAGTTGCACCTGGAGAGTGACATAGGCTACTTTTTATCCCGGAAAATTAAGGAGTTCCCATGGGAATTTAAAAAAACTCATTCAACGCTGACTGTACACCCATTCTGGGTGGTGTCACGGACGAAATTTTTACATCTGTAATTTGTGTTTTGTCTGTGACACCATTGTCGAATAAACTGTTTTTCTTTCTTTCTTTTTCACGCGGACAAAATTGCGGACATCAGCTAGTACTACATAAACTTCTATGAAATCAAATTACAAAACAGTATTAATTGCACTCGATACAACAATATAATTTTATCGGAATACGTGTCTTATCTCCGTGCCCTTTGTATTGAGTTGCATCACTAAATATCACCTATATAGAGTTACACAACACGTACCTATTTTAGATTAATTATACATAGTATAATAACACAGCGTAAGTATAGTCCGCGCGCCAGCTCTGAGGAATCGGGGGCTGAGGTAGCGGGCGGGTGCGCCCCGCGCCCGACCCCTCGCTTCATACCCCGCACACTCCCATACTAGTGCCGACCGTGACGCGAGAGTACGCTTTATCGAGTCCTGTTTTTAATTTTGCAATAGCAGGGTTATATTGTACTATAAATAGTACAATACTTAAACGTTTCTTTGTCTGTGCAAATAGCTGTTTAATTTTTAAATTCCTTAAAGTACTGATTACTCTGATTGCGACAGATTAATTAGATTTTACGTTCATTTTGTATCATTCTGTTGTTCATTTTGTTCATTATAATTAAATTTTATGATACAATTTGTTTTTTCTTCCTTATTGCACTTAATATCCTCATAGAATTATTATTTCATAATTAATTCAATGCACGCGCACAGATACTAAAGATGTGTTAGTATCGATAACGTAATATAGACTAAATCACAACTCTATCTCATTACTCCTTAAGATTCCTCGGACCTCGCGCGCGAACTGTATACGTAGTACGTACCTATTCATACAGTGCGTCGACGTCCATGCAAATGACAGACCCGGCTACCGTGACAGTTGGGTATTTGACAATAAATTCCAATTTTCATGTCTCTATCTTAAAAAATATAGGACTTTTATACAAACTTCCAACCCCCATTTCAACCCCTTAGGGGTGAATTTCCTGAAAACCGTTTCTTAGCTGATGTCAAAAACCTACCTTTCAAATTTCAAGTCTATATATATATATGCTTTATATGTAGTTCCTAAGATATGGTGATTAGTCAGTGAGTGGAATTTCACTTTTATATATAAAGATTATTTTGGATAGTAAAAACTAAAGTAGGTAATTCCCTTGAGTTTTAAATACACACATGTTTAAATATTTCTAAGGGAAACAAAGAAGCTAGACTACAAAGTGCGTTAAACAAGAAAATAAACGGTGCAATCTACCAAAAACTGTAATTGCAGACAAAAATAAAGCACACAAAAAAACTCAACACAAAACAATACCACACAAAAAAACAACACATTTTGCATTAAGGAATCTCTACTCTCTACTTCACTTATACCGTGTCCACAAATAATAATCAATTAACTTGTTTGCAGCTTTAATCACAGTTCCTTAAAAAAGATTCGAAGAAGTTTCTAGCGACAGTGAAATAGAACACGTAAAACGACAAAACATTACTTACACAAAAAACAACAAACATACAGCTCAAGTGACGTTACTAGCTTCAGTGAGATAATACAATAAAGACACAAAATATCAAAAACTAAAAAGACACAAAATACAAAAGCAAAACAATAAACACATACAGCAATACAGCACAAGATGAAGTTTCTAGATACGAGTACAATGATAAAGTAGAATCCATACCAATATTATAAATCCGAAAGTGTGTCTGTCTGTTTGTCCGTCTGTCTGTCTGTCTGCTCAGCTTTCCCAATCTATTTAGATATTTGGTATAGAGATAGGTACCTAGTATCCCGGGTAAGAACATAGGCTACATTTTATCCGGGAAATCTTAATCCACGCGGACGAAGTCGCGGGCATCATCTAGTAGAATGATAAAACGATAAGATAAGATGAGCTAGCACACATAAAAGACAAAAACTAGGACGACAAAAATGTAACACACATTGTACAGCACTAGGTGAAGTTTCTAGCTACAAAGATAGAACACACAACATCATATAAAGACAACACAAAATACAGCTCTAAAAAAACAGTAACACATAATACAGACAACAATACTAAACAGAAAACAACACTAACTGCCACTACAACAGTGTCTCACCCATTGCGGTGGTACGTCCGCGTGCTGGTGGTGTTGGTGATGGCTGTGGCGCCTGTCCGGCTGCTGGTGGCCGTTCGCGGCCGCGCACGACGTCGCCGCGACGCCGTACTGACGCCAAACGTGAACAGTGAGCGGGTGGTACACGACATTATTTAAAAAAGTGATACTTAGAGTATACAAAAAGTACGTTAAAGTGGCTAAGGAATTCATACGTGTACATAACTTAGTATGATATGTGTTCCATTGTTGGAATGATCAGTGCGAGGGACACCGAATTCGCTAACAGGACGTCAAAATGCATCAGTGGTTGATTATACGTAACATAACAAAATATAAGTGACGATTAATAAAGTCATTGCCCGTGTGCTGGTGGTGCTGGTGATGGCTGTGGCGCCTGTCCGGCTGCTGGTGGCCGTTCGCGACATTATTTTAAAAAAGTGATAGAGTATACAAAAAGTACGTTAAAGTGGCAAAGGAATTCATACGTGTACATAACTTAGTATGAAATGTGTTCCATTGTTGGAATGATCAGTGCGAGGGACACCGAATTCGCTAAAAGGACGGTAAAATGCATCAGTGAATGATGATTACGTCTACGTAACCTAACAAAATATAAGTGACGATTAGTAAAGTCATTGCCCGTGTGGCTGATGGTGCTGGTGATGGCTGTGGCGTCTGTCCGGCTGCTGGTGGCCGTTCGCGGCCGCGCAC
This sequence comes from Erebia ligea, assembly GCA_917051295.2. Classification (NCBI taxonomy): domain Eukaryota; kingdom Metazoa; phylum Arthropoda; class Insecta; order Lepidoptera; family Nymphalidae; genus Erebia; species Erebia ligea. The sequence goes on from OU785246.1 coordinate 564,421, forward strand.
GACGTCGCCGCGACGTCGTACTGACGCCAAACGTGAACAGTGAGCGGGGTGGTACACGACATTAATTAAAAAAGTGTACAAAAAGTACGTTAAAGTGACTAAGAAACGCATACATAACTAGAATTGTGTTCCATTGTCAGAATGAGCACCGAATTCGCTAACAGGACGTCAAAATGCATCAGTGATTGATGATTATACGTAACATAACAAATTAAAAGCAACTATTAGTAAAGTTAAAGCCCGCGTGCTAGTGGGGTTGGTGATGGCTGTGGCGTCTGTCCGGCCGCTGGTGGCCGTTCGCGGCCGCGCACGACGTCGCCGCGACGCCGTACTGACGCCAAACGTGAACAGTGAGCGGGTCGTACACGACATTATTTAAAAAAGTGATAGAGTGTACAAAAAGTACGTTAAAGTGACTAAGAAACGCATACATAACTAGAATTGTGTTCCATTGTGCTGGTGATGGCTGTGGCGTCAGTACGGCGTCGCAACGACGTCGTGCGCGGTCGCGACGCCGCGGTACTGACGCCAAACGAGAACAGTAAGTGGATGGTTACACGACATCCATACTAATATTATAAATGCGAAAGTGTGTCTGTCTGCTACGCTTTCACGGTACACCTTTGCAACCGATTTTGATGAAATTTGGTATGACATAGGTTGTATCCCGGGGAAGGACATATACTACTATTCCCGGAATATAAGGAGTCCCCGCGGTAATCAAAAATTTAATTCACGCGGACGAAGTTGCGGGCATCATCTAGTGACGAAATTAAAAAATAATATGAGTGACGTACTTGGGCTACATTTTATTTCAGAAAATGAAAGCTTTCCCTCTGGATTTTTACATCCTAAATCTACGTGGACGAAATTCCGAATTCAATTAAGGTAAAATCTACCCTCGATGATATTATTTTCGTTTAGTGTCAAACTGTTTGGGAATAGTCGCGGAGGGGACAGTTAATGTACCAGGTCAACTGTCCCCTTGTCTCGAGGGCACTTACGCGTCCCGGGGGACACTTTCTATCGCCTTCTCGAGGACCGTTCACCAATTTGTACAGCTTTTGTGGCCCTCGACGATATTGGAGGCAATAAAATGGCCATCAAATGTTTTATTGCGTAGCTTGTTGATAAAATTAAGACTGAAATAGTGAAGAATATCTGAATGTTAGATATTGTAATGTAAATGTAAGTTTCAGGTGGAGAATAATATCGTGAAGATTCCATATTAAAAATGGTCTTCATAACACATAGTACACTTGTTTTACCAATGAAGTTAAAAAAATTGTGAGGTAACCTGGATGCCTGAGAGATCTCCATTATAATGTCTACCGGATGAGATCATAATGATGAAGACTTATTAAATAGAGTTGGCAGTGTCACACTTTATTGCACGTCAATATACGCTTCAGCGCTGAAATAATATAAACTGACCATAATACCATGACGACGTTTGACGACCTCCGTGGCGTAGTGTTGAGGGCTGTTGCCTTAACGTGCGGAGGTCCCGGGTTCGATCCCCGGCAGGGTTTGGAAATTTATAATTTCTGAAATTTCCCTGGTCTGGCCTGGTGGGAGGCTTCGGCCGTGGCTAGTTACCACCCTACCGGCAAAGACGTGCCGCCAAGCGATTTAGCGTTCCGGTACGATGCCGTGTAGAAACCAAATAGGGGTATGGGTTTAATTAACTGCCATGCCTCTAACAGGTTAGCCCGCTACCATCTTAGACTGCATCATCACTTACCATCAGGTGAGATCGCAGTCAAGGGCTAACTTGTAGTGGATTAAAAAAAAAAAAAAAACCATACTATACTACTGTATATTGTACTGTATATATACAATACATATATATACTGTATATATTGCCTGCTCGTAACTGCCTCGTTGGTCTAACTATAGTCATTAGTGGTTAGCATATCCGACTGTTGAAGTGGTCCCGGGTTCGAGTCCCGGGTCGGACCATAAATAAGTATTGGGTTTTATTGACAAGAAATTCTCAGTACTAGCCCGGAGTGAGGAAGTTGGCGGTGTTTCACCCTGATACCGCGTAGAGCACGTATAAGAGCCTTCGGTCCTACGCCTCTCTCTCCGGTCGTGTGGGATTTTCTGTCCCATCGGGCTATGAGAGTAAAGGAACAGAGTGTGAACTTTAATATCTCCCGCACAGATGGCTAATCTCTCTGGAGATTGACCGCCGTGGCCGAAATTCGGTCTCGAAGACATATTTTATTCTTTATTATTTATAAAAACATGCCAGGCAAGACTTTACCAGGGATATTTGTAAGGTAATTTGTATTATTTAGTCGCTTAACCTAATAACTTTGGACATTGAACTTGAATCTTTACTTACGCAAAATTAAATGTATAGTTTACTAGCAGATGCCCGCGACTTCGTCCGCGTGAAATAAGTTTTTTTAAATTCCCACGGGAACTCCCTAATTTTTCGGGTTAATATAATATAGCCTATGACACTCACAAATAATGTGGCTTTCTATCGGTAACAGAATTTTCAAAATCGGTTCAGTTGATCCAGAGATTACCCCCTACAACGTCACAAACTTTACCTCTTTACAATATTAGTATGGACAAACATGTATGTACATACATTGAGACATTTACGTGTGTATATATTATGTGTATTGTGTATGTACATACACATATTAGCCAGCCGGCTAAGCGCATCTTCAGTTTTATGGACGCTGTTATGCCCAAGTACATTCAGTGGCAAAAGTGATATAAAAACAACGACGAACCTTTTTTGACGACCTCCGTGGCGCAGTGTTGAGTTGTTAAAATGCGAGGATCCGGCGGTTCGATCCCCGGCAGGGTCAATTCAAAATTTAAAATTCAAATGTTTTTTATTCAAATAAACTTTTAGAAGTACTTTCGAATCGTCGGGTGAATCTACCACTGGTTCGGAATGGCGTTCCTACCGAGAAGAACCAGCAAGAAACGCGGTGGTCGCTCTTTTGAAAAAAATTGTTTGCATTATTTTGATTATACCACCAAGTAATCATACTAATATTATAAATGCGAAAGTGTTTTTGTTTGTTGGTTTGTCCTTCAATCACGCTGCAACTTATCATATAGTTGAGGACCTGGAGAGTGACATAGGGTACTTTATATTCCGGAAAGCGGGAATTTAAAAAATGAATAATAAATACAACTTCATAGTTCACTAATTAAATCAGTATGATTAAAATACGGTACACGCAACTCTTTACCCAAAATATCAAATACCTATTAAAATTTACCCCTACAGCCCCGCAATTACTAACCCCAGCTACGTTATTACAAATGTAATTTACCTATCGATATAATGAACGCCGATTAAAAACCACTTTCTAGGGGAGTGTCTAGTTGTGTGTGTTTTTAACAGGTACTTCGTTAAATCGTTACACAGTATGTCGGGTTTAAAATAAAATAAAATTTCACTATCTAACTAACCCTTATACTCTGCTTAAAATAAAACTGTAACTAGAATATTTTTGTATCCATACTAATATTATAAATGCGAAAGTGTGTCTATCTGTCTGCTACGCTTTCACGGCCCACCTGTTCAACCGATTTTGATGAAATCTGGTACAGGGATAGGTTGTATCCCGGGGAAGGGCATAGGTTTCTTTTTATCCCGGAAAATTAAGAAGTTCCTGCGGGAATTGAAAAAACTTCGTCCACGCGGACAAAGTCGCGGGCATCATCTAGTATTAAATGTTTTGTAAATTTTAATTGAAGGAAGATCGACTAGCTGACCCGCTCCGACGTTATTTTTACACCACTAGCTGATGCCCGCGACTTCGTCCGCGTGGAATAAGCTTTTTTTAATTCCCACGGGAACTTCTCAATTTTCCGGGATAAAAAGTAGCCTATGGCCGATTCCGAGAGGAGACACGTTCTCAGTAGTGACTTATTTTTATTTATTTATATATTCTGTACCAGCACCTAACTTAAACATAAAACATAAATGTTGAAAGGACATGCGCAAGGACCACTTATCTCTTGAAGAGATTTCTTCTAGATGCCCCAGAATGTGAGAATAGTGAAATATATTATCTATACTAATATTATAAATGCGAAAGTGTGTCTGTCTGTCTGTCTGTCTGCTACGCTTTCCTGGCCCATCTTTTCAACCGATTTTGCTGAAATTTGGTATAGAGGTAGGTTATATCCCGGGGAAGGACATAGGCTTCATCTAGTAAGTAAATTGACGACCTTCTACGAATTACTTTTTATCCCGGAAAATTAAGGAGTTCCCACGGGAATCAAAAAGAACTTAGTCCACGCGGACGAAGTCGCGGGAATCATCTAGTAGGTAAGTTACTGTGTAGTAACTGAGTAGGTACATATTACGAAACGAAAACTTTCCGATTTACATTAAAAATCAAAATAAATATAACTTAGTGAGCCGTCAATGGGTTTGATGTGATAATGATGATGAAAAAAAAAAACAAATAAGTAAAAGCATTTTCTTCCCGCCAGTACCCGGGGTACAGAGAGGTCGTGAATTAAAGACAAGACGACCCTCTCCTGTAGGGGTGGGGGGTGAAAGGGGAGGGGGTTGTCTCGTAAATACGACTATTCGGCACAGTTTTAGGGCGCCTTCAAATTTGCCGCAAAGTGCCGCGCGGAAGCAGCGCGGCTGCAGCGCGGCTGCAGCGCTGCGGTCGCGCTGCTTTGTAAATCCATATAAATAAAAAACACGCGACTGCAGCGCTGCACCCGCGCTGCGGCCGCGCATCAGTTCATCGATCGACTAGTGACGGGACTGCGCACGTATTTTTGTTCAAGTCTAAACATGAACGAAAATCAGGTAGAAGAATTTATCGATGAGGTTGAGAGTCGTCCAGCAATATGGGATTCGAAGTCCGACAAGTACATCAACAAAATCGAAAAGAAAAAGGCTTGGGAAGAAATATGCATTATATTTATTGACAATTTCACAAACAAGACTCCAAGTGAAAAAAATGAAGCATGTAAGTATAATATTATGTAGGTACAACTACTTTATATTTTCGTTGTTTCGTATTAATAGTAACACAGAGCAGTGTTTCTTCGTCAGAGTCCATCGTGAAAATAAATATAGGTACAACCCTATGATGTTCGAACCTCGCGACAGGAGCGCGGCCGCAGCGCTGCAGCCGCGCTGCAGCCGCGCTACGCTTTGCGGCAAATTTGAAGGCGCCCTTACGTGTACCTGCCCTTTGTATTGTACCTATTTGTTTAGTACATTAAAACTATGTTCTCAGCCATATTTAGGTACTACTATTATGTAAATGATTGAGGAGCTTGGAGCTTGGATTCGCTCCAGCAATGCTAAGGACAGCGGTTACTTATGTACACATTGATATAATAATAATAATTGTAAATAAATTATTTAAAAAAATAAAATAAAAACCGACTTCAAAAACCACAAACACTAAAAAGTAAAAAATAATTTAATTTATTATGTATACAAGAGTTAATTTAGTTCTATAATAACATTTTTTGGAGTCGGTACCAATTAGCCGCATGAACCGTCTACCTACTCTTCATTATTGTTGACGTGACTCCACATTGGCACCGACTCCAAAGAATGTTATTATATAACTAAATTAACTCTTGTATACATAATAAATTAAATTCTTTTTTATTTTTTAGTGTTTGTGGTTTTTGAAGTCGGTTTTTATATTTTTTTTGAAAATTTTTTATTTCACAATTTTTAGTGGCCCCACTGTTTTAAAATACAGTATGTAACCAGAACGAGATATGCTATGCATGGTTAAAACATACTGTTTACAAGACTATCACACTGATCGCGAGCAAATTTACTCTTATCCATGAGGAGTTCCGTTCTCCATCTCCGGAGATATTCATCAGATCTTCACCAAATTGAATTGGGACCACACGGGAAGCACCAGCTTTCAAATAAAAAAAGAATCATCCAAATCGGTCCACCCAGACAAAAGTTCTGAGGTAACAAACATTAAAAAAAAAAATACAGTCGAATTGAGAAGTCGTTTAAAAAAGAATCATCCAAATCGGTCCACCCAGTCAAAAGTTCTGAGGTAACAAACATAAAAAAAAAAATAAAAAAAAAAATAAAAAAAAATACAGTCGAATTGAGAACCTCCTCCTTTTTTTGAAGTCGTTTAAAAAGAGCAACCACCGAGTTTCTTGCTGGTTCTTCTCGGTAGGAATGGCATTCCGAACCAGTGCTAGATTCACTCGACGATTCAAAAGTACTTGTTAAAGTTTATTTGAATAAAAAACATTTGAATTTTGATTTTTTTTTGAGTCGGTTTCTACACAGCCACCACCACTACAGCCTATTGACGTCCCACTGCTGGGCACAGGCCTCCACTCTCATAGGAGAGAGGGAATTTAGCTTAGACCCACCACGACTATTATCATGTTAGTGATAATAACCGTGACGTGCTTAACGTGCTCTCCGAGGCACGGGGATGAAATACCGCCAACTTCCAACTCCGAGCTGGCACTGAGAATTTATTGAAAAACCCATACCTAACAATTTTTATGCTCGACCGGGAATCGAACCCAGGACCTTGTAATCCGCAGTCGACTATGTTAATCGCTAGACCAACGAGGCAGTATTTCTACACAGCACCTACTGAGAATAGAAACTGCAAAAAAAGAGCAACTGCTGAGTTTCTTGCCGGCTCTTCTCAGTACAATTTACTTTCCGATCCGGTGGTAGAGTCAAAACATGACGTAACATAAGAGACACCTGTATGTCCTACATGTTATAAATAAATTGAGTATTGAGCATCGTATCGGAACGCTAAATCGCTTGGTGGTAGGTACGTCTATGCCGGTGGAGTGGTAGCCACGGCCGAAGCCAGAGAAAATTCAGAATTTATAAATTACCAATTTGAAGTTTGAACCTGCCAGGGATCCGGAACCCGGAACCTCCCTCTAAGACCATGGCCCCAATCATGTAAGAATGTCCGATCAATCGTTTAAGATTTTTGTCAAAGTAAAATAAAACATAATTGCATTGAATTAGAGCACAATTTCGTCTGCCCATTCTTATACGTTTAGGACCTACCACCACTGCGCTAGGGGAGGTCTTAAAATTTTAAAAAACTAGATTTCACTGAAAAGTTTGTTTATTGTGTTTGAGTTTGCCTGGTGGGAGGCTTCGGCCGTCGCTAGTTACTACCCTACCGGCAAATACGTGCCGCCAAACGATTTAGCGTTCCGGTATGATGCCGTGTAGAAACCGATTAGGGGTACGGATTAAAAACTTAATTACGGATTAACTGCCATGCCCCTAACAGGTTAGTCCGCTACCATCTTAGACTGCATCATCACTTATCATCAGGTGAGATCGCAGTCAAAGGCTAACTTGTAGTGGATAAAATAAATTAAATAAAAAGTTATATTCAAGACCCTGAATATGAGTTACGACTAATACGAACTCTTTGGTGTTTGAGAAATATCGATACTAAGGGCCACCGCTGACCGCACGCGGCGAGTGGAGTCGAGGCGCGGCTAATGCAATGTGATAATGCGGTTGATTCTGTATAACACAATCTCTAAACTAAACTAAAATGGCAGCTTTAAATCTAGTTCTGTCCCTTTCCGTAGGGAGTATTATGAAAGGGTTAGCAATATTTGTAATGCTCTAATTTTAGTTTAGTTTAGAGACTGTGCACTGCAGAATCAGCGTCAATGAGTTTCCTTTTATACCCATCGTAAAATTATTAGATGATGCATACGACTTTGTCCGGATGTTTATTGAAGATCCTGTAGGAACTCTTTGATTTTACGCGATTTTCCGAGATAAAAAGTAGCTGCCAATTTGAAATTGCCCAGCGTGGTGGCCTTTGAGGTATAGTATAAATCCTTCTCATGTGGGAGACTGAACACTATCTTAGTACTTGTCTAGACAAATCCAATGAGCGATGGAGTAAAGTTGAGAATTGTCATCAATAAAGAGCTAACGATGTTGGAACGGCTTAAACACTCTCGATCAAATACGACCATAGCACGCACCTCCCTCTAAGACCATAGCACGCACCACTGCGCTAGGGGAGGTCTTAAAATTTTAACAAACTAGATTTCACTGAAAAGTTTGTTTATTGTGTTTGAGTTTGCCTTCGGCCGTGGCTAGTTACCACCCTACCGGCAAAGACGTGCCGCCAAGCGATTTAGCGTTTCGGTACGATGCCGTGTAGAAACCGAATAGGGGTATGGGTTTAATATAACTGCCATGCCCCTAACAGGTTAGCCCGCTACCATCTTAGACTGCATCATCACTTACCATCAGGTGAGATCGCAGTCAAGGGCTAACTTGTAGTGGATAAAAAAAAAAAAAAGCCGCGCCTCGGCCCCACTCCACTCCGCGTGTAAGCGTCGCGCCTAAGCGTCCACGGGTGACACGACAAGTTTCTAGTTTATAACAAGTGCGAGTACGGTCGGACGGTGTGTAAAAACATCTGTCGATCCGGTCGCATTCCGCGGACGGACGGACGTAGGGCTTACGCGTATTATGATAATATTATCTCGGGCATAGGTAGGCACGCTATGCGATGGAAACGCAGTCGAATTTCACGTTCGATTAGAACCATCATTGGGCTAGTAGGTATTCTTTTTTTATCTATACTTCTATACTAATATTATAAGTGCGAAAGTTTTGATGTTAGGATGTTTGTCACTCAATCACGCCAAAACGGCTGAACTGGATGAAATGCACAGAGATAGATTATAGTCTGGAATAACACTGACACTTTTTATATCAGAAAATTAAAGAGTTTCCGCGGGAACCAAAAAACCTCAATCCACGCGGACGAATTCGCGGGCATCAGCTAGTTAAGTATCTACCTAATAAAAGAAGAGAAGATATTTCAAGCTATCTTTAAGCCAAAATTACACTTGCAAGTTTTTACGTAAGTAGCTTACATAACTAACATTTGGATACTATACGCGACTTACAAGATCGTTTACATATTGTAAGTTACACATACAAGCTACTTACGGAGTAAAACTTAAAAGTGCAATCGTAGCCTTAGTTAAGCATCAAATGTTTTTAAAAACCTTTATAAAAAAATCAAACATATATCAATGTACAAGTGATAAGAAAATGCATGTTAAAACGCGTAAGTTACAGTCACCTATTTCGCCATCACACATACAGGCCTCGGTGGCGCAGTAGGCAGCGCGTAAGTCTCATAATCTTAAGGTCGTGAGTTCGATCCTCACCCGGGGCATATTTTTTGCCTTCTTTTTACCACAAATTATAATTTTTGCCACCTTTTTTTATCACTTTTACAAAACCATACAATTTAATATTTATAGCAATACTTAATTTTTACATTTTTTGGCCTAGTTGCGACATTGCATATCAGTCGACTGCGATTGTTAAGCAATGTTGACCCAAGTCGGTAACTGGACGGGTGACCGAATTTGGCCTTTTCGTTTCCTCCTAAGCCGTAGGTCGCGGTTATTGTTCAGTAACATCTTATAATAATCGTTAGACACCGTAGAGTTGAAATATGTAGTAGGTACATGTAGTCGAGTCGTATGCGGAAGGACGTGGGAAACCATCGCATTATTACCCAAAGAAATCTCCTGTCATTATGTGATTAATGTAAAGGAGTCACGACCCTTAGCAATGAGTAATACGACGCAAAGAGACCCATTTTTCCTTAAAAATGTGTCAAGTGGCTGGGCAATTAAATTTTCCGGGTAAAAAGTAGCTTCCGCTTCCGGATTGCGTTTCCGCGGACAAAGTAGCGGGCATCATCTAGTATCTTAAAATGTGGTGGTGACCTGAAGGAAAGGTTTACATTCGCAGATTTTTCGCACGCTAGCAAAAAGGGACCCATACATAAATCATGAATCGGTCGAAAAAAGTTGATGTTTGTATCAAAAAGGTTGGAATATTAAAATACGAGGGAATAAAAGAACAGAACTACTATGCTGTTACACGCGACCCCTCGTCTTAAGATTAAAAGTGGAGAACAAATTTTCATTTTTTTTTATCACCTACAGGTTAGTCCTTGACTGCGATCTCGATGGTAAGTGACGATACAGTCTAAGATGGTAGCGGGCTAACCTGTTAGGGGCATGGCAGTTATATTAAACCCATACCCCTATTCGGTTTCTACACGGCATCGTACCGGAACGCTAAATCGCTTGGCGGCACGTCTTTGCCGGTGGTAACTAGCCACGGCCGAAGCCTCCCACCAAGCCAGACCAGGGAAAATTCAGAAATTATAAATTCCCAAATTGACCCTACCGGGGATCGAAGTCGAACCCGGGACCTCCACACACGTTTAGACAACAGCGCTCAACACTGCGCCACGGAGGTCGTAAATATTTTTTTTGAGGCGTTTTAAACGTTATTTAATTATTTTATGTACATTTTGCATTTTGAAAATTGAAGCCGGAAAAAGTAATAAAAAAAACCACTCACCATTCCATTGTCCATCCCTCCATATGGCGACTGGTAACCAGCTTTTTCTGTGACTGCAAGAACACAATCAAAATTAGTGCATCCAATTTTTTTACCACTGTATTGTCACTGTATTCAGCCAATGTTTGCGTTTCCTCAAACGATTTTCAGCGCGACTTTTCAGTTTTGCGTGTTATGCCATTTCCTAATTACTTTTTTTTCGGATTGCATATATGCTGCGTAGGCCCTACTGGCAGCTACAGCATTACCGGGGGCTTGGGCGAGCGTTAGGCGTCGAAAAATGAGCCTTGAGGGCTTGAAGACATCGGGAAGGGCAAAGTCCTCCCAAGGGCGCCTCCTTTGAGGCTCGGACCACGGCTTAGGATGACATTGGGACGTATGGGAGGTCGGTTGTACTAGACTAGTCCATACACCCCCGAGGCCGTGGGTTGAATCCACGTCCGGGTGACGTAAGATATCAGGGTCCTCGTCTTCGCCGGCGAAGACTAGGTTGTCTTTAGCAATAAGACCGCCTTTGCACCCTTTTGTTGTATCTTTTAATCTTTTTGCTTATTGTCCTTGTTCTAAGTGTGTGCAATAAAGAGTTTATCTATCTATCTAATTCCTAGATCTAAATAAACTAGGGGTTCACGCCAAACTAAGACCTCCTCCTGTCCTTGCGTTCGTACCTAATAGTTCGTAACAAAGTCAAATCATTTTAATCTAATAAACTTTTACAAGTGCTTTTGAATCGTCAAGTGTCTCTGCCACTGGTTCGGAAAATGCAATTTCTAAGGAGAATATCCATAAAGAAACTCGGTGGTTGCTCTTTTGAAAAAAAAAATTTACAATAACGTCAATGAGTAGATACCTACATAAGTAACCGCTGTCGTTACCATTGCAGGGTGTGGATCAAATCCATGCTCTTTCATATAGTTTACATAATCTTCAACAGTATAAAAAGCTTTTTTCAGGAGCATAGTTTTAATGGATTTCTTAAACTTGTGTAAAGCCAAGTTTTAAATAGGTTGTGGAATTTTGTCTAATCGAGTCTAATCGAGCCCTTATTTTATTTCATTCCACTACAAGTTAGCTCTGGACTGCGATCTCACCTGATGGTAATTGATGATGTAGTCTAAGATGGTAGCGGGCTAACCTGGTAGTATGGCAGTTATATTATACCCACACCCCTAGGGGTGTGGGTATAATATAACCTAGTCGGTTTCTACCCGGCAATGTGCCGGAACGCCAAATCGCTTGGCGGTACGTCTTTGCCGGTAACCAGACCAGAGAAAATTCAGAAAAATTGACCCTGCAGAGATTCGAACCCCGAAACTGCCACGTTAAGGCAACAGCGCTCAACACTGCGCCAAGGAGGTCGTTAAATTATAACCCCTTATTATAAACTCAAGGATTTAAGGAAAGGAGACTTGCAATCCCCTGCCTTTATGCTTGGTAATTTAGTCATTCAGGGAAATGACGAAGTAGATGTGTTTCATAATTATAGAGTTTACGCCGCGATTGTCTGACTCCGTAATGCCCTTTTTGAGGGAGGAAAGGCCCTATTGTTCCAAAGGGGGAGAATGTTTCGAAATAATTGCGTAAATATTAGCCAAGGTTTTGTCTGTTGAACGGAGTCAATTTTAAATGATTGTATCAACCTAATTTTTTAATCTTACTGCAGCACAAAGAGCTAAATCATTACTTATGGAACTCCTTAGAATAGACTTCAATACAAAACATGATAATGCTAACATTATATTAGATTTAAAAAAATATGTATGTAAATTATTATCACATGTTTTAACATATTCTTAATTAGGTATATCGTATATTACATCTATATGCTAACTGCTAATATTAAGAACATTGTATTAGTATGTAAGACATGAAAGCTTTCAATAAATGACTAAATGACTAAAAAGATCGGATAGAAGAAAAAAAAAGACAAAATCTATTTCTAAGGAGTTCCTTAGATTCATTCCTTAATTATAATGATTCATAGCGGACTACAATCCTACCTTAGTCAGCATTATCATCAACCTATCGCCGGTTCATTAGGTACGGGATTTCAATCTGGAAGAGATACAGTAGCTAAACACAGAATCGGGTATTTGACAACTAGTCAAATCAGCACCTTTTTCCAAACGTCAAAACGCGTGCTTATTATAGAGTTTATATGAAATTTTGAATTGTGACGTCATCAAAGTACGACGTACTTTTTTACTTTAATCGATAGTTTTATAGTTATTCAAAATAAACCGAACAGGAGCCGGGGGGGATATTACTACTTTTGGGAGAGCCTTTATTTAATAATCACTAAAAAATAATTTATTTGTGTATTAGTCAAATACCCAATTGTACGATTCTAGTTAGCCAGTAGCCACTGGTTCAACCAAATTTTTCACTAATATTACTTAGTATGATAAAGGTAACTATGTATTAAGTGTCGGAACCATTGGAAACCGCACAGAGCCGAGGGGAGGGGCAACCCTAGCGACTGCAGAAACGTTGACAAGTCGCGAATTATCCGCTACATTGTTATTGCTCGTTATTATGTGGTAGAAATAATCAATACTAACAGGCGAAAAGTTATGAAGATGAATTATGTTAATTTACATTCAGTATAAACATTAGCTAAGTAATTTATGTAACAAAATTCTATGTCCTTCCCCAACCAACCAAACCAAGGGATGCAACCAAATCTGTATCCGACAAAATTTGTTGAATTCGATACGCCGTGAAAAGTAAACACACAGACAGACACAATTTTGCACTAAAAAAGTAACATATTTGTGTCGGAACCATTGGAAGGCGCACAAAGCACGGCAGCGTATAATTTGGTTCAGTTTATAACTAGAGCCGAGGGGAGGCAACCCTAGCGACTGCAGTCGAGTTGACAAGTCGCGCTTTATCCGCTACATCGCCAACAAACTGGCCCACCAGTTTGGCGATATTTATATTTTTGTAAAAAAATGTTGTATCCATTTGAAATAAATAAATTTAAAAAAAACATTGTTGTTCTTCGCACCTATGTGGTAGAAATAATCAATACTTACAGGCGAAAAATTAAGAAGTTGAATTAAGTATGTCAGTTAACATTTATAAACACTAGCTGATGTAACAAAATTCTATGTCCTCCCCCGGGATGCAAATGTAACAGATAGAAAGATACACTTTTGCATTTATAATATTACTTACTCAATAAAGGGAGCTATTAACTTTGTGTCGGAACCATTGGAAAGCGCACAAAGCACGGCAGCGTATAATTTGGTTCAGCTTATAACTAGAGCCGACCCGAGCCGAGGGGAGGCAACCCTAGCGACTGCAGTCGAGTTGACAAGTCGCGAATTATCCGCTACTATTGTAATTGTTCGTATCTGTATGGCAGAGAGCGGTAGAGCGGTGATAGTAGTGGTTAAGACGCACGGCGTCCTCTTCGGATGGGCAGGGTTTCTATCCCCGGGAACTAACCTCATAATCTATGGAGTTATGTGCGAAATATTGTTCTAAAGTTTTTAAGCAATTGAGCATCACTTACTTCAACGGTAAAGGAAAACGTGTATGAAATCTGCTAAATAATCCGCACTTTGTCAGCGTGGTGGAATATAGCCGAAACTCTAATCAGTAATAAGCCGGCAAGGGGCAACCTATTATTTAATCTGTGCGATGATTTGAATGATGATCGTGTATTTCAATGGAGTACCTACTGAAGTATTTTTTAACTATAATAAACTAACGGTTAAACTCACGTATTTTGTCGGAAAAGTGCCCGACTAGTTTCGGAGCCTTGCCTGGTGGGAGGCTTCGGCCGTGGCTAGTTACCACCCTACCGGCAAAGACGTGCCACCAAGCGATTTAGCGTTCCGGTACGATGCCGTGTAGAAACCGAATAGGGGTATGGGTTTGATATAACTGCCATGCCCCTAACAGGTTAGCCCGCTACCATCTTAGACTACATCATCACTTACCATCAGGTGAGATCGCAGTCAAGGGCTAACTTGTAGTGGATATAAAAAAAAAAGCCTTCCGAAACCCTTAATCAGTCAGTTAGTTTAAAAAAACACGTAAGTTTTACCGGTAGTTACTTATAGTTAAAATGAATATCACGATAATTTAAACGTTAAAATACTTAGGTACTGTTATTTTATACCAGTTTCCACCAGTCGAGTCGCGCAAAATCATGGGCTTATTGCAGAAAAGTGTGACTAATGTGAACAAGCCCTCACAATACACTTCCCCCTTGTACTGACTATCGTAATATAAGTACCAAATCTAAATTATACGGTGCTGCGCTTGGGGGTGATGTCCAATGGTGTCGGAACGAAAATTATATTGAAGTGATATCAAGAATGTAATGAACGCTTCCTATAAAAATTACTTTGTGTGACGAATATTTTAAGATACCGTAACTAATTATCATCATCATGTTTTATAAGTAAGTAATCGACGTCAATATGTGTACCTACAGTGTACCTAATTTGAATAAATTAATATTTGATTTGAATATGAACACTTCCTACAATAATTTTCATTCATATTTTATTTTCGGAAAATCTAAATTGTACGAAATGTAATTGATATGAATGATAATGACATCCATAATATCTAATTAAAATACACAGTGACATTTTTGTTCTTGTTTCTTTGACATTAGAGTCGACATTTAAATTCTTTTAATGTTAAACTTAATATATAATTGACATACTTGTAGATTATGACATACTTAGCCTATATACACAATATTTCTGACGTAAAGGCCTTACTTACTATGATTTCATTCATACTATCACATTTTTGAAAGGGGGGCCTATTTCTTTGAAACAATCGCAGTTTGGATACTATTTGTAGAACAGCTAGTTTAATGCATGCCTACTTAAAATAACAACAATATTTGTACACCACACTGTGGTAGAATACTAGGTTAAGAACATCTTTGTGCTACCGTATTCCACAAATAAAAAATTTGAAGTTTGAAGTACGAAAGATACTTGCGAGTACTTACTAGACTGCGGCTTGCGGAAGTCTCTACTTGGTCTCTACAAGAGATCTAACTATGTCCAGCAATGAACGTATTGACGCCGGTTGACGGCGAAATGCATTATTTAATGCAAGGAAAAATGCATAATTTACTTAATTGAATAACTAAATATATTTTCTTTCTTTCTTTCTTTCTATTCCATACTCATATTATAAATGCGAAAGTGTGTCTGTCTGTCTGCTACGCTATAGCGGCCTATCTTTACCACCGATTTTGATCAAATTTGTTATAGAGATAGAGGTTGTAACGTATATCCCGGGAATGACATAAGCTACCTTTATCCAGAAAAATAAGGAAAGACGAAGTCGCGGGCATCATCTAGTAGTAGTACAAAATAACTAAGCGACGAGTAAATACGAAGTTACAGAATGATATCAAAGCTAAGCTCCGATTGTATTCTATGGCTAATGTAATTATACGGGGCCTTGCTTTGTGTGTTTTCCAATGGTGTCGACACAAAAACCAAATTTATTCAAAGGTACGAGTAACTAGTTACTTAAATAGTTGGAAGTTGCGCAAATATGACCATGTCTCTGAATTTCGTTTAAAGCTCAAGTGGTTACCCATTCGCTTTCGCCGGAATCTACATTTCGTTTCCCTTCTGTACTGTGTATTGTTCAATCCTATGACTCCAAGTTATTTAAAGGAAAACTTTAAATATCTTGGTCATGACAGACCAGAAAGAGTTCTTCGGTCGGCCGGAAAACTCGTTCTTGAATCGCCTAAATATCGGACAACATTTTTCAAAAATTCATTTATATTCAAGGCCATTAGCTTGTGGAATGAACTGCCCTCGCACATTCATCGAGCGAAAACTCTTAATAAGTTTAAAATTGACGTAAAAAATCATTACTTGTCTCTCTGTTATCATCAATAGCGACATGTTTAATTTGTCCGTTATTTATATGTGTATTTATTTATGTATTTAATCTTACGTATGACTATTTTATTTATTTTGTATATATTAGTGTATTAATACGTTATTATTTTATGATATTGGTTAGTTTATGTATCTATTAGTATTTAAGTTTATTTTTATGCACCACCTCCCACTGTCCACTTGTTCATTTTCTCCGTATCGATAAGGTTGTCTGGAAGAGATCGCTACTTAGCGATAAGACCGCCTTATTGTACCTACGTCTTAAGTTTTCATATTTGTTATCTGTTTCGTTTTTGTTTTTGTGGTGTACAATAAAGAATATACAATACAATACAATCATACTACTTAATATTATAAGTGTGTTTGTTTGTTGGTTTGTCCTTCAATCACGCCGCAACGGAGCAACGGATCGACGTGATTTTTGGAATGGGTATAGTTGAGGACCTGGAGAGTGACATAGGCTACTTTTTATCCCGGAAAATTAAGGAGTTCCCGCGGGAATCAAAAAAACTTAAACCACGCGGACGGAGTCGCGGGCATCAGCTAGTTGAATATAATAGAATAATTGGATTGGATAGATTCTGTGGCGGATTATAGCGAATTAAACTTCTAGTTTTTTCAAAGTAAGCAATAAGTTCTATAGAGATACTCTTTATCCAACTAATATAATAAATGTGAAAGTTTAGATGTTTGTTTATGTGTTACTTCTTCAAGCCGCTACAATAGGGATGATGTCAACTCAATCAAATTAGCAACTCTTTATCAAACTTAAAAATGCACTTCTTGTATGGAAGTTGTATGAAATTCACAGTTGTGACGTCATAAAATTTCAACGCACTTTTTTTCTTCAATCTATATTTTAAAATAGTTATCCAACTTAAAACTAACCGAGGATGTGAATTTTAGGTATTTTGGAAGACCCGCTATTTAATAATAATCAGTTAGAAATAATTTATTTTTGATAGAGGCATCATCCCTATTCAAACCGATTTGGCTGTAATTTGGAATGAATCAGATAGCTTATAACCTGACTTAGGCTACTTTATATCCCGAGGAAATTAATAAAAACTTGTTCCAAGCAGACGAAGTCGCGGGCATCAGCTAGTAAAATATAAATATTAATATGAAAGTCGACCTCTAATTATTGTAATAGGCAAGGTCGGCTGCTTACACCTACATCTTATAACTAGAATCAATTTGGTAAGTAGGTATCTGAAAAACGCTCTATTGTCTTAAAGATTCGTGGCCTGCGCGAAAGTTGTGATTATCACAAACCTATATTGCTTAAACCTCCATTGTTTTAATTTGCTTTCATTCCGAACCTTGCACATTTTCGTCTACCGCGAAAGTATAGGAAAATAAATCACCATCGGGACAAAAATATTTGAGTTTGAGATTGAATCGCTGTTGTGTTAGGGTCTCACCAAACTTATCGACGAGGAACCGGTCAGAAAAGCTTTATGTAAAAACGCGGCAAAACGCGCACCGTTTCCGCGTCTTTAATACTAAAAATGCGAAAATGTGTCTGTATGTCTGCTACGCTTTCACTACCGTCCAGTTAAACATCCCATCTAATTAACAGATTTTGATGAAATTTAGTACAGAGATAGGTTGTATCCGTGGGAAGGACATAGGCTACTTTATCCTGAGTTAAATTAAAGAGTTCCTGCGTGAATTTTAAAAACTTAAGTAATCCACGCGGTCGAAGTCGCAGCCATCCAGTCCTACATAAACAGCCAGTTTTATACATAAAGCCTTAGAATAACTACCTACCTATAGAAGGTATGTTTCCAAACAACGCCTTCTCAAAACGCAAGCTACAAATTCGCTATGTGTGCTGTGTTTACTTGCCTCGTAAACGCAAACATAATGTTGCCAGTTTAAATGTTTTCCACCTAAAAGTTGGGTAAGTAATTGGTTAGTTTGTTTGTAGCATTGTAGCTTCAGCTTTTTCGGACTGCGCGAGCGTCGTACGATGCCATTTATGGCACCAATTGGACGGCTTACATTTCGCGAGTGTACTTGGTTTCTATAGGTAGTTTTTCTAAGCATAAAGCTTTTTCTGACCAGCTCAAGCCGGCTCCGTGTTGATAGATGTGGTGAGACCCTAACAATCCGCATTTGGCCAGCGCGGTGGACTATGGCCTAACTGCTAACGCTTCTCATTCTGAAATGAGACTCGTGCTCTGTACTGAACTGGCAATGGATTCAAATGATGACGACGGTAGTCCCAAATAGTTACCCCAGCCTCAATAAATCTCGGTTTGTATGGAAACCAGCATCCCCCCACCGCCACGCCACTTCCATACAATCCATTCATCGCCCGCTCTTTCACCGTGAAACGAGCCAGGATTTATGGGGTTTAATAACATTGATCTATAGTTGTAGCACAAGCTTTCGCCCGCGACTTCGTTTGTGCAATTTGCTAAATAGTGTTTTGTTCCCGCATTTGCAGGTTGTGGTTTTTTAGTTCCCGCAGGAACACTTTAATTTTCCGGGGTAGCCTATGTGTTATTTCCACAACCTATTTTAAACTTGCCTTTACACAAGTTTAAAAAGTCCATTAAAAGTATGTTTCTGAAAAAAGCTTATTATACTGTTGTAGATTACGTAAATGACAAGCTCCAGCAATGGTAAGGACAGCGTTCACTTATGTAATTACAAATTCATGAAATTGTAAATTATTTTTTCAAAAGAGCAACCGCCGAGTTTCTTGCTGGTTCATCTCGGTAGGAACGATATTCCGAACCAGTGGTAGATTCATTAGACTATTCATAAGCACTTGTAAAAAGTCTATTTGAATAGAATACTTTTGAATTGAATTGAATTTCAGACTATAATCAATTTATCTCTGTGCCAAATTTCATACAGATCCGTTCAGCCGTTCTGGCGTGATTGAGTAACAAATATCCATCCATCCATCCAAACTTTAGCATTTATCTAAACTAGTATTATAAAGAGGAAAGATTTGTTTGTTTGTTTGTTTGTAATGGATAAACTCAAAAACTACTGAACCGATTTTAAAAATTCTTTCACCTATAGAAAGCTACATTATCAGCGAGTAACATAGGCTATATTTTATTTTCAAAAAATTAGAGATTGTTACGAAAATTGCAATTATGTGAACTTAGTCGAGTCTTCTGAGAGCTTCTGTGGCGTGCGCTGCGTATATAGTTAAATTTACACGAAAACAATGTATGGTGGAATTGTTCCTCTCAAAAATTTCTAAAAAAAAGTCCGTGATAGCATACATCTATCTTTCAAGGTTGACTCACAATAACAATTTTTATAGATATATTGGGTATAGACTATTAGGATTATTAGTGCTACCCGTGCGAAGCCGGGGCGGATCGCTAGTAATATTAATATAGATAATATTTTACACCAGAGTTGACAAATCGCGTTCACGCTTACCATTAATTTTTTATAACTAATTCGGAGCGACATATTTCTAGGGGGTGTAAAAAAACCTCGCACACGTGCCGTAAGCGTGTCGTTTCGAGTGTGGACAATTGCATTTTACGGGTAACTTACGGTACTTACATAGTTAATGTTTTTAGTTTACACGAGTCATCTCAAGTTGATAGTCCATCGCTGAACCAATATACCTCGTTGGTCTAGTGGTTAGCATGTTCGACTGCGGCCGACGAGGTCCCGGGTCGGGCCATAATTAAGTAATGGGTTTTGCTGACTAGAAATTCTTTTAAAATAAAAAAAAATAAAAAAACTCAGTATGTTCTAGCCCGGAGTTAGGAAGTTGGCTGTGTTTCACCCCCGTGCCTCCGAGAGCACGTTAAGCCGTCGTCGGTCCCAGTATTTTATTTTTAAAGTTTATTTTAAGCAAAGATTTTAAGTAAGTATTATTTCCTAATCTAATTCCCTGTCTCCTATGAGAGTGGAGGCCTGTGCCCAGCAGTGGGACGTTAATGGGCTGTAGTGGTGGCGGTAGTGGAGCCAATATAAAGGTTCCTTTGCACCAGAGATGTGCTAATTTGCTAAGCTATACCGACGAATGTAAACTTAACGGACGGATAAATTGCTAACTTAATAAAGTTGGTAAAAAAGTATGGATTTCTGAGTGAAGCAAAGTAAGATTGTTTACACGGCCATTGGCTTACTGTCTCCAAATTAAAACGCTATTGTCCAAAATTACCCCGCAATATTTGTTTAGGCGCGCAAACAGACCGGGTCAGCGGCGGGTTAGGATGACCACTACAGCGGGGTAAATATTACCGCGCGCTTGCTTTTTTAGGGTTAATTTTATTTGACTTGGCTTAATGGAGAGATGGGGATTTTAGGGGGGCTAAAATGTTTACTTAATCCATACTAATATCCATACTAATATTATAAATGCGAAAGTGTGTCTGTCTGTCTGTCTGCTACGCTTTCCCGGCCCATCTTTTCAACCGATTTTGCTGAAATTTGGTATGGAGGTAGATTATATCCCGGGGAAGGGCATAGGCTACTTTTTATCCCGGAAAATTAAGGAGTTCTCGCGGGAATCATAAAACCTTAATCCACGCGGACGAAGTCGCGGGCATCATCTAGTTTAGAATAAAACTCTTACTTGAGCTACTTATGCAGTTACTAAATGACCTTTATCTAGAAGTTTACAGCTACCTTACAGCATTTAAGTAATTATACTTACTTGCTTGGTATATTTATTACCAATTTAATTTTTTCAAAGGAATGGTTTTCTGAACCAGTGGTAGATTCACTCTACGATTCAAAAGCACTTGTAAAAATAAGTTTCTTTGAATAAAAAACATTTGTTTGATTTTTTTTATTTCCCACGCATTTATGGTATAAAAACAATGAAGAATATTATATCAACAAGATAACAATAGTCTTAAATTAATTTTTATTTTTATTACATGTACAGTTCAATGAAAGGTCAACCGAGGGGTTAGTGTATTTTGGCGGAGATAAAACGATAAAACTCGATGACGCATCGTAATTTCGTAACGTGATACAAACGAAACGCGACCCCCTCGATAAGGGGGGCTTGGGCAAACACAACGCGTGATGGCAGCGACGCGCGACGACAACACGTCCAACGCGGCTTCTAAAGTATAGTCCTACAAACTTATCTGACCCCGTGACAGCGTCGCTAATATACTAAGTAAGTATAACTGCCTCGTTGGTCTAGTGGTTAGCATATTCGACTGCGGCCGACGAGGTACCGGGTTCGAGTCCCGGGTCGGGTCACAACAAGTACTGGGTTATTCTGACAAGAAATTCTCAGTACTACCCCGGAGTTAGGAAGTTGGCGGTGTTTCACCCCCGTGCCTCGGAGAGCACGTTAAGCCGTCGGTCCTGCGCTTGATCTCTCACCGGTCGTGTCGGATGTTCCGTCCCATCGGGCTATTAGAGTAAAGGTTAAAGAGGCAGCTATCAATAAATAAAATGAAATGAAAGGAACAGAGATTGCACCTGTGTTTGCGCACACACTTGTGCACTATAATATCTCCCGCGCAGATGGCTACTCTCTCCGGAGATTGGCCGCCGTGGCCGAAATTCGGTCGGGAGGTCATTATTAAGTAAGTACATATGAAAAATAAAATAAAAACTAAACAGACATAAAAATTAGTTCCAATTTTGGCCACCGGCCCAGATAAGGTTGTGGGACTGTATAATCTATTGACATAGGAAACATCCCTCCACATTTCTACTAGATGGCGCTGCTCATATCATAAAAAATGAATTTAAAAGAGGAAGAAAGAAGACACCGACAAAAACTTCTAGCGATAAAGCGCACTTTTTCACTCATTTAAAAAGTTGCAGAAAAAAATACTGCAAGTTTACCTTGTATTTATTTGTTCAAGATCATTATGTAAGTACGATAAAATTGTTAGTCAGACACATTAGAAGTGGTCCTAGTTTGTAAATTAGTGAATGATCAATCAATCAATCAATCAATATAAAATTAGGTACACTGTACACTTATTGACGTCCAATCCATACTAATATTATAAATGCGAAAGTGTGTCCGTCTGTCTGTCTGTCTGCTACGCTTTCATGGCCCACCTATTCAACCGATTTTGATGAAATTTGGTACAGGCATAGGTTATATTCCGGGGAAGGATATAGGCTTTTTATCCCGGAAAATTAAGGAGTTTTCGCGGGAATCGGAAAAACTTAGTCCACGCGGACGAAGTCGCGGGAATCATCTAGTAACTTATATAAAACATGATGGTGATAATCAGTTACGGTGTCTTAAAACTGAAGCTACGAGGGTTCCAAACGCGCCCTGGCCTGAGGAGAGCCCACAACAAACTCAGCTGGGTTACTTAATTGAAATTCTTTGGACGTAGCTAGCCATTTTACCATCAAAGCCGTACCCACCGCAAAGCGATGCTAGTATAACCTGGTAACACTATAGTCGTCTCACATACCGAGCCATATAACAGCGTGTGAAAAGCTCACTACGAGCCCAATCGCCCGTGTAATAGCTTTAATTGGCCTTTTCGTGACCAAGTAGGGCCTAATTCGCGATACGGGATACCTTTATTTTTTTAATTATTATTCGCTTATTTATTAATAGGTTTGCGCTTGACTGTGATCTCGTCGGGCGGTGAGTGACAATTTATTGAATTCCAAAAAACACCCAATTTGGGTTTTTGACAACTTTCAAATAAATTATTTTTTAGTGATTATTAAGTAAATAGAGGATCTCCCTGTTAGTTTTATGTTGAATAACTAGGTATTTTAAACTAGCGATTACTTAAAGTAAAAAAGTGCGTCGAACTTTGATGACGTCACTATGCAATGTTTCATACAAAATCCCATACTGAGCACGCGTTTTGACGTTTGATAAAAAGTTGCTGATTTGACTAGTTGTCAAATACCCAATTGAAGTCTTGAAAATCCCACGCGTAATTCGTATTTGAAATAACGAGTTCACGAAAAGTTCAAGGAAAGTTCAAGAAAACAATGTGTGTCTGTCCAAGTCTTTAGCTTAGGCATAACGTACACAAGCAGAGTGAGCTAGTGTGCGTTAAAAAAAAATGGTGTGTGTCAGCTCCGACCCATTGACAGGAGTGTAGGTACTCATTACGGGCGAGAAGTGTTACCATGGAAACATGTACATAACGTAACGGAGAAAGTTTGATTTTACTCCCCATAAATTTTCACCTCCTTTAGAATCGATTTTCATATAGGTATATAAGCCCGGAGGCTTATATTATATGAAAATCGATTCTAAAGGAGGTAAACTCTAAAAAAAACATCGGGCCTTGTATTGTTGTTTTTTTTAATAATTGTATCGTTGTATTTATTTTGTTGGCCAAGAGGCTCCACAGTGGGCCAAGAAGGCATTAGACCGAAAGCTTTGGGAGAGCTTGGAGGAGGCCTATACCCTCTCGGGGCGCTAAAAGTGCTGTAAACTTATTTTCATATAATATCTTTTTTAATTATGTATACATTCTGTCAAAAAAGTACCAGGAATTCATCATTTGTTTCTAATTCCAAATTCAATTCAAAAATTCTTTTTTGTCGCTAAGTTGGCACAACTGTCGTCTATATTGCCGCGAAGTTTGAGCGTCAATTGTTATTTACTTTGTTTACAGTGCGCCATTTTGTCAGTTCATCTCAATAGTGTTTTGCGATTTTTACAATGATTAAAAACATCGAACAAAGAGTTTGTCTCAAATTTTGCATCGCAAATGGAATTTCGTGTTCAGAGTCGCTGGAAATGTTGCAGAAAGCTTACGGGGAATCGACTTTATCAAAAACACGTGCATACCATGCATTCAAAAGTGGTCGAGATGTGGTGGAACATTTGCCTCGCTCTGGTCGGCCATCAACGTCTTCAACTAAAGTTAACATCGCTAATGTGAAAGAAATGGTGACTGAAAATCCTCATTCAAGTTTGAGAGATATAGCTGCTGAACTTTCTGTGTCTCAAGAATCGATTCGTATCATTTTAAACGACGATGAAGGCCAGATTTGTGGAAAGAAAATTCTTGGATACACCACGACAATGCGCCATCGCACAAGGCCATCATTGTGAATGAATTTTTGACCAAAAACTCAACAAATACCATCGAACAACCACCGTATTCACCGGATATGGCTCTGGCCGACTTTTTTCTCTTTCCAAAACTCAAATTACCACTTTGTGGCACCCGTTTTCAATCGATAGAAGACATAAAAGAGAATTCGCGGCAAGAACTGAAGTCGATTCCGAAAAATGCCTTTAAAAAATGCTTTGAAAATTGGATTATTCGTTGGCTTAAGTGTATTATTTCCGAAGGGGCCTACTTTGAAGGAGATACAATAAATTTGGAATAATAATTAACATTTTGTGTATTATACACCTTTTCCCGATACTTTCTTGACAGAGTAGTATATTAGCAAATAAAGGCTTTATAATAATATAATAATTTATTTTGTTAAGTGGCCGTTTAAAGCATGTTAATTTACATGCAATAATTATAACTAGTAATTAATTACAAATAAACAATAATATTAGTAAGCACCGATAAGCGCCCATGTACAGACGGTCTGGATACGCGTAGTAACCCCGCGGGTTATCGGCTGGTTAATTTATTACCGACGGTTTGTATCATAACGTAACCCGGCGCGTCAGGGTTCACCT
This sequence comes from Erebia ligea, assembly GCA_917051295.2. Classification (NCBI taxonomy): domain Eukaryota; kingdom Metazoa; phylum Arthropoda; class Insecta; order Lepidoptera; family Nymphalidae; genus Erebia; species Erebia ligea. Next base: position 589,337 of record OU785246.1, read on the forward strand.
GATCTAGACACGTTTATGCGTTTTGCGTAAACAAATATCCATACTACTATTATACATGATGCGAAAGTGTCTGCCTGTCTATCTGCTACGAAAGGAGCAACTGCTGAGTTTCTTGCCGGCTCTTCTCAGCAGAATCCGTACCGGTGGTAGAGTCAAAACATGACGTAGCATAAGAGACACCTGTATGTCCTACATGTTATAAATTTAAATAAATTGAGTTTGAGTACGCTTTTAAAGCCTATCTGTTTAACCGATTTCGATGCAATTTAGTATAGATAGTTTGCATCTCGGGGAAGGACATAATATGGTACAATTATACCGGAAAATTAAAGATTTCCCGCAGGAACAAAAACGGACGAAGTCGCGGGAATCATCTAGTACTTAGTGTCATAAGGGTTGTGAGTTGTGACCTTTGCAGTTTTTTTTTAATTTATAGGCTAGCGCTTGGCTGCAATCAGACCTGCTTGCAAGTGGTGATGCAACCTAATTTGGAGCGCGCTTGGCTAGAAGATGCCTATTCACTCTTGATTTGAAGGTACCCATATTAAAAGATAGGGGAAAACGGAAGCCGGAAGGGAATTCCATATCCTAGCGGTTCGAAATAGGAACGAGGAAGCAAATCGCTTCGTACGCGTCCAGGTATGTCCAGGTAAGGTACAACGATAGTAAAAGGCGGGGGAACCAGATCGAATAGTTCTTGGGCACACTCTCCGAAATATATCAGTTTGACTATGTTGGTTATTTGCGACGTGATTTTAGGAAAATCCAACGAACAAATCGTCGTCGTCAACCGATGGACGTCCACTGCTGGACATAGGTCTCCTGTAGGGTCATCCACAAGCCACGGTCCTGCGCCGCCTGGGTCCAGCGACTCCCTGCGACTCTCTTGATGTCGTCCGTCCGTCCAACAAACAGATACACTTTCGCATTTATAATATTAAAGTATGATGTTTTAGGTATGGGTGTATGGATTCAAATGCGACGTTCCAATTGGGCCACACGGTATACCGGCGCACGCGCACCTGGTTAAATAAAATAATGACGTCGATCGGCGATAATTTTCTAAATGACGATTAAGTAACTAGGTAATTATTAACGTTTTTTGAAGAAATTGTATGTCTTCAACCAATTTCAGGAATGTGTCTTAACTCTTAAATTGACAAGTAGGTACCTGATATTAATGTCGAATATAGATGACTTGTCGAACAGACTCAGTTCTGCTGCATATGCGGTTAAAAAGATTCGCCAGTTGACAGACTTAGAAACTGAGAGATTAGTATATTTTGGTTACTTTCACAGCATTATGTCATATGGCATATTATTATGGGGTAATGCTGCTGATATTCATTCTGTTTTCGTGCTGCAGAAAAGGGCTGTTCGTGCCATTTACAACATGGGACCTAGAGAGTCCCTGAGAACTAAATTCAAAGAAGTTAAAATTATGACAGTCCACAACCAATACATATTTGAAAATTTAGTAGGTATATGTGCATAAAACATGCATAAATTCAAGAAAAAAAGTGACTGTCATAATGTTAATACAAGAAATAAGAATAAAATTGTTGTGCCCTCTTCTAGACTTTGTAAAATTAGTAATTCATTTGTCGGTAGCAGTATACGTTTTTATAATAAACTCCCAGAAGACATATTGGAGATGTCTCCCAACAAGTTCAAAGTTTTTGTAAAACGGAAACTAATTGAAAAGTCATATTATAGTGTAAAGGATTATTTGAATGACAGGCAACCATGGGTATGAATTGTTCCAGTGGCTAATAATTATGTTATATTAAAAATATAATTTAGTAATTTACTGTATTTATGAGATGGTGATAATACAAAAAAAAAACCCGCCTGAGTTTGTTGTGGGCTCTTCTCAGATCAGGGCGCGTTTGGAATCCTCGTAGCTTTAGTTTTAAGATACCGTTGTTAATTATCACCATCAATTCTTATTCTTTATAAACACGACGTTCAGAAGGTGTACTTTGTAGGTACCAATTTTGAATAAAGATGATTTGATTTGATTTGAATGGAGCGAAAATTCAAATTCAAATGCTTTTTATTCAAATAGACTTTTACACGAGACTTTTTACATCGTACAACGAGATATCTCGCGACGAGAGAGAGAGAGAACTGTTATCGTTGCCTGCTAATGTTTCGTTTACCCTAAGGCGCGGGACATACAGAAGTGTCGACGGGCGGTCGACGGGTGTGTCGAGAAGCGAGCGGTCGCCGCCGCTTCTATGTATTTCATACAAAATGTATGCAAGCGGCGAGGTGCCGAGCATACTGAAGAGGCGCGGCGCGGGTATGGTGGGGGCGACGCTTCCTCGACATACGGCGCACCCGTTCGACAGTGGCACACCGCTCGAAACGCACAGGGCCGGATTGCAAAATGCACGACGATACGGAATTTAATATCGATTTTGCCAGTTAGTGGAAAAATACCTAGACTAGTTTTTTTAGTTTGTAGGTATAATGCTGGGCACAAACCTGTGCTGTAGGAGCACCCATTCCGGGTGGTGTCACATGCAAACATATTCTTATGTACAATTGTATGTTAAATGTTTGTCTGTGTCACCATTGTGGAATAAAGGTATTTTCTTTCTTTCTTTTCTTTCTCTCAATTAAATAAATAAATCTTGTATAGTCTAGGAAACGGGCCGGTTCGTTGTATAGAGACCCCTGCATTAAGTCCTCAGTCGTTGAAACTTGGCACGGTTGTAGTAATGTACCAAAACTTATACAAAAATATCCAAAAAAAATCCATGCGGAAGTTAGGTATTTATACATAAAACGTAATATTTATGACAGAATATTTTCTCGATTTCTTTTTAAAATAATAGTAGGTAGTATATTTACACTCAAAACCGAAATACCAAAAGAAATAATCATGCAGAACATCGATATTTATACCGATTTTATTATCAAACCTAAACTGCGTTTACGCGACGATGTACCTTCCTGCTTTAACAATTGGGTATAGCATAAAAAACCTTACTTCCGTACTGATTTTTTATTGCATATTTATACCACCACAGCTAGCATATCTTCATCTGACGAAGAAGACATCTGTATGTCCCGCGCCTTAGGCGCGGGACATACAGAAGTGTCGGGGCGAGTGGTGAGGTGCGCAAGATGCGCGACAGTGTCACGCCACTGGCGCGCATCTGTCGCGCATCTGTCGCCAAGTGGCGCGCAAACGGTGAGGCTGTGACGTAGCAGTGGGACGTATTTGGGGCATACTAGTGTTTGATTTCGATGCGACAACATGTTTTCTTCGTCAGATGAAGATATGCTAGCTGTGGTGGTATAAATATCCAATAAAAAATGCTATACCTACCCATGCTATACCCAATTGTTAAAGCAGGAAGGTACATCGTCGCGTAAACGCAGTTTAGGTTTGATAATAAAATCGGTATAAATATCGATGTTCTGCATGATTATATTTGTATTTCGGTTTTGAGTGTAAATATACTACCTAGTACCTACTATTATTTTAAAAAGAAATCGAGAAAATATTCAGTCATAAATATTAAGTTTTATGTATAAATACCTAACTTCCGCATGGATTTTTTTTGTAAGTTTTGGTACATTGGTCATTACCACAACCGTGCCAAGTTTCAACGACTGAGGACTTAATGCAGGGGTCTCCATACAACGAACCGCCCCGTTTCCTAGACTATACAAGATTTATTAATTTAATTGAGAGAAAGAAAAGAAAGAAAGAAAATACCTTTATTCCACAATGGTGACACAGACAAACATTTAACATACAATTGTACATAAGAATATGTTTGCATGTGACACCACCCGGAATGGGTGCTCCTACAGCTCAGGTTTGTGCCCAGCATTATACCTACAAACTAAAAAAACTAGTCGTTAAGTTCTAGGTATTTTTCTTATATTAAATTATATTAAATTCCGTATCGTCGTGCATTTGCAATCCGGCCCTGTGCGTTTCGAGCGGTGTGCCACTGTCGAACGGGTGCGCCGTATGTCGAGGAAGCGTCGCCCCCACCATACCCGCGCCGCGCCTCTTCAGTATGCTCGGCGCCTCGCCGCTTGCATACATTTTGTATGAAATACATAGAGGTGGCGGCGACCGCTCGCTTCTCGACACACCCGTCGACCGCCCGTCGACACTTCTGTATGTCCCGCGCCTAAGGCGCGGGACATACAGAAGTGTCGGGGCGAGTGGTGAGGTGCGCAAGATGCGCGACAGTGTCACGCCACTGGCGCGCATCTGTCGCGCATCTGTCGCCAAGTGGCGCGCAAACGGTGAGGCTGTGACGTAGCAGTGGGACGTATTTGGGGCATACTAGTGTTTGATTTCGATGCGACAACATGTCTTCTTCAGTCAGTCAGTCAGTTCGTCAGATGAAGATATGCTAGCTGTGGTGGTATAAATATCCAATAAAAAATCAGTACGGAAGTAAGGTTTTTTATGCTATACCCAATTGTTAAAGCAGGAAGGTACATCGACGCGTAAACGCAGTTTAGGTTTGATAATAAAATCGGTATAAATATCGATGTTCTGCATGATTATTGCTTTTGGTATTTCGGTTTTGAGTGTAAATATACTACCTACTATTATTTTAAAAAGAAATCGAGAAAATATTCAGTCATAAATATTAAGTTTTATGTATAAATACCTAACTTCCGCATGGATTTTTTTTGGATATTTTTGTATAAGTTTTGGTACATTACTACAACCGTGCCAAGTTTCAACGACTGAGGACTTAATGCGGGGGTCTCTTTACAACGAACCGCCCCGTTTCCTAGACTATACAAGATTTATTAATTTAATTGAGACTTGAGAGAAAGAAAAGAAAGAAAGAAAATACCTTTATTCCACAATGGTGACACAGACAAACATTTAACATACAATTGTACATAAGAATATGTTTGCATGTGACACCACCCGGAATGGGTGCTCCTACAGCACAGGTTTGTGCCCAGCATTATTCCTACAAACTAAAAAAACTAGTCTAGGTATTTTTCCACTAACTGGCAAAATCGATATTAAATTCCGTATCGTCGTGCATTTGCAATCCGGCCTTGTGCGTTTCGAGCGGTGTGCCACTGTCGAACGGGTGCGCCGTATGTCGAGGAAGCGTCGCCCCCACCATACCCGCGCCGCGCCTCTTCTGTATGCTCGGCGCCTCGCCGCTTGCATACATTTTGTATGAAATACATAGAAGCGGCGGCGACCGCTCGCTTCTCGACACACCCGTCGACCGCCCGTCGACACTTCTGTATGTCCCGCGCCTAACATGCACAAAATCCGGTACACGTATACTTATTAGGAAAAAAAAAATAGTCGGCATGTAAGGGTTCGTAGAGAATAATACCACAAATAAGAAATTATTACTTTTATCTCTACTTTTGACGTAACGAGACAAATCATAATTATGATGTGTATCCTTGATAGTTTCGGTAGACAAATAGAGATAACGGGTAGACATAATTGTATTCGTGCGCATGCTAGCCCTAGTTACTGGTAACCTGCGGTAAATCCCTATCCTTCTCATTCACGCTCTTCACATCGTTTCGGGCCCTAAGCCCTTATGATTGAGTTATAAAACAGTTATGATTATATCACCAACATGTCATGTCCATTTCGGCCATAACGGCGCGCGATCCGGGCCGAGGCCGCCTATTCGATGGTAATTCGGCTTCTAATCGATTTATATCCTCGTAAATCAAATCTAGTAATAAACTTTGTTACTTTTTATACTATACTTTATGTGACACGAGGAATTAAACTTGCACTAAAGGTGAGCGCACACGAGCGGAATGTGCTTCGATAAAAAGTTGAGAATTTCACACAATTCAAAAAAAAATCAAAATTCAAAAGTTTTTTATTCAAATAGATTTTTTACAAGTGCTTATGAATAGTCGAATGAATCTACCACGAAGAAAATGATTTTTGAGGTCATTTCTGCCACGCACCTTCAAATTATGGAACCAGCTTCCATCTTCTGTGTTCCCTCATGATTATAATATGGGGCTCTTCAAAGGGCGGATTAACAAATATATCTCAAAAGCCAACAACGCTTTGGCGGTTCCTCTGGTGCTGCAAATGTTCATGGGCGGCGGTAATCACTTACAATCAGGTGACTTCAAAAGTTAGACATGCCTGTCTGAATTCCCCAGGATTGAGGAGATTCGACTGCCTCGCTGGTCTAGTGGTTAGCATATTCGACTGCGGCCGACGAGGTCCAGCATTCAAGTCCCGGATCAAACCATAATAATTAAGTATTGAGTTTTTCTGACTAGAATTTCTCAGTATTGGCGGTGTGTCACCCCCGTACCTCGGAGAGCACTTTAAACAATCGGTCCCGGTTATTATCACTAACTTGATAATAGCCGTTAAAGCCCACTAACCCGCATTGGAGCAGCGTGGTGGGTCTCAGCTCTAATTCACTCTCTAATATGAGAGTGGAAGCCTTCCTTTTTTTGAAGTAAAACTTCTTCTTTTTTTTATCCACTATACAAGTTAGCCCTTGACTGCGATCTCACCTGATGGTAAGTGATGATGCAGTCTAAGATGGTAGCGGGCTAACCTGTTAGGGGCATGGCAGTTATACTCAACCCATATCCCTATTCGGTTTCTACACGGCATCGTACCGGAACGCTAAATCGCTTGGCGGCACGTCTTTGCCGGTAGGGTGGTAACTAACCACGGCCGAAGCCCCCCACCAGGCCAGACCAGGGAAATTCAGAAATCATAAATTCCCAAATTGACCCAGCCGTGGATCGAACCCGGGACCTCTGCAGCGCTCAACACTGCGCCACGGAGGTTATCAAAGTTAGGTAGTTACAGCGTACAAGTATATGTGAGCGAGTCCGAATATGGACCGTCACGCGTTACAAGAAATGAATTAATCTTGTATGTTTGTGTGTCACTCGCTTTATGATGAATAGCTGTGTCGCTATAAATAGCGGCGTTGTATCGCTTCGCAATAACTAACAACTCACTGACCAAATATATTTTTCATACAATAACAAATTACTGAAGCGGTGATAGCCTTGTGGTTAAGACTTTACCTACTGTAAGGGGTCGCGGGTTCGATCCTCGGGCACGCACCTCCCAACTTTCCAAAAGCCGTGTGCGTTTTAAGAAATTACTTAAAATATCTTCTCCTCAAGGTGAAGCAAACCATCGTGAGGAAAACTGCACGCCCGAGAGTTCTTCGTAATATTCTCAGTGGTATGTGAACCCACCACACTGGGCGTAGATTGGCAGAATCTACACTCGGCCATTATGGTGGATTATGGCCGAACAAAATCTTTTTTAGAGGAGACTTGTACTAAGTAGTGGGCCGGCAATGACTTGAAGTGAACACAGTTAAGTAAGTCAGTACCGGAACGCTAAATTTTGCAGTAGATTGTAGACCGTATACGGACGTTCCATTTAGAGACAACCATAGGCGTCTGATTACGCTTGCCCTGACATCTGATTTGAACCGATTGTGAGTTACCTATACCATAATATGAACGTATTTAAACAAGTTAATGATTTACGCTATTTTTTATGCGACCTTTTTAAAAACTGCTTTAGTGCAGTAGAGTAGTCAGTCTGCGATCAAGTAGCTCCACAATTTTGGTTCCATAGGAAACCATAAATAAATTTTTAAAAAAGTTTATTACGAGTAAGTATCTATAGAATCATAGAGGTATTTTTTTATCTCGGGAAATATAAAGCGTTCCCGCGGGAACCAAAAAACCTCAATCCAAATCCTATTACAATGTAAAGGATTATTTATAATAAATGATAAAAAAGCATGAGAATGAATTGTTCCAGCGACTAATTAAGTAATTATAGATCTAAGTAATTAATTTACCACGTTTGTGAGATGGTGATAATAAAAAAAACCGGCTGAGTTCGATGTGTGCTCTTCTCAGACCAGGGCGCATTTGGAACCCTCGTCGCAAATAAGATATCGTCGTTAATTATTATCCCCATCACGTCATATACTTTGTATACTTGACGTTCAGAAAGTGTACTGTGTAGGTACTAGGTACCAATCCATACTATTATTATAAATGCAAAAGTCTGTCTGTCTGTCTGCTACGCTTTCACGGCCCATGTTTTGAACCGATTTAGATGAAATTTGGTATAGAGATAGGTTACATCTCGGAGAAGGGCAAAGGCTAGGATTATAGGATAGGATAGGATTTTTATCCCGGAACATGAAAGAGTTCTTGCGGCAATCAGTTGACGCCGACTGTTTCTCCATACTACAAGTTAATACCTACGCACTTCGGCACTTTAAAATTAATCACCGCACTAAAAACAGCACCAAATCTAGCTCCATTATTTCTTGGTATCGCGTAAACAAAGTCCGAGACTCGAGAGTAAATCAAACAACGCTAACACCGCTAGTAAAATATCGACGCCGTTAAAGAGAATTAATGATCTAGGGAGCTCCAAAGAAGCTTCATTTTATCCGAGTAGGGCAAACTCAAAAGGTAGGGTAGGTAATAGGTTCCACCATAGCGCCTAAACTACTGAGCCGATTTTGATGAATGATGTGTCAATCTATTTGATATTAGATGATGCCCGCGACTTCATCCGCGAGTATTAAGATTTTTTCATTCCCGCGGGAACTCTTCAATTTTCGGGGATAGATAGTAAGTAGCCTATGCCCTTCCCCGGAAAACAACCTCTGTACCAAATTTCATCAAAATCGGTTAAACAGATGAGCCGTGAAAGCGTAGCAGACAGACGGACAGACGGACACACTTTCGCATTTATAATATTATTATGGAGCCTATGTTCTTCCCCGGGAAACAACCTATCCCTGTACCAAATTTCATCAAAATCGGTTAAACAGATGAGCCGTGTAAGCGTAGCAGACAGACGGACAGACAGACAGACACACTTTCGCATTTATACTATTATTATAAGTAGTATGGTGGCTTCAACAGTGAAGGAAAACATCGTAAGGAAAACCGCTTTCCTAAAAGTTTCTCAATGTGTGAAGTTTGTGGTGGATTAAAACCTTTCTAATTTGATTTGTGTGTGATGCTATACATGAATATATTGAATTGAATTGAATTGAATTAGTCATGAATCATGATGCAATCATGAAAAATTCCCTGGACTGAATTTTAAACCCTATCGACTGGTATGTAGCTAAAACAAAAATTTACTTAAGTACGATAAAATTGTTTGCACAAGTGTGTATTAAAGACTGACTATCCATATTATACACTATTTAGTTAGTCATGCGGTTTTGTTTGTTTGTATATTAAAGTACTAGTATTTTGTCAAACTAGAAATAGTTCATATGGCTTTCAAAATAGAGTCCATCTGTTTTAAATGCCAAATGAACTATATACCATAGCCATGTTATGAACTAAAAATAGTTCATATGGCGTTTGAAATAGAGGCTTAAAGTTATTATAACTTAAGTAATTGGTTTGTCCTACTTAAATAACATCAGCTAATTCTTAATTCTATAATATTGATCATAGATATAAAGCCTTGTGATTCTAGCCTTTGACTCAGCAGTGGGACATTTTGATTTCCCAGAATATATTCTTGCTTATAAGAAAGAAATCAAATATAATATTTAAAGTATTTCCAAATAAGTACTTAAGTAAGTAATTATGAAACAAGTTCCTAAGTATGAAAAAAGCTTATTTTAACTATACTGTAGAAGATTATGAAAGTACTTAAGTAAATGATAAAAGAGTGTGGATTTGTCTCGCTCTAGAAACGCTTGGGATTGCTGTTACTTTTGTATCTTAGATACTTTAAGATTGTATGATTTATTAAGTATCTATAAGATGATGCCAGCGACTTTGTCCACATGGATTACTTAAGTTTCTTTATTCCCGCAGGAACTCTTATAAAAAGTAGCCTGTATTTCCCCGGAATACAACCTATGCCTGTACCAAATTTCCTCAAAATCAGTTGAACAGATAGGTCGTGAAAGTGCAGCAGACAGATAGACAGACACATTTATGCATATTTTATAATACTACTTAGTAAGGTTTTTTTACAATACAAAAGCACCACTTTTAAAAGTTTATTTGAAAAAAAAAAAAAAAAATTGAATCTAACGACTAGGCATTATGACTAGCCCTTCGTAGCTTTGAAACGCCCAAACCTAATATTAAAATTGAGCGTCATATCTGTATCAGGCATATAATTTTAATATGATGTCATAGTATCAGTAACCATCAGCAGACAGTTATGAGTCGTCCTATTTAGATCAAGGCTCTGTGATTGGTTCAATAGAATCTATTAACCGTCATGTATACCTACTTACTGAGTGATCGTCGATGTGCCATAGCTTTATCATAGAATCTGGTTTAGTTCTTTATTTAATGGCAAGTTGTCCATTGTCTCCGGTTCATAAGTCATATGTCATAAACATTTATTCAATTTAGGTGGATACACTACACTTATTGACATCCAGTTACATAAAAATATGATGGTGATAATCTGTTAAGGTATCTTAAAACTAAAGCTACGAGGGTTCCAAACGCGCCCTGGTCTGAGAAGAGCCCACAACAAACTCAGCTGGGTTTTTTTTTTCATTATCACCATCTCACAAGTCATCTTAACTAAGGAACTATCAGAGCCATTAGAGCAAATTATTGCCAAGCTTCCTGCTGGTGCAACAGCTGGTATGTCATGATCAATGATTGGATATGTAGTGTTGCGGGATTTCAAGAAATAACCTTAATATGGATATGCCATTAAATCCCACAAGGTTGGTATTTATAAATTTGAAACTGAAAGAATTCAAATATTATTGACTATTTAGAAATAGGCAACCCCTGGTTACCTATTAGCGTTATCATAGACACAACATGGAAAAACATTTACATAGAAATCTTGCAGATACTTAATGGTAATGGTAAATGCGGGATCATAATCCCGAAATACAGGAATCCCGCAGTCTTATCCATACTAAGTAATGATAATTTTTCAGGTCATTCACCCCAAATTGCACTACCTATCCACCTAATGTCTTATGGTCCACCTGAAAACTCAGTTGAGTTTATTCTACACCCAATAGACTAAGTTCATAACTTTTTGTTTTTATCAATAAATAAATAATAATAAATAAAAAATCCAATCACTGGTGATGATGCAGACAGAAGCCCTCTAACCTGGTGGTATCACAGTTATATTAGGTAACCTGTGGCTCCAATAGGTTTCTGCTCAGCATCAAACCAGAACCTATATCAACTTTGACAATAGCTTTTGAATCGTCGAGTGAATCTATCACTTGGCGGCAGCCAGGTCAAAGGCTTTTTGTCAAAAGAGTGATACCTAGCAACTGCTAAAGCCTCTCATCAGACAACACATATACATGGCGAACAAAACGTACAGTTTTGACTGTAGATTTTCTCCACTTTCTGGATGGAGCAATACTTTATTATTATTTAGTTAATTAGTAAGTAATTAATTAAATTTACAAATCAGCAACTAAGTACTTAAGTATGAATTTCATAATAATCTTTTAATCTCTTGATCACACTTTTGGTCAGTGTTGACTGTTGGCTTACTGTTGGGATTTACTCTCCTTTTCTACATGGGGCAGAAAAGGATAGCACTACTAGTACAATCAAAATGACAGCAGTAATTTTGGACTTGTCAATTTAGTTACCTATCTACTGAATATGTACAACAAAGTTGGTCTCGATTGAAAAATAAAGTAAGTACATAAGTAAGTATAACTTGTAAAATGAACAATATTAAGTACCTAGTTATATGGTGGGTGTTCCGATATAAGCACTGCGAGCACTGTTCAGTGCTCTTACTGGGGACTTACAGTGCTCGCAGTGTATTTCGGAACACACCCTTGGTAACATATTTCGAAAAAAACTGCAACTTTGAAGTAGGTACAACGTGCTAGACGTCACTACAAAAAATATACGTGGAGGTAACTACTTGCTCTAGTACGTCCTAATACGTCGTCAGCCTTCCTTGTGTAAATAAACATTTCCATGTAAACATGCGCGTAAGAGAACATAAAAACGGTAATTTGCGATCTATATCGGCGTTTCGGACGGTCACAATTGAGAAAATCCTAATAGAACGCCGTCAAAATCGACATAAAAAAATTGACTCACGAGGTAACTCCATTCAAGATAGCAAAACGAGTTATTTCACTAATGAATGGATTAATACGAGAATTATACTGGGGTTTAGCAGCTTTAAAGCTTCAGTCGGTAAACGGTAAGACAAAGCACGCAAGGTAATCTGCAATAAATACAAATGATAGCGATCACAATGGATACTTTTGACAATAGCAAGCCTAACCAAAACATAGGCTTTTTATACCTTTTCCACGCTTTAGAGACGATAAAATAGGTTAAAACACTTGCGTTATCTCTCTAGGAACGTAGGAAAACTGGTTTCGGAGATGCAAAACGGCATTTTCGGTCACATTTTAACAAAATGCTGGTCGACTACAACACTGCTATGGCATAACACGCAAACACTTTGGCTGATTTTCACAATTAAACACTGCACTTGACCGCGTTAATTCGTTTGAGGAACGCGCGACGGGCCCCGGTATGCATTTTCTCACTCACCTTGTTGTTTATTTGCTATTTTATTAAAACAGTTTTGAAAAACTTCATATAAATGCATAGGCTCGTCATCGCTCGTCGCCATTTTGGAATTTACTGTCCAAATAAACCATAGACATAATAGAGTTTAATTAAATTCTTCACGTTCCGAACTTCTGAATTATTAAATAAATAACTTGGGTTTTCAACATGTTCTACAGTGAAAAAAGAAGACTTAACTATATTTTTGACGTAAATAATTCCAGCGCCGAAAAATGGTCAAATATTTTAAAGAATAATATGTTTAAGAACAAAATTAAATTAATATATTCTATGCAATAAGAAATGTAAATAGGAACGGATACCATAAATAAAAAACTGATTATTTCAATGTCTGTATCAATTTGATAGCTGTAGTGATGATCCATTCTGATCATTATGATCAAAGTAAACGCGAGTACATAATTTAGTTTTGAGAAATTCAAAGCAAAGTGGGCAGTACTCATAGCACTGGTTTGGACGTCAATGACAGACATAATTAATGGGATGATAAAAATTCATTATGGTAGATACCGATCTTAAAACATATAAGTAAACAATAAAACAATTTATGAAAACACAGTACGGACGAATTCAACTATTGTTTGGTATTAGATGACGTATTCTTTGATTAGATTCTATGATTGGATTCTATTCAGTTTTTTAGGGTTCCGTACCGCCTGTCTGTCTGTCTGTCTGTCTGTCTGTCTCCAGGCTGTATCTCATAAACCGTGATAGCTAGAAAGCTGAAATTTTCACAAATGATGTATTTCCGTTGCCGCTATAACAACAAATACTAAAAATTAAAAATATATATATATTAAGGGGGGTCCCCATACAATAAACGTGTTTTTTTCGTATTTTTTTGCTCAATATTAAAAACGGTAACAGGTAGACGGTTCAAATTTTCACAGAATATTAACTTGTATATTACCTTTCAAAATAAATAATTAAATATCAATAAAGTAAATATTAAAGGGGGGCTCCCATACAACAAACGTAATTTTTTTTTTTTTTTTTATCCACTACAAGTTAGCCCTTGACTGCGATCTCACCTGATGGTAAGTGATGATGCAGTCTAAGATGGTAGCGGGCTAACCTGTTAGGGGCATGGCAGTTATAGTAAACCCATAACCCCTATTCGGTTTCTACACGGCATCATACCGGAACGCTAAATCGCTTGGCGGCACGTCTTTGCCGGTAGGGTGGTAACTAGCCACGGCCGAAGCCTCCCACCAGGCCATAATTTAAAACTTACTAAAGGTTTGTACGGAACCCTCGGTGCGCGAGTCCGACTCGCACTTGGCCGGTTTTTTGGTGTATTTTGCATAATATACATACTTATTAAAGAACCTCGATTCAAACGCACACGAAAAACAGCACACAAAATCTCACTAGGGTATTTTATTTATCATCATCACACAATATACCTATTTCAAATCAATTGTTTATAAGTATTCTATGTTTGCGTATCAAAGAAACTTTTGAGGAATTTTTGAGTTGAGTATCTATTCTATGAGTATATACTTTAAGCCTAAACACTGCGCAGAAACGAAGAAATCTTAAAATACTGTGAAACGTGAATGCAAAACGATTTTGAAATAAATGAAAATCGATTATAATTAGATATCGATTTTGCTTTTCTAATGGACATCCCTATACAGTGATAAAATTCGCCATGTTATTTTACGGTTTGACCAGTGTTTCCACAATGAGGGGAAATTCCCCATTTGAGGGGAAATTAGGGTTTATAGGGGAAGACATTAAAAGGGGAAATTGCAGGAAATCATGGGTAAAACCTAGCTTAAAATATTGCGGTAAATTTCGGAACTATTTTTTTATGGACTCTACCGTGGACTAGCGTGTTGCCGTATAAAAGAAACAGTGATAACACGTGCAGGTGGCGTATAATTACCCTTATTTTCATTCTGTTTAAGGCCTAAAATATTATTCTGTGCTAAAATGTACGTGCTGATTGCGTAAACTGACTTTGAATAAGAGGTGAGTAAGTATACAGCCCCAAGTTTTATAAATTTCTGGTGAGGCTATAAATAAAATACGAATCGTTATTTAGATTCGCTTGCAGTTGCATTGGACTGTACAAACTTAAGGTGTGGTATTTCTAGCTGATTTTTCATTAGTTGTACAGAAGTTGTTCCCGTTCTTTTCAAGCCAGATTTTACACACAGGATTGACGCAACCGTTGCATTATCCAGCCTATTGCGTTTATCTGTTTTGATATTTTTTAGATTACTAAATAGCCGTTGTACGACAGCATTGGAAAAGGGCAGTGAAATAAATATTTCTAGTTTTGTTTATTTACTGGAGCTCTCCACCACTAAAACCAACCACAAATTAGAAAGAATATATTTTGTGATGTGCAGTTAATGATGCAAAGTGCATTAGTGCAAAGTAATGATGTGCTAAGTCGACAAATTTTGTCGATGATTTTGTTGACGCATTTAGTGTAATATCAATTATCCTATATAGTATAGTATCACCAGAGGCGTGGGCAGGCTATAGAAGAAAATCCATAAAGACCTTTTTTTTTAGTTACTACACTAGGGCCAAAAGTAAAAACTACAGCAGAAAAATTTTTGAGGGGAAAAAAGCCCTGAGAAGGGGAAATTTGAATTGAGGCGCGGGGAAAGGAAATCATTAAAGTGAAAACACTGGGTTTGACATAAAGACGAAAGAAAAAAGTCCACCTACAAAATTTTCGAGTGCACTTTCTATGAAAATAGAACCACCATCTCACCTACATGTAACATGTTCTCATTGAATTCTATAAACACTCAAAACCAGGCGAGTATTTGTGAAATACAGCTATTTTTGGAGGTGAAATGTCATAAAACTTGCTTGTCATAACCTTTGTTTTTACAGATTCTAGTGAGTTTTAGCCAGTTATCGTCACGATATTCGAGTCTATTCAGACACAGGAAGCAAAGTAACGCTAGAAACAAGGATGTGAAGGGACAAGAGGGTGCTACTGCTGTTTATGATGCAACAATATGTCCGGACAGTTTGGAAGAATCTTTACGCCATTTCGATAAAAATGCTTTGGCTGAAATGCGTAATATCGACGTCAGATCTGTTGTTACGCTCGCCGAGTCGTCTAGAAGTACAATAAGACAGTTACCGACCCTACAATCTTCTAAAAAGGTGTCCTATATATCGTCAGATTCGTTCGAAAAAAATAAGAACGGTTGGTTGGAATCCCCAGCTGTAACAGTTGACTTTGGCGCCAAAAACACCAGATTAAGCTTCACAGATAACTTTGTTGGGCTTCTATCGAAAAGTATACAGGAAAATAAGTTTAATTATAACATACAAGTCCGAGGATTTAAGACGGAGAGGAGCATTCATGCAGACTTAAAGAGGAATCCTAATCTTATTAATAGACTGCGTAAGTTTCTGGGTCAGTATATTACAGACTACTAAAATCTGCCCCTTATTCTTTTTTCCAGCATCTTCCCTGTCTGCTTAAATAAAGCAAGATTATCATAGACTAGCTGATGCCTTCAAGTTTGTTCACAAGAATTTAGGTTTTTAAAATCATTAGGCAACTGTTTGTTGTCAGGCATATAACAAAGCCTATGTTACTCTTCTTACTTGCGGAAGGATGTGGGAACCCACCTCATTACTATCCCTAGAAAACTCCTACCATTGAGGAATCTCATTAAAGGAAAGGGGTCACGACCCTCAGTAATGAGGAATACGATGCAGAGAGAGATGATCTCCAGCAGCCCCATTCTCTATCTATGAATGCCACCGATATACTTAATATATCATGCTAATATTATAAACTAGATGATTCCCGCGACTTCGTCCGTGTGGATTAGGATTTCTCGATTCCCACAGGACTGCCAGGATAAAAAGTAGCCTATGTCCTTCCCTGGAGTACAATCTATCCCTGTACCAAATTTCATCGAAATCGGTGAAAGCGTAGCAGACAGACAGATACACACTTTCCCATTTATAATATTAGTATGGATGGGAAAGTGTGTTTGTTTGTTGGTTAGTCCTTCAATCACGCCGCAACGGAGCAACGGATCGACGCGATTTTTGGCATGGGTATAGTTGAGGACCTGGAGAGTGACATATGCTAGTTTTTATTCGGGAAAATTAAGGAGTTCCTGCGGGAATCAAAAAAGCTTAAACCAAGCGGACGAAGTCGCAGGCATCAGCTTGTTTTTGATAAAAAAGATATGTCAGTGGCTTCTAATATTTTGATAGCTGCTGAGTTAGAGAGTAGGGGGGCTGGTCCTAAAACATACTGTAAAAAATCGTATCAATCCGTAGCTCTTTTGTGGTATGATTGAAAGACAAACCAACTAACAAACACTTGCATTAAGGATTAGGCAATGCTTTACATATTCCAGTCTCATATTGTTCTAAAGATGTCATTGAAATTTGTAAGAAATGTAAGAGGCTTGTCTGCAAAAGCCATTGCAAAGTCACATTATTATAACTTGATCACCTTGAAACCATGAGAATGATCATCAGAGTACTAATATTATAAATGTGAAAGTGTGTTTATTTGTCCTTCAATTACACCTCAACAGATTGATGTGATTTTTGGCATGGGTATAGTTGAGGACCTGGAGAGTGACATTGGCTACTTTAGTCTGGAAAATTGAGTTTGGAAATTAAAAGCACACTTTTGCATTTATAATAAGTTACACTTGTTTACATGACTAGAAAATTCTATATGACCTGAGTGTACTAATTCTGAAATGGGACGCCTGCCAGAGTTAGTTGTTTATTCAGTCTGAAACTATCTATCTTGGTATTGTAAATAAACTTATTAAAGAATACATTGTATAATTGAATATCTGCACAGATTTTTGAAAATTGCTTGGGCACTCAGTTCAAAAGTAGCCGGCAGTAATGATGACAAACTTTGACAACAGTATAGATTCATTGTGTGTTCCGAAATACACTGCGAGCACTGTAAGGTGTGACGTCAATTCAGTACACTGCGAAGCCGTTCCTTTATAGTTAGGTATACTGGGTAGGTACTGCTTAAAACGGAACGCTGTCAGCACTGAGACAAACACTGAGAGCACCTTACCTCGAAAACGCCAGTGCTCACAGTACAAAAACCGGTCAAGTGCGAGTCGGACTCGCGCACCGAGGGTTCCGTACAAACCTGTAGTAAGTTTTACGATTTATGACGTATTAAAAATAAATATTACGTTTGTTGTATGGGAGCCCCCCTTTAATATTTACTTTATTGATATTTAGTTATTTATTTTGAAAGGTAATATACAAGTTAATATTCTGTGAAAATTTGAACCGTCTACCTGTTACCGTTTTTAATATTGAGCAAAAAAATACGAAAAAAACACGTTTATTGTATGGGGACCCCCCTTAATATATATATTTTTTTAATTTTTAGTATTTGTTGTTATAGCGGCAACGGAAATACATCATTTGTGAAAATTTCAGCTTTCTAGCTATCACGGTTTATGAGATACAGCCTGGAGACAGACAGACAGACAGACAGCGGAGTCTAATAGGGTCCCGTTTTTACCCTTTGGGTACGGAACCCTAAAAATGGCGTCGATTAATGACGTCATATATTTCCCTACGATACTGCGGCAGTTTACTGTCAGTCATAACGGAACGAATTTCTCCACAGTAAAGAGCACTGAACAGTGTTCTCAGTCTATAACGGAACGCACGGTCAGATTCATTTATTTGCATTAAACATGAACAATTGTACAAAAATTGACATGTCACCCTGTTAGAGCATATGCAATTTTAGTGACAGGTACTTCGAAATTATAATTTTTAATTAACTATATAATACTAGATGATGCCTGCGACTTCTTTTGCGTAAATTAAGTTTTTTTTTATTCCCGCGTGAACTCCGTAATTTTCCGGGATCAAAAGCCTATATCCTTCCCTGGGATACAAACTATCCCTGTACCAAATTTCAACCAAATCGGTTGAACAGATGGGCCGTGAAAGCATAGCAGACAGACAGACCGGCAAAGACGTGCCGCCAAGCGATTTAGCGTTTCGGTACGATGCCGTGTAGAAACCGAATAGGGGTATGGGTTTAATATAACTGCCATACCCCTAACAGGTTAGCCCGCTACCATCTTAAGACTGCATCATCACTTACCATCAGGTGAGATCGCAGTCACGGGCTAACTTGTAGTGGATAAAAAAAAGAAATACACTTTCGCATTTATAATAATAGTATGGATTATTTATCAGCAGGTACTTATTAATGTCGAATAAATTAATCAAAAAACTGAAAAAAAATCCAAAAGTTACAATAAAAACCATCTATACTTCCAGGTCTAAATGTCTCGGAGACCACAGACAAGCAAGCCAACCTGAATCCAGATGCGGCGCCCCGGCTGGATAAGCTGCTCAGTGAGCACACAATGCTCACTCACCAGCAGAAAGACAAGATAAAGATTGCCTTTGCTGAGGGATACTTAGCAGGTTTGAATAAAAATCTTGTACATATTACTAGGCTGTTTCCTAGTTGACTAGTTTTTTTAATCGAATATCAAATATAATCTATATATATATATATAAATCTCGTGTCACAATGTTTGTCCTCAATGGACTTCTAAACCACTTAACCGATTATAATAAAATTCGCACACCATGTGCAGTTCGATCTAACTTGAGAGATAGGATAGTTTATATTATATAGATTAGGATTATTAGTGCTACCCGTGCGAAGCCGGGGCGGATCGCTAGTAAATATTATAAATACGAAAGTTTGAATGGATGTATGGATGTATGGATGGATGTTTGTTACTCAATCACGCCCCAACGGCTGAACGGATCTGGATGAAATTTGGCACAGAGATAGATTATAGTCTGGAATAGCACATAGGCTACTTTTTATCCCGGAAAATTAAAGAGTTCCCGCGGGAACCGAAAAACCTCGATCCATTTGGATTGAGGTTTTTCGGTTTCGGTTTCGGCGGACGAAGTCGCGGGCATCAGCTAGTTGGGTATATTTGACAAATAGTCAAATCAGCAACTTTTACGTTAAAACGCGTCTTAAGTATGGGATTTATATGAAATCCTCCTTGATCCTTCTTGATTTTCCAGCATAAAAAGTAGCCTATGTCAGATTGGCAGATTGTATCTCTGTACTAAATTTTGTCAAAATCAGTTGAACAGATCATAAGTACATATAGAATTATAGACTACACTTTCGTATGTCGAGATTTTTTTTAATCCACTACAAGTTAGCCCTCGACTGCGATCTCACCTGATGGTAAGTGATGATGCAGTCAAAGATGGTAGCAGGCTAACCTGTTAGGGTTATGGCAGTTATATTAAACTCATACCCATAGCTGGCTTCTACACGCCATCGTACCGGAACGCTATATCGCTTGGCGGTACGTCTTTGACGGTAGGGTGGTATCTAGCCACGGCCAGGCCCTGCAATGATTTGAGATGATGAATGATGTCCGTTGTTGGCAGGATCTCACCCGGACAACGTGCGAGGAACCAAAGCATCCAAATACCTGAAGCTGGTGCAGCAGCTGCTGACAATAGTCCTGTTCCTGGCCATATTCGTCAGCCTCATGGCCTCCGTCAGCGGAACTGTCTTCCGGTAACTGTCCAGTTGAGCTAGCGCTGATAAATGAAACATGTACTGACACGACAGACCCTGGTTAATTATGTAATGTTAAGTAATACCGATAAGCGCAGTGCAGGACGACCTCCAGCTCGCTGGTCCGATGACCTAAAGAAGGTGGCGGGAAGCGGGTGGATGAGAAAGGCGGAAGACCATGTTTGGTGGCGCGCTCTCGAAAAGGCCTATGTCCAACAGTGGATGCATACAGGCTGATGGATGGATGGAAGTAATAATGTGTTAACCCTATATTTGGTCCAACCGTTTATTTTACTTTTGACATAAGCACGCCTATGAAGTGTCAATTATTGACAGGCAACGATCGACAAAAAATGCAATACTCCATAGACGCATATCGTTTTTGTAGTAAAACTTCTTTACGCACGCTTGACTTGGGGCGTAAGCTGGTGAATGCGTGACGAGAGCGTTACGAAAAGTGCGAACAGAAGTTGAGAGGGAGATATAATAAGTTAGTGAAGATAGAAAGAGAGAGAGGTGCGAGCACACATTTTCTTTCTCTCTTTCTCTCATAGCCAGCCAGTTACTAAAGAGCAACGGCGAACTTCCATACATCAATATTATTGAGAAAAAAAAATTATGTACACGTGTGAAAAAAATATGTTTTTATAAGCATCGAATATAAAGCTCGCAGCAGCTAGAATTTTTTTTTTATGAGCCTATAAAAAAAAGATATTTCGTTTTAAAGTTTTGTAGGTTATGTGGTAATGTCACTTCTAAAAATGACAACCGGAAGAAAGCCACAAAAACAAAGACAGGTGACAACCACAGACCAGTAAAACATTCGGCACAACCACAGACAATCAGCATCAGTGCTGCCATAATATTCTTTCAATTATTACCATTCTGTTAGAGATTATTAAATAATGTATGCAAGAAAATTCACTTAAATAATATAAAATACACTAAAAAAAGAGCAATACTATTGTTTCTGCAAACATTAATCAAACGAAATAATTACAATTTTTAAAACGAATAAAATAGTGAAGCGACGTGCCATTTTATCCGATATTTCGTAACTCGTCTAATAACAAGTACAACTTTCCTTTTCAAAATAGTCACGGAGCTTCAACACTAGCTTTCTTGATAGTCCTTTATGAACCATACATCTTTGGCGATGGATGGTTTCAATGACCTGCCTGATTGATGTTGCCAAATAATAAAATATACATTTACTGTATTGCTTTAAATTAATTATTTGTTTTAATATACACAATATAGTCATAGAAACTCCTGGGTATGTTTATAAAACACTAAACGTTTTGAGTTAAAATAAAATATTGATATGTCAAATCGATTAATTTCCTTCATAAATAAATTCGATTGTTGTCAAAAATCGAATCGGTAACACATAAGGACATTAACTCGAGTAAAGTAAATAAATGATTGGACAGAGTAAAAGAGTTAATTACAATAAGTTTCTGCCACATACCTGCAAATTGTGGAACCAGCTTCCATCTTCTGTGTTCCCTAGATTATAATGATTTCAATATGGGGCTCTTCAAAGGGCAGATTAACAAATTTCTCAAAAGCCAGCAACGCATTGGCGGTTTCTCTGGTGCTGCAAATGTTCATGGGCGGCGGTAATCACTTACCCTTTAGGTGACCCGCCTGCTCGATTGCTCGCTATATTTTTTTTTTTTTTAAAAAAAGGATAATTCAGCAGAGTATAATCAGTGGATGTGTGTGAACATGCGCAGGATTCAGCTCGGGAACCAGGTGGAGGTGGATCCTGAAGACATTTCCGTCACCTTTGATGACGTCAAGGGCGCTGACGAGGCCAAACAGGAGCTGAAGGACGTGGTGAGTGGTCACCGCCATAGATCACCTACTTGCATTCCAAACTAGCTGATGCCCGCGACTTCATCCGCGTGGATTGAGGTTTTTTTAGGTTCCCTCTGTGATTTTCCGGGATAAAAAGTAGCTTATGTGTTATTCCAGACTATAATCTATCTCTGTGCCAAATTTCATCCAGATCCGTTCAGCCGTTCTGGCGTGATTGACTAACAAACATCCATCCATCCAAACTTTCGCATTTATAATATTAGTATATAATCCGAATTTCATCTCCGTTCAGTTATTTGTCTAAAATGTTGAGTTGTCTCCATTGTTAACCGACTTCTTAAAAAAGAGGAGGTTCTCAATTCGGCGCGTATCTTTTTTTTTTTCTATAAATATTATTTTATTATAAACTAGCTGATGCCCGCGACTTCGTCAGCGTGGTTTAAGTTTTTTTTCATCATACCTGTTCGAAAAACGAATATTGGCTTCAGAGGATAGCGGGAGCAAAATGTAATTTTTAGGCCCATAGGACTTTTCATTTCTCTGTTCTGATTGGTCCGCGTTCGTGCTTTAGTGATAGGAGTATCTTCTGGTCGGTCCGCTCGGGGCCAAATTTTTTGTTCTCGGGCGGCGTATATTGAATTCCTGGCTACGCTCAGGATTCTACTTTAGAATCTCTCGTTACGCTCGGGATTCTACTATAGAATATCACGCTCTGAATTCAAAATAGCGCCCTCGGGGAACAAAAATTTTCTTTGGCCCCATAGACAAATAACTATTGATTCCCGCGGGAACTCCTTAATTTTCCGGGATAAAAAGTAGTCTATGGCACTCTCCAGGTCCTTGAATAAACCCATGGAAAAAATCACGTCGATCCGTTACTCCGTTGCTTTCGCATTTATAATATTAGTAGTATAGTATGATATGCGAAAGTTTGAAAGTTGTCGTGTCAATCACACTAAAGAGGTTTTTAATTTGACTAAGTGGTGTTTACTCCACCACACCATCAAAATGCTGTCACCTTTTACCCATTTCTTTGTGTCAACTAGGTGGAATTCCTGAAATCCCCAGAGAAGTTTTCCTCCCTAGGGGGTAAGCTTCCCAAGGGGGTGCTACTGGTGGGTCCCCCGGGGACAGGGAAGACCCTGCTGGCTCGAGCGGTGGCTGGAGAGGCGAGGGTACCATTCTTCCACGCTGCGGGGCCAGAGTTTGATGAGATTTTGGTTGGACAAGGCGCCCGCCGAGTTAGGGACTTGTTTAGTGAGTATATATACAAATTGACGTAATTGTAACGTAACGTGTATTGCGGCCAACGAGGGCCCGGGTTTGAGTCCCGGGTCGGGCCATTATTAACTATTGCCTTGTCTTTACACAAGTTTAAGAAATCCATTAAAAGTATGCTTCTGAAAAAAGCTTATTATACTGTTGAAGATTACGTAAATGATAAAAGAGCATGTATTTGACTCGCTCCAGCAATGCTAAGGACAGCGGTTACTTATGTATTTATACAATGAAATTGTATTTTTTTTTAAAGTGCAACCACCGAGTGCAATATCTTACTGGTTCTTCTCGGTAGGAACGGCATTCTGGACCAGTGGTAGATTTATTCAACTATTCATAAGCTCTTGTAAAAAGTCTACTTGAATAACAATTTTGATATTTGATTTCTTACTGATTATTAAATAGAGGGAGGGATTAGGTCCAAAAGACCTAAAAATCACATCCTCGGTTGGTTTTAAGTTTGATAACCATTTTATACTATAGATTAAAGAAAAAGAGTGTGTTGAAATTTCATGACGTCACAACTATGTATATACAATCCATACAAGAAGCGCGTTTCTAAGTTTGATAAAGAGTTGCTGATTCGATTGAGTTGTTATCATCCCTATTTTGTTTTTTTTAATTACAGAGGCTGCTAAAGAACGCGCTCCATGCGTTATCTTCATAGATGAAATAGACTCGGTCGGAGCCAAGAGAACAAACAGTGTGTTACATCCTTATGCCAATCAGGTAAAGATTTTTGAAGTGAAAACTTCTTTAGCCGCGTTGAGCACTTTTTGGTAGGGGGTAAACTTGTGGATTCGCGTCACCGACACCGACACCGACACCTCGCGTTGTTACGAAGACAAAAGGTCTTAAATATAAATATACTACCATTCGTAATTAAACTTTAATGCCTTAGTTTTAAGGTTTATATTTTATTTAATATTTTTTTTGTTTTTTTTTTTTTTAATTATTTTAAATATTCGTTTTAACTTCTATCGGCAGTCCCTATGACTGCCAAGTTTTTTTTTACGCCTTAGTTAGTTAGTTTAGTTAGGTAGTTTAGTTTTTAGTTAGCCTTTGACTGCAATCTCAGCTGATGGTAAGTGATGATGCAGTCTAAGATGGTAGCGGGCAAACCTGTTAGGGGTATCGCAGTTATATTAATTTTCCTAGTCGGTTTCTACACGGCATCGTACCGGAACACTAAATCGCTTAGCGGTACGTATTTGCTGGTAACAAGCCACGGCCGAAGGCTCCCACCAGGCAATTTACCTGATTGTTGAAACTTTAGCGTTGATGGCTTAGTGGGTTAGACGTTCGGTCTCATATGCTGTTGGAGGTTCGATCCACCGAACGCAGTTCTAGCTTTTTGGAGTTATTCGTGTTTTAGGAACTTTGAATACCACATACTTTAAGAGTGAAGGAAAACAATTTAAATAATAAATGAAGTCCTCATTATATTATAGGAGATAACTGCACTTTTGGTAACCATCGCCAGAAAAGCTGATTCAGTGTTAGGTGGATGTAGAGCTCTCCACTGATCACAAAAGTTGCAGTCTGCCTGCATTTGGATGGCCCTTTCGCTAAATATGGCCGTTCAAAGACGGTTTATTGTTACCAAAAATGAACGATAATTAGAAAAGCTGATTCTTGTACAGTATTAAAGTAAGCGCAGTACCTATGTAAACAGCGTAAAAACTGACGCATGTGGATGGGACTTTTTCTAGATATCACCTTTCAAAGACGTTATAAACTATACTTACTATGCGTTCCTGTAAAAAAATATTAGCAATAATTTTGTCGTCGTTGATCGCTATTAAAAAAATTTAACAGCAATCAACGGGACGACATAATAATAGCAATTCACGGCCTCGTATACTTTAAAAGGCCTCAGCTGTCGCCACGTACTTCCAATATTACTCGGCCGTAAATTGCTTTATTTCCGGCCTGGACTGTTATGTACTATTTTTTTTTTAACACAGACCATCAACCAACTGCTGTCAGAAATGGACGGATTCCATCAGAACGAGGGCGTTATTGTCCTCGGAGCCACCAACCGCAGGGATGACCTGGACCCGGCTTTGTTAAGACCTGGAAGATTCGATGTTGAGGTATGTATGTATGTCTGTATGTATGAAGAGAAACACTGTGACCACCAACAACCTCAATTTACAGACGGGCCCTGTCAAACAAAGAATGTGGACCTATTTTACTAACGCCATCTAGTCTGAAAAGCGGGACAGCGCTATGGCGGGGACAAGGACAGGCTTATACAGGTGTGGAGCGCGCTCCACAGGTCGGACGCCCAATTTTTTCTATGAAAAGGCCCATCTAGTACCTACATATATATCGATGAATAGGATAGGTTACATAACTTTATATCATTTGCCTGTGTATGTCGCCAGGTACAAGTTCCTACTCCGGACTACGGTGGTCGGCTGGAGATCCTGAGGCTGTACGTAGCCAGGGTTGCGGCGCACCCGGAGCTGGATGTGGAAGCCCTGGCGCGCGGCACCACCGGCTTCACCGGCGCTGACCTGGAGAGTATGGTCAACCAAGCGGCGCTCAAGTGAGTCTACTGATGTGTACTCCTCCACGCCAATGGGAAGATCTTCCTCCGGGCTGGTGTTATGGTCAAATTCAAATGTTTGTTATTCAAATAAACTTTTAGAAGTGCTTTTGAATCGTGGAGTGAATCTACCACTGGTTATACCATTCCTACCGAGAAGAACCAGCAAGAAACTCGGTGGTTGCTCTTTTTTAAAAAAAAATTAGATACATAAGTAACTGCTATCCTGAGCATTGCTGGAGCGAGTCAAATCCATGCTCTTTTATCATCGCGATGCTGGCTTGTATCTATACTAATATTATAAATGCGAAAGTTTGGATGGATGTTTGTTACTCAATCACGTCAGAACCATAACTACATGTCACACTCTCTTTAACGTTTCTGTGGTGGTGTCGTGTGGTGCGGGTTGTTACGTTCCCTCAAATATGGTTGAGCGAAGCAATGGCTGGATCATGCGTCATGCTCGTGAACGGGTGCCACCGTCGGAAATGGGGCTGCCTCTGTCTGCCAGTCTTGGCGTGTATTGAGTGTTGTATGCTCGTAAAAAAAAGCTTACTATACAATCGAAGATTACGTAAATGATAAAAAAAACAGCGTGGATTTGATTCGCTCCAGCTATGCGTGGGACTGCAGTTACTTGTATCATTATGATGATTGTAAGTTTTGATGGAAAAGAGCAACCACCGAGTTTCTTGCTGGCTCTTCTCGGTAGGAATGGCATTCCGAACCAGCGGTAGATTCATATTATAACGATTCAAAAGCGCTTGTAAAAGCTTATTTGAATAAAAAACATTTTGAATTTTGAATTTTACATTTAATTAGAGCTCAAATTCGTGTATCCATTCTTATACGTTAGAGTATCGTGCATACCTAAACGTATAACAATGAGTACACGAAATTGCGCTCTAATTTAATGCTGTTATGGTTTATAAACTTTGACGACGAACTTTAACGTTTTGATCGGCTATTCTTACATGATCGGGGGGCAGAACGGCTGTATGGATCTGGATGAAATTTGGCTCAGGGACAGATTATAGTCTGGAATAACACATAAGCTACTTTTTATTCCAGAAAATTAAAGAGTTCCCGCGGGAACCAAAAAACCTAAATCCACGCGGAAGAAGTCGCGGGCATCAGCTAGTGTGGTATAAAGTTTCCAGTCGTTTATCTATAGTGTGACGTAGATACAATTAGCGCCATCTTGTTTGTACACATTGGTAACCGCTACAAAACCTGGCGCAGTGGGGAACACTTTTGTCTTACAATTGGGTATTTGACTAGTCAAATCAGCAACTCTTTATCAAACTAAAAAACGCACTTCTAGTATGGAAGTTGTATGAAATTCACAGCTGTGACGTCATAAAATATCCACGCACTTTTTTCTTTAATCTATATTTTAAAATGGTTTTCAAACTTAAAACTAACCTGTGAATTTTAGGTGTCTTGAAAGACCCTCTATTTTATAATCAGTTAGAAATAATTTATTTTTGATATATATGCATCATCCCTATTATTAGAGAATACAAGTCAAGGCCGAAATATCAATTCACGGCTTCGTTTACTTAAAAAGGCCTCAGCTGGCGCCTGGTCCTTTTAGAATCACTTGGGAATTCCTCGCCTTCGCCTCGTCCTTCCAATGTTACTCAGCCGTGAATTGCTTTATTTCCGGCCTGGGCAGTAATGTAGTATTGTCGACGCCTGATTCGCCTTCTTGTTTTATACGAGCAATAACGCAGCTAATGCGCAGTGACTTAACCATCAAACAGGAACATTTTATGGTATCAAAATTGTAATGTCATTCACCTGTTGTAACTAAGGTCGTTCACACATATATTTGAAAATATATTCTTAGTGCAGTTAATTGTCCAGTTATTTTATTGACCTCGTGCCAGCTCTTTACAAGTATTGTTTAATGACCAGGGCGGCGATAGAGGGCGCGAAAACGGTAACAATGTCCCACCTGGAGGAGGCCCGGGACAAGGTTCTGATGGGGCCAGCGCGGCGCGCCAGGCTCCCGGACGAGGAAGCCAACGCCATCACCGCCTGCCACGAGGGGGGGCACGCCGTCGTGGCTTACTACACCAAGGTAATACCGGTCGATAGTTTTAAACCCTAACTTTCATGTCTACTACATACTTCAAAATCGTTTTTACTTCAATAACTTTTAGAAAATTCGAACACCTATTTCACCCCTTTTGGGGTGAATTTTCGTAAAATACGAGTTGCTTATAAAGATTATTATATTTTAACTAGCTGATGCCCGCGATTTCGTCCGCGTGGATCGAGGTTTTTCGTTTCCCGCGGGAACTCCTTAATTTTCCGGGATAAAAAGTAGCCTATGTGTTATTCCAGACTATAATCTATCTCTGTGCCAAATTTCATCCAGATCCGTTCAGCCGATGGGGCGTGATTGAGTAACAAACATCCATCCATACATCCATTCATCCATCCAAACTTTCGCATTTATAATATTTATTTGATAACTAAATAAAACGAATGACCGAATGAATGAATGAATGCCGAATTTCAAGTCTCTAACTTTAAAAACTTAGAACCTTCATGCAAGCTTTCAACCCCCATTTCACCCCTTTTGGGGTGGATTTTCGTAAAATTGCTCAAACATGTTATTATTATTTAAAAGTACCAATTTTTACGTCTCTAACTTGAAAAATATAGGACTTTCATATAAACTTCCAACCCCCATTTCACCCCCTTAGGGGTGAATTTTCTCAAAACCGTTTCTTAGCTGATGTCTACACTATAGAAGGAATATAGTGAGCGAGTGAGTGAATGAGTGGTATTTCTGAATGACTTCGTCCGCGTGAAATAAGTTTTTTTTAATTCCCACGGGAACTCCCTAATTTTTCGGGTTAATATATAGCCTATGACACTAATAATGTGGCTTTCTATTGGTACCAGAATTTTCAAAATCGGTTCAGTAGATCCAGAGATTACCCCCTACAACCTCACAAACTGACAAACTTTACCTCTTTATGATATTAGTATAGATGTAATAACTTTACTTTACAGTTAAGTTGAATAAACATTTTTTTTTTTTCAGGATTCTCATCCGCTGCACAAAGTCACAATAATACCTCGAGGCCCTTCGCTCGGTCACACAGCTTATATACCTGCTAAAGAAAGGTGAATTATTATCACACAATACTATTATTGTATTTTTTTTAAATTGTCATTCTACTATAGGCTTGGACGTATTAACCACGGGACGCGTGATATCGGCCATATTCCCCTCACCCCTCTAGCCGCGAACTTTGGTAGTTTCGCCATTAATTAGGATATTGTGTTGTCATAGTAGTACAATCAAATAAGATCTAAAATCAAAATTCGGGCACAACTTTGCATTATTTGATATAATGTAGTTTTAATGATACAAAAACAATGTGTAAAGGTTTTCGTGTCTGCAACCCCCGGCAAGGGTTGAAAAAAAAAAGTCAAAATAGTTTTTTCGCAATTACTCGAAAACGGTAAAAATTAGACAAAAAAGTTCTAGTAAGAATATGTAGAACTTAAAATATTTCATAAAAAAGCTCCTATAACTTTTTTCCTCGGCTCGTACTGGGGAGAAATTCGTTCCGTTATGGACTGACATCATACTGCCGCAGTATCCTAGGGAAATATATGACGTCATTAAGGGACCGGCGACCGCCGCTCGCAACTTCTACTCGAACCGCAAATATAAATTTGCCGGTATATTGCTATCCCTATTTGGCTGAAGACACATGATCGCGTGCAAGCGCGATAGCAATATGAGCGTACAGAATTTGTTATACATTTAGTCTTGTTCCGTGAATACCAAAAATGATGAATGAAAAATTGTTGTGTTTTTAACTTCGTGTTGTTATTCTGTAACTTGACAATATAGGCTATGTTCCTGATCAATTAGTACGTGAGATATCGTTGGTTTTAATATGAAACAAATAAGGAGAAAACATGTCGTTTATGTCGCAAAAACATGCAAAACGCAATGTGCTTACATTTAATTTTGGGAAAGTATTTTGGAAAAATAATTATCCAGGGACCTAGATAAATACAAGTTCAATCTTAATAATCGCATAATATGGAGGAAATATGCTCGAATTACTAATTATTTTGGTATTACGTTTGTATGAGCAATTAGCCCTCCGCTGGCGCCTTAATCGTCGCCATTTTTGTACTGTGAGCACTGGCGTTTTCGAGGTAAGGTGCTCTCAGTGCTGACTGCGTTCCGTTTTAAACAGTAGCCAGTATAGCTAACTATAATGGAACAGCTTCGCAGTATACTACATTGACGTCACACCTTACAGTGCTCGCAGTGTATATCGGAATATACCCATAGTGATCGACTTTTTCATGCACTAGTGTCAATAATTGGGTATTTGACAACTAGTCAAATCAGAAACTTTTTTTCAAACGTCAAAACGCGTGCCAGCCAAGCCAGCAACGCATTGGCGGTTCCTCTGGTGCTGCAAACGTTCATGGGCGGCGGTAATCACTTACCATCAGGTGACCCGCCTGTATGTTTGCTCGCTATATATATTACTAGATGATGCCCGCGACTTCGTCCGAGTGGATTAAGGTTTTTTGATTCCCGCGGGAACTCCTTAATTATCCGGGATAAAAAGTAGCCTATGTCCTTCCCCGGGATATAACCTACCTCTATACCAAATTTCAGCACAATCGGTTGAAAAGATGGGCCGGGAAAGCGTAGCAGATAGACAGACAGACAGACACACTTTCGCATTTATAATATTAGTATGGATAAAAAAAAAGTGTCCTACGTGAAATAAATCACATAATTTTATTTCTTTTTGTTTGGCAGATACCACGTAACGAAACAACAGTTGCTAGCGATGATGGATACAATGATGGGCGGCAGGGCGGCGGAGGAAATCTTTTTCGGACCCGAGAAAATCACTTCTGGTATGTGGTTTTTGAAGTGAAAACTTCTTTAGCCGCATTGAGCACTTTTTGGTAGGGGGTAAACTTGTGGATACGCGTCACCGACATGCTCGCGTTGTTATGAAACAAAGTCTTAAATATAAATATACTACACTAGCTGATGCCCGCGACTTCGTCCGAGTGGATCGAGATTTTTCGTTTCCCGCGGGAACTCCTTAATTTTCCGGGATAAAAAGTAGCCTATGTGTTATTCCAGACTATAATCTATCTCTGTGCCAAATTTCATCCAGATCCGTTCAGCTGTTGGGGCGTGATTGAGTAACAAACATCCATCCATACATCCATACATCCATCCAAACTTTCGCATTTATAATATTTATTATACTACATTCGTAATTAAACTTTAATGCCTTAGTTCTAAGGTTTTTTTTAAATATTCGTTTTCACTTCTATCGGCAGTCCCTATGACTGCCATTTTTTTTTTAATTTTAGGCTTCCTTACATGAAGTTCCGCGGACTCGTACGAAGCGATGATGCCTATGTCAAAAAAATAATTATTTCTTACTGATTATTAAATAGAGGGTCTTCTAAAAGACCTGAAATTCACAACCTCGGTTAGTTTTAAGTTTGATAACCATTTTAAACTATAGATTAAAGACAAAACGACATTAAAATTTGATGACGTCACAACTGTGTATTGTCATACAAACTTCCATACTAGAAGCGCGTTTTTAAGTTTGATAAAGAGTTGCTGATTTGATTGAGTTGTCATCATCCCTATTGGCGGCCTTATCGCTTTGAAACCAAAAGGAAAGAAGATTTGAAAAGATTTTTGATATACTTCCAGGTGCATCATCAGACTTGAAGCAAGCAACTTCCATAGCGTGCCACATGGTGCGAGAGTGGGGCATGTCCGACAAAGTGGGGCTTCGCACCATGGACTCGCCCCGGACCAACCCGGAGACGCTAGGCCCTTACACCAACGAGCTGGTGAGTTGTTTACACTTGCAGGCGCGTCATCAGATCTAAAGCAAGCGACTTCCATAGCGTGCCACATGGTGCGAGAGTGGGGCATGTCCGACAAAGTGGGGCTTCGCACCATGGACTCGCCCCGGACCAACCCGGAGACGCTAGGCCCTTACACCAACGAGCTGGTGAGTTGTTTACACTTGCAGGCGCGTCATCAGATCTAAAGCAAGCGACTTCCATAGCGTGCCACATGGTGCGAGAGTGGGGCATGTCCGACAAAGTGGGGCTTCGCACCATGGACTCGCCCCGGACCAACCCGGAGACGCTAGGCCCTTACACCAACGAGCTGGTGAGTTGTTTACACTTGCAGGCGCGTCATCAGATCTAAAGCAAGCGACTTCCATAGCGTGCCACATGGTGCGAGAGTGGGGCATGTCCGACAAAGTGGGGCTTCGCACCATGGACTCGCCCCGGACCAACCCGGAGACGCTAGGCCCTTACACCAACGAGCTGGTGAGTTGTTTACACTTGCAGGCGCGTCATCAGATCTAAAGCAAGCGACTTCCATAGCGTGCCACATGGTGCGAGAGTGGGGCATGTCCGACAAAGTGGGGCTTCGCACCATGGACTCGCCCCGGACCAACCCGGAGACGCTAGGCCCTTACACCAACGAGCTGGTGAGTTGTTTACACTTGCAGGCGCGTCATCAGATCTAAAGCAAGCGACTTCCATAGCGTGCCACATGGTGCGAGAGTGGGGCATGTCCGACAAAGTGGGGCTTCGCACCATGGACTCGCCCCGGACCAACCCGGAGACGCTAGGCCCTTACACCAACGAGCTGGTGAGTTGTTTACACTTGCAGGCGCGTCATCAGATCTAAAGCAAGCGACTTCCATAGCGTGCCACATGGTGCGAGAGTGGGGCATGTCCGACAAAGTGGGGCTTCGCACCATGGACTCGCCCCGGACCAACCCGGAGACGCTAGGCCCTTACACCAACGAGCTGGTGAGTTGTTTACACTTGCAGGCGCGTCATCAGATCTAAAGCAAGCGACTTCCATAGCGTGCCACATGGTGCGAGAGTGGGGCATGTCCGACAAAGTGGAGCTTCGCACCATGGACTCGCCCCGGACCAACCCGGAGACGCTAGGCCCTTACACCAACGAGCTGGTGAGTTGTTTACACTTGCAGGCGCGTCATCAGATCTAAAGCAAGCGACTTCCATAGCGTGCCACATGGTGCGAGAGTGGGGCATGTCCGACAAAGTGGGGCTTCGCACCATGGACTCGCCCCGGACCAACCCGGAGACGCTAGGCCCTTACACCAACGAGCTGGTGAGTTGTTTACACTTGCAGGCGCGTCATCAGATCTAAAGCAAGCGACTTCCATAGCGTGCCACATGGTGCGAGAGTGGGGCATGTCCGACAAAGTGGGGCTTCGCACCATCGACTCGCCCCGGACCAACCCGGAGACGCTAGGCCCTTACACCAACGAGCTGGTGAGTTGTTTACACTTGCAGGCGCGTCATCAGACCTGAAGCAAGCGACTTCCATAGCGTGCCACATGGTGCGAGAGTGGGGCATGTCCGACAAAGTGGGGCTTCGCATCATGGACTCGCCCCGGACCAAGCCGGAGACGCTAGGCCCTTACACCAACGAGCTGGTGAGTTGTTTACACTTGCAGGCGCGTCATCAGATCTAAAGCAAGCGACTTCCATAGCGTGCCACATGGTGCGAGAGTGGGGCATGTCCGACAAAGTGGGGCTTCGCACCATGGACTCGCCCCGGACCAACCCGGAGACGCTAGGCCCTTACACCAACGAGCTGGTGAGTTGTTTACACTTGCAGGCGCGTCATCAGATCTAAAGCAAGCGACTTCCCTAGCGTGCCACATGGTGCGAGAGTGGGGCATGTCCGACAAAGTGGGGCTTCGCACCATGGACTCGCCCCGGACCAACCCGGAGACGCTAGGCCCTTACACCAACGAGCTGGTGAGTTGTTTACACTTGCAGGCGCGTCATCAGATCTAAAGCAAGCGACTTCCATAGCGTGCCACATGGTGCGAGAGTGGGGCATGTCCGACAAAGTGGGGCTTCGCACCATGGACTCGCCCCGGACCAACCCGGAGACGCTAGGCTCTTACACCAACGAGCTGGTGAGTTGTTTACACTTGCAGACGCGTCATCAGATCTAAAGCAAGCGACTTCCATAGCGTGCCACATGGTGCGAGAGTGGGGCATGTCCGACAAAGTGGGGCTTCGCACCATGGACTCGCCCCGGACCAACCCGGAGACGCTAGGCCCTTACACCAACGAGCTGGTGAGTTGTTTACACTTGCAGGCGCGTCATCAGATCTAAAGCAAGCGACTTCCATAGCGTGCCACATGGTGCGAGAGTGGGGCATGTCCGACAAAGTGGGGCTTCGCACCATGGACTCGCCCCGGACCAACCCGGAGACGCTAGGCCCTTACACCAACGAGCTGGTGAGTTGTTTACACTTGCAGGCGCGTCATCAGATCTAAAGCAAGCGACTTCCATAGCGTGCCACATGGTGCGAGAGTGGGGCATGTCCGACAAAGTGGGGCTTCGCACCATGGACTCGCCCCGGACCAACCCGGAGACGCTAGGCTCTTACACCAACGAGCTGGTGAGTTGTTTACACTTGCAGGCGCGTCATCAGATCTAAAGCAAGCGACTTCCATAGCGTGCCACATGGTGCGAGAGTGGGGCATGTCCGACAAAGTGGGGCTTCGCACCATGGACTCGCCCCGGACCAACCCGGAGACGCTAGGCCCTTACACCAACGAGCTGGTGAGTTGTTTACACTTGCAGGCGCGTCATCAGATCTAAAGCAAGCGACTTCCATAGCGTGCCACATGGTGCGAGAGTGGGGCATGTCCGACAAAGTGGGGCTTCGCACCATGGACTCGCCCCGGACCAACCCGGAGACGCTAGGCCCTTACACCAACGAGCTGGTGAGCTGACGTACCATTACCACTTTCTTTTGTCATGTACACGTCAAAAGAAAGTGGTAATGTAACGTATATACTACGTCATATTTATATTCATTTATTTTGCATTTCAAAACAATTATTCAATTTCAATTTCCTTATTAATTGCAATTCGGGGTCATCCATAAAGTACGTCACACTAATTTCGTAATTTTTTGAACCCTCCCCCGTCCTTGTCACAGTTGGTCACATTTGTGAGAACCCCCCCTCCCTAGTGTGACGTCACATATGCAATTTTACATCTAGAAATTGTGAAATTATAACAGCACTTCCGAAATTAGTTTTATTGCCATTTAAATTATCAAACCAAATATAAATATTATAAATGCGAAAGTTTGGATGGATGTATGGATGTGTGGATGTATGGATGTTTGTTACTCAATCACGCTCCAACGGCTGAACGGATCTGGATGAAATTTGGCACAGAGATAGATTATAATCTGGAATAGCACATAGGCTACTTTTTATCCCGGAAAATTAAAGAGTTCCCGCGGGAACCGAAAACCTTAATCCACGCGGACGAAGTCGCGGGCATCAGCTTTTATATGAGTTAGGTACTTAATCAACTACTAATCGAACATTTGAAAAAATTATACTTCGAAATATTTATAAAGTTTTCGTTAGTTCAAAAATTATACTTCGAAATATTTATAAAGTTTTCGTTAGTTCAAATTTGGTATTTTATCATTTAGATGTATAAGATTTTGAAATGTGACGTCACGAAACTAGCAACCCTCCCACCCCTTGCCACACAATGTCACACTTCGTCGATCCCCGTCGTACTTTATGGATGACCCCTTCCATAGGTACACTTATTCCTTAAAATATAACATAGTCAATAATAGGTAAGGTAGGCTATTGATACCCAGTTTGGGTGTAGCAACAACAGTGTATTCTTATTTTATTTTTTTATTCCTTGACTGCGATCTCACCTGATGGTAAGTGATGATGCAGTCTAAGATGGTACCGGGCTAACCTGTTAGGGGCATGGCAGTTATAATTAACCCATACCCCTGATCGGTTTCTACACGGCTAAACCGCTTGGCGATATGTCTTTGTCGGTAGCCACGGCCGAAGCCCCCCACCAAAAAAATATTAATATTACTTCTTTACCTACTTATTACCCGTCGTCGGGGGATGCCCCGTCGCTCACGTCCGCGGGAACTACCTTCTACCTCCCTGCACGTGTCCCCTGGGTGGTGCTAAACGAGCGACGAACTTGCAGGCGAAATAAGCGTTCTTTATAATTAGCTTGTTAATATTATAAAAACGCTTATACACACTAAACGCCATACGATTAAATAAAAATAAATAAATATTATAACTTAAATATTGTATGAATGTGTGTTATGTTATGTACAGGTGGACGCGGAAATCAAAAAGATCCTGTCGGAGAGCTATGAACGCGCGAAGGCGATCTTACGCGCGCACGCCAAGGAGCACAAGGCGCTTTCCGACGCCTTACTCAAGTGAGCACGTATTTATTTATTTATTATTATAACACTTCGTTTAGCTTTTACGTTGTCTCGTATAGTCCCACAAACTTGTCGTACTCGTTGACAGCGTCGTAGCCTAAACTAATATTATAAAGAGGAAAGATTTGTTTGTTTGTTTGTTTGTTTGTAATGGATAAACTCAAAAACTACTCGACCGATTTTAAAAATTCTTTCACCTATATAAAGCTACATTAACAGCGAGTAACATAGGCTATATTTTATTTTCAAAAAAAATTAGAGATCCTTACGAAAATTGCAATTATGTGAACTAAGTCGGAAAAAATCCTCTCTTGTGAAAGCTTACGTGGCGTGCGCTGCGTAAATAGTTAAAGTTACACGAAAACAATGTATGGTGGAGCTGTTC
This sequence comes from Erebia ligea, assembly GCA_917051295.2. Lineage (NCBI taxonomy): Eukaryota > Metazoa > Arthropoda > Insecta > Lepidoptera > Nymphalidae > Erebia > Erebia ligea. The sequence continues at coordinate 625,906 of OU785246.1, forward strand.
CTCTCAAAAAGTTCTAAAAAAAAAGTCCGTGATAGCATACATCTATCTTTTAAGGTTGACTCACAATAACCATTTTTATAGCTATATTGGGTATAGACTATTAGGATTATTAGTGCTACCCGTGCGAAGCCGGGGCGGATCGCTAGTATATAATATCCATATCCATACTAATATTAGTCTTAGCTCGTAATTTTAGTTAGTTAGTTTTGAATTATGTTGTATTTATAAAATTAGTAGATTAATTTAGTTTAAGCTCTAATTCCCACTCTACTATGAGAGTGGAGGCCTGTGCCCAGCAGTGGGACGTTAATGGGCTGTAGTGGTGGTGGTTGTAGATTAATTTATTTACAATAGTAGTAGTAAAAGGTACATTGTTCCTTTGCTTTATATTATTTTTATCATGTAGTTACTCGTACTTGTGATCGGTTGTTTCTTTTTTATAATATCTTATTTTTAATAGCTGTGTATACTTATTAGTGGCGTGCCACACGGAAAAAGACCTTATGTACTACTAGCTGATGCCCGCGACTTCTCTCTCTTAATTTTCCGGGATAAAAAGTAGCCTATGTGCTATTCCAGACTATAATCTATCTCTGTGCCAAATTTCATCCAGATCCGTTCAGCCGTTGGAGCGTGATTGAGTAACAAACATCCATACATCCATACATCCATCCAAACTTTCGCATTTATAATATTTACTAGCTGATGCCCGCGACTTCGTCCGCGTGGATTGAGGATTTTTGGTTCCCGCGGGAACTCCTTAGTTTTCCGGGATAAAAATTTCCGGGGTAGCCTATGTGTTATTCCTGACTATAATCTATCTCTGTGCCAAATTTCATCCAGATTCGTTCAGCCGTTCGGGCGTGATTGAGTAACAAACATCCATCCATACATCCATCCAAACATTCGCATTTATAATATTTATTTGATTTTTTATTAAAGCTTTGTGTACTCGCCGTTGGTATACCGAAATACAATAAATTAAAAAAAATAAAAAAAAATACAAATTTGCGCCGAGTTTCTTCAAAATTAATTCTTCATTTTAAAAAATTTTAATTTTTTCAAAAGAGCACCGAGTTTCTTGCTGTTTCTTCTCGATAAGAGTGCCATTCCAAACCAGTGGTAGATTCACTCGACGATTCAAAAGCACTTGTAAAAGTTTATTTGAATTTAAAAAAAAAATTGGCAGTCACAGGGATTACTGATAGAAGTGAAAACGAATATTTTAATTTTTTTTTTTTAATTAAATTTTTTTTTGTCACGGCAGGTATGAAACGCTAGACGCGGACGACATCAAGGCAATAATGAACGGCGACAAGGTAAAGTCGGACAAACAGCGCGCCGCCAAGGAAGCCCCCGCCCCCAGCGCGCAGGGCTCCCCCGTGGGCCCGGGCCTCCTGCCCCAGCCCGTGCCCGCGCCCGCCTAGACAGGTAAAATTACTAGAACTTTTATTTGGGTACTAGCTGATGCCCGCGACTTCGTCCGCGTGGATTGAGGTTTTTCGGTTCCCGCGGGAACTCTTTCATTTTCCGGGATAAAAAGTAGCCTATGTGCTATTCCAGACTATAATCTATCCGTTCAGCCGTTGGAGCGTGATTGAGTAACAAACATCCATACATCCATACATCCACACATCCATACAACTTTCGCATTTATAATATTTATTTGATTTGATTTGACTACCATTCAAATAAATTCTTTTTTAGCAATTTCAATTTACATAGACGGGCCTTGTCAAATAAAAAATGTGTACTTATTTTACTAACGCCATCTAGTCTGAAAAGCGGGACAGCGCTATGGCGGGGACAAGGACAGGCTTATACAGGTGTGGAGCGCGCTCTACAGGTCGGACGCCCAACTTCTTTCTATCAAATTGCCCATCTAGTACTTACTTATATATTATTATTATTATTATTATTATTTATAATAGGCTAGGCAGCTTTCGCTGATGCGCCTGTATCAAATCTTGTGCTTTGTCTTTAGGTGCTTATCCAGTCTATTCTTGAACTGATTTACAGAGGTTGACATCACCACATCCTCGGGCAGTTTGTTCCACATAAGCACTACTCTGTTGCTCAAAAAGTGTTTAAAGGGATTTGATGATGCTAATTGATGACGTAGCTTTTGATCGTGTCCTCTTAGACCGGGGTTACTTTTTTTTACGAATATTTCCTTCATTTTTGGGACATTATAGTAGTTGTTCAGTATTTTGTATGTTTCAATTAGATCGCCTCTTTCTCGCCTACTTTTGAGGGAACAAAGCCCAAGTTTTGATAGTCTTTGCTCATAGGGAAGATTTCTCAGCTCTCTTGGCATTTTTGTGGCTCGCCTCTGTACTCTTTCCAACATTTCTGTGTCCTTGGCGAAATATGGATTCCAGACCTGGAATGCATACTCCAACAAAGGTCTGACATAAGTCTTATAAATTTTCAAAAAGGTTTTCTTGGTGATGTTGAAGAATGCCTTGCGGATTAGGTACAGGATTGAGTTGACCTTATTTACAATAGCTACTATATGTGCTTCCCATTTTAAATCACTGCTTATGGTAACGCCCAGATCTTTTTGTGTATCCACCGCTTTTAGTTGCTTGTTACCTAAGAAATATGGTACTCGTGGATTATTTTTCCCAATGTGTAAAACAGTGCACTTGTTGACATTCAGCGAGAGTAGCCAATCTTTTGTCCACTCTTCAATGGCTTTTAAATTTTGTTTAATGTTATTCTGTTGATGTATGGGGTTCCCAAAAAATTTTGTATCATCCGCGAATAATGAGAATGGGAGACTTATAACATTTTGCAAATCCGTTAAGAATAACGTGAACAATATTGGTCCCAGTACAGAGCCTTGCGGCACACCACTACGTACCGGACGGGTACTTGATAATTCATCGCCAACCCTCACACGGATTTTTCGATCATTTAGAAAGTCGCTGATCCAGACAAGCAGTTTACCACGTATGCCAAGGTGTTCTAGTTTACGAAGTAGTCGACGGATTGGGACCCTATCAAATGCTTTCTCATAGTCAAGATAGATAATATCAGTTGGTTGACGTTTGTTCCAATTTAATATCCACTCTCTAAGACAGGTGAGAAGGTTAGTAACTGTTGATCGCTTTGGAGTGAAACCATGTTGCTCTGAAATGATTATGTTTTCTTTTATAATGAATTCCCTCAGGCTGTCAGCTATGATTTTCTCCATAGCTTTACACAAGATACTTGTTAAGCTGATGGGTCTGTAGTTTTCAGCATTTAGCTTGTTACCCTTTTTGAAAATAGGTGTCACCACTGCTTCTTTCCAGTCTGAAGGGAGTTTTCCTGATGTAAAAGAAAGATTCATAAGTAGAGTTGCTTGATTAATTATTGCACTGCATTTTTGGAGCATAATAGCAGGAATATTATCAGGACCACTAGCTGTCGATTCATCGAAAGTTTTGATTGCCTTCAGAACCTTATCTGGTGTAAATACAATATTTTCTAGTGACGTCTGTATTCTCCGAGTGTTCACTTCTGGTAAAACCCCAGGTGGCTCACGTACATATGCATTCTCAAATTGATTGGCAAATATTTCAGCCACTTCTACTGGCTTTGTCACTATTTCATTCGTGTATGGGTTTACAAGCGCTGGTGGTATGTCAACCCTTGTTGATAATTGTCTTCTGACATATGCGTAAAAAGCCTTTTCTCCACAATCAACAAGGTTTGATTCGAAATTGATTCTATTTTGACGTGTTAACTTTACTATTCTATTATTCATTGCACGATATTTTTTATATGATTCATCATCTTGGTCAAGTAGATATATATTCCAAAGCTTCTTTTTCTTATCTGTTAGTTTACAAATCTCCTTGGTTATCCAGGGTTTAGTTTTAACGCAACCTTTGCGGCATTTCATTTTGGGTATAAAGATGTCGATAGTAGTATGGATATTCTCTTTAAACGTCCTCCATGCACCATCTACCGAGTAATTTTCTGGTATATCCGATGCGAGCAAGTAATTGTTAATTAAATCAAAGTTACCATATTTAAAAGCTCGTTTTTTAGACGTGGATTCTTTGGAAACTTGGTCTATCAGTTGTATCTCCGCTACCAGAACCACATGATCACTTTTCCCTATTGGGGGGTATATCTATGTTTTTTAGTGATTATTAATTAGACTCATTAGAGGATCTCCCAAAAGTCGTAATATCCACGTTCCCTGATAGTTTTATGTTGAACTAGCTGATGCCCGCGACTTCGTCCGCGTGGATTTAGGTTTTTCGGTTCCCGCGGGAACTTGGAGAGTAAGCTGGTGAATGCGTGACGAGAGCGTTACGAAAAGTGCGAACGGAAGTTGAGAGGGAGATATAATAAGTTAGTGAAGATATAAAGAGAGAGAGTTACGTTTCGTATATTACTGTAGGGGCAGGAGAGATATTAGCCAACCAGTTACTAAGTTTTACTTCAGTCGTGTGATCTAAAGCACACTCTTTTTTTTTAACCTCTTGTCCGTAGTGCCATTTTGCAAGTTGCATATTGGTAATTTGTATTTATTTTATTTTGCAGATTTATCTCGGACTTCCCTCGTGTTCACCTACATTATTAGAAGCAGACGAACGGACGGCAAAATCGTCTCGAATTGTACAAAAATATAGAGAGAATAGAAAAGTGACTTTGAAAATTTTGCAGGTCGCCCTTAAAACATTGTTATCCTAAAATTTTAATTTCAATAATAAAAATAAGTATAACACGTTATCATGCTGTTTGTTTTCATTGATATCTCGATGCAAAAACTTGACGTTAAAACTAAGAATGGGACTGAATATCCGCCATCTTGCGACGTCATAGCTGCTTCAATACAGGGGTTAGAATATTTTTGTATGGATCCTGGCCTACCTAGCATGCCGCCATTTTTATTTATATTTGTCTAAATAACTCGTAAACTAGTAATTTCTGGCGTCAATACAAGCAAATATTGTATGAGACGAAATCTTGTAAAGCGTCAGATTTCCAGAGTTATACTGCCAATCAATAAATAAACTACTCGTATCAAAGCTGTACAGTGGCGCCCTCATCGAGTAGAGTAGGGGTAGCTTCTGCACATAATACTGAACCACTTTTGTTCTACGAATTTTTAAGATCTCCCGAGCTATGATATTTAAAACATTTGATAAGTTCCCCGCGCTTTATTTTGGCAAGAATTTAAGAAGGCACTTGCCCTCACTTGCGGCCATTGCAGTTAACAACAGTGTAACTCAGAATCTATATTCATCTCTTTCTAACAACAGGTATAGCGTATTAACAACCTTTATTTTCTTTCCTTTTCTCCGCGTTCGTAATATTTACGCAGTTTTTTGGTGCAATGATGTTCGCGTATGCCGCGTCAATTTGTATTAAGTCGTTGCTCCCGAGTAAAAATATTTCTTCGCACAAAACAAAAAATATTTAAAGTGGCTGCTCGCTCTAAGGCAGCATTAAGTACTCCACGCAACATGCGGTCAGCGCGTAGCAGACTAGCTGTTATCACTCGACAAATACACGTTGAGTGTATAGAGTATGTAGTGAAAAGTTGAATGTTTTAAAAAGTTGTTTTTGAGTATTATGTAGAGAAGCTTCCTTTGAGAGGTTTTTAAAATGGCTTTCGTAATTATCTTCATCATAACTTATTTAAACGTACAATGTGCTCTTCTATACATATTTTATTTAACTGTAGATAGGTACTTATTTTGTTTTTGTGTAAAATAATTTGTTGTAGTCGTCCTAGTTAAACTGCCATTAGTTTTTATTTTTCTGTAGTTTTCAGTAATTTTGTAAAACATCTGTAGGTAAAATAAACATATGTAGTATAATTATTATTGCATCATTTATAATTATATTAGGTACTTACATTTTATTTGTTTTTTTTTATATATTCGTTTACGTCAATTGATTTGGATTATTCTTTGAGTTATTTTATTAATAGTTCTAAGTACAAACATTGAGATTTTTACTTACGTTCCTTTAATTTAATTTTAACCCATACATTTTGACTCATACATCTATGATCATATAAAGTGTAATATCAGCCTTACTCTGAGGAATATAAGCTGATAATGCAAAAGGGCAAATTTTTTTTAAAAAAAAGTGTCGGATATACCAAACGCACAGATTTTTTATTACAAAAAAAACTTACAGTGCTTTTTTTGTACCTACTAGCTTTAAAGTCTAGTGCATTTTTTAAAAATTACCCGCCATTTTGCACTCAGTTTTCAGTTTTTCACCAAAGAAAAGTAACTTATATGATAGTTTTCACTACACAGAAGACTGAAGAGACTGTCAATCAATTTTTTATGGACTGCTGCTGCTAATATAAAAAAAATCGCCTCTCAGCTTTTTTGACTCTTGATACGATATTCAGTGTGGTGTCAGGTGTGGCACTACGAGAAATCATTAACCAAAATAACAATAAACTATTCAGCTGTAAGGAGCTTTAAGGTAAATAACAGAAAAGTCAACACGTATATTAGGTAAAGCCTATGATATTTAAAACATTAGATACGTTCCCCGCGCTTTATTTTGGCAAGAATTTAAGAAGGCACTTGCCATCACTTGCGTACATTGCAGATAACAACAGTGTAACTCAGAATCTATATTCATCTCTTTCTAACAACAGGTATAGCGTATGTTAACCTTTATGTTCTTTCCCATTATGTACGTAATATTTACGCCGTTTTTTAGTACAATGATGTTCGCGTATGCCGCGTCTATTTGTAATAAGTCGTTGGGTAAAGCTCGTTTCGTTTATTAGAGCGCGTGTGTGTACGCGCGCTGTAGCCCACGGTATATTACGTGCTCAGGTTGTACATATTAATTTATCTATGATGTGCTCCAGACGGAACGAGCTGCGCGACGACGGACTGCAATAAACATACTTCCCCCGCACAGAGTGCCTACCAAGTACCTAATTAAAAAAAAGTGATGACTAATAGTTTGTATTATAGATGTGTAGTGAAAGCTGAGTGTAAAATGGCGGGAAATAAATAAAAAATAGTCGGATATAATATACCCAAACGCACCTGGATTTCATCACTTTTTCTTTAATCATAATACAAAAAAAAACTTTTTCATACATTGTCTAGCATTAAAAATAATTTAATGCATTGTTTATACCCAGCTATACTATTTTTAATTTCCCGCCATTTTGCGCTGTCACTCAGTTTTCAGTAGACCTGGAAGAGACAAACCTATCAAGTATTATGCACTGGTACTGCCAATATAAAAAAATCGTCGCTCAGCTTTTTTGACTACTGTTTAAAGGTGTTCCGAAATACACTGCGAGCACAGCTCAGTGCTCTTACTGGGGAGAAATTCGTTCCGTTATGGACTGACTAGTGTACTGCCGTAGTATCCTAGGGAAATATATGACGTCATATTAAATCGTCGCCATTTTTGTACTGTGAGCACTGGCGTTTTCGAGGTAAGGTGCTCTCAGTGCTTTGATCAGTGCACGTGATCAACAGCTGAACAGTGTTCCGTTAAAGTAACCAGTATGGCTAGTCACATCAAGGAATAGCTTCGCAGTATACTGAATAATAATTGACGTCACACCTTACAGTGCTCGCAGTGTAAGATATTCAACTGTAAAGTCTGTCCATGTCAAACTTATTTGACTACTGTATTAAAAATAAAAATTAGTTGCAATATTGGCCACCGCCGGGTCAGATAAGTCTGACGGATTATAAAGGGCTCGAGGGTAAATGAATGAAAAGTCAACACGTATATATAAAACTCGTCTCGTTTATTAGAGTGCGTGCGTGTGCGTGGCGGCGCGCGCGACTGTGCGCAGAGCGCGCATGCGCGGCGCGCGCTGCAGCCCGCGGTATATGTGCTCCAGCCGGAGCGAGCTGCGCGACGACGGACTGCAATGAAGAAAAATACTTATTCACAGGGAGACAGAAAAAAAATTATTTATTTTGACTCATAGGGACTGGGATGAAAACGAAATAAAATTACAAACATAATAACTAGTGGTTCGCCCCGAACTGAGACCTCGCGGTATCCATAAACTTGTACAGAGCGCCATCTATTGACATAATTGTGAAGTTCTGTTAATAATACTGAAGCACATTAAAAATTAAATAATTCCGTTTCCTTAGAATATTTATCTAATTTTAGTATTTGTTGTTCATGTACAGGATATAATTCAAATAATTGATAAGTTTCAGGCTCAGCCTTTTAGAAAATTGAGAGTTCTGAGGTCAACTTTGGACGTTAGAAAATCGCCACTTTGAAAGCCCCCCATTTCGTCAATATTAGGGGAAAAATTAAAAAAAAAATATTTTTGGACTCTATTCCTAATTATCTTTAAAATGATATACCGCAACCCTATATGTAACGCTACAAAGATTTTTTATAACTTTTTAAGCCATATTCGGCGGGAGGCCATCGGTTTACATATTATTATATTTAGATTTATTATTATTATTATACTCTTTATTTGTACCACCACATGTAAGAATAACAAATACAAAGGAAAGAAAAAAAATAAACACAGACAGAAGTAGGATACAAAAGGCGGCCTTATCGCTTAGGTAGCGATCTCTACCAGGCAACCTTAGGAAGAGGAGAAAATAAGGGAAAATAGACTGCAGGTGGATCTATAATATACTTACATTCAAATAACTACATACTAATACATAAACCAATAATAAACATATTATCAAAATATAAATTATATATAATATAGCTAATTATAAAAATAAATATACTAATATATATTATAATATATGTGTTTCAAGTAAGTTTATAGAATAATTTTGTTGTCGGCTTTAGTTTGCAAGATAATGATTCTTAACAGCATTTTTGAATATGTCTAGTGATTTAGATTGGCGTATGGTCAGTGGAAGTGCATTCCATAGCAGAACAGCTCGAACACTGAACGAACTTTTAAAGAACTTCGTTTTATGAGTTGGGGTTTTCAGCGTTAAGGTTCGACATGGTCTTAAATCGGATTGCACTCCAAGAAAACTGAATTTCTCCTTAAGGTAGGAGGGAGTTTTTAAATGAAATAGAACACAGTACAGAAGAGAAAGTACATGCAGATCCCGGCGACGACGTATAGGGAGCCACTTGAGCTTTTGACGAAATTCGGATACGTGGTCATATTTGCGCAGGCCGAATATGAACCGAATGGCGAGATTCTGGAGTCGCTCAAGCTTGTTAAGTTGGTCCTCAGTCAAATTAAGATAGCTTGCGTCAGCATAATCGAGAATAGAAAGAAAGAGAGATTGTGCCAACATAACTTTGGTAGGAATTGGCAGGACAGATCGCAGGCGCCGTAAAGAGTTCATCGTAGCAAAAGTCCTCCTACTCAGCTCTTTAACATGCCCAGACCAGGATAGTTGTGGATCTAAAAATATACCCAGATCTTTAACGGAGTCACAATATGGAATCACGACACCATTAAAACAGATGGGAGGTAGTCCTCGCAGGTCAAGTTTTGCTATGTATCCTGGACTGCCAATAATGATTGCCTGTGATTTGACTGGGTTAACGCGAAGCCCATACTGCTTACTCCATTCAGCAACAGCAGTTAGATCTTTATTAACGGCGGAAACAGCAGCGTCGAGATCTTCTAGGGGTGCTGAGCGATAAATTTGGATATCATCTGCATACATGTGGTAGAGAGAAGAAATGTACGGGGTAATAGAATTAATGAAGATAGCAAACAGTAAAGGAGACAACACGCCACCCTGAGGAACCCCGGCCGTCACATCACACCACGACGAACAAGTCTCGTCAATTTTAATGCGCTGTCGACGTCCTCTGAGGTAACTCCGAAACCAGTCAATCACCGATGGAGCTATGTTAATAGAACGTAACAGACTCAGCAGAATGTCGTAATCAACGGTATTAAACGCATTACTAAAGTCGAGCAAGGTTAAAATTGTGAGCTGTTTATTATCCATCGCCCATCGAATGTCATCAGTAACTTTGACCAACGCTGTTACCGTACTATGACCGGGACGAAATCCCGATTGCAACGGACTGAGAAGAAAGTTCTTATTAAGGAAAATATTTAACTGTTGATAGACTAACTTCTCAAGGATTTTTGAAAGAAATGGCAAGATAGAAATAGGACGGTAATCATTAACTGAGGATGGTTTAGACTTTTTAGGAATAGGAACAATTTGAGCAGTTTTCCAAGCTTCGGGGAATTTGCTAGTGGTAATCGAATAATTCAGAATATGGGTTAGGATAGGAGTTACAATATCAAGAATGGGTACGATCATATTACGGCTGATACTGTCTGTACCAACAGCATTCGACGCGACGGACAATATGTTCTTCTTAACATCACATTCAGTGAAAGACTCAAAAGAAAACGGTAAAAAGTCCGGAGTTGAGGAGGATGAAAGAAAATTAAGAGTATGTTCTTTATCGACACTATCAATTGTGTCGGAAGTAGAAAAGTGTTTGTTAAGGAGTTCAATATCAATATTAATTGAAGGTTTTTGGGATGATTTACCAACTCCAAGTGACTCGAGAAATTTCCAGGTTTTAGCAGTATCACCATTTTCAACTGACTTATGTATGTGGCGTCGTTGAGCATCTCTACACAATGTGTTACAGCGATTCCGGGCTTTGTGGTATTTCAACCGATTGGCATCAGAGTCGTTCACCTTAAATTTATATTTAGCCGAGTTTTTTTATCCATTAAGATTCTTATCTCATCTGATAACCAAGGTGCTGGGAGGTGTTTCATCTTAATTGGTCTTATGGGTGCATGAGTATCAAAGAGTTGTGTCACTAAGTTATTAAAAATTTCGACTTTACGATCAATCAGATCAACATCTCTGATTGCATTCCAGTCTAAATGCCTAGCATCATCGCAAAGACGATCCTTGTCAATCCCTGCAAAGTTACGCTGCAGAAGAATTCTCGATTTTGCTTTAGGAGGACGAATTTTATAGGAAAGAAAAATCAAGTCATGATAAGAAAATGCATCAGCAGGGCACTGCCCATGTTTAAAGACAAGGTCAGGAGAAGAGACCATGATTAGGTCAAGAAGAGAGGGAGTACAGCCCGGAGAGAAGTGCGTAGCGGTAAGGGGCAGTACATGCAAATTGCATGATTCCACTGCACTCAAAAGTTTCTTACTACGATGATCGTCCTTGAGTAAGCAGGTATTAAAATCTCCCATTATAATAGTTTGGCTGTACAAGGGGATTATCTTTTCTAATAAATCTTCAAAAGATTGAAAGAAATTAGGGTGAGAAGGAGGGGAATAAAACACCCCAAGAAGGATTTTAGTGTGTGATAAGAGAACTTCCACTAGTAAGTGCTCGGCCGCGTCGGGTACAGGAGGCTGTGAAGACAAACTGACAATAGTGAAAGGAATATGAGATCGCAAGTAGATCGCTACTCCACCACCTCCCTTACCAACACGATCGTTGCGGATAAGCCGAAATCCTGGCAGTGAATAAGACGATGAGGGTAAGCAGGTTTTAAGCCAGGACTCTGAGACTAGAATGGCATGTAAATTACGGGATTCAAAAGACGCAAGCATATCAGGATAATGAGCCGGGATACTTTGTGCATTAATATGAACGACATTAAAGTTTTTCACACAGTCTGAGAAACATGAATCAAGGGAGACATCAAGCGGAAGGATAGATGTACTGTGAAAACTAACATCACTGGACAATTCACCACTAGACGCAGATAGAAAAAGGTCGCTATCCATATCATCCAAACTGTTTGACGACATAATGATAAAAAATATATAAATATATATAAATATAAATAAAATAATATACTTAATTAAATAGTAATAAAGACCAAAGTGTCTTTATAAAACTTATTTTCTTAGTCCGCCAGCTGCCCAATAGATTAACAAAACAAAAATAAAAACTAATCATTTGCACAAAATAACACAATAGAAGCAATTTAAATTAAAGACAACAACAATAAAAAGAAAATAAAAAAACTAACTTTAGATGCTTGTTATTGAATAATATTATCCATAGTGTGCCGCAGGCTTTACATTTACAACGATAGCAACTTTAAAATTTCCGAACGAACTGTCAAGTGTCAGTCCATACCATGTCCATACGTCTTATCTATTGTCATTTGTCAAACGTCACTGCCAGTTGAATAAAAAATTTGACAAAGTAAAATAAACAAAACAAATAACATTATTTCAAAATACCACCAACTTTTACAAATGTAATTACAATATACAACTAAATACAACTACTTATAGAAGCTAAAAGCAAAACATTAATATAGAAGACAATGACATTAATAATTTAATATACCTACAGGCACACTACAGGAAATACGCTCTAACACCATCTAACACGGAGCCAATTATTGTAGGTACCTATCCACTACTTCTTGATCAATCGCTTGACCCGAGAGTTGGCACTTCTGACGTCCTTTGAAGCCACAGCCACAGTGGCAGGCGCAACGGGAGGCCTAGATACACCCTGTACGGAGGTCGGGATGGCGTTCAAGTCGGACATTGTTGCTATGCGATGCCGCTTACCGTCTGAGTCGATCACCACTATGTTACCGTCCCTGGTCCAGCACTTTGTCACTCCAAATCGCTGTCGCGCCGCCAAGAAGATCTTGTGGCGGCTTCTTATGAGGAACTCGGACAGTGTAACGCCGGTGCCTTTCAATTTAGTCTTAGCCGACCAAACTGTGTCCCTTAAAGTCTGCTCTCTAAACTTGATGAGCACCGCACGAGGTTTGTCATCACTAGGCCGGCCCAATCGATGACATCGACCAATAGCATCCGGAGAAAGCTGTGGCAACCCAAGCTGCTCAGACAACAGCTTAGAAATCATTACGCTGGGCTCTTCCTTGTCTTTCTCCGCAACACCATGGACAAGCAGTATTTTCCTCCTGGACCGCATCTCGAGTTCGTCTTGCTGCCTTGCCAGAAGCTCCACCTGCAGCTGCAGGTTTTCTAAGGCAGTTAAGACGAAGGATCGAAAAGTACCAAACTGTGAGTTTAAGTTTGAAGTCGGACTTGTGGCAGGGATAGCAGTCTTCAGTTCCTTCTGAAACTCCTCCATTTTGGCATTAAAGTGGTCCGTGATTTCACTTAAGGTTGTTTTAATAGACTCCATTGTGAAATGAATTAGTGAAAAGTGAGGTTATCTTAACACTCAGTGGATAAAATTTTAAGTGTGGTTTATTTTTGCACAAATAAATGTGGGATTACTGGCAGACTATACTAACTACAGGTACATATTAATATTGTATTATAATATACACTATTTTATTATTTATGAATATAATAAACAGAGCAATTAAAATTATGTCTACTTTATTTGAGGCCTACCCACAGAAAAAAAAGTAGAGTAAAGATTTGAAGTAATTACGTTCAGTAATTCAGAAGTTATAAGGCTCTGACAGACGGACGGACGGACGGGCGGACGGACGGACGGACGGACAAGTGCCAATTTATTCAATTAGACTCAGAGACCTTCGCTTCGCTCGGTCAATAATTTAGTCTAGGCGAAGCTGATCTTAGAGGGCGCCACTAGCGGTAGTCGAAAATACTACTCAAACTCAAATTCAAATGTTTTTTTATTCAAATAAACTTTTACAAGTGCTTTTGAATCGTCGAGTGAATCTACCACTGATTCGGAATAACATTCCTACTAAGAAGAGCCAGCAACAAACTCGGTGGTGGCTCTTTTGAAAAAAAATATTTACAATATCTATTACTATTACAATACTATTTGACAACTAGTCAAATAAATTATTTTTTAGTGAATAATAAATAGAAGATCTCCCAAAAGACTAGTCTCCACGTCCCCTGTAAGTTTTATAGTGAACTATTCCAGACTAATTATAACCTATCTCTGAAATAATAATAATGAATAATAATAATCCGCAACAATAGGCAAATATATGTGGTACAGTGTATCTCGCACTTGCAGCTTGCAATATGCACCACACCACATAAATCTTCCAAATTATTCTCAACGTACGTTTCACTCCGACACCGGAGCATCTTCAGGAGATGTTGACTCGACAATGCACGATTGTAAAGTAACAACTATTGACATTATGTAAATTACTATTGCAAAATAAATGAGTATGAATATATAAGTAAAAACGCTGTTAAACGATTACAAGCAAATGAACAAAATAAAAATAAAATATAGTAGCCATAAGCGCGCCTCACCCTATCCACACGTTGGGCAGCTGGGGGTCGTTGGAGAAGGCGAGCTGGTCGGCCAGCCCGGCGCGGATCAGCTCCTCGGCGAAACAGCGCGCCGCCGCGAGCAGAGCCGCGTGCACCGCGCTGTGGGGGCACACACGTTTATTACTATACTAGCTGATGCCTGCGACTTCGCGACCGCGTGGTTTAAATTTTATTTTTTTATCCCCTACAAGTTAGCTTAGTTTTAAGTTAAGCTTAAGTTTAGTTAGTTAGATGGTAAGTGATGATGCAGTCTAAGATGGTAGCGGGCTAAACTGTTAGGGGCAACTCCCGCGGGTCCCACGGGAACTCCTCAATTTTCCGGGATAAAAAGTAACCTATGTCACTCTCCAGGTTCACAACTATACCCATGCCAAAAATCACATCGATCCGTTGCTCCGTTGTGGCGTGATTGAAGTACAAACCAACAAACAAACACTTTCGCATTTATAATACATATTAGTATGATCTGTCCAACCATTTATATTACTTTTGACATAAGCACGCCTATGAAGTTTCATAATTATTGACAGGCAACCATCATCGATTTACCAACTAAGGATACAACATTACCTACAAATTAATACTCAAAAAGCGTCCACAATCGCTTAAAGAAACACAGCTATAGATAATATAGACTGAGACACCAAATGGTTCACAAAAACCAACCATATAGCTTTATATTTAGGGTTCAATTTTGTAATAACAATTCGACATATACAACATTTTGTCGCCTAGTGTACTCATGCGCGACTGAGGCGAAAATTGTTCACAATATCTATTTGTGCACAATTTGCCCGTGCCGTTTTTTGCGTTTCGATGGTGCGTCTAAGGTATTGGTAAGTCAACGGCAACCATCGACAAAAAAAGGCAATACTTCATAGACGAAGTTTTTTTTTTTACAATCAATCAAATCAAATATTTTTTTAACAAGTGCTTTCGAATAGATGACTGAATCTACCACTGGCTCGGAATGACCTACCGAGAAGAGCCAGCAAGAAACTCTTTGCTCTTTTGAAAAAAATAATTTAGAATTACTTCAATTTGTAGAGACAGAAGTAACCCGTTTTCTGTGTGTAAAGATTTAAAAGATTAAAGATTTTGATTACTGCAGTAGTGCACTCTTAGTGTGAGATCTATATATACAGCATACTTTGACTTAACTCTACCTTAAGACTAAGTTAAAATGAGACAGATTTATGATATACACATAAGTCCATCCTGTTTTACCTCTGAGTAAAGCCTGAGCAAGATCAAACTACGCTCTATACATCTCAGCATTAGTATCAATTTTCATTAAAATGGGCCATGAAAGCATAGCAGGCAGATGAACTGACACACTTAAGGATTAAAAAAAACCCCTCACCTATAAGAATATCCATTGCCAATGTCTTCATTCCTCAGCTCCACCCCAATATCGCCACACACCTTCTCAATAAACAAAAACTTAAGTCTGTCCTCAGTATTGACAGGTAAAACTGTCAAACTGTCATCGCACTCTGAAACCACTTCACTTTTCACTTTGACAGGTTTTACATCACCCACAATGTCAATCTCTTCGTCAGAGTCACACAAATCCACACTACTGTCATCTTTACACACAAAACTGTCACTTTTGAACACTGTCAAACTGCACAAATCCGTCGACTTGGGATACAGTTCACGGATGTTCGATTCGGATTTCCTGGAATTCTCCAAATCGTTCCACGATGACCACTCGTTGGATTCCATGTCTGGCTTTTCTGGTTTGTTCTGGACGGTTTCCGGCCTAACTGGGTAGTAGCCGTGTAGACGAGAGAATACCAGTATTTGTTTTGTCCTCCATATTTTTTCGGTGTCGTTTTGGAATTTCTCATGAAGCAGTTTGTTTATTAGTTTTGCTCGAGACCACTGGAAATAACACAAAAATAAATAAATATTTTTTTTTAAAAACACAGAAAAAGATCGATAGTTAAACTCTTTACTGCACACACTTAAAAACAAAAACAATAAACAAAAAGGTTAAAAGATTAAACAGAAGGGTGCAAAGGCGGTCTTATTACTCAAGAAATCTCTTCCAGACAACCTTTGGGGAGAGGAGATTATCGAACAAGAAAAAATCAAAAAATTAAGATTATCAATAAAGATTAAGATTCCACAACTGTTGAGTCAAAGATGGATGATCTTTAAAAAATATGATAAACATTAACTTAACTACCAGCATAACAACTTAAAAGTAAAAATAAAGTTCTTCATAATAATCTTTTAGAAGTGTCAAATCTACACTATTTTATCGTTTACATAATCTTGATTGTAACATAACTTAAAATACTACAAGAACTGCCATACTCAAGTTAGTCAAGAAGTAACTTAAAACGTAAGTACGTACATACTTAAAACTAAATACACGTTGAATCAAGAACCCCCCTTTTAAGAAGTTGTTTAAAAATATAATATTACGTCTTGTAAATGTAAAATTTATTAGCAACAAATAATTTATTAGATGCATCAAGTCACTTACCTCAATATTTCTTCTCTTAGAGAAGTCCAATTTCCAATACTTCTCATGATTGCTAACAACAAATGGAAAAGTTGCACAAAAATCGGAATCCTTAACATTTTGACTTATAATCGGAACCTTCTTTAGCAAATAACTGACTATAACTCTCTGGCAACTGAACCTTGCAATAGTTAATCTAATATCTTTCAAATAATCCTTAGTTATTTCGAATTTTGGTTCCACATTAGATTTTTCTATACACCAGTCGTTTGCGATGTAGCAATGATCATTTTTGATATGATCGAAACCGTTGCTAATTACTATTTGATTTTGGTAATCGTTATCTACTTTTTTAACTAATTGATTTTTGATTTCTGGTTTTAATAGAGATTCACCTTTCTTCTTTCGAATGAATCTTAGACCATTGTTACTTTTGTTGGGGCTAACTTTCGCAGTTTTGATTTGACCTTGAGAGTTTATGACTATTTCTTGAATTTTATTCAAATCTAAATTCCTATCCACTTCTAGGTAGTAAATTTTTCTTGTAGTAGGATCCATGTATTTGACTATTCTTTTTGAATAGTTTGGATCGTTTGGTTTTGATTCTATTTCGTTATTTTCGTTTTCATAATCTCCGTTAGTCATTTGGTCATCAGCAGGTTCCATTTTGATACTGACTTTGCGATCTTTGACCATAGTTTGGTTAACTTTGCAATCTTTGACTATAGTTTGGTTAACTTTGACTTCCTTTGCCATATTTTGATTAACTTTGCAATCCTTTGCCACAATTTGATTATTTTTGGATTCTTTTGGCACATTCTGATTAACATTGATTTCTTTTGTAGCTATTTGATTAACATTGGCATCCAATGCCAAAGTTTGGTCAACATCTTCTAGATTTTTCTGTGTCTTAAAGTTTTTAATAAACATTTCATCCACATTAACCTCTGTACTATCATTTGTGAAGAAGTTAAGCCATTCATCTGTCTCCGCTTGTTTATTTTCACCGATTTCATCAGTTTGTTCACTGATTTCATCCATTTGTTCACTTATTTCACTGTTTTCACTAACTGCATTCTGTGGCTCTGTTTTAATGTCTTTAAGAGGTAAGTCTGTCTGTTCGTCTGTCTTTATAGCGGGTTCCTGATCAGTCTTGTATTCAAATGGCAGCATTTCTGGAGTGCTGTATAACCATACGTCTACTATTGTTTCGGCGCCTGTAAAATAAACAAGGATTAATAGTTGGATGGGATGAGGAATCCATCATTCCATTCATTCTAGACTTCAATGTATGGGCAAAACGGCAAAGGACATTGCCCTGTCCCCATACAAAGTTCGCCTAAAAACCAACCGTCAAACCACATTGAATACTGGGTTCAAAATAATAACCTTTTAATACTTGAGAGCAGATTGAAACAACGGACACTTCTGAGAATTTATTTATTACCAAATATATTTTCAATTTTGAGGTTATTTCGACTCAATCTGCTTGAAAAATAAATATCATCTTTATCCAATTGTAATAGAGCTGTAAACAGTATGTAGAAAAGACAAGTTTCGTCGTAGTTCACCTAAAACGTTACAGATGGCGTTACAAATATTAATTTATTGTACTTTCAATAGATGGCGTTGTGATATTCAGACTGCTAACGCACTCAGCGCTTCAAGCTGCTTTTATCTTATTTCTTTAGTTACGGTACCAGCGCTCAAGCGGTGGTAATGTTTATTATTTTAACATGTAAGTTATTGATCTGTGGATAGTAATCGAGAGGCGGAAAAGTATGGTAGTCAATTTAATACCCATTTATTTATTTTTAATTAATTTGAAGTGTCCGTTGAATTCTAATATTTGGAATAAAGGTTAAAAAATAAGTTAAGAATTACTGTATATTTCAAACGTATGTTGATTCTTAGGCGAATTTGGACAATGTCCTTTATAATTGTTTGAAAGTACTGTTGTTTTATACCTATGAGTGAGTACATTAAAAAACACAACTCCCCCCCCCCCCCCCCCCCCCCCCTCCCCGCCTTGAAAAGTGTGCCATTTTGCAGATTTCCTAGATTTTCAAGAAAACTATACAAGCTAGGACAAAACTGTCAAAGAGAGTATTGTTCCTTAATAAATTACCTACAAATAAGTTCATAACATTTATTATGATAGAAGTTATAGTTCACAAGCTATGGTGCGTTAAAGTTGACTAAAATTCGCAGCTCAGTAAAATCTAAAATGAATGGACTATCTTACCAAGCGTCTGCAGCCCAGTGTAGTTGCGATCCAGTTTGATGGCGTGCGTGAGGGTGGCGGGCCTGTTGCAGTCCGGCATCACAAACTCCAGGGTGAGCTTGGCCGGGAACTCGCCCCAACCCCTCCGCGACAGTTGGAACGGGGGCTTGCTGTAACAAATATATATTTAATACGTAATATGTAATACTAATATAATTGTTATGATTGTTTTCTGAACTGACTGCTTTGCTTACTGCTTCCTTTCAACTTTTCTTTTCCTACTTTTGTTTTTTTTATAATTAAACGTTTACGAAATTACACAATTATGGTCGCATTAGATTCAGTACACCTTAATCTAGGCTCGTACGTTTTATTTTTTTAGTATTTTTGTTTAGTTAAATTAAAAAAAATTAAAATACTCGAGGATGTTTTTAGGTCAAAAATATGGATATTTAGACGTTAATAACTTTTAACATAAGCAATATTTCTTTAAAACTGAAACGTACGAGCATAGTTCTTCATTGTATCTGCAACATTTCTAAAAATTATGAAAATTGGACAACATTTACGGGAAGAAAAACGTTATCGATTTTTGTATGAAAATTTACAACTAGACGATTCTCATAAGAAAGTAGATTGGTATTAAGTATGATCAAGCTGCTTGTTCCTGGATGTCCACTCACTCTATAACGACGACGTGGTGCGGCGCATACGAGCGATGCAGCCTGACCGTGACCGCGGTTATGACCCTGGACACGTCGGGCTGCTGCGGCGGCCCGCGCACGTACAGCAGCCACTTGTGGGTGCTCCGGTCCGCGCGCGACGCCGGGGGCATGTATTTTGATGTGTTACCTGGAACAAGAAGTATATTATCAAATCTTCCTGGGCATGTGGCTATGCAGGGCTCTGCAAAGAGACCCGGTATCACTTTGACCGCTTCCGATTTATTGTGATCTCCACCAATTTCATTGATATGAAAATCGAACCTAACGTGAGCACAGCCGTGGGAAAAGTTAGTTAGAAGTAAAATAACTAAGTTATCAGTTAATTAAGTTATATTTATATTATTAGTTATATTTAATTAGAGTAGATTACTTCCTAACTATTGTCCTTCTTTGTCACTAACTCACCAATAATGATCCTGTAGCGATGCTTCTGCTTGTTCCGAGTGACTCCGTCCAGGGTAAGCACATTGTCCAGCTTGGGCTCCAGGTGGCGAGGCACCTTCTTGGGCGGAGCGCTGCTGCAGCCGGGCTCCTCAGTCTTAATGGATTTCAGCAGTTCCTCGGTGGGCGGTCGTAGAGATTTAGTGGTGTCAGCTGATATCGTCACGTTTTTCGCGTGCACCATCGCCTGGAGAAGTTTTAAAATTTAATATATGTATGTTAATATATGTGTTTAATATATGTATAGGTATGTTTTTTGGGGGTGAACTTGGATAATAAGCTCCAGTGCACATACATGTGTATTCTATAAAAAAGAAATACAAAAAAATATACAAATGTAGAACACATTTGTATATAATTTCTTCAAATATTTTTGACAAGACCAGTGAAATCGGCCGATAATTACTCAGTTGATTTTATCACCTTTCATTTTATTTCATCAATTATATATTATAAATGCGAAAGTTTGGATGGATGTATGGATGTATGGAATATGGATGTGTGGATGTATGGATGTATGGATGTTTGTTACTCAATCACGCTCCAACGGCTGAACGGATCTGAATGAAATTTGTCACAGAGATAGATTATAAATAAATAGCACATAGAATTAAATAGCACATAGGCTACTTTTTATCCCGGAAAATTAAAGAGTTCCCGCGGGAACCGAAAAACCTCAATCCACGCGGACAAAGTCGCGGGCATCAGCTAGTTTAATAATAAAATTCGTTTTAATCAATCAAATCTGAATTTTGAGGTTAAAAATATTCAGTTGAGGTCAGTTTGGGTTAGCCGAATAGAGCTATTAAGGGTTTAATATAACTGCCATGCCCCTAACAGGTCAAGATCGCAGTCAAGGGCTAACTGGTGGTGGACAAAAAAAAAGTCGGGACACAGGAGTTAACTAAATCAGGAGTCAGGTTAGGACAACCACAACGACGACCTCTTTCAACAACCTCCGTGGCGCAGTGTTGAGCGATGTTGTCTTAACGTGCGGAGATCCCGGGTTCGATTCCCGGCAGGGTCAATTTGGGAATTCATAATTTCTGAATTCTCCCTGGTCTGGCCTGGTGGAAGGCTTCGGCCGTGGCTAGTGACCATCCTACCGGCAAAGACGTGCCGCCAAGCGATTTAGCGTTCCGGTACAATGTCGTATAGAAACCGAAAAGGGTTATGGGTGTAACTCCCATGCCCCTGGTGAGATCGCAGTCAAGGTTTTATTTAATTTAATTGATATTATTCTAGATTTAATTAATTTACAATGTTTTGTGAGATGATGATAGTAAAAATTAAACCTGGCTGAGTTTGTTGTAGACTCTTAAGGCTTAGACCAAGACACATTTGAAACCCTCTGATACTTTGTATACTTGACTTTCAAAAAGTGTTCTGTATAGACGTATCAATTTTGAATAAATATCCTTTGACTTTGACTTCAGGAGTCACTTTGAGACAGGGGATAAGTCAGAAATAGAAACGCTCTTTGATCTTTGGCTTGCCCAAAGAAAGAGTAAAAATTAATTTTAAAATGACCTGATAGCAATAATTGAAGGTCCCCTCAGTTTGGTATTGGGGTGATACTTACAGAATAATCCACCCTGGTCTTGTTCCTGGGTGCCCTGGAACGGAATATCTCTTCCATGTCAACAGTTTTCTTCCCCAGCAGCTTTCTGACTGAGGGATGCAAACTGCGCTGACTGTCACGTAGGATACTTGACACCTGCAAATTATACAATACTAGATGATGCCCGCGACTTCGTTCGCCTGGATTAAAGTTTCTCGATTCCCGCGGGAACTCCTTAATTTTACGGGATAAAAAGTAGCCTATGTGTTATTCCAGACTATAATCTATCTCTGTGCCAAATTTCATCCAGATCCATTCAGCCGTTGGAGCGTGATTGAGTAACAAACATCCATACATCCATACATCCATCCAAACTTTCGCATTTATAATATTTATTTAACTAGATGATGCCACTTTGTCCATGTGGATTAAGTTTTTTGTATTCCTGCCGGAACTGCTTAATTTTCTGGGCAATAAATAGCCTACGTAGTTAATTAAGTAAGTATTAATAATTATTGTTAACCTTAGCCAATAATCTCAAAAATAGCACCTATGTACTAGGGAAGGCATTAACTCCTTTACTTTTTTGGGAGTTAGAGGACAAATTATAATTTTGAACCTTATAATTTTGCAAATAAAGATTTTACTTATTTATTTACGTCCTTCCCCTGAATGTAACCTATCGCAATTCCAAATGTTGGTTGTTTCCAAAATTGGTTGAAAATGTGGGCCGTGAAAACGTAGCAGACAAATAGAAAGACACACTTTTACGCTTATAATATTAAGTATGGACTAGATGACACCTGCGACTATTTCTGAGTAGATTTGAGTTTTTGTTGTTGTTAGTTATTGCAGTTCAGTGGAATTTTAACCAATTTTTGAAATTAACAGAGGGACCCCCATTATTTTCCAGCTATGCTTATAGGGGGCAGTAGCAGAATGGATGAACTCATAGTTAGGAGACAGTGGATACACTGGCTCTGCCCCCCTAGCATGGGCCGAGATAATTTTCTCCCCGAGGAAAGGATAATTTTTTTATTCCTAAATAAATAAATAAAAACGCTAAATAACGGTGGATAAATAGTCCCCTGAGTCCCCGTGAAATGTCAAACGGGGATAAACTTCTCCTCTCCCCTGTTGCCGTGCTCTGAGAAGTGGATAAGTTAATTTTATCTCTTGTCAGTGGATAAAAACGGGGGGTTTAAGCCCTGCTAACAATAGTGACATGTAGCAAAGCAATTGAGCATTCCAGTTCAGTGTTGTGTAGAAACCGATTAGGGGCATGGGTTAAATACAATTACCATGTGGCATGCCCCTCACAGAATAGCCCAGTCTGGTCTTCTAGGCTTCTGGAGCGAGATCAGATGGCTGGAGTGAGAACTCCGGCAGGGAGGGGCAACTCTTGCACAACAGACTTACAACAAGAATTGCAGAAACCTGCCCAGCAGTTTAATGATCAAGTACTGGAGGTGCCAGGGTAACATTTACCTTAAGGTATTGTAATGTGTGGCACAATGGTGAGAATAAAACTATTGTTTTTCTTTCTCTCTTTCTTTTAAAGAAAGAAAGAAGGATAGCCCACAACCAGCTTAGACCGCATTATCACACATCACCAGGTGAAATGGCAGTCGTAAATAAAAAAAAAAGACTCACCTCAGCCCTGGCCCGAGGCTCGCTCTGTGAAGCCACCTCATCCTCAATCTGGCTGGAGCTCATCTGCAGCCTCTGCTCCGTATAATAATTTATCACCAAGGCATATCGGAGCTGGTGGAGGTATCTTCGCGCCTTCAACATTCTGATGATAACAAACACGTTATAACAAAATTGTACACCTGATATCAACTTAGTTTCATCTCTCTAGACTGCACAAATAATTATTTCATAAAGGAGAAAGTCCAATAGCCCAGGCGATGCCATTTATTGGGATTCTGTAGATTTTTTGGGGTTCTGGGAGTGGTAGATTCATTCGACTATTCATATTTTTATTTCATTTATAATTGCTTTCATGTACAATGTTCATAATACAATTACAGAGACAAGGGGCCCCATCAGGGCATTGCAATATTGAATATTTTAAATTTAGGATAGTAGCTATACCTTCAAATATACTTATATGTATAATATAAACAATGTTGACTCAATTTATCAAACTTTTTTGATATTGTGTAATTTTATTTTATTTTCAAATAAAGATTTATTTATCCAATACTTATTATTGTGGCCTAAGCTGAACCTTATGATCCACTTATACTAAGTAAATATTATAAATGTGAAAGTTTGGATGGATGGATGTTTGTTACTCAATAACCCCAAAATGGCTGAACAGATCTGGATGAAATTTGGCAGAGAGATATAATATTATAGTCTGCAATAACACACAGGCTTCTTTTATCCGGTAAAATTAAAGAGTTCTTGAGAGAACAAAAAAAACCTCAATCCATGTGGACAAAGTCATTGGCATAAGCTAGTTATCTAAAAACATGATAGTAAGTAGATAAGATCAAATAACATAGAGATTAAGCATCTACCTGGGAAATAGCAGAGTACAATAGTGTGTGCATAAACACAGCACTTTCTATGTCTTTACTCCCATGGTAGGATGGGACTGCATCTGCCATGACTGGAGACCGGTCAGAGAGATTATGCGAAGGACCGTCGCCTTTACGAGCTCTCCGAGGCACAGGGTGACACACCTCCAACTTCCCAACTCCAGCCGAGTGTTGATATTGATTGACAAAAGAATTCGATACTAATTTTTCGAAAAAAATTCGAAACTCAGGATTTCATTTACCGCAATCGAGCATCAACAATAACAAGTATGGACTTAGGATTATGTTGTCAAATAATCGCATGTTTTACATACGTTTTAGATCACGCAGACGACTCGTGCGGCATTACTTATTGCTTTATAAACGATTTACAAGCTTTAAATAGACTAACCTTTGATCTATTAGGGCAACCTCATCCTCTCTGGCATCCAATTCCTTTCTGAACTCGCGGCGTACAATTTGTTTGATTTTGGCTATTTTCTCGTCTTCTGTAAGACTTGGCGCTTCTTCTTTGACACAAACGGGTACTTCGGGATAGTCTGGATCGTGGTACTCCTCGTTTAATTCCATTTTTGCAGAAACTGACACTGAATTGACTGTTTCAAATACACTACCCTGAAATATTGATATTACGATTTAACGTTTATGCGTCACATTGGATAACAAACGTGAAAGTTGATTTCGCACATTTTCCTTACGTCTTACGTATGTAGGAGATAATTTTGTTTATAATTATAACAAATGAAACCAAACAGTCACTACTCACTTTCAAGTTTCAGGTTTTTATATTATTATTATTATTATTTGACAGGAGTCAGGGTCAACAACCGAGGCGTTTTGGGTGGGTTTCTTTTTCCTGCGCAGGTAAAAAGCGGTGAAGTCACTTTTCACCATAGAATAATATAACTGCTTTTCACGGTCAGTAAACATCAAAATTATCATCAACTACCTATTCATAAAAATGCGAAAGTGTGTCTGTCTGTCTGTATCCTGCTACGCTGTAATCAGGTTTTACAATTTATGGCTTTATTTACCGGCATTTTTTCAACCGATTTTTATATTTGGTATCACTTTGGTATGGTCTAGACTCTAGACCATACCAAATATAAAAATCGGTTATGCCACCTATCTCTAGACTCTAGAGATAGGTGGCATCCCAGGGAAGGGCATTAGTTTACTTTTCATCCTTAAAACTTATTGTACGCGGACGAAGTCGCGGTATCATCTAGTATATAATAAATCTATGGTAAACATAAAGTGTTTAGATTCTTGTTACTAGACGTTACTAATAATAAGTAAATTGATATTTTGAAAACTATTTAAATAGGTAGGTACTGTAGGTATCTATTATTTTTATAATAGTTAGCTGTAAATGTTTCCATTGGTTCATGCATATTACTTAATTACTCTTTGGGTTCAATTACGAATCAATGTTTTACTTTTAAACCTAAAAAGAGAAGGAAATTAAGGAAGGAAAATAAAACTTTTTGTAAGTAGAGATTTTTAATAGAGATAGAGAAGAGAGAAGGTACTAATTTTGTACCTCCATGTTGTATAAAGCGTAAAATAAATATCTAAAAACGGCAACATTTTAGTTTGATCTGTCAATGTCATCGTTAGCTGCTGTTGGCCATAGAGTAATACAATAATGTCATCTGTGAAGTTTATCCATGGAGGAAGGAATTACGACTGCTTCATTATTCTATGAGTTTTACTTGTCTTTGCGTGGTCTTTGCTGTTTGTGGTTGACGTTCTGTGTTCACATTCAACGTTTTTTAATTTCTACCAAACAAAAGATTTTGCTTTCATCACGAAACGTATAAAGAAATTCAAGAATACGAGGCCGTTGCTTAAGCGGAGGCCTAGAAGCGTCGAGCGTGATGTGAGGGCTCGATACAAGCGAGCGTCCATGTCCGATTCCCAAGAGAAAGGCCAAGGGGCCATGCTAGAACCACGAAGACCTTTCTTTTATCCAGACAGTAGCAGCGACACGGAAGAGTACAGAAGAGACGCGGAAGAGCGTCGCAAGCGTCTTTCTAAGCGTAACGGACCGAATTTGCGTCGAATCCCGTTAAATATGCCGCCAAAAAATCAAACTCCTAACGCTCCTATACCATCTACTTCTACGCAGGAACCGCCAAAGAACGGGCAGAAAAACTTGTTTTGTGATGATAGGATCACTTTGGTGGTGGATAATACAAGATTCGTGGTGGATCCCGCGCAGTTTACTGCCCATCCTAATACCATGCTTGGGAGAATGTTCAGTTCTGGTAAGTTCTTTTGTTTTTTTTTTAAATATCTGCGAGAATAGAAACTGGTTTACTTTTATGAATTCAAAGATTCATGAATAAGAGATATAATGCAACAATCTATACTAATATTATAAATACGAAAGTTTGGATGGATGGATGTATAGATAGCTGGATGGATGGATATTTGTTACTCAATCACGCCAGAACAGCTGAAATTTGGCACAGAGATAGATTATAGACTGGAATTACACATACGCTACTTTTTATCCTGGAAAATTAAATAGGGGAACCAAAAATCCTCAATCCGTGTGGAGGAAGTCGTGGATATCAGCTAGTTTTTTATAAGATGTATTTTTCCCATTTAGAGAACACTATGTTTTAATTACTGCTAAGACAGAAGGGTAACCTTAAATTCAAAGTAAACATACAATGTTTATGACCCATAAAACCAAATTAACAAACATGTGTCATACAATTTTGTAAACAACTCTTGTTTTTCTTGGAACTGATCAGTCAACTAACTATTTCTCAGAAAGTAAACCAATACCTACATAGTTGGTTTAGTGAAAAGTTACATTGTAATGTATTCTAATATGGTTGACTAGCTGATGCCCACAACTTTGCCTGTTTGGATTTACCTAGGTTGTTTAAAACTAAGATGATATTTCCTAGAAAGTTTTTTTACAGCTTTATGACATACTGAACTAGTTTTTTTTATAAATAAATTAAAAATGTTCAAGAAAACCCAGCTTCTGATATCTTCAGTTAATAAATAATTCAAATTCAAATGTTTAAAATGTGTAAAATAAAAAAGTACAGTGGATTTCGGGTATAACGACGATGAAGGGACCACTCTATTTTCGTCGTTATATCCGGAAGTTGTTACAGGCAATGGTAAAGAGATACAGATACGTACACATGTATAGTTTATATTCATTTATTATTGAAAATATTTGCACACATTAACTGGTACATTTAAAAAAATGTGTAATAATAGTTTGTTTCAATTTTACCTCCGAAACGTACGCGCTTCCCTACCTACTTAGCTGATATCTATAAACAAAAGGTAAAGGTCTCCCATTGAATTATTATGTATAATTCCTCAAAGAGGTCTCCACACTTGCTGACCATCTGTGTGGATGTAAACAAAAGATAAGAAATGATTGTTAAAGAAAGAAATCTTTTGTGTCTTTGGCGGCCAACACCGGTCGCAATATCTGCATGGGATTTCTAGGAATTTGTTACAAATGATTCATTAAAAACAGTCTCTACACCCGAACTCGGCGTTACATCCAAAGTCGCTATAGCCACATGAATTTTGTACTAAAGTATGCTTTAAATTCAAGGGACCTTTGATTTAACGTCGCTATAGGTAAATGGTCGCTACAACCAAGGTCGTAATAAATGAAATCTAATGTAGTTACTAGCTGTTAATAGTTTTATTATAAAAGAGTACCTTTTATCATTACATAATCTTCAACAGTATAAGCTTTTTTTAGGAACATACTTTTAATTGATTCCTTAAAGTTGTGTAAAGGCAAGTTTAAAATAGATTGTGGATATTTGTTATTTGATTAGAATGCTCCTTCCCACGAAAAACCTTTGGACTTTCGAGACAGAGCAAAGGTCTGACGAGCATATTGCAATATTTGCTCAAATGGATTGTCACAGTTTTAAATTATTGCCACTTTCAACTCATACTTATTGAGTTTGTATCTTATGTTTTCAGGCATAGAATTCACACATCCCAACGAGAGAGGCGAGTACGAGGTGGCAGAGGGGATATCGGCGACAGTGTTCCGCGCCATCCTGGAATACTACCGGGGTGGCAGCATCCGCTGTCCGCCCACTGTCTCCGTTCAAGAGCTCCGGGAAGCATGCGACTATCTGCTGGTGCCTTTTGACGCTAACACTGTCAGGTGCCAGGTATGGTGACATTATTCAAATTCAAATTCAAAAGTGTTTTATTCAAATAGACTTTTTACAAGTGCTTATGAATAGTCGAATGAATCTACCACTGGTTCGGAATGCCGTTCCTACCGAGAAGAACCAGCAAGAAACTCGGCGGTTGCTCTTTTGAAAAAAATAATTTACGATTTCATTTATTTGTAATTAGATAAGTAACCGCTGTCCTTAGCATTGCTGGAGCGAGTCAAATACATGCTCCTTTGTCATTTACGTAATCTTCAACAGTATAATAAGCTTTTTACAGAAGCATACTTTTAATGGACTTTTTAAACTTGTGTAAAGGCAAGTTTAAAATAGGTTGTGGAATTTTGTTATAGAATAGAATGCTCATTCCCACGAACAACCTTCGGACTACATTTGATACACATTAGCTATATATGTATTAAAAACTAAACTTTGTCCATGTGTTTTAAGTTTTTTTTAATTTCACGTGGAACTTCTTAATTTTCCGGGATAAATAGTAGCGTATGTCACCCTTCAGGTCCAAATAGAATTGCTGTTTTTAGGCCTCCATCTTGTAAAGTGCTGGTGTCTTTTGACGGCAACACTGTCAGATGTCAGGTACAGCTGTTTTGAGGCCACCATCTTTATCTAGGTGCTAAAACCAAGTAGTATGAACTGTCTGTCTGTAGTAGTAAGTAGTGAAATCGATTTAAGGGTTCCGTAAATCCCTTAAGGTGTAACTCTATCATGTCAGTCTCACTTATTTCAGTAACTACTAATGTTATTCAAGATTTACATGGACAATTTTTATTTTCAGAACCTCCGTGGCTTACTCCACGAGTTATCCAACGAGGGTGCCCGCCGCCAGTTCGAGTGCTTCCTCGAGAGTCTGATCCTGCCCCTAATGGTGGAGTCAGCTCGCCGCGGGGACAGAGAGTGCCACGTGGTGGTGCTGCTGGATGACGACTCAGTGGAGTGGGATGAAGAGTATCCCCCGCAGATGGGGGATGAATACAGCCAGACTGTGCTCTCTACACCGCTATATCGCTTCTTTAAATATATTGAGAACAGGTTAGTAATATCTCCAGCCTCCTAAGTTATTATTAGATATCATCATTAGTTATCGAAGGTTATGGGCCCAGACTATGGATCTGGAGTCCGGGCCCATAACCTCAGAGTTCGTTACTAAGGTTAAGGATCCAAAGACTGGGCCCATGACCTTTGATATGGCTGTCAATGTAAGCCTGGGACAGAGAGTGTCACGTGGTGGTGCTACTGGATGCCGACTCAGTGGAGTGGGATGAGGAGTATCCCCCGCAGATGGGGGATGAATACAGCCAGACGGTGCTCTCTACACCGCTATATCGCTTCTTTAAATATATTGAGAACAGGTTAATATCTCACGCCTCCTAGGCTTTAGATATCATCATTAGTGATGATAATATCTAAGGTTATGAGCCCAGACTATGGAACAGTAACCTTAGGATTACGTTAGGTGAGTGCTATCTATGGACCCGCATCTGGGACCATAAAGAGTATCGCATCTGGGCCCCATAACCTTAAAGTTCGTCACTAAAAGGCAAAACACAAAGAGGACGGTTGCTGGTAGGGACGGGTGTACGGCGGGCGTACTTCCTTCTTTCTTTGACGTGGAATCCCACTATAAAATTGAATTTTCGAAAGACGATTTTAGCCACACATAGCCATGGAAATAATCTAGTTACTAAAAAAATTTACTAAAATTGTCTTTATTCCATTTTTAGAGACGTAGCCAAGCAAGTAATGAAAGAGCGCGGCCTCAAAAAAATCCGCCTAGGGGTCGAAGGTTACCCGACCTACAAGGAAAAAGTGCGCAAGAGGCCTGGAGGCCGAGCCGAGGTCATATACAACTACGTGCAGAGGCCATTTATACATATGTCGTGGGAAAAGGAGGAGGCCAAAAGTCGACACGTGGATTTCCAGTGCTTCAAGTCCAAGTCTGTCACTAATTTGGCTGAAGCGACGGCTGACCCTGCTATTGAGCTGGAGCCTAGCCGAGCTAGAGAAGAAGTCGAAGTAAGTTTGACTTAAAAATTCAAAATTCAAATGTTTTTTATTCAAATTAACTTTTGCAAGTGCTTTTGAATCGTCAAGTAAATCTACCACTGGTTCAGAATGCCATTCCTACTGAGAAGAACCAGCAAGAAACTTGGTGGTTGCTCTTTTGAAAAAAATAATTTACAATTTTATCAATGTGTAGATCATTTACTGGAAGGTAAATGACATATTTTAGCCAGAACTGGCTAAAATATGTCGAGCCATAGAAACAGAGATGCCATGTGTACAGCTCGCTTTAATTTGTCCTTCTAACAATATGCAGTGCTTCCTTTAATTTACTTATAATATGAGGCTATTCAGAGAGCGATGAGCGAGATCTATTTTCTCAACTATCGAAGTTGAGAAAATAGATCTCGCTCATTAGGTGCTTGATCATTAGACTCCGTATTACGAGTACCAAGGATATCTCAACAGAGATTGGAAACAGAGTTCGAATAATTGTTTTCTTGCTCATATTTACGGATATATTATATTATTTAGCGAAGTTAAAAGGAAAGATATCATAGCTTACAAGTAGCTTTTAGTAGACTTTACAATTTAAAGATTAGTCGACCAACTTTATAAAATGTTCACATATTGTATTGGCTCGACACACACTTGGCTAGCTTTTAATTCTAAAAATTAATAAGGAATAATTTATAAATATATAAGAATTATAAGAAATCAAAATATTAGGTATGCTTGTTTGTGTGGCACAATTTGGAGATAAACGTTTTTTCTTTCTTAAAATTATCAAATTAATCTTCCGATTCAAGACAAAAGTTCAGAACAAAGCAACAAAATATACATACTATCAAGTAGTTATTTGACAGAAATACAAAATATGTATGTGTATTTCGATAGAATTTCCAGCTTAATATGTTTGACCAAAAGTTAATATTTTCTGTAAGTTTGGCCAAGTTTTATAATTATCTAATTACATTAGTTCTCTCGTGGAACCTCTACACGTTTAACCATTTATTCGTCATTTATACCTATGTCACAGCTAGGTCATTCGTCCTACAAATTAGGTAGGTAGGTAGATGAAACCTGTAGCGATTTACGCTAGAATAAAATTCGCGCTAATGTGGCCAATTCTGTATAACATAATCTATAAACTAAACTAAAATGGCAGCTTTAAATCTAGTTCTGTCCCTTTCCGTAGGGAGTATTATGAAAGTGTTAGCAAAATTTGTAATGCTCTAATTTTAGTTTAGTTTAGAGATTATGCACTACAGAATCAGCCCCATTGTTTTTCGCAGTGCGAACGTAGCCTAAGATTCTTTTTTCTTCCGGCTCCAGGTGCAGGAGCCAGGCGAGGTGGTGGAAGAGGAGCAGTGATCGCTGGCGCCGCGCCGCGCCGCGCGCTTGCTGATGGCGCTCTTCTGTTGGTACACCGCGTGACTGGGGACAAGTGACAGCAGTGGGGACACACTTGTCACCCGTGCCCCGTTCATTTTTGCCACCCTGTATGCGGAACCACGTACCTGGGGACAAGTGAAAACTACAGGATGGGAAAAACTTTTCACCTGTGCCCCGTTCTTTATTTCCACCCTGTATGCCGAGCCACGTGACTGTGGACAAGTGACAACTATACAGGAAGGGAAAAACTTTTTACACGTGCCCTGTTTGTTATTTCAACCCTATAGCCTGACTACTGATAACCTAACTGGGGACAAATGTCAGCTATACACGGTGCGGAGGGAAAATTTATCATTCGTGCCCTGTTCGTTATTTCCACCCTGTATGCGGACTTTCATAATAATATCTTTGTTTGTGAAGCTGCATATGGAATTTGAATTATCCCGGTTTAAGAATCGTAAAAGCCATATCTTGAATGGAGAAGTTTCCATATATTTTTAAAAATTAATTATGAAAATTAAGGCAAAATAAAACAAACATATGAAACAAATGAAAAAGTAATGGAACTCTATTGCTTTTGCGATCATAATTTCGTTCTTCACACGACCTTAAAAACCGACTTTATAAAGCCGATACAAGATAACAGAAAGAAATCGTGTAAAGTAATGAGGCTTGAATTAATTGGACTTAGAAGCACTAAATATGTGTGTTAAGCTTATTTTGATGTATTCTCCATCATTTATCGATAAATTTCAAAAAATTTTCACTGATTTATTATTTTTGATTTATATTTTAATTCCATTGCGTTAAATGTGATATTAACAACATGATGAAACTTCTCCATTAAAAGAATATGAGATCTTTCGGCAGCAAGAACTGAAAAACTTGAAACATATTATGTATATCAAAATACCGCTAAGTTCGAACATCCTAGTTTAGCTGGGTTTTATGTGTTTAGGTATGTTTAAGTTAAGGCCTGGACATACACGACGCGCGACGGCGGCGGTAGTGGTTTTAATTTTTTTATTTATTATTATTATATTCCACTACAAGTGAGAGTCGTCTTATGTCTATAATGATTTTTAGATACTGGCGTATACATACCTCAAGGCCAAGCCGGCCTTATTTTTTTTCCAGCAATTTTGCTCTCTATTCCACTATACCCGGGCTTTTAATTAGATATGCAGTAAACTTACGTTCCAAAAGATCATTTCACCTGTATAGTTTGAACCTTTATAGGTGAAATGACATTTTGAAACGTCAGTTTACTGCATCTAAATAAAAGGCTGAGTATAGATATGAGATAACTCTGTGGATAGACTCTAGCACTTGAGGGTAGTACCTACCAAAAGTTTACTTGCCGCACTCACCTCACACACAAAAAAATGGATTTCAATTCGCATGGATTTAGGTTTTTAAGGTTCTCTGGGATCTCCGAGACAAAAAGTAGCCTATGTCTCATCAGTCTAACTTTATCCATACAAAAAAAAAGAGCCGATCGGAAGACTGTATTACATCTTATAGGACAGATTTCCGTCGCGCGTCGCTGTCGGTTCGCGGTTTGTATGTCTAATGTTGGCTTTTAAATAGCTAATATTATGCTAACATGTGTAAACCTCAGTCAAATAGATATTTCCATTCTAGTAGTTTGCGTGACCTTGAGCTTGCGCAGTGGGAGATATATCGAAATGATACGGAAATATTTATTTGACCTAAACTTATTCAATAATTGTAATATATATCAATGGTACTGCGTCCTTTTTATATTACATTGATTATATTGTAACTCTTGTTGTTTTTTTTATACCTGGAGACAGTATTTTAGCTTTATTTTTTTATTCATTACTAGCGTGTGCCCGCGACATCGTCCGCGTGAAATTAGGTACTTAAAAATGAAATTTCCAAAATCTGAAAAACATGAATAAATAAAAAAAAAAACATAAATTCTTCATTTTTCACCGAAAGCACAAATACCAAGTTTCATGGATATAACTTGAACCGCCTATTTAACCTCCTTGGGGGTGGAAGTTCTAAAATTCCTTCCATAATACACCTCTACGGTGCTCAAGGAATATGCTCTCAAAATTTCAATTTTTTTTTTTTTTTTAATGTATAGGCCAGCGCTTGGCTGCAATCAGACTTGGTTGCAAGTGGTGATGCAGCCTAAGGTGGATTATATTAGTTTATATTAGATTATATTAGTTTTTTTGTGTTTGTTTTATACTACATAATATACAACTACATATATAGTTGGACTATATTTCTGTGCGTTGGACTTCACAAGACAGTGGTTTGTGGAAATCCGTACAAGCGACCTCTGTGAGATAAGTATTGACCTTTGATAATTACGATAACAACTAAAAACTCAGTGTTTTCATGCTTATTTTAGAAATCATGCTTACTAAATCATGAATCATGCTTAGGTATTTTTTAAATTCCATTATAAGTTAACCCTATTACGTAATTTGTTCTACTAAAATTAAATATTTGGTCGCATAACGTGAAACGTCCTTGGATGAAAATATAAACACGGGATAGGAAACTTAGGTAATTAATTCGTCCAAGGAAACGTCCCACTGATAAAAAACCAAAGTATTAACGCATGATGGGACGTTTTGAAAACGGGACATTATGCGACCAATTCAAATGATAAAGTAGTTAGGACAAAATCAACGGATTTAAAAAAAAAATTAGACCTTGGCCCACTGTTGGGGCAAAGTCAGTGAACCCGTGAGCAGCCGAGCGATCGCGTAACTTCTGCATCAATCATTGATACATCGCAATCACCTCTGATTGGTTAACACTCTTCCACTATTGGACATAATCCATTGACGCAGCAAGAATGCCATAAATTCAGCCAATTACAACAATTGATACTGTAACAATGATTGATGCAGAAGTTACGCGATCGCTCGGCGGGAATCTGGTCTTGAGATAAATGGCATCCGGAGGACAGACAAAGGCTAGTTTTTATTCCAGAAAATCAAACAAAAAAAAACAAAAAGGTATCGAAGCTGCAGTGGCAATGGGCAGAGCGCATAGTTCGAAAAAATTGGCAGTCATAGCCATAGGGACTGTCGATAGAAGTGAAAACGAATAAGTATATTTAAAATATGTAGTTAAAAAATATAATTAAATTTGAATTATGAATGTACTAGTATTAAAGCGTAGTATATTTATATCTAAGACATTTTGTCTTCGTAACAACGCGAGGTGTACCTATATTTAAAATAATTAAAATATAAACCTTAAAACTAAGAGATTAAAGTTTAATTACGAATGTAGTATATTTAGGTATATTTTAGATCTTTAGTCTTCGTAACAACGCGAGCATGTCGGTGTCGGTGACGCGAATCCACAAGTTTACCCCCTACCAAAAAGTGGTCAACGCGGCTAAAGAAGTTTTCACTTTAAAAACTACTAGAAGTCGTTCGCGTTGGGAAGACCCCGCACTGCAAAATGCTGTGTTAGTAGACCCACTAAGTTGACTGATCTCATGGTGAGTCTCTAGGAGCTGTTAGATCCAGGCGGTGCAAGACCGCGGCTTTTGGGAAGTCCCATACTTATCCTCTATTATTATAAATGGGAAAGTGAGTTTGTTTGTATGTTTGTTCCGCTTTCACGCCGTAACTACTGAACGGATCTGGATGAAATTTGGCACAGAGATAGATTATAGTCTGGAATAGCACATAGGCTACTTTTCATCCCGGAAAATTAAAGAGTTCCCGCGGGAACCGAAAAACCTCAATCCACGCGGACGAAGTCGCGGGCATCAGCTAGTATCTGATAAGTCCGTCAAACTTATCTGCGCCCCAATCATGTAAGAATGGCCGATCAAACGTTAAAGATTTTCGTCAAAGTAAAATAAACCATGACATCATTGAATTAGAGCTCAATTTCGTCTGCCCATTCTTATACGGTTAGTTATGTACGATACCCTAAACGTATAAGCATGGGCAGACGAAATTGAGCTCTAATTCAATGCCGTCATGGTTTATTTTACTTTGACGAAAATCTTTAACGTTTGATCGACAATTCTTACGTAATCGGGTGGCTGACCCGGTGGCTAAAAGTGGTGGCAAAAACTTATTTTTATCCCTGTTTAGTTTTTGTTTTATTTTATTTTTCATATATATATGAAATATAGTAGGTATACCTATATACCTACTATAGCGACGCTGTCACCGTCAGTTATGTTTGTGGGACTATACTCATATATTTCGTAGCGAATGCAAGAAAAGTATGAGTATTTTATTTTTGAATGTAGTCTAACCTAGTCTAATATTAACCTACTTACTTAATAAATATAAAATAATTAGTTAAATCTGTCTGATTCTTTTGATTAGTTCGTACTTCGTTGGAAATGGGGACAAACCGGAAAGAATTAGTTTGATCTGTCCCCTCGTCAGTAACAGGGGGATAGATCGAACATTTTATTCCAATCTGTCGCCCTATAGAAAACAGCGGGGGGACAGATAAAAATTAATTAGTTCGATCTGTCCCCTTGTCGGTAACAGGGGTACAGATCGGAATGATTCCTAACATTATGAGACCTATGTCCAGCAGTGGACCTCTATCAGTTGACGACTATAAATTCGCACAGCTAGCCACACATAAATAAATACGACGATTTTAGACGACCTCCGTGGCGCAGTGTTGAGCGCTGTTGTCTTAACGTGCGGAGGTCCCGGGTTCGATCCTCGGCAGGGTCAATTTGGGAATTTATAATTTCTGAATTTTCCCTGGTCTGGTCTAGTGGGAGGCCGTGGCTAGTTGCCACCCTTCCGGCAAAGACGTGCCGCCAAAGCGATTTAGCGTTCCGATACGATGCCGTGTAGAAACCGAATAGGGGTATGGGTTTAATATACCTACCTAACTGCCATGCCCCTAACAGGTTAGCCCGCTACCATCTTTAGACTGCATCATCACTTACCATCAGGTGAGAACGCAGTCAAGGGCTAACTTGTAGAGAATCAACATTACAATCGCATTTATAGGTTTAGTGTCTGATGCCTACGATAAGTTTGAAACTCGTGTTTTTTTTTTAAATTGACCACAAATAACTGGAATTGTGGTCTCACTACATTTAATTGACCTAATCGATAACAATTGACCTCAGAGATAAGGTTTCCTCTAAACCGCGATTTCACATAAAGACAACCAGTTAAACACGATAAATCATTGCGTAATAACCTATATAAGATTTAATAATTACTTTAAAGTATAATAAAACGCATAAATATAGATTTTATTAATATTTTATTGCTAAAAATGCGTTTAACAATATTATTTTCGGTGTTAATAATAGTTGTATGTGGTGTGAAAGCGGAACATTTGGTGGTGGGTAACATTGGACCCCGCACTATACTGGCGAGTGAGAAGACGGCGGAATACAGCCCTTTCCCGTTCATGAAAAGGATCAAGACGTACTTCTATTCTGATCCTCAGAACCGGCCGATAGTGGTAAGTTATTCCGTCGAAACTTAGGCCCGCGATACACGGACAGCTTGAAACAGTCAGGATGGACTGCTTCAAGCTGCGACTGCATAATGAACTGTCTTCTACGTACACACATACATGGAACCGCTCGAGCAGTTGGGACTGCTTCGGGCGGTTGGCAGCAGTTATCAATGGTAGCTTCAAGCTGTTGACTATGTGGGTGTTCCGATATAAGCACTGCGAGCACTGTCAGTGCTCTTTACTGGGGACTTACAGTGCTCGCAGTGTATTTCGGAACACACCCTATGACTGCTAGAGCGGGCCGTGTATGTTGATCACTGGCTAACTTCTCGAGCAGTCCGTGTATGGCCGCTCTTATCTGGCCCGGTGGCGAAATTGGAACCAATATTTATGCCTGTTTAGTTTTTGTTTTTACTGAAGCGACACTTGAGAAACGACTGACTTCTTTAGAATCGCTGCTATTTTAAAATTCAACGAAACGAAAAAGCGACACCAAAAAGAGACAAACATATTTATAAATAGGATTTAGTCTGCGAGAGAATGAGATAGAATAGGTACAAGTTAAGGTAAGACTCTACCACGGTCTCTACCACCGGTTCGGAAAGAAGTTCTACTGTGAAAAGCCGGCAAGAAACTTAGTACATAATAGCTCTTTTTTTTTAAAGAAATTATAATGGTTCAATATATAACTAACTAGATTCTATCTATACTTCTATACCTACTAATATTATAAATGCGAAAGTTTGGATGGATGGACGTATCTTAACCAATCACGCGAGAACGGCTAAACTGATCTGGATGAAATTTGGCACAGAGATTTATGTTGTCTGGAGTAACACATATTATAGTCTACTTTTATCCCGCAATATTATTTCAAAAATAATATTGAAATCGGGAATCAAAAACCTGAAACCACACGGACGAAGTCGCGGGCAATTAGCTAGTACATAATACATACCTATTTTATAGTGCGCGCACAAGTTGAATGCAGAGCTTATGGATTGTGACACATACATTAGCTCTGCATTCAACTAGCGCGAACCATACCTACTATTCATGAATTTCTTAATGACAAAGTTACATGGAAGAAATTTGCTTCGCATTCGGCAGCCCACAAGTCACTTAGTATTTCTTGTTACATTACTAATGTATATATGTTTATGGTGACACATAACATAAATACATATATAGGCTGTGTTCCGTTATAGACTGCGAGCACTGTTCAGTGCTCTTGTGGAGAAATTCGTTCCGTTATAACTGACAGTAAACTGCTGCAGTATCCTAGGGAAATATATGACGTCATTAATCGACGCCATCTTTGTACTGTGAGCACTGGCGTTTTCGAGGTAAGGTGCTCTCAGTGTTTGTCTCAGTGCTGACAGCGTTCCGTTATAAGTAGTACCCAGTATACCTAACTATAATGGAACGGCTTCGCAGTGTACTGAAGTGACGTCACACCTTACAGTGCTCGCAGTGTATTTCGGAACACAGCCATAGTGATATTATAGTCTTTGTTCTTTTCCAGGGCATCCAAGCGATAGACATGCTCCACAGTAAGGCCTCCGTGAACATAACGGCGGGGGGCCTCGGTCAGCCATTCGTTAACTTGCGAATGAAGAGCGAGCGCGGCGTCGGCCTGCACTACAACATTGGAATCTACGTCAGCCCGTACTCCCAATAAACTGTTGTGTTTATTACACGAATTTAACCAATGATTTTAACATTATTACGTCGATTATTAGTCGAATGGTCCATACTAAATAAGTTAAAACTGAAGATTTACCATGTAAAATGGTCTTTCTTGTTCAATAACTAAGTAAATATTGTAACACTGTAATCCTTTTTACATCAGATATTTAATGCACAATCTCTCAAATAAACTAAAATGACATCACAAATTTTATTGTTATCCCTTTCATAATACTTCCAGCGGAAAGGGACAGCACTGGATTTAGTGCTTTTATTTATGTTTAATGTAGATACTGTGTAAGTACATCGGGATTAGCCACATTGTTGCGCGACAGCAGCACAGTAAAAGCAGTGCGTCGTCGTCGTCGTCTCAACCTATACACGTCCACTGCTGGACGAAGGTCTCCTGCATGAATCGCCACAGAGTATACGGTCTTGTGCCGCTTGGCGGGGCACATAGTTCGTAGAACCGATAGGCAAAGACGTTGGGGTCCCAAACTGCTCGAATGGCGGCCTCGCACCGGGAAGCGCAGCGTTGGACGACCCCCCACTAGGTGGACGGACGATCTGAAGCGTGCAGCTGGGAACCGCTGGAAACACTGCATCATGCTGTAGTTTTTCAAAAAATTAGTAGTAGGTACCTAAGTACTTACAAACAAACGCCCGCGAAAATTTGAGAATTTCGAAAAATCTGTGTTACGGTCGTTTGGACCACGGGCCTTATCCAGGCGGCCAGTCACCCAGGCGGACAAAATGAATGAAATGAAATGAAAATGGGCATCATCTAGTCAAATCAAATAAATATTATAAATGCGAAAGTTTGGATGGATGTATGGATGTATGGATGGATGTTTGTTACTCAATCACGCCCCAACGGCTGAACGGATCTGGATGAAATTTGGCACAGAGATAGATTATAGTCTGGAATAACACATAGGCTACTTTTTATCCCGGAAAATTAAGGAGTTCCCGCGGGAAACGAAAAACCTCGATCCACGCGGACGAAGTCGCGGGCATCAGCTAGTAAATATTATAAATGCGAAAGTTTGGATGGATGTATGGATGGATGTTTGTTACTCAATCACGCCCCAACGGCTGAACGGATTTGGATGAAATTTGGCACAGACATAGATTATAGTCTGGAATAACACATAGGCTACTTTTTATCCCGGAAAATTAAGGAGTTCCCGCGGCAACCGACCTCGATCCACGCGGACGAAGTCGCGGGCATCAGCTAGTTATTTTAATAAAACACTGTCTAGAAAATAATATTTTATCACACATTAAAATCTTGTTTCAAAAATTCGCAATATTCTTTTTCTAGCGCTTTTAAAGCGCCGTCGGTCTGAAGCAGTGCGTTTTGTTTCTTCAAGTTGTCTATAAGCGCTGTCTGTCTGTCCGCGCGTAGCGTTACCGTCTTTATACGCGCTTCCAAACGTTGGATGGTTGTTTGGTGTGACGCGGACAGCGCGCGGGTTGAATCGCGGAATTCCTGAAAAAATTGGTTAGAAGCATGCGTTAGTTTGCGGAAGTCCATGATAATCAAGGAACCAGAAGCTTATAGTTCCGCCTCTGCGTCGTATTCCTCATTGCTGACGGCCGTGACCCCATTCAATTTATTACATAATGGTAGGAGTTTTCTTGGGATAACAAAGTGAGGGTAAATGAACGCATTTTTTATATTACTGAAAGCATGCTTGATACATTTATTTATATAAATTAAATAATTTATTTAATAAATATATTACACTAGCTGATGCCCGCGTCTTCGTCCGCGTGGTTTAAGTTTTTTTGATTCCCACGGGAACTCCTTAATTTTTCGGGATAAAAAGTAGCCTATGTCACTCTCCAGGTCCTCAACTATACCCATGCCGAAAATCACGTCGATCCGTTGCTCCGTTGCGGCGTGATTGAAGGACAAACCAACAAACAAACACACTTTCGCATTTATAATATTAGTATGATAGTCATGGAAACATAAACAAGTGTTACCATGGAAACATAAAGTCAATAACGTAACGGAGAAAGTTTGATTTTACTCCCCATAAATTTTCATACCCCGGGCTTGCAAATGCAAATCGATTCTAAAGGAGTTTCAAGTTATAAGACCAACCTTTTCGGTCATCTTGGCCACTTCAAGTTGTTGTTTGAGGGTAGTTATGGTTTCGTCTTGCGAAGCGCATCTCGCTTCTAGACTAGCGTTCTTACACTTCAGCTGTTTCAGTTCGTTCGTCAGTTTGTCTGTCACGCTCCTTTGCTCTTTGTACAGGCGGTCTTTCTCCTGCAAAAAAAAGTAAAATAAAAAAAAAGTGTGTGTGTGCAATTCACATACGGCAGAAGTGAAACTTCAGTAGCCTACGAGATAATGAGATAAATATAACTTGTATTCTATCTCATTCTCTCGCAGGCTAAATCCATATCCATACTAGGTAATTCCATACTAATATTATAAATGCGAAAGTGTGTCTGTCTGTCTGTCTGCTACGCTTTCACGGCCCATCTGTTCAACCGATTTTGATGAAATTTGGTATGGGGATAGTTTGTATTCCGGGGAAGGACAGACATGATTTTTGATTCCCGCGTGAACTCCTCAATCTTCCGGGATAAAAAGTAGCCTATGTCACTCTCCAGGTCCTCAACTATACCCATGCGAAAAATCTCGTCGATCCGTTGCTCCGTTGCGGCGTGATTGAAGGACAAACCAACAAACAAACACAGTATCACATTTATAATATTAGTATGACTGGTAGTAAATGGCAGTATCGGCCCACATAGAGTTAGCTCTGTTCAGTGGAGTCAAGCTCTGCTAGATGTGTGCCTGTACCTGTGCGGTAGACGATGTATCGATTACTTACGGTGAGTCTGTTCTGTATGGCGGCATACTTCGCCTTCGCGTCGGCAGTATCGGCGCGCATAGAGTTAGCTCTGTTCAGTAGAGTCCGTGTGCCTGTACATGCGCGGTAGGCGATACATGGACAACTTACGGCTAGTCGTAGTCTATTCTTTAATGCTCGCTTTCCAGCTCCGCTAGATGTGTGCCTGTACCTGTGCGGCAGGCGATGTATCGATTACTTACGGTGAGTCTGTTCTGTATGGCGGCATACTTCGCCTTCGCGTCGGCAGTATCGGCGCGCTTAGAGTTAGCTCTGTTCAGTAGAGTCCGTGTGCCTGTACATGCGCGGTAGGCGATACATGGACAACTTACGGCTAGTCGTAGTCTATTCTTTAATGCTCGCTTTCCAGCTCCGCTAGATGTGTGCCTGTACCTGTGCGGCAGGCGATGTATCGATTACTTACGGTGAGTCTGTTCTGTATGGCGGCATACTTCGCCTTCGCGTCGGCAGTATCGGCGCGCTTAGAGTTAGCTCTGTTCAGTAGAGTCCGTGTGCCTGTACATGCGCGGTAGGCGATACATGGACAACTTACGGCTAGTCGTAGTCTATTCTTTAATGCTCGCTTTCCAGCTCCGCTAGATGTGTGCCTGTACCTGTGCGGCAGGCGATGTATCGATTACTTACGGTGAGTCTGTTCTGTATGGCGGCATACTTCGCCTTCGCGTCGGCAGTATCGGCGCGCTTAGAGTTAGCTCTGTTCAGTAGAGTCCGTGTGCCTGTACATGCGCGGTAGGCGATACATGGACAACTTACGGCTAGTCGTAGTCTATTCTTTAATGCTCGCTTTCCAGCTCCGCTAGATGTGTGCCTGTACCTGTGCGGCAGGCGATGTATCGATTACTTACGGTGAGTCTGTTCTGTATGGCGGCATACTTCGCCTTCGCGTCGGCAGTATCGGCGCGCTTAGAGTTAGCTCTGTTCAGTAGAGTCCGTGTGCCTGTACATGCGCGGTAGGCGATACATGGACAACTTACGGCTAGTCGTAGTCTATTCTTTAATGCTCGCTTTCCAGCTCCGCTAGATGTGTGCCTGTACCTGTGCGGCAGGCGATGTATCGATTACTTACGGTGAGTCTGTTCTGTATGGCGGCATACTTCGCCTTCGCGTCGGCAATATCGGCGCGCTTAGAGTTAGCTCTGTTCAGTAGAGTCCGTGTGCCTGTACATGCGCGGTAGGCGATACATGGACAACTTACGGCTAGTCGTAGTCTATTCTTTAATGCTCGCTTTCCAGCTCCGCTAGATGTGTGCCTGTACCTGTGCGGCAGGCGATGTATCGATTACTTACGGTGAGTCTGTTCTGTATGGCGGCATACTTCGCCTTCGCGTCGGCAGTATCGGCGCGCTTAGAGTTAGCTCTGTTCAGTAGAGTCAGACGCTCGCTCTCCAGCTCCGCTAGATGTGTCATATGTTTTTCACATTGCTTTGCCTGCAATACATACAAAATAACACTGGAGCGAAAAGATCAACTTTTTTTTAAAAAAAATATATTGGCTAGCGCTCGGCTGCAATCAGACTTGCTAGCAAGTGGTGATGCAGCCTAAGGTGGAGCTATCTTAAAATTCTCAATTATGGAGTTAACTTTTACAATCACATATTTATGTGGAAGCAAAAAAATTACCTTCTTGTCTATAGTAGCCTGTAATTTATCGATTTGTTCCTGCATCAATTTCACTTTTGCAGACAGAAACTTGCATACACTCTCCACTGTCAAATTACCTGGCAATAGGAAAAATAATTATTATAAATAGATATTTAACGCGACTACAAAATGTGAGGAAACTTGCACGGCCTAAAGTTCTTCATAATTATGCCTGGTGGGAGGATTCGGCCGTGGCTAGTTACCACCCTACCGGCAAAGACGTACCGCCAAGCGATTTAGCGTTCCGGTACGATGCCGTGTAGTAACCTAATGTATATATGTAATTAATAATTG
This sequence comes from Erebia ligea, assembly GCA_917051295.2. Classification (NCBI taxonomy): domain Eukaryota; kingdom Metazoa; phylum Arthropoda; class Insecta; order Lepidoptera; family Nymphalidae; genus Erebia; species Erebia ligea. The sequence continues at coordinate 669,643 of OU785246.1, forward strand.
TGTGAATGAATGAATAAGAGGTATGGGTTTAATATAACTGCCATACCCCTATAACAGGCTAGCCCGCTACCATCTTAGACTGCATTATCACTTACCATCAGGTGAGATCGCAGTCAAGAGCTAACTTATAGTGGATTTAAAAAAAAAAAAATGTTCGCAAAGGTATAATCTGCACTTGGCCAGAGTGGTGGACTACAGACTTTTAATATTCTCAAGTAGAAAAAGTCACAGGCATCAGGTAGTAGTCCTATAAAAGGAGGTCCTGGGTTTGATAACCAGCAACGGATATGTTCCTGGGAGCAAGTTTTTTTTTTATTGCAAGATAGGCTTGCGCTTGATGACAATCAAGCAATGATGAGGTTTAGGTTGAAGCGCGCCCACCTAGAAGATGAAGTACTATAGATGGTGGCAATTACAATAGATCGGCAATGGTCAAAGTGATATACGGTCTCTAATTAGAACCCATAGCATCATCTCTAAAAAGTAAAGGCTAAGTAAATTTGATTGGATTTGATCAGATTGAACATTCCGTTACAAAGCTACACACATCTTAATTCATCTTAGACTACTTCAAAGCTTACCACCAAATTTCAACACAATCTGTTGAAAATATGGGCTGCTAAAGGCTAGCAAGTAGACAGACAGATAGACAGACACTTTCACATTTACAATATTAGTATGGATTTGAAAAATCTTACCTTTTAAAAAAGAATCCGGCAACACGTTGTCCTTAACATTAACAGATACAAAAGCGTACAAAAACTCAAAATCATTTACTCTCTTATCACCACACCAGATGTTATGCTCACAATTGCATATATTTTTACTATTCTGAGTTATATTGTTATATCCAGTTACATTAGCTTCTGTACAATTTGTTATATTGTTATGTACATATTGATTGGTTTCTGTACCATTTGTTACATTGTTATGTCCAATTTTATCAGTTGTATGTTTTGTTACATGTTCACTTCTGTTAGTATTTGTACTATTTGTTATACTACTATTATTTGGTATAGGAACTTTTTTGGTATTTTTGTGTGGTGTTGCACACTTTTTTTCTGGTGTTGTGTTAGACGATGTAGGGGTGGCACAGCAGTGTTTCTTTGTGTTTCTGTGCACGGGACTCAATGTTAGCTTGCTGAATTCTGAGAAGATGTCTTGCTTTTGCTGTAATTAAATTTAATCATATTTTAATTTACCTCCAATACCCTCAATTACCTAATATAAGGAAGGTATATTATGTTTATAGAGGGAGCTAGGTTTATGGATTCATAATAAGCATAATATTATGAATACCTACTTGGGTCCTAACTCCTAAGTAAAAATTTCAGATTTATTCAGATAAAGAGAGATTTCAGATTTATTCAGATAAAGAGATCACAAGACAGAAATAATTACATCAGTACTTATGTGGGACAGTGATTTCCGCACTAGGATTCCCTGTATTGCGGAAATCCCTACCTTCTGTAGGTAACAGAAATAAAGTAGCTTAGAATCAACTTTAATATGCAACTTATTAAAAACTTACTAAATAAATACCTACTTGGGTCCTAAGTAAAAATTTCAGATTTATTCAGATAAAGAGAGATTTCAGATTTATTCAGATAAAGAGATCACAAGACAGAAATAATTACATCAGTACTTATGTGGGACAGTGATTTCCGCACTAGGATTCCCTGTATCGCGGAAATCACTACCTTCCGTAGGTAACAGAAATAAAGTAGCTTAGAATCAACTTTAATATGCAACTTATTAAAAACTTACTAAATAAATACTAATACTAAATATTTTTAGGTTATTTCTAGGTCCATGAATACCGTAAACTTACCATAACATGCTCGATTTCCTTCATCAAACTCTCAGTTTTCTTTTCCAATTGTTTATTAAGCTTTTTGAACTCATTTTCACGAGCTAATAGGTCTTCGGAATCCATTTCTTTAACAACGTAAAATAACCACTAAAACCACAGACTAAAACCACCAAAATTCTGTTCTCCTTACTTTAAGTTTAAAATAACTTGAATGTTTAACAATTATTAAGTTTCCCTTTAAGTTAAAGAGTTGTTATTGCTTAAATCTTAATATTTTTTTGTTGCTTTACTTTTACACAGTACACTACAAACTCGGCCATGTTGCTTACAATCTAATGTCAAGTATGTTATTAAACAAAACTCGTTTCCATGACAACGAGGAACTGAGAGTCAAAACAATGATTAACAATGGTTAGTCAACAGAGTTACCTATTAAGTTTTTCCGTTCTATACAAAAGTGAATGCTTCAGTTTAGTACATAAACAAAGGTTTTTGAATAAAATAAAAATATCTATTGTGAGAAAACGTAGTAAATAACTCTAGATTTGTTGTTGTTGATGAGTAAGTGCTGCCATCTTTTAGCTCCTTTAGGTATAAGGAACACGCGTCAAAAACAGCTGTGCGCGAGCCAATCAAAACTATCTTAGCAAATGTCAATAAATCGACGTAGATTGTTGACAAAATGCTTTGTTTTCCATATGATTTGATTTGGAAAATCCCAGCTATATTTCAGCTAGAAGTAGCATAAAAACCCTGTATTTCGACCGAGAAGTTATGATATCATCGTTTAATTCATAAAAAGCCATTGAGATTAGCTTAAAAATGGAATTCTTAGTTCCCGTGAGAGCGAGAGGTAATGCTGTAGAGCGGGATGTGTATAAAGTTTGTTGTTCAATGTTGAAGTTTGCAATCGATTTACCAATGAGAACGTACTTTGCCCAGCTGAGGCTGACATTTTTTTTTAGTTCTGGTTCGAAGCGAGTGGTGTAAGGACACTCGCGTCGCGTTGAATTATAGTTATTGTTACAAGTAACACATTTGGACTGCGTTTCTACGCATCCGGACATTTTGTTGAGTGCAATAATGTATTTAAAGAGAAAAAGAAACGATTATCGAAGTGTTATATTATAGCGCTAGTGTTCCATTGTCGAGATCAGACGAATCGCTTGCTTCTAAAAAGGTAAAAATCTCTTTGTTACAGTGATTATTTCTATAACATGTTGCTAACATATGCTTAGATTTCTCCGTAACAACCACTTTATAAGTTAATTTAGTTCAAATTAGCTCCGCTTAATATCTTTCCTGTATTTTAGAAAGTTAATCATGAGTGTTCAAAGGTATAATGCAACCATTTTAAAACGGTATTCATTTCATATGAAATCTCGTATTTAAATGATTCATCTTTAATTTGTAAGTGGTTTATTTTGCAATCTTCACGAAGTTCTATTGTGTGAATTAAAAGTTTACCATTCTAATCTAAACAGATAAAATAGTAGGTAAGTACCTATCTATAGGAAGTTAGATCAACTGATTGCATTTCGAAAAAGTGCAATGTTCACTGCAGGTAGCTGAACCTTTTTTTTTCAAGTAAATGCACGCACAGACCATATAAACACAGGTCCATGGAACAAGTTCTTTTTTTTTGTAGACCTAACGGGTCTGGCGAGGTATACTTACAGCTGTTTAGCTTTATTGAAGCCCTAGACACGCCAATTTGAACTTTAACAACACGTGTAGTTAAGTCGAAATAATACTTTATTATATTTCGTTTCATACGAATGACCTTTCGGATAGTGATGGGATACATTTTTATCGATAACTTTGAGTTTGTCGATATTTTGCCCACTATTTGATAAAGTGCTTCAGAAGTTCAGTTAATTTATCGATGAACTGTGAATTCATTGACAATTGACTATAGGTAGACTATAGTAGTACGTAGGTAGGTAAAGTATACTTACCTTATTATAAGTTCATAACTGCGCGTTTGTAGAATAAATAAGTATAATTGAAGTAAGTATAAGAAGTAAAGTTGTTTAGGTGAGTTTTTTGAATGAATTGTGAGGAGTGAGGACATTGGCCCTTTTGTCTGAAAAAGTCACTTATCCAAACAAACCAGGTAACGGGTTCCAACTTCCATACACTAGTAGATTATTGTTACACCATACGATCTGTCGTTCGGTTATGGCAGTGTCACACAAGAACAGGGCAGAGTTATATTCTATAGTGAGCAGAACAGAACCTATAACTGCTTAGTGCTTACCTACTACCTACTGGTATTATTCAACAGGACCTTTTTTTCTTCAACTGCTCACAACTCTGTGTCGCTGCCTTTGTGTGAAACGGCCATAAGCAATGAGCAAAGAATGGTAATCTCCTTGTGTATGGGCCCTTTATATTCAGTCGTTTGATTGCAGTAGCTTGATAAAAAAAATTGGCAGTCATAGGGACTGCTGATAGAAGTGAAAACGAATATTTAAAATATATATATATACAGTTCGTGCGCGAGTTGAATGCAGAGCAGTGGCGATTCCTGGTGGTCAATCTTGGGTTTGCGCTAGTTGATGGTTACTTAGGTATTTTCTCAATAAAATACATTTACCTCATATATCACTGATTAGGGGTAAGTATAGGATTAATATAACTGATATATCCCAGGTTTCCCCGCTACCATCTTAGAGTAGGTACCTACTTACATCATCACCCACCACCTGGTGACATTGCAGTCAAGGGCTAACTTGCACTTACTAGAATAAAGAATACTATTTTTATTTATTTTACACTAGCAGATTCCCGCGACTTCGTCCGCGTGAAATAAGTTTTTTAAATTCCCACGGGACCTCCCTAATTTTTCGGGTTAATCTCGGTTCTGGTACCAAGCCTATGACACTCAAAATTAATAATGTGGCTTTCTATTGGTACCAGAATATTCAAAATCGGTTCAGTAGATCCAGAGATTACCCCCTACAACCTCATAAACTCACAAACTTAACCTCTTCTTTATAATATTAGTATAGTGCGTGTTACATTATAAGGTAGGTACTATGATATCTTCTAAGATATTCATCTGAATTAAATGGTGTAAGGGCAAATTTGATATATTATTAAATACTTGAGATGTGCAATCATTTTATTTTGATAAGGATTAATACTATGATGGTAAAAACACCTTCGCGAGTAAAGCATTGTTTTAGACCAAATTTGAAAATCATAATGACGGCTATTGTGAGACGACCTTAAAAGATAGCTATATGCTGTCGCGGACTTTTTTTTAGAACTTTTTAAGAGGAACAATTCCACTATACATTGTTTTCGTGTAACTTTTGCCATTTACGCAGCGCACGCCACGGAAGCTCTCAGATGAGACAATTTTTTCCGACTTCATCCACATTATTGCAATTTTCGTAGGGATCTTTAATGTTTTTGAAAATAAAATACAGCCTATGTTACTCGCTGATAATGTAGCTTTCTATAGGTGAATTTTTTTTAAAAATCGGTTGAGTAGTTTTTGAGTTTCGGCAAAAGCGAGTAGCTCGCAATGCGCAACTCATAGTGCACGCCTTCGGCCCGTAGTGAGCGGGGAGTAAGCGGGCCAACGGAGTTCGAAGATTCTCGCAGTACGAGCCACGTGGCGATGCGGCGCACGTCACAAGTCACAACTCACAACCAAGGTGCGAGGTAGTCATGGAGCGTGCGTGATTTTAAATAATTATCGATTAACGCAATCATTTAATAGATAAACTTATGTTTTGTGAATGGTACCTATTTCATGTTATAAAATATTAGTATACCTATTAATTAAATAGATCTAGTATAATTGGTAAGTAACTTATTCACAATTATTGGTATTGCGGCGCAAGCTGCGCAATCTTAGGTGAATCGCCACTGATGCAGAGTAAATGTATGTGTCACCATACATTTGCTCTGCATGCAACTCGTGCGCGAACTATACATATATTTTTTTACTTAATTAAAAAAAAAATCATGAAATTTAAATATAAACCTTAACACTAAGGCATTAAAGTTTAAATACCAATGTAGTATATTTATATTTAAGACCTTTTGTCTTCGTAACAACGCGAGCATGTCGGTGTTCGCGAGCATGTCGCTGTTCGCGAGCATGTCGGTCACGCGAATCCACAAATTTACCCCCTTACTTCAAAAATGAACTATATAATAATAACCCGCGAGCACGAGTCTCCCCTCAGACTGGGAAGTGCTTGGCCATAGTCCACTATGCTGGCCAATTGCGGATTGCAGACGTAACGCACCTTTGGGATCATTCCCGCGGGAACTCCTTAATTTTGCGGGATAAAATGTAGCCTTTTATCCTTACCCGGGATATAACCTACTTCTGTACCAAATTTCAGCAAAATCGGTTGAAAAGATGGGCCGGGAAAGCGTAGCAGACAGCTGATAGACAGACACACTTTCGCATTTATAATATTAGTATGGATGACACTCACAAATAATGTGGCTTTCTATTGGTACCAGAATTTTAACCTCACAAACTTTACCTCTTTATAATATTATAGTATAGAAAATCACTTTTTAATATAAATGACGAAATCATGTCGTAAGTTCTTACCATAGGTCGTACTAGTGATTGGGTAATTTTTTATCGATAATTTTTGTCGATGATTTATTATTTGCGAGAACATACAAGTTTAACCAGCGTTTGGCAATACATGCGCATTATACGCCAACTAGATAGCTGATTAGTTTAATTACGTATTCGCCACGCGTTCCCATATGGCCTCGCGCCTAATAATATTACACGTGGATTGAAGAAATAATCTATATCTATATATATAAAATTCAAAGTCCTGACTGACTGACTTATATATCAACGCACAGCCTAAACCGCTGGGGCTAGAAACTTGAGATTTTTACAGTAGGTTCCTTTTGTGGCGTAGGCGCTCACTAAGGAAGAATTTTTCAAAATTCCACCCCTAAGGGGGTGAAATAGGGGTTGAAAGATTGTATAAAAGACCGTCATTTCTCAAGTTATATCCATGAAACTTGGTATACTTAAACTACCGGTAAAAAAATTAAGAAATAAATGTTTCACAGTTTTTGAAAATTCCACTCCCAAAGGGGTAAAATAGGGGTTGAAAGTTTGTATGAAAGTCCTTCATTTCTCAAGATATTTTTCAATTTATATCAACGAAACTATTTATATTTTGGCTTTCAGTAAAAAATAAAGAAGTACGTGTGTCAAAGTTTTTCAAAATTCCACCCCCAAACGTGTAAAATAGGGGTTGAAAGTTGGTATGAAAGTCATTCATTTTTCAAGTTAAAACCTCATGGCTTCAGGTAGAGGTCAAACGGGGTTGGTGGAAAAATCAAAATTACAAGAAAGTATTGATATTTTTAGTACCTATCTGTTGTCAAGTTAAATTAATCCATAATATCTTATTCATAGTAACTAGCAAGATGTTTAGAGCAATTAAAATCGCATTGGTTTAAGTAGGTACATAATATTGTGTTTAATGCTATCCGGTAAGATAAGAAACATTGTTGTCTTCACATTCTACCTATCTTTAATAGGTATTTTTATATAATTACTAGCTGATGCTCGTGTCCTCGTGCGCGTGGATTGAGGTTCTTCGGTTCCGCGGGAACTCTTTAATTTTCCGGGATAAAAAGTAGCCTCTGTGCTATTCCGGACTACAATCTATCTCTGTGCCAAATTTAATTCAGATACGTTTAGCCGTTTTGGCGTGCCTGAGTAACAAACATTCTTCCATCCAAACTTTCGCATTTATAATAGGCATAGCCAAGGCATAGCGCTTAGACTAGCGATTGGCTTTTCTCAGCCCATTTGTTAAATCGATTTTGACGAAATTTGGTACTGAGAAAGCTTGCATAACGGAGACGGACATATATTTTTATCCCCGAAAATCAAAAAGGTTCCCAAGGACTTAAAAAACCTCAGTCCTGACTCCTGGCGGATCAAAGTACCTTAGGCAACTACTTCTTATTAAAAAAGTTTTTGGTAGGCAAGTAACAGTAAGCTAATTATCTTTTATAAACTGCTATCTTTCTACATTCTATGTTATGTCTACGGCTGTTAGTGATGTCCACTTATCGATAAAACGTACGTTTCATTGGTACATTTATCATTGGAACCGTAGACCGACGCGGTCATTCTATAGGATGAGGCCGACAATAGTAGCTTCTACTGTCAAATTGATCAAATGATCAATATGAATGAGCAAGTAGTGTAGTGAGAATAATTTGAAAGATTTGTGTGGTGTGGTGAATATTGCAAGATACACACTGTAACAACATAGATTTAAATCTTGTGGCGAACTTTATAGCGATATTAAATTTCCAGTTCTTTCATTAGAATTAAGACTATAAAAAACTAGCAACCCCTTAAGTATTGACGGAGTTTTTGGATGTAACAATCGCGCGGATGACGATGCCTTCGGTCAGGCAGGTTGATCCGTCATATCGGTCTTCACAGACTTAAACCACTGATCGTTAACCTTAGTTATTTACTATTCAGTTATTTTTAGCACGAAACTAAGCATACCTACAGGATGTTTTTTTGGGAGGGGTCAGTTGAGCGAAAAAAACTATAGGGGACTTGGAAAATTGTTATATATATATGCTAGCTATTCCTAGTTCCTGATAGGTATTAGACTGTTTCTTTACAAAATCTATTGTAATGTACCACAGTAAAATCAGTTTTTTTAGATTCCTTATGAGGTTTTTGAAAATTTTTGAATGCAGTTTTTTATTTTTTCCGAATAGGTACCTTAAAATAAATTCCCGTAAGTATCTCCAATAGTTAAATTTTTTGCCCCCATTAAAACACCCCGTACTTATATTGTAATTTATAAGTACATAACAATATGTTGCAAGATAATAAAGAGCTATTGTTAAAACCTTAATTACTTGCGTATCGTTAGACTGATGACACTTAAGCTAATGAACTTCGGTGGCCTAATTATATTATTTGTTGTTCCTCTCTCTCTTCTCACTCATATTTCTCACTCTTGAGGGTCGTGTCTTCTATCCGATAATCCACCACATATAATAGCAGGGGTATTTTGAGGTAATAATGCTCATATATGTACCTATGTACATAATATGTACACCTCCATTTATAGTTCAGTAATTTTGCTTCATCATTGCGGCTTATTGCCGGTCATCAACTAACCACGAGTCTCCTCAGAATGAGAAAAGTGACCAAGTGTACTTAAGTTAATAAACTTTAGTGGCCTAATTGTATTATTTGTTGTTTCCCTCTCACTGTTGAGGGTCGTGTCCTCTGTCCATCAATCCATCACATATGACAGTAGGGTATTTTTCTATCACATACTTAATATGAGGCCATAATGCGGTGACCTCCATTTTCAGTACAATAATTTTGCTTCATCATTTCGACTCATCGCCTTTTAACAGCTCAGCACGAGTAGTTCTTCATTCATTCATTATCTTGTTGTGTTAGGTGTAACAGGTTTTTGATATACTGCCCCCCGATTATGTAAGAATTGTCGATCAAATGGTAAAGGTTCAGCGTCAAAGTAATATAAACCATAACTGCATTGAATTAGAGCTCAATTTCGTGTATCTATTCTTATACGTTTGAGTATCGTACATACCTAAACGTATAAGAATTGGTACACGAAATTGAGCTTTAATTTAATTCTGTTATGGTTTATTTACTTTGCCGCAGAACTTTAACGATTTCATCGGCCATTCTTACATGATTGGGGGGCTGAATAATAAAATACACTTAATATGGCACAAAACGCAAAAACAAGTCATGGAATCGCGTGACGCATGACACAATACAACTAGGTAACATAATTATATGTGTTTTCTTTGAACCACCATGATTAGTCACGTTAATTTGTTAATGGATTGTAAACTTTATTAGGTCACCGGTAAGGTCCTTAATTAATCTACATATTTCAAGTCGTTAACCTTATGATGTGATGACGCTGCGTTATTAGTTAGGATTCACTGACGACATTCCTGCAGGCTTAGCATGCGCACTAGATATCTCGCGACGAGAGAGAGAGATGTTGTCGTTGCCGGCAAATTTTTCATTTACCCTAACATGCACAAATTCTGGTATATTGCTAGAAAAAATAGTCGGCATGTAAGGGTTCGTAGAGAAAAATACGATAAAAAATATTACTTTTATCTCTACTTTTGACGTAACGAGAAAAGTGACAATGTTAGCTTCGGTAGACAAATTGAGATAAGGGGCAGACATAATTTTACTCGTTTTCATGGTAGCCGTAGAGTATGATTTTCTATAAACGAACACTAATATTATAAATGCGAAAGTGTCTGTTAGACAAACTCAAACTCATATTTTGTCATTTACTTAAGTAAATAAACTCATTAAAATTGCTTTTGAATCGTCGAGTGAATCTACCACTGGTTCAGAATGACATTCCTACAGAGAATAACCAGCAAGAAACTCGGTGGTTGCTCTTTTGAAAAAAATCATTTACAGTAATATTACATCAATGTGTAGATATAAGTAATATATAAGTAACCGCAGTCCAAAGCATTGCTGGAGCGAGTCAAATACATAATCTTTCTCGTATGTTTTGACGACCTCCGTGGCGTAGTGTTGAGGGCCTTAACGTGCGGAGGTCCCGGGTTCGATCCCCGGCAGGGTTTTGAAATTTATAATTTCTGAAATTTCCCTGGTCTGGCCTGGTGGGAGGCTTCGGCCGTGGCTAGTTACCACCCTACCGGCAAAGACGTGCCGCCAAGCGATTTAGCGTTCCGGTACGATGCCGTGTAGAAACCAAATAGGGGTATGGGTTTAATTAACTGCCATGCCTCTAACAGGTTAGCCCGCTACCATCTTAGACTGCATCATCACTTACCATCAGGTGAGATCGCAGTCAAGGGCTAACTAGTAGTGGATTTAAAAAAAAAAAAAAATGTAAAATATAGAAAGAAATTCTGTCATTGTCTATATATGTCTGTCACATATTTACGACCCATCTGTTTAACTGATTTTGACGAAATTTGCTAAAGAGATAGCTTGCATTCGTAGGACTAGGATAAACTTTCATTTTTTTTCATTTCACTTCATTTATTTATTTATTTGCTCAGATTGAAGATATATTGACTTTTATCCCGATTAAAATATAAGAGTTACTAGAGTACTGCAGTATTTAAAAAATACCTAAATCTGCGACTTTTTTGTATTCATTGCATCCGCTCATTCAGTTATGTTGTAACGTTGTACAGTTGTTGTTGGCACTTGCAAGTAGGTCTATTATTTCTCGTATCAGAAAATGTCCTAAATTATGTTGCCAACTCTGTCGTAGTGTAGGTTATTAGGTAAACTATCTCTAAGTTAAGTAAAATACTAGGTTTAAAATTGGTATCCCTTTCATAAAAGGAAAGAAGAAAAGACAGCGCTACATTTAAACCTGTCAATTTATTACGAAGCAGGCCCACAGTCCAAAATGTCAAAACATTCAGCGGTAATGCGAGTAATTCAGACAAAGCCGCGTACAAAAGCTAGTGTTGCTTGAAATCATAATATTATAAATGCGAAGGTGTGTTTGTTTGTTGGTTTGTCCTTCAATCACGCCGCAACGGAGCTTCGGATCGACGTGATTTTTGGAATGGGCATAGTTGAGGACCTGGAGAGTGACATAGGCTACTTTTTATCCCGCGGGAACTCCTTTATTAAAATTAACGGGAAAAACTTAAACCACGCGGACGAAGTCGCGGGCATCAGCTAGTTCTTTAATAAATAAAAAAACAAAACATCGACACAGCGTACTCGACCGCTTTACTAAATTAACGCAAGGTGGATTATATCGATAAATTATTTACCTATTTATCGACAGCACACATGCCTAGTCCAATTTTAGCCCGACTGGGAGTCGAAGCCCTTGCAAAGGTCTGTAACCTCGTAATAGGGCTTGCCTTTTGTTTTTGTTTATTGATAACTAGCAGACGCCCGCGACTTCGTCCGCGTGAAATAAGTTTTTTAAATTCCCACGGGAACTCCCGTATTTTTCGGGTTATTATACCTATAGCCTATGACACTCACAAAATTAATAATGTGGCTTTCTATTGGTACCAGAATTTTCAAAATTGGTTCAGTTCAAAGATTACCCCCACAACTTCACAAACTCACAAACTTTACCTCTTCATAATATTACGAGTAGTATAGACTTATATGATACTAGCTGATACCCGCGACTTCGTCCGCGTGGAATAAGTTTTCTTAATTCCAACGGAAACTCCTTAATTTTCCGGGATAAAAACTAACCTATGTCACTCTCCAGGTCCTCAACTATACCCATGCCAAAAATCACGTCGATCCGTTGCTTTGTTGCAGCGTTTGGAGAAGGAAAAACCAACACACAGACACACTTTCTTTATAATATTACTAGCTGATGCCCGCGACTTCGTCCGCGTGGTTTAAGTTTTTTGATTCCCGCGGGAACTCCTTAATTTTCCGGGATAAAAAGTAGCATAAGTCACTCTCCAAGTTTTCAACTATACCCATGCCAAAAATCACGTTGATCCGTTGCTCTATTGCACGTGATTGAAGGACAAACCAACAAACAAACACGCTTTCGCATTTTAATATTAGTACCTATGATGATTAGGTAGGTATTCAGAATGTTTTTTTTATCTTTAAGCATAGCTGTTGTAGTATACCTAGATTCGCGTAATCATTATCACCAGCCCTTTGTATAATAGCACTAACGTATACCTTTGTTACGTAGGTACATGCATTTAGTCATACACGGGTTATACAATTGCTTATTGTCTTACGTTAGCGTTGTTAATATCTGCAATATTTACTTTACACGCGACATTGCTTCTTTGACCTAGGCACCCGCTAAGAAAGGATTTTTGGAAATTCAACACCTAAGGGGTTAGAAGTGAATATAACTCAAAGAATTAAAAAATACGACTGCCATAGTTAAGTAATAGTAGATTAGTAGCCAAGGGCTGTAAGGCATCAATTGCAGCCCGAGATATTTAGGCGCACGAGCACAGCGAGGGCGCCTATAGTTCGAGGGTGCAATTGATGCTTACACCCTAGCTAACTACTCTGCTTTACATCTCGATTGTGAGGTAAGTAGGTCCTTATTACCCCCAAATGGAGCTTGAAGGTGACCAATTAGCGCTCTAGGGTAATAATGTAGCTAGAAAAGCCCTAGGGCGGTAAGTAATTAAAAAAAAACTCTTCACTCTTTCAAAAAGTTCGCGTACATCTAACCATCATACTTTTTTTAATTACTTACCGCCTAGGGCTTTTCTAGCTACATTATTACCCTAGAGCGCTAATTGGTCACCTACAAGCTCCATTTGGGGGTAATAAGGACCTACTTACCGAATATGAGAGATGTAAATGATATTTTTTTGTGAATCACTGTATATTGAATATATTTTTGGAATCTACTCATCATTTTCTTGATGAAGACAATAAGTATAGTCAATCTCATTTTGGAAAAAAAATCAACTGTTGTCTTTGATGCGGGACCATGGTCACCCTATCAATTTTTTTTTAAATTTTACTAGCCTGTCACCCGAAATAAGCTAAAGATTTTAACGATACCTCATTCATCAAAATCCGTTCAGGCGTGTAGAAGTTATGGAGGAATATACAAACTCACATAGTTACATAATACATACATGAACCCTGAAAACAATATACTCCTTTTTTCAGGCAGTCGTATAAAAAACATTCTGAATGCCTAAAACTAGCAGATGCCCGCGACTTCGTCCGCGTGAAATAAGTATTTTAAATTCCCACGGGTTAATTGTTCGGGTATTATAGCTTATGACACTTACAATAATGTGGCTTTCTATTGGTACCAAAATATTCAAAATCGGTTCAGTAGAGAGAGAGATTACCCCCCACAACCTCACAAACTTTACCTCTTTATTAGGGTTCCGTACCCAAAGGGTAAAAACGGGACCCTATTACTAAGACTCCGCTGTCTGTCTGTCTCCAGGCTGTATCTCATAAACCGTGATAGCTAGGAAGCTGAAATTTTCACAAATGATGTATTTCCGTTGCCGCTATAACAGCAAATACTAAAAATTAAAAAAATATATATATTAAGGGGGGTCCCCATACAATAAACGTGTTTTTTTCGTATTTTTTTGCTCAATATTATAAACGGTAACAGGTAGACGGTTCAAATTTTCACAGAATATTAACTTGTATATTACCTTTCAAAATAAATAATTAAATATCAATAAAGTAAATATTAAAGGGGGCCCCCCATACAACAAACGTAATTTTTATTTTTAATACGTCATAAATCGTAAAACTTACTACAGGTTTGTACGGAACCCTCGGTGCGCGAGTCCGACTCGCACTTGGCCGGTTTTTAATAAAATATACTTTGAGTTTGAGTTTAGAACATTGTAGGTATAGTGCTTATATATAGCAACAGTCAGGTGGCCTAGGTCCGGCGGTCATTGACCCTGACATTGGTCGAGGTCGATGGCTAGCGGTACAAAAACTGATTTCGTTACTTTTTGCGCACCAGCTTATTAACCTGCCGAGTACATAACCTACAATTGTTGTACCACTACAGCCCATTAACGTCCCACTGCTGGGCACAGGCCTCTCATAGGAGAGAGGGAATTATAGAGCTTAGACCCACCACACTGCTCCAATGCGGGTTGGATGTTAGTGATAGTAACCGGGACCGACGGCTTAACGTGCTCTCCGAAGGCAGGAGCGAGGCAGGAGAGTGACATGAGCCTTTTTATCCCGGAAAATTAAGGAGTTCCCGCGGGAATCAAAAAAACTTAAACCACACGAACGAAGTCGCGGGCATCAGCTAGTTTGGAAATAAATGAATGAAATATTCTTTATTGTACACCAAATGAATAAAAAATACATTTAAACAACAACAATAAAAATAAGAAAAGCAAAATCGGTAGGTCCAGGCAACCACGTGTTTACAGGAATAAATATTATAAATGCGAAAGTTTGGATGGATATATGGATGGATGTTTGTTACTCAATCACGCCCCAACGGCTGAACGGATCTGGATGAAATTTGGCACAGAGATAGATTATAGTCTGGAATAACACATAGGCTACTTTTTATCCCGGAAAACGAAGGAGTTCCAGCGGGAACCAAAAAACCTCAATCCACGCAGACGAAGTCGCGGGCATCAGCTATAGGAATATAAAGCCTAGTGAACAAGAGTCGAGAGTGTACGTAAGCTTAGGAATATAATATTTTTTTTACCTTTCTTTCTATATTTACGCAGATGTTCAGGTCAGCATCAGGGAAGGAAGTAGGTACAATGAGATGAGGTAGCATTAGTGTAACGTACGCGCAGTGGGACGCAGAGTCCCGAAATAACGCGTCCTTGCACCCATGCGACTGGACGCGCCGGGTTTACGAACTCGCACGTGCTTCCGTTCTTTATTATTATAAGACACGGTCGCTAGCCCCAATAGGGATGATGTCAACTCAATCAAATCAGCAACTCTTTATCAAACTTAAAAACGCACTTCTAGTATCATTGGAAGTTGTATGAAATTCACAGTTGTGACTTCATAAAATTTCAACGCGCTTTTTTTCTTTAATCTATATTTTAAAATGGTTATCAAAATTAAACCTAACCGAGGATGCGAATTTTAGGTTTTTTGGAAGACCCTCTATTTACAATCCTTTACAATCGTGCATTGTCAAGTCAACATCTCCTGAAGATGCTCCGGTTTCGGAGTGAAACGTACGTTGAGAGTGATTTGGGAAGATTTGTGTGGTGTGGTGCGGTGCCGGTGCGAATTGCTGGGTGGTGGGTGTTCGCATGCTATTGCTGAAGGACACGCACTGTACCACATAGATTTGTCGGCTGTGGCGGATTATAGCGAATTAAACTTCTCGTTCATTCATGACCCTCTATTTAATAATCTGTTAGATTTTTTTTTATATAGGCATCATCTCTATTGACTCTCAATTGAAGGCAAAAGCCGTACGCACCGGCCGAATTTTAATTTTACACACATTTTCAAGGGTGAAATCCTACAACCTCGAGTACATTGACGTTACGGAGTGCATTGCTCTTTTGTGTTACACCCCAGACAAGCAACACTTTGTAACTAAGTCAACACTCAGAAAAGTAAAAATATATATCTATACTGATATTATAAAGAGGTAAAGTTTGTGAGGTTGTAGGGAGTAATCTCTGGATCCACTAAACCGATTTTGAAAATTCTGGTACCAATAGAAAGCCACATTATTTGTGAGTGTCATAGGCTATACTATACTAGCGCACGCCCGCGACTTCGTTCGCGTGGCATAAGTTTTTGATTTCCACAGGCACTCCTTAATTTTCCGGGATAAAAAGAAGCCTATGTCACTCTCCAAGTCCTCAACTATACCCATGCAAAAAATCACGTTGATCCGTTGCTCTATTTCAGCGTGATTGAAGGATAAACACTCTATTTGACGTTGGGGATAGAATTTTCAAAAACTGTGAATTACGTATTTTTTCATTTCAAACCGAAATCCCAAACACCAAGTTTCATGGCTACAGCTTGAAAAATGACGGACTTTCATACAAACTTTCAACCCCTATTTTACCCCTTTGGGGGTGGAATTTCGAAAACCCCTTTCTTAGTGGATACCTACTCTTCACAAAGAACACACCCTCCAAATTTCATGTCTCTAGGACCAGCGGTTTAGGCTGTGCGTTGATATATAAGTCAGTCAGTCAGTCAGGACTTTGAATTTTATATATATAGATTAACCCGAAAAATTAGGGAGTTCCCGTGGGAATTTAAAAAACTTATTTCACGCGGACGAAGTCGCGGGCATCTGCTAGTTTATGGGAAAGCAGAAACTTGACTGACTGACTGGCATAACAAAGTTCTTGACGACCTCCCTAGCGCAGTGTAGAGCGCTGTGGTCTTATAAGTGCTAAGGACGTCCCGGGTTCGATCCCTGGCAGTGATTCGGGAATTTATATTATAATTTCTGATTCGGGGTTTCACAACGCCGGGGAGGTTTAAAGCGAATCGCGGTTATATTTAACCGTGTTGCGTAACTTGAACCGCAAACGCGGGGCTTCTAGAGTTGTAGCGGGTTATAGCTATCGCTTTACAGTTTACACGATATTTTTAACCACCAACCACCAAGAAAAAATATCTAAACTATAACTTGCAAGTTACACTATCCATACTTCCATACTAAGTTATCAATATCTATAAAAGGCTTTGTACTGAGTGACTGACATACGACCTACGTTCTACAGCCCAAACGGCTGAACCACAGAATAGGTAATAGTAGTAAGCTGAACGTAGAATTTTTGAGAGATTTTTTTTTTTTAAATTTATTTTACGGCCCTGGATGTAAGTCCTTTGTAAAGTAGTTGTGTAGTGTAAAGAAGGAATTTTCGTAATTCCACCCCCAAGGAGGTTTAAATAGGCGGCTCAAGTTATATCCATGAAACTTGGTATTTGTGCTGTCGGATGAAAAATTGATGAATGAATGATGAAAAATGTTTTGCACAGCTTTTTGAAATTTCCTTTTTCTTAAGAACCTTAGGAATCTAATTTTATAATCTTAGGAACTCCTTAATTTTCCGGGATAAAAGTAGCCTATGTGACTCTCCAGGTCCTCAACTATAACCGTGCAAACTAAAAAATCACGTTAATCCGTAGCTCTATGCGGCGTGATTGAAGGACAAACCATAAATAAATGCAAACACGTTTCTGCATTTATAATAGGTATTAAGTCTACAGAGCAAAGTAATAAATCTCATTCTGTTGCCAAGGTGTCAGCGAACCGTGGCACTATATATATTAAATAAGTATGTACTAGGTCCTATTGTCGTGTATGTATAGCGTATAGTTAACTAGCTGATGCCCGCGACTTCGTCCGCGTGGATCGAGGATTTTTGGTCCGCTTCCGACTACAACGAAAAAGTATTTTCATCTTTTTGTGACTTAAATATATGAAAGTTAGACATAATATGCTGTCGCTGACTTTTTAAACGACTGCCTTAAAAAAAGGAGTATATTGTTTTCAGGGTTCATGTATGTATGTATGTGAGTTTGTATATTCCACCATAACTTCTATACGCCTGAACGGATTTTGATGAATGAGGTATCGTTAGAATCCTTAGCTTATTCCGGGTGACATACTAGTAAAATTTAAAATAAATTGACAGGGTGACCATGGTCCCGCATCAAAAACTAAATTTGTTTTTTTTTCCAAAATAAGATTAACTATATTGTCATCATCAAGAAAATGATGAGTAGATTCCAAAAATATATAAGACTATATTTCAATATCCAGTGATTCACAAAAAATATCATTTAACTATGGCAGTCGTATTTTTTAATTCTTTGAGTTATATTCACTTGTTTGTAGGCATTATCAAGCTCTACAACTTTTCTCTAGAACTCAATCATATTATATTATATCTCATTGTTATGGCAGCGGTCGTAAGAAACGGTTTTCGTCGACCGTTTTTCTCAGACTTACTTTTCAAATCCGACTACTACGAAGAAGTCTTTTAATTTTTTGGGTTAATATATAGCCTACTAGCTGATGTCCGCGACTTCGTCCGCGTGGATTGAGGTTTTTCGGTTCCCGCGGGAACTCTTTAATTTTCCGGGGTAAAAAGTAGCCTATGTGCTATTCCAGACTATAATCTATCTCTGTGCCAAATTTCATCCAGATCCGTTCAGCCGTTGGAGCGTGATTGAGTAACAAACATCCATACATCCATACATCCATCCAAACTTTCGCATTTATAATATTTATTTGATGACACTCACAAATAATGTGGCTTTCTATTGGTACCAGAATTTTCAAAATCGGTTCAGTAGATCCAGAGATTACCCCTACAACGTCACAAACTCACAAACTTTACCTCTTTATAATACTTATTAGTAGTTAATGATCTGTTAAGGTGATGACGCCATCAGTTTTTTGCTTGGCAGACCGCCTGGTGTGGGGTGACCTTCGTATGCACCTAATAGGAATCGGACAGACACCACAGTTTCTATACAGAATATTTATTAGCAGTTAATTTTTGAAGAGAAAACTTCTTTAGCCGCGTTGAGCACTTTTTGGTAGGGGGTAAACTTGTGGATTCGCGTCACCGACATGCGACATGCTCCACGCCGACATGCTCACGTTGTTACGAAGACAAAAGGTCTTGAATATAAATATATAATAGGTACACTCCTTTAGAATCGATTTGCATATATAAGCCCGGGGCTTGAAAATTTATGGGGAGTAAAATCAAAATTTCTCCGTTACGTTACTGACTTTATGTTTCCATGGTAACACTTGTTTATGTTTCCATGACTATGTAATGTATTTTTAAGAATATAAATTATATAATTAATATAAATAGATGTATCAAGCAAGCATGCTTTCAGTTACATTCGTTTCATTTACCCTCATGTACTAATCTACATATTTTATAATCGTTCGTAAATAGTAAACTCCATTCGTGCGTCGTCGTCTGACACACTTTTTTATGCACTTAAGTTAGCCCTTGACTGCGATCTCACCTGAAAGTAAGTGATGATGCAGTCTATGACAGTAGCGGGTTCACCTGTTTAAAACATGGCAGCATATGAAACCCATACCCCTGTTCGGTTTTTACACGGCATCGTACCGGAATACTAGATTGCTTGGCGGCACGTCTTTGCCGTAGGGTGGCAACTAGCCACGGCCGCATCCTCCCACTAGGCCAGACTAGGGAAAATTCAGAAATTATAAATTCCCCAATTGACACTGCCGGGGATCGAACCCGGGACCTCCGCACGTTAAGACAACAGCGCTCAACACTGCGCCAGAGAGGTCGTCAAAATTGTTATTAGGTACAATTGTGGCCAATTCTGTTCAATACAATATCTAAACTAAAATTACAGCTCTAAATCTAGTGTTTCCCCTTTCCGCACGGAGTATTATGAAAGGGATAGCAATATAAATAAAGGTCATTTTAGTTTAGTTTAGAGATATTGTACCTACCAGAGAATTGGCCCTAATTAATCTCACGGTTGACTATGGCATAAACCCTACTCCACAGATTCCATGACAGGTATAATCATACTTCATACTAATATTATAATTAATGCGAAAGTGAGTTTGTTTGTTTGTTGGTTTGTCCTTCAATCACGCTGCAACGAAGCAACAGATCGACGTGATTTTTAGATGGGTATAGCTGAGGACTTGGAGAGTGACATTTTTATTCCGGAAAATTAAGGAGTTCCCGTGGGAATTGAAAAAAACTTATTCCACGCGAACGAAGTCGCGGGCATCAGCTAGTATGCAATCATTAATCAAAGCATTCTGAGAGGAGAGTGATTAATAGGCGACAGTAGAGAATCAGTAGAGACTATTGGGAGTCGGCTATGTGTTTTAATCCATACTTACGACCTCCGTGGCGCAGTGTTGAGCGCTGTTGTCTTAACGTGCGGAGGTCCCGGGTTCGATCCCCGGCAGGGTCAATTTGGGGATTTATAATTTCTGAATTAATCTGGTCTGGCCTGGTGGGGAGCTTCGGCCGTGGCTGGTTGCCACCCTACCGGCAAAGACGTGCCGCCAAGCGATTTAGCGATCCGGTACGATGCCGTGTTATAGAAACCGGGGGTATGGGTTTAATATAACTGTCATGCCCCTAACAGGTTAGCCCGCTACCATCTTAGACTGCATCATCACTTACAATCAATGAGATCTTCAAAATGACAGTTTAATATCATGTACCTTGACGTTCCTAAAATAAGGATTATAATAATTATTCTAAAACACGAAAGTCAACAATAATGAAACAATATTGCTTGAAGCTTTAGCAGTAAGGCATATAGTGGGCATATTCTATGAGTAGGTACCTAAATATACTATGAATATTATTATGGAGTTGATAAAGTATATAACTTGAAAGTTAATTTTTCACGTACATATTCAGTTTCCAATGTTCAGCTCTGCATGTTAATTTAACAGATTTTCTCGTTGGAAAATCGCATGACGCTTTACCCCTCCGCCCTGTCTAGACGAGTACGCACTCTATAGCGGCAACAGTTGATTTCACTCGACTAAACCCTACCCTACACTTTTTCTGCAGTTTTGAGTTTTTCGTCTGTTTTGAGTTTAGTTTGTTTTTGGACAGCGCACGGTGCGGACGTGCGGCGTGCGTATGTGAAAAATAATTTATTTAAGTTAACATTATTTTTGTATGAATTTTATGATACTATCGTATTAGATATATAGAAAGATAAGTAGATGATAGTTGAATACTTTATTGCACACATAAAAGAATACAAAGTAAAGTTAACTAAAAACAAGGTATGCAAAGGCGGCCTTATTGCTTACTGAGCAATCTCTACCAATCTCTACGTATTATATCAGCCAAACACGATTGAGATGTAGGAATGAATGATACAGCTTTTCCGTAATATCGATTGTTCATCGGAACAAAGGACATGTCATGTTGATTTACAATCACATGTTCAAACTTTAATCATTATTTTTTACTAGTTTTTAATCATTAGTTACTTTCCTCATATTTGATGTGAAAACTAGGTAGGTATTTATAAATATTGTTTAACTCTTCAAAAATACCCCATGCGTCCTCAGACTATAAGTATAGGCCCTCGCTTCGCTCGTGAGTCGTGCATACAAAAACGTCTCGGGTGTAAGTGGATTGCAAAACACACAGTAAATTGTTGAAAGACCTCTTTTAACAATTTACTATTTGTTTTCTGAGAAAAAGTTATAAGGAAAAGCACAACTATGCGTTTTAGTCATTGATGTAGAATTTTAGTACCTATACTAGATTTCCGATTAGCGCTTAAAATTGGGCCCGAGAAGTAACAGCACATAATCCGAGAGTGCTCTTATGTGACATTAGTATGGTCCAACCATAGCCAACATAACGAGGCGTCAAAATGCTGCAGTGCTCCTTTAAAAATTGTTCTAATTTCCACCGGAACACTAAAACTTCGGAGGGAATATCTTTTTTTCGGCAAGTTTATATCAATAAATGTTTTTCATGTAGATAAATAGATTCAAACAGTAAAAAACTATTAGGCAATGTTATTGTTATTGTTTGGCCAATGTTTGTGACAACGTGTCAAATATTGTAACAAATATTGATTTTTCGGCAAACAGGGAATGCATGGAGTAATATTGGTACTTTAAAAGTTTTGTTGTTTGTAGATTCCCTAGCAATCCATTTAGTTGTGCAGAATGGAAAGCTATAGTCGCGAAAGAAAGAGGAGTAGAGTTTTTTCATCCATCCAAAAGTACATATATATATGTTCAATACATTTTGATAAATTTGATATTACTGAAAAACACGCAAAGGCGTCGATTACTAAGAACAGCAGTTCCCAAATTTCAGGTATTTATCATAAACTATATAAAGTCCGCGACTTCGTCCGCGTGGATACATATTTTTTGATTCCCGCGGGAACTCAGTAATTTTCCGGAATAAAACGTAAATGTCCTTCCCCGGGATGCATCATGCAACCTATTTCTATACCAAATTTCATCAAAATCGGTTGAAAAGATAAGCAGTGAAAGCGTGGCAGATAGACACACTTTCGCATTTATAATATGAGTATGGATAATAAGTTTATAATATGAATATAGCTCGCAAATTTTATGATTTTTTTTATTAAATAAATCAAATCAAATCAGCAAATCTTTAACAATTTTGAAAACGCACTTCTAGTAAGTATGGAAGTTGTATGAAATTCACAGTTGTGACATCATCAAATTTCAACGCACTTTTTTTTAAAATCTATATTTTAAAATGGTTATCAAACTTAAAACTAACCGAGGCTGTGAGTTTTAGGTCTTTTGGAAGACCCTCTATTTGATAATCAGTTAGAAATAATCTATTTTTTATATAGGCATCATCACTATTGCGATCAGTATAATTACCTTCATAAGACTTAGATTTTTAACCATACTGTATAACACATATAAGCAGTAGTACATAAATGTCAGCTTTGCGTTTAAAATTGAATTGAATTTTTAGAAAAAATAAAAGATTGTGACTAATTCCATGTACTTCACTCGGTCAGTTCATTGGCGGGATCGCCATATTGGAATTATTGACATTAATTATTCGTGCAAGTTTTAAAGAGAGTACAAATATATTTTAAACCAATTTAATTATTCGCCCACTTCTGAAATTATGCTCACATAAGTGAGCAGATAATAAACCTTCGACTAAAAAAATATTCTGCAACTCCATGTCTCCATTGTTCCAATTGTTGAATTTTTCTTTTTTGCGCTTTTCTAGGAAGACAAAAGGTCTTAAATAGAAATATGTTAAAATCATAAATAATCTTACATATTAAGTTATAAGGTTTATAATAAATTGTCATTCTTGATATTGATAATGTAATGACAAGAGTTGCTTCTAGTTCCAAAATAGAGTAAAGGTACCAATTTGGCAACGAATGACGTACCTTATTGCCTACATATTTAGTTTTATTTTAATAATAAATATTTTTGTACATATTTTAAAAATGACTTTTTATTTTGGATTGAAAGGTTATTGCTACCTTTTCTCTGATGACAGAATGTCTTAAAAATTAATATTTTCCAATCTCTATGTAGCTTTATGTGTTAGTATTAAGGTGCATAATTAACGGAAGTTGTTGCTAATATAATACCTTTTTCTACATTTAACAGTCAGATATTCAAATGTTTATGTGTTGTCAAATTGGGACATTTTTGCGATAATTTTTGTTCGTGACCCTGTTTCTATTACTAATTCTATTTCAATGGTTTTAGTAGTTTTTTTGTAAAGAATATTCCAAAAATGCTTATTAAGTTTTGAAAAACAACCAGTTTTGCGAGTATTACGAATAATTTAGGGTAGCCGTGTAACTGACCTATAAATTGAGTGCCAGTGGCTCCATTTATAGGTCAGAAGTCAGAACGGCCGATATTGATTTTACTTTAAAATTTAAAAGCAGAGAACTCATTGTCTATGTTTAGGTTCTAATATGAGCGAATCTATTATATCCACACTTAAATTTTAAAAGGCAAAGTGTGTCTGTCTGCTACAACTTTCACTGGCCATCTGATCAACGGATTTTGAAGAACTTTTTTGCAGAGATAAAACTTTCTATTTTTAAAATGTTTAATGAAACAAACTACTACTACTACTTTTATCCCGGAAAATTAAACAGCTCCTGCGGGCATCAAAAAACCTTAATCCACACGGACGAAGTCACGGGTATCATCTAGTTTTAGTATCCACTTCCATTTCATTTATTTACTATCAAATAGATTTCAGAGTTCAAAGTTTATATCATACACTATATTGCACTCCCTTTCCCCCTCACCCTGTCTAGACAGGCAGGTAGGTAGTCTATAAAGCAACAGATGATTTCAAAATGCACTTTCCAAATTCAAAATCTTCAGTTTGGTGTTTGACGTCGCGCGGTTAGGACGTGCGCGCAGTGTTCCGCGTTTCATATTCGTCGTCTTATAAAATAAAATTAACATCGAAATCTTTTCATTTACTTACATAAATAAATTTACTTATTTATCTATATTTTATTAATACATATTGGTTCCCTTTCATTTATAACAAGGATATTTTTTTTGTTTTATTCATGATATTTTTATTTCTTTTCTATATTTTACTTACTTGTTTTGACTTAGTCAATAAAACTTTTAAAAAATCCTAGCTGATAATATTATTATTATCAGCTAGGATTTTTTAATTATTTATACTATTTCCTATTTGACACCTGTCAAGAAGAAAAAACTTTCAAAACTGTAGTGTGATGAACTTACATGAAAATTTACTGGCTTTTTATGGATATCTATATCATACACTAGGCGATGCCTGCGACTTGGTCTGCATCGATTTAGGTTTCACAAATATCTTGGTTAAACTCGTTTATTTTCCGGGATAAAAATATCCTTTGTACGACTCCAGGATATCCGTGAATCCGTTCAGCGGTAAAAAGTAACAGACGTGTAGACAGTCAAAATTTCGTATTTATAAGACGAGTATTGGGTAGTACCTAAATGGTGCAGCTTATGGTTTGATACTTTGGATAACTTTTTAATCGATATTTAATTATTAATTATTGTCAAATCTGTAATCGATATGAAGTTCGGACATCACTAAACCCATCTGTCATATTCACATAAATAGGTGTGTAAAAGTGTAATAGATTTGGTGTGGTTGTTGAACCCGAGTGCAATGCCACTGTTTGGGTTCAACTATGAATGAACCTATTGCAGATATGTATATACTGAAATTGCCGACTTGTAACAAAGGAATATAAAACTTGTAGAGTTGGTATATTTTTTTTAATGAATAATAAACTTACGATAGCGTTCCTTTGAGAAATTAATATTTGATACTTAAAACTCAACATAAATAATATGCAAGTAAGTATGCAAGATTTGGATCGTTGGAATTTTAAATCGAATCGAAGAATTTAAAATAAAACGAAGATTTAAAAAATTCTAACGCTTTTATATTATTAATGGTATGGTATTGTGTATGGTATTTCTTATTAATATTATTATGGTATTTTTTTTATGTTAAAACACACATTTCTACGCCACACTGTGGCAGGATACAAGAAGCTTTCTATAATGTAATACCTTTTTGTACTATATTCACAAATTAATAAATTAATATGATTATGACGAGACTTGAGAATACAGGGTGGTCCAAATAGTGACGTCCAAAGAAAAACTTTAGATTCCTCGTGCCTAGACCTATCAGAAAATACCCCATGTACGAGTATGTTCAGCGATTTTTGATAGTTTACGAGTTATAATTTTTTAAAGTTTTTTTGCGAGATTTCTGAGGGAGTGAGTGTTAAACTCAATTTTAATATAAGAATCAAATTTTAAGTTCAGTTTCCGCCTTACCACCTTTGAAGTCCGATTTCTCTCAATAATGCCCCCTAAAGTATCAAATTTTTTGACTAATAAGGGAAGCTTAGGAACCCGAAAAGTTTTTAAAATTAGTTTTAAGTGACGTGGACAGGTTTAAGTATTTTTAACCTAAAATTGAAAATTCGACTCTACCTCTGTCGAACGTAAACTTTTCACTTACGACCAAAAATTTCGGCCATTCTGTAAAATTTGAAATAAAGTTAACATTTCCCATTTTACCCACGACGGTACGGAAATGGTATATTATGTGTTTCCCCTCGGAGGTTTGTTTTCTTGTGATAATTTTCCAACTTCACCGGTCTACTTATTTTGAAAAAATATATTTTGAATTACTTACTTAAATCCACAAACCAATCTGGCCCAGTGGCAAAAATTAGAACAAATTTTTATGACTGTTTGATTTTTGTTTTTTTTTAATATTTTATTTAGCTGTCACCGGGAATAACTTTAATAAACAAAAAACATTAAAATATGACATTATGATATATCTGTTGCGAATCTGTGCTATTAATTATGCTGACAATTTGTTTTTGTGAATAATATGATCAATTACTGATCATCCGTCAAACATGTTCTGTTTATTTGGATGGAGTAAGTATATTTGGTATTTACTTACCTATATCATGTAAGTTACATGTAAGTTAGCCCTTAATTAGGATGTCTAACAATGATCTTTTATATTATACTAGCTGATGCCCGCGATTTCGTCCGCGTGGATTGAGGTTTTTCGGTTCCCGCGGGAACTCTTTAATTTTCCGGGATTAAAAGTAGCTTATGTGCTATTCCGGACTATACCTAATCTATCTCTGTGCCAAATTTCATCCAGATCCGTTCAGCCGTTGAAGCGTGATTGAGTAACAAACATCCACACATCCATACATCCATCCAAACTTTCGCATTTATAATATTTATTTGATAAACTGTCCAACCTAACCGTAATGGCCACTTGGCCTGTGGCCAACAATCAATCTATATATATATAAAATTCAAAGTCCTGACTGACTGACTGACTGACTTATATATCAACGCACAGCCTAAACCGCTGGGGTTAGAAACTTGAAATTTTGACAGTAGGTTCCTTTTGTGACGTAGGTGCTCACTAAGAAAGGATTTCTGAAAATTCCACCCCTACGGGGGTGAAATAAGGGGTTAAAGTTTGTATGAAAGTCCGTCATTTCTCAAGTTATATCCATGAAACTTGGTAAATCGGCTACCAGTTAAAAATAAAGAAGTACGTGTTTCACAGTTTTTCAAAATTCTACCCCCAAAGGGGTAAAATAGGGGTTTTAATTTTATATGAAAGTCCTTCATTTCTCAAGCTAAAACCATGAAACTTGGTATATGAGCTGCGGGTTTAAAATGAAGAAATACGTATTTCACAGTTTTTGAAAATTCGACCCCCAAAGGGGTGAAATAGGGGATGAAAATTGGTAAAAAGTCTTTCATTTCACAAGTTATAGCCCTGAAACTTGGTATTTGGGCTTCCGATTTAAAATTATGAAATACGTATTCCACAGTTTGGAAATTTCTATCCCCAAGGACGTTAAATAGAGAGTTTGTCCATCAATCACGCCGCAACAGAGCAACGGATCGATGTGATTTTTTGCATGGGTAGGTATAGGTGAGGATCTGGAGAGTGACATAGGCTTCTTTTTATCCCGGAAATGAAGGAGTGCCTGTGGGACTTAAAAAACTTATGCCACGCGAACGAAGTCGCGGGCGTCCTCTATCTTAATATATATAAATCTCGTGTCACAATGTTTGTCCTCAATGGACTTCTAAACCACTTAACCGATTATAATAAAATTCGCACACCATGTGCAGTTCGATCTAACTTGAGAGATAGGAACCGAAAAACCTCAATCCACGCGGACGAAGTCGCGGGAATCAGCTAGTATATTATATATTTTATACTAGCTGATGCCCGCGACTCCGTCCGCGTGGGGGTTTGAAATATAGATAGTAGCCGATTCTCATACTTACTGAATATGCATAAAAAATTTGGTAAAAATCGGTCAAAAAAATTTAGGTACACTGTCCACTTATTGTCGTCCGAATCATAAAGAACATTATGGTGATAATCAATTACGGTATCTTAAAACTAAAGCTACGAGGGTTCCTAATGCGCCCTGGTCTGAGAAGAGCCCACAACAAACTCAGCCGGGTTTTTTTATTATCATCATCACCGCCTCATAGGCCTTCTATTGGAATTTGGAGGGGTCCCAGGCTTGAATCCCGGTCATGTGCTAATAAGCACTACATTTTCTAGGTTATGTGCGTTTTAAGCGACTCCCTAGTGAGGAAACCTGAATTTTCTGAAAAGTGTGCGAAATCTGACGATACGCATTTGGACAACGTGGTGAAAACTATGTAATACTTTACATAGTTCACCATGTGACGGCTTTGATAGTGATTTTTGAGACGGCGCGGCGCAGTGGTAATAAAAAAACCCAGCTGAGCTTATTGTGGGCTCATCGCACACCAGGGCGCGTTTGGAATCCTCGTAGCTTTAATTTTCTGATAACGTAAATGATTATAACCATCACTTTAACAAGTGCTTATCAAGTGAATCTACTACTGGTTCGGAATGCCAATTCAATGCACTCCATGCAAGCAGTGATGAGTTAGCCAAAACTCTGAATAGTCTACTTTTCCAACTGTTTTAACATTTGGACTAAGTAATATACAGCTTTAGATGAAGTAGTTATATATATTACCTAGATGCAGGGAACCTTTGTCGTCTGTACGTTGACCTAGGTTCGGTCTAGATTAGATTTACCTACTCCTTGTGGGCTAGACGGTGGCTGCTTCCGTGTGTATATGGAGGTGGGGTTTTTGAAAATCTTTGTAAAAACCTTTTACTCCATCACTATTCACCTGGTCTTTCTCTATACGTTCTTGGATTTTCCGGGATAATAAATAGCCTAGGTCACTTTCCAGGTCTTTCGCCTACAATTCGCATCCTCGGTAGTTTTAAGTTTGATAACCATTTTAAAATATAGATTAAAGAAAAAGTGCGTTGAAATTTGATGACGTCACAACTGTGAATTTCATGCAACTTCCATTCTAGATGTGCGTTTTTAAGTTTTATAAAGAGTTGCTGATTTGATTGAGTTGTCATCATCCCTATTTTATTTGAAGCGGCCCTCTGGGTACATAGATATGGAATAATATTCCACCTCCTTTTTATTTCAACAAATAAAAATAAACTTGTAATGCCTGCTTCTAGGCTTAGTAAAACTAGCAATTCATTTGTTGGAAAGAGTGTCCGCTTCTACAATAAGCTCCCAGAAGACATGTTGAAGATGTCTCTGAATAAGTTCAAAGTTAATGTAAAACGTAAACTCATTGGAAAATCCTATTACCATGTGAAGGATTACTTAAATGACAAGGAAGCTTGGCAATAATTTGCTCTAATGGCTATGATAGTTCCTTAGTTAAGATGATTTGTGAGATGGTGATAATGAAAAAAAAAAAAAAAAACCCCCAGCTGAGTTTGTTGTGGGCTCTTCTCAGACCTGGGCGCGTTTGGAACCCTCGTAGCTTTAGTTTTAAGATACCGTAACAGATTATCACCATCATATTTTTATGTGACTGGACGTCAATAAGTGTAGTGCATCTACCTAAATTGAATAAATATTTATGACTTATGACTTATGACTTAATGTAAAAAGCTTAGCTTTACATGAAGTAGGTATGTAGTATGTACCTAGATGCAGGGAACCTTTGTCGTCTGTACGTTGACCTAGGTTCGGTCTAGACTAGATTTAGTCCCTGTGGACCAGACGGTGTTTGTTTTCCGCGTGTAATATGCAGGCGGGGTGTGGTTTTCAAAATCTGTTTCTAAACCTCTACTATCGAACCTTTTCCTAATTTTCCTGATAAATAAATTCTCACTCAATTGAAGTTAAAAGCAATAAACTACTCGTATCAATGGAGAAGTTACATGATGGTGTGAATATCATATTTAACGCAACGGAAGTAAAATATAAATAAATAAATAAATAGATTTTATTTTGTCTTAATTTTCAGACGTTTCAGACGTTTCAGATATAGATTAAGGGCTAATTTTTCAATCGTCAGATAAATTTTATTGGAGGAATAAATTTGACGTTTTGGCAGATTTTCAATACAAAACCTGTCAAAATGTCAAATTTATTCCTCCGATAAACTTTATCTGACGATTGAAAAATCAGCCCTAAAACTAATAAATCAGTGTTTTTTTTAAATCCATCAATACATGACTGAGAAATTATTATTTAATAAGTTTAATTATTTAATGTACACCGATGGCTGTATCTTACTTGAGTGAGAAATTTTGTGAGTTTTAGATTTAATACTTCAAAATCATATTCACACACAAATTAAGTGGTTTTAATTCAATTAAGTCACGTTAAATCCATTTCTTTCTCTTATTCGGCTTTATAAAGTCGATTGTTAAGAAAGATAGAAGAAGAAAAATATTAAAAATACTTCAAGACTTGGTGGAATGACCTGAAGGTATACTTCGACGACTACTACTGGAACTCCTAGACACGTTGAGCTAAATGTATCGAAGTAGTCGTCGAAGTATACCTTCAGGTCACTCCACCAAGTCTAGAAGTATTTTTAATATTTTTCTTTCCAAAATTTTCAGGTGAACATATCTCTTAACAGATGGTATTTTTTAAAGACAAAAAATCGGGATACATACAGCAAAAAATGTACCGAAAGTCGCGATGTTTTGTGCGAAGAGGTGTTGGAAAATCATTTTTATAGTAGGTTTAAATAAAGATTTTTAACAATGTCATCTCCAAAAATTGGAGATAAAGGATCAATCTATGTGTAGTAATTTTTAGTTCCATTTTATTTTGTCTGACTTAGTCACAAAATGTACCGACAGTTCTAATATATTTTAACGGATTTGCGGAAATACGTCCTTAAGGTCGTGTGCCGTCACACGACCGTAATGCAAGCGCAACTTTAAAGTTCCCTAACTTTTTCATTTGTTGAGATATTTTAATGATTCTTTCATATTTTTGTTTTATTTTGTCTTAATTTTCATAATAAATTTAAAAAAAAATGGAAAATTCTCCATTGTTATAACGGTGAAGGAAAACATTGTGAGGAAACGTGTAAGTCCGAGAGTTCTGCATAATGTTCTCAAAAGTGAGTGTAGTAGAGCGAATCCGCAATTGATAAATGATTTATTTATTTCACGTAGGTCAACTAGTGTTGACAAGAAAAATATAGAGAGATACCGTACCTCTAGGACCTAGGTGCTACATCATGGTATCATCATAATATCTGTAATTTGTGTATGCGGCGCCCCACTGTATGAACATACACAGCTTACGCTGTGATAAAACTTATAACTCCTCTATTAAGACGATACGGGAGGGCGGTTTCCCCATACAATCGTGTTAGTCTGTTTTCTCCGTGTATAATAACTAGAGAAAATATTTTTGCACCATAAAATCTTTATGTGTCCGTGCCATGTCCCTATGTTTTGCTTTTTCGATAAATTAATAATCTTAAGAATATGGAACCTTAAACATTGCAAAAAATGGCCCAGTTTTCGCGTCATCATCAGATATCCCGCAAATAAATTTGACGAATATAGTCAAAAAAAGGAAAAACATACCGACATAGCCTGAGTCCTTCTTAAATTATTCTTGCAAAAAAAATTAAAATCGGTTCTGATTTGGATGAGGAAACAGGAAAATACGAGAGTAAGAATTCGACTGTTTTTCATAGGTATTAACGGTCCAAGCTGCAGTTTTCCCTATCGGGTGTTATGGAATTCTATTCGAGGAATAGCGCGACGGCAATATAATTGTTCAAGTTATAATATTGTTCAACCTATTCTCAAAGTTTCCCTTTCATGCCATATCCTCTTAAGAGTGCGTGAAACAAAACATAAGTAGGTATGTTGTGCGAATATCACGGAGATAGCAGATAAGTCAAGTGATGGCAACGCAACACACTTTCACATTCGCACAATTAGCTACAATGTTGATGACCTCCCTGGCGCAGTGGTGAGAGCTGAAGTCTTACATATGGGAAGTCCCGGGTTCGACAGGTCGATTTGGGGATTTGTGATTTCTGAATTATCTCTGCTCTGGTCTGGTGGGAGGCTTACCACACTACAAAGACGTGCCACCAGGCGATTCAGCGAAGGGTTAGTGTGGAATAACACATGTGTTATTCCAGACTATAATCTATCTCTGTGACAAATTTCATCCAGATCCGTTCAGCCGTTCTGGCGTGATTGAGTTACAAACATCCATCCATCCATCCAAACTTTCGCATTCATAATATTAGTAGGTATAGATAAAATTAATGAATTGTTCTAATCCTTCGTCGTCGTCGTCTCAACCTATAGACGTCCACTGCTGGACGAAGGTCTCTTGCATGGATTGCCACAGAGCACGGTCTTGTGCCGCTTGTTTCCAGCGGCTCCCAGCTGCACGCTTGGGATCGTCCCTCCCCCTAGTTGGGGGTCGTCCAACGCTGCGCTTCCCGGTGCGAGACCGCCCGTCAAGCACTTATATCGGTTCTACGAACTATGTGCCCTGCCCATGGCCACTTAAGCTTGGCGACTCTTCGAGCTATGTCAGTTACTCTGATTCGCCTACGGATCTCCTCACTCCTCATTTGATCACGCAGGAATACTCCGAGCATAGCTCTCTCCATCGTCCGCTGAGTGACCCTAGCCTTCCTTGGGGTGGTTAAGAATTTTGGGAAGGCTTTGAAATTGTAAAGAAATTATTTTAATTAAGCTTTCCTTCTTTCCAGGTGAGTGCGATGGTCTCCGGGAGACGGATGAAAATCCGAAGAAGGATATCGATGAGGCAAGTGTAAAAAAGTTAATATTTAAGTAGAGCTAGACGTGGCAGGCCAGTTTTTTTTACCTACAACGGAACTGAGACGGTATATTATGTGTTCACTGTTTGCCCTAAGAGATTGTGCGTTTGTATGTTTGTTTGTGCACTTTTTGTTACCATTTTCCTGGAAAACTACTGGACCCATTATTATGCGGTTTTTTGCATTAGATATGCATAACTTCTGAGAAGGTTCTTAGATATTTATTTAGGCCATATTCTATCACGCTGGGCCGACCGAGTTGCGGTTTTTGGTTTTATATATGCGCACGTCTGACCAGCTCTAGTTATAAGCACAAAGGAGCGCTGCAAGTTCGTCGTGGGTTTTTTAAAAAATTTAATTTTATTACTTGTTTCTTTTTTTATTTAGATTTTTATTAATTATGTAAATAGGCCGCCTTGATGTAGTATTAAGTTAACTAGATATTTCTTATCTATCTATCTACTTATTATGTTTTTCTAAGCTGTTGCCATATGTTGAGATATATTTTGACGACCTCCCTGGCACAGTGTTGACCGCTGTTGTCTTAACGTGCGGAGGACCTGAGTTCGATCCCCGGCAGGGTCAATTTGGGAATTTATTGAGCGTTTGATCTTCTCTGTGACAATCGGGCAAATGAGCTTTTTTTTCTTTAGCCCATTTTACCGGTAACTGGTAACTTAAAAAAAAATTACCAGGACTATAGTAACGTGAAGAGGATTCGCACAGTTCGCTCGCTGACGACCAAACAAAATGGCGTCTCGTCAATACCGTAATACTTTCACTAGCACACTTCGTCCGGCCCAGATTTATGTGAAACACCACCGCTCAGGTTTTATGCAACCCTGGTAAACGGCTTGTTACTTTATTTATGTTGCAATTTGCACGCGACTTTCATTGCCTTTTCTGGTTGACAGGCGCTACCTTACCGTGTAGGAAGTTGTAGGACCCGGTTTCGATTCCTGGTTGGGTTGCTAAAGAAGTTCTGATGTTGGTTCTAATACTAGTAGTAGTAGTTGTAGTTGGTTCTAATAGTAGTTCTTATACTCGTATTTTATGTACGTGTTGGTAACATTGACTTATATGTATAGTATACATATTATAAGTCAATGGTTGGTAATAATAAATTCACCATGATTTTACAATGTCAGTTTTCTCGCAATTTATCCCTCTTGGTGGCGCTACGTAGACCAAAACTAGACCGAAATCAATTTAGAAAGCAAATTTTTAATTCTGGCAAGTAATGATGTGGAGTAGTGATGTACTAAGGTGGAGCGCGCTTGCTCATAAAATATTAGAAATAAGTAGAAGTTAGATTTTCTCTTGCCGGGGATCGAAACCGGGTTCCCCTACTTATAAAATCACTGGCCACAACGCTCACACCATTGTGCCAAAGTTTTAAGTTAAAAGTTTTAGGTAAGTATCATTATCAGTGTTAAAGGGAAGTGGTATCGAAATAGTCACTGGTAGTGGTAACGTTATCATAACGGTTAGGTATATTTGAATCATTTTCATGAATCACGCGGTAAAATCCTGAAGAGACAGATGCCTAATGCCCAAGTCACTATCGTTTTGCTGACAAAAACTGTTAAAAATATTAGACAAAGGTTTCCTACTTTCTCTGTCTACGGTTTTTGTTTTATGTAACTGGACGACTTGTGATCATTAAATCCATACTCATCTGTAATGTAAAGTGTGTTTGTCTGTCTGCTACGCTTTCACGGTCCATATTCTGATCAACCGATTTTGTAGTAAAGGCGCTTTTCGAGCTCTATCTCTCTGCGTCGTATTCCTCATTACTGAGGGTCGTGACCCCTTTCAATTAATCGCATACTGGTAGGAGTTTTCTTGGGATAATAATGCGGTGGGTTCCCACTTCCCACATCCTTCCGCTTACGACTCGACTAAAGAGTATTAAAACTCTTTTAGGTTTTTGTAACGATTATCATCAGATGTTAGTGATAATAACCGGGACCGACGCGACGGCTTAACGAGCTCTCCGAGGCACGGAGGAAACGAAAAGGCCAAATTTCGTTTTTCGAGCTAGAGAGGTGAAAAAAAAATTAAATGGTCGAGGCATTATACCTACGCCAAGAGATATTTAAGCTGCCCTTAAGGACTTTTACATCTCTCATATTCGGTAAGTAGGTCCTTATTACCCCCAAATGGAGCTTGTAGGTGACCAATTAGCGCTCTGGGGTAATAATGTAGCTAGAAAAGCCCTAGGGCGGTAAGTAATTAAAAAAAGTATGATGGTTAGATGTACGCGAACTTTTTGAAAGAGTGAAGAGTTTTTTTTAAATTACTTACCGCCCTAGGGCTTTTCTAGCTACATTATTACCCTAGAGCGCTAATTGGTCACCTACAAGCTCCATTTGGGGGTAATAATTAGGACCTACTTTACCTCACAATCGAGATGTAAAGCAGAGTAGTTAGCTCGGGTGTAAGCATCAATTGCACCCTCGAACTATAGGCGCCCTCCCTGCGCTCGTGCGCCTAAATATCTCGGGCTGCAATTGATGCCTTACAACCCTTGGCTACTAATCTACTATTAAGAAGACATTAATCCAATTAGTCAGTCCGTAAATAAAATGCGGAAACGTCTAAAGTCATAGCAATTCGTACCAAGAAGTACAAGGACCGTATGAACGTTAGGAGGTTGACGTCATCTAGCTAATGGAATGAAGAAGCTTTTATTTTTACTACTGCGCAGTGAACTTATGTCACAAATAACATAATATTTATTCTGTGGCATGGTCAAAGTTAGTAAGGAAGTAATGCCCACTTTCACCGTCGACCCATAAGATTTAAGGGATCCCTTAGCATATTTAAGGGCCAGTTAGGGGATCGTTTCCGTTTCACCACTTTTAAAGGGCCCCGTAGTTACTAATGGGTTCCCTCAATTTAGGAGATGGATTATTGGTCCCATAAACCTTCACATAAGTAAAAGAGACTTCAAGAAGACGAGATGGACAGTGATTGGGCGTTTCTTCATTGGACGGCCCGGCCCGGCACCGGCACCAACACCGACAGTATTCAACGACACGACACCGGCACCTACATTCTTCATTGACCGACACCGACACCGACAAGCTGCGAACCGCGTGAGCCAAGAGTGATGGCAGCGTATAACAAATTGACGACCTCCGTGGCTCAACTTGCGGAGGTCCCGGGTGCGATCCCCGGCAGGGTCAATTTCGGAATTTATAATTTCTGAATTTTCCCTGGTTTGGCCTGGTGGGAGGCTTTGGCCGTGGCTAGTTACCACCCTACCGGCAAAGACGTGCCGCCAAGCGATTTAGCGTTCCGGTACGATGCTGTGTAGAAACCGAATAGGGGTATGGGTTTAATATAACTGCCATGCCTCTACAGGTTAGCCCGCTACCATTTTAGACTGCATCATCACTTACCATCAGGTGAGATCGCAGTCGAGGGCTGGGTCATTGATCACGTCACTCGCACGCCCACATGGACGTTTGTATGCGTACACAACACATGCGTAACGATGCCGGCCCGACACCAGTGGGAGACTTGCTGACGACGACATGCCGGCGCCGGCGCCGACATGTCGGTGCCGGGCCGGCCCAGTGAGACAGCGTGCCATACAACTTCATACAATTATGCGTCCACTAATGTCGGTGTCGGTGCCGGGCCGGGGCCGGGCCGTCCAATGAAGAAGCGCCCATTGAGTGGACAGCGAGGAGGGGATGTCTGTGAAACTGGGTATTAGAAAGGCACTTTTTTTGCGAAATTTTTATCCCACCAAAAACGTTCCATGTAAAGTTGCTTGCCAAGACTCACAAGTTCAAATCGTAATAATGCTTTCACTGTTAAAAAGTTATGAGATCTCTAGTAGAGCCAAGCCCTTTGTTGAACTCCGATTTGTGCTGCGCATCAAAGCCCATGGGGCCAGTCCCAAGTCCAAAGTGTACTGCTTTAAAAGTACCTACTCTCGATTGTACCACATTTATAACAATAAATGACAAATAACTCTACCTATAAGCCTTGTCTCCACAAACTAAATCTTGGTAAAAAGGCCGTTAGCCATAGAGATCCGTTAGCCGTTTCCAACTACAAGCAATATTCAAACTAGTGACAAAGTACATAGACAATCCTCTATCTATTTTTTTTCGCTTTTGTCCATCTGCGATCAGTCCTAGGACTATAAACAGATCTGTGGTCTTAATGTAGAACATCCTGTCTTCTCTCTAGTATGTTTTTTTCTATTGTCTCATAGACATAGCTGTTATACCTAACACCAACGTCATTAACTTCAATTGAAACTCGAAAACAAAATATCATAAATGATTTAGGTATTTATTCCCCGTAGGACAACTTGTGCCACTTATGACATGTCAAGACTCTACCACCGGTTCGGAAAGCTGATTTGTGCAAAACAGGATTTGTATTTTTTACCAAATTATACCGGATATACTTATTAATCAAATTGCTATTGATGTATCGATTATCTATATAATTCGACTTGGACAGCACTACCATACCAACATGTCAAAAAAATGTCAAATAGAACTCTAGATTCAAAATTAGACATGTGATTTTACTTGTAGATTTTCTCTCTTGACGTTAAACCCGAGATCGCCACTAAAGAAAGGATTTTCATAAATTGCCGTTGAGGTATTATGGTAGACTACCAAAGGGGTTGTTTCAAATTTATATGGAGCCTGGGCCAGGTATTTGTACGGTATTTTAAAATGTTCGGGGTCATAAAATAGTAACATTTTTTTCTTTATTTCTTACTAAAAAGTTCAATTTACGAGGTACAATGCGAAATTATTTTGCAAAATAAAAGCGCAACAACATGCGTCCATTTTGACATTGACGTATATTACACGGGTCATGATGACATTTGACATAAAAATAACCTGAGAAATGAGAATTAACCTTAAAATATCCAACAGCAGTCAGATGGATGGATGGATGCGCTGCGAGAGTTGCTATTCTACAAATGTACCTTATTAAACATTTTATTTTTGTACCTCTTAATCATTGTAAAACTGCAAAAAAGAATATTTTACTTTGTTTTCTATGCTTTTATACTATTTTTTGGAATACTGTACAAGTACCTGGCCCAAGATGAAACAACCCCTTTACCAATGATGTTTCTAATTCTATGGGTAGGCAGAGGCACTAGCCAGGTACATATTACTTCAATGTAAATTGCACCCAAACGAAGCTGGGACCAGTCAGCTTGTTACTTTTAAATATTTTATTTACTACTAGCTGATGCCCGCGACTTCGTCCGCGTGGATATACCAAGTTTCATCGAAATAACTTGAGAAATGACGGACTTTTATACAAACTTTCAACCTCTATTTCACCCCTTTGGGTGTGGAATTTTGAAAAAAATTGTGAAACACGTATATTTTCATTTCTAACCCGCTGCTCATATACCAAGTTTCATGGATATAACTTGAGAAATGAAGGACTTTCATACAAACTTCATCGAAATAACTTGAGAAATGACGGACTTTTATACAAACTTTCAACCTCTATTTCACCCCTTTGGGTGTGGAATTTTGAAAAACTGTGACACACATACTTCTTTATTTTTTACCGTAAGCCAAAATAAAAAGTTTCGTTGATATAACTTGTAAAACATCTTGAGAAACGAAGGACTTTCATACCAACTTTCATCCCCTATTTCACCCTTTTGGGGGTTGAATTTTCAAAAACTGTGAAACACGTATGTCTCTATTTTCAACCCGCAGCTCATATATCAAGTTTCATGGCTATAACTTGAGAAATTAAGGACTTTCATACAAACTTTCAACCCCTATTTCACCCCTTCGGGGGTAGAATTTCGGGATAAAAAGTATCCTATGTCCTACCTCGTAGTATAGGCTCAAATCGTGCCAAGTTTCGTTTGAATTCATTCAGTAGTTTCGGCGTGATGCGCGGCCAAGATACAGACAGACAGACAGACAGACAGACAGACAGACAGACAAAAATGAAAAAAATTACAGATTTGGCTTCAGTATCGAATAATGAG
This sequence comes from Erebia ligea, assembly GCA_917051295.2. Lineage (NCBI taxonomy): Eukaryota > Metazoa > Arthropoda > Insecta > Lepidoptera > Nymphalidae > Erebia > Erebia ligea. The sequence goes on from OU785246.1 coordinate 708,206, forward strand.
TGCCCTCCGAAAAAAAATTTCAAAATATCTTCAATGTACAGAATTGGACCTGTTACAGTTTTATTATAAGTATAGATCGTATTAATCTTGCTTTCAAACTTTATTAACGGATTAGGAATAGCGAAATTAGTGCCAAGGCAGCGGTTGCGTCAAACAGATCATAGACAAACCTGTCTAGACCACACGTCGCCAAGCCACTACATCGATTTATTTATTACTCTACTAGCTGATGCCCGCGACTTCGTTCACGTGGATTGAGGTTTTTCTGTTCCCGCGGGAACTCTTTAATTTTCCGGGATAAAAGGTAGCCTATGTGCTATTCCAGACTATAATCTATCTCTGTGCCAAATTTCATCCAGATCCGTTCAGCCGTTGGAGCGTGATTGAGTAACAAACACCCATACATCCATACATCCATCCAAACTTTCGCATTCATAATATTTATTTGATTATTAGACGCACGTCCGCTGTAATACGCTGCAGCGCTGCATTGTCCAACAAGTTAATGCTAATAAGTGACTCTTTAAGCCATTTAAGCGCTTGCGATCCGTCTCTAGGGAAATATACTGAAGGAAATGCTAGCCGCTTTAAAATACGTTCTATTTTCAGCATAGCGACGGCGTATCTATGTCAGAAGGGCGAGGGGGGCTGGTGACGTAAAAGTGCATTCGAATTTAAGCTTAATACCTAAACGTATAATATACATGTTTTTAATCAAACAAATGCAAACCTTATCACTGACAAAATAAAGTTTAAAATTCAATTTAGTTTATAGAACAGTAGTTTACCTTGACTATCTCAATAACGAATGGTAATAACTACAGGTAACTACGTTCTATTTTAAAATTTATGGCTTATCCATTAAAGTTTTCAATCGAATGCGCGGATTGTTGCGTTGTATTGGCACGATTAAGATTTCCATACAAAGGTAGTTCCAAATTCTCTTCTCTATCGACACAGTGTTTGAGCACGGTGTTTTTAATAAAGTTTCATGGACAAAGAAGCGTATTGTGTTAGCGTAGTTGGAAAACAAAATGGGAGTTGGCAAGGATTCGGTTTTGCATTGAACTTGAACTTTATTGTTATTCATATAGAGTCGATTGTTGTATCGTTTCGGTCTATGAAGGGCGTTTTTCAATTAACCTTCTTCTCGGTTATGTTGCCCTAGTACTTTTGCGCGATTATTGAGTAACATTTTGTTTACTTGCTACAAACAAAGTAAAGCCCTACCCAATCAAAAAAAAACCGGCCAAGTGCGAGTCGGACTCGCGCACCGAGGGTTCCGTACAAACCTGTAGTAAGTTTTACGATTTATGACTTATTAAAAAAAATTGCTTAAAAATTACGTTTGTTGTATGGGAGCCCCCCTTTAATATTTACTTTATTGATATTTAATTATTTATTTTGAGAGGTAATATACAAGTTCATATTCTGTGAAAATTTGAACCGTCTACCTGTTACCGTTTTTAATATTGAGCAAAAAAATACGAAAAAAACACGTTTATTGTATGGGGACCCCCCTTAATATATATTTTTTTTTAATTTTTAGTATTTGTTGTTATAGCGGCAACGGAAATACATCGGGAATACTAGCTATCACGGTTTATGAGATACAGCCTGGAGACAGACAGACAGACAGCGGAGTCTTAGTAATAGGGTCCCGTTTTTACCCTTTGGGTACGGAACCCTAAAAATTGTGATCCAAATATTTGCTTACTTTATTTAGGTAGGTAGGTATGCAAGTGCAGGATCAGCTGTTAGTATAATTATTTTAAGTATAAAAAAATATAATACATAATATAACCTAAATATACCTACATAAGTAATAAAGACACAACTAGGAATTTGTATTTTGTAGAGAAAAGGATGAAAATATTATGAACTTTTTAATGAGGTGAAAAGTGAATGCCCTTCTACTCAAGTTATTGAACTCCCTGGTAGGCGTAATTGCGAAACTCCCGGATTTCCAAAAATATTTAGCAACGAACAGTCGATTGATTCTATGTTGCTTTGTCGTAAATCGGATGGATAACTTTATCAAAATAACATTTGAATTAAATTATAAAATAAACATAATATAATATGTAGAACATGATAAAATGTAACGTGTGTTGTGAAATAGTGTCTTTTTATATAGACATATGATAGAAATTTGTATGGAATATAGAATAATATTTAATTCATTTGATCACTGTACATTCGTGATGATACACGCGATCATAAAGCAACGCGGTATTTCCGGGGAGAAGTAATAGGCTCCTTCTGCGAAAGTACAGGAGCATGGGGTCCAAAAATGTGTCATCATTTTCATTGGCGCTAAAGCAGGGACCGAGCCTGCTCCAGTCGATTTCTCCATCATATATTTTATCCTACAGTTTTTATACCGATTATTTTGGGATACCAGTCGACTATCCAGCGTAGCTCTGTCCTTCCAATCACGTCATTAACTTCTTTGGTGGTTAACGTCTTTCTTTTCTGGTCGTCCATTCATGCCCAGCCCATTGAAGTCTTATGTCCAAAAATATAACAATAGTTAGTTTCAGGCTCACCAATTTGAATGAAGACTAGTAAATTACATAAGATTTAAGACATTAATTCTACAACAGACATAATATTATATGCATTCTCTGAGTCTCTATACTCTCGTCCGATGGAGCGACAATTAGTCACGACCGAAGAAAGATCAGTATTTACAATATGCAGTCTAAAGTACCCGGGAATATTCTTAGATTTTTTTCTACAGATAACCCCTGCTTTTTCGTCATTTTTGGTTAGCAAATACTTTTAGAGTATTCTGATACTAGTTTAACTAGTTATCGAGCGCGGTGATGAAAGTTTCTGAATTCTGCTTCATCCCCGCCGCTTGTTTCTTCTTAGTGAAAAATTAAGTACTACTTTTTACTCATTGAAAAATCCTATTACCATGTGAAGGATTACATAAAAGTTAAATGACAATGAAGCTTGGCAATAATTTGCTCTAATGGCTCTGATAGTTCCTTAGCTAAGATGATTTGTGAATCAAATCAAATCAAATCAAATCAAATCAATCGTTTATTTGCAAGAAACATTGTACAGTTAAGATGACAAACCAATTATATAGAACAAACATGTTTCGTCTTTGCCGACGTGCAAATTTATAAAGTAGGTAAACAGTACAATTATTTATGAAACCTTAATCATTCAATCATAAAATACATAATCCACAACTATCATTCTTATCTAATAACCACAGATATAATTCTAAGACCAGAGTGAGTTGGTGATAATGAAAAAAAAAACCCGGCTGAGTTTGTTGTGGGCTCTTCTCAGACCAGGGCGCGTTTGGAACCCTCGTAGCTTTAGTTTTAAGATACCGTAACAGATTATCACCATCATATTTTTATGTAACTGGACGTCAATAAGTGTAGTGTACCTACCTAAATTGAATGAATATTAATTACTTATGACTACTCTACTCCTCAGCGTGTTTCTTGATGCGCACGATCATCTGGGTCGTCCGGCCATGTTGGTTTGTTAGAGCGAGACAGGTGTACCCGATATCGATATATCAGAGCGAGATAAAGCACTGTTTGTCAACATTACGCGCGCGATTTTATTTAAATATAGAACTCCATCGCTTCCGTATTTTTTTTTAATTTAGTCGTATTCACGTTCTAGGATTTCTAGTTTCCCTGAGGTTTTTTTACGTAATTTATTGCATAAATAAAATAGTCCGATGGTCGGCTTACGTAACTTTTGCACGTGTTGTGAATGTGGAATCTGTTATGTACATTTCCTATATTTTCCATACCTATTACCTAGTAGGTAAATAGTAAATACGTATCTAACTATGTAGTATCTGGTATCTAGTATCTACCTATGTTACTAGGTTAACCAAACTAAATCCATTGCACTGATTGCAAGTGGTTTTAGATTTAAAGGGTTGAGGAGTTCCTTACTCCGTTTTACATCAGAATTCAGAACCTATTTTTTGTGTCAGGTAATTAAATAACACTCTACGTTTTGAATTAAAAAAAAAACCGGTAAGTTTGGCGTGCTCTCCGAGGCATGAAGGAAATGTAAAGGCCAAATTCGTACCTTATAAGTAGGTCACTGCACTACTTACTTACTTTGTACTTATTAATTACCTGCAGCCCCCCTAGCATGGGCCGAGACAATTTTCTCCCCGAGGAAAGGATAAAATTTTAATTCCTAAATAAATAAATAAAAACGCTAAATAATGGTGGATAAATAGTCCCCCGAGTCCCCGTGAAATGTCAAACGGGGATAAACTTCTCCTCTCCCCTGTTGCCGTGCTCTGAGAAGTGGATAAGTTAATTTTATCTCTTGTCAGTGGATAAAATCGGGGGATAAAATTTTTATCTCCGGCCCATGCTAGCCCTACTGGAATTTACATAGTTATAAGTTAGCTTTGACTGCGATGAGCGATCTCACCAATGTTGCAGCAATGATGCAGTCTAAGATGGTAGCGGGCTAACCTGTTAGCAGTATCCATACCTACCCCTAATCGGTTTCTAGTTTCTACACGGCATCGTACCGGAATCGCTTGGTTACGTCTTTACTGGTACTACTGCTAGCCCGTTCTAGCCACCGCCGAAACATCCCGCCAGACCAGAGAAATTATAAATTCCCAAATTGGCGCTGCCGGGATTCGAACCCGGGACCTCCCACTTTAAGACCACTGCGCCAGGAAGGTGACTTCTTACTACCCGATTACTGCAGCTATTTACCGGAGTTAGAAATTTGGCGGTGTTTCACCTCCGTGCCTCGGAAGTCGGAAAGCACGGCCTGCGGCTGATCTCTCTCCGGTCGTGTCGGATTTTCCGTCCCATCGGGCTATGCACCTGTGTACGCGCACACACTTGTGCACTATAATACCTCTCACGCAGATGGCTAATCTCTCTGGAGGTAGACCGCCATGGCCGAAACCTAGTCGGGAGGACTGCAGCTATTACAATAAACTAAAAAAAGAAATATCGGTTATCAACTTATCAAGCGTTTAAAACAGAACGCCCTTGTGATAAGAGATTAGATAACGTGGTGAGTTATCAACTTGTTGCATTTGTTTCTATACCGACCTGGTTTCCGGGATGATACGGCACAATTTTGCGAAAATATGGGACTGCCATGTACAACCCCTATTTTGCACCCCTTAGAAAGAAAGAAAAATATATTTATTCAGTGATGGTGTCACTGTGCCTATGTCCTTCCCCAGGATACGAACTATTCATATAACAAATTTCATCAAAATCGGTTGAACAGATGGGCCGTCAAAGCGTAGCAGACAGACAGACAGACACACTTTCGTATTTATTATATTAGTATCGAATATCGATTACTACAGTTCGCACTTCGCATGTGTTTCAAATAAAAATAGTTATCTACTTTTTATAGCCTGTAACTAATATTGTTACAGGCTAGAATGTAGATATTGTTTTGGCATTTCTTTCATTACTTAACTGCTGTAAAATTCATTCAAAAATATTGTTTGTTGTAATTTTGCCACCCTATATATAGGAGGGGAGGTCACTGAAGCCTAAAGCACAGGGTATCCTAAATTAGGCAGCAGAGACCGACCAAACCATGTACCTATCGTTAGATCTAAATCCTAATAGACCTACCTACCTCTGTACAAAACTAGCCCCTGTACAACCTACCCCTGAGGGCTACTATCGCTTAAAGAAGTATTGTTTTAATATTGTTGACGATTGTGTTTTAGAATTATAGTCCTTATTATAGGGACATCAAGATACGTGACATAAAACTAATTTTGAAGTAATATTGCTTTATGCGTTGGTACTTGGTAGTAAGTTAGTAACCCCCCTAAGTTTACCGGAACCGAATTCGGAATCGGAGTTTTAAAATTTGATTTATCGGAATCGGAACCGGAATCGGAACCGGAGTCGGAGGCAGAGTCGGAGTCAGAGGCAGAGTCAGAAGTGGTCATAAGAGAGATATTTTTCATTTAAGTAAGAACACATAAAACATCATTCAGTCAATCTTTTTTTCATTTTAATTATAAAATAACCTTTTATCGTTAAATTTCTATTTGCTATGCTTCGACCTCCGATTAAAACCTCCGATTAAAAAGTTTCGGAACCGAAATCGTAACCGAAAGTGTAATAATAATCGGAAGTTCCGACTTAACGGAATCGGAATCGAAGCTCCGTAACATCCCTGATCCTTACATAGGCTACTTTTTATCACGGAAAATTAAAGAGTTCGCGATCATGATCAAAAGAGAGATCAAAAAATCTTAATCCACGCGGACCAAGTCGCGAGCATCAGCTAGTAAATAACTAAATAGTAAAAGGTCGGAGAGAACTGTTTGTTTAAACACACTACTCATTATTTCGAATGTAGGTCAATCGCGCGTTTCGCAACCACGCCCAGCGTAAGGCCACTCACTACTCACTAGTTTCATTGACATTCCCGTTGGCGATTGGCGTTCTCTCGTGTGTGTTCCGCGCTGAACAGCCCGGCTGATCCTTTGCGCAAAAATGAGCCAGCCCTTCCGTCACCAGACTTGAGGCCTTAGTCACTAAATATTTCGTCGATGACATTCCAAATGGCGATTGGCGTTCTCTCGTGTATGTGTATGTTCCGCGCTGAACAGCCAGGCTGATCCTTTGCGCAAAAATGAGCTGACCCTTCTGTCAGCACACTTGAAGCCTATTTGAACTAATAATCCTTTCGATAGGTTTGAAACACTTTTACATACTTTTTAATTTTGCGTATTACTTGGGGCCGCCTCTTCTCATTAGAAGAGTGTTTTCCGAGTCAAAACATGACGTTACTTAAGAATCCGTAACCCCGTAAACCGACATTTTAAGAACTTTTGTTGAGCTTTGTGCATGAGATATTAATATTATAACAAAAAGAAAATTAAAACATTAAAGATCTCCTTAGTAGACTGTTGCAAAAAAAAATATTAATTTGATTGAAATATAATAGTGAAATTCTCATTCTTGCAGAATACGTTTACCATTTTTACACTTTTGGGCGACACTTTTGACCACGAAAAATAAATGACTTATAAAAAATACTAATATGATAAATACACTCTTAAAATTGGACTGTTGCAACTTGCAATACGTTTTTTAAATACGTTCTATACAAAATTAGTTAGTAAAAAACCGGCCAAGTGCGAGTCGGACTCGCGCACCGAGGGTTCCGTACAAACCTGTAGTAAGTTTTACGATTTATGACGTATTAAAAATAAAAATTACGTTTGTTGTATGGGAGCCCCCCTTTAATATTTACTTTATTGATATTTAATTATTTATTTTGAAAGGTAATATACAAGTTAATATTCTGTGAAAATTTGAACCGTCTACCTGTTACCGTTTTTAATATTGAGCAAAAAAATACGAAAAAAACACGTTTATTGTATGGGGACCCCCCTTAATATATGTATTTTTTTAATTTTTAGTATTTGTTGTTATAGCGGCAACGGAAATACATCATTTGTGAAAATTTCAGCTTTCTAGCTATCACGGTTTATGAGATACAGCCTGGAGACAGACAGACAGACAGACAGACAGACAGACAGACAGACAGACAGACAGACAGACAGACAGACAGACAGACAGACAGACAGCGGAGTCTTAGTAATAGGGTCCCGTTTTTACCCTTTGGGTACGGAACCCTAAAAATCAAATCAATGTGCTCGATTTATCAAAATTTACGCGTCACAATAACCTGTATTTCTTTAAAGTTTGGCGAAATTACTGATAAAACAAAATTTACCATGAATGTTTTGTATTTATATGTATAACATAAATCGTAAAAAAATAAAGTTCTATAAAATACCTATATTACCAAAAAATATTATCAAAGTCTGATCAAAATTTACGTACGTACGTACGAACTTGACTACGCAAAGTATCTTTACCGGCCCATGTCAACTATGTGTGAGTTGAGTGCAGCTAATGATCTTCTGTGCGGTATACATACGGTGTTCCGCATAGTAACACCTGTTTGTATCCAATTTTTTTTTTTATCCACTACAAGTTAGCCCTTGACTGCGATCTCACCTGATGGTAAGTGAAGATGCAGTCTAAGATGGTAGCGGGTTAACCTGTTAGGGGCATGGCAGAACTTATATTATATTTAACCCAAACCCCTACCTATTCAGTTTCTACACGGCATCGTACGGGAACGCTAAAATCGCTTGGCGGCACGTCTTTGTCGGTAGGGTGGTAACTAGCCACGGCCTTCCACCAAGCCAGACCAGGGAAAATTCAGAAATTATAAATTCTCAAATTGACCCTGCCGGGGATCGAACCCGGGACCTCCACGCGTTAAGGCAACAGCGCTCAACACTGCGCCACGGAGGTCGTCAATGTGATGTGCCAGCGGAGGGTGAATTGCTCATACAAACGTAATACCAAAATAATTAGTAATTCGAGCATATTTCCTCCATATTATTCGATTATTAAGATTGAACTTGTATTTATCTAGGTCCCTGGATAATCATTTTTCCAAAATACTTTCCCAAAATTAAATGTAAGCACATTGCGTTTTGCATGTTTTTGCGACATAAACGACATGTTTTCTCCTTATTTGTTTCATATTAAAACCAACGATATCTCACGTACTAATTGATCAGGAACATAGCCTATATTGTCACGTTACAGATATAATATAATAACAACACGAAGTTAAAAACACAAAAATTTTTCATTCATCATTTTTGGTATTCACGGAACAAGACTAAATGTATAACAAATTCTGTACGCTCATATTGCTATCGCGCTTGCACGCGATCATGTGTCTTCAGCCGAATAGGGATAGCAATATACCGGCAAATTTATATTTGCAGTTCGAGTAGAAGTTGCGAGCGGCGGTCGCCGGTCCCTTAACATCTGCAATAACCTAGAACCCACATTAATAGGTACACGTTATAAGACTTAGCAACTAATTGTACTGATAAGAACTAAGGTCTATAGAATATATTATGTCAATAAAATGTTGAAATTATTATACCATACTTACTTATTTCAAATTTAGTTATTGATTACGAGTAAAATGACACGTTCGTTATTCATCAAGTAGGCATATACGGTATAATATTACGAGGGGAAATCCATGCTATCCAAAATAAATAACTGTAATAACTGCAGTTTATTTTTAAACGCATTCAACATTCACATAATATTTTTGAAAATTTCAATTGTCTCCGCACTTAAAATTTAGTACAGGCTAGCATTTTTTGGAGAATATTCATCAGGAAAGTTGTAATTCACCCAAATCGTGCTCTGCCAAAAATATATAAGACTATATTTCAATATCCAGTGAATTACAAAAAATATCATTTAACTATGGCAGTAGTATTTTTTAATTCTTTGAGTTATATTCACTTGTTGTAATTTTAATTCATTAAATACAAAAAAAAAATTCATTCAAAAACCGTTTTCGTGAACAAATAAATCATCTACTAAATGACTCAGTACAGTAGTAAAGTATAGAAATCGCATTTTAAGTAGGCACCTACATACTTAACGCGTGGCGTTACTAATATCACAGACCCGCTTTTCCAGTTTATAGGTCAAGGCTGTTGCAGGCACCGCCCCACGCAGTTGCTATGACAAAGAATTTCCCCTGGCTTTTGATTTTCCTCTATATTCATACTTCCATACTAATTCTATTAAGTATAAGTAATACCTAATAACTAATATGTAAAGTAGTACCTAATATGTAAGCAGTAAGCACCTATACACAATCTATACAGGGTTAATTGTAATTTACCAACAACCTCCCACATATAACTTCTATACATGATACTGAACAACATTTGTTCAACGACTTTTCACATAACTCAATAAATTACCCAAACAAAAATTCTAAATTTTTGTTGAAAAGTCTGTCAGTTTTTTAACTCTGCGGTCAACTTCTTCCACATCCCACCGTTTTAGCTCGCAAAAGGGATAAAACAATTATTGTAAAATCAATAACCTTATTATTATTTTAGTTAATTTATTTATATTTATTTTATTCGGACAACCAGAAATTGTTACATTAAAAAACCTTAAAAACTAGAGACATTTAGGATACTTGTTAAATGAACAATTTATTGAAGGTGCCACATCATTCACTAAAAAAAAAAAGCTTAAGGGTGCAAGCTCTCAAAGCATCCTTTTCTGTTCCGACTTTTGAGAATAGCAAAAATTTAAATTTCATTTCCAAATAAATACCATTCGCTACTCAGCTAAATGCAGTATGATTAAATAAAAAAAGTGGTAAAAAAATCGTATAGTAACAGCAGAAATCTCAAAAAAGGCGTTATTGCGTTCCGACTATTGTGATTTAATTTGAGACATTATTTAAACAAAAGTTATTTCAAATTAATCGTAAGAGATCAAAGAACACTTTAAATAAACAATATTTTCAATACAACTTAAAGTTTTTTCACAATCTGTTTCCAAACATCCCTCATTTTTACAGCACGAATTTTTCATACAAATTTGCACTGGCTCGTGCAACCCAAATGTCAATACTTATAGACTAAGAGATAACTGTATTTTTGGTAACTATCACAAGGAAGGCTGATTCCGTATTTGGTGCGTGTAGAACTCTCCTCTGGTGGAATTTGTGACGGTCTGACCGCAAGTGGCTGGGAACCTGACTGCTTATCGCCGCTCAAAGACGGTGGCCTAGTTATTGATCATTTTTGGTAACAATAACTCGTCTTTGAGCGGCGATAAGTAGTCTGGGCCCCAGCCACTTGCGGTCAGACCGTCACAAATTCCACCAGAGGAGAGCTCTACAGTTCTACACGCACCAAATACTGAATCAGCCTTCCTGGCGATAGTTACCAAAAGTGCAGTTATCTCTTAGTCTATATATTTTTTGAAAGCTTGCACCCTTAAGCGCGTAAATTAAAAGTTTATGTAGTGTAACTTTTAATTTAGGTACAAGAGGCCGTATACTCGCCATCGGTCAATTTTGGAATCTGTAGGTATACCGCACAGTAGACCGTTAGGCTGCACTCATACATAGACGACATAGGCCAGTAAAGATACTTTGATACTTTGCGTAGTCAAGTTCGTACGTACGTGCGGTCGTACGATCTGCAGTACCATTTTACACGTGAATTTGATCAGACTTTGATAATATTTTTTGGTCATATAGGTATTTTATAGAACTTTATTTTTACACAATTTGTGTTATATTAATGCTAAACATTCATGGTAAATTTTATTTTATCAGTAATTTCGTCAAACTTTTAAGAAATACAGGTTATTGTGACGCGTAAATTTTGATAAATCGTGCACATTGATTTGATTTTTTTATTAACTAATTTTGTATAGAACGTATAAAAACGAATTGCAACAGTCCAATTTTAAGAGCGTGTTTATCGTATTAGTATTTTTTATAAGTCATTTATTATAATTTTTCGTGGATTTATATGGGTGAAAAGTGTCACCCAAAAGTGCAAAAATGGTAAACGTATTCTGCAAGAATGAGAATTTCACTATTATATTTCAATAAAATTATATTTTTATTTGCAACAGTCTACTAAGGAGGGATTAATCTTTAATGTTTTAATTTTCTTTTTGTTATAATACTAATATCTCATGCACAAAGCTCATCAAAAGTTCTTAAAATGTCGGTTTACGGGTTTACGGACTGCTCTCCGAAAATTTAGCGGTACGTTTCCGGGGATTGAGCCCGCTACCACCCGAATGGGAAAGTGGATGTCTGAACTCTACCAATTAACCTCTTTACCAAGTGGAAATACGACAAATGCATGGAAAATCAACATGAAAAATGTAAAATGCAGCCATGCCCCAATTAAAGCGGTGTTGCCACCCGCGCGAGCTCAAAAATAGAACGCGCACTCCACAATCAAGCGCTGCAGCGACCCAGATACAGCGCTTTCACTGTTCGTGCAGCGCTTGAAGCGAAACTATAGGCTGTAGGTTCACAAACTGGGTCAAAGCCATATTGCAGGCTTTTGTTGGAAATATACCTACCTTCCATTTTATGACTATACCTGGGGGGAATATCTGAAATTATACTAAGTGTAGGCTAGCTAATTGGTATTCTACGGAGTATATAAGGTATCAGGGGGTCTACTCTCTTTCTCTCAAACGAAACTTCGCAAACGAACGTAATTAGTCGGTTATTAGACCCACACAAAATCGTTCAATCCAATCGGTCACGAAAATTTTCTATGGATCCGTACTTCGTCTGCGTGTACGAAAACGAAATAGAGAGGAGCATAGAGATAATATTATGTACTTAGGAGAGAAGTTAACGAAATTTCGTTCGTTTGTTTGCGAAGTTTCGTTTTAGAGAAAGAGAGTAGACCCCCAGGTTCGAGTCCCGTCCGTTATTTCGTCACAGCAGCCCAGGAGTTCGGGAGTTAGCGGTGTTACACCTTACACCCCTATCATCACTTTCCATCAGGTAAGATCGCAGTCAAGGGCTAACTTGTAGTGGATTAAAAAAAAAACTCAAACTGAAATGTTTTTAATTCTAATAAACTTTCATGCCATATCCTCTTAAGTTTTTTTGATTCCCGCGGGAACTCCTTAATTTTCCGGGATAAAAAGTAGCTTATGTCACTCTCCAGGTCCTCAGCTATACCAACTATACCCATGCCAATGCCACGTCGATCCGTTGTTCCGTTGCGGCGTGATTGAAGGACAAACCAACAAACAAACACACTTTCGCATTTATAATATAAGTATGTTAATTTCATACTTCGCCTCTTGGCTCTTTCTGCATTAGTGGCCGCCGCCCCCGCCGCCATGGAACATAGTGTAGCATAGTATAGTATTTCATAGTGATGAAATGAAAATATACTTTATTGCACACGAAACTAGATACAAAACAGAGGAACATAGAAGGTTAAATGATTTGTCGTTAAGCAATAAAATATACCTAATCTAATCTTTTATTATGTCTGTGTGCAAACTAAATTGCATATTAGCACTAGAATGAAAAGCTGGTTATCTTATATATGGCTTTCTTTATCTTTTTATTGATTTTAGATCATATTCGGGTCAAGGTTGCTAAAATATCCGTTGCCATCCACTAAGGGTTCCTTACGTATGTCAGAACCATAGCTCACAATTTAAATAAGAATATCATAACCCCCCGACGCATTAAAACACACCCTAAAAAAAAGATACGCGCCGAATTGAGAACTTCCTCCTTTTTTTGGAAAAGGAGGAAGTTCTTCCTTTTCCTCATGATGTGAAAAAACACGACTGTCCAGCCATATTGATTTTTTTTCAAAAAATTTCGACGACGGCGACGAAAATCCCACAAAATCCAAATTTTGAAAAAAAGCGTGTAGCATAACATCAGCAACCGATAAACCGACTAGGGGTATGGGTTTAATAATAACTGCCATACCCCTAACAGGTTAGCCCGCTACGCTGCCGCTTAGACTGCATCATCACTTACCATCAGGTGAGATTGCAGTCAAGGGCTAACTTGTAGTGGCGTAAAAAAAACTTTAGCCACTAGATCACTGATGCAGTCATTTTATTGTTACTTATCTGGTGTGTTCTTGTCCCCAGATGCACAGTAACGAGTCAGCGCCGCCCCCGGCGACGGGGACAGGGCTTCTGCTGCAACTGGGGCGCCTGATAGTGCGCGCGCGGAGCTCCAGCCCCTCCCGCCGCCGCGCGGACGCGCGCCCTGGTAGCAGCCAACAGGTATACACTGGATCATCAGGATACGAGTAACTTATGAGGCCCTGGTACCTGGTAAGACGAAAGTAGTGGCGGCATGTAGTGGTGGTCACGACAAGTGACAAGCAACACCAGCTGAGCCCCGTCCCAGATAGATACGCGTTCCACCGTCAGCATTTCCCTTCAGCTTATTGAACCCTGGTACCTGTGTGCCATGGAGCAATCGCATCGTCTCCTAAGAAGGCTTTTTCGCGGCAGTCTAAAGGTACCCCCTTTACAAACCTTATCATCATCTCTTTTCGGCCTTTGAAACCCTAGAACCTGGTGAGTTCCTGGTGTCCAAATTCTGCTTCCCAGACTTGATATGCGCTCCTATTTGCCAGCAGCATCCAAAACGTGCATACGTCAAGGTGCCTTAAGGGGCATCATTAGCTGCCCCATCCAAGACATATAATATGCGTCCCACCGCCAGTAGCAGCCAGCAGGTATACCGTATATACTTCAGCATACCTCCATCTCTTCAATCTATTAAACCTGGTGAGACACCGAGCGAACGCAGCAGCGTCTCAAAAGATTAGCCTTTTCCTCTCCAGTCAATAGGTATTCCTTTACAAATCTAAAATCCTATTAGCCTAGTGCCTGGTGATATAACCAGCGACTGTAGTGACTACAAAGCGATGCCTCTCCAACTGCCACCAACGCGCCAAAACATGCTTACCTCAAGATGCCTTAACATCATCAATCTTCCGCCTATGGCGTGCTGTAATACAGCGTGAGCCTATTCCTACGTCAGTTTGGATTGGACATTCCTCAATAATATCCAATTTAGCAGCATATAAACCCCTATTACCTGGTAAGCGGGAGACAAAAACCCTGGCCACCCACAAATTCGGAGAAGGCGAAGGAAGAAGGCGGAATGCCTATCGATAGTCAATTCTTATAATTTATAATATTTTTTTTAATTAAAGGTGACCACCCAACCCAAGTCAGTGACAGAAGAGCCGAAGCCAGGAGTGGAAGCGCAGTTGAACAACCATGTGCAGGCCTTGTGGAAGGAACAGATACCTATTTGTATTGAGGTATGTATCCATGCCCCTACTTGTTTTAGCTGATCTATTCCGTTAGAAATAGCACAGCGATGACCCACATATATGCAGTAGAATGAAGAATCTGATGGCAATTAACTTATTGACCGAGCGAAGCGAAGGTCTCTGAGTCTACTTGAGTGAATTTGCACTTGTCCGTCTGCCCGTCTGTCAGAGCCTTATAACTTCTGAATTACTGAACGTAATTACTTAAAATTTTAATATTATATCTAAACCGATGACCTCCAGCCGAATATGGCTTAAAAAGTTATAAAAATCTTTATTTCAGGGGGACTCTCATATAAGCGAATGCGAAGTAAAATATTTTTTATAGCGTTACATAGGGTTGCGGTATATCATTTTAAAGATACATTAGGAATAGAGTCCAAAACGATTTTTTTTTCAATTTTTTCCCCTAAAATTGACGAAATGGGGGGCTTTCAAAGTGGAGATTTTCTAACGTCCAAAGTTGACCTCAGAACTCTCAATTTTCTGAATGGCTGAGCCTTAAACTTGATTAATTATTTGAATTATATCGTGTACTTGAACAACAAATACTAAAATTAGATAAATATTATATGGAAACAAAATTATTTAATTTTTAATGAGCTTCAGTACTTTAAACAGAACTTCACCATGATGTGAATAGATGGCGCTCTGTAAAAGTTTATTCGTTTGTGCTTACAAATAATAGCGAGGTCTCAGGTCGGGGCGAACCACTTGTTATTCATATTAATAACTACGGGGGTTGCAGAAAAAAGATCTGGTTTTGCATTAGTTGTGTATCTTCTTGGGCGATACCATCGATACCATGGATATTAGCTATTATTTTCAAATCCTCTATTTTCGTTTCATCCAGTTTTTAAGCCTGAAATCCAATTCCTGAGTTTCTTGCCGGCTCTTGTCAGTAGATCTGCTTTCTGAACCTTATCATAAGTCATTTCCAGGTCCTCCTAGCACCGGATTGTCAAGAGTGCTACGCCTCGCTCAGCCGAGTGGAGGAGGAGGCAATGTACGACAAGCTTCATTCCCAGCAGAAGGCTTTACTCCTGGAACGTTGGACCATGCGGACTATTACTAACAAGTGAGTACCCAAGGGAGTCTCTATATATCCCTTCATTCATTCTCACCACCTGGATGCCTGGTCTTCCTCCACCTCCCGTTATTCCAAATCATTTACCTACCTCATGTACCTGCAAATTCAACTCAGGGAATAGTGCAAGTCTCATAAACAATCGGTTCAGTAGTTTTAAAAATGTGGACTGTTAACTGTTCATCCACTACAGCCCATTAACGTCCCACTGCTGGGCAAAGGCCTCCACTCTCATAGCAAAGAGGGAATTAGAGCTTATACCCACCACGCTGCTCCAACGCGGGCTTTTAACGACTGATATCATGTTAGTGATAATAACTGGAACCGACGGCTTAACGTGCTCTCCGAGGCACGGGGATGAAACACCACCAACTGCCTAACTCCGCGCTAATACTGAGAATTTCTAGTCAGAAAAAACCCAACACTTAATTATAGCCCGACCCGGGACTCGAACCCGGTACCTCGTCGCCGCAGTCGAACATTAACCACTAGACCAACGAGGCAGTTAGATTATCACTTGTTATGATATTTCCTTGCAGGAGCCACGACTCCCCGGCCGCTATCACCGCCCATTGGCTGCTCAACGCGGTCCGCTCCCAGCTCCACTTCTCACAGTTGTCGGCTTGGCGCGCCACCATCAAAACCAACGACGACAAGCCCGCTGAGAGGAGGTATGTATCTATACGTACCCTTTAGAATCATCATCATCATCGGCGCTACAGCCCCTTGTGGGCACGGGTCTGGTCTAGAAGATTTCTCCATCTGTCTCTGTCCTTTGCGCTCGTTTCCAATTTTTTATTCCAAGCCGCTTGGCGTCTTGCCTTATCACCTTACCACCGAAGTTTTGGCCGACCAATGCTTCTACGTCCGTCTGGGTGCGACGACATTTTTTTTTGTAGTATATGCTCATCCAAACGCTGTAAATAAATAAATAACTTTCTTTATTAAGGCAACAGAGGCCCATAGTTGTTAGTACAATACAATCTTAAGCTGTACGTGTACCCATTTGAATAGCCCTTTTAAAAGTAGTCAAGTGTTTGTTCCTAATAAAGTTTTAGGGTTATTCTCTTTGGGAATAAGAAAAATGTTGTTGGTAATAAGAGCCAACGCGAAGGTTTCTATCGAAAATGTTCAGTAGAACTACTTACATGCAATAATCATACTAATATTATAAATCCGAAAGTGTGTCTGTCTCTCTGCTACGCTTTCACGCCCCATCAACAGGAAGCAATTGGCAATAATTTGCTCTAATGGCTCTGCTAGTTCCTTAGTTAAGATGATTTGTGAGATGGTGATAATAAAAAAAAAGCCGGCTGAGTGTGTTGTGGGCTCTTCTCAAGCCAAAAAATATTAAAAACACGACTGCTCTGCCAAAAAAAAAAATTTTTAAAATACCTTGTCACTCGGGAAGATGTAAGGATTCTAACGATACCCCATACATCCAAATCTGTTCTCGCAATAAAGAAACTCACTCCACACGGCACCCTGGCATACTGGATTCTCTGATCACTCAGTAATTCAACGAGTATGTTTTCTTTCAGGAGAAAGCTGAGCCGCGAAACGTGCAACTTTAAGAAAATAGAAGCAAACTGCGACGAAACGGACCTCGACGAGCGCAAACTGAACATCGTCTACTCCATCAAGATCCCCGGAGAGAGCTACAAGATAGCGGACTTCCCGCGACCCCCCACCGACCACCAGTTCCCCGTCACCGACATAGGGGACAACGTGTTCCTCAAAGTGGTTTTGCAGGCTCTACCGAGGTGACTATAACCCTTGACAGACATACAAATGACCCAACCCACTTATTAAAATCCCTGGCGAGAGATACAAGATGGCGGACTTCCCGCGACCACCCACCGACCACCAGTTCCCCGTCACCGATATAGGGGATAACGTGTACCTCGAGGTGGTTCCGCAGGCTCTACCGAGTTAACAATAACCCTTGACAGCCATACCAACAGTGACCCAACCCACTCAAAAAGAGCTCCGGCGAGAACTACAAGATGGCGGACTTAAACCCACAATTCCCCGTAACCGACCACCAGTTCCCCGTTACCGATAGTTTAAAATGATTATCAAACTTAAACCTAACTGAGGATGCGAATTGTAGGTCTTTAGGAAGTCCCTCTATTTAATTATCAGTAATTAATAATTTATTTTTGACATTGGCATCATCCCTATTTAATAACTTTCCAGGCTGGACGATATCCCCATAGTCAAATGTACCTGCAAACGTCGAGCCAGTAAGGAGACGCCGCCCAACGTCCACGAGGAGTTGGTTGGCAAGCTGAATGATCTCACCCTGGGCCCCCGCCCCGCCAGATACCCGCAGGACGCTATCAACTCTAACATTGGTGAGCTTGCTACCACCACTACCTCCACCTTCATCATTATTATCGTCATCGTCATCATCATCATCGTCATTAACATCATCTCGATCCATCACCAGTCCACTACTGAGATCGCGGTCTTCTCTCAGAATGAGAAGGGGTTAAGGCTGAAGGCCGCGCAGTATATTAAGCATCTTCTCTCTCGCACATTCAGAATTTTTCAACGCGAAAAATATGGCTATTAACGCAATATTATTGTTGAGGACTTGTTGGCGCCACGTTTGTCAAAAGTGTACTGAGTCTTTCACAATCATTGAAAATGTTAGAATGTGCGAGAGAGAAGGATGCGGCCTTAAGCCATAGTCATACTAATTACCCAAACGACACTATCTGTTTCCGCAACGCGAGTTGTACACGATTTAGGCACAAAACGTCCCAATACTAAAACAATGCCCGGTTCTCAAAACGGGCCGGTCCCAAGACATCACGTTACCAAAATGCCTCGTTTTCTATCGCCCCGCTCTCAAAACGTTCCATTATCAAAAAGCTTATGCATACTTAAATGTCCCATCCTCACCAAAGTAATAATGAACGATAAAAAGTAATAATTGACCGAGCGAAGCGAAGTCTACTTGAGTGAATTGGCACTTGTCCGTCCATCCGTCCGTCCGTCTGTCAGAGCCTTATAACTTCTGAATTACTGAACGTAATTATTTCAAATTTAAATATAATATTATGTAAACCGATGGCCTTCCGCCGAATATGGCTTAAAAAATTATAAAAATCTTTATTTCAGGGGGGCTCTCATAGAAGCGAATGCGAAGTAAAATATTATATATATATATTAGTATAGCGTTACATAGGGTTGCGGTATATCATTTTAAAGATAATTAGGAATAGAGTCCAAAAATATTTTTTTTTAAATTTTTCCCCTATAATTGACGAAATGGGGGGCTTTCAAATTGGAGATTTTCTAAGGGCTAAGTTGACCTCAGAACTCTCAATTTTCTGAAAGGCTGAGTCTGAAACTTGATCAATTATTTGAATTATATCCTGTACTTGAACAACAAATACTAAAATTAGATAAATAATAAATATAATAAGGAAACGAAATTATTTAATTTTTAATGAGCTTCAGTACTTTTAACAGAACTTCACAATGATGTCAATAGATGGCGCTCTGTGATACCGCGAGGTCTCAGTTCGGGGCGAACCACTGGTTAATCAATAATAAAAATCTTCTTTCAGGACCCAGCAACCGAAGACTATCAATCATATCGAACACAGGCTCTACCGAATACGTTTACTCTATGGACAAGGACAAGAAGATTCTCGACGACCGAATGCTAACCCCCTGCAGCGAAAGCGGCAAACACAAGTGCAGTTGCGACGACGAATCCGACGACAGATCTCACAAATCCGACGACAGATCTCACAAATCCGACGACAGATCTCACAAACCGATCGATCCCAAAAAGCTAGACGATCGACGGATGAAAGAAATAGCCAAATACAAACGCCGTCTACGAAAAGAGAGCAAATTAAAAAAGCTATGCGACAGCACATCTTCCGAAGGCGACGGTTTAAAAGCAAAAGAAACTCATACTTCTATACCGATCTTACAAGCGGCTAGATTCGACAGATTTAGAGCTATAGGATGCTTTAGGAATCAAACGTATCTTACTTTACCAGCTAGTCGAATCGAAAGTAAATCACCCTTTATTGAAACCTTGAGCTTACAGCCGACGGAATTTCGAAGGAGCAATTCGGTTGCAACACAGACTGATGACTTGCTTTGTAACTGTGGCAATAATGTCGAGTTGAAATGTTGGACATGCAAAGACAGGGGTATGGTGCGGTCGCAAGGCAATTATAACCTGGCTTCTGTTGAAGGGAAAATTGAAAACAGGGAAAATAGTGTGCAAATGACATTGGAACATAGAGGAAATGGTTCGAAAAGTGCGATGAATAATGGAGAAAATGGGACGAGAATAGAAAATGGGGTAAACGCGGCGAGATTTAATGAAAGTGGAGAAAATTTGGCGAGAAATGAAATAGAAAAGGGAGAAAATGGACAGAGTATACAAAACGGGGTCGATAAGCGGAGTGTAGAAGAAATGGAAAATCAAACGGGAATGGCAATAAAAAATGGGGAAATTAATCTTGGATTGAGTATAGAAAATGGAAAATTGGGAATGGAAAACGGGGAGAACGGAGCGAGAAGGAAGTGCGAAGACGACAGCAAACAGTTGAAAAAGCTAAAATGTGATAATAGCGTTAAAAAGTGTGATAATATAAGTTTAGATAATTCTAGTAGTGATAAGTGTGAAATAATCAAACGACCCAAATTGAAACGTTTCCCGATAACCGACCGTATCGAGAAGGTGTTAAGTGATAGAGTCGCGCAAAACAACGATATAGAACAGCTAAATTTACGGGATGACGATACTGTTTTTTCGACGCCTAAATGTGATGTTAAAAGGCAGAAAACTTACTCTGTAGGAGAAGACTACGTGTTGTATGAGAAGTGTGATTACGCTACTTTTGATAAGTATGAAGTGGAGTCTCCTAGAGAGGATGTGGATCAGAATGGCTTTAAATTTCCGGATCAGAAGAAGGCTGGACAGGATAATCAAGTGCCTTCGCCTACAGAAATGGATAGGTAAGTTTTAAGATACCGTTATTCAAATCAAGTCATATCAAATTTATTTATTTGTGAATACAGTTAGGTATGTACTTAGATTTCAGTTTTACAGAAGGTATCATGTATTCTACCACATTGTGGTGTACAAATCTATTCGAGCATAAATTATTAGGAACGTATCAAAAACAGCAACAAAAGATTTATTAATGGTCACGATCACTTTTTATATTGGCGGAATAAACTGCTAGTTCTTTCATTATCATGGACTTCCGCAAAGTAACTCCTGCTTCTATCCAATATATTTTGTAATTAAACTACTCGTTGGCTATCTTCAATCCGCAGATTTCGCTGGAGGTTCGATTCGGCGGCATCGATGGTGTTCCACAACAAAACGGGGCTTCCCCTGACTTCCAGCCCGGCCCCGTTGCGACGGGGAAACAACTGTTTCGATTTTGATGATTCTATCAACGGAGTTTCCGGTATCAAGAGGTGAGCTGATTTTTTTTGACCAACGTAAAAAAACTACCTACAATATAACTTTTGTTTTTTTTTTGTTCGTTGGCTAAGAGTAAATTAAATGGAAGTAAATAAAATATATAATTCAAACTAACATGCTTATCTTTTCGGCTGTCTATTTCCTGTAAGTTTGCTCTTATATAGAACTAGCGTTCTATTTTAATTCTAAACCCTTATTTTACCCCTTTAGAGGTCGAATTTTTAAAAATCCATTTACGTTACAAATTAGCTACGTCATTAATTATGACGTTGTAACGGAAGCGTTCTTAGCGGAAGCAGAGGCGGATGCGGAGGTAAAGGGGCTTTGGCTCCGCGGATGTGGGGGTTGACGAAGGCGGAGGTGGATTTCTCCGATCACATCGTCCATTTTCAGTTTTGGATGCGATGAATCTCACATTTTTTTTGAGGATTCTTCGAAGGACAGTTACCTTTTTGCTTGTTGTAATGGTGTAACTGACGTCACCTGCTTCGATTTGTACCTCTTGCATTGTAAGTTAACGTAAATAAACCTCCGTTACAACTCCGCAAAAAAACGGCGGAGACGGATGCGGAAGCGGAGGTACGATTTCTTGCGAAAGTTCCGCACTTACGGAGGCGGAGGCGAGGTTCCGTTCAATATACCTTCCTAGTTTCCTAGGTTCCTAGTCATAATAGCTATCAAAAGCCTGTTGTATAATGATAGATAGATAGATAGATAGATAGATTAACTCTTTATGGCACACACTTAGAACTAGGACAATAAACAGAAAGATTAAAAGATACAACAGAAGGGTGCAAATGCGGTCTTATTGCTAAAGCAATCTCTTCCAGACAACCTTTTTTAATGCTGTTGTCTGTGATTTTTTTTTCTATTTTTTGTTATTTTTATGGCGGTACATAGAAAGAGTATATTAATTATGATAATAGGCTATCTGTATGCCAAATTTCAGCCCCCCATCCGTCCAGTGGTTTGAGCTGTGCGTTGATAGATCAGTCATTCAGTCACCTTTTCCTTTTATATGTATACTAGCTTATGCCCGCGACTTCGTCCGCGTGGACTACACAAATTTCAAACCCCTATTTTACCCCCTTAGGGGTTGAATTTTTAGAAATCCTTTCTTAGCGGATGCCTACGTTTTAATAGCTATCTGAGTGCAAATTTTCAGCCCGATCAGACCATTGGTTAGAGCTGTGCGTTGATAGATCAGTCATTCAGTCACCTTTGCCTTTTATATATTTAGACTAGCTGATGCCCGCGACTTTGTCCGCGTGGACCGACGTTTATTCGATTCCCGCGGGAACTCCTTAATTTTCCGGGATAAAAAGTAGCCTATGTGTTAACTGTTATTCCAGACTATAATGTATCTCTGTGCCAAATGTCATCCAGATCCGTTCAGCCGTTGGGGCGTGATTGAGTAACAAACATCCATACATCCATCCAAACTTTCGCATTTATAATATTAATTTGATTATTATATTTGATTTAGAAGTAAATGATTTCATGTATGTTTATTCCAGTGCTCTGTTCCACCCGATCTCTCCGCCGTCCCCCGCGCCCCCCGCGTCCCCGTTGTCCCCCGCGCGGAGCACCCCCCCGCCCAGGAAGACTGCGCCGCACAGCAAACTGCGCATGGGACCCAGCACCGGCCTACTTGGTGAGATTTGTGATGGGTTGTTTGTTTAGAAACTTTCCTCGTGCGTGAATCGGTTGATTAGGTGGGCCGTGAAAGCATAGCAGACAGGCAGACACACTTTCGCATTTATAATATTAATAGCTGATGCCTGCGACTTCGTCCGCGTGGATCGAGGTTTTTCGTTTCCCGCGGGAACTCCTTAATTTTCCGGGATAAAAAGTAGCAGACTATAATCTATCTCTGTGCCAAATTTCATCCAGATCCGTTCAGCCGTTGGGGCGTGATTGAGTAGCAAACATCCATCCATACATCCATACATCCATCCAAACTTTCGCATTTATAATATTTATTTGAAGTATGGAATAAATGGGTTAACCCTGTAATCCACCCAGCATTATTCGCTAATTTCGCGATGCAGTCTTCGGTAGGCAACTTGAAGTCTTCATAATATATTAGCCACCACCACTACAGCCCATTAACGTCCCACTGCTGGGCACAGGCCTCCACTCTCATAGGAGAGAGGGAATTAGAGCTTACACCCACCACGCTGCTCTAATGCGGGTTGGCGGGCTTTAACGACTATTATCATGTTAGTGATAATAACCGGGACCGACGGCTTAACGTGCTCTCCGAGGCACGGGGGTGAAACACCACCAACTTCCTAACTCCGGGCTAGTACTGAGAATATCTAGACAGAAAAACCCAATACTTAATTATATGGCCCGACCCGGGACTCGAACCCGGGACCTCGTCGGCCGCGGTTGAACATACTAACCACTAGACCAACGAGGCAGTATATATAGAGGCAGCAGTAATATATTAGCGCCATCTAGTTATTACATTGGAGACTTTACGGTCTCTATATGGCGCTAATTGAGAAAATTGCAAAAATTCTCGTGTAAAAAACTGATACTGAACGTGATAGAAGTGAAAACGAATATAAAAAAATATTTAAAATATAAACCTTAAAACTAAGGCATTAAAGTTTAATTACGAATGTAGTATATATTGTATATTTAAGACCTTTTGTCTTCGTAACAACGAGAGGTGTCGGTCACGTGTTTCCACATTTTTACCCCCTACCAAAGAGTGCTCAACGCGTCTAAAGAAGTTTTCACTTCTAAAACTTTTCATACAAAAATCTGATATATAAAAATGAATTGCTCTTCGTTTGTGTGGCTAAAACTCGAGAACGGCAGGGCCGATTTAGATAATATGATAATGGATAAACTAGAAGTTTAATTCGCTATAATCCGCCACAGTAGACAAATCTATGTGGTACAGTGCGTGTCTTTCACCTGCAGCATGCTACCCCCAACACCCAGTAACTCGGCACAGCACCACACCACACAAATCCTCCAAATCACTCTCAACGTACGTTTCACTCCGACACCGGAATCGTCCTTGTGTCCTTGATTTTCCTGAAATTTGGTATACGAAATTTCAGGAAAATCTGTTGAAAAGATGGGCCGGGAAAGCGTTGCAGACAGACAGACAGACACACTTTCGCATTTATAATACTAGTGGTTCGCCCCGAACTGAGACCTCGCGGTATCCATAAACTTACAGAGCGCCATCTATTGACATCATTGTGAAGTTCTGTTAAAAATACTGAAATTCATTAAAAATTAAATAATTTCGTTTCCATATAATATTTATCTAATTTTAGTATTTGTTGTTCAAGTACAGGATATAATTCAAATAATTGATCAAGTTTCAGGCTCAGCCTTTCAGAAAATTGGGAGTTCTGAGGTCAGCTTTGGACGTTAGAAAATGTCCACTTTGAAAGCCCCCCATTTCATCAATTTTAAGGGAAAAATTAAAGAATTAAATTAATTTTTGGACTCCATTCCTAATTATCTAAAAATGATATACCGCAACCCTATGTAACGCTGTAAAAAATATTTTACTTCACATTCGCTTCTATGAGAGCCCCCCTGAAATAAAGATTTTTATAACTTTTGAGGCCATATTCGGCTGGAGGCCATCGGTTTACATATCATATTTAAATTTGAAGTAATTACGTTCAGTAATTCAGAAGTTATAAGGCTCTGACAGACGGACGGACACACGGACGGACGGACAAGTGCAAATTCACTCAAGTAGACTCAGAGACCTTCGCTTCGCTCGGTGTTCACGCATGAACTAGATTTTGTTGTTGTTTGACTTTTGGTACTTACTTTGATGGAAAACACATAATTTAGTTTGTAAGTAACTCTTTATTGTAAACTAGATGATGCCCGCGACTTCGTCCGCGTGGATTAAGATTTTTTGATTCCCGCGGGAACTACTTAATTTTCCGGGATAAAAAGTCTATGTCCTTCCCCGGGATATACCCTACCTCTATACCAAATTTCAGCAAAATCGGCTGAAAAGATGGGCCGGGAAAGCGTAGCAGACAGACAGACAGACAGACAGACAGACAGACAGACAGACAGACAGACAGACAGACAGACAGACAGACACACTTTCGCATTTATAATATTAGTATGGATTTGTACTATGATGACAAAGAGAAGTATGTGATTGAAATAGGTACTAAAGTTCTACATCAATGGATTGAAGTGACCTTTTTAAGATGTCACATGAACGTTAGATAGTTGACAGCGCCTGTAGACCGATATTAGCATTGACACATATGAAAGCGATTGCCACAAACGCTGTGAGCTTTAAGAGCCTACAGTACTCCCTGCAGCAGAGCTAGCATGGGCCAGAGATAAAAAATGTATCCCCCGATTTTATCCACTGACAAGAGATAAAATTAACACCACTTCTCAGAGCACGGCAACAGGGGAGAGGAGAAGTTTATCCCCGTTTGACATTTCACGGGGACTCGAGGGACTATTTATCCACCGTTATTTAGCGATTTTATTTATTTATTTAGGACTAAAATTTTTATCCTTTCCTCGAAAATTGTCTCGGCCCATGCTAGGGGGGCAGCGCGTATCCAAAGGCGATTCAAGCGACGCGGGGCGGGAGAACGTGAAGTGAACTCGCAATATTTCAGAATTTAATTTCTAACAACGAAAAAGAAAAAAACATAATTTTAAATTCAGATCACATAGTGCACGTATTGTACTAAGTTGAGTTTCTATACAAAGTTTAATTAGTATAGGTAAAGTATTCATTGACTACTGCGGTTTATTTGTAAAATTCGGAGGGAAGTTTGTGATTTTTTTCTATCGAGAGAATTTTTAGTAATCGTGTTTTCCCATCACATAAAACTCAGTGTATATCCTTAACTTTACTATATTTTTTTTTTCAATGTTATTGATTCAATACTTGATATGCAGGTTCTAACGTGAGAGGTTGAGCAGTTTTTTTATAGACCCTTAACACTCGGTCAATAAGTATGGATTTTAACTTGTTTCAATCTGTCCGCAGGTAGTTTTGAAGAGTCAGCTCTGAAGGGTCGGTTGGAGCCCGTGGCTACAGTGCACGGGTTCGCGGCGGAGCTGGGGGCGTCGGGCGCGTTCTGCCCGCCGCACCGCCGGCTGCCCGTCACCGTGTTCTTCTACGCGCCCGGCGGCACCAACGCACCTTACATGGTGAGTGGTAACCCCAGGCTGAGGAAACGCCATTACACATTATCCGCTACTGCCCCGCCTTAATGCACAAACGTAGCCTCCTCCTAGGGAAGCACCTTGTGGTTCCCGAGGAGGCAAAGACTGTCCCGACCAGGAAGCTGCAGCTGTTCCCAGCAGCAAGCAGTATTGACCAGGAACTTTAGATGGTGGCGATCACAATAGATCAGCAACCAGCGACCTCAATTTACATAGACAGGCCTTGTCAAACATATGGGCGTATTTTACTAAATGTCGTCGACGTTCCATCCACACGAACGAAACGCTTTGCGTCTTCATTCCTTATTCGCATGGCTAGGGTCTGGAACACTCTACCTAAAACTGTGTTTCCCACCAATTACAATCTGGGTATCTTTAAATCAAGAGTGAATAGGCATCTTCTAGGCAAGCGCGTCTCATCTTAGGCCGCATCATCACTTCCCATCAGGTGTGATGTGGTCAAGCGTAAGCCTATAACGAATAAAAAAATAAAAAAAAAAAAAACGCCATCTAGTCTGAAAAGCGGGACAGCGCTATAGCGGGGACGAGGAGTAGTAAGTAAGAGTATGTACAATTATCATAATCATAATAATCATTTTTATTTTCCAAGAATATGGTACATGCAACACATAATTACATAGATGTTAAAATCAAAACTTATTATCCACATATTCTGCCAAGCTTGGCGTGCAAAAATATTAAAACTATTAAGATAAAAAGAGGTATTTGTCACAATTAAAATTAATACCTAATAAAAATAAAAAACCTATAATAATAATCAAAATATGTCATGTAAATAAATTAAATGTCAAACAATTCAAATACCTAAAAAATACAGAAAATAATAGTTAAATTTCTCAGTCAAGTAGTCATTCGTCTTATAATACAACTTGTCTAGAAGCATCAAATAAATATTATAAATGCGAAAGTTTGGATGGATGTATGGATGTATGGATGTTTGTTACTCAATCACGCTCCAACGGCTTAACGGATCTGGATGAAATTTGGCACAGAGATAGATTATAGTCTGGAATAGCACATATGCTACTTTTTATCCCGGAAAATTAAAGAGTTCCCGCGGGAACCGAAAAACCTCAATCCACGCGGACGAAGTCGCGGGCATCAGCTAGTGTCAAATAAAGATTTCTTAAATCTCATAAGAGGAAATTGTTTTATTGAATCAGGCAAGTGGTTAAAAATCCTTACAGCCATGCAGTTTGCATTTTTTTTAGTGACCGCCAGCTTCTGCATGGGCACGCATAACTTGTGTTTAATGCTTGTTTCTAGCACTTCTCATTGTATTTTCGCTTTTAAATAGGTATGGGTTTTTTTTAACAAACATACACATTTCGTAAATATACAAGCTAGGTAACGGCAGCACTTTCAGAGATTTGAACAGAGGTCTGCAGCTGTGAAACATATCTACACCGCACAGAGCCCTGATGCATTTTTTTGCACCTTAAATGCCCTTTCCCATTCTACAGAGTTACCCCATAGTATAATGCCATATCTCAAATTGAGAATTAGTTTCTAATGATCGAACATGAGGAATACCGGTGTACAGATAAACCTGATCAGGTTTTCGATACACCTTAATGGATATTAAGCAATTGCAATGGATTAGTTAAAAATTAAATTAAATAATAATAACTCGGGTTATTTTAAATGTGATCTAGGCAATTGCTGTTCACTCTAGACTTTTGATCTTTGGAAGTTGTATATAGAGTAATTCATAGAAAACTTCGTAATCGCGATTTATGCTCTTCGTACGCTACTAGTAGTGCCATCTATTGTATTATGTGCGGACTGCGAAGACCGCCACAACATTGCTTCAAATATATAAAGCATGCTCCTCCTTCCAGGGTCACATCAACCTGGGTCCGCACGGCTACCGAGTATCCCGCTCAGGCACCATCCAGGTCTCGCTATTCAACCCGCACGGAACCCTGGTGAAGATGTTTGTGGTGCTCTACGACCTGACCAGTATGCCCCCGGCTGCGCGCACTTTTCTGCGCCAGCGTACATTGTACATGCCGGCGCAGGCGGAGCCCCCGCAGCCGCATCACATGCACAAGTGGCTGCGGTATCTGATACACTTGAGGTGAGTTAACAATACATTTTGTTACATATCATACACTTGAGGCGAGTTAACAATACATTTTGTTACATATCATACACTTGAGGTGAGTTAACAATACATTTTGTTACATATCATACACTTGAGGCGAGTTAACAATACATATTGTTACATATCAAAGAAAGAAGAATTTTGTATCATATCACTGCTTTCGCAGCAGAATTTGCTGAAGTATTTTTTGTGAGTACTAACTCCCATCGAATATCTTAATGGATTTTTAATTGTATTATCCTGAGAAAATTTCAATTAATTTGGTTAAGACACAAGAACAGCCTAAATCCCATACAAATTTCGGCATTCTCCCTTCATACAAGGATACCTTGTATCCTGAACACGGCAAAGGATACTTTTCATCCCACTATATCAGACTTTCCACATTTCTAAAGATTTATTTTCTCCACAGGTTCATGACCTCAAAATCTGGCAAACTGTACCTGCACACAGACATTCGGATACTCGTCTCACGAAAGGCTGACTTGGACACAGCCACCGCACATTCCGCCCTGTTCCGCCCCATTCCGACCAATCAGAGCAAAGACAACGCGATCGCGTCATCGGCCACCAATCAGGAAGCAGAAAATAAACCAGCCAATCAGGAGCCCGGAATATCAGCCAATCGCACGCCGAACAGAGTCTTCGGCGGCTGTAGCGACTTTGACACAGAAATAAAGAATGAAATGCGCGAATTCGGATACGAAAATCAAAATGGCGTCTCGTACGAGTTGAGGAGTTTCACGTACGCACCGGAGAACCCTAAATACTCCCCGCGATAATAATAGTGCCTCGGTGTGTGTTGGTTTTACTTTGTGTCGAAAATATATTATGTATGTACTAATGAAAAGAATATATTTTTGGTTTTTTATATACCATTTCGTTTCATTTTATCATCCATACTAATATTATGCTAAGGACAGCGGTTACTTTTTTAGATCTACACATTGATGTATTATTGTAAACGATTTTTTAAAAAGAGCAACCACTAAGTTTTGCTGCTGGTTCTTCTCGGCAGGAATGTCATTCCGAACCAGTGGTAGATTTTCTCGACAGTTCAAAAGCACTTTTAACAAGTTTCAAAATTCAAAATTATCATCCTAAATTAGACAAAGTATACGGAATCTCTCTATATCTCTCTCAACCATACCTGAGATAGATATAGATGGTAGGAAACTGCATACCTAGTATCAGTGGCGTGCATGACATAGAGGCATAAAGGTACTGCTTACCCTAGTTAAAAAAGCTCCATGCATAATTTTCATCATTCCTTGCCTGAAAGTAGGTATCTACGTAACCAATGCGTACCCGGGCTCCGAATTCCGTGCACGCCACTGCCTAGTATGTATAGTAGGTAGTTAATCTATCTATGCTGCATATTAATTTGACATTAGAGTGAAAGAATTATGAAAAATCCTGCCAGTTTCCTCCGTCACGTGCCTGTCAGCACGCAGCGTTGCTCTGTAGTGACGCCTCCGTCGAACGATACGCGATTACGTAAGAATTGTCGATCAAATGGTAAAGGTTCGGCGTCAAAGTAAAATAAACCCTACCTTAGGGTATCGTACATACCTAAACGTATAAGAATGGGCACACGAAATTGAGCTCTAATTCAATGATGTTGTGGTTTGTTTTACTTTGACGCCGCACCTTTACCATTTGATCGACAATTCTTACATAATCGGGGACTGGTTGGAAAGAACGTATCTCCAGACTGTGTTAAAATAGTCATAAGTAAGGACTGAAACAGTAACCGAAATAAGTGTTTTGAACACTGTTTTTAGGGTTCCGTAGCCAAATGGCAAGAAACTGAACCCTTATGGATTCGTCATGCCTGTCTGTCTGTCTGTCCGTCCGTATGTCACTTTTCCGATACTATAACTACCTATACTGTTGAAACTTGGTAAGTAGATATAGGTATTCTGTGAACCGCATTAAGATTTTCATACAAAAATATAAATTATATTAATAAATTTTGGGGGTTCCCCATACTTAGAACTGAAACTCAACACTTCATAAGTGGTAAAATGTGTGTCCCCCCCCTGTAACTTCTAAAATAAGAGAATGATAAAACCACAGGATAAAACTAAAAAAAATATATATGATGTACCTACATTACCATGCAAACTTCCACCGAAAATTGGTTTGAACGAGATCTAGTAAGTAGTTTTTTTTAATAATTTAAAACTTAGGTACTTACTACAGGTTCGTACGGAACCCTCGGTGCGCGAGTCCGACTCGCACTTGGCCGGTTTTTTTGGAACTGTTATAGACCAAAAACACTTTTAACAGAAACAAAAACGATACTGTAACCCAATCAATCTGTGACCGTTTATTTCTGTTAGTAAGTGTTTTTATCTGTAACCCTAATACTAATAATAGGTAGGTACAATTGTACCTAATCGCCCTAACAAATTGCACGGTGTGTAGAGGTGGGCTAAACTGTTATAATTTTTCAATGAAATATACTGCTATAATATATTTTTCTAGCTGCTGTTTTAAAGTGTTATAATATATATTATATGTTATAAATTTTGATAGAAATTATTTACACTGTTGCTTGCTGTTGTTGCGGTTTGCAGTTACTTAGTGTTAGTGTTTTATAATATATTTAGGAGGACCAAAAAACGTGCCGTGTTACCTTCGCGTTAAGCGCCGTTTTAGTACTTAGTGTTTACTGTTTAACACTAATTACTATTTACTAACACGCATTTTATTTACACCAATCGTCTATTTATATTAAAACTTTATGTCAGTAACTTTAGCTTTGCACTCAATTTCTGGTTGGAATAATAATACATACAATGAAACTCAAACTAATGAAAGTGTTGTATAAAGCAGAATCATAAAAATAGCATCTTCGTCTCATCGCAAACAAATATAGCTCTTAGAGATATGACAAGAGTATTTACATTACTTTGCAATCCAAACTAACACTGTTGTAATTTTATCGCAAGTAAAAGTAGCTCTTATTATTCCACAGGAAGTGTTTACATTACTTTGAATACTGCAACAATCGTATTTGCTATTAAAATAAGCGCCATCTGTTGCAATGTTATAAAATTTAACACTGCTATATACACTGCTTTAACACCGTTGTAATTTTATCGCATGTGAAACTAGCTCTTATTGTTTTTCAGAAAGTGTTTACATTACTTTGAATACTGTGTTGCAGACTGCCGGTATATCAATCGTATTTGCTTTAAAAAAGAGCCATCTGTTGAAATTTCATAAAATTAACAAGTTAAAGATAAAAACCCATTTTCCTGGGACCAGGACAGGAAGAGCAGTTGTGGACATAGATGGCGCTGTGAAATTACAAACGAAATAATGACAGAAAATAATATATATTACAACAGTCTGGTAGCATTTCGTCTAATGTGTTATACTGTTATAAAAATATATTTAAATATATAATGTGTTGTGTGTTATAACGCCCACCTCTAACGGTGTGACAACTGACAACTATTGGCATAGAAGAAGGAACCTCTTCTCACTTCACACCCTGACACAACATTCCCATATCACAGCTATTCCCAGTGCATGTCTTGTATTTCAAATTTTCCAAATTTTTCCAAATTTCTCCAAATTTCTCCAAATTTTTGTTTCTAAATTTTTGTTTGTTAGATATTTGGTGAATATACAGTGTTTTAACTTAATATTATTAAAGTTTTTGTAACAATGTTTCAAGTAACCATAGACTTATTATGTACCTATAATACTAATGTTTGTAACCATTGTCTTAGATCTAACATGAAACACTGGTACTATGTTTGAGGAGGGCGATTATATATCACTGCAACGCAGTTTTTAACTTTTGCAGGATTATCGTTCATATAT
Organism: Erebia ligea; assembly: GCA_917051295.2. Lineage (NCBI taxonomy): Eukaryota > Metazoa > Arthropoda > Insecta > Lepidoptera > Nymphalidae > Erebia > Erebia ligea. The sequence goes on from OU785246.1 coordinate 740,670, forward strand.
GTTTTATATTGCCCTTTGCTAATGTTTCTCAATAAAGTTTATTATTTATTATTATTATTGGCCATGTTTTCCATAGAACAATTGCAACCATCGGTGCTTTAAATAATAACGTCATACGCGTCAACAGTAAAGCTGGCCATACACGATCAATTATACTGTCAATCTTGCAGCGGACTTGAAACGGCGTCAAGTTTGCAGTGCATCCATTATATAGACCACACACGTTCAATATCGCCGTCCAGTTTGCATGATGCCGCACCAGTTAAAATCATGGCGTCACCAGTGACGGACTGACGACGCGTTAGCCATCCTAGGCTTATTGCTCGTTAATAAGAAAACTGAAAGAAAAGATTTGCCGCTAGGGTGGTAACTAGCCACGGCCGGAGCCTCCCGTCAGACCAGACCAGAGAAAATTCAGAAATTATAAAATCCCAAATTGACCCTGCCGGGAATCCGGGAACCAGGGACCTCCCACATTAAGACCACAGCGCTAACCACTGCGCCAGGGAGGACGTCAATATAAGACATAAGTGTCAATATACACCTATTGCTCATCAACCATGCTCATCAATTATTGAGTGCATGCGTCGTCGCGTGCCGATGCCGACTGACGTCACGCGTCATGCTTAATTGACCGCTCATACACACGTTCAAGTTTACATGACGCTGCAAAATTGATCAAGTCGGCAGAATCGAAATTCCATTTTTGCTTCAATACGACTGGTCATGCTTGCAGTTAGCCATACTCCGTCCATTTTACTGGATGCCGCTTCAAGTCCGCTGCAAGATGGACAGTTAATTGATCGTGTATGGCCAGCGCAATCAAGGCGACAGGCGCGGGGCCGGGGCGGTTTCTCGTCTTCTTCTTCTTCTTTTGTTAGTGGCTCCGCGCGGAGGGCTTCTCGTCAGTCGTCAGTCGTCGCGTCGGTGCCGTGCGGCGTCACCATAAATAAGTGGCGTCACTGTGGTCATAGAGTAGGATGTACTGTGGTTATATTCTCTTTGTCTCTGGTGCCCCGTGCCGGGAGCGCCGTGCCCGTGCGGCGAGAACGGAGAAGCGAGGACTCGACTCTCGAGGAGCTTGACCTGCGAAACTATTATTTAAAATATTACCTACTCAATAATTATTAAAGTGATTAATTATTGAATTTTAATTAAATGCCTCGAAAGCCATGCTTCTGGAGTCTGGACGCGTAAACTTGAATAGGAGTTGGTGGAATTCGTTCGCCAGCGGGAATCCAATTGGGAAACCCATTAAAATTAAAAACCCTACGCGGAGTTCGCAGCGAAATTAGGGTGTGAGTTTACAGGTAAGGCATTTTTATTAATACATATATATTTCTTTATATTAATATTAAAACTAGTGAAAAACCACATGGCGTTCAAGTTCCAACTAGTACATAATACCTCAATGGTTCCAACACAAAATGGCGGAAGCGTTCTTTCACTCATCACTAGCATTGCTTTTCTAGGTATACATTTGCTCGTAATATAAGTAAATAGGTATTACCGTAAAGGAGTGTGGTAAGTTATATTCATTTTCGATCAAGTGCGTTAATGTAATCGCCGCCATGTACCTACAAGTCCACAGTTGTTTCGAGGGGCGTTTCCTCGTGCTCCTATTATTTTGTCCTATTGATGGGAGCACGAGGAAAAGTTGGCATCCGTGCTGGACAAAGGTCTCCTGCACGGATCTCCACCAAATACAATGTGCCAAGTGCATACTACAACTACCTAATACGATTTATTTATATAATCGCATGGCGTTTTGTGACTTGTGTGAAATTGTCATTGATCTCATTTTAAGTAATTTTCATACTTTACGTAAATGTAAGTCCTTACTAATATTATAAATGGGAAAGTGAGTTTGTTTGTATGTTTGTTCCGCTTTCACGCCGTAACTACTGAACGGATCTGGATGAAATTTGGCACAGAGGTAGATTATAGTCTGGAATAGCACATAGGCTACTTTTTATCCCGGAAAACTAAAGAGTTCCCGCGGGAACCGAAAAACCTCAATCCACGCGGACGAAGTCGCGGGCATCAGCTAGTATTTATATAATTAAATAAAAGATGAAGTAGGTACTTGGACATTCTGTGATTTTTCAACATGTGATCATAGGTATGTGACATTGGTAACTGCAAACTAGACCACTGCTAAAAACCCCATTTTAAATTAGCATCACCAGGTGAGATTGCCGTCAAGGAATTACTTATTATGAGTATTTTAAAAAAGCTTAAATTAGGTACTTAAAATACCACTGACTTAATGTTTGTTTCATTGTTTCAGCGCGTTCTGTCAGGGATCGCTGGGTGAACATCAGAAGCAACTTCAACCACAATCTCAGGAGAGTCTACAAATCTAAGGAGTCTGCACAATCTGCATCAGACGTGTTTGTACCCTGTTGGCCTCTATGGAAACCGTTGCAGTTCTTGAGAGATGACACGAGAGAAGATGGACCTAATCATTATGATGTAAGTACCAGTACCACTTTTTTTTAATCCACTACTAGTTAGCCCTTGACTGCAATCTCACCCGATGGTAAGTGATGATGCAGTCTAAGATGGTAGCGGGCTAACCTGGGGCATGGCAGTTTAAATATTAAACCCATACCCCTATTCGGTTTCTACACGGCATCGTACCGGAACGCTAAATCGCTTTGCCGCACTTCTATGCCGGTAGAGTGGTAACTAGCCACGGCCGAAGCCTCCCACCAGCCAAACCATGTACCACTTCTAAGTACTCTCACTGCATCGGTTTCCTCATTACTAAGGGTTGTGACCCCTTTCAATGTGGTGGGTCCTTCCGCAGCGACTAAGAGTACCTATTTCAACACTTGTAACTAATATTATCAGATATCATACTATTACTAATACTATAAATGTGATAGTATGTTTGTTTGTCCTTCAATCACGCCGCAACGGAGCAACGGATGGACGTGATTTATGTATAGGTATACTTGAGGACCTGGTGAGTGACATGGGCTACTTTTTATCCTGGAAAATGAATGAGTTCCCGCGGGAATAAAAAAAAACTATAACCACACAGACAAAGTCGTGGACTCCAGCTAGTTAGTTATAATAACTGGGATTGACAGTTTAAAGTGGCTTCCAGGGCATGGAGGGAACAAATAGGCTAAATTTGAACCTCCAAATTCTGTTAGTCATGCAGTTATCTTAACTTAGGTACTTGGGTCTATGTTGCATAACAATCACAAATTACTGATATGTATTGTTACAACTAGGACTCTCATATCTCAACTTCCTACTACTATTAAGTAATCTATACTAATATCTATACTTATAATAAAACTGTAACAGGTCCAATTCTGTACATTGAAGATATTTTGAAAATTTTTTTTGGAGGGCACTCATTATTCGATGCTGAAGCCAAATCTGTAGTTTTTTTCATTTTTGTCTGTCTGTCTGTCTGTCTGTCTGTCTGTCTGTCTGTCTGTCTGTCTGTCTGTCTGTCTGTCTGTCTGTCTGTATCTTGGCCGCGCATCACGCCGAAACTACTGAATGAATTCAAACGAAACTTGGCACGATTTGAGCCCATACTACGAGGTAGGACATAGGATACTTTTTATCCCGAAATTCTACCCCCGAAGGGGTGAAATAGGGGTTGAAAGTTTGTATGCAAGTCCTTAATTTCTCAAGTTATAGCCATGAAACTTGATATATGAGCTGCGGGTTGAAAATGAAAACATATGTGTTTCACAGTTTTTCAAAATTCCACCCCCGAAGGGGTGAAATAGGGGTTGAGAGTTTGTATGAAAGTCCTTAATTTCTCAAGTTATAGCCATGAAACTTAATATATGAGCTGCGGGTTGAAAATGAAAACATATGTGTTTCACAGTTTTCCAAAATTCCATCCCCGAAGGGGTGAAATAGGGGTTGAGAGTTTCTATGAAAAATCCTTAATTTCTCAAGTTATAGCCATGAAACAGCATTTGGGCTTTCGTTAAAATATGAAGAAGTACGTGTTTCACCATTATAGGGGGATAATACCGTGGGATAGTAATATAGGCTACTTTTTATCCTGGAAAATTAACTGAAAAACTTATTCCACGCGGACAGAGTCGCGGGCATCAGCTATAAAGAATATACATACACACATACATAGGCTACTTTTTATCCCGGAAAATTAATGAGTTCCCGCGGGAATCGAAAAAACTTAGTCCACGCGGACGAAGTCGCGGGCATCAGCTAGTTATGAATAAGAAAGTGTGGCTGTCTATCAGTCAATATAGACATATTGACTGATAGACAGCCACACTTTCTTATTTATAATATTAGTATAGATTACTTAATAGTAGTAGGAAGTTGAGATATGAGAGTCCTAGTTGTAGAAGACAGACGTCTTCTATGGTACACAGGGTAAAGATTAAATATTGGGGATGAACTGGATATCCGGCATATCCGGCGTCAATTTACTATCTGGCCGGATACCGGATAGTAACTCAATATCTGCCGGATACCGGATAGTAACTCAATATCTGGCCGGATACCGGATATTCAAAAACTATGACAATGTCCTAAAATCAACTTTAAAACATAAGTTTTGTGAGGTTAATAATAATTAGAAAATGGGTTATAATTATGATGTTTTTTATTTATAACTGAAAAGTTGCAAAATCTCACAAGGAAGTTCGTTCTCTTCCAAAAAACCGGGATAAAAAGTAGCTTAAGTCACTCTCCAGGTCCTCAACTATTCCCATACAAAAAATCACGCCGATCCGTTTTTTTTTATTATCCACTACAAGTTAGCCCTTGACTGCGATCTCACCTGATGGTAAGTGATGATGCAGTCTAAGATGTTAGCGGGCTAACCTGTTAGGGGCATGGCGGTTATATTAAACCCATACTTACCCCTATTTGGTTTCTACATGGCATCGTACCGGAACGCTAAATCGCTTGGCGGCACGTCTTTACCGGTAGGGTGGTAACTAGCCACGGCCGAAGCCTCCTACCAGGCCAGACCAGGGAAAATTCAGAAATTATAAATTTCCAAACCCTGCCGGGGATCGAACCCGGGACCTCCGCACGTTAAGGCAACAGCGGTCAACACTGCGCCACGGAGGTCGTCAACTTCGTTGCGGCGTGATTGAAGGACAAACCAACAAGCAAACACACTCGCATTTATAATCAAATAAATATTATAAATGCGAAAGTTTGGATGGATGTATGGATGGATGTTTGTTACTCAATCACGCCCCAACAGCTGAACGGATCTGGATGAAATTTGGCACAGGGATAGATTATAGTCTGGAATATCACATAGGCTACTTTTTATCCCGGAAAATTAAAGAGTTCCTGAGGGAACCGAAGAACCTCAATCAACGCGGACGAAGTCGCGGGCATTAGCTAGTATTAGTAATATAACAAAAATATCATGCCTAAACCTTTGGGTAGAGATAAGACAAGTTCTTTATAATATTATGTTTATTTGAGAAATTCTTGCAGTACAATTGAGTTCTTAAAGTTTTTTAAGAACTTTCCCTATAATTGTTCTTAAAAGCTAATTTATAATTAGCCACTATGTGCTGGCTGCATTTAAGAGCTGATTAATTATCATGATGATAATAATTAATTGGCTTTATGTATACAATTTTGACTGCATGGAATCATGCTTGTTTTGTTTACACCCACGGGAACTCCTTACTCTTCCAGGATAAAATGTAGCCCATGTCATTCCCAGGGATGCATCATGCAACCCATCAAAATCTGTTGAATAGAATGGGTTATGAAAGTGTAGCAGGCAAACAGACACTTTTGCAATAGTATAGTAATAGTATGACATCTGATATTTTAGTAATAGTATGATATCTGATAGTTTTATCATTTTCAGGACTTCACAATCCAAGACTTCAAAGCCTCGGCATCCAAAATAGAAATAGAAGTGAAGGTGGAATCGCAACCAGAGTTTGAAACATTAAACATAAGACAGAGGGGTGAACGGACGAACCGACCTAGAAGAAAAACAATAAAAACATCAAACCAAACAAGTAACTGTAAAAGGGTTTTGGATAAACTCATTAAAAGCATGACTCCATTATTGAACACTAGTACACAAAAACCCCAGTACTGGTTTTTTGGACGGCATGTAACTGAAAGACTTGCCTGCATGAGAAAAATTGACGCTGAATGTGCAAGTGAAGAAATTCTACAGCTTTTGAAAAACTTTGACACTCAGAAGTCTAATGGCTGACTTAAAAACAAGTTATGTGCTTTTATTATGAGCACAATGTTGAGTCCTTTAAATGAGTTATGAGAGATGCTGATTTATCTGGCAGCAAAAAAGTTGTCATCTCAAATGATACTCTGCTGATCATTTGTCTCTTGCTAAGAACACCACAGAATACAATCTTCAGCAGTTTATGTCAACTTTAGTTGATAGTGATTACTTGAGACTTTCTTACAATGGCCTATCCAGCCAGTGCCTGCGGCATCAAATATGGGATGGAAAGTGTCATAATTTCAACCCATCGCAGGCTCACTACTGAGCATGAGTCTCCTCTCAGACTGATGAAGTGAAGGGTTTGGCGATAGTCCACCTTAGTGTAGATTATTTAAAGTCCTCTGATAAAGTTAATTTATGTGGTATGGGGACAGCAAGAGCCCTGTAAAGTTAGATCTATACAGCCCAACCATGGCTACCAAAAACAGAAAGGTAATGGTGAACTGGAATTTGGAAAGTCAGATTTCATTTAGATGTTGGTTTGATGCAGTCAAAAACAAGTTGTAAGCCCAGTTGTTTATGTGTTATAGTCCCAACCCGAACTGCTGGCGCAACACAATTGGCCTAGCCAATTCTCAGATAAAGAAAAAAAACTGCAAGTTTGTTGTTTAAAACCCCTTTGGGCTTGAGTTTGGACACTTGTTCATTTCATGTAAAAAGCTTGTTACCAAAAATGTTCTATAAAAGATTTTCTGATACAATTTTGCCAGAGTGAAATTGGCAATTCCCCTTATCTTACTGAATTTGCTTTTCCAAAAGAGTTTTCTAAATCTTCGTAATTTTCTATTTTCATTTTTAGGGTTCCGTACCAAAATGGTAAAAATGGAACCCTTATGGTGCGACTTTCTCCGTCTGTCTGTCTGTCTGTCTGTCTGTCTGTCCGTCCGTCACACTCGATTATTTCAGTAACTACCGAAGCTATCGACATGAAATTTGGAATAGTTGTGTATATTAGTGGCCCAAAGACACTGGAATTAAAAAAAATTGGATTTTTTTTTTGTTCTTATTTAAAAAGGGGGGAAAATCGGAGGGTTGAAATTTAAAAGTGAGATAACTGTACTGTGTGGGGTATCATATGAAAGGGTGTACTTTGGACATTCTAAAACAGATTTTTAATTATTTTTAGTCATGATAGTTTTTGATTTATCGGGGAAAAAGTCAAAAAAAATACCGTTCCCCCCCCCTTATCTCCGGAGTTTACCAATCGAAAAATCTGAAATAATTATGGTCAATAGGAATTTATGTATATTTTACAGGAAAACTATAGCCAATGCTCTAACTAGCATAGTTTTTTTGATATTAACAGAAAACCTCTACAAACAAAGTTAGTTTTGCGGTTCATTAAATTCATTAATCGTAAAACTTGCTACAGGTTTGTACGGAACCCTCGGTGCGCGAGTCCGACTCGCACTTTGCCGGTTTTTTATTTATGTCTGCTAGTGGTTGTTTACAAAAGTCAAAAGACTTTCTCCATCATCTGCTGCAAATTGTCCAGCGTTGTAACTCGTGAAAGTCTCGTGTTGGCTAATTTAGATCAAGTGAATGGTAATCCCGACGTGCGATATCCACTTTAACCTCTGCAGGGCTAGCATGGGCCGGAGATAAAAAATTTATCCCCCGATTTTATCCACTGACAAGTGATACAATTAACTTATGCACTTCTCAGAGCACGGCAACAGGGGAGAGGAGAAGTTTATCCCCGTTTGACATTTCACGGGGACTCGGGGGACTATTTATCCACCATTATTTAGCGTTTTTATTTATTTATTTAGGAATAAAAATTTTATCCTTTCCTCGGCGAGAAAATTGTCTCGGCCCATGCTAGGGGGGGCTGATGGTTTGAGCTTTATTCACAGGTGAAAGTGGAACTCTGACACACTTTACTCCAAATAATGATTAAAAAAACTTCGAATTCGATGTAAAAAAAATTGTTAATGGCTATTTTGCTTTTCCCTACGAGTTTTCTAAATCTTCTTAATTTTCTATTAAAAAATGTCTGCTAGTGGTTGTTTACAAAAGTCAAAATACTTTCTCCATCATCTGCTGCAAATTGTCCAGCGTTGTAACTCATTTTTAATTAACCTTGATAATCCTCTGCACACAAACAACACACTACACGACTACTAAATTGCAATCTTCGCGATTGCTTATCGGAATAATTCTGGGGTAACAAAACGGTTGGTAAAATTACGACTGAAAATACTTAAATCAAATCTGTGAAGCCTGTAATTATGGGGAAATTTTTTCAAATCACTTTGCACTGTTATGATTAATTTGAAAACCTATTGGTGTACTCTACTCTAGTTGTGTTGGCGATTTTGGATCAATTTAGTGTTGTTCTTGGTGCCTGACGGTTCATTTCATTTTTCACAAACAAAGGACTTTCTGAAGTCCAAAAAGCCGACTGATTATTAAAAAAAAATATCTACTACATTCAAGGCTAGTATAGTAGACTTCGATCAATTGAATGGTAATAACTGGGTGTAACTTTGGCGTGTGAGGTCCATTTTGACCTCTGATGGTTTGAGGTTAATTCACCCTCAAGGTTAAGGTGGACCTCAGACTCGTATGTTACTCCAAATAATAAAAAAAAAAATGCGAATTCGATGTAAAAAAAAAATTGTTAGTGGCTATTTTGAATAAAATTGTGGTTTTTAGAGATCAGGTGTCTTTCAATATACTAGGGATAGAAAAATCGCCGAAGGGGGATAACGGGAAGCCTCAAGCCACGAGGCATGGGCTAGCTGTCACAATTCATTTCTTGCATCAGCATTTGCTAGTGATTTCGATGTCCGAAGTTGTTTTCACGTATGGGCCAAAACGTCTAGTTCTTTCCAAGCAGCGAAATTCTCGACCTCGTTAAAAAAACTGAAAGTCTCGTGTTGGCTAATTTAGATCAAGTGAATGGTAATCCCGACGTGCGATATCCACTTTAACCTCTGATGGTTTGAGCTTTATTCACCCTCAAGGTGAAAGTGGAACTCTGACACAATTTACTCCAAATAATGATTAAAAAACTTCGAATTCGATGTAAAAAAAAGTGTTAATGGCTATTTTGCTTTTCCATAAGAGTTTTCTAAATCTTCTTAATTTTCTATTAAAAAATGTCTGCTAGTGGTTGTTTACAAAAGTCAAAATACTTTCTCCATCATCTGCTGCAAATTGTCCAGCGTTGTAACTCATTTTTAATTAATCTTGATAATCCTCTGCACACAAACTACACACTACACAACTACTAAATCGCAATCTTCGCGATTGCTTATCGGAATAATTCTGGGGTAACAAAACGGTTGGTAAAATTACGACTGAAAATACTCAAATCAAATCTGTGAAGTCTTTGTAATTATGGGGAAATTTTTTCAAATCACTTTGCACTTTTATGATTAATTTGAAAACCTGTTGGTGTACTGTACTCTATTGGTGTTGGCGATTTTGGATCAATTTAGTGTTGTTCTTGGTGCCTGACGGTTCATTTCATTTTTCACAAACAAAGGACTTTCTGAAGTCCAAAAAGCCGACTGATAGGACTTTCTGAAGTCCAAAAAGCCGACTGATTATAAAAAAAAAATTATCTACTACATTCAAGACTTCGATCAATTGAGTGGTCTGGCTGTAACTTTGGCGTGTGAGGTCCATTTTGACCTCTGATGGTTTGAGGTTAATTCACCCTCAAGGTTAAGGTGGACCTCGGACTCGTATGTTACTCCAAATTAGTGAATATCAAAAAAATTGTACATCACAGAAAAGAAACACAATGGAATATTTGAATTTCTGTAACACAGAGCAATATGTGTCACACAAAAGAATATAAAGGTGCGTTTATCCCTGCTAATAAACATTATTATTTTTTGTGTCAGCTGTTCTATTTTTTTTTTATTTCAGCTATTTTTCTTGTTTAGTATCTTTGTTTTTTTGACTAATAGAGTCGCATTAGATTTTAAATTAAAATTTTTCTTTTTCAATTTAAGAACAAACATGCACTGTTTACATTTTTCTGTCTTATGTTCTGACGTTTTATTTTAAATTTTCTCATCTTTACATTTTTATTTTTCTCTTCTCCACTTTTCTCGTTGTTTCTGTCGTTGTCTCCACTTTCTGTTGGACATCGCTCAGTTCGCTTATTTTTTATATTTTTTCTTTGTTCTTTCTAATTGAATCTATAGTTATTCTCACGATTCAAGCTATACAATTATGCATGATCCTTTTATTTGTTTGTGATCATGAAAAAGTTATAGGAAAAAAACAGAATAGTCTAAGTTCGAATACAAAAACCACAAATAAAATGGACGTTAAACTTTTTCCAGAAAGAGAACATTTATCGGGAACCTTCCAATATATCTTTCCAGAAAACATTATTTACTTGCTATTTATTACGAACATTTTAAAACAAAAAAAATAGCCAATGTGTGTGCACCCTGTATTTTTGTGTGACGTCACCCAATGTCTCACAATGGAAGCAAAATATAGCATTATCAAAACAACAAACCATGCGTACAAACAAAATAATAAAGATTTTTAAATTCTTGTCTATTGCACGATTTGCTTATTACAAATAGTATCATAAGATAATATGTCTGCAAAAAATCATTAAACTTACCTGAAGTTTTGCGTCACACAAGTATATATTTATAAAGTGACAAAATCGTATTATCAGGTCACAACTCAAATAACATCAAAAGTAAGATAGCTGTCGTTTTGTTTTTTAAGGTTGGTATTTGAATCGAATATTGCCAAATGTAAAAAAATACGGACGCGTTCAAAAAATGGACATAAGACGTCATAATTTCGTCACACAAGGGTCGTCTCACAAAGGAACGAAATATGGAGACATCATTTTTACTTCAGTTTTATGATTTATTATAATGTTTCTAAAGAAATGAAATGGTTTTTAATGCACAGTGATCGTTTTCCAATTAAACTGTATTAAAAGAATCTTTGTTAGGTTGATTAATAAGAAGTGTTAATTTTTTCTTTTAAAATTGGCACGTAGAGACACTTTTTTTTGTATGGCAAAAAGATACTCCATGTCATTAAATTTGATTTTTAAAGTTTTTCTTCAGTCTAAATTAGTTGATTTGGTATTTATATAACAAAGCATGAATCATTGTAACGCCTTATAAAAAAATACGGCGTGTTTATTCACTTCAGAACTTTTTACCCTCGTATTAGTAATGAAGACACCAAGCTTTCTTCTTATGTAAAATGTTTTTGATATTCACTCATATAATAAAAAAAAAATGCGAATTCGATGTAAAAAAAAATTGTTAGTGGCTATTTTGAATAAAATTGTGATTTTTAGAGATCAGGTGTCTTTCAATATACTAGGGATAGAAAAATCGCCGAAGGGGGATAACGGGAAGCCTCAAGCCACGAGGCACGGGCTAGCTGTCACAATTCATTTGTTGCATCAGCATTTGCTAGTGATTTCGATGTCCGAAGTTGTTTTCACGTATGGGCCAAAACGTCTAGTTCTTTCCAAGCAGCGAAATTCTCGACCTCGTTAAAAAAAAACTGAAAGTCTCGTGTTGGCTAATTTGGATCAAGTGAATGGTAATCCCGACGTGCGATATCCACTTTAACCTCTGATGGTTTGAGGTTTATTCACCCTCAAGGTGAAAGTGGAACTCGTGACACAATTTACTACAAATAATGATTTAAAAAACTTCGAATTCGATGTAAAAAAAGTGTTAATGGCTATTTTGCTTTTCCATAAGAGTTTTTTAAATCTTCTTAATTTTCTATAAAAAAAATGTCTGCTAGTGGTTGTTTACTAAAATCAAAAGACTTTCTCCATCGTCTGCTGCAAATTGTCCAGCGTTGATACTCATTTTTAATTAACGTTGTTAATCCTCTGCACATCCTCTGTTACCCATAGATACTTGGAAAATCCATAGATACTTGGAAATGCCAACAATCAAAGAGGAAGTTAACAAGTACTACAAAAAAAATATAAGCGAAGACTAGAAACACCCTAACGTATTGGCACATAAACTGCTCGTAAACGCCAACACAAAACGCCTTAAGAGATGGCATGTACTGGATTTGGATGAGAGATAAACTTCCTCAATGACAATATTACCTAGGAGAGGATATTCATTAAAATATCCCTCAATATAGTATATCTAGCAAACCAATTCCTAAGATCTGATTATGGCTAGAAACTTCTAATTCGATGTAAAAAAAGTGTCTTTCAGTTTTTAAAAGAATGTCGGTTTGACAACAATCTAAATTAATTAGTGCCATCGCCACTAAATTTCACAAATAGGGTAGACTGGGTACGGTTGTAACAATTTTGCATTTATCGCTCATATCATTGCTCTCACAGCTCTAAGAACTAAATACAACGTTACAAATTGAAGAATACTCTTTTGAGTTATCATAACACTTAAAATAAATATCATATATGCAGTATTTTTTTGTTAGCAAGGCATTGTTCAGTTTGTGCGCCACTTACAATCGTCCCCATGCTGTGGACGGTTTTAACAGTGATGGGATGGGGGACAGTTGTATCATACCCAAAATAAACAAAAACAAGTAATTTGAATGAGTTTTTATTACAAAAAACAATTAACCTGTTGCTAGCCATCTTGCTCACTGTTAATTTGTCTGGGTGTTGTCACCGTCGTCAAAGAATCGACGGTCTGTGAAGTATGGATCTGGACATTCTGTACAAGAGCTTCATTTTCAGATTGATCTACTTCTTCGGCATTGGTTGAAGTTTTGTCCGAATGGGACGCAGTTCCTGTCAGTGTCATATTGTCAAGAGCAAGGGTGCTTTCCGGATTTGGATTGGGCCTGTCGGTTACAAACAATGGGGCAAAATCTATTTCATGAAATATATCCCGGTTGAATGGGTAAATTCCCGTCTTTTGAAAACCAGCCTGAATATTTGTCGGAGTAAGAGCCATCGGCATTGCACTTTTTACAACACTTGGTATATCATAAATGGTCATAGTTTTACCTGGATGATTTCGCATCCAAGCGTCACATGCTGTGTTAATAGCTTTTTGAAATGGCCCGTATACTGATCTGTCCAAAGGCTTGGAGCTTGTGAGAACAATGCGGCGGGAATGAAAGTAAAACTATTCCATTTTGTTTACAGAAGTCCATTGAATTTATATGAATACTAGCTGATGCCCGCGACTTCGTCCGCGTGGATTTAGGTTTTTCGGTTCCCGCGGGAACTCTTTAATTTTCCGGGATAAAAAGTAGCCTGATGTGACGAATGATTGTCTAGCACTTTGTGAGACAGAGAGGCGTTGCAGTATCTTTGAAAATGCTTCAGAAAGATAAGAAATGTTTCGTCTTGCATCCAGCCTGATGGATTCCCTGCTCCAATAGAACATGTTGGGCCGTCTCTGACAAAATGCTCCTGATATGCGGGGAAATACGAACATTGGCGGAATAGCGTGTCCCAATGCGTTTGCTGCAAATGCAAATGTGACTAGAGTGCCACGTTCAGCCGATGTAATGGCTCCTACTTGTCTTGCCACTACTCCTATCAGGTTTCGGCACCGTGGTCACTCCTGTTTCGTCCATGTTATAAATATCTTGTGGACCAAAATTATCACGGTCCATAACAGTTTGCAAGTTCGTAAAAAATGTATCGACATTAGTTCGGTTAAAGCTAGTAGCTCTTTATAGACTTTGTGGCTTGAGCTGCCCGAACCGATAATTCCGGGTTTCTGTTCATAAACGACCTGAACCATTCTTCTCCTGCCATATTTTGATTGTTTATCCAAGTGGCAGGTATCTTTGCGTTATATTTGGTAGCAAGTTCAAAGGCCAATCGCCTTACCTCATAAGAAGATAGGCCAAAATAAATGTCTGCACATCGCGTCAGGTATTTAGCTAGAGTGTGCTCTTGGTCTTTTGTAAAAACTTTATTATGAGCTACATACCCCATGTTAACATCTTCTGGCGCACTGTCTCCTTTTGCAGCTGCAACATCTTTCTTACGAATGTATCTCATCAGAGTAACATAATTAAGATGGTATATTTCTGCTGCTTGCCGCAAAGTCTTTCCTTTTTTCACTTCATTGTAAGCCTCTTTAAAGCGTTCTTGATCGCTTTCGCCTCTAGATGTCTTCTTGACACGTTTTCTTGGCATCTACAATGAACAAAAAACTTGTTACATCCGAAAAACAAAATCAGAGACAAAATAAAAATAAAACATCTTGTCAAAGATGGAGGGAGGCCTTTGCTCAGCAGTTGGACACTCCAGGCTAGTATAATAATAAATAGTAAAAAAATAATAACTGTTAACACCGTACCCACAAAAATTGTTATCCCGACTTCACATAAGTAAGCGTCTACGTCTCCCGCTCGGTGTGCTCGAGCATTGTCGTCCATAAACACAGCAGCACTTCCTGTAACAGCTAACGCTGGTTGTGCATGAGGTATTAGGAGTTCCGTGATGTAGCGTTGTGCATTTAGAGAGCTAACTCTGTACGATCTTCAGAAGTTATGCCAGCCCAAAACATGACAGAGCCCACCGTACCTACGGCGTAATTTCTTCAAACATACCTCTGCAAACCGCTCTCCTGGTCTTCTTAGCACTTTACGACGTCGGTCCTCACCAAATAATGAGATTCTGGCTTCATCAGAAAATAAAACCTTACTCCATTCTACATCGGTCCACGTCGTACAATTTTGGGAAAATCTTAACCTTGCAATACGGTGCCCACGGAGTAATTAAGGACCCCTAACTGGTCTACGACTGTGTATATCGACTTCTAGAAGTCTCCTCCTGACAGTCCATACGCTAACACTCACATTTCTAACATTTTCAAGATTGTTTTTGATGTTATTGCAGGTAGACTTCCGATTTCGTAAAGCTTGGCTCACAATATATCGATCGTCCCTGGGCTCAGTACATCGTTTTCTTCCTGATCCCGGTCTTCTTTTCAAAGAACCGGTTTCTTGAAACCTAGTCCAGGTCCTCTGAACAGTGGAACGACTGACACCAAACCGTTCCGATACATAACATTGAGCCTTCTTGAAGAAGAGTCGCTATATTACCAGCGATGATTGTCTTGTCTGCCATATTACAGTATAAAATTTGTCACGAAAAACCAATTTAAACAATTTTACATCATCATCGATTCATTAAAATAACAAAAAACCCGTATTTATTTATTTAAAGCACAATATCTAAATACAAACTGCGAGCAAATGCTCGAATAGAATAGAATATTTTTAAATAACTTGGAAATTTTCAAATTTGGAACATTTTATTTAACTTGCCAGTACTTTTTAATACGAAGACAATTGTTTCTAATTAATCGAATGCATAAAAAACCTCTTTTGTTTAAGATTTCCATAGTTGTACAGAAAAGATTTGGGTGCCCGTTTTTTTCAAATGAGTTTATAATTATTAGAATCATCATTTACAGTTTGCAGTTTATACATTCTATTGCCTATTATCTCTGTTACCTTACATAATTCCCAACTTTCTTTTCTCGCCCCGTAACTTCTAGCCCAAACTAATTCTCCTCTCTCGAAAGATCTTTGTCTTTTACAATTAGAATTATTTAATTTATTTTTTATTTTATCCCTTGGTAACATTAGGTCCAATCGCGTTCGCAGACTGCGACCGAACATTAACTTAGCTGGAGTTTCTCCAGTCGTACAGTGTACCGTATTTCTGTAGTTGAACACGTATACTAATAATTTTTCACGTATAATATGTTGAGTGGACGTCTCGCTCAAAATACATTTTAACATTTTTTTACAAGTTCGTACAGAATTTTCCGCTTGCCCATTACTAGCAGGATGATAAATGGGTGACGTCATATACTTGATACCATTGTTGGAACAAAAGGAATTAAAATCTTTAGAGTTAATCTTAACGTCATTATCTGAGACCAGTACATAAGAAATTCCAAAAGTAGCAAAAATGTACTTTAATTTGGTAATTAGAGCTTGCGTAGCCGTCCCGTTTAGCACGTATAAACATGCTCATCGACAACAACAAAACTGATTTATCGTCATATTATAGTCGATGTGTACGCGCTGCCAAGGACCCGACGCGGCCGGCCACGGCGCCGGTGGCTCCCGCGGCGGCAAGGGCCGCAAACTACAGCATATTTCGCAAGCGCCTATCCAACGCTGCAGGTCTGCATCCAAAGGCCACCAGAACCGTTCCCGCGCGTTATGCTTGCTTTTAACGATTCCAAGATGCGTACTATGCAATTCTTTTAATACGCGCTCCCTCAACGCCGTTGGAATTACGACCCTATGTCCACGCAGTAAAATTCCTTGTTCGAATTGAAGATCCGCCTTGCATTGAAAAAAAGGTAAAATAGATATTTTACAATTTTTTTTTTCTTTTCTTTTCTAAACCAAAAATTACTATTGACTATTTACTTGCTCAAATTAGTTGTCTAATTAAGGATTTGTTACAATTGTGATTGCTTCTACACTAATTTCGAATTTAGATGAACTATTATTAGTGCAGGAAGGTACTAGGAATGAATATGGAAGTTATATTTTCATTTCGTCTTAAACTGGTGAATCATTTGTTAATCCTAATTGTTTTCTCAACTTGATAGTTCTGTTTCTTATTTTATTTTTCTTGTATGACATCATTTTGTTCTTGATCCATTTACTCAATATTGTTAAAATAACAATAATTATTCCGTGACAAAATATAATTACCCCTTTAAGTATTTTATCAGTATGATTAGCTGCATTTCTTAATTCCATATACTCAGATTGTCTTTTTTCGGAACTTTTTATTAGTGTTTCTATCTCCATTGTTAAGTCAATCAATCGGTCTTTAGTTTTCTCAGGATTGTTTTGACGAGTAATTGTTCTATTCAATATTTGTTCTATGTTATAAACTGGCGAATTTGCTTGTACGAAAAGATCGTCTAGGCCCCTCTTCTTCCTTATCTTCTTATCATTAAGAGACTTAGTACATATCTTGTTAACAGTTAATTCTGGAATTATCTCTATTATCGAATCGGATTCACACATAATGAATCCATCTTTGAGACAAGAAGTAGGATTTATCACTAATGGGTCTTTTATTACCTCATCTTGTATAGATGTCTTATGTAACGCTAAGTATAAGGATGGTATTGGAGAGGTATAGCAAATTCCGTTTTGGATTATTTTTGGTTCCCATTCAACGTAATTAAGTAGCTGGAATCTTGAGTCAACTTAAGGTATTTCAACAAGCAATATCAATTGATGATTAATCTCATCAATTGCTTTAAGACTGACTTTTAAATGAGGAGATATTGAACTTATTTCGTTCAATAATATGTTGGGGATACTCTTTTCTAACCAAGATCTTTGTAATTCGAGAGAAATAATTGATGTTGGTAATTTCCCTAAGAATAATAATATCAAAGAGCTACTAAGTTGTTGCAAATAAGAAGAGAACACTTGTGAAGTCCTTAGTTTGATCTCAAACTTAACATTTGAGGTAGCAATGACTTCATCTATAGATTTTGTAAAATCTAGTATTTGGTTATTTGTGTTCGTGGTTAATAGAACTATATTTTTGATTATTTTAAGGTCGATTATCCGATTGGCGTGGATTTCATTTAGTTCTTTGGTCACTTTATTATATTTATGGTCTGGGAATGCTCCAAAAATATCAGCTAGTACAGGGTTTCCCAACCTTTTTCAGTCTGCGGCGCACTTACAAGTTTAAAAATTTGTCACGGCGCCCTAACCTAGCTAGTCGAAATAGATAGACTTGTTAGTTAGGCAGATAGTCACAAAAAATAAAACATCTACATTATGAAACTAGTTTTAATTTTTTCATTAGAAATAATAAATTTTAACAAATCGTTTAACAAAGAATTAAGAAAAAAAACTACCCAATTAATGTGATGGCTGTACTTGGTGATCTCCACACAATTTTTCAAATCGTGGGACAAGACTTGACACCGCTACTCTCATTTCTTGCTCCACATTGATTCTTGAGCGATATTTGCTCTTGATCACGGCAACGGCTAAAAATCCAGCTTCGCATAAATACGAAGTTGCAAAAGGAATGAAAATTCTAAGAGCTTTTGATGTTAAAGTTGGATATTCATTTTGAATCGATATCCAAAACTCCATCAAATCGGAACATGTAAATTTAGTTTAGAGACTGTTGTCGCAAGAGAGTTCAATCAGACTCTCCTCTTCTTGCGTTGTGAAATCTGGTGGAGCTTGGCCATGGAAAGGATCTTGGATCCACGCAAATTTTTCTACACTATCTTCGGCAAAGTATTTTGAAAACCATTCAATGAGCTTCGAAAGGTATTCCGTGAAAATGGTCATCAGGTCTTGTGAGATAGTAATAAGCTCATTATATGCCGCATATTTAAACAAGTGCGGAAAACAGTCTTGATCGCCGCCATCTTCGTTAATTTTTTTAATCCACAACTGCAGTTTCTTTCTAAACGCCGCAATCTTCTTCAGCAATATCAGAATGTGCGTGTTGTTGCCTTGCAAAGACAGATTCAATTTATTTAGTTTGTCAAATATATCACACAAATATGCTAGTTTTAGTAAAAAATCTGGTTCAGCAAAGTATCTGCAGTGTGCATGACGGTCCTGTTCTAAAAATTTATGAATTTCTTCACGTAATTCAAACACACGAAATAAGACATTTCCACGAGAAAGCCATCTTGAATTGCAGTAATATAACAGGGCCGTATGTTCCGCTCCCATATCAATGCATAGTTTTTTAAAAAGCCTCGCTTTGAGCGGCCCAGTTTTTATGTAGTTTACTGCACCAATAACAATTTCTAATATTTGGTTCAATTCAGAGCTCAGTGACTTTGACGCAAGCGCTTCCCTATGGATGATGCAATGGGTCCACATAGCATGGGGTGCTTTTTTACGAATGAGTGCTTGTATTCCTCTATACCTACCAGACATTGATCGAGCACCATAAGTACATACACCAATACACTTTTCCCAATCCAAACCATTTTCTGTTATAAACTTGTCGAGAATTTCAAACAAGTCTTGAGCTTTTGTGCTTTCGGTAATGCTTTTGCAGAATAAAAGTTCTTCGACAATAATATTTTCAGCCAGAAAGCGTACGTAACAAATAAGATGTGCATCATTATTACTGTCAGTTGCCTCATCAAGTTGCAGACCAAATTCCTTACCTTTAATTTTTTCTATTAATTGGTAATTGAGATCCTCAGCCATGTCATGGATTCTACGACTGATAGTGTTGTTAGATAAAGGTACTTTGGAAATTAATTTTCCCGCTGATTCTCCCACCATGATATTCACCATGTCGAGAGCAGCTGGTAGAATAAGCTCTTCTGCAATAGTATGAGTTTTTTTGCATTTCGCCACCCTGTATGCCACTTTAAATGATGCTAACAGTGCGTTCTTAGGTACTGAAGCTTGTTGAGTAAACACGTTTTTTGTTTTATTTAAATTCTGTAATTTCCTGCTAAAAAAATCACGCGAGTTTTGAACCATAGTTGGATGAATGGTTTCGAGATGTCGCTTTAACTTACTTGGAAGCATACTTTCGGGAGATAGAATTTTCAAACAAAGCACACACTGCGGTCTTTCTTCGTTGTTTACTTCTATAGAAGTAAAACCAAAGTCCAAATAGCTATCATCGTATTTGCGTAATTTCCGCTTTTTTGCTTCCCTACTACTGGTAGATGCTTTTTCATTATCACTTGTATCACTGCCTTGTTTATTCAATAAAAATCTGTCCATTTTGTGTCAAACTTTTGACGAAAGCAAAAATAATATTTAACGAAAACGAAAGTGACTCGGTACAATCAAAGCAAAACGTGCAACGCTGACGTCTTTCGCGCGCGGCTGGCTAGTGGCTGGTAAATGAAATATCGCAGGCGGGTTAAGGCGTGGGAGGGGTATAATTTTTTTCCGAGAGCGCGCGAAATTAAATTACATATTGTAGCGCGACACATTATAAAAAATGCAAGGGTGGGCGAACGGTCTGAAGACAATAGTCCGCGCACTTTCTAAATTCCTGCCATCGCCGCGCACCTATCATATAAAAAAACTATGCTAAAACAATAGATTGCGCACCTTCTACGGTCCTCGCCTGACGCGCACATGGCAGCCACCCGCTTTTACCGAGGCACGAGGCAAAATTCCATGAACTTGGATTTTTTATCACTCTTCGCTCGTACAATATTTATTTTGCAATTAATAATTTGAATAGAATATTGTTTGTTGAATTTTTGAAGTACAGAGGAGCGCCTCACGGCGCCCCGCTGTACTTTCGGCGGCGCCCCAGGGCGCCGTGGCGCCCAGGTTGGGAAACCCTGACTGCTAGTTCATATGTGAATACTCCTTCCTGCTGACGCAAAATATCCCGTGTATGTCAGAGCTTTCATGAATTTTCCATATTTTGTGAGTTTTCCACCAATTCGGGCTATTGGTCTCATAACTGTTAATAGGGATATTAAAAATCTTAAAGGGTTTCTCTTTACTCGGGTTTTGATATTTTTTAGATTAATTATTTTCCCATTTCCCTGCTGACTATCAGTTATTGGATAGGGAGTTGCAATTAGTTCTTGATAGGTAGCTAATGTTTCAATAAATTATTGATGTTGGAAATGCGCTTCTACATCGCCAAGAATGAGTTTGAGAGTGTCTCCAGTCTCTCTATCCATATATCTTTATTCGTATCCCATCCTCGTCGCCAATGATATGAATGAAACCGTGTTACGCTGACCGTTTATTACTGGACTGGCGGCCTGTGCGCCGCCGACGTGTAGGTAGGTACGTAGCATGCACATCCATGCACTACCACATCATGAGCCCTTAGCTATAATTAATATTCGCGATCCTCTGAAGACAGCCTTGGTAACTTGGAACTTAATTCTTTCCAAGTCAAAGTCTGAGGTAGGGATGGGCAAATGAAAAAAAAATATCGATATATATCGTATCGATATTTTTCAAATGTATCGATATATATCGACAAAAAAATATCGATATATTGATATATCGATATTTTCTGCCCAATAAGCGATCATCTTTAAACATTGTCAAAATTGAAAATATTCGAGATTTGAAAGTAAATACACATCTGGCTGTCTGTTTTGATCGGTTTTATTATTCAGAATAAGTACCTACATAAATTACGTACATTACGTAGTAGTAGTACGTATTATTAACAATTAATCGTGATGACGATTTCTTGGCTTTAGAAGCCAAGAAAAATTTATCATCATCAACACAGTAAAAATTACATTATTCAAACCAGTATTTGTCTGATATCGACATCAGGAGCACTCTTTGTTTGATGTGCTCCCCTGTTAATCTGCTCCCATCATTCGGCACAGCCAAATTTACCACTGAAGCTACCCTTTCAGATGCCACCGAAGAAGCTTGACAAATCAAATATTTTAGAGCGATATCCGAAAGAACCGGGGTGAAATGTCGGCAATTTACCCAGAACTTTATTGGATCGGATTTTCTTTCAAGTGGTTGGTCTAAATACTGCTTCAGTTCATTGGGGACACAGCTACTGCTTGGAACCTCTGCCGTAGTTGTGTTCAGATTTAATAGTTTCTCATGTCTGCACCAGATAGATAGAGGACTCATCATTAGCTTGTTCTGATGCTGCTTGATCAGAATTTTTATCCGGAGAACGTTGTCCTCTACGCCGATGTTCTGCATGAATGTCAGCACTAATTATGGATATGACATTTGACACGGCAATTGGTGAGGTAAAGTGGATACGCTTGAACCGAGGGTCCAAAATAGTAGCTACTGATAGAAAAGAATTTCGTTCTAATGGAGCCAGTTTGTCTTGAACTTTTTTGAGTAAAGCTTTTTTTACAATTAACCCTAAAGTGGTTGATGGAGTAGCTTGATCTGTTATTTGGCTAACTAAAGTTGTAAGAGGAATGACTAAGCTTGACGTTACATAATTGGCACCACTTATTTCCTCAGTAGCCTCTTTGAAAGGGCCAAGAAGAGTAATAAGATCGCGTATTGTATTAAGTTGCGACGTTGGAACCATATCTGGCGTATTCTTGTTACTTTGGCTTTTTGTGGCTAAAATTTTAGCTACTAGTGCAGAGAGTTTAACGAATCTCTCTAGCATGTCAAAGCAAGAATTCCATCTAGTGCTGACAGATTGTATTAATGTTAACACCTCGCCTTCTTTTTTTCCACATGATTCTTGTTCAGCTCGTAACTGGTCCATAGCATTAACTGACTGCTTAAAGAACGTTACAATGGTTTTAACGTGATCGCAAAGTGCTGAAAATTCTTTAATTTCTTTCAGTACTCCATCAACTACAAGGTTTAAGCTGTGAGCCATACAGGGAATCCTATGATTATCTCCTAAAAACAATCGTACCGCTGACACTATATTTGCGCCGCCATCAGTGGTAATAGATACAATTTTATTTTTGTCAATTTCAAACTCTTCACATATTTCTTTCCAACATTCTTGGATGTACTGTCCTGTATGACCCTAAAAAAGAATATTTAATATTATAATATATTAATAATATATAATATTTGCAAATCAAAATAATTTAGAGGTAGGGTTAAAATTATAAAATGCATCAAATATACCTGAGAAAGTTTCTGCGCGCATAAGTTCAAGCTCTGAAGGACAGGCGATCCGTTTACGATGTCAATGAAGTGAACCGTCAATACCAAGAAACTTCTCGTAGAATTAGTGATTGTAAGTATGTCACTTGTTAAACATAAAAAAGTTGTCTCTTTTAAGGTTTTTATAATGACCTCCTTTGTACTGGTGTATCTGTTCTGTACTAAGTGAGTTACCTGAAAGAAAAATGTATCAGTTATTTCACTGTGATTAAAATATAAAAATATAAATTATAATAAATGTAATTTAAAGACAACCTTTTTTCTTGAAGGCAGTTTATAGAGAGGGCAAACTTTGCGAACAAATTTTTGCATTCCCTTTTTTTCTACACATGACAGTGGCAAATTGTCCGCAATTGTACTGTGCGGTATACCTACAAATTCCAAAATTGGCCGACGCGCGAAAGGGCGCGCTAGTTTGCGGGCTCTTAAATTCCAAATATATTCAATGGGGTTAAGGTCACAGTGATAGGGTGGCAGACGTCAAACTTCATGACCGTGCTCATTCATTAAATTGTCGACTACATATTTTTTGGTGGCTTTGTTCGTAATATAATGGAATACAATTCCCGCTTGGTCATTCTTTCGTGAAATGGTACATTGTGGGTTTGCAGCCAGCTTTGCATTTCTCATTTAAGGGATGAACTTGTGGTGGGGCCCTTTCGGACTGTGTGGAATGGTAGGGCGCGTTGTCTATTACGACAATACTATTTGGCGGCAAGTTTGGTTTCAGTTTCTATTTTAACCACTTCACAAAATTGTTTGTCTCCATTTCATGATGGTAATGTCCAGTTTTTCAAAAACAAAGGACTTTCTGAAGTCCAAAAAGCCGACTGATTATTAAAAGAAAAATTATCTACTAGATTCAAGGCTAGTAGACTTCGATCAATTGAATGGTAATAACTGGGTGTAACTTCGGCGTGTGAGGTCCACTTTGTCCTCTGATCGTTTGAGGTTAATTCACCCTCAAGGTCAAGGTGGACCTCAGACTCGTATGTTACTCCGAATAATAAAAAAAAGCGAATTCGATGTAAAAAAAATTGTTAGTGGCTATTTTGAATAAAATTGTGATTTTTAGAGATCAGGTGTCTTTCAATATACTAGGGATAGAAAACTCGCCGAAGGGGGATAACGGGAAGCCTCAAGCCACAAGGCACGGGCTAGCTGTCACAATTCATTTGTTGCATCAGCATTTGCTAGTGATTTCGATGTCCGAGGTTGTTTCACGTATAGGCAAATACGTCGTGTTCTTTCCAAGGATTTACGTTTTTATTTAAGTAGCTTGCTATATTATAATTAATATAAACTATACTGTAAAACCGCAAGTGTATGGAATTTTTTATTATAAAAGTGTCGAAGTGTACGCAACTCACTAGTGAAAGTGTTATTAAAGATTTATAATGAAAGAAAACTGTGAAAAGACATTAAATCATCCTTCAAACAACCTTTGTTAAATAGTTCTAATATCACGACAAAATTGTAAATATACAAGGGAATTTATACCTAAGGGAACAAGAAAAGTGTTATTTTATACAACATAGTGCAAATAAATAATATTACTAGTAAAATTAAACAGTGAAAACTAATAATCGTCAAAACATTCGATATACCGATATTGAGGGTTGGTCTATAATAAAAACATTGACGCTCGAGACATCGAGTTCGATCCCGACACCCTGAGTGTACCATTACAATACACCACCATTTTAATCGTCTATTTGAATTTACATATTGACTACTATTGAAATTACTACTACACTTTTCTCTGGATTTGAAAAAATATTTCTACTTTTTTGGAAAACATGGAAGAGATTCTAAATATACTTAAAAAGATACAGGAAGACATAAATGAAACGAAAGACAGCATCAAAAATAGTGAAGTAAAGTTATTAACTAAAATAAATGAGAAGTTTGATTATGTACAGAGTAAATTACAAGAAATAGAGGTCACTGTTAGTTCACAGGAACAACGGCTCGACTTTCTTGAAAGACGGTTCAGAGAAAGAAATATTATTATTTTTGGTATAAAGGAAAATGAAGAAAACTACGAAGATTTAAATAGTAAGATTCTTGAATTATTCATTGATCATATGAAAATAGATTGTCATATTTCGGAAATACAGTCTGTAAGAAGAATAGGCCAGAAAGGCAATAAAGTTAGACCCATAGTTGTGACACTCTCCACGCTAAGAAGAAAATTTGAAATACTGCGCAGTAAAAAGTCTCTTGAACAGTTAAATTACTATGTTAAGGAGGACTACCCGCCAAAAATACTACAAAGAAGGAAGGAACTCCAAGAAAAAGCTAAAGAAGAAAGAGAAAAAGGAAATAGAGTGGTAATCAAGTATGATAAGCTTATTGTACTTCCACAAATGCAGGCAAACAAAAACATAAATCGTGGAAACAAACGCAATCTTTCAGAAACACCCCCCGAAAAACATAATGAACCTGCAAGGAAACCCAGAAATTCGACCCAAAAACTGAAAAAGAATACACTAACAACTTATTGGAACAAGTCTGTCCCGCAGTGTTCGGAAAATTAAAAATAACTGACTTCAGAGTCCACACCAACAAATTTCTAAAATAGGTACTGGCTCAGAAAACTACCTACTAAAATATTAATTAAAAGTGTAAACCATAAGACCCTCCCCTCCCCTCCTCCAATCCGGCTGGTCCCCGTGGAGGAGTATGACCACAACCCCCCCATTTCAAATTACCAGTATGTAAGTTAAATAAAATATATACATATACATGAACATTAATACTTTGCCTCTCTATATTATAATATAATTTAACTGAACCACAAATTGCCTATTGCATGAGATTCAAAATGAAATAATAATAAAATGTACAACACCTAATAAGTATGCTGGATTTTTACATCTTTAAGTATGGTGTATCAGAACATACTGAGAAACGGGGGGAGGCCTATACCCAATATTGGGATCCTTGTCTTATCTTAAAATAGGTACTTATATTAAAAATAGACTAGACTACATTCGTTTGATTAAAGCACTTGCATATAATTATTATATACCTACTTAATACAAAATCCTGTAATCTAACATGTACTAATGCAATATAAACTACTTACATACCTACATTATAGTTATAGTAATTTAATATGATATGCCTATTATATTATAATAATCTTAAATTAATTACAAAACATAAAGTTAACTAACAAAACTAACAATAGTTTAAGTGAAGATTTGTATTTAAGTAAATATAATTAGTATAGTACCTAGTAAGAATAACTGTAAACATTTTGTAAAGAGATAAGGAATAAATGGCTTAATAATAATAATAATAATAATACTGTAAATCTTTACTGTCCACTTTTGATTTAAACCTCTTCTGCGGATCTACTATAATTCTTTATTTATTCGCCGAAGGGGGATAACGGGAAGCCTCAAGCCACGAGGCATGGGCTAGCTGTCACAATTCATTTGTTGCATCAGCATTTGCTACAGTGATTTCGATGTACGAGGTTGTTTTCACGTATAGGCAAAAACGTCTGTTCTTTCCAAGGATCGAAATTCTCGACTTTGTTAAAAAACTCAAAGGTCTTGTGTTGGCTATTTTTTTAGGTGAAGTGAATGGTAATCCCGACGTGTGAGATCCACTTTTACCTCTGATGGTTTGAGTTTTATTCACCCTCAAGGTCTAAGTCGAAATTATATTTATTCAAAATCGGTACCCACACAGTACTCACCAGTACTTGATTTTTTTTAAATAAGAATTTCATTTTTGGTACACCCATATGATTATGTATACGTACCTAAATGGAATAACAGGGTTTTTGTTACATATTGTATATCCTTGTTCCTTCTGCAAATGCGGAGCTTCTCTTCATTAAGTTTTCCAAGTTATCATAAAATCAATCTACATTTGTTCTATTGAAAGCCGTTGCTCTCGCGAGACTGCACGCCTCTGGCTTTTTTAAAGTGAGTTCTGGATTTCTCTTCCTAAAATTCAAAAGCCAGCCCTTGCCTGCCATTTCCGTTTTTTCCACGAATCTGGCATTTTCAAATTATTGACGAGTGCCATTTGATATGCAACTCTTCGGCATTCCTTCGCACACAATCCGTAAAATAGTAATGCACAGTATTTAAAATAATCTTTTAACTGTTTTTCTTGTTCGGAACTAAAAATCTTATTAACGCTATAGTTTGGAGTCAAACGAGCGTCGTCAACATTACACTAGCGGCACGCTATGATGGCCGGTTGGACAAACGTTCCGTATTAATTGATAACGACTTTGAAGGAAATAATTGTATTACTTTATTGACGATAGCTATGACGATAGTGATGTGCAGAGATTCATAAATTTAAAAAAACTTAATTGTTTTTTGTTCGAGAATAAATTGACCTATTGTAATGTGTCAACCGGCCATCATAGCGTGCCGCTAGTATAATATTTTTGGTTTTGTGGTAATAGCGTCTAAGTGTAGTGAAAGGAATGCCTGAAACTTCGGACGCTTTCCTTAAACTCATGCCATTCTTTATATTTTTTAAAGCTTTTTTCATGTCATCAACAGTATGATTTCCGATTTTACGGGGCTTTGCTGGACGAGCCATCCTGAAGAAAAAAGTAACAAAAATTATTACATTTTATTAAATTAACGGGGATTACAGGAATAGTATCTTGTTGATATCAATATAGTAAACAGTGGCTCATGATCCACTAATATGGTCCAAAACAGAACTAACCTCGGCGTTGCTGGGCGTCAGCTGTATGGCTGTGCCATAAGCATGTTGCACTGCCGCCTGCAATGCGCCATGATCTACCCCCTGAAATAAAGAAAAACATCTTACCGTATTTCACTTTAATTTTACTTTGGCTCATGATCCACTAATATGGTCCAAAACAGAACCAATCTCGGCGTTGCTGGGCGTCAGCTGTTTGGCTGTGCCATAAGCATGTTGCACTGCCGCCTGCAATGCGCCATGATCTACCCCCTGAAATAAAGAAAAACATCTTACCGTATTTCACTTTAATTTTACTTTGGCTCATGATCCACTATTATGGTCCAAAACAGAACCAATCTCGGCGTTGCTGGGCGTCAGCTGTATGGCTGTGCCATAAGCATGTTGCAATGCGCCATGATCTACCCCCTGAAATAAAGAAAAACATCTTACCGTATTTCACTTTAATTTTACTTTGGCTCATGATCCACTAATATGGTCCAAAACAGAACCAATCTCGGCGTTGCTGGGCGTCAGCTGTATGGCTGTGCCATAAGCATGTTGCACTGCCGCCTGCAATGCGCCATGATCTACCCCCTGAAATAAAGAAAAACATCTTACCGTATTTCACTTTAATTTTACTTTATGATCGTAAACGCACAGTTTCACGATCATAAAGTAGAAATTACAATACGAATGCTGAACAGACTTTTTTATTACTATTACGTTGTGAAAATGTGATCTATGTGATGTGTATCTGACGCAAGTTTACACTATACACAAGTATAGAATTTATTATTAAAATATCCTTTATCCTTTGAGCTTTGAGTTGAACTCAAACTTTGAGCTAACTTTTAGAACGCCAAAATGAAGGTATACTTATATACAAAAATTCAGCTTATTATCTCTCATTCCGAGGTTGATCGCTAATTTGATTGGACTATAAATCGAATAATAATATATTACCTCGATAGTAAAGACATTTCCGCTCTCGCTGTCCTCGCCAAAAAGCCTCGCCAGGTTAGGCGAGCTCATGGCGAGGATGAAGCGATGCGCCTTTACAGGGGTGCAGGGCTCCTCCCCTGCGCGCCCGGGATCTGCCTCTTATATACAAAAATTCAGCTTATTATCTCTCATTCCGAGGTTGATCGCTAATTTGATTGGACTATAAATCGAATATAAATATATTACCTCGATAGTAAAGACATTTCCGCTCTCGCTGTCCTCGCCAAAAAGCCTCGCCAGGCTAGGCGAGCTCATGGCGAGGATGAAGCGATGCGCCTTTACAGGGGTGCAGGGCTCCTCCCCTGCGCGCCCGGGATCTGCCTCTTATATACAAAAATTCAGCTTATTATCTCTCATTCCGAGGTTGATCGCTAATTTGATTGGACTATAAATCGAATATAAATATATTACCTCGATAGTAGGGTAAGGTTGCCACTATTGGACCACTTAACTTTGTATTGAATTAACAACAGAAATATGACAGTTAGGAAAGACGTGATTAATGATTTTGATAAACCTTAAGTATTAGAACTTTTATGCGAAGTTTAAGATTTTTTGACTTGAGCATAAAAAGAAAAAATTAAAAAAACCAGTTTAACAATCGTTGCTTTGTTTGGACCACTGTTCCTTTGATTGAACCAGTCAGTTGCTATCATTGGACTTAGGATATTTTCTCTACTGGTCCATTCAAGGGATTCATGGAAATTTAAACAAATATAATACATAATAATAATATATGTTTTTATTCTTTATTAACTCTTTTTACTATTGGCGACTTAAGTATAATCAATCAGTCTTTAATTCTGAATATTCTAAAGGTTATGAGATTTTAACAAAAACACAATCTTCTTTACTCAAAGCTCTTAGAAAAAGTTTACTTATTTATCTTATAATTATATAAACTTAAATTCTTTATTTACTTCTCTTTATTAATTATTGGAAATTTTAGTAGCATCAATCAGTCTTTGATTCAGAGTACTCCTAAGATTATGCAACATAACAAAAATACAATATTCTTAATTCAAAACTCTCAGAAAGAGTACCGGTTCCTTAACCTCAAAAATCAACAAAAAAAACTTAACTCGAAACAAATGACTTATTTATGTAAACTTAAATTCTTTTTTAACTTCTCTTTTTTGAGTAAAAATTGGCAACTTTAGTAACATCAATCAGTCTTTAACTCAGAGTATTCCTAAGATAATCAAACATAACAAAAACACAATTCTCTTAATTCGAAACTCAGAAAAAATTCAAGTTTCGTAACTCCTAAAAATCAACAACATTTTTCTAACTCAAAATAACGACTTATTTATGTAACTCAAGAGGTTTTTCTTAATATTAAACTAGCAAATATGTAGAATAAAGAAGGTATTAACGTAATTTTTCGTTTTTGAAATCAATCAGGACAAAAATATTTCTTTACCCCTTTTTTTACACAGGCACACTCTTCATGTACCCAACATTTACATGCTAAACATTGTATCATGTCTTCTATTGAGCACAGCAAACAAATCTTACAAAACCACTGCTCCACTTCATCTTCATGGACCTTGTTAAAAGTTTTCTTTACTTTTTTAGGCTGTGGTTGTGATTTCGTTTTGTTTTTTTTAGTTTTCGCTGTCTCTAAATCCCTTTTATACGGAGATGATGTTAACTCCAAAGCACGTTGGGGTTTACGGCTTCTACTTCTCAGCTCTTCAATAACCTTTCTTGCTCCAGGAGATAAACTAGCAATGTGGAAATCAGAGCTAGTGGTTGGAGTTGCCTCCTTGCTCGGTCCTGGTTCTCCCAACTGACTAGTGGGCACAATATTAGTCATTGCTGAATCAGAAGGAACAAGAGACCGGCGTACTGTTAGTCCCAAAGCACTCGGTAGTTATAAAGAAAACGACACGAGTACTTGAACTGTAGTTTATTAGTTGCGATAAATTAAGTATTTCTCACAAAAGTATAAGGTTAACTACTTAAATCACTTGACGCGACTCGCGAGGACCTCCAAAAGGTCTTTCGGCGATACTTTGTTCAGGGGTTTTAGCTTTTATTGCTAGTCCAGTCCGGCAGGCCGAAACCAGGTCCGTAGGTGGGCAGCAATTAGGCTAATTACCAGAACGACTGAAGATTTTGAATTAATGATCTGGTTTTATAGGCATATATATTGCTGATTAATACTTTATTGTCTTGCGTCGATGTCGAATAGTGGGTCAAAATTATACGTGAATGGTCAGCAATATACGCCTTAGTAGCTAGGGATGTAACACCTCCCCCTTTTAAAACGGAGCATCATGGGATGATGCGAGTAGAATGAAGTGATTTAAGTATTACAAAAATGAATTTGTAGAAAATAGGAAATTGATGATATCATTCTCATGTTATCATTATTACATACATTTAAGAGAAAATAAAAATTATCGTTAATATAGGAACTAAGAAATAGAAATACAAAATTTATTAGAATTAAGGAAACAAACAAACAAAAAGAGATAAACAAAATTAAATTATCTATGACAGCTTACAGAAATTATGAACTAGGAATAAGTAGATAATATTAAAAGTGATCTAGAAATATAAAATTGATTAAGATTAGTAACATTATCTTTTCTTAGAACTAGGAAAATGAATTAACTTTAGAATTATGTACCTAACACAATTTATTAATTCTTCTAATATAAATGAAATAGTAGATTTAATTAAGAGATACAATTTTTTTTTACTGTAGGTTTCTCCTTAAGCTATTAGGAGAACTCTCAGAGCTACTACTTGCATCAAAGACTCTATTTTGAGTTTCAGAATTGGAACTAGTATTAATTGCTCGGACATTATGGTCAGGTTTAGTGTAACAACTGTTGAAAATCTGTATACAACAACCAGGATTAGAGCTTGGAATGTTATTACGTCTTGGTCTATTACAAAGAAATTTAAAGATTTTATAAGAAATATAACTAAGTACAGTTAGGGATACTAAAGTCGTTAAGATACTAAAATAACTTCCATATTTAATGTGATAAGGCTGGTTTTCAATTTTCTCTGTTTCGTCATTAACTTGGTTTAATCTGTGTGTGACATAATGCAAGGAATTTAAGTTTATGTGTGACAATTTAATAGGTGTTAGATATGGAAGCGTATTATTTATTTTCTTCTTGGAACAGCAATCGTCATTTATTATGTTGAAATTGGGAGTTGGCAAATAAAGTTTGGATTCATACTCAACTGAAGGAATAAATTGTAAAAGCTTATGGAATGCTTTGCATCCTTCCGGAACCTTGAGAATTCCTGTTCCAATAATATCGTAGTCGTTAAGAGTATTATTACACTTTACAGATACCTTAGTTATATCGGATTGAACATAAATCCACTTATTATTATTTATCTTTTGCCATACGTCGATATCACTAATTATTATTTTATAATCACACGTGTCCGGTATTTTATTTATATATGCACTTAAGATCGCCACTTCACAGATCGGATTTGTAACACTGGATTGTACACTTCCTAATTTACACAGATAGTTATTGGTTGTTAAGGTTTTGCAATCACTCATTGAGTCCATCGTAGAATACATTAATTTATCGTCTGTTATTGCGAGGAATTTTGTAGTAGGATTTATCAAAGCAAATGAGTGCGGATTTTTGATATCATGTGCAGTATGGAGAGCATAAACATGGTAGAAGTTATATTCTTGTAGGAGAGTCAATGGGATTCCAACTACAAATACTAATTTGGTATCTCTAACGAAACTAGAAATGTGGGATTTGTCTAAAAGAGTGTGCATATTTTCTAAATTTATAGCTATTACTTGTTTTTTTATCTGTGTATATAACGTTTTACTATTCTCTATATGAGGTTTTACCTACTTGTATAAGAAAAATCAGTAAAGGTAGATATAGTATTCTAAAAGTTATTATAATATTTTAAAAATCCTAACTTATCGAAGTGAAGGCTGGAACTGTGGATTATATGAGGTTTAGGGGATATAGAAGAATAATGGATTCAGATTAATTGATGTAGTTAGTATTTTTTCATTTAAATATTAGTAGGATTGGTAATTATTTTTGCAGCCATGCATTTGGGGCTGGTTACCCTGTCGGTTGGCTTGTTGAAAAGATTCAGTGGATTTGGTAACAATATGTCCACGGTCATGGATTTGGGGCTGGTTACCTTGTTTGTTGACTCGTGACATGGATACAGAGGATTTAGAAGCATGGTGTCAACGGCCATGAATTTGGGGCTGGTTACCCTGTTTGTTGACTCGTGACACGGATACAGAGGCTATAGAAGCATGGTGTCAACGGCCATGAATTTGGGGCTGGTTACCCTGTTTGTTGACTCGTGACACGGATATAGAACTAATGGATTCGGAGGAGTTTCTAAGACTAGAAAACTTAGTATTTTCAAAGAAAATATTGGAATTAATAAAACTGGACTCAGTGGATTTAGAAGTTATAGTGGATTCAGTGGATTTAGTAGATTCAGTGGATAAAGTAGACTCAGTGGGCTTAGAATACTCAGTGGATTTAGTAGACTCAATGGGTTTAATAGATTCAGTGGATATAGTAGATTCAGTGGACTTATTGGACTCAGTGGATTTAGTAGACTCAGTGGGTTAAAAAAAAAATTAGGAAGAATGGCGGATACAGTGGAATCTGGAATAGAAATTTTCGGTATGTGTTCCGCGATTTCTTTAGTGCTAATCTGATTATTAGTAGGCTTTAAATATCGCGAATTAAAGCAATAGAAACAGTGGTTAATACGGCGTCATTTTGTATAATGGATTCCAAGTGACGCAAACACGGAACCCGGTTTAGTTTAAAAATTCTTCCTCAGGATCGACATATGGGTTATTTTCTTGAATATTTTCTGAAAGACTATGAACAATATTAGGCGGAGAATTGGAAATCTTATGGCGATTGGCATTATTGTATTGCTTTATACCGTACCGGCAGATGGCTGTTTTTCTAGGAGAGGATGGTTGTGGATCATGAGGGGTGATTTGATTTTCTTGGGTGTGATTTGTATTGGAATTGCGAGGGGGTGACTTTCCTTGTTGAAAACTTGCTGAATAGGACGCGTTATGCTTGGGATGTGGACTATAGGGATAGTAGTGTCTGTCCGTGTGTCCCGATTTATCATAATATTTTATACCCTTAGAGGTCTGAGCAAGATTGTAAAATTTTTCTTCTTGGATAGCCAAATTAATCGCTTCTGCGAGGTTTTTGGGGTCCCTACCCCTAAGAATATTCGATATATGGTTTGGTAATCCTAATAAGAATGTATGTAAGGCTAAGTCTTCGGTATCGGCTAGTCGTCCTTTTACTTCACCGGAGTCCCTAGTAGAATGGGAGATATCGGTTTGTAACCGTGTTAGGTAAGTCTCTAAGCGTGTACTGTACTGCAAAATCGTCTCGTTGGATTTCATTTTACAGTTCTGAAGGTCTAAGAGTAGGTGGCTTCGGTGTTTGGTTTCGCCAAAATTACTTTTTAGAAATTGTTTTAGTTCCGACCAGTTATCGAATACCTTTAATGAGCAGGCCGCATCTGCTTTCCCTTCTAATTGTGATAGAATAAATTGAAATAAAATTTCGGCGTGTGTGGAATTTACTAAGTTAAGGGCATTTTCGCAGTTCCTTATGAACGACGTCAACTTGGTCCGGTCACCATCAAAGGGCTTAATGAACCGGGTCAAGTCGCTAAAATTCATTTTAATGGATTCGACAGGGAAAGGTTTAAAAGTAGTAGGTTTATCCTCTCGGTTTGCCATGATAATAAAAATATGTTAATACTTTCCTATACGCAATAACAGAAAATAAAATAATGGTTATAAAGTTAATAGCACGCAAATCACTCACAGTAGCAGTAGAAACGGTGTCATTGTTGATTCAGCGTTGACGATTCTGCGCAGCGTATTGCAACGTCGGGTGAGTCGAACTAGGTCACGCGCCGGGTGAGTCGATCTGGGTCGCACGCGCGGTGATTCCGCACGCCTCGTCGCGATGATGTGATTAAGCAGGAACCTGGACCGGGTGGCAGCACCTCACGGCTGGGCAGAGAACCCTCGGGCACGATGAGGACTGGCACAGCTTGGTCTTCTTCTCGGGGCCAGCTGGAGTTTGACTGTCCGTCAGTCAGAGAGACCAGGAACGGCAGCACGGGCAGCTTGGCTTGGAGAATCACGTGGACGTCGTCAGGAGTAGGCGTCCAACGGGAATTAATCCCGCTTTCTTCTGACACCAAATGTTAGCCTCAAGCACTCGGTAGTTATAAAGAAAACGACACGAGTACTTGAACTGTAGTTTATTAGTTGCGATAAATTAAGTATTTCTCACAAAAGTATAAGGTTAACTACTTAAATCACTTGACGCGACTCGCGAGGACCTCCAAAAGGTCTTTCGGCGATACTTTGTTCAGGGGTTTTAGCTTTTATTGCTAGTCCAGTCCGGCAGGCCGAAACCAGGTCCGTAGGTGGGCAGCAATTAGGCTAATTACCAGAACGACTGAAGATTTTGAATTAATGATCTGGTTTTATAGGCATATATATTGCTGATTAATACTTTATTGTCTTGCGTCGATGTCGAATAGTGGGTCAAAATTATACGTGAATGGTCAGCAATATACGCCTTAGTAGCTAGGGATGTAACAGTACGTCATTATTTTGATGTTCAGAGCTACTACTCATATCTAGGTGGTTTGGACTTATTTGAGAAGATGAAGTTGCAGTTTGTTGGGGATGTCGACGTCTTACTTGTCTTAATGTTTGAACACCTGTTTTGGCACTTGGAGATTCATGTGTTTGAGTCACATCCACAACTGTTCTCGGAACTTGCTCATTTAGCTCATAATCAACAGGAATGTGCGATGAAGCTAACTCCAAAGTACGTTGAGACTGAGATTCAATGCCAGTGTGTACAACAGGTTCATTTTGAATATCTATGGAACGGATGCATGGTTGGACGCTAGGACCAGCTGGTTGCGGTGCTGTAACAGTGTTTGAAGTGCCTGATGTCAAAGATAAAGGATCGACATCCATATTTTCGCTGTCATTTTGTGGGTCATCATCCTCTGCTAGTGTTATAAACTCATAGTCTTGAAATATGTCTTTATTGAATGGCCAAATACCACTTTTTTAAAATCCACTAGAAGCGGTTCCCACAGACGCTGCTCTCACATATGCTTTACCGAAAACCATTGAAATCTGAAATGCTGTAACGCATCGCCCTGGATTACAGCGCAGCCACTTTTCGGTTTCATCTATGAAATAGCAGCTCAAAGGTCTAAAAAATGAAGTATCCAGTGGCTGTAGTTTATTCGAAGTGTGAGCTGGAAGTGACAACAGCACAACATTGTGCTTTTTCGCATAATTAATAGCGTCCAAATTTTTTGTGTGACTCGTATGTCCGTCGAGAATTAAGAGAACCTTCTTTTCAGGTGTTGGTTTGACACTTTCAACAAAATGTTGCATCCAAACGAAGAATATTTCTTTATTTATGTACCCACTTTCGGGATTGAATGCGAAAATTGCGCCAGGTGGCGCACCATCTTTAAGTTCATCCTTGGCTCGTTTACGTTTGAAAATTATAAGCGGCGGGATAAAATATCCTGCGGCGCTTGCACAACAAACAGCTGTTGTAGTGGTGCCACGTTCTCCGCTAGTTATGGCCCCTACTTGGTGCTTACCTTTCTGCGCCAGGATTTTTCTTGGCTTTCTTTGAACAGTTGTGAGGCCTGTCTCATCGACATTAAAAATGTATCTCGGATCATTGATGCCATTCTCGTTCATAACCTTTTCTAACTTCTCAAAGAAATCTTTCACTGCTGACTTGTTAAAAGCCGTAGCTCTGTTAAAAGAAGTTGCCCTAGGTTGTCTTAGACTTAATTCAGGGTGCCGTTTCAAAAACCCGTAGTACCACTTTTTTCCCGCCATTTCCTTTTCTTTGTTAAATCTGTGCTTTAATCCTTTTTGTTCAGCTATTTGGTAAGCTAAACTTCTAACATCTTTTGGTGTGATTCCGTATAAACAGCGTTCCAATTCCAAAATATGATTGACAAATTTTTCTTCCAATTCAGGAGTAAGATCACCAGTAGAACCGACTATTTGCTTTTCCTCTTTCGCTTTTACATTTTTATCGTCAAATCTTCGCTTTAGTGTTGCCTTTGGTACTCCATATATTCTGCTTGCTTCATTTAGGCCAACTTCTTGTTTACGTAAAGATTGTAATGCCAGTATCATGCTTTCTTCATTCCACGCATAATATTTGCCACGTTTAGCCATGCTAAAACAAAAAACATGCAGTTCAAAATCGATTTTAGAAGTTGCTATGATTGGACCGGTCCAATCAAAAATCCTCGCAGTGGTCCATTGATGGCAATTCGCTGTTATAGCACAAAAAGATTTATAAAAAAAAAACTATTACTTATTGAAGCACATAATATACAAAACTACTTGTACAAAAGAACAGAGCATGCAACTGATAAAAAACCACATTAAAAACTATAACTAAACTGTACTTACATGGTAAAGTATGCCGCGAGATTTTTACATCGAGAAGGCGCGAAACTCGGCGACGCGCGTCCTTCCCCAACGAAGCTTACGGCGGCACTGCCGGGAGCGGGGGTGGGAACTGGTTCAAATACGCAGCGTTGCGTCGCCACGGTTGATTTTTAAATCCATCCGTTTTCGAGAAACCAAAGCGGTCCAAACAAAGAGCCGGTCCAATGATCGCAACCTTACCCTAAAGACATTTCCACTCTCGCTGTCCTCGCCAAAAAGCCTCGCCAGGCTAGGCGAGCTCATGGCGAGAATGAAGCGATGCGCCTTTACAGGGGTGCAGGGCTCCTCCCCTGCGCGCCCGGGATCTGCCTCTTATATACAAAAATTCAGCTTATTATCTCTCATTCCGAGGTTGATCGCTAATTTGATTGGACTATAAATCGAATATAAATATATTACCTCTATTGTAAAGAGTTGCCCCCCGCTCTCGCTGTCCTCGCCAAAGAGCGTCGCCAGGCTTGGCGAGCTCATGGCGAGGATCCAGCGATGAGCCTTTACAG
Source organism: Erebia ligea (assembly GCA_917051295.2). Classification (NCBI taxonomy): domain Eukaryota; kingdom Metazoa; phylum Arthropoda; class Insecta; order Lepidoptera; family Nymphalidae; genus Erebia; species Erebia ligea. Next base: position 778,225 of record OU785246.1, read on the forward strand.
GGGTGCAGGGCTCATCTGTGCGCCCGGGATCTGCCTCTTATATACAAAAATTCAGCTTATTATCTCTCATTCCAAGGTTGATCGCTAATTTGATTGGACAAAAGATGTAAGAAGCTGTGGCCACGGGTTACGTTTATCTAAATTATCGTTTAAAAAGCGCTGTAATTAATTTTAAAATACATTTATTTCGGACGACAGCAAGATCGTGCTTTGACAAAGCTGTCAAAAGCAAAATAGGGGTAATAATAGTTTTATACCTATTGTAATTGAAAGTGTTCCAATTAAAAAATTTATTAATCGAATTAACTCTTATTCTTTTTAGTGTCTATATTTTGTGAAAACCTGTCATTAGCTATAAGTTACCTAATTTTAAGAATATCTGCTATATTATAAGAACAATATCTAAGCTGTTGGTTTTCCTTAACAAATAAAATAAAATAAAATAAATATACTATAAATAAAATAAAATAACATAAAATAAACAATTATGGATAAAAAAATTCACGTCACCTGTAACGAAACGTCGTAATACTTGTTCAGGTTGCCTACGGCTGCGGCGATCTGGCACTGGTGGGATATGGTCCCACCAATTATCTTGCACGTCGCAGGCCTGTGACAATATTGCGCGTTTTTAGTTAATATTATAGTATGTGTAGCTCGGCAATGATTTGCTCTAATGGCTCTGATAGTTCTTTAGTTCGAACCCGGGACCTCCCACGTTAAGTTGAGGACCTGGAGAGTGACATAGGCTAAGTACTTTTTATCCCGGAAAATTAAAGAGTTCCCGCGGGAAAAAAAAATCCTAATCCTCGCGGACGAAGTCGCGGGAATCATCTAGTACCTAAATAAATCCATACTAATATTATAAATGCGAAAGTGTGTGTGTGTGTGTGTGTGCGTCTGTCTGTCGACAACGGCCCAGCTGTTCAACCGATTTTGATGAAATTTGGTAGAGCGGTAGGTTACATACCGGGGAAGGTTACATAGGCTACTTTTTATCCCAGAAAGAAAGAAAGAGTTCCCGCGGGAACTATAAAGCCTCAATCCATGCGGACGAAGTCGCGGGCATCAGCTGGTTAAAACTAAATTCAAATCAAATGAAATCCATTTTCTCAGGCCTGACAAGTGACAGCGTTACAAAAATTATTTAAAAAAAAAAAAGAAAAAATGTAAAAAATTAAGTAAGTACTCACATATCTCCGTTCATTTTCCACACTCAAAGGTATACTTTAATTAAGCTTTCTATAGTTGAAATGAACGCTCGTTGCGCCGAAGACGTTCCTTTTATACCCACTCACACACTACCCACATTTTGAAATTATTGCATCGAACGATTGTTTAAGGTGCCTTTACACCTGCAATAGAAATTCTAGAATGTTCCGCTCAATACAAAAGCAGAATATTATACTTAGAAATTCTTGAATATTCCGCTGGATCGTTCGATGCTAGAATAGGAGTAAAATATCTAGTGCGGTCCCTTTCGGATGTTAGGGATGGAAATAAATTTATAAATCTCATTACAGTACTCTGTACTAGTTACATCTGGTTCTAGTATCTAGTTAATCTCGTTACAGTACTCTGTAATCTGTATTAGTTGCACTCTTAGTTCTGTAATATTTGCATATTTTTTTATAATATTTCGTAGCTGAGTGTACATTTTTTGAAGCATAATATTATTGTAAACTAGTGTACTTTAATTAGAGATAAGCACATTTGGAAATTACCACTAATTTACTAATTACTAACCGGGCGTACGCGTAATGAGTCTCGCGGCTTATAAGAATATAAAAATAGGGTTAGTTGTGATAAGCTAATTTATAGGTATAATTAAAATTATTATTAAAAGAGGCGTCTTAGCCTGCTAAACTTGTTACATATCTGATATTTTCTGTTTTTACCTAGGATACTAGGTTATAAACTGTGTGTGTGTGTATTTTATTCAATATTAAAGACATTTTTAAAACAAAACAAACTAATTACTAACGAGTGACTTACGATTGCGGCAGCTGGGATGGGTTGACGGAAAGAAACGAAGACTTTTGATTAATACTAATTTTACTTTCAAAGTACTTAAGCCTAACTTATTCCTGCGTCAATCTTAGAACACAGATCTAATGTCAATCCTAACCTAATGCTACGTCGATTTTAGACGCAGCGATTTACATTATGACTACCTAAGGCTAACCTAACCTACCCTAACTAACATCCTGCGTCGATGTTAGACGACAGGAATAATGAACGATCTTCTCATTATTACATTAGCTTTTATATCTTACATTTTCATACTAAAATCTAAGCGATGCCTGATGTCACGTTTCTTCGGACGTGATGCAATTCCGTGGAATTCGCTGACTACGCACTGGTACGATGGCCGTTTGCTGGAGGTGCAAGGTTGCGATCTTGCAATGAAAGTGATTTTTCCATGACGCCGTAGGTATACGTAACTCCTCCGCCCTAAGAGAGGCAACTATTTTTTAATGTTAAAAAATGTTGCCGAGCCTGGTCTTCTAAAATGTTCTCGATACCATTGAGTCTTTTTCATAGATCCTGGGTGGAATTCTTCAACAGCTTCATGAGATACATGGATTCCTTGACATCCATTAGGAATAGCGATCATCATCATCATCACGGTGTCATCTTCAAACTGAAGTTCGGCGATCATTCGGAGAAAACTTTTCCGGTCATGTGCTATTTTCTTTATTTCTGCGTCCATTCCCCTATATCGTCAAACCACTTCCTTCGTCAAGGTCCTTCTTTCCAATATCTTGTCTTCGAAGATCAACCGTGGATATTCATAAAGGGATCCTCGTTGCAGGTGACCGAATAACTAACCTTCCCTCGTACGACGGTTGTCATCAGCATCCGTTTGCAGTTTAAGAAAAAGTATATTCAGAAATAGCGATATATTTTTTATACTCGGATCATTGTGTAGTCTTGCAGCCCAGATTGTAGGTAGTCTTCTCCAGATGTGGCTTCTGTTTGAATTGAGTTGATAGGTTTTTCTAGGCTCCATGAACTTGATGACGAGTGGCTAATTTTTATTACAGCTGTGGGATTGGGTACCCCGTACCAGATTTTTGCTTCGGACATTCTGTCTCTATCGTAGACACCAGAATAGTATCTCATTGGTTGCAAGGAACGGTTAGGGATAATCTTGGATTGTATTAGGAATCCTAAAGGATCTTGAAAGAATTCTAGAAATAAAATTTTGTCAAAGTAAAAGTAATTCCTGATGCAATTTGGCGTAATTATTTGATAACTGACAACTAGAGAGTTATTTCAAAAATGGGCTTTTCTTACGGAGCTACGAGGTGATGCATGGTTGCGCCTAGTAAGTACCTACTCATTAAGTCCATGGTTTTACTACTATAAACCCTTTCTTTTAACCTAAGTGAATCTTGGATTTTAATTATCTAGCAAATACTATTTCATGACAAGAATTAGATACTCGGACATGTCAGCGTAATTATTCCTACAAAAGGTATTCTTGACCTAGACAATAATACATATTGAATCATCAGCGAAATCAGAAAATATATAGTCAGCATAGCCGGCGTTAAAATTTGACTCTATTATAATGTAATAAACGTATTTAATCATTTTCTATATTTGACGATGTATGATAATTCGTGACCGTAATACACCTACATTTTAAAGCGCCTATCTGTTAGATTACATCGCGGAAATCGAGATTTTTCGAAATATCGAAACAAGATCAAAACCTATTCTATTGGTTGACAATCAAGATAGATTGCCCTAAAAGACTAAAAGGGATTTCTTCGGTAGATCTTACACGATGTGAGACCCTTCTGAAGCCTATTCTAAGGGGTGGCAATCAAGATCGATTACCCTATCCTACTACTACTACCATAACCCAATAAAACCCAAAAGGCTCTTAAATATTGGAATGGTATAAAGGAAATATAGGCTAAATTAGGTATAGGAAATAGCGGAATCAAGGAAGCAACATAAGAACGATTCTGATGCACTCACATGAAATCCATTCCCGTGGTTACTCCGCTCCTTCCAGTCTTGATCTGAAGTTTAAGATCCCCTCCAGATTCTGCCGCACGCAGGTCCTTTAAAGTATCCTTCGACTGTGCCACTTACGATTGCGGCAGCTGGGATGGGTTGACGGAAAGAAACGAAGACTTTTGATTAATACTAATTTTACTTTCAAAGTACTTAAGCCTAACTTATTCCTGCGTCAATCTTAGAACACAGATCTAATGTCAATCCTAACCTAATGCTACGTCGATTTTAGACGCAGCGATTTACATTATGACTACCTAAGGCTAACCTAACCTACCCTAACTAACATCCTGCGTCGATGTTAGACGACAGGAATAATGAACGATCTTCTCATTATTACATTAGCTTTTATATCTTACATTTTCATACTAAAATCTAAGCGATGCCTGATGTCACGTTTCTTCGGACGTGATGCAATTCCGTGGAATTCGCTGACTACGCACTGGTACGATGGCCGTTTGCTGGAGGTGCAAGGTTGCGATCTTGCAATGAAAGTGATTTTTCCATGACGCCGTAGGTATACGTAACTAGTGTAACCCACGAGATTGTTTGTTTACCTTTCCCAAATGTTATTTGCGTTATTGTAGTTTATAACGTGTTTGTTTCCTAAATCATACTAATATTAAACCATTTATTGGAGTTTACCAATTACCTCGATGGTTATCGTGTCCCCCTCATCAACCTCTGCATCGAAAAGCATGCTCTGGTAGGGGGAGCATGCCGCCAGCACGTTGCGGTGCGCGCACACCAGCGCGGACGCCACTTAGGCTGTCATTTTTATTAGTTTAGTTTAGTGATGGAGCTCTCGGGTCCATGTCGATTGGGGCGTTTCCTCGTGCTTCTATTAATTTGTCTAGCACGAGGAATAGTTCTTCCTCACTAGCTAGTTAGCAGTTTTCCTAGGTGCTAATTGTGGTATCGGGGACAACTGAAATGGCGTTATAAAGTCTCTTGAAGTCGATGGATGTGGTGACCTCGTAATGGGAGCTGCAACTTGTTCAAAACATACAGGCGGTGTTATGTTCTCGTCTCTTGAAACAGACGTTACATCAGTAGCCATCGCATTACTCATAGCAGGTTCATTTATGGTGGGTGTCATGTCAACAGATTCATTTTCTATAGCAGAAGGAGGAGTAGAAGATGAAGTGGTTGGCTCTGGTCTAATATTATCTTGATTGGCGAGCCTATATTCTTGCTGCGCTCGCTCGCTCGTAGAATGGATACACAATTATTTACTTTAGTAGAAAAGGTAATTAAATCCTGTTGAGAGTTGGTCGATAAAGGTGATAGCTTTTTAATTCTATTTGTTAAGTTTTCTATTATCACGTCAATATTAGCACCTTCGGCGTCCTGCGATGCACACAGCTGCACGTTGCCCAGATGCAACACAGCAGCCAGCATTTTGAAAACTTTCTGTTCCGATTCTGTCACACCTAGCAATAGACAATGTGATAAACCAACTCACGTCAATATTAGCACCTTCGGCGTCCTGCGATGCACCCTGCTGCACGTTGCCCAGATGCAACACAGCAGCCTGCATTTTGAAAACTTTCTGTTCCGATTCTGTCACACCTAGCAATAGACAATGTGATAAACCAACTCACGTCAATATTAGCACCTTCGGCGTGTAGGGCGTTATGGACTTCCTCGCCCTACAACCAACTACCTAGTTAGGATTCACTTCCTAAGTGTAGGCGTTGAAATGATACACTCGATAATGACTAACACGATAGTATATTATAATAATGACTTATTGAATAATAACACTGTATAGATAAATGGTAAAAGAACGGTGGGCCTAGCAGCGAGGCTAGACTACCACGCTTGTTCGCGTCTGTCGAGTGAATAAGCCTCCGGCCATTCGACGTTGCTTTCTGCCAATCAGCGATTCGATATTCGAACGATATTCGAACTTCAGTACATAGCTTGCAGACGTATGCACTGGCCGGTGCGAAGCAAAGAGGCCAGCTAGCGGAGCACCACATCACCCCCCTGCAGAGTGAAAAAGAACGGGAGAAGAAAAAGAAATTAAGTTTGTAAATGCGATGGAAAACGCACCCTACGTCCGGAACGCGTATAAACTGGAGGTGGACTTGTTGCATCTGATGGATCGAGTGATAAGTAAGCTGGTTTCAACCTGTCAATAGAGACTGTGATTGGTTTCCCTTTCACTTCAATCCTAAAAGTCTTTTCACCACGCTCCAACACCTTGAAAGGACCGGTGAACGGCTGCTGTAACGCTAACTTGATCGTTCCTCGACGTAAATACACGAATGATGCGGAAGATAAATCTTTAGGTATATAGAACAACTTCTTGCAATGTGCAGTTGCAGGAGTTGGCGATAGATTCGCCATATGAGTGCGAAGTCTATCAATAAAATATGCTGGATCAATATGTCGATCCTTATAAGTAGGGTTAAAAAATTCACCTGGCAATCTCAGTGATTCCCCGTATACTAGCTCTGCGCTAGAAGTCCCGAGGTCTTCCTTCCAGGCGCTCCTTATTCCCAGGAGTACAAGTGGGAGTACCTCGGTCCACTGCGGGTTAGCGTGGCACATAATCGCCGCCTTAAGCTGGCGGTGAAGTCGCTCCACCATACCATTGCATTGCGGGTGATACGAAGTTGTCGTGCGATGCTGCGCGCCGGTCAACTCCACTATCTTAGAAAACAAATGAGAGTTAAATTGAGACCCTTGGTCGGTAATAATGACCTCAGGACACCCTAGCCTTGCCAACCAGCCAGAAACGAATGTAGCTGTGCACGTTTCTGCGGTAATGTCTGGCATTGGAAATACCTCAGGCCATCGTGTAAAACGATCGATGACGGTGAGACAGTACTTGAAACCAGACGAGTAAGGTAATGGGCCTACTATATCCATATGAATCACAGAAAAACGATTAGATGTTTCTGAAAATTTAGACAAAGGTGAACTTGTATGGCGGGTAACTTTTGATAGTTGACACCCCTGACAAGCACGTGTCCACATGCGACAATCCTTTCTCATAGACGGCCATACAAAACGTTCTGCTATCAAGCGTGAAGTACCTCGTACGCCAGGATGACTAAGATTATGAAAGCTGTCAAAAATATTTCTTCGGAACTTCTGAGTAACAAAGGGACGGGGTTTTCCAGTAGAGAGGTCACAAACTAGTTTAACTGTTGTGCCTGGTATCGGAACGCGTGCCAACTTCATTGAAGTTGAATCACGCAGCTTCCTTAATTCCTCATCGGATGCCTGTGAACGAGAAAGCTCCACGAGGAGGTCCTGTGCTGAGATGCCCTCCACTCGCGAGAACGCATCTGCAACGAGGTTGTCTGCCCCTTTGACATGCTGAATATCTGTAGTATACTGTGAAATAAAAATAATTTGATTTAACTGAACAGGGGGAAGCTTTTCTCGTTTTTGAGAGAAAACATATAACAAAGGTTTATGATCAGTAAAAATCGTGGCGGGTTGAGCCTCTAGAATGTGCCTAAAATGCTGCACACTTTCATAGACTGCTAATAGTTCCCTATAATAAGCTGGCCAAGTTGACTGCTTTTCGGTCAGCTTTTTACTGAAAAATGCTATCGGCTGCCAACCCTGTCTTACCTTTTGCTGCAGACAGGCACCTACATGAGAACAGGACGCATCAGTAAATAATCCTAGACGAGCGTCAGGCAAAGGGTGCGCTAAAAGGGTTGCGTTAGCTAAACTTTCTTTACAAGCTGCAAAACTACGCTCTAAGTCAGGTGACCAAATAAATGGCTTTGCACCTTTACCTTGAATAGCTGACAGAGCATCAATGAGTGGCGCTTGATAACGTGCAATGTGAGGAAGAAACCTCCGATAAAAATTCACCATACCAAGGAAACGTCGGACTCCTTGAACCGTTTTTGGCAAGGGAAAGTCCTGTAAATCCTTGATCCGTTCGATAGGCGGGCTGATACCAGCAGCACTAATCCTATAACCGAGGAACCTAACTTCTGAAACATTGAAATTGCATTTTTTCTCATTAATTACTACGCCGTATTCCTCTAAGCGCTTGAATAATAAACGTAAATGCTCGGCGTGCTGCTGCGGGTCCCTAGAAAAAACTAAAATATCATCAACATAAGCAAAACAAAAATCTAAGCCACGTACGACTTCATCAATAAACCGCTGGAATGTTTGACCAGCGTTGCGTAACCCGAAAGCCATATAAGGAAATTCAAAAAGACCAAATGGGGTTATAATTGCTGTTTTACAAATATCCTCTTTTGCGACAGGAATCTGTTGATATGCTTTAACTAAATCAATCGTACTAAAGATCGTTGAATTAACCAAATTTTGATTAAAATCACCGATGTGACGAACGGGATACCTATCTGGTATCGTTCGCGCATTCAAAGCGCGGTAATCACCGCACGGACGCCAGTCAGTGTCACCTTTTGGAGCTAAATGTAAAGCGGAAGACCAAGCGCTATCGGAAGGCCTAGCAGAACCGCATGCTAGCATGTTATCAAATTCTTTCTTTGCTATGGCGAGCTTCTGCGGACCTAGGCGGCGCGGGCGAGAAGATACTGGTGGTCCATCAGTAGTTCTGATGAAATGCACCGTGTTGTGTTTTATCTCGCGCACCGGGCCTGGAGGTCTAATAATGGCCGGAAATTCCGATAAAATATCGTTTGCACTACTTACTGTCTTCACACTATCTTGCTCAAATACCGTGATTGACGCCGTACTAGAGAGTCCAGTCGAGTTGTCAATCAGGCGGCTGGTGTTGCAATCTGGTAACAAATTAAAATGCGCTAAAAAATCTGCACCAATAATGGCGGTGCTAACATCGCATATAACAAAATGCCATCTAAAATCTCGGCGTAATCCTAAATCTAAACCTAAAAGAATTGAGCCATACGTTTTAATGTCGCTGCCGTTTGCAGCGCGCATACTATAATCGGCAACTTTAGGGTGCCGTTCTACCCACGAAACTGGATAACAAGATACATCAGAGCCAGTATCTACTAAAAAACGAATTTTAGATCTTCTTTCTGAAATAAATAATCGGCGACTACGTTGCGGGCAAGCTGGCATCGCCTCTACAGATTGCCTTGCCGGTTTCCCGGATCCACAAATGAACACGGCTTTGTGCATTTTGTCGCACGCGATGCAAATCTACGATGATACCAACAAACCTCACCACCGTTATTTCGGTTGTTAGAAGAGGGTGAAAATAAACGATTGTTATCAAAACGTCTTCTGGACCTGCTTCTGCTTCGGTTAGAAAACTTACTATCCTTGGTAAGCGCTGCTATTTGTTTGGTCAGTTCATCAATGCGACCTGAAAGTGTAGCAACATTAGAGTCGGATGAGCAAACTGTTTTTTCTAAAGTAGAAGTAGAAGTAGATGGAGTCACAGCTGAAATAGAGGGAGTAGTTACGCCAGGAGAAACCTCTAAAATTTTGTCCGCTAGGTCTGCAATTTTGTCCAAGCTTAGCTCAGACTGAGCGGCTAAAATTGCCTGAAGATGCTGCGGTAAAAATACTTTGATCGCGCAATGCATGGCCTGCAAGAGAAAGTAAGTGGCGAAGAAATTGTGATGGTTTGCGATCACCTAATGCCTCGTCGCTTATTAATTGTCTAACTCTATGTTCTTCAGACGCAGAGAGACGACGGATGAGTTCCTTCTTTAAAAATTGATATCGCTCAGCGGATGGAGGCTGAGTGATAACATCTTCAATCTCACCTATTATACGCGAATCCAATTGTGCAACAACATGATCAAATTTTGTTTGATCAACCGTGATACCTGAAATTGCAAATTGCGCCTCGACTTGAGCGAACCAGACTGTAGGTCGGTCCACCCAAAATGGTGGAAGTTTAGCTGAAACTTTACAAATTTTAGGTGCATCTGCAATGGGGTCAGATGCGGTACTTGCTAGCTTGGACCGTAGCCATTAGTACATAATACCTCAATGACCGTAGCGACTTGTTTTCTTCCACTAATGGCATAGCTGATCCAAGCAGCTCCTTAAGTTTTCTTTTAAGCGACTCATTTTCGTCTTCCAAAATTTTAATTTTTTCCATTATTTAATATTTAAGATCCTAAAATATTTATGAAACTAATTCGCTGAAAGAAAATAAATTATTGTTTACAAAATATCTGAAAATGTCAGATAGACACGTTCCTATAAAACAAATTCAAAACAATTGACACTATTGTCTATAAATTTTCTCTTCCAAAATTTGAATTTGAACTAGAATCTTCCTTCTTATATTTGAATCTTGAAAAAAGAAATAAAATCTGCGATGTCAAATGTCCATCGATCCGTCACAGCATTCTATTTATTCGAAAATAATTTCGAAGTCTTCTTCGATGAATTTATGCTTCTCCTTGGCAACGCTTCACAATAATATTCTTGTTTAAATATTCTTTAGATTATTGTTAAATTTCAAAGATTATTCTTCTTCTAGCTTGATATAAAACGTCCTCAAAAAGCGAGCTTTGACCTTATTCTGATGTCACTTGAAAATAGTGTGACCTTTTATTGAGGTCACTTGAAAATAGACTGACCTTTTATTGAAAATATTCTTCTCGGGGTCACCATTTGTAGGGCGTTATGGACTTCCTCGCCCTACAACCAACTACCTAGTTAGGATTCACTTCCTAAGTGTAGACGTTGAAATGATACACTCGATAATGACTAACACGATAGTATATTATAATAATGACTTATTGAATAATAACACTGTATAGATAAATGGTAAAAGAACGGTGGGCCTAGCAGCGAGGCTAGACTACCACGCTTGTTCGCGTCTGTCGAGTGAATAAGCCTCCGGCCATTCGACGTTGCTTTCTGCCAATCAGCGATTCGATATTCGAACGATATTCGAACTTCAGTACATAGCTTGCAGACGTATGCACTGGCCGGTGCGAAGCAAAGAGGCCAGCTAGCGGAGCACCACAGGCGTCCTGCGATGCACCCAGCTGCACGTTGCCCAGATGCAACACAGCAGCCTGCATTTTGAAAACTTTCTGTTCCGATTCTGTCACACCTAGCAATAGACAATGTGATAAACCAACTCACGTCAATATTAGCACCTTCGGCGTTTTGCGATGCACCCAGCTGCACCTTGCCTAGATGCAACACAGCAGCCAGCATTTTGAACACTTTCTGTTGGAAGTATGGAGAGCTCGCCGCCCGTATGATGCGGTGCGCGTTCACCGGCGGCGCCGTAGCTCCGCGCCCGCCTCCGCGCCCGCCTCCGCACCCGCCTCCGCGCCCTCCTCCGCAGCCGCCACGTCTACTCTCTCCTCCTTCAGCTGTGCCAGCCCCTCCGCCATCTGTGGTGGAGGCTGCGCCGCTTCGCCCGCGTTATCAATAGCCATCTCGAAGCCATTTCGCTCAACTTTGCTTGTTTCCAACTTCCGATTGAAGGGTAGGTACAAAAGGCGGACCTATCGCTATATTTTGTCCAACCATTTATTGGAGTTTACCAGTTACCTCGATGGTTAATTATCGTATCCGTGTCATTTTCCGTGAATAGCATGCGCATGACAGCGCTACGACGGGGACAAAGACAGGCTTATGACAGGTGAGGAACGTGCTCTGCAAGTCGGACGCCCGACTTTTTTCTTTACAAGGGCCCATCTAGTGCCTAAATATATATCGATGATTATAATACATTAAATTACATTACATTAAAGTAACAAAAGTGCAAAAAATAACTAGGTAAGTATAACATTACAGTTTCGTGCAAAATCTTATTTTAATTACTTATAATTTGTGAATCCACAAGTTGTACCCCCCTATCAAAAAGTGCCCAACGCGGCTTAAGAAGTTTTCACGTCAATAGTCTGTCTCTCCGTTTAATTTATTCATTTAATGGACAAGACAAAATGGACAACATATAGGTTGGCCATTTTTATCGCAGTTTTCTTATTATATTATGATAATATACATGAAACTGACGATCTATATATTTTCCAACCTATGTGTTGTTCCGTTTTATCGTCTAAGTAGTTACCGATAGAACTGCCGATAGAAGTGAATACGAATATAAATTATTGTTTTTTTAATTAGGTACTTATTTTTGGAACTAAAAAAAAATGGCCGCCATAGGGACTGCCGATAGCAGTCAAAACGAATATTTAAAATAATTAAAATATAATCCTTAAAACTAAGGCAAAAAAGTTTAATTACGGATGTAGTAGGTATATTTATATTTAAGACCAATTGTCTTCTTAACAGTATGAGGCAAGCCAAGGCTCAGCAGGGAGGCTTCTCAGTAGGTATACTCAGTAGGCCGGCTGAAAGAGATAGAGCATGCTTTTACTAAATTAGCAAGAAAAATGAATGATTTATTTTATGACAAGTTCTAAAATAAGTAAGTTCACCAGTATAATTATATTACTTAAAACCATTTATCTGACAGCTAAAACACATTTAAGCACATTTTATTTTATTAAGACTAGCTGATGCCTGTGACTTCGTCCGCGTGGATATACCAAGTTTCATCGAAATAACTTGAGTAATGACGGACTTTTATACAAACTTTCAACCCCTATTTCACCCCTTCGGGGGTAAAATTTACAAAAACTGTGAAACATTTATTGGCAACAGTGGATCACTTTTTTTTCAGTGACCTGTACTTGTTTTGGAATGGTGTTGGAAAAAGGTAAAGGTGTCAAGTATGTGGTGTAACTAATCTAATTTCTTTATTTTATTCGATTTAAATTGAACCACCAATTATTGGAAGAAGGGAATCAATCCAAAAAACAGGAATGGAGATAATTAAAAAAAAAATAGGCTCACGTGACATCACTGATATTAAAGAAAATATAAATTCTTACTTGTTTACTAATAGATCTGGCTGAAATATATAATACTTATTTATATATATATATTTAAATGTGTTGGATTTATTCCCTTCTTCCAATTTATAAGATCTATATACAAAATAATTTGAAATAATAGACATTATGAAAACAAAAACTTATTTATTTATTAGAAAAATGTAAGAACACTACTATACATCTATTTCTTCACTCTCGGTACTTGTACCGAGAGTGAAGAAATAGATGTATAATACTACACATAGAAATATATGTATAATAGGTATATACTTGTACGAGAGTGGTTGTTCGGTTGTGTCGTTTTTGTCTATCGATAAATAAACAAGCAAAAATAATCTCTAAAATAATCTCATCTATTTAAGAAATAGATGTATAATACTACACATAGAAATAACAACACATTATGAAAACAAAAACTTATTTATTTATTAGAAAAAACGTAAGAATACTCACACATAGAAATAGATGTATAATAGGTGTATACTTGTACGAGAGCGGTGGTTCGGTTGTGTCGTTTTTGTCTATCGATAAATAAACAAGTAAAAATAATCACTAACTTTTATACTCGTAACGTTGATAGTTGGAAGAAGGGAATAAAGGCAGGATTTGTTCCGTTCTTCCAACTAACCTTTTTCATGGCCGCATGAATCTATACAATGTGAGTGGTTTTTGTTCCTTTCTTCGAACTCACAATTTAGCGCTACGTCTATAATAAAAGTGTAAAAAACTGAATATGTCAAAAAGTGGCGTTTATTCCCTTCTTCCAATTGGTGGTTCAATTAACAAAATGATATATTTGGAGATATAAGGTATTTTAAAAAAAAACGGAATTTGAGCCACTGTGTGTGTGTCGGATACAGTGAATCGGCCTTTAGTTCACAGTGGATCACGTAGGTTCACAGTGAATCATCATTAATACAATCTAAATAAAATGCAATTTTTTTCCTTTTTATCAGTTTAATTAACATATTAACAGTGATAAATTAAACATAATGACTCTTTTAGTCTTAAAATTAATCAATTTGTTACTTTTAACTTAAAATGACAACATCAGTCTCAAAAACAACTACTGCTTTTGTTTTTCAATATTTTAATAATCAACTCGTAAGTAACTTAAACAAAAAGTGACTTTTTCAGTCCTATTATTTAAATAATTTTGACTCTTTTTATTACTTTTAGGTAGGTACATGCAATGATACTTAATCCAAATAATAAATCAAATGATATGGCTTTTTTCCATTAATAATAATTAAATTATCAATTAATGGTAACATAGACCAAAACTAAATCTTATCAGTCATAGAAAAACATAACAACATAAATTAAATTACCTTTTTGGTCTCAAAACATCAAATAAACTATTTTTTTCATTAAAATGAGATAAAAGAAAAACGTTACAAAATTATGAAAAAAATCACTATTTACCGAATATTGAGTAATGATAAATCTAAAGCAAAAGAAAAAAATGATTGTTGTCTTGACGTGCTTCCGACAACATAAGGTTTCGGTAATATAAATTTTATGTCATGTTCTTTAACTTAAGACACATCTAGCTCGTCTGGCTAATGCAGTATTCTAATTGGTTATTACGAGTTTCTAGCACTTTACCAATGTTATATATTCTTGATTTCAAAACAAAAGCAAACTCCACCAAAACATATTCACTTTCTTGTGGCATACGAGGTAATGGCTTTTTTAAATTATTTTCATTAATAAGCACAGGATCATTTTCGATTTCTTCATAAGGCCAATCATTATCCTCATCAGACTCTTGATATTGAACTTCTACAGGCTCTTCATTTTCCTCTTCAGAATCACTTTGGAGAATCTTTTTTGATGTTTTCCTTTTTTTCGCTTCTTAGTCAAATTTTTATCCATTTCAATTTCCAGTTTTTCTGGAGTATCGGTTGCTATTAAACTTCTTCCTAATTTTCTTGGTTTCCGTTTCGATTTTCTAGGTGCTGCCTTAATTGGGTCTCTAAACTGAAAGGGAGATATTATAACTGTTTTTTTATTAATGATGGAGGAAGGCAATTCAGCGGACGCTAGAGGATCGTCATTAGCATTCAACTCCATCAATGCTGGAGGTAGCGATATGGCAACTGAAGCGTTTGAGTTCCCAAGAAGAGTTGAAGATTTTTGGAATAATGTATCACAATTTTCAGCTTGAGTTGCAAACGAAGGTTGCTGTGACGTTTGAGAAATTTATATCAGTGGTTTATTGGAAACATAATCTGAGTCTTGCATAATTGATGGAGAATCCTTTCTGTCAAGTGTGGTAAGGCTGTCTGAAGGTAGTTGCGTAGCAACCGAAGCTTCTCCTGTTAAATTTGATACAAATTGAATATCTTCTTCGAATATTGTAACATCAGAGCCACTTGTACGTCGTAAGCTATCCAATCTGTTAGTAGCTGCAGATTCAGTTGAATCTGCAGGTTGTATTGTAGATTTTTCTTCACGTGGTGCACAATCAGGGCATGGGCGGTCAGTAACTGACGATGGCAAAAAATCATTATCGTCAAATAAATTTCTGTCAAATGGGAAGATACCACATGCTTTGAATGCTTTTGTAATGTTTAGTGGAGTCATTACTTTCAAAAAAGCATTGCCAACAATCTCACCAATGTCATAAATTGTGACCGGCTTTCCAGGATTTCTTAGCATCCAAGCATCTATTGCTGCATTGGTAGTAGGTCTTAAATGGCTCATATATTCCTACATGAATGATGAAGAGTAAGTACGTGAACACCATATGCTTTAGCGATATTCAAGGCTTCTAAGGATAAATGGGATTCGTGATTGTCCATTATTAGTATACTTGGATTTTCTGGAGCTGTATTAGTATGCTTGACAAAGTGTTTTATTACTTCTGGAAAAATCTGACAGTTCATCCACCCAGTAGGAGTTGCAAGCCCAAGGGTACCAGGTGGTGTATTCCTTATCATGAAATCCTTAAATTTTTTTCTTGGGAATACCATCACCGGTGGTAATGCTACTCCACTCGCACTAATAATATAACAAGTGGTGACTAGTGTGTCTCTTTCACCACTCGTTACTTTGCCTATATTTTTATGGCCTTTCGGTGCGATGACTTTTTGGGGTTTTTGGACCGTCGTCGTAGAAGTTTCATCAAGATTATATATCCTTGTTCCTTCTGCAAATGCGGAGCTTCTCTTCATTAAGTTTTCCAAGTTATCACAAAATCTATCTACATTTGTTCTATTGAAAGCCGTTGATCTCGCGAGACTGCACGCCTCTGGCTTTTTTAAAGTGAGTTCTGGATTTCTCTTCCTAAAATTCAAAAGCCAGTCCTTGCCTGCCATTTCCTTTTTTTCCCACGAATCTGGCATTTTCAAATTATTGACGAGTGCCATTTGATATGCAACTCTTCGGCATTCCTTCGCACTCAATCCGTAAAATAGTAATGCACAGTATTTTAAATAATCTTTTAACTGTTTTTCTTGTTCGGAACGGATCTTATTAACGCTATAGTTTGGTGTCAAACGAGCGTCGTCAACATTAATATTTTTGGTTTTGTGGTAATAGCGTCTAAGTGTAGTGAAAGGAATGCCTGAAACTTCGGACGCTCTTTCCTTAAACTCATGCCATTTTTTATATTTTTTAAAGCTTTTTTCATGTCATTAACAGTATGATTTCCGATTTTACGGGGCTTTGCTGGACGAGCCATCCTGAAAAAAAAAGTAACAAAAATTATTACATTTTATTAAATTAACGGGGATTACATGAATAGTATCTTGTTGATATCAATATAGTAAACAGTAACTCATGATCCACTAATATGGTCCAAAACAGTACTAACCTCGGCGTTGCTGGCCGTCAGCTTAATGGCTGCGCCATACGCGTGTCGCACCGCCGCCTGCAGTGCGCCATGTTCTACGCCCTGAAATAAAGAAAAACATCTTACCGTATTTCACTTTAATTTTACTTTATGATCGTAAACGCACAGTTTCACGATCATAAAGTAGAAATTACAATACGAGTGCTGAACAGACTTTTTTATTACTATGTATTACGTTGTGAAAATGTGATCTATGTGATGTGTATCTGACGCAGCAACATACATTCCGAATTGCCATTTTTATTGCATAATTATTGCAAAACCGGAACTGTCTGTTTCCAAAACAAATTCATTACTGTCTTGTACAATACTGTCAGAAATGTTGGTGCAAAATCGAAGGACCTTTATCATGGTACCATAGGTATCATGAAATTAATATCAAATACTCAGGTCCGCAATCCCTTGCAGCAGTGAAAAAATCAAACTTCTAAGTCGACGCAATCAAAAGCTACGGCCTTTTATGCTTCGTTTATGCATCACATAAAATTTTTTTTCAATTGAAAGCCAAAATGCCAAGTTTTATGGATATAACTTGAAAAATATTACTTAAAAAATAACTTTAAAATCAGAAATGTTCTTACAAATTTTCATCCCCTATGTGATGCTTTTGGGGGTGGAATTTCTAAAATTTGTGAAATACGTATTTCTTTATTGTTAATCGAAAGGCCAAAATCAAAGTTTCATGGATATAACTTGAAAAACAACTTGATAAATGACGAACTTTTATACAAACTTTCAACTCCTATTTCACCCTCTTAGGGGTGGAATTTTCAAAAATCCTTTCTTAGCGGATGCCTACGTTATACCTAATAGCTATCTGAGTGCAAAATTTCAGCCAGATCCGACCAGTGCAGTGGTTAGAGCTGTGCGTTGATAGATCAGTCAGTCAGTCAGTCACCTTTGCCTTTTATATATTTAGATGATTAGTTTAGTAGTAATGTATGATTAATTATGGATGATATGTCTGAAAGTAATAAATATAAAATAAAGTAGTAAGTAAATAAATAAAGTAAGTAGTGGTCCAAAACAGTACTAACCTCGGCGTTGCTGGGCGTCAGCATAATGGCTTTGCCATACGCGTATCGCACCGCCGCCTGCAGTGCGCCATGTTCTACGCTCTGAAATAAAGAAAACATCTTACCGTATTTCACTTTAATTTTACTTTATGATCGTAAACGCACAGTTTCACGATCATAAAGTAGAAATTACAATACGAGTGCTGAACAGACTTTTTTATTACTATTACGTTGTGAAAATGTGATCTATGTGATGTGTATCTGACGCAAGTTTACACTATACACAAGTATAGAATATGTATAATATTATTAAAATATCCTTTATCCTTTGAGCTTTGAGTTGAGCTCGAACTTTGAGCTAACTTTTAGAACGCCAAAATGAAGGTATACTTATATACAAAAATTCAGCTTATTATCTCTCATTCCAAGGTTGATCGCTAATTTGATTGGACTATAAATCGAATATAAATATATTACCTCTATTGTAAAGAGTTGCCCCCCGCTCTCGCTGTCCTCGCCAAAGAGCGTCGCCAGGCTTGGCGAGCTCATGGCGAGGATCCAGCGATGAGCCTTTATAGGGGTGCAGGGCTCATCGCGCACCCGGGATCTGCCTCTTATAGTACAACGTGCAAGTGAAAAACCATAACATGCCTTCGGCTATCCATGTTAGATGGTGTATAGACATATTGGAAAAATGGCATGAGACGTGTAGCTCATATCCTGGGGGAGTGATGAGGACTTCAAAATTTTACCATAAATGGTTAGGTGCCATCCCTAAAAACAGCTGATTCAATATCAATGAACTGCGAACAATACGAATGAAATGTCTTTACTAAATGCACTGTCCCAGCGCGAGCGTTGCGATAAAATCCAGTAGCGATACTAAAGTAATCATTAACTATTCGGCTTGAAATGAAATTCTCAAAGTAAAAGTCCGGCTAGAACTCGCGTATTTTTGTAAGAAAATGCCCGACTAGTTTCGGACAAGGGACAGCCTTCGTAAGTCGAAGTCAGCCCCTTATCCTTAATTTATGAGCCGCCTCTTTCTGTGATTAATTTCTCAACTTACTTCGTTGACGTTTTGATCATTAATTATTTTGTGTAGTTTGCTTTTTCAATGATTTGTAAATTGAATTATTCTTGTCAAATTGCATAACGATACAATAATTATTATTATCGCTTGTAGTACAGTTCTGTCTTTAGGTATAGATAATATTACCGTGCTTTAGGTGTAGAAGGCACAAAGGACACCGCCACTGGTGTATTTTACGTAAGTAAACAATCGGGATACCAGGCTAGCATGAAAATTAAAGAGAATCAAATAACCTATTAAATCGTTTTAATTCACGAGGTGGGTCCTGTATGTTTAAATTTTAACTAGTTGTTAATGTCTCTAATGGTCTTTGGTAGTACTTTGATCGACTGCGGATCTTGGGGTTCCAGATTCGATCGTCAGCCATCTTTAGAATTTGAGTTTTTCAGCCAAGAAATTTTTAGTACCAACGAGAAACGAAGGGTATTCTTCGGTCGGTCGATGAATTTTTCTCCACGATTCTACACCGTAGCATTTCCCAGTTATTATCACTTATCAGTACTTACCCTGAACTGGGTCATAATAATCGTTTGAACCCACCAACCCGCACTGGAGCAGCGTGAAAGGTTAGTTTCTACATCTCTCTCTCTCTCTCTCTCTCTCTCTATGAGAGAGTAGGCCTGCAGTGCCCAACAGTGGAATAATTGGTGAACAAAAATCCCTTCAACTCATACACAAATTACAATAATTTTTTGATAGCTAGTAGGTACTTAGTAGGACATGTAGACTGTGAAGGACGCCAAGACCCACTAAGGGTTGTAGCGCCGAACTTAGTTTCTTCGTGACTCAAGATAATGCCATAATTGCAAATATCTTGCAACGGAACCCTAATAATTCGGCCATATTGTCGTAGGGCGGAGTCAGACGTGTCTAGTGTACCTACTACCTACATAGGGATTTTTGGTTAATATTAAACCGAGCTGACGGACGACAGAGTACTAGGAACGCATGGGAATTAAGTAGATTTTAGAAAATAAATTTTTGATAGTGTTTCCACTTTTCGAAATTTTGTCCTTTCTTGAGGAAAAACATAACAAAATGTAAGACTTTTATTTTAGAATTGAGGGTAATTTGGGAGTGCATTGTTTAAAAAAAGTTGATTTTGGAATTAAGTAGTAGGTAGGTACTAGGTACCTAATGTTACGTTCCTGATCGGAAAATGTGTAATTTGGCTTTCGAAATCTGAAATCTTGAATGTTGTTTTAGCAGTATTTTTTAAATTATTAGGTAGGTACCTAAAATAATATGTTTTTTGATTATTAAAAAGTTATTTGCCAAATTTAAATTCAGAAGATTTTAGGGTTTCATAAGAATTTTTTTTAATTAGGGTAAAATCAAAATCGTGACTGGAAACCCTGTTTTTGAAACAATTTAAGTACTAGTTTTTCGAGGTTTCGACAGTTGCCCGTAAACAGGAACACGGTGAGTACGTGCAGCTAGTGTGTGAAATCGGGAAAATGAGTTATTTAAATTCAGAATAGGTATTATGATAGGTATCTGCTTTTATGTCATCTAGCTGAGTTGTTTTTTGGCTAACTAACTAGGTATCCTGCTTTCACGTCATCCAATGTGAATTGTCTTTCAGCGAAAAGGTACCTACTTCTGATAGGCATAAGTTCATATGCGTAACTAACTGTTGAGTGCTGTGATACTGTTGTCATCCTATCTCCAGGATAGTGGAATCTGGACTCCTTTTACGAGAAGTAGTAAGTAGTAACCCCAAATGCTTATTCGTGTGATGGGCTCAGTGCTGCGCAGGATGGAATAATTTGTGCACAGAAAAAGCGGGTTTACACCATTAATTACTCAAAGGATTACACATTGAACGCTTTCTGTGAGCAAGCTTACATTTTTGTGTGTGCGTGTGTGTGTGTGTATGCTCTACGAGGCGCGTGCTTTGGTCTGTCGTCTTTTCATCAGGACCACGGATTAGGTACTAGTAGGTAACTATGATCAGGACACTGGAGACTGGATCCCTTTTACGAGTAAGTAGATAGGTAGTAGTAGATACTAGTAACTGTTTAGGTATTAAGTAGTTATTAATTTATTAATCAGTACCTAATACCTAGGTAGAGGTATTGGTAGAGGTATTCGTAATTAGGTGTAAGTAAAACTTTCCATAAAATGTTGCCGGCGCGAGCGGCGGCATTTTCAAAGGCGCGGTGTTTTGCAAAGAGGATGCCGCATATGAGTAGGTAGCATTCGATACTAGCATTGTACTAGGCTAACATAAAAATTAAAAAGATTGCCTGTAGTAAGTTGATTTGGAGTTCATTTTGTATTATTATTAAATTGTATGATGAATTATTAGCGTAGATACCTACATGTAATGCGTCTGAGTGACTACAGACTAGTTAGTGGTTTACAGGTTCGGTTGCGAATCTTTTGGTCTGGGTTAGAGTCCTGTTTCGGTCATAACATTTTTAGGTTTGAGTTTTAGGTAAAGAATTTCTTAGTAAGTAACCGGCACCAGCCCGCTGCTGGGAAATAGGGTCGATCTCGTTTCACCTTGGGTTTTCGGCAAGTAGGTAGCTAATTTACGTTAAGTCGTCGATCCTTGTTATTACTTATTCATGAAATGATAGGTACCTAATAAAATTAATAATCGTTATAAGTTATAACTTATAACCCACTACAACCCGCATTGGTAAAAAACGTGTGGAGGGTTAGGTTCAAAATCTCTCCCGTCCACTGTTCGATGCCTCTCACAGACGAGAGTGATTAAGAGCTAAAATGAGACCCTCCAAGAACAGAAGTAGGTACTAGGTACATCCATGCTTCCAAGCTGCTCCACTTTAACCCGCGTTTGGTGGGTTTTAGCGACTAATACCTAGGTAGGATAGGATCTCGTTACTAGTGATAGACGGCTTAACATGTTCTCCGAGGAACGGGAGTAATCAACGCCAATTTCGTTACTAGTCCTACTGAGAATCCCTAGTTAATAGTCAAGATTTGAACCGACCCGGGAATCGAACCCAAGACCTCATTATCATCAATGACAACACTACTAGACAGTAGATACTAGATACCGTCTTCGTCAGGTCAGGTCGTCAGTGACGTCAAAGATGGCGCGTCGGCATTCGGTCAAAGGACTGGCAAGAGTTCATCGACTTTGTACCTAGGTAGTTTGTACTAGGATGGCAGGAATTAAAAGGGAATAGGTAAATGTTGCGCGATGTTTAGTATCAATTACATAGGTAGGTAATAAAAGGCAGTAAGGGTTGCCAAAATTTATTTTCCTTAATTAACTAATTAATTTTGTATGGTTTATAATTAATTTTGACTTTTTAACTCCGCCATAGTGTTTATATGGTCAAAATTGCATAGGTAGCCGGCCGTATGTTATACCAATTAACTAGCAGCTTGTATACAAAAATTCAGCTTATTATCTCTCATTCCGAGGTTGATCGCTAATTTGATTGGACTATAAATCGAATATAAATATATTACCTCTAATGTGAAGAGTTGCCCGCTTTCGCTGTCCTCGTCAAAGAGCGTCGCCAGGCTTGGCGAGCTCATGGCGAGGATCCAGCGATGAGCCTTTATAGGGGTGCAGGGCTCATCTACGCACCCGGGATCTGCCTGCGGGAGCGCACAAGCAGGCTGTATTTAGGGCAGCCACATACATTCCGAATTGCCATTTTTATTGCATAATTATTGCAAAACCTGAACTGTCTGTTTCCAAAACAAATTCATTACTTTCTTGTACAATACTGTCAGAAATGTTGGTGCAAAATCGAAGGACCTTTAAAATAAAATAAAATATGACGAGAGATGTCCACTTTATCCAGAGTTGCTCCAAATCCACAATCTACAACACAAAAAAACACGAACGTCCTGGACCCTGAACGTCTTTATTTATTCGCCGAAGGGGGATAACGGGAAGCCTCAAGCCACGAGGCATGGGCTAGCTGTCACAATTCATTTGTTGCAGCAGCAGGTAGTCACTGCACGCGTCCTGCAGAAGCGCCATAGGTGCAGCACATGGTGATTGATTGTAGATGTAATGGGTGCGGTGGAGGCAGTTGTCGGTGGGTGCGGTGGGTGCAGTTGTCAGTGGGTGGGTGTGTGAGTGCACCTCCGCGAAATGCGCCTGAACGAACAGCCTGGCGGTGTAGGCGAGCCCGGCGCACGCGTGCCTCTCGGCAAGGGCGCCGATGCGCAGCGCGTTGTGTGCCGCCAGCCTCATCACCAGGTAGTCACTGCAGTCGATCCGCAGGGGCGCCATCTGCAGCAGCGACGCGCACTCCAAAATGCCCTGCGGCAAGGGGCAATGGATGATGTCAGTGGGTGCGGTGGGTGGGTGTGTGAGTTCACCTCCGCGAAATGCGCCTGTATAAACATCCTGGCGGTGAAGGCGAGACCGGCGCACGCGTACTTCTCGGCAAGGGCGCCGATGCGAAGCACGCTGTCAGGCGCCAGACTCACCGCCAGGTACTCGACGCATTCGCTTTGAAGGCGCGCCATGTCGAGCAGTGACGCGCACTCCAAAATGCCCTGCGGCAAGGGGCAATGGATGATGTCAGTGGGTGCGGTGGGTGGGTGTGTGAGTTCACCTCCGCGAAATGCGCCTGTATAAACATCCTGGCGGTGAAGGCGAGACCGGCGCACGCGTACTTCTCGGCAAGGGCGCCGATGCGAAGCACGCTGTCAGGCGCCAGACTCACCGCCAGGTACTCGACGCATTCGCTTTGAAGGCGCGCCATGTCGAGCAGTGACGCGCACTCCAAAATGCCCTGCGGCAAGGGGCAATGGATGATGTCAGTGGGTGCGGTGGGTGGGTGTGTGAGTTCACCTCCGCGAAATGCGCCTGTATAAACATCCTGGCGGTGAAGGCGAGACCGGCGCACGCGTACTTCTCGGCAAGGGCGCCGATGCGAAGCACGCTGTCAGGCGCCAGACTCACCGCCAGGTACTCGACGCATTCGCTTTGAAGGCGCGCCATGTCGAGCAGTGACGCGCACTCCAAAATGCCCTGCGGCAAGGGGCAATGGATGATGTCAGTGGGTGCGGTGGGTGGGTGTGTGAGTTCACCTCCGCGAAATGCGCCTGTATAAACATCCTGGCGGTGAAGGCGAGACCGGCGCACGCGTACTTCTCGGCAAGGGCGCCGATGCGAAGCACGCTGTCAGGCGCCAGACTCACCGCCAGGTACTCGACGCATTCGCTTTGAAGGCGCGCCATGTCGAGCAGTGACGCGCACTCCAAAATGCCCTGCGGCAAGGGGCAATGGATGATGTCAGTGGGTGCGGTGGGTGGGTGTGTGAGTTCACCTCCGCGAAATGCGCCTGTATAAACATCCTGGCGGTGAAGGCGAGACCGGCGCACGCGTACTTCTCGGCAAGGGCGCCGATGCGAAGCACGCTGTCAGGCGCCAGACTCACCGCCAGGTACTCGACGCATTCGCTTTGAAGGCGCGCCATGTCGAGCAGTGACGCGCACTCCAAAATGCCCTGCGGCAAGGGGCAATGGATGATGTCAGTGGGTGCGGTGGGTGGGTGTGTGAGTTCACCTCCGCGAAATGCGCCTGTATAAACATCCTGGCGGTGAAGGCGAGACCGGCGCACGCGTACTTCTCGGCAAGGGCGCCGATGCGAAGCACGCTGTCAGGCGCCAGACTCACCGCCAGGTACTCGACGCATTCGCTTTGAAGGCGCGCCATGTCGAGCAGTGACGCGCACTCCAAAATGCCCTGCGGCAAGGGGCAATGGATGATGTCAGTGGGTGCGGTGGGTGGGTGTGTGAGTTCACCTCCGCGAAATGCGCCTGTATAAACATCCTGGCGGTGAAGGCGAGACCGGCGCACGCGTACTTCTCGGCAAGGGCGCCGATGCGAAGCACGCTGTCAGGCGCCAGACTCACCGCCAGGTACTCGACGCATTCGCTTTGAAGGCGCGCCATGTCGAGCAGTGACGCGCACTCCAAAATGCCCTGCGGCAAGGGGCAATGGATGAAAGTATGTCAAACTAACTAATATTATGTATGTATTAGGTATGTGAAAACTATGTAACTAATGTTTTTTTTTTATCCACTACATTATAGTGGTTCTCAAACTTTTTTGGTGACGGAACCCTTTTGGGAAGCAAACTACTTGATGGAACCCTACAATAAAACAATAGTTTTTAAAATTGTATTCTTTATTAACAAGCATAATAAAAGTACAATGTAACAGGTACTAATTATTACTTACTTTACCACATGGCAAATACAATAATAGAATATATTCTATTAAAAAAGAAAAAATCTAACTAATGGGAGGTATGAAACTGTTTTTTATTTTTCATCAATTGGTTGATATCAGGTTTGATAGAAGACAGTTGAAGTCTCATATCATATTCGGCGTCCAGTCTATTCCGATATTTTGTTTTCGTGGCTGCATAGGTTGAGAATCCTGTTTCGCACAAATATGTTGTTGGGAACGGGAGAAGAATATTCAGAGCCATTTTGCCAATCATTGGATATTCATCACGGATTTTGCACCAAAAATCGTTGAGAGGCGTCGTTTTGAACAGTGACTCCATACTTGTGTCTGATGACATTTCTAAAAGAGATTCATATATCTCGTTTGACATAATTTCGGGCTTTTGCAAGTTGGGTCAAAAAGGATTATGAATCCATGAATTCAGTTTCATTTTTGTATTCTGTTCTTCGGGAAAATACTTTTCAAAAGATGCGCGCATCGAACTGAGATATTGGACCAATTCTTCAAACACATCATCTTGAAACATTTCTGAGTTGTTATCGCTAACAAACTCACTGAGTGACGTAAAGCTTTCTATTTCTTTCTTACCAACGCAAATAATCCAAAAATCTAATTTTCTTTTGAAGGCAGTTATTTTGTTATAGGCCTGAAACACTGTTGTCTGTTTACCTTGCAATGATAAATTCAATTCGTTCAGTTTTTGAAAGATATCCGCCATAAAAGACAATCGGAACAACCAAGTTTTATCATACAAACGGTCCTTCAAATTAAAAGAAGTATCTGCTGAAAAAAACATTTGTATCTCGGTTCTAAGTTCAAATAGCCTTGTTAAAGTTTTACCCCGAGACAGCCATCGCACTTCTGTATCAAACCCGGGACCACCGCACTTTATTTTTTTTATTTTTTTCCACTACGAGTTAGCCCTTGACTGCGATCACACCTGATGGTAAGTGATGATGCAGTCTAAGTTGGTATCGGGCTAACCAGTTATGGGCATGGCAGTTATATTAAACCCATAAGTACCTAATACCTACCCCTATTCAGTTTCTACACGGCATCGTACCGGAACGCTAAATCGCTTGGCGGTACGTCTTTGCCGGTAGGGTGGTAACACTGGTAACTAGGCACGGCCGAAGCCTCCCACCAGGCAAACGTTAAGACAACAGCGCTCAACACTGCACCAGGGAGATCGTCAACAATTATTATCAGGTACGATTTTTCGCCTTACCAAAACCGCTTGGTCCGCACCATCCACCATATCTCTGCAACCAAACATCATCTGTAGCCTTACTCTAAGATTTGATCGAATTTAAAATCCGTCTCACTCAGTGAGGTGAATGCGAGCTCTTCCATACATCTACAGCCAGCGCTCCAAGCGGACACATGGTGAACAAAAAGTCACCGAGTGTTTCCCACTCCAAGTTAAATTCGACGAGACGGATCGAGTTTGTAGCTCACCAAACGTACAAAAATACGATATGACTAATGTCATTTGCTATTTTGGCACTCCGAGTGTTACTTTTCACACAGATTGACATCTCAAAATGCGAGAATGACGTCATTTTCACATTCGATGGCGGATTCGTAACTCACGAAAATATTCCAGTGATTAGTGATAAACGGTTGACTCGATTATGACTGCGAGGCTTTATTTTGCGTGGAAAATGATGATGGAGGCTGCGGAAGGTGACCGACGTGATGCGGAGAGGCGTGATAAGGCTCAACGGCGTAATTTATGCCAAGTTAACCGCGTCTCAGACAAAAAGTTCGTGCAGCTCATTGAATTATATGTACAAGTACGTGCAGCTATATCGGCTCACGAAGACGGCTTTTATTTATTTGTGCAAAATGTTGAGGGAAAACAGTGACCTCAAAGGCTCGCAAAGGGTATCGCTGGAGACGAAGGTACGTATGACAATTCATTTGGAAAGTAAGTATTGTTATTTCCACATAGTACCTAGCATTTAGGTTATATTTATTTTAGCAGCCCCATTATCTAGGTACCTATTTATTTTATTAGTAACTTTGGTCCTTTAAATACATACTGTATACCTTACCTAAAACATAATATTCTGTCAAATTACAGGTGCTTAGTGCACTGCTTTTTTATGCCAAGGGCGATTATCAGAGTGTGGTTGGTGAGGCACGTCATCTTGGACAGCAAACCGTGAGCAGATATGTGCATGAAGTCACAGAGGCTCTTAACCACCCTAATGTGGTTAGGAAATATATAAAATTTCCTGACACACTGGAAGCTAGACAACAGTTGAAGCAAAAGTCAGTATATTATAGTTACTTGTATCTTATCATCTCATTCTTATATATATTATATACTTAGTTGATTGAATTTAATAAAAATTTTCAGTTTTTACAACATGCATGGCTTTCCTGGTGTACTAGGATGCATAGATGGCTCTCACTTTAGGATTTTTATGCCTCGAAAAGATGAAGAACATATGTATTACTGTAGGAAGCACTACCACTCACTAAATGTGCAAATGGTAAGTAAATTATTCTATATTATGTAATAAAATGAGTAATTGGGGGTCTAGAAGTTAAAATTGTTACCTACCTACTATAATCAAAATTAATCAAATCATTACTTTATCAGGTAGCTGATCACCAAGGCAGGATACTAGCCATCAATCCTAAATTTGGTGGAGCCAGTCATGATGCCTTTGTTTGGGAGAATAGCTCCATCAATAGCTTTATGCAAAGCTTGCACCAAAATGGCGAACCTGTTTGGCTTCTAGGTAGGTTAATAGTTTGTCAATAATTTAAATATTTAATTAGTTTCTTATACCAATACTTTGGGTACCTATGGATTTATTTTAGTAGATAACACAATATTATGTTTAACAGGTGACTCTGGTTACCCTCAAAGGTTAATGACTCCCTATAGCAATCCAACACCAAATTCTGCTGAAGAAACTTACAATCGTGTTCATGGCAGAACAAGGGTGATAATAGAGAATACCTTTGGTCGGCTTAAAAACAGATGGCGATGTGTGTGCAAAGACAGAGTGTTGCATTACAAACCTGCAAAATGTGCCAAGATTATCACTGCATGCTCTGTGTTGCATAACATAGCACTAGATTTTAGAGTGCCTCAAGAGGATGTTGGTAAGTATAACTAAGGATTTTTTTAAATCAAGTCAATAGTTACCAGTAATATAATTATATCAATAATTTCAGCTGTGGATGAAGAAAGCAATGTACCAACTCATTCTTCATATGCAGAACATGACCAGTCGATGCTCAACCTGGGTCGCCAGCTGCGAGATCGCGTTGCCATGAGACTGCATACTGTTACCACAATATAAAGTTTATCTATTTGTGGAAAGAGGTTAAGTTTATGCTAAAATATTAATCTTTATTGCTAATATAATAATATTTAGTTGCTAGGTAGGTACATTAATCATTATTCCTCTTTTTATCAGGTTGCTTGACACCTATGCTAACAACTCTGAATTTGGATTAAATATGCTGTAGATGGAAAAAAAGGGTATGTAATCATGTTTCATGAGTAAAAACCAGTAATTTTATGAAATAAGATTTAAGTATTTCTTGTATGACTCATTTTTTTTTAGGTATGGGGTGTAGATGGCAGTTGTTACGCTCAGGAGGGCAAGCTGAGCTATAGGGCGCTGTCATAAGTCGAACCACACACGTCCCCGATGCTGGGCTTCCCACATTTAGTCAGGCTTGGAGCAATCTATGCTCCCAGCCTGAATAAGTGCTCAGTCGTACACCCTGGATAATGTTGCAGTCATTAACGAGCTTGCCCCTATTTTACATCTGCCTCGGACTGCAACAGCCAAGTGTGGTCTGGCGGTACTGGCTGCGATTTTCCCTCGTAGTACGTACGTCCGCTATCCCCTTCCTTGAAATCACACTTGTCAGCATCGATTTGCATGTTCGCTGGAGATTGCTGAGATCGTTTTCATTTACGGTAGGAGAGTTTTTGGGTTGGTGCTGGCAGGTATTTTCACCCTCCTTGTTTCCCATGTCTTTCTTTCCCAAAAATAATTCTTTTTTTTTTAAGTTTCAAGAGGATTCAAAATTCTGCAATCCTTCAATGAGAAGAAGACTTATGTCGCAACCAACATTGGATTAACTGGCGGAAGAATGAGTTGGCTATAATAGCACAGAATCAACAAACATAGTTTAATGTATACTAAAATACTTTATTATTTGTTACAAACTAGGCATATTTTTTTAAATAAATTTATTTTCTTATAGAAGGCGTAGTGTTTTATTATTTCAAATTTTCATCACTGTTACATATACAATTAGTCTACCTAATTAAATAATTTTTCAGATCTGTCAGGGGACAGATAGGAATAAAAAGTTCTATCTGTCTGCCTATTACAGACGTGGGGACAGAACGAAGAAATTTCAGAAATTTCTTTTTCCTGACTGTTTTAT
The DNA here is from genome assembly GCA_917051295.2 of Erebia ligea. Classification (NCBI taxonomy): domain Eukaryota; kingdom Metazoa; phylum Arthropoda; class Insecta; order Lepidoptera; family Nymphalidae; genus Erebia; species Erebia ligea. The sequence goes on from OU785246.1 coordinate 807,674, forward strand.
TTAATCCATGACGCCAGCCAAGTTTTGAAAATATGTCCCCTCGTCGGTTACAGAGGGACAGATTGAAATTTTAACTCCTATCTGTCCCCCTGAGGGGACAGATAGGAGTAAAAATAAAATATAAACCTACCCGAGGGTACTTAATACTAGAAAAACTGAATTTTTATTCCCCAGTAGGTACTTCACCTGCGGATAAATAGTTGCACTCACCAGCTAAAAGTCATTAAATGATCCAGTTTTAGGTGAGTGCAACTATTTATCCGCAGTTAAACTACTGGGGAATAAAAACTCAGTGGTATTCTGTTTGAATATGCAATCATGCGATTCATTTTCATGTAATTGGTAAACTGAATTATTCAATTTACAACAAATAATTAATACCTACGATTACACTAGGATAGGTATTAGCTAGGATCTAATAATTAAAACTCGATAATATTATAATAACAACAATCATCTTTATTTTCCAATATACATACGTTAAAAATATACAATGCGATGGTGTTAATCAATTAATCAAAATCAATCTTAAAACCAGAGATGAGGGTTCCAAACGCGCCCTGGGCTGAGAAGAGCCAACAACAAACTCAGCTGGGATTTTGTTCATTATCTCCATCTCACAGATTAACTGAATTTAATTAGAGCAAATTATTGCCAAGCTACCTTGTTATTTAAATAATCCTTTTCATGGTACTTATTAGGATTTTTCTATAAGTTTGAATTTTACAAAAAACTTTCAACTTGTTGAGAGACATCTCAGAAACGGAAACAATTTCCAACAAATAAATTGCTCATTTTACCAAGCCTAGAAGCAGGCATTACATTTTTATTTCTAGTATCTTCTAACATTCTAGTAATCTACCACTTGTTTGGAATGCTTCCAATATTTGGAATGAACTGCCTACCGAGAAGAGCGAGCAAGAAAATAGGCGGACAAAATTGTGTCTATTTGTTACCTTTTCATGCTCATCCACTTAACCGATTTTGAGGAAATTTGGTCTGTTACCTTTGCACAGTCCATACACTTAACCGATTTTGAGGAAATTTGGTTTGTCACCTTTGCACAGCCCATCCGCTTAACCGATTTTGAGGAAATTTGGTCTGTTACCTTTGCACAGCCCATACACTTAACCGATTTTGAGGAAATTTGGTTTGTCACCTTTGCACAGCCCATCCGCTTAACCGATTTTGAGGAAATTTGGTCCGTTACCTGTGCACAGCCCATACACTTAACCGATTTTGAGGAAATTTGGTTTGTCACCTTTGCACAGCCCATCCGATTAACCGATTTTGAGGAAATTTGGTCTGTTACCTTTGCACAGCCCATACACTTAACCGATTTTGAGGAAATTTGGCTTGTCACCTTTGCACAGCCCATCCGATTAACCGATTTTGAGGAAATTGGTACATCATCCAAGAGCACGAGAATGTGTGGATTTATTGACTTTTGTATATACATAATGTGTTTCTTGAGAGTGGAGGCCTGTGCCCAGCAGTGGGACGTTAATGGGCTGTAGTGGTGGTGGTATATACATACAAACCCACATTATTTATTTAAAAATAATTGTCTCAACAAATCCAGACCATCGCGTGCCAAATTTTGCCAGATTGCCTGCTGCTCAAGTTCCCTCTCACGCAGGCGGACTTGCTCCCTGGTGTACTCGCGGAAAATGTCACGCCAGTGTTGGTCCTGTGCGATAAAACGCGCTGACACGTCATCCAATTGGGATGGTCGCGCAGTGGTGGGCCGGGGGTTGGTACGGCGCGAGGTGTTGCGTTGCGGAGCCGTGCGTTGCGGAGTAGTGCGCTGCAGTGGTGACAGCGAAGCGTGTGTCGCCCGCCGCAGAGGCGACCTCGGGCGCCGCAAAGGTGACCTAGAAACTGGTCTCGAGCGCCGCAAAGGTGACCTCGACTCTGATCTTGGGCGCCGCACAGGCGATCTTGGGCGTGGCCGAGACGATCCCGGACGCCCAAGAGGCGAACCCGGACGACGCAAAGGCGATCTTGACGCCGACCTTGGGCGTCGCAGTGGCGACCGCGACGTGGGCCTTGAGCTGGTTATAGCTGGATCAGATGCTGGCACTGAAAAAAATAATTTAAAAACATTAAAAATTGATTAGTAATAAACAGATACACTTATGGAGATTCAACAGCAAAACAAAGTTCATCGATCACGCTGCAGCAGAGCAGATTGATGCAATTTTTTAGTTGAGTGTTAGTTATGGGACCTGGAGTGACATAGGCTACCACCCTACTGGCAAAGACATGCCTTCGACTATCGGGTGAGATCGCAGCCAAGTTCAGTCAGTTCTTTTTCAATAATAATTCACACTTTTGCCTAACTCAAGGGGCTTACTATTAACCATTGAAGTTTCACTATCCACCTCCAGGATGTGTCATAACATCAGCTCGATGGAACTAAATTGATGTCATGAGTCGTCAGTATTACATAATTTTGCAAAGTTTCAAATTGATTTCCTAAATTTATTTACATACATGGTTGGTTACAAATAAAGCTTTATAAATAGTGTGTTAAAAACAGGTAAATAATAAATTAACTTACAATATATTTGGATGTCCGAAAAAGAAAGAGTGGGAGTGATTTCATCCGTTGAACAGGTCAGAACGGGTGGTGGTTGTGAAATCTGTAATTATAAATATTAAATATATGAATATCAATCAATAGCTAACATACCATGACCCAAAATCTGGAGCTTTCTTAGTCAGATAGCAGCCTGGCAATTCAAAGTGACAAAATATTAATTGATCACTTTAACTTAGTAAAACTGTATTTCAACAAGTCCATACTAATATTATATATTATGCAAAAGTATTAAAATTAAAGGAAGGAAATCACTATGGGGATTCTCTTTCAGGCAACCTACATGTCATACAATCAGAAATATCTATGGATAAAGGTAGTCAATATAGTTAATTTCATATAATTAATTAATTACATTACAATAGTATTACAGAATGTTAACAGAGTAATAATCATATTCAAACCATAAAAAATGTCTATCATTGCATTTATATTAGTTATTTTCTGTACAATATGGACGTTTTTTTATAATCATTCGAATAAAACATCGAGTTTTATGTGTACAGATTATTCGAAAAACGCGTGCGTTGGCGCCAAAGTGTCCAAATGATATTATTGAATTTAATCTATGAGTCATCGTTTTACGCGCTTTTCAGTTGAGAACCCCAACCTGTTAATCATACCTGCCCAACCTGTTAATCATACAAACATGCAAGATTACATAATAATATATTATTTACCTCCACTCCAACTTCAGGCACATCTGCCAGACCTGTTGCAGACTGAGGCCCTATAATAGTTAGGACTCGCTGCTCCAGGTCTGTTAAATAAACCCTGCAAGGTGGTCCACCACCCGTTTTTAGAGCTGCTTGGTGTATTTTGGCGGCTTTGCGTTTGGTGTTTAACTTGAAATCACTCCACACCTAACATGCAAAGCAAATAAATCATGCTACATGCATAACATAAAATAGTTAGGTACAGTTCGCGTCAAACTTAAATGCGCCTCGAGAAGTTAATGTTAGTACAGTAATGTTACAGTCAAAATAGTACATTATTGCAAAGGCCGGGAAATAGACAATTGCAGGTCGAGTATGAGTTTGAAGGCCGAGCCGTAGGCAAGGACTTCACTAATACGAGACAGGCAATTGCCATTTCCGCTGAGGCATATATAGTTCTTTTCTCAAAAGAATGCAGGGAAATAAAACATACTTTTTATATTATCATAAAATTTTCATATACAGTGGATTTCGGGTATAACGACGATGAAGGGACCACTCTATTTTCGTCGTTATATCCGGGAGTCGTTACAGGCAAAGGTAAAGAGATACAGACACGTACACATGTATAGTTTGCTAGTCAGAATATCACTTTGTAACTGAACCATAAATCTTTCCTACCTACTTAGCTGATATCTATAAACAAAAGGTAAAGGTCTCCACTCAGCATACTTTCATGTATTTTTTTTTGACTTCGCTGGAAGCAGGTTTTCCATTGCCAATTTGGCTTCTTATCTTAAATCTGGTGGAGTACAATCAATCTCCATTTCACTCTCTGAACCGTTGGAAACCATTTTAATTATTATTAAATTTATATTTATTCATTAAGTAAGTATGTAAATAACAAATCAAGACGAATTTTCAGCTTTGCCGCCAATTTTTTTTTTATCATCTGTGCCGACAGGCAAACGCATTTATGGCTATACAGCCACGTAAACGCAATTTGTACTAAGCAAAGAGACTATGGTATGCCAAGAATGACAAAAGAGATCTGATCAAATAGTATCTAATAACCCCAGCACGCCTTTTCATACAACATTGCAGGAGCGTTGTAATGTTCCAAATTCAAAAAACGCTCCTGCAATGGATTTGATTTTCTTTGTGCGAAAATTCGATACTTCGCGTATTCTTTTTTCAAAATAATGACAATATTTCCATGCATGTTTGAGAAAAAATATATGTACTCAATTCGAACTTACTTTTTTCCACTTCTCAACCGTTTTTGTGTCGCCGGTGACATCCACATTTAGTCGTTCTGCCAGCTCTGTCCATAGCTGAATAGCCCGAAGCCGGCCCGCCGGACCGTCTCCCGGTTTTACTAAATCACCGTGGCTAAAACACAATGTAATTCACAATCAATGAAAACTCACAACTTTTAACATTTTTCAAATTGTAAGTAATAGCCACCGTTCCATAAACTCCACGATCGCCTCGAATTGCGACGCACTCGTCTTCATTTTTAAACTGAAAATACAAAATAGGTAATTAGGTAGGTACAATACTGAAATTATTATAATTTACTTTTGAATAAGTTTTTTGAATTTTGAACACCGACCCCACCGACCAGATAGAGAAAAAACAAATATACTTACCTGTCGAGATAAGGAGATATTTTCAATCCGCTTTATTTTACAAACTGAATCCCTAACAAGCCTGATTGATAATAGAGTATTTCGTTAAACTGTGATAATAGTTAGCAATTTGAAATAAAATTTTTTAGTTTTTTCGAGAATGACAGTTAGGGCGCCTTCAAATTTGCCGCAACGCGTAGCGCGGCTGCAGCGCGGCTGCAGCGCGGCTGCAGCGCGGCTGCAGCGCTGCGGCCGCGCTCCTGTCGCGAGGTTCGAACATCATAGGGTTGTACCTATATTTATTTTCACGATGGACTCTGACGAAGAAACACTGCTCTGTGTTACTATTAATACAAAACAACGAAAATATAAAGTAGTTGTGCTAACAATACATAATATTATACTTACATGCTTCATTTTTTTTCACTTTCACGTCTTGTTTGTGAAATCAAATAAATATTATAAATGCGAAAGTTTGGATGTATGGATGTATGTTTGTTACTCAATCACGCTCCAACGGCTGAACGGATCTGGATGAAATTTGGCACAGAGATAGATTATGGTCTGGAATAGCACATAGGCTACTTTTTATCCCGGAAAATTAAAGAGTTCCCGCGGGAACCGAAAAACCTCAATCCACGCGGACGAAGTCGCGGGCATCAGCTAGTTGTCAATAAATTTAATGCATATTTCTTCCCAAGCCTTTTTCTTTTCGATTTTATTGCTGTACAGTTTGTGTAACTAACCTGACGGGGTCCCTAAGAATCTATACCTATAAAATTCAATATCTCACTAAAATGGCACGTGAATCATCCAGCAGTAAGACCCTCATAATGTTGTGTCCATAATAAACCAAGATCTTTTAGAGTTTCGGAAGCCTCCAGTTCAACCATCCCAACGACTTGCTTATATACCGATCTAGATGTAATTCAGTTTACGTTAAAGACTGATATTAGTGACGTGTTCAAGTTTTAAATAATTTATAACGCTTTCAAGTATTGATTTAATGTAAAGTAAATGGTGATTGGTAGCTCCACCCCGCTCACCAATGATAGGCTTCGGCCCTCTCTTGGTATCCCAAGAGGAATTAGTCATCGACTAATAGGTCTCATAAGTATACCAAAAGGCAGCAGCCTCCCCTCCTTAAACCACTAGGCCACCATTTGGAGAAATAGCGAGACGTATGCAATCATACTTTAAATTAGTTATACAACGCGGAAACCACCATGGGTAGTAGGACGTCGTTTGTACGTTACATAGGTTGTGAGCCAATGTGACGCAGCATAGGTCGTGAATCTATGCATTTACAAGTAACATAGGTTGTGAATCTATGGAACCGTAAATAGTATAGTAGCACAGGTTGTGAATCCATGCAACTATGAAAGTGTCGAGGCTGAGTTAGGCGTAGCGCAAAACATAGTTAGATATCCGGTATCTCACGTGTGATCCAACCTTCGGTAATAATAAACAGCGTCCTATCAACCATGGTTAGTTGTCGTTCGAATGTAACGATAGTTACGGGTTTACATAATGTAAGCATAAGTAATCATCTATAAGCAGATCGCATGGCAGAGTCAGATATACTGCAGAACATAGTAACTACATTCCGCAGCCCCAACTCAACCAGCGATGATTATATGTAGGTAATATACGTGTAAGTATGTTGTATTAGAATATGTATATAAATCCACCGAACAGTGAATCCACTTTGCTCGGCACCAGCCCGAGAACGACGGTGGACATCGTGACACTTACTGCACGCACCATTACACGAACAGCGAATCCACTTTGCTCAGCATCAGCCCGAGAACGACGGTGGACATCGTGACACTTACTGCACGCACCATTACACGAACAGTGAATCCACTTTGCTCGGCACCAGCCCGCGAACGACGGTGGACATCGTGACACTTACTGCACGCATCAAGCATACACCACAGCATCGCTGTGCACCATCACATACACAAGCTACCACAGCATAATATCGCATCGTCGTCGCTAGTTCGGCGACCAGTCCGTTTGTCGGAAATCTTTCTAGCATGGACCGAAATCGCTCCTCCACTATATATACTTTATTTTATTCTCTAATATTGTTTTAAATATATATATTTTGACTGAGAGGTACGAATCGTCACATTTGTCGGACTTCGAATCCCATATTGCTGGACGACTCTCAACCTCATCGATAAATTCTTCTACCTGATTTTCGTTCATGTTTAGACTTGAACAAAAATACGTGCGCAGTCCCGTCACTAGTCGATCGATGAACTGATGCGCGGCAGCAGCGCGGGTGCAGCGCTGCAGTCGCGTGTTTTTTATTTATATGGATTTACAAAGCAGCGCGACCGCAGCGCTGCAGCCGCGCTGCTTCCGCGCGGCACTTTGCGGCAAATTTGAAGGCGCCCTTACCGTACGTGAAAACTATCACGAAAAGAAATACGAATTTATTTATCAGTGTTACCAACTCTCGAAAATATTTATCCCTAAAACTTAAGTCTAAAAGCCCCAAATATTTTTTTTACCGTACTTTCAAAATTAAGATTCTGAATGATTCAAATTTTTGCTAAATAATAAAAAACTTAATTTTGGAATTACGGCTTTCTTATTGGTCGTAAGAAAAAATTTTAACAGACATTATTTTTAGAAAATTAAATTTTGAACAACTTTTATTTCAAAAAATTATAATTATACAACTAATATTTTTGCCGTAATATCAAAAACCACCAGTCACCACAGAGTAGTTGTTTGTTTTGTTAACAAAGAATTTCAAAATGGCGTTGATTTTTACAACTTTGGTATAGTTTCCTTTTTTGTAATCCCAGGGAGCGCCCTAATATCGATTTTGAACGAAATCGGTCAATTAACAAAGAATTTCAAAATGGCGCTGATTTTTTACAACTTTGGTACCAGTTTCCTTTTTTGTAATCCCAGCAGGGCTAGCATGGGCCGGAGATAAAAATTTTATCCCCCGATTTTATCCACTGACAAGAGATAAAATTAACTTATCCACTTCTCAGAGCACGGCAACAGGAGAGAGGAGAAGTTTATCCCCGTTTGACATTTCACGGGGACTCGGGGGGACTATTTATCCACCGTTATTTAGCGTTTTTATTTATTTATTTAGGAATAACATTTTTATCCTTTTCTCGGGGAGAAAATTGTCTCGGCCCATGCTAGGGGGGCTGGGAGCGCCCCCCTCGAAATCGGTCAACTAACAAAGAATTTTAAAATGGCACTGATTTTTTACAACTTTGGTACAAGTTTCCTGTTTTGTAGCCCCAGGGAGCCCTAAATGTCGATTTTAAACGAAATCGGTCAATTTATAATTAAACACAAATGTCGCCAAAAGAATATCTTTAGCCGCTAAAAATTGAATTTAACTCCCCAAAATAACAAAAAGCTTGCTAAAGTGGCAACACTGGACACCCCTTGCTTTTTAAATGTTTTGATCATAGACAATAAAGATTTTGACATTTAAACTTTTCTAAGACATTTTACCCTAGAGAAACGTACCATAGTGCCATAGTGCCATAGTACCATAGTGTGCGCTAGGCTGTCAGTGTCAAACTGTCAAAATACGCAATGAGAAATGCCAAAATGACAAGAAGATGGCCGCATATATCTGTCTCAGTTTTTTGCGAATGTATGAGAGAGACAATAAGTTTGCGATCGTTTTGTCATACGATTTCTAATAACGTTTACTCACTTTGACAAAACGTGACCGATTGTCAGACTCATGGTACCGAATTATTCGCTTACACTTGGTGTGGTGAGCTCTCACGTCGATCAATCGTATTTGCAATGTAAAAACTCGGAGTTAGCGTACTGTTAGACGTACGACTCCAGCCGGTTTTGCACTCCGATTGTGTGACAAAATCATTCTTTGTCTTCCTGTCGTCCAGTATTCATCTACACGGCCTCTAACACATAAACCCATGTAAATAAATATAGCAAACAATCTATACAACTCTTCCACCGTTGTCTCAACCCATTGATGAACCCTGGCTTTATTTGGAATATTTCTCTCGGAATCAGTGGCGTTGATAATAGTTTGCCAAGCATATTCATTAGTTTGCTTGACAATGTTTTCCATAGTGGATCTATCCCATATAGTACAAAATATTTTAAATGGATTTTTGTATGGAATTTTAGGCCCTGCCTGTTCAGTATAAGTTTCTTCTTGGCCTCTAAAGGTGCTGAAGTCTGTTGACCAATTGAAACTTTCATCATAGTTGGTTGAACTTTCTGTCTCTTCTCGTTGGTCGTCTTCATCATCAAAACCTGCTCCAAGAATAGAGTGGAGCATTGCTGTTGTGAATACTTCATCGTCGTCTTCATTGTTTTCAAAATCCAAGGCGCGAAATGCGCCTGAACGAACAGCCTGGCGGTGTAGGCGAGCCCGGCGCACGCGTGCCTCTCTGCAAGGGCGCCGATGCGCAGCGCGTTGTGTGCCGCCAGCCTCATCACCAGGTAGTCACTGCAGTCGATCCGCAGGGGCGCCATCTGCAGCAGCGACGCGCACTCCAAAATGCCCTGCGGCAAGGGGCAATGGATGATGTCAGTGGGTGCGGTGGGTGGGTGTGTGAGTGCACCTCCGCGAAATGCGCCTGAATATACAGCCTGGCGGTGAAGGCGAGCCCGGCGCAGGCGTGCCTCTCGGCAAGGGCGCCGATGCGCAGCGCGTTGTGTGCCGCCAGCCTCATCACCAGGTAGTCACTGCAGTCGATCCGCAGGGGCGCCATCTGCAGCAGCGACGCGCACTCCAAAATGCCCTGCGGCAAGGGGCAATGGATGATGTCAGTGGGTGCGGTGGGTGGGTGTGTGAGTGCACCTCCGCGAAATGCGCCTGAATATACAGCCTGGCGGTGAAGGCGAGCCCGGCGCACGCGTGCCTCTCGGCAAGGGCGCCGATGCGCAGCACGTTGTGTGCCGCCAGCCTCATCACCAGGTAGTCACTGCAGTCGATCCGCAGGGGCGCCATTTGCAGCAGCGACGCGCACTCCAAAATGCCCTGCGGCAAGGGGCAATGGATGAAAGTATGTCAAACTAACTAAAATTAAGTATGTATTAGGTATGTGAAAACTATGTAACTAATGTTTTTTTTTTTATCCACTACATTATAGTGGTTCTCAAACTTTTTTGGTGACGGAACCCTTTTGGGAAGCAAACTACTTGATGGAACCCTACAATAAAACAATAGTTTTTAAAAGTGTATTCTTTATTAACAAGCATAATAAAAGTACAATGTAACAGGTACTAATTATTACTTACTTTACCACATGGCAAATACAATAATAGAATATATTCTATTAAAAAAGAAAAAATCTAACTAATGGGAGGTATGAAACTGTTTTTTATTTTTCATCAATTGGTTGATATCAGGTTTGATAGAAGACAGTTGAAGTCTCATATCATGTTCGGCGTCCAGTCTATTCCGATATTTTGTTTTCGTGGCTGCATAGGTTGAGAATCCTGTTTCGCACAAATATGTTGTTGGGAACGGGAGAAGAATATTCAGAGCCATTTTGCCAAGCATTGGATATTCATCACGGATGTTTACTATAATAAGGTTCACTTCACTTCTGACTCGAGACTAAAATAAATCAAACGCGGGTAGGTACTCTCTTCAGTGCTTTATTTGCTACTAGTTTTCCAACTAAAACATGCGTGTTATTGATATATAATTTCCAAGATTAATATCATAGATACAGGTTTCAACTTATAGATAGGTAGGGTTTTACGATACATTAACTTAATCACAATATAAATACAAATACATAATAAAAGTTAGGTAAATTTAATATGCGGCAACGAAATCGATATAAATTGTCTTAGACAACGGATTTTGCACCAAAAATCGTTGAGAGGCGTCGTTTTGAACAGTGACTCCATACTTGTGTCTGATGACATTTCTAAAAGAGATTCATATATCTCGTTTGACATAATTTCGGGCTTTTGCAAGTGGGGTCAAAAAGGATTATGAATCCATGAATTCAGTTTCATTTTTGTATTCTGTTCTTCGGGAAAATACTTTTCAAAAGATGCGCGCATCGAACTGAGATATTGGACCAATTCTTCAAACACATCATCTTGAAACATTTCTGAGTCGTTATCGCTAACAAACTCACTGAGTGACGTAAAGCTTTCTATTTCTTTCTTACCAACGCAAATAATCCAAAAATCTAATTTTCTTTTGAATTCAGTTATTTTGTTATAGGCCTGAAACACTGTTGTCTGTTTACCTTGCAATGATAAATTCAATTCGTTCAGTTTTTGAAAGATATCCGCCATAAAAGACAATCGGAACAACCAAGTTTTATCATACAAACGGTCCTTCAAATTAAAAGAAGTATCTGCTGAAAAAAACATTTGTATCTCGGTTCTAAGTTCAAATAGCCTTGTTAAAGTTTTACCCCGAGACAGCCATCGCACTTCTGTATCAAACCCGGGACCACCGCACTTTATTTTTTTTATTTTTTTCCTCGCCCTTTTTTTTTTTTTTATTTCTTTCACCCGCGTATCGGGATAGTAAGCGTTTTGATCGATCCACTGTCTTTACCCGTAGGGATTGATTTAGGGCTTGTCCTGTCTATCGACGATAAGCACCGACTCTCAGGTCTTGTTTGATAATACGCGACAGAGTTCTAGCGGGAGTCTTCATTTCTCGCGATACAATTTTTTGTTGCCTTATGGGGTTTCTGCGAATTCTGTCCTTAACAGCATTAACAGCCTTTGTAGTTCTAACAGTACATGACCGCCCCGATCTTTTATGATCTTCGACAGTTGAAGTGTTGGTATATCTGTGGATAGTACGATAAACGAACGTAAGGCTGCTACCAAGCATTTGAAGCGTCTTGAAAATGACCGACGGCTCCATACCCACTTTGTGCAAGGCAATCTCTGCAATTCCGTTACCTTTAACGCCCCGTCCCATATTTTAATTTAATATTAACCTCAAAAAAAATATGCAAAATAACGGCCAATCGATCGAAGTTTCAAACTTATTTAACGCGTTCCAAATTTGAATTCAGAAAAAAATAAAATTCAGATGTTCTTAATTTTTAACAATATTTATGGCCAGACTAGTTAATATTATAAAGAGGAAAGATTTGTTTGTTTGTTTGTAATGGACAAACTCAAAAACTACTCAACCGATTTTAAAAACTCTTTCACCTATAGAAAGCTACATTATCAGCGAATAACAGCTATATTTTATTTTCAAAAAATTAGAAATCCTTACGAAAATTGCAATTACTTAAGTGAAGAAGAAGTCGGACTCGGAAGACTCTTCTGAGAGCTTACGTAGGGTGCGCTACGTAAATAGTTAAAGTTACCTACACGAAAACAATGTACGGTGGAATTGTTCCTCTCAAAAAGTTCTAAAAAAAAGTTCCGCGATAGCATGTAGGTACACCTATCTTTTAAGGTTGACTCACAATAACCATTTTTGTAGCTATATTGGGTATAGACTATTAGGATTATTATTGCTACCCGTGCGAAGCCGGGGCGGATAGCTAGTTCTATAATAAAAATTCACAAAAACTTGCCTTTACACAAGTTTAAGAAATTCATTAAAAGTAAGTAGGTAGTTATATATGCTCCTGAAAAAAGCGTAATAAACTGTTGAAGATTAGTATGTACCTACGGCCTACCTAAATGATAAAAGAGCATGGGTTTGACTCGCATCGGCAAATAAGGACAGCGTATAATTATGTATCTACAATTTTTTAAAAAGAGCACCAAAAAACTTCAAATGGATGTTTGTTACTCAATCACGCCAGAACGGCAGAACAGATCAGGATGATATTTAGTACAGAGATAGATTATAGTCTGGAATAATTATCACATAGGCTACTTTTTATCCGGGAAAATTAAAGAGTTCCCGCAGGAACCAAATAACTTCAAATGGATGTTTGTTACTCAATCCCGCCAGAACGGTTGAACGGATCTGGATGAAATTTGGTACAAAGATATTTGATATTGATAGGCCGGTTTTATTTTACATTAAATGGCTATCTGGAATCTAGAGGTTATAGACGGAAATGATACATTTTTGATTTCAAAAGTTTAGTTATTTTTGTTCAGTATTAGACTAGATTATTACTGAAATGTAATAAATAGACTTTCTGTCTTTCTAATCGATTCCAAACAATAATTGAAAATATAGTGATAGCTTTATCGCGAAAAATAATATGCTTTTTTTTTGTTTTGTTTCCTTTTCAATGTATTTTTTATGTCTTGTGTAGCAATAAAGAGTTTATCTATCTATCTATCTATGCTTTTCAAAAAATCGCGATCGTTCACGCATTCTTTGCGTTTATATGCAGTTGATTGTAGACTTCAGCTTATTTATATCACACCATCATAAAGATACATTATATAGGTACCTACTACCTATAAAGCCAATGCCGTTTACAGAACCATGATAGGTGGTCTGGGTATTTTTATAAAGGCATTTCTCTAAAAAGTGACGCAATGTACATAGGCGCGAGTTGCGCGGGTGGCAAAATAGGAACCGTGCAAAAACCGACAGTTTAAATTGGGTTAGCTATATGCATTTATATGCTTTGGAAGGAAAACTACTCACACGCTATTATCCATCGCGTCTCTGGGGGTACAGCACAGATTACAATTATAATAATAATTTCTGTAGGAGCTCTAAACGTTATACGAGGTTGTATCGTGCACAGAACTAGAGTAGTGGGTAAAGACGGTAAGACACGAGTGAAGGAAGACACAGCCGGAGGTCCCAAAAAAAAACTAAAATTTATTTGACTTTATTTAAAATAAGAATTAAAACTAATTTACAAATAATAATTGACTAATGCTACGCGATGTAACAATTAGAATGAATTTTATTTTAATACAGTTCTTAAAGAAAACTACATTTTGGGTCACGATGACGAAATTGCTGAATCTGCTACTCGTGCCGTGGTTGCATCGTAGAGTCAGCGCTACACCTATAGCTATGCGATATAATTCACGCAAAACACCACCAAAACACCCTCATTTTACTATCCACCTTTTCTTGATGACTTCCTACATTTTCGTTTAAAAATTTCATTGAAACTTTGGCTTGTAATTTTATTAACTTTAATAATTTCAACGTATTTTGCATATTTAGATAGGTACTACTGTAAGGTTGTAGTAGATAATTTTAGTTTTAACAAAGAAATTCTCATGTAGAAACTGACGAAACCGTGTAGGGGAAGGTGGGCAGCTTCATACAGTTTTTATATTTCGTCTCATAGAATTCTCTCAGGCATCGATATCTGTATCGATTAATCAAAAATCAATAGTCTTACTATCTGACTATATGTACATATATCAAAAATATGAAATTTGGGTAAATATACCTACTTTTACGGCTTTTTGTATCACTTTAAAAAAAAAAAAAAGTATGAAACTGCCCCGCATTTTTTTTTTTTTTTTCGGATTGAGTATGCTGCATAGGCCCTACTGGCCGCTACAGCGTCACCGGGGGGTTGGGCGAGCACTAGGCGTCGCCGAGAAAAGAGCCCTAGGGCTCGATGACATCGGGGGGGACAACGTCTTCCTAAGGGCGCCTCCTATGAGACTCGGACCTCGGCTTAGGTGGGGTAGATTCATACATGTGAAAAAATACACATACTACAATACAAATACTACTACAAATACGTGTAATTTTTTGATACGGCTTTTGTGTGCATTAACTCCATATTTGGCTGCAGATTTCCGAAAAGAGTTTGGTTTGTTTTCCAAAACTTTATCGATAGCTTTTAACGTTGCCTGTTCATCTACCTCTCCACTCTTAGTTCTCTTTTTCTTGTAATTTCTGACCATAATCGTTCTGCAAAACAAAAATTATGATATTACTTCACTTTTACAAACTAAAATTAAAAAATGGTGCACATTCATACTGTGCGCGCACGCCTCCGCGCCCGCCTCCGCGCCCGCCTCCGCGCCCTCCTCCGCAGCCGCCACGTCTACTCTCTCCTCCTTCAGCTGTGCCAGCCCCTCCGCCATCTGTGGTGGAGGCTGCGCCGCTTCGCCCGCGTCATCAATAGCCATCTCGAAGTCATTTCGCTCAGCTTTGGGGTCCCCAAAGTAAAAAAAAAACAGAGCTCTAACGCCAATTACATCTATCATTTACAAATTAAATATTGCCTGCGACGATATTGACTGTAATCTATAATATTATTTAACTTTACGTGCCTTTAAATAAAATTTATATGTAATGTATGTATTGCAATATATATTTATTCAAAAGTAAGAAAGTTGAAACTAAAAGTAAGAAAGTAATAAATTTAGTCTTTTACGTTTTATTGCTAACTGATTAATAATTTCTTCGGAATCAAGTTGCACCGCCAGATCTCGGTGTACGCTCATTAAAGCCAGACCAGTAAGTCTATCATCGCCCATTTTATTTCTTAGGTAAGTTTTTAACCTCTTTAAGGTAGAGAAAGATCTATCAGGGGTTGCAGTGGACACTGGGAGTGTGGCTAAAATAATGAGAAGCTTTTTTATTAACGGGAAAAACCAGGGTTGCCAGATGAAATTTTATTATTTCCCCCGAATCCGATTTCCGAAAAGAGTTTGGTTTGTTTTCCAAAACTTTATCGATAGCTTTTAACGTTGCCTGTTCATCTACCTCTCCACTCTTAGTTCTCTTTTTCTTGTAATTTCTGACCATAATCGTTCTGCAAAACAAAAATTATTATATTACTTCACTTTTACAAACTAAAATTAAAAAATGGTGCACATTCATACTGTGCGCGCACGCCTCCGCGCCCGTCTCCGCGCCCGCCTCCGCGCCCTCCTCCGCAGCCGCCACGTCTACTCTCTCCTCCTTCAGCTGTGCCAGCCCCTCCGCCATCTGTGGTGGAGGCTGCGCCGCTTCGCCCGCGTCATCAATAGCCATCTCGAAGCCATTTCGCTCAGCTTTGGGGTCCCCAAAGTAAAAAAAAAACAGAGCTCTAACGCCAATTACATCTATCATTTACAAATTAAATATTGCCTGCGACGATATTGACTGTAATCTATAATATTATTTAACTTTAGGTGCCTTTAAATAAAATTTATATGTAATGTATGTATTGCAATATATATTTATTCAAAAGTAAGAAAGTTGAAACTAAAAGTAAGAAAGTAATAAATTTAGTCTTTTACGTTTTATTGCTAACTGATTAATAATTTCTTCGGAATCAAGTTGCACCGCCAGATCTCGGTGTACGCTCATTAAAGCCAGACCAGTAAGTCTATCATCGCCCATTTTATTTCTTAGGTAAGTTTTTAACCTCTTTAAGGTAGAGAAAGATCTATCAGGGGTTGCAGTGGACACTGGGAGTGTGGCTAAAATAATGAGAAGCTTTTTTATTAACGGGAAAAACCAGGGTTGCCAGATGAAATTTTATTATTTCCCCCAAATCTATTTTAATTTTTCCCCAATATGATACGTTTTAAACCAAGAATCCCCCAATTTTGTCACCAATAAAAATAAATATAAAATTAAAACTGCTTTTATTTTACTGAGGAAAAAAATTGAATGAAATACTTGACTAAGCATTGAATTTTTTATTCTTCATTAAAAATAGCAAATACTTCATTTACTTTGTCTTCATCTTCTGTTTGATAGACAATTTCAGACTTAAATAAACTTAACATTCTAGAGCTTGGCTCAAATTTTGTGCACCCGCCGTGGTGTTGTATGGCACTTCTCACTCTCATAATATGATCAACAGTTTTCGTATGCATTCTGTTTCGCAATTTATTTTTGACGATGTTCATCATCGAAAACGCCCGTTCTACTGCAGCGTTAGAAAATGGCAAACTCAAAATAGCCGTGGCAAGTTTTGTTAAATTAAAAAAAACGGCCTCTCCACAAGCATTTCTGTATGACAACACTTCTCCCCAAAACTCGTCAGCTGTTTTGGTTTTTTGCCATATCTGAAGAGGTAGAATTCTCCACTCTTGCAGCGTCGCATCAACGTTCTCCACTCCTCCAATCACATCTTTGAACCTTTGGAAGCTTCCTCCATTGTAATCCATACCTACTATTATGATAAATGCTAGAGTGTGTGTGTTTGTCTGTCTGTCTGCTATGCTTTCACGCCCCATCTTTTCAACCGATTTTGATGAAATTTGGTATAGAGATTTTATCCGATTTTATCCCGGGGAAAGACATGGGCTACTTTTTATGCTGGAAAATATGGCTCTGGATTCTTGTATTTTAACCATGATATATTAGCTGAACGAAAAGTACGTTCGTTTTATTGCGCTTTCTATTTTTTAACATTTTTAAAAGTTTTAGCCCCAAAGTTCCCCATTATTTTTTTTATTTTCCCCAAAATTTTCCCCAAAGATTCTGTTTCCCCAGTTTTTCCCCAAGAGTTATTTTTTCCCCCAAAATTGCGAAAAAAACCCCCAATCTGACAACAGTGGGAAAAACTGATCATCGCAGTTATCGATAGCGTCGATCACAGTTGCAGGTTTTTGTGCTACAGATTTCCAGTGATTGTGCCATATCGCATATTCACTCAGAAATATTGTGCCTTCATTTTCCCCACCCAGAAATGTTTTGTCATTACTGGTTTTTCAAGTAGAAGCATTTGAATTCCTTCGATCGACGATTCATGTGGTTTAAAACGAGCGTCGAGTTCTGTAATAACATGATCAATGAAAGGGTAAAACACATTTCGTCGGTAGTATATTTCGGCAGTTTCTGCTGCAATATTATTGCGCAGGGTTTGCCTGCCAGTTATTCTTGGCACAACTATATCGCTTGAACTCATCTGCTGTGCTTGCTCAAAAAGGATTGCGAACTTCGTTCCGAACATTTAGTAAAGTCGTTTTTACAGTTTTTCAAATCTTTGTTGGAGATCCATAGTTGCAGTACATACACTCGGCGTCAAAAAAATCGCACCTTTCAAAAAATCGACTTCAAACAACTGTAAACCTTATTTGACATCAATAATAAGGGTCATGTTGGATATCATTTGAAAGGCGATGAAATGGAGTGCACAAAAACAATTCAATTTATTATTTTTCTTTTATTGGAAAAGCACAAAAAAAATAAGTATATAAAACAGTAAAAGTCCTTAATTAAGCCTTAATTTAAAACAGATTAATTACACAAAAAAGAATACAAAAATGATCTTAAAACTAATCTAAAATCTAGTGTTACCCCCCCTTGCCCTGATGACGGCTTCCATACGATCCCTCATGGATCTTACCAATTTTAAAATTTCTTCTTGAGGGATAGTGTCCCATTCCTCAATAACGGCATCTTTGAGTTCCTGGAGAGTCGTAGGAGCGGGATCACGAGACCGAACCTTGCGTTTTAAATGGTCCCATAGGTGCTCAATCGGGTTCAGGTCTGGACTTCTCGCTGGCCACTGCATGACAGAGATCCCAACCTCTTGAAGGTAGTCGCGCACAATAATTGCAGTGTGAGCGCGAGCGTTGTCATGCATCAACGTGAACCCCTCGCCAACAAAACTGGCATAGGGGACCACATGGTCTTCCAGGATCTCTGTGATGTACCGGTGAGCAGTCAGCGACCCTTGCCCGCGAGCACCTCGAGCCCGGGAGACGCAAACAAGGTCGGTTTTGCCGTCGGCCGACATGCCGCCCCAGAACATACAAGAACCGCCTCCATATTCCACCGTCTCCTGGATGCAGGCTTGGGCGAAACGTTCACCCTGTCTTCTGTACACTCTTTTGCGTCTGTCGTTGCAGAAAAGGCACACTCTCGTCTCGTCTGAGAAGAGAACAGCTTTCCATTGTTCGAGGGTCCAATTGACGTGTTCGCGAGCGAATTGCAAGCGGGCTCGCCGATGCTCTGCGGTCAATTTTGGACCTGTAGCAGCTCTTCGCGCCGCTATTTTCCTCTCCCCCAGTCTTCGTCTAACCGTAGACACACTCACGGTTCTTCTGTTAGCTGTCTGGAGCTGCTGTCGCAACTCAACAGCATTTAAGAAGCGATTTCTCAAAGACGTCGACACGATGAATCGGTCGTCTCTCTCCGAGGTGCAGCGACGTATACCAGACCCATGTCTTCGGACGTAGCCACCGGTCTCCAGGAAACGCTGGTACACTCTTCGAACCGAAAAACGGCACAAGTTGAGTTGCCGAGCGACATCACACTGCCGCATGCCTGATTGCAGTAGTACAATCACTTGGGCGGCCTCATCGACAGTGGTATCCATTTTCAAGGGTGTTTTTCTTGGGAATGAGCTTCTCGTGTGTCCACTTCAACGGTTGGATAGCGAATAATCCCGATTGAACCTGTATTGACCCTTTTATACCTACAAAAGGTAGCGCAACTAGCGGCTGTTTTAAGGAGCAAAATTGTAGGTGTTTTCTTCTTCTTTTTTTGTGCTCTTCCAGTAAAAGAAAAATAATCAATTGAATTGTTTTTGTACTCTCCATTTCATCGCCTTTCAAATGATATCCAAAATGAACCTCATTATTGATGTCAAATAAGGTCTAAAGTTGTTTGAAGTAGATTTTTTGAAAGGTGCGATTTTTTTGACGCCGAGTGTATTATAAGGCTTCCAGGCATCTGAGACCTCGCCACATCTCTCTTCAAAGTATCCATTGCTCTATTTGCCTTGCATTGATGAAGACGTAGCTTGGTAGCGTTTGTTTCTTTATCAGGACCATTGGTTTTTGCTAGAGCATTTAACAGATCACACGTTGCACAAGTACCTGTACGTTTCCGACCAAATTTAAAATTTTGGAAATTACCCTTGGAGGTGTCACTGTAAAATTTATAAGTTAATGTCAGGATGCAACACTTTAAATGCTTTGTAGAGTCTATTATTATGTTAAGATCAGGGCTTAAATATTCTTTTTGGGATCTTGCTCTTCCATAGTGAGATTCTTCTCGAGGAAATGTTGCCACATGTTCTTTAATAAGTTTTACAATATCCTCTGAGTATTTTCTATTTTTTATCTTATTTCCTCTTTTCTCCACATATGTCAGATCTCCATGTTTCACGTTTGAGCATTTTAAAATATAGATTAAAGAAAAAAAGTGCGTTGAAATTTTATAAATAATAAATAAATCCTTTATTGCGTTACATTGTTGCAGACTTAAAAAAATGTAATTTTAAAAACTACGAAAAGGACTAGCAACAACTCAATAGGTCGCAAACTCAGCCTAGTGCTGGGCATTGGCTACCCATACCCAGCGCTGATTTTCAGTTTGCTCCAGACGAGATTATTAAAATAAAGTGCGCCGCCCGACACGCTATAAAGCTTATAACTAACACTAAATAGATAACAAAATTACAACGGGGGAAAAAAATAATAATTGAAAATGATACTAAAAAAGAACACAAAAAACAACAAAAAAAATTGCTAGTGACATGACATGTTCCCTCCTGAATAGTGAAATATGCAATATTTTATTACAAGACATAACACTGTTATTGATATTAGACATAAAAAATTGGTTTATACTAATTTAACAGAATTAATATAAAAATAAAAATAAAGGGAAATCTTTTGGGGTAGGAAACAAATAAATTAACTATATTAGTCTTTAATTACCATAAGTAAGTTTCGCTATCTCAATTTGTATGTTAAGGTAATAGTTTTTTAGTTTGTGCTTAATAATTAAATCACTAACCGGTAAATGACAAAAGACCATTTGACTCGCTCCAGCAATGCTAAGGACAGCGGTTATATATGTATACTTAGTATATACTTACATTACTGAAATTGCAGTTAATAAATACTTACTGTGTCCATAATATTATTAGCTACAAATTCCCCATTTTCAGACTTCTTATGTAACACCTTTCAGCAATCAGCATATACCTCGAGCATTTCTCGTTTCACGTTTATGACGTCACAACTGTGAATTTCATACAACTTCCATACTAGAAGTGCGTTTTTAGGTTTGATAAAGAGTTGCTGATTTGATTGGCTTGTCATCATCCCTATTTTTTAACTCTAACGTCAAATTAGTAGGTTTGCAGCATAGATTAATGACGACATATTAGGGATGCAGTTTTCTACCATCTATTCATCAATATATATCTCAGCCATAGTTTGAGAAATCGAAATCGCTTGGAGGCATGTTTTTGCTGGTAGAACGTCTTGGCCATAGAATATTTTAAGCCAGAGAAAAGTCAGAAATTATAAATTTTCAATTCTACCCTGCTTGTGATCGAACCCGGAACCTCCTTCACTAAGACAACAGCGTTCACCACTGCACCAGGGAGTTCATCGCAATTATAGTAATACTAGCTAATAACCGCACCTTCGTCCGCGTGGATCGTGGGTTTTGGTTCCCGCTGGAACTCTTTAATTTTCCGGGATAAAAAGTAGCCTATGTGTTATGCCAGACTATAATTGATCTCTGTGCCAAATTTCATCCAGATCCGTTCAGCCGTTGGGGCGTGATTGAGTAACAAACATCCATCCATCCATCCATCCAAACTTTCGCATTTATAATATTACTAGCTGATGCCCGCGACTTCGTCCGCGTGGATTGAGGTTTTTCGGTTCCCGCGGGAACTCTTTAATTTTCCGGGATAAAAAGTAGCCTATGTGCTATTCCAGACTATAATCTATCTCTGTGCCAAATTTCATCCAGATCCGTTCAGCCGTTGGAGCGTGATTGAGTAACAAACATACATCCATACATACATCCATCCATCCAAACTTTCGCATTTATAATATTTATTTGACTAGCTGATGCCCGCGACTTCGTCCGCGTGGATTGAGGTTTTTCGGTTCCCGCGGGAACTCTTTAATTTTCCGGGATAAAAAGTAGCCTATGTGCTATTCCAGACCATAATCTATCTCTGTGCCAAATTTCATCCAGATCCGGGCCCCAATCATGTAAGAATGGCCGATCAAACGTTAAAGATTTTCGTCAAAGTAAAATAAACCATGACAGCATTGAATTAGAGCTCAATTTCGTCTGCCCATTCTTATACGTTTAGGGTATCGTACATACCTAAACGTATAAGAATGGGCAGACGAAATTGAGCTCTAACTCAATGCATTTATGGTTTTATTTTACTTTGACGAAAATCTTTAACGTTTGATCGACAATTCTTACGTAATCGGGGGGCTGTTCATCCGTTGGAGCGTGATTGAGTAACAAACATACATCCATACATACATCCATCCATCCAAACTTTCGCATTTATAATATTTAATATTATAAGTAATTGATGATTGTGTTTAATTTTTTTAGAAGAATTTATCTATCATAATATTACTATAATTGGGTATTTGACAACTATTCAAATAAATTATTTTTTAGTGATTATTACATAGAGGGTTTCCCAAAAGTCGTAATAGCCACGTCCCCTGATAGTTTTATGTTGAAAAACCATTTAAAAAAAAAAAAAAAAAAGTCAAAGTGAAAAAGTGCATCGAACTTTAATGACGTCACATTTTAGAATCATCATACTTAATATTATAAATGCGAAAGTTTGTTGGTTTGTTGGTTTGTCCTTCAATCACGCCGCAACGGAGCAACGGATCGACGTGATTTTTGGTATGGGTATAGAGAGAGTGACATACGCTACTTTTTATATAGGAACCAAACATCCTCAATTCACGCGGACGAAGTCGCGGACATTAGCTAGTAAAGATATGAAGCAAACACTTTAAAAAATTGAGGAATAATATTAACAGTAGGAACAGGAAAAATCTCAAATATTTATAAACCATTTAATTTTCCAATGTATTTCTTATTTCACAGTCACTCAGAATAAATTATACATTTATGGCTTCTTCTCAATAACTAGAAATAAATAAATACTTATTTTAACATACAAAATATCTTACAATTACGTAATTTAAAGATCAGTTAGGTATTTACAGTTTTCAATCGTCGTTACTTTAATTAAAAAAATCGAAAAATTTTTAGTCCTACACTAAAAATATTCCGTGGGGTGATATCCTAGTATATATAATAGGTATTATCTATGGTGATGTCAATTGTTGTACTGATGTTGAAGATGTACTCGTAATAATAACTCAGAACATTAATTAGTAACTATATTTTTTTTAACCACTACAAGTTAGCCCTTGACTGCGATCTCACCTGATGGTAAGTGATGATGTAGTCTAAGATGGTAGCGGGCTAACCTGTTAGGGGCATAGCAGTTATATTAAACCCATATCCCTATTCGGTTTCTACACCGCATCGTACCGGAACGCTAAATCGCTTGGGGGCACGTCTTTGCCGGCAGGCAAAAACTTCCACACAGAACTGGCAGGCAAAAATGACAGTTTATGTCACGTACATTGACGTCCCTAAAATAAGGATTATAAATTCTAAATCAGGAACGCCAAGAATATTAAAACAATACGGCTTTAAGAGGAATTCTCCCGGCGATTTCTCCATACAAAAACATTTGTCTGTTTCCTCCGTGGATAATTACAATAGAGAAAATATTCTTGCTCCATAAAATTCATATGTGCCCGTGCCGTGCTCCTATGTTTTGCTTTTTTCAATAAATTAATTATTTTAAGAACAAGGAACCTTCAAAAATTGCAAAAAATGGCCCATCATCAGAGATCCTGCAAATAAATTTGGCGGATATAATAAAAAAAAGAAAAACATACTGGCATAGCCCGAGTCCTTCTTAAATTATTCGTAAAAAAATAATTAAAATCGGTTTTGTTTTGGAGGAGGAAACAGAAAAATACGAGAGTAAGAATTCGACTGTTTTTCATAGGTATTATCGGTCCAAGCTGCAGCTGTCCCTATCGGGTGTTAAGGAATTCTATTCGAGGAGCAGCGCGACGGCAATATAACTGTTCAATACCTATTCTCAAAGTTTCCCGTTCATGCCATATCCTTTTAAGCGTTGTTAGTAACTAGTATCACAGTAAACAGATACAACCAGTATGGAAACTACCTATAGAAACGTTCGAAACAGCTCACTCACACAAACATGCGCATCGACGAGACCCCAAGCGCTCGTCGCAGTGCCGTCAGTATTGAGTGCCGCGTCATGACGTGTCGTTTCGAACGTTTCTAGGTAGTTTCCATACTGGTTGTATCTGTTTACTGTGCTACTAAGCCCCTGTATGTAGTAGGTATATTTCCTAGAGCTATGATAAAGTTAGCAGCGGCCTGGTGGGATAGACTTGCGCCGTTTTCTGGTGTCCTCTGTAAGGTAGGGGGATGTTGTCCTCCAGCTCCGCTTCTACCTCCTGGGGAATAGAAAAATGATTTAAGAGATGATTTCTTATACATCGCATGTTATACGCATGGTCATACCTTACATTCATTCGGGTCATCGACCATACAATTATTAGACTCCTCATATAGGGCGAACACTTTCAGACAACACATCAGACTTAATAGGTCTTATATAGTTCCACGCCCTTGTAACAAAACCTACCGAGTTATTTAAATATTAATTAGAGTATATCGATAATTAATTATCGATAAATAATTATTAGGAGTTAGGACCCCATCCCATTTGATTTATGATTTTTTTGACCTTGAGTAGACCAATCAGCGTTTAGTACCCCGCGCCCGCTTACTTGAGTCATTTGACTGAATTGTTTGCATTACGAAAGCATAGTAATTAGGCGTCTATTGGTTGTGTGGTCGATGATTCGGGTCATTGGCCTGAACCTTTGAGTAGCATTTTCTCTAACTAGTCCAGTCATATACAAGTTATACATATAGTTATATATCCAGTTATATAGTTGGAAATGCATGTGAACCGAGAATGCTAAATTTTGAATATTACGTGGGGGAGGCCTAGAAAAGCTTAACTTCAAATTGTCGACCAAGATTTCCTATGTGCATTTTCAAGTGAATACGACTGCCATAGTTAAATGATATTTTTTTTGTGAATCACTGGATATTGAAATATAGTCCTACATATTTTGGGAATCTACTCATCATTTTCTTGATGATGACCATATTATAGTTGAGCTCGTTTTGGAAAAAAAAAAATCCAACTTTAGTCTTTGATGCGGGACCATGGTCACCCTAATAAATTTTTTTTAAATTTTACTAGCCCATGTTACCCGGAATAAGCTAAGGATTCTAACGATACCTCATTCATCAAAATCCGTTCAGGCGTATAGAAGTTATGGTGGAATATACAAACTCACATACATAGTCCATACATGAACCCTGAAAACAATATACTCCTTTTTTCAGGCGTATAATCACGCAGCTGTCATATTTTTATCCATTGAAGGTTTGCTATGAAATAAAAATAACAATATTTCAGAGAAAACCTTCAATGGATATAAAATATATGTCAGTTTATTGATATTTAGCCACTGAGTTTGAAATGTCTTTGCTTTTCAAAAAAAGCAACTGTTGAGTATCTTGCCGGCTCTTCTCAATAGAATCTGTTTTCCGAACCGGTGGTAGAGTCAAACACGACGTAACATGTAATAAACGCGTCCTACTTGTAAAAATAAATTGAGTATTACTATTACTGACTTTTTTTTATCCACTACAAGTTAGCCCTTGACTGCGATCTCACCTGATGGTAAGTGAAGATGCAGTCTAAGGTGGTAGCGGGCTAACCTGTTAAGGGCATGGTAGTTATATTTAACCCAAACCCCTACTCGGTTTCTACACAGCATAGTACCGGAACGCTAAATCGCTTGGCGGCACGTCTTTGCCGGTAGGGTGGTAGCTAGCCACGGCCGAAGCCTCCCACCAGGTCAGACCAGGGAAAATTCAGAAATTATAAATTCCCAAATTGACCCTGCCGGGGATCGAACCCGGGACCTCCGCACGTTAAGGCAACAGCGCTCAACACTGTGCCACGGAGGTTGTCAAGAAAATCTCCACTTTGAAAGCCCCCCATTTCAATTTCAATGTTAGAGGAAAAATTAATAAAAAAATATTTTTGGACCCTATCTTTAATAGTACATTGTTACCCTAGGGATGAAAGTAAGTTATTTAGTCCCGAGACGGGGTTTGGCGCCCGAGCGTAGCGAGGGGGCCTATAGTTCGAGGGACTAAATAAGTCTTTCATCCCGAGGTAAACACTGTGCTTTTCATTACGAATATAAGGAAAGTCAAAATAAAAAGTCTATGAATCAGTTGTCTTTACTTTATGAATAAAGTCTATCTTTCTTCTTGTCTATGGATGCACTCGGGTATAAAAAAAAAAAAAAAAAAAAGTCGTGTTTCATTTGAACTCCAATAAAAATTCAGTTGAAAACGATTCTCCCTAGGGCTGAAAAGTATTACTTTCAACCCGCTTCTCAGGCAACTTCAAACCTACTTTCCGTGTATGAGTAATGAAAAATGATATACCGCAACCCAATGTAATTAACGCTATAAAAATATTTTACTTCGCATTCGCTTCTATGAGAGCCCCCCTGAAATAAAGATTTTTATAACTTTTTAAGCCATCGCTTCGCTCGGTCAATCAATTGAGTATTGAGCTGCTACCATTGCATTGGTTCGGAAAATAGATTCTACTGACAGGGGGTCTACTCTCTTTCTCTCAAACGAAACTTCGCAAACGAACGAATGAAATTTCGTTAACTCCTCTCCTACATAATATTATCTCTATGCTCCTCTCTATTTCGTTTTCGTACACGCAGACGAAGTACGGATCCATAGAAAATTTTCGTGACCGATTGGATTGAACGATTTTGTGTGGGTCTAATAACTGAATAATTACGTTCGTTTGCGAAGTTTCGTTTGAGAGAAAGAGAGTAGACCCCCTGGAGTCGGCAAGCTCTATTGCTATAATGATCGTACCTCGGGCTCTATGCTCCGGGACCAGGGCCCCCAGCCTGGCTCCTCTTCGTGCTCGTAGTGGTGCTGGTGTTGGGCGTGCTCGTAGTATATCACCTGAAACATAGAGATATATCAAATAAATATTATAAATGAGAAAGTTTGGATGGATGTATGGATGTGTGGATGTTTGTTACTCAATCACGCCCCAACGGCTGAACGGATCTGGATGAAATTTGGCACAGAGATAGATTATAGTCTGGAATAACACATAGGCTACTTTTTATCCTGGAAAATTAAAGAGTTGAGCACTTTTTGGTAGGGGTAAACTTGTGGATTCGCGCCACCGACATGCTCGCTCTGTTACGAAGACAAAAGGTCTTAAATATACTACATTCGTAATTAAACTTTAATGCTTAGTTTTAAGGTATATATTTTAATTTTTTTTTAATTTAAAAAAAAACTAAATAATTTAAAAATTTTTTTTTTTTTTTTTTTAAATTGCCAATTTTTTTTTAATTTATAGGCTAGCGCTCGGCTGCAATCAGACCTGCTTGCAAGTGGAGATGCAGCCTAAGGTGGAGCGAGCTTTTATTTTTTAACTACAATTTAGCCCTTGACTGCGAATATCTGGATAGAGATAAATTAGCCTGGAAAAAGACGTAGGCTACTTATTATCCCGGAAAATTAAAGAGTTCCCGCGGGAAATCCTCAATATACACGGACGAAGTTTCGGCCATCATAAATGCAAAAGTGTGCCTTTGCACGGCCCATCAAGACTTCCAAAATAGGAGGAGGTTCTCAATTCGGCGCGTGCCTATCTATTTTTGAAGTGAAAACTTCTTTAGCCGCGTTGAGCACTTTATGGTAGGGGGTAAACTTGTGGATTCGCGTCACCGACACCTCGCTTCGACATGCTAGCGTTGTTACGAAGACAAAGGGTCTTAAATATAAATATACTACACTAGCTGATGCCCGCGACTTCGTCTGCGTGGAATGAGTTTTTTTTTAATCCCACAGGAACTCCTTTGTTTATATATATAGCGAGCAGGCGGGTCACCTGATGGTAAGTGATTACCGCCGCCCATGAACTATTATGACTGACTTCTACTGAACTCTTTAATTTTCCGGAATAAAATGTAGTCTATGTCACTCCCCAGGGACTTCAATTACTATACCCGTGCAAAAAATCACGTCAATCCGTTCCTCTGTTGCAGCGGGATTGAAGGACAAACCAGCAAACCAATAAACCAACAAACAAACCCTTTCGCATTTATAATATTAGTATGATTCGTAATTAAACTTTAATACCTTTTTTTTAATTTTTTTTTTTTAATATTCGTTTTCACTTCTATCGGCAGTCCCTATGACTGCCAATTTTTTTTAAATGTATACCTATACTTAGGCGCACCGATTTTTCCGAGATTTCTGAACCGATTTAGAATTCACTTCCCATTGTATATTACCTTGCCTTGTGGGAGGCTTCGGCCGTGGCTAGTTACCACCCTACCGGCAAAGACGTGCCGCCAAGCGATTAAGCGTTCCGGTACGATGCCGTGTAGAAACCGAATAGGGGTATGGGTTTAATATAACTGCCATGTCCCTAACAGGTTAGCCCGCTACCATCTTAGACTGCATCATCACTTACCATCAGGTGAGATCACAGTCAAGGGCTAACTTGTAGTGGTTAAAAAAAAAAAAAATTCGGGTAAATTAGTTTTAATGAATGTTTTACTCATTATGATTGTATTCACGCTAGAGTAACGCAAGGTGTCGGGTCACGGGCGTGTTCTCAAGGGAACCGTGTCAGTTCGTCTGTCTGTGTCACACAGAATATAACCTAGTACATATTAATATGAATAGAGAGAAAGCTGCGTTCATACATTAAACATTTTATGTATATTTTATGTGTGTTTAAAGAAAGATCCCTGAATGATTGGCATGTCTATGGGACGGGCGTTACGTGAACTTCCAGAGTCTTAGAAAGTTAGAAAACCTACGCCCATAATATGAAGTTTTTCGCTAGTTTAACACGACAGCCCAAAACAAGGAGCAATGTTTTCAGGGTCCATGTATGTATGTAAGTTTTTTTATTCCACCATAACTTCTAAATGCCTGAACAGATTTGGATGTATGGGGTAGCGTTAGAATCCTTGCATCATCCCGAGTGCCACTGGCTATAATTTTATAGATGACTAGCTGATGCCCACGACTCCGTCCGCGTGAAATAAGTTTTTTTAAATTTCCACGGGAACTCCTCAATTTTCCGGGATAAAAAGTAGCCTATGTCACTCTCCCTGGTCCTCAATTATACCCATGCAAAAAATCACGTCGATTCGTTGCACCGTTACGGCGTGATTGAAGTACAAACCAACAAACAAACACACTTTCGCATTTATAATATTAGTATGATATGTAAATCTTTTTGGCAGGGCAGTCGTTCCTTTTGGTAGGGGGTAAACTTGTGGATTCGCGTCACCGACATGCTCCGCGTCACCGACATGCGCGCGTTGTTACGAAGACAAAAGGTCTTAAATACTTATAAATATACTACATTCGTAATTAAACTATAATGCCTTAGTTTTAAGGTTTATATTTTGATTATTTTAAATATATTGTTTTTAAATTTCTTTTTAAATTTTTTTTTTTTTTTTTTAATTTCTTGCATAGGAAACTGAGGGACGAATGGCCTTGTGGCAACGTATATCAGTCGCCTGCCATCTATTGTTGATAGGTATAGCAATAGAAATACACACTCTGTGAAAATTTCGACTGCCTAGCTTACGGTTCCTGAGATACAGCGCGCTGACAGACAGACAGACAGACAGACGGGCAGCGGAGCCTTACATATAGGGTCTCGTCGGCACTCTTTGCGTCGTATTCTTTTATTTTTTATCCACTACAAGTTAGCCCTTCACTGCGATCTCACCTGATGGTAAGTGATGATGCAGTCTAAAATGGTGGCGGGCTAACCTGTTAGGGGCATGGCAGAAACCCATCCCCATATACGGTTTCTACACGGTATCGTACCGCAACGCTAAATCGCTTGGCGGCACGTCTCTACCGGCAGGGTGGTAACTAGCCACGGCCGAAGCCTCCCACCAGGCCACATCAGGGAAAATTACCTGACCCTGTCGGGGATCGACCCCGGGACCTCCGCACGTTAAGGCTACAGCGCTCAACACTGCGCCACGGAGGTCGTCATATTCCTCATTACAGAGGGTCGTGAGTCGTGCCCCCTTTCCATTAATCAAATAATGGTAGGAGTTTTCTTGGGATAATAATGCGGTGGGTGCCCGCGTCCTTCCGCATACGACTCGACTAAGAGTATCTCATAGGTTTTTGTAACGATGACTATTACATGTTAGTGATAATAACCGGGACCGACGGCGAAAAGGACAAATTTGAACCTCCAAATTCGGTCACCCATCCAATTACCGCCTTCGGTCAACGTTGCTTAACAATCGCAATTGACTTATATGCGTTTTCACAAGTAGGCCACTCGTCCCTCGTCACTCTTTGGGTACGGAACCCTAAAAAAGTAAAAGCTACCATAATCATGGCAGATATAATAAAAACAACGCTAAAATCAGCAGGTGCCATACAAAGATGGTAAGATGGTGAATATCTCACGATGCTAAAACAAAACCGGTCGCGTCACCCGGCTGCGCTCGCGCCGTCACTTTCACTGGTGACCCCAAGTGTGCGCTGACCCTAATAACTATCACGCATTAACTTACAATACGCTTTTGACTCCGTTTGCCTAAAAACCAACGACCTCAATTTACATAGACGGGCCCTGTCAAACAAAGAATGTGGGCGTATTTTACTAGACTCACGCCATCTAGTCTGGGGCCATACTACCATCGCTTTAAGTCATAATATTGTTTCATTATTGTTGACTTTCGTGTTTTAGAATTATAATCCTTATTTTAGGAACGTCAAGGTACGTGACCTCAGAATTCAAAAAAATTCAAAATTCAAATGTTTTTTATTCAAAACTAGATGATTCCCGCGACTTCGTCTGCGTGGACTAAGTTTTTTCGATTCCCGCGGGAACTCCTTAATTTTCCGGGATAAAAAGTAGCCTATGTCCTTCCCCGGGATATAACCTACCTCTATACCAAATTTCAGCAAAATCGTTTGAAAAGATGGGCCGGGAAAGCGTAGCAGACAGACAGACAGACAGACACACTTTCGCATTTATAATATTAGTTCAAAATAAATATTATAATTTCTGAATTTCCCTGGTCTGGTCTGGTGGGAGGCTTCGGCCGTGGCTAGTTACCACCCTACCGGTGAAGACGTGCCGCCAAGCGATTTAGCGTTCCGGTACGATGCCGTGTAGAAACCGAATAGGGGTATTGGTTTAATTTAACTGCCATGCCCCTAACAGGTTAGCCCGCTACCATCTTAGGTTGCATCATCACTTACCATCAGGTGAGATCGCAGTCAAGGGCTAACTTGTAGTGGATAAAAAAATAAAAAAAAACTTTTACAAGTACTTTTGAATCGTCAAGTGAATCTACCACTGGTTCGGAATGCCATTCCTACCGAGAAGAACCAGCAAGAAACTCGGTGGTTGCTCTTTTTAGATAATTAATTTACAATTTATCATTATAACTTATATCAATGTGTACATAAGTAACCGCTGTCCTTAGCATTGCTGGAGCGATCAAATCCAAGCTCCTCTATCATTTACATAATCTTCAATAGTTAAGCTTTTTTCAGGAGCATACTTTTAATGGATTTCTTAAACTTGTGTATAGGCAAGTTTAAAATAGGTTGTGGAATTTTGTTATAGAAAAGAATGCTCATTCCCACGAATGACTTGCTGACTTTTTTGAGGCGGAGCGATGGAGTCACGAGCCTATTACGGCCTCTAGTTTGCCTATCGTGCAGATCGCATAATTTTTTGTAATTATGGATGTGCTGTTTTACAAAAATTATATTACTGAAAATATATTGCGAGGCTACTGTTAGAATACCAATTTCTTCAAACTGTCATTATGAGTCTTATTGCTGTATTGCTATAAACGTTGGCAGTACGGCCCCTGAAAAGCAGGACAGCGCTATGGCGGGGACAAGGACAGGCTTATACAGATGTGGAGCGCGTTCCACAGGTCGGACGCCCAATTTTTTTCTATGAAAGGGCCCATCTAGTCCCTACATATATGTCGATGCTAAAAACTCATACAATCATACTAAAATTATAAATGCGAAAGTGTGTTTGTTTGTTGATTTGTCCTTCAATCACGCTGGAACAGAGCAACGGAACGACGTGATTTTTTGCACGGGCATAGTTGAGGACCCGGAGAGTGGCATAGGCTACTTTTTATCCCGGAAAATTAAGAAGTTCCCCCGGGAATTACAATAAAACTTAATCCACGCGGGAAAAGTCGCACGCATCAGCTAGTACTTATTAAAATTGGACGTTGATCGTCAAAAGCAGTTGAGTAGGAAGCATTATCAAGATATCAAGGTAGATTTCTCCCGGGATTTTTGCATGCGTCACTTCGATACTAGTACTTACAAATCGCCAAGTTATACAAACCGGTAACGCAAGGAAAGTTACTTGACCGGTTCATAATAATTACTTAAATGGAAATTGTTGCCAAAATGATAATTTATATAATGGTTTGACGACCTCCCTGGTGTAGATTCCCGGTTCGATACTTGGCTGGGTAATTTTGGAAATTTATAATTTCGAGGAAAGTTGGTTTTTACTTTTTACGCGGTAACCACTACAGCCCATTAACGTCCCACTGCTGGGCACAGGCCTCCACTCTTATGGAGTGAGGGAATTAGAGCTTAGACCCACCACGCTGCTCCAATGCGGGTTGGCGGGTTTTAACGACTATTATCATGTTAGTGATAATAACCGCGCGACCGACGGCTTAACGTGCTCTCCGAGGCACGGGGGTGAAACACCGCCAACTTCCTAACTCCGGGCTAGTACTGAGAATTTCTAGTCAGATAAACCCAATAAGTACTTAATTATGGCCCGACCCGGAACTGAAACCCGGGACCTAGTCGCCCGCTGTCGAACATGCTAACCACTGGACCAACGAGGCAGTTTTTAAGCGATAGGTAACAAATAACAATATATTGATTATTGACATAATATTGTTGTGAACTAGAAATTGCTGTCATCGAACTAAAACGGTCAAGTTACTAAGTTTTGCCGAACTATATTATTTCCAAGAATATCTAACATACGAAGGATGTTATGTTTAAGTTAGAATAACTTAACAATAAAGTACCTACCTATAACTAGGCGATGACGCTTGATTAAACGCGAGCATTCAATCTCGTTAAATAGAAATCTACGCGGTCAAACAAACAATCGTACTGTATACGAATGTTATATGTGTAATGAATAATTAAAAATATATATTAATATATATATATATATATATATATATATATTTTTTTTTATTATTATTTTTTTAAAATTTAATATATACAGCGAGCGAACGAGCAGGCGGGTCACCCGATGGTAAGTGATTACCGCCATGAACATTTGCAGCACCAGAGGCACCGCCAATGCGTTGCTGGCTTTTGAGATGTTTATTTATTAGCCCTTGAAGAGCCCCATATTATAGTCAAGAGGGAACACAGAAGATGGAAGCTGGTTCCATAATTTGCAGGTACGTGGCAGAAATGACCTGGAATAACGGGAGGTGGAAGAAGACCAGGTATCCAGGTGGTGAGGATGGAATTTGTTTCTGCGACGAAGGGTGCGACTGGAGAACACGGAAGGTATTAGATTAAATAACTCTTCAGAGCACTCCCCATTGTAGAGACGGTTGAACACACGAAGAGAGCTAACGTCTTTTCAGTGCTCTAGGGACTCCAGCGTGCAAGTAATTTAGTGCAGCGTGTATTAAATATTGAATATTAAATATTAAATATTGAATATTGAATATTGAATAATGAATATTGAATATTAAATATTAAACGGGAGCATTCACTCTCGTTAAATAGAAATCTACGCGGTCAAACAAACATTCCTACTGTATACGAATGATGTGTGTGTAATGAATAATTACTATAGATAAATGAGGTTAACGTACTTGCGAGTACATTCACAAAAGTGTGTCTGTCTGATACCTTTTTACGGCACGTCCGTTTGTCGATATTGATGAAATTTGCAAGCTACTCGGAAAATCAAAAACCTCCCCATGAGCGTTTTAAAAAATCACAGATTTCGCAGTCCCCGCAAGAATCGGAGCATTGGAAATGAATACAAAAATTTAGGAAAATAAAGTGATTTTATTTTGAATAACACATTACAAGTTGAATAATAAGAAAATTTTATTGAGATTTACTTTATTTTACTTTGTTTGATTTTCAAAATTCCAACTCGAATGCACTTCTCGTCTGCGTTCGCATCTTTTAACACCATTACCACAGATGTAGTACTACATCTGTGACCATTACCATGACGATCGGTCAATATCATAGTAGCTACCTACATCACTTTTTAAATACCCGTTTTTCTACAATTCCAAATCTAAAGGGACCACCTACAGGTCACAATTATTAACCGATTTTCAAAATTTTTTCACCATTTTGTAGCTAAACTAATATCCTATGACCCTTTTTTCATCTTTTCTTAAGTTAGTTTTTTCCGAAATATTTACAATTTAGTAAACAAACACCCCTCAAGAAACCGCCATTTTATACATTTTTCAAATTTCCAAAAAAAGTAACCAGCCGATTTTCAAAATTCAAACGCTCAGACGTGTCTCGATAAATTCCTCAACTCTTGGTACTATTCCCATCTCGATCCTCCCAAAATCCTCGGAGCTATGGCCAAAAATACGTCTCAGGCGATTTGCATCTGATAACCATTTTCAATGGTAAAACCTAAAATCGTGGGCATCATTTAGAATCTAGATTCTAGTCCAAGTGCGGATTGGTAGGCTTACCCCACCTTCGAGAACAACTCTGGGGAATGCTCATTTCCTCAGGATGTTTTCTTACACCGTATGAATTACCGGAAGCACGTATCTATTCTAATATGCGAAAGTTATATATGCGAAAGTCGGATGGCTGGATGGATGGATGTTGTTTACTCAATCACGCCAGAACGGCTGAACGGATCTGGATGAAATTTGGCACAGAAATAGATTATAGTCTGGGATAACATATAGGTTATTTTTTATCGCGGAAAATTATAGTCTTTGTACTTTCCCGAATCCCGGGTGACACCCTATAGCTCTGTACCAAATTTCATCAAAATCGGTTGAAAAGATGGGCCGTTAAAGCATAGCTGATATACAGACATACATACTTAAGCATCATACTAATATTATAAATGCGAAGGTGTGTTTGTTTGTTGGTTTGTCCTTCAATCACGCCGCAACGGCTGAACGGATCTGGATGAAATTTGGCACAGAGCTAGATTATAATCTGGAATAACACACAGGCTACTTTTACCATAGGCTACTTTTTATCCCAGTAAACTAAAGAGTTCCCGCGGGAACCAAAAAAACTCAATCCGCGTCAACTCAAAAAAAAACGCGTACTGTTACATCCCTAGCTACTGAGGCGTATATTGCTGACCATTCACGTATAATTTTGACCCACTATTCGACATCGACGCAAGACAATAAAGTGTTAATCAGCAATACTATTGCCTATAAAAGCACATAATTAATTCTAAATCTTCAGTCGTTCTGGTAATTAGCCTAATTGCTGCCCACCTACGGACCTGGTTTCGGCCTGCCGGACTGGACTAGCAATAAAAGCTAAAACCCCTGAACAAAGTTTCGCCGAAAGACCTTTTGGAGGTCCTCGCGAGTCGCGTCAAGTGATTTAAGTAGTTAACCTTATACTTTT
Organism: Erebia ligea; assembly: GCA_917051295.2. Classification (NCBI taxonomy): domain Eukaryota; kingdom Metazoa; phylum Arthropoda; class Insecta; order Lepidoptera; family Nymphalidae; genus Erebia; species Erebia ligea. The sequence goes on from OU785246.1 coordinate 843,095, forward strand.
GTGAGAAATACTTAATTTATCGCAACTAATAAACTACAGTTCAAGTACTCGTGTCGTTTTCTTTATAACTACCGAGTGCTTGGGGCTAACAGTACGAAGTCGCGGGCATCAGCTAGTTTATAATAAATATTAGTATGGATTCAATGTCCTAAAACGCACACAGCTCCGAAAATTTGGAGGTGCGTGCCCGGGAATCGAACTCGCGACCCCGAATAAGAGGTCAAGTGTCTGCCACTACGCTGGTTAGTACTACTATAGAAAAGTAACATTACAACTGACATTACCGTGGTACTATTATATTTCATAGGAGTTCACTGACCTATCGCCGACCGCACTTAAGCACTACTTAAGATGTATGAGAACACTTTCGTTTGTTAAGAACGCGAGCAACAATAAATCGGAGAAAACTAAATTAGGTATGCGTGTGAACAGGCTCTATAGTCTATGTTATAAAGCCCACGTCACACTACTTTATTTTATTTTTTACTAGATAATGCCCGCGACTTCGCCCGTGTGGTTTAAGTTTTTTTAATTCCCGCGGGAACTCTTAAATTTTCCTGGATAAAAAGCCTATGTCTATGTCACTCTCCAGTACCTGCCCATGCCAAAAATCACGTCGATCCGTTGCTTCGTTGCGGCGTTATTGAAGGACAAACCAATAAACCAACAAAGCAAACACACTTTCGCATTTCTAACATGGTATTCACACTTCGTCCGCGTGGATTGATGTTTTATAATTCCCGCGGGAACCCTTTCCGGGATAAAAAGTAGCCTATGTCATTCCCCGGGATGTAAACTATCTCTGTACCACATTATTTTTTTTCAAATTTCCTCAAAATTGGTTGAGTAGTTGGGCCGTGAAAGCGTAGCAGATAGACATACACACTACAATTACACATTACAAGTTAGCCCTTGCCTGCGATCTCACCTGCAGGCTTAGCATGCGCACAACGAGATATCTCGCGACGAAAGACAGAGATGTTGAGAGTTGTCGGCTAATTTCTCGTTTACCATAACATGCACAAAATCCGGTATATTAGGCTTCGGCCGTGGCTTGTTACCACCCTGCCGGCAAAGATATGCCGCCAAGCGATTTAGCGTTCCGGTACGATGCCGTATAGAAACCGAATAGGGGCATGGGTTGAATAGTGGTTGAATATAATTGCCATGCCCCTAACAGGTTAGCCCGCTACCATCTTAGACTGCATCATCACTTACCATCAGGTGAGATCGCAGTCAAGGGCTAACTTGTAGTGAAAAAAAAAGAAAAGTCAACATCAACAACAAGTGCAAGATACACACTACCACATAGATTTGATACCTACTGTGGCGGATTATAGCGAATTAAACTTCTAGCTCCTTCAATATCATGGACTTCCGCAAAGTAACGCCTGCTTCTATCCAATAATAAAGTTAATGTTAAATATGTTACATAATAAGAAAAAAAAGCTAGGAAGTATTAAGTATTCCGGATATTTTTATGTGCAATTAACATGTAACCGATATTTAGGTGCAAATTGGACAACTAGCATGCTATAGAGTTATTATTACTCACTATATTATTATACCTCTATGTAGCATGCTATAAAAACGTTTTTACGACCATTAACAGCAATAATGTTATTAGCCATACTACTTATTACAACATTGTAACAATAAATAAGATATTTTTATTTTGTTAATTTTTTTTTTATCCACTACAAAGTACAAGTTAGTCCTTGACTGCGATCTCACCTGATGGTAAGTGATGATGCAGTCTAAGATGGTATCGGGCTAACCTGTTAGGGGCATGGCAGTTAAATTAAACCCATCCCCCTATTCGAATTCTACACGGCATCTTACCGGAACGCTAAATCGCTTGGCGGCACGTTTTTGCTGGTAGGGTGGTAACTAGCCACGGCCGAAGCCTCCCACCAGGCCAGACCAGGGAAAATTCAGAAATTACAAATTCCCAAATTGACCCTGCCGGGGATCGAACCCGGGACCTCCGCACGTTAAGACAACAGCGCTACACACTGCGCCACGGAGGTCGTCAAATACTTTGGGTATTCAACTATTTATTTTACTGATCTTAGTTTGGCTTGAAGAAAATATTACGTAAGTACCTTACTTACTTACTAGGTACTCAATTAGTTACTTAGATACTCAATCTTGTTGAATTTTGTAAGTGAAAACTTCTATAGCCGCATTGAGCACTTTTTGGTAGGGGGTAAACTTGTGGATTCGCGTCACCGACACCTCGGTCCGACATGCTCGCGAACAGCGACATACTCGCGAACACCGACATGCTCGCGTTGTTACGAAGACAACAGGTCTTAAATATAATTAGAGATGTCTCTCGACAAGTTCAAAGTTTTTGTAAAACGGAAACTAATTGAAAAGTCATATTATAGTGTAAAGGATTATTTGAATGACAGGCAACCATGGGTATGAATTGTTCCAGCAGCTAATTATGTTATACCTAATAAAAATATAATTTAGTAATTTCTTATATTTGTGAGATATTTGTGATAATAAAAAATAACCCGGCTGAGTTTGTTGTGGGCTCTTCTCAGACCAGGGCGCGTTTGGAACCCTCGTAGCTTTAGTCTTAAGATACCGTCGTTAATTATCACCATCTACTCTTATCAAATAATAAATATTATAAATGCGAAAGTTTGGATGGATGTATGGATGGATGTTTGTTACTCAATCACGCCCCAACGGCGGCTGAACGGATCTGGATGAAATTTGGCACAGAGATATTTTATTATTTATTATTTATTTTGAAAGGTAATATACAAGTTAATATTCTGTGAAAATTTGAACCTGTTACCGTTTTTAATATTGAGCAAAAAAATACGAAAAAAACACGTTTATTGTATGGGGACCCCCCTTAATATATATATTTTTTAATTTTTAGTATTTGTTGTTATAGCGGCAACGGAAATACATCATTTGTGAAAATTTCAGCTTTCTAGCTATCACGGTTTATGAGATACAGCCTGGAGACAGACAGACAGACAGACAGACAGACAGACAGACAGACAGACAGACAGACAGACAGACAGACAGACAGACAGCGGAGTCTTAGTAATAGGCTCCCGTTTTTACCCTTTGGGTACGGAACCCTAAAAATGAATCCTAGCTAGATCGATTTATCGCCCCCGAAAACTCCTGCATACTAAATTTCATGAAAATCGTTGGAGCCGTTTCCGAGATTCAAATTATATATATATACTAGCGATCCGCCCCGGCTTGGCATGGGTAGCACTAATAATCCTAATAGTCTATACCCAATATAGCCAGTGGGCAGGTTTTGCATTTTAATATTACAGAAAACTCATAAAAATGGTTATTGTGAGTCAACCTTATAAGATAGATATAATATATGCTAATGCGGACTTTTTTTTAGAACTTTTTGAGAGGTGGTGGTGGATTTCTTATCCACCATACATTGTTTTCGTGTAACTTTAACTATTTACGCAGCGCTCGCCACGTAAGCTCTCAGAAGAGACGTTTTTTTCCGATTTAGTTCACATTATTGCAATTTTCGTAAGGATCTCTAATTTTTTTGAAAATAAAATATAGCCTATGTTACTCGCTGATAATGTAGCTTTCAATAGGTGAAAGAATTTTTAAAATCGGTTTAGTAGTTTTTGAGTTTATCCATTACAAACAAACAAATCTTTCCACTAATTTATAATATTAGTTTAGACAAGAATTGCTCGTTTAAAGTATTAGATTTTAAATTGCTTCAAAAAGTCAAGTTTGCCAAAGTATACCCATTTATTATCATAAAACATCGAATTTTCTCTACTTTCTTTAAAATATAATATGCACATGAAACTTCCGGAAGAAATTCTGACTGAATGGAAGTGAAAATTGTATCAAAATCTAAGGAAGTGGTAATCATTTGACAGCTTGAAACGTTTTGGTTTTGGTTGCCAAATAACTAAAATAAATAGCTTTATAAAAGCTCTATATTAGCTTTCTTTAATAACTAGATGTTCGACTGCGGCAGACGAGGTCCCGGGTTCGAGTTCCGGGTCGGGCCATAATTAAGTATTGAGTTTTTCTGACTAGAAATTCTCACACACTAGCCCGGAGTTAGGATGCCCCCGTGCCTCGGAGAGCACGTTAAGCCGTCGGTCCCGGTTATTATCACTAACATGATAATAGTCGTTCAAGCCCGCCAACCCGCATTGTAACAGCGTGGTGGGTGTAAGCTCTAATTCCCTCTCTCCTATGAGAGTGGAGGCCTGTGCCCAGCGTGGGACGTTGATGGGCTGTAGTGGTGGGATATTAGCTTATATGTATTACCTTCTGGGGTTGCTGGTGGTGTTTATTCTTCAGCTCGATCAGGAACCGCGCCAGGTTTATGCCGAGACCGATCAGCGCTATGAGGAAGAATTTCACCTGGAGAACAAAATGGAGAATATTATGTTTTGAAGAAAAATATTTATTTGCATTATCACATTTCTTTTCTAGTTTGCCTGCCTTACCTTAATTTTCGGGGATAAAAAGGTTGTATCCCGGGTAAGGACAAAAATCAAAATGTACGGGGAAGCGTAGCGTAGCATTTATAATATTAGTATGGATGCGAAAGTGTGTCTATCTGTCTGTCTGCTACGCTTTCCCAGCCCATCTTTTCAACCGATTTTGCTGAAATTTGGTATAGAGGTAGGTTATATCCCGGGGAAGGACATAGGCTACTTTTTATCCTGGAAAATTAAGGAGTTCCCGCGGGAATCAAAAATCCTTAATCCACGCGGACGAAGTCGCGGGCATCATCTAGTTTATAATATGAGTATGGATTAGTATAGATTTAATTTTTTTTTATGACAATAATAGGCATAGGGTATCTACCTGTAGTTTAAACGAAAGGATCTGTAGTAATGTCCCAATCTTAGCCTTAAGCACGGCTCCTAAGATCAGCAGCTTCAGTATCGCCTTCTTTTTCTTCTTCTTTTTGCCTCTTTGTTCTAGAATTATAAAAATTGGTAAGTACCTATAGCAATTCCTGTTGGTGGAATAAAGATTATAACTGAAAAATAACATATTTTTAATGTAAAATACAATAACTATTACAAAAATATAAAAAATAAAAATTCCCCTCTTCTACTAAAATTTCTATTAAAAGTGCCACAATTTATCTAAAATCTAATTTACATCTGTGAAGAAGCAATATGAGATACTTACAGAGAAAAAAAATTAAAAGAAAAAAAAACAACTATGTTTAAGTAGAGGTATAAGCACTAAGACATAGTAGAATTAAAAAAAAGAATCTAGTTTATGCTATTCTACGTGTTTTCTATTGTGTATGAGTTTTTATTTTGTTACAAATCGTATTTTTATTGCAACCAAAAGAAGGATTTTGCAAAAACTAATGATTAGAAACTTAATTCGTGGTATAGCGACATATCAATAAAATTTATTTAGCACATATCACGACAAATTTTTTTTTGACTGTCAATATTTTAAATAGTCGAAAGTTCCTTTGCATTATTTTTACCATGGAATTAGTTATTTCATTATAATATTATAATGATTTTGCATCAAATTAAAAACTCTTTATGTTCAACTACATACTACATATCGATCTAACATAGTAAGCTACTTGCAAAATTCTAAGGCCGACCATACACGGACAGCTTGAAGCAGTCAGGATGGACTGCTTCAAGCTGCGACTGCATAGTGAACTACAGTCTTCTACGTACACACATACATGGAACCGCTCGAGCAGTTGGGACTGCTTCGGGCGGTTTGCAGCAGTTATCGATGGTAGCTTCAAGCTGTTGACTGTGACTGCAAGAGCGGTCCGTGTACGAGTATGTTGATCACTGGCTAACTGCTCGAGCAGTCCGTGTATGGCGGGCCTAAGATCGCATGCCTCATACACACGCATGCCAGAATAAACGAATAAATAGGTATTTTTTACCAATCCGTAACTTTTTTACGTCTTTTCGCCTGTAAATCAAATTTTTACTAATTATATTGAGTGGTTATTTTTCAATTTGCGAACACTGTAGCATATGTGTGATTCGTCAATGTCTAACGAAACGATTTCTTTTTAAAACATAAATGACAAGTTAGGGATAGAATTCGATCTCACTTGATACTAGTGGCAGTGCAATTTGAAAGTGAATACCTACTTGTATCACTTTGTTCCAATTTTCTTTAATGTTCATAGGTTAGCTCTTGACTGCAATTTCATCTGGCAGTAATTGATGATGTCTAAGATGGAAGCGAGCTAATTTAACCACTTTTCGGCACAGCTTTGGTGGTATGGTTGTAAATAGCCACGGCCGAAGCCTCCTACCTGTCCAGGGACAACCCCTCGATAGTTAATGTTGATGTCTAGGGACATTATAAATTTACAAACAGTTCCTACTGGGAATCGAACCCAATACCTCCCACTTACATGACCACAGCGTCCGGAAGGGATGTTTTTTTTCCCGGTCCTGCTACTATTTATCATGTAGCAACCTTTTCTCTGACACAATTACTTTTCTATACATATAATATCACAACTATGCCAGTCCAATTTTTTAATTTTTTTATTTTGCCAGAAGGGTCATCACACTAAGGTCATAGCATCATAACTCAGTTACCTTCAAGGCAAGAGTGAATAGGCATCTTCTAGGCAAGAGCGTTCCAACCTAGACCTCATCATTGCTTTGCACTAAGCATGATTGTCACCAAGCGCTAGCCAATCTCGCAATATTGGATAGAAGCAGGCGCTACTATGCGGAAGTCGATGATAATGAAGGAGCTAGAAGTCGAATAGATTTACCTATTGTCGCGGATTATAGCAAATTTAACTTATAGTTCCTTCATAACCTCGCAATAAAAAAACTAAACCATATAGAAATACTTAACTAATAACTAAACGTGCACCAAAACCAACCTGGAATAGAACTGCGGTCAACAAGACCATTTTCAGTGTTCTCACTCTCTAACGCATGCTCAGCCACCGCATCCAACGCCTTTTCCCCCATATCCCACATCTGGGTCAAAATACCCCTCCCCGTTCTACTCCTATCCCCATTTACCCCATTAAGCCCCTCTACATCACTTTTATGCTCCTTCTTTACCCTTATATGACTACTAGCATCATTTTCATCTTCTATATGACTATTTTGATCTACTACACCACTAATAGATTTTTCCGTGACCTCTATACCACTTCTATACCCCTTGTGATCCCGTATACGACTACTGGTATCATTTTCATCCTCTATATAACTATTTGAATGCTCGTGATTCTCTACACCACTAATAGATTTTTCCGTGACCTCTATACGACTTTTATACTCCTTGTGATTTCTTATACGACTACTTTGCTCGTCTAAATCTCCTATAACCCAGGATTGGACCCTTTTAGGACCTTTCTCCTCCGTTTTGGTTACTGGCATCTGAATAAGATGGATCTTTGCCGGTTTCTGTTTTTTCTTCTTCATCTTTTTCTTCTTTCCTCCGTCAGATGTAGAGATTGTTATGCTGTCTATACCACCGCTGTCGCCGTGTTTCTTTCTTGCCAGTGCTCTGTGGACAAGAAAAAATATAAGCAACCGGCCAAGCGCGTGTCAGAACACACAAAACGTAGGGTTCCGTAGTTTAAATGTTATTTGCATAAAATTTTGGTGGTAATTTTAATCGCGTAGATGTATTTCAAAATCTGTCTAAGAAATCTCATTAATGATCTAAAAATACCTATTAGACGAGGTATCAGGGGTTAAACTACTTTTTTTCGGTTCTCGCTTTTCATATCTATCGTGTAGCTCTTATTTCAACTGTAATAAATTAAGACAGAAGGATTGTGAGAGAAATAATAACATCCAAATTGACCCTGGCGGAAATCTAAACCCGGGACCTCCCACTATAAGACTACAGCGGTCTACACGTTTCCGTGATAAAAAGTAGCCTATGTAACTCTCCATTTCGGCGTGATTGAAGGACAAACCAACAAACAAACGCATTTCTAATATGGGTAGTGACATAGCCCTTTAAGTAGGTACTTAAGTAAATAAAGTAGATTGGAAAGTAAAGGCACGCAAACTCAAACATTGAGTGCGAAAAGTGTCAAGTTTTGACGACCTCCGTGGCGCAGTGTGTAGCGCTGTTGTCTTAACGTGCGGAGGTCCCGGGTTCGATCCCCGGCAGGGTCAATTTGGGAATTTATAATTTCTGAATTTTCCCTGGTCTGGCCTGGTGGGAGGCTTCGGCCGTGGCTAGTTACCACCCTACCGGCAAAGACGTGCCGCCAAGCGATTTAGCGTTCCGGTACGATGCTGTGTAGAAACCGAATAGCGGTATGGGTTTAATATAACTGCCATGTCCCTAACAGGTTAGCCCGCTACCATCTTAGACTGCATCATCACTTACCATCAGGTGAGATCGCAGTCAAGGGCTAACTTGTAGTGGAAAAAAAAAAAAAAATAAGTTTCACGATCTCTATTAGTATTGAGCCCTTTTCACACACACAATCGGTTATGTATATAGTGTAGCAAGGCGGCAGCAATCGAGTGCATGTGAAAAGGTCTATAACCTAATCCAGATACCATTAGGATGATAATTATCTATAATAATACTAGCTGATGCCCGCGACTTCGTCCGCGTGGTTTAAGTATTTTTGATTCCCGCGGGAACTCCTTAATTTTCCGGGATAAAATGCAACCTATGTGTTATTCCAGACTAGGTATAATCTGTCTCTGTGCCAAATATCCAGATCCGTTCAGCCGTTGGGGCGTGATTGAGTAACAAACATCCATCCATCCATCCAAACTTTCGCATTATTATAATAGTAGTATAGATGTCCTATTCTTGTATGTTTGTCTTCAACAATAAATAAAAAGAAACAGAAAACTCTTGTGTAACATAAGTAGTCTAGAATAGTTAAAAAAATTTGGAAAGCAAATTAAGTTTAAAGAGTATTAAAATAAAATAAAAATATTAGACATATAAAATGTATTAGACATATTTACAAAGAATATTACAATATATAATACATTTAAATTAACAGTTTAAAGCACTTATATCTTCTGTCCATTAGTATTTGACGTAAGCTCAGTGAAAGTGGCGAAACGTCTCGAATATCGATCGGTTCGATTTCCGGTTTGGGAGTTGGGACATTTTCTTTTATGTTACCTAGTATGGTATAATGTATGTAAAGAGGCTTTCATACTGTTTAGTCAAGGGATTCTATGGTGTCATACAATATTATTAACTGCCTCATTGGTCTAGTGGTTAGCATGTTCGACTGCGGTTGACGAGGTCCCGGGTTCGAGTCCCGGGTCGGTCCAGTATTGGGTATTTCTGGCTAGTGCCCCCGTGCCTCGGAGCCGTCGGTCCCGGTTATTATCATTTATCACTAACATGATAATAGTCGTTATAGCCCGCCAACCCGCAATGGAGCAGCGTGGTGGGTCGAAGCTCTAATTCACTCTCTCCTATGAGAGTGGAGGCCTGTGCCCAGCAGTGGGACGATAATGGGCTGTAGATAATACTTATAACTGGTCTACCAAAATACACGAGCTCTCCATAATGGCAATCCAAACCAGTGGTAGATTCACTCGAGGATTCAAAAGCACTAGTCACAGTTTATTTGAATAAAAAAGTGTAATAAAAAAAACATGGATTAATTCGCGGGCATCATCAGTAGTATAAAATTGGGCTAACTGACTCAACACTGTTTGAATAGATCACTATAGATTATTGCGTGCAATGGTGCATGGATTGCAACATTGCATGCAATGCAACAATGCAACTGCTAAACTTAATAAATTAGGACAACCATGGTCTTCTAAATTAAAAACTTGGTTACTTTTACATATTTCGTTAATCCAAGAAACTTTTTCGAGACCTTTAGTAAAAATTATTTTATTAGCTAAGATCTGTGCAATATGGTTTTCATGATTTGAATAAGGTATATAGCCTTCTTTCCAGAAAATTCCTCGATTCCTTTCTATCCAGCTTACTTGTCTTCTTTCTGTTTTTGTCAATTCATGAAATGAGTAGGGTTGCTTAAATAAGAAAACTTGAATCGTCCTACCATATGCAATAGCAAATTCCTTCAAAATGAACTTATTGTCGTCGGTTTTAAATCCTTGAACGTCGACTATTGCATTCATGATATTTTACGGACAATATTGCTTATGGGTTTATATTCAATAAGACGGTCGTTTATGATGAGACAATATGCGGTTGTGTTGGCTGGAATATCTTCAGCACTTTCAATTTCTAATCTCACGTCAACTGGTCAAAGCAAGCAGTGTTCAGTATTCAACTGCTCTATTTCTAAAAATAGGGTGTTTGAATCAATACCGTTTGAATAGATCACTTAAAATGGGCTAACTGACTAAACGCTGTTTGAATAGATCACTACAGCAGCTGCATTGTATGCAGTGTTGCAGTGTTGCAAATGTTGCATGGAATGCAACATTTGCAACATTGCATGCAATGCATCGCAGCAACCAAGCAGTGTTCAGTATTGAACTGCTCTATTTCTAAAAATGGAGTGTTTGAATCAATACCGTTTGAATAGATCTCATCAAAATGGGCTAACTGACTAAACACTGTTTGAATAGATCACTACAGCTGCTGCGATGCATTGCGTGCAATGTTGCATGGATTGCAACATTGCATGCAATGCAACAATGCAACTGCTGTAGTGATCTATTCAAACAGTGTTGAGTCAGTTAGCCCAATTTTATACTACTATCATCTAGTTCGTCATAAAAATATTGAATCGAAGCAGGCGTTACTTTGCGGAAGTCCATGTAAATCTTTTGATTGTTGATTTGATTGATGATTTGATTGTTGATGCACGATTTTACAATCGTGCATTGTCGAGTCAACATCTCCTGAAGATGCTCCGGTTTCGGAGTGAAACGTACGTTGAGAGTGATTTGGAGGATTTGTGTGGTGTGGAGCTGTGCCGGTGCGAATTGCTGGGTGGTGGGTGTTCGCATGCTATTGGTGAAGGACACGCACTGTACCACATAGATTGGTCTGCTGTGGCGGATTATAGCGAATTAAACTTCTCGTTCATCAAATAAATATTATAAATGCGAAAGTTTGGATGGATGTATGGATGGATGTTTGTTACTCAATCACGCCCCAACGGCTGAACGGATCTGGATGAAATTTGGCACAGAGATAGATTATAGTCTGGAATAACACATAGGCTACTTTTTATCCCGGAAAATTAAGGAGTTCCCGCGGGAAACGAAAAACCTCGATCCACGCGGACGAAGTCGCGGGCATCAGCTAGTTCGTCATAAAAATGGTAAATGACTAAGCCGAAACACAGTTTCTTTTCTATCAGGATATGCTTTGTCATCTATGTAGATGGTAGTTATACAAAGTGCATAACTATGTCTGTTTTCTCAAATTAAGTATTACTTTCTCTTACTTCCTTTTTGAAAGCAAAGACTTTCGAGTAAATATGGGAAATATTCTATTAAAATATATATAAGGAGTTATACGAAGGAGGAAATGACTCGCTTGGATGAATTTTCTATAAAGTCCTTTTTTGGCGGGATCTAATTCATAATATTACTTGGACGCACAAAACACGTGGGCCTCATAAGATAGCTCCACCACTACAGCCCATTAACGTCCCACTGCTGGGCACAGGCCTCCACTCTCATAGTAGAGTGGGAATTAGACCCACCACGCTGCTCCAATGCGGGTTGGCGGTCTTTAACGACTATTATCATGTTAGTGATAATAACCGGGACCGACGGCTTAACGTGCTCTCCGAGGCACGGGGGTGTTTGTGAAGTGTGTCTTCACAATCGTGCATTGTAGAGTCAACATCTCCTGAAGATGCTCCGGTGTCGGAGTGAAACGTACGTTGAGGTTATTTTGGAAGATTTATGTGGTGTGGAGAATATCGCGGGCTGCCAGTTCAAGATACGCACTGTACCACATAGATTTACCTTCTGTGGCGGATTATAGCGAATTAAACTTCTAGTTTTTTCAATTGAAAATAGATCATCCCTGCTGGAACGGACTTTAGACAACTTTTTATCCTGTTCGTTCGGGATAGGGTGATGAAAAATTAAAATAAAAGTGCATGTTGATAAAAGAAGCATTTACCTGGCCATCCCATGTTCCACCAGGTCTGTGACGGCTGTCAGGGACAGCTGGATGTCGTTGCCAAGCTTCGATGGTAGCTCCTCGAAGGACCTCCCTGACGACACCACCTCAGCGTCTGCCGCCTCTGCAGCAAAGGAATAAAACTTCATTGAGTTTTTAGGTACTAACATAGATTCAGTTAAAATTTACTACTAACATATTACATAGTTATTACGTTTTATTGTTATACTAACTATAAAATACTATAAATTAAATAAATGAATGAATGAAATGCTTAAAGTCAAAGTCAAAGTATGTTTATTCATAATTTTAACCTACACAGTATACTTTTTGAACGTTAAGTATACAAAGTATAAGACGTGACGTAATTTACGACAGTGGGCTGATTCTGTAGTGCACAATCTCTAAACTAAACTAAAATTAGAGCATTACAAAATAATATTGCTAACCCTTTCATAATACTCCCTACGGAAAGGGACAGAACTAGATTTAAAGCTGCCATTTTAGTTTAGTTTAGAGATTGTGTTATACAGAATCAGCCCCAGTATCTTAAAACTAAAGCTACGAGGGTTCCAAACGCACCCTGGTCTGAGAAGAGCCCACAACAAACTCAGCCGGTTTTTTTTTCATTACCACAAAGTCGAACATGCATCTAGACCAAAGAGGCAGTAAAATCAATTAGTTAAACCAACAGGCGTTCATACAAAAGATAATGTATGAAATCAGTTAACAAGTGAAAATTACTTATGCGAAAACTACACGCCATTGTTTTAGCATTGTTCTGTATTTATGTGACCACTTTCCATGTAAAATGCTTCGTTTATCGATACTTTCGATCTCGCCTAGAGGCTTAGAGCAAATGTAAAGTATGAACTATTTCTAGTTATTACTAGGTTTAGCCCTATAGGCATCTTAGGCGCTGGAATTGGATTTATTTATGCGTCGATTTCCATCTTAAAATAACTTGTCTGGAGAATTATGTTACTACTTACTAATAAATGTGAAAGTTTGGAGAAGGTTTAGAAATACTGCGGATACTATTTGATTTTCCGGGATAAAAAGCCTATGTCCTCGCCCGGAATGCAACTTATATCTAGGTATAACAAATTTCGTCAAAATCGGTTTAACAGATGTGCATTAACAGATAGACAGACTAACCTTCACATTTCTAATATTACTTATATTAAGTATGGATGCATTGATAAAATGATTGTACCTACTATAGAGATACATGATATCTACTGATTCGATCGTAACGGGGACGAATGAATGGTGTTAGGAAACCAGAACGATCGTGTATTGTTTTAATCATACTAGGTATCATACTTTTATACGAATACTAGCTGATCCCCGCGACTTCGTCCGCGTGGATTGAGGTTTTTCGGTTCCCGCGGGAACTCTTTAATTTTCCGGGATAAAAAGTAGCCTATGTGCTATTCCAGACTATAATCTATCTCTGTGCCAAATTTCATCCAGATCCGTTCAGCCGTTGGAGCGTGATTGAGTAACAAACATCCATACATCCATACATCCATACATCCACACATCCATACATCCATCCAAACTTTCGCATTTATAATATTTATTTGATTATAAATGCGAAAGGTTGGATGGATGGATGGATGGAAGGATGTTTGTTACTCAATCACGCCAGAACGGCTGAACGGATCTGGATGAAATTTAGCTAGCTTGTAATAATTTCAAACTTATTTTATAATTTTATTACAGTGCTTCACACACGAGGAAAGTTTCTAAACTTACATTACCTACATATCAAAAATTTCAAACTTATTTTACACCATTATATATGGTGTATAACAAAAAATTAAAGAAATATAAAAAATGTTAGTTTTTTTGGTTTGTTGGTAGGTCCTTCAATCACGCCGCTACAGACCAAAGGATCGATTTTTTTTTCTCTATTCAAAATAAAAGTGGAATTGTTACAATTTTAAACATGTACTTGTAAAAGCCTCCACATAAGCCGCGCAGGGTTTATGTGGAAGTGAATTTGAGTGACAGAGGTTCCTTTTTATCCCGGAAAATTAAGGAGTTATAATTTCTGAATTTTTCCTAGTCTGGCCTGGTGGGAGGCTTCGCCCGTGGCTAGTTACCACCCTACCTGCAAAGACGTGTAGAAACCGTTTAGGGAAATTGGTTTAATTTATAGCTGACCCCTAACAGGTTAGCCCGCCACCATTTTAGACTGCATCATCACTTACCACCTGGTGAGTTTGCAGTCAAGGGCGAACTTGTATTGGAATGAAAAAAAAAGGATAAATACTCGTAAGCATGGAATAATGGCCGCAGCGTTTCCTCCAAATCGACAGATTATTCAACTTTCGTTCAGTAATTGCAATCATACAACGAATTAACTTTCTCTCTTTTTTAAACAAGCTTTTTTGGTGCGTCTGAGAAATAATGCCGGTGGCACACATTTAAGATGCGAAGATGCTCAGAAATTTTGTTTTGGTCAATTAAGTAAATTATCTTTTTTTGGGGTTCCGTACCTCGAGAGGAGAAAAGGAACCCTTATAGGATCACTTAGTTGTCCGTCTGTCTCTCAACGCCCTTTTTCTCGGGAACGGGAATCAAGTTGAAATTAATATGAAAGACTAAGGTCCACGGTCCCTTGGAGCTGTAAAAAAATAAAGCTTCAAATGTCAGCGCAATCAAAAGATACGGCCGTGTTATTTATGCCGCATATTTTGCATATTTTAACACTCGCCAATAAATCAAAACCTATAGGATACTTCCCGTTGACCTAGCATCATGAAATTTGGCAAGAAGCAAGGTCTCACAGCACAAGTATAGAAAAAATCCGCAAATCGATAATTAGGGTTCCTTGCTCGAATTGTTTGTCAGGCGTTACCAGTTCAGCATCATATGTACGCCATTTATTTTACAGCTGATTACGTGTTGTTATGAAAATGAAAATTAAAATGAAAATGATTTATTTCATGTAGGGCAACTTGTGCCACTTATGATAAGTCGTAAGAATCTACCACCGGTTCTGAAATTCTACTGAGAAGAACCGGCAAGAAACTCTGCAGTTGCTCTTTTCAAAATCAGAAAAATGTAACAATTTGTATATAATATAAAATCCATACGATACGTAACAAGTAGGTATTACACTGACTTGTGGGTTGCTGGATGCGAAGCCGGTTGCTTCCATGCAACTTTGTCATCGAGAAAATCATATATACTATAATACCCTCGACTTAACAGACGCTGTTTAACACAGTCTTTAAATTTATGTAATGGCAACTCCAGAAACTCTTTTGGTAGCATGTTATAAAAGCGTATGACATCTTTCTTCTTATTAACTAAAATAATTTACATTGTGTGATGGTACGGAACCCTTTGTGCGTGAGTCTGACTCGCCGGAAAATTAAGAGAAGATAGATTAGGTAAAGCCAGCCGTGCGAAGTTAGTTTTATCTATAAACTCATATAAACGTTTCATACGTTTAAAACACGGATATAACAATCTTACTTCAATTATACCTATTACCACAAAAGAAAAAGGTTTCATCGCATTTCGAACCTTATTCCATCGCAATAAGGCGTATAAAATGCCGTGTAAATGAAGTTAAATGCGTGAAAATGAGTTAAAGAGATAATTTAAGACACGGTGGTTGGGTTCGGAATTTCTATTTATCAAATTGATATGCAGTCTAAGAGACGGTGGCCATAATAGGGACGATGACATCTCAATCAAATCTGCAACTCTTTATCAAACTTAAAAACGCGCTTCTAGTATGGAAGTTTGCATGAAATAAATAGTTGTGACGTCATCAAATTTCAACTCACTTTTTTCTTTAATCAATAGTTTAAAATGTTTATCAACCTTAAAACTAACAGAAGATGTGAATTTTAGGTGTTTCGGAAGACCCTCTATTTGATAATCAGTAAGAAATAGTTTATTTTGGACACAGGCATCATCCCAATTCTATCATTTCAACCCATTCGACGGCCTGATACTGAGCACGATAGCCCTATTATGTAAAACCTGCACCAATCATTATTACAGTCTCAATTGTTGTGATAGGTTGAATTGGGAAGTTGCATATACCAAAAATAAATTATTTTAGTAAGTAATTAATAGAGGATCGCCTAAAAGACGTAATTTATCCCAGTGCTTAGCTATTTTTATTTTTGATACCCATTTTACACTATCGATTATAGCAAAAACGTGCATCGAATTTTTATGACGTCACAAGTCACAACCTAGTATTTCATACAAAATCCTATCACAGTGCACGTTTGACGTTTGAGAAATCGAGGCAAATCCGTCATTTCGATTTTGTTTGGATAAAACGTAACCTAGCTATGTCACCCGGATCATATTAACGATCAACAATCATATAATCGATTGACACCTCATTCATCAAAATTGGCCTAGTACAATGGCGCTATGGCGCGGTGGAACATACATAAATACATACATACATAAATAGACTACTAAAATCATAACCCATATCTATGCTTTGCCGTAGTCAGGTAAAAAAACACATTTTTACATCCATACTAATATTATAAATGCGAAAGTGTGTCTGTCTGTCTGTCTGCTACGCTTTCCCGGCCCATCTTTTCAACAGATTTTGCTGAAATTTGGTATAGAGGTAGGTTATATCCCGGGGAAGGACATAGGCTACTTTTTAGTCTGGAAAAGCACATAGGCTACTTTTTATCCCGGAAAATTAAAGAGTTCCCGCGGGAATCAAAAAACCTCAATCCACGCGGACGAAGTCGCGGGCATCATCTAGTTTATAATATTAGTATGATGGATAGGCATAACTTTGCCACCGTCTCTAAGCCTATTTGGCAATAGAAGAAAAACGCTTTCAATAACTAAGGTCACTGACACTGCGGTAAAGAGATTTATTATTCGGTGTTTAATACAATATGTATTGCTATTTGTCATGTCTGTTTATTGATAAAAGTGTATATTTTATACTAGCAAATAAATTATTTATTAATTAAAGTGGAATTTATCATTTACTAGCTGATGTCCGCGACTTCGTCCGCATGGATTGAGGTTTTTGGTTCCCGCGGGAACTTTTTAATTTTCCGGGATAGCCTATGTGCTGTTCCAGACTATAATCTATCTCTGTGCCAAATTTCATCCAGATCCGTTCAGCCGTTGTTTCGTGATTGAGTAACAAACATCCATCCATCCATCCATACATCCATCCAAACTTTCGCATTTATAATATTAGTATAGTATAGATATATAGCTGTTATAGTATAGAGTAAACCGATGGCCTCCAGCCGAATATGGCTTAAAAAGTTATAAAAATCTTTATTTCAGGGGGGCTCTCATAGAAGCGAATGCGAAGTAAAATATTTTTTATAGCGTTACATAGGGTTGCGATATATTATTTTAAAGATAATTAGGAATAGAGTCCAAAAATATATTTTTTTTAATTTTTCCTCTAAAATTGACGAAATGGGGGGCTTTCAAAGTGGAGATTTTCTAACGTCCAAAGTTGACCTCAGAACTCTCAATTTTCTGAAAGGCTCAGCCTGAAACTTGATCAATTATTTGAATTTATATCCTGTACTTGAACAACAAATACTAAAATTAGATAAATATTATAAAACTATAATATTATAATATTAGGAATCGAAATTATTTAATTTTTAATGAGCTTCAGTATTTTTAACAGAACTTCACAATGATGTCAATAGATGGCGCTCTGTAAAAGTTCATGGACACCGCGAGGTCTCAGTTCGGGGCGAACCACTAGTACTATAAGTAGGTAATTTACTTTAATACTATTTATTGTTCTTTTTAATGAAGTTCCTTTTAAGATAACATATTATTATTATAAGTAATAATGAATGAATAATTTAAAAAAAACTGTTTGCCTTCGTACCTAGATTTTAACGGTGTAAAATTTATAGTCGTCGCGCGAGATTTTTTAAAATATATGTTTGAATTTTGAATTGATATTTTATTTTAAGTCAGACTGTACAACAATAAACCTTTGCCTACCTGCCCACATCATCCGTTGCTTTTCAACCTCCTTGCCCCAGCTGTCAAGTAGTTTTCCCGCCTTTTCCCGCGCACATAACCACGAGTCCTCGCCATTATCCCCGAAACATTCCAAAATAGACATTAAACTGGGTCCCACATTCCTTCCAAAATTCATAACATATTCATACGATCTTTCGAAAAGACTAGCACTATTAACATTATGGATAGAATTAAAATAAATTAGGAATAATATGAAAACTTTTTTGTCCGCCATTTTGGCGTTTTGACAGTTCATGCGCGCGCAACGTTTTGGCGGTGAAATGCTTTCGCGCCCAAGGTTAGACTGGCGCGCTGGTGTGAAAGTCTTCTAATATAGATGATTCTGTACGTCTGTAGGATGGTTTGCGCGGTGTGGTGATCGCAAAAACAATGTGGGAAGGGGATAAGTAGGTATCCTAATCCATGCAAATAGTATAATCCATACTTCCATACTAATATTATAAATGCGAAAGTGTGTCTGTCTGTCGGTCTGCTCCGCTTTAACGACCTACGGCCTACATCCCGGGGAACGACATAGGCTACTAGTAATCGCGTTTTTCTGCATCCCTGAGAGTTAGCAGATATTTTGCGGGATAAAATTTTGCATTTATGTTCATTCAGGTTAGACGCTCAAATATCCGAACTTTCACATTTATGATGTTAGTAGGATATGTAAAGTGTTGCTTGAATCTTATGCCCGATTTCACCAACGATGCCTAAGACTTATAAGTGATTTAAACTGTTATCACTATAATAACTGTCACGTAATGGACTTAGTTGTTCCTAAAAATTTGCTAATTGTTGGTGAAAACGGACATTAGTCACATAGAAATTCGCTTCCCTTTGCATTTTTATATGGCGATTTTTAGCCACGCGTTCCATCCTCCTTACGTTTGGCAAGGGTTTTAATCGGATGGAAAGAAAGAAAGAAAGAAAAATAGTTTATTCACCAGTGGTTTCACACACAAAACTAGATACAAACACTTGCGCTTGGGACACCACCCAGAAAGGATGTACAGTACAGCTCGGCGTAGCAACAAATCTTCTCTTCTCAGACCAGGGTGCGTTTGGATGGCCCTCGTAGCTTTAGTCTTATAATATCGTAATTTATTATTTTGATTGATTATATTATTGACTTCCGATCTTGAGCAATCTTCTTTAATTGAGTATAATTATGACGGCGCCACTCCTTTACATCATCCATCCACTTCCTCCTCTGTCTTCCAGGTGCTCTTTTCCCGAGAAATAAATAAGTAAATATTGAATATTGAACCTATGCCTGTCTCGCTCGCACTAATAATGCCAAGTGATACATACAGCGCAGACGGTTCTACACGGAGATACTTTCTTCGCGTGCGAGGCGTCTGTGCGTAAGTTTAATTGCGACCTTCTTTTGTATACGGATGTGTGGATAATTTCTGTTTAACTTTGGCCCATTGGGGCAGGGCTTGGTTTTTTTAAAAAAAAAATTAGATTTAAAAAACAAATATATACATTTTTTCCGACTCTATAATGTCGTTTTAATTATTATTATTCTTCACTACTGTAATTAAACTTTGACATAAATTTTAACAATAATTGTATTATTTAGAACTGCACTTTAATTTTTAATTTTTACGTAATATTAATGGTAACTAAGTATATGTAGCTACCTATTATTGTGATTTAAATTTATATTGATTATTTTAGATAATGTTGTGTACACATAATTAGGGTTGTAACTTGGATCCTGTTTTGAAATGCTTGTATTTTGTCGATGTGTTGGTGGCAACCTGCCCCCCGATTACGTAAGAATTGCCGATCAAATGGAAAAGGTTCGGCGTCAAAGTAAAATAAACCATAACGTCATTAAATTAGAGCTCAATTTTGTGTACCCATTCTTATACGTTTAGGTATGAATTATAAATTCCCAAATTGTCGATCCGTTTGACGTTACGATTAGGTACGATTTACGCTTACATAATCGGGGGCAGATCTAGAATACGCAAGCAACATACGTCGAAACGGAAGCAGTGGGAATCGACATCAGGATTTTGACAAAATGTGGCCACCCCTGAGTTAAATATTTAATATTTACAATTTACCAACCATACAATGCGTAAATTAAATACACGATTTTTAAGAGTTATTTAATTGTTTGAAAATTGATTTTCTATGGACAAGACACACTTTCGATGTATGCTTTCGGTATTTTATACGATTTTAGCCCTTACAGCCTGGATCATAACAACAAAATTTGAATGTCTGTGACGTAGTCATGACTCATGATCCATACATATTTTATAGTAAAAAGAAAATTAACTAGACGAATAAGTTGCTACAATCATAAACTTAGTACTTACTAATATTATAAATGCGAAAGTGTGTTTGTTCGTTTGTTCTTCAATCACGCCGCAACAGAGCGACGGATCTACGTGTTTTTTGGCATGGGTATAGTTGAGGACGGAGAGTGACATAGGCTACTTTTTATCCCGGAAAATTAAGGGGCTCCCGTGATAATCAAAAAAACTTAAACCACACGGACGAAGGCGCGGGCACCAGTTAGTCATATAGCTAACTAGCTTTTGCCCGCGACTTCGTCCGCGTGTATTACACAAATTAGAAACCCCTATTTAACCCCCTTAGGGGTTGAATTTTTCAAAAAAGTTATTCTTACCGGATGTCTACGTCATAATAGCTATCTGTATGCCAAATTACAGCCTGATTCGTCCAGTGGTTTGAGCTGTGCGTTGATAGATCAGTCAGTCAGTCAGTCACCTTTTTCTTTTATGAGTAGATAGGTATTTAGACTACAAAATATTTACCTAATATTTTCCTTCATTTTTCTATCCGTAGGTAGTTTCCCTATCCACCGCCACCACCACTACAGCCATTAACGTCCCACTGCTGGGCACAGGCCTCCACTCTCATAGGAGAGAGGGAATTAGAGCTTACGCCCACCACGCTGCTCCAATGCGGGGGTTGGCGGCTTTAAAACATGTTAGTGATAATAACCGGGACCGACGACTTAACGTGCTCTCTGAGGCACGGGGGTGAAAAACCACCAACTTCCTTACTCCGGGCTGGTACTTAGAATTTCTAGTCAGAAAAACCCAACACTTATTTATGGCCCGACACTGGACTAATAACCGGGACCGACGGCTCAACGTGCTCTCCGAGGCACGGGGGTGAAACACCACCAACTTCCTTACTCCGGGCTGGTACTTAGAATTTCTAGTCAGAAAAACCCAACACTTATTTATGGCCCGACACGGGACTCGAACCCGGGACCTCGTCGGCCGCAGTCGAATATGCTAACCACTAGAGTCTAGTGGTTAGCATACCTCTCTGGTCTGCCTCGTTGGTCTAGTCACTAGACCAACTGCCTCGTTGGTCTAGTGACTAGACCAACGAGGCAGTTCCTAGGTTAACATAATCAAATATTATAAATGCGAAAGTTTGGATGGATGTATGGATGTATATGGATGTATGGATGTTTGTTACTCAATCACGCTCCGACGGCAGACCGGATCTGGATGAAATTTGGCACAGAGACAAATTATAGTCTGGAATAGCACATAGGCTACTTTTTATCCCGGAAAATTATAGAGTTCCCGCGGGAACCGAAAAACCTCAATCCACGCGGACGAAGTCGCAGGCATCAGCTAGTATTACATATAGACTGATGCAATGATCCAATAAGACACTATCATATATAGGGCTTCTAAATCCTTTTAAAGGTAAACGAACCCATATGGAATTGGGTCATACCTATCTATCGCCCCTCTTTGACGACCTCCCCGGTGCAATGGTAAGCCCTGTGGTCTTAAATGTGGGAGTTCCCGGGTTCAATTTCCACCAGGGTCGATTGAGATAGTTATTTTATTTTATTTAGATATCTATATATCACACTTAAGTATACTTACAAATATTCATACTAATATTCGTCCGTCGTAATAGTCGGTCTGTTTGTCTGTCTGTATGTCTGTCTGCTACGCTTTCACGGCCCACCTGTTCAACTGATTTTGATGAAATTTGGTACAGGTATAGTTTGTATCCCGGGGAAGGACAATGGCTACTTTTTATTTCGGAAAATTAAGGAGTTCTCACGGAAATTGAAAAAACTTTATAAACTTAACTTCCACGCGGACGAAGTCACGTGCATCATCTAGTAGGTACAGTGATAAAATTTAAAAAAGAAGTAGTAAAACTACAAAACGTGCAAAGGCGGTCTTATTGCTAAAGCAATCTGTTACAGACAACCTTTGGTGTAAGGATTATTAAACCGGGATGGAGAAGAAGTTAAAAAAAATAATATACCTACTCGTATGTTAAAATACATAAATTTTGAATACATAAGTAGTTAGGAAATACAAACATTGTTTTTGAATTTTCTCTGGTCTGGTCTGCTTCACGGCTTCGGCCGTGGCTAGTACCCCACCCTACCGGCATAGATTAGTGCCGTGCCGCCAAGCGATTTAGCGTACCGCTACGATGCCGTGTTAAAACCGATTATGGGTGTGGAATTAATATTACTGCCATATCCTCATAGGTTAGCCCGCTACCATCTTAGACTGCGTCATCATTTACCACCGATAGCGAATAAAGCCAGAGAGACGCAGGTTCAAATCCTGCCGGTTCCGAAAAGTATACTTAAGTAAGTTTAGAAACTTTCCTCGTGTGTGAAGCACTGTAATAAAATTATAAAATAAAGCCAATAATATCGCTTAAACGCGTTAATATCGCTTATACGGGCACGAAATTAGCGGTAGCAGGGCGACGGCGGTAGCGGGGCGATGCGATTAGTCGGAGAGCTGGCGACGAATTTCGGGAAGGATTTTGAAGAGGTCTTGTAATACTTTATAACCGACAAAAACGTGTGGGTTTTTTTTTCGAAATCTATACCTAAGTATTAAATTTAAAGATAAAAAAATCAAGTTGCCAAAAAAATGTTTTTTTGGATTTATTTTTGCAAATGTTATGTGCTGCGCAGTAGCGAAATAACCGCAAACACTGCACACCAGATTGGCAGGTCTGGATTCGCCAATGGACGAAATTATATTTTTTCACAAATTCAGCTTGCCATAAAGGACCTTCCCAAAATTTGTCGCAGGCTCTCGGACCACATCGCCCCGCTGTCGCCGTCGCTCGGCCGTCGCTAGTTTCGTGTCTGACGCCTCAAACCCTCAGCCGCTTCAAAAAATCCCATAATAGCAGGAGTTTTCTCGGGATAATAATGTGGTGGGTTCCCATGTCCTTCCACATACGATTCGATTAAGAGTACTTTTTCAACTCTTAGGTTACTAACGATTATTAACAGATGTTAGTGATAATAAGCGGGCCTTCCGAGGCACAGAGATACTTACAAAAAGGCCAAATTCGGACTACCAAATTCGGTCATCCATCCAGTTACCGACTTGAGTCAACGTTGCTTAACAACAGCAATCTTTTGATATGCGTTGTCGCAACTAAGCCACCGTCCCTCGAACTACTGAATACTAACTAACTATGAATTAAACTACAATCTAAATTAATACGGAATTCTAAAATAACACTGTATTTTAAACTTGACTATAAAATAAACTAAATTCTAAATTAAAAACTCAATTCTTAAATCGGTAAATAATAACCACCACCCAACCACTGCCCATTTGTATAGGCAATTCAAACGTACTTTTGGGTAGATTTTAATCAAATTCAAACTAAGCCCTTCACATTAATTAACTTGATATTGAACCGATTTTGAAATCTAGTGTAACTCGTTTGTTAAAGGTAGTTATAATTAGTAGTAAAGTAATTGTAGCAATTTGCATCGTCGCCATATTCGTTCCAGTAAGGTCATTACGAGTGATCCAACCTGATTTTTTTCATAGACATTGCAAGCCGCGACGCCGTCGCTCCTTCGCTGTCTTTGTTTACGTAAAATACATTATTGAAAAACATAAAACATCAAATAACAAACAAGTAAAAAATCATAATAACTTGGTCTTAATTAATAAATTTAAAAATAAACAAGTGATTTTCGCAGAATCGTACATGGTTGTGCTGATTTTAAGTTAAAAGTATAAAAGTGCAATTTAAAGTATTGAAAATCATAAAAAAAACAAATAACAAACAAGTGAAAAATCATAATAATTAGGCCTTAATTATAAAATTTAAAAATAAACAAATGATTTTTCGAAGAATCGTTCGTGGTTGTGTTGATTTTAAGTTTAGAGTATAAAAGTGCAAATTAAAGTATTGAAAATCATAAAAAAACCAAATAACAAACAAGTGAAAAATCATAATAATTGTGCCTTAATTATAAAATTTAAAATAAACAAGTCATTTTCGAAGAATCGTACGTAGTTAGTTGTGTTGAATTTAAGTTAAAAGAATCAAAGTGCAAATTAGCGTATGTCAATAACTTTGATTATCAAAGGTCAATAATAGTAAATTAAGTTAAGATAAAATAAGTGAAACCATGGTCAAAATATGTTTATAAATTTTAAATGAAAAAAAACATTATTTAAGAATATAAGTTGATTTTAAACTAACTAACTAATGACTGTACTTTTAAATTTAACATTTAATAAAAGTGTTCTTTAACAAAAAAAGTGAAAAAGTAATTTATTAAAATCTGTATGAACTCAAAATTAAAAGAAATATTTCTTGTTGAAAAAATATATAAAATGTTATGAAATATGTTCATTGACTTTAAATATTCATACATTTTAGGTCAATGTTTATACAGTCTTTGAAATAGAGCTTTTACCGGCCATCCAAAGTTAAAAAAGCACTTATTTTCTTAAGAAGTTATATATTAAAACTGTAAGTACGGCCGTAATATATTTAAGCAATAATCATTTAATAAAAACAATTACGTCAATAGGTCTGTAATCAGAATTATATTGCTGTGACAAACATTTTTAAATTCAATTCAGTGGCTTAAATCGGAAAAAAATTACAAAACAGTACAAAATGTTACAGATACACTGTCGTATTTTTAATAGTATTGATTTGGGATCAACGTCAGTCTCTTTAAACTTAAATAAACATACATACATACATACATAAACTAAGGGTCAGTTGCACCAGAGATTGTTTTAGTTAACGTTAAACAAGCCCACGAAAAAGCAAAGTGAGTGACACAAGTCAGTATTCTTACATCCGTAATTAGCTCCTTATTACGTAAAAATTTTTGCTACAGTGTAATGATCGGAATCACCTCTGATTGGTTAATACTCAGATTCTTCTATTGACTAACATCCATTGTCGTAGCAAGATTGTCATAGATCCAAACGAGACTGTAACAATGATTGATGCAGGTTTCATATAATACGGCCATGGTTATTTGAAAACTAATCGAATCAGCAACTCTTTATCAAACGTCAAAACGAGCGTTTAGCTTGGGAGCTAGTATGAAATACTTAATTGAGACATTCGACGCACTTTTTGAACTTAATCGATAGTTAAAAATAGTTATCCAACTTAAACTAATAGAGGTGGTAAATTTTGCTGTTAAAAAGACCCTTTTTAAATAATCACTAAAAAAAATTATTTTTGTTACAGGATATTTCCTATGTAAAATATACGTAAAAAATTGGCCAAATTAAACGTTAATTTTAACCACGTGGTGCAATTGACCCAATGATAATATGGATCAAAAAGTAACTCAATTAAAATAATATAGGTACTCTATATTATATATACGATTCGCGAGTCAGTGCGGTCAACGACATTCGGTTAACCCAAAGAAAAAAAACCAGACATACCTTTATATTATTTCCGTGCTCAGGTAACTTTAAAAAGAAAAGTTAATATTATAAAGCCAAACGAAAATACATATCAGGTTATATCTCCATTCTAAATAGCCATATTCGTTCAGACATTGTGGCTTAAGGAGTAACAAACATGCAAATATACAAACAACGAAACTTTCACATTAATAATATTAGTAACTACTCGTAGATGATGCCAATGACTTCATCCGCGTAAATTAAGATTTTTGATTACCGGAACTCTTTAATTTCCCGGGTTAAAAAGCCTATGTAAATAATCCCTCTGACCCAACCTATCTCTGTTCCAAATTTCATCAAAATCGGTTGATCAGATAAGCAGTGAAAGCGTAGCAGACAGACACACTTTCGCATTTATAATATTAGTATGGATATGATAGTTTTATAAGTTCAAAGAACTACTTAAAAAATAATTAATTAAATTAAATGGATTAAGAGACTAATTTTATCTCATGAAGTGATGGATTCTTGTGATTAAATTAGTTTATTACATAAATTAGTTACAATACCTAAATCGCATAATCCGTACTAATATAATAAATGCGAAAGTGTGTCTGTCTGCTACGCTTTCACGGCCCATCTGATCAACCGATTTTGATGAAATTTGGTACAGAGCTAGGTAGCATACCGGGGAAGAAAATATGCTACTTTTCGTCCCGGAAAAATCAAAGAGTTTCCGCCTATTTTTGAAAAGTCAGGGGACGAATTCGCGGGCATAATCTAGTTGATCGGTAAAGAATTCAAATACGTGCTTAAATGAATATAAAATTTTATTTTAATTATCATGGTGAAAGGTTTAATCATTTTCTAACACGTTCAGTATTTATTTTACCGTCGCTTAGTTTCAAACGGTGGACGTCCATCGTTGGACTTAGGTCTCTTTTATGATTTTTTGTGTTTTTATCGGTATCTCTGTTACTAGTTAAAGTGGCGTAGTTTTTTTAAAATCAAGCAAATTAAAATAAAAAAAAAACAGAAAACGAAACGTGTATTAAAAAAATAAAAGTTTTTACTAAAGGCGAAAGGGCCCAGTATGAAAAATAGTAAAATAATTTTAGCCTAAAATTGAATTCATTTTTCAGCCAAACAGTGACAGTGAAAATGAATTATATTAAGTTAACCTAAATTTTTTTTAGCTAAAAAGTGAATGTGAAAATAAAAGTGATATAACCGAAAAAAGTGAAAACACAATCAAAATGACAGTGGTTTGAAAAAATTTTTCATCAAATCAGATATCAATTTTCCAAAATGAGTGAGATAGAATCCCAAGTACAGTCAACGAAAAAAATCAAAGAAAACTTCACGATAAATCTGTTTTTGCGCACAGTTTTTCACGTTGTGTATTTTGTGTGGTTTGTGTGTGTTCTTTCCTGGGGCTGTGTGATTTGGTTCACCATCACCGAAGAGCAGATGCAGCATCCGACTCTGAGGGGTCTGAAAGTGTTGGCGCCGTTTTTCTTCACGAATTGGAATTTTGTGAGTACTTTTTTTTTTATATCATAAAGCACTAACAACAGTTAATACCCTATTAAAGTTACGATCTAGACTATGAGTAAATACAGTGGCGTGCACAGGGTTTCAATCTAGGGCAGGCATTAGTTAGTCAGAATATCTATATTTACTGACTGTCATGATGAAAAATGAGCATTGACGCATTTCCATTTGGGTAAGCAGTGCTTTTGTGCCTCTATGAACTGCACACCACTGAGTAAATAAAGCTAATGAGTAACATTATTTTAACCTAAACTTATACTAACTGAGTACTTTTTGACACGCTCTTATTATTTACTAGCTGATGCCCGCGACTTCGTCGCGTGGTTTCAGTTTTTGTGATTTCCGCGGGAACTCCTTGATTTTCCGGGATAAAAAGTAGCCTATGTCACTGTCCAGGTCTTCACCTATCCCCATGCCAAAAATCACGTCGATCCGTTGCTCCGTTGCGGCGTTATTGAAGGACAAACCAACAAACAAACTTTCGCATTTATAATACCTACTAGCTGATGCCCGCGACTTCGTCCGCGTGGATTGAGGTTTTCCGGTTCCCGCGGGAACTCTTTAATTTTCCGGGATAAAAAGTAGCCTATGTGCTATTCCAGACCATAATCTATCTCTGTGCCAAATTTCATCCAGATCCGTTCATCCGTTGGAGCGTGATTGAGTAACAAACATACATCCATACATCCAAACTTTCGCATTTATAATATTTATTTGATTAGTATGAAGTATGATATGACATACGTTAAGAATCCTCAGGAGATGTTAACTCGACAATGCGCGATTGTAAAGTTCTATACTAATACACGTATTATCAATACAGACCATCATACAGACTATGGTGTAAAGGACAATAATTTATGTGCATGAAGTCTATTTTAATATTATAAGTAAATGCGAAAGTTGTGATGGATGGATGTTTGTTACTCAATCACGCCCGAACGGCTGAACAGATCTGGATAAAATTTGGCACAGAGATAGATTATAGTCTGGAATAACACATATCCTATTGTTCTAGAGTTCTCGCGGGAACCAAAAAACCTCAATTCACGCGGATGAAGTTGCGGGCATTAGCTAGTCAACAATACATCACATAGATTTTTCTGCTTTGGCGGATTTCATAGCGAATTAAACTTCTAGTTCTTTCATTAAAAAAAAGCATAACGATAATAGTCTTTTAACATCACCATTCCAGCACCTTTGAAACCACATCTATCGGTTCCACGAACCATATTAATTTAGGAACTTGTTTAATTTACGTCATTCGTTTTCGCAAAAACACAATTAAACATAATATTCCATATGTTGGAATTTTCCCTACTTATTGGAGTAGTTTCAAATTAGGTTTTTTAAAAATCGGTGAATATTTAGTGTTGGCTGTTGTTATTGTAGTTATATTTTTAGGGTTCCGTAATTCAAAAGGAAAAAGAAACCCTTATAGGATCACTTCGATGTCCATCTATCTGTCCGTCAGTCAAGACTACTAAATTTACCTATTCAGTGGTTAAGACCCCTTTTCTCACGAACACATGGAAGTAAGTTGGAATTAATACCAAATACAGAGATTCATGGTCCCTTGGAGCTTTAAAGAAATTAAGCTTCAAAAAATAATCAAAAATAGGCTTAATCAAAAATATAGTCATTTATATGGGTAGTCGGGTATGTCACACTCTCTTTAACGTTTCTGTGGTGGTGTCGTGTGGTGCGGGTTGTTACGTTCCCTCAAATATGGTTGAGCGAAGCAATGGCTGGATCATGCGTCATGCTCGTGAACGGGTGCCACCGTCGGAAATGGGGCTGCCTCTTTCTGCCAGTCTTGGCGTGTATTGAATATTGTATGCTCGTGAAAAAAGCTTACTATACAATCGAAGATTACGTAAATGATAAAAAAAAAACAGCGTGGATTTGATTCGCTCCAGCTATGCGTGGGACTGCAGTTACTTGTATCATTATGATGATTGTAAGTTTTGATGGAAAAGAGCAACCACCGAGTTTCTTGCTGGCTCTTCTCGGTAGGAATAGCATTCCGAACCAGCGGTAGATTCATATTATAACGATTCAAAAGCGCTTGTAAAAGCTTATTTCAATAAAAAAACATTTTGAATTTTGAATTTTGCCGTATATTTTTACACTCTCCAGTAAATCAAAAGCGTAGAGAGTTGACTTAAAATCGTTAAGAGCAAAAAGACACTTCATAAAAGAACTTCTGATGACTTTTATGATGTTCTTGTACTCCGACCCAAGTGAAGGAAAAAATCCTAAAAATGTTAATTTTTTGTTATATTACATAAAAACAGATAAAAACCAAAAATCATTATTGTTAAATCGCATATTAAAAATGTTTTTAGTTGTCATTCAATCCGCCTTACGTTTTGTTAGAGCAATGTTCGGTGCTTGCATAGTTTATGAACTTCAATAGTAAATACATACAAGTTTATACGGAACCCTCGTCGCGCGATTCAGACTCGCACTTGTCCGGTTTTTTACCTTCGCCTTCTAAGCGCTTTACATTTTTTTCTTGTTTACATTTTTCTAGTCAAGGAAAATTTTACTCTAGGATTTTTTTTTTCTATAACGGGTAAAATCATTAAGACTCAGACGAGATAATTGAAGGATGATAAATGATAATTATAAGAAAACTAGCTGATGCCCGCGACTTCGTCCGCGTGGATTGAGGTTTTTTGGTTTCCGCGGGAACTCTTTGATTTTCGGGGATAGAAAGTAGCCTAAGTGCTATTCCAGACAATAATCTATCTCTATGCCATATTTCGTCCAGCCCCCCGATTACGTAAGAATTGTCCATCAAACGTTAAAGATTTTCGTCAAAGTAAAATAAACCATAACAACATTGAATTAGAGCTCAATTTCGTCTGCCCATTCTTATACGTTTAGGTATGTACGATTGGGGCCCAGATCCGTTTACTCGTGATTGAGTAGCAAACATCCATCCATCCATCCAAACTTTCGCATTTACTTATAATATTAGTATAGACTTCATGCACATAAATTATTGTCCTTTACATCATGCAATCTTCCTTTACAACCTTTCCTACTAATAAGGGTCACAAGAAATAAGTGTTTCCTTGTCCACTATGTTTCTGTTTTTCTACGTACAATTTTATAACTTTTTGGTATAATAAAAATTAAAAAAATAATAATTTAAAATAAAATCTTAGGAGTTATCTATCTATCTAAAACCAACTATCGCGTGACCAAATAAATTCAAGAGGTCTCACTCTTTGAAATTCGAACATAACGCGAGTGAAACCGCGGGAAAAAGCTAGTGAAAATAGTTTTTTTTCTATAACGGGAAAAATCATTGAGACTCAGATGAGATATCTGAAGGATGATAAATGATAATTATAAGATAACAAGCAAAGCGTGACACACTTAAGGCGATGTCTAGTTAACCATTTAAGGCTCTGTCGATTCGACAAAATCAGCAAAAACGGGGTTTTTGGATCATTGTATCTATTAAACGGTGGAATATTAAGTGCCCTTGAAAAAAATGATTTGCTTGAAAAAAATGAAATTAAATGAAATGATTTATTTCACCACCACTTGTGCCACTTATGATAAGTCCTAAGAATCTACCACCACCGGTTCGGAAAGCTGTTCTACTGGGAAGAACCGGCAAGAAACTCAGCAGTTGCAGTAGCAAAAACAGAAAAATATTGTAACAATTTGTATATAATATAAAATGCATACGCTACGTAACAAGTAGGTATTGCACTGACTTGTGGGTTGCTGGATGCGGATAAATGATCTCTAAATTCTGTTCTAATAGAGAAGAGCAATTTTTTCAACTTCTTTAACGTCTGATCACGTCATCTTATATGCCACTTGCAATATAAGCAGCTATTGAAGGATCTCAAAACACAATTTAAACATATTCGATCATCGATATATAATATGTACTCGGTGGGCCCTTTCATAGAAAAAAAATTGGGCGTCCGACCTGTAGAGCGCGCTCCACACCTGTATAAGCCTGTCTTTGTCCCCGCCATAGCGCTGTCCCGCTTTTCAGACTAGATGGCGTTAGTGAAATAAGTCCACATTCTTTGTTTGACAGGGCCCGTCTATGTACATTGAGGTCGTTGAAAAACATCTTTAAACGTAGTTCACCTTACGAAGCAATTTTTCTCCATATTGAAAATTGAAGAGTGAATTATTCACTCTAAAAATATCTTAGAATATAATATTTGTAAAAGATTATTTCTTCAATTTTTGAAAGATTTCATTCCCGCTCGTGTTTTGATTTTGTATTCTGACAGCAACCTATGATAAACCAGAATCCTTTACTTAACTTGAATAATACTTAACTTGACTTTGACTTTCAACCTGTGACCATCCACTCCTTAACCGTTAAACCATTGAGGCTATATGATTTATTATATTGTGATTTATGACATTGTGTTTTGTTATCATATACAATTTGCGACATTATAAATAGTATATAACATATTTACAACCTTCGTAATACAGGTTTTGGTTTATAGCTACTTCCTAGTCTAAAGTCCACTATTCGTATGAGGCTATTAAAATATAACTACCTCGTTGGTCTAGTGGGTAGCATGTGCGACTGCTGCGGACGAGGTCCCGGGTTCGAGTCCCGGGTCATGCCATTAAGAGGATCGTCTAGTTGTAAATTTTCATACAAAAAACATATAAGTCAATGACAAAAAGCGATAACGTTTTTCTTCCCGTAAATGTTGTCCAATTTTCATAATTTCTAGAAATGTTGCAAATACAATGAAGAACTATGCTCGTACGTTTTAATTTTAAA
Organism: Erebia ligea; assembly: GCA_917051295.2. Classification (NCBI taxonomy): domain Eukaryota; kingdom Metazoa; phylum Arthropoda; class Insecta; order Lepidoptera; family Nymphalidae; genus Erebia; species Erebia ligea. The sequence continues at coordinate 875,234 of OU785246.1, forward strand.
GAAATATTGCTTATGTTAAAAGTTATGAGCGTCTAAATATCCATATTTTTGACCTAAAAACTTCCTCGAGTATTTTAATTTTTTTAAATTTAACTAAACTAAAATACTAAAAAAAAAAGCGTACGAGCCTAGATTAATGTGTACTGAATCTAATGAGACCAAAATTGTCTAATTTCGTATACGTTTGGGGGGGTAAAAACGTTATCACCCGAAACAATATTTCAAGAATAAAATGTAGGCATATGCCTACTGGACTTGCAACTCTCTCTATCGCACGATACGGAGAAGGCAGCGAAGCGTTGTGAAACAGATAGCATTATTGAAAATACCTAGTGTAGTGTGCGTAGTGTGTATTAAATGAGAGTGGAGGCCTGCGCCCAGCAGTGGGACGTTGATGGGGTGTAGTGGTTACCACTTCTACAGCCCAAAATATAAAATATTTTAAAACTACATTTTAGGGTACCGTAATCCGTACTCAAATGTGCCAATGGGACCTATTATTAGTCTCTTATTAGTTTTTCTCTTTTTTTTCTCTTTCTTAGTCTTACCATTGCCAGCTCACGAGTATCCTCTCGGGAAGAGAAGGGTTTGGCCATAGTCCACCACGACTTACACACCTTCGAGAATCAATAATATCAAATAAATAATATAAATGCGAAAGTTTGGATGGATGTATGGATGTATGGATGTATGGATGTTTGTTACTCAATCACGCTCCAACGGCTGAACGGATCTGGATGAAATTTGGCACAGAGATAGTCTGGAATAGCACATAGGCTACTTTTTATCCCGGAAAATTAAAGAGTTCCCGCGGGAACCGAAAAACCTCAATCCACGCGGACGAAGTCGCGGGCATCACCTAGTCCGTACTAATATTTAGTACTAGTGTAGTTATATGTAGTAGTAGTAGTACCAGTTTAGTACCTATTCTGAGCTAAAGAGACACCTGTATGTCCTACATGTTTTAAATAAATGAATTGAATTAATATTATAAATGCGAATTTTTTCTGTCTGCTACGCTTTCCCGGCCCATATTATTTTCTACCAATTTTGCTGAAATTTTGTATAGACTATAGAGGTAGGTTATAAGAATCCCGAGGAAGGACATAGGCTACTTTTTTCCCCGGAAAAATTAAGGAGTTCCCGCGGGAATAAAAAAAAACCTTAATCCACGCGGACGAAGTCGCGGGCATACTCTAGTAATATTATAAATGCGAAAGTTTGTCTGTCTGTCTGTCTGCTACGCTTTCCCGGCCCATATATTCACCCGATTTTGCTAAAATTTGGTATAGAGGTAGGTTATAACTTATATCCCGACTCCCGAGGAAGGACATATACTACTTTTTATCCCGGAAAATTAAAGAGTTCCCGCGGGAATAAAAAAAAACCTTAATCCACGCGGACGAAGTTGCGGGCATCATCTAGTAATATTATAAAGAACTCTAGGGCGTGAGAATCGAACCCGAGACTCAGTTACCACAGTCGAACATGCTAACCATTAAACTAACGAGGCAGAAGGAAATAACCAATTAGATGCGCATTTATTCACCTAAGTAACAAGATATTCGTTTTCCGTTGTAACCATGCAATTTTGATATCTAGTTAGATATTAATTAATTAATTATTTGATCTTGAACCTTGCATAACTACCTAGAACTAAGGCCATAGTTCCAACGCTTAAAGCAATACTTAAGCAATATTACTCTAAATGACAGTTTGATGTCACGCACCTTGACGCTCCTGAAATAAGGATTATAATTCTATAACACGAAAGACAACAATAATGAAACAACATGGCCTTAAGGTTTGGCACTTAGGCCCCAGTACGGTACTCACGTTTAGCCTGAGTTTTAACATTGCTAATGCGCATTCGAAAACATTAACGTCAAAGTAAAATGGTCCCAAAAGCCTTGATTTAATGTCACAAATTCAGTAGGTACAACCGCTTTTAATTTCGAAACGTTTCCGTTTGGAGCGCTGGCTGTGAATGCATACACGAATTTGAACTCTAATACAATCTGATAAGGTTAATTTTACTTTGAAGCCGATAAATCGATTCTGCAATCTGATAACTACTAAGTATGCTTAATCTAATTTTTAATTCCATTGATCGTACAAGAATTCGATGACATTAGCGGCAAAGTAAAATTAACCCAAAATCTCTTGATTTAAAGTCGCAAATGCAGTACAACCGACTTTTAATGTAAACGTATCGTTTGGATCTCTCGCTATGTAACAAAAATATGCGATCTGCATGATAGGCAAACTAGGGGCCGCAATAAGCTCGTGACTCCATCGCTCCGCCTCAAGAAAGTTCAAAGTCGTTCGTGGATATGAGGATTCTATTCTATAACAAAATTCCACAACCTATTTTAAACTTGCCTTCATACAAGTATAAGAAAACCATTAAAAGTATGCTTCTGAAAAAAGCTTATTATACTGTTGAAGATTACGTAAATGATAAAAGAGCGTAGATTTGACTCGCTCCAGCAATGCTAAGGACAGCGGTTACTTTTGTATCTACAAATTAATTAAATTGTAAATTTTTTTTTTCAAAATAGCAACCACCGAGTTTATTGCTGGTTCTTTTCGGTAGGAATGGTTTTCCAAACCAGTGGTAGATTCACTCGACGATTCAAAAGTACTTGTAAAAGTTTATTTGAATAAAAAACATTATAATTTTGAATTTTGAGCTCTCCATCAATAGTTTTAAGTCTTATTTTACTCAGACGGTAATACTATCGAATACTTATTACGATCAATCGAATTAAAACCTAAACTAAGCGTAAAGACTTCGTTATACCATTATGTTATACCATTTTGTTACGAAGCCATATTAACAACAGAAGTAGGTATTCGCGTAATATCCTTGAATTAAGTTTTAATAAATCTGCCGGCAAAAAACTGCGAAGCATGTATCATTTGATGGAAGTTAGTATATCCAAAACGCTTGGTCTGTATAGACCTACCTAATATACATATGCGTTTCAACGAAGAATTACGCGCGTTTATGTAGAATAGCACCGCCTATATTCTTAATATTTGAAATCTAATGTCAGGCTGAACTCAAATATTAAAAAAAATCGTCATTTTTACAATATAAATTGACTAAAAAATCAGAAATAAAATCAAGGGGAGAAGTTTTTTGTTGCTAGTGATACAAGTTTTACAAGTTTATGCAAATTACGCAGAATGGCAGCGGTGGCCTTCTGAATTGAAATGCATAGGACGAGATTTTTCTAAAGATTCAGAACTAACTTGTGTGTGTGTGTGTGTGTGTGTGTGTGTGTGTGTGTGTGTGTGTGTGTGTGTGTGTGTGTGTGTGTTTGTGTGTGTGTGTGTGTTTGTCATCTTCAGACGGATTTTAATGAAGTTTTCACTTATATTCGAAATTCCGCGGGCTCGTACGAAGCGATTTGCTTCCTCGTTCCTTATTCGAACCGCTAGGATATGGAATGCCCTTTCGGCTTTCGTTTTCCCCTCCTCTTTTAATATCAAATCAAATCAAGAGTGAATAGGCATTTTTTAGGCAAGCACGCTCCACCTTAGGCTGCATCACCAATTGCAACTTGCAAACAATATTAAAAAAAAAGTTTGTATTAGGTATGGGAAATTATTTGTATTATATACAAACCTATTTTAGTAAACAAGTGGTTCCGTAGAAATGCGTAAGCGCCACGGTTCAATATATTGTTTCAATAATGTTGACTTTCGTGTTTTAGAATTATCTAATCTAAATATATATAAAAGGCAAAGGTGACTGACTGACTGACTGACTGACTGACTGACTGATCTATCAACGCACAGCTCTGACCACTGGTTGGATCTGGCTGAAATTTTGCACCCAGATAGCCATTATAACGTAGGCGTTCGCTTAGAAAGGATTTTTGAAAATTCCAACCCCAAAAGGGTTAAATGGGGGTTGAAAGTTTGTATACACGAACGTCAACGAACGAAACGGGATGGACGTGATTTTTGGCATGGGTATAGTTGACCACCTGGAGAGTGACTTAGGCTACTTTTTATCCCGGAAAATTAAGGAGTTCCCGCGGGAATAAAAAAACTTAAAGCTCGCGGACGAAGTCGCGGGCATCAGCTAGTAATCCATAAGTTAGGAACGTCAAGTAATTGACATCAAACTGTCATTTTGAGTAATATTGCTTAAGTTTTGCTTTAAGTATACTGCCAATATGGTCCATGAACTCGTGTAGTATCCGCACGAGACAAGTGAACATACGTAATTATAATGGCTAAAAACCGGTCAAGCGTGAGTCGGACTCGTGCACCGAGGGTTCCGTAACTTGGTAGAATTTGGTTTAGTTATTCGACGTCTAAATTTACAATTTAAGATTTTTTTTTCCTGAGATTTGTATGTGTTGTAAGATCTTGATTCTAGCCAAAGTTCATGATTCTAGGTCAACGGGAAGTACTCGTAGGTTTTGATTAATAAATCAATAAATTATTGAGTGTTAAAATATAATGCAAAATATGCGACATAAACGGCCGTATGTTTTGATTGCTTTGACTTAGAAGCTTGATTTTTTACAGCACCAAGGTACCGAAGACCTAAGTATATCCACCACCACTACAGCCCATTAACGTCCCACTGCTGGGCACAGGCCTCCACTCTCATAGGAGAGTGGGAATTTGAGCTTAGACCCACCACGCTGCTCCAATGCGGGTTGGCGTGCTTTAACGACTATTATCATGTTAGTGATAATAACCGGGACCGACGGCTTTACGTGCTCTCCGAGGCACGGGGGTGAAACACCACCAACTTCCTAACTCCGGGCTAGTACTGAGAATTTCTAGACAGAAAAACCCAATACTTTACTATGGCCCGACCCGGGACTCGAACCCGGGACCTCGTCGGCCGCAGTTGACCATGCTAACCACTAGACCAACGAGGCAGTCCCTAAGTACATATTTGATATAAATAAGTCTAAGAAGATCTAAATTTCTAAGATCTAGTAAATCATGGGAGAAAGCACATCTTTTAAGCATTTTTTCAAAAATTTCCTGCTATTTGTTTATGTGACTTTAAAGTCCAATAAGGAAAAAAAAAGTACCTAAAAATAATACCCGGCCGAGATGGCTGTAGTCTTCGATGCCGCGTTTAGAACCCTCGTAGCTTCAGATTTATGTTGACGTACCTATATAACATTACGTCACCTTTATTTACCACGTTAAAACTGGGAATAGGACTGAATTTCCGCCATTTTGTTACGTCACAGCTGTGAAATATATTATTTAGATTTTATTTATTTATTTAAAAGCCTACCTCTAAAAACTACAATATTTTTTTTTGCATTTTTTTTGTACTTTTTACCCCTATTTTTATTTGCTTGTTTAGATTTAATACAATTTATTCACTCACTGACTGACTCATCAACCCTTGGAGCTAGAAAGCTGAAATTTTTGACAGGGATTCCCTTTATAATGTATACAAGTCCTATAGCTAGATTTTTCGAAATTCCTAAGAGAGTGAAGCTACATCACTAGTAAATAATAATGTTGAAAAATTCGCAAAGTATTTTAGTTGCAAAGTGAAATTTTCATGTGACAGTTGGTTTCAGAGTTCATTGACCGTCCTATTCTTATAGGCGTTTTAATATTGACATGAAAAACAGTATGCAGTGGTATAATTAGTTTGAAGTATGGATTCTTGAGGATTGAAACATAGTGAAGTGTTGTGAAATTGGGATCAAAATGACTTTAAAAGTTTTGTTGTTTTTAAAGACAGTGTTTCATGGGGTGGCGTTTGCGACCATGGCATCCGTGTCAATGTATGGAATCTTAATTATTATTGGGATAAAGGACGATGGGAAGACACCAATAATTATTGTGGATACGAAACAATACGCTTTGGGTTTCCTTACAAATTGGAATTTGGTAAGTACCTACACAAGTAAAATATACTTTATGACAAAAACAATAATATTAATGGATATACTCGTAGCACAACAGGCGGCCTTATGATACGAGTATTATAATCTTTTTTTTATCCACTACAAGTTAGCCCTTTACTGCGATCTCACCTGATGGTAAGACGTGATGATGCAGTCTAAGATGGTAGCGGGCTAACCTGTTAGGGGCATGGCTGTTATACTAAACCCTATTCGGTTATATATTCCCTATTCGGTTTCTACGCGGCATCGGACCGGAACGCTACATCGCGTCGCTTGGCGGCACGTCTTTGCCGGTAGGGTGGTAACTAGCCACGGCCGAAGCCTCCCACCAGGCCAGACCAGGGAAAATTCAGAAATGATAAATTCCCAAATTGGCCCTGCCGGGGATCGAACCCGGGACCTCCGCACGTTTAGACAACAGCGCTCAACACTGCGACACGGAGGTCGTCAAATTATATTATAATTTCTGAATTTTCTCTGGTTTGCCCCCCGATTACGTAAGAATTGTCAATCAAACGTTAAAGATTTTCGTCAAAGTAAAATAAACCATGACTGCATTGAATTAGAGCTCAATTTCGTCTGCCCATTCTTATACGTTTAGGGTATCGTACATACCTACACGTATAAGAATGGGCAGACGAAATTGAGCTCTAATTCAATGCATTTATGGTTTATTTTACTTTGACGAAAATCTTTAACGTTTGATCGGCCATTCTTACATGATTGGGGCCCAGGGTCTGGCAGGGGAGAAGCAGCCGTGGGTAGTTACCACCCTACTTATATTTTTGAGATAGGCAAAATCCCAATTTTGTGTTAGAATGACTGAATTTTGTACTGAAAATTCAATAGCGTTGTTCTGTCTAGACGCCTCCGTCGAACGACTGGTAGGTAAATATTGTAATAATTATCATCTCGTGGTATTAAGAGATATTATTAGGCATCTTCTAGGCAAGCGCGCTCCAACCTAGACCTCATTGCTTTGCACTAAGCATGATTGTCGTAAACCGCAAGCCTATCACGCAATAAAAAAAAACTAGGATGTAAAATATCAAATCTGGCATTGGGAGCTTCGTATGTAACGTATTAAATAACTCTAAAAACTAAGGTCACACATTCGATTCCGGTTAGGCCAAATTAGTTTATTTCAAATCCGATCAAGTTTGCGGCTGTACTGGAAAAACCGGATTGCCCAGATTTAGCATTCCGGTAAGATGCCGAGAAACTGATTATTATTTATTTTGAAGTATGAGTAATCAATATTAATATCAAAAATACATGATACTAATAGAGCAAGATCCCGCGACGATCAGACCTACGTTATTTTATTAAAGCTGAAAGTTTTTCTATGTATGTCTCTAATCAAATAAATATTATAAATGCGAAAGTTTGGATGGATTGATGTATGGATGTATGTTTGTTACTCAATCACGCTCCAACGGATGAACGGATCTGGATGAAATTTGGCACAGAGATAGATTATAGTCTGGAATAGCACATAGGCTACTTTTTATCCCGGAAAATTAAAGAGTTCCCGCGGGAACCGAAAAACCTCAATCCACGCGGACGAAGTCGCGGGCATCAGCTAGTAGAGGTATAAACAATCCCCGACTATGAAGTTTGGATCGCGGTTGCTTTGGAAGGTATCAGGTAAAAAAGGTGGCACCTCTAATTCGTTAAAGTATTAAGCTCCGTTTTTTATATTTTGCTTTGGAATAATATTAGAAACCACATTGTCCATTGTCAGACACCTAGTACGATTGCAACCCCCTGTCAGACACTCTTAAATTATAAAACAACAGGGTGTCTGACAGGGGGTTGCAAATATCAAGACTGGCGAATATCCATAAATGCAAGTGCACCTTGGTCTAGTGGTTGGCATGTTCGACTGCGGCCGACGAGGTCCCGGGTTCGAGTCCTGGGTCGGACCATATTATTTAAGTATTGGGTTTTTCTGACTAGAAATTCTCAGTACTAGCCCGGAGTTGGAAAGTTGGCGGTGTTTCACCCCCGTGCCTCGGAGAGCACGTTAAGCCGTCGGTCCCTGTTATTATCACTAACATGATAATAGTCGTTAAAGCCCGCCAACCCGCATCGGAGCAGCGTGGTGGGTGTAAGCTCTAATTCCCTCTCTCCTATGAGAGTGGAGGCCTGTGCCCAGCAGTGGGACGTTAATGGGCTGTAGTGGTGGTGGGCAAGTGCACCCAAGGTCCATCCCCGGTTAGTGCAGGACTATTGCAAAACATGGAAACAAATGATTATTGGGGTACGGGTTTGGGTTGCTATGAACTGGTGAACTGGATCTATGGAAGTGCTATGCCTGCCTGATATTTTACACGGATAAAATGGCAGGATTTAATCAAATAAATATTATAAACTAGATGATTCCCGCGACTTCGTACGCGTGCATTAGATTTTTTGATTTCCGCGGGAACTCCTGAATTTCCCGGGATAAAAAGTAGCCTATGTCCTTCCCCGGGAAATAACCTACCTCTATACCAAATTTCAGCAAAATCGGTTGAAAAGATGGGCCGGGAAAGCGTAGCAGACAGGCAGACAGACAGACAGACGGACAGACAGACACACTTTCGCATTTATAATATCAGTATGGATGCGAACGTTTGGATGGATGTATGGATGTATGGATGTTTGTTACTCAATCACGCTCCAACGGCTGAACGGATCTGGATGAAATTTGGCACAGAGATAGATTATAGTCTGGAATAGCACATAGGCTACTTTTTATCCCGGAAAAGTAAAGAGTTCCCGCAGGAAACGAAAAACCCCAATCCACGCGGACGAAGTCGCGGGCATCAGCTAGTAATTTAAATAATTTTCACAAGCAAACGGAGTCGCATCAAGCAACAACTCAGATAGTTAGATAATTTATTGGATTAATACTTATCTTAGGTACATTTGACCGACGGTTAGTAGTTCTAATGAATTATGTTTAACTGATAACCTAACTGTCAATATTGCGTATACGACGTGAGTAGTGTTGCCAGACTATCAAGGAATATTTACCCTATTTTGTGGGAAAATAAGAGGGTAAAGTAACAGTACTGCTAAACATTTTTTTTTTTAATTTATTGATCAAGATAAACGTACAATCATATTATATTATATAAACACTAGCCATCCTCTAAAAACTTTAACGTTTATGCGAGGATGGCGAGTTCACATTGCAGTTATTAGTAAAATATAATATTTAAGTAAGCAGGTATATAAATAACATTTTAAGAGTAATTTAAAAAATATATATATATATATATAAAGTTTAGATTAGGTTAGGTTTGTATTTAATCTAGATTAAAATATTGTGTTATTTATAATTTAAAAAGAAACAAAAAAGGTAACGACTTACATAAAGGAAGCATTTCCTAGATAATATTGTCACAATGAGTGGCACCTTTATACATACACTTTCTTACATACTCGTACTTCTTTAAATTGTCAGTTGGGCAAAAAGTCAGCGTAAATAACTTTTATATACTTGCTGCACATAATAGCATGACAGGACAGAGCATCGTTCCCCTCCGACGCGGAAGTTACGCACTGACAAAACGTCTGTGTGAAACTAAGAAGAGTAGATAGGCCCCAGATAAGATCTTAGACAGGGGTTTGCCATCGGAAATTATATAAAATATAATTAGTGAAATTATGAAAAGAAATTATGTTTTAATACTGTCAATTTTGAAAATACACTATTGCTGGTCAAACTGCACGTGACGTTCCGTAAACTTAATTTTGTCGCTTAATATTTGTTGCCTCGAAATTTGAGGTTGCTGAAAATCTCCCTTCTTGCTTCCACCTATAACTAAACTAGTGACAAAGTATATAGACAATCCACAATCTTTTCTATTTATTAATCTGAGGATAAATTATAGTTGAATATTGTGACAAGAGGAATGCTTTAATGCGAAGCCAATGTTTCATATTATCGCTTCATATTGTGACAAAATATTAACAGTAGCTCGGGTGTTAATGAGAACAAATGCACTGTTATTATTTTTATCCTTTAGATCTTTTACTCTAATGTCCAGGCCACAATATAATACAAAAATTGGCAGTCATATGGGCCGTCACTATGACTGCCAATTTTTGAAAACGAATATTTAAAATAATATAAAAAAATATTAAAATATTATAAACCTTTAAACTAAGGCATTAAAATAAATTACAAATGTAGTATATTTATATTAAAGACCTTTTGTCTTTGTAACAACGCGAGCATATCGCTGTTCGCGAGCATGTCGGTGTTCGCGAGCATGTCGGTGACCCAAATTCACAAGTTTACCTCCTACCAAAAAGTGCTCAACGCGGCTAAAGAAGTTTTCACTTCAATAATAATACAAAATAACAATACAATATAATCACAATAAAACAAAATAACTACCTAAACCTATAAAACCAAAATGAAGTATAATAAACTTATCTTTATAGAATTAACTGACATATTAAGTATGTGCATTTATGCTTTTATTATTTAAAAAAATGTTGCTTAAATAAATATAAATTTTATCTCAGAGAGACTTAAGGAATCCTTGAAAGTTTTTGACATTAACAACATACATGAGGAAATGAGATACATATCAATTTGCATGCAAACTTATGATAAATCTTATTAAATTTAGGTTTTATTGTTTCACGTTTGATGTAGATAATATTAAATATTATACCTACTAAAACTACTTAATGTTGATGTTTTGATAAACATATACAAAATATGCAAGATACAAAGGATTTAACTAAAACAATACCATACGTCTTATATTAAAAATCCGAAAGTGTCTGTCTGCCTGTCAAAAGATAACAAGGCAGTCTTTAAACTTTTTGTATCGAATCTGCTTCGGTTCAAAAAGCTATTTTAATAACATGATAATTATGATCGTGTTGAATTTTTATAACATACGAACGAAAATTTGTTTTTTATAACATAATTATTGTTTATTATAATAACCTATTAGATACAAGGATTGCTATCGCTATTTATATATAACTAGATAATGCTCGTCCGCGTGGATAAAGGTTTGTTCATTCTTGCGAGAACTCTTGATTTTTCCGAGATAATAGTAGCCTATGTCCGTCCCCGGGATACAACATATCCCTGTACCAAATTTCATCAAAATCGGTTGAACAGATGGACTATGAAAGCGTAGCAGATAGACAGACAGACACTCTTTCACATTTATAATATTAGTATAGATAAAGATTTATTTATAGATTAACGTAATATTCAGTCTATTAAAGTATAATTAATTAATACAAAATTTAAACAAATAAAACAGTGGTAATTAGATATTCCATATGGCAACATTTGCATCTCAGTTAAAACTCCACAATATACCCTCATTAATATTCGCCCGTAATATCGCTTAAGCGGGCGTTTATTTAGTTTAGTTAAATTATTAATTATAGTTAATTAATGAAATAATTGAGTAATTACAATTAATAATTAAAATGGAAGAATTGTGGAAGGATAGCAATATATATTATAAAGTTTTGTGTTTTCTAATAACTGAAAATGAAAAATTGTTCGATCGGAATGACGCGGTTTTGTATTGGCGTACGGTTTACCATTTCTTTGGAATTTTACATCATGTCTACATCGGGTTATTTTCAATGGGGTTGAATATTGGGAGCCACCCTAACCCGGATATAAGAGTGCTGTATACTTTAGGCCCGGGTTATTTGACCGGATGGAATTTTGTAAGTACCTACTTTATTAAATTACTAGCTGATACCAGCGACTTCGTCCACGTGGATTGAGGTTTTTTTGGTTCCCGCGGGAACTCTTTTATTTTCCAGGATAAAAAGTAGCCTATGTGTTATTCCAGACTATAATCTATCTCTGTGCCAAATTTCATCCAGATCCGTTCAGCCGTTGGGGCGTGATTGTGTAACAAACATCCATACATCCATCCAAATTTTCGCATGTATAATATTTACTAGCTGATGCCCGCGACTTCGTCCGCGTGGATCGAGGTTTTTCGGTTTCCGCGGGAACTCCTTTATTTTCCGGGATAAAAAGTATTATTGCTTATTATGAATTAAATGCCATACGATTAAATAAAATCTATCTCTGTGCCAAATTTCATCCAGATCCGTTCAGCTGTTGGAGCGTGATTGAGTAACAAACATCCATCCATACATCCATCCAAACTTTCGCATTTATAATATTTATTTGATGAAAGAAAGGTGACTCTGATCTAATAACGCAGAGCTCAAACCACTGGACAAATCGGGCTGAAATTTAGCATGCAGCCATTGACTTACCAATACCTTAGACGCACCATCGAAACGCAAAAAACGGCACGGTCAAATTGTGCACAAATAGATATTGTGAACAATTTTCGCCTCAGTCGTGCATGAGTACACTAGGCGACAAAATGTCGTATGTGTCATACCTACCCTAAATATAAAGCTAATGGTTGGTTTTTGTGAACCGTTTGGTGTCTCAGTCTATATTATCTATAGCTGTGTTTGTATAAGCGATTGTGGACGCTTTTTGAGTATTAATTTGTAGGTAATGTTGTATCCTTAGTTGGTAAATCGATGCATGCAGCTATCTATTATGACTTAGACATCGGCCAAGAAAGGATTTTCGAAAACTTAACCCCTAAAAATAGGGGTAAAATAGGGGTTTGAAATTTTTGTAGTCTACGCGGATGAAGTCACGGGCATAAGCTAGTTACCTTTAATCTATATAATTAAGCTAGTTTTGCTAATATGTAATGTAAAACACAAAAAATCATACATACCTCTTTAAATGTCACATTTCAAACCAGTTTATCTCCCCATTGAAAAGTATGATATAGGTACAGTAATAATTTAATTCAAATTTCAAATTCTAAATCACATCCGTTGTATCATTTTAAAAAGGAAATATATATTTTTTTTCGAATTCGCTACCATCATGCATGCAATGCATTCTCATTTACCATCAGGTGAGATCGCAGTCAAGGGCTTTGTAGTGGAATAAAAAAAAAAGGCTTGTAGTGGAAGAAAAAAGTCTACTTGTATAAAAAATAAATTGGCAGTCATAGGGACTGCCGATTTTTTTAAAAATAATTAAAATATAAACCTTAACAGTAAGGCATTAAAGTTTAATTACGAATGTAGTATATTTATATTTAAGACCTTTTGTCTTCGTAACAAGCATTTCGCTTCGCGAGCATGTCGCTGTTCGCGAGCATGTCGGTGACGCGAATCCACAAGTTTACCCCCTACCAAAAAGTGCTCACCGCTGTATAAGAAGTTTTCACTTCAAAATATTAAAAACGGCCAAAGCCGAACGCAATCGCTAGTGTATATTCATACCCTTTGAATTTTTATCAAGTCAACCCCAAAACGGTTTCCTTGTGATACAAAGGGTGTCGTAATGGCCTTATCACCCCTTATCAGACCTTATCACACGTGACCAAAACGAATTGGACTTTGTCCGGTCGATAAAAGTTACATAACTATGACTTTTGCGTGACTGGGTCCATAGTTTTAACAGTTAAGTATTTTATACTAACTTAGAAATGCGTTTTGTAAAATGAGGTTTTATTTTATTTTATTACAGAGTGTAAAGTTTTCAGGGTTTATGTATGTACTAGATGATGCCCGCGACTTCGGGACTAGTTGCCCGGGATAAAATGTAGCCTAATATCCTTCCCCGGGATGTAACCTACCTCCATATCAAATTTTATTAAAATCGGTTGAAAAGATGGGCCGTTAAATTTATTTGTCTGCAGTTGGCAGACAGACAGACACACAGATATTATATACTAAATATCATAAATGCGAAAGTGTGTTTGTTTGTTGGTTAGTCCTTCAATCACGCCGCAACGGAGCAACGGATCGACGTGATTTTTGCATGGGTATAGTTGAGGACGGAGAGTGACATGGGCTACTTTTTATCCCGGAAAATTAATGATTTCCCGCGAGAATCAAAAAAAACTCAAACCACGCGGACAAAGTCGCGGACATCAGCTAGTATTATATAAATGCGAAAGTGTGTTTGTTTATTGGTTTGTCCTTCAATCACGCCGCACTGGTGCAACGGATCGACGTAATTTTTGGCATGGGATTAAAGTAACTTTAGGTATTAATTTAGTATGACATAATCAAAAGCTGTATTACAAAAGGTAAATCAGCAAAGCCGGGGCGTATTAACTAGTTAACTGTTAAAACTAATGACCCTTTATTAAACTCGATCAGAAATAGGCCAACAAACAAACTTGAAACACTGGTACTATAACTATATAACTATATCAATAGATGTCCAGACGAAAAGGTCGAAACGATAACACAGTATCGAAACCGTCTGCGTCTTTATGTCTCATGTAATTATTGGTGACAATCAATAAAACAATTAAATTATAAATGATAATAATTGGGTATTTGTCTACTAGTCTTTAATTAGTCTTTAATTTTAGTAATAATTGACCGAGCGAAGCGAAGGTCTCCGAGTCTACTTGAGTGAATTTGCACTTGTCCGTCCGTCCGTCCGTCCGTCTGTTAGAGCCTTATAACTTCTGAATTACTGAACGTAATTACTTCAAATTTAAATATAATATGTAAACCGATGGCCTCCCGCCGAATATGGTGTAAAAAGTTATAAAAATCTTTATTTTAGGGTGGCTCTCATAGAAGCGAATGCGAAGTAAAATATTTTTATAGCGTTACATAGGGTTGCGGTATATCATTTTAAAGATAATTAGGAATAGAGTCCAAAAATATTTTTTTTTAAATTATACCCCTAAAATTGACGAAATGGGGGGCTTTCAAAGTGGAGATTTTCTATCGTCCAAAGTTGACCTCAGAACTCTCAATTTTCTGAAAGGCTGAGCCTGAAACTTGATCAATTACAACATAACTTCACAATGATGTCAATAGATGGCGCTCTGTAAAAGTTTATGGATATCGCGGTCTCAGTTCGGGGCGAACCACTAGTTATATAATTTTAGTGATTATTAAATAGAGGATCTCCCAAAAGTCGTAATATCCACGTGCCTATCGTTAACCTAAAGTAAAAAAGTGTGTCGAACTTTGATGACGTCACTAATTCATACAATACGAAAACATATACATACAACAAAATTCATACAAACAAAACACACCAATACCATACCATCCTACACTGTATCATCATTAACCAGTGAGATGACAGACAAGGAATAACTACATAGTAGTAAAGTAAAAAAAAGAACAGACGATCGCAAGACATATTAAATATTGGATAGAAGCCTGTGATAGAAGCAGGCGTTACTTTGCGGAAGTCCATGATAATCAAGGAACAAGAAACTTAATACGATATATTATTACGCTATGTTAATTAGCCTTAAAGTGCTTTATAATATACGTATTAGGGCACATTATCATCGTATTGTTTCAGTGATTGCTCATTATTACCTAATATATGTTCTAATTGTTAGTGCTCATATGTTAAATGTTTATTAATACATAGGTGAATTAACCTGAACAACATTCTACCTTAATGATGTTAAGTTATCTATAATAAGTTACCTAACTAACTATTGTATAAATTTTTGTAATTTTCTTGCCACAATAAAGACATTTAGAAATCAAAATCAATCAATACGCTATAACCCGCCAAAGCAGACAAATCTATGTGGTAGTTGTGCGAATTGCGATATTCACCGCCCAGTAAGCCAGCAATTCGCACCGGCACAACACCACACCACACAAATCTTCCAAATTATTCTCAACGTACGTTTCACTCCGACACCGGAGCATCCTCAGGAGATGTTGACTCGACAATGCACGATTGTAAAGATCTTGTCTTCTTAGACATTATCGGTATTACTAGCTGATGCCCGTGATTTCGTCCACGTGTATTGAGGTTTTCTGGATCTCGCGGAAACTCTTTAATTTTCTGGGATTAAACGTAGTCTATGACGTGGTATTCCAGAATATAATCCATCTCTGTGCCAAATTGCACCCAGATCCGTTCACAAGTTCTGGCGTAATTGACTAACAAACATCCATCCATCCAATTTTTTTAAAAACTAGCTGACGCCCGCGACTTCGTCCGCGTGGTTTAAGGTTTTTAAATCCCGCGGGAACTCCTCAATTTTCCGGAATAAAAAGTAGCCTATGTCACTCTCCGGTCTTCAACTATACCCATGCCAAAAATCACGTCGATCCGTTGCTCCGTTGCGCCGTGATTGAAGGACAAACCAACAAACAAACACACTTTCGCATTTATATAATATTATTATGAAGTACGAGTATGATAGATAAATATTTGATGATATTTTTTTTAATTTGACGATGTATGTTTATTTCCAGACCTTCCAAACTATCTTCCTGGCCCTGTCTTTGGCGCACGACGTATTGGAATGGCTGGACAAACAGAAAAGCAACCTTGGTTCGAAGATCAAATACTGGAGGGATGTCATATTCTGTGGAATGGTGGTACCTTTTACACTGGTAAGCATTTTTGTTGCACTACAAGTTTTTTTTTAAATCCACTACTAGTTAGCCCTTGACTGCGATCTCACCTACCATCAGGTGAGATCGCAGTCAAGGGCTAACTTGTAGTGATAATGCAGTCTAAGTTGGTAGCGGGCCAACCTGTTAGGGGCATGGCAGTTATATTAAACCCATACCCCTATTCGGTTTCTACACAGCATCGTACCGGACCTCTAAGTCGCTTGGCGGCCCGTCTTTGCCGGTAGGGTGGTATCTAGCCACGGCCGAAGCCTCCCACCAGGTCAGGGAAATTCAGAAATTATAAATTTCCAAACCCTGCCGGGGTTCGAACCCGGGTCCTCAATAGCGCTCAACACTGTACCACGGAGATCGTCAATTAACCCTTGAATAAGTAGTCAAGTTAGCCCTTGACTGCGATCTTACCTGTTGGTAAGGAGGATGCAGTCTAAGATGGTAACAGGCTAACCTGTTGGTGGTACGGCAGTGATATTTAATTTGTATGAAAATCTAACCTAATGTGAGCGAAGCTGCGGGTAAAAGCTAGTCTAATAATAAAATAAAACCGGCCAAGTGCGAGTCGGACTCGCGCACCGAGGGTTCCGTACAAACCTGTAGTAAGTTTTAAATTATCAAATAAATATTATAAATGCGAAAGTTTGGATGGATGGATGTATGTATGTATGGATGTATGTTTGTTACTCAATCACGCTCCAACGGATGAACGGATCTGGATGAAATTTGGCACATAGATAGATTATAGTCTGGAATAGCACATAGGCTACTTTTTATCCCGGAAAATTAAAGAGTTCCCGCGGGAACCGAAAAAACTCAATCCACGCGGACGAAGTCGCGGGCATCAGCTAGTTAAAAAAAAATACGAAAAAAACACGTTTATTGTATGGGGACCCCCCTTAATATATATATTTTTTTAATTTTTAGTATTTGTTGTTATAGCGGCAACGGAAATACATCATTTGTGAAAATTTCAGCTTTCTAGCTATCACGGTTTATGAGATACAGCCTGGAGACAGACAGACAGACAGACAGACAGACAGACAGACAGCGGAGTCTTAGTAATAGGGTCCCGTTTTTACCCTTTGGGTACGGAACCCTAAAAAGCATGTCAAAAATATAATCCACTAGCTGATGCCCGCGACTTCGTCCGCGTGGATTGAGTTTGATTTCCGGGATAAAAAGTAGCCTGTGTGTTGTTCCAGATTATAACCTATTTCCGTGCCTTTCATGCAGATTCGTTCTGGCGTTATTGAGTAACAAACATCCATCCATCCAGCCTAACTTTGGCATTTATAATATTAGTATAGATTGGGGCTGATTCTGTATAACACAATCTCTAAACTAAACTAAAATGGCAGCTTTAAATCTAGTTCTGTCCCTTTCCGTAGGGAGTAATAATGAAAGGGTTAGCAATATTTGTAATTCTCTAATTTTAGTTTAGTTTAGAGATTGTGCACTACAGAATCAGCCCCAATCTATACTATATATCAAATAATAAATATTATAAATGCGAAAGTTTGGATGGATGTATGGATGTATGGATGTATGGATGTTTGTTACTCAATCACGCTCCAACAACTGAATGGATCTGGATGAAATTTGGCACAGAGATAGATTATAGTCTGGAATAACACATAGGCTACTTTTTATCCCGGAAAATTAAGGAGTTCCCGCAGGAAACGAAAAACCTCGATCCACGCGGACGAAGTCGCGGGCATCAGCTAGTATATCAATAAATTGTTTTGCATTAATCTTTATCTTTCTTCCCAGTTCGTGACAGGAATGTTCTGGACCGTCTACGCCATCGACCGCGAGCTGGTCTTCCCGAAGATCTATGATGAGGTGGTGCCCTGGTGGTTTAACCACTGCGTCCACACAAACATCACCGTCGTCCTCCTGGTCGAGACCTTACTCCAGGCTAGAAGACACCCCACCAATAAGAAGTTGGAGTTGATCCTGTATTGGATTGTTGCCTTCGCTTATGCTGTAGTGTAAGTATTTTTTGAAGTGAAAACTGCTTTAAAACTGTAAACTTGTGGATTCGCGTCACCGACACCTCGCTGCCCCATGCTCGCGTTGTCACGAAGACAAAAGGTCTTAAAATATACTACACTAGCTGATGCCCGCGACTTCGTCCGCGTGGTTGAGGTTTTTTTGATTCCCGCGGGAACTTCTTAATTTTCCGGGATAAAAAGTAGCCTATGTGCTATTCCAGACTATAATCTATCTCTGTGCCAAATTTCATCCAGATCCGTTCATCCGTTGGAGCGTGATTGAGTAACAAACATACATCCATACATACATACATCCATCCATCCAAACTTTCGCATTTATAATATTTATATGGATTCGTAATTAAACTTTAATACCTTTGTTTTAAGGTTTATATATTATTATTTTTTTTAAATATTCGTTTTCACTTCTATCGGCAGTCCCTATGACTGCCAATTTTTTTTAATTTGTAGACTAGCGCTTAGCTGCAATTAGACTTACTGGAAGTACCTAGTGATGCAGTGATGGTTATTAAGTTAAGTTTAACTCTTAGTCGAGTTCGAGTCGTGTGCGGAAGGATGTGGGAGCCCACCGCATCATTATCCCAAGAAAACTTCTACCATTATGTGATTAATGGAAAGGGGTCACTACCCTCAGTAATGAGGAATACGACGCAAAGAGAAAAGATGACAACTGGCGTATAGTTAATCGTAGTTACTATAAAATTGTTGTTAACTCTTGCATTATGGTTTCTGACATACTTAGTACAATTACCGTGCATTACGTATTTACAAGAAATTAAACCACGACACGAAAATGAAAGAGGCATTTGCTAAAAATAATAATTTGCTAACAGTGGTCATGCTAAGCCACGCCGGCAACCCTAAAAACATAAAAAACCTCTGCTATGAGGTCAGAGGTATTAGAAAAAACCACAAAAAAGCCGGTTCATTTGTTTTTGAGGAAAACGGTAACCTCTCACCCCCCAAAGTTGTTTACGTCTTGTCGTGGGTAAAACCTAAAAAAATCTTCCGAAGAGCTATTTCAAGCTTGAAATGAAATGATTTATTTATTTCATGCAGCACAACTTGTGCCAATAAGTCTTAAGAATCTACCACCGAACTTGAACTTTTTTCGACATTTACGTATCACTAGCTGATGCCCGCGACTTCGTCCGCGTGGGTTGAGGTGTTTTGGTTCCCGCGGGAACTATTTAATTTTTCGGGATTAAAAGTAGCCTATGTGTTATTCCACACTATAATCTATCTCAGTGCCAAATTTCATCCAGATCCGTTCAGCCGTTCTGGCGTGATTTAGTAACAAACATCCATCCATCCATCCAAACTTTCGCATTTATAATATTATCTATTATCTATATTATAATAATAAAAATGATTTATTTTCAGATACTACACAATCTACTTCGTGACCGACCGCTGGCTGTACCAAGTCTTCGGGGTCATGAATTGGTGGCAAGTGTGTCTCTACCAGCTCTTCATTTGGGGAATCTCCTACTTCTTCTACATAATGCAGTTCCCAGTCAACAGGATGATACACGGAGCAAACGTAGAAGCTACAGCCGAAAGTAACGAAGAAAAACACAATATGAATGGTGCATTTAATGAAAATGATAGACCAACAGATATTCTAAATCCAGATGAGAAAGTTAATGAAGATTTAGAAACGTCACTGCCAGAAAAGTCGTGGAGTTTGAAATTTAGAAGCTTGAAAAGTGATGTCGAAAATTCTCGATTGTGATTTATGGTGATGATTATAGACTTTAGAAATTATCATTATTGTTGGTTATAGTAGTAAAAGTATGCTCATAAGAAGGAAACATCACTGTCATATGATTTTTAATGCTAAATGTGGTTATAATAATATAAATAAATAAATACTGATATTAGTACAACAGGCGACCGCAAATTTTTATATTTTAATCATCACAAAGAATCATGATGATCACGATTTTTTGATATTTTATGGTTTGATCACAAAAAATAGCATAATTCACTAACGCCTAATCAATATTAATTTTTTAAGCTAATTACCGATTTTAATAAGTTTTAAAGAAACCGTTTGTGAAATAATAATAGGAAATACTGCCTACATAGAGAAAATTAAATTTTTAATTTTGCGTACGAAAAACTAGAAAATTACTTCAGTAAGTTCTCAATTCTGATAGGTGATGATGATGTACAAATTTTGAAAATGATAATATTGGCATTTTAGAATTTTTAACAGCATTAATTATTGAATTATTATTTTATCGAAATTGTCATCACTTTTATGTTTTAACTAGTGTAAGTATATTTAATAAGAAGATAAGTAAAAATTTTGTACATTTTTAGAAGGAAGTGTCATATTTTAAGTAATATTATATAGATTATGGTATTAGTAAATAAACAATTTAAAGACTGAAAAGAAGACTTTTCAAATACACCCTTATATCTTTTACTGAGCTACTAGTGGGCCCGGCAGACGTTGTCCTGCCTACCAAACCTAGGACCCGCCCCCCGATTACGTAAGAATTGTTCATCTAACGTTAAAGATTTTTGTCAAAGTAAAATAAACCATAACTGCATTGAATTAGAGCTCAATTTCGTCTGCCCATTCTTATACGTTTAGGTATGTACGATACTCGAACGTTTAAGAATGGATACACGAAATTGAGCTCTAATTTAATGCCGTTATGGTTTATAAACTTTGACGACGAACTTTAACGTTTTGATCGGACATTCTTACATGATAAGGGGGCAGATTGCAGCACCCCATACCGGTCCAATTGTGAATATAAACCATCCCGGGGCCCACTTAGAAACACTCAAAAATCCATTAAAATCGGTCCAGCCGGTTGAAGTGATACGAGAACACACATTTCAGCAATAGATTTTTGAACTATTCATCATATTCGTGAAATTGGCATGAGAATAGAGTCAACAATGTTACAAAATATGAAATCAATACTAGAATATCATAAATGCGATAGTTTAGAGTCTTTAAACTAAATGTCTCTGTGCAAGCTGCCCTAATAAACTAAAGAATTTTGTTATTTATGTTCAACTAGCTGATGCCCGCGACTTTGTCCGCGTGGTTTAAGTTTTTTGATTCCCTCGGGAATTTAATAATTTTCCAGGATAAAAAGTAGCCTATGCCACTCTCCAGGTCCTCAACTATACCCATGCCAAAAACACGTCGATCCGTTGCTCCGTTGCGGCTTAATTGAATGACAAACCAACAAACCAACAAACAAACACACTTTCGCATTTATAATATTAGTATGATTCCACCTGACATATTATTGAGTTACTGAGTGCCAAGAGCCAGCACTATATTACTATCGTTAATTGGCAGTTTAAATATCATACTTAATATTATTATAAATTCGAAAGTGTGTTTGTTTGTTGGTTTGTCCTTCAATCACGCCGCAACGGAGCAACGGATCGACGTGTTTTTGGCATGGGTATGGAGAGTGACAGCTACTTTTTATCCCGGAAAATTAAGGAGTTCCCGCGGGAATTAATAGAAATTAAGCCACGCGGACGAAGTCGCGGGCAATCAGCTAGATAAATAATATACGAAAAATAAAGAAATCATAATAATTTGTATAATTTTATTAGGTTTTTTTTACAAAAGTCTTACAAAACACTACAATAATAATTACTAATTACAAGGATTGATGATTTTTCAATTACCACTAAATTCAGTGTCCCTGTTTAACCCAATAGTATTATATGATTATTTCAACTAAATACTTAAAGAGTAAATTTTTGAGTAAACGAAATATTCTCAATTTTCAATATCAATTTCAATTTGTTTATTCAAAAAACTTACTCATCAGATATGTGAATAAATCATTCAATACTAGAAAGTTTCCCTAACTCTGGTAACCTTTGAAAAATACCTAAAAGTTTTCCTTAGAATTAGTTAAAAGTCGACTAAATTCTTTTTTTCTTCAGGACCTGTTGTGTTAAAGGAAAGAAAATACATACCTAATACTTTTAAAAGGTTGGGTACAACTGACCCGAAATATTTAGTTTATTTAGAGATAATATCTTTACAGTTTTTAGTCAACTTTAGGTAACTAGGATTAATATTTTATCATACAATAACAATCTCAAAAGGAAAACTAAATCATATTGTGCAAATATATTTTATAATACAAAATGTATGTCTAACTACCATAATAGAACTATAATATATAGAAAAATATACAGATGTTAAGTAAGTAAGAATTGCACGTTCGCCTATAATTCAAATAAACTGTTATAATATAACAAGAAACTAATAAATAATTTTTATATGTTAATAAAAATTTTATGATATTATTTGTGACAATACAAATAATATCATAATATCATACATACCTAATATATTTATGATATAAATAATTTTTTATTAACTTTATATATTAATATTGTAAACCCATTTTAGACAATCACTGTGTAGCACTAACATCAAACAAAATAATTTATTAAATAAATTATGTATTTCCAACTTATGCCAGTACTGCTCCTAATCATAATTGAAATTGTACATTTCATTTCTGTTTAAGTATATAGCTTCATTTATATAATATAAAACCCTAACTAAAACCTACGGAGTCTATCGAAGACCACACAAGGTTTTTCTATCCATCTCTCAAAGGTTACCCCAAGCATTTATCAACTTGATTTCACCCCTAGCATTTTAATAGCAATCATTGCAATCATCGTGATCATTCTAATTGCTAAAAATCCAAAATCACTCTAGCAAGGGCGCAATTCAAAGTTTAACAACAATTACGACAGTCGCTATGTTTACAATCACAAGTTAGAAGCTAGGAGGCTGATAAATTCAAATAATGTCGGATCATCATCAGTTAGATTCAAATCATGGCGCTAACTCTTTAAAAGCACGATAATTTGAATCAAACCTTTATTATGTGAAACGTCAACAAACGAGCAAAGTCTATAAAACCACTTGAAAATTGAAAAAAAAAACAAAAAAGTGGCAATGGTTGATTCGTCTACAGCTTTACAAAAATAGTTGAAATCGACTTGAATTTCAATTACTGGTTTAAATTTTAGTTTTTTTGGTAGGTTCACTAAGATATTTCTAACTTTTGGGTTTGTTGCATTGATGAAATTGCCTGTATTGCGATTTAAAAACCTATAAGTCAATGGCCTGTATGTATTTAAATTACCTGCAAAAATCAAATAATTGACATAAATTATGTACAGCTGCGGAAGGCTGTAGGTTTTCTTTTTATCCCACTTACTTTTCCTAGGGCGATTTAAATATTACAGCACAGTATTAGCCTACAAAGACGTAAGATGATAATCATTTTCATATTAGTGCTATAATGTAATGCCCGCCATACAAAACAACAGCTGTTTCGGTGCCGCCATCTTTGTCGAGGTATTTATATTAAAATTTTCTACGCGAGTAAAGCTATGCAACTAGTAGGTTAAAAAAGTCGATTAAAAAGTGCGAGTATCAGATATTTGCTGACGTTTCACTAAAATCTTAAGCCTAAAATATATTCCCTAATTGTCTATACAGTTGTCTCGCTGGCCGTGCTAGACTTTCCTCATACACTATCCTTTGAGGTTGCAAATAATAGGACGTGGGCGTTCTTATACTTACACCCGAAATCTGAGGTCGTTTTCTAACTTGATAATGGCTTAATTCGGATGCTGCGAACTGAGGTTCAGCATGGAAGTTATTCCTAAATCTAGAAAAAGTGTAATCCCTCTCGGATGGTATGACAAATCCGCTAGGAATCCTAACAGGCAAAGTAGGGGCTAACGCCTCGTTTAATCTTACATCGTATTCATTTTCTATAGAATCAGCAAGATTTTGTTTAATATCTGGTATTTTTAAAGGTTTGCCAGTCGCTGTGTATCCTTTAGAGATTTCAGGTTTTATTTCTGGTCTTTTAGCTTCTCTGTAAGGTGAGGGCAACTGACTTAAGTAAGGTTTTAAGTAATCTCCTGGCGTTAAAGTCGATTCTAATTGCTCTTTGATAGCATCATAATTATCATTGAAGTTTCTTAATACCTTTGTAGCTAGATTTTTAGCCCTATCGTCTGATGTTAATGGCTTTCTTGGTCTATCATCAAATTCTGAATATCTAGGTTTTTCTTCATTTCGGGCTGGATTTCTGGGCCTTTCGTTATCTAGATTAGTTCTAGGTTTCTCTGTAGTAATTGGTCTTAGCCCTTCATTATTGGTTGTTGTTTTAGGTGCTTCATCTGTAGTGACTGGTTGCCGTGGCTTATCTTTTATCGCTTCTAAAAATTGATCTCTATCATACGTGGTTGTTTCGCGAGAGTTAGTTGTTGTAAGAACAGTCGTCGTTGATGGTTCTTTAATTTCTGCTGGATTGGATTCTATTGGTTCTTTTTTATCTTTTCCTTCGTATTCTATATCTTCTTCGTCATAATATTCGTATTCTTCTTCGGGGACAGTAGTTGTGCTTGGTTTTTCTGTTGCGATTGTTGTTGTCACCCTTTCTGTTGTTGTAAGACGTTCCGTTGTTGTAGGTTTTTCTGTTGTTGTTGTAGTAGTCTTCCTTTCAGTTGTGGTAGTAGTAGGCTTTGACGTAGTAGTAGGTTTTGGTGTAGTCGTAGTGGTAGTTGTAGTTGAAGTCGTAGTAGTAGAAGTGGTAGTAGGTTTAGGGGTGGTGTTAGGGGGTAAACGGAGATTTTTTCCAGCTACCGGTTGTAGTCCTCTCGGGAGATAAGGACTCCCACCCCTAGACGGTAAAAAAGGCCGTCTAATTACTTTAACTCCAGGCCTTACTTCTTTTACTTTGGCCGTTACATCTTCATCAAAATTTTTTCTTGGTCTGTCTGCAATTTTTTCTTCATAGTAATAATCGTCATCTTTAGATCGAGTTGGTCGTTCTTCGTTCCCTCTTTGGGCGTTTTTTTGAGATTTTGCTGGTGGTTCGTAATAATATTCCTCTTCGTCATAGTCTATTGGTTTTTTCGGTTTCTTTAATTTCTCAGCGGGACTCGTGAAATGTGGTCGTGTGGGCTTAAATTTTTCTTTTTCTACGGTTTCAAGTTTCGGCCTTTGCTGTACTGAGCTTGTTTTTGCAGAAGGCAAAGGTTTCCTCGTATCATCTTCTTCGTAATCATCATAATATTCATCATCAGCTTTTGGAGGGGCCTTAGTTGTAGCTACAGGAACATAATCATACTTATCCTTTTCATTAACGGGTACGGGTCTTTTTATTTTTGGTGGTGGTCTAGGTTTACTAAAAATTCCGCGACCATTTGGTTTGACCATCGGTTGTCCTTCAGAAGCTGTGGGAACTTGACGTTTCTCTTCAGTTCTATCTTCACTTTCATAATTTTTTTCGGGTTTTAAGTAGGGCCTTTCATCTCTACCTCTAGACCGAAAACGGTCTCTAGATCTTGTATTTTCTGGCGCCGTTGTATCATCTCTAAAAGGCCTTCTTTCATCTCTAGGTTTAATTTCGTCTTTAGGCCTTATTTCATCCCGAGATCTAATTTCATCCCTAGGCTTTATTTCATCTCTTGATCTTACTTCATCCCTAGGTCTTATTTCGTCTCTTGACTTAAACTCATCTCGAGATCTGATTTCATCTCTAGGTTTTATTTCATCTCTGGACCTAATCTCATCTCTGGGTTTTATTTCATCCCTTGATTTAACTTCATCCCTTGGGCTTATTTCGTCTCTAGTTCTTACTTCATCCCTAGGTCTTATTTCGTCTCTTACTCTATCATCATCTCTAGGCCTACCTACCTTACCTCTCGGTCTGAATTTAGCACCTCTAGGTGTTTCTTCTTCTACCTCATCCGGCACGTATCTTTCTTCTTCTTCGTCACGTCGGCCAGGTCTTCTACCACCTTTATACGGTCTTCTTTCTTCATCGTCATAAGGTCTTCGGTTGTCGGAATACGGTCTTTTACTGGGTCTTGGTCTATCGTATGATCTCCTATCTTCATAATCTTCATCAGGTTCGTCGCGAGGTCTTGAACGTGTTTCATATCTGAAAGAATTATTATTTTGTTTTTCATCTTACTTTATTGAACTTGACTTTTATTTAACTATTTTAAACTTGTTATGGTTATTTTTGCCTAATATTGATGCAATACATTTCAGTGTTGTTTCGTCTGCAAAATGAATAGTCGAATAAAACGTAAGCAATAACCTCCGTGGCGCAGTGTTCATAATTCATATTAATCCATTACCTGGTCTGGCCTGGTGGGAGGCTTCAGCAGTGGCTAGTTAGCGTTCCGGTACGATGGTTCCGGTACGATGCCGTGTTGAAACCGAATAGGGGTATGGGTTTAATATAACTGCCATGCCCCTAACAGGTTAGCCCGCTACCATCTTAGACTGCATCATCACTTAGCATCAGGTGAAATCGCAGTCAAGAGCTAACTTGTAGTGTATTAAAAAACAAATAAGGAGTACAAACCTGTCCTCGTAGTCATCAACTGGTCTTCTTTTGCCTGGTCTAGCACGTGGCCTATTCCTTCTGCCTCCCCTGAAAAATTAAATAATATGACTTTTAGGTACCTATTTATAATATATTTTTTTAAATTTCATTTTAAACAATTTTATTGCATAAAAAAGAACAATTAGAAAGGACATAATAATATAAAACAAGTAAAAACAATAGGTGACCTTATCACTAAAGTGATCTCTGCCAGGCAACCTACGCTAATGAACCAATTATTACTTTATTATCTCATAATTTAAAATAAATAGTGGAAAAATACCATTGGATGAATCAAATATAATCAAATATAAATATTATAAATGCGAAAGTTTGGATGGATGCATGGATGTATGGATGTATGGATGTTTGTTACTCAATCACGCCCCAACAGCTGAACGGATCTGGATGAAATTTGGCACAGAGATAGATTATAGTCTGGAATAACACATAGGCTACTTTTTATCCCGGAAAATTAAAGAGTTCCCGCGGGAACCGAAAAACCTCAATCCACGCGGACGAAGTCGCGGGCATCAGCTAGTAGGTCTATAAAATATTGTTGAATTTTGTAGACTCAATGATTGAAAAATATATGAAACGTTTTTTCTCTAAAGAATTATAGCGCAACTGTGATAGTTCCTCCAAAGGTTATGAGGTGGTATGCTAATGTCCATACTAATCCATACTAATATTATAAATTAAAAAGTGTGTCTGTTTGTCTGCTACGCTTTCACGGCCCATCTGTTCAGCTGATTTTGCTGGAATTCGGTATAGAGTTAGTTTGTACTTTGTAGGTATCCCGGGAAAGTACATAGGCTACTTTTAATCCCGGAAAATTAAAGAGTTCTTGCGGGAAACAAAAATCTCAAACCAGGCGGACGAAGCAATCATCAATATCTAGTAGAGAATATGTCAACATGATTGTAATATGTTGAATGAGCATTCTATTCTATAAACAAAATTCCACAACCTATTTTAAACTTGCCTTTACACAAGTTTAAGAAATCCATTAAAGGTATGAAAGAAAGAAAGAAAAAACATTTATTTTCAAATTGTGCCATACATTACAAGCATACCTACCTAAAGAGGTAGATCACCCCTGCACCTCAACGATCTAAACAAGATCTAGAACCTAAACAACAACGATGAGGCGCAGGGATGAACCATGCATGCTATCATATCATGCATGCTCCTGAAAAAAGCTTATGCAAGCTGTTGAAGGATAAGTAAATGATAAAAGAGCATAGAGCATAGATATAGATGCTGAGCCTGGACCATTTTTCGGGTTGTGCAGTGTGCTATGCGTGATGCGTAGGTATGCTTGTTATGTATGGCACATTTTGAAAATAAATGTTTTTTCTTTCTTTCTTTCATTTGACTCGTTCCAGCAATGCTAAGGACAGCGGTTACTTATGTATCTACACATTGATGAAATTGTAAAGATTTTTTTTCAAAAGTGCAACCACCGAGTTCCCTGCTGGTTCTTCTCTTGTCATTCCGAACCTGTGGTAGATTCACTCGACTATTCAAACGCACTTGTCAAAGTCAACTTGAATAAAAATAAGTGTGAATTGCACACACAGCAGAAGTGAAACTTCAAAAAAAGTGGCCTACGAGAGAATGAGAAAAATATAACTGTAGATATTATAGCTCATTCTCTCGCAGGCTAAATTCTATTATGAATACGTTTGTCTCTTTTTAGTGTCGCTTTTTCGTTTCATCGAATTTTCAAATCACAACGATTCTAAAGAAATTTCAATTCAAAAGATTTAAATTTGAATTTGAATAATCAACATACCTTTCTTCATAATCATAATCATCCCTAGGATAGTAATATTCATCGTCGTAGTAATCGTAGCGGGGGTTGGGGCGGCGCCGGCCGGGGCGCGGGGGGCGGGCCGTGGTGGTGGTAGTAGTTGTTGTCGTGGTGGTGGTGGATGGCGGTTCTGTTGAGGCGGATTTGTAGAGGGCTTCGTTTCTGGAAAAAAAAGTACAATGTTTTTTGATTAATTTTGACAACCTTTTCGGCTCAATCGTTCAGCGTTGTGGACTTATAATCGAGGTCATATGGGTTCGATCCCCAGCAGGGTAAATCATACTAATATTATACCACTCATGCACTTGCTGTCTAAAATTAAAATTAAAATATAAACCTTAAAACTAAGGTATTAAAGTTTAATTACGAATGTAGTATATTAATTGTATTTAAAACCTTTTGTCTTCGTAACAACGCGAGCATGTCGGCGCGGAGCATGTCGCATGTCGGTGACGCGAATCCACAAGTTTACCCCCTACCAAAAAGTGCCCAACGCGGCTAAAGAAGTTTTCACTTCAAAAAAAAGGTAAACTGCCAGCGTTATTTTTACGTGATGGGGCCTGTAAGTGTCTACGACTGGCTTTACCTGCTAAACCAGTTGGCTGAGTTCTTGCAGTCGACCTCGGAGACGAATTGGCAGATGAAAGTACTCTGATCGAAGGCTGTGTAGTTCGCGCAGAGGAAGTCGTATCTGGTGCCGAAGAGGCAGTGGTGGTATACCTGGAAAGTGACAAATAGACAGAGGTCAGCATTTGTTCGGGCCCGGTATAGTCCCACCGATTTATCTGAACATTTGAACAAATTTTATAAGTGGAAAGTGCTAGGAAAGTTTCTAAACTTACTTTTCTCAAACATGCTTGGAAATTTGAGCATTATTTTGACAAACTTCTTCGAGATAAATCGAAATTGCTGTACTGGCCAAATACATGCGAGCAGCGGCCGGCAAAAGTTGTATGAAAATCCATATCTGTCGTGGTTTAGTGGCCAAATAAATTACATAGTAAATTCATATCTGTCGTGTAATTTAAAAATGGGACGATCTTTTACTCCGAAACATGGCAACCAAGGAGGTAACTTATCAAAGGTTTTATTTAAATTTCGAACTAGCTTGCAAATAGAGAGCTGTTTATTGAAAAAAAAAAAAACAAATGAACGCTAACGCGGGAAAAATTATTGTTGTCCGTGTTTCGTCATTGATTTTGAAATGTATTTGACAATATGAGTTCAAGTGAAGATATTGAGTGTGATGAACTTACTTTTTATAAATAAAAAGTTCTGTCTAGGTACTACTTAGTTTTAATTTCCGCGCATTATTTGAGAAAACTACTATACAAGCCTTGGCCACAACTAGGCATTGATGGACTCAATGCCTGTTTTGCTGGCCGCTGCAGTAATGTACTATAAATACTATATCAAAAATTGCGGGACCGGCAGGATTTGAATCTGGAAATCGCGCCCGGAACGCCTAAGTTGACCGCTAGGCCACGGTTCTCTTACCAGCAGGGCTAGCATGGGCCGGAGATAAAAAATTTATCCCCCGATTTTATCCACTGACAAGAGATAAAATTAACTTATCCACTTCTCAGACACTCTCAGAGCACGGCAACAGGGGAGAGGAGAAGGTTATCCCCGTTTAACATTTCACGGGGACTCGGGGGACTATTTATCCACCGTTATTTAGCGTTTTTATTTATTTATTTAGGAATAAAATTTTTATCCTTTCCTCGGGGAGAAAGTTGTCTCGGCCCATGCTAGGGGGGCAGTGCCAAAATTTGAGATATATGCATCTTAAATCCAGTCTTTTGACTGTTTATGCCATATAGTAGCGATATATTGCAATATAGAATCAGCCAGCGTTCTTGCCACCATTCCGCGCGGGCATGATTTACTCAATACTAGATGATACCCGCGACTTCGTTCGCATGGATTAAGATTCTTGACTCCCGCGGAAACTCCCTAATTTTTTTTAAAAGTAGCCTATGTCCTTCCCCGGGATACAAACTATCCCCATACCAAATTTCATCAAAATCGGTTAAACAGATGGGCCGTGAAAGCGTAGCAGACAGACAGACACACTTTCGCATTTATAATATTACTAGCTAATGCCCGCGACTTTGTCTGCGTGGAATAGGTTGTTTTAATTCCAACGGGAACTCCTTAATATCTCCTCCTCGTATCCTCGTATTATCTCCTCCTTAATATCGGGTCTTCGACTCGTCCGACGACGATCCGTGGCTCTGTTGCGGTGATTGAAGGACAAACCAACAAACCAATAAACCAACAAACATACAAACTTTCGCGTATATAATATCTAGTATTATTATGGAAATTGGGTTAAAATAAAAGATTTACCTGACATTTATGAGGTATAGAAGCGTAGAATCCATCATGGAGTCCGTCGCACTTGAAATCCATGGTCTCCGGAGGGGGCACAGTCGCGTAGAAGGGGTATTCCGATAGGTTGTACCCGTTGAGCTCCCGGGGCAAGTTGGGATCATGGATGTAGTCGAGTTGGGGTATCCCCGTCAACTTCGTTGAATTGGAGGCTTCTTCCTCGCCAGTCGGTTCAACCTGGAATTAAAAAGCTATGAGATTAGTTTTAATTAGATTGACTTAATTGGGTATTTGACTTAATTGTGTATTTGACAATTAGTCAAATCAGCAACTGTTTTTCAAAGTCAAAATGCGTACTTAGTATGGGATTTTGTATGAAATATTGAATAGTGACGTCATCAAAGTTCGACGCACTTTTTTACTTTAATCGATAGTCATGGGGGATGTAGATATTAGGACTTTTGGGAGCTCCTCTATTTAATAATTAATCACTAAAAAATAACTTATTTGAATAGTTGTCAAACGTTTCACTCCGACACCGGAGCATCTTCAGGAGATGTTTGAGAATATCGCAAGCTGCAAGTGCAAGGTACTATTAAATCCAAACACGGTTTATCCATTTTAATACTTTAATTAGCAATTATTTACACAGACACACGTCAATAGCGTTACGCCATAGTCATTCCTTCACAGAGCAGTGCTGCCACTCTACAAAACCATTGCAGGGATACCATACATAAATTGTATTTAGCTTTCAATCTAACAGTTCGGTCATCCTGACCCAAACTTCGTCCCGAAGTATACATAATTTGAACACTTAATTAAAATCACGATGATTGCTGATGCTACTCTGCCATTTGTAGTATTAACGCTGGCCTTTAACGCCTGACACTCCAATGTTAAAGCACTGGCATTATAAACCTTAGCCAAGTACAGTTGCATCAACAAGACTATGTTTTAGGGTAAAAGAGCATCAGTCTCCATCGTCTTTTCGCGTTACAAAACATCACCTAATGAGTAAATATGGATTTATCACCCATGACACATCTCATCATATTATTCTAACTCTGGTGAATTTACGTGTAGCTATACTGAAGTAACTGAATTGCCATATTTCACAAACAACAAAAGCTTCCTTCAAACACATGTTCATTTTGTAAACATAAACTTATTCAGAAGTAGCTTTCCAGCATTACACAGAGTTTTCCGTTAATTACCTAAGCGCATAATATTATAAGTAATCATTTCCCGTTACTCATTTTGGGTAATCCTATGCAACTCAATGACAATAATTAATCCTTAGGTAGTGATTAGTGATAAATGAGAAACGAACTTTAACTTTGTCTGATCAATAACATCAATAACATCATACCATTGCTAACTCTTAACCCAAAGTTTCAATTGTATAAGTAATTCGTAACAATTTCGACATTCTCACGGAGATGAGAACACAATCATTTGATTGAATGATAAATAAGATTCTTATAGTCTACTGGTGTACACCTATAATTAGTTTTCCTATGAGTATACTCATGTTCACTTTGTTACTTTCCAGAATGGTTATTATTACTCACTTGTTACAGTTAATTATACTTTCCTCTTTACACATGGCATAAATGACAAATACCTTCTCTGTAAGCCGCCAGGCTAGCTTATGTTACAATTCATCCCCAGAACTTTATCTGACAATCGGTTACAATTGGTTACAAAACTCAATAAAACCCGAATACCTGAGCTACGTTCTCTACAATGAGCCATTTTGTATACTTTGCACATGCTCCATCTTTTGAGCAAATCTCTAGTTCCTAATTTCATTTGAAATGTTGAAGTTTCAAAAGCACCTTATTCCCACCGGAAGAATAGATTTACCTTATACCGTGGCCCTGCATTGTATTGTTCGTTTTAACTTAACACAACAGGCAACTCAACTGCCCGGTAATGCCTTCATCAGCTCTTGCCAAATTTCAACGTTTCGTAAAACCGAACTCAAATGTTGATACTGTTCAATACAATATACTTTGGCATCTGCTTGGAAACTTATATCATTTGGATTTGTGCAGTCGTGATAATGTGGTGAAAACGTATATAATATAATATAATATAGTATAATATCATATGTAAATATAATATAATGTTAATAAAATATAAATGTGTAATAGTGTACACCTACTTGGTTGTTCAATATTTTGGTAATTTACTTTTCACTGTTCCTCCTCAATCTAATTATGGTATTCATATCACTTTTATGAATGAATATCCCAAGGAACATCATAGAGCGAGTCTCTTTACAAGATAAGTAAATCTCTTTACACGATATTTTGTTACATCGCTCAACCTGCATAGAAATATTGTTACTCTCACATGAATCTTAGTGAACTCCAAATGGCATCAAAACATAACACCGATATAAATCGCGTCCCGTAACTTGACCCAAAATGGCGGTCGTCCGCGCAGGTACATCGTACTACAGAACTATGGTATGGAACGTATGGTAACGTGCGGCCCCTCGCGGCGCACCTCATAACGCACATCATTTGACACCCGAAATGTGTTACTGTGCATAGCTCAACTTACGCGGCGGTTATATTACTTGTTTGCCACTCAGTGCCTCGCATTTAAAACAATAGTTGATATCAGTGGATATCATCTGCGTATTTTACAGACCTATTAAGCCTTTATGTCACCTAACCGTGACACTCACTGAACATCATCTTCATTGCGCTTTCGCCTGAAAGCGGCTGAAAAGCAGAAAACAGCTGTTTTGCTACTTAAATATTATCATGCCCCCAACGGCGAGTAATAGTTTACCTGTACTAATCTGGCTAGCCCCGCGGGCAATTTACCTAAGCTTTGCTTTATTTTGCAACTCTCGCTACCGAAAATCGAAACGTAGCAGCCCCGCAGGCTAGACTTTCGAAGTCTACTGGCACCATGGCCCCTATTTTCCACACCAGCGATATATTAAAAATGTTGTAAAATATAAGAGGTACGGAATTGACTTACGTGAGCGGTGAGCCCCACGGGCAAGGAACAACCTCATGAGTTATGCGATCAGCGTACAGCTCCACTGGTAACTTACTAGTGATTCACCATCTGCTCATCAGAATCCGATAGGCTTTACAGTCCCAGCCCCGAGGGCGCTAATGTCCACACTTGAAAGTATATCATATAAGCCCCGAAGGCGAGGTGTGTCGGCCCCGAAGGCAAGGTTCATCGGCCCCGAAGGCAAGGTATGTCGGCCCCGAAGGCAAGGTTCGTTAGCCCCGAAGGCAAGTGCATTGGCCCCGAAGGCAAGTGCGTTGGCCCCGAAGGCAAATGCGTAGGCCCCGAAGGCAAGTGCGTAGGCCCCGAAGGCAAGTACGTAGGCCCCGAAGGCAAGTACGTAGGCCCCGAAGGCAAGTCCATTGGCCCCGAAGGCAAGTGCGTAGGCCCCGAAGGCAAGTGCGTAGGCCCCGAAGGCAAGTGCTGTAACACATAACACATAATGTAACTCCTCAGGCATGTTCTATCAGCTGTGTGCCCTACAAGCTGATCCGTTACGCAGTAGGCATACGCTATACATACTGCAGCCCCTTAAGGTATGCGCTCTGTAGGCCCTTTAGGCATATTTTGAAACTGACCAGTAGCCCCGCAGGCATATGCATGAATTGGCACTGAAGCCCCTTAGGCGTGTCTTACCACTGTGCCATAGGCCCCTGTTAGGCATTTCCCTGAAACTAATCTGCAACCCTGCAAGTCAATGTATTAGTGTGTACTGAAGCCCCTAAGGCATGTCACATTTACTGTTCTGTACTCTGCACTGTTCTGCCGTGCAGCCCTGCGCTAATATGCGTTAATTTGTATGAAAGCCCCTTAGGCATGTGACATATACAGTAAGTGTACCCCACTTTAGGTATTTAGCTAAAACTGATCTGCTGTGCAGCCCTGCTGGCGCATGCATCACTTTGTTCTGAAGCCCCTCAGGCATGTGACATTTACAATAAGTGTACTTCATCTTTAGGTATTTTCCTGAAGCTGACCCATGGCCCCGCAGGCATATTTATTTCTATTTTGTTTTTACCTCAACAAAAATCAAACCAAAATATCACAAATGAGTCACTCCCAAAATACCATTATGTTCTCATATTATACACCCTGTTCATCTCCACCATATGAATTATTTGCAATATTATCATTACCGGTCCACCAGTACCATTCCACCCCGACATCCTCTTTATGTTATTTTTCTCCAGAGTAACATTTAAGTCTTTATTCAACAGCCGGGCTTTAGCTCCCAAATTCATAAGAAACAATTTTACTCTTCTCAGACCAGGGCGCGTTTGGAACCCTCGTAACTTTAGTTTTAAGATACCTATGTTAATCATCGCCACCACGTCTTATACTTTGTATACTTGACGTTCATTAAGTGTACTGTGTAAGTACCAACTTTGAATAAATATATTTTGACTTTGACTCTTTAACTATAAAAGTTAATGCCTCATCCTTGAAACTCCTTGCACCATATAAGATGACTATATATAAATCTCCTTGCACTAAAAGGTGCCATTGCCTTTTACAAACTTGCCAATCTCCTTTATTTTCCCTCAACAACAATGATAATTTCCCATTTCCAAAAATTTGGCATCCTCCTTTATTTTTTCCTCTAAACAAAATGATGACTTTCCTTTTGCAACAATGGACATTATCCTTTATGTTTCCATTCGTTTTTGCCACTTATCCTTTTTGACTAAAGAGTCATCATCCATTACAATTAAATTGGGTTTTACCAAAATTACCACTTGGTTCCTTTTTTTTTTCACTTACTTGTACATAACTGCAAGATATGCAACCCCGACTCGGCCCATATGTTATATATACATCATTCCATACTATTGTTATTTAAGGTGCAGGTTAGGCAACCACCATAACATAATATGCCACTAGGTCTTGGTCTTGGCCAGAGAACATTG
This sequence comes from Erebia ligea, assembly GCA_917051295.2. Lineage (NCBI taxonomy): Eukaryota > Metazoa > Arthropoda > Insecta > Lepidoptera > Nymphalidae > Erebia > Erebia ligea. The sequence continues at coordinate 911,147 of OU785246.1, forward strand.
CGAAGACCACACTAAAACTCAAGAATTAATTTATTAATTACACCTGTAAAATTAAAAAATATTATTATCTTGGCAAAACCTCGGCTATCTTAACAGACATTAGCCCGTACACAGCACCATAACCATGGTACCCCAGGTGTGAGTACAATCACTGATGTGATATCTCTCTTTTCCTTCAGTCTCTCCGCATAATGAGAAATCATATGCTCTATCAGGCAATAAAGCACACCGCTCCAAACAGCTACTGTGAATCACTTGACATACAACAGACTCATTAAATACTTAATAAAGTTAGTCTACCTGGGTCTCGAAACCCATCATATCACCATCATCATAATTTACACCCAAATCCGCTAACCCATTCTTCATCCAGGCAGATTTGATATTATTTCAATTCACATTTTCCGAACAAAGGTACCTATCTATGCCACCCAATATTTATATATAATGTACTTACTCAATTATATACTTTAGCCCTTCAAACATGTATAGCTCTGATATTATTTATACTAAACGGCTAAACTGTACCTTACTTATTATTTTAACTGGGTATCCGTTCACTCTACAAATGCAATTTTCACTTGTAAGGACCTTTAATGGGTTATACTTGCTTTATTGGAATGTATAATATTACAGTTACTTTTGACCTCTGTTCATTTACTCAAACAATATTAGGTATATATGATTCACATAACTCTCAGAATAAATTGAATATTCACTATCAATTTAGGTACAAGATTATCAATTAAACTAATTTCCAACTAAATAAATTAGTAAATACCTCTTCAATAAGTTACATAATACTTATACCATGTTATGTAGTCGACCAACTACCATACCAACCTATTATAGCTTTGACTTAACTCTTTAAATATCTCATAGGTAGATCATGTTATGAACTACCTACCAGTGTAATTCACTATGATCTTTCACATAAAACTTAGATACTTAAGTACTTAATGTAAGCAAGTACAACCTGCAAATACTTACTTATCTCCCTCTGTAGGTATGGTCTATCTATTTATTATACTAGTTATCTTTAGACCTTTAGCCCGCCAACCCGCATTGGATCAGAGTGGTGGGTCTAAGCTCTAATTCCCTCTCTCCTATGAAAGTGAAGGCCTGTGCCCAACAGCGGGACGTTAATGGGCTGTAGTCATAATGGTAGATACCTTTATAACCTTTAATCATTTCTTTCAAATAAATATTTTAATAAACTCACCGTTTCCATGTACCCTACACACAGTACCACTAGGTAGGTCTCTCTCCAGGCACTTTACATGCTGAATGGAATTGATATACTTAGTAGTAAAACCTCATACCTCATTGACCTTTGGTAATTTGTATGCAAGTACTTGATAAGTACTAACTATTCCATTGATACCTCTTTTTAAGTTTTCCATGCCAACTTTCCAATGCAATTCCGATTGCCAACCCACGTAGGTATTTATGTACTTACGATCATTTCACAATACGAGTTTTAGCACTCATTAATTATCCTTCTTGTATTTTATAGTTCAACCTTCCGTCATGACAACAATTAATAATTCTTTTCTTTTTTTTTTTTGCTTCACGTATTACGTCACGGTCATGGCGTCATAACATCTTGAATTACAATTCGTACCATTTTCAGGATAGGTCCGGATAAACAATTAATTAGCACGTGAAATACATTATCCCTCTTCTGAGATATTAAATCCAAACACGGTTTATCCATTTTAATACTTTAATTAGCAATTATTTACACAGACACACGTCAATAGCGTTACGCCATAGTCATTCCTTCACAGAGCAGTGCTGCCACTCTACAAAACCATTGCAGGGATACCATACATAAATTGTATTTAGCTTTCAATCTAACAGTACACTGTACCACATAAATTTGCCTACTGTTGCGGATTATAGCGAATTAAATTTCTAGTTCCTTCATTATCATGGACTTCCGCAAAGTAACGCCTGCTTCTATCCAATAAAAGGAAGTAAGCCTAAAGAAAAAGCTAATAATGATAATCAAAACCCGGCTGAGTTTGTTGTGGGCTCTTCTCAGACTAGGGCGCGTTTGGAACCCTCGTAGTATTAGTTTTAAGATATCGTTATTGATTATCACTATTATGTTTTTTTTATTTTATGTTTTCGGACGTCAATAAGTGTATAGCCTAAATTGAATAAATAAATATTGAATAACAAAATAGGACTTACTCGTAACTAGTTATGTAGACTAATAAATTAATATTAATTAATTAAATACAAATATGTTGTACATAATTGCTCGATGAACATTACCTTTTGAAGGCAAAAGAAAATACCGGAAACTGCAACTTTTAATCGAACAGGAAATTATTCGGAATCCTACTTGTTATCAAGGTTAGTCGGTTTTATATTTCCTCTCTAAATATACTATGATTTATAATATTATTTATTATTTATCTTTTTTATAATGAATGAAAATGAAATTTATTGGTATAAATATTCGTCTAATATCTATTCTCGCTGGATTACGATCAATCAAATGCGACTGCGACTCTCCGGCCCCCCGATTATCAAACGTTAAAGATTTTCGTCAAAGTAAAATAAACCATGACAACATTGAATTAGAGGTCAATTTCGTCTGCCCATTCTTATACGTTTAGGGTATCGTACATACCTAAACGTATAAGAATGGGCAGACGAAATTGAGCTCTAATTCAATGCAGTTATGGTTTATTTTACTTTGACGAAAATCTTTAACGTTTGATCGGACATTCTTACATGATGGGGGGTCGTCCGTCCAGCGAGTAGGGGGTCTGCCAACGCTGCGCTTTCCAGTGCGTGGTCGCCACTCCAGCACTTTGGGACCCCAACGTCTATCGGTTCTTCTAACTATATGCAAGGTTTTGTCCATAATGGCCGGCTGGGCAGGTCTGGCAAAAAAATAGGAAGATCTTCCTCCGGGCTGGTGTTGCGCCCGGGGACCTTTCTGGTCCGACCGTTATAAGTTTGAACGGTCGATATATAGTGCTATTCTCAGAAAACTTCGATATCGTGATTTAGGCATGTATGTAACTTATAAGTTATCATAAGGTCTGCACCCTTACGCAGTCGAAATTCCGCGGGCTCGTACGAAGCGATTTGCTTCCTCGTTTCTAATTCGAACCGCTAGGATATGGAATGCCCTTCCGGCTTCCGTTTTCCCCTCCTCTTTTAATATAGAGCGCGCTCCACCTTAGGCTGCATCACCACTTGCAACCAAGTCTGATTGCAGCCAAGCGCTGGCCTAAACATTTAAAAAAAAAAAAGTTTTCAGTCGAGTATCTTTATAGCGCCATCTAGTTTACACAGTTATACCGCCATTTGACGGTCGCCAGAGCCTCGTGAGGTTGACTGTTTGTAGATGGAGGTGCAATCCCTTACCCCCCAACACGTCCCCTTACATTTGCAAAATTTGCAATGATAAAACTTAGACCAAAGGGTTCTGGAATCGTCCATATATTGTTACATTATTGTTGACTTACGTGTTTTTTAATTATGGTGCGTGACGTCAAACTGACATTTTGAGTAATATTGCTTTAAGCGTTGGCAGTATGACCCCAGTTACAGTTTTATTATAAGCATAAGGATAGGTTGTCAAAATGATTACTGAAAGTTTACCTGAGCTTCTTCATCAGTTCCCGTGGGTTCTTCCTCAGGGGCTGCGGTGGAGGTGGTGGTCTTCGCGTGGATCAGAGACGTGGCGCGAGCTGCCGACGTGGCGGGGACGTCCGCTGAGAGGATTGCCAGGGCTACACCTGGAACGTGACAATATCCAAACTAAAAATCCATAAAACTAAGGGCTGGCTCATTTTTTGCGCAAAGAATCAGCCTGGCTGTGCAGCGTGGAAATGCAGTCAGCATTCTTGCATATTAGTTAGCCCTACGTACACCCTTAGCCCTTTGTCGCTGGTTTTAAATCCTATATATAACTTAGTTGCCTCTGCCTGGTAGAGATACAAAGCGATAGGGCCGCCAATTGTAGCGTCTTTTATTTTTATTTGTGACTAGATGATTCCCGCGACTTCATACGCGTGCATTAGATTTTTTTGATTCCCGCGGCTTTGACTCTTTAATTTTCCGGGATTAAAAGTAGCCTATTTCTTTCCCCGGGATACAACCTACCCCTGTACCAAATTTCATCAAAATCGGTTGAACAGATGAGCCGTGAAAGCGTAGCAGACAGACAGACAGACAGACAGACAGACACACTTTCGCATTTATATTAGTATGGATAGTATGGAAGTACGGATATGGATTACCTATTTCTGTTTTGGTGTATGCAGAATATTTTATTCATTCATTCTTGCCACCATTCCACGCGGGCATAATTTATACAGTAATTAGGTACTTTAGGCTAGCTAGCTTTAAGTTCTATTGTATTGATTTCAAAAAAATGACACCAAAAGCATACTAAATGGAATTTCAGAAAATTCCCTGTAGGGGTGGAATTTCCAAAATTCTAGGTCTATATGCCGATACGCAGGAGATATTATAATGCACAAATATTTGTGCATACACAGTTGAAATCCTTATTCCCTCATTTATACGGAAAACTAGCTTCTGCCCGCGACTTCGTCCGCGTGGACTACCAATTTCGAACCCCTATTTTGCCCCCTTAGAGGTGGAATTTTCAAAAATCCATTCTTAGCGGAGGCCTACGTCATTGGCCAAATTTCAGCCCGATCCGTCCAATGGTCTGAGCTGTGCTTTGATAGATCAGTCAGTCAGTCAGTCTTTTCCTTTTATATATTTAGATGTGCCTGACTGTCTGTTACGTTTTCACGGCCTATCTCATCAACCTTGTGGCGGTCTTCGCAGTGCGCACATAACCCAATAGATGGCATTACTAGTACGATGCATCCGAACACGAAGAGCCCAACTCACGATTACGAAGTTTTCTCTGAATTACGCTATATACTCGTATACGACCTCCAAAGATGAACGGTCGGACCAGTGGTCCCCGAGCACAACACCCGCTCGGAGGATGATCATCCTATTGTTACGGTCGAGCCATATCTGCACCTGTTCCCGTACAATCGTTCATTATATCAACTCGTTCCAAGGTAGAATCCATTTTGCAATAAATACAACATTTAGAATAAGCTTTTGATCCTTAAACTGGTGATTTGTAAATATCAACAAAAAAAATCAAACAAAATAGAGAACATCTTAACATGGTTGAGTACACAGATCAGAGATTCTCTTATCTGTGGTTGAGTAGCTATAGGATTAAAATAGAAATATCTATATTGTCACTGGAATAGCTACGACGCCTTTGGTTGAACCGTCAATACCAATCATCAATCTCAGTCATCATCATTAATATAACATTCCGGTGTTGGGGAAAATGTACGAGAATTCCGATAAATTTAACTAGAGAACTTTGTTTTGTTTCGAGGACACGAAACGAAATTTTGGACGAAATTCGGTTTAGAGATAGTTTGAGTCCCGAGGACGCACATTTTTATCCTGGAAAATTAATGATTACCCGTGGGAATCAAAAACCTTAACCCGCGCGGACAAGCATATTGTGCAAAATAAACATTTAATTACAAATCTACTACATTACTATGTAATCTAAATAGGTAAATAAACTATGTATAAGCAAGCAATAAGTTAAATTAATATTTAAAACAGGTCCCAGTCAAAAACCCTGACATTCTTATTAAAACTTAGTAAAATCGAACAGGTATCAAATTATATATAGGTATTCTTAATGCCAATAACCTTGGGTTTATACAAATCTTCGGTTGGATTACGAGAAATCGTTCAATAACTTAAGATTTTGAGGCTATAGGGAAAATTTTATGAGGTGACCAAGAAATATAAATGACTAGCTGATGCCCGCGACTTCGTCCGCGTGGTTTAAGTTTTTTTTTGATTCCCGCGGGAACCCCTTAAGTTTCCGGGATAAAAAGTAGCCTATGTCTCCTGGTCCTCAACTATATCCCTGCCAAAAATCACGTCGATCCGTTGCTCCGTGATTGAAGGACAAACCAACAAACAAACACACTTTCGCATTTATAATATTAGTATGATTTATTTTTTATTTCACGTAGGACAACTTGTGTCACTTATGATAAGTCAAGACTGAAGACTCTACCACCGGTTCGGAAAATGTTATACTGAGAAGAGTCGGCAAGAAACTCGACAGTTGTTCTTTTCTTAAAAAGAAAAATGTTACAGTAAGTAAACAATACAACACATACGTTACGTAACAAGTATTACACTGACTTGTGGGATAATGGATACGAGGGAAGTTGCTTCTATGCAACTTTTAGACAGATTTTTCCCGCGAGATTGTCCGTCTAGATTTTGAAGCTTAAGCCGTGCCTAGTTACCACTCTACCGGCAAAGAAGAGGCGCCAAGCGATTTACGCCGAGCGTGCCGGTACGATGCCATGTAGAAACCGGGGTATGGGTGTTTTTTTATCCATTACAAGTTAGCCCTTGACTGCGATCTCACCTGATGGTAAGTGATGATGCAGTCTAACGGCCGAAATTAATAATCAATCTCTCTGTAATCTGTCGATAAGTTGCTAAGCAACGTTGTTTTTTGAAGAAAAGTACAATACAACTCTGGACAAATAACAACGTTGCTTGGTAACAAATCGACAGATTACAGAAAGATTGATTATTAATTTCGGCCGTAAGATGGTAGTGGGCTAACCTGTTAGGGGCATGACAGTTATATTAAACCCATACCCCTATTCGGTTTCTACACGGCATCGTACCGGAACGCTAAATCGCTTCGCGGCACGTCTTTACCGGTGACTTGAGTCACTTCGACTTCATTTTTCCGTGAGGTTTTCCGCGTAGATTTTAAAGACCCCCCTAGCGTAGTGGTCTTACAGTGGGAGGTCCCGGGTTCGATTTCCGGCAGGGTCAATTTACACTCTACCGGCAAAGAAGAGGCGCCTAGCAATTTACGCCGAGCGTTCCGGTACGATGCCGTGTAAAAACCGATTAGGGGTATGTAACTGCTGTCCCCTAACAGTTTATCCCGCTACTATCTTAGACTGCATCATCAGGTAAGATCGCAGTCAAGGGCTAACTTGTAGTACCACTATAGCCCATTAACGTCCCACTGCTGGGCACAGGCCTTCACTCTCATAGGAGAGAGGAAATTAGAGCTTAGACCCACCACGCTACTCCAATGCGGGTTGGCGGGCTTCAACGACTATTATCATGTTAGTGATAATAACCGGGACCGACGGCTTAACGTGCTCTCCGAGGCACGGGGGTGAAACACCGCCAACTTCCTAACTCCGGGCTAGTACTGAGAATTTCTAGTCAGAAAAACCAATACTTGTTATGGCCCGACCCGGGACTCGAACCCGGGACCTCATCAGCCGCAGTCGAACATGCCAAATCCTGGAACAGTCTCCGATCGCCATGTCGGAGGAAAAAAGGAAGGAACACATTAAAAAAAAAAAAAAAATAGAACATGCCAATCACTAGACCAAGGAAGCAGTCAGTCAAACTTGTAGTAGAATAATAAAACTAAAGAATTGTTAATATGTAATACAAAAGATGCACAAACGTGGAACTAATCAGACTTTTAACTTATGTCCAGCAATAAATCTATGCAATAAACTTGAAAACATGCAATTTGTATACAGTCATTTAAATAGCAATTACATATTATATCTAATGATATAAAATGTGTTTTTAGGGTTCCGTACCCAAAGGGTAAAAACGGGACCCTATTACTAAGACTCCGCTGTCTGTCTGTCTGTCTCCAGGCTGTATCTCATAAACCGTGATAGCTAGAAAGCTGAAATTTTCACAAATGATGTATTTCCGTTGCCGCTATAACAACAAATACTAAAAATTAAAAAAATGTATATTTAAGGGGGGTCCCCATACAATAAACGTGTTTTTTTTCGTATTTTTTTGCTCAATATTAAAAACGGTAACAGGTAGACGGTTCAAATTTTCACAGAATATTAACTTGTATATTACCTTTCAAAATAAATAATTAAATATCAATAAAGTAAATATTAAAGGGGGGCTCCCATACAACAAACGTAATTTTTATTTTTAATACGTCATAAATCGTAAAACTTACTACAGGTTTGTACGGAACCCTCGGTGCGCGAGTCCGACTCGCACTTGGCCGGTTTTTTTTTATAATTGGTTTTCTTAAAATCTCATCAAATGTCATGCCATTCCTAAATCCTTGAATTTTAACGAATTATATTTTTATGAAGTACTAGTCGTGTACATTATTTATGATGACAGTTCCGTTGGTCTAGTGGTTATCATGTGCGACTGCGGTCGACGAGGTCCCGGGTTCGAGTCCCGGGTCTGGCCATAACAAGTATTTGGTTTTTCTGACAGTAGATACGTAAGTACTATTATCTATTCTGTGGTATTAGCACAGAATAGGTAATAGTAGTACCTAAGTATTAGCCCGGAGTTAGGATATTGGCGCTGTTTCAACTCCGTGCCTCGGAGAGCACGTAAAGCCGTCGGTCCTGCGCCTGATCTCTTTCCGGTCGTGTCGGATTTTCCGTCCCATTATGAGAGTAAAGGAACAGAGAGTGACCTGTGTATGCGCACACTCTTGTGTACTATAATATCCCCCGTGCAGATGGCTAATCTCTTTGGAGACAGGCGGTCGAGGCCGAAATTCGGTCGGGAGGACATTATTTATTAATATGATTCTCAAAGATTCATGCGTTTATATCTTAGTACTTTGGCCTTTTAATTTGGGGAATCCGGGGTAGACTACTGTTCATATTTAAAACTAATTAATAATAAAAAAATACTTACAAAATAATGCGATCCCCAGCCATCTATGCCGAGATCGCTTCATTGTGTAACCTGTAACAAAAAAAAATACAATTAAAAAAAAACTTTATTTTGCTAGCTGATGCCCGCGACTTGAGGTTTTTTGGTTCCTTAATTTTCCGGGTAAAAAGTAGCCTATTCAACTTATAATTATTAATTTAAATTAATGATTAATTGTATGATAATGTAATGTTGATAATTATTGTAACAATTATATGAAATGCTAAAATTAATGTATATAAAGACGAATGAAGATAAATGAATGCAATAGAATAGACAAAATATATTTAGAATGTTTATTGAATGAATGAACTATATTTATGTATTGTAAATGAAATGCGTTAAATGTATGTTGTAACGTATTAGAAATAAATGCTTTATTTATTTATTTATGTGTTATTTCAAACTATAATCTATCTCTGTGACAAATTTCACCCAGATCCGCTCAGCCGTTCTGGTGTGACTGAGTAACCAACATCCATCAAAACTTTCGCATTTATAATATTAGTAAGTATAAGTATAGACCTGTATGGATTCACTACAGAGGAAGTGTCTATGTACTCGTACTTGATAAGTATACTTATTGAGGTTTTTTCAACAAACATACGGACAATACAGCCATAATGGCGTTTTTTACATGCTAATAGCGATTTGCGTCATTATTATAGCCTATTGTTTGAAAGCTTTTGAGTCTTTGTTTGCGACAAAAAACCTGCAATTGTATACAACAATAGACATTGCTATTAGGTAATACGCACTAAAATGGCATAACAGTATGTAACTGAGCTTTTAATGGTGCTCGAAATTTTGCTACCAAAAACGTGGTATTTCCTAAACATATGCAGAGCCAGCTTAAAAAAACTTTTCGGGTTCAAAGTATGTGAATGCAGGTCAAAATCTCAAAAGTTAAAAAGAGTCGAGAACGTTTTGTCGTGGCCACTATGATTAAGTTACGTTTCATTATTGTTGACTTTCGTGTTTAAGAATTATAATCCTTATTTTAGGAGCGTCAAGGTTTGTGACATCAAACTGACATTTTGAGTAATATTGCTTAACTATTGCTTTAAGGTTAGCAGTATGGCCCCTGCCCTTACTACTCCGACCAAAAAATCCATCCTATCTGTAATATAGGTTTATAATAACCAATCTGTAATAAGTATAGGTTTTTTCAGATATTTTTGAAGAGCTTGGTAGTAGTCATATTTTAATGATTGCCAGACTTTAGTGCGACTGTTTTTATTTTCAAAAAAAAACTTATTTTTATGTTTAAAATAATTATTATAAGTACGATGGAGATTTTGTTTATTAAATTTAGTAACAAGAAATAATTGGCGTTTTTAGCGACTGTTATATAATAGTTTTTCAAACTCAAACTCAAATTTGTTTACTTCTTGTAGGAAATAAATAATTCTTTTAATTTTGACTCTTCATTTTATAACAAAGCAGTACGAGCATCTATATATTGGTTAGATGAAAATTATGCAAGCATTTTCCAACTTTTTCTTCGTTAGGAGTGTCATCTTAAATTAAAATATCACGAATTGAAGATGTTACAAACAAAACTGTGTTGCCTATTAATAAGGCTTTTAAGAAACGTGATATGTTTTTAGGTCACCTTCAAACTGTTTATAGGTTTTACTAAATACCAGTTATCGAATTTAGAAAGGATCTTAAATAAAGTCAAATCAAAAATATAAACTCAGTTTATTCTATGTCCTAGTTTAAAAAAAAGTAGTTTAAATTTTTTTAAAACATAAACAGATTAGCTGATGCCCGCGACTTCGTCCGCGTGGTTTAAGTTTTTTCGATTCCCGCGGGAACTCCTTAATTTTCCGTGATAAAAAGTAGCCTATGTGCTATTCCAGACTATAATCTATCTCTGTGCCAAATTTCATCCAGATCCGTTCATCCGTTGGAGCGTGATTGAGTAACAAACATACATCCATACATCCATCCATCCAAACTTTCGCATTTATAATATTTATTTGATGGTACTCGCTGATACATTAGCTTTCTATAGGGGAATGAATTTTTAAAATCGGTTATGTAGTTTTTGAGTTTATCCATTACAATTTACATAATATTATGATTTGTTCTACCTTGGAGCAGTAGTGAGCGCTGTTGTGTTAACGTGCGAGGTCTCGGGTTCGATCCCCGGCAGGGTCAATTTGGGAATTTCTGAATTTTCTCTGATCTGGCATAGTGGGAGGCTTCAGCCGTGGCTTAGTTGTGCTGCCGCGTGATTTAGCGTTCCGGTACGATGCCGGTGTATAAACCGATTATTGATAAGGGTTTCATATAACTACCATACCGCAACAGGTTAGGCCGCTACCATCTTAGACTGCATCGCACCACTTACCATTAGATGAGATGGCAGTCAAGGGCTAACTTGAAGTAGAATAAAAGAAGTAAGTATATATCGAGGAAACTACGTACTATAAACCCATATAAGGTCACATATAAACCAGTCCTAGCCTCAGCCCTACAATATACCTAATAGTAAAAGTGCACGCAAGGACAATGCAAGGTCGACGACCCACGACGTTGAAGCCTACACCCAACAACATAGGGTTGTCAACTGCAAGATATTAAAGTTAAATCTATCTTCTATATCTAAATCTAAACTAATATTATAAAGAGGAAAGATTTGTTTGTTTGTTTGTTTGTTTGTAATGGATAAACTCAAAAACTACTCAACCGATTTTAAAAATTCTTTCACCTATAGAAAGCTACATTATCAGCAAGTAACATAGGCAATATTTTATTTTCAAAAAATTAGAGATCCTTACGAAAATTGCAATTATGTGAACTAAGTCGGAAAAAATCCAATTATCTTTAAAATGATATACCGCAACCTTATGTAACGCTATAAAAGATATTTTTCGCATTCGCTTCTATGAGCGCCCCCCTGAAATAAGGATTTTTATAACTTTTTCAGCCATATTCGGCTGGAGGCCATCGGTTTACATATTATATTTAAATTTGAAGTAATTACGTTCAGTAATTCAGAAAATATAAGGCTCTGACAGACGGACGGACGGACGGACAAGTGCAAATTCACTCAAGTAGACTCAGAGATCTTCGCTTCGCTCGGTCATTAATCATAGGCGTAGTTGGCTAGTTAGGGCATGGAATTGATAGTACTTGCCGAGTTGTTATTATGGAGGTTACAACGGTTATAGTCTATTTTTCCTTATATAGAAATAATTAAAATAACAATCAATAGTTATTTGTGTTACATGGGGCCAAAGAAAATTTTTGTTCCCCGAGGGCGCTATTTTGAATTCAGAGCGAAGTGAAGGATTCTATAGTAGAATCCCGAGCGTAGCGAGGGGTTCTAAAGTAGAATCCTGAGCGTAGCGAGGAATTCAATATACGCCGCCCGAGAACAAAAAATTTGGCCCCGAGTGACACACACTATTTTTCATCATTACATATGAGAAAAAGCTAGGAGTATCAACCTACAATGTATGGACATTACCTATACGTTTAAGCACCAATCAGAAGATACTCCTATCAACCTTCTATGTAATTGTATAGACATTATTTAGACGTATATTTAAAGATTAAATAAATTGTAAAGACGTATATCCGATCAACAAATTGATGACGTGACTTCGGACCAATCAGAAGAGAGAAATGAAAAGTCCTATGGGCCTACAAGTTACACTTTGCTCCCGCTATCCTCTGAAGGCAATATGCGTTTTTCGAATAGGTATGATGAAAATAAATATTATAAATGCGAAAGTTTGGATGGATGTATGGATGTATGGATGTATGGATGTGTGGATGTATGGATGTATGGATGTTTGTTACTCAATCACGCTCCAACGGCTGAACGGATCTGGATGAAATTTGGCACAGAGACAGATTATAGTCTGGTATAGCACATAGGCTACTTTTTATCCCGGAAAATTAAAGAGTTCCCGCGGGAACCGAAAAACCTCAATCCACGCGGACGAAGTCGCGGTCATCAGCTAGTTATTATATATTTTTTGAAACGAGTAAGAGAAACGCTTTGCATGGCGAATACATGATATCTTATCTACTATATGGACAATGAGACAATAATTGCTCTAGGTTAGACAAAGGCAAAGTCAGATATTTCAAATTCAAATAAACTTTTACTGAAAAAAAACCGGATTTGACTAGTTGTCATCGGTCCATACCCAATACCCAATTATATAAAACTAGAGGTTGCCCGCGACTCCGTCCGCGTGGATTAAGTTTTTTTAATTCCCGCGGGAAATCTTCAATTTACCGGGATAAAAAGTAGCCTATGTCCTTCTCCGGAATGTAAATCTCTGTACTAAATTTCATCAAAATCGGTGGTAGTGGTGGTGGTGGTGGTGCAATGTGGTTAGTTGGGCCGTGAAAGCGTAGCAGAGAGACAGACAGACACACTATCGCATTTATAATATTAGTATGGATAAATAACGTATAGTGGAACTCAACTTAAAATATTGACCTGACAAGGAGTTGACAACCCTAGAGTCACCTGACTTGCAAATATGCCATAATGTATTGGTTTGTAAGTTTTCCTGGTTAAGTATTTGGTTTAGTGAAAGGTTTTAGATGTATCTGGAAGCATTTAACCGTTATTATGGATTCCAACCTTGGAATTTACTCGGCATTTTGAAAGTTGGTTTTAAATATGTATTTCCAACCAGCTCGCAGCTATAATCAAATTATATTATAAATATTATAAATGTGAAAGTTTGGATGGATGTATGGATGTATGGATGTATGGATGTATGGATGTATGGATGTATGGATGTTTGTTACTCAATCACGCTCCAACGGCTGAACGGATCTGGATGAAATTTGGCACAGAGATAGATTATAGTCTGGAATAGCACATTAGGGTTATACATTGAGGTTTCTCGGTTCCCGCGGGAACTCCTTAATTTTCCGGGATAAAAAGTAGCATATAAATGCCACTCTCCAGGTCCTCAACTATATCCATGCCAAAAATTACGTCAATCCTTTGCTCCGTTGCGGCGTGATTGAAGGACAAACCAACAAACCAACAAACAAATAAACCAACAAACAAACACACTTTCGCATTTATAATATTAGTATGATATGATTTGAAAACCTTCCTGGCGTAGTGTTGAGCGCTGTTGTCTTAACGTGGGAGGTCCCAGGTTCGATCCCCAGCAGGGTCAATTTGGGCTAACTTGTACTTGGTGGATTAAATTTTAAACTGCACTACGAGTTACCCCTTGACTGCGGTCTCACGTGGTGGTAAGTGATGATGCAGTCTAAGATGGTAGCGGGCTAACCTTTTAGGGGTATAGCAGTTATATTAATAGTTAATACCCCTAATCGGTTTCTACACGGCATCGTAACGCTAAAGGCGGTACTTCTTTGTCGGTAGGGTGGTAACTAGCTACAGCTTAAGACTGAGAAAATTCAGAAGTTATAAATTCCCAAATAGATTCTACCGAGCATCGAACCCGGGTTCTCCCACTTAAAAATCCACTGTGTCAGGAAGGGATAAAAGAGCATGGATATAACTCGCTCCAGCAATGTTATCTGTCTCCTGTTAATCTGTCTGAAATGTCCTGTTATCTTTATTTTTTCCTCTCTAGCCAAGGGTTGCCTGGTAGAGATTGCTTGCAGCAATAAGGCCGCCTTTGCGTACTACCATGTTAGTTTTAGATATTATATATTTTGTTATTTCTTTATGTAACTATTTGGTGTGCAATAAAGTTTTTTCATTCATTCATTCATTCATTCAATGCTAAGGACAGCGGTTACTTATGTATCTACACATTGATGTAATTATTGTAAACTAGATGATGCCCGCTACTTCGTCCGCGTGGATTAAGGTTTTATGATTCCCGCGGGAACTCCTTAATTTTCCGGGATAATAGCCTATGTCCTTCCCCGGGATATAATCTACCTCCATACCAAATTTCAGCAAAATCGGTTGAAAAGATGGGCCGGGAAAGCGTAGCAGACAGACAGACAGACAGACAGACAGACAGACAGACAGACAGACAGACAGACAGACAGACAGACAGACAGACAGACAGACAGACAGACACACTTTCGCATTTATAATATTAAAGTATGGATAATATTAGTATGGATGTTTTTTAAAAGAGCAACCACCGAGTTTTTTGCTGGTTCATCTCGGTAGGAATTTCATTCCGAACCAGTGGAAGATTCACTATTGAATATCGCGGGCTGGAAATATAATATACGCACTGTACCACATAGAAATACCTTCCGTTGCGCATTATAAGCGAATTGAACTTCTAGTTTTTTCATTGTCATGGACTTCCGCAAAGTAACGCCTGCTTCTATCCAATTAAAGGTTAGTTTTTCGTGTATAGATTTAGTTTAAGTTTTAGTTCTTTTCAGTATTATGTAGAGAATTTACCGCCAAGATGTAAAACCGGGGTTAAAACCCCAAAATTCAGGTTGAAAAGCCTTATTTTTGTTGACATAATAAAAACCGCTTGCGATATTACGTCAGGCGGTTACCAAATGTCTGTAACCAATTAAATAAATCCGAGGTCGCGAGCCGGTGGCGTAGCGTGTGCGTTTCCATTGCCTTATAAAAACGTTGATTGCCAAGCAAAAATATCAAATTACTAGCTGATGCCCGCGAATTCGTCCGCGTGGTTTAAGTTAAAACCACGCGTGGTTTAAGTGGTAAAAGTAGCCTATGTCACTCTCCAGGTCCTCAACTATAACCATGTAAAAAATCACGTCGATCCGTTGCTCCGTTGCACCGTGATTGAAGGACAAACCAACAAACTAATAAACCAACAAACCAACAAACAAACACATTTTCGCATTTATAATATTAGTATGATAATCGAAATTAGAAATTCTCATCTTTGGACTTCAAGCCTTATTACAGAGGCGCGTAACTAGCGGCAAGTATTCTTTGTATGAAGTTGTATGGAGCTAGGTCCACTTAATCGACGCAGCATGGAGATGCACTGCGCGATGCGGCCCCATACAATCTCATACATCTCTGTGCATCTCAAAGGGGGGCTAGACTTTAAAGCCTCGAACAATCCATACATTATGCCATCTTACCCTGCCAGAAATCTTCGATTTTCCGGGATGAAAAATAGCCTATGTCCTTTCCCGGAATACAAATTATCTCTGTACCTTTCGTCGAATTCAGTTAAACAGATGGACCGTGAAAACGAAGCAAATAATAGGGATAATGCTATGTCAAAAATAAATTATTTCTTACTGATTATTACTAGTGGTTCGCCCCGAACTGAGACCTCGCGGTATCACAGAGCACCATCTATTGACATCATTGTGAAGTTCTGTTAAAAATATTGAAGCTCATTTAAAATTAAATAATTTCCTTTCCTTATAATATTTATCTAATTTTAGTGTTTGTTGTTCAAGTACAGGATATAATTCAAATAATTGATGTTTCAGGCTCAGCCTTTCAGAAAATTGAGAGTTCTGAGGTCAACTTTGGACGTTAGAAAATCGCCACTTTGAAAGCCCCTCATTTCGTCAATTTTAGGGGAAAAATTAAAAAAAAAATATTTTTGGACTCAAATCCTAATTATCTTTAAAATGATATACCGCAACTCTATGTAACGCTATAAAAATATTTTACTTGGCATTCGCTTCTATGAGAGCGGGCCCCTGAAATAAAGATTTTTATAACTTTTTAAGCCATATTCGGCGGGAGGCCATCGGTTTACATATTATATTTAAATTTGAAGTAATTACGTTCAGTAATTCAGAAGTTATAAGGCTCTGACAGACGGACGGACGGACAAGTGCCAATTCACTCAAATGGACTCAGAGACCTTCGCTTCGCTCGGTCAATTAAACAGCGGGTCTTCCAAAAGACCTAAAATTTACATCTTCTGTTAATTTAAGTTTGATAATCATTTTATCCAAAAAATGAAATTTGATGATTAACAATGTATTTCATACAAACTTTCATACTAAAAGCGCGGTTTTAGGTTTGATAAAGAGTTGCTGATTTGATTGATTTGTCATCATCCCTATTGTCTTCTCACATATCGTAATGCTCTTGCTCGCTGCGTGTTAAATCGGTTCTTACAATGTACCTAGTTATCATACTAATACATATTATAAATGCGAAAGTGTGTTTGTTTGTTGGTTTATTGGTTTGTTGGTTTGTCCTTCAATCACGCCGCAATGGAGCAACGAATTGAGGTGATTTTTGGCATGGGTATCGATAAAGACCTGCGTGCCTAGCATGCGCACCGCGAGAAAATTATGTCTACCCATTTTATCGCGTTATCTCATTTCTCTACCGTAGCTAACATGGTTACACTTAGGTCATGTTTCGTTACGACAAAAGTAGAGATAACAGTAATATTTTTTATCTGTGGTATTTTTCTCTACGAACCCTAACATGGCCGACTATCACCGACTAGTTATTCTCGTTTTTAGGGTTCCGTAGCCAAATTTGGCAAAAACGGAACCCTTATAGATTCGTCATGTCTGTCTGTCTGTCTGTCTGTCTGTCTGTCCGTCCGTATGTCACAGCCACTTTTCTCCGAAACTATAAGAACTATACTGTTGAAACTTGGTAAGTAGATGTATTCTGTGAACCGCATTAAGATTTTCACACAAAACTAGAAAAAAAACTATAAATTTTGGGGGTCCCCATACTTAGAACTGAAACTCAAAAAAATTTTTTTCATCAAACCCATACGTGTGGGGTATCTATGGATAGGTCTTTAAAAATGATATTGAGGTTTCTAATATCATTTTTTTCTAAACTGAATAGTTTGCGCGAGAGACACTTCCAAAGTGGTAAAATGTTGGTCCCCCCCCCCCGTAGCTTCTAAAATAAGAGAATAATAAAACTAAAAAAAATATATGATGTACATTACCATGCAAACTTCCACCGAAAATTGGTTTGAACGAGATCTAGTATGTAGTTTTTTTTTAATAATTTAAAACTTACTACAGGTTTGTACGGAACCCTCGGTGCGCGAGTCCGACTCGCACTTGGCCGGTTTTTTGACATCTAGACATGGTTATTTATCGTCTATCAAACTTGAGGGCGAGATAGTTTATGAGAAAGATTAAAACCATTTCGCAACATTATACGTGAAATTTTTCGGGTGGTTCCTCCACGATTACGATGGCGGGTCCATAGTACAATTAGATATCTAATTTAAGTAGTGCGTTTATGTAGGATCAAAAGCGAGAGAAACGCGAAAATTGCAACGCAGGCGAATTGATTTGAGCGACGCGGACGGAGAGTTCCAATCGCTTTGGTGAATCTCCAAGCCAATGGAAATCTATATTGTCGAGAAACATGCCGAGGATTTGGAGCCTGTAAGCAGTGACGGCCTGCCCGTTCCTTTAATGATAAGCCTTTAAAGGCTCATCGGGTAAAATTTAGTATCGTTTGGCAGGGGGGGGGGGGGGGGGGGGGGGGGGGGGGGGTGGGGGGGGGGGGGGGGGGGCCCCCCCCTACCCCCCGACACTACTCCCATTACAAGGTAATGCACCGTTTTTTTTCTATGAATTTTTAAAAATCTCATTTTGAGGTTATGTTTTCGTATATTTTTTTGATATCATGAACCTCATTTATGGAGGAGGGGAGAGGGGTAGGGGGGGAGGGCTAGGAAGGGAGGGGGTGAACCCCCCCTCCAAAGGAAAAAGTACTTTAGAGGGGGAGTTAGACTTCACCCTCTCCCTCTCACCCCCTCCAAGGCCGGTCGACGGAGCCCCGCTTCGCGGGGCTCCTTATTCTGGGACGTAAACAAAGTAAATAACCACAGAAGAGGATGGCGGGGTCTTACAGACCCCGCCATCCTCTTCTTAACCTAACCTATCCGAGTCGGAGTGCCCCCAAGTCCCGAGCTCGCTTCGCTCGCTCTTGATAGTGGGAGCGGAGGAGGAAAAAGTACCACCGCTATGCTGTCAGCAAAGCAAGGAGAAAGTGGGGACGCTAGGAATACTCCTTAGACTTCACCCTCTCCCTCTCACCCCCTCCAAGGCCGGTCGACGGAGCCCCGCTTCGCGGGGCTCCTTATTCTGGGACGTAAACAAAGTAAATAACCACAGAAGAGGATGGCGGGGTCTTACAGACCCCGCCATCCTCTTCTTAACCTAACCTATCCGAGTCGGAGTGCCCCCAAGTCCCGAGCTCGCTTCGCTCGCTCTTGATAGTGGGAGCAGAGGAGGTAAGAGTACCACCGCTATGCTGTCAGCAAGGCATAAAATGAGATTTTTAAAAATTCATAGAAAAAAAACGGTGCATTACCTTGTAATGGGAGTAGTGTCGGGGGGTAGGGGGCACCCCCCTCCTCCCCCAAAACCCCCCCCACCCCCCTCCTCCTGCCAAACGATACTAAATCCAACCCGCTTTCTCGGACAGTTTATGACCTCTATTTAAAGAAGGTAGGTATCATCATCTACTTTAATATTCTCCTCCAGTGTTCATCTTAGGTATTAGAATGCCTATACCTACCTACCTATGTACAAATTTCAGACTCTGCTGAATGGATGCATTTTCCTGCTTCGGAAACAGCCCGGAAGAGTATAGTTTCAGGCTTTGAAAGTAAATTTAATGTGCCAGTTAAATTGGGGCTCATTGACTGCACACACGTGAAAATATTTCCTCCATCTGGACCACAAGGAACCCAGTATAAAAATAAGAGAAAAGATGCACACACAATAAATGTGCAACTGGTATGAGTTTCTATCATTTCTTTTGGCAGAGACCTAATAACTAAAAAACCTTACAACTTATAACACACTTCATTTAAGTTCACAATAAGCAAACTTTTAATTTTGTTAATTTTTTTATGCTGCAGCTCTTTTGGCAGGTTTTTACAATGCATTTAGGTATAAATTAATATTACAGATTGTATGTAGATTCAGTTGCAGATTGCTGGCAGAGTAAGTACCTACATGATGCATTTATATGGCATCATTCATCCGCAAGAACGGAGATGAAAAAGCTCCATGATAAGAGGAATTGGAAATTACTTCCTTTTAGGTAACCTAACCTAAGTCTATGTACTATTTAGTTACTAAGGTTATAATTCAGACATTGTAAAATAAACTTCAAAAACTACCTACAGCACCTATAAGTTTTGCTTTTTTGTTCATTGGCTTAGAGTAAATTGGGTGAAAGGAATTAAAAAAATAATTTATGCTTTTCAAGTCTGTCCATTTTTTTAAAGTTTTATTTTAGCCTTTTTATTGTCTCATTACAACATAACCTTCTTAATTTGATAATCTACATTAGTGAATTACCTGCAGCGGTTTACTTTACTTACTTACATTACTAGGTACTTACCTAGTACCTAAAATACCAATTCACCATCCACAAGTCATGAATCCCTACAGTTTTGTACCCTGAAGCGTCCGGATTGAGGAGTCTTGAGAGGGATTTGAGTTCAATAGGTAATGCTGTCTGTAGAAATACTTAGTACCTACCTACCTGCAATATTATTTCACCATCAAGGATTCCTAAATAATAATAATAAAATCACTTTATTTGCAAAAATTACAAAGGTACATTTATAATATTTTGGCCTCTAAGTATCTCCCAAAAAAGTAAAAACTGTGTTATGGGAGCTAGTGCCTTCCCTATTACATTTGTTTATTTTTTTGCAATAAAAATACCTATAGGTACTTATATGGTAGGAGTGTGCTGCATGATTTCTCATCAGTGTTAACTCCTTAGGGATTGAACTAAAATCCTTTCTTAATAGATGCCTGTCATAAGAGCTATCTGTATGCCGAATTTCAGCCAGATTAATTCAGCAGTTTGAGTTGTGTGTTGATAGATCAGGCAGTCAGTAAGTATGTCAGCCTCATGGAATCTTCGATGAAATTTCATAGATAGTAATTCTATTATAAATCTTCATCAATACATTAATAACAACCCAGTAACCCAGTACAGCTGTTGTGTATTGGTATCAGAATTAAAAAACTAAGACTATTAAAAAAATATTTAATGAATATTAAAATTATACAGGTACCATCTATCATCAGTCATCATAACATAGCTTAGATTTCAACATTAAGAATTATTAATAACTATTTCTGTCCAATTATTTATTTAACTTTTAGCAGCTCGAGTCAATGATGTTCTAATGCTATAGTTTACCTACTGCTACATTTTTTTACTCCTTGTTTCATTTTTATTAGATTTACTCCTCATTTCGGTCACTGCACCTGTAAAAAGATAAATAATTACTGTCATCACAGACATTTAGTTAATTTCTTTATTATTACAGGTGATTCAGGTAACCCATTGTAATCCTGCACGCTGAACTCAACACGCCTGAGCAAAGATAGTATATGGATTGGCGCTGCAAATGAAAATGTGCTCATTTTGGAGGGAGACGGGCCTAGTCCTAGTCGAAGAACCTAGGCGTCTTTTTACACTGCCAGGCCAGACTAGCACAATTAATTGTGGGATATTATGTATTATGATTATGATTGTTGTACCTATAAAGTTTTATATAAGTAAAACATTTGAATTTGTATTTGAATTTTGATTTATAAGCCAGAACCAAAACGTAGATTTCATACATAGGGAAATAAATAATAACTATTTGTGAATATAGATATGTAGAAGTCATAATATTAGTACAATGAATGTTACATAATATCTGTTAATTATATTGTCCTAAGAGGAAACTATAAAATATGATCTACTGAGAACATTAATTTCAAATTAGTTTCAATCATTGCCAACCAATTTTAATATTTCTGCAGACAAGAAACATTCTAATTTCATAGTAAGTGCATACCTACTAATATTATACTTAAATGCGAAAGTGTGTCTGTCTGCTACGCTTTCACGGCTCATCTGTTAAACTGATTTTGATGAAATTTGGCACAGGGATAGTTTGTATCCCGGGGAAGGACATAGGCTACTTTTTATCCCGGAAAATCTAAGAGTTCCCGCAGGAATGAAAACCTAATTCACGCGGACAAAGTCGCGGGTCGTCTACTGTCTAGTATTGCTGCGGCGAACTGCCCTGATAAGTTCCTTACTAAGTTACTACCACTTCGAACCAATGGCGATTAATTGTAGTCCCCGGGTGCTGCGCCTTAGGTATATTGGCGCAATTTTTTTATTGTTTGATCGTATTCTGAAAGAGGCCTTGTAATTATTTTATGTTTGACTCCATGTAAAAGTACACTGTATTTATCCATATTATCACCAAATTCATACTAATAACTACCTATTTAGTATTTTTTGTAAGATTCTATTTTACCTATTTAGTAATTAGTTGTTTTTAAAAACAAAAAAACAACAACAAGTACTTGTCACTGTCAGACGTCAGTGTCTTATAGACGTCATTTTTAAAGTTTACAGATAATTAAATCTATTTAAAAGCGTAGACAGAGAAAGATTTAAGCCTTAAGAATGAACAATGAATGAACTAAATCGGTGTTGCAACATTAGAATATCGCATGTTATTGAGAAAGGGCAACATTGCTTTCTCCACCCGACAAGGCCAAATCTTCCACGAGAATTTTGTCACGCGTAGCGTGCATGTTAGGGTAAACGAGAAATAAACCGACACGACAACATTTCTCTCTCTCGTTGCGAGAATATCTCGCGGTGCGCATGCTAGGCAGGCTGGAGAGTGACATAGGCTACTTTTTATCCCGGAAAATTAAGGAGTTCCCGCGGGAATCAAAAAAACTTAAACCACGCTGACGAAATCGCGGGCATCAGCTAGTCTAAAATAATGAATAGTGTCGTTTGTGGCCAATGGAGACAGTGCCCCTCGGTCGGCTGCCTACTTTCACTACACTGAGTGTTTCGTACGACGCGATGCGTGGATGAACGAGCGTGGGATGCTATATACATCATCCTAGCATTGTCTATACTAATATCAGTAACTAGTGGTCGCCCGCAACTTCGTCCGCGTACAATTTACAATTTAAAATGAGATTTTCCCGCTGCAAAAGGCACACTTATAGCGGCTATATAGCTTATGCAAGTTTTTTGAAGTGAAAACTTCTTTAGCCGCGTTGAGCACTTTTTGGTAGGGGGTAAACTTGTGGATTCGCGTCACCGCATGCTCGCGAACAGCGACATGTCACTCTCCAGGTCCTCAACAGCTATACCCATGCCAAAAATCACGTCGATCCGTTGCTCCGTTGCGGCGTGATTGAACGACAAACCAACAAACCGACAAACAAACCCACTTTCGCATTTAAAATATTAGTACGATATGGCTTAGTGTTGCCAGTGCCCCTGGTCTTTAGCACAAACTATAAAACAAAAGAACTCAAAAATCCAAAAATGGCGGACCGTTATTTTTTTCAAACACCCTCCGAATGTAGGTCTCTAGACGCATGCAAATCACGTACCGTCGGTCGGTCCGTTACGTTGCATAACTGTCAATACCTTACGTGTGTGGTAGCCATTATTTGGAGGTTTGGTTTAGTTTCTAGAGAAGCAAAATTTTTATTTTATTTTTATTTTTTATTTATTTTGAAAACACAGTAAATATTGGATAGAAGCAGGCGTTACCTTGCGGAAGTCCATGACAGTGAAAAAACTAGAAGTTTAATTCGCTATAATCCGCCGCAGAAGGTAAATCTATGTGGTACAGTGCGTATCTTGAACTTGCAGCCCGCGATATTGACGCCCATTAACGTCCCACTGCTGGACACAGGCCTCCACTCGCATAGGAGAGAGGGAATTAGAGCTTACACCCACCACGCTGTTCCAATGCGGGTTGGCGGGCTTTGACAAATATTATCATGGTAGTGATAAAAACCGGGACCGACGGCTTAACGTGCTCTCCGAGGCACGGGGGTGATACACCACCAACTTCCTAACTCCGGGATAGTACTAAGAATTTCTAGTTAGAAAAACCCAACACTTAATTATGGCCCGACCCGGGACTTGAACCCGGGTCCTCGTCGGCCGCAGTCGAACGTGGTAACCACTAGACCAACGAGGCCGTCAATTATATATGTGCAACAAAATGAGTGCAATGTTATCCAGTTATTAAACAAAATGTAAGTATATAAAAATCAAATTCATTAAAGTTATTACAAAAAGATAATAATTTAATGCGTAAGGATATAATAAATAACATAGGTAGCTTAAATTTATTTATTTTTTATGTACAAATGAAATGAATGTGTTGTAATGTGTAACTAAAATAATGATAGACCTATTATTTGTAATGTTAAAGCATGTTAGGCATATTATTTGTACGCCACACTGTGGTAGAATACAAGAAACTTTATAATTGTAACACCTTTTGTACCTACTGTATTTACAAATAAATAAATGAAATGAAAAAAATTAAATTATGTCAGCAATAGTACATTGTTCACCGAGGGGAGAAAGTGACCGATTACTATCGAGGGTGTAGTTTGAGGCCCGAGGCGTAGCCGAAGGGCCGCAATACACGCGAGGTAGGAATCGTACTTTCTACCGAGTGATACATAGTGCTTTATACTACACCTGCGAGGAAAATAAGCGATAATTAGTGATTAAACTATTTTTTATTTCAGGCAATTTTACAAACAACAGAAACATAAAAAAAAAAAGAAAAAAAAAAGAACAAAAAAAAAAAGAAAAAAAAAAGAAAAAAAAAGAAAAAAAAAGAAAGAAAAAAAAAAGAAAAAAAAAAAAAAAAAAAAAAAAGGTTTAGGTTAATACTTAATAAGAGTTAATAGTCCTTAATTAGGTTAGGCTAGCTAGCTTTAATTTCTAATGTATTGTTTTCAGAAATTAAAAAAAAAAAATTAAAAAAAAAAAAATGACGTTCTATCATAACTATATGAGTCGCTTCATTCGAAGCTTCACTATCACAACTAGACTACATTTTGAGGATTATTTCAATATAGATTTCGATATCGACAATCGACATCGATATCGACAATCGACATCGATACCGACAATCGTTATCGATACCGACAATCGACATCGATATCGATATCGACTATCAATATCGGATATCGATATCGACTATCGATATCGATAATCGACGTCGATGTCGACAATCGACATTCACCATATTATTTGACTTTTCTATGTCAAATATGGTGAAGCTGCTTCTAATATTATATTTCCTTAAGGTAAGACATCCAAATTCTCAACGTCCATACCATATTTACTTAAAATTAAAAAACAACAGCGCGTTAGAAATGGATTTTCATACAGTTTTCTCCCCGCTTAGCACGTTAGAAATGAAATTTCATACATCTTTTCCTCCCGCTTAATTGGTTTGTAGCAATGACGTACTTTCTACCTCGTTTTGACAAAAGCAAGAGGGTACTTTCCGAGCGGGTGTAGTATAAAGTAATTAAATCTAAAAATCGAACCTAAAATTGCTATTTTAATGTTCAATATCACTAACCTACAAGGACTCTGTACAAAGGAATGTGAATAATTAGAGCGTAAAAAATACGTTACGGATTTTTACTCAAAGCAAAAAAGTTAATGTCAAGCAAACAAGTGATATTTTGAGAAATTAATTAATAACACTTGTTTCAAACGGTGAAGGAAACGTCTCGTGAGGAAACCTGCACGCCTGAAATTCCCTGGTCTGTTACCACCCTACCGGCAAAGAAGTGCCGCCAAGCGATTTAGCGTTCCGGTACGATGCCGTGTAGAAACCAAATAGGGGTATGGGTTTAATTAACTGCCATGCCTCTAACAGGTTAACCCGCTACCATCTTAGACTGCATCATCACTTACCATCAGGTGAGATCGCAGTCAAGGGCTAACTTGTAGTGGATTAAAAAAAAAAAAAAATTATTTACAGAAAAACCCAATATCAAATTATGGCCCGACCCGGGATTCGAACTCGGAACCTCGTCAGCCACAGTCGAACATGCTAACCTCTAGACCAACCAGGCAGTTACAAACAAAGTAGGTAGGCTCTGGCCCCTTATTCTCTAACTCAGTGGCTATCAGAAAATGAAAGACACTGACATATTTATTATCCATTGAATGTTCGCTATGAAAATGTTATTATTACTTCATAGCAAACCTTCAATGGATAAAAAATATATGTCAGTGGCTTTCATTTTCTCATAACCACTGAGTTAGAGAATAGGGGGGCTGGTCCATATTAGGACGACCTATGAAGGTCACGCGTTGACCCGGTGGCATGTGGGTTAATAGGTCTTGACACATAAGGCAGCAATAATTATCCCTCAAGCCATACCATCCTTATAGGCTATGCGTCACCTGAATACGATATTTGTATTGTAGGTTATTTATTACTAGAAAAATTATATATTTACAACTTATTTACTTATTTACAGTCAATTCTTTTGTTGCAACCTGCGACTACACCTGTTTTTAAGGTTCCGTAGCCAAATTTGGCAAAAACGGAACCCTTATAGATTCGTCATGTCTGTCTGTCTTTCTGTCTGTGTGTCCGTCCGTATGTCACAGCCACTTTTTTCCGAAACTATAAGAGCTATACTGTTGAAACTTGGTAAGTAGATGTATTCTGTGAACCGCATTAAGATTTTCACACAAAACTAGAAAAAAAACAATAAATTTTGGGGGTCCCCATACTTAGAACTGAAACTCAAAAATTTTTTTTTCATCAAACCCATACGTGTGGGGTATCTATGGATAGGTCTTCAAAAATGATATTGAGGTTTTTAATATCATTTTTTTCTAAACTGAATAGTTTGCACGAGAGACACTTCCAAAGTGGTAAAATGTGTGTCCCCCCCCTGTAACTTCTAAAATAAGAGAATGATAAAACTAAAAAAAATACATGATGTACATTATCATGAAAACTTCCACCGAAAATTGGTTTGAACGAGATCTAGTAAGTAGTTTTTTTTTAATAATTTAAAACTTACTACAGGTTTGTACGGAACCCTCGGTGCGCGAGTCCGACTCGCACTTGGCCGGTTTTCTCACTTAGCGGTCCCGCGACGCGACGACGCGACGCTTGGAAAATAAAAATATTTGAAATTACATTATACCTATATGTGACGATAATAATTATAATAGGTTTAAAATATTATTTGTTAGTTTTTAGAGATTATTTGTTGTGTCGGGGGGTTTTTAAAATTAATAATTTTACTTTTTATTTCATTGCTCTACGATTAGCACATGCCTTTAGAATCACTAGCTGATGTCCGCGACTTCGTCCGCTAGGTTTGAGGTTTTTAGGTTCCCGCGGGAACTCTTTAATTTTCCGGGATAAATAGTAGCCTATGTGTTATTCCAGACTATAATCTATCTCTGTGCCAAATTTCATCCAGATCCGTACAACCGTTCAAGCGTGATTGAGTAACAAACATCCATCCATCCATCCATGACATCCATCCAAACTTTCGCATTTATAATATTTATTTGATTATAAAGAGGTAAAGTTAATGAGTTTGTGAAGTTGTAGGGGGTAATCTCTGGATCTACTGAACCGATTTTGAAAATTCTGGTACCAATAGAAACCCACATTGTTTGTGAGTGTCATAGGCTATAAATTAACCCCAAAAATTAAGGATTTTCCGTGGGAATTTTAAAACTTATTTCACGCGGACGAAGTCGCGGGCATCTGCTAGTTTATAATATTTATACTATATGTATACTATACTACTACTATTATATTGTTTACATATAATTATTATCAAATAAATATCATAAATGCGAAAGTTTGGATGTATGGATGTATGTTTGTTACTCAATCACGCTCCAACGGATGAACGGATCTGGATGAAATTTGGCACAGAGATAGATTATAGTCTGGAATAGCACATAGGCTACTTTTTATGCCGGAAAATTAAGGAGTTCCCGCGGGAAACGAAAAACCTCGATCCACGCGGACGAAGTCGCGGGCATCAGCTAGTAGGCTATAAAATAACTCGAAAAATTAAGGAGTTCCCGCGGGAATTTAAAAAACTTATTTCACGCGGACGAAGTCGCGGGCATCTGCTAGTTTATAATATTTATACTATATACTATACTACTACTATTATATTTTTTACATATAATTATTATATTGACACAATTCCAGACTCTTAAAGTAAGGTCAAAAGCACAAGTGTCAAAGTCTACATGAATAGACAAGATTTGAGTTTGAGTGCAAGGACTTATATAATTACTAGCGATCCGCCCCGGCTTCGCACGGGTAGCACTAATAATCCTAATCTATATAATATAAACTATCCTATCTCTCAAGTTAGATCGAACTGCACATGGTGTGCGAATTTTATTATAATCGGTTAAGTGGTTTAGAAGTCCATTGAGGACAAACATTGTGACACGAGATTTATATATATATAGATAGATAGATTTTCCATTTGCTGTTTTATTTTCGCTAATATTTTGTTTAGCAGCCAAACATGTTTACAATAGGTACTTTTAGCGTCGTGAAGTGGCCAATACCTATTGACTTTCGAGTGACAAAAGTCATGTTGAAATACTTTGTCTGACCCCGATACGTGAATGATAGGTTTTGTAACATAACTTGTGTTGGTTGGTAATGAATTTGTTTGTACCAATAAGTTTATTACGCGTACAAAATAGCAGTCTCTCTGTATCTCCCTCTCTTAACAACCCATCGTCGGAATGGAATCTTCTCAGAATGAGAACCAAAGTCCACCATGCTGGCAAAGTTGTTACGTTCCCTCAAATATGGTTGAGCGAAGCAATGGCTGGATCATGCGTCATGCTCGTGAACGGGTGCCACCGTCGGAAATGGGGCTGCCTCTGTCTGCCAGTCTTGGCGTGTATTGAATATTGTATGCTCGTGAAAAAAGCTTACTATACAATCGAAGATTACGTAAATGATAAAAAAAAACAGCGTGGATTTGATTCGCTCCAGCTATGCGTGGGACTGCAGTTACTTGTATCATTATGATGATTGTAAGTTTTGATGGAAAAGAGCAACCACCGAGTTTCTTGCTGGCTCTTCTCGGTAGGAATGGCATTCCGAACCAGCGGTAGATTCATATTATAACGATTCAAAAGCGCTTGTAAAAGCTTATTTAAATAAAAAACATTTGAATTTTTTGAAAAAGTGCGGGTTAGACTTCGCAAATCTTTGTGAATTTTGTTTTTTTTTAATTTGTTAATTATTTATTTTACATGTTTTATGATAGTAAAAAAATAAATAATGATGTGTATTTAAGTAAGTTTAAAAAAAATTAAGTATAGGTACCGTTGAACTTTACGAGTAAAAGATACCTATACAATTTAAAAGAAAGAATAAATAAGTAGTTGGCGTCAAACAAAGAGCAATATTTCACGACGATCGACTGATTACCACAGTGTAAGAAGATACGCTCTTTCCTACCAGTCGTTCGACGGAGGCGTGTATACAGAGCAACGGTGACAGGGATATAGTGGAGGAAACTGGTAGAATTTACGATACAAAATTCTGTCATTCTAACGTCTGTAAAGTTATATCAATTTTATCGGGAAACTGCAGTTTCTTACTGTAATGTAAATATAACTAACACTAGCTGATGCTCATTACAGCTAGACATACATTACAGTAAGAAACTGCATTTTCCCAAAAATTTTGTCAAGAGCTGAGGGTCGAAATTTAATTACTTAATGATTGTAACTTGTTTTTCCCTATTGTCAGAATATTATATGGAGTTTGCAAAGACGCATCGTTATTTATTACTAAAAGATGACTGTGAATTCGTCCGCGACGGTTATTAAGGTTTTTTAACTCCAGCGGGAACTCTTTAATTTTCCGGCATATAAAGTAACATATATCCTTTCCCGGGATATAATCTGACCCTGTACAAAATTTCATCTAAATTGGTTGAATAGATAGGGCGTTGAGACAAACAGAGATACGGACAGATACACTTTCGCATTTATAATATTAGTACAGAGAGTACCGTACATCTAGGTGCTACAGCTGTCATGGTAGCCGAGTCTGTCGGCTTTGTTTGGGCGTCGACCCACTGTATGAATACATACTCGCTGTTCGGTTATCAAGAAATGCATTGGCGTGTACACGCATACCTTCAGCTGAACACGACACAAAGGGTGGAATGTATTATACAGACAAGTTAACAATCTCTACGCACGCAGAATTGTAATTCGAGACACGAGAATATTTACTGTCTTGCAATAAGTACGGGAACATATAAATAAAATACTGAATAAATAAATAAATGAGTTGTGAGCTCTTCTCAGACCAGGGCGCGTTTGCAACCCTCGTAGCTTTAGTTTTAAGATACCGTAACTGATTATCACCATCATGTTTTATAAGTAAGTAATTTTTAACGTCAATAAGTGTACCTACAGTGTACCTATATTGAATAAATGAATTGATTGATTGATTGAATACCTACTAATCTATACTATACTAGTATTATAAATGCGGAAGTTTGAATGGAAACGCCAAAACGGCTGAACGGATTTGCATGAAATTTGGCAAAATTAAATATAAAATACTTTTTATTACGGAAAATTAAAGAGTTCATGAAATAAAAAAAATCATTTCATTAATCATTTCTCAAGTGATTATTTCTATATGTATAAATTTAGACCTTATTAGAATTGAATTGACATGTTCAATATATCATCACTACTAATAATAGGAATGATGACAACTCAATCAAACTTAAATCTTGTATGGAAGTTTGTATCAAATACGTATACCTAGTTGTGACGTCTTCAAATCTCAACACACTCTTTGTATAGTTATCAAACTTAAAAATAACAGATGTGAATTTTAGGTCTTTTGGAAGACCCTCTATTTAAAATCAGTAAGAAATATTTTTTTACTGATTTAGGCATCATCCATATTGAGAGGAAATCAAAAACTCATAAATAAGGTATCACATAACAGTAAAATTTTATAGATAAGACCGATCATAAAAATGTAAAATTTTAATTTTATGGAAAAACCCGTGTTTTATAAACTACGCGTTGACATTTAAACAGTCATAAATAACCGAAGATCTCAATTTACAGTAATTTGATATTTTTGTCACCTTAACCTACTTTGCATGAAATAATTTGGTAGTTTGTATTACAACATTATTGATAGTTTTTATGTCAAACTAGCTAGTTTTATATAAATAATTTTCGGGTCAAAGTTCATGTTTTGGGGTTTTTTTAATGTTTTACCATTGAAAATGGTTATCAGATGCAAATCACCTGAGACGTATTTTTGGTCATAGCTCCGAGGATTTTGGAGTATCGAGATGAGAATAGTACCCAAAGTTGAGGAATTTGTGAGGGTGTTTGAGGTTTTTGAGTTGAGACACGTGTGAGCGTTTGTATTTTGAAAACCGGCTGGTAACTTTTTTGGAATTTTGAAAAATGTAAAAAAGTCAGTAAGGGGGGGGGGGGTTGGTTTACTAAATTGTAAATATTGACCTGTAGGTGGTCCATTAAGATTTGGAATTGTAGAATAACGGGTATTTCCGTATATAAAAAGTGATGTAGCTTCTATGATTGTCGACCGATCGTCATGGTGATGGTGTTAAAAGATGCGGATGCAGGCGACAAGTGCATTCGAGTTGGAATTTTGAAAATCGGTAAATATACATTTTTGAAAAATTTTGAAGAAGAGATTTTTATTTCAGAATATTTTTTCGTAAATTTTTGTATTCATTTTCAAAGCTCCGATTCTTGCGGGGACTGCGAAATCTGTGTTTTTTTTATCCACTATTAAAGTTAGCCCCTGACTGCGATCTCACTTGATGGTTAGTTGATGCAGTCTAAGATGGTAGCGGGCTAACCTTTTGGGAGTATGGCAGTTATAATAAACCCGTATCCCTAGTCGGTTTCTACACGGCATCGTACCGGAATAACAAATCGCTTGGCGACACGTCTTTGCCGGTAGGGTGGTAACTATTTATGCCTGGTGGGAGGCTTCGGCCGTGGCTAGTTACCACCCTACCGGCAAAGACGTGCGGCCAAGCGATTTAGCGTTCCGGTATGATGCCGTGTAGAAACCGAATAGGCCGGGTTTAATATAACTGCCATGCCCCTCACAGGTTAGCCCGCTACCATCTTAGACTGCATCATCACTTACCATCAGGTGAGATCGCAGTCAAGGGCTAACTTGTAGTGGATAAAAAAAAAAAAAAACTAGCCACGGCCGAAGCCTCCAACCAGACTAGACCAGAGAAAATGTGCCTAGTCAAGTAGCCTATGTCCTTTTCCGGAATGGATGGAAATAGTTGAGGCATATTTTCACTCTCCAGATGGAGAGTGAAAATATGCTAAGTACTATTTATGTCAAACGAATCATTTTTAACTTTCGACAAAGTCGCGGGCGTCATCTATTTATTTTTTTTTTTTTTTTATTTTTTACTTGGGTTACCAACAAAATTACATGTACATTAAACTTAGACATAATTAAACTTAGGGTAGCGAAACACACATAATTTCACTTATAGGCAGCCACATCATGCACAAAATAAAGGTCGTACAATACATAAACAGATTATTAAGTTAAACGAAATAAATTATTAAATTATAACAACTACTTATACTTATTGCTAAAAAATTTAAACTAGACTTATTACCTTACTAAACTTATTGTTAATTAAATTAAGTAGCGCTTTTAAAAGTGTTGATCACTTTCGCTTTAAATTTTTTGATATTGTCGTGGAACACGTCGACAGACTTATCCTTGACCGTAAGATCTAGTAAGAACTTCTTTATAAATGGAAAAAAATGTATGATCTACGTTTATGATAGGTCAAGATTGGCACTGGTTCGGAAAATAGATTTTACTGAGAAGAGCTAGCAATAAATGTTATGTTCCTACTCTTTTCAGAAATTTTCAGTACTAACCCGGAGTTAGGAAGTTGGCGGTGTTTCACCCCCGTGCCTTGGAGAGCACGTTAAGCCGTCGGTTCCGGTTATTATCACTAACATGATAATAGTCTTCAAAGTCCGCCAACCCGCATTCGAACAGCGTGGTGGGTGCAAGCTCCAATTCCCTCTCTCCTATAAGAGTGGCAGCCTATGCCCAGCCGTGGGACGTTAATGGGCTGTAGTGTAGTGTGTAGTACCTACTCTTTTCAGAATGCAAAATATTGCAATATCAAATATTGCAAAATCATAATTTATGTTCTTTGTAGGCTTATTGCGAAGTCGATTGCTTCCATTAAACAGCCATTAATCATTGTCAAAACGTAATTTGTGACAGCGTGAAGAACCATTTCCCCACGGACCCCTAAAGCTACGGATCGCAAGATAAACAGTTGTATTAGTGCCCTATTGTGGTCATAACCCGACGGAAATATCATTGTCCCTATTAGAGTTGCATAAAGGTTATATAATGGTTGTAAGTTGGTCACCAGAACAGGTATTGTGTTTTGCTTATTGTATTAATAACTAGCCTATAGTTTCTTGTTATAAACTAGCTGATGCCCGCGACTTCGTCCGCGTGGTTTAAGTTTTTTTGATTCCCGCGGGAACTCCTTAAGTTTGCGGGATAAAAAGTAGCCTATGTCACTCTCCAGGTCCTAAACTATACCCATGCCAAAAATCACGTCGACCCGTTGCTCCGTTGCGGCGTGACTGAAGGAAATACCAACAAACCAATAAACCAACAAACAAACACACTTTCGCATTTATAATATTAGTATGATAATTGTATTAATTCATTTATGTTTCGAATCTTTACAACTTTTGTCAATAGTTGCCACCATATTGAATTTATCATTACTTCATAATAGCTCGCGATATTAATCTAGAATATCAACAGGTCACCACGTACCATCTAGATTGCATTATCACTCGCCATCAGGTGGTATCGTGATCAAGCGAATTTAGATCAGGATATTATTTAACACTTAGCTAAGTTATATAATGGTCTAGCACGATTTAATAAGTGTATATGACAATAAGCAGCACACATTTCGATAGGGAGAAGGTTTATGAAATTTAACTTGTCTACCAAATGGACCATAGGGTCAAAGTTAAGAGTTATTCAAATTATGTGTACTTATAGGTTTATTCGATGATAAAGTTGTATTTAATTTTAATTATACCTGCCTTGATTTCTGTTTTCTTATTTAGTGGTTTCAACCTTGGTTAAAACAAGATTATCAGTTTTAATTATTTATTTTCCAAAAAATGTTGCAAAACCACACAAATACTTACTAGAAAAACTTACTAAGTAATAATTTGGCCATTTGCGTGGGTGGTTGGGACTGAATCCTAACTAGGTAACCGTATCGAGGCTTAATAGATATCTTGTTTAAATATACCAACTTTCAGTGACGTCATTGTAGTGGTCGCTGAGTGAAGGCACTATAACAGCTAAAGTGATAACTTATACCCCTATTTGGTTCTACGCAACATTTTTTTACTATGAAATAATTATCAGCGCACCGAGATACTCAATCAATTAATATTATTAGTAGTGCGTCTTTTACTTTACAATGCAATGCCATAGAATAAAAAAGACTACTTGGTCCAAAATAACAAACATAAATGGAGGTGTTCATGGAGGTAGAATGGTTAACGTTTGTTAATTTAAATTTGTATCGAAGTTTTTTGATTAGTACTTAACAGTGTTGGTGGAATTTCAATTTCAGTTTGTTACAAAATATTTTGTATTACACAAGAGCTCTATGGCATAGAGATGGAGATATCTTCTCTTAGGCGTGTTGCTTACTGATTTATTTTAAGTATATTTGCTGACCTCCTAGAGTCTGTTATTATATGCAGTCATCTGCATAAGTATATATTGAATATTTTATTCGAATTTGAACTCTACATTACATAATCATAAGGAACTTAAGCTTTAAAAGCTAATAAGTTATGCAAATATATAAACATTAACTTAATATAAATAAAGGTCTTTTAGAAAAACACGATTTTAATATCATGAACCATCATTAATTTTATTAATGATGTTCAATGGGTTATATAACAATATTTACGAGTTGACTTGTCCTTGATAAAAGGCAGAACCCGCCTTTTTTTAATTTTCAAAATAAAAATTGTTTAAATTGCTTGCTATTCCGTCGATAGGTTAAAATCACTACCCATATTATAAATGAAAGTGTGTTCGTTTATCGGTTTGTCATCCAATCACGCCGCAACGTGTTGACCTGATTTTTTTTCATGGCTATAGGTACATAAAGATAGAGTGTCATAAACTAATTTTTCCGAGCTCGCTTGTCGGCGTCATGTATGAAACATTATTAATCCTGTCGCGCTAGTCTATGCTACGTATCACTATCTACCTAATATGTATGGTCCAAGATCCCGCGACGATCAGACCTTCGTTATTTTATTAAAGCTGAAAGTTTTTCTATGTACGTCTCTAATAGAGGTATAAACGATCCCCGACTATGAAGTTTGGATCGCGGTTGCTTTGGAAGGTAAGTATCAGGTAGAAAAGGTGGCACCTCAAATTCCTCAAAAAGCTTAAAGTATTAAGCTCGGTTTTTTAATATTTTTCTTTGGAATAATATTAGAAACCACGTTGTCCATTGTCAGACACTTAGTACCAATGCAACCCCCTGTCAGACACCCTGTTGTTTTGTAATTTAAGATCGCAACCGCGATCCAAACTTCATAGTCGGGGATCGTTTATACCTCTATTAGAGACATACATAGAAAAACCTTTAGCTTTAATAAAATAACGAAGATCTGTTCGAGTCTATAAGTGTACGCACGGAGTTTTTGTCAGCCAAACTTTTTTCGCCAGTGCGTTTTCGCCCTAATAAACCAACCCACAGACAAACATTTAAAAAGCCATACTTGGGTTACATAAATAAAAATCTCTACTAAATTATTGCCAAGCAATTTTTGACTTTATTACAAAGCAAAAAGATTGTTTTCCTACAGTTTTTATTTTCGTTACCTCCGGTGAGTGGACGTACTACAAGGCCGTTTCGTGTTTGCGAGTGACGAAAATCTATTAGAAGTGTCAAATTGCAAGTAATTTGTAATCTGAGTAAATAAGTAGTTTGGCTTATAATTTGGAATTTAATGAACTTGTCACAAAAAACTATACTTGCCTAGAACTGTCATATAATCATCATTATCATAATCATTTCAATCCATCTTTAGCCAACTACTGAGCACAAATCTCCTCTCAGAATAAGAAGGGTTTGGTCTTAGTCCACCATGCTGGTCAAGTGTGGATTGGCTTCGCACTGCTTTGAGACCATTACGAAGAACTCTCGGTCATCTATGTTTTCCTTCACAATTATTAAAGTAAGCAATATTTAATTTCTATTACGATTTAAGATTTTAGTGTTATAGTTAAGTTTTAATTACTGTTATTTAAGAATTTAGTTTAATTTAGATTTTACACAGTATTGTTTATTTTTTCTGTGAATAAATATATGAAATCTAGTTGAACTACATTACTTAATTATAAACTAGCTGATGCCCGCGACTTCGTCCGCGTGGTTTAGGGTTTTTTTTGGTTCCCGCTCGAATTTTTTAATTTTCGGGGATAAAAAGTAGCGTATCTACGTGTAATTCCAGACTATAATCTATCTCTGTGCCAAATTTCATCCAGATCCGTTCAGTCGTTCTGGCGGTGACTGGCATTTAGTGAGTAACAAACATCCATCCATCCAAACTTTCGCATTTTTAATATTAGTATAGAAGTGCATACCCGATGATCGTAACCCCGACACATTAAATAGAAGGCCGAGGTTTTAACCATAAGGTTACCACGGATGTCGAATCAGAATTATTTTAAACTAGCTGATGCCCGCGACTCCGTCCGCGTGGTTTAAGTTTTTATGATTCCCGCGGGAACTCTTTGATTTTCCGGGATAAAAAGTAGCCTATGTCACTCTCTAGTTCCTCAACTATTCCCATGCCAAAAGTCGCGTCGATCCGTTGCTCCGTTGCGGCCTGATTGAAGGACAAACCAATAAACCAATAAACCAACAAACCAACAAACAAACACACTTTCGCATTTACAATATTATAAGTATGATGTCTATCAAAACACAATTTACAAAGGTGTATCTGAATATATTAAGTGTTTAATTTACACACATAATAAAATTTTACAACAGCGACCTCTATGCCTTTCAAACTCTACATCGTATACTGCGGTCATGAAGTCTTGAGCAAGTGACCTTTTATTAAATGACATTTTGCAGAAGATAATATACAAAATATATTTAGACACGCTTGGATCCGTTTAGGGTAAAATGGTGTTATTGGTTGCCACTTCGAAATCCCATTAAACCATAATGGTTTTGAGTCGATATTAATATTATTTTGTTGGTCTCTGATATTTTGATATTACATCTATGGCTAGCTGACTTGCCCCGGTTTCGTACGGGTGGGCTCAGCTATCATACTAATATTAAGTGGTTTAAGTTTTT
This sequence comes from Erebia ligea, assembly GCA_917051295.2. Lineage (NCBI taxonomy): Eukaryota > Metazoa > Arthropoda > Insecta > Lepidoptera > Nymphalidae > Erebia > Erebia ligea. The sequence goes on from OU785246.1 coordinate 948,206, forward strand.
TTAATTACCTCCTCCTCCTTTATTTTCCGGGATAAAAACTAGCCCACGTCACTCTCCACGTCCTCAACTATACCCATGCAAAAATCATGTCGAACCGTTGCTCTGTTGCGGCGTGTTTGAAGGACAAACCAACTAACAAAGACAGTTTCGCATTTATAATATTAGTATGATAATATGATATTGCATGCACGGAATTCGAATCGCAGATCCTCCAAATAGGCGTAGATAGACCTTTATCTATAAACATATCTACTTTTAGGTATATTATAGGAGAAACTAACTGACTGACTGAGTTTTTAACCTCTAGGCTACCACAGTACAGAGGCCATAATGCCAACGCTTATAGCCATATTGTTTCATTATTGTTGACTTTCGTATTTTAGAATTGTAATCCTTATTTTAGTGACGTCATGGTCGTCGTCGTCGTCTTCTCAACCTATAGACGTCCACGGCTGGACGTAGGTCTCCTGCATGGATCGCCACAGAGCACGGTCTTGTGCCGCTTGTTTCCAGCGGCTCCCAGCTGCACGCTTGAGATTGTCCGACCACCAAGTGGGGGGTCGATCAAGGCACGTGACATCAAACTGTACATTTTAAGTAATATTGCTTATGAATTGCTTTAAGAGTTTTTTTTTTTAATCTAATTTTTTTTTTGGGGGTTTTTATTCTGGCAGCATGGTTCCATACTACGGAAGCCGAATAGAAAAGTTTATCAAAAATATTTAACAAGAATTATAAAAAGGTAAAAGCGTGTCTTTAACCGAGCAGTAGCCAATGATGTAACTCTTCATCGATAATTAATCAAATTAATCGACTCAATTCGACAAGGCACCGCTGGTCGACGGTTCCACTGATTAATAGGAAACGCGGTGACCGTTTTTCTATACAAACTTATTTTTCTGTTATCGCCGTAAAAATAACTAGACAATTTTTTTTTCCATATTTACACTAAGTATAATTATCTATATTTTGCCATTTTTTTGATAAATCACTATGTAATTATCCGAACCAGAAGCCTTCAAATATAACAAAAATGTACCAGTTCTATCGCCGCTAACAGACAAAAAAGTTGCCGAATATGTATAAAAAAGTAAAACTGTATACCGACAATCGACATAGTCAAAGTCCTTTATAAAATTATTATTGAAAAATTTTTGAAAATCGGTCCATATTTTGTTGCCGGATTACAAAGTCAATACACAAGGCTGAAATCAAGCAAGCGCAAAAATTGTGAGAATACTAATTTGTAAAAAGAAAATAATTATACATACTGTTCAACCAAAATTTAAGTAACAGTGCATTAATTGATTTAATATTAACAATTCTCCGTTATTGAATTTAATCTGACTTAAATTATTTTTAACCACCTAATTTCTTGCTGGTTTTTCTCGGTAGGAATAGCATTCCAATCCAGTGATAGATTCACTCGACGATTCGAAAGCACTTTTAATAAGTTTGAATTAAAAATATGAGTTTGAGTTTAAATTTAATTTCACTATTTTACTCATTGTAAAACTGTAAATTTAATATGGAAAACTGTCTCAAATATTTTATTTTTATATGTTACTCATACCGCTAATCGGTTTCTACAGGAACGCTTGGCGGTAATTAGAAATTATAAATTCCCAAATTGACCCTGCCGGGGACCGAATTCGGGACCTCCCCCTCAGACCATAGCGCTCACCACTGCGCCAAGGAGGCAGTCAAAACCGAATCCTAGATCTATTGTTTACAAGGTTCGAACTCGTCGGTTTAAAATTCGAATGTTTTTTTTTTAATTTTTTTATCCACTACAAGATAGCCCTTGTCTGCGATCTCACCTGATGGTAAGTGATGATGCAGTCTAAGGTGGTAGCGGGCTAACCTGTTAGGGGCAAGGCAGTTATATTAAACCCATACCCCTATTCGGTTTCTACACGGTATCCTACCGGAATGCTAAATCACTTGGCGGCACGTCTTTGCCGGTAGGATGGTAACTAGCCACGGCCGAAGCCTCCCACCAGGCCAGACCAGGGAAATTCAGAAATTATAAATTTCCAAACCCTGCCGGGGATCGAACCCGGGACCTCCGCACGTTAAGGCAACAGCGCTCAACACTGCGCCACGGAGGTCGTCAAATTCGAATGTCATCCGCCATTTTTAATACAATCACATGACATCGGCGCATAATATAAGGTCATTTGCTCAGAAATAAACGTTGTGAGTCCATTACTAATTAATTATTTTATATAGAACTATTTTTCATTTAGTGAAATACTTTAAATTGAAGTTAATTAGCTAAGTGATATTTTGCCTTTAATGTAGTTTGTAAAAGATGGACGAAACTTTTTAAAAGACTAGCTGCTGCCCGCGACTTCGTCAGCGTGGATTGAGGTTTTTTGGTTCCAGCAGGAACTCTTTAATTTTCCGGGATAAAAAGTAGCCTGTGAGTAATTCCAGACTATAATCTATCTCTGTGCCAAATTTCATCCAGATCCAGGCAGCCGTTCTGGCGTGATTGACTAACAAACATCCATCCATCCAAACTTTCGCATTTATAATATTACATTGTATAGATAGACTATAGACTATAGACAGTCTTAAGCTCCGATTACGAATTACATGACTAGATTGTATAACTTATCTCTCTCTCTTTTTGTACGTTTATACAGAGAGAGAAAAATTAAGCTTCCTTCAATAAAAATATCAAAAAATAATTCATGTACCTACAGCGTTCGTCCAGTTACAGTTTTAGTATAGGACATAATATATTTTTTTATATATTAGGTTATAAGTAAAGATATTAATAAACAGTAAAAAATTACGAAAATGGAACAATACGTGGTATATTACATAAATTTATAGTGATATATTTTATAATATAAATTGTATAATATTACGACGTGCTATATTTCATTTATACATAACAATTAATTTAAAGTCATTTCACACACAAAGCTGGCATAAACGCGGAAAAAATATATGGGCATCATATTTCATTTAACATAACACATTCGATATTAAATAATATTATGTATAAATGATTGCTAATTGGAATTTTATAACATTATGGCGGGCCCTAGTAATCAAAAATGTTAATTATATTTTATCCACGGATGTTGATTACCTCTCTGAACGCTGTCTATTCTTTGTACAAAGAATCAGCCTGGCTTTTCAAATAAATGGAGCTAGTATTCAAGTAGTGTAACGAGGGAATTATTTGTATAATTAATATAAGAGTTTGAAACAAAAAGTTTCATGTCACACTTTTGCAATACAAACGCTATACAACAAAATCTATGACACCAATGTATAAAAAAAAAATTATTACATGTGTATGTGCTAAATATGTATTTAAAAAAACTAAATTAAAAAAAACTTACCGTTTCTCCTTTCCAGTATCACAGTTGAAATTCACAAAAACGAAAAATATCCAATTATCAGTTCATTTATTTATTCACTAAGTTCACACTCACTTCACATAGTTGACTCTAGAACACTAAAAAAACACTAATTTTACTAAAACCACTAAATTTACTAAAACCACTAGCCCAAATAATAGTCGTAATAGTAGAAAATAATATAAATAACTACGGCATAGAATAAAAATTTCAGATACAAGCACAAAAAATCCTTGAAATTTTTCAAAAATGTAGCGAGAAAACTTGTATTCTGCTTTTCGATTTCTTGCATTTATAAAAGTTTTTAGTCAGTCTGTGAAAGAAATGATAAGAAAATGTATTAAAATAGCAGTTTGTATGATAAATGCGAGATTATATAAAAACTACGAAATCGTTTGAAATGAACTTTTCTGAAACTTTATTCCAGTAAAGTTATCTTTGCCTAATTCGGTCTAAGATATAGAACTAGAACTAGCTGATGTCCGCGACTTCGTCCGCGTGGATAAAGTTTTTGAATTCCCGAGGGAACTCCTCAATTTTCCGGGATAAGTAGTAGCCTATGTCACTCTCCAGGTCCTCAACTATATCCTTGCCAAAAATCACGTCAATCCGTTACTCCGTTGCGGCGTGATTGAAGGATAAACTAAGAAACCAATAAACCAGCAAACAAACACACTTTCGCATTTATATTTTTTTTTATTTACTACAAGTTAGCCCTTGACTGCGATCTCACCTGATGGTAAGTGATGATGCAGTCTAAGATGGCAGCGGGCTAACCTGTTAGGGGCATGGCAGTTATATTAAACCCATACCCCTATTCGGTTTCTACACGGCATCGTAACGGAACGCTAAATCGCTTGGCGGCACACGTCTTTGCCGGTAGGGTGGTAACAGCCACGGCTGAAGCCTCCCACCAGGCCAGACCAGGGAAAATTCAGAAATTATAAATTCCCAAACCCTGCCGGGGATCGAACCCGGGACCTCCGCATGTTAAGGCAACAGCGCTCAACACTGCACCACGGAGGTCGTCATATTACATCATCATCCATATAATCCATATAAATATTATAAATGCGAAAGTTTGGATGTATGGATGTATGTTTGTTACTCAATCACGCTCCAACGGATGAACGGATCTGGATGAAATTTGGCACAGAGATAGATTATAGTCTGGAATAGCACATAGGCTACTTTTTATCCCGGAAAATTAAAGAGTTCCCGTGGGAACCGAAAAACCTCAATCCACGCGGACGAAGTCGCGGGCATCAGCTAGTACATAATATTTGTATGATAATACCCGAGACTTTGTCCCCGTGTATTTAGATATTTAAAAATTTGAACTGTGGATTTTCCGGGATCAAAGGTATATTTTATCCGTATTCGAGATGTAAGCTACTCGTACGTAAGCAAAGGTATGAGTCTATATACTGTGGTATGTTTTAAATAAATACCTATAATCTTGAAATTAGTACACGCTAAGTCAATCCACAGGAAATCGTTATAGTAATTAATTATCATTAAAACCTGTTTAACCGACTCGAAATTTTAGGCAACTAATTTATTAAAATATAGAACGAGCCTTCCATAAAGGTCTTTTGCAATTAATTATTTATTAGATCGAAATCCAATACAGTATTCGATATAATAATTTAGGTATTGTATGGTTTAAATTGAGATATATTATGGTCGAGGAGATGACGGAAAATTTTGTGATGTGTGATGATACGTGATGAAAAAACCGGCCAAGTGCGAGTCGGACTCGCGCACCGAGGGTTCCGTACAAACCTGTAGTAAGTTTTACGATTTATGACGTATTAAAAATAAAAATTACGTTTGTTGTATGGGAGCCCCCCTTTAATATTTACTTTATTGATATTTAATTATTTATTTTGGAAGGATTACAAGTTAATATTCTGTGAAAATTTGAACCGTCTACCTGTTACCGTTTCCGTTAGACAGCGGAGTCTTAGTAATAGGGTCCCGTTTTTACCCTTTGGGTACGGAACCCTAAAAAGCAGCGAGTCAGACTTGTTTACGAAACAAACTTGTTACTCTGTTTGTGTTGTTGTGTACGAAAACAACATTTATTTTGGGGGTCGACGAGGTCTAAAAATCTAATGTTTATTTTTCAAAAAATATTTACTTTAGTATTCTTACGTAATTTGTATTAATAACTAGATGATGCCCGCGACTTCGTCCGCGTGGATTAAGGATTTTTGATTCCCGCGGGAACTCCTTCATTTTCCGGGATAAAAAGTAGCTTATGTCCTTCCCCGGGATATAACCGACCTCTACACCAAATTTCAGCAAAATCGGTTGAAAAGATGGGCCGGAAAAGCGTAACAGACCAACAGACAGACAGACACACTTTCGCATTTATAATATTAGTATGGAAGTATGGAAGTATGGATTATTAATTACACATGATATTTACTGAATTTTATGTCCATTTATTTTGTTAAAATTTGAAAATGATGTCAAGATTACTCACATAACCAACCACAAAGTTTTTAAATTGGTAAGTATTTTTGACGACTTCCGTGGTGCAGTGTGTAGCGCTGTTGTCTTAACGTGCGGAGGTCCCGGGTTCGATCCCCGGCAAGGTTAATTTGGGAATTTATAATTTCTGAATTTTCCCTGGTCTGGCCTGGTGGGAGGCTTCGGGGGTGGATAGTTACCACCCTACCAGCAAAGACGTGCCGCCAAGCGATTTAGCGTTACGGTACGATGCCGTGTAGAAACCGCATAGGGGTATGGGTTTAATATAACTGCCGTGCCCCTAACAGGTTAGCCCGCTACCATCTTAGACTGCATCAATCACTTACTATCAGGTGAGATCGCAGTCAAGGGCTAACTTGTAGTGGATAAAAAAATAAAATCAATAGGAAAAATAACTAGAGACAGGATTTTTAAAGTAATTTGGCTATGGGGGTCTGAGGTATCAGTTCATTTTGGAAAAGGGGTCTCTTGCCCAAAATCGTTCGCGAATCCCTGATTTAAATAATCTCAAAAAAAATACGGCTTTGGAACATTTTTATATTAGATACTTTTTATCGTTCGATACCAAAAAACTAAATACTATTTTGGAATGTGCAACTGTTGCCCATTTCATACTCAATCTTGTTCGACTGCGGCCGACGAGGTCCCGGGTTCGATTGCCGGGTCCGGCAATAATAAGTATTGGGGTTTTCTGACAAGAAATTCTCAGTACTAGCCCGGAGTTAGGAAGTTGGCGGTGTTTCATCCCCGTGCCTCAGAGAGCACGTAAAGCCGTCGGGCCTGCGCCTGATCTCTCTCCAGTCGTGTCGGATTTTGCATCCCATCGGGCTATGAGAGTAAAGGAACAGAGAGTGCACCTGTGTGTGCACACACACTTGTGCACCATAATATTATCTCCCGCGCAGATGGCTAATCTCTCTGGAGATAGGCCGCCATGGCCGAAATTCGGTCGGGAGGACATACTCAATCTTACATGGACATGAACCACATGGACATTTTGAATCCCCTTATTTTAAATGTAGCCTTATTTTAAAATAACTATGAATAGGGATGATGGCTATGTCAAAAATAAATTATTTCTTATTGATTATTAAATAGAGGGTCTTCCAAAAGACCTAAAATTCACATCCTGGGTTAGCTTTAAGTTTGATTTAAAAAAAGTGTATCAAATTTCATTTGATGACATCACAACTATTATTTCATACAAACTTCCATACTGAAAGCGCGTTTTTGTGTTTGACATAGAGTGGCTGATTTGATTGAGTTTTCATCATACCTATTCTTTCACTCGTGAATCCGAGTAATTTATAAAACGGTTCCAGACAAGTTCGTAGTATTATTTACTTTTTTTTTTAATCGTATGGCGTTTACATATAGGCGTTTTTATAAAAATAACGCTTATTTCGCCTGCAAGTTGGTCGCTCGTTTAGCACCACCCAGGGGACACGTGCAGGGAGGTAGAAGGTAGTTCCTGCGGACGTGAGCGACGGGGCATCCCCCGACATAACACCGAAACAAATATACGTGTCGGAAAGACTAACTTAGCCTTTATCAAAAGGCTTTATTTGTAACATTTTTATACGGAAACCTAATTTACAGCTTAGCAACTCAGCCACCTAGATTTCTAGTGCCAGGTGTCTCGGCGACTAAAGTCACAGTTCAAGGAAAAACTTTTGACCTTTCGAATTAGACTATTTCTTGCTGTCGTGTTATATTATCTTATTATATATTTAAATTGGCTGCTCTAAAATAGCATTAAACTCCGCGACAGTGGTTCGCGGAGAGTTCTTCGATCGAGAGGTACCTGAGTAACTATGACGTAGGTTAGATTACTAACCTACGTCATGAACTAATAACGCAGAGCTGAAAAGTGTCTAGAGTGTAGCATGGACGGGAAACTTTGAGAGTAGGTATTGAATAATTATATTGCCGTCGCGCTGCTCCTCGAATATAATTCCATAACACTCGATAGGGACAACTGCAGCTTGGACCGATAATACCTATGAAACACAGTCGAATTCTTACTCTCGTATTTTTCTGTTTCCTCCTCCAAAACAGAAAAGATTTTAATTTTTTTTTAAGAATAATTTATGAAGGACTCATGCTTTGTCGGTATGCTTTTCTTTTTTTGATTATATTCGTCAAATTTATTTGCGGGATATCTGATGATGACGCGAAAACTGGGCCATTTTTTGCAATTTTTGAAGGTTCCATATTCTTAAAATTATTAATTTATCGAAAAAAGCAAAACATAGGGACATGGTACGAATACATATAGATTTTATGGTTCAAAAATATTTTCTCTATTGTAATTATGCATGGAGAAAACAGACAAATACGATTGTATGGGGAAACAGCCCTCCCGCATCGTCTTAAGTTTGTTTTTGGTGAAATGAAATAAAATACATTTTCAATGCTTTTTAAAAATGTCTCTATCATATAGAGAAGTTTAGTAGTTTAGTCGTATTTTTAATTAACCTTTCACAAAGAGTAAAGTCTTGATCGACCTACGCCCAGCTCAAACCATTGGACCTAGAAAGCTAAAATATAACACAGAGGTTACTTTATAATTTTAAATTAGAAGGCGATAATAATAATGTGAATGATGTAGGTAAAGGCGAGATTTTTCAAAATTCCCACGCAGGGCAATCATAAATGTATTCTTGGGCAAGCATATCATGATATGTGAAGAGAATATTTTATACGTAAAAGGTAGAATGTCTACATTGCCTCTACGATCGACATTCTCTTGGCAATCGCTCTGGTTATTAGGTTTTATATTTATTGAATTCATTACCACCATCATGTTTTATAAGTTTTGGACGTCAATAAGTGTACAGTGTACCTAAATCATACTAATATTATTAATGCGAAAGTGTATTTGTTTGTTTGTTTGTTGGTTTGTCTTTTAATCACGTCGCAACAGAGCAACGGATCGACGTGATTTTTTGCATGGGTATAGTTGAGGGCCTGGAGAGTGACATAGGCTACTTTTAATCCCGGAAAATTAAGGAGTTCCTATGGGAATTTAAAAAAACTTATTCCACGCAGACGAAGTCACGGGCATCAGCTAGATGAATATATAAATATTGATTGATTAATAGTCAGAACGTACGTTACGAACGTAGTAACGTATGAACTGTGTCAGGAGAAAACTATTTATTTTACCTAATAATTTTTGAAATTTCATGCAAGGAACCGAAAAGTCCAAAAACGAACCATAAAACATCAGAAGCCATAACCACTAAAGGTAAGAAAACATTTGATAATGCGTAACCTAAGCAAATTTTCACTTATTTTATAACTGTATCACCGATTTATCAATTTTCAAATTTAATGCAACCTTATGGACAAAATTCACCAACAGTAAATTTACCAAATATAAATTAAGTATTAAAGAAAACTTCTCTTTTCAACCAATTACTAAAAGAAATAAAATCTACCAAAACACCAAATATACGTCAGGTGATTTTTCTTTGTCAAAAATCACTAATGAAAAATATACCTGAATAAATATCTCCATCAATCATTTGCCGACGTACCTATTTCAAATCTATCTAAACAGGGGCCATACTGCCAACGCTTAAAGCCATATTAACGATTCATAGACATCAATTCTTAGTGTACGAGCACGAAATTAGCGGTAGCGGGGCGACGGCGGTAGCGGGGCGATGCGATTAGTCGGAGAGCTGGCGACGAATTTCGGGAAGAATTTTGAAGAGGTCTGGTAATACTGTATAACCGACAAAAACTTCTGGGTTTTTTTTCGAATTCCGTAAGTACTAAATTTGAATATTTGTTACCAAAAAAATGTTTTGTTGGATTTTTTTTTGCAAATGTTATATGCTGCGCAGTAGCGAAATAACCGCAAACGCTCTACCAGACTGGCAGAGCTGGATTCGCCAATGGACGAAATTATATTTTTTCACAATTTCAGCTTGGACCTTCCCGAAATTCGTCGCCAGCCCTCGAACCACATCGCCCCGCTGTCGCTGTCGCTCGGCCTCGGTCGCTAGTTTCGTGCCTGACGCCTTAATGATTTACGTATTTAAAAAAAAAAAATATATCACAGATCATCCATATAGTTACATTAATTAACTACGTAGACAGAGAAAGGACCTACCTTGTTATTTAGTAAATATTTGATACTAGCTGATGCCCGCGACTCCGTCTGCGTGGATTGAGGTTTTTTGGTTCCCGCGGGAACTCCTTAGTTTTCCGGGATAAAAAGTAGCATATGTGTTATTCCAGACTATTATCTATCTCTGTGCCAAATTTCATCCAGCTCCGTTCAGACGTTCGGGCGTGATTGAGTACCAAACATCCATCCATAGATCCATACATCCATCCAAACTTTCGCATTTATAATATTTATTTGATTCCATCACAGATTATTCGACGTAACATTGATTTACCAAATCTGATCGTCGATAAATCTGTGATAGAAGCTTAAGAATATTTACTAAGTAAATAAGTTATTATTGTTGATTTTCGTGTTTTAGAATAATTATAATCCTTATTTTAGGAACGTCAAGGTGTCATCAAACTGACATTTTGAGTAATATTGCTTTAATTATTGCAGTATTGCAGTATGGCCCCAGGATAAATAAACAATCAAATTAAATTCAAACGTTCAACTTATAGTATAACATTAGGACTGATTGTGTTGTACACAATCTCTAAACTAAACTAAAATGACAGAATTAAAAATCCCTGCGGAAAGGGACAGAACTAGATTTAAAGCTGACATTTTAGTTTCATTTAGAGATTGTGTTATATATTATAATTGGCCTCAATGTAATATAACGTTATAAATCACTCAAAAAGTGTAACCTTTTTGTTTGAAACACTTGAAAAAATTCAATACCTTATTTCACTTTTCCACTATTTCACACTAAGTGTCTAAGAACTACACTTTCCAACCGTTCAACGCGCACTAGCGATCGCTTGGTAGGTTCGGTGGGGGGGATAGGGTGACCATGAGGAAATGAAAGGAGTAGGTATAAAGCTGGAAATATACTAGCGTCGTGACGCGTCAGAAGCACATCGGTTTCATACATCCATACTAATATTTTATGTAGTTTTACTTTTAAGATACTGCGGCTAATTATCACCAACACGTCCTTTGCCTTGTAAACCTGACGTTCAGAAGGTGTACTGTGTACCTGATAGGTACCTATCCATACTTAATATTATAAAAATGAAAGTGTGTAGTGTCTGCTACGTTTTCACGTTCCACCTGTTCAACCGATTTTAATAAAATTTGGTACAGGGATAGGTTTTATCCCGGGGAGGAACATAGACGAAAAATTGAAGAGTTCAAATGAACCCAAAAACCGGACTAAGTCGCGGCCATCAGCTGGTTTAGAATTATTCGTCGTCACCGTCGTCAATAGACTGTTTGGCATATGTTTGTTGGGTCGTGATGCATTTGATGGTATCTCTCTTTTTAAGCTCAGTAAATGCATGAAAATCAGTTTCTGACGCGTCACTCCACGCTAATATATTTCTACGCCAGTACCACTAGAAGATATCAATTCTCATATTATGAAAAATGCGATGTGTTTGTTGGTTCGGCTTGTCCTTCAATAACTTACACTATATTTTACATGAATATTGTTGATGATCTAATGTTAATAATGTCCTCCCGACCGAATTTCAGCCACGTCGCATCTGCGCGGGAGATGTTATAGTGCACAAGTGTGTGCGCAAACACAGCTGGTGCATTCTCTGCTCCTTTACTCTCACAGCCCGATGGGACGGAAAATTGGACACGGTCGGAGAGAGATCAGACGCAGTACCGACGGCTTTACGTGCTCTCCGAGGCACGGGGGTGAAACACCGCCAACTTCCTAACTCCGGGCTAGTACTGAGAATTTAAAAAAAATAGTGGAAGCCTGTCCCTCATTTCCATAAAGCTAGGGCCACACGATAGGATTGCGTGCATCGGACAATGCAGTTGCGAAGGCAAGAAACCTGCATTAACATAAATAAGACTAGCCCGATTGCTTGCTTACCACTTACCAGTTTTATATTTACACCATTGATACCTAGATACACACTAGATTTGTCTCTCGGATATTTTTACCAGGGGGGTGACTACTATACGTACTATTAAAATGACAGTTTTATGTCACGTACCTTAACGTCCCTAAAATAAGGATTATAAATAACTGGATTATTCCCGCGACTACGTCCGCGTGGGCTAAGTTTTTCGATTCCCGCAGGAACTCCTTAATTTTCCGAGATAAAAAGTAGCCTATGTTCTTCCCCGGGATATAATCTATCCCTATACCAAATTTCATCAAAATCAATGAAACATGTGGGCCGTGAAAACGTAGTTGACAGACAGACACATTTTCGCATTTATAATATTAGTATGGATTCTATAACACGAGCGTCAACAATATTAAAATAATACGGATTTGAGTGATGGTAGTATGCTCCATGTACTTTACATAAAACTTAAAGTGCGAAATTGAAAAAAAAAACGTTAACCTGTTACTTTACACGTCCTTATGCTGGGTAAAAATATTACCATCAGTTTAAGAAGCAAATTCTAGTAATTCACTGGAAAGAAACCCGGCAGTTGCTGCCTTTAAACGGCAATTTTATTTTAACTTAAAATACATTAATTAGATTTGTTAAGTAATTAGATTAAGCTAGCCGGCTACAAGTTTTACTGCATATCTAACCTTTTTACTATCAACGTTGTCGACGCGATTCTTATGAAATTTATCCGTCGCTAGACTACGAAAAATTGAACCGATATTGATTAAAACCTAATCTGACTACTACAATTTCAAAACCCAGAGGTCAGACAAATTGAAAAGGATTTATTAATGACTTATATTTCACAGAAACACAAAAACTTCTCGGTAGTTTCTGGTTCGAATAATAGTACTTAGTAAAATATTCTGATATTTTTATTTTTATTGGCTCTATGTTTGATGTAAATAATTATACGATTGTAAAATTCGTGTTTTCTCGCTGTATAAGTAGTTTTAAGTTCTAAGTTTAAATAGTTCAATAGTTAAATATAATATGTTGAGTATATACAAATAACGGCAAAAGGAAAATAAAGCTATTTTTATTTTATTTATTTATTTAATCATACATTTATATACAGGGTTAATTTAAAAATACTAAAAACCTCTTAAGTGTAGCTTCTGTACGTAATACTGAACAACTATTGTTCTTGAACAAGAATTTGAAGTTTTTTTTCAAACAAAAATTAAAATATTTAAAGCTGGTCTAAAATGGCATTGCTCTACGCGACGCGTGACCAAGTTCATCGATCATCTAGTACCAAATGCCTTCTTAAAACATAGAGTTGAATAGTGTCTAGAATGTACATCAAATAATTAAAACAAACATACATTAAGTTTTTAACATAAAGTTTCTTTTGAAAATTCTACAAGATACTGTCAACGACATTTTTTTTGTTGATAACTGGTTTAATATTATGTAGAAGAGAAGTTATCTTTATGAGATTAACAATATTTTTAAATTAACCCAGTACATTATAAGATAATTCAAGCATGTCTGTCTGTGTATCGAAGCCTAACCTATTAACATAGTAAACGAAAATAACTGTGTCGTGTTTGGAAATTATTTCCTAGTTTTTCGTATACATTAAACTTTTTACAACTTCCTATTTATTTACAGTTCCTTAATTAAACGGAACCCAATTACGTAAGTTCCTTTTAGAGACACGCAAAGTTTTGTATAAACGCCTATTTATTACTTGTTACAGTCTTATTCGACATACTATATACTGACAATATTAATCATAACCAACGTCTACTTTTTAATTTCATTTAACTCAACTCGGTCAACACACTTAATAAGAAGGGCTTAGGCCATCTTCCACCACGCTGATCAAGTGCGGATTGGCAGCCTTCAGACCACTTTGAGTCTACATCTCATGTCTGTACCCTTACTCTGGATCGAATTTAAAATACGGTCTCACTAAGTGAGGTGAATCACATTTGCGTTAAACTAAAATGGACCCAAAAACTCTTGATTTAAAGCCACAAATTCAGTGCAACCGATTCAAATTTCAAAACGTATCGTTTGGAGCGCTAGCTGTGAATGCATAGACGAAATTGAGCTCTAAATTAATAACATTAAGATTCATTTTAGTTTGATGCAAATGTAATTCACCTCACTTAGTGAGACCGTATTTTAAATTCGATCAATCTCAGAGTAAGGGTACTGCATGTCTGTCTTAGACATGAAGGATTCCACACGAAGTTTTCTTACACTAGCTACTAACTACGAAAACTTAGAGGTTGAAGATTAGACTTCAACGCGCCTAGAGCTCTTTGTTATTATGAAAACTCATGATATTATTGTATCTTAATATTATAAATGTAAAAGTTTGGATAGATGGATGGATGTTTGTTACTCAATCACACCAGAACGGCTTAACAGATCTAGAGAAATTTGGCACAGAGATAGATCGTAGCCTGGAATTGTGTGACACATAGACTATAACTATACATAATATCCGGATAAACTCACGTGTTCCGTCGGAAAAATGCCCGACTAGTTTCGAACCCGTTCAGGGCCCTTATTCATGAGCTTGTTCGCGCGACGCGGCCGCTACTTGACTGCTGCGATGAATATCACTCACGATAGTTTAAACGTTAACACACATAGACTATTTTGTCCAGGGAAATTAAAGAGTTCCCGTGGGAACCAAAAAACCTCAATCCTTGCGGACGAAGTCGCGGGAATTAGATAGTTAATTTTATTGGTTTCCGTTTTTCGTATATATTACACTTTTCACAGCTTCCTATTTGTATACATAAGTATGTAGCCGGATTACATAAGTTCCTTTTAGAGACACGCAAAGTTTTGTAAAGACTCATATTTATTACTTGTAGAAGTCTTCATCGACCTACTATTTTACTGTTTTTTTTTTATCCACTACAAGTTAGCCCTTGACTGCGATCTCACCTGATGGTAAGTGATGATGCAGTCTAAGATGGTAACGGGCTAACCTGTTAGGGGCATGGCAGTTATATTAAACCCATACCCCTATTCGGTTTCTACACGGCATCGTACCGGAACGCTAAATCGCTTAACGTCTTTGCCGGTAGGGTGGTAACCAGCCACGGCCGAAGCCTCCCACCAGGCCAGACCAGGGAAATTCAGAAATTATAAATTTCCAAACCCTGCCGGGGATCGAACCCGGGACCTCCGCACGTTAAGGCAACAGCGCTCAGCACTGCGCCACGGAGGTCGTCAAACTGGTAATTAATCATAATCAACGTCTACGTTTTAACTACACGACTGCTAAAAAAGAAGTGTAATGTTGTTAGGGTTCACCTTTATAATAATATGTATGTGCGTTTTTCATTCTATAATAACTTCAAAATTCCCGAACAAATTTGGATGTATGGGGTATCGTTAGAATCCTTACATCATCCCAAGTGCCACTGGCTACACTTCAATCTGTCGCTCTGTTGCAGCGTGGCTGAAAGACAAACCAACAAACAAACACAATTTCGCATTTATACAATTTACCACTTCAGCCCTACAACGTCCCACTGCTGGGCACAGAACTCCACTCTCATAGGAGAGAGGAAATTAGAGCTTAGACCCACCACGCTGCTCCAATGCGGGATGGCGGGCTTTAACGACTATTATCATGTTAGTGATAATAACCGAAACCGACGGCTTAACGTGCTCTCTGAGCCACGGGGGTGAAACACCGCTACCTTCCTGACTCCGAACTAGTACCTACTGAGAATTTCTAGTAAGAAAAACCCACATTTAATTATGGCCCGACCCGGGACTGAAACCCGGGACCTCGTCACCCGCTGTCGAACATGTTAACCACTAGACCAACGAGAAGTGTGGTTAGTATGATATAATATTAGTATGATATCTATTAATGAACAGAAAGTAATATTAGTTTCATCATAGCTGTTGGTAAATCACGCAGCCAGTTTTAATTAGTCTAATGTAGATTGTCAGGTTGCAAGTTATATGGCCTAGTTAGTCGGAAACTAATTTCTAAAACCTGTTACCACGCGTTCTAGTTACATATTTGTCATTATTTTATTGAAATTAATTTTCTTTTTCTTTCGTTTATTTGGCCTACCAATGGCTACATCATTTGAAACTATCTTCATTTAAAAAATGATTAGCTGCTAGCTTTTATTTCAATTCTCTTCTAAAAACAAAATTAAAAATATTAAAAACTAAATTAAATCTAAATTAAAAACTAGAAACTAAACATTAAACACAAAAATTAAAACTAAAAACTAAAAAAAAAAAAACCTAATCTAAAAGACCGCTACCAGTTGGCAGCGTGCCCAGAATGCTGGCAGCATTGCCGCGTTGAATAGTTATACTCACTCGCTGAGCGAAATATATACCAGCACTCTGGTCACGTGTTGCCTCGACCAGGCGCGCGGAAAGTTCCTTATAAATTCCGCGCGCCCCAGCCCCCCAAGGCCCTAGCGTCTCGACCCCAAAAGGCGCAAACATATAACCACTATCTAGTGTGCTATATTTACGCCTCTTGAGGCCCTCCGCTGATTCCGCCGCCGCACCAGCCCTAATGGCAGTGCCTGGAAGGTGGGACGGCGCCAAGGTGTCTACACATGTGGCATCCCACACCAAGGGCCGCCCCAAACTCCAAGGAACTAGGGTCATACCATCGGGCCTCTTGCCGTCGTCTCGCATGAGCCCAACTGGCTCCAGAATAGCCGCATATCCGGCGGTGGCAAAGGCCCGACGGATTATATCATTCAGGCTGGCGTGACGGGGGATACGCCCTGCGCTGCTGACGCAGGAGAGACCATGGTGACCGAGTCGGCCGACGGCAGAGCCACACTGACAGCGGTGTGGAGCGCAGCACGATGCGCCAAGGCGAAGCGCCGCAGCTATCCGGAAAGCAGAAGAGTCGATTAAGGTTCCTGTGTTGGGCGACGGGAGGGCCTGCAACCACAGACCGGATTCCCACTCACCCACGGCCAGAAGGCGGGCACGATCTGCAGAGCTTGAGCACGTATCAATAAGCTTTTTCCGCGCTAGCTCGCAGATCGGCCCATCCCATTGCCGTTGTGACGAGAGGGATATGGGGAATTCGCGGTTTGGGCAGGCGTGTGTCCACGCGTACTTGGCCTCGTCCATGAAACTAATGACGAAATCATCTAGAGAGGCCGCAAGAATCTTTTGGGATAAATTTAGGGTGCCATGGACTGAGGACAAGAAAGCGGGGAGAGCGACACCAGAGATAGATCTTATTCCCAGGCCACCCAGTCGCACAGGAAGCGACGCCTGCATCCACACTCGCTCTTCCAAGTTAATATTTAAAATAGATGCCAAACAATTTCTGACCATGTTGTCAAGGCTGTTCAACAACTCAGTGTGTTTCCACAGCTGACAACACCGGATAGTGTAGGTAAAATTTGGAACGAAAAGACAGAACCGGATGATTGTAAAAGCCATATGGACGTTAATTTTTGATAGCCGGATGGAACACTGTGTAAAATTTTGAATTTTTTCCTCGAAGAAAGAAGGGAATGATTCATCAAGAATAGGGGAGCCCAACAGGCGGAGGGAAGATTTATCGATGATCTTAATGTTAGGTGCCAAACATTTGAATTTTTGAATAACCAACTCTTTCGAGGTGCATAAGTCCGAAACAAAGAGTTCGCACTTGGCAAAGTTTAATTCCAAACCAATCGCCTGGAACTCTTTGACAAGACTGGCAAGATCGTCTAAGACGGCTTCTGCATCACCACCCAAGGTCCCATCGTCCAAGTACCAAACATTAAGTTTAGATTGAAGGCGTTGGACGATAGGATGGATGGCGAGACTAAACACTGCAGGTCCTAGAGGATCGCCTTGCTGGCAGCCAACAGCAGATAATACTTTGTTGCCAAAATATGTTAATTTTGAGGGACTACTATAACACTGCCAAAGGAAATTATATAAATTTGGGATTTTGTTTTTCACCTCAGTTAGCAGGACACCCCTATCTACGGAGTTAAAAGCATTCTTCACGTCCACCTTCAGCAGCACCTCACCACAGTTTTGATCTAAAAAGGTCCTGACCGAATGGACGGCGGCTTCACAGCCACCCCGCGAGCCAAAGCCTAGTTGGACAGGCTGGAAATAATCAGTTAAGGCTGGCGCAATTTTTTTGCAACAAATTTTAGCTGCGAGGCGGCGGTAAGTTGTGCCAACTGCGATAGGCCTAATGCCGCCATCTTTTTTCTTCAAGGCACAGAGATTTGCACCGTATAGTACGTCAGTAATTTCAGTGCTGACTCGTCCGGACAACATTAAATTCACTAGCGCTGTCAGGTCCCTAAGAAGGGCCACGCCGGCTTCACCGTTTCCACAGCAAATGAGATCCTTTAAATGTTGTGGTGCCAGTGAGTCTGAGCCACCAGCGGAGCCCTTCTGAAATGACATAACAGCTTCGTAAACGTCCTGGCCGATAATTTCAATATCCGTAGTACCGTCAGGCTGACATGGTGCCGGGGGGAGTTGAAGAGAGGCTGCTGGAGGTGGATGTCTTTCTTCCAGAGCTGAGAGTGTTTCTGGTGATGCAGGAGCCACCGTGTCACTGGAGAAGAGGATACGTGCAGCACCTTTAATATCACCATCACTGAGTCTGCTTTCCACAAGTTTGTAAGTTGCAGACTCAGAGACAGGTTTTGTGCAAAACCTTAAATTTTGAACGTGGGCCGAGACACTGTTCAGAGAAGGTGCAGATTCTCCATACGCGCCATATTTCACGCAATTTTCCTTTATTCTGGTTGTTAGAGAGCTTTTGTTGTTCTTGTCGAAACTGACGTGAAGCACGGCATATGGAAAGATCAGAAGATGCTCCCAGGCGCGCTGTGTGTTGTGTTGAACCACCGCCTTTGGGTCATTCTCAAACGGCTCAAAAAAGCGTGTCCGGGTCGAAAACCTGTATGAAATAGATTGCTAGCCACTTGATAATTTTATGTATGGTAGATATGATCAAAATATTACGGGGGCCCAATGTCCTTTTTTAGGTAAACATTATGTAAGTTAAGTTAAAAAAAGAAAACCGCGGAAATATTGACCTCGGTGCCATGTCCCGCACCACATATTGCGTTGAAAATTATTTTTTTTCATTTTTTCTATAAAATATGCCACTATTTTGCAGGTGTTTACAAGAAACTAGTTAGTTACTAGCTCAAATTATAATATTTATAATCAATAATAGGCCTTAGTTGAGAACTTACAACAAATTGTTTTCGCGTCCGACGTTTAGAATTGATACCGGTGGCGCGCTCCAATTCTCTTAGAACTTCTGTACTTTAATAACTGCGAGAATAGTAGTAAGAGTAAGACAAACTATCCGTCGCGCCGCATCGGTGATTATAGGCAACACGTCTGTGCCTCTCTGTGCGTACCTTTTATTAAGGTAAGTAATCGCTTTCGGTGGCTTGGTATACCCATAAACTTGATTTCGGTGGAACTGTTCTATCCATATCTATTTAAACTACTATTATTTAATTTATACAAACGTATATCGTATGAGTGCTAGATTGCAATTAAAGAGGTTATTATTATAAATTTAGGATACTTTTGTAAAAATCTGGGATATTGCTCATTATTTTGATTTCAGTGGGATTGATCTCAGTGTTTTCGGTGGAAATAGATTAACATTTAGTAAAAAAAAGATGGTTGCAAAATTCATTTTTTGATTTTTCCAATTTTTGAGCATGTTTCTAAATGGGGGCTGTATTTTTTTATTATTTCACAAGAAAGTATAACTCAAAACGAAAAAATTGCGACCTAAAAGAAGTCTCTACGACAATTTTCCAAAGGAGAATTTTAATTTGAAAAATATTTTTTTGGGCCGAACAACATAATTATCTCGGAAGTCTCTTAACATTTTTATCTGAAAAAAATTGTGAATATTTTAGATACAAAAATGTATACTTTCACCAAGTTTGGTCAAAATAAAATTATTTTTGTGTAAATGAAAAATAAAAAACCATAAAAGCGGTTTTTCGCATTTTACTCGGAGATTTTGAGGTTATGTGAAAAAACCATTCATACAAAAGTGGTAGATCTTTTTATGATCTACAACTTTTCTATTGTACACTTTTCTCTCCGAAGTCAACTTTCGCCGGAAATCACAATAATCCAAAATTCCACCCCTTTTCATCCCCCAAATATATCTGGAAAAACCCCTGCTCACGCATTTTTTTTTACGTTCATTATATGCCACTTTACCATTTCCAGCTGTTCCCATCCTGTTAACAATTTTGTTTTTTTTCGCTTCAAAATAAGCGACTGGACTATGTGTGTTATGATAGATCTAAATAGAGACTGTTAATTATGTTCCTACTTTGTTATGGTTACTATTTATTATGTATGTACATACATTTAGTATGTCATTTATTTAAAATTTAATAACATAAGTACAAAGTTGATTTTCGTAAATTTTCCTAAATCTAAGTAATTAAAGTAGGTATATGTTATGTTGTAAGTAAATATGTTGATAAAATAAAATATTTTATCGTAAAATTAACCTGAAATTCTTTACGTTTAGTCTTCAAAATATTAAATACCTCCATAAATAATTTTATTTTGATTTCGGTAACTAAAATATTGATTTCGGTGGACACCATTTTTTGAAAATCGAATTACGATGTAACCACTGGGCCGATAAAGTTCCCTTTACTACCAATATTAACTAAATTAAATCTAGATTTGATATTTCCTGCTAGTATGTCTCAAATGCAAAAAAAAAATTGTGCCACCGAAGTCAATCAAATAATGAGGTGCCTGAGAAGTACCCCTTTATTGAATGTGTCAGAGCGGTAGCCACGGAGAGACGAGCACCGCGTGGAATGCGTTTTATTACAGGTTTGGATGTCTTGAAAGAAGAAAGTATCTGCCAAAAGGGATGTTCAGGACAAGAGATGCCTGAATTTTGGACTTGGTTAAAGGCAGGAACAGAAAGAGGAATGTTTTTGTGAGACTTACTCTGGTGAATTTTTAGACCTCTCTGTCCTTTAAAAAAGCCAGAGCAATCAGGGCATTGTACTCGATACTCCAGGGACACAGTAGGCTGCTCATGAAGATCACCTGCCCTGGCGCAACGCTGCATTACAGAGCGATTAATTAATAACTTACTTAAAAAATATAGAGCTAGTATAAAAGCAATAATTAATAAAATTAACATAAATATTATAAATATTAAATCTATCTCTATTATTATTTATTATTTCGTATTTAAATCTATCTCTATTATTATTTATTATTTCGTATTTAAATATTTATTCTTCGATACCAACACTCATACCACAACTGACATCACGGACTTCACTGCCAGAATGTGTTCATTTTGCGAACGACTGCGACCTTGCCCAGCTTCACGCCATAGCAAAAACAAAACATTTCTAAGGATCTCGCTACTTCCAGCCATGTATTCATCAGAGAAGACGCGATGCGAAGTACATTCCATCCTGCATACTCCGGTCCGTATGAAGTGATGCAGCTGATGCCGTAGAACTTGGTTGGTAACTCTACCAATTGGTATAAGTATAAGAAAACGCTTCCGCGCTACGAATTTTCCATAAGAGCTTCAAAAATATGGGTACTGGATATTGTAATTTTCTATTAATTATCAAAATTATTAATGTTTTGCAAATTGAAAATAAAATTAAAAATACGGGAAAAAAATTTACGTTGTTACGTTGACGCTGTCAATCAAATATCCATAATAATAAGCTGCTAGCTTATGCCCGCGACTTCGTCCGCGTGGTTTAAGTTTTTTGATTCCCTCGGGAGCTCCTTAATTTTCCGGGATAAAAAGAAGCCTATGTCACTCTCCATGTCCTCAGCTATATTGCAACTATGCATTCAACTCGCGCGCGTACTATCATATACTAATATTATAAACTAGCTGATGCCCGCGACTTCGTCCGCGTGGATATACCAAGTTTCATCGAAATAACTTGAGAAATGACGGACTTTTATACAAACTTTCAACCTCTATTTCACCCCTTCGGGGGTAAAATTTACGAAAACTGTGAAACACGTATGTCTTCATTTTTAACCCGCAGCTCATATACCAAGTTTCATGGCTATAACTTGAGAAATGAAGGACTTTCATACAAACTTTCAACCCCTATTTCACCCCTTCGGGGGTAAAAGTTACAAAAACTGTGAAACACTTATTTCTTCATTTTTAACCCGCAGCTCATATACCAAGTTTCATGGCTATAACTTGAGAAATGAAGGACTTTCATACAAACTTTCAACCCCTATTTCACCCCTTCGGGGGTAAAAGTTACAAAAACTGTGAAACACGTATTTCTTCATTTTTAACCGGTAGCTTGTATACCAAGTTTCATCGATATAACTTGAGAAATGAAGGACTTTCATACAAACTTTCAACCCCTATTTCACCCCTTCGGGGGTAAAATTTACGAAAACTGTGAAACACGTATTTCTTCATTATTAACCGGTAGCTTGTATACCAAGTTTCATCGATATAACTTGAGAAATGAAGGACTTTCATACAAACTTTCAACCCCTATTTCACCCCTTCGGGGGTAAAATTTACGAAAACTGTGAAACACGTATGTCTTCATTTTTAACCCGCAGCTCATATACCAAGTTATAACTTGAGAAATGAAGGACTTTCATACAAACTTTCAACCCCTATTTCACCCCTTCGGGGGTAAAATTTACGAAAACTGTGAAACACGTATTTCTTCATTTTTAACCGGTAGCTTGTATACCAAGTTTCATCGATATAACTTGAGAAATGAAGGACTTTCATACAAACTTTCAACCCCTATTTCACCCCTTCGGGGGTAAAATTTACGAAAACTGTGAAACACGTATGTCTTCATTTTTAACCCGCAGCTCATATACCAAGTTTCATCGATATAACTTGAGAAATGAAGGACTTTCATACAAACTTTCAACCCCTATTTCACCCCTTCGGGGGTAAAATTTACGAAAACTGTGAAACACGTATTTCTTCATTATTAACTGGTAGCTTGTATACCAAGTTTCATCGATATAACTTGAGAAATGAAGGACTTTCATACAAACTTTCAACCCCTATTTCACCCCTTCGGGGGTAAAATTTACGAAAACTGTGAAACACGTATGTCTTCATTTTTAACCCGCAGCTCATATACCAAGTTTCATGGCTATAACTTGCGAAATGAAGGACTTTCATACAAACTTTCAACCCCTATTTCACCCCTTCGGGGGTAAAAGTTACAAAAACTGTGAAACACTTATTTCTTCATTTTCAACCAGTAGCTTGTATACCAAGTTTAATCGATATAACTTGAGAAATAACGGACTTTCATACAAACTTTCACCCCCTATTTCACCCCCTTAGGGGTGGAATTTTGAAAAACTGTGACACACGTACTTCTTTATTTTTTACCGTAAGCCAAAATAAAAAGTTTCGTTGATATAACTTGTAAAACATCTTGAGAAACGAAGGACTTTCATACCAACTTTCATCCCCTATTTCACCCTTTTGGGGGTCGAATTTTCAAAAACTGTGAAACACGTATGTCTCCATTTTCAACCCGCAGCTCATATATCAAGTTTCATGGCTATAACTTGAGAAATTAAGGACTTTCATACAAACTTTCAACCCCTATTTCACCCCTTCGGGGGTAGAATTTCGGGATAAAAAGTATCCTATGTCCTACCTCGTGGTATAGGCTCAAATCGTGCCAAGTTTCGTTTGAATTCATTCAGTAGTTTCGGCGTGATGCGCGGCCAAGATACAGACAGACAGACAGACAGACAGACAGACAAAAATGAAAAAAATTACAGATTTGGCTTCAGTATCGAATAATGAGTGCCCTCCAAAAAAAATTTTCAAAATATCTTCAATGTACAGAATTGGACCTGTTACAGTTTTATTATAAGTATATATATAGATGCGAAAGTGTGTTTGTTTGTTTGTTTTGCCTGGTGGGAGGTTTCGGCCGTGGCTAGTTACCACCCTACCGGCAAAGACGTGCCGCTAAGCGATTTAGCGTTCCGGTACGATGCCGTGTAGAAACCGAATAGGGGTATGGGTTTAATATAACTGCCATGCCCCTAACAGGTTAGCCCGTTACCATCTTAGACTGCATCATCACTTACCATCAGGTGAGATCGCAGTCAAGGGCTAACTTGTAGTGGATAAAAAAAAAAAAAAAAAAAAATTGTTGGATTATTGATTTGTTAGTTTGTTGGTTTGTCCTTCGATCACGCCGCAACGGAGCAACAGATTGACGTGATTTTTGGCATGAGTATAGTTGAGAACCTGGAGAGTGACATAGGCTACTTTTTATCCCGGATAATTAAGGTGTTCCCGCGGGAATCAAAATAGCTTAAACCACGCGGACGAAGTCGCGGGCTTCAGCTCCTCTTTTAATATAGGTACCTTCATATCAAGAGTGAATAGGCATCTTCTAGGCAAGCGCGCTCCACCTTAGGCTGCATCACCACTTGCAAGCAAGTCTGATTGCAGCCAAGCGCTAGCCTATATATTAAAAAAAAACTTATACTGGAAAATTAAGGAATTCCAACGGAAATTCCTTAATTTTCCAGTATAAGTAAGATAAGTACCTTATCTAGATAAATGCGTATGTCCTTTTCCGGGATGCAACTTATCTCTGTACCAAATTTCATCAAAATTGGTTGAAAAGATGGGCCGATAAAGCAGGCAGAGAGACACACTTTCGCATTTATAATATTCGTATGGATACGAATAATAGGGATGATGATCGACAACTCAATCAAATCAGCAACTCTTTATCAAACTTAAAAACGCACTTCTATTATGGAAATTGTATGAAATTCACAGTGACGTCATAAAATTTCAACGCACTTTTTTTCTTTAATCTATATTTTAAAATGGTTATCAAACTTAAAACTAACCAAGGAAGTGAATTTTAGGTCTTTTTGAAGGCCCTCTATTTAATAATCAGTTAGAAATAATTTATTTTTTATGTAGGCATCATCCCTATTGAAAATTCTTCACTCTAGCAGTGGCGCAGGCGTTGTCTTACATAATTATTCGTATTAGTATAATAAACTGTACGTCTGTGCATCAGTATAGAAAGTGGTCCGCGCGGCTGCATGCGACACGTTGTCACGCAAGCTAATTATGTTTGTGTTTGTATCTCAGAACATTACCCTTAAAATCCATACTAGATGTACTGGTACTATACTATAAAAGCGAAAGATTGGATGGATATTTGTTACTCAATCACGCTAAAACGGCTGAACGGATCTGGATAAAATTTTGTACTGAGATAGATTATAGTCTGGAATAATGCAATGCTCAGGACTGCGTTTACTTAATATGTATCTTTACATTCCGGTAGTTGTTATTTAAAAAAAAAAAATAGAGCAACCACCGTTTCTTGCTGGTTATTCTAGGTAGGAACGGCATTCCGAACCAGTGGTAGATTCATTCGACTATTCATAAGCACTTGTAAAAAGTCTATTTGAATAAAAAACTTTTGAATTTGAATACATAGGCTACTTTTTATCCAGGAAAATTAACGAGTTCCCGCGGGAACCAAAAAAACTCAATCCACGCGGACGAAGTCGCGGGCATCAGCTAGTACTACATTTTTTAAACTCTTCTTTTTTGTTAGATTAAAAGAATGGAGAAAGGGCGTTTATTAAATTAATGTGTATTTGAATATCCAAATTATTTTTAAAACATTTGTGTTATGTTACTTACTATAAATATAAATACGTAAATATACGTTCAATTCAGTACCTTTTATTACTTTTTCCTTAACAAAACAAGCTTCTTTCAGATTATCATCATTATTCCGACAACTCATTACTGAGCACGGGCCTAGTCTGGGAATGAGAAATATTTGGGCCATAGTCTACCACCCTGGCGATGGACGGATTGGCTTACTTAAAAGTTTACACGCTTTTGAGTACATAATGGACAACTTACAGGCATTTTTTGAAGTGAAAACTTCGTTAGCCGCGTTGAGCACTTTTTGGTAGGGGGTAAACTTGTTGATTCGCGTCACCGACATGCTCGTCACCGACATGCTCGCGTTGTTACGAAGACAAAAGGTCTTAAATATTACTACTACAATAAATATACTACATTCGTAATTAAACTTTAATGCCGTAGTTTTTAGGTTTATATATTTTTCTTTTTTAATTTCTTTTTTTTTTAATTATTTTAAACATTCGTTTTCACTTCTATCGGCAGTGACAATGACTGCCAATTTTTATTTTTAGTGCAAGATAGGCTTGCGCTTGACGACAATCATGCTTATGAAAAGCAATTATAAGGTCTAGGTTGGAGTGCGCTTGCCTAGAAAATGCCTATTCACTCTTGCCTTGAGGTACTCAAGTCTTACTTGCGGGTTTTCTCAAGAAATTTTCATTTCTGAAAACTTTCTAAGGACAATTTTGTATAGTTCAGTTACACTAGGTAATACCGAATAAAATGTCGTTCCCTACATTATATCCTGTCCAGTATGGACTTTGTTTTCGCTCTGAAACGCAATATATCCTATGAAAAGTTTAAAAGTGACGTACCTATGACGGTTTTGTGCTCAAAACCGTAATAATGAAGAAGGCATTTCGAACTAGTGGTAGATTCACTCGACTATTCAAAAGCACTTGTCAAAGTCTACATTAATAAAAAAGATTTGATTTGATATAAGAGGTGTAAGCGCGTTGAAGTATTTTAGACTTCAACGCGCTTACAGCTCTTTATTATTATCTGTGATATTGTGTTTTAAATGATTTTATTTGTTCCAATATTTCCGAGGTTTGTGATTTCATTTTTCCAAGTTTCAGCTCGTAAAAAGGTAACAGATAGTCACTCTTTCGCATCATACTGAATATTATAAATGCGAAAGTGTGTTTGTTTGTTGGTTTATTGGTTTGTTGGTTTGTCCTTCAATCACGGCACAACGAAGCAACGGCTCGACGTGATTTTTGGCATGGGTATAGTTGAGGACCTGGAGAGTGACATAGGCTACATTTATACCGGAAAATTAAGGAGTTCCCGCGGGAATCAAAAAAAAATTATATCACGTGGACGAAGTCGCGGGTATCAGATAGTTAAAAAATAGTGTGAGTTTATATCTGCATGCCTGAGATTCATGAGCCCCCAATTTTTATTTTTTATTCTTAACAAAAATTTGAGCATAATTTTTTTAGAACTTAGTGTATGAATCAAGTAAGTACGCACTTAATTTTGTTTGTTTTAATTGTTAATTATAATATCGTTAAGCGTGAATTATATCTTTGTTTAAGACGTGTGGATGACTTTCATATTATGTTTTATGTTAATTTAGTCAGTTAGTGAGTTGCGCCGCCGCACGCGACCATTTTTGCCGGAAAATTTTTAGATATCTCCCTAGGTGTCTGTTTGTTGGTTTGTCCTACAACCACGCTGCAACAGAGCAACGGATCGAGGTGATTTTTGCATGGGTATATGTTGGGAACCTGGAAAGTGGCATTGGCTACTTTTTATCCAGGAAAATCAAAGAGTTTTTCGGTATTTATATTTTCAATAAACTTAATTTGTTTAAAACATGTAGGACATACAGGTGTCTCTTATGTTAGGTCATGTTTTGACTCTACCACCGGTTCGGAAAGGAGCTTCTGCTGAGAAACTTAGCAGTTGCAGTTATAAAAAAAAAATTGGCAGTCATAGGGATTGCAGATAGAAGTGAAAACTTATATTTTATGACTTTGAATTTTAGTATTAAAATTTGAAAAAATAAAAATAAAAATATAAACCTTAAAACTAACACATTAAAGTTTAATTACGAATGTATAGTATATTTATATTTAGGACCGTTCAAGTCTTCGTAACAACGGTGTCGGTGACGGTGTCGGTGACGCGAATCCAAAAGTTTACCCCCTAACAAAAAGTGCTAAAGAAGTTTTCACTTCAACAAGATATTACAATACGTAGGTTAGGTATAAATTAAATACAGTTGTGCAAGTTATTATACTATCCTGTGGGGAGCTGGACCCAAAGTCGATTGCGCTTCCATATACTTAACTTTGTCATTAAGTTTGTCATTTGTGTTTTTGTATTCTACTTAATTTTTTTCTGTGTTTCCTTTATTTTTCTGTGTTGTGGTGTACAAATAAAGAGTATTAATAATAATAATAATAATTAAGAAATTCGTCATTTGTTTAATAGCCTCGACTCAACAATTGTTCCTTTTCCCAAGATACAACCTAACTTTGTATCAAATTTCATCAAAATCAGTTAACCGTGGGCCGCGAAAATGTAAGAAATAGACACATTTTCGCATTTAAAACTAGTACCGATGTAAAGAATAACTTTTTAATATTGATCTGTTATAAAGTATTAGATTTAGCATTGATTGTATTGTAAAATACATAATAGTATAAAAATAATAGTAACATTAATTCATTAATCATTTCCGAGTTATTAATAAAACAAACAAACAAAAATTATGATGAAAGTTAATATCAGATTGTTTCATAGATACAATTGTGATGTACAAACTGACAAGTGACAATGGAATGGAACTTTTAGTCTGACTTATCACACTTCTTATTTTTATTTCTGGTGAAATTTTTATAATAAGATCACGGAAGATTACTATCGATGAAATTGTATTTTTTTTAAAGATTGTAGTGATTAATTCTGACTGTCATCACATTCTCTAAAAACTAAGTGTTACAATGGCGCCCAACGTGGGGCGCCATTGTAACGTTTTTGTTTATTACGAAAGGTAGAGTAGGCCTTGGCACGGTAGGGTGTCAAGGTAGTTAGATAGGGTGTAGGTTGACTGACCGGGAGGACAAAGAATAAGCTGATTAATTATCTATAATTTTATTGACAAGAAGTTACTAAATTAAATATTGTTAAACTAGAATTAGTGTGTGGCAGAAGGCCTTAGTTCTTAAAATAATTAAAATTAGGTTAGGTAGAATTTATGAGGTAAGTTGACGACAGCAGTTATGTTTCAGTTGACCTAAGCAGAAGGCTTAGGTCCAATAGTGGGGAATATAAGAGGTAGTTATAGTCGACTAGACAGACGGAGAGCTGGGGGAGGTACGTCGCCAGGTTTAGATGGAGAATTTAGATAGCTCGGTAAGTATACAGCTTGATTTGGTGCGCACTTGTAATTGACCACACTGCCCTGCATAGCTGCTGCGCCTGCCTGCTTCTGCTTCCCAGCTGCACTGCATACAGCCTGTAAAACCAGCGAGCCACTCCGGGAACGCGAGCGTGCAGAGCCGCGCGCGAACAAGGGCAGTGTGGTCAATTACAAGTGCGCACCAAATCAAGCTGTATACTTACCGAGCTATCTAAATTCTCCATCTAAACCTGGCGACGTACCTCCCCCAGCTCTCCGTCTGTCTAGTCGACAATGGCGCCCACCGGTTTATAACTTTACTACAGACTGACCGACTAACTACATACTACAGAACTCCCCTACAAAACTACCTAAGAAATTGACTGACCGCTGCCAACTCAGACAGTGAATCTTAATTTTATCTGAATTTTAAACTCTATATTATATTAATACTCGGTACGTGTCGGTTTGGTGAGGTGTGTGATTTTTGTTGTGCTTGTGTGGTGTCAATTAATAGTGGATACTATAGTTTTAAGACAATTATTAATTGTTAGCGTATAACATACCTGAGGCAGTCTACCATTTTTTATGAAATTGCTAATACTTTATTATTAAATTTAATTTAACTTAAATTCAACTAGTCACAATGTCGTTCAACATCAAATACCTTTCACTACAGAAAGCTGAGCTTGAGTATGAGGTTGCTGTTCGCGGTTGTACACCAGCTGAATCAGTCACTGAACTTAGAAAACAAATAGTGAAATTGTCCATAACTTTACCCCCAGAAGATATATTAGAGTCACACTTAGAAGCAATTGTAGATTTGAAAGCAGTAAAAGAATCATTACTTAAATCTCACAATAATATTCTAACATTAAAAGGAAAATTTGAAAAGAGTCTGTTCGCTAGAACCGAAACCTTACTCCACCACATTCACCATAGACTAAACCGCATAACACCTACTACAGACTGTGCTGAACTATACAAAGTATGCCGTTCTAGTTACAAGTCACAATATAACGAGATACTTGCCTTAAAACCACTACCTACTGAACCTCCTATAGCAAACACTGATACTACAGAAACCACTGCAACTAACAGCACGTGTGAACCTGAACGCATCGTTACGTGTGATAGAAATCTACTCAATGAAATAAACAAAATTAAATTCTCCGGCAAGACTAGCGTCCGGGCATTCATACAAAGAATGGATGAGTTCATGTTAACACGTAACATCACATCTACCAAACTAATGACATACGCTTACGAATTCTTTACTGAAGACGCACTGCACTGGTTTCGATACAAAAAATCAAAAGTAAATTCTTGGGGTGAACTAGTTGAATTATTAAAAAAAGATTTTGGCCACAGCGACTACGATTACAAACTACTTGACGAAATTAGAGCGCGTACCCAAGGTGAGAAGGAGAATATTACCATTTACATAGCTATAATGCATGGTATGTTCTCACGCTTAAATAAAACCTTAACAGAAGCTGAACAACTTGAGATCTTACTCCATAATATCAGACCCTGTTACGCTAGCACACTAGCTGCCTGTCCCGAAATCAATACTATAGACACTCTAACGAATCTCTGCCGCAACTATGAAATAATTCAAACTCGATTAAAACAGTTTCACGAACCACCAAAAGCTACTACAGAAACTCTTGCTCCAGAATTTGCCTACAGCAAAGCTAGCTCATCCAGCAGTAATTTTCCTAATAATAATTATAATAAAAAATTCAACTATTATAATAATTCTTATTCTAACAATAATAAACACTACACGAACTACAAATCTAATTACACGAATTCACCTAACAAAAATAACTCTACAAATAACAACACAACTAATACACAACTACCAGGTACTAATTACAATAATAGGTCTGCACAGGTTGCTACTCTTTCTTATGAAACAAAAATTTATTGCCCTCGATGTAGAACTAACTCTCACTCTCTACGACAGTGCAGATTACCTCACTTTCCCATATGCTTCAAGTGTGGAAAAAAAGAATTCCGCTACCCTGATTGCCCTGACTGTCAATCTAAAAACAAATCAAAAAACTAAACAAATTGGATTGTAGAGCTAATATTAAAATGACTACTAATAATTATAATGCTCTAGACTGGAAACAATGGCTAGAAACCATTTCCAAATATTTTAACTGCTATACTATCTCTACAATCCGCAATTCTAACAATAACACAAGGCCCTACGCCTTAATCGATACTAATGGTCTACAACTATTAGGTCTTTTGGACTCAGGATCTACTGCAACAATACTAGGTAATAATTCCCATACTAAATTACTCAACGCTGGATTCGAAATCAATAGCTCTGAACAACTAAAGTTCGCAGCTGCTGACGGAACCAGAATACAATCTTTAGGCTTTATCAATTTGCCAATTAACTTTGCTGGTCAACATCATATAATAAAAACTCATGTTGTACCAGAAATAGTTAATGACTTAATACTGGGCATGGACTTCTGGATTGCATTTGATATCTTCCCTAAAAATATTAATAACATCATACTTAAAGAAAGAGACGTAGCTTTAGCAGAACTAAATACTCTAGAAACTAAACAAGTTTGTTCCTACGAGCATCTGACTCCAACACAAAAGATAACTGCGGACAATATTATATCTCAATTCCACAGTATATCCTATGAGGAAAAAGGACTAGGTCGCACTACACTAATAGAACATACTATTGATACTGGCGATTCCCCACCAATAAGACAAAGATATTACCGTATGTCTCCCGAAAAACAAAGACTTCTAACGGAACAACTAGATCAAATGGTGAAGGAAAACATCGTTGAGCCTTGTGACAGTCCATGGTCCTCACCTGTTCTTCTAACGCCAAAGAAAAATGGAGAACTCAGATTCTGTCTAGATAGCCGAAAGCTGAACGCTATTACAAAAAAAGATGCTTATAACTTGCCTTATATCTCAGAAATCTTAGACAACTTACGAGACGCAAAGTATTTATCTAGTATAGATCTATCTAAAAGTTTTTGGCAAATCTTAATTAGAGAAGAGGATAGATGCAAAACAAGTTTTTACATACCATCTAGAGGTACCTATCAATTTAAATGCATGCCGTTCGGACTAACTAATGCTCCCGCTACCCAGCAAAGATTAATTGACAGTTTATTCTATGGTCCAGAATTTGAACATATGGTTTTTGCTTTCGTCGATGATATTATTATTATCTCTCCTACTTTTGAAAAACATATTTCACTTTTACTACGCGTAATTGAAAAATTAAAACTAGCCAACCTAACTATAAATTTTTCTAAAAGCCAATTCTTCAGAAACCAACTTAAATACCTAGGATACGTGGTAGACGCTAATGGACTCCACGCTGATCCCGATAAGGTAAAAGCTATAGTCAATTATCCTACTCCTACCACTAAAAAGGAACTGCGACGTTTTCTAGGTACAGCTTCATGGTATCGCAGATTCATACCTAATTTCAGTTCACTAGCTAGCCCACTTAACACTTTAACTTCTCAAGGCAAGAATGCTCCACCCTTCGCATGGAACACTAGAGCCGACGTTGCCTTCAATAAACTTAAGGAATGTCTAATAAGTGCACCCGTACTAACCTGCCCTAATTATTCTGAACCCTTCCAAGTATCAACTGATGCTAGCGATTACGGCCTTGGTGCTGTTCTTACCCAAAATATCGACGGGGTAGAAAAAGTAATAGCTTATATGAGCAAGTCACTATCTACTAGAGAACGAAATTTTTCTGCTACTGAGCGCGAACTCCTAGCTGTTATCACTGCTATAGAACACTGGCGATGCTATCTAGAAAACGGGAAAAAATTCACTATATATACTGATCATGCTGCACTAAAATGGTTTTTAAACTTAAACAACCCCACTGGCAGACTAGCACGATGGAGTGTCAGATTATCAGCGTATAATTTTGAATTGAAACACCGTAAAGGCTCTGATAACATCGTACCTGACAGCCTATCTCGTTCTGTTGATATTGCAGCTATTGATAATATCCAAGCTAACAACGTACCTACTAATACTACTGACACTTGGTACCTGAATATCTACAATGGCATTCTAAATTCCCCTAATGCATTCTTAAACTATAGACTAACTAACAACAAACTCTATCGCTATGTTAAAACCTTAAATCCTCTAAACAGGAATTTTGAATGGAAAGAAGTCATACCTTACGAACTAAGAGAGGAACTGATATCTAAAAATCATTCCGAACCAATTTCTGGACACTTAGGTATTTATAAAACAATCAAGCGACTACAATTACATTACTTTTGGCCTAATATGCATAAAGATGTAACTAACTTTATTCTAAATTGTGATACCTGTAATTCTCACAAGCATGCTAACCATGCTACACTAGGTTTCATGGGTCAACCTAAGACCTGTACTAGACCATTTCAAATGATCAGCATGGATCTTGTAGGACCACTGCCCTCTACTAGAAACCAAAATACTTACTTATTTGTTGTGGTATGCTGTTTTACTAAGTACTGTCTGTTGTTTCCTATTAGAAATGCCAATTCTAGTACTATTGCCCGTCTTCTAGAAGAACGTGTATTCTTAACACACGGAATACCTTCCACTGTACTCATGGACAACGGAAGGCAATTTGTCAGTGATACCTTGCGCAGATTATATAATACATATAAAATACCTAACATACTATTTACCCCTAAATATGCTCCACAGGTAAACTCTGTAGAAAGATATAATAAAACTATTATGACAGCTGTATCAACTTTTATAGAGAACGATCATAGAACTTGGGATACTAACATTCCTAAAATCCAATTTGCAATTAATAGTTCTGTAAATGTAGTAACTAAATACACTCCATCATTCCTTGTTTTTGGTCGCGAGCTAATAACCTGCGGATCACAATATAGAGATACTAACATCACCTCAGTGGATGACATAGTCTACACACCACGAGATGATTATGCTGAAAATTTAGGTACACTTCAAAAGATATTCGACAAGGTACACATTTCGTTGCTACAAGCACACGCTAGGAATGTAACTAACTACAATCTAAGGCGAAGAAACATTGAGTTAAACGTAGGTGATATCGTCTGGAAAAGGACATATTACCAAAGTAACAAAGATAAGAAATTCGCTAAGAAACTTGCCCCTAAATACCTAAAATGTAAAATTGTTAATAAAAGATCACCATTAGTTTATGATCTAGAAGATACTTTTGGCAACAATTTAGGGACTTGGCACATTAAAGACCTAAAATTAAATCATACTAAAGCATAACACTACTCTAACCTTACTTAATTATTAATGACTAACCATAACTACTATTAAAAATATCTACATCTACATATCTACATACCTACTAAAATACTAAACTAAGTACTAAATTATATCTACATAATTAAATTACTACATAGCTATCTTACCACATAATTAATAACTAAATATCCCCTACACACTAAACATCTTTTACTACACAAAGATGAGCTTAGATAAACATAACTAATTAATTGGAATGAATTATAGTCTATATTCTAAGGATTTTCACTGACCTAAAAGGTGAAAAATCTACTAAATATACTAATATTCACCACCAACCTAAACGGTGGGGAATACTAACATATTGGTGACCTAAAAGCCAAGATGTTTATTGTTTACAGCACTCTCACCGACTAAAGGTGAAGAGGTGTCTACATTGTCTTCACTAACCTAAACAGTGGAGAACATACTACATACTAGTAATCTACAAGCTAGGATGTATTATCGCTATGCTATATACATAATTCATTCTCAATAATTAGAACCACTTTTAACACCTAACACAACTATATAGGGGTTTCTGTTCTAGTAAACAATTACCCAGCCTACTAGTTAACAGCGTCTCTCCAAGAAAGCATTGCTGTTGTGTATATTAGATGATGTATGTCTGGATTGAAAGGAAGTATGCTTGTTAGAAGAAAGAATGTGTGCTATATAGTTGAGTTGTAGCTTAGACAGTTGAGCAGGATTTTTCTAGTAAAAATCCTAACCTAAAAAGGGGGATATGTAGTGATTAATTCTGACTGTCATCACATTCTCTAAAAACTAAGTGTTACAAGATAATCATTTAATTACTAGCTGATACCCGCGAGTCCCCCAATTTTCCAGGATAAAAAGTAGCCTATGTCACTCTCCACGTCCTCAACTATACCCATGCAAAATCACGTCGATCCGTTGCGCTGTTATTTTATTTTATTTTATCAATACATCACAATAATACATTAATAGTGTTACAAATAAAATGGTGTGATCATAAACTTTGCAAGTTTTACCGCACACCATGCGTCGCCGCCACCGTCGACAATCAGTACCTATTACTTACTACTAATACCTATTCTGTGCTATTACATAAAACTCAAGTAGTAAACAAACAATAAGTAACTATACCTACACACAATAAGTTAATATAGTTGTACAATTTTTATAAAATTTATGTAAACTAATATCTCCATAAGTGGGTAGGTCGACAAAAACATTATATTACTTAGATACGCCAAGTACGACGAATGCACAAATCATATGAATGAACTTTGGTTAAACCAGACTTCGTGTATTCGTGATACAGGATGATTCTTGAGTAACATATTCTTTGGTAATAAACAATATTGGTTTAACAATGTTGTGTAATGTATGTTGTATATTATAATCATCCTTATATGATGTATTATAGTATAGAATAGTTATGTAATGGAATATTGAATTAAGGTATTAGAATATTGTAAATTGTAATTAAGGTAATATAGTATATAATTATTAAATTAGTTATTACGGTTAATTAGGTAGAATAAGGGTGGACTAAAACGTTCAATTGTATTTTGCAGTTATTATTTGGTGATAAAATTCTTTTAGCTTAGATTTTATATTTTTACGTGTTATTATATTTTTTAACGAATCAGGTAATTGATTAATTAGGTTCGGTATAGCGTAATTTAGCCTTCTTTTCCCGTACAAGTTATTATATTTAGGTAATTGAAGTTTTCGGTTGTCAATCCTACGGCTACGGGTTGGATTTGCAGTTTGTTCTTTTCTTAAGTTTTCATTAAAATAATTCTCTATTAATAATGTCAGTTCTGTTTTTTCGTGTATAGGTATGATTTTACAAAAACTGAACAGTTTACGGTAATCGTCTTTGTAGTCTATTTTTATTTTCTTAGGAACTATAACCTTCAAAATGCGTAATTGGAGCGTAAAAATGCGATCTAGATGTGATTTATAAGTTCTTCCGTAACTTGACAGTCCATAGGATATTACGGATTCAGCCAATGATGTATATAACAATGTACGATGTGTTGCGGCGTGATTGAAGGACAAACCAACCAACCAACAAACAAATACACTTCCGCATTTATAATATTAGTATGATCAATTAGCGACTGCCCTTGTGCTCACGTGGGGATTTTTAAACATCCTCATTAAAAAAAATTAACAAACAATTGCACCGCCATATAGAATTTAAAAAAAATATAGCCAGTGTCACTCGGGATGATGTAAGGATTCTAACGATACCCCATACATCTTGATCTGTACGGGCATTTAGAAGTTATGGTGGAATAAAGACTTACATACATACATTAATCCAGAAAACATTTCACTCTTTTTTTTGGGCATCCTGTAAAAACCCGGCCTTATTCCTTATCAAGGTTATAACTTTTAAGTATTGAGTCTTGAGTAACTCAAGACTTTATTGTCTGAAGGTCATAATTCTCAGAAAAACTTTTTTTATTTCACTATAAGTGATGATGCAGTCTAAGGTGGTAGCGGGCTAACCTGTTAGGGGTATGGCAGTTATATTGAACCCATACCCCTAGTCGGTTTCTACACGTCATACCGGAACGCTAAATCGCTTGGCGTTAGGTCTTTGCCAGTAGGGTGGTAACTAGGCACGGCTGAAGCCTCCCACCAGGCCAGACCAGGGAGATAATTCAGAAATTATACATTCCCAAATTGACCCTGCCGGGAATCGAACCCGGACCCTCACACGTTAAGACAACAACGCTCAATACTCAACCAGGGAGATCGTTTAAATCAAAAGATCGTCGTGAGGGATATCTCCGGAAATAGTACTCGTACATTACATCGCGAGCATAAATATATTTTTTTTTGCGCTGTGAGTGCTGAACGCGTAATACGGTAGAGTTCCAAATTTAAACTATTTAGGCCAAAGAACATTATAACAAGTTACAAGATATTCAGGAAGAAAGATTCCAAATTCAAACTTATGATATGTAATGAAAATACATACATTCTTTACTGGCCTAGGCCGGGAAGTTTAACTTTCGAACTCATTTACAGGGTATGAAATGTGCACATTTCATATCTTTAGAAATCATTTTTTTAGAAAACTTCTTTACTCTGCTTTTATTAACACTTGAAACCTAAGAAAGTATACAGAACTAAAACTGATCAGTAAGCAATAGCTACTCGTATATTAGATTTGTAACGTAAGTATTTACTATTTAGCATTCTATAAGTACCTCAGTTGCTTTACTTTTGCGTAAGAGTGAAAGTGGAGCCATTTCGGGCGGCGTTTAACTTAAATACACAATTAAATAAAGGTTTTTATTTGTTATAGGCTGTATAAAAACTATTTGGGGCAAGCATTTTATACTTAACTAGCTGATGCCCGCGACTTCGTCCGCGTGGATATACCAAGTTTCATCGAAATAACTTGAGAAATGACGGAATTTTATACAAACTTTCAACCCCTATTTCACCCCTTTGGGGGTGGAATTTTGAAAAACTGTGAAACACGTATGTTTTCATTTCTAACCCGCAGCTCATATACCAAGTTTCATGGATATAACTTGAGAAATGAAGGACTTTCATACAAACTTTCAACCCCTATTTCACCCCTTCGGGGGTAAAATTTACGAAGACTGTGAAACACGTGTTTCTTCATTTTTAACCGGTAGCTTGTATACCAAGTTTCATCGATATAACTTGAGAAATGACGGACTTTCATACAAATTTTCACCCCCTATTTCACCCCCTTAGGGGTAGAATTTTGAAAAACTGTGACACACGTACTTCTTTATTTTTTACCGCAAGCCAAAATAAAAAGTTTCGTTGATATAACTTGTAAAACATCTTGAGAAACGAAGGACTTTCATACCAACTTTCATCCCCTATTTCACCCTTTTGGGGGTTGAATTTTCAAAAACTGTAAAACACGTATCTCTCCATTTTCAATCCGCAGCTCATATATCAAGTTTCATGGCTATAACTTGAGAAATTAAGGACTTTCATACAAACTTTCAACCCCTATTTCACCCCTTCGTGGGTAGAATTTCGGGATAAAAAGTATCCTATGTCCTACCTCGTAGTATGGGCTCAAATCGTGCCAAGTTTCGTTTGAATTCATTCAGTAGTTTTGGCGTGATGCGCGGCCAAGATACAGACAGACAGACAGACAGACAGACAGACAGACAGACAGACAGACAGACAGACAGACAAAAATGAAAAAAATTACAGATTTGGCTTCAGTATCGAATAATGAGTGCTCTCCAGAAAAAATTTTCAAAATATCTTCAATGTACAGAATTGGACCTGTTACAGTTTTATTATAAGTATAGATACTCGATTTGGTTAAACAGGGTCATAATTTTGTCATTTTTTTTATTTCTCCACAAGTTAGCCCTTGATCGCGATCTCATTTGATGGTAAGTGATGATGCAGTTTAAGATGGTAGCGGGCTAACCTGTTAGGGGTATGGCAGTTATATTAAACCCATACCCCACCCATATTAGTACCAAATATTAAGTACTAGCTGATGCCCGCGACTTCGTCCGCGTGGATTGAGGATTTCGGTTCCCGCGGGAACTCTTTAATTTTCCGGGATAAAAAGTAGCCTATGTGCTATTCCAGACTATAATCTATCTCTGTGCCAAATTTCATCCAGATCCGTTCAGCCGTTGGAGCGTGATTGAGTAACAAACATCCACACATCCATACATCCATCCAAACATTCGCATTTATAATATTTATATTTGATTTTGTCAAATCAGCAGGATACAACTCAAATATAAAATCTCATGTAATGTCATTAATACACCAAGCTCTCAAATCGAAACCGATTGATTACAAAATTTAGTAAACAGCCCCCCTATTACGTAAGAATTGTCCATCAAACGTTAAAGATATTCGTCAAAGTAAAATAAACAATGACATCATTGAATTAGAGCTCAATTTCGTCTGCCCATTCTTATACGTTTAGGGTATCGTACATACCTAAACGTATAAGAATGGGCAGACGAAATTGAGCTCTAATTCAATGCAGTTATGGTTTTATTTTACTTTGACAAAAATCTTTAACGTTTGATGGACAATTCTTACATGATTGGGTCCCAGAGCCGGTTGATTGACAAATACCTACTTTGCTTTCAACATTGTATGCTCGGCTGACCATTGGAAGCATTCCTATCATACCGAACTACAGCCACGGCCCGCGACTTCTCTCCTGCCCCCCTAGCATGGGCCGAGACAATTTTCTCCCCGAGGAAAGGATAAAAAATTTATTCCTAAATAAATAAATAAAAACGCTAATTAACGGTGGATAAATAGTCCCCCGAGTCCCCGTGAAATGTCAAACGGGGATAATTTTTAAACTTTTTTTTTTTTGTTTTTTTTTTTTTTTAAACTTCTCTCCTCTGTTGCCGTGCTCTGGAGGGTCGATAAGTTAATTTTATCTCTTGTCAGTGGATAAAATCGGGGGATAAGCCCTGCTGTGGGAACTGGGAATGTCTAAAAATCCAAACCAAACTTTCATTTTTAGGGTTCCGTACCCAAAGGGTAAAAACGGGACCCTATTACTAAGACTCCGCTGTCTGTCTGTCTGTCTGTCTGTCTGTCTGTCTGTCTGTCTCCAGGCTGTATCTCATAAACCGTGATAGCTAGAAAGCTGAAATTTTCACAAATGATGTATTTCCGTTGCCGCTATAACAACAAATACTAAAAATTAAAAAAATATATATATTAAGGGGGGTCCCCATACAATAAACGTGTTTTTTTCGTATTTTTTTGCTCAATATTAAAAACGGTAACAGGTAGACGGTTCAAATTTTCACAGAATATTACCTTGTATATATTACCTTTCAAAATAAATAATTAAATATCAATAAAGTAAATATTAAAGGGGGGCTCCCATACAACAAACGTAATTTTTATTTTTAATACGTCATAAATCGTAAAACTTACTACAGGTTTGTACGGAACCCTCGGTGCGCGAGTCCGACTCGCACTTGGCCGGTTTTTATTTATATCACAATAATATAGGCTTTCCACTACAATTGAATTGAAGTGATGATGATAGATTTGTTAAGAAATGTATGTATCTTTTTGACATATCAAAAATTTTCTTTAAAAGTTATCGTGTGTTTTTTTTTATCATGTGACGACCTTCCTGGCGCAGTGTTGAGCGCTGTTGTCTTAATGTGGGAGGTTCAGGATTCGATCCCCGGCTTGGTCAATTTGGTAATTTATAATTTCTGAATTTTCTCTGGTCTGGCCTGGTGGGAGGCTGCGGCCGTAGCTAGTTACCACTCTACTGGCAAAGACGTGCCGCCAAGCGATTTAGCGTTCCGGTACGATGCCGTGTAGAAACCGATTAGGGGTGTGCATTTCGTATAACTGCTATACCCCTAATAGATCGCAGTCATGGGCTAACTTGTAGTGGATAAAAAAATAATTGGCAGTCATAGGGACTGCCGATAGAAGTGAAAACGAATATTTAAAATAGTTTTTTTTTATTAAATTTTGTTTTAAAAAAAAATTAAAAAAAAAAAAAATTTTTAAATATAAACCTTAAAAATAAGGCATTAAAGTTTAATTACGAGTGTAGTATATTTATGTTGCCTGGAAGAGATCACTCATAGTGATAAGGCCGCCTTTACACCGTAACAAGTTGTAAATCCTGTCACCATTAGTTTTACCTCTGTTTTGTTATTTGTTTGTGTGTAATAAAGTGTTTTTACTTACTTAATTACTTACTATTTATATTTAAGACCTTTTGTCTTCGTAACAACGCGAGCATCTCGGAGCGAGATTGTCGCATGTCGGTGACGCGAATCCACAAGTTTACCCCCTACCAAAAAGTGCTCAACTAAAGAAGTTTTCACTTCAAAAGCTACCGTCGGCTCCACAGACAACACAGCCTGTACCTACCTATTTAGTATTTATGTAATGCTCTTGTGTAATTGGTTTGGAAACTGCGAGGTTCGTAACAGGTTAGTCTCAAGGGCGCCTTGCAATATTGGTTATCGGGTTAGCATTTAACTTGTCTGATAGTATTTAACTGATTGTAGTAGCGATAAAATAAGAAAACTAAAGTGGAAATGGGCCGAATATGTTTGTAGGCATAAACAAGATAGGTGGGCAAAGAGAGTAACAGAATGGTATCCCAGAGATGGAAAAAGATCGAGAGGAAGACAAAGAATAAGATGGAGTGATGATTTTGTGAAATTGATGGGAGCAACATGGCAAAGAGTAGCACAAGATAGAAACACATGGAAACGACTGGAGGAGGCCTTCGTCCAAAGGGCGTACTGAAAATGAATCGTAGTGTAATTAGCTTAGACATTAAGTAGTAGAATAGGTTTTGTTATAAGTAATACTATATTTAATATGTAAGATGTAAGTTAAAATAATACTTTGTAATCTTTTTCAGTAAATAAAGGCTATATTATTATTATATTATATTATTATATTATAGTAGCGACTAGGGGTATATGTTTAATCTAACTGCCATACCCCTAACAGGTTAGCCCGCTACCATATCAGATTGCTACTTACCATCAGGTGAGATTGCAGTCAAGGGCTAACTTGTAGTGGAATAAAAAAATATAAAAAAGGAAGAGAGGAGGAGAGAACGATTGGTGTATAGTCCCACAGTGATATACATTTTTTTTTCAAAAATCAATAAATTATTTTGTATGTGTACTAAGGATCTATGGATCGATGGATGTATGGACGGATCTCCAGATGAAATTTGGCACCGAGATAGATTATAGTCTGGAGTGCTATTCCACTTTTTACTACTACTACATATGCTACTTTTTATCCCGGAAAATGAAGGAGTTCCTGCGGGAACCAAAAAAGCCTCAGTCCACGCGGACAAAGTAGCGGGCATCAGCTAGTAATTTAATATAATTAATTACTTAAAAATACCTAACAATTTGCACACTATTATAAGGTAGAATATGTAAGGGAAATTACCACGAGACCTATATCTGTACCCATGATCCTGCAAATAAAATATTATTTATTTAAATAAAATATTATTTATTTAAATAAGGGGGGTTTGATGGGGGGCTTTGACTACAATAAAAAAATACTGTTGATTGTTAAACATGACCCAGTCTCCGACACTTTTGAGCATTGACACTCTTGATATTTGTATTTGTGACTAGCAGATGCCAGCGACTTCGTCCGCGTGAAATAAGTTTTTTAAATTCCCACGGGAACTCACTAATTTTTCGGATTAATATATAGTCACAAATGACACTCACAAATAATGTGGCTTTCTATTGGTACCAGAATTTTCAAAATCGGTTCAGTAGATCCAGAGATTACCCCCTACAACCTCACAAACTTTACCTTTTAGTATATACTAGAGGATGCTCGCGACTTCGTTCGCGTGGCATAAGTTTTTTTAATTCCCGCAGGAACTCCTTAATTTTCCGGGATAAAAAGTAGCCTATGTCACTCTCCAGGACCTCAACTATACCCATACAAAAAATCACGTTGATCCGTTGCTCTGTTGTGATTGAAGGACAAACTCTCTATTTAACATCCTTGGGGATAAAATTTTCAAAAACTGGGAATCACGTATTTCTTCATTTCAAACCAAAAGTCCAAGTGCTAAGTTTCATGGCTATAACTTGAAAAATGAAGAACTTTCATACAAACTTTCAACCCCTATTTTATCCCTTTTGGGGTGCAATTTTGAAAAACTGTGACATACGTATTTATTCGTTTTTAGCCGGTAGCTCATATACCAAGTTTCATGGATATAACTTGAGAAATGACGGACTTTCATACAAACTTTAACCCCCTACTTCACCCCCTTAGGGGTAAAATTTTGAAAAATCCTTTCTTAGTGAGCGCCTACGTCACAAAAGGAACCTACTGTCAAAATTTCAAGTTTCTAGCCCCAGCGGTTTAGGCTGTGCGTTGATATATAAGTCAGTCAGTCAGGACTTTGAATTTTATATATTCCGCTATTTCGCAAAATAAATAAAAATGGTGGAACGGTAGGTAGGCCCAAAAATTTTCAAAGTATTACGTACCTATAAATATACTTAAAGGAAAAACAAAGGGGTATATATAGCATACATAAAATAATCTTATGATTATGGTGCGACTGACCTACCTAACTTATCCTGATATAATTTAATTCAATGATATAACTATAAAAGTTCCTAAATAAATCAGGAATTAATGGTGTTTAATTTGAATACATTAATACAACTTCTTTATTATTATTTTTTTTATCCACTACTAGTTAGTCCTTGACTGCGATCTCACCTGATGGTAAGTGATGATGCAGTCTAAGATGGTAGCGGGCTAACCTGTTAGGGGCATGGCAGTTATATTAAACCCATACCCCTGTTCGGTTTCTACACGGCATCGTACCGGAACGCTAAATCGCTTGGCAGCACGTCTTTGCCGGTAGGGTGGTAACTAGCCACGGCCGAAGCCTCCCACCAGGCAAATTTCATATCAATATTTTGGATTAACCGACGTAGGCGTATAGCACACAAACATTAATGAATTAAATCCACGATTTTCTACGAATCTCACTCTAATTTTTTTTCCAAGCAAATATAGCGTTAAGTTATTTACTTTGCGGCGTTCATAGACCAGAGAGTTGTATATAATACTAGAGTAGCCATGTGCCGCTTATGGACGAGAACACTACGGACGTCCGCGTGAATCCTCGGTGTTGTAAATAAATAAATAAATAAAATCGTTTATTTGCTTGCAACATGGTACAATTAAAAGATAACACATACAAAATTTGACCAAACATGTTTCGTCATTACTGACATGCAAATTTAAACATGAGTATGAAAAACATGTTTCCTCATGTCGCGCTTACCTGTGCAACTCTATTACAATGTTAGGGATTTTAAAAAATAAGAAGAGTTTGTTCTGGGCTTCTATCAGACCAGGGCGCGTTTGAAAAAAAAATTGAATAAATTAATTGTAATTCATTGAATCAATATTCATACGCAATAAATACTACAGAAAAGCACGCGCGATTTTTTTGTCAGCCTGAGAGTTTTTTTTTGTATTTTTTTGCCATAACAGACTCTTTCGGACTTATATTAACCGTAGCCCTATTACGAAAACGCTGCATCAATCATTGTTACAATCTCTATGATTGTATTTAAGGTATTTTTGTTGTAATAATGCATTTTATTTTAAAGGTCTTTAATTTTATTCACTACCGTAATACCGCAGGTAGTCGATTACGGTAAAATTACAGCTTTTTTAATAGTAATCACTTTTTACGCGACGTTTGACCGAAACATTAAACCGCTAGATGTCTCTTGTAGTAACTAAGCCACAGCTGAAGAGTCTTACCAGACTGTTCCGTTCCAGTTCAGAAATTATTTTGGAAATCTCTTACCGGG
Organism: Erebia ligea; assembly: GCA_917051295.2. Taxonomy (NCBI): domain Eukaryota; kingdom Metazoa; phylum Arthropoda; class Insecta; order Lepidoptera; family Nymphalidae; genus Erebia; species Erebia ligea. The sequence goes on from OU785246.1 coordinate 992,876, forward strand.
AATCGAACCGGGGACCTCCCCTAATAAGAACAGAATGCTCACCATTAGACTATACCACCTTGTCTTGTGTTTGTTGTGTTTTGTGATTACGTGACGCCTGATCTATGATATTTGCTACTCTATGATCTAACTCAATGTAACAAATGGCCTTACGTTTAGTGAAAGTATAAAATACGTAGCACTTTACCAATATAACTTGAGCTATGCACTCCTTTTATGCACTTTCAATCATAGCTCTCACTAAACGGTTAGTTCATGACTTAATAGTACCAGCATAAGTTGGTCTAGATATACTTTTTAAATGTATTGAGTTGGAGTTATTGGTTATAATGGTAATTAAATACTAAAGATATGAATAATTGATTGATTTATATCATTTTTGTCGGCTCCTAAAGGAGTTATGTAATCTTTTGCTTAAATTGTAAAATGCAGTTTTTTTATTATACTTTTCAATGTATAGTTTTTCTTTACTTTGTAAAGAGTTTTTATTTACGAAAGTGTTGCACAAAAAGTGACATAAATTGTTAGCGTAACTTTTTTTAGTTTAATTTAGTTAAATAAAATGTCCTAAAATTAATTTTATAATAAATTTTCCGACCGGCGAAGACGTACAGCCAAGCGAATAAGCGTTCCAGTACGATGCCGTGTAGAACTAGAAAACCGAAACCGGGTTTAGTATAACTGCCGTACCCCTAACAAGTTAGCCCGCTACATCTTAGACTGCATCATCACTTACCATCAGGTCTGGATTGAGATCGCAGTCAAATGATGGATGGATTTACTGTTTGTTACTCAATCACGCCCGAACGGCGGAACGGATCTGGATGAAATTTGGTACGGAGATAGATTATAGTCTGGAATAGCACATAGGCTACTTTTTATCTCGAAAAATTAAAGAGTTCCCGTGGGAACCAAAAAACTTCAATCCACGCGGACGAAGTTGCGGGCATCAGCCAATGGGTTGATAAGAGAGAAACACCTCTTCATACAACCTTCTCTACATAATACTGAAAATCTTTTGCACAACAACCTTTAGGAAAAACCCTGATTACCTACTTTGTATGTGTAAGGCATAGAGATTCTAGAATAATCAATTTTTTTTTTATAGAATTAGTTATTCATGGAAAACATATGCCCACTTCCTACCTACTTTGCACATTATAAATTCCAAACGTAGAAATGGCAAAGTTTGAATCTTAGTCATTGCAAAACCAAAATAGATTTTCGGAAATCTATACCTACACTAGGGGATGAGTGGCCTAGTTGTGACAAGGCAAATCATTCGATTGCGATTGTTAAGCAACGTTGATTCAAGTCGGTACCTGGATGGGTGACCGAATTTGGAGGTTCAAAATTGACCTTTTCGTTTCCCTCATGCCTCGAAGAGCACGTTAAGCCGTCGTCGTCCCAGATAACACTAACCCACCACCACCACCACTACAGCCCATTAACGTCCCACTGCTGGGCACAGGCCTCCATTCTCATAGGAGAGAGGAAATTAGAGCTTAGACTTACCACGCTGCTCCAATGCGGGTTGGCGAGCTGGCGGGATAACTCTAACATTTGATGATAATCGTTACAAAAACCTAAGAGTTTAAAGAGTTAGAGTTTATAGATTAGAGATAGATTACAGTCTGGAATAAAACACGGCTACTTTTTATCCCGGAAAATTAAATAGTTCCCGCGAAAACTTTCCCTCGTAGCTTTAGTCTCAAGATACCGTTGTTAATTATCACCATTAACTCTTATTCTTTGTTAACAAGACGTTCAGAAGGTGTACTTTGTAGGTACCAATTTTGAATAAAGATGATTTGATTTGATTTGATTTGAAACCAAAAAACCATAAACCCAGTCTTAGTGGCAAAAAATGTTTGCGAGATATTTCATCGCGGTTGATTGCCTCATCTGGTGACAGAAGGGCTGGCTCATATTTTGCGCAAAGGATCAGCCTGGCTGTCCAGCGCGGAAATGCAGCCAGCGTTCTTGCCACCATTCCACGCGGGCATGATTTATATATAGTAACTAGCGATCCGCCCCGGCTTCGCACGGGTAGCACTAATAATCCTAATCTATATAATATAAACTATCCTATCTCTCAAGTTAGATCGAACTGCACATGGTGTGCGAATTTTATTATAATCGGTTAAGTGGTTTAGAAGTCCATTGAGGACAAACATTGTGACACGAGATTTATATATATATAGATTAAGTTAGGCTAGCTAGCTTTAAGTTCTATTGTATTGTCTTCAATAAATGTTGAAAAAACCCCACGGCCGAAGTCGCGGGTATCAGCTAGTTTTATAACATTGTTTTAAGCCAATCATTATAACGACGAAATACTTTGGTATACTTAAGTTCTCACGGTTAAACGAAAGTTGGTTTTAGGAAACTTTAATTAAGTTTTAATGAATTCTTAATGGCCATGTCGCAAGCCGCTTATTCCATGCTGCGATTGCACAAAATACACTTATATTATAAAACTAATTGCGCGGTTTTTAAATAAAATCTATACTAACATTATAAATTTATAATATTTATAATATAAATCATCTTCATAGTATATTTGCATAAAGACGTTCTAAAATTTGTGAAAAAGAAACATTATGACCTCCCGACTGAATTTCAGCTATGTAATCCAATCTCTAGAGAGATAAGCCATCAACGACGATTAACATAAAGGAATATTTAGCGTGACTTGTTTAAATTTTGGCTTTGTTTTATTATTGTATATTTCGACTTTTCATTTATTATTATTATTTTACTATATTATTAATTCATGTGTGACATTGCTCGAGTACTAATTTATTATTTTTGTTTAAACATTGTACTAATAATTTAAATTTTAATTCCAAAATTACTAATTAACTACTTACCTGAAATTTGCACACTATTGATTTAGTTGAAGGTTATGGCCTCTCATTGACACTTTTTACCATCAAATATTTTTGTACAACATTCTTTGCAAATAAATGATTATTTATTTATTTATTTATTTTATTTAACACGGGAGATGTTATAGTTCAAAAGTATGTCCGCAAACCCAGGTGTACTCTCTGTTCCCTTACTCTCATAGCGCGATGAGTTCTCTCCGAGGGGCGTCATCTTTCTAGCTCCGGGCTAGCACTTAGAATTTCCTGTCAGAAAAACTTAATCCATACTAATATTAAAAATGTGAAATGTACGTCTTTCTGTCTGTCTGTTCATCTGTCTGCTATGCTTTATCGGTCCAGCTTCTCAACCGATTGTGACGAAATTTGGTACAAAGATGGTTGTATCAAGTGGAAAGACATAGGCTACTTTTTATTCCGGAAAATTGAAGATTCAATACCTTAATCCACGCGGGCGAAGTCGCGGCCATCATCTAGTCCTTAATCATGGCCCGGGAATCGAACCCAGGACATCGTCATTACTTCATACAGCCAGGTTCAAACTCTGATACTGTACCGGTAAGTACCAAATACAGAAAACATACGGTATTTTTGAATCGACACAAATACATTCGACAAGTGACCTGAATCCAGAGCAGGTTTGTGACTGCATTGCCAAAAATTTTAAAAAAAAGTTACGAAAAGTGTTACGTGACTTTGCATAACATAATATAAACATACATATGTCACATATAAATATAAATATGCATAGAGTTAGGTAAAGTGAGTAGAGGAAAACTAAAGTTATATACACGAGTAAGTCAGTTTCTTTATTCTACCAAAGATCCTAAATGCCTTAACAGATTTTGATGTATCGGGTAAATGAAATGATTTATTTCATGTAGGACAACTTGTGCCACTTATGATAAGTCGCAAGAATCTACCACCGGTTCGGAAATCTGATTCTACTGAGAAGAACCGGCAAGAAACTCAGCAGTATCATTGGAATCCTTACATCATCCCGAGTGACACTGGCTATAAATTTGAAGAAAATTCTTTATGGCAGGGCGTACTAATAATATAATAATATGAGCTTGCTTTTTTAATTTAAAGACTATCGCTTGGCTGCAATCAGACTTGTTGGAAGTAGTGATGCAGCCTAAGGTGGAGCGCGCTTGCCTAGAAGATGCCTATTCACTCTTGATTTGAAGGTACCTATATAAGCGGACGAAAAAACGGTAGCCGGAAGAGCGTCCTTTTTCTTTTTTTATCCATTACAAGTTAGCCCTTGACTGCGATCTCGCCTGATGGTAAGTGATGATGCAGTCTAATATGGTAGGGGGCTATTGGCTAACCTGTTAGGGGCATGGCAGTTATATTAAACCCATACCCCTTGTCGGTTTCTACACGGCATCGTACCGGAACGCTAAATCGCTTGGCGGCACGTCTTTACCGGTAGGGTGGTAACTAGTTATCCACGCGTTAGTGGCGTGGCTAGCCACGGCCGTAGCCTCCCACCAGGCCAGACCAGGGAAAATTCAGAAACTATAAATCACCGAATTGACCCTGCCGGGGATCGAATCCGGGAACTCCGCGAGTTAAGACAACAGCGCTCAACACTGCGCCGCGGAGGTCGTCAAATTTCGGACATGTCGGAGGTGTATTTCCTTAAAAAACGTAAATTACATAATTCTAAGCTTCTAAAACTCTACATACCGTATAAAGTTATGCCTTTGCATGCACTAAAGTTATTAATTAAAAAAAAGTTAATTGTCAAATACGAAACTGTCACAGGCACAGATTATGTCACTTTGTTTATAACCAAATAGGTTTTTTATGCCATAAAAGAGTTTTTTTTTTAAATCAAACACACGGGCAACGGACTTCAGTCCGCGAAGGCTTTTACGCGACTAGCTTCGCTTGGACGGCCATAGCTTGGCGTGCGATGACAGCATTAAGGTGCAGTTTATATTGGTCACTTTATTATGCGATTTATAATTTTATTTATTTATTTATTTAATTTATTTGTACCAAAAAGTTATACAATATGTAGAAAAACAGAAACATAGTGGACAAGGAAACACTTATCTCTATAAGAGATCTCTACCAGTGACCCTTGGCAGTGAGAAAGGTTGTGAAGGAAGAATGGGTACAACAAGATATGAGATGGAATGAAACGAGATATTATATCATATACTTACACAAATATACATACTAATGACAAGATCTAATGATAGATCTGCGGTACTTATGTATCTAGTGCACATTTTGTGACTAATAGTAGTAAGTAAGTAGTAAAAAAAAAACCCCCGGCTGAGTTTGTTGTGGGCTCTTCTCAGACCAGGGCGCGTTTGGAACCCTCGTAGCTTTAGTCTTAAGATACCGTTGTTAATTATCACCATCAATTCTTATTCTTTATAAACATGACGTTCAGAAGGTGTACTTTGTAGGTACCAATTTTGAATAAAGATGATTTGATTTGATTTGATTTGATTTAAGTTATATTTTCATACTAGATGATGCCCGCGACTTCGTCTGCGTGGATCAAGATTTTTTGATTCCCGCGGGTACTCCTTAATTTTCCGGGATTAAAAGTAGCCTATGTCCTTCCCCGGGATATAACCTACCTCTATACCAAATTTCAGCAAAATCGGTTGAAAAGATGGGCCGGGAAAGCGTAGCAGACAGACAGACAGACAGACAGACACACTTTCGCATTTATAATATTAAGTATGGATTAGACTAGCAGATGCCCGCGACTTCGTCCGTGTGAAATAAGTTTTTTAAATTTCCGGGAACTCCCTAATTTTTCGGGTTAATATATAGCCTATGACACTCACAAATAATGTGGCTTTATATTGGTACCAGCATTTTTAAAAACGGTTCCGTAGATCCAGAGATTACCCCCTACAACCTCACAAACTCACAAACTACTCGTATACCTCTTTATAATATTAGTATAGAAGTATAGATATTATATTTTCTTTCAATTGTCTTTACTTTCTAATACTCGAACAGCTTTAAGTGCACAGCGATGGTTGGAAGAAACGAAAAGGGCAAATCTAATTCTCCATAGTAGATTATTATCAATCCAATTCTCCATAGTAGATTATCAATCCAGTACCGACTGGTTCACACACCAATCGGTAACTATATCACTACTATAAACATCCCTCAAAGAAAAGTTTGTCATTTACTCAATACTCAATTTATTTATTACATGTAGGACATACAATACAGGTGTCTCTTATGTTACGTCATGTTTTGAGTCTACCTTACGATACCATTATTTCAGACTAATGCCCATTGCCGACCCACTACCACGAGTCTCCTCTCAGAACGACAAATTACAAACGACAAAGGAGGAAAATTTGACATTATGAATTACACAACTATGTTGAATTAATAATCAGAGAAAAGGAGCAGGAAGAAAAACGTAGTTTTTTTTTATATATAGGCCAGCGCTTGGCTGCTTTCAGACTTGCTTGCAAGTGGTGATGCAGCCTAAGGTGAAGCGCGCTTGCCTAGAAGATGCCTATTCACTCTTGATTTGAAGGTATATTAAAAGAGTAGGTATATTAATACCTATATTAAAAGAGGAGGGGAAAACGGAAGCCGGAAGGGCATTCCATATCCTAGCGGTTCGAATTAGAAACGAGGAAGCAAATCGCTTCGTACGAGCCCGCGGAATTTTGACTGCGTAAGGGTGCAGACCTTATCGATGCCTTGCGGTTAGATAATAAAAAGGTGACGGAGGAACCAGATCGAAGTTAGTTAGTTCTGGGGCACACTCTCCGAAATATATCCTGTAGAATACCTGTAGATAAAAAGGTAATGTTATAAGACGCAAGACAGTGTAGCCGTGTTGTAGGCTGAAAGGCATGTACTCGATAAACAGGCAGATAGTAGGGGTTTTAGTGGGTATGAGTCCGGCACTACCCGAGCGGTAGTTAATGAGGATTTCCCCTGCTGTATAAATCCAAAAAAAAAAAACGACTAATTAGTCGTTACTTTTTTTTAACATTGTGAATGTGCCCTTACACAGTTTATTGCGGTTACCCACACAGGCACGTATCGCCAAGGTATTGCAATCACCAAAGTATAATCAGCTGACTCTAATACTGAAACTAGATATTACCCGCGTCTTTGTCCGCGTGGTATAAGGTTTTTCTTAAGACGATACGGGAGGGCTGTTTCCCTATACAATCATATAACTCTGTTTTCTCCGTGGATAATTACAATAAAGAAAATATTTTTACACCATAAAATCCATATGTGTCCGTGCCATGCCCCTATGTTTTGCTTTTTTTCAATAAATTAATAATTTTACGAACTAGGAACCTTCAAAAATTGCAAAGAATTACCCAATTTTCGCGCCATCATCAGACATCCCGTAACTAATATAATCATACCGTCATAGCCTGAGTCCTTCTTAAATTATTCTTAAAAAAAAAAAAACGGTTCACTTTTGGAGGAGGAAACAGAAAAATACGAGAGTAAGAATTCGACTGTTTTTCATAGGTATTATCGGTCCAAGCTGCAGTTGTCCCTATCGGGTCTTATGGGATTCTATTCGAGGAGCAGCGCGACGGCAATATAATTGATCAATACCTATTCTCAAAATTTCCCGTTGATGCCATATCCTCTTAACTCCCGCTAAATATCTTTAGTTTTCCGGGATAAAAAGCAGCATGTGTCTTTCCCCGTGATTCAACCTATCTCTTGCTAAGCTTCTTGATCCAACCTCACCCACCCTTCTTTGATAAAATGCCAATCACTGAGTGCGTCATACTGCGAACACTTAAAGCAATACTTAAGCAATATTACTCAAAATGACAGTTTGATGTCACGTACCTTGACGTCCCTAAAATAAGGTTTATATTTTTAGAACATGAAAGTCGACAATAATCAAACAATATGGCTTTATATGCGAAAGTTTAGATGGATGTATGGATGTATAGATGTTTGTTACTCAATCATGCCCGAACGGCTGAACGGATCTGGATGAAATTTGGCACAGAGATAGATTATGGTCTGGAATACCACATAGGCTACTTTTTATCCCGGAAAATTAAAGAGTTCCCGCGGGAAACGAAAAACCTCGATCCACGCGGACGAAGTCGCGGGCATCAGCTAGTAAGGTTTATATTTTTAGAACATGAAAGTCGACAATAATCAAACAATATGGCTTTTTATGCGAAAGTTTGGATGGATGTATGGATGTATAGATGTTTGCTACTCAATCACGCCCGAACGGCTGAACGGATCTGGATGAAATTTGGCACAGAGATAGATTATGGTCTGGAATACCACATAGGATACTTCTTATCCCGGAAAGTTAAAGAGTTCCCGCGGGAATCAAAGAAACTAAAACCACTCGGACGAAGTCGCGGGCATCAGCTAGTCAAACAATATGGCTTTTTAAGCGTTGATAGTACCTATTGCCTCTAGGTCTAAAAATTCCTCCCGAGCGAAGTCGTGTGAACTTAATAGAATAAAAAAAAATTCATCAATCTAAAACAAAGGTAGGTAGGTAAATAAAACAACGTCAAATTAATTACGCAGCATTTTATTATAAAAATAAAAAAAGTTTTTCTTATTTACAAAATAATTATTATAAAATTATGTGTTTGTCATAACATGAAGCATACTTACATATAAGGAAAAAGATGGTAACTGACATTTTAAAAACAATAGTTAATGTTTTAACTAATTGCGAGTCATTTTGTTACACACAATCAAAAAAGAGATTAGAATCTGGCTTAGCTAGAATCTAGCTTAATCTAGCCTATTTTTAATCGAGTTCCAAAAAGGAAAAGTTCTCAAATTTGGCGCGTGTTTCATAAAAGGAGCTTATGAAAGGCAATGTAATATTTAGCCGTGAAGTTTTTATTTTGTCTTTAGAGATTGTATTCAACAAAATTAGTCGAAGAAAGTAGAACTGGAAGCATTTAAGTAATAGAGCAGAAGATAATATATTATGTAAAGTACTTATGTAGTCTAAAACTTCAATTTTAAATGATAAAAAAAGGAAGAAACCAGGCAATTAGTCTAGGAAAGGAAGCTAGTGGACCCCAACAGTAATTCCTCAGACGAAGAAACTTTACAGTATGATAAAGTATCATAAGGTAAAGGTATTTTATAAATATTAAATGTATGTGTTTGTCTAAAGAGTAGTATAAGACACAATATATTATTATGGCATTAATATTATAACATTTTGAGAAGCTTCAATTCATTTGTTTTTACAAAATCTCCTATATCTCAATTGTCAGAATAACACGAGTAATACGTCGATCGAAAAATCGTTTCCAAATTAGTCGATCCTTTATCGGATATATTATTATCCAATACTGTTTTCGATACCGATATCAGCGGATAGTCCATACATTTTATTTGCCCCAATACCGGTATCGGATTCGATATCGGATCAGATAATCTGGAAACGCTCAAACTTGAGTCGGTTTTTGTAATCTTTTGTAAAGTTAAATTTTAGGCAAGGCCATTAAAAAAATGTCATAATGTTAAATATTAGTCGTTAGCAGTCGTAATTTTCGAATGTTTTGTCGTTGTTATCTGTCTGTTTATCCGCCGTTTCTTGCTACTTTCGTGGCTTTTTTGTCTAGTCGAGACTCGTTTGTCATCCTCAACAATCATGTTACTTGTTTCTCTCCTGAAAATGTTTAAAATACGCTTTACATTTTTTGTTAGTTACAGTGTTTTAATTTACAGTGGAACATTTATAGTAAGCATGACAAAATATTAATATTAACCATGAGAATAACAATTAAACGATTATGCAACCATTAAAATATTACGATTCGACTTCACTTATTAAAATTCCTAGGCAAAATAGCATTTACAGCGAAAACCTAAAAATGCACTCATAATTTACAAATAAATAGTGTAAATTTTTAAATTTTATGGTATATTTAAACGTTTATGTACGTCCGCGGGGTGCGAGCTATCTGTGTACCAAATTTCGTTAAAATTGGCTTAACAGATGAACTATGAAAAAATTACAACCAGACTTCTAGCTGATGCCCGCAACTTCGTCCGCGTGGATTGTTTTTTTGGTTCCCGCGGGAACTCTTCAATTTTCCGGGATAAAAAGTAGCCTATGTGTTATTCCAGACTATAATCTTACTATATATACTATTATAAACTTATCTTTGTACCAAATTTCATCCAGATCCGTTCAGCCGTTCTGGCGTGATTGAGTAACAAACATCCATCTATCCATCCATACATACATCCATCCATCCAAACTTTCGCATTAATATAGTAATAGAAATAGATAGATGATAGATGAAAATTGAAAATATATATGTATATAATATACACAATAGGTATCAAGTTTATAGAAAAATAACAGAAATTTAAAAATATAGCTAATGCAGTTTTGTACGTTTGCTTATTGTTAGTGGTAACTACTATTGCATATAAAGCACAATCACATTATAAAAGCGCTTATGTCCATTTTCTGACTTGCGAAGGAACTTAAATCTAATAAAGTACCTAATTTAAAAATTAATTATTAATTAATTATGTTAAAAAGGCCTAGAGTCGGAAGATGCCTTCAAAATGTATTCTTGGATGATTTAAATAGTTAAGTAGGTACATTCTTTTGTTAAATAATTTTCTGAAATCGATTAAGGATCAACAGTTGTTCACCCAATGCACTCGACAAATTTTTTCACACGAGTCAAAATACAATAGCAAATTTGTAACTATGTAGATTTGCTATTATAAAAATCAGGCACTATTGAGTAATGCAGCATCGCACGACATTTCAAACCTAATTAAATACTATTTTAAAGATTCTTTGTACTTCTTACAGTAAAAAACTTTGAATACCTATTTTGGAGTCATATTCAGATTTTATCTTATTAAAAGACTGCCCAAAAAAGGAGTGTAAAGTTTTCAGGATATGTCTGAGTTTCTTTAATCCACCATAACTTCTAAATGCCTGAACAGATTTGGATGTATGGGGTATTGTTAGAATCCTTACATCCTCCCGAGTGACACTGGCTATAATTTTTTTTAATCATTTTGGCGAGGCAGTCGTGTATTTTAATTTTTTTATTTATTTTTGCTTGTTTTATTGCATTTAAATATTTCTGGACACTTTGTAGCCTGTATGCCCTATAATGATGTTAGATTAGTTAGTTTATGAAGTTTATTTTAACGTTTAAGCTATCGTGAGTGATATTCATTATAACTATGCATAACACCCGGATAAACTCACGTGTTCTGTGGGAAAAGTGCCCGACTAGTTTCGAACCCGTTCGGGGCCCTTATTCATGAGCCTATTCGCGCGACGCGGTCGCTGCTCGACTGCGGTTCGCATGTCGTACAATAAGGGCACCAAACGGATTGGAAACTAGTCGGGCACTTTTCCGACAGAACACGTGAGCTTATCCGGGTGTTATGTATATAGTTATTATGGAGTTTAGTTAGTTTTATGCGTTAAAAAGCTAATCTACTTCTTTTTCCCAGCAATGTAGTTGCCAGCTTCATCTTTATACAGGTCTTCGTTGATGCCGTAGAATGCTGCAGAGTTAGGGCAGTCCACCTGGAGAGATAAAGACACGATTCAAGATTTAATAGTTCAATTAATAATAGGGATGATACCTAGGTATATGAAAAACTGATTATTAGAGTCTTCCAAAAGACCTATAATTCACATCCTCGGTTAGTTGTAAGTTTGATAACCATTTTAAAATATAGATTAAAGAAAAAAGTGCGTTGAAGTTTTATGACGTCACAACTGTGAATTTCATACAACTTCCATACTAGAAGTGCGTTTTTATGTTTGACTAGAGGATGCTCGCGACTTCGTTCGCGTGGCATAAGTTTTTTTTAATTCCCACAGGCACTCCTTAATTTTCCGGAATAAATCCTATATATATTACTCAATTATACCCATGCAAAAAATCACGTTGATCCGTTGCTCTGTTGCGGCGTGATTGAAGAACAAACTCTCTATTTAACGTCCTTGGGGATAAAATTTTCAAAAACTGTGAAACACGTATTTCTTTATTTTAAACCAGAAGCCCAAATACCAACTTTCATGGTTATAACTTGAAAAATGAAGGACTTTCATACAAATTTTCAACCCCTATTTAACGCCTTTGGGAGTAGAATTTTCAAAAACTGTGAAAGACATTTCTTTATTTTAAACCAGAAGCTCAAGTACCAAGTTTCCTGGATATAACTTGAGAAATGACGGACTTTCATACAAACTTTCACCCCCTATTTCACCCCCTTAGGGGTGGAATTTTGAAAAATCCTTCCTTAGTGAGCGCCTACGTCACAAAAGGAACCTACTGTCAAAATGTCAAGATTCTAACCCCAGCGGTTTAGGCTGTGCGTTGATATATAAGTCAGTCAGTCAGTCAGTCAGTCAGTCAGTCAGTCAGTCAGGACTTTGAATTTTATATATATAGATAAAGAGTTGCTGATTTGATTGAGTTGTCATCATCTCTATTTAATAATTAATTAATATTTTTAAAAGACCAACCAGTGTCTAGCTGGTCCTTCTCGTTATGCATAGTATTCCGTACCAGTGGTAGATTCAGTTGACGATTCAAAAGAACTTTTTAAATTTGTTTTGAATAAAAAATCATGAGTTTAGGAGTTTGAGTTTAGGAGTTTGAGTTTAGTTAGGTACATTGTACACTCTTTTAATATCAAATACATAAATAACACTAGCTGATGCCCACGACTTAGTCGTGAATTCAGGTGTTTTACTCTTTAATTTTCGGGGATAAAAAGTATCTTATGTGTTATTCCAGACTATAATCTATCTCTGAGCCAAATTTCATGCTGATCCGTTCAGCCGTTCTGGCGTGATTGAGTAATACCTATCCATCCATCAATCCAAACTATCGCATTTAAATCATATGAGTATAGTAATCCATCCATCCAAACTTTCGCATTTATAATATAAATATAGAAGGTTAGTTACCGCGAAGAACCAATCGCAGACCCTCGTCCGCTGGTTGAAGACAGTGCCCGGTGCGCAGATGAACGAGTATTGAATGTTGCCACCGATGCTGGGTACGCACCAGTGCCATACCTGGAAAATAACATTTATCAATAAAACAATAATATTACTTTTATTCAAGGTCCAATCCCCACAGGATTATATTATACTAGCTGATGCCCGCGACTTCGTCCGCGTGGATCGAGGTTTTGCGGTTCCCGTAGGAACTCCTTTTTCCAGGATAAAAAGTAGCCTATGTGTTATTCCAGACTATAATTTATCTCTGTGCCAAATTTCATCCAGATCCGTTCAGCCGTTGAGGCGTGATTGAGTAACAAACATCCATACGTCCATACAAACTTTCGCATTTATAATATACTAGCTGATGCCCGCGACTTCGTCCGCGTGGATCGAGGTTTTTCGGTTCCCGCGGGAACTCCTTAATTTTCCGGGATAAAAAGTAGCCTATGTGTTATTCCAGACTATAACCTATCTCTGTGCCAAATTTCATCCAGATCGGTTCAGTAGTTACGGCGTGAAAGCGGAACAAACATACAAACAAACTCACTTTCCCATTTATAATATTATATATAGTAAGGATAGTAAGGATTTTATTTGATTTAAATTAGGTACACTGTACACTTAATGACGTCCAATAACTTATAAACCATGATGGTGATAAACAATCAGTTACGGTATCTTAAAACTAAATTCTCTCTCCTTAACTCCTTAATTTTCCGGGATAAAAAGTCACTCCTATGTCACTCTCCAGGTCCTCAACCATATACCCATGCCAAAAATCAGGTCGATCCGTTGCTCCGTTACGGCGTGATTGAAGGACAAACCAACAAACAAACACACTTTCGCATTTATTATTTAATATTATTATGGATACTGGATGATTCCTTTAATTTTTTGATTTCTTTAATTTTCCGGGATACAACCTACCCCTGTATCTAATTTCATCAAAGCTGTGAAAGCGTAGCAGACAGACAGACACACTTTCGCATCTCTATATATATAAAAATCAATTGCTGTTCGTTTGTCTCGCTAAAACTCGAGAACGGCTGGGCCGATTTAGATGGAATTTTTTGAGTGTGTTGGTGTGGGTCGCGGATGGTTTATATTCACAACTGGACCCGATAGGGGCCGCTGCAATCGGGTTCTAGCTTCAAGGCAGGACAACGTCTGCCGGGCCCACTAGTTTATGATATTAGTATGGAAGTATGGATAGTATTTTTTTTTATTTTTTAAATTTATTATTTTATAATATGCACAAACAAATACAATACAATTGTATCTCGCCAAACTACACACATAGTTTGTTGGCGAGTTCGCGCTTAACTAACAACTACGCCGTGCACTTATATACACTACTCTTATACCTAGTTATACAATACATAATATAATTAAAATTAAGTTAGTAATCCTAAATATTTATTTGCTTAAACTATGTTAATCAGTTAATCAGTTAATTAATCAGTTAATCAATATGGATTTAATATCACCGAGTCAGAAAATTTAGCTATAATGCCAATAGATGTTCTATTTACCTGACAGCTGGTCTCCGGGTCAGCATAGTAGCCGGGTATTTTGTCGTCGCAGGTGAAGGATAGGCCCTTTGGGACCTCCTCGTAGGCGGGGTAATCCTGCCCTGGTATATAGCCGTCTAACGACTGAAAAAAATAAGTTTTTTTTAAATACACACAAAAATAAATTTATGAATGAACGAGAAGTTTAATTCGCTATAATCCGCCACAACAGACAAATCTATGTGACAACACACAACAGCACACAATCAACAGACAATCTATCTCGACAATGCACGATTGTAAATCGTGCATTGTCGAGTCAACATCTCCTGAAGATGCTCCGGTTTCGGAATGAAGCGTACGTTGAGAGTGATTTGGAGGATTTGTGTGGTGTGGTGCGGTGCCGGTGCGAATTGCTGGGTGGGTGTTCGCATGCTATTGGTGAAGGACACGCACTGTACCACATAGATTTGTCTGCTGTGGCGGATTATAGCGAATTAAACTTCTCGTTCATTCATTATCATGGACTTCCGCAAAGTAACGCCTGCTTCGATTCAAAAAAAATAAATTTATTAATTAGTCCTAGAAATTCATGACGAGACATTTCGCCATCGTAAATTGTGTCATCTGGAGGCGGCTGACTTATTTTTTACGCAAAGGATCGGTCTGGCTGTCCGGCAAGAAAATGCAGCCAGCATTCTTGCAACCATTGCACGTGGGCATATTTGTAAAGTAATTAGGTTAGGATTTAAACACAAGTTTTCTGTGATATTTAGTTTCTAAAATACTTCGTTTTTAAGTCCCTACAAAATGTTTTGCAGAGTTTTCAGCAAAGATTTCCTTCTTCGTCCTCCACGTGGAGGAAGTTTGACCCACTTTGAACTTTGAACATGTATTTACATTGTATGTATGTTTATTGTACCTATGTGTGTACATGAGTTTCTTTATTCTACCTGAACCTCTAAATGCTTGAACGGATTTGTATGTAGGTATATTATTTGGGGTATCGTTAGGATCCTTACATAATTATATTCCCAAGTGACGCTGGCTATAATTTTTTAACCGACTTCCAAAAAAGGAGGAGGTTCTCAATTCGGCGCGTATGTTTTTTTTTTAAATGTATGTCGGTGCATATCTCCGTGGTGTCTTAACCGATTTGATTAATTTTTTTTTCATTGGTTAGTGGAAGCTCCCGAGGTGGTCCCATAAAAAATTCTGACTCCAAATCCTCAATCCTGATGCTGTAGGTGTACCATACTACATGAAATCTTCAAAACTAGGGAGTTAGGAAATTTCGATGGTGAATTCATAAAGTAGGTATCAAGTCACGTGTATACGATTCAACTCTGAGTCCCAACTCCTCAACCCTGATGCTTCAAGGTACAGAACTCCTGAAAAATAGCGATTTAGGATTTTTTATGTTGAATTCATATTGTAGGTTGAAAGCAACGACTTCATACTTAAACCCAAGTCCCAACTCCTCAACTCTGATGCTGCAGGGTATACTGCACTCCTAAACCGTGCGGATTTAGAGTACACTAAAAAGTTAAAAATAAAAATTCTTTCCAAAAAACCGACTTCCAAAGCCACTGTAAAGTAAAAAATAATTTTGATTTCTATACACTATGTTGAAGTCATAACAAAGATAGGCAAAGTTGACGCGTCAGGCTCGCCCGACTTCAACATAGTGTGTAGAAATCAAAATTATTTTTTACTTTACAGTGGCTTTGGAAGTCGGTTTTTTGGAAAGATTTTTTTTTGCAAATAAAATCAACATGGTAGGGCAGTCGTATTTTTATTTTTTTAATAAATAACAAAATAATAATATAATGAAAAGCCGCCTATGTGTATTCCAGACTACAATCTAACTCTGTGCCAAATTTCATCCAGATCCGTTCAGCCGTTCTGGCATGATTGAGTAACAAACATCCATCCATCCAAACTTTCGCATTTATTTATTTTTTTATTTTTTTTTATTAGCTTTATTTTATTAATTTTCCCCCCAAAATTTTTTTTCTAAACTTTACTTCTATACTAATACTAATATTATACTATATTAGTATTAGTATAGAAGTAAAGAAGAACAATTATTTCTCAGGAATAATTAAAAATAATGAGCCAAGTGTTTTTGTTTTAACGACTTAATACTAGATATTATTGTAATTAAAAAGGAATTATAAATGTTATTGTCTATTTAAAGAGGATTTATAGAGTAGCAAGCAATTATCTGTCTTTGTATTTATTTCTTGTTAAATGTAATGGCATGTGAACCGTTTTTATTCATCAAGATATATATTTTAAATAGGTTTGTTGTTAACCGAATCATACTTATATTATAAATGCGAAAGTGTGTTTGTTTGTTGGTTTGTCATTCAATCACGCCGCAACGGAGTCACGGATCGACGTGATTTTTGGCATAATATAGTTGAGGACCTGGAGAGTGACATAGGCTACTTTTTATCCCGGAAAATTGAGGAGTTTCCGTGGGAAAAAAAAATTAAGTACACTTAAGTTTAAAGGTAGTTAGTAATTTAATTATTTATATATTTTTTAGTTTGTTTTGTGTTTTGTTATCAAATAAATATTATAAATGCGAAAGTATGGATGGATGTATGGATGTATGGATGTATGGATGTGTGGATGTATGGATGTTTGTTACTCAATCACGCTCCAACGGCTGAACGGATCTGGATGAAATTTGGCACAGAGATAGATTATAGTCTGGAATAGCACATAGGCTACTTTTTATCCCGGAAAATTAAAGAGTTCCCGCGGGAACCGAAAACCTAAATCCACGCGGACGAAGTCGCGGGCATCAGCTAGTGTTATAATATGTTTACTGATGTAAGGTGCTCTGTTACCTATAAGAAATCACATGGAGGTATACGCACTTGACTATTACCTAGAAATCATATGGACCTCCATACGCACTTGAGATTATAATTCGCGCGAAAAATATCTCCTGTTTGATACAAATTTCGGTGTGCGGTAAGAATTATATTAGCGCGAATATTTTGGTCGTATGACGCTCACCGCATTCGCATTGCGGAGTACCTAGGTGAAATCAATAGATATGCGAAATATAAATCGTGAGAAACAAAATTCGCGCGAACGTTTATCGCAGTGCGATCGTAGCTCAAGTGACGCTTCAAGTAATAAACTTAATAATTTCTGTCCAATCATTTATTTTACTTTTGGCAGATGGAGTCAATGATGTTCTAAGTTTTAAGAGTCTAACGCGTAACTGATTAGATTTTTGCTAACAATCGACTTTCTTTATGAAGAAGTCTTAATCGATTTGACACATTGATATTTTTATCTTTGCTCAACATTTTGTTTTATAAACATACCCAAGCGTTTAAATGACTGTATAATATTAAAGTATGTATTAAAATAAATGCCTGTCAATAATTATGACACTTCATAGACGTGCATATGCCAAAAGTAAAATAAATCTTTGGACAAAGCATAACCAAGAAAAGAAGAAGAAGTATGAGTTTATGGAATACTTACAGCTGTAGACATATCAATCAGGTAAAGTAATACAGCTATGGCGCCTACGGAACCCAAGTGTAGCCCGCATATCCGACTGTGGGACATCTCAGTTTTGATTCTGTAAATAAACAGAACAAATTTACATAAATATATGTATTAACTAGAGATCCGCCCCGGCTTCGCACGGGTAGCACTAATAATCCTAATAGTCTATATACCCAACATAGCCAGTGGGCAGTGGGCAGTGGGCAGTTTTTACATTGTAAGAGTACGCCACGTCCTCACCACACCTGCCACAGCCGCCAGCCCGCCATGATGTAAAGGACAATTTTTATCTTAATTAGATACTTGAGATGAATAACATATTTATTTTGATTATTAATACTATGTCGGTAAAAACATCTTCGCAAGTAAAGCATTTGTTTAGATCAAATTTGAAAATCATAAAAATGATTATTGTGAGTCAACCTTAAAAGATATATGTATGCTATTGCGGACTTTTTGAGAGGAACAATTCCACTATTCATTGTTTTCGTGTAACTTTAACTATTTACGCAGCGCACGCCACGTAAGCTCTCAAAAGAGACGATTTTTTCCAACTTAGTTCACATTATTTATTGCAATTTTCGTAAGGATCTCTAATTTTTTGAAAATAAAATATAGCCTATGTTACTCGCTGATAATGTAGCTTTCTATAGGTTAAAGAATTTTTAAAATCAGTTGAGTAGTTTTTGAGTTTATCCATTATTTATTTATATAAGCCTATACTTGGTATTCTTTCATTAGTATTTTTATTACGATGAGTTATATATCATCCCACTGCTGGGCAAAGGCCTCCCCCTTCTCCTTCCACTCCTTCTTATTTTGGGCTGTGCGAAACCAGAGTTTTCCTCCAAATGCTTCAGTTTATCCATTACAAACAAACAAATCTTTCCTCGTTATAATATTAGTTTAGATTTAGATACTGACAGCGAGCATAGTACACTGCAGGTCACTATGCGTGCCACAGATAACGGTAATGCGTGCTATTCTTTGAGGGATAAAGTCCGGAACGAAGTGATTCGTCAAATAACTAAAGTGACCGACATAGCTCTTAGGGCCGGCACGCTGAAGTGGCAGTGGGCTGGTCACGTGTGTCGGAGGAGCGATGGACGTTGGAGTCGAAAGGTCCTCGAGTGGAGACCGCGTCTTGGTAAGCGGAGCGTAGGGCGCCCCCCCGCAAGGTGGAGCGATGATATCCGGAGGGTGGCTGGCATCGATTGGATGCGAAAAGCCGAGGAAAGAGAACGTTGGCGCTACTTGAAAGAGGCATATGTCCAACAGGAGGGCTAGCATGGGCCGGAGATAAAAATGTTATCCCCCGATTTTATCCACTAACAAGAGATTAAAATTAACTTATCCACTTCTCAGAGCACGGCAACAGGGGAGAGGAGAAGTTTATCCCCGTTTGTCATTTCACGGGGACTCGGGGGACTATTTATCCACCGTTATTTAGCGTTTTTATTTATTTATTTCGGAATAAAAAAATTATCTTTTTCTCGGGGAGAAAATTGTCTCGGCCCATGCTAGGGGGGCAGTAGATGCATAATGGCTGATGATGATGTATTAATAGTAAGGTAGCGGGCTAACCTGTTAGGGGCATGGCAGTTATATTAAACCCATACCCCTAGTCGGCTTCTACACGGCATCAAATCAAATCAAATCAAATCAAATGTTTTTTTTATTCAAATAAACTTTCACAAGTACTTTTGAATCGTCAAGTGAATCTACCACTGGTTCGGAATGACATTCCTACCGAGAAGAATCAGCAAGAAACTCGGTGGTTGCTCTTTTTAGATATAATACATTTACAATTTATCATTATTATCTACTTATATCAATGTGTACACAAGTAACCGCTGTCCTTAGCATTGCTGGAGCGATCAAATCCAAGCTCCTCTATCATTTACATAATCTTCAATAGTATAATAAGCTTTTTTCAGGAGCATACTTTTAATGGATTTCTTAAACTTGTGTATAGGCAAGTTTAAAATAGGTTGTGGTATTTTGTTATAGAAAAGAATGATCATTCCTACGAATGACTTTCTGACTTTTTTGAGGCGGAGCGATGGAGTCACGAGCCTATTACGGCCTCTAGTTTGCCTATCGTGCAGATCGCATATTTTTTTGTAATTATGGATGCGTTGTTTTACAAAAATTATATTACTGTAAAAATTATATTACTGTAAATCGTATCGGAACAATAAATCGCTTGGCTGCACGTCTATGCCAATAGGGTGGTAACATGCCACTGTCAAAGCCTCCCATCAAGCCAGACCAGAGAGAAAATCCAGAAATTATAAATTCCGAGATTTACTCTGCCGGGAATTGAACCCCGGGGCCTGGGAGTCGGGAGATCGTCTAAAAAGGATGCGGAAGTATAAACAAATTAACGACTAATGATTATCATCAGGTTTTCCTTATTCTCCCATGCGTATAAATCATATTAATTTGTCCCCAACATATTGACACGCATTCCCACGCGTAAAGGAAACCGTTGCTTAAGAATGCGTTTTTCTCACTTCCACGTTACCTTGTGTTTCTGTCTGTGCGTTTTTGTGTGTGTATTGAATTGAATCGCATTTGTCTGCCATAAGAATTGATAATTATAGTATAATCAAATGTGGTGAAACATTGTTGTTTAGCCAAGCAATCAGATAAAATTGACACAAGCAATAAGTAGGATCTATATACTAATCTATACTAATATTATAAATGCGAAAGTTTGGATGGATGGATGTTTGTTACTCAATCACGCCAGAGCGGCTGAACGGATCTGGATGAAATTTGGCACAGAGATATATACTTATTATAGTCTAGAATAACACATAGGCTACCGGAAAATCAAAGAGTTCCCGCGGGAATCAAAAATTCACAGATTTCGCAGTCCCCGCAAGACTCGGAGCATTGAAAATGAATACAATAAAAAAATTCCAAAAAAAAAAAATTAAAACCGACTTCAAAAACCACAAACACTAAAAAGTAAAAAATAATTTAATTTATTACGTATACCTACGGTTTTTTTTTTGAAAATTTTTTATTTCTCAATTTTTAGTGGCCCCACTGTTTTAAAATACAGGATGTAACCAGAACGAGATTTATTTATTTATGCATGTTTAAAACATACTGTTTACAAAACTATCACACTGTTCGCGAGCAATTTACTCTTATCCATTGAGAAGTTCCGTTCTCCATCTCCGGAGATATCACCAAATTAAAATGGGACCACCTCTGAAGTATGACCTACCAAACAAAAAAAGAATTATCAAAATCGGTTCATAATTGGCGGAGAAATCGCGTAACAAACATACAACAAAAAAAAAAACATACAGTCGAATTGAGAACCTCCTCCTTTTTTTGAAGTCGGTTAAAAATATACCGAATGCACTTCTCGTCTGTGTCTCCTCTTTAACACCATTACCATGACGATTGGTCAATAATCATATTATAAGCTACATTACTTTCATATACGGAAATTCCCGTTTTACCTACTACAACTCCAAATCTAAAGGGACCACCTACAGGTCACAATTATTAACCGATTTTCAAATTTTTTTCGCCATTTTGTTGCTAAACTATACCCTAGGACTTTCTTTTATCATTTTTTCTTAAGTCGGTTTTTTCTCTGAAATATTTACAATTTAGTAAACTTTACACCCCCCAAAAAACCCGACTTTTTTTACATTTTTCAAAATTCCAAAAAACATTACCAGCTGATATTCAAAATTCAAACGCTCATACGTGTCTCGATAAATTCCTCAACTCTTGGTACTATTCTCATCTCGATCCTCCCAAAATCCTCGGAGCTATGGCAAAAAATACGTCTCAGGTGATTTGCATCTGATAACCATTTTCAATGGTAAAATCCACGCTCCATATTCCACGCGGACGAAGTCGCGGGCATCAGCTAGTATATTGAAATAATACTGCTAAACGATGGTAGTAAACCCTCCAGATATACAGTATTAGGAAATCTCTCCATAATAATATGTTTTCACGCGTACACAAATGAAGAGTGTCCATAAAAATATGTTGTAAAGGCGTGCAACCAGCGTGGGAGCGATGCTATCTTAGATCGTCCAGACAATGCTATTTACTGACCTGCTTCTTATGATAATTAGATTAAAATTGTATTGCGGTTTTTTCCACGTTTTGTATAATTAACATGTAATTAAAGCGATTGTTTTGTTTTGCACATCGATTTTAATATAGTTTGGTTAATGTTGGGTCATTTTATACACAGTCTAAGAAGATACGCTAGTTATAACTTCCTACCAATCATCAGATGGAGACGTCTAATCTCGGTCCAATCATTTATTTTACTTTTGGCAGATGGAGTTAATGATTTCTAACGGATTCGATTTTTGATAACAATCGACTTTCTTTATGAAAAAGTTTTAATCGATTTGACACATTGATATTTGCTCAACATTGTTTTATTGTTTTATAAACATACCCAAGCGTTCAAATGACTAAGTATGTTAAAGTATGTATTAAAATAAATCATTTATATACAACAGTACACTAAATAGACCAGGGTAGAAGCCTTTAAAAATAATAAAAAGTGAAAAAAAATAATAGTAGGATGAAACCCATTAGAAAAGGAGGGGAATATTATAAAAATGAAAGGAAAAATAATTTACGGGCGATCTGAGGTCGGGAAGGGGATGGGGGGGGGGGTTTTAAGGGTAAAAAACGGGTTTTCTCGATTTCCGGCAAAACTAAAAGTCCTATCGAAAAAAGTCATATGGCAAAGTTGTAGGTAATAAAAAGATCTAAAACTTTTGTATTTACACTTTTTTCACATAACCTCAAAATTTATGTGAAAAATTCAAAAAACCAAGTTTTTGATTTTTTATTTTTATCTTTTACAAATAATCTTTTTTTTTAACGAAATTTGGTGAAAACTTACCTTTTTATGTCCCAAATACGCTGTAATTTATTTGAGTAAAAATATTTATTTTTTCACCTTATTTTGAATTAATATCGAAAAAGCACCCTAATTTTCAATCGAAAATTCACCCGTCAAAATATCAGCTTTTTTCAAAAAGTTGGTATGTTTTCTGTTCGTTGAAATCTCTACTTTCCGATGGTGAAAAAATATATATATGTTACTATAGTAAATCTTCTCAGAAAATGCAAAAATCGAAAATCGAAAACTCGAATTTGAAATTTTTTTAAAAATTATTATATATAATTTTGAGCTATTTATTAAAATTTACACTTTAATTACTTGAAAAACGTTAGATTACATGTTAAATTGATAAAAAAAAATTGCAAATCAAAATATACTACTATAATTAACAAACAAATAAGTTAATAAAATTAATATTTATGTAATCTAACGTTTTTCGAGTAATTAAAGTGTAAATTTTAATAAATAGCTCAAAATTATATATAATAATTTTAAAAAAAATTTCGAATTCGAGTTTTCGATTTTCGATTTTTGCATTTTCTGAGAAGATTTACTATAGTAACATATATATATTTTTTCACCATCGGAAAGTAGAGATTTCAACGAACAGAAAACATACCAACTTTTCGAAAAAAGCTGATATTTTGACGGGTGAATTTTCGATTGAAAATTAGGGTGCTTTTTCGATATTAATTCAAAATAAGGTGAAAAAATAAATATTTTTACTCAAATAAATTACAGCGTATTTGGGACATAAAAAGGTAAGTTTTCACCAAATTTCGTTAAAAAAAAAGATTATTTGTAAAAGATAAAAATCAAAAATCAAAAACTTGGTTTTTTGAATTTTTCACATAAATTTTGAGGTTATGTGAAAAAAGTGTAAATACAAAAGTTTTAGATCTTTTTATTACCTACAACTTTGCCATATGACTTTTTTCGATAGGACTTTTAGTTTTGCCGGAAATCGAGAAAACCCGTTTTGTACCCTTAAAACCCCCCCCCCATCCCCTTCCCGACCTCAGATCGCCCGTAAATTATTTTTCCTTTCATTTTTATAATATTCCCCTCCTTTTCTAATGGGTTTCATCCTACTATTATTTTTTTTGGTTTTAAAAATTATCGACCCTGGTCTAAAATGTACATGAATCCGTCAGGTCATAGAAACCATCCATCGCCAAAGATGTATGGTGCAAAGACTATCAAGAAAGCTTGTTGAAGCTCCGTGGCTGTTTTGAAAAGGAAAGTCGTACTTGTAATTACTAGATGAGTATACGAGTTACGAAATCTATATATATAAAATTCAAAGTCCTGACTGACTGACTTATATATCAACGCACAGCCTAAACCGCTGGGACTAGAAACTTGAAATTTTGAAAATAGGTTCCTTTTGTGACGTAGGCGCTCACTGAGGAAGGATTTTTCAAAATTCAAGTTATATCCATGAAACTTGGTATACAAACTACCGGTAAAAAATTAGGAAATATGTGTTTCACAGGTTTTGAAAATTCCACTCCCAAAGGGGTAAAATAGGGGTTGAAAGAAAGGCACGTCGCTTCACTATTGGCAAAAACAATGTGTCTATGAAGGTTTGCATTTTTTTGTCGATGTTTGCCATTGACTTACCAATACCTTATACGCACCATTGAAACGCAAAAAACGGCTCGGTCAAATTGTGCACAAATAGATATTGTGAACAATTTTCGCCTCAGTCGCGCATGAGTACACTAGGCGACAAAATGTCGTAGGTATGTGTCGAATTGTTACCTATTACAATACAGTTATAAAGCTATATGGTTAGTTTTTGTGAACCGTTTGGTGTCTTAGTCTATATTATCTATAGCTGTGTTTGTATAAGTGATTGTGGACGCTTTTTGAGTATTAATTTGGTTGTTGTATCCTTAGTTGGTAAATCGATGATGTTTGCCTGTCAATAATTATGACACTTCATAGACGTTAATGTGCCAAAAGTAAAATAAATCGTTGGACAAGACATAGACAGAGCAAAAAGTTTATGCAGAATAGGGATGATGACAACTCAATCAAACTCTTTAGCAAACTTCTTCTTATATTTTGTTTTGTTTTCAAACTTAAAAACGCGCTTCTGGTATGGAAGTTTTATGAAATTATGAAATACTTAGTTGTGACGTCCAAGTTTCAGCGCACTTTTTCCTTTAATGTAAAGTTTTAAACTTAAGGCTAATCATAGCTAAGATTGATACCTAAAGTCCTTTTAGATACAGCTATTTGACCTAGTAAGTGATGATGCAGTTGAAAATGGACAGGTATGGCAGTTTATACATCCAAATCTTACTGCTTCTTCTCAGTAGAGATTAATTCCGAATTATTGGTAAATTCGCTACATACGGACTAAAGAGGTCATACCTTACTAGCTGATGCGCGCGACTTTGTCCGCGTGAAATAAGTTCTTTTTTAACTCCCACGGGAACTCGTTAATTTTCCGGGATAAAAAGTAGCCTACGTAAGTTTTATCCCGGAAAATTAAGGATTTCCCGCGGGAATTTAAACCCTTAATCCACACGGGGGACGAGTGGCCTCGTTGCGACAACGCATATTAGTTGATTGCGAATGTTAAGCAACGTTGACCCAAGTCGGTAACTAGATGGGTGACCGAGTTTGGAGGTCCAAAGTTGGTCTTTTCGTTTCCTCCGTGCCTTGGAGAGCACGTTAAGCCGTAAGTCCCGGTTTAATAACCAACATCTGATAATAAACGTTAAAATCAGCGCTGATATGGTGCATCTACACCATATCAGCATTACGCATAAGTCGATACCGTTTTTGGGTTTTATTTTACAGTAAGTTAGTGTTTATAGCATTTAGAGTTTAGTATATAAGTTTATAGAAATATAGTGTTTAGTCCATAAGTTCTTTCTGTATCTTTGTTAACTGTGTTTGTGTTCTGTGTATTTTAAATCTCAAATAAAGATTCATTTATTTATTTAAAAAAAAGAACCTAAGAGTTTAAAAACTCTTAATGGAGTCGTATGCGGAAGCACGTGGGAACCCACCACACTAATATCCCAAGAAAACTCCTACTATGACTTGATTAATGGAAAGGGGTCACGACCCTATGTAATGAGGAATACGATGCAGAGAGAATCCACGTGACGGACGAAGTTGAGGTCACCATCTAGTAATTATTTGACGCCCTCCGTGGCGCACTGTTGAGCGCTGTTGTCTTAACGTGCGGAGGTCCCGAGTTCGATCCCCGGCAGGGTTTGGAAATTTATAATTTCTGAATTTCCCTGGTCTGGCCTGGTGGGAGGCTTCGGCCGTGGCTAGTTACCACCCTACCGGCAAAGACGTGCCGCCAAGCGATTTAGCGTTCTGGTACGATGTCGTGTAGAAACCGAATAGGGGTATGGGTTTAATATAACTGCCATGCCCATAACAGGTTAGCCCGCTACCATCTTAGACTGCATTATCACTTACCTTCAGGTGAGATCGCAGTCAAGGGCTAACTTGTAGTGGATATAAAAAAAAATATATATATATATCTACGAGTAGAATATAAACTTAAATTACCTACAATATGTAGACCCACAAGAACTTGTCAACTAGACTACAATCATAGAACAAAGGGCCATTACAGTTGTAATACAATTGTAATACTGTAATTAGTGTATGTAATTTAATTGATTACTTATTATGCAAAGTTGGGACATGCTGTCGATCAATTGAAAATGATAAAATTCATACTAATATCCATACTATCCATACTAATATTATAAATGCGAAAGTGTGTCTGTCTGTCTGTCTGTCTGTCTGTCTGTCTGTCTGTCTATCTGTCTGTCTATCTGTCTGTCTGTATCTGCTTTCCCGGCCCATCTTTTCAACCGATTTTGCTGAAATTTGGTATAGAGGTAGGTTATGTCCCGGGGAAGGACATAGGCTACTTTTTACCCGGAAAATTAAGGAGTTCCCGCGGGAATAAAAAAAACTTAATCCACGCGGACGAAGTCGCGGGAATCATCTAGTTAATTATAAATGCGAAAGTGTGTCTGTCTGTCTGCTACGCTTTCATGGCCCAACTACTCAACTGATTTTGAGGAAATTTGGGATAGAGATAGTTTACATCCCGGGGAAGGATATAGGCTACTTTTTATCCCAGAAATTGAAGAGCTCCCACGAAAATTCAAAAAACATTAATCCACGCGGACGAAGTCGCGGGCATCATAAGTATAGTAAATTATATAGCTCGAAACTTTTTTTGCCGATTTCCCTGGCGCAGTGTTGAGTGCTGGAGGTCCCGGGTTCGATCACCAGCAGGGTCAATTTGGAAATGTATAATTTCTGAATCTTCTCTGGTCTGGCCTGGCGGTAGGCTTCGCCGTCGAACTTGTAGCGGATTAAAAAAAAATTGGATGGAGTATAAAGCGAAAGCCTTACTGGCCGCTACAGCGTCACCGGGGGGTCGGGCGAGCGCTACGCTAAGCCGAGATGTGAGCCCTAGGGCTCCAGGGCTCCGAGCCAGTGGTTTTTTCACTCGACGATTCAAAAGCACTTGTAATGATAATGAAGGATTTAGAAGTTTAATTTGCTATAATCTGCCACAGTAGACCAATCTATGTGGTACAGTGTGTATCTCGCACTTGCAGCCCGCGATACCATATCTCCTCAAGATGTTCCGGTGTCGGAGTGAAACGTACGTTGAGAAATTCTCAGTTTAGTACTGAGAATTTCTTTTCCAAGTTAGTTAATTTAGTTTTACTAAAATCCGCTTGCACATGGACATTTTAGTAAAATTGATTTAGTTTGCTGTTAATGCTGTCGGCATAAAAAACCTGGCAAATGGGCCTTGCAGCCTTAGTTTGTTACTTAGGCAAGCTTAAAACTGAAGACAATTAGTTGTAATAACTTATTTCGTAAAACTTGACACTTAAAATCAAAATGGCCGACAATTTAAGGCAACTTCGTGAGAAGATGCTTTGCGAAACGTAAGCAGGCCGCATTGTAGAAAACATTAAATATTAGTCAACGGTTTAAAATTGTTTTTAGCTTTCCTCTTCGGGGTAGATTAACCTGCTAGGAATCGTACTTCATACTTACTAATATTATAAATGCGAAAGTGTGTTGGTTTGTCCTTCAATCACGTCGCAACGGAGCAACGGATCGACGTGATTTTTGGCATGGGTATATATGAGGAAATGGAGAGTGACATAGGCTACTTGTTATGCCGGAAAATTAAGGAGTTCCCGCGGGAATCAGCTAGTATATTAATATAATAATAATGCCCTCCCGACCGAATTTCGGCGACGGCGGCCAATCTCCAGGGAGATTAGCCATCTGCGCGGGAGATATTATAGTGCGCAAGTGTGTGCGCATACACAGGTGCCCTCTCTGTTCCTTTACTCCCATAGCCCGATGGGATGAAAATCCGACACGACCGGAGAGAGATTAGGCGCAGGATCGACGGCTTTATTTACTCTTTGAGGCACGGGGGTGAAACACCGCAACTTTCTACCTCCGGGCTAGTACTGAGAATTTCTTGACTTGAGACTCGAACCCGGGACATGCATTATGTTATCACTAACGAGGCAGTTAGTGATAACATAATGATGGCTAGTGATAGACTGCTAAACAATAATATACTAGCTTTTTTATAAACACCGGAAAGTCTAACCCAATTCGAACTGTTTCGCCCTTGACAGACAAAGGTCAGATCAAAATCAGTTTTGAAATTGGTGACCTGTGAAAATTAGGTTACAGACAAGGTTGCAGTTTATACTTATACGATCAGTCCGCCCCGGCTTCGCACGGGTAGCACTAATCATCATAATAGTCCATACCCAATAATATAGCCAGTCGGCAATTTGGTCTATATATTTAAAAAAAAAAAAAATATATTAAATACTTGCGATGACCAACCATTTTATTTTGAAAAGGATTAATACAATGTCAGGAAAAACATGTTTGTTTTAGACAAAATTTTAAGGTCATAAATTTTTTTATTGTGAGACAACCATAAAAGATAGATAGATAGGTATATGCTAGCACGGATTTTTTTAAAGAACTTTTTGGGAAGAACAATTCCACCATACATTGTTTTCGTGTAACTTTTACTATTTACGCAGTGCACGCCAAGGAAGCTCTTATCTGAGACGGATTTTTTCCGACTTCCTTCACATTACTGCAATTTGCGTAGGGATCTCTAAATTTTTTTTGAAAATATAACATAACCTATGTTACTCGCTGATAAAGTAGCTTTCTATAAGTGAAAGAATTTTTAAAATCGGTTAAGTAGTTTTTGAGTTTATCCATTACAAACAAACAAACAAACAAACAAACAAACAAATCTTTCCTCTAATATTAGTTTAGATGACCTTTGCACTTCTGTACGTAGTTTTAGCACATTTTAGGTTTGATTTTGATTTTTTGAGATAATAATTAGCATATACCTAAAATGTCCGACTCCAAGTGAAAGCTACCAACCGATTTAGGCCACCCATCCGGTTACCGCCTTGGCTCAAAGTTGCTTACCCTACCCAGCGCAATTGGGTTTTATTTTCCATTACAAGTTAGCCCTTGACTGCGATCTCACGTGATGGTAAGTGACCATGTAGTCTAAGATGGTATAGCGGGCTAACCTGTTAGAGGCATGTCAGTTATATTAAACCCATACCCCTATTCGGTTTCTACACGGCATCGTACCGGAACGCTAAATCGCTTGGCGGCACGTCTTTGCCGGTAGGGTGGTAAGTGCTAACTAGCCAAGGCCGAAGCCCCCCTCCAGGCCAGACCAGGGAAAATTCAGAAATTATAAATTCGCAAATTGACCCTGCCGGGGATCGAACCTGGGACCTCCGCACGCGCTCAACACTGCGCCACGGAGGTCGTCACGGAGGGATGATGCGTATGTCAAAAATAATTTATTTCTCACTGATTATTAAATAAGTAGATTGTCTTCTAAAATTCACATCTTATAATTTGTTAGTTTCTGAAATATTTGGAGGAAATAATACCACGTATTCAATGCACAATCTATAATGTCCGACAACTCACCGATACAAAAAATATGACAACTAAACTTAGACTACCCACATTTACACACATACATTACACCTCCCAACTAAATAACTAGCTTAATCTGTAAAATACTAAATCTAATTAATCTAAACCTTAACTACTGCACACTCATATTTCTAAATTTAAGATTAATACTTATTTTACAAATAATTACTTATCGCTAAGGCTGAAACCTGACCACCGGTTTCCTAAATCGTTTGGACGGGTTCACTGATGGTGGTGTTGCGAAAACCTCGGGTGAGGAAGCACTAATTTCGCCCGTATCTTGGCCGTTACCCTTATCTACCTCCCCTACAATTTCTGCACCTGGCCTGTGGGGACTTGCCTCCTCAACCGAGGCCTCACTAGGCGCGCCGACACCCTCACTTCGAGACTCGTCTCGCTTGTCACTGGGTTCTGGACAAGGCACATCGGACATGCGTGATCTGCGCCTAATTTGATCTATGTGCCTACGTAGGACACGTTCGTTATCCGTAGCCACGACGTATCGCCGCGAGCCTTCACTTGTGGTTACCGTACCCTTTGACCATTTTTCATGTGCACCATATTCGCGCGCCCAAACCGGTTCACCGGGTGTTAAAACCCGCAAATTTCCGCCCGCTAAATCTGTCTGACGTTCCTGAGCGTCACGCACCTGCTCCTCCCGCGCGCGATCACTACGCAGCAAGTCTAAACGCGAACGCAATGAACGGCGTTGTAGCACAGTGGCTGGACTTTCACCTGTAGTGCAATGGACGCTGTTCCTATATGCCATCAAGAACGCCTGCAACGCTGCGTCTAGGTCAACCTTATCTCTTTGAGCCTTCCTTATCGCGCGTTTGCATAACTTGACTGCGTTTTCAGCAGCCCCATTGGACGCAGGGTGATACACCGGTGAAAACGACTGGCGTATTCCATTATTTGCCAAAAACTCTCTGAATTCAACGCTGGAAAATGGCGGACCCTGGTCCGAGGCCACTTCCAAGGGTAAACCGAACCTAGCAAACGTTTGCCTGAGTACTTTTATAACGTTCGATGCATTCGTCCTAGACATTTCGAAAATTTCAAGCCATTTCGAGGTAGAATCTATAATAATTAGAAATATTTTGCCATTTAAAGGGCCTAAAAAGTCTACGTGCAACCTCGACCATGGTTGCACATGATAAGGCCAGGGTTGTGGAGGGGCCCGCGGCGGCGCTGCCGCCTCCATTGAGCACGTTTCGCATCTCTTACAAGCGGCTTCTACTTGTGCATCTATATTAGGCCACCAAACATAACTGCGCGCTATCGCCTTTGTTTTTACAATGCCCATATGGCCGACATGCAATTGCTTCAAAATTCCTTCTTGTAAATGCTGAGGAACGACCAACCGGTACCCCCACATAACACACCCCCGCTCGCAATATAATTCATTACGCCGTAAATAATAGGGCTTCACCTCTTCATCCGAACAACTAGTAGGCCATCCCGATTGTATATACGCCATTACTCTACTAAGCACTCTGTCTTTCAAAGTATTTTTCCTAATGTCGTCATGAGTGATAGGTAAAAAATCTTCTACGAAATTTACGTAAGTGATTTCCTTCACAGGTCGGCGGTTTTCGTCGCTTTTTGACGGCAGTCGGGACAAAGCATCCGCGCAGTTCTTTCCGGACGCAATATATTCTATATCATAGCTATAACCTGCCAACAGAACCGCCCATCTCTGCAAACGCGAAGCCGCCATAACTGGAATGCCTACTTTGTTTCCGAAAATGTACGTTAATGGCTTGTGATCCGTCCTAAGTGTAAACTTCCTACCGTACAAGTATTGGTGAAATTTCCTTACTCCGAACACTATGGCGAGTGCCTCCCTGTCTATTTGTGAGTACGCGCGCTCCGCGGACGACAAGGAGCGCGAGGCGTACGCGACGGGCCTCTCCCCCTCCGCCGTGACTTGGGAAATGACTGCCCCCACTCCGACACTACTCGCGTCAGTCGTCAGGATTAGCGGCAGATCGACGGAATAGTGCACGAGCACTTCGCTTGAAATTAATTTATTCTTAATTATAGCAAAAGCATTCTGACATTCCTTACTCCATGTAAACGTGACACCGGCCCTCAACAGGTTATACAGAGGTGCTAAAATGGTGCTTACATTCTTAATGAACTTGGAATAGTACATGATCATTCCGATGAAAGCTCTTAGTTCCGATACACTAGTCGGCGCGGGAGTTTCGACGATGGCCTTGACCTTATTCGGACAGGTATGCACGCCCGCTTTGCTAATAACGTGTCCTAAATAATCTATCGATTCTGCAAAGAAACTACATTTTTCCTTTTTCACTCGTAAACCGTTTGACTGTAGCCGTTCAAAAACTTTATGTAGATTACTTATATGCTGCCTGTTGTCCGATCCCGTTATTATGATATCGTCTAAGAAGACACCTACGTGCGGCAAATCGACGAATAACGACTCTAATTTTTTTTGGAATATACCCGGACTCGACGATAGCCCGAACACCAATCTATTGTACCTGAATAGACCCTTATGTGTATTTATGACAGTGCATTGTTTCGATCGCTCGTCCAGCTCGAACTGTGAGTACGCCTGTGATAAATCTATCTTACTGAAACGTTCCCCACCATGCAGACGGGTCAGCAGGTCTTCTACTCGCGGCAAAGGGTAACGGTCAACCTCGATAACTTTATTTAGCGTCAACTTATAATCAGCGCATATCCTAATGTTACCGTCCTTTTTGACGACGGGCACGATCGGCGTGGCCCAGTCGGAGCGCTCCACGGGCGTGAGGATGCCGTCGCGCGTCAGCTGCTGCAGCGCGCGCTCCACCGGCTCGCGCAGCGCGTACGCCAGCGGCCGCGCGCGCATGAACACGGGCGCCGCGTCCTCGCGCAGGTGGATGCTCACCGTGCCGCCAGTGAACCTGCCTAGTCCGTCCGCGAACACATCACAGTATCTGGAACTGAATTCCGCCAAGTTAAACTCACATCCTGCGATACTATTACAATTATACACCGGTAATTGAATTGCTAGTTCCATAATCCACTGCCTACCCAATAACATTGTTTTCCCGTTCTTAATAACATACAGATCTAGCTGTTTACATTTATCCCGATACTTCACTAACGGACGTATTACCCCCACTGGATAAACCACCTCGCCCGTATAATACCTTAAAGCTAAACTACACTTGTTTAGTTTTAAATTTCCAAACTTTTGTAAATACAACTCGTGACTTATACATGAAACGGCACTGCCCGTATCGCATTCCATCTTTACTATATGATCGTTAACATTAACTGTAATTAAAATAGGTTTGCAACGTTCTATCGATATCTGATTCATATTGACAATTACCTCTTCACTTCCGTCGCTGTAATTAGGCTCCATATCGTCAATTACCTCCCTCGCAGTCGTGTTGTAGTGGGTCGAGTACGAACAAACCCGGGCTAGGTGACCCTGGCGGTTACACACCCTGCAGAAATAGCGGCCATAGCGGCACCCAGCTGTCCCATGCGCATCACTCCCGCACGCACCGCACTGCCGCCCCTGGCCAGCCGCCACCGAAGCCGACACCCGTGCCGGCGCATCGCTGCTACCGGAGCTCCGCCTCTGACCGCGCCCTCGGTTTTTTGCTATCCCGACTTGACTGCCGGTGCCCTTGTCCTGGCGGTTACACACCCTGCAGAAATAGCGGCCATAGCGGCACCCAGCTGTCCCATGCGCATTACTCCCGCACGCACCGCACTGCCGCCCCTGGCCAGCCGCCACCGAAGCCGACACCCGTGCCGGCGCATCGCTGCTACCGGAGCTCCGCCTCTGACCGCGCCCTCGGTTTTTTGCTATCCCGACTTGACTGCCGGTGCCCTTGTCCTGGCGGTTACACACCCTGCAGAAATAGCGGCCATAGCGGCACCCAGCTGTCCCATGCGCATTACTCCCGCACGCACCGCACTGCCGCCCCTGGCCAGCCGCCACCGAAGCCGACACCCGTGCCGGCGCATCGCTGCTACCGGAGCTCCGCCTCTGACCGCGCCCTCGGTTTTTTGCTATCCCGACTTGACTGCCGGTGCCCTTGTCCTGGCGGTTACACACCCTGCAGAAATAGCGGCCATAGCGGCACCCAGCTGTCCCATGCGCATCACTCCCGCACGCACCGCACTGCCGCCCCTGGCCAGCCGCCACCGAAGCCGACACCCGTGCCGGCGCATCGCTGCTACCGGAGCTCCGCCTCTGACCGCGCCCTCGGTTTTTTGCTATCCCGACTTGACTGCCGGTGCCCTTGTCCTGGCGGTTACACACCCTGCAGAAATAGCGGCCATAGCGGCACCCAGCTGTCCCATGCGCATTACTCCCGCACGCACCGCACTGCCGCCCCTGGCCAGCCGCCACCGAAGCCGACACCCGTGCCGGCGCATCGCTGCTACCGGAGCTCCGCCTCTGACCGCGCCCTCGGTTTTTTGCTATCCCGACTTGACTGCCGGTGCCCTTGTCCTGGCGGTTACACACCCTGCAGAAATAGCGGCCATAGCGGCACCCAGCTGTCCCATGCGCATTACTCCCGCACGCACCGCACTGCCGCCCCTGGCCAGCCGCCACCGAAGCCGACACCCGTGCCGGCGCATCGCTGCTACCGGAGCTCCGCCTCTGACCGCGCCCTCGGTTTTTTGCTATCCCGACTTGACTGCCGGTGCCCTTGTCCTGGCGGTTACACACCCTGCAGAAATAGCGGCCATAGCGGCACCCAGCTGTCCCATGCGCATTACTCCCGCACGCACCGCACTGCCGCCCCTGGCCAGCCGCCACCGAAGCCGACACCCGTGCCGGCGCATCGCTGCTACCGGAGCTCCGCCTCTGACCGCG
The DNA here is from genome assembly GCA_917051295.2 of Erebia ligea. Taxonomy (NCBI): domain Eukaryota; kingdom Metazoa; phylum Arthropoda; class Insecta; order Lepidoptera; family Nymphalidae; genus Erebia; species Erebia ligea. Next base: position 1,027,599 of record OU785246.1, read on the forward strand.
CCCTCGGTTTTTTGCTATCCCGACTTGACTGCCGGTGCCCTTGCCCCGCCATGCTCCCGCCATGGCTTGGCAATCCGCTGCGACACTGCCACTCCCGCCTGGTGCGGCTGGTGTGTTCGGTCGGTTCTCCACTAGCGCGGCATCCTTCTCAGCAGCCTCCATGCTGCTCGCCAGCTGATACGCTTTGGCAAAATCTAACTCCAATTCCGCGAACAACCGTTGTCTTATGGTCTCGCTTGACAGGCCGCAAACTAACTGGTCGCGAAGACTTTCTTCTAGCCAGGCCCCAAACTCGCAAGTTTTGGACATCTTCTTTAAGTCTGCGACGTACTGCGATATGCTTTCTCCTGTTTGTTGTACCCGCCGGCGAAATTTAAATCTTTCGGCTAATACACTCGGTTTCGGTTGTAAATGGTTACCGAGAATGTCCGTTAGCTCTTTAAACGACTTGTTTATAGGTTTGACCGGTGTACACAAGTTCACTAACAACTCGTAGCAATTCGCCCCTACAACGGTTATTAACGTTGGCACTTGCATCTCGCGTGATATCTTATTCACAACGAAGTACTGTTCGAGACGCTCCACGTACAATCGCCAATTATCGGTTTCCACTTTAAACTCGGCGATTTTACCAATTGACATGTTCGAACACAGTATTCTGAACAAACACACGCGTGAAATTCTTTAAAAAGATACTCGTCGCCACTGAAATATTTGGAGGAAATAATACCACGTATTCAATGCACAATCTATAATGTCCGACAACTCACCGATACAAAAAATATGACAACTAAACTTAGACTACCCACATTTACACACATACATTACAGTTTCATTCTAAACTATCGATTTATGGAAAAAAAGTGCGTTCAAATTTGATGACGTCACAACTGTGTAAGTATGGTTCGCCGCGAGTTGAATGCAGAGCTAATGTATGGTGACACATACAAAAGCTCTGCATTCAACTTGCGCGCGTACTGTATGTATTTCATACAATCTTTCACACTAGAAGCGCGTTTTTACTACTACAAACAAAACTCCATTGTTACAATAAAAGTAGGAAGTTTTTGACTAAATCTATACTTCCATACTAATCATATTTATGCGAAAGTGTGTCTGTCTGCTACGCTTAAATGGCCCATCTGCTCCACCGATTTTGACGAAATGTGTTACAGAAATAGATTGAAGCATGGAAAATCAAAGGGTCCTCAGTCCTCACGCGATCATATTTAATAATATAAATGAGAAAATGTATTTGTTTATTTGTTGGTTTGTCCTTCAATCACGCCGCAACGGATCTACGTGATTTGGCATGGGTATAGTTGAGGACTTGGAGAGTGACATAGGCTAGGTACTTTTTATCCTGGAGTTCCCGTGGAAATTAAAAAAATTTATTCCACGCGGACGAAGTCGCGGGCATCAGCTAGTTTTTCATAAACCTAAATCTACGCGGACGAAGTCACGGGTAACACCTAGTTCAGTCGAAATTTCTGTTTTAATGTAATGACTGGATATTATTTCAATGCACGCTTAGATTACCATGCAAGCCACTTTCTTTACGATTGTACCTACTTTGCAATTTGCATGTTGAAGAGATGACTAAACTTTTTATAAGGAAGTGTATACAACTACTTTATTAACTACTAATTATTATATAATTTATTATTTAATTACTAACTACCTCGTTGGTCTAGTGGTTAGCATGATCGACTGCGGCCGACGAGGTCCCGGGTTCGAGTCCCGGGTTGGGTCATAAATAAGTGTTGGGGTTTTCTGACTACAAATTCTCAGTACTAGCCCAGAGGTAGGAAGTTGGCAGTGTTTCACCCCGTGCCTCGGAGAGCACGCCCGGTTATTATCACTAACATAATAATAGTCGTCAAAGCCCGCCAACCCGCATTGGAGCAGCGTCGTGGGTCCCTCTCTCATAAGAGAGTGGAGGCCTGTGCCCAGCACTGGGACGTTATGATGGTACAATAATGTCCTCCCGACCGAATTTCGGCCACGGCGGCCAATCTCCAGAGAGACTAGCCATCTGCGCGGGAGATATTATAGTGCACAAGTGTGTGCGCATACACAGGCGCACTCTCTGTTCCTTTACTCTCATAGCCCGATGGGACGGAAACATACGGTTTCCGTATGAAACCGGATGGGATTAAAGAGAAAAAGTGCGTTGAAATTTTATGACGTCACAAGTCACAACTGTGAATTTCATACAACTTCCATACTAGAAGTGCAGTTTTAAGTTTGCTAAAGAGTTGCTGATTTGATTGAGTTGTCATCATCCCTCTTACTTCTAGTATCAAAAAATACTTTTTAATTTACATTCCACTACAAGTAAGCCGTTGACTACGAAAGTCGCGAAATAAATCATATTCTTTGATACCATTTCTCTCAAGCTTTTTTTCCTGTCATATTTCTGTTGGTTACATCCGCCATATTAAATTCGTTGTTGTTTTTATTGTCTCAACGAATTTTGCAATGCAAATTAATTTATCATTACAATTTTTTTTCTAATTTATTTGACATTTTACTTTATTTTATTTTATTGACATGATACCATACTATTTACAATTTTTAAGACATTTAGAAAAAAAAGTATGTAAAGAGCAACGGCGAACTTCCATACATCAATATTATTGAGAAAAAAGAATTATGTACACGTATGAAAAAAATATGTTTTTATAAGCGTCGAGTATGAAGCTCACAGAAGCTAGATTTTTTTTATAATGAACCTAGAAAAAAAAGATATGTCGATTTAAAGTTTTGTAGGTTATGTGGTAATGTCACTTCTAAAAATGACAACCGGAAGAAAGCCACAAAAACAAAGACAGATGACAACCACAGACCAGTAAAACATTCGGCACAACCACAGACAATCAGCATCAGTGCTGCCATAATATTCTTTCAATGATTACCATTCTGTTACAGATGATTAAATAATGTATGCAAGAAAATTCACTTAACTATTATAAAATACACTAAAAAAGAGCAAAACTATTATTAACATTAATCAGACGAAATAATTACATTTTTTAAAACGATACAAAATAATCTACCAATTTAGATTTATTCTGCTACTAGGTAGATTATACATAAAATGGTAACACTAAACTGAGAAACGGGAAATAATAATCAAAAAAGATTCCCTAAATATTTTATTTTTTTACCTAGGTTAAATTATTAAGGTGAATACTTGATAAAATTAAAAAAAATAAGCAAATTCCTTTCGTTTTTATCTTACTTGTGTACAATCAAGATTTAGTAAATGTGGTCAATAATAATTTCGCCGTTGCTCTTTAAAAAGTAAGTAGGTAATAATAAATTAATTTTTTAATTGGTATTAAGAGATCTGACAGAATATTTTCTAATTTATGTTTTATACGATTTTAACATAATAAAGATACTTTTGGACTAATTCAATGTGGTCTTAGAATTATATTTGTGGTTATTATATAAGAATGATAGCTGTTGTGGATTATATATTTTATGATTTAATGATAAGGGTTTCATAAATTGTACTGTTTACCTACTTTATAAATTTGCACGTCGGCAAAGACGAAACATGTATGTTCTTTAATTGGTTTGTCATCTTAATTGTACAATGTTTCTTGCAAATAAACATACTAAAATTCTACATCAATGCAAATAAACGATTGATTGATTGATTGATTGATTGATTGATTGTTGTGACGTCATACCTATGACAGCGCTAAAAAGAAGCCAATTAAATCGTCGTATTCATTTACCGAAATCAATAAATTATATCGAACTAGCTGATGCCCGCGACTTCGTCCGCGTGAATTGAGGTTATATGGTTCCCGCGGGAACTCTTCAATTTTCCGGAAAAAAGTAGCCTTTGTTAAATTCCAGACTCTAATCATAATTTATCTCTGTGTCAATTTTCATCCAGATCAGTTGCGCCGTTCTGGCGTGATTGAGTAACAAACATCCATCCATCCAAACTTTCGCATTTTTAAAATTATAAATTTAGTATAGATAGGGTTTTTTGGTAACTATGAGGGAACAAATGAAATGGCAAAATGCACACATAATTACCAAATTTTTTTACACCAAGGGTCAACCTGCTGCCCAATCATGTAAGAATGGCCGATCAAACGTTAAATTTTTTCGTCAAAGTAAAATAAACCATAACTGCATGGAATTAGAGCTCAATTTCGTCTGCCCATTCTCATACGTTTCGGTATGTACGATACCCTAAACGTATAAGAATGGGCAGACGAAATTGAGCTCTAATTCAATGCTGTCATGGTTTATTTTACTTTGACGAAAATCTTTAACGTTTGATCGACAATTCTTACGTAATCGGGGGGCTGGCTGTCCAGCGCGGAGATGCGGTCAACATTCTTGCCACCATTCCATGCGGGCATGATTTATATAGTAACTAGGTGGGTTATTAGGTTAGGCTAGCTAGCTTTAGGTTCTATTGTATTGTTTTCAATTACCAAATACAAGTTGAATAACCGCGGTTGACTCGCATGGAGGAAATGCGTTTGTCCTATATTAGAGGCTGACCACATGAGGGTATCATATTATTTTGACCGCAGTAAATGGCACTGTATTATGAACAACATGTAACCGAATAATTATGTCAGTATGCCCTACAGATGATTATGAAATTATTTGCTCTGCGGTTTTCCTATTTATTTATTTATTTATTTATTTATTTATTAAATCTTTATTGCACACAAGAACACGAAAATAAACAAGACATTAAAACAACGAACTAGGACTACACAGTATGCAAAGGCGGTCTTATCGCCTAAGGCGATCTCTTCCAGACAACCTTTGGTGACAGGATAAGAGAATACAAACGGGATGGTGCGCAAACTTTAAGTATAAAGGTACATATTAACTACAAACAATATTACCTACATATATACATTCATAAATAAATATTATACTATATAATATAATAAATATGAATAAATAAATATAATACTATATATATAATAAACACGAATAAATAAATATTATCATAGAATGACTCATGGTAGGTATGTACGATACCCTAAACGTATAAGAATGGGCAGACAAAATTGAGCTCTAATTCAATGCTGTCATGGTTTATTTTACTTTGACGAAAATCTTTAACGTTTGATCGACAATTCTTACGTAATCGGGGGGCTGGAGAGTGACATATGCTACTTTTTATCCCGGAAAATTAAGTAGTTGCCGCGGGAATCAAAAAAAACCTCAATCCACGCGGACAAATATATATTGTTTTTTAATTAGATGCTTTATTATTAGATTTATTACCTTAATCAAGTACTTGTACTTTATGTACTTGTAAAAGTAACTAATGAGGAAACATACCAGAGGAAGTGGTTCGCACGCCATTGCATGCTCATTATTGTATGAATGTCTGTAATTGCCGTTACATATAGCTACCGAACTGACATCGATTTTAGATTTCAAAAACAAGTGTGTAAAATTTCGAAGTTTATCGTAAAATTTTTATTTGTTCACGATCTATAAAAATAGATTTAATTACCTATGTAAGTAAATATTGCAAATTTTTGTTTTCGTGGGCAAATAAATCAATTATCTATCTATCTATCTTAAAGTAGTAATAAGTCTTTATTGCATAGGTACAAAATAGGGACGATGACGACTCAATCAAATCAGCAACTCTTTATCAAACTTAAAAACGCACTTCTAGTATGGAAGTTGTATGAAATTCATAGTTGTGACGTCATAAAATTTCAACGCACTTTTTCTCTTTAATCTATATTTTAAAATGGTAATCAAACTTAAAACTAACCGAGGATGTGAATTTTAGGTCTTTTGGAAGATCTGCTATATTTAATAATCAGTTAGAAATAATTTATTTTTGACTAGCGATCCGCCTAGGCTTCGCACGGGTAGCACTCTAATAGTCTATATACTCAATATAGCTATAAAAATGGTTATTGTGAGTCAACCTTAAAAGATAGATATGTACATGCTATTACGAACTTTTTTTTAGAACTTTTTGAGAGGAACAATTCCACCATACATTGTTTTCGTGTAACTTTAACTATTTACGCAGCGCACGCCACGTAAGCTCTCAGAAGAGAGGATTTTTTCCGACTTGGTTCACATAATTGCAATTTTCGTAAGGATCTCTAATTTTTTTAAAATAAAATATAGCCTATGTTACTCGCTGATAATGTAGCTTTCTAATTAGGTGAAAGAATTTTTAAAATCGGTTGAGTAGTTTTTGAGTTTATCCATTACAAACAAACAAACAAACGAACAAACAAATCTTTCCTCTTTATAATATTAGTATAGATATAGGCATCATATTTATTATACCTATATACAAAACAACAGACAGGAAACTGTGGTAATACGCAAAGGCGGCCTTATCACTATTGTGGTCTTTTAAAGGCAACCCGAGCGTACAAAGCAGTGCTGATGGCACTAGATCTAGGAGCTCATGTGGTTGATACACATCAAAAAAATAACAAAAGGATAAATTAATATACTCACATAAACATACTTAATGCGTTAAAATTTATAAGTTAATCGATAAAGTTTATAAGTTTTTAAGTTAACCGTTTTTCCCTCTTATAATATTGATATCTTCAAATCAAGAGTGAATAGGCATCTTCTAGACAAGCGCGCTCCACCGGCTGTATCACTACTTGTCAGCAAGTCTGATTGCAGCCAAGCGCTAGTCTATTAAAACTAACACAATAACTAACTATTTTGAGAGGAGATCAGGCGATGAATTGAGCTGATCATGTGATTAAATAGTGAATTATTAACCAAGGGGATAAAGCAGTGTCTTCTGTCGCGGGTGACGATTTAAATCGCGAGCGTAACGAAGGACTCGAGGTTTACTCCCGAGCGTAGCGAGGGTGTTAATAACTTAAATCACGAGCGAAGCGAGGGATTTAAGACGAGTCCTGAGTGTAGCGAGGGATTTAAGTTCACCCAAGACTAAGACAGCTTTATCACCGAGGAAAATACTCTACTTTTCGTACCATTTGCGAAAAAATTAACACAATAATAATATGAGATAAGCATTTATTAAAAATAATGACAATTAAAAGTAAAAGTTAACATTCGAAACATTGGTCCAATTATTGATAGAGAGAGTTACATTTTTGTTTGGTACATTTATAGTTTTTAAATAATTTTCCTTGGATTTTGTTGGAAGCAAATTATTTTTTCGTACCACTTGCTCAAAAAAGTGACATTCTATGCCACAAAAAGCGAACTAAACAATAGTCATTTTTAATCTGTTAAAAACAGGGAAAGAAAATTGTACTGAATTTCATTCATCCTCTAGGGGGAGAATGTGATTTAAATTTGGAATACTTACCGAACTACATCTGTGTTTACACCATTGAGTTTGTATATAAAGCATTATACGAGTACATCTTTTTGAAAAAGGAATACGCATTTATGATGCAGTTATGATTATTAAATGAAAGGACGAAAACCGACGAGGCCGTATGAGCTTGATGCCTTTGCTTTTCCGACAAAAAAATATTAGTCTAGGAATTTGCCGCGTTTTTGTTTTCTTCAAATACATAAACGTTATTTGTAACTCTCTCTATCAATAATTGCACCAATGTTTCGAATGTTAACTTTTACTTTTAATTTGCTTTTGACTTTTTACTTTTTGACGACCTCCGTGGCGCAGTGTGTAGCGCTGTTGTCTTAACGTGCGGAGGTCCCGGGTTCGATCCCCGGCAGGGTCAATTTGGGAATTTATAATTTCTGAATTTTCCCTGGTCTGGCCTGGTGGGAGGATTCGGCCGTGGCTAGTTACCACCCTACCGGCAAAAACGTGCCGCCAAGCGATTTAGCGTTCCGGTACGATGCCGTGTAGAAACCGAATAGGGGGATGGGTTTAATATAACTGCCATGCCCCTAACAGGTTAGCCCGCTACCATCTTAGACTGCATCATCACTTACCATTAGGTGAGATCGCAGTCAAGGGCTAACTTGTAGTGGATAAAAAAAAAAAAAAAATTGTCATTATTTTTAATAAATGCTTATCTCATATTATTATTGTGTTAATTTTTTCGCAAATGGTACGAAAAGTAGAGTATTTTCCTCGGTGATAAAGCTGTCTTAGTCTTGGGTGAACTTAAATCCCTCGCTACACTCAGGACTCGTCTTAAATCCCTCGCTTCGCTCGTGATTTAAGTTATTAACACCCTCGCTACGCTCGGGAGTAAACCTCGAGTCCTTCGTTACGCTCGCGATTTAAATCGTCACCCGCGACAGAAGACACTGCTTTATCCCCTTGGTTAATAATCTACTAATAATTGCGGCAGCATTTGCACTGATGGAATCCGACAATTCACTGTCACTGTCGCTTTGATTTAACATCGTAACGTATTTTTAGAACATTAACTTATTTTTAAAAATAAATTAAAATAAACTTATCGTTTGTGTATTTGAAGAAAACAAAAACGCGGCAAATTCCTAGACTAATATTTTTTTATTTTTATTTATTTATTTTGGCAACAAACAGTCATTACTTACAGAAATAATTAAATGGTTACAGGATAAAGAAATAGTAGACAAACAGTGCCGAAAAGTTTCTAAAGTAGAGATAAGTCACATTTAAGTTTACAGATTGAGCAGAACAGAAAACAAAGTTAGAATTACAACACTAAAACAGCATTTTTATCATATAATTAATACTAAGGCATACAATACAAATATTATAATTATGTAGTGTTAACAATTTTGCAATATAGTCACATTAATGAATACCAAGAATATTACAATTAAGTACAACTAATATTTTTTTTGTCGGAAAAGCAAAGGCATCAAGCTCATACGGCCTCGTCGGTTTTCGTCTTTTTATTTATTAATCATAACTGCATAATAAATGCGTATTCCTGTTTCAAAAAGATGTAAGTATAATACTTTCTACACAAACTCAATGGTGTAAACACAGATGTAGTTCGGTAAGTATTCCAAATTTAAATCACATTCTCCCCTTATAGGATGAATGAAATTCAGTACAATTTTCTTTCCCTGTTTTTAACAGATTAAAAATGACTATTGTTATGTTCGCTTTTTGTGGCATAGAATGCCACTTTTTTGAGCAAGTGGTACGAAAAACATAATATTTAACATGGGAGTTTTTACCCGGGATATGTACCCTGGACCCCAGAATAGGAGGCCAAAGTCTTAACTACTATGCTATCAATCTCTCTCTCTCACGTCTTTGGTGGTAACTAGGTGGACCCACATCATTTTTTTTAATTCATTAATTTTTTTTTTTTTTCTTGGAAATTTAAGAAAGCAGTCGCCGAGTTCCTTGCTGGTTCTTCTCGGTAAGAATGAAATTTCTAATGCAGTGGTAGATTCATTCGACGATTCAAAAGCACTTGTAAAAGTTAATTTTGATAAGGAAACTTTTATTGTTAATGGATAATATACTTATGAAGAATTTTTGAAAATCGATAAACTATTTTTCACTATCGGTAGTTTGCTTATAAAATAATAATATTAATTATCAGTCTTAATTTAAATTAATGCATAACTAATTAAAATATTTTCAAAATCTACATACTCGTGGCACAGATTTAAAAAATAACTAATTTAAAAATGGAGATACTCGTACATATGTTATAAGAATTTTTGAAAATCGATAAACTATTTTTTACTATCGGTATTTTGCTTATAATAATTAGTCTTAACTCTTAATAAAATTAATCCTAAGCTTAACTAATGAAAATATTTTCAAAATCTACATACCCGTGGCACGGATTTAAAAAATAACTATAAAAAACACGCGCGCACTGCTCTATAAAATCTATGAGACTAAAGTTGAAATGTATTCCGCCTAACGTTTTATATGAAACGATTTCATAGTATGGATATGCATCTAAAATTGTAAGATTACTTAATAATAACTATATTGAAGTAAATCTGTAACATACCGTATGTGACTGCCTCATTGGTCTAGTAATTAGCATGTTGAACTGCGGGTTCGAGTCCCGGGTGGGGCCATTTAAAAGTATTGTGTTTTTCAGTTTTATGACTAGAAATTTTCAGTTTCATTCTCCCGGGTTAGGAAGTTGGCGGTGTTTCACCCCCGTGCCTCGGACAGCACGCTAAGCCGTCGGTCCCGGTTATTATCACTAACATGATAATAGTCGTTAAGCTCGCCAACCCGCATTGGAGCAGCGTGGTGGGTCTAAGCTCTAATTTCCTCTCTCCTATGAGAGTTAAGGCCTGTGCCCAGCAGTGGGACGTTAATGGGCTGGTAGCATAATATTACTTTATTTTGCTAAATCTGTATTAGTTGTTTTAGCGGTGACATCCATCGGGGATTTTACATCATCAAATCAAGAATGAGGACTGAAGAGTTTGAACTACATAATATTTGTAATTTTATTTTAAAAAAAAATTGTGTGTGTCAGCTCCGACGCACGACTGGAGTTCATTCTTTACGAACGATTATAAAATATATGGATTAGTAATTTAACGTATTTTTTAGGTATTTTCAGATAGAGATACCTTCAGAGGCCTTTTTTTTAGGTATTTTGAGATTATAGTGTATTTATGCATAGTGGGCCCTATTTTGTTTTGACTAGTTTAATTAAATTAGTTTACCCAATAAGGGGTATGAGTTTAATATAACTGCCATGGTTATATGGTATGCCCTAACAGGTTAGCCCGCTACCATCTTAGACTGCATCATCACTTACCATCAGGTGAGATCGCAGTCAAGGGCTAACTTGTAGTGGATTAAAAAAAAAATCTGTTAAACGAATACTGGTCGTGTCCACGTTTCTCTAGCGTGTTTCTCACGCTAGGTGTATGCGCACTGCAATTTTAATAACCAATTGAAGTAAACAGCACGAAAACCGCTCCAAACAAGTGGTTTGCCGAAATTTATAGGTTTTTGAGATGTTACATAATTAAATTTCATACCTATGAAAGCAGTTAAGCTGTCGGTCCTGCCTAGGGCTTCCAATACCGGGATCCCGGTATTTGGCCAATACCGGGATCCCGGACTTTTTTCGCCGGTTTTCAATACCGGTATTGAAATGTCTAATACCGGGATACCGGTATTGGTGACACTATAAACGAAACAGTGACTATTGCATATATTTCTTGGTAGATGCCACTGTTTTTTATTCGGCTTAGTTTAAAACTTGTATCTTATGCATAGCTCAAAAAGAGCGCCTTTATTGCTTAAAACCAGTGAAGAAAAGTCGTTTCTGTTCACTCAGAGGGAAAAATTAGTGTTTGAATTTAGATCCCTGTGGCTTGGCATTTCTATTTCATTCTCTCAAAACGTTCAGAAATCTGATTTATAACTAATGCATATTTTATTATGATATATAATTTTCTTATAAATAATAACTATTGAATTTTAGATTAATTTGTGTTTTGACAAAATTATCGTTTTCTTCGACTTCGATCGACTTTTTACAAAAATATCGTTTATTACTCATTTAGTAGTTCCTCAACAGGTGGGCCTAAAAATGAATATGAGCAAGATAAAGATCATTTATAATGCACACGTTCAGCCCCAACATGTTAATTCCTCAGTGCCTGAAGACTAAAGTTTTCGAACAGTGCGTGTTGTCAGTGATGACTTACGGCTCCGAAAAATGGTTGCTAACTTTGGGCCTGATAAGGAGGCTCAGGGTCACTCAGCGGGCGATGGAGAGAGCTATGCTTGGAGTATACCTGCGTGATCCAAATCAGAAATGAGGAGATCAATAGGCGAACCAGAGTAACTGACATAGCTCGAAGAGTCCAAGCTTTAAGTGGCAAAGGGCGGGGTACATAGTTGGTAGAACCGATAGGCGTTGGGGTCCCAAAGTGCTTGAATGGCGAACTCACACCGGGAAGCGCAGTGTTGGACGACCCCCCACTAGGTGGACGGACGATCTCAAGCGTGTAGCTGGGAGCCGCTGGAAACAAGGGGCACAAGACCGTGCTCTGTGGCGATCCATGCAGGAGGCCTACGTCCAGGATGTCTATAGGTTGAGACGACGATAGTAGTTTAAATTACAATCTTCGACACTAATTTCACTAATTATTTAAAATTCCTTACCATATTTATTTAATTTTGTGTGTACGTTGAGAAAGTGCGTCACAAATATACATTATGTTAACAGTTCAAAATTCAATGGAGGTTAAAAATATATATTTTCGTAAGAATTCATCCAAAAATAGTTCTATTTTAAAAATCATATAGTTGATATCCTGATTGATATGAATAAGAAATTGATTATTTGATAATAATATAAGTGTTACCTAATAAGGTTGTATTTAAAATGATGTGGTGGAGTTTCAGAACATTACGTGGTCCGTAATTTTCACCTTATACATACCTACATGAAACAAACGATAGTTTCGTAAGAATTAGTTTTCGTAAGAATAGTTTCGGAAGAAAAGAATCTCAATACTCAAAATACAAATAAATCTAAAATCAATACTTGGTGATTTTTTTTAAAGAAAATACAATTTCATAATATATTACATGATATAAAATAGAGTGAAGGAGTTACTTAACGTTTCGTGAGACAGTGAAATAGACATACCAATCCACAGCGTAATAATCAACCACAGCGTTCTATATCCAAAAAAAAATCTCGCTGAGTGAAAAAAAAGGCTTTTCTTTACTGAATTTAAGCCGAAAAGGGACTTTTTTGAGTTAATTTGGTGAAATTTTTTTTATGAAAAAACTGTTTTTTATGGGTCCGTTTGCTTCAGAAAAGACTAATTTTAAGTTTAAAAACATCTACCACATTTTAAATTTTTTCCAATACCGGGATCCCGGTATTGAAAAAAATCGTTCCGGTATTAATACCGGTATTGAGAAAAACCGGTATTCGAAAGCCCTAGTCCTGCCCCCCGATTGCGTAAGGAAATCGTAATCGTTTGTCAAACGTATAATTCGACCTGTTTAAGGAGTCTCATAGATGTCTGCACTTCAAAAAGCATGTATGAACTCCTTAAACAGTTCGAGTAATACGTTTTAAGACTATCGTCTAGTGACGAAACGCGACACGAGTAGGTATTTTCAATAATACTATCTGTTTCACAATGCTTCGATGCCTTCTCCGTATCGTGCGATAGAGAGAGTTGCAAGTCCAGTATCCATAGCCTACATTTTATTCTTGAAATATTGTTTCGGGTGATAACGTTTTTACCCCCCCAAACGTTAACGAAATTAGACAATTTTGGTCTCATTAGATTGTATTTTAGTTTAGTTAAATTTAAAAAAATTAAAATACTCGAGGAAGTTTTTAGGTCAAAAATATGGATATTTAGACGCTAATAACTTTTAACATAAGCAATATTTCTTTAAAATTAAAACGTACGAGCATAGTTCTTCATTGTATCTGCAACATTTCTAAAAATTATGAAAATTGGACTACATTTACGGGAAGAAAAACGTTATCGCTTTTTGTATGAAAATTTACAACTAGACGATCCTCTTAAGCTGTCAAATTATTACAATTTGCTTAGATATAATTGGGCCTCTGTTTCGGTGGTAATGGGTTCGATCCTCGGGCACGCAAACTTTTCTGAGCAAGGTAAGACAAGAGCTAGCTTGTAGTGGAATAAAATAAGTGAAGGTATAAGTATAAAAAAATTAAAAAAATTACCAATTGTCTTTTTTTTTAAATTATAGCCAGTTTCACAAAAAAACGTCAATTTTGCCATATTAAAATTTTTGAAAAAATTATAGCCAGTTCCACTCGCGAGGATGCAAAGGACTTTTCATCATACCTATTCGAAAAACGCATATTGCCTTCAGAGGATAGCGGGAGCAAAGTGTAACTTGTAGGCCCATAGGACTTTTCATTTCTCTCTTCTGATTGGTCCGAAGTCACGTCATCAATTTGTTGATCGAATATACGACTTTGCATTTCTCTGTTCTGATTGGTCCGAAGTCACGTGATCAATTTGTTGATCGGATATACGTCTTTACATTTCAACTTTAAATATACGTCTAAATAATGTCTATACAATTACATAGAAGGTTGATAGGAGTATCTTCTGATTGGTGCTTAAACGTATAGGTAATGTCCATACATAGTAGGTTGATACTCCTAGCTTTTTCTCATACGTAATGATGAAAATAGTGTGTGTCACTCGGGGCCAAATTTTTTGTTCTCGGGCGGCGTATATTGAATTCCTCGCTACGTTCAGGATTCTACTTTAGAACCCCTCGCTACGCTCGGGATTCTACTATAGAGTCCTTCACTTCGCTCTGAATTCAAAATAGCGCCCTCGGGGAACAAAAATTTTCTTTGGCCCCATGTAACAGAAATAACTATTAACGATACCACATACATCCAAATCTATTTATAGCATTATAAATAGGTCACCTTGTGTTTCTGTAGTTTTAAATAATTTAGTTTTATTAATGTCTGCAGTATTTTAGAAATATAGCTCATAAGTCTTATGATAATTAAGTAGGTAGATATAAAAGCGAAGTAGGTTGACAGGCAGACTGGGCAGGTCCGGGACGTCGGAAACTAAAGAACAGCGCTGGGGTGGTGCCCAAACACCACTTTAGCATTACGCTAAGGCGATGCCCTTTTTGGGATTAGTTGTGGCACAGTTTAAAAAGTTAAGTCAGTTTAGTTCTAGTTTTAATTTTATGTTTTTGAAATTTTTGTTTGTTCATTGTTTCCGTGTTTAAATCCCAAATAAAGACAAAAAAAGGTCGCTTTAACGGCGAAGAAAAACTTAGTAAAAAGCACGTGCGAGACTCGAGACACAGATGACAGTATCCATACTAATATTTTAAATGCTAAAGTGTGTCTATGTGTCCGTCTGCTGCGCTTTCCCGGCCCATCTATTCAGCTTATTTGATGAAATTTGGTACAGCGGTAGGTGGAAGCCTGGGGATAGACATAGGCTACTTTTTATCCCGAAAAATTTGAGGGTTCCCGCGAGAATGAAAAACCTTAATACACGTTGACGAAGTCGCGGGCATCTTAAAAATGTTAAAGTGTTGGTTTGTTGGTTTGTCCTTCAATCACGCTGCAACGGAGCAACGGATCGACGTGATTTTTTGCATGGGTATAGTTAAGGACCTGGATGGTGACATAGGACATACTTTATATGCCGGAAAATTGAGGAGTTCCCGTGGAAATTAAAAAAAACTTATTCCACGCGGACGAAGTCGCGGGCATATATAGCATTATATAGCATTATATAATGACTAAGAGCTCTACATAAAGTTATCAATCGTGTGTGAAATTTGACAATCTGCACTTGGTCAGTCTGGTGGGCTATGGCCTAAACCCTGAAGACCTAGTCAGTCAGTTTACTGTTAAAGCAAGTGATAATATTATGTAATAAATTATTGTTTTACCAACTCCGAAGGATTATATCCGAAATTTCAATTATTTCCTTCTAATTCTAAGAAAATAGAGTCCAATAAACTTTTAAAAGCATTTGTGAATTGTCGAGTCCGTTGGATCTCTAGTATTGACTCTACCATTAATTCGGAATGCCGCCTATTTCCAGTTTAGCCTGATTTTTTATTTACACTAAAGATCTTTGTACTTTGCACACACAAATCCATGCTTGTGTCACAGTGTAAGGAGGTCCGTTCTTTCCTACCAGTCATCCGACGGATATGTACCTACTACCTATACAGTACAACGCTGCGGAGTGACAGAGGCGAGACAGGATAATATTATATTCCAAGCTGGCAGAATAGGGATAATGCATGTGTCAAAATTAGGGATAGATAGGGATAATGCCTGTGTCAATATTAAATTATTTCTCCTTAGAGGGTCTGCCAAAATACCTAAAATTCACACCCTCGGTTGGTTTTAAGTTTGTTAACCATTTAAAAAAAAGTGCGTTGAAATTTTATGACGTCACAACTCACAACTATGTTATTTCATGCAAAACTTCCATACTAGAATCGCGTTTATAAGTTTTTATGAGTTGCTCATCATCGCTATTGTCAACACAAAATTCAGTAATTGCATAGTACAACATATTTAGTACTTTTATCTACATCTTGGAGGTGCATACGAAGCTGTAGGTAGAGCATCTGATCTGCAATTAGGTATTTGACTACAGGTCAAGTAAATTATTGTTTAGTTATTATTAAATAGAGAATCTCCCAAAAGTCGTAATATCCACGTTCCCTGTTAGTTTTATGTTGAATAACCATTAAATAAACTATCGATTAAAGTAAAAAGGTGTGTCGAACTTTGATGACGTCACAATTCGGTATTTCAAACAAAATCCCATACTAAGCACGCGTTTTGACGTTTGAAAAAAGTTGCTGATTTGGCTGGTTGTCAAATACCATCAAATACCCAATTACCCAATTATCCGGGTATCTTTAAATCAATATAACTATACATCACTCAATATAACTATCATCTTTGAATCAAGTCGAGTGAATAGGCATCTTCGACAAGCGCGTCCTCACTCACTCCCATCTATGCCGCATCATCACTTCCCATCACGTGTGATTGTGGTCAAGCGTAAAAAAACGTATCTCCGTAGACTGTGAAACAAATACTCAATTAATAAAATAATTAAAAAATTTGGAAACCTACACTTACAAGTTACAAGTTCCATCAGATAACACGTAAACACAATAACACCGCAATAAATCTAACCCCAATAGATCGTAAAAGATATAGGTAAGATAAGATAAGATTATAACAAAAGACGGTACCATAAAACTATTCCACGCTGCGGGCAAGGTCGCGTCGAAACCACTATCTCTCCGATTCCCACAACAATTTTGCTTGCAATCCGTTTAAGATGGGCGTGTACTGCGATTGAGCTGTTGTGATACTTTCGAAAAATATATCTTTAATTCATCTTTACTAATTTTAAACTAATCAAATAATATTAATATTATAAATGCGAAAGTTTGGATGGATGGATGGATGTTTGTTACTCAATCACGCCACAATGGCTGAACGGATCTGGATGAAATTTAGCACAGAGATATAGTCTGGAATAACACATAGGCTACTTTTTGTCCCGGAAAATCAAAGAGTTCAACCAAACCAAAAAACCTAAATCCACGCGGATGAAGTCGCGGGCATCAGCTGCTATAATAATTATTTTTTGACATATAGGCAACATCCCAATTCATATTTTTTAACCCCGATAGTTTTATTATTAGTCTTTGCGTCATATTCCTCGTTTCCATTAATAAATCAGTAAAAATGAGAAATCAAATGAAATGAAAAATGTACAAATCAAGAGTAAATAGGCATCATCTAGGCAAGCGCGCTCCACCTTAGGCTGCATTACTACTTCCAGCAAGTCTGATTGCAGCCAAGCGCTAGTCTTTAAATAAAAAAAAATATTTTAATTATTCAAGTATCAAAACTGGCTGATCCAGCGGGTCAACAACAATTACATTACGTCACGTTGAACGCAGCGTTCACAGTTTTGCGATTGCGCCAGCGCTGACCGCTGGGATGATATATAAGGCCAATATCTCACTGTGTCACCATGGCGGCGCCACCGATCACACCGCCGCGCCGGTGTCTTGAGCTACCAAAGGAGAAACACCAGAGCATTCTGCAGTCATTGTCATTTCAAAATGGACGTCGCAAAGTTTACTCTGCTTTTGCTTTTTAAAAATAAGATTACTGCGCAGGTACATCGACGTAACTTATTAAAGGGGTAACTTATTAAAGGGGGAGGGGGGGATGGTAAGAGGCTTCGGTCGTGGCTAGTTACCACCCTACCGGCAAAGACGTGCCGCCAAGCGATTTAGCGTTCCGGTACGATGCCGTGTAGAAACCGAATAGGGTATGGTAGGGGGTAGGAGTAGGGTAGGGGGTAGGGGTAGGGTATGGGGTTTGTTAAACAATAAGCCTAGGAAAGATCTCTAGGCTCATCTCCGCTGGATCCAGTCTGATCTTTCAGTTGGCTGCAGTGTGAAGATAAAATAAACGTACATAAACTTACCAATAACACGGGAGTTGGATCGCCAGTATTGATGTGGCACAACACTTTTCACCACACACTGCCGGCCGGCACACACAAAAACAAGTTCCTTCTATGTTTATTTTTTTTTGTTTATCAAGACTTTAGTTATTATTATGTGCAGAAAAGTTTATCAATTTCGATGTTCCACCATTTTTTTTACAGACGCTTATATGACAGTTGTTTTTGGAGGGAAGAGCCGGGAAATATAGCAAGGAACATAGAGTAAAAATAACAATACATAGATTATAGATTAACAAATAGAACAAACGGGTAACTTTAGTACCATTAGAATAATATTAAAAACAAAATTAAACAGGTTTAATATAACTGCCATGCCCATAACAGGTTAGCCCGCTACCATCTTAGACTACATCATCACTTACCATCAGGTGAGATCGCATAGTCAAGGGATATGTTGTATTGGATAAAAAAATAAAAAATAAATTTGATATAGGCATCATCCCTATTGAGTGCTTACTTTATGCAGGATACCAATAATCATCTCGATGCTTGCTTTTACATAAGTATCTAAACATTGATGTAATTGTAAATTATTTTTTTCAAAAGAGCAACCACAGAGTTTCTTGCTGGTTCATCTCGGTAGGAATGGCATTCTGAACCAGTGGTAGATTCCCTCGACTACCTACTCAAAAGCACTTGTCAAATTCTACTTTATTAAAAAAGTTTTAAGTTTGAGCACGACTGGTTACGCTACCACTGGTGTCTCAGTGGTACAGTGCCCTAAAAACTGTGATGACAGAACGCGTGTACCTAACCCAATAATCATCTCAATTCCCAGGTAATCAACGCATGTACTCAAGTAATCGTTACTTACATGCAGTTAATAGCATATTTTATACTGATTTAACATTTTAACCTTTAATATTTTTGTCCCATGACCAATGGTCTGGAGTTCGAACAGGAAATGTTTGTACAAGCTTTTATTTATCTTACAATGTTTGTGGATCCTGTACGCTCAAAATGCTAAATCTTGTTTACATTAAGTATTTTATGTTAGCCTGTAAGTTTTATCCAAGTGAATTGTAAAATTGTTTTTTTTTTTTTTATATATATATAGCGAGCAAACGAGCAGGCGGGTCACCTGATGGTAAGTGATTACCGCCGCCCATGAACATTTGCAGCACCAGAGGAACCGCCGATGCGTTGCTGGCTTTTGAGAAATTTGTTTATCCGCCCTTTGAAGAGCCCCATATTATAATCATTAGGGAACACAGAAGATGGAAGCTGGTTCCACAATTTGCAGGTGCGTGGCAGAAATGACCTGGAATAGCGGGTGGTGGAAGAGGACCAGGCATCCAGGTGTTTTTGAAACAATAAACATCTTAAACCAGAAAATCTCGCAACTGAATTTTAAAACATTAAGAGCGTACATACCCTGAGCCTCTTTTGAAGTTTAGGTATTTATCTCGGGTAAATCCTTTGTCTCGGATAGTCCTTTGTTTGAGCGAGCGAACAGAAGGCGTCGGGTGCAAAGTAGTTTGACAAACCATTTTGATCCTAATCCCATTTTCAAACGGGCTATTATTTTTTGAATATTTAAAAAAAATGTTTTTAATTCACTTAACATACGTTTTATATAAAACTTTTTTTAATATAGGTGTATTCATATAAAGAGAAGGTTGCATGATTGTAAGTATACATGTTTTTAAGTAGGTACATCCATACTAATATTATCTTTGTTTGCTTATTTTCTGTTAGTTATTTATAAGACACATTTTAACCAAAAATAAATAAAATAGCAAAATAAAATATTAGTATTATTTTGATTTTTACTTAACATTATTTACATATATACATATCACTACGCCAGGTCTTAGTTTTTACATTGCAAATTCGATTGACCGTAACCGTTCGATCATATTAGCGTTAAAGTAAAATGAATCTTAATAGTATTGATTAGCTCAATTTCGTGTTTGCATTCACACTGCTCCAAATGGAAACGTTTCGAAATTAAAATCGGTTGGAATTTGTGACTTTAAATCGAGCACCTTTGGGCACATTTTACCCTGACTCCAATGTGATCGAACGCTCGATTACGATCAATCGAATTTTCAATGTAAAAACAAACTAAAAACGGGTGTTTCTTATTGGCATTGATCTACATTTACGGGGATCTACTATTTCAGGTAAAATACATTTGTAATAAAAACTTATTAGTTTTTGTTCCATATTTTTTTCCAGAATTGATCGTCCTTTATAATCTTTTCAATTTTCAAATTAAATTTTTTCCTGTTCAAACCGCAAGAAGACAAATTTTGATTTTGATTTTGAACCTTTTTGATTCCTTGCCTTCGCTAATTGTTCACTACGTAAATATTTCTTTTTTTTTAGTTTGAAAATCGGAGTTTTAGAACCCCATTTCTGAAAAAAATAACTAATTTTAATTCGCACGCAATGAATCCTAAAGACAAAACAGTGCAATAAAACTGATAAGCACGTGCAGATGCAGGTGTTTCACCAACATAGGTTTTTGTTTATCATGGTAACAATAGCGATCGCGGGTCAATAGCGATGCAATAATAAAAAAGGTCCGGTTCGGAAAATATAAAACACAATCATCAAGTGCCAAGTTACAGAGCAAACGATAATCACTTGCAACAGGTAATAAAACTATGTAATCCTGCAGGTGTTCCAGTAGTGTACTCAGCTTACCAAAATAACAATAGAAATTTACTGCGCGCGTGGTAGTTATAAAATACAGCTTAGCTACCAATTTTTCAAATAACTTTTTGCCATGCTAATGAGTGTATGGTTATTTGTAAGAAATCAATCATTTTGCCTGACAGTAAAATAAAAACGCGATGCCAAAAAGCGCATAAAAAGACCATGAAACCTAATTCAACTTTTTTCGTGATTGACTGATTGACCGAAAACGCACAGCCAAAATCGATGAACCTAAATATTTGATTCATTGAGTAGTCTAGATGTGAACTGAGGAAGTAGGAAAAGGCTGATAAGCTTTATCAAATGTGCAACATAAATAAGTTATAGAATTACTGATTCACATCAGACAATGCCTTCTCAAATTCCAAACCAGGCAATAAAACTGATAAGCACGTGCAAATTGCAGGTATTACACTAATGTAGGGTTTTGTTTATTATAATAACAATAGTGATCACGGGTCAATAGTGACACAATAACAAAAAGAAAAGTCCGGTCAACAACCATACTCGTAAAACACAATCATCTAATGACGCTCTGTAAACGAAATCCACTTGCAAAAGGTAAAAAATATATAATTACAGTTGCGCTAGTATATTCGGTTTACCAAAATAACAATAGAATTTACTACGCGGGGTACAATAAAGTAGAATAGAATAGAATAGAATAGAAAAATCTTTATTGGCAGCAATAAACACAGATGCACTAAATTTCAAAAAATAAAATAAACTGAGTTACATACATATTATTATAAGATGTAAGTACAGCAGTGCAACGCTACCAACAGGTGAGTCACTCAGCTTGTGTTGGGGCTCCTGGCCTCTCAGACTTAAAACTGGTGATGCCGCCAGGACTCGCGTCTGAGGTGCCAGGTGTCCCAACGCTGATTTTCAGTGACCGCCTTTCGATGCGAACGTCAATGGCCTTTATATTTTTGGCAGATCATGATAATAACTTATGTTGGTATAAAAGGAAAATCTTTAGAGAAAACTGAATCATAGATAGGTTTTGTAGATACAAGTAAATTGTGAATAATAAATTAAACTTATGACTTAATGATGTAAGAGTATAACTAAACTAGAATAAAATATTAATCATGATTATGTACACAGCTTAAAGAATCCTTAAAATAATTTGTTTAAAATCATATTAACAATAAAATAGTACGCTCTCACTGGATAAAGTATAAAATCTAAATAATAATGAAATAAAATAAAGTACTTTATAAGTAAAATAAAAATAAAAAGGTATTTATTGATATTGAATATTTAAAAGAAACTTTTTATATTTGTGCTTAAAACTGCTAATCGTTCTAAGATTTCTGTAGGGCGGTGGGAGATTATTCCAACATTTTGTCGCGTTGTATTTAAAGCTTCCTAAGAAAGCAGCAGTCGTATGACGGGGCATGAGTATTAAATATGAGGCTGCCCTGGTTTGGTGAGTGGTATGCACATCACTCGCCCACTGGAGTTTATGGAAAAGATACTGAGGAACTTTAAACTTAATGACTCCAAATAACAAAGTCGCAAAATGTAATTGTCGTCTGTACTCCATCTTCATTATTCCAGCGTTGTTCAAAAATGGAGTTACGTGGGTACGCGGTGGAATATCAAAACAGTAGCGAGCACAAGCATTTTGAACTCTTTGTATAAGGTTCTTAGTGCGAGCCAAAAGTCTTGGGCCAATAACAATGTCAGCATAATTAAGTTTGGATAAGACTAAGGATTCGCAGACCCGAATGCGGACTTCAGTTTTTATAAAAGGTCTGATACGGTACAAAACCTTGAGGCGATAAAAGCAGTTTCGAACTGTATATAAAATATGCTTTTCAAACCGAAGGTTTTCATCCATCACCACACCAAGATTTCGTGCTTCTGTTACACGTTCAATATTTTCGCCTTGAACTCTGACTATTGGTTTTTTGTTAGATATCTTTTGTATTTGACTTTTAGTGCCCAAAATCATATATTTAGTTTTACTAGGATTAAGAACTAGACAATTTGAATCTGACCAAATGGCTATCTTGTTAAGGTCTTCGTTAAGCTTTTCTACAGCTTCATGAGCCTCATTTGGGGGGAAAGATATATAAATTTGAATGTCATCCGCATACATATGATAATGACAATGACTGATTGTATTAATAACACCTGTACAATATAAAATAAATAAAAGTGGACCTAATATGGAGCCCTGAGGAACACCTCTGTCAACAGGTCTATATTTAGATTTAGTAGTAGATCCATCATCTTGTTTTAATTCAACTAATTGAGTTCTGTTAGTTAAATAGCTGGCGAACCAATTAACGGCTTCAGTATTTAGTCCATAGTATTTTAATTTAGCTAATAGAAGTGGTACATTTATTGTATCAAAAGCACGCGAGTAGTCTAGTAGTACAAGTATTGTGCCATTTCCGGCATCCTGTGCGCTTAAAATCTCATCAACAACATCAAGTAAGGCAGTAGTGGTACCACGATTTTTCCTAAAACCTGACTGCATATTAGGTAGTATGTTGTTGCTTTCGAGAAAATCAGAAAGTTGGTTACAAATTATTTTTTCCAGTATTTTAGAGAGGCAAGGCAATATACTTATAGGGCGTAGATCTTTTAATTCTAAAGGATTGTCTTTTTTAGGAATGGGTCTGACTAAAGCTTTCTGCCAAGCAGCGGGAAATACACTGGTTAAAATAGATTTATTGATTATGTTTGTTATAACTTCGGCTGTATAAGGAAATATAGTCAGTAACATGTCAAGAGAAATCCCATCTGTCCCTACAGCATTTGATTTGAGGTTTCTTAATATTTTTGAAACTTCTGCACAGTCAACTGTTTTAAATGAAAAAGTATGTGTTCCGAATCGATTAGAAGAGTAGAAATCAATATCTGAGGAAGAAGCTTGACACCTACCAGGAGTATTAAGGAAGTGGTTATTTATTCTCTCAGGATCATTGAAGGTCACCGGTAGTGGATTATTGTTTTTACTTTTTATGTTGATATGACGTTTGAGGTTTTTCCATAAGAAAAACGAGTTGCGAACGTTATTGTTTATAAATATTGTAAAATATACGACTTTTTCTCTATACATTGCTTCTTCCACAGTGTACTTTAAATCTTTATACGTCTCAATATGAGTATCTTTTTTAGTTTTACGTGATTTGGAGTGAGCATCATCACGTCGCCTCATCATGAGTTTGATGTTATAAGTCACCCATGGGTAATGGGCGTCTTTGACATAACAGGGCTTTAAAGGAGCCAAGACATCAAAGATCCACAGTACACAATCATTAAAGGTATCAACCATTTCGTTTATACTAGGAATTGAGTTGATCTCATCCCAATTAATTAGTACTATGCACTTTTTTAAATCATCTGTGTCTATTTCTTTTACGTGTCGAATGTAAGCCCGTCGCTTTAAAGGTTTTTCTTTAGGAATCTTTAGTTCACACGATATAAAAGCATGGTCACTAAGTGTGCATACGTAGTCAACACAAATTCTCTCCACATTTGCATCTGAGCATATGAGGTCTAGCAAGGTCTCGCTGTGGCTAGTAAAGTGCGTGGCATTTTTTACATGTTGTCTCATATTAGTCAGAGTCAAAAAGTCTTGAAACATTATGGTACTTACACTATTTGTATCAAAAACATTAATATTAAAATCTCCTAGGAGCAGAATATGGTCATGGTAAGGGAGGGATCCAAAGGTTTCGGTCAAGGCATCTATAAATAAACCTACATTTAACCATGGTGGTCTATACGCTGTTCCAACTATGACTGTCTTACCGCTTACGCTGATACTGAGCCACATTTGCTCCACATTTGTAGTATTCGGGTGAGTGAGTGTCCGCGCGCACAACCCGCGCCTTATGTAAAACCCTACGCCTCCGCCACGAGAGCGTATCTCAGCGGAACGCGGTATGTGACGCAGGAGGTAGCCCGGAACGACTGGCGCACGGCCCTCCTCCCCGTCCCTCAGCCAAGTCTCATTGAGAGCCATAACATCAACATTATGGCAATCCATGGCGTATAAAAATTCGTCATGCCTAGTACCTAGAGAGCCTGCATTTAAAAAACCAAATTTTATATTTCTTAACCTAAGCATTGTAAATGTTATTATAGTAATCACACGATAATATTACATGTAGTAAATAAATAAGGTATTCAAAAGTAATATAATATATAGAATAGATACTTTGAGTAGCTGTGTATTTTATAGTTATAATATATTTTAAGTTTAAGTCACGATTAAAAATTAAAAATAAATTAATGAAGAACCATATTAGCTTATGAAAGCTGTTTTTGTGCGTCACGCTGCTGTACAAATCTCTTACATTCAGGTTAAAAAATAATATTATACAATTATTTCTTGTACGAGAAGAGGTGTTAAAAACATAAATAATAAAATACCTTACACTATCCAACAATCTGATGAATGAACAACACAAATTAAAAATACAAACATAAACATTCCATAATAGTTTTCCTCTTAGTAGAAGCAATAATGAGTGAAAGTTACAAGTACTTCCCAACAGTCTGATGTCATCAAAATATAAAACCATATTAAACAAATGATACGGAATAAAACTGAAATTACCACACATTTTTCTTAACCCGGGTAATAAAACAAAAATACTTTGCAATAATCCGAAAGATAAAAATATTAAACAAACATAAAATACAATACTTCTTTTATAGCTATATAACATCTTATAATATACTAAGTCATTTATCACGAGATCGAGGTGGAAACATAAGTAAATAAAGAAAAACATGCATATTAAACGTTTCCGCCCCCAAAAAACTTGGTCATATCATTAATCGTGCGTATGCGGCGGACTTCCGATTCGTCATTTAAACGTGCGTAAATGCGACCATCCTTCGTCCAAATATATCGCCACCCGTCGCGGCGGCCAAGTTCGCGCGTCTTATAAAATAGGTGTTTGTTGGTCCCAGTGAGGCGCTCGTTGACATAAAAGCGGTTTGGTTGCGCCGCTTCTGTGATACCCGATGTGTCGGCGCCCCGGCGCACACGCGCGGCGCGCAGCAGGTCGTCGCGGACGGTGCGCCGCGCCAGGCGTACGACTATTGGTCGCGGCGGCCGCCGCTGCCCCGCTGCGCTGTCAGCAATGATCCGGCGGGGACCCGAGCGCTCTGCACTAACAATATCACGGTCCTCCAAACTCAGTCCTATTTTCTTTGCGACTAGTAAGACAAGGTTGGTAGGGCTTTCTCCGCTTTTCTCGTCCAACCCGGCGATTTCGACGTCATTTAGCATGTTTTCTTGCTCACGCTCATTCAGTTCTAATCGCAATTGTGAGATAATCTCCGAAGAGTTATTGTTATCTTCCGCTGAGGATCTCTTTTCCAGATTTTCTAACCTTTCCTCTATTCTACTATTAGTAGGGATCTTCTTTTCCAAGATATCCAACCGATCTTCAATACGGCAGACTCTTTTATTAAAATCGGCAACAGTGGAGTTCAGCCGCGAAAGTTCCTGGCGCATTGACCCCATTTCCCGTGCTACGAGCTCTCCTAATAATTTCACTTGAAGTGCGAGAGATTTAGATGAACTGTCATCGTCTGCGATTTCGAAGGATTTATCCTGTGTATCTGTCGAAACAGAGGGAGCATTGCTAGAACGCCTTGTAACGGTGCTGGTGCAACTTGCACATGTCCATTTTGTCGGTATACGGATCCCTGAGGCTATATTCGCACAAGGGCGGTGAAAATATTGTTCGCACTTTGTACACCGAACGCCATCTGCCGAAGAAAACTTTCCACAACTGTAACATTTATTGGCCATGGTTCTAGTCGGGGTTGCAATCGACTATCTAAGGATACCGATAAAAGGTTTAAACTTTTCACCACACGACGATGTAGTTTTGAGTTCGGAGACTAGATGTCGCCTCGGATTTATTCACGGTAATTTATATAAATTATTATTGTTAATTTATTAAAGTTATTAGTAATTATTTACGAAAAACATAGCTATACTAAATTGTCTCACTATACATAAACATAAAGTATTTAGATATTCACAAAATTACACTGCGTTTGATAGTTAATTAATAGCTATTATTATTGTTATTGGTGCACTATGGATAATTATTTTAGTTTTGTTTTTAATAAAAGTTACGTAACCTTTTTTTCCGTGCGCTCAAAGATAGTCCAATTTCACTATATCACATAGATTTTATAATTATTTTGACTTAAAATGATGGTAAAAAACTTATTTGAGAACTGAACCTACTTTATTTGAAACTATTGCCATTAATGTTACGCAAAATGAATTTTAAAAGATTTAGCACTAGACCACTGACGTTCGCCGCGCCCCGCCGCCGCGCGTCTCCATCAAACTGAGTCAAGTACAAGCTGCACTTTACATAACTTTTTGCTGACGTGATGAGTGCATTGTTTGGAATAAGTAACTTTGCCTGACACTAAAATAAAACACGCAATGCCAATAAAGCGCGATATGAGGCCATTTGGCTGACCAACGCTCAGCCAAAATCGATGAACCTAAAAATTTTATTCCTTGAGTAGTCTAGTGTGTGCACTGATGAAGAATTTTGAGTTCACAAACAGCCAAAAAACATGGCTTTTTTGTCAGTGAAATATCCCATATTGGATTTGCCGTTACGTCATACTATGGTCGTATAATATCTCAGTACTCAAAATATGTAGGTTTGCAATAAAGAAGGAACCAACAAACAAAAACACATATACATACATGATTGCTAACGACTAAGCCTTCCCCAAGTCGGGCAAAGAAAGGTTCAGTTCAAAACATAAAACAAAACCTATTCATCAAAAATATCCGTAAGCGTGGTAAATAATAATAACTACCCAATTGTTTGCGTTGCTACCTGCTTTTGCTATCGGGACGACTGTATTTTTATGGCCATAAATAATATCTATCCAAGCGTAAAAACAAGCAAACATGCGAGCCAACAAATAAAATTCTAATTTCTAATTTATTGTAAGTGCACAGTAAATTTGACTATTCGAAAGCTCATTGCATAAGTTTACTAACGTCCAACCGTGTGTCTCGATACGAGTCGCTTCACTAGGTGACTCCCGCAACTTCATCTGCGTGATTCATGATTTTAAAATACATCATGGGAATTCTTATTTTCCGGGATAAAATACCTATGTTTGTCTCCAAGAAAGTAGCTATCTCTGTACCGAATTTCAGGAAAAATTGGTAGATAAACCTTGCATGTAGACAGCTGACAGACCGACAAAGTAACACACTCCCATGTTTAATATTAGTAAGGATTACAAATTCAAAATTTATATAAACTTATTTATTTAATAAATATATATAACACAATATCTAATCGCGGGCAGTATCATTCAGAAGTAATTCAAGCTGGAGATAAACGATCCAAAGGGATACAATATCCAAATCATAATTCAAATCACACCAATAAAATACCAAGACGTCATAAGGAAAGAGAATTTCACAACCGAACACAAGATACCGCGCTAATATGCCATGAAAGACAATTTTTTTGAATGAAAGACGTGATTTTTTTTTTGAAGGGCTGGCTCATTTTTTGCGCAAAGGATCAGCCTGGCTGTCCAGCGCGGAAATGCAGCCAGCATTCTCGCCACCATTCCACGTGGGCATGATTTATATAGTTATTAGGTTAGGCTAGCTAGGTTATTGTTTCTATTGTATTGTTTTCAATAAATTTTACCAACGAGTGATTATCATTTCAGTACATGACATCACATTAATATTTATATGGGACGGAGTTGCCAGTCTAGGTAGAGATTGTTGGTCAGCCTTTAAATAATAGTTAATTTAACCACAAGCTTTATAAAGTAAATTATTTTATAACTGTCTGAAACACACGACCTTGTCTGAATTGAATATTCAAATTCTTATTTAAATAATTAAGTAATATTACTATAAATATCATATACGTTTAGTATAAAGTATAATATACAAACCTTAAACTATTTAAAACAAAATAATTTTCATCCATCAATAAGAAAAAGCAGCCAGTATTAAAAATGCCTACTATTGAGAAGTGACAATCACACTACAATCTCAGGTATATGCTACGTATATCATTTTGAGTTGCGGAGACAAAGGGCGTTACGTCCACCCTCTGAGAAGCCTCGGCTACGACTAGTTTTCCTAGTGCTTGATCACGCAGTTTTGTAGTGTGTTACAAACTTATTTTTGGATGTAAATTATTGTTAATTATATATTTTTTTTTGCTTTATATAATTGAAAATATGTCTTACTTTTAGGAGTACTAATTTATTTTTACAAATTAAGCCAACAAACCTCCTAAAATGACGGTTATATGTGTCCTAAATTTCGTCAAATTAAATCTTCTTTGTTTTGAATTTTATAATACAAAGGATAGCAAATTAATAATTTTTATCTTCAACTATAGTAGTTCAGGACCTTATACTCTATAAAAGTATCTCTTTGTGTGACCACAACGAGTAAATTTGGATTTTCGCTAACGTCAAACTTTACACAAAAATCAAGATTAAATAAACGCTTCTTGGTATTTTCGTAATAAGGAACAATCTATTAATTAATTTCAAAATGTTGTCAGTCATAATAGTAGATCAGAGAATTCCCTACAATTTGGTATGAATAAGTTTTGGTTTAATGCAGGGAGTAACAAAATATCAGGGGGCAAAAAAGCTAAATATAAGGGTCTACCCTTGCAGCTCAAGCTCAGCTCGAATGTATAGTCTTAAACTTCGGTAAAAACTATGCTGCGGCCATACTGCAAACGCCTAAAGCAATACATAAGCAATATTACTCAAAATGACTGTTTGATGTCACGTACTTTGTTGACGTTCCTAACTTACGGATTAAAATTCTTAAACACGAAAGTCAACAATAATGAAAAAATATGGCTAGCATTGGCAGCATAGCCCCTGATGGTGCTTATGGGCTGTGTAAGTAGATAGGCAGATAGACAGAAAGATAGAAAGACACACTTCCATATCAATAATAACATTACTAAGTGAGAAATTACCTATTTGTTAGAGCAATAACGCCAAAGTTTTTTATTGCTATTATGTTTTGCCAGCCATTATTTTTCTGTGACGTCCTCAGCTCCTCAAAGTTAACTATTTGTTTGGCGCTATGTTAACATAGTCTTTTTCTCTCTCTTTGCGTAGTATTCCTCTATATTGAGGGTCGTGACCCCTTTCCATTAATAAAATTGTAAGAGTTTTCTTGGGATAATAATGCGGTGTGTTACCAGTTCCCACGTCCTTCCTAGTAAGAAGTATACCTAGTAAGTAGCAGGGGTCATCCATGAAGTACGTCACACTAATTTCGTGATTTTTTGACCCCTCCCCCGTTCATGTCACAGTTGGTCACATTTGTGAAACCCCCAAGTGTGACGTCACATATCTTGCAATTTTACATCTAGAAATTATTAAATTAAAACAGCACTTCCGAAAATAGTTTTATTTTCATTTGAATTATTTTTAATATAATCAACATCAAATCAAACATTTGAAAAAATTAACAAAACTTGGAAATATTTTCAAGTTTTTCGTTAATAGTTCAAATTTGGCATTTTAACACTTATGATGATGTATAAGATTTTGAAATGTGACGTCACGAAACTTAGGACCCCTCCCATCCCTTGTCACACAATGTCACACTTCGTCGGCCGGGAATCGAACCTAGGACCTCGTGAATCGCGATCCGCAGTCGACCATGCTAACCGCTAGACCAAAGAGGTAGGATTGAAATAGGGTTTTGAAAGTATAAAAATTTAACTTAAATATTGAAGGAAACGTTTCTTCCCATAATATTCTCAAAGGTGTGTTAGGTCTGCCAATCCACACTTGACCAGCGTGGTGAACTGGGCCTGTTGCAGCGATGGAGTGATTTTTTTTAATTTTTGTAAGCTCATTTCCTATTTTTTTCTCAATAGGGATGATGACAACTCAATCAAAGCAGCAACTCTCAAACTTAAAAACGCACTTCTAGTATGGAAGTTGTATGAAATTCACAGTTGTGACTTGTGACGTCATAAAATTTCAACGCACTTTTTTTCTTTAATCTTGAAAATGAAAATGAAAATGAAAATGATTTAAATGAAAATGATTTATTTCATGTAGGACCACTAGTGTCACTTATGATAAGTCGTAAGAATCTACCACCGGTTCGGAAAGCTGATTCTACTGAGAAGAACCGGCAAGAAACTCAGCAGTTGCTCTTTTCAAAATCAGAAAAATGTAACAATTTGTATATACATACTTAACATAAAATGCATACGCTACGTTACAAGTAGGTATTACACTGACTTGTGGGTTGCTGGATGCGAAGCCGGTTGCTTCCATGCAACTTTGTCATCGAGAAAATCATCTAAACTAAAATACCCTCGACATAACAGATGCTGTTTAACACAGTCTTTAAATTTATGTAATGGCAACTCCAGAAACTCTTTTGGTACCATGTTATAAAAGCGTATACTCGACCCCACAAAGGATTTCTGCACCTTGCGCACGCGATATGACGCTGTTACAAGCTTATGGCGGTTTCTAGTACATCGATTGTGAGTATCACTTATTTGCTTATAAAGATTAATGTTCTGCCTAACAAAGATTATATTATTGTATATGTATTGTGAAGGCACCGTAAGAACACCAATCTCTTTGAATTTTTCACGAAGTGATACGCGTGATCCGAGTTTATAAATAGAACGGATGGCTCTTTTCTGCAATACAAAAATTGATTGGATATCAGCTGCTCTGCCCCACAATAAAATGCCGTACGACATAACACTGTGGAAGTAAGCAAAGTAGACAAGCCTAGCCGTTTCAATATCGGTAAACTGTCTAATTTTCCTGACAGCAAAAGCAGCCGAGCTAAGTTTTCGCGCTAGTGTCTCTATATGAGCGCCCCATTGAAGCTTATTATCCAAGGTCACCCCCAAAAAAACTGTGGAGTTCTCCATTTTTAGTGTTTCTCCATTTATCATTATAGTTTTATCAATATTCTTTACATTAGGTAGAACAAACTCTAAGTGTGTAACCAGTGTGATACGTGTGATATTGCATTGTTTACATCGTCAAAATTGTCCTTGCTTCTATCCACTTTAAAAATAAGTGATGTGTCGTCAGCAAACAATACAATGTCACAGACATTGTTGGCATGGTATGGTAAATCATTTATATACACCAAAAATAGAAAAGGACCCATGATCGAGCCTTGTGGGACACCCATTAATGCAGTTGAGCCCTCTGACTTCACGTGGTTTACGCATACCTTCTGAGTTCTATCGTTTAGGTAAGAAGCAATGAGATCGAGTGCAACATTTCTGATGCCATAGTGGCTTAATTTCAACAATAAAGTTTTGTGATCAACACAATCAAATGCCTTGGACAGATCACAGAAGACACCAATAGCATTCTGTGAATGCTCCCAGGCATCGTATATATGTTTTAAAAGTTTTGCGCCCGCATCGGTTGTATTACGACCTTTAGTGAAGCCGTACTGCTCTTTATTTTAAAACTAGCTGATGCCCGCGACTTCGTCCGCGTGGATCGAGGTTTTTCTTAATTTTCCGGGATAAAAAGTTAGCCTATGTGTTATTCCAGACTATAATCTATCTCTGTGCCAAATTTCATCCAGATCCGTTCAGCCGTTGGGGCGTGATTGAGTAACAAACATCCATCCATACATCCATACATCCATCCAAACTTTCGCATTTATAATATTTATTTGATGGACAAACTTAAAACACTAAAACTAACCGAATAGGTATGTGAATTTTAGGTCTTTTGGAAGACCCGCTATTTAATAATCAGTTAGAATTTATTTATTTTTGGTACCTATCATCTTCCCTATTCGCACTCGACCGGCATGGTGAACTGTGGCCAAACGCTTTCGCAGTTTGCAGTTGTTAGCCCAGTACGATGGGATGTTTTTTTTTTTAAATTTTATAATCTCATTTCCTATTTTTATTTCTCAATTGTAGACAAATGAACAAAGTTCCCACGCAGTGTCTACGAAGAAAAAAAGCCCTAATGACAGTAACGCCCGGGACATCGAACCTGCACCAAGCCGAGCGAAACGGTTGACATTCACACGATCGGGATCGACATCAAATACAAACACCTCAACAAAATCCATATTTTTTATCGAATACTAAATAACTCACTTCAAACAACATCGAGTTTTTATTCTGTAACTAGCTGATGCCCGCGACTTTGTCCGCGTGGATCGAGGTTTTCGGGTCCCGCGGGAACTCCTTAATTTTCCGGGATAAAAAGTAGCCTATGTGTTATTCCAGACTATAATCTATATCTGTGCCAAATTTCATCCAGATCCGTTCAGCCGTTGGGGCGTGATTGAGTAACAAACATCCATACATCCACACATCCATCCAAACTTTCGCATTTATAATATTTATTTTCAAAATTGGATATTTGACTAGATACTATTCAAATAAATTATTTTTTAGTGATTATTAAATAGAGGATCTCCCAAAAGTCGTAATATCCACGTCCCCTGATAGTTTTATGTTGAACTAGCTGATGCCCGCGACTTCGTCCGCGTGGATTGAGGTTTTTCGGTTCCCGCGGGAACTCTTTAATTTTCCGGGATAAAAAGTAGCCTATGTGCTATTCCAGACTACAATCTATCTCTGTGCCAAATTTCATCCAGATCCGTTCAGCCGTTAGAGCGTGATTGAGTAACAAACATTTAAAAAATCGATTAAAGTTAAAAAGTGCATCGAACTTTGATGACGTCACATTTCAGAATTTCATATAAATCTCATAAATTGTCAAATACCCAATTTTAGGTGTAAAAACAATGGCGTTATGAAGGAATTTGTAGTTGAAGTCGATCCCGGTTGTGTCTACAATTGCAAAATAAGAACTGAACCGTATCGTTGAGCATGCGTGGACTCTACCGGTGTGAAATGCACGAAGGTGAATATGCTCTACATAATTTCTTTTATTTTGACTTATCTATGTGAAATATCACAACCACAACCACAACCACCACAACAGCCCATAAACGTCCCTCTGCTGGGCACAGGCCTCCACTCTTATAGGAAAGAGGGAATTAGAGCTTACACCCACCACGCTGCTCCAATGCGGGTTGGCGGGCTTTAACGACTATTTTCATGTTAGGTATAATGAATGAATGAATGAATGTTTTTATTTTCATGACTACAAAGGTCCATTAGTTGGTAAAAGACTTAACCTATGTTAGTATTACTTATACCTATTAATTAAATAAATGAAAACAATAATGTGTTAGTAAGACTTATTCTATGTTAGTTAATATAATTAATACACTTACAAACTAAAGCTGACATCCAGTGCGCTTTGAAAGCGCTGTCCTGTCTGTCAGCTATCACCTTCAGCCGAGCGATCGCGTAACTTCTGCATCAATCATTGATACATCGCAATCACCTCTGATTGGTTAACACTCTTCCACTATTGGACATAATCCATTGACGCAGCAAGAATGCCATAAATTCAGCCAATTACAACAATTGATACTGTAACAATGATTGATGCAGAAGTTACGCGATCGCTCGGCAGGACAATATTGGAACTATAATTACCGGGACCGACGGCTTAACGTGCTCTCCGAGGCACGGGGGTGAAACACCGCCAACTTCCTAACTCCGGGCTAGTACTGAGAATTTCTAATCAGAAAAACCCAACACTTAATTATGGCCCTACCCGGAACTCGAACCCGGGACCTTGTCACAGCCGCAGTCGAACATGATAACCACTAGACCAACGAGGCAGCTTTATATTATTAGGTATGCCATCTATACTAATACTATAAATGCGAAAGTGTGTTTGTTTGTTGGTTTGTCCTTCAATCACGCCGCAACGGAGCAACGGATCGACGTGATTTTTGGCATGGGTATAGTTGAGGACCTGGAGAGTGACATATAGGCTACTTTTTATTCCGGAAAATTTACGACTTCCCGCGGGAATCAAAAAAAAACTTAAACCACACGGACGAAGTCGCGGGCATCAGCTAGTCAAATCTATATATATATAAATCTCGTGTCACAATGTTTGTCCTCAATGGACTTCTAAACCACTTAACCGATTATAATAAAATTCGCACACCATGTGCAGTTCGATCTAACTTGAGAGATAGGATAGTTTATATTATATAGATTAGGATTATTAGTGCTACCCGTGCGAAGCCGGGGCGGATCGCTAGTAAATATTATAAATGCGAAAGTTTGGATGGATGTATGGATGGATGTTTGTTACTCAATCACGCCCGAACGGCTGAACAGATCTGGATGAAAATTGGCACAGAGATAGATTATAGTCTGGAATAACACATAGGCTACTTTTTATCCCGGAAAACTAAGGAGTTCCCGCGGGAACCAAAAAACATCAATCCACGCGGACGTAGTTGCAGGCATCAGCTAGTAATACAATATAACCCTGCTATCGCAAAATTGAAAACTGTACTTACTCGATAAAGCGTACTCTCGCATCAAGGTCGGCGCTAGTATGGGAGTGTGCGGGGTATGAAGCGACGGTCGGGCGCGGGGCGCACCCGCCCGCTACCTCAGTGACCTCAGCACCCGATTCCTCAGAGCTGGCGCGCGGAATATAGGCACATATAGGTGAGTTTTACAAACATAAACTTTGACATATAGCAGAGTATACTGCAATTCGGATACGCATCACTTGCGGCTTACTAAATACGTCACACATGCACGCTTACAACAGGTGGGCACCCACACATGCACACTGTCTTATACAGACTGATTACTATTCGATGTAAAATTTAAGTTTTATATATTACTAGCTTATGCCCGCGATTCCTCCACATGGACTACGCAAACTTCAAACCCCTATTTTACCCCCTTAGAGGTAAAATTACCAAAAATCCTTTTTTAGCGTAGGTCTACGTCATAGTAGCTATCAGCTGCATGCCAATTTTTTCCTTTTGTATATTCTATTATGGAATCGTAGTGAATGTGAGTTTGTTTGTTTGTTATGCTTTCACGGCCCGTCTTTTTAACCGATTTTGATGAAATTCGATACAGACACAGGTTGTATCCCTGGGAAGGAAATAGGCTAGTACTTTTTATCCCGGAAAATTAAGGAGTTCCCGCGGGAATAAAAAAAACCTAAAAGCACGCGGACGAAGTCGCGGGCATCAGCTTGTTATGAATATATTCGAAATGCTGTTTCTTCCGAAAATTACCCGCGAACAGTTTATTATTAATACTTTTTAATATCAATAATATGTAAAACTTACCTTAATTTTCATTTGACTCATACATGAAATATTTAGAGCATACTGTACCTCTTATCACTTGGTTACCTTAGCATGTACACAATCTACAATTTTATTGTTACACTTCAAAACACTCTTATTTCTATTGTAATAAAGTTCAATTTGAAATAGCACAAATGATAAGTAGCTATGTAAAGTAAAGCACATAAACCAATATAACAAGACCTTCCTCGCCCCTCTATACAAAACAAATTTATAGTAAAAAGCGGCACTATTATTATAGTCGAGAGGTCAATGTTAATCGGTCATGTATACGTTCCGATTTTGAACGCTGAATCGTTTTTCGTATTTAGAATTACGTCGGCGCCATTTGGAACGGACGTTTGGACTTGAGTTTTTTTTTAAATTTTTCTCTGAGTTCAGTGCAAAGGTTTTGAGGGAAAAGTTTTTAGTGTTGTGATTTTGTTAATAAAAATGTAAGTAAGTAAGCGTTTAAATATAATTTCATTCCGTTGATTAGTTTATTTACTTACTTTAAATTTTTAAACCATAGACAGTTACTTAAGAAGATAAATAATTGACGGTTTAAATGTGGTTTAAAGTGTAACAGCACATCTTTAATTAGTAAATTTTGTTGATTATAAGCAACGATAACCCAAGTCGGTAACTGGATGGGGGACTTTTTTGGTTCTTACTCCGTGCCCTATTGAGTACGTTAAGCCATAAACCAAAAACGTTGACATAATATTATCGTCGTAAAATAGGTGCTTACTAGATGACGACCGCGACTTCGTCCGCGTAAGGTTTTTCTTAGGCATTTCCGGGACAAAAAGTAGTCTGTGGTCATCTTCACCCGGCTGAGTTTGTTGTGGGCTCTTCTCAGACCAGGGCGCGTTTGGAACCCTCGTAGCTTTAGTTTTAAGATACCGTTATTGATTATCACCATCATGTTTTATAAGTTTCGAACATCGATTTACCAACTAAGGATACAACATTACCTACAAATTATTAATACTCAAAAAGCGTCCACAATTGCTTATACAAACACAGCTATAGATAATATAGAATGAGACACCAAACGGTTCACAAAAACCAACCATATTCATTTATATTTAGGGTTCAATTTTGTAATAACAATTCGACACATACGACATTTTGTCGCCTAGTGTACTCATGCGCGACTGAGGCGAAAATTGTTCAGAATACCTATTTGTGCACAATTTGACCGTGCCGTTTTTTGCGTTTCGATGGTGCGTCTAATGTATTGGTAAGTCAATGGTTTCGAACGTCAATACAGTGTACCTAATAAATTTACTAAATAAATATTGATTGATTGATTTGGTATGCGATTTAACAATAGGAAAGTCAATAAAAATCTATTCTTCAATCAATGTACCACTGAAATTCTAATCTCTCTCTTATCAACCCAACTAGCTGATTACGCGACTTCGACCGCGTGGTTTAAGTTTATTTGATACCGCGGGTACTTCTTAATTTCCCGGGATAAAAAGTCACTCCTCTGTCACTCTCCGTCCTCAACTGTATCCATGCCAAAATCGTTCAATCACACTAGAACGGCTGAACGGGTTTGGACGAAATTTGGCACAGAGATAGATTATAGTCTGGAATAACACATATGCTTTTTTTTATCCCGGCAAATTAATGAGTAGGTAGTAGGTACCCGCGGGAACCAACGGTAACCAAAAAAAATTGGCAGTCATAGGGACTGCTGATAGAAGTGAAAACGAATATTTAAAATAAATTTAAAAAAATATAATAATATATGAAAATAATCTATAAGTATATCAAAGTCCTGACTGACTGACTGACTTATATATTATCTATCAACGCACAGCCTAAACCGCTGGGGTTAGAAACTTGAAATTTTGACAGTAGGTTCCTTTTGTGACGTAGGCGCTCAATAAGGATGGATTTTTCAAAATTCCACCCCTAAGGGGGGGAAATAGGGGGTGAAAGTTTGTATGAAAGTCCGTCATTTCTCAAGTTATATCCATGAAACTTGATATTTGTGCTTTTGGTTTAAAATAAAGAAATACTTGTTTCACAGTTTTTGAAAATTCTACCCCCAAAGGCGTTAAATAGGGGTTGAAAGTTTGTATGAAAGTCCTTCATTTTTCAAGTTTTATCCATGAAAGTTGGTATTTGGGCTTCTGGTTTAAAATAAAGAAATACATGTTTCATAGTTTTTGAAAATTTTATCCCCAAGAACGTTAAATAGAGAGTTTGTCCTTCAATTACGCCGCAACAGAAAAACGGATCAACGTGATTTTTTGCATGGGTATAGTTGAGGACCTGGAGAGTGATATATATATAGGATTTATCCCGGAAAATTAAGGAGTGCCTGTGAGAATTAAAAAAAACTTATGCCACGCGAACGAAGTCGCGAGCATCCTCTAGGTAAAATATAAACCTTAAAACTGAGGCATTAAAGTTTAATTACGAATGTAGTACATATATTTATATTTAAGACCTTTTGTCTTCGCATGTCATGCAACATGTCATGTCAACGTGAGCATGTCGGTGACGCGAATCCACAAGTTTGACACCTACCAAAAAGTGCTCGACGCGACTAAAGAAGTTTTCACTTCAAAACCTCAAACCACGTGGACGAAATCGCGCGCATCAGCTAGAATACATTTCATCGTAACATGAATGTTTACTAAAGCAGAATACACGACCTTCACGCCATCTTGAATTTTATTGCTTTTTTTTGTCACGAATTGTCACTTGTGCATACAATTATTTCAGACTAAGCCTTTCATGCATTAATTTTAATAAAATCAACGAGTTTTGTATGATTATGAGTTGGCAATGTACTTTTTTTATTCTACTACTAGCTGATGCCCGCGACTTCGTCCGCGTGGATTGAGGTTTTTTGGTTCCCGCGGGAACTCTTTAATTTTCCGGGATAAAAAGTAGCCTATGTGCTATTCCAGACTATAATCTATCTTTGTGCCAAATTTCATCCAGATCCATTCAGCCGTTGGAGCGTGATTGAGTAACAAACATACATCCATACATCCATACATCCATCCAAACTTTCGCATTTATAATATTTATTTGATAAGTTAGCCCTTGACTGCGATCTTAGCTGATAGTTAGGTAATTGATGCAGCAGTCTAAGATGGTAACGGGCTAACTTGTTAGGGATACGGCAGCTATAAACCCATAACCCTAATCGGCATCGTATCGGAACGCTATGTCGCTTGGTAGCGTGCCTTTGCTGATAAAGTAGTAACTAGGCACGACCGAAGTCCCCCACCAGACCAGACCAGAGAAAATTCGTAAAATACATATAAATTCCCATATTGACTCTGCCTGGAATTCAACCCGGGACCACTTAGGTATAAGACCACAGCGGTCACCACTGCGCCATGGAGGTCGAAAAAACCTAGTTATTTCTAAAATCTACCAGTAAGTATAGATATTTTTTTAAACATTAAGTAATTCTATAAAATCGCAAAAATATTGTTTTATTTTCTTATAACGCTTGTGTTAGCAGACTTTTATCTTATCTTGTTCGCAACACTATCACAATAAGATAAAAGATAGGTAAATATGTAAACTTCATGTAAAGTAGATACTCTGTTAAAAATTAAAATAACGTGAAAACAAAAACCCAACTTATCTAAGCCCTTCATACTAATATTATAAATGCGAAAGTAAATGCGAGAGTCTGTCTGTCTGTCTGCTACGCTTAAAAGGCCCATCTTTTCAACCGATATTGATGAAGTTTGGTATACATACAGGTAGGTTACATCCCAGCCCCCCTAGCATGGGCCGAGAGAATTTTCTCCCCGAGGAAAGGATAACATTTTTATTCCTAAATAAATAAATAAAAACGCTAAATAACGGTGGATAAATAGTCCCCCGGGTCCCCGTGAAATGTCAAACGGGGATAAACTTCTTCTCTCCCCTGTTACCGTGCTCTGAGAAGTGGATAAGTTAATTTTATCTCTTGTCAGTGGATAAAATCGGGGGATAAATTTTTTATCTCCGGCCCATGCTAGCCCTGCAGGGAAGAACATAAACTACTTTTTATCCCGTAAAATTAAATAGCTTCCCCGGGAATTAAAAAACCGGCCAAGTGCGAGTCGGACTCGCGCACCGAGGGTTCCGTACAAACCTGTAGTAAGTTTTACGATTTATGACGTATTAAAAATAAAAATTACGTTTGTTGTATGGGAGCCCCCCTTTAATATTTACTTTATTGATATTTAATTATTTATTTTGAAAGGTAATATACAAGTTAATATTCTGTGAAAATTTGAACCGTCTACCTGTTACCGTTTTTAATATTGAGCAAAAAAATACGAAAAAAACACGTTTATTGTATGGGGACCCCCCTTAATATATATATTTTTTTAATTTTTAGTATTTGTTGTTATAGCGGCAACGGAAATACATCATTTGTGAAAATTTCAGCTTTCTAGCTATCACGGTTTATGAGATACAGCCTGGAGACAGACAGACAGACAGACAGACAGACAGACAGACAGACAGACAGACAGACAGACAGACAGACAGACAGACAGACAGACAGACAGACAGACAGACAGACAGACAGACAGACAGACAGACAGACAGCGGAGTCTTAGTAATAGGGTCCCGTTTTTACCCTTTGGGTACGGAACCCTAAAAATTAAACCACGCGGATGAAGTCGCGGGTATCATTTAATACCTACTATATTTAACATCTTCATAATAATTATTTCATTTCATCGCTGAAATCACGAATATTCTCTTTTGACGACCTCTCTGGCGCAATGTTGAGCGCTGTTGTCTTAACGTGAGGAGGTCCCGGGTTCGATTCCCGGCACGGTCAATTTGGGAATTTATAATTTCTGAATTTGCCCTGGTCTGGCCTGATGGGTGGCTGCGGCTTTGGCTAGTCACCAGTTACCACCCTACCGGCAAAGACGTGCCACCAAGCGATTTAGCGTTCCGGTACGGTGTCGTGTAGAAACCGAATAGGTTTAAATGGGTTTAATATAACTGCCATGCCCCTAACAGGTTAGCCCGCTACCATCTTAGACTGCATCATCACTTACCATCAGGTGAGATTGCAGTCAAGGGCTAACTTGTAGTGGATTAAAAAAACACCTATAAGCTACCAATCATCGCTTGGGCTAACTTGTAGTGGAGTAAAAAAAATTATAGTTTATGTTGAAAAATAGGCGAATTTGGACATTTTTCCGACAAAAACCGGTGATACTTAGTTATAATGAATACTCTCGATAGTAATAAACGTTAAAATAGGTAAGTACATAAGTACGTAAAAATATAAATCTGACAAAAATATTATTTACTAAGCTACCCCAGCCCCCCTAGCATGGGCCGAGACAATTTTCTCCCCGAGGAAAGGATAAAAATTTTGTTCCTAAATAAATAAATAAAAACGCTAAAATAACGGTGGATAAATAGTCCCCCGAGTCCCCGTGAAATGTCAAACGGGGATAAACTTCTCCTCTCCCCTGTTGCCGTGCTCTGAGGGGTGGATAAGTTAATTTTATCTCTTGTCAGTGGATAAAATCGGGGGATAATTTTTTATCTCCGGCCCATGCTAGCCCTGCAAGCGGGATTCGAACTCGGAACC
Source organism: Erebia ligea (assembly GCA_917051295.2). Lineage (NCBI taxonomy): Eukaryota > Metazoa > Arthropoda > Insecta > Lepidoptera > Nymphalidae > Erebia > Erebia ligea. The sequence continues at coordinate 1,069,073 of OU785246.1, forward strand.
CCTCGGAATAGTGATAATCGATCTCCCCAGACCCCTCGCTACGATGTTATAGTGTGGGGCTTTGGCAGCTGTCGAAAATATCGGTTTTTGGGGAGACAGGTTGTATTACCGTTACAACTAGGGCTTCCAAACGTGTACTTCGTCCGCATGGATTGACCATTTTTGTTTCTCTCGGGAACTCTTCAATTTTCCGGGATAAAAAGTAGCCTATGTGTTATTCCAGACTATAAACTATTTCTGTGCCAAATTGCATTCAGATCTGTTCAGCCATTCTGGCGTGATTGAGTAACAAACATTCATCCATCAATCTATCCAAACTTTCGCATTTTTAGGGTTCCGTAGCCAAATTTGGCAAAAACGGAACCCTTATAGATTCGTCATGTCTGTCTGTCTGTCTGTCTGTCTGTCTGTCTGTCTGTCTGTCCGTCCGTATGTCACAGCCACTTTTTTCCGAAACTATAAGAACTATACTGTTGAAACTTGGTAAGTAGATGTATTCTGTGAACCGCATTAAGATTTTCACACAAAAATAGAAAAAAAACAATAAATTTTGGGGGTCCCCATACTTAGAACTGAAACTCAAAAATTTTTTTTCATCAAACCCATACGTGTGGGGTATCTATGGATAGGTCTTCAAAAATGATATTGAGGTTTATGATATTATTTTTTTCTAAACTGAATAGTTTGCGCGAGAGACACTTCCAAAGTGGTAAAATGTTGGTCCCCCCCCCCCCCCGTAACTTCTAAAATAAGAGAATGATAAAACTAAAAAAAATATATGATGTACATTACCATGCAAACTTCCACCGAAAATTGGTTTGAACGAGATCTAGTAAGTAGTTTTTTTTTAATAATTTAAAACTAACTACAGGTTTGTACGGAACCCTCGGTGCGCGAGTCCGACTCGCACTTGGCCGGTTTTTTTATAATATAGCTGATGCCCGCGACTTCGTACGCGTGGTTTAAGGATTTCTGGTTCCCGCGAAAACTCTTTTATTTTCCGGGATAAAATGTAGCCCATGTGTTATTCCAGACTTAAATCTATCCCGTGTGCTTCATTCAGGTTCGTTCAGCCGTTCTAGCGTGATTGAGTAAGAAACATCCATCCATCCTTCCATCATACTAATATTATAAATGCGAAAGTGTGTTTGTTTGTTGGTTTGTCCTTCAATCACGCTGCCACAGAGCAACGGATTGACGTGATTTTTTGCGTGGGTATAGTTGAGACCGAGACTAACTACAAAATTAAGGAGTTCCCGTGGGAATCAAAAAAAACTTATTCCACGCATGACGCAGACGAAGTCGCGGGCATCAGCTAGTTTATAATATTAGTATAGATTAGTAAATAGATAGCTTGTTTTATAATATTTTTTCGACAATTAAATACAATTGGTTTAGAGATGCAACCTTGCACCAATATGTTAGTCATAGAATAACAAGTACTGGCACTAAAAGTGCATTGACGTACTGATTAGCATCAAGGTTTCAGCCGCTTATCAGCTGTTATGAACACTAACCTTGGCTGAAATTATTAAACTACTCTTGAATGCATGTAATCAAGAAAATGTCTGGTAAAGACGTACCGCCAAGCGATGTTAGCGTGTAGAAACCGAATAGGGGTATGGGTTTAATATAACTGCCATGCCCCTAACAGGTTAGCCCGCTACCATCTTAGACTGCATCATCACTTACCATCAGGTGAGATCGCAGTCAAGGGCTAACTTGTAATGGATAAAAAAAACATGCAGGTTAGCTCACGATGTTTTCCTTCACCGAAGCAACTTTAACGGTGAAATTAAGAAGCTCTACTTCATTATCACCATCATCACTACAGCCCATTAACGTCCCACTGCTGGGCACAGGCCTCCCACTCTCATAGGAGAGAGGGAATTAGAGCTTAGACCCACCACGCTGCTCCAATGCGGGTTGGCGGGCTTTAACGACTATTATCATGTTAGTGATAATAACCGGGACCGACGGCTTAACGTGCTCTCCGAGGCACGGGGGTGAAACACCGCCAAATTCCTAACTCTAAACTGAGAATTTCTAGTCAGAAAAACCCAATACTCAATTATGGCCCGACCCGGGACTCGAACCCGAGACCTCGTCGGCCGCTGTCGAACATGCCAAACACTAGACCAACGAGACAGTCTCTTTCCCTCTGTTTAAAGTAAACTCTATAACTTACTTTACTTTAAACAGTAGCTGACCCTTCACGTGGCCTACTTTGTCGCGTAGGTACATAATATTATGTTTGTCATTTTCTATAAAGTCATATCGCGTCGAGTTGCGTCTCGTTTCTTTCGCCACTGTCCTAGCACACTATTACGGGTAAGAAAAGGTTTTCGGGAAGTCTCCTCGAGAGAAGCTGGGACGAGTGAGTTAGTTTATAAAGTGAAAGAAAATAATTGGGTAATTGGGTACTTTTTTTGTTAAAATGTTCATCATAATGATTAAATTAGCATTAAACATGCAATTAAGGAATTCACGTTAAAAATTTCCAGAATATTATGAATTATTACTGAGTTGAGGTATCTCATTTCTAGAGAAGCAAATAAAATAGAAAAGTTCAAATAAACTTTTGCAAAATGCTTTTGAACAATACAGTTTCCACCACTGGTGCTTAGAAAACTAGTTAAATCAGCACCTTTTTTCAAACTTAGTAGTTTTTTTTAACACTTAGTATGGGATTCTGAATGAAATAGTTGTTTGTGTCGACATCAAAATTCGAAGCCCTTTTTTCTTTAATCTTTAGTTTTTAAAAAACATACGCGCCGAATTGAGAACCTCCTCCTTTTTTGGAAGTCGGTTAAATATGGTTAGAAACTAACAAAGGACGTCGATAAAACGTCTTCTGGACGATGGTCTATTTAATAATCACAAGAAAAAAACCTTTTTAACAAAGACAACATCGCAATTTTTTGCTCATATTATTTTTAGTTTTTAGTTTTATTACATAAAATGTAAACCTATTAACGTTTTTGAAATAAAAAGAGTAAAACAATTTTTGCTAGCTTCAGGGATGTTCCTGTAAGCAAGCAATCTTTTTAAAATACTTAGTAATAAAATAGTAACTTCTATACAGTACATAATGTGGCCGATTCTGTGTAACACAATCTCTAAACTAAACTAAAATGGCAGCTTTAAATCTAGTTCTGTCCCTTTCCGTAAGGAGTATTATGAAAGGGTTAGCAATATTTGTAATGCTATAATTTTAGTTTAGTTTAGAGATTTTGCACTACAGAATCAGCCCTAATACCTACTTAATATATTTTGGCTGCTCTAATAATTCAACTCAACGCAACGCCCGTTCCAATACGGAATTTTATGTAACCCTGTGATGTAACCATAATAATATTATTTTCTTTTTTTTCAGATGGAGACTTAGCTGTGATAATCTGTGAATTCATATAAATAAATTAAACAGAAACAATAGGATAGTCAAAATTGTTTAAAACAATAATTAACATTAATTCATTGATAATATTATGTGAAAGTGAAGTGAAGTGATTTAAATTCAAAATGGCGGACAGTGAAGGACCAGTGACAGTCAGTGATTTGCCGATGACTTTTCAAGTAAGTTTTTTTTTTAAAGCGGAAGTTCATGATATTGAAAAAAACTAGAAATTTAATTCGCTGTAATCCGCCACAGAAGGTAAATCTATGTGGTAGGTACAGTGCGTATCTTGAACTTGCAGCCCGCGATATTCTGCACATCACATAAATTTTCCAAAATACCCTCAACGTACCTACGTTTCACTCCGACACCGGAGCATCTTCAGGAGATGTTGACTCTACAATGCACGATTGTGAAACAATCACGATCAACCACGTGGATTTTGACTGTAGAATTCAAATGGAAATGATAACGAATAACGATAGATTTTCCACGAAAAAAAATATCAATGTCACTCTCCAGTAGGGCTAACATGCACAACGAGTAAAATTATGTCTACCCGTTATCTTTATTTGTCTCCCGAAGCTAACACGGTTACACATAATATGACTTGTTGTCTCTTAACGACAAAAGTAGAGATAAAAGTAATATTTCATAACTGTGATATTTTTCTCTACAAACTCTTACATGCAGACCATTTCTTGTCGTAATATACCGGATTTTGTGCATGTAGGGTAAACGAGAAATTACAACTACAACGACAACATCTCTCTCTCTCGTCGCGAGATGGCTCGTTATTATCTCGTACGTAAGCCTGCAGGTCCTCAACTATACCCATGCAAAAAAATCATGCTTTAATCCCGAGTTCCCGTGAGAATTCAAAAACTTATTCCACGCAGACGAAGTCGCGCGCATCAGCTTGTTTATAATAATCAAGCATGTTGACTATCATGGTCGTTACTAGAGTAACCGACATAATATCTCAAAGAGTTTCTTGCCGGTTCTTCTCAGCAGAAGCTGCTTTCCGAACCGGTGGTAGAGTCAAAACATGACGTAACATAAGAGACACCTGTATGTCCTACATGTTTTAAATAAATGAATTGAATTGGATAATTGGTAACCAAAAATGAGGTAACTCGATCGAATTAAAAAAGTGAGAAGCTAAATTAATACAGATAAATACCACAGATAAAACACCCATTATCATTTAACTAATAGCGTATTATTTAACTAAGAAAAACGTTATGATCCTCCCCAAGTTACTCTAACTGCATAATGATGCAAATTCGATAGTTAACTCAGTAAGTGCGCTTATATTAGTATAAGTTTTTACATTGCAAATTCGATGGATCGTAAACGAGCGTTCAATCACATTGGCGTCAAAATGAAATGGAACCAATAGTCTGAATTTGAAGTCACAAATTCAGTTCAAGCGTTTTTAAAGGCTTTGTCAGACAGGACGCGTATTTTAGCGCTGCGTAGTAGCGTTATAGCGTCCCGTTTTAACGTCGCGCGAGGCTTCGTCAAACAGAACGCTTTAGCGCGCGTTAGGGCGCTGTGGACACAGCAATTGATATTATTAAAGCTGCATGTTGTTTACATAATTACTTACGAACAAAACAAGGTACAGCGATATTAACTCCGGAGTCGGAAGACGAAAACGTACTTATGCGTGCTCTAATAACTCATCGTCCAACAAATAGAAGATCAACGACTGCAGCATTCGAAACTCGTGAACAATTTGTGTCTTATTTTAATCAATAAACGAATTTTTTTACTTACCAGTTTCATTAATTTCTTCTCCGATTTGTGCCCACAATTTTGCCTTCATTGATATATCTTTATATGAACTATCCTTCGTATTATATAAGCATGGATATTTTCTAACCAATTCTATCAAATTTTCGGTCATTATGCAGTATTTTATTATTATTTTACGCCTATTCACTCCGACGCTAAAATAAAATTTGTAAAAAATACAACACCCGACGTTAAAGCGTCCTAACGCCGCGACAGAGCGTTGCGTACTGCTAGCGCCGGCGCTCTGTTTGACGGTATTCTACGATGGTAGTACAACACATCTTAGCGTCATAGCGCGGCGTCAAGTTAACGCTCTGACGCGCGCTAAGTACGCGTCCTGTCTGACAAAGCCTTAACTTCGAAACGTTTCCGTTTGGAGCGCTGATCTTGAATGCATACCTACACGAAATTTAACTCTAAATCAACCTAACTTAGCATTGATTTTGAGTTCAATTTCGATTTCAAAAAATTCACAGCCAGTTCTACAAAAGGAAACGTTTCGAAATTAAAAAAGCTTGTACTGAATTTGTGACAAGAGTATTTGGGTTCATTTTAGTTTGACGCTAATGTGATCGAACGCTCGATTACGATCTATCGAATTTGCAATGTAAAAACTTATACTAAGCACACAGTGCCTACTATGCGTATACGCGTTGATTTTCGTAACTCGTTACGCTTCGCATGCATAGATTACTAAACCGTAATGTAACTATCACTAAGGCTGCCTTTCCACTAGAGAAGTGCTACGTTGCTAAGCTTAATAATAATATTTGTGGAAAACCCAATGGAAAACGCTAGAGGAGGCCTATGCCAAGAGGCCATTGAAATAGAATAGGTACTAAAATTCTACATCAATGCAAGAGGCACACTGAATTACGAGATATCTTATAAACTAACTGTCAAATTCCATAACTTTGTTTATTCTAAAGGGCTTATTTATTTATTTTTAATAATATTTGTAAGTATAATTGAATTTTAATAATTATGTTTTGTAATGAAATTCAATAATTTTTGTAATTCTTTGAACTTTTTTTTTTTTACCCACTACAAGTTAGCCCTTGACTGCGATCTCACCTGATGGTAAGTGATGATGCAGTCTAAGATGGTAGCGGGCTAACCTGTTAGAGGCATGGCAGTTTAAACCCATACCCCTATTAGGTTTCTAACGCTAAATCGCTTGGCGGCACGTCTTTGCCGGTAACTAGCCACGGCCGAAGCCTCCCACCAACCGAAATGTTGACATATTGTTTGATTGTATTTATTATGGGTTCACAGTTTCACACAACCTGAAATAAAATGATTTTCAATTTTGAATTTTTAAGCTATGGATGTGTGATGTAGCCATTTTCCGCTCATTACACATTTGCAATGGAAATCCCGCTAAAACTAAAACATTATTATTTACGAGTTGATGCCGGCGACTTCGTCCGCGTAAATAAAGGTCTTTTAAATTCCCACGGGAACTCCTTAATTACTCACTCCTTAAACACTCTCCGTCCTCAACTATATACCCATGCAAAAATCCGAGTCAAAAAACCGAGTTTCTTGCTGGTTTTTCTCGGTAGGAATGGTATTCCGAACCAGTGGTAGATTCACTCGACGCACTTGTAAAAGTTTATTTGAATAAAAAACATTTGAATTTTTTTGATTTTTTTCTAATCACGTTGATCTGTTGCTCTGTTTAGGCGTGATTGAATGACAAACCAACCGCAAATTCCGGTAACCCCCAACCACCCAAATGGGAAACTGGGCGTCTAATCTAAACCACGTACATCATACTAATAGTATACATGCGAAAGTGTGTTTGTTTGTTGGCTTGTCCTTCAATCACTCCGCAACAGAGCAACGGACTGACGTTATTTTTTGCATGGGTATGGTTGAGGACCTGTCACATAGGCTACTTTTTATCTCGGAAAATTTAAGGAGTTCCCGTGGGAATCAAAAAACTTGATCCACGCGGACGCAGTCGCTTGAATCAGCTTGTCTGACATAAAATTAATAGTAAAAAAATCACAGATTTCGCAGTCCCCGCAAGAATCGGAGCATCTATTCTTATACTTATAATAAAACTGTAACAGGTCCAATTCTGTACATTGAAGATATTTTGAAAATTTTTTTTGAAGGGCACTCGACTCTGAAGCCAAATCTGTAAATTTTTTCATTTTTGTCTGTCTGTCTGTCTGTCTGTCTGTCTGTCTATCTGTCTGTCTGTCTGTCTGTATCTTGGCCGCGCATCACGCCGAAACTACTGAATGAATTCAAACGAAACTTGGCACGATTTGAGCCCATACTACGAGGTAGGACATAGGATTATTATTTTATTATTATTTATTATTTATTTCTCTATTACTAGGATACTTTTTATCCCGAAATTCTACCCCCGAAGGGGTGAAATAGGGGTTGAAAGTTTGTATGAAAGTCCTTAATTTCTCAAGTTATAGCCATGAAACTTGATATATGAGCTGCGGGTTGAAAATGAAAACATATGTGTTTCACAGTCTTTCAAAATTCCACCCCCGAAGGGGTGAAATAGGGGTTGAGAGTTTGTATGAAAATCCTTAATTTCTCAAGTTATAGCCATGAAACAGCATTTGGGCTTTAGTTAAAATATGAAGAAGTACGTGTTTCACCATTATAGGGGGATTATACCGTGGGATAGTAATATAGGCTACTTTTTATCCTGGAAAATTAACTGAAAAACTTATTCCACGCGGACGAAGTCGCGGGCATCAGCTAGTTGAAAATAAATACAAAAATTTACGAAAACAAATTCTGAAATAAAAATCTCTTCTTCAAAATTTTTCAAAAATTTATTAACCGATATTCAAAATTCTAACTCGAATGCACTTTTCGCCTGCATCCGCTTAATTAAATACCATTACCATGACAATCAGTCAATAATCATAGAAGCTACATCACTTTTTATATACGGAAATACCCGTTTTTCTACAATTCCGAATCTAAAGGGACCAATAAGTCACATTATTATTAACCGATTTTCAAAATGTTTTCGCTATTTTGTAGTTAAACTAATACCCTAGGACCCTTTTTTAATTTTTCCTTAAGTCGGTTTTTTTTCGAAATATTTTCTATTTATTAAACAAACACCCCCCAAAAACCAGTCATTTTTCAAAATTCCAAAAAAAATTACCTGTCGATTTTCAAAATTCAAACGCTTACACGTGTCTCGATAAATTCCTCAGCTCTTGGTACTATTCCCATCTCGATCCTCTCGAAATCCTCGGAGCTATGGCCAAAAATACGTCTCCGGCGATTTGCATTTGATATTATTTGCATTTTCAATGGTAAAAAATCCTAGCGTAGGTAATCCTCATTGTCATACTAATAAAGCCGAGGTCAATTCTTTTGACACCAATAAAACTACACTTGATAAGTACGTACGAACCTTCCTACTCATTAAAGACTATCTAAACCTAAACTTCTAAACTAATATTATAAAGAGGAAAAAGATTGTTTGATTGTATGTAGATAAACTCAAAAACTACTCAACCGATTTTAAAAATTCTTTCACCTATAGAAAGCTACATTACCAACAAGTAACATAGGCTCTAATTTATTTTCAAAAAAATTAGAGATCCTTACGAAAATTACAATAATGTGAGTTAAGTCGCTACGCCGCTACGTGCCGCGCCGCGCCTTGCATCTGTATTCTGTAGTGACTAGAGTCTAGGTCTAGACCTTAAAATTGATCAAAACATAAAAGTAACCTAACAGTCACGTATATAAAACGGAATAACGTTTACGGGGGCCATGGTGATTGCTCTGACGTCACTTCCGGTGCGCTCCAATTACACACTTCATGGTGGAATGACCACCAGACGAACATACCTACATCCATACTATTATCCATACTTCCATACTAATATTATAAATGCGAAAGTGGGTCTGTCTGTCTGTCTCTCTGCTACGCTTTAAGGGGATATGGGAGGGCCGCGGTTTCCCCATACAATCGTATTAGACTGTTTTCTCCGTGGATCATTATTATAATAGAGAAAATATTTTTGCACCATAAAATTCATAGTGTCTGTGCCATGTCCCTGTTTTGATTTTTTTCAATAAATCAATAATTTTAAGAACAAGGAACCTTCAAAGATAGCTGAGTTTTCGCGCCATCATCCGACATCCCGCAAACAAATTTGACAAATATAATCAAAGAAAGAAACACATACCGAGATAGCCTGAGTCCTTTTTAAATTATTCTTGAAAAAAAATTAAATCGGATCAGCCCCCCGATTCAGAACCTTACGATATCAAAATTATCGATCGATTCGGTTTCTTATCGCACGATAAGATGTATTTTCAATTCAGAGTGAGTGAGAGAGAAACCGAATCGATCGATAATTTTGATATCGTAAGGTTCTGAATCGGGGGGCAGTTTTGGAGGAGGAAACAGAAAAATACGAGAGTAAGAATTCGACTGTTTTTTCATAGGTATTATTATCGGTCCAAGCTGCAGTTGTCCCTATCGGGTGTTATGGAATTCTATTCAAGGAGCAGCGCGACGGCAATATTATAATTGTTCCATACCTATTCTCAAAGTTTCCCGTTGACGCCATATCCTCTTAACGGTCCATCTTTTTTTTATTGTGAGATAGGCTTACGCTTGGCGACAATCATGCATAATGGGAAGCAATGATAGCCAGTTCTTGATCTTGCAACATTTTATCTACATATATTGATGTAAGCACAATAATATTGTTAACTTCAAATAGTTCCAAGATCTATTACAATGTAACACAAAATGTTTGAAAATAAACGATTTATTTATTTATTTAATGTTGAGGTCTAGGTTGGAGCGCGCTTACCTAGAAGATGCCTATTCACTCTTACCTTGAAGGTACCTAAGTTCAACCGATTTTGATGACATTTGGTACAGGGATAGGTTTTATCCCGTGGAAGGATATAGGCTACATTTTATCCCGGACAATTAAGGAGTTTCCACGGGAGTCAAAAAGAATTCTTTTTTTTTTATCTTCTACAAGTTAGCCCTTGACTGCAATCTCACCTGATGTTAAGTGATGATGCAGTCTAAGATGGTAGCGGGCTAACGTGTTAGGGGCATGGCAGTTATATTAAACCCATACCCCTATTCGGTTTCTACACGGCATCGTACCGGAACGTTAAATCGCTTGGCGGCACGTCTTTGCCGGTAGGGTAGTAACTAGCCACGGCCGAAGGCTCCCACCAGGCCAGACCAGGGAGAATTCAGAAATTATAAATTCCCAAATTTAGCCTGCCAGGGATCGAACCCGGGACCTCCGCACGTACAACAGCGCTACACGTACACTGCGCCACGGAGGTCGTCAAAATTAAAATTCAAATATTCGTCGTTAAATTCAAATATTAATCCACACGGACGAAGTCGCGGGCATCAGCTAGTGATATAATTAACCTCCAAATTTATTATAACGTAAAATACATGAAAGCGTTATTTTCGGAACAATGGCCGATGATCTCATTCGAAAAATCTAATCCCAGCTATTGTTATTATGATGTGTAGTAACATACTGAAATATAATTGCATCTATAGCAGACTAGCAAAAGCCCGCGACTTTGTCTGCGTGGACTACACAATATTTCCAACCCCTATTTTACCCCCTTAGGTGTTGAATTTTCAAAAATCCTTTCTTAGCGGATGTCAATGTCATAATAGCTATCTGTATGCCATATTCCTAGACTAAGAGATAACTGCACTTTTGGTAACCTGAAAGTCTGATTCAGTGTTAGGTGGATGTAGGGCTCTCCACTGATCACAAAAGTTGCAGTCTGCCTGCATGTGGATGGGCCGGACGGTTTATTGTAACAATAAACCGTCTTTAAGCAGCCATTTCTAGCGAAAGGCCCATCGGTATGCGGACAGACTGGCAGATTTCCCACCAGTGGAGAGCCTAGGCCCCACCAAATACGAAATCAGCCTATATAACTAGCAGCAATTCAGAAATTGCTGAACGTAATTACTTCAAATTTAAATATAATATGTAAACCGATGGCCTCCCGCCGAATATTGCTTAAAAAGTTATAAAAATCTTTATTTCAGGGGGGCTCTCATAGAAGCGAATGCGAAGTAAAATATTTTTTATAGCGTTACATAGGGTTGCGGTATATCATTTTAAAGATAATTAGGAATAGAGTCCAAAAATATATTTTTTTAATTTTTCCCCTAAAATTGACGAAATGGGGGGCTTTCAAAATGGCGATTTTCTAACGTCCAAAGTTGACCTCAGAACTCTCAATTTTCTGAAAGGCTGAGCCTGAAACTTGATTAATTATTTGAATTATATCCTGTACTTGAACAACAAATACTAAAATTAGATAAATATAATAAGGAAACGAAATTATTTATTTTTAATGATGATGATATTTTAACAGAACTTCACAATGATGTCAATAGATGGCGCTCTGTGATACCGCGAGGTCTCAGTTCGGGGCGAACCACTAGTATTATCTTGGTAATATCAAATTGTATCACATTACAGGTCAAATACCTGGGTCAGAGCGATGCGAGGGGACTATGGGGCATCAAGCATACAAGAAAACCCGTCGACCTTATGGTTGCCGCTGCCAAGGCGCTACCACCAGGTTAGTTCCACCAGCCTTACTCACTAACAAAAGGACAAACCAACAAACAATCACACTTTCGCATTCATATTAATTAATATTAGTATGATACTAGTTGACCCGCCAGTGATTTTCGAGTGCGGATTTTGGAAGATCGGTAAGGGGTAGATACTTATCTTATATTATAGGGGTTAGTTATATAGGGGTAGATAAGTGATACTCACAATCGATATACTAGAAACCGCCATAAGCTTGTAACAGCGTCATATCGCGTGGGCAAGGTGCAGAAATCCTTTGTGGGGTCGAGTGTATCGCTTTTATAACATGGTACCAAATGAGTTTCTGGAGTTGCCATTGGATACATATAAAGACTGTGTTAAACAGCAAGTCGAGGTTATTACACTATTGATGATTTTCTCGATGACAAAGTTGCATGGAAGCAACCGGCTTCGCATCCAGCAACCCATAAGTCAGTGTAATACTTGTAACGTACTCGTAACGTATGCATTGTTTATTATATACAACGAGTAACATTTTTCTGTTTATGAAAAGAGCCACTGCTGAGTTTCTTGCCGGTTCTTCTCGGTAGAATCAGCTTTCCGAAGCGGTGGTAGATTCTTACGGCTTATCATAAGTGGCACAAGACGTTGTCCTACGTGAAATAAATAATTTCATTTCATTTCATATCCCATTACGTACCAACCATGCATTGACGACCTCTCTTGCACAGTGTTGAGCGCTGTTGTCTTAACGTGGGAGGTCCCGGGGTCGATCCCCGGCAGGGTCAATTTGGGAATTTATAATTTATAAATTTTCCCTGGTCTGGCTGGCCGGCAAACACATGCTGCCAAGCGATTTAGCGTTCCTGTACGATGCCGTGTAGAAACCGAATAGGGGTATGGGTTTAATACAACTGCCATGCCCTTCAAAGGTTAGTCCGCTACCATCTTATACTGCATCAACACATACCATCAGGTGAGATCGCAGTCAAGGGCTAAGTTGTGGTGGATTTAAAAAAAATATATACACCTTCAAACTAAGGGATTTAAGTTTAATTACGAATGTAGTATATTTATATTTAAGTCCTTTTGTATTCGTAACAACGCGAGCATGTCGGTGACGCGAATCCACAAGTTTACCTCCTACCAAAAAGTGCTCAACGCGGCTAAAGAAGTTTTCACTTCAAAAAGTAGTATCCACCTAGACCATTGGTGGATCCAAGTGAACTCCAGGGTGCTATTCGATCTAAAGAGTGGATCCTAGTAGATTGAGGGTTTATGTGCATTTTTTTTTTTCAAATTTTCAGGTCAAATCCTGCCCATAGTGAAGCTGACAATTACAGTGGACGGCGTTCATCTGGAGACCCTGCACAATGGTCCACATAAGGACGAATTCGAGCACATGGCTGTATTCTTCAACATCCAGTCCATATCATACGGGGTTCAGGATTTGGTGTACACCAGGTAATTAATTTTTTTTTGATCCGACCGTATTTGAAAGAAAGAAAAAAAAATGTTTTTATTCGATCACAATATCACAAACTATCAAATTAATAAATTAACTGAGACCTCGCGGTATCCATAAACCACTTTGAAAGCCCCCCATTTCGTCAATTTTAGGGGGAAAATTAAAAAAAATATATTTTTGGACTCTATTCCTAATTATCTTACCGCAACCATAAGTAACGCTATAAAAATATTTTACTTCGCGTTCGCTTCTATGAGAGCCCCCCTGAAATAAAGATTTTTATAACTTTTTAAGCCATATTCGGCTGGAGCCCATTGGTTTACGTATTGGTTTGGTATTTAAATTTGAAGTAATTACGTTCAGTAATTCAGAAGTTATAAGGCTCTGACAGACGGACGGACGGACGGACGGACAAGTGCAAATTCACTCAAGTAGACTCGGAGACCTTCGCTTCGCTTGGTCAATAAAATATAGCGAAAAGTCGTGTGACCAAATGCTAAGCATTATGCTACAGCAGGCTTGAGATGGGTGAAGTCACGGACGAACTATGAATGTAATATCTCGTCGGACCGTTGCGGCGTGATTGAAGGACAAACCAAAAAAAAAACACACTTTCGCATTGTTAATATATTATATTATGTTAGTACTTATTTACTTCATAATATGATTCAAGATTCAAGATTCAATTCATTTATTCAATATTGGTACACTGTGAGTACACTTATTGACGTTAAAAATTACTTACTTATAAAACATGATGGTGATAATCAGTTACGGTATCTTAAAACTAAAGCTATGATATTTTATGGGGATGCAGGCATGGAGGTAGTATACCTATTGGGCGTAGCTGGTTTCTTTATTCCGCCATAACTTCTAAATGCCTGAATAGATTTGGATCAATGGGATGTATGGGGTATCGTTATAATCCAAACATCCTCCCGAGAGACACTGACAATATTTTTTTTTTTTAAATCAATATGGCAGGAAAGCAGTCGTGTTTTTTTAAAAAATATGTTAACTTGATGTCTCCTTCTGTTTCCAGAGTGTTCTGCATGATCATCGTGAAAGACAACGCTGACGTGAAAGGACTCAACCCATTCGAGTGTCACGCTTTCGTCTGCGAGTCCAGGTATTTCTGGCCTATATTAATAAACTTACTTTACTTACAATCATGCAAATAAAAATATTCTATTCTATTCTATTCTAAACCGACATCAGCTAAGAATAGAGGCCCAATCAGAAAATTGTTATCATTTTTTTAAATTCCACTTCAGGCTAGCTCTTGCCTCCCCCAGCATGGGCTGAGACAATTTTCTCCCCGAGGAAAGGATAAAATTTTTATTCCTAAATAAATAAATAAAAACGCTAAATAACGGTGTACAATTAATAGTCCCCCGAGTCCCCGTGAAATGTCAAACGGGGATAAACTTCTCCTCTCTCCTGTTGCCGTGCTCTGAGGGGTGGATAATTTAATATTATCTCTTGTCAGTGGATAAAATCGGGGGATAAAATTTTTATCTCCGGCCCATGCTAGCCCTGCTAATGGTAGCAGTCAAGATGGTAGGGGTTGGCAATTATATTAAACCCATGGATACTGGAACGCTAAATCGCTTGGTGGTACGTCGTTGCCGGTAGGGTGGTAGGTAACTAGCCACGCCTCCCACCAGACCAGCCCCCCTAGCATGGGCCGAGACAATTTTCTCCCCGAGAAAAGGATAAAATTTTTATTCCTAAATAAATAAATAAAAACGCTAAATAACGTTGGATAAATAGTCCCCCGAGTCCCCGTGAAATGTCAAACGGGGATAAACTTCTCCTCTCTCCTGTTGCCGTGCTCTGAGGGGTGGATAATTTAATATTATCTCTTGTCAGTGGATAAAATCGGGGGATAAAATTTTTATCTCCGGCCCATGCTAGCCCTGCTAATGGTAGCAGTCAAGATGGTAGGGGTTGGCAATTATATTAAACCCATGGATACTGGAACGCTAAATCGCTTGGTGGTACGTCGTTGCCGGTAGGGTGGTAGGTAACTAGCCACGCCTCCCACCAGACCAGCCCCCCTAGCATGGGCCGAGACAATTTTCTCCCCGAGAAAAGGATAAAATTTTTATTCCTAAATAAATAAATAAAAACGCTAAATAACGTTGGATAAATAGTCCCCCGAGTCCCCGTGAAATGTCAAACGGGGATAAACTTCTCTTCTCCACTGTTGCCGTGCTCTAAAGAAGTGGATAAGTTAATTTTATCTCTTGTCAGTGGATAAAATCGGGGGATAAAATTTTTATCTCCGGCCCATGCTAGCCCTGCTGACCAGAGAAAATTCGGAAATTATAATTTCCCAAATTGACCCTGCCGGGAATCGAACCCGGGACCTCCCACTGTAAGAGGTTGTCAAAAAGTCACATAATGGCAGGGGTTTTCTTGGGATAATAATGCGCTGGATTCCCAGGTCCTTCCTCCAGGTACTTATATCCCGTATTCATAAACAAATCGCAGTTAAGGGCTAACATGTAGTGGAATAATCGAGTATATAAATATTATAAATGCGAAAGTTTGGATGGATGTATGGATGTATGGATATTTGTTACTCAATCACGCTCCAACAGCTGAACGGATCGGGTTGAAATTTGGCACAGAGATAAATTATAGTCTGGAATAGCACATAGGCTACTTTTTATCCCGGAAAATTAAAGAGTTCCCGCGGGAACCGAAAAACCTAAATCCACGCGGACGAAGTCGCGGGCATCAGCTAGTATTTAAATAAAGAAATAAATATTTTTTTCAGAAACGCAGCGAGGCGCCTTACGTATTCATTGGCGGCTGCCTTTCAAGACTACTCACGAAGAGTCAAAGAAATGCAGGCCAGTCCGGGTATATATCTTGTCTTACTAATATTACCTATTAAAAAAAGAGCAACTGCTGATTTCTTCTTAGTAGAATCTACTTTCCGAACCGGTGGTAGTCTTGACGTATCATAAATGACACATGTTGTCATTTATCCATACAAATATTATAAATGCGAAAGTCTGTCTGTCTATCTGCTACGCTTTAACGGCCCACCTTTTTAACCGATTTTGATGAAATTTGGTATAGGGGTAGGCTACATCCCGTTGATGATGGTATAGGGGTAGGTTAGGTTACATCCCGGAAAAGTACATAGGCTAGTTTTTATCCCGGAAAATTAACGAGTTCGCGCGGAAATCAAAAAGCCTTAAACCACGCAGACGAAGTCGCGGGAATCGTCTAGTATAGTAGGCAACGTGTTATTTAGAACTAGGGTGTTAACAACTTAACACGCCTACCCCAGACCGGAGACAATTTAAAAATAATAATTTGCCCCTGCCGGGATCTAACCTGTGACCATCCTTATATGACCACAGCGCTCAACACAGCGCCGGAAGCTATCAGAGATGATTAACAATAGACACGAGTACCTAGGTATTGAATGAGTATTAAAAAATCTAAATGCAGTTGGCATTCTTACCACCATTCCACGCAGGCATGATTTGTAACTACTCGTATCCCCCGCGCTAATAATCTCTCTGGTTAAAGGCCGCCGTGGTCGAAATTCGGTCGGGAGGACTTTATTTATTTAGGTTAGGTTAGCTAGCTAGTAGCGAAATGTTTTAATTCTTCCCTCCAGCAATGCTAAGGACAGCGGTTACTTATGTACACATTGATATAAGTTATAATGATAAATTGTAAATGAATTATCTAAAAAGAGCAACCACCGAGTTTCTTGCTGGTTCTTCTCGGTAGGAATGGCATTCCGAACCAGTGGTAGATTCACTTGACGATTCAAAAGTACTTGTAAAAGTTTATTTGAATAAAAAACATTTGAATTTTGAATTTTTAATTTCTTAAAACTAATGTATTTTAACTTGTCTCTTTTCAGAACTAGACGAAAGGCCTCCAAGTCTGAAGAAAAGATTCGCGATCGACCTCAGAACACCAGAAGAAATAGAGGCGGAGCTGGAAACTGAAGCATAACGAACAAATGGACAAAAAATAAAGCAGGAAACATACTTAGCGTATCGTGTTGTGTTGTGATGTATCAGAAGCATATCTGTTTCATAAATTTTTGGCGATTTTTCATTATTAGGGTTCCGTACCTCAAGAGAAAAAAAGGAACCCTTATAGCTGTAAAAAAATCAAGCTTCGTCAACGCAATCAAAAGATAAGGCCGTGTATATGCCGCATATTTTGACACTCGTCAATAAATCAAAACCTTAGATACTTTCCGTTAACCTGGATCATGAAAGGCAGGAAGCAAGGTCTCGCAGCACAAGTTTATGAAAAATCCGAAAATCGATAATTAGGGTTCCGTAAGCCAGTTATATTACAGGTTATTACGTATTGTTATGACATCTTTCTTGTTATTTACTAAAATAATTTATATTGTGTGGTGGTACGGAACATTCCGCGGGAATAACAAAAAACTTAAGCCACGCGGACGAAGTCGCGGGCATCAGCTAGTAGAAAATAAACCTTTTGGAAGGATGCCGTAAGTTGGCAAAAATTTTGACATCCATCCATTTAGCCTGAGTCGTTTAACTTTAGTCAAACGACTTACCGACAATGGCGTGCTTTAGTCCACTGCTAGTTAAAGCACAGGGTAGATAAACCTCCTCATGTGGTTAAAGTTCAAGTCCATTTTTCTAACCGCTAACGTGCAAAGTTAAAAAAATCAAAAAAAAAAAAAAGTCCAAAGAAAAAAATCATTCCATTGTTAAAATAAATATTATATTTTGTAATATTTTTATAGTTTACACGTCTTATGAAAATTAAGTGCTTATCTGTAGATTTATATAAAAAAATCATAAATTATTACAATTACAATACCTACTATTAGAACCAGTGTTTTTTTGTGATTTAATAATTAAGTACCTATTACGAAACTAAAGTATAAAGTACATATATAAGTTTTACTTGAAAATAGTACTTTAATTTAGTACCTACGTTTAATAATACGATTCATGAAACTACGTCAAAATACCTATTTATTATATATTCCTTATCAATTTTATTATATTTACAGACTGTGCTTACAGGTAGAATATTTTAAGTCTGCATATTTTACGGTCTAAATGGGCCCTTTCATAGAAAAAAATTGGGCGTCCAACATGTGGAGTGCGCTCCACACCTGTATAAGCCTGTCCTTGTCCCCGCCATAGCGCTGTCCCGTTTTTCAGACAAGATGGCGTTAGTAAAATATGCCCACATTCTTTGTTTGACAGGGCCCGTCTATCGTTGTATTTTACATATTTTGGAATATCCAACGTCCATTTTTTTTAAAATACTATCCAGGTATTTTGACAAAACCTATTTTTTGTTAATTGTGATTGTAGATGTAGTTAGTATCTAATAATTTTATTTATAATTTATACAAAACATATTACTTTTATTTACTTTGATTTAAGAATTTTCGATGTACCTAAATAAGTTAAAATAAAACTGTTAAATTGAAATTCGTGTTATTTATTCAACATCATACTAATATTATAAATGGGAAAGTGTGTTTGTTTGTTGCTTTGTCCTTCAATCACAACAAAGCAACCGATCGACATGATTTTTTACATGGGTATAGTTGAGAACCTGCTACTTTTTATCCCGGAAAATTAAGGATTTCCCGTGGGAATTGCAAAAACTTATTATTCGCGGATGAAGTCGCGGGCATCAGCTAGTCAAACCTAAAACTAACAGGGGACGTGGGTGATAACGTCTTTTGGAAGATCCTCTATTTAATTTAAATACATAATTACTAAAAAATAATTTATTTTTGACCTAATAAATAAATATATTCCCAATTTGGTGCTAGGAAACCGATTCTTTTAATCTTCTCAACTCTTCTAATACATTTAAGACAAATAAAAATTCTTCTTTACTCTTCTCTACAATTTCTCTATTCTTCTTCAAATAGTTTCTAAAACTTTCTTCTACGCCACGCGATGAACTGTCTTCTATAGAATCCAAAACCTTAGAAAGACTTAGATGTAGGATAATTTTAGCTAGATTTTTCTTATTGCCTTTATTAAGGTAAATAGCCTTGAGATCTTCAAGCCAATTTTGGTTTTTGAATTTGGTTATTAATGATATGTGTTTGATTGCGTCGTGTAACTGAAAAATTAAGAGGTTTTTAGTTTTTTAGTT
This sequence comes from Erebia ligea, assembly GCA_917051295.2. NCBI lineage: Eukaryota > Metazoa > Arthropoda > Insecta > Lepidoptera > Nymphalidae > Erebia > Erebia ligea. The sequence goes on from OU785246.1 coordinate 1,088,466, forward strand.
GAAATGTTATAAATTTTTTCTGACGAATGAACGACGACGAGACAGGAGTTCGAATCCCGGGTCAGGCCATTAGTACGTATTGGGTTTTTCTGACAATAAATTCTTAGTAGTTACTAGCCCGGAGTTAGGAAGTTGGCGGTGTTTCATCCCCGTGCCTCGAAGATCACGTGAAGCTGTTGGTCCCGGTTATAACCGGGACCAACAGCTTGAACTAACATGATAATAGCCGTTTAAGCTCGCCATTGGAGCAGCGTGGTGGGTCTAAGCTCTAATTCTCTCTCTCCTATTAGAGTGGACGTGGGGACGTGGGGACGTTAATGCGGTGGGTGCCCTGCATGAAACTAACTTTGAGATTGTGATAAAAAACCACAACTTACGTCATTCAAATTAAAAAGAAAACTATTTAACACATCTTCAAAATCACTTAACCAGTTATTTTGCTCTTCTGTTACCTCCTCACTTCTCAAAAACGTTGCATAATTCTTCCACAGCTTTATCGGATCCTTGGCTTTAATTTTAGCCTTAGATTTAGGGAGTTTTGAGAGTATTTTCCTTCTTCCTTTCTTCCTTTGCTTCTCTTTGATAATATTTTGTATTTTATTCAAGTTTTTACTTCTCATTTCTTCTTCTAAGGCTGTTTGTGATGATTTAAAAATATATATCGTGTATTTTACCAGTTCCACATCTTTTGAGTGTACATGACCGCCATATTTTAACTGTTTACTGGAATTAAAAAAAATGACATTATTATTGTAATACTGTGGTAACTATTGTGGACTTAGGTTTATATAGTGGGAAACTATAATATTTCGTATTTAGAATATTATACTATGAAAGTAAGGTTTTTTCGAAACATGTAGTTCTTTGCTCACGGTTTTAACCACGTCAAATTGTTTATTGTTTTTTGTAAATTGCAATTTTTTTCTCTTTAGACTAGCGATTGGCTGCAATCAAACTTGCTGACAATTGGGTATTTGACAAATTATAGTCAAATCAGCAACTTTTTTTCAAACGTCAAAACGCGTCCTAAGTATGGGATTTATATGAAATTCTGAAATGTGACGTCATTAAAGTTCGACGCACTTTTTCAATTTAATCGATTGTTTAAAATGGTTATTCAACATAAAAATATCAGGGGACGTGGATATTATGACTTTTGGGAGATCCTCTATTTAATAATCACTAAAAAATAATTTTTTTGAATAGTAGTCAAATACCCATATTGGGTATTTGATAACTATAACTGAGTACTGGGTGGTGCAGTCTAAGGTTTGTCAAGGCTATAATCTTCCTATTGACGGAATTGAAAAGAACACAAAGTTATCACAATATGCTTACATTAAATCCAATAACTTCCTCAAGGCCGCCTGAATATTCACAGTTGTTTTCAACCAATCGTATTTTACTAATTTCTCATTTTTTACTTTTATTGAATCATCTAGCACAACTATCATTGCATGAAAAAAATTTTTGAAAGGTATTTTATCGACTTCTTGTATAATCGATTTACTATGATTTTCTATCCCTAAATTTTGGACTTCTGGTATATTTTCCAAATCTAATTGAAGATAAAGTGGGTTCGGTGTCAGTGCTTTAATATTTGTATTGATTTTATGTTTAACTTCAGACTTATTTAATCTAAATAATTCATTTTTAGTATCTTTCACTGGATTAGCTCTATGGAAATAATTATCCATAAATATTTTAAGTTTTTTAGGTTTTGTGCCATTTCTGATAAATTGATTCGCTTTTCGGATTAGTCTTTCGTTTACTTGAGGTACATAGCCAAATTTTTTTTGAAGGTACAAAATATTTCTTACAGCTCTAACATGGTCTTTTATAGTATCACTTTTGTGTATGGTTGATATGGGATGACCGTCTTCATTGGAATCTGGAATATATTTTTTAGTTTTTTCTATAATATTATTATTATAATTTTGACTCCTGTACTTCTTCCCTCTTCTCAAAATTCGACCAAAATAATAATCCAAATCAGCATAATCATTTGGATTGTCATAAAGTTTCTTTTTTAACCAATTATGCGTGACTGTTTTCATAAATATATTATGTTTTGGTTTTGAATTTTTGCTTGTCTGTTTTTTGTTTTTATCGTAGCTTGTCCTTTTTTTATCAATGCTATATCCTGAGAAAAGGTTTCTTGCTGATACTAAATTAATGGGGATTGAATCTTCGTCTTTAATACTTTTTGAGGTAACTTTGTTATTAAAATCTTCTGTATTAGGCCCAAATTTGTTATAAGGTCTATAGAATGCGTTTTCCGGTGCATAGTTATAAACAGGCACGTATAAAGGATGTCCGTTTTGTAGTGGCTTGTTAGTTATCATGAAATGTGGTTGATTGTGATCTGTAAAAATAATGTATCATACTATAATTTATAAACAAAAAGTTTTTGGAAATATCACCTTCGCGGGTGCCAAGTATCATTTCTTAACATCACTAACTTTAATGTGAAACAAGGTTAATAAAATTTATTTTTAGCTGTTTCAATATGTTGTACTATTGAATGACAGTTATTTGGTATTTTTAGCGTGCACATTCGCATCGTTCTAACTTATATTATGAGAAAAAGAAAAAAAAAATTTAGTCTACTTAGTACTTACCAACTTCAAAAACTTCGTATGCGCTTCCTTTTTTAGAATCTTCATCATGATTTTGTTTAGGTTCGTTTTCTGCAATTTGTGACATTTCTGAATTGTCCAGTCGTGCTCTTAACATTGTTTTATAATTATCTATTTTTTCTAAAGAGTTAGCTTTTTGTGTATTATGTTCTACAGATTTAAGATCTACAATATCTTTCGATGTCGATATATTTTCACTTTTGATATCACCTAATTTATCCACATCACTAGATTCAAATTTAACATCAGTTATAATTTCACTAACTGGTTCACTACGTGAAGTTTTTTCTATGGTATGACTTTCTGCTGTCAACATCTCTGTTTCAGTTTTTACATTTTTATCTTGCTCAATGGAATCGGCAATACTCCTTGAAAAATTACCTGTCGCTTTATATGAATCTGAATAAGTAACGTTGCTTATTTCAGTATCCGACCTTTCATTGTTACTCGTTTTTGTGACGGCAGATATGCTTGTGGTAATAGTTTCTTTATTCGGTACTGTAACATCATAGCTCGCCGTGTTATATACTGTAGTTGTTTCTTCTTTCTTATCTTCCTCCTTCTCTTCACTAAAGTTATCATATATTTTTTGTGTAGAAACCCAATTATCTTCATTGTTTGCCGTTCTAACCATGACCTCCTCAGAAACTGTTGTCGGTAAAGGCGTTGTCTCTCCATCACTAATATTATAATCAGCTGATGTTGAGCTTTCATTTGAATTCGGTTCAAAGTCTATCATTGCAGCTGTTGTCCCAAGTTTTAACTTATTATGAAAATATTTTCTTAAATTTACTGAGCTTTTAATTTTATCACTTTCTAAAGCAGTATCAGCTATTATTAAATTACTTGAATTTCCTGAATCACTTACAAAAGCTACACTTTCTTCATTGTTATGATTTTTTTCTTGTTCTTTTGATAAGGTTAAAATAATTTCTTCACCTTTTCTAGTCAAATTACTTTCTTGTGCTGCTTCCAACTTGCTGTCTTCTTTTAACGGTGTAACCAGGGCTTCATTATCAACTCGAACAAAATCATTCTCAAATTGGTCATAAACAGTTTTCACAGGAATAGCATCATATGTTATATCAGGGGTTGTTTCTTTATCAAACTCATTATTACCATTTGTCCTTTTCTGTCTTTTTTCTTCACGTAGAGTCAAATCAATATTTTCTTCCTTATCACCTGTATTTGAATGAATTTCACCATCGCTATGTTCATTTTTAATATCATTATTTATTTCAATGCGATCGTTTGTATCGCCTTCTTTACTTTCGGATCGTCTCTTTTCTTTTTTTAAATTATCTGACTCTTCTTCTAAAATCTCTTGAACAAAAGCACCGTGAGTGTCTAGTTGGTCATCTGTTATGTCAGCATGTGATTCATTTGGAGTATCATCACTCTTAATTCCTTCTAGAATTCTTCTTGCAATCCTATTCAAGAACTCTTGTTTTTCCTCTTCGGGTAGTAAATCTATATATTTTTCGTTACTTTCTTCATCGTTTGCTATCACATTTTTACATACTAGGATCAAAAATAATATTCTATTCATTTTTTTATGTCAAATTTTACGACATATTGTTAAATTTAGCATGTTTGCAAGAATATGGAACTAAAAATACTGATTCAAAATGATTAATGTAATACTAATCATGCGAAGAAAAGCTAATTTGATTTTGCAATAAAAAGGAAAATTAATTAACCGATAAGATGCAAGTATAAAGACGTAACTCGATTTACTTCGGAGATAATGGGGTTATAAAAAGTATATTTTCAATTATTGGATAAAATTAAATTTCACCTCACCGATTAGAATTTGGCTGCATCTATTATCTATTTTATTCGATAAGTATTCTAAAAGATCATCCCCATCTTACATCTACAATCTTCTATGGAATCAATCTACAGTATTTCATGTTTTTTCATAGTTTTAATTCAAGATTTTTAAACACTTCGCCTAATAACATTTTCACAGCACTTTTATTCATTATCTGGGTCGACAAAAATAAAAAAATGACAAATTTTATCCTTTTATTAGGTATCGTCATGATAACTTATAATAACTCCTATAATTAAAAACTATTTACACACATAATCCTTTTAAACAGGCTGGCAATCATTTACAATTATTAGAATTCTAAGATAATTATGCAATTTTATATTTCATAGACCCTCTCCATATTTTTCTTCCCTTCCTTTTACTACTTCTTTCTGAACCTAATCTTGAGTCTTCAAATTCATCCTTATTTTCTGGTGGATTAGGATTATTTTCACTTGTCTCAGCTATTACTTCAGGATAGAACTGGACTGGCTCTATTTTCATTTCTGATGCTTCTGTTTTGATTTGAGGATAAAATTCGGGAGTATCTACAGTCTTTAATACAGGTTTAGTTTCGCTTGTCTCAATGAGTACTTCAGGTTGTTTGTATTGGGCTGTCTCTGCTTTAACTTCAGGGTAATATTGTGTCATTGCAATTTTTGTTTCCTTTTCTGATTCAACATCAACAGGCATTTCATCCAATTCTTCAACCATACCCATCTGTTCCTCTGCCTCTTTCAATAAAGCATCCATTATTATGTTTTGTTTCTTACGATTTTGGTTACGATTTTGTTTTTTTGTGTTAACATTCTCCTTAATTGGTATATTTTCCGTTTGTTTGTTGATATTTGTATCTAAATCTTCTTTGTTCACATCTGGATCTGCTATTTTTCCGATTTCCATGTTCAGATCGTAGAAACTTGGTGATTCTTCGCATGGAATAGCATCTCTGGGCCTTGTACATACTAACACCTCCTGTAAAAGTAAGGAAAGAGTTAATACTAATCAAAAATGTTCTTATACGACAAACGTAACGTACTATTTCATGGGCTAGCTAGCCCAAGTCTACGATCTCAACTGGATGATGATGATGCAGCCTAAGATGCAGCTAACCCGATAGGGGTATGGCAATTATATTAAGCCCGATTGCTACACGGCAGAACGCTAAATCGCTTGGATGTCTTTGCCGGTAGGGTGGTAACTGGCTACGGCCGACAACAGACACCATACACCAGATTATAAATTCCCAAAAGACCCTGCCGGGAATCCAACCCGGGACATCCCAGGATAAGACAACAGCGCTCAACACTGCACCAGGGAGAAGGCTGTTTTGCATGTGCTTTTTTATGAACTCTATTTATACTTTGGACGGGACAACGTCTGTCTTCTTCTTAGCTTCTTCTGTCGTCTTCTCAGCAGAATCTGCTGTCCGAAACGGTGTTCAAAACACGACGTAACATAAGAGACACCTGTATGCCCTACATGTTTAAACTAATATTATAAAGAGGAAAGATTTGTTTGTTTGTTTGTTTGTAATGGATAAACTCAAAAACTACTCAACCGATTTTAAAAATTCTTTCACCTATAGAAAGCTATTTTATCAGCGAGTAGCATAGGCTATTTTTGATTTTCAAAAAATTAGAGATCCTTACGTAAATTGCAATAATGTGAACTAAGTCGGAAAAAATCGTCTCTTCTGAGAGCTTACGTGGCGTGCGCTGCGTAAATAGATAAAGTTACACGAAAACAATGTATGGTGGAATTGTTCCTCTCAAAAAGTTCTAAAAAAATCCGCAATAGCATATATTATCTATCTTTTAAGGTCCACTCACAATAACCATTTTTATGAAAATCAAATTTGGTAAGAGCGGGACATACAATGTAAGTAAGTAAGTAAGTAAAAACACTTTATTACCCACAAACAAATAACAAAACAGATGTAAAACGAATCTATAATTAATAATGTAAAACCTGCCCACTGCCCACTGCCCTTTGGCTATATTGGGTATAGACTATTATGATTATTAGTGCAACCCGACCGAAGCCGGGGCGGATCGTTATAAATAAATTGAGTTTATGGGTACTACCTGGTTGAATACGGTCTCCTTGGGGCAGATGAAGCTGTATTTGTAGGTGACGTTTCGTCCAGACGCCAGCTGAACGGGAAGACACACGTGGAAGAGCTGACACTCGTTATCAACGTCCGCGTAGTAACCGTACGTGCGGTTCTCACAACTGAAAGATATAAAAAGGGCTTTTATGTTTTTACTAGATGATGCCCACGACTTCGTCCACGTGGTTTAAGTTTTTTTTGATTCCCGCAGGAACTCCTTGATATTCCGGGATAAAAAGCAGCCTATGTCACTCTCCAGTCAACTATACTCATGCCAAAAATCACGTCGATCCGTTGCTCCGTTGCGGCGTGATTGAAGGACAAACCAACAAACCAATAAACAAACACACTTTCGCATTTATAATATTAGTATGATTTTATCCACTACAAGTTACCCCTTGACTAATAGCGGGCTAACTTGTTGTATGGTAGTTACATAAATTCTTCCTTTAGAAATCAGAATCTTATTTCCGAACCGCTGGTAGAATCACGACATTGCACAGTTGCACAAGTTGTCCTACGTGGAATAAATCATTTCATTTCAAAATAATAAGCTTACCTGAAAGTATCTGTGATATTTTCTCTGATAGATGTTGCATTTGCTGGTAAATTTAAAGATTCGGCTGCTGTCTGGTTCACCATTTCCTAGGAAAAAAAAAGTTTTTTCATGCTTTAGTTTTTGGCAAAATTAACCATTAAATACTACTTCAAAATTCGCGACTTCGTCCGCGTGGATTAAGGTTTTTCGGTTCCCGCGGGAACTCTTTAATTTTCCGGGATAAAAAGTAGCCTATGTGCTATTCCAGACTATAATCTATCTCTGTGCCAAATTTCATCCAGATCCGTTCAGCCGTTGGAGCGTGATTGAGTAACAAACATCCATACATCCATACATCCATCCAAACTTTCGCATTTATAATATTTATACTAGCTGATGCCCGCGACTTCGTCCGTGTGGATTAAGGTTTTTCGATTCCCGCGGGAACTCTTTAATTTTCCGGGATAAAAAGTAGCCTATGTGCTATTCCAGACTATAATCTATCTCTGTGCCAAATTTCATCCAGATCCGTTCACCCGTTGGAGCGTGATTGAGTAACAAACATCCATACATCCATACATCCATCCAAACTTTCGCATTCATAATATTTATTTGATTTGATTAAAAAAAAGTTATCGCTTACCCTTAACATTTTCAAAACGGAATTACTTTGCACCTCCAGTTCAATTTCATCACCAAACGCATAAATTGTCAATATAGCAAATAATATACTTCTTAATAATATCGATGCCATTTTAAATTTTATTATGTATCTTAAATATTTGGATCACAGTTTACCTGAAAATAAAAAAAAAGTAATTAAGTATAACAAGAACTTTCAATTTATATGATAAAAATTTATAGCTCTACAATAAATTAATGAACAAGATGGTAATACCTAAATGTAAAAATAAAATTTATTAGTGCAGATATTAGAAAATATGAAGTCATGGTTCTTATTCGGATTTTGGTAGATTGATCCTCTAGATGCAATTAATATTTTTTTAAAGTATAAAGAGATCGTAAGTTTGATTTCCAATTTTAGGACTTTAAAAAATTAATACCCTTAAAACCAACAAAATCTAATATTATTTAATGAAAATAGATGTACTTAGATAGGAATCACTAAATACTAAAAAAAAAAAAAATAACATTATGAAGTATTCAAATAATATTTTAAATTAAATTAAATTACCTGAATATTAAAATACAATAAACTTACCAAAAGTACCAAGTCCAAATAACTTCACTTAACACAAGATAAAAAAAAACAAATTACTCAAATTAGTTGAAAAAATTTAAATAAATAACTGTTAAAAATATTCAAAAATCACACGTATGTACTTTTGATGTTCACGGTTTCGCAAAATACATAAGAATGCGAAAATTCTCATTCCATCTCTGTCTTATATAAACGTCCCGGGGTCCGCGTTATTTATTCGCGGAATTTCGAATAAGGATTTGGTAGAGACAGCAAAAAAAAAACATTAAAAGCTTCCTGAAAAAAATTCACTGAAGATGACGAATTCCCTAACGAAGGTCTAGAGGAAGGTTCCAAGTTCCTTCCCGGGCAGAGTCAATTAAGAAATTTATGATTTCTGAATTTCCTCTGGTCTGAAAGAAAGAAGAAAGAAAGAAAAAACATTTATTTCCAATGTTGCCACACATGCCTTTACCTCAAGGGTATGCTACCCCGGCGCCTCCATCACCACCGCCAACAGCAATAAGCTAAACTACCAAGGTGACAGAAGCGCCGGGACAACAGGAGTCATGTGTGGCACAACCTGAAAAAAGGCCCCAACTCAGCATAATGCTGCATTATTTGAATATGCACAAGGGCAATATAAAAACCATGCACCGCTGATTTTCAGCCGGGGCCCTATTGCAGGCGACGCCACGGACCCATAGATCTATACTTATAATAAAACTGTAACAGGTCCAATTCTGTACATTGAAGATATTTTGAAATTTTTTTTGGAGGGCACTCATTATTCGATACTGAAGCCAAATCTGTAATTTTTTTCATTTTTGTCTGTCTGTCTGTATCTTGGCCGCGCATCACGCCGAAACTACTGAATGAATTCAAACGAAACTTGGCACGATTTGAGCCCATACTACGAGGTAGGACATTACATTACTTTTTATCCCGAAATTCTACCCCCGAAGGGGTGAAATAGGGGTTGAAAGTTGGTATGAAAGTCCTTCGTTTCTCAAGATGTTTTACAAGTTATATCAACGAAACTTTTTATTTTGGCTTACGGTAAAAAATAAAGAAGTACGTGTGTCACAGTTTTTCAAAATTCCACCCCTAAGGGGGTGAAATAGGGGGTGAAAGTTTGTATGAAAGTCCGTCATTTCTCAAGTTATATCAATGAAACTTGGTATACAAGCTACCGGTTAAATATGAAGAAATACGTGTTTCACAGTTTTCGTAAATTTTACCCCCGAAGGGGTGAAATAGTGGTTGAAAGTTTGTATGAAAGTCCTTCATTTCTCAAGTTATATCCATGAAACTTGGTATATGAGCAGCGGGTTAGAAATGAGAACATGCGTGTTTCACAGTTTTTCAAAATCCCACCCCCAAAGGGGTGAAATAGAGGTTGAAAGTTTGTATAAAAGTCCGTCATTTCTCAAGTTATTTCGATGAAACTTGGTATATCCACGCGGACGAAGTCGCGGGCATCAGCTAGTAAATAATAAAACTAGCACTAATCTGGTAGAAAGGCTTTAGCCGCCGCCAAGCGATCTAGGGTTCCGGTACCATGCCGGCAGATATACCGATTAGGGGTAAAGGATTAGAAGAAAAAGAAAGAAGAAAGAAAAATCATTTATTCATCTTGTGCCTCGTACATAAAATCAAACTTTAAAATTAAGCCATGGCTTTTGCACCCACATGGCACAAGATGAAAATAGGCCCCGACTCAGCATTAATGCTGCAGGTTTTGAGAGCAAAACCTGAGCGCTGGTATTCTGCCGGATTAATATAAGTGCCATTCTCCTAAATGGTTAGCCCGATCTTAGACTGCATATGATCACTTACCACCAGATGAGATCGTAGCTAAGGGCTAACTTGTAGTGCATTGTCAATTTGTTATCATTATCTAAAACCTATCACACTTTTCAAGCGAGAAGCATTCGCAAAAATATTCCAAAAAAACTCTATAACCTATGATTGACCTCACTAACCTAAATTAGTCACCTTAATTTAAAACAAATACTCGCCTACTTTTAGGTATAATATTAGGATGGATATTTATTAAAATATTGCTTAAAATTTTCGATTAAAAAACCTGTATTAAAAAAGAAAAAAATCATCAATATTACTTTATAATATGCTGTCTGTACTAAGCTATGGCTGGCCCGCGAAAGATGTGATCAGAAACACTAATGTCATCAAATTCGGGAATCGCACAAACAACCTTGACTCTCGGCTTAAAATTATCTATTGGTGCCATCTTTTGCCGATTCACTTGTGGTTGGCTCACTAGAAATGAATCATTTTACCGGAAAATCGGAAAATTAATTTTTCTCTAATCAGAAAACAAACAGACCTTGTATCCATCCATCCATCCATCTATCAGCTTGTATAAAATATGCATCCACTGCTGGATATAGGCATTTTCGAGAGCGCGCCACCAAACACGGTCCTCTGTTTTCCCCATCCACTCGCTTCCCGCCACCTTCTTCAGGTCATCGGACCAGCGAGCTTGAGGTCGTCCTACGCCGCCTCCACTCCAGAAAACTTCTACCCCAACGGCCAACGATTCGACGACACTATTAATCAAAGCTATGTCGTATACTAATATTGTAAACGCGAAACTTTGAAAATGAAAATGAAAATGAATTAATTTATTGGTAAAAATATTCGTCGTTTCACAATTTTGCCGGGAACCCTGAAGTAAGTTTGATAAAACCTGTATCTCGGGGACCCCGCTCTTCCTCCTCGGTAGTGTGGTATAGCAATAATATTTTTAACAATCAAAAGTTCATTTTAAAATTAATAAAAATAAAAATACAAAATAGTATGCATTGTTCTGTACGAGTGGTTGAGTGTGTGTGTGTGTGTGTGTTTGGATGAAGTAGTCAAAGTTTGGATGGATGGACGGATGTTTGTTACTCTGATTACCCTAGATCAGCTGAACGGATCTGTATGGAATTTGGCACAGAAATAGATTACAGTCTGGAATAACACATAGCCTACTTTTTATCCCGGAAAATTGAGGAGTTCTTGCGGGAACTAAAAAACCGGCCAAGTGCGAGTCGGACTCGCGCACCGAGGGTTCCGTACAAACCTGTAGTAAGTTTTACGATTTATGACGTATTAAAAATAAAAATTACGTTTGTTGTATGGGAGCCCCCCTTTAATATTTACTTTATTGATATTTAATTATTTATTTTGAAAGGTAATATACGGTTAATATTCTGTGAAAATTTGAACCGTCTACCTGTTACCGTTTTTAATATTGAGCAAAAAAATACGAAAAAAACATGTTTATTGTATGGGGACCCCCCTTAATATATATATTTTTTTTAATTTTAATATATATATTAAGGGGGGTCCCCATACAATAAACGTGTTTTTTTCGAATACATCATTTGTGAAAATTTGAGCTTTCTAGCTACCACGGTTTAGGAGATACAGCCTGAAGACAGACAGACAGACAGCGGAGTCTTAGTAATAGGGTCCCGTTTTTACCCTTTGGGTACGGAATCCTAAAAACCTCCACGCGGACGAGGTCGCGGGCATCAGCTAGTCCTTTAGTAGGTAGAACTAAAAATCTACGATCAATGAACTTACATTGAATCATTTAGAGCTATGCGAACGTGACGTGAAAAGTAAATAATGGATAATTGCTGCAAATATTTGCCCCAATAGGCCAAAAAACCTATAAAAGTACCGATCGATCTCAATGGGGGCTATCGCGCGTGAATTTGCCGCTAGGGGCGCTTGTGTCGCGTGAGGTCCATTATCATTCCCTTTTCACTGGTTTTGGCGGGTTTCGTGACATAAAATATAATTTCTTTATTTTAACTGTTGAAAAGTGATCTCCTTCGTGAAATTATCGCAAATATGGATTATTTGGCGATGAATGTGAACGCTTTTAAAGCGGAATTAAGAAAAAGAGGCGCAAAAATAAGCGGCCTCAAAGAGTAGCTAATTCAGAGTTAGTTTGTACAAACTTATTTTTTGCCTCTATCTAGTGGTTATCATGTTCAACTGCGGCCGACGAGGTCCCGGGTTCGAGTCCCGGGTCGGGCCATAATTAAGTATTGGGTTTTTCTGTCTAGAAATTCTCAGTACTAGCCCGGAGTTAGGAAGTTGGCGGTGTTCCACCCCCGTTCCTCGGAGAGCACGTTAAGCCGTCGGTCCCGGTTATTATCACTAACATGATAATAGTCGTTAAAGCCCGCCAACCCGCATTGGAGCAGCGTGGTGGGTCTAAGCTCCCACTCTCCTATGTGTATACCTATTTATCCTTCCCTTTCCCTTTAAAACACACTGCTATACAAATAAATATTAAATACTAGCTGATGCCCGCGACTTCGTCCGCGTGGATTGAGGTTTTTCGGTTCCCGCAGGAACTCTTTAATTTTCCGGGATAAAAAGTAGCCTTAGTGCTATTCCAGACTATAATCTATCTCTGTGCCAAATTTCATCCAGATCCATTCAGCCGTTGGAGCGTGATTGAGTAACCAACATCCATACATCCACACATCCATACATCCATACATCCATACATCCATACATCCATACATCCATCCAAACTTTCGCATTTATAATATTTATTTGATAGTAAATCCATACAATGGATATGATACTGAAAGATGGTTGAGTTGTTAGTTGAAACACTTAAACACGGTAGATACTAGATTAAGCATACTAAAATTCTACATCAAATTTTCTAGCAATAACAGATATCATTAATTATGTATGATAAAAAGCAGTTATTTTAGGTATAATATCTTCTGAAATAAGCTTATCATTTCTATTTACATAAATTCTCTTTTCATCTTTATTTGTCCAAACAAAAAAATCACAATAGTTATGTAGGTAAGTACTTTCTTTTAGTACTTACAAGCAACTGTGTCTGAATTTGAAAATAGTAGAGGCTACTTTCTTTCAAGCAATATTCATTATTGATCATTTCTATGTGCTTATAATTATCCACACTGATAAACTCATATCTTATAGAGAAAGGACATTTCACTTCCAATACGGTTAGTTCTCCAATTAATCCTTCTGGAGAACTTTTCCGAACAAAACGGAACTGCACAACATTGCGGCATAGCTATACTCGATAATATGATGATAGTTATAAATTAATAAACTTAATGAGATTAAAAGATTAAGATTTAAAACTTTGTTTCGGCGCCGATCTTATAAAGTCGCCTTTGACAGCTATACCTCTGGACCTTAGTCAACAGTGGCGCCAACTGGTGAGCAAAGAAACGATAGTCCCCATTGTAGCGTTTAGCATATAGGTAGCTATTTAGTGTTATTCTTCAAATTCTATAAATGTTTTTTATTCAAATAGAATTTTACAATAGGGATGATGCTTATATATCAAAAATAAATTTTTCATCATACCTATTCGAAAAACGCATATTGCCTTCAGAGGATAGCGGGAGCAAAGTGTAACTTGTAGGCCCATGGGACTTTTCATTTCTCTCTTCTGATTGGTCCGAAGTCACGTCATCAATTTGTTGATCGAATATACGACTTTGCATTTCTCTGTTCTGATTGGTCCGAAGTCACGTGATCAATTTGTTGATCTGATATACGTCTTTACATTTTATTTAAACTTTAAATATACGTCTAAATAATGTCTATACAATTACATAGAAGGTTGATAGGAGTATCTTCTGATTGGTGCTTAAACGTATAGGTAATGTCCATACATAGTAGGTTGATACTCATAGTAGGTTGATACTCCTAGCTTTTTCTCATACGTAATGATGAAAAATAGTGTGTGTCACTCGGGGCCAAATTTTTTGTTCTCAGGCGGCGTATATTGAATTCCTCGCTACGTTCAGAATTCTACTTTAGAACCCCTCGCTACGCTCGGGATTCTACTATAGAATCCTTCACTTCGCTATGAATTCAAAATAGCGCCCTCGGGAAACAAAAATTTTCTTTGGCCCCATGTAACACAAATAACTAATTTCTATCTGATTATTATTTAAGAGGGTCTTCCAAAAGACCTAACATTCACATCCTCGGTTAGTTTTAAGTTTGATAACCATTTTAAAAAAAAAAGTGCGTTGAAATTTGATGACGTGACAACTGTGAATTTCATACACCTTCCATACTAGAAGTGCGTTTTTAAGTTTGATAAAGAGTTGCTGATTTGATTGAGTTGTCATCATCCCTATTGCTTTTGAGTCGCCAAATGAATCTACCAATAGTTCGGAATGCCTATACCAAGAAGAGCCAGCAAGAAACTCGGCGGTTGCTCTTTAAAAATCCATACCTACTATAATATTATAAATGCGAAAGTGTGTCTGTCTGTCCATCTGTCTGTCTGTCTGTATGTTTGCTACGCTTTTACGGCCCATCTGCTCAACCGATTTTGATGAAATTTGGTGTAGGGATAGATTGTATCCCGGGAAGGGACATAGGCCTTTTTATCCCGGAAAATTAAAAAGTTCCCGCGGGAGTCAAAAAATCTTAATTCACGCGGATGAAGTCGCGGGAATCATCTAGTTTACAATAATAATAAAACTGTAGGCTTATGGACCCAGATGCCATTACCCTGTATTAAGCTGCGCGGTACTGAAGTAACAGCTGTCAGTAAATTCAAATACTTAGGCCGGTACTTCACATCGGATTTGGACCATCAAGAGGAGATCAAATGTAGAATTGGACAAGCTAAGTCGGCATTTTACAAAATGTCCAAAGTACTTTGTGACCCCAAAATCCCAGTCCCAACTAGACTTCGCGTTCTCAGGTGTTATGTTTGGTCCACTCTTCTATATGGATGCGAAACATGGGTTTTGAAGAAGGAAATCTGTCGACGGTTGCAAGCGTTTGAGATGTGGGCATTACGAAGAATGTTTAAAATATCATGGCGAGACTTCATCTCAAACGCTCAAGTACTGCAAAAAGCAAAATGCAAACGACTGCTTATGACCACCGTCGTACGAAGGAAGGTTGCATTTTTCGGGCACCTGCAACGAGGATCCCTCTTTGAATTTCCACGGTTGATCCTCGAAGGCAAGATAGCTGGAAAAAGGGCACCAGGGCGACCAAGAAGGAAGTGGTTCGACGACATAGGGGAGTGGACTCGACATAAGTATGCAGAAGTAAAGAGGATAGCACGTGACCGCAAAAGTTTTCTCCGACTGACCGCCGAGCTTCAGTTTGAAGATGGCACCACATGATGATGATGATGAGGCTTATGGAACCGCAGTCCAACCAACTCCAAGCATAGCTGTAGCGCTTCATAAACATTTCTTCAGAAGCTTCTAACGTAAAACTTAAAGCGAAAAAGTGGTCTGCTTGACAGTTCAAATCCTGGACGGCTCAGGCTGAAATTAAAAAAAATTTGACCTGACCACCTTTAAAAAAAAATTATAATACAAATCGTACCTATACATATAGCTTTTATGACGTAGGCATCTGCTAAGAAAGGATTTTTGAAACGCAACCCTTGAGGGGGTAAAATGAGGGCTTGAAATTGTCTATGAAAATCGAACTAAACGTGAGCGAAGCTGGGGGCGAAAGCTAGTATATATATATGAAAGTACTAGCTGATGCCCGCGACTACGTCCGCGTGGATTGAGGTTTTTTGGTTCCCGCGGGAAATGCTTAGTTTTCCGGGATAAAAAGTAGCCTATGTGTTATTCCAGACTATAATCTATCTCTGTGCCAAATTTCATCCAGATCCGTTCAGCCGTTCGGGCGTGATTGAGTAACAAACATCCATCCATACATCCATCCAAACTTTCGCATTTATAATATTTTTTTTTTTTATGAGTTTGATCTGTCATAACTTATGACTTTTTTTTTAATTTTTTTATTTATTAGGTATTGTAATATTCTTTGTAAATATGTCTAATACATTTTATTTAAAATATTAAAAACTAAATTAAATCTAAATTAAAAAAAAAAAAAAAAAACCTAATCTAAAAGACCGCTACCAGTTGGCAGCGTGCCCAGAATGCTGGCAGCATTGCCGCGTTGAATAGTTAAAATAAATAATATAAATATTATTAATAAATTATATTGATATATACTATAGTAGCATAAATAAAATGAAAGTCCTGTTATGAGCTACCATGTTATTTACGTCATTTTACTCGTCTGTCTCTTCAGGTTAATCTCCAAAACCGATTGCCATCTAGTAACTGTACTAAGGTCGCTAACTGTACTTCAGAGTAAGCCAAAATATTTTCGCGCACCTGACTTGAATCGTCGTGTAGCGATTTTGATAAGGCTGTGTATTCGTGTTTAAGAATGTTTGGTTCCGTACACGTATTTTTAATTTTCCTACCTCCACTTTTCTTGTACCTGACGAAATATCTTGTTGACGAATTATTGTCTTTTCTTGTTGTTTTTTTTTGACGACCTCCGTGGCGCGGTGTGTAGCGCTGTTGCCTTAACGTGCGGAGGTCCCGGGTTCGATCCCCGGCAGGGTCAATTTGGGGATTTATAATTTCTGAATTTTCCCTGGTCTGGCCTGGTGGGAGGCTTCGGCCGTGGCTAGTTACCACCCTACCGGGAAAGACGTGCCGCCAAGCGATTTAGTGTTCCGGTACGATGCCGTGTAGAAACCGAATAGGGGTATGGGTTTAATAAGTATAACTGCCATGCCTATAACAGGTTAGCCCGCTACCATTTTAGACTGCATCATCACTTTCCATCAGGTGAGATCGCAGTCAAGGGCTAACTTGTAGTGAATAAAAAAAAAAAACCTTTCCTTTTGGTCCAAGAGCTAGCGACGAATTTCGGGAAAATCCTTTTGGCAAGCTGAAATTGTGAAAAAATAAAATTTCTTCAATTGGCGAATCCAGTGCTGCCAGTCTGGTAGAGCGTTTGCGGTTATTTCATATGTCGTACTCATTTGAAAACTTTATTCGCGTCTGGGAATTGTTTAAAACCACAAAATTTGCCTGGAGATTGGCAGGTATTATTGAAATTACTCAATAAATATGTGATTAAAATTTCAGATTGCCAAAAGTATATTTTTTGGCAATTTAAATAAAATATTTTTGAAGAGGTCTGGTTATTCTTTATAACCGACAAAACGTCTGGGTTTTTTTTCCAATCCGTTAAGTACTCGGTAGTATAAGTATTCTCAATTAAGTAGTCGGTCAAGCGTAAGCCTATAATGAATAAAAAAATCAGCCCATTAATGTCCCACTGCTGGGCCCCCTCCCTCTCTCCTATGAAAATGAAGGCCTATCCTTCACTCTCATAGGAGAGAGGGAATTAGAGCTTACACCCACCACGCTGCTCCAATGCGGCTTGGGGGGGCTTTAACGGCTTTATCGTGTTAGTGATAATAACCGGGACCGACGGCTTAACGTACTCTCCGAGGCACGGGGGTGAAACGCCGCCAACTTTCTAACTCCGGGCTAGTACTGAGAATTATTTCTAGTAAGAAAACCCCAATACTTATGGTACGGGACTCGAACCCGGGACCTCGTCGGCCGCAGTCGTGTACCTACAGAATCCTAAAATTCAGACATAATAGATACCATCATGTGACCAAACTATGACTTCACTACAACAGCTCGACTAAACAACAAATGAATGGAGAAGAATTTTCTCCGAAACTTTAAGAGAAAATTCGGATTTCGAAAATTGCGTAGCACTGAAACATAAATTGGACTTTTATAAAGCACTGGGGTGAACAAAAATCACGAAAGTTATGTTTAGCAGATTGCTTCAATCTCCATGGCTGCCAATTGTGACTCCTTAGCAACTGCATCAATCATTGTTGTCTCAATTGTTTTGATTGGCTGAATTTTTGGTACCTATTCTACTGGGACAATGGATTTTATAGTCAATAGCGAAAGAGTATAGAAAGTAGCCAATCACAGTTGATTGGCTTCACTATAGCAAACATTTAAAATGTACGTAAAGTATGTATATTATTTAGTTTTGTATATAATATTATAGTCTCTTGTCGTTTCTGTACCTGTTATGCATCTCTATACATCAATTATATTGTTCTCACACCTAGGGCATCTGGAAGAAATCCACATTTGTAGCGATAAGATGTCCTTGTACACGTCCTTTCTATATTTAAGTTTAGTTTTAATTTGTATTTTGTACAGAATAAATAAATAAATAAAAGGAGCCATGAATTAAAAATTATAGTCTAACAGACTCTATGCAAGAATTATGTGATTATAATAAGTAAATAAGTGTTATAATCATTCAGAAGAGATTGTTTTATACTGCAGCCGTGTTATTTTTGTATTTTTCAACGCAAAAGATCATAAATGTGTTTATTTATGGCGCAAAGCGACTCTACACCACACCTGTTCCATAGACAAAAGGTAAGTAACCGCGTGCGAATCAAAAATAATCGCAATATATACAAGTTACAGTGTTACAACTCTATTTGCAATCGTGATTTGAATTTGTCGCGTAAATATTTAAAATATTCAATGAATAAGTTTTCTACGGCTTAACTTCTAACTTAATCCTATTGAATATCTTTTCTTATTATTAGGACCTAGCTTTTCTTATTATTAGGACCTAGCTTATTGCCGAAGGGCTGCCAACGCTAAAAAGCAATATTAATCAAAATGATAGTTAGATATCACGTACCTTGACGTTCCTAAAATAAAGATTTTAATTCTAAAGCACGAAAGTCTACAATAATGAAACAATCTGTACTCCGAGTCTGTACTAATAATATATATTTTTTTTTATCCACTACAGTTTACTACCACCTGATGGTATGTGATGATGCAGTCTAAGATGGTAGCGGGCTAACCTGTTAGGGGCATGGCAGTTATATTAAACCCATGCCCCTATTCGGTTTCTACACGGCATCGTACCGGAACGCTATATCGCTTGGCGGCATGTCTTTGCCGGTAGGGTGGTAACTAGCCACGGCCGAAGCCTCCCACCAGGCCAGACCAGAGAAAATTCAGAAATTATAAATTCCCAAATTGACCCTGCCGGGGATCGAACCCAGAACCTCCGTACGTTAAGACAACAGCGCTACACACTGCGCCACGGAGGTCGTCAAATAAATGCGAAAGTTTGGATGGATGGATGGATGTTTGTTAGGTACTCAATCACGCCAGAACGGCTAAACGGATCTGGATGAAATTTGGCAAGGAGATAGACTATACCTAGTCTAGAATAACACATAGGCTACTTTTGATATCCAGAAAAAAAAGAGTTCTCGCGGGAACCAAAAATCTGAATCCACGCAGACGAAGTCGCGGGCATCAGCTAGTACGGCTCTAAGCAAATTAGCAGTATGGTCCCATGTCACTCTCCAGGATAAGACTTAGATTTAGCCACCATGGACGATCTGTAGTCGCATTTTTTTTTTTTTTATGTAGGACAACTTGTGCCACTTAAGATAAGTCGTAAGAATCTACCACCGGTTCGGAAAGCTGTTCTACTGAGAAGAACCGGCAAGAAACTCAGCAGTTACTCTTTTCAAAAACAGAAAAATGTAACAATTTGTAGGTATATGATATAAAATGCATACCTACGCTACGTAACAAGTAGGTATGCTGTAGGTAGGGTTGCTTGATGCGAAGCTTCCATGCAACTTTGTCATCGAGAAAATCATCTATAAATATTTAGCAGGAACAATCTTATTATGGTTCGAAATCTTTAAGTTCTATCTATCTATATCTATCTCGCTATCTTCTAGAATGCAATGATACCTTGTATCGAAGAGAGCTAGGTAACTAAGAGGCTGTATAGCTCTATACCTTTGTCTAGACACTTTTGCCGCGAAGAAACGATTCCAGTGTTGCCAGCTAACAAAATAAACCCCATTTACTACATCACAAATCTCCAGACGATAACAATTTAGATTCCGATAGCATCTTACGTTGGAAGAATACCAACTAGTTCCTGAAGCCAATGACCTGACATCTAGGCAGTAGGCACTTTTACGTAATACCTATCACTCTTTTTATGGCATGCCAAGGTTCGTTTACCGGTATAATATGATGCAGTCTGACGTACAACGGGATAGCCTTGTCAAAACTTGAGTAAGTACCATTTTTTTAAACAAGCTAGTTCTTATTTGCGATCTCACCGTGATGATGCAGTCTCAGTCGTACCGGAGCGCTAAATCGATTGGTTGCCGGTAGGGTCAGAGGCGGCGGAGGGCGTGGGCGACGTGGGCCACCGCCTACGGCCTCGCGGTCCAAGGGGCCTCGCGCCTCCAAGGCCCGCGAGCGCAAATATAGATTATATCGATATAATTACTCATCTAGCAATAAATAATAAAAACACCGGCTAGCAAGTATCTGGCAATACTAACCTACCACATTCGTTTTTTAAAAAATGTACAGAATCTGAGAAAATTACAAAGTAACTACTTTTTACTATGCAAACAGGTAAAAAGTACTAAGTTTTTCTGGTAAAAAAGGCCCGCGAGCGCAAATATAGATTATATCGATATAATTACTCATCTAGCAATAAATCATAAAAACACCGGCTAGCAAGTATCTGGCAATACTAACCTACCACATTCGTTTTTTAAAAAATCTACAGAATCTGAGAAAATTACAAAGTAGGTACTTTTTACTATGCAAACATAGGTAAAAAGTACTAAGTTTTTCTGGTAAAAAGTACCAAGTATACTAACTATCTTGGTAACAATTATTTATTTATTTTTTCCAAACCGTATTTTATTGTAAATGATCACTCTGTGTACTATATAATATTGTGCGCAAATTAATATTATTTTATTTTTAATAAAATTAATTCAGTTATTTTTAAAATAAATAATCAATTAAATCAACATTGGATGAATTTAAAAGCCTTTATTTCATTTCACCACGTTATTTAATATTTTATTCTTTTAACATTTAAATTTAAAATAATCTGTAAAAACAAAAATCGATTGCATGATTCTAAGGACTATATACCTACTTAAAAATGAATATACAATCGTATATATCTCTATTTTTTTTAAGAATTATTTTTTCTCACCTCCGGGCGGAAAGCGTCAATTTTCCTTCCGCTGCGCTAAACGAAAATGCCGCTTTCCGCCTCCGTCGAGGAGAAAAATAGTATACACACCACGGGCAGTAAATAAGAAAGCCTCAGATCACATGTTTATTGACCTCGGCTTCGCCTCGCACAACAATTACATGTGATCTGAGACATTTCTTATTTTACTGCCCTAGATGTGTAATATACTATTTCTTGGTGGTGGTCGTTGGACAAGTCTCGACCACTTCAAATTATTTTAAAAATAATTATACTTCTTCAATTACCCTTTTATGCATATAAAATTGATCAGACGCCGATTTACTAATGTTTGGAATAGATAAACAATTTCAAAAAATTTTATTTATTAATTTAAAAATTTGTTGACTTAAGATTTTTTTTTCCACCCTACCGGAAGCTTATTATACAGGCTGGCCCAAATAGTGACGTGCAAAGAAAATTATTTGATTCCTCGTACCTAGACCTATCAGAAAATACCCCATGTATGTTTAGCGATTTTTGGTAGCTTTCGAGTTATAATTTTTTAAAGTTTTTTTAGGAGATTTCTGAGGGAGTGAGTGTTAAATTTTTTTTTTTTTATTTAGTGTTGAAAGTCTAAAGTTGAAAATTTAACTCTACCTCTGTCTAACGTAAACATTTCACTTATGACCAAAAATTTTCCAACTTAATATGTTAGTGTTGAGATAGTAATTATTTTATGCAAAGTAGTACACTTAATAGCAAGCATGTTCACAAAAAAAAAATTCGTAAAAAGCACTAAATAAAAAGAAAAAAAATTAACACTCACTCCCTCAGACATCTCCTAAAAAACTTTAAAAAATTATATCTCGAAAGCTACCAAAAATCGCTGAACATACGAGTACATGGGGTATATTCTGATAGGTCTAAGTACGAAGAATCAAATTTTTTTCTTTGGACGTCACTATTTGGGACACCATATTATATTATTTTTTATGATAATAGTAGATTAGTAGCCAAAGGTTGTAAGGCATCAATTGCAGCCCGAGATATTTAGGCGCACGAGCGCAGGGAGGGCGCCTATAGTTCGAGGGTGCAATTGATGCTTACACCCGAGCTAACTACTCTGCTTTACATCTCGATTGTGAGGTAAAGTAGGTCCTTATTACCCCCAAATGGAGCTTGTAGGTGACCAATTAGCGCTCTAGGGTAATAATGTAGCTAGAAAAGCCCTAGGGCGGTAAGTAATTAAAAAAAAAACTCTTCACTCTTTCAAAAAGTTCGCGTACATCAGCTAACCATCATACTTTTATTAATTACTTACCGCCCTAGGGCTTTTCTAGCTACATTATTACCCCAGAGCGCTAATCAACCTACAAGCTCCATTTGGGGGTAATAAGGACCTACTTACCGAATGTGAGAGATGTAAACCAATATTATAATGACGTGGTGAAGTTGAATAAAAGCTTTGAAATTCATCCAATGTTGATCTAAGTGATTATTCATTTAAAAAAAACTGAATTAATTGAATTAAAAATTAAATGATATTAATTTGCACATAGTACACAAAGCGATTATTTATAACTAGAGGACGCCCGCGACTTCGTCCGCGTGGCATAAGTTTTTTAATTTCCACAGGCAGTCCTTCATTTCCGGGATAAAAAGAAGCCTATGTCACTCTCCAGATCCTCAACTATGCAAAAAATCTATAAATACTATACCTACCCATGCAAAAAATCACATCGATCCGTTGCTCTGTTGCGGCGTGATTGAAGGACAAACTCTCTATTTAACGTCCTTGGGGATAGAAATTTCAAAACTGTGGAATACATATTTCATAATTTTAAATCGGAAGCCCAAATACCAAGTTTCAGGGATATAACTTGAAAAACGACGGACTTTCATTCAAATTTTCAACCCCTATTTTACCCCTTTGGGGTGAAATTTTTAAATATTTTGACACACGTGCTTCTTTATTTTTTACCGAAAGCCAAAATATCGAATTTCATAGATATAACTTGAAAAATATCTTGTAAAATTAAGAACATTTTTACAAACTTTACTCCCCTATATCAGACCTTTGGGGGTAGAATTTTCAAAAACTGTGAAACACGTATTTCTTTATTTTAAACCAGAAGCTCAAATACCAAGTTTCATGGATATAACTTGAGAAATGACTGACTTTCATACAAACTTTGACCCCCTATTTCACCCCCTTAGGGGTAGAATTTTGGTAAATCCTTCCTTAATGAGCGCTTACGTCACAAAAGGAACCTACTGTCAAAATTTCAAGTTTCTAACCCCAGCGGTTTAGGCTGTGCGTTGATATATAAGTCAGTCAGTCAGTCAGTCAGGACTTTGAATTTTATATATATATAGATAAAATACGGTTTGGAATAAAAATTAATTTACTTGGTACTTTTTACCAAGTATATAAGTACTTGGCACTTTTTACCAAGTAACATTGTACTTCTTACCAAGTAACTTAGTAATTTTTACCAACTATACTTGATACTTTTTACCAGAAAAACTTAGTACTTTTTACCTATGTTTGCATATTAAAAAGTACAATGTAATTTGCTCAGTGTAGCTGCAAAATTTTTCTTTCAACAAAATCCGTCCTCTTGCGTCATCCATCAGGGGGCCTCGCAAAATGTATCTTGCCCACATCAAATTTAGCTCTTGCCCCGCCACTGGGTAGGGTGGTAAGTGGTAACTAGCTACGGCCGAAGCCTCCCACCAAACCAGACCAAAAAATCGGATATTTTGAATAGGAATGCTGTGTTCATGGACTTATTAAAAAACTAGATAATGCCCGCGACTTCGTCCGCGTTAAGTTTATTTTATATGCAACCTCTATCTATCTCTATACTAAATTTCATCAAAATCGGTTGATCGATCGTTATATCGTTTAAAGGATGGGTCGTTATAGCGTAGCAGACAGACAGAGGACACTTTCGCATTTATAATATTAGTAGGGACGTTCTTGGCTATGTTAAATAAAAACCTAATTCAAGTTAGCTTGCAGCATCGTCACCTAACCACCAGATGAAACTGCAGTTAGGGAATAACTTGTGGTGGAATAAAAAAAAACTAAAACTTTCTGGGTATTTTGGATTTCTCGGAAATCTAATAAAATGATCAAAGGTTAAATCAAAACGTTTAGTTCGATATATAAGTGTTTTAATAGAATGTGATGTGAAACAAACTGGGCGTGGGAATAAACAGTTTTTGGAATTCATGCATTCTAGTGAATGTAGAATTTAAATGAATGTATTTCTCTGGACATACCTATACATAAAATCGGCAGAAAGATTGATCCAATATAATGAAAGAACAGTAATAGTCTAGTGTAGTTGAGAAGACCGGCCTCGTATTTGGGTAGACGGGAATTCGACCAGCCGATTTTGGTTTTTGAAAAATCTGAATGAAACTCTATAATTTTTCGGGCTTAAAAATAGCCTATGTCCTTCCCCGGGGTATCTTTATACCAAATTTTGTAAAAATTTGTTAAAAAGATGAGTCTTTAAAGCAGACAGACTGACAGAACACTTTTTGCATTTTTAATATTACTAGCTGATGTTCGCGACTTCATCCCTCTGTCATTTTTTAATTTTAATGATCATTTGGGATTTACGAGATTTCAAAGGTTAATTTTTTTGGTTTTTACTAAGTATGTTGGCGAAAAAAAGTCAGTATAATAACATTGAGCTGTCTTCAAATACCTTATCAATCGATCATCAAGCTAAATCATTTAATCCGACCGCACCCAAATTCCTAACACAATTTTTTGCCGATCAAAGCGACCGTTGGCAAGTAAATATTTAAAGCACATATTAAGATTTCATTCACTTAAAATTTGAATGGCTCACTTATTCAGGAGCAATTAAAATTCGTATCACGTAGGGTAAAGTTAAGAAAAATAACATGGTAGGTACTTGTTATACAGTTCAAGTTGGCGCGAAATTTATTCCTTGTACGTTAAGAGTTATAATGTGAACGTTGCACCAAAGTATCTATATTATGATGGTATTTTTTCTTTTCCATTTTGTCTAGCTGCCATCGGCTTTAATTTCTAGCCATAATCAGATTTCAGGAGTTCATTGTTTATAATATTTTGAGGAGGTTTTCCTTTAAGTATCCTCTCCTTTCGTGTAGATTATTATCGAGAAACTTCATCTCTAATCTAGATGCAGTTTTACAAACAATTTCTTTGCCAGTACCTACCTATATGGGTGTCTTTTTAATCGAAGCCTAATCTAAGCGAGTACTTTTAGGAATACTTGCTACCTAACGATTGTTAGCATGTCTAGGTATCTATGGGTTGCATTATTCCGTGTAAAACATGGTACTTACGCCAGAAATTGATATTACGAAGATACAGCTACAAAATTTCAAAAACTTTTGCGGTTTAAATCGACTAGTTGAATAAAAAAAATCCGGACCCACTCGTTCATCTCGTTCACTCGGTAATCTAAGCTCAGTGATCACTGAGTTATCTACACCCAGCACAAAAGCCCTTAAACTTAAAAAGCTTGAAAATTGTGTTTAAATCTAGTCATTCTTTAGGTCTTGACGACGTTAACGAGGATGGTACTGGGTAAGTGTATAGTTGGATTTTATTGCTATTTATGCAAATCAATTTCAATTTCAATTTCATTTATTTGATCAAAAACATACAATTTACATGATAAGTATGCACAGTTATCAAAAAGTAATACAATAAAGTTTTATTAAATCAAGGTTTTTCATTAATAGGTAATCACTTAATTAGTCTTAGATACATCATTTAAAACCTGTGTTTAAAACCAAGCATTTTGTTACTGCTGCGCTAGGGAACCGGAGGAAATCATATTGAGTCTAAAATAACTGAAATAGCAATAATATTCTTTGTACACAACCGACTACCGAGCATATTCTTTATTTGTAAAAGCTAGAACCCAGAGGCTTCTTTTTAGCTGGTTTAAAAAATATGAGTTTTGCTAGCAAGCAACACATTCTTCACGTCAAGTGTCAAAGTCAAGTCAAGCGTCACGTCACAAACGTCAAGTTTGCGTCTAAATATTCCATTCATTGTTTATTGTGTTTTTATGTTTAAAAATTAGAATTTAAAAGAAATATGTGCTAAATTATAATAAAAACTATAATGAGTGATGAAACTAAAGGCTATTGTCGACTATGTGCGGAGCCGCAACGTATATGTCAAATGTTATCACCAGATAAAGATGTCGCGAGTAACTCGAAAATTCTTACCAAGTTATCTTGGATAAACATCGATATATCTAAGACAAACGGTCTTCCCAACACGATATGCTATGCCTGCTTCGATCTACTGGAACGTACGTGGAGTTTTCTCAACAACGTGCGAACAGCGCAGGAGAAATTAGCTGCTATATTCTCGAACTCTTCGAAAGACAATGCGTACCAAATAGAACTCGATAACAAAGATTGCAATAACAAAATACCCGGAAAACCGGTGGATGAGAACTGGGCGATCTTCCAGGAGCTAAAACATGAGAT
Organism: Erebia ligea; assembly: GCA_917051295.2. Taxonomy (NCBI): domain Eukaryota; kingdom Metazoa; phylum Arthropoda; class Insecta; order Lepidoptera; family Nymphalidae; genus Erebia; species Erebia ligea. The sequence continues at coordinate 1,115,217 of OU785246.1, forward strand.
AAAAATCGAGAATTTGAACGATAATGTACAGAATTTATTTCCTAGTGACACAGTTGTAATTACCAACGAAAATCAATTGGGAATTAAACTCGAAGCTGATTCTTATGGAGATGGTGATGTGATTATCAATTGTAACGACGATTTCGATCGAATTAGTACAGACAGTGATGTGCCATTAAAGCAGTGTGTTAAGAAAAAGCGTGGCAGACCTAAGCACAAAAAATCGAAAAACAAAGATTCTAAAACAAGTTTTAAAGCTGCAAATTCAACGTGGGACAACCAACCGTGTATTTGTGCTAAGTGCGATGCAAATTGTCAAAGTATTTTGTTACTACAATTACATTCCTTACAAATTCATGAGAGTTGTTGTGTATTTAAATGTACAGATTGCTCTAAAGTGTTTCACAGCTACTGCTCTTTTGTGAGACACACCAGAACACATAATAAGGCATTGAGACACTGCTGTGAGTTCTGTAACATATCATTTATACAGCTACAGGATTTATCATCACATAAAATGGAGTACCACAGAACGGTATACAAAACTAAATGCTGTTATTGCGGCGCGAATTTCGACACACCAGAAGAGTTAGCAGAGCACAAAAACTTGTTTAATAAGAATAAGAAATTACAAAGAAATTTTAACAGTGAAAATCAAATAGAGCACAAGTGTGACCAATGCAATAAAGTCTTCAAAAGCCGTGCTAATCTTCATCAACACAAACAATTACATACTGAACGAACTAAGGACTTTGCGTGTCATATTTGTGGTAAAATGTTTTACAACAAAGGGACTTTAAGTACACACTTGATTGTACATGACGAGCAACGTCCGTTCAAATGTAACCACTGTCCGTTGGCTTTCCGAGCTAGAGGCAACCTTATTTCACATCTAACTATGCATACCGGTTTGAAACCGTTTATTTGTGAACAATGTGGTAAAAGCTTTAGAGTTAAACGGCATTTAGTATCGCATTCTATTGTACATACAGATTTAAGACCTTACGTCTGTGAATATTGTAATAAGTCGTTTAGATTTAAAACCCGTCTTAACCTTCATTTAAGACAGCATACGGGCGTACGTCCGTACAAATGTATTTACTGCCAACGGGACTTCACTAATGGTTCGAATTATAAGAAACACATGAAAAGACGGCACGGCATTGATACATCTACGCGGATATTGTCTAAAAATGCTAAAAAAGAATTAACAGAAATGAATGAGGCTAGCGCAGTCTTAGCCTAGTATACATGCCCGGCTTCCTATTCAGTTTGTTAGGGATTTAAGGGCAAAACACACAGGGGCTTGGGTCGGGTGGGAGCCGAGTCGGATGCGCGGCGGTTTGAATTCCTTGTATTTATATGGACAGAACGCGAGGGCGGGTCGGGCGCGTGGTGGGTGCTGCATTGTGATGTCGTCCATATAAATAGAAGCCGTGCACCCGCGCCCGACCCGCACCCGTCTCCTGTGTGTTTTGCCCTTTAATCCCCAGGCAAGTTAACATGCTAAGAGGTGTCTCTGAACATGTTAAGAAATTGAATATCACTTGCTTTAATGGTAAAGGAAAATATTGTGAAGAAACCTACATGCCTGAAAGTTCTTCACAATGTTTTCAAAGGTATGTGAAGTCGGCCAATCCACAGTTGGCCAGTGCGATGAACTATGGCCAAACCCATCTCATTCTGAGAAGAGACTGCTAGTAAGTAGTGGGCCAACAATGGTTTAAAGTGATGATATAGCACAGTAAATTGTAAGTACAGTAGAATCTCACTAATCCGGCACTATTAAAAACCAGAGTGTTTGTGTGTGTTTTGACGACCTCCGTGGCGCAGTGTTGAGCGCTGTTGCCTTAACGTGCGCAGGTCCCGGGTTCGATCCCCGGCAGGGTTTGGAAATATATAATTTCTGAATTTCCCTGGTCTGGCCTGGTGGGAGGCTTCGGCCGTGGCTAGTTACCACCCTACCGGCAAAGACGTGCCGCCAAGTGATTTAGCGTTCCGGTACAATGCCGTGTAGAAACCGAATAGGGGTATGGGTTTAATATAACTGCCATGCCCCTAACAGGTTAGATCGCAGTCAAGGGCTAACTTGTAGTGAATAAAAAAAAAAGAGTGCCGAATTATTGGAATGTTGGGATTATTGGATTATATAGAAAAAATCATAATAAATAAAGAATTTCATAAAGAGAATATGATATATTTGTATTAATGTTCTAAACGTCTTTTTATAACTGTAACATATCTCACAACTAAATAATTACATAGTTTTAAAATAATCCTTGATTAAGGTCTGTTTTTGGGCGGGGGAGGCGTGGGCGGGGGGTGATGGATTATTGGACGTATCGGTATATTGAAGTGCCGGATTAGTGAGATTCTACTGTATATAATATTTTTACACTTGCTGTAACAAACTCAATCTCAAAGTATATTTATTCAAAACTAGCTGATGCCGTCAATCTTCGTCCGCGTGGTTTAAGTTTTTTTGATTCCCGCGGGAACTCCTTAATTAACCGGGATAAAAAGTAGCCTATGTCACTCTCCAGGTCTTCAACTATTCCCATGCCAAAAATCACGTCGATCCGTTGCACCGTTGCGGCGTGATTGAAGGACAAACCAACAAACAAACACACTTTCGCATTAATATTATAATTATTATTATATTATTTATAATATTAGTATGATAGGTATTAATATTATAATTATTATTATATTATTTATAATATTAGTATGATAGGTACCTACAAAGTACACCTGAACGTCATGTTTACAAAGTATAAGAGGCAATGGTGATAATTAACTACGGTATCTTAAAACGGAAGCTACAAAGGTTTTACTCTGAGGTTAGTTTCGATACTTGCATTCCACCAATGTTTTCAAGATATTGTAAAGTCAGGGCAAAAACACACTAGGTACCAGACAGGGCAAACCATCCACACGAAACGTCCGCATCGCAGGAAAAAAGCGTTCTATCAGATTGCGCTAGTTTGTGCAGCACCATTTAAACATTTAAATGTGACCATTGAGGTTTTATCCTGTTGGCCCCTAGTGTGCTTCCACCCTAAGCAACTGGTCTATGTGTATATTTTAGTGTTTAAATTGTAAATTAAGTAATATGCAATGTAAAATACTCAATTATTTAAGAATGTTTATGCTTTAACATACCAATAGCTTGGTGGTTGAAGTGGGGACATATATCAATAATGATGTAAATATGCAATCTTAGCTGTTCAAAGATATTATGGCCCACCTCTAAACAAAATTTACTGGGGCTATACTGCCAACACTTAAGTATATATAATATACTAGCCATATCATTTTAAAGATAATAAGGAATACCAAATTTTTTTTTATTTTTTTTAAATTGACGAAATGGGGGGCTTTCAAAGTGGAGATTTTGTAACGTCCAAAGTTGACCTCAGAACTCTTAATTTTCTGAAAATCTGAGCCTGAAACTTGATCAATTATTTGAATTGAACAACAAATACTAAAATTAGATAAATATTATAAGGAAACGAAATTAAGTATTTAATTTTTAATGAGCTTCAGTGTTTTTAACAGAACTTCACAATGATGTCAATAGATGGCGCTCTGTAAAAGTTTATTCGTTTGTGCCTACAAACAATATACGTTAGCACCATCTTACGTGGAATAAAAAAATTGTCTACTGATAGTAAGAAAGAAAGAAAGAAGAAAGAAAAAGCATTTATTTTCAAATTGTGCCATACATTACAAGTATACCTACCTACCTACAGAGGTAGATCAGCCCTGCTCCTCAACGATCTGAACAAGATCTAAAATCTAAACAGCAACGTTGAGGCGCAGGGATGAAACCTTATCACGCATGGCACAGCCCGAAAAATGGCCCAGGCTCAGCATAATGCTGTATGCTCAGTGCAAGCACTAACCATACAACGCTGATTTTCAGCCTGAACCCTGATTCAGGTGACACCACGGAAAAAACTACGTAACTGCAAGCTAGAATTAGATACTTAAAACTATAATTTAGTAGCAAACCTATCTATCTAATTATATGTCTATCTATCTATCTATTAATTACAGTGCTATACATCTACAAAATTTTCAGAAGTACTACATACAATTCCATAATATCTTCCCAATAAACTACTAGTACTGATGTCTATGAACGTAAAGATAGTTAAAACGATCTTATGGGTACCGCGAGGTACCATTAAAGTATAATAGTAATCCTTATTTTAAGAATGTCAAGGTATGTGACATTAAGCTGTCATTTTGAGTAATATTGCTTAAGTGTTGGCAATATGGCCCCAGTCTAAATGTAGTGCTAACCTTTTCTGCTGGGAGCATTATAGAAAGGGACAGCAATACAACTTTGTGGCTAATTCTGTGGTCTAAATAATGTCCTCCCGACCGAATTTCGGCAAAGACAGCCGCCAAGCGATTTAGCGTTCCGGTACGATGCCGTGTAGAAACCGAATAGGGGTATGGGTTTAATACAACTGCCATGCCCCTAACCGGTTAGCCCGCTACCATCTTAGACTGCATCATCACTTACCATCAGGTGAGATCGCAGTCAAGGGCTAATAAAAAAAAAAAATCAAGCTCTCCTATTGGTGGCTTTGACACACCCGTAGTTTAGCAACAGTGGCGTGCAGTTCATAGAGGCATAAAAGCACCGCTTACCCAAACGGAAATACATCGTCAATGCTCATTATTTATGAAGACGGTCAGTAATTAGGTATTCTGATTTACCAATGCCTACCCTAGCTTCAAACCCTGTGCACGCCACTGTTAAATTAGCAATGCAGCACATCTCTGGTGGAAAGGCAGCCTTACAGCATAATATAGCTTAGCATTACGGCAATCAATGATTTCTTTAAGCTCCAAGAGACTATATTTTAAAAATAATGTGTAGGTATGTTTTATAAATAATGTGATTAGAAATGTATGAAATGATAGTTTTATATTTATTTATTTTAGTAAAGTAAAGAAGTGGCAGTGCATTAGGTTTTTATTTATTTTATGCTATGCGGCTATACCCTCCATATTGTATACTAAAGCTTCCGCTCTTGGCGAGCGTGGTGGACTGTGGCCAAACCCTTCTCATTCCGAGAGGAGACTTGTGCTTAGTAGTGAACCAGTAACGGGTTGAGATACAAATGAGTCAGTTTCGTAATAAAAAAAATTGGCCGTCATACTTAAGGACTTTTTTTTAATTACATAATTTTTTTTAAAATTAATTTCTTTTTAACATGATTATCAAACTTAAAACTAACCGAGGATGTGAAGACCCTCTATTTAATAATCAGTTAGAAATAATTTATTTTTGATATAGGCATCACCCCTATTGTCCTCAGAGAGACAAAACTTAATTAGGCATAAAACTCATAATATCTTATGATATTAGGCTAATGATACAACACAATAAAGTGTATGCTTTGTGCCATCTTTGCCAGTATGTCGCACGGGCGCGATCGTCCGTCTCGGAGATGATACACACGGGATTGTCATTGTAGGTAAGGATATATCTTGAGATAAATCTTCTATAGGTACTGTACTGATAAATAAAACAACGCCAACTCCGGGCTAGTACTGAGAATTACTAGTCAGAAAAACCCAATACTTAATCATGGCCCGACCCGGGACTCGAACCCGGGACCTCGTCGGCCGCAGTCGAACATGCCAACCACTAGAGCTAGACCAACGAGGCAGTTCAGAACAAGGCACCATCTAGTATCGTACTATGAATGAATGAATGAATATACTTTTATTGTAGGTACACCACAAAGGAAATTAAACAATAGAAAACTTATAAGCTAATAACAAAGTAAGTACCTACCTTTACAATTTGGCGGCCTTATCGCTACATAGCGATCTCTTCCAGCCCCCCTAGCATGGGCCGAGACAATTTTCTCCCCGAGGAAAGGATAAAATTTTTATTCCTAAATAAATAAATAAAAACGCTAAATAACGGTGGATAAATAGTCCCCCGAGTCCCCGTGAAATGTCAAACGGGGATAAACTTCTCCTCTCCCCTGTTGCCGTGCTCTGAGAAGTGGATAAGTTAATTTTATCTCTTGTTAGTGGATAAAATCGGGGGATAAAATTTTTATCCCCGGCCCATGCTAGCCCTGCAGGCAACCAATGGTGTGAAAGGACATAGCTACAAATACAACCGGTAGATGGTGCAGAAATAACAAAATAAATAAAAATATTTATATAATGCTAAGTACAAAATATATCGTAATATAATTTACGAAAGTAAATCTGAAGATATAATAAATCTTGGCCCGTGCCGCTCTCGCGTGCACCGGCCCGTGTTCACCAAGCCGTGTAGAAAACAAAAGCGGCGGAAACATAACTCCAGTCGACGACAAGAAAGCCCGCGAGACAGTTTCCTATCAAAAACCGGCTGAAAATACGCTAAAAACTAGCTTTAAACCGATAAAAACAACCAAAAACATCCGCGCAACGGTCCATTTTGGAAGTTCTATAAAAACGTTGATTCAACCTGCGCGTTTAAAAAAATTGATAAGTGGCACCATAACTTGCTAAAATATACCAAAAGCTATTTAAAAACCAATTACAAATTACTAAAAAGAGTTAATATGTTTACGTAATACAAAATTTAAAAATAAATCAAATAAGTAGTTGAATCAACTTACGAAGATAAAAAAAAAAAAGTGAGTAAGTAGACCTATCTTCGTCGATGAGTGAGTTGCTTGAAAGTAACCTCAAAAATTGTTAAAAATCACTAAAAAGAAAAAAGGTATAGACTAAAACTGACAGAAATTAAATAAAAAAGTTAACGTAAGTAAATGTAGGTATTTAGGCATGTTAACGTACCTACTTTTTTTTAAAGATCTAACTAAACAAGTAAGTAACAGCTGTATTTAATTAAACCTTGGTATAAAAAAGTAAAAAAAACTTAAATAAATACATATTAAGTAAATACGTTAAACAATTCAAATTTTAAAAATAAAACTTTTGATTTAAAAAAAATGCGTGTTACCATCATACAACAACATAAATAAAATTATTTAAAAAAAATTATGCGTGATCACTTTGCAAAAGACGTTCATGCGTTGACTCTATAAATCTGACAGTTGTTTTTTTAAACCATGATCGGCAAGAGTGTTGCTCTATTCTGCCTATTTGCTTTCTACACACGGTATGCGGCCGGAGACGATTACCACAGGATGGTGAGTGAGAATCAATTATAATTATCATGATCACGATTGTTATCATAACAGTTAAAGATGGTGGAAAAAATCATGCTTCATTGTGACTGATTTTGCACTTAATTTTGCACTCAAATCAAAACTTGATTTTTAGGGTTCCTTACCCGAAGGGCGTAGGGACTCTATTACCTACTTACTACCTACTTACAGACGGAAGAACAGACGCACAGTGGATACTATCCACTGTGCGTCTGTTCTTCCGTCTGTCTGTCAACGGGCTGTATCTCATAAACCCTATTGCCGCTACAGCAAAATAATAGTGGTTCGCCCCGAACTGAGACCTCGCTCACAAACGAATAAACTTTTACAGAGCGCCATCTATAGACATCATTGTGAAGTTCTGTTAAAAATACTGAAGCTCATTAAAAATTTAATAATTTCGTTTCCTTATAATATTCATCTAATTTTAGTATTTTTTGTTCAAGTTACAGGATATAATTCAAATAATTGATCAAGTTTCAGGCTCAGCCTTTCAGAAAATTGAGAGTTCTGAGGTCAACTTTGGACGTTAGAAAATCTCCACTTTGAAAGCCCCCCATTTCGTCAATTTTAGGGGAAAAAATAAAAAAAAAAAATATTTTTGGACTCTATTCCTAATTATCTTTAAAATGATATACCGCAACCCTGTGTAACGCTATAAAAAATATTTTTTTTATTAATATTTATTTTTATGAACTTCCATCAGCCTGTTTGCATCCACTGCTGGACATAGGCCTTTTCGAGAGCGCGCCACCAAACACGGTCCTCCGCCTTCCTCATCCACCCGCTTCCCGCTTTAGGTCATCGGACCAGCGAGCTTATGAACTTATTTGTAGGCAATTTATTTAGAAACAATGTTTTCTTTGACAGTTTTGTCCTAGCTTGTATAGTTTCCTTGAAAATCTAGGAAATCTGCAAAAAGGCACACTTTTCAAGGGAGGGGGGAAATCTAAAATGAATGGACTGTATGTCCCAAGTCACAACATATTTACCTACGCAAAGCTCGATTTCTGAATTGTATGTTTTAAAGTAGGTATGTCATACCCCAAAACCGCCAAAACACGGTCACGCTCTACCCACGGTAAACTGGATAAGCTGTCTTTTGTGTATTAGCGACAACCTTCACGCTGTGAGCGCGTCGTGACCCGGTTGACAAATTTTCCGCTTGCAACCCGCTCATTTAGGCCAATGGAGCTTAATTGCAAACTTTTTTTTTTAAATATCCTCTACAAGTCAGCCCTGGACTGCGATCTCACCTGATGGTAAGTGACGATACAGTCTAAGATGGTAGCGGGCTAACCTGTTAGGGGCATGGCAGTTATATTAAGCCCATATACCCCTATTCGGTTTCTACACGGCATCGCACCGGAACGCTAAATCGCTTGGCGGCACATCTTTGCCGGTAGGGTGGTAACTAGCCACGGCCGAAGCCTCCCAACAGGCCAGACCAGGGAAAATTCAGAAATTATAAATTCCTAAATTGACCCTGCCGGGGATCGAACCCGGGACTCCGCACGTTAAGACAACAGCGCCTAATTAACCTATTTTGAAAATTCCAACTCGAATGCACTTCTCGCCTGCATCCGTATCTTTTAACACCATCACCATGACGATCGGTCTATAATCATAGAAGCTACATCACTTTTTATGTACGGAAATACCCGTTTTTCTACAATTCCAAATCTAAAGTGACCACCTACAGCCTACAGGTCACAATAATTATTAACCGATCTTCAGTGCCATTTATGTAGCTAAACTAATAATACCCTAGGACCTTTTTTTCATTTTTTCTTAAGTCTGTTTTATCCCGAAATATTTACAATTTAGTAAACAAACACCCCCCAAAAAACCCGACTTTTTTACATTTTTCAACATTTCAAAAAAAAGTTACCAACCGATTTTCAAAATTCAAACGCTCACACGTGTCTCGATAAATTCCTCAACTCTTGGTACTATTCCCATCTCGATCCTCCCAAAATCCTCGGAGCTATGGCCAAAAATACGTCTCAGGCGATTTGCATCTGATAACCATTTTCAATGGTAAAATATTATGATACTTAAACTAATGCCCGGGATACACGAGGCTAGTTTTTCAAGCTAGGATAGCAAGCTAGTACTGTCCTGGCTTGCTGACCTGGCTTGGAACATGCTAGTTCTGTTGACATGAGGCTAGGATTATTTTAAGCTAGTACTATTGCAGTGACTGAGGTGACCACACGTCCAAAATGAGCTGCATGCGAAAAAAAAACACTATTCGACTGAAGGAGTTACTTCGAAAACTGTGCCAATTCGCACTAGACGAACTAGAAGAAGAGTTACAAAAACGGGTGTGGACAAGACCGTGGATTTTAAGAAGAGATGAACGTGGATCATCTGCTTTACTATTGGAAGAATTTCGCAATGAAGATTTAGACGAATATACGAGTATTTTGCGAATGACGCCTGATTTGTTTGATATTCTGTTGAGTCTTCTAACGCCAAAAAATAAACAAAACGCGTGGTTCCTGCTTACTAGCCAACTGAAAACTAGCTTCGCTGGCCACATGAAGCTAGTACACAAGCCAGGATAGTAAAATCAGTGGTGGGGGGCGCTACTATCCTAAAAAATAGAACTCCATCCTATTAAAAACTATCCTGGCTTGTAAACTAGCTTACTAGCTTACTAGCTCAGAAATGAAGCTAGTTTTGTCTACACGAAGCCAGAAGTACTAGCTTGCTAGCTTACTGACACTAGCTTGCTATCCTAGCTTGAAAAACTAGCCTCGTGTATCCCGGGCATAAAGTTGTAAATTTTCACTTGCAACAGTAGTATAGCAGTAGGATGTCGGTTACCACATTGTATCAAGTAGGAATCAAGTTACGCTATACAGACAGACAAGACAATAGCTATATACAATTTACAAACCGCTTTCGCTTCGCTAGTTATGTGCATTTTAATTGTTGCCATTCGAAATTAATACTTTAAGGTAAGTATATCATACTAATATTATAAATGCGAAAGTGTGTTTGTTTGTTGGTTTGTCCTTCAATCACGCCGCAACGGAACAACAGATCGACGTGATTTTTGGTAGTTGAGGACCGGAGAGTGGCATAGGCTACTTTTTATCCCGGAAAATTAAGGAGTTCCCGCGGGAATCAAAAAACTTAAACCATGCGGACAAAGTCGCGGGCATCAGCTAGTGATATGATAAAATCTAATTTCATCAGCATTTCTCTTCTCAGACCAGGGCGCGTTTGGAACCCTCGAAGATTTAGTTTTAAGATACCGTAACTTTTTTTTTATCCACTACAAGTTAACCCTTGACTGCGATCTCACCTGATGGTACGTGACGATGCAGTCTACTTAAGATGGTAGCGGGCTAACCTGTTAGGGGCATGGCAGTTATATTAAACCCATACCCCTATTCGGTTTCTACACGGCATCGTACCGGAACGCTAAATCGCTTGGCCGCACGTCGTTGCCGGTAGGGTGGTAACTAGCCACGGCCGAAGCCTCCCACTGTGCTAGTACTGAGAATTTCTTGTCAGAGAAACTCAATGCATTATGGCCCGCACCAGGAATCGACCCCAGGACCTCGTCAGCCGCTGTTGAACATGCTAACCACTAGACCAATGAGGCAGTTATCGTATATTAAGATTCTAGTGGTTAGAACAACTAGGAATATCATGATTTGTAACTACAATTTAGAATACTTAATATACAGTTTTCCCTTGTAAAATGCAGAAATTATATTTTGTATTTGGAACTTAATTATTTATATTGAATAGAAGCAGGCGTTACTTTGCGGAAGTCCATGATAATGAATGAACGAGAAGTTTAATTCGCTATAATCCGTCACAGCAGACAAATCTATGTGGTACAGTGCGTGTCCTTCACCAATAGCATGCGAACACCCACCACCCAGCAATTCGCACCGGCACCGCACCACACCACACAAATCTTCCAAATCACTCTCAACGTACGTTTCACTCCGAAACCGGAGCATCTTCAGGAGATGTTGACTCGACAATGCACGATTGTAAAGTACTTTACTGCACTTTACTTGCTACTATACTTTACTGTCTGCTGTGGCGGATTATAGATGATCAAACGAACTTCCTGAAGTGAAGTTCGATCATTATTATATGAGTCGCTTCATTCGAAGATATAATTTTTACATTGTAGTTTCCTCAATCATGCCGCAACAATCGCACGATTTTTAGAGATGTTTTATTTTAGTATAATGATAAAATTCTCCCGCTTAAGGCATCCCTACCTGGTTACACATTCAATATTTGTTCGTCATTCTTTTTAGAGATATATAAGTACCTAATGTTATTGCAAAAATATATTTCGGGTTGGGTGGGTTGGGAATTTATTTATATATCTTCGAATGAAGCGACTCATATAATAATGATCGAACTTCACTTCAGGAAGTTCGTTTGATCATCTATTATATTTCGTCGCTTCATTCTTCAGATATAATTTTTACATTGTAGATGTTTAGAGATACAGAAAATATCTATTTTTGCAAGAACTGTATCCATGTTGAATAGATACTAATTATTGTTGTCAATATTTTTTTTTTTTTTTTATTTTTTTTTCAATCTCTTATTTGAGTCGTAATGTTTTAAGCAGCTTTATGCTTAAGGTTGGAATCATGTGCGGATTTCTTGATATTCTCATCTACGTATAGTTATATCATATGTATAGTTCATGAGTCTAAGATTTTTCTTGTATTCATTTTACTTTAGAAATACAATGTTGCGCTTTTTACATCAGCGCCTGAGTAACAAGCTTACAGGTTGGATGCAAGCAAATGAAACCAATAATTATTGATGTAAATGCTGCAAGATTTATAATCTAATCAAAAGTATATTAGCCGGCCCAGTACTTGGTTGTATTTACACACAACAGACGTCCAATGGGACGTTTGAACGTTTGGAAACCTACCCAGAAGGGGGGAGAAAATTATTATTTTTCAAAACGCGGCGGGAAAGGAACGGGTTATTCCGGTCCTGTTGTAGAGGTCCTTTATTGTTGTAGAGGTAAATTATGTGCCTGTAGTAACAGGCACATATTTAATAAAATTATTAATAATGGTACCATTTTATGATGTTTGTCAAAAAATTATGCCATAATCAAGATTATGGAATACGACAAATACCTATTTGTGTATAAGTTCCCCGCAGAATATAAATGAAAAATGATGAATATACTCGGTCGATATTGTGATAGACTACTAGCAGTGGCGTAACTATAGGGTGGCAGGACTGGCAAAATGCCACGGGCCCCCGACCAAAGAGGGCCCCGGCCCAAGAGGCCACGAGCTCAGAAATAACATCAGTGGTTTATTAAAATTAAATTCTAACGTGACTATTTTTACTGGGACGCCGGAGGGCCCCATCCGAAAAATTTGCCACGGGCCTCAGATGGTATAGTTACGCCACTGACTACTAGGTAGTACTAATGTCGACTTGGAGGTGTAAGTCGGTCGGTTTGGGATTTAAACCCCACTGACGTTAGAAGCTTTAAATTAAGTGAGATATCAGGCTACTATACTTTTTTAACAATGGACAACCTAGTTGTTCATGTCGCTAAAAACATGTGTCATCAGTCATTATAAATTATTTAATATTCATAAGTACCTACTTATTTTTGAATGAATGCGTTAAATCATTTCCCTCCGTCAATTATTAAGGTAGACGCGCTGAGAGCGTGGATCTATACTCTTTACTCTTTTTACAAAAAACAAAGTATTTTAATTTTGCATTAAGCAAGTTATTATGAAGTATGTTAAGGCGGAGTAAATTGTATGTTTTCCACGAGTGATAACGATGTAGGTATTATAATAACGACAGTGTCATGACGGTTTTTCAAAGATTGTTTCCAATATATGGACGATGCATAGATACTAAAGTTAAGATCCCGCTTCGGGCAGCATGAACTATGCATTATCCCGAGTTTGCAGTAATGCTTGCCCGCTAGCCCGCGAAAAATCTTTTTTAAAAAAAAACAATAATACCTACGATAAAATTTTACATTGTTAGGTACATCATACGAAGTCTACTTCCGGTCGTAAAAATACTCGCCGTTTGACCGACTTCCAAAACGGAAAAGGTTCTCAATTAGGTTTTTATTTTTCTGCCGTCTTCTAAGTTTAGTCAACCATTCTTACGCGTCATCGGATGTATGATATATTATGCTTCCAGCACGATGGAGATATAAAACTAGAGATTTGAGCCCAAGAACATGTGGGTAGGAAAAACGTAAAACTTGTGGGTAATTTTTGCAATTTTACCACACATTTTTGTTGCAAATTTTCTTTGCACACCACTATGAGGCAAGATACTAGCCGCTTTTATTTTCGTTTTCTGTATCTACAGTATTCGTAAATAAATTGAATTTATATAACGCTAAAGTACCTAGATAACTGATAAAAAGGATATATTCATTATCTCAGACCTTTTGTTACCTCTCTGACGGTGTATGTACGTTTGATACTGAGAGGTTTTATATTGTGAACAATTACATCTTTAAATTTTGAACCTGAGATCTTGACTATTTCATTCACTGAATGATTTACATTTCTTTCAGGTCTATTCATTTATTATATTTTTCACCAAATTTTGGATCATTTCCTGTCTCTTCTATCTCCGAGTACCCCGAGGAGTTCTGGATCGAGCTCTGGACAAACTTAGAGAATCTATTAAATCTGCGTGTTAACCCCCGATTAACCGCCAGGTTTTTCGGTTACATAATATTATCGTATGAAATATACAAGGCGTAACTTCTAGCCTCTGTTAAACCTTCGTGATAACTCTCGGTTAACCACCAGGTTGTTCGCCTACACCCCATTGTTGTATGGAACGTACAAGACGAAACTTTTAGCGTGTATTTAAACCCTCGTGTTAACTCTCGGTTAACCGCCATGTTGTTCTGTTACATAATATTACAGTCTGAAAATGTAGGTACGAGACTATAAAGTTTTAGTCTCTGTGAAACCTTTGTGTTAACACTCTGTGAATCGCCAGGTTGTTCAGTTACACAATGATTTGTGATTTCTAGAGAAAAATGTTTGTTGTATGTTTTTCTTACACAGGTATGATGAAAAGTAAGGTAGACGGCCATCGTTTTAACTCTTGGTCAACCATCAGGCGTTTGTACGTTCGAATAAGCCGGTTTTCTGCTTTGAAAGCGATATAATTTAGCTGTATTTTAATGCAATATTATGATAGTGAAAAATTATTTTTATGCGAGGGTAGGTTGAATTATGAATGCATACCGGGAGTCAGGATTCTATAATAATCCTTCGACGATTACGTTTCTGTTCGCGTTTTCGTTTCGGCATTTCACTTAAATATTCACTTTTAAAAGTTTTAACAAACAGTGCACGTGCGTTTGCTACGTCGCACGAAAAAAATATAATAAGAGTAAAAAGTAACCTTCTTTATAAGTAGGTAAATAATTAATTTACCTGTGTTCCGGATACTTCTCGAGTATTTGTGAACGAAACGAAATCAATTTGTGTTAGGCTTGCTAAGCCGGTCCTTAGTGACGAATCTGATATACCTAGTTGGTCGTCTTTGACTCTTCACGACTTCCCCCTTGTTCAGAGAATGGTGAATTCGTCTTGTGCATGGTGCTCAACCTCATTTGTATCTCTAAAGAATACAATAAGTGAGCGGACGAATATGGAGGTAGTATGTACGAGTATGTACCTACGCATTTTGCGTTAATTTTGTCTCGCGGACAAAAGCTTGCAGTTAATGTGCATATCTAGTCAAGGTGATAAGTATATATTCACTGCATGAGTGTCATAAGAATATGACTCATAATTAGCTCGCAGCTAATTATGATCTCGCAATTGACTCGCAGTCAATCCCGAGTTAAAAACACTTTTTTAGTTTGCAGTTAATGTGCATATTATCTAGTCAAGGTGGCACATATTCACTGCATGAGTGTCATAAGAATATGACTCATAATTGGCTCGCAGCCAATTATGATCTCGCAATTGACTCGCAGTCAATCCCGAGTTAAAAACACTTTTTAACACTTAGTAATAGAATTTTCGACTAACCTGCAAAGTTCTCGTCATCAGACGAGTCTAACGGGCGCCAATATTTCTCCTTATCCTGCTGTCGCTAGGAGTGTCTAGCTGGAAGGTTTGATTTGCGTCGTGTTACTTCGCTAGTAACCTCCCAGTGGATTAGCGTACTTTAACACGTACTTCGTGTAAGTACTAAGTAACTATAATTACTTAGGCGAGCCATGCTGAAGGGCTTAACCTTCTTCATGGTGCCTCTTGGGCAACCCGCCGGATGGACATTTAGAATAATTAAACGCTGCATAAAATAATAATTTCATAAGCGTGTTTTATGCTGAAAAGTTTACTCTCCTTCGTTGTTACCTCTCGGGTAAACCCTAGGAAAACCTTTAGTGAGTTAGATATTATAATTATTAATGTAATAAATACGCAAGAGCCACAATAAAAGTGACAGAACTGTTTTGTTTAAGTACCCACATACAACATAGTGTAATTTGACACTGCATGAAAATATAATTTAAGTATAATTTCTTAAGCCTGTCAGGCATGAAATAAATTGCTGAAATTGAAAGATTAAAGACTCACCGTTTTCCTGTAAGAAGCAGTGGCTGTTTCTTTTTCAATATTTTTTATTTAGATATAAAATAATAATATTAACTTTGTTGAAAGTGGGAACGTCCGATCGTTGCTACGCACGAAAAAAGAATGACGAACAAATATTGAATGTGTAACCAGGTAGGGATGCCTTAAGCGGGAGAATTTTATCATTATACTAAAATAAAACATCTCTAAAAATCGTGCGATTGTTGCGGCATGATTGAGGAAACTACAATGTAAAAATTATATCTGAAGAATGAAGCGACGAAATATAATAGCGAATTAAACTTCTCGTTCATTCATTTATTATTTATGTTTCTTTGGAGCAATAAACAATTTATTTATTTATCCCTAACGTTGGCTTGCATTGGGGCTGATTCTGTAGTGCACAATCTCTAAACTAAACTAAAATTAGAGCATTACAAATATTGCTAACCCTTTCATAATACTCCCTACGGAAAGGGACAGAACTAGATTTAAAGCTGCCATTTTAGTTTAGGTAGTTTAGAGATTTTGTTATACAGAATCAGCCCCATTGTTTAGTTTATATTAGAACACATCTGTCACAAGATCATCTTAAGGACCGGATGAATTTAAAATGATTAAGTTAGGCATGGCATGTGCATAATGTGGAACCAAGGTTATTTACTTAACAAGTGTCATTAGATGTTCTTGAAAAAACAAGTACCTAGCACGAAGGCTAGACTACTCAGTAAATTATCTGAACTAGTCTCACGAACTTACATACATATCAAAAATTTTCGGAACCGGCAGGATTTGAACCTGCGTCTCTCTGGGAATCGCGCCCTGAGCGCCTTGACCACTCGGCCACGGTTCACTTACCTGCCAGTGACGAAATTTGAGATATGCATCTTTAATCCAGTCTTTTAACGCGACTGTTTATGCCATCCAGTAGCGACACATTGCAGTATCGAAACTACTTTCAAAGGCCCATATTCGATGGAACTCTTTTGAACGAGGAATGACATATTTTGCGTTAAACTAATTTTATAATTTTAACTACAGGTTAACTAATTACAGGTTATCTTCAATACTATTTATTGTATCATGTGCAGGGGATGAATACAAACGCAGCGGAAGCCACCCAGTTCCTTCGAGAATACGACAGGGAAGCTTCTGGAATGTGCTACAGGCAAGTTCATCTTTATCTCTAAATAATGCCAACCTATAAACTAAACATTAGCAATTAGATTACGTACATACTTTATGAAGGATACCTTGGAGTTCCTAAGAGAGTTATTAGAATGTTGATTATGTCAAAAATACAATCCAAAATGCGCAAATAATATTCTCTTCCCCTGTTAGTTTTTAAGTTTGACTAGTGGGCCCGGCAGACTTTGTCCTGCCCTGAATCTAAAACCCGATTGCAGCGCCACCTACCGAGTCAAATTGTGAATATGTAAACCATCCCGAGACCCATTCAAACACACACAAAATATTAAATCAAAATCAGTAGAGATTAACGAACAGCAATTCATTTTTATATGTAAGGTTACAATTTTAAACTATTCGAAGTAAAAGAGGGAGTTTGTACGCCAATTTTTAATTTTCTAATAAAAAATCTTTTGACTATTACTTATTTCAGGGTAACCATGTCCCAATGGAAGTTCGTCACCAATATAACAGAGTACAATAGACGGAGAATGCTAGAGGAACTGGCCCTGAGCTCCAAATTCGAGAAGCTATCCTGGAGGAAGGCTGCTGCGTATGA
This sequence comes from Erebia ligea, assembly GCA_917051295.2. Lineage (NCBI taxonomy): Eukaryota > Metazoa > Arthropoda > Insecta > Lepidoptera > Nymphalidae > Erebia > Erebia ligea. The sequence goes on from OU785246.1 coordinate 1,132,772, forward strand.
CGCTTCAAGGTTATCAGACCCTCAGGGCAGGAAGCAGTTGACCAGGATTGTCCAAGCCAGCCGGTCTGCGTTGCCTGATGATAAATTTTCTGAGGTTAAATTTTTACTTATTTTTCCACTACTCTTTAAAACTCAAACCCATATTTTTTTATTCAAATAAACTTATTAAAAGTGCTTTTGAACCGCCGTGTGAATCTACCACTAATTCGGAATGCCATCCCTACCGAGAAGAACCAGCAAGAAACTCGGTGGTAGGTAGCTCTTTTTTTTTAAATAATTAACAATTACGTACATCAATGTGTAGATACATAATTAGTATCAGTAATACTATTGACTATTGACTTAATACTAGGTCTAGCTTTTGCCCGCGACTTCGTCCGCCTGACCTACACAAATTTCAAACCCCTATTTTACCTCCTTTGGGGTTCAATTTTCATAAATCCGTTTTTTTTTATCCACTACAAGTTAGCCCTTGACTGCGATCTCACCTGATGGTAAGTGATGATGCAGTCTAAGATGGTAGCGGGCTAACCTGCTAGGGGCATGGCAGTTAAAGTAAACCCATACCCCTATTCAGTTCTTAGCGGATGTCTACGTCATAATAGCTATCTGTATGCCAAATTTCAGCCCGATCCGTCCAGTGGTCAGTCACCTTTTCCTCATATATATTTAGATATAGATGGATATGGTGGTCATTGGACCACAACGTTTTTTTTTTTGCATGAGCCAAATTAAATCTCTCTCCATTACAACACATTTTCTTCTCTTTACAGATCCAACAACTTATATCAGAAATGAAGGAAATCTACAACGCAGCAAAGATCTGCCCATTCGGCCAGAAACCGTATGATACACACGTGCCTAGAATTCCAACCTCCACAGAAATTCCAGAGACAAACGCCCAACAATCCTACCAACTTAACAATCAAAACCAGAACTACCAACATAACCAGGAAAATTCTGACTACCCCAATTATTGCGATATGCAACTTGATCCGGAGATATCGAGGATATTGGCTCATTCGAGGATTGAGAAGGAGTTGTTGTATGTGTGGCAGAGTTTCAGGGATAAAACTGGTCCGAAATTGAAGAATAGGTTCATGAGATATGTGCAGTTGGCGAATGAGGCGGCTGTTAATACTGGTAAGATTTTTTCCCTTAAGATTTCCTCCTTGGACTACAGATTTCCAAGCAAAGTATAGGTTTATCACCCACGACGGAACGGACGAACGACGGCGTGTGCGTTTTCTAAGAGGGTGCGTGTGCATGTGTTTGCTTTCTTTTTTATCCACTATAAGTTAGACCTTGACTGTGATCTCACCTGATGTTAAGTGATGACTGATGCAGCCTAAGATGGTAGCGAGGTAATATGTATAGGGCAGTTAAATATTAAACCTATAACCCTAATCGGTTTCTACACGGCTTTGTCCCGATAATCGCTTGGCGGTACGTCTTTGCCCGTAGGGTGGTAACTAGCCACGGTCGAAGCCTCCAGACCAGATGCCCAATTGTCTAAGCAAATCGTAATCATTTGACAGCGAAAAACGTAATTAATCGAATTGCTTAAGGAGCTCATACATGCTTTTTAACGTGCAGGCATCTATGAACTCTTCAAACAGGTCGAATTTTCCGTTTGATTACGATTACAATTTCCTTACACAATCAAGGGGCAGACCAGAGAAAATTCTGAAATTATAAATTCCCAAATTGACCCTGCCAGGAATCGAACCTAAGACCTCCTGCTGTAAGACCACAGCACTCACCACTGCACTAGGTTGTCTTCTTAAGATTGAAAATTCAACGGTAAAAAATGACCTATCATAAAATTTGCAGGTTACAGGGATGCTGGAGACCAAATGCGAGCAGCCTACGAGGATCCATCCTTCAGAGCGAGCGTGGAAGAGATATACAACCAAGTGGCGCCGCTCTACAAACAACTGTTCACTTACGTCCGCCGGAAGCTGCTGCAGAGATATGGAGAGACCACTGTCAGACCTGATGGGCCCATACCTGCGCATTTGTTGGGTAAAAACATTTATTTTTATTGCATGATAGCCTTGCGCTTGACTACAACCATGCTTAATATAAAGCGATGATGAGGTCTAGGTTGGAGCGCGCTAGCCTCGAAGATGCATATTCACTCTTGCCTTGAAGGTACTTAAGTTGTACGTGTTAGGGAATACATGCGCTGAAGGGCATCCCACATGACATATTATTTATTTTGCGTATCCATACATTATTTTACGTAACTTAGAGGTGGTTTAGCCTTATCTGGTGATAGAAGGATTGGCTCAACTTTGCGCAAAGGATCAGCCTGGCTGTTTAGCGCGGAAATACAGCCAGCAATCTTGCCACCATTCCACGCGAGCATGATCTAAATATATAAAAGGAAAAGGTGACTGACTGATCTATCAACGCGCAGCTCAAACCACTGAACAGATCGGGCTGAAATTTAGAATAAGAAAGGATTTTTGAAAATGAGAGCCCTAAGAGTGTAAAATATTGGTTTGAAATTTGTCTGAAAATCGAACTTAACATGAGCGAAGCTACGGGCAAAAAGCGAAGCTTTAAGTTTTATTGTAATATTTTCAATATAGAGATTAAACGTACGAACGTACTTAGTTTAAAGAAAGGAATTTTCTTTCCGTGTATTATTTACAAATTTATGTAACGAAAACTTGTGAAACATTTCAGGTAACATGTGGGCACAAAACTGGAAGTCAATCATGGATTTGGTGATGCCGTTCCCACAATCACCGAACATTGACGTCACTTCAGAGATGCTGCGACAAGGTTTCACGCCGCTAAGGTATTAATGGATAGAAGCGGGCGTTACTTTGCGGAAGAAAACATAAATAAGGAATAAATTCGCTTTAATATATATATTTTTTATTCTTTTTTTTTTATCCACTACAAGTTAGCCCTTGACTGCGATCTCACCTGATGGTAAGTGATGATGCAGTCTAAGATACTGAAGGAACTTGAAATTTAATTCGCTATAATCCGCAACAGTAGGCAAATCTATGTGGTACAGTGTATCTCGCACTTGCAGCTTGCGATAATGGATAGAAGCGGGCGTTACTTTGCGGAAGAAAACATAAATAAGGAATAAATTCGCTTTAATATATATATTTTTTATTCTTTTTTTTTTTATCCACTACAAGTTAGCCCTTGACTGCGATCTCACCTGATGGTAAGTGATGATGCAGTCTAAGATACTGAAGGAACTTGAAATTTAATTCGCTATAATCCGCAACAGTAGGCAAATCTATGTGGTACAGTGTATCTTGCACTTGCAGCTTGCGATATTCACCACGCCACATAAATCTTCCAAATTACTCTCAATATAGGTTCACTCCGAGTTCCGACACCGGAGTATCTTCAGGAGATGTTGACTCGACAATGCACGATTGTAAAGTTTCTCACAATTGTAAATATCAATATCATGGACTTCCGCAAAGTAACGCCTGCATCTATCTAAAATTCACTATAGTCCGCCAAAATAGACAAAATAACAACAATGCACTATATGAATGTTTCTGATACTCAGAGAAATAATATACCAACTATATTATACCTCTATGTTCTGATCCGAACCGCTAGGGGTGTGGAACACCCTCCCAGCGCACGTGTTTCCTGCCACGTATAACTTAGATACCTTCAAGGCAAGAGTGAATAGGCATCTCCTAGGCAAGCGTATTCCAACCTAGACTTCATTGCTTTGCATTAAGCATGATTGTAGTCTGCAAGCGCTGTCAAAAAAAAAAAGTTGTTTATCAATTCCAGAATGTTCCAAATGGCTGAGGAGTTCTACGTGTCTATGGGGCTGAAGCCGGTGCCTCCGGAGTTCTGGCGCGGCTCCATGCTGGCGCGGCCTCCGCAGCGCAGCGTCCAGTGTACCGCCAGCGCATGGGACTTCTGTAACAGGATAGACTATCGGTCAGTTCCTGTACATCCTCTAGCAGGTCAGCTGAGGAGCAGGGGGCAGGTGATATGTCTTAACAAATGGCGGAGGAGTTCTACGTGTCTATGGGCCTGAAGCCGGTGCCTCCGGAGTTCTGGCGCGGCTCCATGCTGGCGCGGCCTCCGCAGCGCAGCGTCCAGTGTACCGCCAGCGCATGGGACTTCTGTAACAGAATAGACTATCGGTCAGTTCCTGTACATCCTCTAGCAGGTCAGCTGAGGAGCAGGGGGCAGGTGATATGTCTTAACAAATGGCGGAGGAGTTCTACGTGTCTATGGGCCTGAAGCCGGTGCCTCCGGAGTTCTGGCGCGGCTCCATGCTGGCGCGGCCTCCGCAGCGCAGCGTCCAGTGTACCGCCAGCGCATGGGACTTCTGTAACAGAATAGACTATCGGTCAGTTCCTGTACGTGCTCTAGCAGGTCAGCTGAGGAGCAGGGGGCAGGTGATATGTCTTAACAAATGGCGGAGGAGTTCTACGTGTCTATGGGCCTGAAGCCGGTGCCTCCGGAGTTCTGGCGCGGCTCCATGCTGGCGCGGCCTCCGCAGCGCAGCGTCCAGTGTACCGCCAGCGCATGGGACTTCTGTAACAGAATAGACTATCGGTCAGTTCCTGTACGTGCTCTAGCAGGTCAGCTGAGGAGCAGGGGGCAGGTGATATGTCTTAACAAATGGCGAAGGAGTTCTACGTGTCTATGGGCCTGAAGCCGGTGCCTCCGGTGTTACTACTACTGAGCCTACACTACAGGTACACTACTACAGGTCAGTTCCTCTACATCCTTCTAGCATGTCAGCTGAAAAGCAGGGAGCATATGTCTCGACGGTTACGTATATAAATAAGTATATGTACCAACAAACATACCAGAGCACATACGCCTATAAAATTTTGTGTATTTGTTTGGAATCCTTTATAGATTATCATATTTGAATATTTGTGTGTTGGGCGTTAGCAACTGCTACACAGTTTCAAACAAGTTTCACAGTTTCAAGTTGTTATTGTTCTATAGTTTTTAAGACTTTTTAAGTAATTTGACAAATAAAATCAGTTATACTCGTAGGAAAATCCGCCCTCGAGCACAGTGTTTTACAGTTTTCCTTCTTCAAGTAATAAACTGCATTGAATGTGTTCCTCTGCTTGGAAAGAAAAACATGTTGATTTAAAACAATATCATAGAAGTAATTCTTCTTTTACAGAATAAAGCAGTGCACGGAAGTGACGATGCAAGACCTGATCTCCACTCATCACGAAATGGCGCACATACAGTATTATCTGCAGTACGCTGATCAACCGCAGCTGTTTCGAGATGGAGCTAACCCCGGTAACCTAGTGCTTTTAAATATGCAGATAGATAAAGTCTTTATTGCCACACATAACATAGAACTAAATTACAAACAAAAAACAGAAAACAACGCGTGCGCAATGGCGGTCTTATCACTTAAAGTGATTTCCTCCAGACAACTCGTTTCAGTTAAAAAAAAGTAAGTAATTTAATAAAACAAAAAACCCGACTGCTTGGATACCAAAAAGTATAAAACAAGACATGTATTGAAGTATTTCATTATTATCAATTTACATCGTATATTAATATTAATAAAATCTATCAAGGCGCAGTCGCACGTTAAGGTAAATGTTAGCTATTGGACGTGCGACTGCGCCTTGATAAATTTTATTAATATTATTATACGATGTAAATTGATAATAATGAAATACTTCAATACATGTCTTGTTTTATACTTTTTGGTATCCAAGCAGTCGGGTTTTTTGTTTTATTAAATTACTTACTTTTTTATTTCAAACTTTATAGTTCAGTATTTATTGTAAACAGGCGACGTTTTTTCTGCCCGAAGTTGTACCAAAGGTACTATTATAGATTTGGTATATAGAGTGGTAGCATTTTAGAGCATGTGAATAAGCAGCGGATTCATTTATTCGTAATGACTACCATGGTGATCACCATAACCATCATCAAATTTGCATAATATGTTATAATGCTAATATAAATTTGGTTTGGTAAAGTTCGTGAATCTGCTATTTTTTCGACAGAGAGAGTGAATTAATTTTCGAGAGTCCTATCGCAGCGACGCGACGTCACGAGACCTCGGTATTTACCGCGTCCAATCGCTTTCGTAAGCCAATGAACGTCGGCCACTTACGAAAATGCCCGTGAACAATGCAAAAAAAGTATTTTCAAAAACACAATTTGTACGTATTTAGTACGTAGCAAAGTCGGAACCAATATTTTAATAGACATTAAAAATTTTAGTCGTAAGTTATGTAAGTCGAATATGCGCTGCATGTGGCATTAATGAATTTATTGATTTTTTGACTGATCGATTGAAGGAGTACAAATCATCAAGTTTTTTGAGACTGGTTATGTGATATGTCGTCACATTAAGCTTTTACAATGATATTAAGTTACTACCGTAATATTATATTGTGAGAGTAGGTACGCGCCCCACCTTCACCCTTTTCTATCCGCTGCCGGCCGCGTCATTTTCTGTTGAACGTTACTGTATTTCTATGATATCTCATAAAATATTCATCTGAATTAAATGGTGTACAGAGCAATTTTTATCTTAATTAAATACTGAAGATGACGAACATATTTATTTTGATAAGGATTAATACTATGTCGGTAAAAACACCTTCACAAGTAAAGCATAGTTTTAAACCAAGTTTGAAAATCATAAAAATGTTTATTGTTAGTCAGCCTTATAAGTTAGATATATGCTATCGCGGACTTTTTTATAGAACTTTTTAAGAGAAACTATTCCACCATACATTATTTTCGTGTAACTTTAACTATTTACTCAGCGCACGCAACGAAGCTCTCAGATGAGACGATTATTTCCGACTGAATTCACATTATTGCAATTTTCGTAGGGATCTCTTATTTTTTTAAAAATGAAATATGGCCTATTTTACATGTTAATAATGTAGCTTTCTATAAGTGATATAATTTTTAAAATCCGATTATTTCCGACTGAATTCACATTATTGCAATTTTCGTAGGGATCTCTTATTTTTTTAAAAATGAAATATGGCCTATTTTACATGTTAATAATGTAGCTTTCTATAAGTGATATAATTTTTAAAATCGGTTGAGTAGTTTTTGAGATAATCCAAATCTTTTCTCTTTATAATAGGTATCATACCTAGTTTTATAGATAGATGATTTATGTAGGAACTTTAAACATTTCCTTTGAAACCTCGTAAATCCTAAATTATCATTTAAACGGAAAAATGGTTTAAGGAACCTAGGTGTGATTTTAAAAGACCTATCTAACGATACCCCACTTGCCTATAGCCTATCGACTTTCATTTATTAATTGGCTTCTAGTGGACGCCATTTTGTTTTTCTCAAATTCGGCCTCCATAGTGACACTCGGAAGATTTAAAAAAATCTAGTGGTGCAAGTACTATCAAAATCGGTTCAGCCGTTTTTTCTGTAGTGCGACACAAAGGATTACAACCTTTGAAACCTCGTAAATCCTGAATGATCATTAAAATGAAAAAATGTTCAAAGAAACCTAACTCTGATTTTACAAGACCTATTCATCGGTACCCCACTTGCCATAGTTTATTGACTTTCATTTTTAAATTTGTTACAATATGGCTTCTAGTGGGCGCCATTTTGTTTTTTCTCAAATTCGGCTTCCGTTATGACACTCGGAAAATTAAGAAAAATCTAGTGGTGCAAGTATCATCAAAATCGATTCAGCCGTTTTGTCTGTAGTGCGACACAAAGGAATACACTAAAAATGAACCTTTGAAACCTCGTAAATCCTAAATGATCGTTAAAATGAAAAAATGGTCTAGGGAACCTAACTCTGATTTTACAAGACCTATTCATCGATACCCCACTTGCCATAGTTTATTGACTTTCATTTTTAAATTTGTTACAATATGGCTTCTAGTGGGCGCCATTTTGTTTTTTCTCAAATTCGGCTTCCGTTATGACACTCGGAAAATTAAGACAAATCTAGTGGTGCAAGTATCATCAAAATCGATTCAGCCGTTTTGTCTGTAGTGCGACACAAAGGAATACACTAAAAATGAACCTTTGAAACCTCGTAAATCCTAAATGATCGTTAAAATGAAAAAATGGTCTAGGGAACCTAACTCTGATTTTACAAGACCTATTCATCGATACCCCACTTGCCATAGTTTATTGACTTTCATTTTTAAATTTGTTACAATATGGCTTCTAGTGGGCGCCATTTTGTTTTTTCTCAAATTCGGCTTCCGTTATGACACTCGGAAAATTAAGACAAATCTAGTGGTGCAAGTATCATCAAAATCGATTCAGCCGTTTTGTCTGTAGTGCGACACAAAGGAATACACTAAAAATGAACCTTTGAAACCTCGTAAATCCTAAATGATCGTTAAAATGAAAAAATGGTCTAGGGAACCTAACTCTGATTTTACAAGACCTATTCATCGATACCCCACTTGCCATAGTTTATTGACTTTCATTTTTAAATTTGTTACAATATGGCTTCTAGTGGGCGCCATTTTGTTTTTTCTCAAATTCGGCTTCCGTTATGACACTCGGAAAATTAAGACAAATCTAGTGGTGCAAGTATCATCAAAATCGATTCAGCCGTTTTGTCTGTAGTGCGACACAAAGGAAATATACATATATAGACTGATGAACACATAACCCTGTGCGTTCCGCAGTCGGGTAAAAAGGAGCGGGAATGCGTAACAATAATGATAAACATGGTTTTAAACTCTTTATTTGTACCGCACAACAAAAATAAATAACATGATTAATTATTCGCTTTCATCGAAAACGAAGACCGACTTCAAAACTATACCTATACCAACTTAAACAAAACAGTAAAAAACATTATCTGGGTATATTTTTTTTGTTTGATTTTCTCAAAAAGCGCTAAATCAATTTCGATAAATACGGGACCACCTCTGAAGTATAATCTACCAAACAAAAAAGAATCATCAAAATTGATTTGGCGGAATTACACATTACATTAATTATTGGCATACAAAAAAAACATACAATCGAATTGAGAACCTCCTCCTTTTTTTGAAGTCGGTTGAAAATAAGGAAGAAAGTTACAAAAGGCGGCCTTATCTCTAAACAGGATTTCTTCCAGGCAAGGAAGGGACAAATTCTACTTTTTATCCCGGAAAGTCAGAGTTGACACTACGGTTTTAAAATAATTACGCTGGTGCTTACACGTTACAGTCTATATACACGATTTCTTTATTTACAGCGTTCCATGAAGCAGTCGCTAACGCTGCTACCTTGTCTGTTTACAATATACCGCATTTCCAACGAATGGGACTTTACCAAAACAAGTAAGTTTTTGAAATGTAAACTTCTTTAGCCGCGTTGAGCACTTTTTGGTAGGGGGTAAACTTGTGGATTCGCGTGACCGACATGCTCGCGAACACCGACATGCTTGAGTTGTACGAAGACAAAAGGTCTTAAATATAAATATACTACATTCGTAATTAAACTTTAATACATTAGTTTTAAGGTTTATAATATTTTTATTATTTTAAATTTTTTTTTTAAATTTTAAATAATAAAAAAAACGTTTTCACTTCTATCGGCAGTGCCTATGACTGCCAATTTTTTTTATTTATCTTTCTTGCTTCTACTTTTTCTATTACAGCCTAGATATGTTCAATTAATTCTTTATTCAATAAACTATTTCGCACATCACATAATTTAATTGTTTTATGAACATGTAGGTATATTCATACCTTCAAAAATCTTGGTCGCAAAGTCCTACCCTGAAAAACACCCATAGCAATATCAGTTTCACAAAATACCCAAGCGGTGTTTAAATTTATAAAACCTAATAATAGCAGATTGAGAGCTTGTGGAATATATTATCTTCTTTAATTCTCTCTCATTTTTAATTACGCGATAGACTAACTCAAAGGGCTCGCTCAAATCCAAATATTGTTTGGATATTTTTTCTGTTTTTAGGTCCCACGACCCATATGAAGTCAGTATGAACTTCCTGATGTCAATGGCTTTGGAAAAAGTGGCGTACTTACCTTTCGCATTTATGGTGGATCAGGTAAGGTCTTTCTCAATCATAATCCCTTAATAAGGATTTTGAGATAAAATCAGCTGGGTAAATATAAAAGAGTTAAAATTGTTTAATGCTTTTAATAATAAATTATGTAGGTACTCTGAGTCGTATTATTTTATTTTATTTGTTAAGGAAAACTAACAGCTTGTTGTTCTAGATAGTCTTACAATTAGGTAACTTATAGCTAATGACAGGTTTTCACAACTAGACCTATACATATATACCTAAAAATCTATTATGATACTAGTTTAATACAACATTCTCGCCTTTTCGGGTGTCGGAAAGGTAAGAATGCTGTTCAACACACCTGTGTTATGCGAATCTATGCGATGTAACAAATCCAACCTTTCAGCTTCGCCATTTTGCTCTCAACTTTTTTTTTTCAAAATCTTAATTTATTTGGGACTTTTGTCCGATTGATTGTTGTTGAATTGTATATTTGGGAGTTAAGAGACGATTATAGGCTCCATCGTCTCTCAACTTTCACAAGAGTCTCTTAAGCTTTATTAATGATGATAATAATACTAACATAATTTATTTCCAGTGGCGCTGGTCAGTATTTGAAGACGGTGTACAGAATATGAATGCAAGATGGTGGCAGATGAAGTTAAGATATCAAGTAAATTTTCTACTAAAATAGATAAAAAAATAATAGACATGAAAGCTGAATAAATAACAACTAAAGTAAAAGGCTGCCCCGTTGGTCTAGTGCACTTAGCATATTCAACTGTGGCTGACGAGATCCCGGGTTCGAATCCCGGGTCGGGCCATAATTAAGTATTGGATTTTCTTGACAATAAATTCTCAGTACTGGCGCGGAGTTAGGAAGTTGGCGGTGTTTCACCCCCATGCCGCGGAGAGCACGTAAAGCCGTCGGTCCGACGCCTGGTCTCTCTCTGGTCTTGTCGGATTTTCCGTCCGAAGTAAACGTTTAAGTAGAAGCAGCCATGACCCTCAATAATGAAGCAAGTTATTCCATGTTAGGTATATATGTGTTATTCCAGACTATAATCTATCTCTGTGCCAAATTTGATCCTGATCCGTACAGTCGTTCTGGCGTGATTGAGCAACAAACATCCATCCATCCATCCATCCAAACATCCGGATTTATAATATTAGTATAGATTTATTTTTGTTTCATTTTAACTACGTGATAGACTTAGTCAAAGGGCTGGCTCAAATCAAAATATACGTTTAAGTAGAAGCAGCCATGACCCTCAATAATGGGGTAAGTTGCAAAGGTTGAAAAAATAAAGACTAAAGAATGTTTTTAATCTGTTGCAATTTTTCAGGGTGTGACTCCTCCAGTTGCGAGAACAGAAGCAGATTTCGATCCTGGATCAAAATATCACATCATATCTGACCAGGTAATCATAAATTGAATTAGGGAGGCTTCGGCAGTGGCTAGTTACCACCCTAACGGCAAAGACTTACCGCCAAGCGATTTAGTGTTCCGGTACGATACTGCGTAGAAACCAATTCTATAATATATATTATATATATTATAGAATATTATTAATTTATTCTATTATATATATTCTATAGGTGTAATATAATTGCCATTAGGTTAGCCCGCTAGCGTCTTAGACTGCATCATCACTTACCATTAGGTGAAATTGCCTACCTCTCGTCAAAATCAGTTCAAAAGATAGACTTGATTGGATTGGAAAGCGTAGCAGACAGACAGACACAATTTCGCATTTATTATATTAACTAGGTACTAGCTGATGCCTGCGACTTCGTCCGCGTGGTTTAAGTTTTTTTTATTCCCGCTGGAACTCCTTAGTTTTCCGGGATAAAAGTAGCCTATGTCACTCTCCAGGGTCTTCAACTATATCCATGCAAAAAATCACGTCGATCCAAACCAACAAACCAACAAACCAATAAACCAACAAACAAACACACTTTCGCATTTATAATATTAGTATGATTTTATTATTTTTTTTTCACAAATTACAGGATTTCAGATTTCTTTACAATGTTATTGCTTCATTCACGAATTTAGTCTAATAATAAAATGTCGTTTATTTCCTTAAATTAAATAGAATTTCAATATTGAATAGAATATTCAATAGAATAGGAAATATAATACAACATTCCTGTTAATTTTTGAAGTAATAACTTCCTTCGCAAATTAACAGAAATACACCAGTTTTTTTTTATTTATTTAGTTTGTACCAAAAAGTTATATGTATACAATGTGGCCGATTCTGTATAACACAATCTCTAAACTAAACTAAAATGGCAGCTTTAAATATAGTTCTGTCCCTTTCCGTAGGGAGTATTATGAAAGGGTTAGCAATATTTGTAATGCTCTAATTTTAGTTTAGTTTAGAGATTGTGCACTACAGAATCAGCCCCAATAGATATGTATAGTAAAACAGAAACATAGTGGACAAGCGAACGATTTATATGTCCCGTTTCATTGCTTATTTCAAAAATTTACAGGAATACATCAAATACTTCCTCGCGACGATCCTGGAGTTCCAGATCTTTGAGCAGCTGTGCGTGGTTTCAAGCCATACGGGACTCCTACACGAATGTGACGTATACAGGAGCAGAGATTCTGGGAGGCTCTTAAGGTATCTATCTTATTGAAAATGAAAATGAAATGATTTATTTCACATAGGAAAACTTGTGCGAGTTATGATAAGTCGTAAAAATCTACCACCGGTTCGGAAAGCTGATTCTACTGAGAAGAACCGGCAAGAAACTCAGTTGCTCTTTTCATAAACAGAAAATGTTACACTTTGTAAATAATATACAATGCATACGTTACGTAACAAGTATTGCACTGACTTGTGGGTTGCTGGATGCGAAGCCGGTTGCTTCCATGCAACTTTGTCATCGAGAAAATCATCAATAGTTTAGCGATAAGACCGCCCTTGCGCACGCGTTGTTTTCTGTTTTTACCATTAAAAATGGTTATCACATGCAAATCGTCTGAGACGTATTTTTAGCCATAGCTCTGAGGATTTTGGGAGGATCGAGATGGGAATAGTACCAAGAGTTGAGGAATTTATCGGGACAGAAAAAAGTTACACTATATTTTTTAGGGTTCCGTACCCCAAGAGGAAAAAGAACCCTTATAAGATCTCAATCTGTCTTCTCAAACTCAAACTCAAATAATCTTTATTCAAAATTGGTACCTACAAAGTACACCTTCTGAACGTCATGTTTACAAAGAATAAGAGTTAATGGTGATAATTAACAACGATATCTTAAGACTAAAGCTACGAGGGTTCCATACGCGCCCTGGTCTGAGAAGAGCCCACAACAAACTCAGCCGGGTTTTTTTTATTATCACCATCTTACAAATATAGGAAATTACTAAATTATATTTATAATATAACATAATTAGCCGCTGGAAACATTCATACCCATGGCTGCCTATCATTCAAATAATCCTTTACACTATTTTCAATTAGTTTCCGTCTGTCTGTTCTCTGTCCGTGTGGTTGACACATCTCATATTTGTCTTTTTCTCGGGAGGTATCAAGTTAAAATTAATATCAAATACTTAGGTCCACGGTCCCTTGGAGCTGTAAAAAAATTCAAGCTTCAAAGACATAGAAGAAGGAATCACTCAGTCTACGTTCAAAGACAACGCAATCAAAATTAAAAATGTTCCTGATTGGGATCGTAATATATTATGTCATGCCAGATTCGAAATGGGAACTAATCCATTGAAAGATTTTTTCCCAAAGATTATTGTGAAAAGGTGTTTACTATCACTAAAGGTCTAGATGTAGATGAAATTAAGGCTGTGTTCCGAAATACACTGCGAGCACTGTAAGATGTGACGTCACTTTAGTACACTGCGAAGCCGCTCCTTTATAGTTAGGTATACTGGGTACTGCTTAAAACGGAACGCTGTCAGCACTGAGACAAACACTGAGAGCACATTACCTCGAAAACGCCAGTGCTCACAGTACAAAGACGGCGTCGATTAATGACGTCATATATTTCCATATGATACTGCAGCAGTTTACTGTCAGTTATAACGGAACGAATTTCTCCACAGTAAAGACCACTGAACAGTGCTCGCAGTCTATAACAGAACACAGCCTAAATTAAGTAACTGCGATGAATAATAATTATTAAAAAAAAAAAGATATGGCCGTTTATGCCGCATATTTTGACACTCGCCAATAAATCAAAACCTATTTATGGTACTTCCCGTTGACCTAGAATCATGGGCAAGAAGCCAAGGTCTCACAGCACAAGTAAAGGGAAAAAAAACGAAAATCGTTAAATAAGGTTCCGTCTTAGAATAACTACGTATAGAAACCTAGTAAACTCGCGAAATGTAAGCCGTTCAATTGGTGCCATAAATGGCATCGTACGACGCTCGCGCAGATCGAAAAAAGCTGGTTAACTTAGTTTTAGAAACTACAATGCTACAAACAAACTAACCAATTACTTACCCAACTTTTAGGTGGAAAACATTTAAACTGGCAACATTAAACATTATGTTTGCGTTTGCGAGGCAAGTAAACACAGCACACATAGCGAATTTGTAGCTTGCGTTTTGAGAAGGCGTTGTTTGGAAACATACCTTCTATAGGTAGTTATTCTAAGGGTTCCGTATTTTTATCTAATAGCATCTAAATATGGTAGTAGATACTGAAATTTATCATTGTTATTTTCAGTGAAATAATGCAACCTGGAGCTTCAATGTCAGCATCAGATATAATTAGGAGCATGACACGCGGCAAGACTAATAGGATCTCCCCGGAATCGCTCGTCAAGTGAGTATCCTAGTTCTATACTAATATTATAAACTAGCTGATGCCCGCGACTTCGTCCGCGTGGATATACCAAGATTCATCGAAATAACTTGAGAAATGACGGACTTTTATACAAACTTTCAACCCCTATTTCACCCCTTTGGGGGTGGAATTTTGAAAAACTGAAACACGTATGTTTTCGTTTTTAACCCGCAGCTCATATACCAAGTTTCATGGATATAACTTGAGAAAGGAAGGACTTTCATACAAACTTTCAACCACTAAGTATTTCATCCCTTCGGGGGTAAAATTTACGAAAACTGTGAAACACGTATTTCTTCATTTTTAACCGGTAGCTTGTAACCAAGTTTCATCGATATAACTTGAGAAATGAAAGACTTTCATACAAACTTTCAACTATGAAACAGGTATGTCTTCATTTTTAACCCGCAGCTCATATATCAAGTTTCATGGCTATAACTTGAGAAATGAAGGACTTTCATACAAACTTTCAACCCCTGTTTCACCCCTTTGGGGGTAAAATTTGCAAAAACTGTGAAACATTTATTTCTTCATTTTCAACCAGTAGCTTGTATACCAAGTTTAATCGATATAACTTGAGAAATGACGGACTTTCATACAAACTTTCGCCCCCTATTTCACCCCCTTAGGGGTGGAATTTCGGGATAAAAAGTATCCTATGTCCTACCTCGTAGTATGGGCTCAAATCGTGCCAAGTTTCGTTTGAATTCATTCAGTAGTTTCGGCGTGATGCGCGGCCAAGATACAGACAGACAGACAGACAGACAGACAGACAGACAGACAAAAATGAAAAAAATTACAGATTTGGCTTCAGTATCGAATAATGAGTGCCCTCCAAAAAAAATTTTCAAAATATCTTCAATGTACAGAATTGGACCTGTTACAGTTTTATTATAAGTACGATAGATACGAAAGTTTCCGTACTTCGTATTAAAAGTACTTACGAAGGATCTCCCCGGAATCGCTCGTCAAGGGAGTATCCTAGTTCTATACTAATATTATAGATACGAAAGTTTGAATGGATGGATGGATGTATGTTTGTTACTCAATCACGCCAGAACGGCTGAACGGATCTGGATGAAATTTGGCACAGAGATAGATTATAGTCTGGATAGCACATAGTTATTGTTTATCCCGGAAAATTAAAGAGTTCCCGCGGGAACCAAAAAACCTCAATCCACGCGGACGAAGTCGTGGGCATCAGCTAGTAATATTATAAATGCGAAAGTGTGTTGATTTGTCCTTCAATCACGCCACAACGAAGCAACGGATCGACGTGATTGGCATGAGATTTTTGGCATGGGTATAGTTGAGGACCTGGAAAGTGACATAGGCTACTTTTTATCCCGGAAAAATAAGGAATTCCCGCGGAGAATTAAAATCTTAAACCACGCAGACAAAGTCGCGGGCATCAGCTGGTTTTACTTATATCATTTTCATAGTCGGGTTAACTTTTTAAACCGACTTTTTTTTCTCTTGTTGTTTCAAGGTACTTCCGACCTCTGGAACTTTGGCTTCGCGTGCAGAACCGGGATGAGCAAGTTATAGGCTGGAACTCCAACTATCACGACGTTTCCCTTTTCGCCCCACAGAGGGCGCTGGCCAATAATAATCACCTGTCACTTGTTTTGTTTTTCGTCTCCTTTATAATTATGTGAATAGCTTGTAAGGTTATTTTTTTGTAAGGATTAAATGGTATTTTTGTTTTTAATTATTCTTTTATTGATTACCTAGGCTACTAGCGATCCGCCCCGGCTTCGCACGGGTAGCACTAATAATCCTAATAGTATACCCAATATAGCCAGTGGGCAGTGGGCAGGTTTTACGTTTTAACGTTACATTGTAAGAGTACGCCCCGTCCTCACCACACCTTCCACAGCCGCCAGCCCGCCATGAAGTAAAGGACAATATTTTTATCTTAATTAGATACTTGAGATGAATAACATATTTATTTTGATAGGGATTTTAATTATTAATACTAAGTAATGTCGGTAAAAACATCTTCGCAAGTAAAGCATTGGTTTGGAGTTTGGACCAAATTTGAAAATCATAAAAATGGTTATTGTGAGTCAACCTTAAAAGACATTATATGCTTTTTTTAGAACGTTTTGAAAGGCACAATTCCACCATACATGACAGACGGACTATCTCGAGAGTTTTTGAAGTGAAAACTTCTTTATCCGCGTTGAGCAATTTTTGGTAGGGGGTAAACTTGCGGATTCGCGTCACCGACATGCCACATGCTCACGTTGAATTCAACATTACGAAGACAAAAGGTTTTAAATACTTATAAATATACCTACTACATTCGTAATTTTTTAATTATTTTAAATATTCGTTTTCACGTCTACCTGCAGTCTTTTTTTTATACGATTTGGACCAAGAAACCCAAAACCATATCGAAGATATAAAATATGAAAGTTTGTTAGTAACCCAATAGCTCCGAAACGGCTGAACGGATTTCAATGAAAATGGGCAAAAAATAGTAAGTTCCCACTTCCCAGGAAATCGCGGTAGCTGTGGTCATCTAATTGCGGAAACTAATGACCTCTGCGTCAACCCTTGTTGTGGTCATACTAAGTGACACAGATCCAAATTCCAATATTCCATACTGGGGTTATAACCCCAAATAATGGGGTTTAAAAAAACAGACTTAAGAAAAAATTAAAAGTCGGTTTTTTTCCGAAATATTTACAATTTGGTAAACAAAAACCCGACTTTTTTACATTTTTCAAAATTCCAAAAAAAGTTACCAGCCGATTTTCAAAATTCAAACGTTCACACGTGTCTCGATAAATTCCTCAACTCTTGGCACTATTCCTATCTCGATCCTCCCAAAATCCTCGGAGCTATGGCCAAAAATACGTCTCAGGCGATTTGCATCTGCCATTTTCAATGTTAAAAAGGGGTTCGAAATTTGTGTAGTTCACGCGGATGATATCCTGGGCAAAAGGTGGCCAAAAGCTCGTTAAATATAAAAGTAGAGTAAGATTTTCTTTTGAAATATGACTATCGTACTTCATACCAATTTTTTTTACCAAAAAATGCCTACAGTAACACTTAATATCAGAAATCAAACAAAAAACTAAAAACAACGAAACCTTGCGGTTTGAAGACAACAAGGTGTAACTTGAGATTAAGGTGTTACAGAATGTATACTTCTATACTAATATTATAAAGAGGTAAAGTTTGTGAGTTTGTGAGGTTGCAGGGGGTAATCTCTGGATCTACTGAACAGATTTTGAAAATTCTGGTACCAATAGAAAGCCACATTATTTGTGAGTGGCATAAGCTATATATTAACCAGAAAAATTAAGGAGTTCCCGTGGGAATTTAAAAAACTTATTTCACGCGGACGAAGTCGCGGGTATCTGCTAGTCTATACTAATATTATAAATGCGAAAGTTTGGATGGATAGATGGAAGTTTGTGATTAAATCAGGCCAGAACGGCTGAACGGATCTTGTTGGAATTTGGCACAGAGATAGATTATTGTCTGGAATAGCACAAAGGCTACTTTTTATCTCGGTAAATTAAGAGTTCCTGCGGGAATCAAAAATCTTAATCCACGCGGACGAAGTTGCGGGCATTATCTAGTGCCTGAATAGATTTGGATGTATGGGGTATTGGTAGAATCCTTGGATCCTCCCGAATGGCTATAATTTTTTTGAAAAAAAAAAAACAATATGGCAGGGCAATCGTGTTTTTTATTGTTTTCAGTTTTGAAAACATTAATCTGCTCATAATTACCATTTCTATTATCTCATTTAGAATTCAGTGGTATACCTAGGTGCCCGAAAACATGATATATCCAACTTTTTCGCGGAGAAAGTCGAAATTTCTAACTCGCTTTAAAATAGGTGTTAATTTCTGTAATAGAAGCTTTCTTCGAAAAAAAACTTTTTTGTAAAGTTATACAAAAATAGGTATACAGTTTTTTTAATTCATAGACTAGCGCTTGGCTGCAATCAGACTTGCTGACAAGTGTTGATGCAGCCGGTGGCGCGCGCTTGCCTAGAAGATGCCTATTCACTCTTGATTTGAAGATCTTCTTCTTCTTGGTCGTATCGCTCTTATCAGAGCGGTCGTGGTCGTCACTTTGGTGTTGTGGCACGCTTAACTATCCGTCTCCACTCTTCTCTGATAGCAGCCTTGAAAGTGCATTCATGTAAGTGGACGTCCACCGCAGCCCTCACAGATTTGAAGATACTAAAGTTAAAAAAGGAGGGAAGAACGGAAGTCGGAAGGGCGTATATTCCAGCGGTTTGAATTAGGAACGAGGAGAGGAAGCAAATCGCTTCGTACGTGTCCGTGGAATTTCGACTATTTAAACGGATGCAAACCTTGACGATGCCTTGCAGTACGATACAATTCTTGTGTATCTAATGAAATCTACTACTTACATTGCATTTGAGGTTGAATACGAACTATATAATATATTGACATTTTTTTTTTTTAATTCCCAAAAATTTTTTTTTTCTCTCTTCATACGTTCTATATTTCAATTATTTTAACAAGTGGTAAAATTTATTGAAAACAATACAATAGAAACATTAACCTAGCTAGCCTAACCTAATTATTATACTATAAAATATAAATCGTGCCCGCGTGGAATGGTGGCGAGAATACTGGCTGCATTTCCGCGCTGGACAGCCAGGCTGATCCTTTGCGTAAAAAATGAGCCAGCCCTTCTGTCACCAGTTGAGGCAATCAACCGCGGTGAAATATCTCGCAAAAAATTTTGGCACTAAGACTCCACGGCCCCAGGGTCTCCACGGCAAACTGAACGAATATGTAACTCTTTATGAGAGACCTCATACTTCCGCCGTTTGCCTTTTATTGACATTATATTTTAATAATTTACAAGAATAGGTAATTGTAAAATTGTTTAATTGTAATTTACAAGAATAATTGTAAATAATTGTAAAATTGGAATGCATAATAAATAAATATGAATATGAAAAAGTGAAAGTGAAAGATTACGGACAAAAAAAGGCGATATTCCGCCCCTATCTAGCGAGGATTATACTGTAACTAGGAACAGGATATAAAGTACTAAAGAGGATAAAAAGTACTTCTCTAACAATCGTGCATTGTCGAGGATACATCTCCAGATCCTCCGATATCGGAGTGAAACTTATTAAACTTCTAGGTCCTTAAACTTTTCCCTCTAGATCTTTTACCGGCTCACTTATTATATTACTAGATGATGCCCGCGACTTCGTCCGCGTGGATTAAGGTTTTTTGATTCCCGCGGGAACTCCTTAATTTTCCGGGATTGAAAGTAGCCTATGTCCTTCCCCGGAATATACCTATACCAAATTTCAGCAAAATCGGTTTAAAAGATGGGCCGGGAAAGCGTAGCAGACAGACAGATAGACAGGCAGACAGACAGACAGACACACTTTCGCATTTTTCGATGGTAAGTGATGATGCAGTCTAAGATGGTAGCGGGCTAACCTGTTAGGGGCATGGCAGTTATATTACACCCATACCCCTATTCGGTTTCTACACGGCATCGTACCGTAACGCTAAATCTCTTGGCGGCACGTCGTTGCCGGTGGTAACTAGCCACAGCCGAAGCCTCCCACCAGGCCAATAAGTAACTGTAACTGATTACTACCATCATGTTTTATAAGTAATTGGACATCAATAAGTGTACCTACAGTATACCTAATTTTAATAAATGAACGAAGCCTCCCACCAGGCCAGACCAGGGAAAATTCAGAAATTGTAAATTTCCAAACCATGCCGGGGATCGAACCCGGGACCTCCGCACGTTAAGGCAACAGCGCTCAACACTGTGCCACGGAGGTCGTCAAAAAACCTCAATCCACGCGGACGAAGTCGCGGGCATCGGGCTAGTAGGTACCTAATTAAATAAAACACATAGGTATTACACGAAAGTGAAAACATTAATATCAGTTTTTAAATCTAAAAAAATGTAACTAGAAATCGCTCTAGTAACCCGCTAATTTTGAAATACGTTGTAGTTAACTAAGTAATTAATAAAATTACAAGTGGATTTTGGCAAATTGATTTTAATCTTACTTTTTTACTAATTGCAAAAGACAAATTAAATACGTAGTATCACACTAACATTATAAATGTGAAAGTGTGTTTGTTTTTTGGTTTGTCCTTCAATCATGTCGCAACAGAGCAACGGATCGACGTGATTTTTTGCCACTTGAGGACCCAGAGAGTGACCTAGGCAACTTTTTATCCCGGAAAATTAAGAGGTTCCAGCGAGAATTTAAAAAAAACTTCGCCCGCGTGGTTTGAGGTTTTTTGATTTCCGCAAGAACTGTTTAAATTTCCGGGATAAAGCCTCTGTCCTTCCCCGGGATGTTACCTACCTCTATACCAAATTTCTTCAAAATCAGTTGAACAGATGGGCCGGGACAGCGTAGCAGACAGACAGACAGACACACTTTCGCATTTATAATATTAGTATGGAAGCATGGATATGCAAAAAATCATGTCGATTCGTTGCTCTGTTACGGCGTGATTGAAGGACAAACCAGACCTCACAACACACACTTTCGCATTAATAAAATAGATATTGGTAGAAGCAAAAGTGTTTGTCTGTATGTCTTAATGTATTTTATGTAACTTTAATACCTATAGTTACTTAGCTTATCGAGTATTAAGTTTGCGCAATAAATTAGCGATCAAAAAAACTGAACAAACTATTACATTGTTAAACCAAACAAACCCGAATTAAACCGGTAGTTTATTTAAACAGAATTTCTTTTGAAAATCTGGTCAAGAGCGTATCAGATAAAGCAAAAAGTAGGGTTCTGTAGCTTTATTCTTCCAGCAGGGCTAGCATGGGCCGGAGATAAAAAATTTATCCCCCGATTTTATCCACTGACAAGGGATAAAATTAACTTATCCACTTCTCAGAGCACGGCAACAGGGGAGAGGAGAAGTTTATCCCCGTTTGACATTTCACGGGGACTAGGGGGACTATTTACCCACCGTTATTTAGCGTTTTTATTTATTTATTTAGGAATAAAAATTTTATCCTTTCCACGGGGAGAAAATTGTCTCGGCCCATGCTAGGGGGGCAGCGGCTAATAAATCAAATTGTTAATTATAGTTCTATCAAACATACGATGTTTGTGAGACGGTGATAATAATAGTAGTTTATGCAACTGTCATATAACACGGGTATTAAAACACTCGTTACTATTATGAAACTCGCTGCGCTCGTTTCATAAACTCACACTCGTGTTTTAATACCCGTGTTATATGCAGTTGCATACACTACTTTATCTTCACTAAAGCAATTTATCAAACAACAAGAGTAAAAGCTGACAATAGTTTATGTATATACGTGTATTGTCACAGTGAACTTGCCGCCATTAAAATCTAACCAATGAGAGCGCAGCTGCGCGCGCAGGGCCAATCAGAAGCGAGCGCGCGCTGTTCGTTTTTTATTTAATTGGCACAAGATCTTACCAAAGAGTTTTGTGTATGTAAGTTTAGTAGTTTCGACGAAGTTTTCACGTATAACCCAACTGTTTTCAAAAGCCAGCCTAATGTCAAAATTTTATACAACTTGTATGAGGATTTTGACATAAGGCTCGCCAGGTTAATTGGTCGCGTTTTATTGATGTTATAATGAGATTTTACGATATCGATGTGGATATTATACCATCATGTGAAATTGCTTAAATTGAGTGTTTTGTTATCTGCGCTATAACAGTAGTAGATAAAAAAATATTGTGTGTGAGCTCCGACGCACGACTGGAGTTTAACTCTTTACGAACGATTATAAAACATATAGATTAGTAAAATAGGGTAAATGAACGCATTTTTTATAGTACTGAAAGCATGCTATATAAATAAACGTATCAAACGTTTAGTTAAGTATATTAATAATTTTTTCGTACCACTTGCTCAAAAAAGTGACATTCTATGCCACAAAAAGCGAACATAACAATAGTCATTTTTAATCTGTTAAAAACAGGGAAAGAAAATTGTACTGAATTTCATTCATCCTCTAGGGGGAGAATGTGATTTAAATTTGGAATACCTACTTACCGAAATTTATACTAAACTCTTCTGGTTTGTATGGCTGTGACAACTACATCTGTGTTTACACCATTGAGTTTGTTTATAAAGCAACATCTTTTTGAAAAAGGAATACGCATCTAGTAAGCAGTTATGATTATTAAATAAAATGACGAAAACCGACGAGGCCGTATGAGCTTGATGCCTTTGCTTTTCCGACAAAAAAATATTAGTCCAGGAATTTGCCGCGTTTTTGTTTTCTTCAAATACATAAACGTTATGTTTATTTTAATTTATTTTTATAAATAAGTCAATGTTTTAAAAATACGTTACGATGTTAAATCAAAGCGACAGTGACAGTGAATTGTCGGATTCCATCAGTGCAAATGCTGCCGCAATTATAAATAATTTGCTTCCAACAAAATCCAAGGAAAATTATTTAAAAACTATAAATGTACCAAACAAAAATATAACTCTCTCTATCAATAATTGGACCAATGTTTCGAATGTTAACAGCTTTTACTTTTAAAATTGTCATTATTTTTAATAAATGCTTATCTCATATTATTATTGTGTTAATTTTTTCGCAAATGGTACGAAAAGTAGAGTATTTTCCTCGGTGATAAAGCTGTCTTAGTCTTGGGTGAACTTAAATCCCTCGCTACACTCAGGACTCGTCTAAAATCCCTTGCTTCGCTCGTGATTTAAGTTTTTAACACCCTCGCTACGCTCGGGAGTAAACCTCGAGTCCTTCGTTACGCTCGCGATTTAAATCGCCACCCGCGACAGAAGACACTGCTTTATCCCCTTGGTTAATAATCTACTAATATAATTTATATTTATGGGCGCTCTAAATTCTTACATTGCATTTTCGATCCTAAAATATTGTCTTTTTGTACCTAAATTAATTTACATTCTCCGTGCGAGCCCAATTTGGAAATTTCCTGGACTACTCGATATTATGGATGCCACGTGGATGCCACCATAAGAGATACTCTAGAAAAAATTCTAAATTTATGTTTTGATGATCAGTCCTGGAATCAAGCTACTTTATCGGTCAAGTATGGTGGCATCGGCGTGAGAAAAATTTCCAGTGTTGCTCTTCCGGCTTTTCTGTCCTCTGTGCATCGTATAAAAGAGCTTAGTTCACAGATTCTTAATTCTAATTCAGTTTCATTGGCCTATGCCACAGAGGCCCTAGAGAGTTGGAAGGTCAGGTGTCCCAATGACGACATCCCGAAGGAATGTTTCACACAAAAACTTTGGGATGTGCCGTTGGTTCGGCTGACACATACAAATTTGGTTCAAAATCTTACAAGTGAAATAGATCGAGCAAGGCTTCTAGCCTTATCTGAAAAAGATACAGGGCTTCATGCCTTGCCATCCAAAAATCTAGGCACGCTTTTAGATAACGAAAGTTTTCATGTGGCTCTAGGTCTCAGATTGGGAACACCCCTGTGCTATGAGCACAGGTGTCCGTGTGGAAAAGAGGTCGATAAATTTGGAATTCACGGACTCTCTTGGAGCCGGGCCGGGAACAGGTGGGCCGTGAAAGTGAAGCAGACAGACAGACAGACAAACTTTCGCATTTATAATATTAGTATGGACTTTGATACATTTGAATTTTATAGCTTCTATAGTTTATTTTTAAATGGCTTTGACTCAGACGGACGGGACAAATATAATAAATGGTTCCTTAGTGTACTAGGGAACCCTAAAAAGAATCGAAATCGAAATTGCATTAGGCATTAGGCATACTTTGATACTTTACTTTCTTCGTATGATAACTCAACTGCAACAGTTGTAATTCAAAATTCGAATGCCGCGGACTCTCCAAGATGGCGCGGATAATTTTGACAGTTATTTTTTTAATTTTTTCTCTGAGTGAGACAAAGGCCGATAATCAAAGAGGTTTTTTAACTGCGCTAGAAGATAAACTGGAGAATAAATTCGTTTTCTATGCAAATAATTTGGCCGAATGGTTGGAAAATGTGAATGATAGGCATTTGGGTAGAAGTGAGTTGGGGAAAATGCTTAATTACAATTCAATTAAGCTGAAATTCAGTAGGATTGGTGATGGTAAGTAACTTTTTAATACTTTTTTAAACCTACGATCTGACGCAGTGGTTATCGCTATCATAAAGTTACGTGTAGGTACCTAAGAGGCCCTTATTCGATTCCCGGCAGGCTTAATTTCGGAATTTATAATTTCTTTTACCCAACACCACTGAACTTTGAAAACTATATATAGGTTTTGAGTTTTGGCTTAGTTTTGGCCTAGTCCTGACTCTGAGCCAAAACTATTTCATCCATACTTACGGCTTCTGACTAGAACTTTAGGCAAGTCGAGATTGCCCTGAAAAGGCAGGGATTTTATGTACCTACTACTAGCTGATGCCCGCGACTTCGTCCGCGTGGATTGAGGTTTTTCGGTTCCCGCGGGAACTCTTTAATTTTCCGGGATAAACAGTAGCCTGTGTGCTATTCCAGACTATAATCTATCTCTGTGCCAAATTTCATCCAGATCCGTTCAGCCGTTGGAGCGTGATTGAGTAACAAACATCCATCCATACATCCATCCAAACTTTCGCATTTATAATATTTATTATTTGATTTGAAATTTCGATATAGATACAGAATATACGGATAGGTATAGGAATAACAATATTATAGCTACCGGTTACGGATATGCAATTATTTCGGACTAGCTAATGCCCGCGACTTCATCCGCATGGGTTGAGGTTTTTTGATTCCCGCGGGAACTCTATCTCTGTGCCAAACGACATGGTCAAAAATTGTATGGATGTCTGCCCCAGAATGTCCAGAGATGAAATCTATGTCATTAAATAGTACAGATCTTCTATTTAAAGAATATGAAAGTTACATATAGCTTTGCAGTCGTGGAGTAAAATTATGAAGGTTTAAAAAAGTTGAAGTTTTCGTCGTAATAATGTACTTTTCTCTAGAAACTTTTATTTGAGTGATGTTTTAATCATGTATATTAATCTCAGGTAATAGAAATCCTAGGATTAAGCTTTAAAAACCGGTCGTGCAGCTTTTATTTTTTTAAAAAAACTATTTTATATGAGACTGTTCACGACCGAGACCTAGATGGCGCTGTACGATAAGTCGCAGTAGGTATTTAATTAATTGGTACCCTGTTGTAGATGTCAGATTATAGATGTCGCTGTCTGGCATTAAGTCGCGCTATTTATCTGTCATCGTTTATCAATTATTATCTGTTTATTATTATCATAGATAATAATATAGACGAGCGACATTATAGGCCATTGAGTAAATATATAGGAAGAGGAGACAATGTAATAATAATACCACATGTAAGCGAAATGAGTATGAGTTTATGGGGTTACAGAGCGAGAAAATGTTTGTTTGTCCTGCTCAGCGTATCACTTTTTTTTGTTTGAATCATCCGACAGTTTAGGTCAGACAATCCTGTGTCATTATTGTTATTCGTCCCTATTCGTACGAAATCGGAATTGGACAAAGTGGTAACTGTGCTCGTAGCTTACGAAAAAAGTGGTTTAACTGATAGACGATGGTGTATTGCTGTGTTAGGCTGCAAAAGCCGAACTGAACGTAAATACGTAAGAAGTGAATGCAACAAAGTATAGAAATAACAAAAAAATACCTTTTTAGCATTAAGAAAATATCACATTAAGACTATCGGTATGGCATACTGTGTACGCTGACGCCATGTCTATATCACTTTCTCTGTCTACGTTAAAGGCATATTCCTACATCCATGAGCATAAGTTTAATCATAGACAGTAGAATATGTATCATTGACGTTTGATGGTAATTCGACGCAAGACAAAGATCACGTGATTTTAACATTAAAAAGCGATTGAAAGACTTCTTTTTTCAATATTTTTTCAGCGACTGCTATGAAACATAATTATTAATTTAAAATTCATTGTTTATTTAAATTAAATTATTTAATATACTCGTATGTTTGGACAGTCTGGGGCAAAAATTGACCATCTCCTTTCATCCAGATCCGTTCAGCCGTTCTGGCGTGATTAAGTTACAAACATCCATCCATACAGCCATCCATCCAAACTTTCGCATTACAATCGTGCATTGTCGAGTCAACATCTCCTGAAGATGCTCCGGTGTCGGAGTGAAACGTACGTTGAGAATAATTTGGAAGATTTATGTGGTGTGGTGAATATTGCAAGCTGCAAGTGCAAGATACACTGTACCACATATATTTGCATATTGTTGCGGATTATAGCGATTCCCGCGAAAACTCTTTTTTTTTATCCACTATAAGTACAAGTTAGCCCTTGACTGCGATCTCAACTGATGGTAATTGATGATGCAGTCTAAGATGGCAGCGGGCTAACCGGTTAGGGGCATGGCATTTAGGTATATTAAACCCATATAGTTACCCCTAGTCGGTTTCTACACGGCATCGTACCGGAACGCTAAATCGCTTGGCGGTACGTCTTTGCCGGTAGGGTGGTAACTAGCCACGGCCGAAGCCTCCCACCAGGCTAGACCAAGGAAAATTCAGTAAGTAATTATAAATTTCCAAACCCTGCCGGGGATCGAACCCGGGACCTCCGCACGTTAAGGCAACAGCGCTCAACACTGCGCCACGGAGGTCGTCAAAAATCTATTAATTTTACTATGTCCTATGTCCTTCCCCAGAATACAAACTACCTCTACCTATACCAAATTTCATCAAAATCGGTTGAACATATGGGCCGTGAAACCGTATAGCAGACAGATAGACCTTCACTGCTCCAAAGAAGTCAAGAAGATCAGCTTGTAGGAAAACATTTCGTGTTAATTTAAGCAAAACAAACTTGGGTAGAAATGCTGCAATAAACCGTCTTGTTCATGTTTACAACGAGCTTGCCTGTGTACAAGATGACATCGATATTTTTTGTCAGGGTCCAAATACCTTTAAAAAAGTTATAGCGTCGGCTGTCTCTGCTCTGAAGGACAAATCGGCCAGTCTTAGCTCGTAATTTTAGTTAGTTAAGTAGTTTTGAGTTATGTTGTATTTATACTAGTGGTTCGCCCCGAACTGAGACCTCGCGGTATCACAGAGCGCCATCTATTGACATCATTGTGAAGTTCTGTTAAAAATATCATCATCATTAAAAATTAAATAATTTCGTTTCCTTATAATATTTATCTAATTTTAGTATTTGTTGTTCAAGTACAGGATATAATTCAAATAATTAATCAAGTTTCAGGCTTGAGAGTTCAGAAAATTGAGAGTTCTGAGGTCAACTTTGGACGATAGAAAATCGCCACTTCGAAAGCCCCCCATTTCGTCAATTTTAGGGGAAAAATTAAAAAAAATATATTTTTGGACTCTATTTCTAATTATCTTTACAATGATATACCGCAACCCTATGTAACGCTATAAAAAATATTTTACTTCGCATTCGCTTCTATGAGAGCCCCCCTGAAATAAAGATTTTTATAATTTTTTAAGCCATATTCGGCGGGAGGCCATCGGTTTACATATTATATTTAAATTTGAAGTAATTACGTTCAGCAATTCAGAAGTTATAAGGCTCTGACAGACGGACGGACGGACGGACGGACAAGTGCCAATTCACCCAAGTAGACTCAGAGACCTTCGCTTCGCTCGGTCAAAAATTAGTAGATTAATTTATTTACAATATTAGTAGTAATAGGTACATTGTTCCTTTGATTTATATTATTTTTATCATGTAGTTAGTAGTTACTCATACTTGTGATCGGTTGTTTCTTTTTTGTAATATCTTATTTTTAATAGCTGTGTATACCTACTTGTAAGTGGCGTGCCACACGGGAAAAGACCTTATGTACTATTTTTTATTTAAGCTTTGTGTACTCGCCGTTGGTATACCGAAATACAAAAATAAAAATAAAAATAAAATAAAAAATAGACAGACAGAAACACTTTCGCATTTAATTATATAATTATACACCTGATTCATCAATCGGCGTAATTTTTGCATGGGTATAGAACTACAGTTTAATTTTTACGACCTCCGTGGCGCAGTGTTGAGCGCTGACAGTTGTCTTAACGTGCGGAGGTCCCGGTTTCGATCCCCGGCAGGGTCAGGAAATTTATAATTTCTGAATTTTCCCTGGTGGGCCTGGTGGGAGGCATTTTTGGCATTTTTTGCATGGTGCAGTTGAGGACCTGGAGAGTGGCATATAGACTTTTTAACCCGGAAAATTATCTCGTGCTTTTTATCTCGTGGGAATAAAAAAAACCACGCAGTCGAAGTCGCGGGCATCAGCTAGTAGAACTATATTTTATTATTGAATCGAAGCAGGCGTTACTTTGCGGAAGTCCACTCGACAATGCATGATTATAAATTTTTGATTGTTGATTTTTTTACAATCGTGCATTGTCGAGTCAACATCTCTTGAGGATGCTCCGGTTTCGGAGTAAAACGTATCCTTGAGAGTGATTTGGAGGATTTGTGAGGTGTGGTGCTGTGCCGGTGCGAATTGCTGGGTGGTGGGTCTAAGCTCTAATTCCCTCTCTCCTATGAGAGTGGAGGCCTGTGCCCAGCAGTGGGACCTTAATGGGCTTTAGTGGGTGTTCGCATGCTATTGGTGAAAGACACGCACTGTACCACATAGATTTGTCTGCTGTGGCGGATTATAGCGAATCAAACTTCTGGTTCATCAAATAAATATTATAAATGCGAAAGTTTGGATGGATGTATGGATGTATGGATGTTTGTTACTCAATCACGCCCCAACAGCTGAACGTATCTGGATGAAATTTGGCACAGAGATAGATTATAGTCTGGATTAACACATAGGCTGTGATTTTTGGTATGGTTATAGTTGTGGACCTGGAGAGTGACATAGGCTACTTTTTATCCCGGAAAATTAAGGAGTTACCGCGGGAGCCGAAAAACCTCGATCCACGCGGACGAAGTCGCGGGCATCAGCTAGTTCACTATATTTTATTTTCAGAGTCCCGCGGCATGAAAAAGCTGTCGATGGTGCTTCTGCCTATAATATTCCACGTCGGCGCGACGTCAACATGGCTGGTGCTGACCGCCCTCATGGCGGCCAAGTCTGTCGCCATTGGTGTTATATTGCTGGTTTTCAAAATCGCCGTCAGTTCTGCTAAGGTAACTTATAGGTTCCCTATTTGGTCGACTGCCTCGTTGGTCTAGTGGTTAGCATGTTCAACTGCCGACGAGGTCCCGGGGTTTGAGTCCCGGGTCGGGCCATAATTAAGTATTGGATTTTTCTTAGTACTAGCCCGGAGTTAGGAAATAGTCGTTAAATTACCCGCATTGAAGCAGCGTGGACGTTAATGGGCTGTAGTGGTAGTTAATTTTGTTATTCTTACTGTTTTTTTTTGTTGTGTAATAAATCATAGCTTGTTTTTCTTTATACTTTTCAGGTAGCGTCGTTCTTCACGGCGTGGAAGCATAATCGCCACCACCACGAATCTTGGGCGCCACACTATGAGCATGGTAATTCATTTTAAAAAGCAATTTTATTGACCCACCCTTCGACCCATAGCCGGGTCATGAGCTCGCGACATCGTCCACAGAAGAAATGTCGCCGATTGTAACTCACTTGTTTTGTCGGATCATGCCCGACTAGTTTCGAACAAGTCCGGGACCCTTACATGGCCTGTTCGCGCGACACGGACGCTGAACGTTGACTGCGGGCTGCCAGACGTAACGCTCGTTGCGAGGGGGGGGTACCGAGGGGGCGGTATCGTATCGGGCCTAATCCGACAAAACGTTGATAGTTATAACCAATGGCATATTTTTTGGAGTTATCAACGCTTTATTGACAAAATCCTATTTAAATACTTACCTACTATTAAAATGATCTGTTTTTGCTTGCAGGTCACTATCGGGGTGTAGAAGATTTCAAAATATAGGTATTTGTCCTTTATACTATTTTTAAATAGGGTTTTGTTATAATTTTGTAAATATTTTAACTCATCTAACATTTACTGCCAAATAAATGTATGCCATGCTATTTGAATATCTAGGTACTTAAATATTTTTTTATCCACTACAAGTTAGCCCTTGACTGCGATCTCACCTGATGGTAAGTGATAATGCAGTCTAAGATGGTAGCGGGCTAATCTGTTAAGCCCATATCGTTCCAGCTCTGCCCGTAGGTACCCCTAATCGATGTCATGTCGCCGCGAAATACGACTAGCGATTTAGCGTTCCGGTACGATGCTGTGTAGAAACCGAATAGGGGTATGAATTTAATACAACTGCCATGCCCCTAAGAGGTTAGCCCGCTATTAGACTGCATCATCACTTACCATCAGGTGAGATCGCAGACAAGGGCTAACTTTTAGTGGATAAAAAAAAAGTCGATTGCGATTGATAAGCAACGTTGACTCAAGTCGTTAACTGGATAGGTGACCGAATTTCGTTGTCCGAATTTGGCCTTTTTGTGTCCTCCGTGTCTCGGAGAGCACGCTGTCTTTCCCAGTTATTATCACTAACATCTGCTAATAATCGTTAGTAACATAAGAGTTGAAATAGTACTATTAGTTGAGTAGTATGCGGAAGGACCTGGGAACCCACCGCATCCCAAGAAAACCCCTGCCATAATTTGATTAATGGAAAGGGGTCACGACCCTTAGCAATGAGGAATACGACGCAGAGACAGAGAGACTCACTTTATTACCCCTTCATTCAGCTTCATCTTAGCTTCGGTTGCTGGCTCGCTTCGCTCGGACTCATAAGCTATACAGTATTTTTGTTTTTTCAGGTATCCACGCCGATTCACATTACGTTTCATACAATCCGGATCCCGTTTGGAACACAGAGTACAAGACTTTATCTAGCTTGGACTCCGATCATTATGATAAGGCCGATTTGAAAGAGAAAAATGACTAGATAACACGTTTAAGTACGAGTACAATGTACATTTATTTACTTATTTATTTATTATATCTTACATATTTTCATACGTCATTACTTGGACCCACCCTTTATTAAGTAGATAAGTACATTCAATTCAATGTTTATTTATTCAAATTATAGGTAGATATGTACACTATGCACTTTTTGAAGGTAAAGAAAATGTAAAACGTGATGATCATAATCAGTTACCTTCGATATATCATAAAACTAAAGCTACGAGGGTTCCAAACGCGCCCTGTAAGGCTAGCATGCGCACTACGAGTAAAATTATGTCTATACCCGTTATGTCTATCTGTCTACCGAAGTTAACATGGTTAACATCAGGGGTCATACTGCAAACGCTTAAAGCCATATTGTTTCACTAGCTGATGCCCGCGACTTCGTCCGCGTGGATTGAGGTTTTACGGTTCCCGCGGGAACTCTTTAATTTTCCGGGATAAAAAGTAGCCTATGTGCTATTCCAGACTATAATCTATCTCTGTGCCAAATTTCATCCAGATCCATTCAGCCGATGCGGCGTGAATGAGTAACAAACATCCATACATCCATCCAAAATTTCCCATTTATAATATTTATATCTGTTATTTATATCTGTGATTTATATATATTTGATTATGGTCGACTTTCGTATTTTAGAAAATATATAATCCTTGTTTTTGGAACGTCAAGGTACGTGACATCAAACTATCATTTTGAGTACATAGAAATAGTATGTATTACAACTAGAAGGATCACTTAGCGCACGAAACGCGAGCCGAAAGAGAGCTAATATTTCTCGCGTTGTCTCTTTCTAACCGCTACACTAGCAGGACACCATAATTATTATTATTTGAACGAGACACAAGAGTGAACACGAGAGTGAACGTGACAGCGCGACTAAAAAGTGAGTCCTTGTCGAGACCGAATTTCCTTATGAGTGAAAGGTAATCTAAATTGAACTTTATTATTTAACCAAAAAGGTGTGAATTTGTTTAACAAAACACATAAGTGATCCTTCTAGTTGTATGAATATACATACTATTTCTATGTTTGAGTAATATTGCTAATGTATTGCTCAAAATGTCAGTTTAAGCATTGGCAGTATGGCCTCAGTTTTGTATAGACAAAAACTTAATCAAGCTGAATAAGTGTATTTAGTCCCTAAGTCAGTCCATTGTATTTTCCAAATAAAAATTACTATTCCTAAGTAGGTAGTTATAGGTCTACCAGAATCTGATGGCAAAAAATACACCTAAAAGTACCAGTATACGGTGTATACTTTTTGCCATCAGATTCTGGTAGACCTATAGTAAGTATTATTTATTTTAATTAGCATTAGTATTTTTAGTATTTCGTAGATAGGTTTGTTAGTAAATAAACCAAATATAATTTCTGATTATACTTAGTCGATTGTCTACAAATAAAACTGCATTTATTCATGTATATATATGTAAATTTATTTATTTCAATAAATATTCTTATACAACTGTATAACATTTGTTTTTATTGTCCTTGTCTAATAAATAATATATCAAAATATTCGTTCACATATTCCGTAATATATACACATTTTTAACAAATAAAATATAGAACTCAAAAAAATATACATCAAATTGTAAAAAAAATGAGATTCTAAATAAAGTCTTAAAATTAAAGCAAAAGTTTGTGATGGAATTAAAATTAAGTATTGTAAATCAAAACTAAATACAATAAAAAAATTGTAAAATTTTTTAATCGGACGGACGATAAAGTCTTTTCGTTGATTTTCATCTTATAATCTAATAAAATTATAATAAAAAATAAATATTTTGCTTAAATCTGTTACATTATATAATATATTGGAATGATAAAGTATTTTTAATACATTTATCAAAATATGTTCACACTTCGAATAGGACGAACTGTGCGCCATTTTGTAAAGTCATCAAAAATATATTTCGATTCAATATATTTTAAGTAAATTATTTCCAAACGGTTATTTTAGTACTTAGAGTAGGTAAGTTAAATAATGTAGAAAAATCTGCCTGACTGACTGATCTATCAACGCACAGCTCAAACCACTGGAAGGATCGGGCTGAAATTTGGAAGCTTTTATAACGAAGGCATACGCTAAGAAAGGATTTTTAAAATTCAACTCATAAGGGGGTAAATTACGGGTTTGAAATTTGTATGAAAATCGAACTTGACATGAGCGAAGCTGTGGGCAAAATCTTATAAAATTGACATAAAATTGTGTTACAATCAGTGCCACAAAAACCATAGTCGCTTTTACTGTGCATAGTAGGTACGATATTAAATATTAGGGATGATGACAACTCAATCAAATCAGCAACTCTTTATCAAACTTAAAAACGCATTTCTAGCATGGAAGTTGTATGAAATACAAAGTAGTGACGGCATCGAATTTCAACGCACTTTTTTTCTTTAATCTATATTTTTTATATTTTAAAATGGTTATCAAACTTAAAACTAACCGAGGCTGTGAATTTTAGGTATTTTGAAAGACCCTCTATTTAATCACCAGTTAGATATAATTTATTTTTGATATAGGCATCATCCCTATTATAGCCAAGAAAATAAACAATAGTCCCACAAACTTAGTCATTTTTTTTTTTTTTTTTTTTTTTTAATTTATTTTTTTATAGATACTAGCTACACTGACACCGGGTTCGATAAGTTTGTCGGACACAACAACAATAATTTAAATAAAAAGTAAGTTTAAAAACCAACTTTTTTGATAGCGTATAGTAATTTTCAAATGACAGTTGATAGTTATGGCGGAAAGTTGACCCTATTCTTAATTTGAACGCGTTACATACATTTTGTATAACACAATTTAACATAATTATATAATATTGTAACATATACAATATAACATTAAATAAATATATTGTAAAGTTTTTATTAATAAAATATTTTGTGACATCAACAATAAATAAATAAAGTATACAAGTTATGGCAGTAAGTACATTTGGTAAATATTTTATTTTATTAGGTTTTAATTTGTTCACATTTATTGTAAAAATTTTTTTTTCTGCATATTTAAATAAACCGAATTTGATGAAGGTTTTGATTTTTAAAAAGCGACTTTCAGGATTTTATGTAAATGTATGGTTTTATGTATATATGGTTTTTAAGTCGGTTCTTTCTCTCTCTAATAACTCCGGGAATCGAACTCGGGACTGATTCACAGAACGAACTTTTTCATGGGACAAAATTTTTATCCCAATTTTGGAAATAGGAATGATGATAACTTAATCAAATCAGCAACTCTATCAAACTTAAAAACGCACTTCTAGTATGGAA
Source organism: Erebia ligea (assembly GCA_917051295.2). Taxonomy (NCBI): domain Eukaryota; kingdom Metazoa; phylum Arthropoda; class Insecta; order Lepidoptera; family Nymphalidae; genus Erebia; species Erebia ligea. Next base: position 1,167,783 of record OU785246.1, read on the forward strand.
GTTTGTATGAAATACATAGCTGTGACGTCATCAAATTTTTTCTTTATTCTATAGTTTAAAATGTTTATCAAACTTAAAACAAACCGAGAATGTGAATTTTAGGTCTTTTGGAAGACCCTCTATTTAATAATCAGCAAAAAATAATATATTTTTGACATATCATAATATGCATCATCCCTATTGTCAAATGAGCTAGGTACCTCCACTCTATACAGGTACAGAAATCACAAGTCCTGATTAAACCAGGAATCGAATTCAGGTACTTTAATCAATCTATACTTATCAATAAAATTAAAAACTGACTGACTGACTGACATACCTATATAAAGCTCAAAATTTGATAAAAGATGGCGGCCTCTAGACAGCTGTTCGTTTCGGCGGCCATTTTCAGCGAAAGGAACGTTTTAATGTCACTTTCGCCCGAAAAAAGGTCTTTAGTGTGTGTTCCGTAACCGTTATAAGCACTGCGAGCACTGGCAGTGCTCTTTACTGGGGACTTCCAGTGCTCTCAGTGTATTTCGGAACGCACCCTTTGTTACCTAATATTCTAAGTTCAAAACGTCATTGTACTTTACATATAATTGAGTATTTGACAACTAGTCAAATCAGCAAGCATTTTCAACCGTCAAAACGCTCTCTGTATGGAATTTTGTAAGAAATTCTTGTGACGTCATTAAAGTCAATGCACTTTTTTACTTTAATCGATAGTTTTAATTATTTATCAAACATAAAATTAACAGGGGCCGTGGATTTTACGTCTTTTGGCAGAATAATAACCGCTAAATAATAATTTATTTTTGACATAGACAACTGCTATATTTCTATTGGCACTGTTAAGTACGTAGACTGAGTAAGATATATAGAAGCCGCCATATCTCCTTTTCACTCCCACATGAAAGAGATGCAGTATTGGGATGTTACACAAGAAGAATGAGAAAAAAATATGTGTTTTTCTCTCCCTTTCTGCGTGTCACGGATTTTGTGCCTATTGCATACAAACAAACCATATATTGTGCCAGACAAATTATGACGTTTGTATGACGTTTGGGAGGTGTTTCGTAGTATTACCTATCCCTTTCGGTTACAGGCTGACCCTGATTCTAGAGGTTCCTTCTTCTATGGTTAAGTACCACTTCAACAAGATGGCGACGTTAAAACAACCGTTTTGTTTGTCGGCCATTTTGAGCGTTACTTCCCTCCAGAGAAGGAGCTGAGTCTAAAATCCTAAACCAATTTTACTATTAAAAACCCATCAAACATCCAAATCGGCCAACCTCCGAAAACATACCCCTATAAAAATGCAGAGCGTAATCAAAATCGAATCACTAACCAACCCCAAAACGCTATTCGAAAACCAACTGTATCGGATTTTCTTTTTCCTTGACAGCCTTCGCTTATCAACTGTCAATTTCACGGGCCACGATTCGAAATTTGACAGGACAGCTTGACATTGGCTGTCAAACCATTTGCGGGCGAAATTGTTTGAAGTTTTAGCTTGTATGCATATTTCTATTACGCCATTTTGGTTATTTTTGAGCGCATTTTTGAAATCTTTGTCTACGTTTATTGTTAAAGAGCGAAGGTTATATGCCACGTCTTGGCTGTATAATAAGTTGTTGGCAGCGTCTCGTACGTATATATAAAAGTCGGCCACGTCGTCTGTAGTTGATACGTACCAGAACGCGTATATTGATGTTTGGGAACTGTGGGACAACAATAAATATATTAGTTTCATAGTACAACATAGTAGGATCAGATCAAATCGTCAAAGTTCGGCGTCAAAGTAAAATAAACTATAACAGCATTGAATTAGAGCTCAATTTCGTGTATCCATTCTCATACGTTTAGGTAAACGGATGAGAATGGATACACGAAATTGAGCTCTAATTCAATGCTGTTATGGTTTATTTTACTTTGACGCCGAACTTTGACGATTTCATCGGCAACATTTAGACAATCGAGGGGCTGGATGAAATTTGGCACAGAGATAGATTAATCTATGAATTTATAATTTCTAAATTGTAGAATTTATAATTTCTGAATTTTCCCTAGTCTGGCCTTGTGGGAGGCTTTGACCGTGAAGGAAATAGAAATTTAATCATACTAATATTATAAATGCGAAAATGTGTGTTTGTTGGTTTGTTGGTTTGTTGGTTTGTCCTTCAATCACGCCGCAACGAAGCAACGGATCGACGTGATTTTTGGCATGGTTATAGTTGAGGACCTGGAGAGTGACATAGGCTACTTTTTATCCCGGAAAATTAAGGAGTTCCCGCGGGAATCAAAAAAAACTTAAACCACGCGGACGATGTCGCGGGCACCAGCTAGTTCGCTATAATCCGCAACAAGCTGCAAGTGCAAGATACACTGTACCACATATATTTGCCTACTGTTGCGGATTATAGCGAATTAAATTTCTAGTTCCTTCATTATCATGGACTTCCGCAAAGTAACGCATGCTTCTTCAAAATTCAAAATTCAAATGTTTTTTATTCAAATAAGCTTTTACGAGCGCTTTTGAATCGTTATAATATGAATCTACCGCTGGTTCGGAATGCCATTCCTACCGAGAAGAGCCAGCACGAAACTCGGTGGTTGCTCTTTTCCATCAAAACTTACAATCATCATAATGATACAAGTAACTGCAGTCCCACGCATAGCTGGAGCGAATCAAATCCACGCTGTTTTTTTTTTTATCATTTACGTAATTCTATCCAATATTAGGCTTCGGCCGTGACTAGTTACCACCCTACCGGCGAAAACGTGCCGCCAAGCGATTTAGCGTTCCGGTACGATGCCGTGTAGAAACCGATTAGGGGTTTAATATAACTGCCATGCCCCTAACAGTTTAGCCCGCTACCATCTTAGAGTGCATCGTCACTTACCTTCAGGTGAGATCGCAGTCAAAGGCTAACTTGCAGTAGATCCTTACTTCCTTACTTCCTTACTAATATTATAAATGGGAAAGTGAGTTTGTTTGTATGTTTGTTCCGCTTTCACGCCGTAACTACTGAACCGATCTGGATGAAATTTGGCACAGAGATAGATTATAGTCTGGAATAGCACATAGGCTACTTTTTATCCCGGAAAATTAAAGAGTTCCCGCGGGAACCGAAAAACCTCAATCCACGCGGACGAAGTCGCGGGCATCAGCTAGTAAAAAATAAAAAATTGGCAGTCATAGACACTGCCGATAGAAGTGAAAACGAATATTAAAAATAATTAAAAAAAAAATTAATATAAATAAAATATAAACCTTAAAACTAAGGGATTAAAGTTTAATTACGAATGTAGTATATTTTTTATATTTAAAACCTTTTGTCTTTGTAACAACGCGAGCATGTCGGCGCGGAACATGTCGCATGTCGGTGACGCGAATCCACAAGTTTACCCCCTACCAAAAAGTGCTCAACGCGGCTAAAGAAGTTTATACTTTTAAAATGACAAAAATATACTTACTATTGTATGTCTCTAAACAAAACGTCTGGTTCCGATGTAAAATCATACTCGGTATTGCCATATGACCTCATTTTTTCGTTTAACTCAACGTTGCTAGCACATAATAACCTGTCTTCGTTTAACTCCAAAAAGTTTTCATCCTCCAAAGATGGCGGCTCGAAACAGACTAGGTTTTTGTATTTCTGGTCATTTTTCAAAATCGATTGCGGTAATTTATGTAAGTAGTGCTTTAGAGGTCGGGTGAAACAGTCGCATTTTAGTTTGTTATCTGAAAAAATAGAAATAAATGAAGTAAAACAGAAGTGAATGAAACAAATGAAGTCAAAAATAAATAATATGAATGAATGAATGAAATTAAATAGAATATTTCATATATTCTTAACTAGATGATGTCCGCGAATTCGTCCGCGTGGATTAAGGGGTTGTGATTCCCGCGGGAACTCATGAATTTTCCGGGATAAAAAGAGGCCTTTGTGCTTCCCCGGGATACAACCTATCCCTGTACCGAATTTCATCAAAATCGGTGTAACAGATATTTTTCTTGATTCCCACGGAAACTCTTAAATTTTCTGGGATACAATGTAGCCTATGTCCTTCCCCGGGATACAATTCCTATCCCTGTACCAAATTTCATCAAAATCGGTTGAACAGATGGGCCGTGAAAGTGAACCAGACAGACAGACAGACATAGACACTTTCGCATTTATAATATTAGTATGGATTGTACACCAAAAACACGAGAACAACATTAAAATAAGAAAAGAAAAATCAGTACAAAAAAAATTAGCACCTATGCTACTTTTTATCCTGGAAAATTAAAGAGTTCCCGCGGGAACCGAAAATCCTGAATCCAAACGGACGATGTCGCGTTCATCAGCCAGTACATAATAATATGTTACTTACTTTCAAAATACACCATCAAGTTATTATCTCGAATCTTCTTAACCAACTCGGGGTAGAAACTAGTCAACAAATTGTTCCTGAGGTCTAGAACTTTCAAATGGCTAGCGTTCATGATAATCTCCACTGGAAGCCTCTCTAATGTGTTGTTTTGTAGATATATCTCTGTTATGTTCTCCGGTAGGTTGAATTTCGTGTCCGCTGTAAAAAAAAATTGAGAAAAAAAAATAACACAATTTGATTACTATTCAAATAAATTATATTTTAGTGATTATTAAATAGAGGATCTCCCAAAAGTCGTAATATCCACGTCCCCTGATAGTTTTATGTTGAACTAGCTGATACCCGCGACTTCGTCCGCGGGCTTTAAATTTTTTTATATTCTCGCGGGAACTCCTTAATTTTCCGGGATAAAAAGTAGCCTATGTCATTCTCCAGGTCGTCAATTATACCCGTGCCAAAAATCACGAACTTTACTTTTATACACGAACTTAACTTTACTTTTATACAAACTTTCAACCCCCATTTAACGCTTTTGGGGTTGGAATTTTCAAAAATCCTTTCTAAGCGGATGCCTACGTTATAATAGCTATCTGAGTGCAAAATTTCAGCCCGATCCGACCAGTGGTTAGAGCTGTGCGTTGATAGATCAGTCAGTCAGTCAGTCAGTCACCTTTGCCTTTTATATATTTAGAAGATAACCATTTTAAACTATCGATTAAAGTAAAAAAAGTCGTCGAACATTGATGACGTCACAACTTAAAATTTCATACAAAATCGTTCCCAAGCACGCGTTTTGACGTTTGAAAAAAAAGTTGCTGATTTGACTAGTTCTCAAATACCCATGTCTTACTCGCTATACATTTTTTTATCCACTACAAGTTAGCCCTTGACTGCGATCTCACCTAATGGTAAGTGATGATGCAGTCTTTTAGAAAATACTAATGAAAAAAAAGATGGTAGCGAGCTAACCTGTTAGGGGTATGGCAGTTATATTAAACCCATACCCCTATTCGGTTTCTATACGGCATTTTACCGGAACGCTAAATCGCTTGGCGGCACGTCTGCCGGTTGGGTGGTAACTAGCCGCGGCCGAAGCCTCCCACCAGGCAATCCAAAAAAATCAGAAATTTCTACACTGTATATTAGTTAACTGTAGTTTTTAGCGATCCTACAAACATACAAACATCCAAACTTTCACATCTATACTTCATATTATGACTGAGAAAATTTAATTGGATGGATTGATGGATGGATGGATGTTTGTTAAGGCGCCAGCGGAGGGCTAATTGCTCATACAAACGTAATACCAAAATAATTAGTAATTCGAGCATATTTCCTCCACATTATGCGATTATTCAGATTGAACTTGTATTTATCTAGGTCCCTGGATAATTATTTTTCCAAAATACTTTCCCAAAATTAAATGTAAGCACATTGCGTTTTGCATGTTTTTGCGACATAAACGACATGTTTTCTCCTTATTTGTTTCATATTAAAACCAACGATATCTCACGTACTAATAGATCAGGAACATAGCCTATATTGTCAAGTTACAGAATAACAACACGAAGTTAAAAACACAACAATTTTTCATTCATCATTTTTGGTATTCACGGAACAAGACTAAATGTATAACAAATTCTGTACGCTCATATTGCTATCGCGCTTGCACGCGATCATGTGTCTTCAGCCAAATAGGGATAGCAATATACCGGCAAATTTATATTTGCGGTTCGAGTAGAAGTTGCGAGCGGCGGTCGCCGGTCCCTTAACAATCACGCCAGAACGGCTAAACGGATCTGGATAAAATTTGGCACGGAGATAGATTATAGTCTGGAATAACACTAGGCTATTTTTATCCCGACAAGTGAAAGGGTTCCCGCGGGAACCAAAAAACTTCAATTCACGCGGTCGACGTCGCGGTCATCAGCTAGTTTATAATATTAATAAGGTTATACTTACATGTTCTTGAAACTAAATCCTTAAGTTGATTGTTTGATAAATCCAAAACTTCTAGTGACGTCAAATTGCCTAAAACATCTGAAATAGAAAATCAATTAGATGTATTTATTGTGACTCAGCTCAATTACTTAGTCTGTACTATAACTCAATTCAACTTTTCCTGGCTGTACTTTTTTTTATCAAGACCAGAGAATATTTAACTACATACATTTTTTAACTTTTGTTTTTTTTTATTACATTATAATTTAATTTAATAAATTTTGCTTTAAATATTAGCTCACTTACTATTCCTAATATCGTTGATGTAATTATTGGATAGATCCAATTTCTTCAACTTTTTGGCGCCAAAAGTGATGTCGTACGTCACCACTGGTATCTCGTTGTAACTCAGGTCGACTTCCATCAGTCTGTACGGTATCCATGGATTGGCTGGAAACATCTTTCTTGAGAGGAATCCAAAATGATTGTGGCTTAGGTTTACCTGAAATAAATGAACAAACTCAAACTCATATTTTTTTATTCAAATAAACTTATTACAAGTGCTTCTGAATCGTCGAGTGAATCTACCACTGGTTCGGAAAACCATTCCTAACGAGAACTAGCTGATGCCCGCGACTTTGTCCGCGTGGATTGAGATTTTTCAAGAACTCTTTAATTTTCCATAAAAAGTAGCATATGTGTTATTCCAGATTATAATCTATCTCTGTGCCAAATTTCTCCAAGGAATAGCTAAAACCGAATTCCACGAGGACAAGTCGCGGGATCATCTAGTATTTGAAGACTTTTTGATAAGAGTAAACTAAATAATAAAAATAAATTATAAAGTGCAAAAACAAAGTGAATAAGAAATATCAAAAATTGAATTAAGCAAATAAAGTCAAACAGGAATAAATCAAATACATTAAAAAACCTGTAAACTATAAATTAACCTTAATAATCAATCTAAATCCATCAAAATGTCTGTATTCAAAATTGGTACACTGTAAACTTTTGAACCTACTAACATTATAAATGCGAAAGTGTGTTTGTTTGTTGGTTTGTCCTTCAATCACACCGTAACGGAGCAACGGATCGACGTGATTTCTGTAATGGGTATAGTTGAGGACCTGGAGAGTGACATAGGCTTTCTATCCCGGATAATTAAGGAGTTCCCACGGAGATAAAAAAAACTTAAACCACGCGGACGAAGTTGCGGGCATCAGCTAGTTACTTGTATTAAAAACAAAGCTGCGAGGGTTTTAAACGCGCCCTGGTCTGAGAAGAGGCCACAAAAAACTCAGTCGGTTGCTTTTTTAACAACTTACCATTTCAATTGACAGACAGTCGTCGAGAAGTCCATTTGTTTTGTTGTCAATTTTGTCCAAACCATTGTACGATAGATCTAATCTCCTGAAATGAATAAAATTATTTTAATCTATACTAATCAACGACCTCAATTTACATAGACGGGCCCTGTCAAACAAAGAATGTGGACTTGTTTTACTAACGCCATCTAGTCTGAAAAGCGGGACAGCGCTATGGCGGGGACAAGGACAGGCTTATATAGGTGAGGGGCACGCCCTACAAGTCGGACGTCTACTAAAAATATATAATAATCTACCAGATTACATAAGAAACATTAATAACTCATTAAAAAACTATTTATTTAACAGTCCGTAACCCCGTAAACCGACATTTTAAGAACTTTTGATGAGCTTTGTGCATGAGATATTAGTATTAAAACAAAAAGAAAATTAAAACATTAAAGATTAAACCCTCCTTAATAGACTGTTGCAAAAAAAAAAATTAATTTTATTGAAATATAATAGTGAAATTCTCATTCTTGCAGAATACGTTTACCATTTTTACACTTTTGGGTGACACTTTTTACCCATATAAATCCACGAAAAATTATAATAAATGACTTATAAAAAAATACTAATATTATAAACACACTCTTAAAATTGGACAGTTGCAATTCGTTTTTATACGTTCTATACAAAATTAGTTAATAAAAAAATCAAATCAATGTGCACGATTTATCAAAATTTACGCGTCACAATAACCTGTATTTCTTAAAAGTTTGGCGTAATTACTGATAAAATAAAATTTACCATGAATGTTTAGTATTGATATAACATAAATTGTAAAAAAATAAAGTTCTATAAAATACCTATATGACCAAAAAATATTATCAAAGTCTGATCAAATTCACGTGTAAAATGATACTGCAGATCGTACGACCGCACGTACGAACGAACTTGACTACGCAAAGTATCAAAGTATCTTCACCGGCCTATGTTGTCTATGTGTCAGTGCAGCCTAACGGTCTACTGTGCGGTATACCTACAGATTCCAAAATTGATCGATGGCGAGAATACGGCCTCTTAACAAACAAATAAAATCGGTCTCCCTACTACAATGCACTGCTGTTGCTACACCCAAACTGGGTGATCCATAGCCTACCTTACCTATTATAGACTAAAATATTATATTTTAAGGAATAAGTGTACGTATGGAATATTGAAATTGAACATCATGAGGTTCCATTTATTAAGCCAAAATTTTAAAAAACAAACCTTAAAGCAACTAATCCTTTGAACACCTCATTCTGTATGTGCTCCAGTTTGTTCCCTCTCAACGACAAATCCAGCAACTGTTGCATCCCGTCGAACGTCCTTTGACCCAAATCGCTCAACTGGTTGTACGACAGATCCAGCTTGAAAGTCGTCGGTAAGTTTCCGAAGGCTGACTTTGATAGGGATGTTAGGTTGTTGTGCTGTAAAGATACAAATAACAAGTTGATCAATTTGTTGTGTGACAAATCTAAATACGACGCTAGACACCAGGAAGAGATATGCAAGTTGATCAACTGATTGAACGACGGATCCTGCTTGAATGTCGTTGGTAAGTTTCCGAAGGCTGACTTTGATAGGGATGTTAGGTTGTTGTGCTGTAAAGATACAAATAACAAGTTGATCAACTTGTTGTGTGACAAATCTAAATATGACAGGTAATTTTTCTGAATTTTTGTCGCTAGAAACCAGTTAAAGATAGGTTAGTTGATCAACTGGTTGTACGATAGATCCAGCTTCCAACTTGTTGCGCGATAAGTAGAAGCGTTAATAAATAAATTAAACAAACTTACCTGTAAATACAAATATTGTAGACTAGTCAAGGTGTTCAGAGCTTCCCAGGGCGGTTTGGTCAACCCGTTGCTAGATAAATCAAGCGACTGCAGCGTCAATAGACTAGAGAACGCGTCGTGAGTCAACCGGTCTTCCAACTTGTTGTGCGATAAGTTGAGGCGCAGTAACGCGTTCATGGACGGCCAAGTGCTTGTTTTGATTTCGCTTAGATTGTTGTGGGCGATGTTAAGTTCTCTAAAACAAATGATTTTTTATTATATTTTACTAGCTGATGCCCGCGACTACGTCCGCTTGGATTGAGGTTTCTTGGTTCCCGCGGGAACTCTTTAATTTTCCGGGATAAAAATTAGCCTATGTGTTCTTCCACACTATAAATGTGCCAAATTTCATCTAGATCCGTTCAGCCATTCGGGCGTGATTGAGTAACAAACATCCATCCATCCATCCATCCAAACTTTCGCATTTATAATATTAGTATAGGTATATTTTATTGAAAAGGCATGACACAGTGCCCAGCGCTGTGGTCTTATCAAGTTCCGGGTTTGATTCCCGGTAGAGTCAATTGTGGAATTTATAATTTCTGAATTTTCTCTGGTATTGTCTGGCGGGAGATTCAGCCGTGGCTATAGTTACAAAGACGCCAAAAGATTTAGCGTTCCGGTATTATGCCGTGTAGAATAAAATTACTACATAAAAAAGGGGATAGAAGTGACATTAACAATTACCGTCCCATTAGCTTGAGTTCCAATATATATAAAATATTCTCGAAAATAATCCTTAAAAGAATAGAGAAGAGATTAGATGAAAATCAGCCTTTAGAACAAGCTGGCTTTCGAGCCAGCTTTTCAACTATTGATCACATACATACGCTTAACCAAATAATTGAAAAATATAATGAATACAATAAAACAATATACGTTATATTTATTGACTACTCTAAAGCGTTTGATAGTCTGGAACATGATCAAATATGGAAGGCACTATTAGAACAAGGGATCCCTTCAAAATATATACGTATAATAAAAAATATATATTTAAATAGTAATGCCAAAATTAAATTAGAAAGTGAAGGAAAATGGTTTAAATTATCTAAAGGAGTCAAACAAGGAGACCCCTTATCGCCAAAGATATTTAATGCAGTGCTAGAAAACGTTTTTAGAAAATTAAATTGGATAGAAAAAGGAATAAAAATAGATGGCAAATACCTAAGTAATTTGAGATTTGCGGATGACCTTGTATTACTTTCTGAGGACCCTGTCACGTTAGAATCAATGTTAAATGAATTACTAAAGGAAAGTAAAAAAGTAGGCCTAGAGATGAACGTACAGAAAACCAAGGCAATGACTAACAGCATACAGAAATGCATTAAAGCTAATAATGTGGAAGTAGAATATGTTGAGGACTATATTTATCTCGGAGAAATTGTGTCAACAAAAGACTCCATGAATAAGAAAGTCGAACGGCGAACTACAAATGCGTGGAGTAGGTACTGGATGCTAAAAGAAGTGATGAAATCCAAAGAAATGCCGATGAAACATAAACAAAAAGTATTTGACAGCTGTGTACTGCCTATACTAACATACGGTAGCCAAACCTGGGCATTAACGAATAAATTAGAGCAGAAGTTAGCAATATGCCAGCGGGCGATGGAACGAAGCATGTTGCATGTAAGAAGATCAGATAAAATAAGTAATGAAAACCTAAGGAAAGAAACCAAAATAGTAGATGTCCGAGGAAAAATAAGGAAACTAAAGTGGAAATGGGCCGGACATGTTTGTAGGCATAAACAAGATAGGTGGGCAAAGAGAGTAACAGAATGGTATCCCAGAGATGGAAAAAGATCGAGAGGAAGACAAAGAATAAGATGGAGTGATGATTTTGTGAAATTGATGGGAGCAACATGGCAAAGAGTAGCACAAGATAGAAACACATGGAAACGACTGGAGGAGGCCTTCGTCCAAAGGGCGTACTGAAAATGAATCATAGTGTAATTAGCTTAGACATTAAGTAGTAGAATAGGTTTTTTGTTATAAGTAATACTATATTTAATATGTAAGATGTAAGTTAAAATAATACTTTGTAATCTTTTTCAGTAAATAAAGGCTATATTATTATTATTATTATATTATTATGCCGTGTAGAAACCAACAAGGGGTAGGGGTTTAATGTAACTGCCATGCCCCTAACAGGTTAGTCCACTACCATCTTAGACTGCATCTTCACTTACCATCAGGTGGTATCGCAGTCAAGGGTCAACTTGTAATGGATACAAAAAAGAAAAAACTCACCCCAAACTGATAGGAATCTGGAAGATTCTATCTAAGTGGTTGAAGCTAATGTCCAATAGTCTACAGCTGGCCAACTTGGCGAGACTGCCGCGCGACACGTCGACCAACTTGTTGTGCGACAAATCCAGCTCCAGTACTGTGGGAATCGTGCCGAAAGTCGACGGTTTGATGCGCTCCAGGGAATTGTAACTTAGGTTTAGGAACCTGAAAAAATTAAATGTTATTTTTTAATTTGTTTTTTTTAACCTTATCCATTTCAAATGGATAACCCGTTGTCTGAAGTGAGCGAAAACGCGGTAACGCAACGCCATGCGACGCGACAGTATCAAACTTAATCTTAAACTTACACTTAACTTAAGTTTTAACTCTTACTTAAGTTTACAGGTAAAACGATTAAGTGTTAAAAAACTTACCGTATAGAAAATAGGTTTTGAAACACCGCATTGAAAATATCCGATAAATTATTATGTGACACGTCTACAGTATGAAGTTCGTATAATTTAGGAAAAGCTGTCTTCGGTATTGTTGTGATACTATTGTAGGAAGCGTTCAACTTTGTTATACCTGTCATATTGTAGACTGGTATCTGGAATAGTAAAGTACAGGTAAGTTTATGATACAAGTTTATGTTAATGGTAAGTTACGTTACCTGTAGGGCAAGCATGCGCACGACGAGTAAAATTATATCTACGTGACTAACTACTACGACTACTAACACGGTTAAACGCTAACATGGTTTAAACGTTAAAACTAACATGTTTACTTGTCGGGTTATGGCAAAAGTAGAGATAAAACTTATATTTCTTATCTGTGGTATTTTTCTCCACGAATCCACTACTTTTTTCTTGTAATACATAGGATTTTGTGCATGTTGGGGTAAACGAGAAGTAAGCCGGCATCTCACTTTCGTCGCGAGATATCTCGTTGTGCGCATGCTAGGCCTGCTTTAACGACATAATAAGTAGTGGGTAAGCATGTACAATGAGAAATACAACGAAAGTTAAAGTGTCGATATATTTCCCACTCAAAAATGGTATACTTGCATTATCAAAACAGGTAAATTCAAAATAAATATTTGGAGAGAAAGAGAGTGCCATTTCAAATCCAGCCGGTTCCGCAATTTCGCATTCGCATCGCATTTATAATATTACTAGATGACGTCCACGACTTCGTCGACGAATTTTCAGGGATAAAACGTAGCCTATGTCCTTCCCCGGGATACAACCTAACTCTGTACCGAATTTCATAAAAACGATTAAACACATGGGCCGTGAAAGCGTAACACAGACAGACAGACAGACTTATTATATTAGCATGCATTTATAATATTAGTATGGATATTATGGATTCAAAAAAAGAACAACCATATAACCGTATAATACATTATGCACCGACGACACAGGGAAAGTTAAAGTAAGTCATAAGTCATAAATATTTATTCAATTTAGGTAGGTACACTACACTTATTGACGTCCAGTTACATAAAAATATGGTGGTGATAATCTGTTACGGTATCTTAAAAACTAAAGCTACGAGGGTTCCAAACGCGTCCTGGTCTGAGAAGAGCCCACAACAGCCGGGATTTTTTTTTTTCATTAACACCATCTCACAAATCATCTTAGCTAAGGGACTATCAGAGCCATTAGAGCAAATTATTGCCAAGCTTCCTTGTCATTTAAGTAATCCTTCACATGGTAATAGGATTTTTCAATGACTTACGTACTGTAATAATTGATTTAAAACAAAATAAAATAAAAAAAATAAAAAACAAAAAAAACAAAACTTACCTGCCCCAAATCCGTGAACTCATTATAAGAAACCTGAAATTCGGACGCATAAGTGTTTTCATCAAACGCTTTCTTGTTGATTTCCTTCAGTTTATTATGACTCAGATCCAAGAGTGTCATGTTGTTACAATTCTGGAAGGCCCCGGGTTCGATGTTCGTTAATTCGTTGTGGGATATGTTAACCGTGGCTAAGTAGAGATCGGTGAATGCTTGCTTGTCTATGAATGTTATTTTGTTCTCGGCTAAATTTATTAACTGAAAAGAAAAAGATTTAAAAAAATTTTAAAAAAAAAAAATTTTGAGGTTTTCCGATGGCTTTGAAAACTGTAGATATTACAGCTTTTTAAGGTGTATTTTTACTAATAGCTTAAAAACGTAAGTACCTATTACATTTTAAAGCTTCAATCAATGGTTACTTTTGCTTTTAGTTCATATCACTAAAGATGCTTTTATATAAGTTGAAACCATCTGAAAACCAGGTATCATTTACAGGTAAGTTTGAAACTATCGCCTAACAAGCATGAATAAAAATGTTTTCTAATATAATTATTGTTCTAAAATAAATATTGGAAGTAAACTCGGATAAAATTGACAGGTAAAGACGAAATATATAAAGTTTACTGTCACGTAAATGTCACTTAAATGGGCTTATAGTGAACGTTCACTAAGCCCATTTAAGTGTCAGTTATTGTACGTGAAAACTGTCACCTGTCTGTCTTAGGTGTTCCATATAACTTGGGTGTTGTTGGTGAAATCGGGCATAACAGTACTAAAGTATATAATATAACTAGCTGTTGCTTGTGACTTCATCCGCGCAAAATTATTTTGTTAAATTCCCACGGGAACTCCGGAAAAACTATTTTCCGGGATAAAAAGTAGCTTATGTCACTCTCCATGTCCTCAACTATAGCCACGCAAAAATCATGTCGATCCCTTGCTCTGTTGCAGCGTGATTGAAGGACAAACTAACAAACCAATAAACCAACAAACAAACACACTTTCGCATTTATAATATTAGTATGAGTTTGAAGTATGATATTATGATGTGTTATCTGCCACGCCACTACCATCGCTTATAGCAGCATTATTTTTTAAATGTCAGTTTTATATGACATACCTTGATAACCCTATAATAAGGATTATAATTCTAAAACAAGCGCAGTAACAATATTAAAATAATACTGCTATAAGTGATGGTAGTATGCCCCCTGAGCGTATTCGTTTAAAACTGCTGGTCAAAATCACAGGTAATTGACAATAACATCGACAGGTAAGTATGAATAAATACCTTACCTCAGCGTATTTCACAGCCTGAAACATCTGGTAGTTGACCTTGGTGATCTTGTTCCTGGCTAGATCGACCGTGCCTATTCTAGTCACTGCGCTGAAGGTGCCTGTACCTACTTCTGAAATCTCGTTGTCTTGGAGGTACAGACGTCTGGGGGTAGAAATGAGGGGTAAAAATTAGTGCATGGTAACTTTAACACTCAGATTAAGGAAAATGAAACGCGGGACAATTTCAAACAATTTTTTAGTTATCTTATTCAAAGACTTGACATTGTTATTATTATTTTATTCAAACACTTGACTTATATATTTTTGCAAGAAATTCCTGGATATTAAATTGTAATTTAGATTATTTTTCAAGTATTGCACGCCATGACAATGGTAATACATTTACTTATCTTTATCTTTTGTACCACCTTTATAAAAATTATGTGTATAATGCAATAAATAATTTCTGATTCTGATTCTGATTCTGGGATTCCATTTTGAAAATATGTTACAAAAGGTTTATAACTTACCTCAGAAACCTCATTCCTTTAAAACTGTTTGTATCCAATTTCTTTATCTTATTATTATCCAAATGTACCACTTTTATGACTGTATTTCTCGCGAACATACCCCTGTGAAAGAAGAAATCATCTACAAATACAATCTCTACACTCAAATACATCTCTAAACTAACTTCTAGGCAAACGCGTTCCAACCTAGACCTCATCATTGCTTTGCACTAAGCATGATTAAATCATCATGATTAGATCAAGCGTAAGCCTATCTCGCAATAAAATAAAATAAAACTTAAATGGTAAGCATTATGATTGCACTAGCTGATACCCGCGACTTCGTCCGCGTGGATTGAGGTTTTTCGGTTCCCGCAGGAACTCTTTAATTTTCCGGGATAAAAAGCAGCCTATGTGCTATTCCAGACTATAATCTATCTCTGTGCCAAATTTCATCCAGATCCGTTCATCCGTTGGAGCGTGATTGAGTAACAAACATACATCCATACATCCAAACTTTCGCATTTATAATATTTATATATTTGATAAACGTTAAAGTTTTTAGAGGATGGCTAGTGTTTATATATAATATGATTGTACGTTTATCTTGATCAATAAATTAAAATTTAAAAAAATTAAAAAAAAAAAAACATACTAGCGCAGTGACTATCCAGTACTAATATTATAAATGCGAAAGTGTGTTTTTTTGTTGGTTTGTCCTTCAATCACGCCGTAACGGGGCAACGGATCGACGTGATTTTTTGAGTGTCATAAGGGCATAGGCTACTTTTTATCCCGGAAAATTAAGGAGTTCCCGTGGGAATTGAAAAAACTTATTTCACGCGAACGACGTCGCGGGCATCAGCTAGTCTCTTATAAGTATCATGTATCCCTATATCTTAACTGCCTCGTTGGTCTAGTGGTTAGAATATCCCGGATTTGAGTTCCGGGTCGGACCATAAATAAGTATTAGGTTTTTCTGGCAAGAAATTTTCAATACTAGCCCGGAGTTAGGAAGTTGGCGGTGTTTCTCGGAGAGCACGTTAATCCATCGGTCTGCGCCCAATTATAAAGTCGGAAAAATGTATGAATTTGTTTTTTAAATAGGTGTGGAATATTACTGAAAATTTTGGCTCTTAACACCTGGGTAAAATGTATGAATTTGTTTTTTAAATAGGTGTGGAATATTACTGAAAATTTTGGCTCTTAACACATTTTACCTGGGTATGTCCGGTAATAAGTAAAATTTTGGCTCTTGACAAGGTGATTTACCTGGGTATGTCCGGTAATAAGTAAAATTTTGGCTCTTGACAAGGTGATTTACCTGGGTATGTCCGGTAATAAGTTAAATTTTGGCTCTTAACAAGGCGATTTACCTGGGTATGTCCGGTAATAAGTTAAATTTTGGCCCTTAACAAGGTGATTTACCTGGGTATGTCCGGTAATAAGTTAAATTTTGGCTCTTAACAAGGTGATTTACCTGGGTATGTCCGGTAATAAGTTAAATTTTGGCTCTTAACAAGGTGATTTACCTGGGTATGTCCGGTAATAAGTTAAATTTTGGCCCTTAACAAGGTGATTTACCTGGGTATGTCCGGTAATAAGTTAAATTTTGGCTCTTAACAAGGTGATTTACCTGGGTATGTCCGGTAATAAGTTAAATTTTGGCCCTTAACAAGGTGATTTACCTGGGTATGTCCGGTAATAAGTAAAATTTTGGCTCTTGACAAGGTGATTTACCTGGGTATGTCCGGTAATAAGTTAAATTTTGGCCCTTAACAAGGTGATTTACCTGGGTATGTCCGGTAATAAGTTGTGGCTTGCGTTACACCAGCCTAGTTTGGTTAGATCACCAATATGGCTGCCGTCCAGTTTTGTGATGTTGTTGTAGCTGTGGAAAGATAAGAAAACAAAGTCAAAATCAAAGTCATTTTAATTGCATTGGTTTTTTTTGGCAATTGGTTTTTTTGGTTCCTGTGGGAATTCTCTAGATAATTGGCCTATGTGTTATTCCAGACTATAATCTATCTCTGTGCCAAGTTTCATCGAGATCCGTTCAGCCGTTCTGCCGTGATTGAATAACAAACATCGATCCATACACATCCATCCATCCATCTATCTATCCATCTAAACTTTCGCATTTATAATATTAGTATAGATTTCTTACCTTAAATCTAATACTTCCGTATCCCTTAAACCTCTGAATTGGTTCCGTTTCAACGTCGCCAAACGATTGCCGTGGAGGTCCAGCGTTTTGAGCTTTTTCAGATTCTGAAATCAATATAAAACTTAAAGTTTAAAAGTGGAAAAAAATAATTGATTAGAGATTGTAGCAATGATTGAGGCAACTTTTTCGGAATAGGATTGCTCATGATGGTTTGATAGTGAAATCAAATAAAAGTATGTCAAAATAAAAATACAGTGTAAGCAGAGCTGGGAATGGGAAAAAAATGGGAAAAAATATCAAGTTTACGCCTTTATAGAATGGTTGGGTTTTTTATTTTACCAAAAAAGATTTAATAATCTTGTACAAAAATTTAATCTCGCCAAACTGATGGGTCAGTCTGTAGGCAGTGCCTTTTTTTTAGGTAAGTGATGATGCAGTCCAAGACGGTAGCGGGCTAACCTGTTAGGGGTATGGCAGTTGTATTAAACCCATACCCCTATTCGGTTTCTACACGGCATCGTACCGGAACGCTAAATCGCTTGGCGGCACGTCTTTGCCGGTAGGGTGGTAACTAGCCACGGCCGAAGCCTCCCACCAGGCCAGACCAGGGAAAATTCTGAAATTATAAATTCCCAAATTGACCCTGCCGGGGATCGAACCCGGTACCTCCGCACGTTAACACAACAGCGCTACACACTGCGCCACGGAGGTCGTCAAAATATATGCCTAAATATAAAATAGGTCTATATGCCTAAATGAGGTGCCTAATCGAAACCCACTGTGGCACAAGTAGGTGGTATGTGGTTGAAGACCTTCCCCCCAAGCTGGTGTTATGCCCAGGTACCCTAAGTTGAACGATTCTCAGCGCTATTCCCAGAAAACTTCGATATCGCGATGTAGGTAACTTCGACAAGCGCCATCTAGTTACAAGAGTGGGTAACTTCGACAAGCGCCATCTAGTTACAAGAGTGGGTAACTTCGACAAGCGCCATCTAGTTACAAGAGTGGGTAACTTCGACAAGCGCCATCTAGTTACAAGAGTGGGTAACTTCGACAAGCGCCATCTAGTTACAAGAGTGGGTAACTTCGACAAGCGCCATCTAGTTACAAGAGTGGGTAACTTCGACAAGCGCCATCTAGTTACAAGAGTGGGTAACTTCGACAAGCGCCATCTAGTTACAAGAGTGGGTAACTTCGACAAGCGCCATCTAGTTGACACAGTGGTAAGCTTACCTGAAAAGCCTCCACGGGTATGTCGGATAACAGGCCGTTAACCAAGTGTAGCTTCTCTAACCGACCGGTAGCTAGACTACCCGCGAATATGTCCTTGCGTAGTGACGTCATACGGTGGCCGTCATCGAGAAATACCAACGTTACAGTTATTTTATGTCTATAAGTAATTCCTTTGTGCCTTTACGGACTGTCAGATTTAATATAGGTACTTACTAACAAAAAAAAAGATGGTTGAAGACCTTCCTCCAAGATGGTATTTTAGTGATAAGACCGCCCTTGCGCATGCGTTGTTTTTCTGTTTGTTTATATTTAAGTTATTTCTGTAATATGTGTGGCAATAAAGAATTTATCTATCTATCTATCTATGCCCAGGTACCCTAAGTTGAACGATTCTCAGCGCTATTCGCAGAAAACTTCGATATCGCGATGTAGGTAACTTCGATAAGCGCCATCTAGTTACCAGAGTGGGTAACTTCGACAAGCGCCATCTAGTTGACACAGTGGTAAGCTTACCTGAAAAGCCTCCGCGGGTATGTCGGATAACAGGCCGTTAACCAAGTGAAGCTTCTCTAACCGACCGGTAGCTATACTACCCGCGAATATGTCCTTGCTTAGTGACGTCATACGGTCACCGTCATCGAGAAATACCAACGTTTCAGTGCTTTTATGCCTATATAGAGTGCCTATGTAAGTCATTCCTTTGTGCCTTACGGACTGCCTGATTTAATATAGGTAGCAACTCAAAAAAAATGGGAAAAAATATCAAGTTTACGCCTTTATAAAATGGTTAGGTATTTTTAATTTTACCAATAAAGATGCAATAATCTTGTACAAAAAATAAATCTCGCTAAACTGGTGGACCAGTCTGTTGGCAAGCAGTAGACAGTGCCTGTATGCCTAAATGAGGTGCCTAAACGAAATCCACAGTGGCATAAGTAGTATAAGTGGTTGAAGACCTTCCTGCAAGATGGTGTTTATGCCCAGGTACCCTAAGTTGAACGATTCTTATTAGATTCTTAGCGCTATTCCCAGAAAACTTTGATATCGCGACGCTTTAAGTAGTACAATATTTATGCAATATTACTCAAAATGATAGTTTGATGTCAAGTACCTTGACGTTCCTACAATAAGGATTATAATTGTATAACACGAAACAGCGCCATCTAGTTAACACAGTGGTAAGCTTACCTGAAAAGCCTCCGCGGGTATGTCGGCTAGCAGGCCGTTAACCAAGTGTAGCTTCTCTAACCGTCCGGTAGCTAGACTACCCGCGAATATGTCCTTGCTTAGTGACGTCATACGGTGGCCGTCTATGGACAGGATGGTTAGGTTGCCTAGGATCTAGAACAATATAAGTCAATTGGGTATTTGACTACTAGTGAAATAAATTTTATTTTTTAGTGATTATTAAATATAGGATCTCCCAAAAGCCGTAATATCCACGTCCCCTGATAGTTTTGTGTTGAATAACCATTTTAAACTATCGATTAAATTAAAAAAGTGCGTCGAACTTTGATGACGTCACAATTCTAAATTTCATACATACTAAGCACGCGTTTTGACGTTTGAAAAAAAAGTTGCTGATTTGACTAGTTGTTAAATACCCAATTATGTAAAATTCTTTTTTACAAAATTTTATTTAACTTGAGGGACGAGAGGCCTTTTTTTCTTTTTTTTTTTCGAGGGGGAATCTGCGTCAGATACCCGATCTCCGGGGGGGAGTGCGGGTGATGTGGGGGTTTTACCCACTAAAACCCCCTCGGTGGCCATCCTCTGAGCAAAATGGGAATCTCCGGGAACTCTCAAAGAACATGCGCCGGAGACGAGGGACGAGAGGCCTAGTTTTGACAACGCATATCAGTCGATTGCGAATGATAAGCAAAGTTAACCCAAGTCGGTAACTGGATGGGTGACCGAATTTGTCGGTTCAAATTTGGCCTTTTCGTTTCCTCCGTGCCTCGGAGAGCACGTTAAGCCGTCGGTTATTATCACTAACATCTGATAATAATTAATCGTTACGAAAACCTAAGAGTTTAAATACTCTTAGATATGCGGAATGACGTGGGAACCTACCGCATAATTATTCCAAGAAAACCCCTGCCATCATGTGATTAATGGAAAGGGGGCACGACCCTCAGTAAGGAATACGACGCAGACAGAGAGTGTAAATAGTGTCTTACCTGAAATGCCTTCTTCGGAAATTCCTCTATCCTAGTATTGTGCATGTATATTTCCTGTAAGGTCCTGTTCACACCGAAGAACGCGTATTCGTCTATGGACTTTATCGGCGTGTCGACGATGTGAAGCGACCTTACTGTGGATCTATGGAGGAGCGGGCCGAACAGATGTGCTGGAAAAAAATAAAAAGAACTTTTATAAACCATACTCATATTATAAATGGGAAAGTGTGTCTGTCTGTTACGCTTTCATGGCCCATCTGTTGAACCGATATTGATGTTTGGTACAGGGATAGGTGGTAGGATCCGGGGGAAGGACATAGGCTACTTTTGAACCCAGAAAATTAAGGAGTGCTCTTTTAATATAGGTATCTTCAAATCTAGAGTGAATAGGCATCTTCTAGGCAAGCGCGCTCCACCTTATGATGCATCACCCCTTGCACTGATTGCGCTAGCCTATATATTAAAAAAAAACCGGCCAAGTGCGAGTCGGACTCGCGCACCGAGGGTTCCGTACAAACCTGTAGTAAGTTTTACGATTTATGACGTATTAAAAATAAAAATTACGTTTGTTGTATGGGAGCCCCCCTTTAATATTTACTTTATTGATATTTAATTATTTATTTTGAAAGGTAATATACAAGTTAATATTCTGTGAAAATTTGAACCGTCTACCTGTTACCGTTTTTAATATTGAGCAAAAAAATACGAAAAAAACACGTTTATTGTATGGGGACCCCCCTTAATATATATATTTTTTTAATTTTTAGTATTTGTTGTTATAGCGGCAACGGAAATACATCATTTGTGAAAATTTCAGCTTTCTAGCTATCACGGTTTATGAGATACAGCCTGGAGACAGACAGACAGACAGACAGACAGACAGACAGCGGAGTCTTAGTAATAGGGTCCCGTTTTTACCCTTTGGGTACGGAACCCTAAAAAAGGAGTTCGCGCGGGAATCGTGAAAACTTAGTCGACCCGGACGAAGTCGCGGGCATCATCTGGCAATATTTTTATCACCATATATATATATATATACGATCAAATATATTAAAAAAATATATAAATACTCACATATTTTACATTCCTTAAGGAGAAGTCTCTCTATGGGGAGACCCATACCCGCGATATTACCCAAACCCACGCTCATGACAGCTAATCCTGTATTGGAGCATCGCACATACAGTCCCGCGTCTGTCCCTTTCTCGCACACGCAGGGGAATAACAGCGGGTTGTCTGTCTCTTTCGGGCACGGGTAAGCAGGGCCGGGTGGAATATACTCTGTGTTCAAAAGCGGGAGCAATGTTGCCAGCACGAAAAATATTATAATATGTATTGCCATCTTGTGATCTGAAAAATAAGTTTTGTAATTTTATTTATGTTTACCTACAAGGAAATTAAATGTTTGATAACTTGTGTCAAATTTGATAAATGCTGACTCCACCACCGGTTCGGAAAATAGATTCTACAGATAGGATTGTCAAGAAACTCAACAGGATTTTTTTTCATACAAGACAAACACTGAAATACTTAGTTAATATATTTTTTAATTTCTTAAAGAAAAAAAAACAATTATTTAAGGCGCGATTCCATTAGGCAAATCTTGCATGCAAGTATGACGTCACATTTGCGTATAAGTTGCTTGCATTGGAAACATATTTTTGAGAGTGTGCAAACTGCATGCCGGTTTTACTTGCTTTTACACGATTTTATAAGAATGTACAAGTTCAAACTATGCCTCATGCAAGTTGTAGCTTGTATGCAGGTATGTTCAAGTTGCATGCAATTTGCAACTTGCATACAAGTAACTTGCCTAATGGAATCGCGCCTTTATTGTAAGATGCAGAGGAAATGAATTTTTTGATTACTTGTATGGAATTTGATAAATTCTGACTCCACCACCGGTCCGGAAAGGAGATTCAACTGCTAGGACCGTCAAGAAACTCAACAGGAAACTTTTTTCATACAAGACATAAATACATACTTACATACTTAAAATATTTTTAATGAAAACAAAAAGAATTATTTATTGTGACAATGATCGAGACCAACGGCTTAACATGCCCTCCTATGCTGTATGCATGGAGGAAAACCTCACCTTAAAATTCGGTGACCCATCCAGATACCGACTTGGGTCAACATTGCTTAACAATCAGTATTACTCACTTATTGTAATGTCTTGTTCTTTAAAAAAGAGCAACTGCTGAGTTTCTTGCTGCCTCTTATCAGTAGAATTTTCTTTCCGAACCGATGGTAGAGTCAAAAGCTGACGTAACATAAGAGACACCTGTATGTCCTACTAACCTACATGTTATTTTAAATAGAGAATTGAGTATTAATCGCAATCAGCTGATATGACGAGAATATCCCAAGAAAACCCCTATATTTAATGGAGGTCATAACCCTTAGCGTAATGAGTAATAACTCGATATCACTCTTAATTTGTAAGACACTAGGCAATTAATGTGATAACAGCATTAAGACTAAAGATGCATCACTCGGAAATCCCTAGTTGATTTGGACTTTCTGGGTATAGTGTGCAAATACATACTTAATATCCATACCCATATCCATAATTCCATGTTTGACATTATAAATGTGAAAGTGTCTATGTCTGTCTGTCTGCTACACTTTCACGGCCCATCTGTTCAACCGATTTAGATGAAATTTGGTACAGGGGTATGTTGTATCCTAGGAAAGGACATAAGCTACTTTTTACTCTAGAAAACTAAAAGATCCCGCGGGAAAACATATTAATTCACGCAGGCAAAATCACTAGCATCATCTTGTTATAAATATTTTTTTTTTCTGTCTGTTACTTTCTCAAGGCCCATCAGCTCAACTGATTTTGAAGAAAGGTACAGAGACATCCACACACACATAAATCCCATGGAGGGCCCTGGCATATAACCTATAGATCTCTGTACCTTAGGCTACATAGGCTACTTTTTATCCTGAAATATAAAAGAGTTGAAACTAGATTTTTTAAAATTCCAGACTATGTAGTGTAGCAGACCTCTAGATAATCTTAAATACCTAGAATGATCTTTAAAAAATACTGTCAAGATATAAACAAAGCAATAATGATACTACAATAATATTATTTCAGAATAAGTTATAAACATGTTGATGTAAGAGTTACATCATACGGTTTGTTTTGATTCTGTTTGAAAACGAAAACATTCGAAAACAAATCTTAACATATAACACTATAAGCATGATTTTTGCAATTAAAAATTTAAAAAATCCGGTCAAGTGTGAGTCAAACTCGCGCACAAAGGGTTCAGTACCACCACACGTCGTCATAACAACATGTGAAATAACTGGCTTACATATTATGGTGCTAAACTGGTAGCTGTCAAACAATTGGGTATTAGACTACTATTCAAATAAATTATTTTTAGTGATTAATAAATAAAGGATCTTCCAAAAGTCGTAATATCCACGTCCCCTGATAGCTTTATGTTGAATAACCATTTTAAACAATCGATTAAAGTAAAAAAGTGTGTCGAACTTTGATGACGTCACATTTCAGAATTTCATATAAATCCCATACTTAGGACGCGTTTTGACGTTTGAAAAAAAGTTGCTGATTTGTCAAATACCCATTCGACACCCTAGGAGTACTGCACCCTAATTAACGATTTTTGTTTTTATTCCTATGCTTGTGCTGTGAGACCTTGCTTCTAGCCAAATTTCATGATTCTAGGTCAACGGGAAATACACGCTAGGTTTTGATTTATTGGAGTGTCAAAATATGCATATCTTTTGATGACATTGACTTAGAAACTTTTTTTACAGCTCACCGTAGACCTAAGTATTTGATATTAATTTCAACTTGATAGTTGATACCTCCATGGCCCACGCATTCACTAGAAAAAGGTGGTTGACAGACAGACAGAGAGGCAGACGGACAAAGATTCAAAGTCATTTATTGCATTAATACATACAACAAGGTTATCCTAGGATTTCTTTTTTCCTCTTGAGGTACAGATTTACTGCAGAACCCTAAAAAAGAGGAAAATGGGAATTCACCGACTGACTCATCAGCTGAAATTTTGTGCTTTATAAATTCACAAAGGAGCAAAGCTGAGGACAGTCACTAGTAAAAAGATAAAACTGACTGACTATTATTGTGTAAATCTGGAAACTTTTAGTTTATGGTTTTGAATGTAGATAGTAGATTCTCTCTTTCATATAAAATGCTCAAAGAAAATATATTCCATACCCAGGCAAAACTGGGGCAGGATAGCTTGTGTAGGTACAGTTTTTGTTAAAACTAGTTAAAACTATTTGTCAACTAATATACTAATGTTTAAAACTAAGTCATGGATTTTTCTTGTTATCAAGGTAAGTTGTTTACTGTTAAAAATATGATATTAAAGTTAGACATTTCACTTTAATTACGACTTTAAATTAACTAAGTATCGACGCAAACCTTTTTCCAAGGCTATAACCAGCTTCTAGGAAGTATGAATAAATAAAAAAATAACTTCTGTAATACTTTAGGTAGCTACAACTTTACAAGGCCAAAGAAACTTGTTCTGATTTCATTTAAACAAAAGAGTATTTTATACTGGATCAAAGTGATTTCTAATTGAACAAGCGACTAATTAGCACTTTTCTTAACTAAGGCACTCGTTTATTAATGTTTTATTACGATCCTAAATAACTTTGAAAAGTTACAATAACTTGGGACACTTTAACGAAGTTATGCAAAGACTTTCACCTTGGAATAAACAATGAAAAATAGCTCACCTGCATATAATTATTAATGGAACAGCAAACCGAATAACTAGTCTAGCTGTTTTTAATAATTTTCTTATTATAACATAACAATTGCGAATTAAAATTCGCAATGTTATTTTTATGTAGCTGCAACGCAGCCCACTCCACGGAAGGGAAAACTAGGACTGTCAAATCATTGTCAAATTCATATATAGTATATTATCTATGGTCAAATTCGTCAAATTCAATTGAAGTTGGAAGCATGGAAGTAGCACAGTTTATCGAAAGTAGGAAGCAGCAGCCTGTGTGTGTGTTCCGTTATAAGCACTGCGAGCACTGGCAGTGCTCTTTACTGGGGACTTCCAGTGCTCTCAGTGTATTTCGGAACGCACCCTGTGTACTAGTGTGTACACGTACAACCTGCATCAATTATTGTGATTGGCTGAATTTATGGTATTCTTAAGGTCTCTGCATACGGGACGGCGTAAGAACGTGGACGGGACGGGGACGGAACGTGGTTAGTAAACACTGACGGGGATTTTTAATGCATACGCACCGTGACAGTTTAGACGGAACTAACGTGCTAGTGTTGTGAACATGGAAAGATGAATTTTTCATTTCAAGAATTGGCTTTAATTGCTATTGCTTTAGATCACGAAGAAGCTACGGTCGTCAAGAGGAAAATGAGATTTTCTGTACATCCTACATGGCAGCAAAGAGAACTAGAAGGAGAATACCACACACAATAGAAAGTAGCCTATGTTACTCTCCAAGTCCTCAAATATACTCATGCAAAAGATCACGGCAGTCCGTTGCTCTGTTGCTGCGTGATTGAAGGACAAACCAACAAACACACTCGTATTTATAATATCCATTAATATCCAATCCAATATCGTCCATTTTCGTTAATCGATAAGCAGGATGCACGTCCTTCCCTACATAGCTCTCCGGAGCGGACGGAGCGACTGTGCATACGCAGCGGAATCACGGACGGGACGGGGCACGCGCGGGACGGGACGTGCTAAATATCGTCGCCGACGATATTTTTCCCTCCCCGCACGTGCCACGTTCCCGTCCCGTCCGTGCATCCGTTACGTATGCTCTTTCGTTTACATTTTGTATGAAACGATATTTCCAAAACTTCACGTCCCGTCCCGTCCGGGTAAAATCACGTTACGTATGCAGCGGCCTTTACTGCGTCAATGGATTTTATCCAATAGTGGAAGAGTTAATTCAGAGGTCAGACTTCAGAGTATTTAAATGTATTTATTATAGCTCCGGCCTCCGGGCTCCGAGTCCAACTTCGAGTCTTTAACAAAAAAGTCAGCTTTCGAACATTTAACCGAAGGAACCGAAGATTCTCATAAATAAGCCTCGGATCAAGTCAAGACCCTTTGATTAAATATATTTTAGGAGATCAAGACCTGTATTTCAACCATAAGAAAGAAAATTTAAAGACCAATAAATAAATAAATAATAATAAATAAATAAATAACATACAAAACATGTCGTGCTTCCTAATTCCATGCAAAAAATGCCTCATTTGACAATAACCAAAGTAGAGGTGGTTAATATAACACGTAACGCAATATGATAACGCGTTATTGTTCCATAACGGGATAACGAGTTATGTGAGGAGCCGCCTTGACGTTACGGCGTTATGAATATCACGCGATCGCGCGCGGTGCCTCGTAATGAGTCGTAACGTAATAACATTGTAACGGCGCCCGCCTGTCGGTAGTGCGCTGCCGCTGGCCGATGGTTATATTGGTTAGTCTCGCGCATAGATAAGTATTGGTCTCGCGTAACGCGCTGTTGTGAGTGAACGTCATCGTTGCGTGTTAACGAAATTTAGCGTGTTGCAAGACATATCGCGCCTGCCGGCCGCCCACACGTTTTCTTATAACAAGCGCGTTATAACATAGCGTATTTAAAAGCATGTTAAAAATTTATAGTTTATAGTCCGTAGCGTGTTATGGATTTATAACAGTTTTGAACAACTCTAAACCAAAGAGTGTGTAATCACCAAAGGTAGGTAATCACTAACGTACAATAGCGAGACAAGCAATGTATTGACCAAGGAACATATTTACTACGGTATTGACAAAGAGTATAATAATATACAGGGAAATTGACATGCCTTCTCAAGATGACTTTTTCATAGCAATATTATTGTTTTAAAAATATTTTTCAAATTTTGCAGACAAAAATAATGCCACCAAAAAGGAAAAGGCGTGAACCTATTAGGTGCGATGAGATACAGGGAGAGCGGTTCAGCGCGCCACAAGAGGACGTTTTCACACACAACTGGTGGGATGTTTTCTGCTTCCCATATATTCTTTGTGGCAGATTATGGGACTGCTTCGTATCCTTATGCTCTGGCACCAATCAATGCCTTGTTTATTGGATGGCGATTCAATGGATCGTGTGCAAAATAACACAGATAACGACACCAGATGCCATCATATTCCCGTACTACTTCTACATGTTTTGCCAAGTTGTTTTACTGACTGCATTTTTCGTTCTAATATGGATTTGGTTCGGTCGAAGGGTGCTCACGGCGTACTTTATAGCATACTACGAGGCACTTACTGGGAAGCAGGTTCTTTCGAACACGACAAGGCTGTCTTTTAGGAGGTATTGTTTTCGAAAAAGTGAAATATTCGACACAACGGTAGACAGTTCAGCGGTGTATTTACATGGAAATTATTTACCGTACTATTATTACGGCGCCACATTTTTCATTGATTATATTATACATGAAATGCTTATCTACGGATTCATTTTTATTTTCTCTGCTACCAAAGGGCTAAACGTGTAAAAATAGAGCTGTAAGAGCGTGCATTTATGCTCTGTGCTAAATAGTTTCATCGTTATCAGCTAAGACTTATAAGAGAGGCAAGATTTTGGATCCGGGTATTCACAAAATTTATCCGAATGTATGTTACGCTCGCATCCAGATAACGGCAGTTAATAAATAATAAATAAAGTCAGTCAGTTACCAATATTTATCGGTAGGCCTATTGCGCATTATATGAAAATTTCTTGTCTGGTATTTATAGGTATTATCTATGTTTCTTGTGTCTTATGAGATGACATTGTCATAAAAGAAATTCAGTCGCAATGGTAATGGTTGCTGTATATGAGACCATAAGATATTTTTTCTTGTGTCGGATCAGACACGCTCATACAAGATAATAAATGACATCATTTTTTTATCGGCAGTCGTAATTCCTTCTTCCATGTTTTTTTATATTGCACAATAGGTCGTACTGTCTATCGAACATCGAACGCCACAAATCGAAATTAGCCATGCCAACTATATACTTAAAGACATGGAGGAAGGAATTACGACTGCCGATAGTCTTCATTATTCTATGCTTATAGATGCCAACGGTATTTTACATTTTACCATAGAGTTAGGAACGTCTTACTGACACAGACACTCGAGAGTTATATAGCAAGTGAGCTTTAGCGGCGCACGTGTAGAGTGGGCGTTTTATTTTTATTTTGTGCTGTTAACACCAACGAACACAGAGTACTCTCAACATAGAGGGAGCTAACGAAATAATGGTAGAACGACAAACGTAATATTGCCGACGGCAAAGCGAGGAACTACGTGACAGTTACATGTAATTCCTTAGCATAAGATTCAAAATGGCTTAAAGATATTATAATGCAGTCGACAGCAATGCCACCCCACTGACAAAATTAAGATTGTATAAGATGAGAAATGAGAATCTCTTTGCCTGATCGAAAAACGTTGGGCCACGACCTTACCGCTAGTTTAGAAATCCATACTAATATTATAATTAATGCGGAAGTGTTTCTGTATGTCTGCTACGCTTTAACGGCCTATCTTTTCAACCGATTATGATGGAATTCGTTATAGAGGTAGGATACATTGGATAGGGCGTTTCCTCGTGCTCCTATCAATGGGATACATTGGATATATATATAGGATACATTACACGCATTGGCGGATCCTCTGGTGCTGCAAATATTCATGGGCAGCGGTAATCACTTACCATCAGGTGCCCCGCCTAGTCGTTTGCTCACTATAATATATATAAAAAAAATACATGCTAAGGCAGGACATAGGCTACTTTTTATCCCGTCAAAGTTTCCCTGGGAATTAAAAAACTTAATCCACGTGAATGAAGTTGCGGATATCATCTAGTAGCGAAATAAATGCTCATCGTTGGTGGTCCTGGCACAAATTAGACATAAAATTCTGTTGGGTAACAGAATGTGTTGCATGAGTAATTTCTTACGTTTAACGTATAAATGCTGACAACATCCGGCTGGAACAAACCAATGCGCGGCCGTATCGTGTCCTACACCTTCTTTATTAGATAGATAAAGCAGATCAGCAATCTTTTTACCTGAACCTTACTGTTTACTATAGGTATAGTATATCTATACTATCCATACTTACACTAATATTATAAATGCGAAAGTATGTCTGTCTGTTTTCTTTCACTGCTCATAGATAGATAGATAAATTAATATAGTTACTTTAGTTCACACAAGTTAAATAAACTACACAGATGACAGAATGGATGATGGAATGATCTAAATTCTAATGGAATAAGTCGTGGGTACTACATCTGTGGTGGGCCAGTTCCAAATAAGATTTGTTTTCGCTCATTTATCGTCATTATTAACGTTTAATGTCTCTAAAGTTATACCGTGGCTGTTCCGTGGGCTCAGACGGTACTCATCACTGGCAATTGCTCAAAGTCGCAGTATATCACTGGTTAATGGCCCCACGTCAAATGATCAAATCCAAATGATCTTGATCAGTCTCAAGTCTCAACTCACAAATTCAGTCTTTTGAATAATGAATCAGAATCAGTCCGGTGATCAGTCTTGGTTAGTCTGTGGACGCAAGTAGCACGTCAAAAATGTTGAAAAGTGTGTCAACGCAATTTTATTTCACAATTTACGAATTTTAAAGCGCTAGTCCGCTCGCGAATTCATCTTCTCGCGTTCGTGAACCGTGCGCTTTTACAGAGAACATATTTTGAAGGAGAAAGAATTTTTTTTATCCATTTGTAAGTAGAAATTTCTTTTTTCATACAGTGAAATTTTCACGTAACACTTCCAATCACAGAGCTTCCAATTATTTTCCTATAGATAGCGTTTTCATACCGCTTTATCATTTTAATTTTTAAATATAGAATTAAACTTACGCTTAAAACTTTTATGTCGTATCGGATAGAAAAGTGATTTTTTATGTAAAAAGTTCTAAAAAATGTTACTGTTTACTTTTTTATCTACGTGTTGTTAAAGGTTTCACTTGGTTAGTTATTAATGCAGACGTAATTGTCTTGAAATGAAGGGATGATATAATTGTGAAGAAATAATTTAGTACCTGGTTTAGAACCAGTTTCGATTATAAAAGTGAAATTTTAATACAAAACTCATGAATTAACTATGTCACTCTCTCTGCTGTGGGTGACCTTGATTTTTTGGCATACTTCGACTGTACATATTTACGATAAATGAGTATGATGTAGGTACATAAATCATTTATAAATCACGTCTATTGTGCAAATAAAAAACAATAATAACAACCTAAATTATATTTCTTTACTAGGTAATATTACCTAATTTGATTGGAATGAAATGAAATGAAATGATTTTCATTTCATGTAGGACAAGTTGTGCCACTTATGATAAGTCGTAAGAATCTAACCACCTAATTTAAGTACTATTATCTACATACATAATTTGATTGGTTCAAAACTTCAAATATTTAAATAGGTATTTAAAAAAAATTTGCAACTATCATAATATTATGATTTTATTATACTTCCAAAAAAAATCTAATTGAGACTGGTTCTGCAGAGAAAAAATAATACACAATTTCAAAAATGGAACAATATTATTGAAATGTAGTTACTACTCTGCATTCTTTTGTTTTTGTAAGAAAACAATTTTTAGTAAGTACAATAGAAAAATGCTGTGAAATATTATAAAACCTAAGTAAATAGCCGAAAAATTAATAACACAATATGAGGTAAATCATAATAGTTTTGTGGTGCTAATTATGTAATGAGGAAACATAACATGGACTCAATAAGCACGGACTTGAAATTATTGTAAGAAAATGTTATTTATTATGTGACCCGCCCTAGCTTAACTTCTTGGATTTTTCTAAAAAACTTGCTTAGTTTCTTAACACAGCTAAAACTGAGCATATTTTTAGCTAAACACAGCTTAAACTGAGCTGTATGTTTTAGCTAAGCTAAGCTAAGCTATAGGGTTTCTAAATGGTATCATACCGGAACACTAAATCGCTTGGGAATATGTCTTTGCCAGTAGGGTTAAAAAAACCCATGGCAGTAGCCTCCCACAAGGCCAGACCAGAGAAAATCTGGAAATTATATTTGCCAAATTGTCCTGCCGGGGATGGAACCTGGGACCTCCTAATTTGAGACAACTGCGCATGCCACTGCACCAGGGAGACCTATTGGGCCTATTTGGGGGTTTTGCCCCCAGGAAAATAGGCTACCTCTAACATTTTAGAGTTATGTGCAAAGTAGATAACCTGCTAAGATACAATACCCTAGTAACCTAGTAAGTTACAGTTGCTTTAACCTTGTATAAAAAAATAAGGAACCCTACACACCTTAAAGTTCTCTATTACCTATCTTCTCAAAGCCCTGTGAAGTCTGCCTAGGTGTACTCCGACTTGTTCTAAGTGGAATAATTGATGAATCTAATAGAAAGAAAGTAAGAAAACCTTTTTATTTGATCACTAAACTAAAGAAACTATCAAATTAGATATAGCAACAAAGTTGTGTGACCAAATACAGGTCTCCAGCTCAGCATCATGCTACAGCGCTGGTTTTCAGTGGAAACCTTAAAAATGGTGAAGTAAGAACTAATATTTATTTATTTTTTTAAATCAGGCATCTAGGCCCATAGAAATATAAACATAATATAACATATAAAATAACCCATGAAGAAATTCATAAAATAAAATAGGTAAATACCTACATATGAAAATATAATTAAGTATAAAACAGTAGGGTTAATATCTAAATATCTTTCTAAATATAAAGTAAAGTAAAATAAACTTTATTGTACACCATTAAAAGAAATACAAACACAAAAACAATCATAATGGATATGGCACAACAGGCATGAGGCAGCCTTATCGCTTTAATAGCGATCTCTTCCAGGCAACCTTAGTATAATATAGTTACTAACCATGCAATTTTATTGTTATATTATATTCTTTTGTTTACTCATGTTAAAAGGAAAATGGTTTAAAACAACAATGTACTTAATTTTAGTGAGTTAAATGAACCGCAACCTAATATTTCCCCTGGCCTTTAAAGGAAAAGTTATTACTTATTACCTTAGAATTGCATAACAGTTACTATAATTAGATTACTAACTAGCTTAACTGCCCTGACTTTACATGGATGGGCTTTATACAGCGTGGTCCAAATAGTGACGTCTCGAAAACTAGAAGACGACTT
This sequence comes from Erebia ligea, assembly GCA_917051295.2. Lineage (NCBI taxonomy): Eukaryota > Metazoa > Arthropoda > Insecta > Lepidoptera > Nymphalidae > Erebia > Erebia ligea. Next base: position 1,200,898 of record OU785246.1, read on the forward strand.
CTAAACTCGAAAATGTCTTGGACTCGAAAACTACCAAAAACATACATCGGGTATTTTCTAATTGGTCTAGGTACAAGGAATCAAAATTTTTTCTTTGGACGACACGATTTGGACCAACCTGTATACTACAGCATTTACCTATCTATACTTCTATACTCTATGTCTATACTAATATTATAAATGCAAAACTTGGGATGGATGCATGTTTGTTAGTTACTCAATCACACCAGAACTTTACTTTTTAGGGTTCCGTACCCAAAGGGTAAAAACGGGCCCCTATTACTAAGACTCCGCTATCTGTCTGTCTGTCTGTCTCCAGGCTGTATCTCATAAACCGTGATAGCTAGAAAGCTGAAATTTTCACAAATGATGTATTTCCGTTGCCGCTATAACAACGAATACTAAAAATTAAAAAAATATATATATTAAGGGGGGTCCCCATACAATAAACGTGTTTTTTTCGTATTTTTTTGCTCAATATTAAAAACGGTAACAGGTAGACGGTTCAAATTTTCACAGAATATTAACTTGTATATTACCTTTCAAAATAAATAATTAAATATCAATAAAGTAAATATTAAAGGGGGGCTCCCATGCAACAAACGTAATTTTTATTTTTAATACGTCATAAATCGTAATACTTACTACAGGTTTGTACGGAACCCTCGGTGCGCGAGTCCGACTCGCACTTGGCCGGTTTTTTATTTATTCAGTTTGCCCATGGGTATAGGCCTCGTCCAGGGCTCTCCATAACCATCTATTCTTGCTGTCCTTTGCCATATGCTTCCCTCCCATTTAATATTATAGTATGGATTATTTTATGAATTTCTTCTTAGACCCTCTCCCTGCGTCGTATTCCTCATAACTGAGGGTTGTGATCCCATTCCATTAATCAAATAATGGTAGGAGTTTTCTTGGGATAATAATGCGGTGGGTCCCCAGACTCAACTAAGAGTATTTAAACTCTTTAAATACTCGTAGTTGATAGATTTTTTTCTAACGATTATTATCAGACAAGCTGATGCTCGCGACTTCGTCCTCGTGGAATACCTAAGTTTTTTTTTAAATTCCCACGGGAACTGCTCAATTTTCCGGGATAAAAAGTAGTTTATGTTACTCTCCAGGTCCTCAACTATACCCATGCAAAAAATCACGTCGATCCGTTTCTCCGTTGCAGCGTGATTGAAGGACAAACCAATGAACCAACAAACAAACACACTTTCGCATTTATAATATTAGTAAGTATGATGTTAGTGATAATAACCGGGAACGACGGCTTAACGTGCTCTCCGAGGCACGGAGGAAACGAAAAGGCCAAATTTGAACCTCGAAATTCGGTCACCCATCCAGTTACCGACTTGGGTCAACGTTGCTTAACCTTCGCAATCTGAATTTTCCCTGGTCTGTTACCACCCTACCGGCAAAGACGTGCCGCCAAGCGGCAGGCGTGTTTCATTATTGTTGACTTTCGTGTTTTAGAAATTATTGGGTGCGTTCCGAAATACACTGCGAGCACTGTTTAATGCTCTCACTGTGAAGAAATTCGTTCCGTTGTGGACTGACAGTAAACTGCCGCAGTATCTTAAGGAAATGTATGACGTCACAATCGTCGCCATTTTTGTACTGTGAGCACTGGCGTTTTCGAGGTAAGGTGCTCTCAGTGCTGACTGCGTTCCGTTTTAAGCAGTAACCAGTATTACCTGTGAGTATTACCTAACTATAAAGGAACGGCTTAGCAGTGTACTAAATTGACGTCACACCTAACAGTGCTCGCAGTGTATTTCGGAACATACCCTTCATAACCCTTTTTAGGAACCTCAAGGTGCGTGACATGAAACTGTCATTTTGAGTAATATTGCATACACTTGGCAGAATGGCCCCAGTTATTAGATACTAATGTACATACATGTAATTGTTACATGTATAACACATAACGGCCCACATTCAATTCGGTAGGGATAAGTGTAAATATTTTTTCCACTCATCCCTACCGTAGGGATAGGTGGAAAAAAATTCCACTCTTCCCCCCCAGGGGGGATACGTCGGTAGGGACTAGTGGAACAGGCCGTAATAACATAGTGCATTGTACTATGGTAATAAGAAGTGGTTTTTCATACGACTGCCTGAAAAAAGGAGTATATTGTTTTCAGGGTTTATGTATGTATTGTATGTATGTATGTATGTATGTGAGTTTGTATATTCCACCATAACTTCTATACGCCTGAACGGATTGTGATGAATGAGGTATCGTTAGAATCCTTAGCTTATTCCGGGTGACATGCGCTAAACGGTCAAATGAATGAACCAGAAGCTTAATTCGCTATAATCCGCCACAGTAGACAAATCTATGTGGTGCAGTGCGTGTCTTCCACCAAGTCGAAGTCTTTCGCAATCGTGCATTGTCGAGTCAACATCTCCTGAGGATGCTCCGGTTTCGGAGTGAAACGTACGTAGAGAGTGATTTGGAGGATTTGTGTGGTGTGGTGCTGTGCCAGTGCGAATTGCTGGGTGGTGGGTGTTCGCATGCTGTTGGTGGAAGACACGCACTGCACCACATAGATTTGTCTACTGTGGCGGATTATAGCGAATTAAGCTTCTGGTTCATTCATTATCATGGACTTCCGCAAAGTAACGCCTGCTTCGATTCAATAAACGGTCAAATGATAGGGTGACCATGGTCCCACATCAAAGACTAAAGTTGAATTTTTTTTTCCAAAATGAGATTAACTATATTGTCATCATTAAGAAAATGATGATTTCAATATCCAGTGATTCACAAAAAAATATCATTTAACTATGGCAGTCGTATTTTTAAATTCTTTGAGCTATTGTAGGTACCTAGGGGAGGTCAGCTCAAAGCGGCCACCTTAACTTTGAGTAAAGAAAAAACCTATCAAACGATTGATTTTCCACAAGAATTTTATACTGATGGGAAAGAAGTTTATTAAATTTATGATTTGTGAAATTTAAGATCTCGAAATTGAAATAATATGCATATGATGTCTAAATTACGGAAACTTGTAAAAAACCGCTTTGCCCGAGCGGCCGCCTAAAGCGGCCAGGGGGCCAAGGGCAACGTGGCCAGCCCCAACGTTACTGCGTATAATTGTTTTTTTTTTAAATTTAACATGCTTGACGAAATAAAAATGTCCAAAAAATATAAAAGAACATTATATATTAAAGAAACATTTAGTATTAATTTTACCCGTATTATACCTACTCAATTTCTAGTTCAATTCAGTTTCTAGTTCTCAGTTTCTAAATAAGTTTAAATTTAACCAGATACAGTTTTGAGTAATTATCATTATTTTACATAAAGAATTATTATAAAAATATCCTCGCACTCAATGTAATTAAAATATCAATGTTTTGTTTTTATTACTATTATATAATATATTTATAAAAATCTAATTATTTATATTTTCTCAGTCCGAGTTGAGATTTAATTAGAAGGTACCTTGCATTATTTTAATCATAATAATTCTTAAAAGTAGCCTTTCGTTATTCTTTTCTTCTTCTTGCTTTGGAGTAAAAACTTCTTTATAGGTACCTATCTCCCAAGTTTCTTTTTCGCAGATCCTGTCGCAATGTGTCTTCTTAGAGTAGTGCGAGGGATATTAACATATTTTAAGTGCGATAGACTTAACAGAGCCACGTTTATCTTTTATCTCTTTGATCGCCCGTGCCATAAGATTTTCATCCCATGATCCCTAGTTGGTTTTTCTCTTATAATTGTTCACCATCTAAACAAAATAATTAAGCATTATCTATCTAATCCTAATATTTTTTAATAAGGGCAAAGCGGTCAGTTGGCCGCTTTGCCCGGGCCGCTTTGCCCTATTCGGCCATATTATTTAAAAATTAGGCTGCTCACACTTTTATACATTTACGATTGAGCAAATTCTGCCCAAATCAAGCCAAATAGATAAGAAACAATACACGTATTATAAAAGAATTTAAATATAAAGCGGTATGATCAAAACAGGATGAACTTACCTTGCATTTTTTTAACAAAACATGTAAAAATAATATTTTCGACACTGTAGCCACGCGATCGTTCCTACCGCTACCGAATGACTGCCCGGCACGGGGCGGGAGGTTCCATAAGCGACAAAACGGCAACGTCGCATAAATCATTTCAAATAACCGAAAAATGAAGAGTGGCCGCTTTGCCTCCTATGGCCGCTTTGAGCTGACCTCCCCTAATAATGTAATGTACTCAGCCAGTCATATTTGTGGCCACTAAGAATCTGGATGTTAGTATTGTAAAGCAAGCAATTGAATCATGTTTTCCATAGAAACCATTTCAAAATGTGTTTCCTGTACATACATACAGTATGTACCTAGATGTTGCGATACCCATCGACATCTACATTCGCCGCGGCGCGTGCGCATGGTCTGGAATAACAATTGGTCTTACTTACGTCATTCTCTAAGTATTGACTGTCGACCATTGAGGTATTATGTACTAACGTACTAGAGAAGACACCGCGAATGTAATCTGTGCTGCGTCGCGAAGCACGCGGCGGGTGCGGGACGCGCGGGTAAGGACATAGATGAGACACGCAGAAGTGACACTACGTATTTTCTGCCTATTGTGTTATTCAATGAGACTACTTTTGAATTTATGCAGTGTGAGACTGCATAAAGTGCACATATGAAATAAGATAATAGTAGACCTAGTTTTATAGACGGAAAAAATAATTAAAAATTAAAAACAAAAATATATGCATTTTATACAACTTTAACCTTTTTATTAGGAACTGTTTACTGTAACTGTTAGGACACTTTAAAAGAAAACGTTGTAACTTAACCAAAAACACATCGTTTCATCGTCAGATATCGGGTTTGAATGAAATCGGTTCAATAACAAAGAATTTCAAAATGGCGCTGACTTTTTTAAATTTTGGTACCAGTTTCCTGTTTTGTGATCCTAGGGATCCTCAGATATCGATTTTGAACGAAATCGGTTCAATAACAAAGAATTTCAAAATGGCGCTGGCTTTTTTAAATTTTGGTACGAGTTTCCTGTTTTGTGATCCTAGGGATCCTCAGATATCGATTTTGAACGAAATCGGTACAATAACAAAGAATTTCAAAATGGCGCTGACTTTTTTAAATTTTGATAACAGTTTCCTGTTTTGTGATCCTAGGGGGTCCTAAATATCGATTTTGAACGAAATCGGTCGAATAATAAAAAAGTAAAATGTATGATCGTAGGTGTCTCATCTGTAGGTAAGTTCACTTTTTGATATTCAGAGAAATGGTGGAACGTGGGTGAATCAGTAGAAAATTATCTTCAAAAATTAGTTTTGGTTTGTTTTCGTTAACGTTTTGTTTACTTACCGATGATATGTCACGCCACAATCTTTTTTATTTACAGTGGTATTATTTTTACACGTGTTTATAACGCACGACGGTATTTTAAAACTTTCGTGCGAGCACAATTTCGACACGCGGCCACGAAGAGCGTAGGCGAGTGACTAAATAAGGTGAAGCCGACCGGCCGCAAAGCATGGCGCAAATTTGTTGTTTGCGGCGTCGGTTCTAGTACTTGTACATATAATTCAATGCTGTCGACTCAGTATTTTGAGTTAAGAGGAAAAAGGATTTGAAAATATAACTCCTGCTTGGTAAAATTCTTTAAATACATACGTCTTTGCCGGTAGGATCGAGGGTGGCAACAAGCCACGGCCGAAGCCTCCTGCCAGGCCAGACCAAGAGGCTTTAAAAATATAACTCCTACGTGGTAAAATTATTTTTAAATACATCTTTGCCGGTAGGGTCAGTGGTGGTAACTGATAACTAGCGACGGCTGAAGATTCCAAACACACTAAAAAAAAAAAGATTCCAAGTTCCAACCAAAAAATTAAGAAATTATAAGTTCCCGAATTGACCCTGCCGGGGTCGAACGGATAAATTAAAAACAAAAAATAAAAGGCATAAAAATTAGTTCCACTTTTGTCCACCGGGACGGATAAGTTTGACAGACTTTTTGACGACCTGCGCAGTGTTGAGCGCTGTTGTCTTAACGTGCGTAGGTCCCGGGTTCGATCCCCGGCAGGATCAATTTGGGAATTTATAATTTCTGAATTTTCCCTGGTCTGGCCTGGTAGGAGGCTTCGGCCGTGACCGTTTACTCTACCGGCAAAGACGTGCCGCCAAGCGATTTAGCGTCCCGGTACGATGTCGTGTAGAAACCGAATAGGGGTTTGGGTTAAATATAACTGCCATGCCCTTAACAGGTTAGCCCGCTATCATCTTAGACTGCATCTTCACTTACCTTCAGGTGAGATCGCAGTCAAGGGCAAACTTGTAGTGGATTAAAAAAAAAGGACTCTATCTGACCCGGTGACAGCGTCGCTAGTTTAAATTAAAAATAAAATAAAAAATAAAACAGTACAGGCATAAAAACAGGCATAAAAATTAGTTCCGATTTTGGCCACAAGGCTAGATACGAGTAAGTTGATGGGACTGTACATACGTCAGTCAGTTCTATTTTATTCATGAAGATAACCCAACGGGTAACATTTGAACCCACGACCTTTCGGGTACATCGCGTTAACTTCTTAACTCGGAAAACCAGCTTTAAAGAATGTTTGTAAGAGAATAACCTTGAAAGATAAACCTTTTATTTATGGGAAGAAGGGAAAGTCTATATTTATAGCCTATAGGTTTGTACAAGAATGCCATAGTTGTATTAAAATACGACCTTCACAGAGATGGTCCGGGTTCGATGCTCTGCTATTTTGAGATCATTCGTGGGAGTGTAAAGTGAGCGCGTGCTCTCCTTACTTCTCACTAATCACTACATAGTATAAAACAAAGTCACTTCCCGCTGTCTGTCTGTCACTATGTATGCTTAGATCTTTAAAACTACGCAACGGATTTTGATGCGGTTTTTTTAATAGATAGAGTGATTCAAGAGGAAGGTTTATCGTATAGTAATAGTAATAATATATGTCTATCTCTTAGGGATAACCCACAATAACCATTTTTTATCCTTTACTTTTTACGAGAAATAATGGCTTATTTACGAAGCGATTTTAAGCAATACCGCATTAATCCTTATCCAATTATTAAGTACCTTAAATACATTGTGCATTTAATATAGATCAATATGACCCTTTACAGCATGTAATTTAAATAAAGACATTCTGTAGTTTATTTAGTATCAGCATTGCACCCGTGCGAAGCCGGGGCGGGTCGCTAGTATTATCTGAAAGTTTGGAGGGACAACAAAATATCAAAACTTATATTGTAGGTAGTTTTTGAAGGCGGCGCCAAAATCTCCCAAAAAAATTGTCCTTCCCGACCGAATTTCGGCCACGGCGGCCAATTTCCATAGAGATCAGCCACGCCACGATAATATCTCTTGCACTATACTCCCGCAATACACAGGTGCACTCTCTGTTCCTTTACTCTCATAGCCCTGTGGGACGGAAAAACCGACACGACCGGAGAGAGATCAGGCGCGGGACCGACGCGATGACTTTACGTGCTCTCCGAGACACGGGGGTGAAATACCGCCAACTTCCTAACTCCGGGCTAGTACTGAGAATTACTTTCAGAAAAAAAATATATTATTTTTTAAAATTATTATTTATGGCCGATCCGGGATTCGAACCCGGGACCTCGTCAGCCACAGTCGAACATGCTAATTGCTAACCACTAGACAAACGAGGCAGCTAAGGTATAGGGATACCATGAGATAGACTTATAAGAGATTAGTTATGACAACAATCAGTCGACTGCGAATGTTAAGCAACGTTGACCCAATTCGGTAACTGGATGGGTGACCGAATTTGAAGGTTCAAATTTGGCCTTTTCGTTTCCTCCGTGCCTCTGACGTTTAGAAATTAAATATCACTTGCTTCGAACGATGAGAGAAAATACATCGATATATTATACATAATATTATGTAGATACTAGATGGGCCCTTTCATAGAACAAAATTAAGCGTCCAACCTGTAGAGCGCGCTCCACACCTGTATAAGCCTGTCCTTGTCCCCGCCATAGCGCTGTCCCACTTTTCAGACTAGATGGCGTTAGTAAAATACGCCCACATTCTTTATTTGACAGGGCCCGTCTATGTAAATTGAGGTCGTTGAGAAAATATCGTTTGCACACCCGAGAGTATTTCATAATAAGTATGTTAATTATGGCTAACTTTGTCACTATCCCGGTAAATACTCAACTGTAACTATAACCATGAAAAACGTCTGTGGTCTGCAATTGCGGCGTGATTGAAGGACAAATAAACACGGTTCACATTCTAAAATCAGTACGGATTACTCATGCTAAAATACCTAATACATACACATTCGAATTTAGAACAACTTCCCGTATCAAATGAATCGGTGAATATGTATGTATGTGTGTCATACAAGTATTAAGGGTAAACGGCATTTACTTGTCTCGTGGGGGCGCCAAATATAAACGTAATAATTTATCCTGTAATAATACTTGCCTTTTGACCCTACTTCGGTTACGTCGCCCAATGTCGTGTACAGTATTAGAAGCCAGGGTAAAGCATTGAATAGGTACCTATTTTCAGGAAGGATGCGATGAAAAGCATTGAACTAATATTATTAGGGGTATGCCACACACTTACCATGTTAGCTCGCTACCATCTTAGACTGCATCATCACTTACCACCAGGTGAGATCGCAGACAAGGGCTAACTTGTAGTGGAATTTAAAAAAAAAGAACTTTTTTTAACTAGGGTAAACAATGCTTTTACGCTTATGTCGTGCACGCCACTGACGACGGTAAATCTCACTCACTTCGACTCATTTCACTCACACCCACACACACACACACAGTCTCTATCAAAATCAAAATATGTGGAATATTTTTATTTTTTTAAATTTATTATTACATACAACTTTAATTTAGCAATTCTTTCTGTAAGTAATTCTTTCCTTTAAGGCGTCAGCGGAGGGTGAATTGCTCATACAAACGTAATACCAAAATAATTTGTAATTCGAGCATATTTCCTCCATATTATGCGATTATTACGATTGAACTTGTATTTATGTAGGTCCCTGGATAATTATTTTTTCAAAATACTTTCCCAAAATTAAATGTAAGCACATTGCGTTTTGCATGTTTTTACGACATAAACGACATGTTTTCTCCTTATTTGTTTCATATTAAAACCAACGATATCTCACGTACTAATTGATCAGGAACATAGCCTATATTGTCAAGTTACAGAATAAAAACACGAAGTTAAAAACACAACAATTTTTCATTCATCATTTTTGGTATTCACGGAACAAGATTAAATGTATAACAAATTATGTACGCTCATATTGCTATCGCGCTTGCACGCGATCATGTGTCATCAGCCAAATAGGGATAGCAATATAACGGCAAATTTATATTTGCGGTTCGAGTAGAAGTTGCGTTCGCCGTCCTCTTAATTATTTTAATTATACTCGTACAATCACAAATATTTTTTTGTGATTGAAATCACGTCGATCCGTTGCTCTATTTGCGGCGTGATTGAAGGACAAACCAACATACAAACACACTTTCGCATTTATATTATTAGGTTGGATGTTATGTATGAGTAACAGTATAAATTGGTCCGACAAAACCACAAAGGACTAAATTGGAGACCGCAGTCGCGATTCGCACGTGACCTTTATGCTATTTTAACGTTCCACACGCGACTTATGATTTACGACTTGCATCCACTCGGCCGCCGGTTCTTCTCGGTAAATCTTAAATTCCTACATATCCATACTAATTACTAATAATATAATAAATGCGAAAGTGTGTCGGTCTGTCTGTATATCTGTCTCTACGCTTTCACGGCCCTTCTGCTCAACCGATTTTGATAACATTTGGTACAGGGATAGGGTATCCCGGAGAAGGACATAGGCTACTTTTTATACTGGACGTGAAAAAACTTAATCGACGCAGACGAAGTCGCGGCCAAATGACTGATCTATCAACGCACAGCTCAAAACACTGGACGGATCTGGCTAAAGATTTTCATACAGATAGTTTTTATGACGTAAGGCATCCGCTATGAAAGGATTTTTGGAAATTCAATCCCTAAGGGTGTAAAATAGGGCTTTAAAATTTGTATGAAAATCGAACCTATCGTGAGCGAAGCCGTGGGCTTAAGCTAGTACTTAATATTATTGTGTCCAAAATTTAGGCAAAATTGGGTGTCTACTTTTTATACCGGGCAAATCATATTATATAATATGATTTGCCCGGATTTATATAATATGATTATATATATATATCATAATACTTAATATAATAAAATAACAGATTTTTCGAGGATATAAAAGTAGGTTAATGGCTATTTATTAAATTGGTGAGAACATGTTCAAGGGACTGAATACATTTATTCGGCTCCATACGCGTTTAGCTGGACGATTTTGGCTAACTTATTAACTTAGCTTTAATATGACGATCTCTCTAGCGCAGTGGTGAGCACCGTTGTCTTACAAATGGAAGGTAATTTGATCGCCGGCAGAGTCAAAAATTGATTATTTCTGAGGTTTCTCTGGTCTAGTGGGAGGCTTCGGTCGTGGCTAGTTAGCACCCTACCGGCAAAAACATGCCGCTAAGCGATTTAGCGTTCCATTACGGTGCCGTGTAGAAACCGATTAGGGGTATGGGTTTAATTGGGTATTAGACAACTATTGAAATAAATAATTTTTTAGTGATGATTAAATACAGGATCTCCCAAAAGTCGTAATATCCACGTCCCCTGTTAGTTTTTTGTTCGAACAACATTTTAAACTACCGAATGAAATAGGTAGTAGTAATGAGTCGAACTTTGATGACGTCACTCAGTATTTCATACAAAATCCCATTATAAGAACGCGTTTTGACGTTTGAAAAAAGTTGCTGATTTGACTAGTTGTCAAATACCCAATTGGACCTCTATGCAAATGCAAATGCATCTCTAGACAAAACCCGAACGAAAATGACTGAATGATGAATGTTTTGATGGACGAAAGCCGAACTGAAAAGTGTAGTTAGCCCCTATCTATGACCTTTTTAATTGCAATTCGCCCTTGACCGGTAAGGCCATCCACCAAATTACGTAAACACTGCATACCTACCTAGATATTTTTTTTTTTTAAATTCCATGGCAAGATAACGCGAATAAGATCATATTATAATCCATCCATAAGTTCCATATAAAAAAAAACCGGCCAAGTGCGAGTCGGACTCGCGCACCGAGGGTTCCGTACAAACCTGTAATAAGTTTTAAATTATTAAAAAAAAACTACTTACTAGATCTCGTTCAAACCAATTTTCGGTGGAAGTTTGCATGGTAATGTACATCATATATTTTTGAGCTTTATTTCATTCCATACAAATTTAAGTATTAAGTAGTTACTTAATTACATATCATCATACTAATATTATGAATGCGAAAGTGTTTGTTTGTTGGTTTGTCCTTCAATCACGCCGCAACGGAGCAACGGATCGACGTGATTTTTGGCATGGGTTGAGGACCATAGGCTACTTTTTATCCCGGAAAATTAGGGAGTTCCCGCGGGAATAAAAACCAACTAAAACCACGCGGACGAGGTCGCGGGCATCAGCTGGTTTAAAATATATTAGTAAAGATGAATGAATGAATGAATAGAGCTTTATTTAATTCCATACAAAATTAAGTATTAGTTAATAACACATCATTAATAATAAATCATTAAAAGAATAATTATGATTAGTAAAAGTCATAATATCCGATAAAAATTATAATTACATGTCTTATAATGTCAATTAAAAAAAAAATTGTATGGACCCCCTTCGGGTAAAGGCCTCCTCCAAGGATTTCCACTTAGCTCCCATCATACTAATATTATAAATGCGAAAGTGTGTTTGTTTGTTGGTTTGTCCTTCAATTACGCCGCAACGGATCGACGTGATTTTTGGCATGGGTATAGTTGAGGACCTGGAGAGTGACATAGGCTACTTTTTATCCCGGAAAATTAAGGAGTTCCCGCGGGAACTTGAAGACCTCCGTGGCGCAGTTTGTAGCGCGTTTGTCTTAACGTGCGGAGGTCCCGGGTTCGATCCCCGGCAGGGTGAATATGGGAATTTATAATTTCTGAATTTTCCCTGGTCTGGCCTGGTGGGAGGCTTCGGCCGTGACTAGTTACCACCCTACCGGCAAAGACGTGCCGCCAAGCGATTTAGCGTTCCGGTACGATGCCATGTAGAAACCGAATAGGGGTATGGGTTTAATATAACTGCCATGCCCCTAACAGGTTAGCCCGCTACCATCTTAGACTGCATCGTCACTTACCATCAGGTGAGATCGCAGTCAAGGGCTAACTTGTAGTGGATAAAAAAATAAAAAAAAACAACTTAAATCACGCGGACTGAGTCGCGGGCATTAACTAGTATTAGTATAGATACCATAGATTAAATTAATTATAGTCATACCGAGAATAAGGCCCATATTCCATATTACACTATACTATATTATATAGGATCCTATTTCGCACCATAGATCATCATCCTAGAAATATGCTACACTATATTTCTAGAATGATGATCTATGGTGCGAAATAGGATCCTATATATAGTATAATGTTAAGAATCATGTAAGCTAAAAAAAGATTGCGCGCTCTTTGCTCTGAATGTGTCGACTTTTTCATGGGATTTTCCCTTTGTCTTTCAGTTGAAATGATGACGCTATATAGTCTCGCAACGAAGATCGATTAACTGAAGCTGTATACAGGCATGACGAAGCGAGTTTTGACGATCTCCCTGGCGCAGTCTTAAAATTGGGTGGTCCCGGGTTCGATACCCGGCAGAGTCAATTTGGGAATTTATAATTTCTGAACTTTCTCTGGCCTGAACCGGTGGGAGGCTTCGGCCGTGGCGATCTCACCTGATGGTAAGTGATGATGCACTCTAAGATGGTAGCGGGCTAACCTGTTAGGGGCATGGCAGTTATATTAAACCCATTTGATTTAAAAATATTTTAAGGCAAAAGCAAATGCCTTAAAACTGGTTAAAATTACCATAATTTCAAAGAGAAAGTGGGGAAAGTATATAGAAATAAACGCTATCTAATTTTAGATCTTAAAGTACCTACTCGCTTCGCTTGCTCATTGACCCAAAAGAGGATCTTGGCCTGCGAGATTCAGGGGCCTTATGATGTAAAACCGGCCAAGTGCGAGTCGGACTCGCGCACCGAGGGTTCCGTACAAACCTGTAGGGGGACACGACACACATTTTACCACTTTGGAAGTGTCTTAGAAACCTCAATATCATTTTTGAAGACCTATCCATAGATACACCACACGTATGGGTTTGATGAAAAAAAATTTTTTGAGTTTCAGTTCTAAGTATGGGGACCCCCAAAATTTATTATTTTTTTTCTATTTTTGTGTGAAAATCTTAATGCGGTTCACAGAATACATCTACTTACCAAGTTTCAACAGTACAGTTCTTATAGTTTCGGAAAAAAGTGGCTGTGACATACGGACGGACACACAGACAGACAGACATGACGAATCTATAAGGGTTCCGTTTTTGCCAAATTTGGCTACGGAACCCTAAAAAGGATTGCTACTTTGTAACGATTGCAATCAAACTTAAAACTCATGACGACCTCCGTGGCGCAGTGTGCAGCGCTGTTGTCTTAACGCGCGGAGGGCCCGGGTTCGATCCCCGGCAGGGTCAATTTGGGAATTTATAATTTCTGAATTTTTCCTGGTCTGGCCTGGTGGGAGGCTTCGGCCGTGGCTGTTACCACCCTACCGGCAAAGACGTGCCGCCAAGCGATGAAGCGTTCCGGCACGATGTGTAGAAACCGAGTAGGGGTATGGGTTTAATATACTTAACTGCCATACTCCTAACAGGTTAGCCAATTGAAAAAATTGATTTTTAATGATATGTGAATAAGGACCACGTCGGAGGTAACTGTTGTAATACAATTAAAAAAAAAAAAAAAAACAGGTTAGCCCGCTACCATCTTAGACTGCATCATCACTTACCATCAGGTGAGATTGCAGTCAAGATGCTTGTGGCGTAAAAAAAAAGGTCAATTGGGCCTCTGAAAGAAGTAACTGTTACTGGACAGACCGACGAAATCCTTCACGTCACAAGTCCACAAGTCAAACCATAAGCGGTGGCGCGCAGTTCATAGATGCATAAAAGCACTGCTTACCCAAATGGAAATATATGTCAATGCTCATTTTCATTATAACAGTCAGTAAATTAGTGTTGACAGTAATCCCCCAGGGGTTACTGTCAATGCCTAAAGCAGTATTATTTTGATATTGTTGACGCTCTTGTTGCAGAAACATAATCCTTAGATGATGCCCGCGACTTCGTCCGCGTGGATTAAGGTTTTTTGATTCCCCTTAATTTCCTGGGATAAAAAGTAGCCTATGTCCTTCCCCGGGATATAACCTACCTCTATACCAAATTTCAGCAAAATCGGTTGAAAAGATGGGCCGGGAAAGCGTAGCAGACAGACAGACAGACACACTTTCGCATTTATAATATTAGTATGGAATATGGATTTTTGGGACATCTTCGCCTGCGTGGATAAAGATTTTTGATTCCCGCGGGAACTCTTGAATTTTTTTTTTATAAAAAGTAGCCTATGTCCTTCCCCGGGATACAATCTACCCCTGTACCAAATTTCATCAAAATCGGTTGAACAGGGTCTACTCAAGGTCAAAAAAATCATAAATCAAATGGGATGGGGTCCTAACTCCTAATAATTATTTATCGATAATTAATTATCGATATACTCTAATTAATATTTAAATAACTCAAAGGCACAGGTTACAAGGGCGAGAAATTATATAAGACCTCTGAAGTCTGATGTGTTGTCTGAAAGTGTTCGCCCTATATTATGAGGAGTCTATTAGTTGTATGGTCGATGGTATGGATGCTGCTTTATGCGACGGCAGTTTGGCCCCTGGCTAACTAATGCCCACTCTAGCTTTTATGGTCCATAACGGTTTATACCATTTTGGTACGGAGCCCTAAAAACTTATGTAAAATCCAGACTTATGAGTAAAACAATACATAAATTACTGAATATCTGATTTTTTTTAATCTATACAAATTATATTATGTAAGTATTTTTTATCGTTATAATATAAATGGCATTGTTTTAAAGTGAAACAATTAAAATCAATTTTTGTTATCTTCCTATTGTTTGTGATTTTTTTTAATTTTTAATTTTTTTATTTTAAGGACATCCAACAGGTTACAATACATTAACAATAAAAATAAAGTAGAAAACAGAGTTATATCACAGAATAGGTAATAGTAGGTTATATGCTAGATTGTAAACCCACTTAATGTCATAAAAGTTAAGGTAAAAAGCATTTTTAGGGTACCGTATGCAAAGGGTGTCAACGGCATTCATTACTAAGCCTCCGCTGTCCGTCCATCCGTTAGTCCATCTGTCAGTGGGATGTATCTCATGAACCGTAATAGGTAGACAGTTGAAATTTTTACTGAAAATTGTATTTCTATTGCCGTTATAGGTATTACAAATAACAAAAAAAAAAAACGATTAAGGGGGGCCGCGGGCCGCCATACAAGAAACTTGATTTTCGAGCGCCTCTTTTGTTTCTGTTACGAAAGTATTCAAAAAGCGTATCGTAATCATAATCATAATAATTAATTTATTTATTTTTATTT
This sequence comes from Erebia ligea, assembly GCA_917051295.2. Lineage (NCBI taxonomy): Eukaryota > Metazoa > Arthropoda > Insecta > Lepidoptera > Nymphalidae > Erebia > Erebia ligea. The sequence continues at coordinate 1,216,561 of OU785246.1, forward strand.
AAATAGAAAGTTCTTACAATAAAATCACAATCTACCAATCATACGGTGCAAATTATCATAAATAAATATGTAATAAATTCAAGAATTTTAATTCGTGTAATTTCGTGTTAAATCTTGTACGTTGGTACTGAACCCTTCGTGTGCGTGTCCGACTCGCACTTGGCTTTCAAATGATTTATTAATTTCAACTTCATTGTTTTTATTTTTATTTATTGAATAGGAAGCCAACGGTAATACAATGATCTTTTGTCTTATTCTATTACAACTTAGTTATTTTAATCTTATAACTACCATTGATTACACGCTTACAGGCTAACTCAACATGCAAAAGAAGTTAAAAGTACTTAGATAAATTATTACAAAAACACAAAAAAAAAAAATTATATAAGTACTTTAAACAGAAAAATAAACAGGCGATATTTTTTTTTTATATTTAAACAATAAAATTAGATAATATAAAATTAAATATCTATGAATCGAATATGATAAAAAAAAAAGTAACTAATTAATTAGGTGTTTTTTAATTGTTCTCAGGTACGCGTCGCAGACACCATGAAAGTGTGGGGAGCGCACGGAGAATTCTGTGCAAGGCACCAGTGGGAGGTGATAGTTGCCACATTAGCTCTCCTGGCTTGCGCAGCCAGCGTGGAGAGGCATGGCACAGGATCCCGGTCAGAAAGATGTGCAGGATGGGCCAGGGCATGCCCAGGTTTGGAAGCAGAATACCAAGCAGCTGACGCAGTTGTCATGACCTTTGTCCGATGCACAGCTTTATTATACGCGTATTACCAAGTGTCAAACCTTCAGAAAATTGCCTCCAAATACCTGCTTATCTTAGCTGGTGTTTTCTCCACGTTCGCAAGTTTCATCTTCACGTCAGCGCTTGCTAGCTTGTTCTGGAATGAATTAGCGAGTATCAAGGATGCGCCGTTCCTGTTTTTGTTGGTAGCTGATGTGGCGAGAGGTGCTAGAATGGCCAAAGCTGGTTGGAGCGCGGGTGAAGACCAGGAGAAACGGGTAGGGAAAGCTCTGTCTTTGTTGGGGCCGACAGCAACGTTAGATACACTTCTAGCTGTTTTACTTGTCGGTGTTGGTGGCTTGTCTGGTGTTCCACGCTTGGAGCATATGTGCACATTCGCCTGTCTAGCGTTATTGGTGGATTACCTCGTGTTTGTTACATTCTACCCAGCTTGCCTATCATTGGTAGCAGATTTTGCATCTGGGAGGAAAGAAATGGCTCCAGACAGCCCGTTTTCTGAAGAAGATTTAAAACCAAATCCAGTGGTGCAAAGAGTGAAGATGATCATGGCTGCTGGGTTACTGTGCGTCCATTTGACAAGTAGATGGCCTTGGACAAGAGAAAGCGGCATGATTGAAGGATCTCTAACTGATGATTTTAAATCTGGAAATCATGAAAATGTCTTGTTCCACTCTTACGTAAAATGGTTTTCGGTGAGCGCCGATTATATAGTTATAGCAACACTGCTCTGCGCTTTGATAATCAAATTCATCTTCTTCGAAGAGCAAAGGAATTGGGTTATTGATATGAATGATTTGACTGTCAAAGAGGTTGTCAAACATAGCGGTAGCAATAAGAAATTGTTCACAGTAGGAGATGAAGATTTAAAAACTGAAAATTCCACTCAAACGGATTCATCTCTTAATTTAGATGAAACTGAGTGGCCGTCTCTTTCCCCAAGCTCTTCATTTTCCAGATTGAATTCTAAAAAACGTCCAATGGCGGAATGCTTGGAAATATATCGTTCAGAAGGAATCTGTACTTCTCTGAGTGATGAAGAAGTTGTGATGCTTGTTGAACAATCACATATACCAATGCATAGTCTTGAAAATGTGTTGAACGATCCCTTGAGAGGTGTGAGGCTGCGCAGAAAAATCATATCTTCAAGATTCGAAAGTGAATCAGCTGTCAAGAAACTTCCATATCTCAATTACGATTATAGCAAAGTTCTGAATGCTTGCTGCGAAAATGTTATAGGATATGTTGGTATACCAGTTGGTTATGCCGGTCCTCTGGTAGTCGATGGTAAAGCGTACATGATTCCGATGGCTACAACGGAAGGAGCTTTAGTAGCATCTACGAATAGAGGGGCCAAAGCAATCGGAACTAGAGGTGTGACTAGTGTTGTTGAAGATATTGGTATGACTAGAGCACCAGCAGTGAAATTACCTAATGTAGTAAGAGCGCACGAATGTCGTCAATGGTTAGATAACAAGGATAACTACGCGTTGATCAAAGAAGCTTTTGATTCCACTTCAAGATTTGCAAGACTTCAAGAAGTTCATATAGGTGTTGATGGAGCCACTTTATATTTAAGATTCAGAGCGACCACCGGGGATGCTATGGGAATGAACATGGTTTCCAAAGGCGCTGAAAATGCTCTTAAACTGCTCAAAACCTTTTTCCCTGACATGGAAGTTATCAGTCTTTCTGGAAACTACTGTTCTGATAAGAAAGCTGCTTCTATTAACTGGGTGAAGGGAAGAGGTAAAAGAGTTGTCTGCGAAACGACAATCTCTGCTGAGAATTTGAAGAAAATATTTAAAACTGATGCCAAAACTATGACAAGGTGCAATAAAATTAAAAATCTTTCCGGATCAGCATTAGCTGGAACTATCGGTGGAAATAATGCGCATGCTGCAAATATGGTTACAGCTTTATTTATTGCAACCGGTCAAGATCCAGCCCAAAATGTGACTAGTAGCAGTTGCTCTACCAGTATGGAAATCAGTGGTGAAAATAGAGAAGATTTATACGTAACCTGTACTATGCCTTGCTTAGAAGTTGGTACAGTTGGTGGTGGAACCGTTTTGACAGGACAAGCTGCGTGTTTGGAAATTCTTGGAGTCAAAGGTGCTGGGGCAAGACCTGCAGAAAATTCCGCAAGATTGGCTTCCCTCATTTGTGCTACAGTATTAGCTGGGGAACTTAGTCTTATGGCTGCACTAGTTAACTCTGATTTAGTCAAATCCCACATGCGTCACAATAGATCGGCAATTAACGTGCAAGGCACAACAACAGACATGACACTCAAAGTACCCACTTTATAACAGTTGTTACATCAAATTGCTGAAATGGAATGAGCTTAAGGAAGAGAATTACTTAAAATCGACGGTTAAAGTGTCGATTTAGAAGGTGTTATATTTTAATGGAACAGTATTGTATAATTTTAAACTTTAGTTTAATTGATATTCATCTACGTCCCATTCTAAGATTTTTTGTCTTATTAAAATGAATTGATCTATACATGAAATACATCGTTTGTCTAAATAAATATTTTTCATGTTATTATGAAAAGAACTTGCTTTTGACATACTGTTCCAAAGAAATATATCACCCTAAGACTAAGTGAAGCAGAATGGATTTCAGCAGACCAATTAGATTCTTCAAAGATGACGTAATAAATATACACGTCTTGTCTTAATAATCTGATTGGTCGATCAATTCTGCAAACTGCGCTTCAGTCGAAGCGCATTCTAATCTACATCTCACTGCCGATGCTTAAATGTGCAACAAATACGTATTCCTCGAATTCCAAGTCATTTTTTGCAGTTGTAAGATCTCTGAATGATAACTAATGGATAGCTAAGCTATTTTGATTATAATGTTGACAAAAATCATACTTCACTTATATATGAACATTTAATTAAGAAATTTGTCGAAAAAACTCTAGTTTCGTAGGATAGCGGTTCGTCCCATAGAGGCCGCTATATAGACATAGCGTCAAATGATATTAGCAAAACGTTATCTATTGAAACAATATGGCGAGGTTTCCTAGACAGTATCAATCGCTTTTTTTAGTGGCACCTCTATTCTAGTAAACTAGGGCTTCAGCTTTGATTTTAGTATCAGACTAATTTTAGCGTGTAGCTAGTTTTAACTATGACTATACATTGGTTATTATTCTAAGATTAACTCCGATAATAGTATTAGTATTAGTAATGAATAAAAAATCTTATAGTTCTTGCATACAACTGTGTGTTTCTCGAAGATAAACTATGCTCACTAGTGGTTTATTAATGATATAGATTAAGAAGAGTGTTGTGCCTAAAGTCACGCCCTGTGTAACTCCCAGTGTATATTTAAATACAATGTCCTTCGCTTCTTGTAATTGTTTTTATGGGACTCTTATCATTGAGAACTACTTAGGTTAGGTTTGCAAATTGTAGTGTTTGAACAGGTTTTTTTAATTATCTTCCATATTGGATTTTATTTATATTTTGACTGGTCCATAGCTTTGTTCTGGACGTATAGATTTTACTTGTTGACTTCTCTTTGAATAATACAAATATCTATATTTATATTTAAACCGAAATATATTAGCTATAATCCTATAAAGTACATACATTATGTAATATTATTGATACATAAAATATAAAAAAATAGCTGGGGAATTATGGTCACTGACATAGCCCAAACCATCAGCAAGCTGAAGTGGCAGTGGGCAGAAGTGGCAGTGGGCAGGCCATGCTTGTAGGAGCGATGGCCGTTGGAGCCAAAAAGTTATAAAATGTAGACCTCGTAACCGCTCTGCCGGCCGCGCGTCGCGTTTATAATTATAAAATTAGTAATGTAGTCTTAGAGCAGCCAATTTAAATGTTTTAATTTTTATATGAAAAAGAAGTTTTAAGACAAACATAATGTACCTACCTACCTTTGAGAGTTTGAGAGTTCAAAACTCAAATCTTTTTTATTCAAGCAGACTTTGACAAGTGCTTTTGAATCGTCGAGTGAATCTACCACTGGTTCGGAATGCCATTTCTACCAAGAAGAACCAGCAAGAAACTCGGTGATTGCTCTTTTAAAAAAATAATTTACAAATACAGCAATGTGTAGATACATAATTAAGTAAACTCGGTGATTGCTCTTTTAAAAAAATAATTTACAAATACAGCAATGTGTAGATACTTAGTAAAAGCTATCCGAAGCATCGAGATGATTATTGGTATCCTGGCATAGAGTAAGCACTCAATAGGGATGATACCTATCCCACCACCACCACTACAGCCCATCAACGTCCCACTGCTGGGCACAGGCCTCCACTCTCATAGGAGAGAGGCAATTAGAGCTTAGACCCACCACGCTGCTCCAATGCGGGTTGGCGGGCTTTAACGACTATCATCATGTTAGTGATAATAACCGGGACCGACGGCTTAACGTGCTCTCCGAATGCGTGCTTGATGCCTAAGTATATCAAAAATAAATTATTTCTAACTGATTATTAAATAGAGGGTCTTCCAAAAGACCTTAAATTCACATCCGCGGTTAGTTTTAAGTTTGATAACCATTTTAAAATATAGATTGGAGAAAAAAAGTGCGTTGAAATTTTATGACGTCACAACTGTGAATTTCATACTAGAAGTGCGTTTTTGAGTCCGATAAAGAGTTGCTAATTTGATTGAGTGGTCATCATCCCTATTAGGGAAGGCCTTATGTCCAACAGTGGACTTCCACGGACCGATTCGATGAGTAAATCACCACTCTAAATATTGTTCACATTATTTGAACATTTAAATATTAATAATAAACGTGAGGTAACGTGCAAATAGTAATCTTTACTCAACACTCGTCGAGGATGCAAGGTTAAGTTGCGACATACGAACTAGTGAGCTGAGATTTCGACAAAACGACCGACAGACCGCCGTTTTTATGTTAAAATCGAGGCTATCTATCTATATGTATACATTGTAACATAAATAACTATGTAAGTGTGTCGGGAAATGCATAAATTAGGGTTCTGTGTTCATGTTGTTTGCCAAAAACAAAAATAATAATCCATCTAAATATATTTAAAAAGTAAAAGGTGAGACTGACTGATATTGATAACGCACAGCTCAAACCACTGGACCGATCTGGCTATTTGGCATAGATATAGATATTACTAGCTGATGCCCGCGACTTCGTCCGCGTGGATTGAGGTTTTTCGGTTCCCACAGGAACTCTTCAATTTTCCGGGATAAAAAGTAGCCTATGTGTTATTCCAGACCATAATCTATCTCTGTGCCAAATTTCATCCAGATCCGTTCAGCCGTTGGAGCGTGATTGAGTAACAAACATCCATATGGGTACCGTATAGGGGTATGGGTTTAATATAACTGCCATGCCTCTAACAGGTTAGCCCGCTACCATCTTAGACTGCATCATCACTTACCATCAGGTGAGATCGCAGTCAAGGGCTGACTTGTAGTGGATAAAAAAAAAAAATATATATATATATCCATCCAAACTTTCGCATTTATAATATTTATTTGATTGATTTGATGACGTAGGCATCTGCTAAGAAATATTTTTTGAAAATTCTACCCCTAAGGGGGTAAAATAGGGCTTTAAAATTTGTATGAAAATCGTACTTAGCTAACGCGAGCGAAAATCGTAATGAACGGCTTTATTGATACGGTGTTCTGTAAAACTAACTCACATATTTTGTGTAGGGTAGCGATTCGTTTGCAAATTGTGGGATATTCCCGATTTGTCGTTTTAAAAGTTTAAATAACTATGTAGTGTTTTTAGAATTTAAAAATTTTAAAACAAATAATTCGATGTTTTTATAATTAATGGAATTTTAATTAGGTATAGAAATCCAATTTGGAATATAATTTTAATGTTGGTACCACGTAGGGCTAATTACTTAATCAGCTTTTGTCCATACAAAATTTATGTTTTCCATGGAAATTAGAGATACATACGTTTTGTTTGTATGGACGAAAGCTGAATAACTGCCGCACTCCAGAGTCACTTAATCATTATATACTTAAAATAACTCCTTAGTATATATTTCAATACAAAATCTGTGCTAAGGAGTACTTTATGTAATGATTAAGGGACTTGAGAGTCACAAATTCCCTTTTTAAATGAATGTATAGATGAATAGACAATAATGTAGAAAATATCAGGAATGGTAATTCTTTTTTTTTTAAATAATAGATAAACCATAAGGTTTTTTAAATTATGATATTATTGGCTTTGTTGTCTCAACTCTACAAATAGGCAGTACTTGAATGTAAACTTATATCAACGTATATTTATAACTGACTGAAAAATAACTTAGTTTTAATAGTATTTTAAGTTTTTATGTACTTAAACTATATACGTGTTTAGATATAGAAAGTAAACTAAGTAAAAAGATTTAACACGAAAAGTGTAAATTTTAATGTAAACTGTTTTAGAGTAAGATCTATATTTAAAAAAAAAATTAAAGGTTACTTTTCGTGTCATGGAAGTTGGAACGGCATAGTCGATTTTGAAGTCGTCTTAGCCGATGGCCAATTTTATTTTTAACCGATGGCCAATTTCTGTGGGAAAGTCTTTGAAATCGCCTATATATGCCGTTAGGTAAAGTGATCGTCTAAGGGTAAAAAGATCCATGAAACTGCAGTGGGTGAATTTGCGGGGTATGAAGTAAGGCTCGGATATATGCATGTTTTGTCGCGCTATTGGTTCAGTCAGCCTTTCGCACCCCGCGTGGTAGGAAAGTACATGTTAAGCACAGATGTTATGATAATTATGTTTTCAAAAGGCAAGAAACCAAAAAAAAAATAACTTGTCTATGGTAAAATTTATTTATTCTATGTACGCAGTGAAAATATGTTACTTGTCTCTGGTTAATATGCCTGGAACTTTCTGTGCTTTATACAATAATTTTGTCCATTCTGTGTGATTTAAAACCATAAAAATACAAATCAACCGATGTAAAAAATGTACCGATGCAATAGATACCTAACGGAATATTTTTTGTCTGTATACCTATACGAGTATGTAATCATCTAGGCAGGTATATAATTTAAGTTTTCGTTGTTGTTTTTTTTTAATATTATTTAAATATAGCTATTTATTTATAACCATTTTAATGGGTAAGGCAATATTTTTGTATTAAAACCGTTTAAATACATATGTTTTTTATATATAAAACCCCTTTCACTCACTTAAAATTTTAAAAGGTAGGTATCGAAGCTACTGCAACTTACGAGTATGTGTAAATAATATGCAGCTTTGATCATCGATATATATGTAGGTACTAGATGGGCCCTTTCATAGAGAAAAAGTTGGGCGTCCGAGTTGTAGGGCGTGCCCCTCAGCTGTATAAGCCTGTCCTTGTCCCCGCCATAGCGCTGTCCCGCTTTTCAGACTAGATGGCGTTAGTAAAATAAGCCCACAATCTTTGTTTGACAGGGCCCGTCTATTGTAAATTGAGGTCGTTGACTTTGATTGTTAATCGATTGTTGATTGTTGATTGATTGTTTGATTGTTGATCGATTGACAATGTTGATTGAGCATGGATTTGACTCGCTCCAGCAAAGCTTAGGACTGCGGTTATTAAGTATCCACGCATTGATGTAATTGTAAATTGTTTTAAAAAAGCAACCACCAAGTTTCTTGCTGGTTCTTCTCGGTAGGAATGTCATTCCGAACCAGTGGTAGATTCACTCGATGATTCAAAGCAGGGATGTTATGGATATGATATTTCGGATCTGGATACGGATATGGAAGGAATAAAATTATATCGGTTTCGGATACGGTTACGGATATGTAATTATTTCGGATTATCCGTTAGTTTCGGTTACGGGTATCTATATTAACTTGATAAAAAAATGTCCAAATTAAACTCGACTTTGGTCGCATTTTGTCTGTAGAATTTAATACTTAACACAAGACTTTCTTAAATAAAGTATCAACTCATAAATAAAAAACTAACTAGTTATGAAAGAGGTTATGTTATGACTAGAAATAACAAACAAACTGCAAGACTCACGTGGCGCGCGAGCGGTGAAACAAAAACCTGTCGAAACATGTCGTTTTATTTAGACTCCGCCCTTATACGAAACTATCCGAAACTTGTGAAACGGATACGGTTACGGATATATTTTTATTTCGGATATCCGATAGTTTCGGTTACGGTTACGGAGCTCCATAACATCCCTGATTCAAAGCACATAATAAGTTTATTTGAATAAAAAAATATGATTGATTATTTGAATGGAACGACGGAAAATTGAGGAGTTCCCGTGGGAATTTATAAAAAACTTATTCCACGCGGACGAATCGCGGGCATTAAGCAGGTAGTATTTGTAAATAATTTAATACCTAAGTTTTTTTTTTAACTTTTTTATCCACTACAAGGTAGCCCTTGACTGCGATCTCACCTGATGGTAAGTGATAATGCAGTTTAAGATGGTAGCGGGCCAATCTGTTAGGGCATGGCAGTAAGTTTATCTATGACATTAAGTTACCTGTAAGGATAGATTTAAGTTTGATAGGTTGTTTATAAATTCATTCTTAGATTAGATTACCTTGCTAGATATAAAGGTCGTCAAATTTCGCCACATGCATTTAGCGTATCGTAGTGTAGTGTAGTATCCTACGTACCTAACTAATTACCACGTATTTTACTTGACTACCTTGAAAGCTGGGAATGTCCTAAACCAGCTTGGTTACCCTACCATAGAAGAGGAGTTTGCATTTTCTAATGTACATACCTATATTATAGTTAAATGTGTTTAACAATCTATACCAATAATAAGAATGTGAAAGTTGGGATGGATGTTTGTAACTCAATCACGCCTGAACGAATCTGGATAAAATTTGGCAATGAGAGAGATTATAGTCTGGGATAACACATAGGCTACTTTTTATCTCGCAAAATTAAAACGTTCCTTCGGTACCCAAAAAACCTCAATCCACGCGGACGAAGTCACGGGCGTCAGCTAGTAAGTGCATAATTTACGTCAAACACTAAAATATGCTTGGGGTTCATTGAATTGAGATAAAATAACTACTTACTGAAATCTGAGCTTGGGTTTGATTCTTGGAAAAAGATAAAAAGATCTCAGTAAGTCATCGAGGTTCATCTCTGTAACTTTCCCGGTTAAAAACTTAGGTACCTCTGTCTATCCGGAAGGCACGCTATCTGTAGGGCGATTAAGGGTATGTTCCGAAATACACTGTAAGGTGTGACGTCAATTTAGTACACTGCGAAGCCGTTCCTTTATAGTTAGGTTAGGACCGCGAGGTCTCAGTTCGGGGCGAACCACTAGTTATTATGAGTGAATGGATTCTGTGATCCAAGTTTTAAGATAAAATTATGCTAATCCGCAGCATCCGACCTAGTTTATCCTTGACCGATTGTGGATGTACGATGGAGGTTAGATGTAATCACTCCATGCCGTCATAATATAATGCGTGTCGAGTGACGACGCGATAACAGGCACTAAAATCTCGACCGTAAGAAACTCGGTCTAATGGCCTTTTCAATTTTTTGAAGTGAAAACTTCTTTAGCCGCGTTGAGCACTTTTTGGTAGGGGCAATATATTATAATGTAAGTACTCTGTGGCCTGTGGGTAGGGGGTAAACTTGTGGATTCGCGTCACCGACACCGTCAACGACCCCTCGCGTAGTTACGAAGACAAAAGGACTTAAATATGAATATACTTTATTCGTAATTAAACTTTAATAGTTTTAAGGTTTATATTATTTAAATTTTATTTTAATTTAAATACATATTCGTTTTCACTTCTATCGTCAGTCCCTATGACTGCCAATTTTCTTTTTTATGTACAACTTTGCCGGCAATAAAATGCTGAGAGGTTTATTATACAGTCAAACACAAAATACAAATTTAAAGATAATGATTGAGAAAAAATTAACATGGAATCAGTATATACCAGAGACATTGACATAAATTGATCTGAGACCAGGAGAACGAAGCCTACATTGGCTCTCCAGCATCACTACAGGAAATCTTCGCCGACCTGGGTGGCCTGCTTGGATTCTGGAGTGAGCTCGGCTGTCTGGAATGATCCGGCGGGGAGTCGCACCAGCGGTTTCACGTACGTGTCCTAAGTGCGGAAAACAATCCCAGGATACAAAGAAAGAAAGAAGAAAAAGAAGGAAGTTAGCGGAAAATTTATTTAACTGGCAATAATAATAAATCGCAAAAAAAAGTACAATGCGCTACAAAAAGAGAGCAACAAGTAATCTAAGCTAGCAGTTACAATTTTAAGTGACCGAAAGCTAGCTAAAAAAAATTGTTTAACAGATGAGTCGTGTAGCAGATTTGCATTCATAATATTCGTATACATATAGATAGATAGATAATTTTTTTATTGCCACACATAACTTAGAAATAACTTAATTATAAACAAAAAAAAACGGAAAACAACGGGTGCGCAAGGGAGGTCTTATCACTAAAAGTGATCTCCAGACAACCGATAGGAACTTTAAAAAACCGGCCAAGTGCGAGTCGGACTCGCGCACCGAGGGTTCCGTGCAAACCTGTAGTAAGTTTTACGATTTATGACGTATTAAAAATAAAAATTACGTTTGTTGTATGGGAGCCCCCCTTTAATATTTACTTTATTGATATTTAATTATTTATTTTGAAAGGTAATATACAAGTTAATATTCTGTGAAAATTTGAACCGTCTACCTGTTACCGTTTTTAATATTGAGCAAAAAAATACGAAAAAAACACGTTTATTGTATGGGGACCCCCCTTAATATATATTTTTTTTTAATTTTTAGTATTTGTTGTTATAGCGGCAACGGAAATACATCATTTGTGAAAATTTCAGCTTTCTAGCTATCACGGTTTATGAGATACAGCCTGGAGACAGACAGACAGACAGACAGACAGACAGACAGACAGACAGACAGACAGACAGACAGACAGACATACAGACAGACAGACAGACAGACAGACAGCGGAGTCTTAGTAATAGGGTCCCGTTTTTACCCTTTGGGTACGGAACCCTAAAAAGGAGCGGGAAAGTGCAACAATAATAATATACTATTAATATATATATAGTAAGTAATGCACTGATTTCATGAGACAGACAGACGGACAGACTGGCATACATACATACATTCGCCCGAGTAGATTCCGAGACCTTGGTCAATTAGTTAGTAATAATTATTGTAGGTAGGTACGCGACAAGTCAATGCAATGGCCAATATGTAATGGTAGGTACTACCACATTACGTTGTGTGAAATCATTGTTACATAATGCCGTACATAACAATTGAAATTGAAAATTGTCGATACATCACGTGCACGTGTTAAGGCAAGGGGACATATTAAAATTATTATTTTATTTAATTGCGAGATAGGCCTGCGCTTGACGACAATCATGCTTAATACAAAGCGATGATGAGGTCTAGGTTGGAGCGCGCTGGCCTCGAAGATGCCTATTCTCTCTTGCCTTGAAGGTACTTAAGTTGTACGTGTCAGGGAATACAAGCGCTGGAAGGGCGTTTCACATCCTGGCGGTTCGAATCAGGAACGTAGAGCAGAACCGTTTTGTTCGGGCAGACTCCATGTCAACCACATAAGGATGCCAACGCTGACGGTTTCTTGCTGTTCTGTGGTAGGGGCACAAGGTTGAAAAGTTCCTGAGCACACTCCAAAGTAGGTATATCCGATAAAAAACCGATGACCTGCCCCCCAATCATGTAAGAATGGCCGATCAAAACGGTAAGTCGGTAAGTAAAATAAACCATAAATGCATTGATTTAGAGCTCAATTTCGTGAATCCATTCTTATACGCTAGTATCGTACATACATAAACGTGAATGGGTACACGAAATTGAGCTCTAATTTAATCCTGTTAAGGTTTATAAACTTTGACGACGAACTTTAACGTTTTGATCGGCCATTCTTACATGATCGGGGAGCAGGTGGCATTGCGTCGGTGCTGTAAGCAATGCAGTTTCGCCTGCGTGAGTGATGGATCGCCAATGATTCTTCGGCCCCGGCGACCGGCGATCAATCGAGTCTAATGAATCGAGTTGGTACTTGGCGGATCCATCCCAAAGGTGGCTTCAGTCACGGTAATATTATATATAGATAATATTACCGTGCTTCAGTACTCCATGCCAGAACGAACTTGGGCCTGGTAAAGAACGAGGCGCTGTTCCGGTGTGAAGTACCGGCTCACTTTGTTCAAGATGCCAAGATATAAAATAAAATGTTAGAAGTGCCGATTTATTTACGTGTATTGCGTATGGTGAGGGACGAGTGGCCTAGTTATGACAACGCATATCAGTCGATTGCGAATGGTAGGCAACGTTGACCCAAGTCGGTAACTGGATGGGTGACCGAATTTGGAGGTTCTTTGGCCTTTTCGTTTCCTCCGTGCCTCGGAGAGCACGTTAATCCGTCGGTCCCGGTTATTATCACTAACATCTGATATTACTCGTTAAAAAAACTTAAGAGTTTAAAATATAATCTTATCCTTAGTAATTATTACTGATGGTTCTATAATGTTCTCTTAGGCGTGTGAATAGGGATGATACCTAGGTATATCAAAAATAAATTATTTCTAACTGATATTTAAAAAGAGAGTCTTCCAAAACACCTAAAATTCACATCCTCGGTTAGTTTTAAGTTTGACAACCATTTTAAAATATAGAATAAAGAAAAAAAGTGCGTTGAAATTTTATGACGTCACAACTGTGAATTTCATACAACTTCCATGGTAGACGTGGAATGAATCACACAAATTCAAATCACATTACGACCCATGGCGGTATGGATTTCAGTACAACATTACAACCCTAAGCCTAAGAATGTAATGACGTAACTAGTTACTTTACCTTTAGTTATCAAGTCTTGCGAATGGTGTGAAAAATATTAAGTAAATTATAGAAATTGAAATAAGTATAATTAACTAACTAGGTACCTATCTACTTATCTCATACTTATCTAATCAGTGATTTTTTGCATTGATATTTAAAAACAAAATCCAAAACAATCAAAAAACAAAATATAATCTTCTGACGTATGTACACAGTAGGAAATAGGTTTAATTAAGATTTAAGTAAATGAAGAATGGGTGTTACGTAGGTTTCCAAAAAAAGTTAATACTAAAATCCTAATTATTATTGCTTTATCATATTTTATAATCTGTGACGCAAAGGATTTAAATAATAAATTTACTGTACGTAAAATATAAAACTTAGCTTAGTTTTAAGTTTTATATTTTTTGTTTTTTGAAGTGAAAACTTCTTTAGCCGCGTTGACCTTTTTGGTAGGGGGTAAACTTGTGGATTCGCGTCACCGACATGCGACATGCTCCGCGCCGACATGCTCGCGTTGTTACGAAGACTAATACTACATTCGTAATTAAACTTTAATACTTACCTACCTTAGTTTTAAGGTTTATATATTTTGACCGAGCGAAGCGAAGGTCTCTGAGTCTACTTGAGTGAATTGGCACTTGTCCGTTTGTCCGTCCGTCTGTCAGAGCCTTATAACTTCTGAATTACTGAACGTAATTACTTCAAATTTAAATATAATATGTAAACCGATGGCCACCAGCCGAATATGGCTTAAAAAGTTATAAAAATCTTTATTTCAGGGGGGCTCTCATAGAAGCGAATGCGAAGTAAAATATTTTTATAGCGTTACTTAAGGTTGCGGTATATCATTTTTTTAAATGATTTTTAAAATGATTTTTGGACTCTATTCCTAATCATCTTTAAAAAGATGATTAGGAATAGAGTCCAAAAATATTTTTTTTTTAAATTTTCCCCTAAAATTGACGAAATGGGGGGCTTTCAAAGTGGAGATTTTCTAACGTCCAAAGTTGACCTCAGAACTCTCAATTTTCTGAAAGGCTGAGCCTGAAACTTATCAATTATTTGAATTATATCCTGTACTTGAACAACAAATACTTAAATTAGATAGGTAAATATTTTAAGGAAACGAAACTATTTAATTTTTAATGAGCTGTATTTTTAACAGAACTTCACAATGATGTCAGTAGATGGCGCTCTGTACAAGTTTATGGATACCGCGAGGTCTCAGTTCGGGGCGAACCACTTAGTTTAATGCCTCTGAATAAACTCATTGAAAAATCTTATTACCATGTAAAGGATTACATAAACGATATGCAATAATTTGCTCTAATGGCTCTTATAGTTCCTGATGATTATGATTTGTGAGATGGTGATAAAAAAACCCGGCTGAGTTTGTTGTGGGCTCTTCTCAGACCAGGGCGCGTTTGGAACCCTCGTAGCTTTCAACTGATCATCACCATCATGTTTTATGAGTAATTGACAACATCAATAAGTGTACCTATATTGAATAAATGATTTCATTGATTGGTTTCCTAACCTATCCGTTTCAGATCTGGACTTGAAGTTTAATTTGCTATAATCAGCCAAAGTAGAAAGTAGACATATCTAGCGTGTAGCTTGCGATATTCACCACCCAGTAAGCCAACAATTCGCACTGGCACAACACCACAACAAACTTCCAAATTATTCTCAACGTACGTTTCACTCTGACACCGGAGCATCTTAAAGAGATGTTGAGACTTGAGTGTTGACTCGACAATGCATGATTGTAAAGCTGTACCATAATGAATTCCCGCGGGAACTTCAATTTTCCGGGATAAAAAGTAGCCTGTCCTTCCCCGGGATGTAAACTATCTCTGTACCGAATTCCATTAAAATCGGTCGAGTAGTTGGGCCGCGAAAGCGAAGCAGACAGACTAACAGACACATTTATAATATTAGTATGGATTAAACTTCAAGTTATTTCATTATCATGGACTTCCGCAAAATGTCGCCTGCTTCTATCCAATATTTATTATCAAAGATTTAGAGGTGTAGTTGTGAGGCGTAAAAAAATAATAATACAACAACAATTTTATTATAAATATAATAATATTTATTTCTTTCGACAAGTCATCATTTTTTTATAAGAATTAACAATATTGGTTCCTCAACAAGTAACTCTATAAAATCACTGTCACACAATATTTACAACAAATGTACTTTTACGCAAGAGATCTTTACACTACGCGATTAATTATTTCAGAGCTGTTTATTTTTCAAAATATTTACAAGGGAAAGGGTTGACTCTGAAAAGCATTAATCCTGTAGTTAGGGTCTAAAAGACCCTTTCTGGGCCCCTAAAACGTGACCCAGAGATTTAAGGACCGAAAGCTAGTGGAAAATTAAGAAGAGGTGCTTGAACTGAGCTGAAAGTTAGTATGTAGTATGATTCTTATACATTCCCCTAGTATCGAAAAATAGACCCGCCAAATCCTACCGTAGATACTGAATACCTTAGAAAAAGATCTTTTTGTGAAAATTCACAGCAGTACAAGTTTATAAATCCCATGTTTTTTATTCAAGTTTTGTTAAATTATTATTTGCTAATGTAAAGTTGACGTAACATTGCCAGGTAAAACCGATCATACTTAAAAAGTAACACACCGGCTAGCAGGTCTAGTTTTCCATACTCAGCTAACTTAACAGAACCATATTAAAAACTTAGTTTGTATCAAGCACCTGCTCAAAATATACCACAAGCTCACGGACTATTTTGGATGAAATCGGTCCAAATTTTGAGCGGCGCAATCAAACTCTCACAAATCCGTTCTTTATTCGAGACTATACAAGTTAATACCCTGTATTTCCTTTTAGGACCGATCCCATGTATACACTCCGTTTTCCCGCCAAAATACTGAACGGAATCTTACAAAAAAATTAGCTTATCAATTATTTACAAAAACAAAATTACAATGTAATTTTTTCAATAGTATGACAACAAATTAAATTTCTCAATCGAGATTAAGAAAAAAAATATTACAAAAACAAATTACATGAAGAAAAATTACAAAATTCGATTTTTTTATTTTAACCATTTAAATCAATTTGAAGGTAACAAACATAACTAACAAATTTTGGTAAAACAACAAAATGAAACACAATATTACAAATTACAAAAGCAGAAAAAAATGACAACAATTTATTCATAAAACAAAACAATTTATGAGTATCTCGAAAAATATAAAAGACAAAATATTCACAAAGATTTAGTAAACTGTGATAGATGTGAATATACGAAAAAAAAATTGGGGGCGAACGGAGCGTATTATAAATATTAAATATATTATAATATTATTATAAAAAAGATATATATGTCATATATCTTTTCGTATCCATTTTAATACGTGCGCGACTGTTTTACATAAAATCTAACATTAAAATATTATTTTTTACAATTTAATAATATGAAATGAGAATTTGACTAAATTTCTTTTAATATTCATTTTAGTCACAATTATTTTTAAATATCAAAAAATATAATTAAATTTTTTATAAAATTTACCTAAACTTTAATTTCTAATTAATTGCCAAATTTCTCACTAGAAAATTTTACTATTCTACAATTTTAATTTAGTTTTTTGTACATCGCAAAAACCACCAAATCGATTCAGATGAAATTTTCGCAAATCAAAATCGGTTCGCATAAAGAACCTGGGATAAAATTGAGCCAAATTACATGGGGAACAAACTATTCCAATTATATTTTCGATTGTATAAATTCTGGACTGTGGATTTTTATCCACATACTATAGAATTTAAAATAAAACAGTCGTACAAGTATTTAAAAATCTATAAAATTAGCATTTTCAACATTTTTGCACGCTTTCATCTTAGACTGCATCATCATCTAACCATCATCAGTGAGATCTGTCAAGAACAAATAAAAGTTTTTTACGGTTATTAGGAAACTTTGGATGATTCTTAGCTCTTACAAAGATAGTCATTTCTTGTAGAATTGACATATTAATAGACTAAAGATCCCACTTTGTGGTATTTTACGAATTTTGTTGCACCTTATTTTAACCAATAATATGCACAAATTATGGCCATTTTTACGAATTTTGGTACGCGATTTTGCGGTGAAGCCATTTTAGCAAATTTTTCACCGTCTCGCATTCTTAAAAAGTCGATAACGACTCGATATAAAATTTTAATCAGCTATCGACGTTTTTTCACCTGTTTTTCACGCGTCTAGTCCATATTTTCTTGGATTCTGACCGTTTTTCGCTCTGTTTTATAACTCACAGCTTGTAACAGTGCGCGTTGTTCACGAGTCACGATTCCAATACCACATTGAAATTGGAATTCGTCGTAAATCAGCCGTTTCTTCACGTATTTCAGCCATTTCTTCACCGATTTCGGCCATTTTTCAACACAAGTTAGCACAGTGTAGCCGCAGCGGGCTGCTTCGGTCGCGGCTAGGTGCGGTGCGGAGTGCGCGCGAGCCAGGCGCGGAACCTCGCCTGCCTCGCGGCGGACAGGCGCGGGTGCGAGGCGCGCGCGCCCGCGAGGCAGCCCGGCCGGTATAGCTGCTGGGGACGGCATGCCACTAACCTGCAATCACAAATATATTGTAAATGACGACATTTATGATAATGTATCTTAGACTGCATCATCACTTACCATCAGGTGAGATTGCAGTCAAGGGCTAACTTGTAGTGGTTAAAAAAAAAATGTACAGTTAAAATTCATCTTACTAATATCCTACTAATAAAATAAATGTGAAGTTTGGATGTTTGTTACTCCTTTACAAACAACCTTTATTTTACTAACAATTGAACCAATTGGGCCGAAATTTGAAGCGCTAAGTTAAAAGAAATTATCCCTCTGAAATACTACGAGCGTAGCGAGCAATATAATATTAATTTGAACACGAATATATATATATATATATAGGAACTACTAGCTAATGCCCGCGACTTCGTCCGCGTGGTTTAAATTTTTTTGATTCCCGCGAACTCCTTAACTTTCCGGGATAAAAAGTAGCCTATGTCATTCTCCAGGTCCTCAACTATACCCATACCAAAAATCACGTCGATCCGTTGCTCCGTTGCGGCGTGATTGAAGGACAAACCAACACACTTTTGCATTTATAATATTAGTATGATGGCGAGCGGAGCGAGCGTGTTGTTCATGTTGTTTATGTACGAGTAAAGCTCACCGTATGCTGTTCGCGAGCGTGCACTCCGAGTGGTCGTGCAGCCGCGGCGGCTTGCGGCGGCGCGCGGCGGGCGGCGCGCAGTCGGCGGCGGCGGTGGCGGCGGTGGCGGCGCCCGCGACCGCGCCCGCGCGCCGCACGTTCCGCCGCAGGAACACGGGCTTGTTGCGCGGCGCCGCCAACGTCACGTCCGGCCGCGAGTACTGCTCCGTGTACAGCGACCACGCCGCCAGCCGGGACACCGCCTCGCCGTTCGTCTCGCGAGGCCGCGACTGCGATCAAATATAAATTAATAATTATAAATCAAAACATATCTATCAACACAGCTCAAAGCACTGGACGGATCGGGCTGAAGTTTGGCATGCACTTAGCCATATATAGTAATGCACCGTAATTAAGAAAACATTAATATTAGAGCACTAGCTGATGCCCGCGACTTCGTCCGCGTGGATTGAGGTTTTTCGGTTCCCGCGGGAACTCTTTAATTTTCCGGGATAAAAAGTAGCCGATGTGTTATTCCAGACCATAATCTATCTCTGTGCCAAATTTCATCCAGATCCGTTCAGCCGTTGGAACGTGATTGAGTAACAAACATCCATATATCCATACATCCATCCAAACTTTCGCATTTATAATATTTATTTGATGCACAACTCGGTGGTGGACGGACGATCTCAAAAGCGTGCAGCTGGGAGCCGCTGGACACAAGCGGCACAAGACCGTGCTCTGTGGCGATCCATGCAGGAGACAGTAGTCCAGCAGTGGACGTCTACAGGTTGAGACAATCTATTCTAATATATTTATAGCACAGTAAACAGATACAACCAGTATGGAAACTGCCTAGAGGCGTTCGAGGCGGCTCACTCACACGAACATGCGCATCTACGAGACCCATAAGCACAAGTCGCGGTGCCGTCAGTACTGAGTGCCGCATCATTACGTGTTTTTTTTTTTTTATCCACAAGTTAGCCCTTTACTGCGATCTCACCTGATGGTAAGTGATGATGCAGTCTAAGACGGTAGCGGGCTAACCTGTTAGGGGCATGGCAGTTATATTAAACCATCGACCATCCATACAACTAATAGACTCCTCATATAGGGCGAACACTTTCAGACAACACATCAGACTTAATAGGTCTTATATAATTCCACGCCCTTGTAACAAAACCTACCGAGTTATTTAAATATTAATTAGAGTATATCGATAATTAATTATCGATAAATAATTATTAGGAGTTAGGACCCCATCCCATTTGATTTATGATTTTTTTGACCTTGAGTAGACCAATCAGCGTTTAGTACCCCGCGGCCGCTTACTTGAGTCATTTGACTGAATTGTTTGCATTACGAAAGCATTGTAATTAGGCGTCTATTGGTTGTGTGGTCGATGTATTAAACCCATACCCGTATTCGGTTTCGTTTCATTACGTGTCGTGGATGCGTGTTTGTGTGAGTGAGCTGTTTCGAGCGTTACTGGCTAGTTTCCATACTGGTTGTATCTGTTTACTGTGTTTATAGTCAACAAATGACAATGATCTTGGTACCAATCATGTAAGAATGTCCGATAAAACGTTTAAGATTTTCGTCAAAGTAAAATAAACCATAACTGCATTGATTTAGAGCTCAATTTCGTCTGCCCATTCTTATACGTTTAGGTATGAACGATACTCGAACGTATAAGAATGGATACACGAAATTGAGCTCTAATTTAATGCTATTATGGTTTATAAACTTTGACGATGATCTTTAACGTTTTGATCGGACATTCTTACATGATTGGTACCCTTACCTGGTTGGTTGGTGATAATCTCGAGTCGTTGTGCGGCGACGTTCTGCCCTCCGCCGCCGCTTCTAATAGTTCAAACGTTGTTTTCACTTCATCGCCGCCGTACTGCAACAACAGGGAACAAACATTGATATAAGCCCTTACAAAAATTACAATCCATACTAATATTATAAATGCGAAAGTGTGTCTGTCTGTCTCTCTGCTACGCTTTCCCGGCCCATCTTTTCAACCGATTTTGCTGAAATTTATTATAGAGGTAGGTTCTATCCCGAGGAAGGACACATAGGCATAGATCAGGATCTGGAATGACTTAAGCTACTTATATTTATTTCAGAGTTCTCAAGATTTTCAAGAAACCTAAATCCATCGAATCGATTTTAATTAAATAATAAAAGGATGCAAAGGGCGTCTTATTTTTTTTAATTTACATTTTTTTGCACATATTTAACAGTGACTGTTTTAAATAAATGTATGAACATTTTCGGCACGCCGCAGCTCATATAGACGCAGCGGCGCTTCCAATGCTCAGTCGATATGTCCCCCGTACGCAGCCAACACGCTTATATACAAGTGAGCGACGGTATAAGGGGACGCGGATAAATTTTAATGCAATCTGATAATCAACTCATTGAAAAATGTTATGAAAATAATATATATGTATGTATATATGTATTAAATAATTAATTATTAGATGTATTATAGTAAAATAGATAATTAATATATAAACCTAATATGAGTTAAATAATTAAAATCTAAAATAAAAACTTTTTTGTTCGTCACTTTTACTCAAACAGGTATATCATACTAATATTATAAATGCGAAAGTGTGTTTGTTTGTCCTTCAATCACGCTGCAACGGAGCAACGGACGACAAGATTTTTGGCATAGGTATAGTTGAGGACCCAGAGAGTGACATAGGCTACTTTTTATCCCGGAAAATTGAGGAGTTCCCGTAGGAATTTAAAAAACTTATTCCACGCGGACGAAGTCGAGGGCATCAGCTAGTAACTAAATAAATAAAAATAAACTATACATCTCGAGAGAATTTTTTTCTCATGCGTGTGAAAGACACACATAGAGCACTATAGCGAGTGAGAAAGTGAGTGTGGTACTCACCAGTTTGACAAGGAAGGTGGTGTAATGGCTTAAAGCTCTTAGCGCCCTCCTCACGTAGGAAGCTGGACCTCTCATGCCCCCTCTGGCGGCCATCTCTGCTGCCCTCACTGACCAGCTCTCCGATACACAACGTTGTAACTGTGGAGGAAACATAACAAATTATTATTAACAATCCATACCAATATTAAAAATGCGAAAGTGTGCCTCTGTAGTATAAAGTGACAGAGCCAGCGATGAAAGGATGCACTCCACACTGCATACCCTAAAATTTTGCTACCCATAAAACTCATATTTTTCGTTGAGTTAATCTACCACTGGTTTGGAATGCCATTCCTACCGAGAAGAGCCAGCAAGAAATTATTTTTATTATTTATTTTATCCACTACAAGTTAGCCCTTGACTGCGATCTCACTTGATGGTAAGTGACGATGCAGTCTAAGATGGTAGCGGGCTAACCTGTTACCGGGCATGGCAGTTATATGAAACCCATACCCCTATTCGGTTTCTACACGGCATCGTATCGGAACGCTAAATCGCTTGGCGGCACGTCTTTGCCGGTAGGGTGGTAACTAGCCACAGCCCAAGCCTCCCACCAGGTCAAATCCATGTTCTTTTATCATTACATAATCTTCAAAATAATAAGCTGTTTTAAGGTGCATACTTTTATTGGACTTTTTAAATTTGACTATCATTCGGGACTTTCATCTGGGACTGCATTATGTTATGGACTATCATTCCGGGACTGTATTCTCATCCCAAGCGGCACAAGGCCTTGCTCAGTCAGTAGGGTGCACTCCCATACATGCTAAAAAGCACTGCATACCCTAAAATTCGGGTAATGACTTTCTGCCTACCCTGGTAATAATGGGCGTGCATTTCCACTGTGGGATAGGTGGTAAGTGTTGTCCAGCGGTGGGCTCACCTGTCTGACGGCGATGGAGACGAGCTTGTCCAGCGTGTAGGCGGGGTAGGCCTTGATGCCCAGCATCTCTCGCGCCGCGTCCTCGTACGCGTTGGCTTCCACGTTGCCGTCCAACACTCCCTTCACTAGCTCTAGTAATGCGTTGTAGTACTCCGCCGGCGATGACGCGTCCGCTGGCAGGTCTGGAGGCGAAGACAACTCATTATGTACTATTGATGGTAGAAAGGGGTATATACTATCGCCAAATTAGATGTAGAATCTTTGTAAACAAACCATAAATCGACCTTTATAGGGTTGTCATACTTTTAATAGTGAAAAATTGTAATATTAACACCATTTCCTAGTGATAGGTAACAATGTTACTTTAACACTGTTTCATGGAACTTACGTCATAAGTCACTCATTTACTAACGTGAGTAAAATTTACAAGTGTCATTTTGGCTTAAGTTCAGATATATGTGATGGCCATTGATTCGTTTGTGATGACCAAGGGCTAGTAATGTTGTGTCCGCAAACTTGTAATGTGATGGCCAAAGGCTGGAATTGCGACGGCTGCAAACTAGTATGTGATGGCCGGTAAAGTGACGGCGCCAAACTCGCATGTGATGGCCGAAGGCCGGTAATGCGACGGCTGCAAACCCGCATGTGATGGCCGAAGGCCGGTAATGCGATGGCTGCGAACTCGTATGTGATGGCCGGTAATGCGACGGCTGCAAACTCGCATGTGATGGCCGAAGGCCGGTAATGCGACGGCTGCAAACCCGCATGTGATGGCCGAAGGCCGGTAATGCGATGGCTGCGAACTCGTATGTGATGGCCGGTAATGCGACGGCTGCAAACTCGCATGTGATGGCCGAAGGCCGGTAATGCGATGGCTGCAAACTCGTATATGATGGCCGGTAATGCGACGGCTGCAAACTCGCATGTGATGACCGAAGGCCGGTAATGCGACGGCTGCAAACACGCATGTGATGGCCGAAGGCCGGTAATGCGATGGCTGCAAACTCGTATGTGATGGCCGAAGGCCGGTAATGCGATGGCTGCAAACTCGTATGTGATGGCCGGTAATGCGACGGCTGCAAACTCGCATGTGATGACCGAAGGCCGGTAATGCGATGGCTGCAAACTCGTATATGATGGCCGGTAATGCGACGGCTGCAAACTCGCATGTGATGACCGAAGGCCGGTAATGCGACGGCTGCAAACACGCATGTGATGGCCGAAGACCGGTAATGCGATGGCTGCGAACTCGTATGTGATGGCCGGTAATGCGACGGCTGCAAACCCGCATGTGATGGCCGAAGGCCGGTAATGCGATGGCTGCGAACTCGTATGTGATGGCCGGTAATGCGACGGCTGCAAACTCGCACGTGATGGCCGAAGGCCGGTAATGCGATGGCTGCGAACTCGTATGTGATGGCCGGTAATGCGACGGCTGCAAACTCGCATGTGATGGCCGAAGGCCGGTAATGCGATGGCTGCAAACTCGTATATGATGGCCGGTAATGCGACGGCTGCAAACTCGCATGTGATGACCGAAGGCCGGTAATGCGACGGCTGCAAACACGCATGTGATGGCCGAAGACCGGTAATGCGATGGCTGCAAACTCGTATGTGATGGCCGGTAATGCGACGGCTGCAAACCCGCATGTGATGGCCGAAGGACGGTAATGCGATGGCTGCAAACTCGTATATGATGGCCGGTAATGCGACGGCTGCAAACTCGCATGTGATGACCGAAGGCCGGTAATGCGACGGCTGCAAACACGCATGTGATGGCCGAAGACCGGTAATGCGATGGCTGCAAACTCGTATGTGATGGCCGGTAATGCGAAGGCTGCAAACCCGCATGTGATGGCCGAAGGACGGTAATGCGATGGCTGCAAACTCGTGTGTGATGGCCGAAGGACGGTAATGCGATGGCTGCAAACTCGTGTGTGATGGCCGAAGGCCGGTAATGCGACGGCCGCAAACTCGTATTTGATCTGATGGTCGAAGGCTGGTAATGCGACGGCTGCAAACTCGCATGTGATGGCCGAAGAACGGTAATGCGACGGCTGCAAACGCGTATGTGATAGCCGAAAGCTAGTAATGTGGTAGCTACCATCATACCCGCTACCGTCTGAAAACCTGCAAATTTGTTACGTGATGACTGAAGGTCAGTAATGTGATGGGCCGCACACTAATAATGTCCTCCTCCCGACTGAATTTCGGCCACGGCGGCCAATCTCCGGGGAGATTAGCCATCTGCGCGGGGGATATTATAGTGCACTAGTGTGTGCGCAAACATAGATGCACTCTCTGTTCCTTTACTGTCATAGCCCGATGGGACGGAAAATCCGACACGACAGGAGAGAGATCAGGCTCAGAACCGACGCGGCGGATTTACGTGGTCTCCGAGGCACGTGACGGCTGCTAACTCCCTGTGTAATGGGCGAATTAAGTTGTAAAGGAGGCAGGCACTCACTGTTAGGCTTGAGGCGCAGCGCGGCGGCCACGCTGGCGGGGCGCGCCTTGTCGGCGGCGTCTGCGCGCGCGAGGGCGAGCGCCGCGCGCCGCGCCGCTCCGAGCCGCTGGCACAGGATCGCGTGCAGCCGCAGGAACAGGTACCACGAGTCCGTGCACACGAAGCGCGCCTCCTGCACACAAACAACATTCAATATTACTAGTTTATGAAGCGGTTCTATGGAACCACGTGGTGGTGGAAGAAGTTCTGGAACGGTTCCACTAGAAACTAGAATCTAACTTTTGACCCACAAATGAAATGAAATTTCACAAGGACTCATTACCTCCCTCCCCATTACGATTATTGCAAAAGGGGCTAAATACATACTTCCATACTAATATTATAAATGCGAAACTGTGTCTGTCTATCTGTCTGCTACGCTTTCACGGCCCAACCGTTCGACTGATTTTGATGAAATTTGGTACAGGAATAGGTTGTATCCCGGGGAAGGGCATAGGCTACTTGTTATCCCGGAAAATCAAGGAGTTCCCACGGGAATCAAAAAACTATTTTAAAATTTCAAAGTGGAGAATGAGTATGAAATGGCATGGATGGAGTATGGAAATCAGTAAGAAATAATTTATTTTTGACATACGGAACATCCCTATTAGACCTGCCTGGTGGGAGGCTTCGGCCGTGGCTAGTTACCACCCTACCGGTAAAGACGTGCCGCCAAGCGATTTAGCGTTCCGGTACGATGCCGTGTAGAAACCGAATAGGGGTATGGGTTTAATATAACTGCCATGCCCCTAACAGGTTAGCCCGCTACCATCTTAGACTGCATCATCACTTACCATCTGGTGAGATCGCAGTCAAGGGCTAACTTGTAGTGGATAAAAAAAAAAAAAAAAACTCTAGGAACAGAATGGCTAGCAGTTTACTCACATTGGGCGGATGGTCCCTGTAGTCGTCCTCTATATCCTGTTCGCTCTTCACTTCCAGCTTCATGCTGACCGAGTCTTCGTTACTGCTGCTGCGCTTTATTGAGTTTGCGCTCTCTGTATAACAACAATATACCGTTAAAACTATACTGCATACATAATTTTTTTTTTTTTTTAATAGTTGACGACCTCTGTGCCGCAGTGTTGAGGGCTGTTGCCTTAACGTGCGGAGAAATTTATAATTTCTGAATTTCCCCTGGTCTGGCCTGGTGGCTTCGGCCGTGGCTAGTTACCACCCTACCGGTAAAGACGTGCCGCCAAGCTATTTAGCGTTCCGGTTGCCGTGTAAAAACCGACTAGGGGCTGAATGGGACTATGGGTTTAATATGACTGCCATACAGGTTAGTCCCCTTAGACTGCATCATCACTTACCATCAAGTGAGATCGCAGTCAAAGGCTTGTAGTGAAATTAAAAAAAACTATCATTATTATCTATCTTATTAACTATATTATAATCTTCTTTAAACCTATCTTATTTCTAATTAAACATTATTAATCAAAATCTTATAATTGGGTATTTGACAACTAGTCGAATTAAATTTTTTTTTGTGATTATTAAATAGAGAATCTGCCAAAAGTTGACTAAATGTCAAATACCAGATACTTGCTATCAGACCTGAGACTATACCTACTTACAATAGTTACAGTTCAATATTTTTGTAAAGGAATGACAAGAAAATCTATTTCGTATTAGTAGTATTATGATAAATAATGCCGAAAATGTGACCCAAATGGGGAGCAGAAAGGTTATTCGAACACAACCGAAAAACGGAGGCTGTGTTCCGAAATACACTGCGAGCACTGTTCAGTGCTCTTTACTGTGGAGAAATTCGTTCCGATAAGACTGGCAGTAAACTGCCGCAGTATCCTAGGAAAATATATGACGTCATTAATCGACGCCATTTTTGTACTGTGAGCACTGGCGTTTTCGAGGTAAGGTGCTCTCAGTGTTTGTCTCAGTGCTGACAGCGTTCCGTTTTAAGCAGTACCCAGTATACCTAACTATAAAGGAACGGCATCGCAGCTGTGTACTAAATTGACGTCACACCTTACAGTGCTCGCAGTGTATTTCGGAACACAGCCGGAAACGGAATGAATGACAACGTCACCTGTCAGAGAACGAGTGACATTTGACGTTTGGGGTTGCCGTTCAACAACTAATTACAGTATTCCCAAATTAATAATGCGCATAGAAATCTTCGTCACTGGTCGGCAACGGTCGTATTCCCCGAGCATCGGAAGACGATATGTATATAGAGTGGTTAAGTGCATTTTCTTCATACATAATTTAATAGAATTATGTGTTTTGTGCTAAAAGAGATAAATATTGACTTATCAGTAACAAAATTTGATTCGATAATTCCATATAAGTAAATAGCGAAGAAACCCACACGATTGCGAATATGCTACAATCTTTGTAGAATTGATTTGAATTGATTGAAGGGTGTGTAATAGCAGCTCCATATAATTCCACACGGAGAGAACACGTGCAGTCACCACCAATATATAAAGACGACTAATTTACCATTGACTGACCGGCGACAGCCCGAATTGTTTTCGATTGTTTACACATGATATTGACTCCTATTTCTTTCGAACAAGGTGCAAAATGCAAGTGCATTGTTTAGGGCTCTAACGATTCAATAATTCGGGTGTTTCCGGGAATACGACAATTAGCGAAGATCTGCATGTGCATTATTAATTTGGGAATACTGTACTAAACAGGGCTGTGTTCCGAAATACACTGAGAGCACTGTAAGGTGTGACGTCACTATAGTACACTACGAAGCCGTTCCTTTATAGTTAGGTATACTGGGTACTGCTTAAAACGGAACGCTGTCAGCACTGAGACAAACACTGAGAGCACCTTACCTCGAAAACGCCAGTGCTCACAGTACAAAGATGGCGTCGATTAATGACGTCATATATTTCCCTAGGATACTGCAGCAGTTTACTGTCAGTTATAACGGAACGAATTTCTCCACAGTAAAGAGCACTGAACAGTGCTCGCAGTCTATAACGGAACACAGCCAAAATCTTTAAATTTTGTGACAAAGAGAGAGATTCTGTGTCAAAATCAAACTGAACAAGAAACAAGCTCACATTTTACAGATTTCACAAAATCTTTGACCCGGATTAGTATGTAAAGAGACCTCAGAAGGAAGGCAGCATGCGTGTATCAACACTGACAATCTGTTATATGCACATCGCATGGGTTTCATCACCGGTCTCAGTTAAACTATAATCCATACTAATATGATAAATAGGAAAGTGTTTGTCTGTCAACCTGTCTGCAAATTTTGACTAATTTCGAATATTCCAAGCGGTTTTTCAAGAGTCGGGCGCATCAGCTAGTTATAAAAACAACAATATCCCTTACCTTTGCTGTCAGTGTTGTTGTTGTTTTTGGGTTTATTCTCTTTGTCGTTCTTGTTGTGTCGAATGCTTTTATCCGATGCGTTGTCGGACTCCGACGACTGCAACAAATGATAAGTTAAATGGTAGATAATTAATTTTTCATATAACCTGCATTGAAAATGCGAGTTTCAATGCCTGTTGAGCAACCCGAACCTATTTAGCGGTGCCTGGTGGGAGGTTTCGGCCGTGGCTAGTTACCACCCTACCGGCAAATACGTGCCGCCAAGCGATTTAGCGTTCCGGTACGATGCCGTGTAGAAACCGAATACATTTTATCCCGGAAAATTAAGGAGTTCCCGTGGGAATCAAAAAAACTTATTCCACGCGGAGGAAGTCGCGGGCATCAGCTAGTAAATAAATAAATAACCGACCTCTTGTTTCTCCTGTTTGACGGCGCCGCTCTTGTCGTCTGTCGGCTGGTCGGCGCTCGGGCTGCCCGGACTTGTCGGCTCCTCTTTGTCTTCTGAAACAATACAGACAATGAAGACAAGGAAGCTTGGCAATAATTTGCTCTAATGGCTCAGCCCCCGATCATGTAAGAATGGCCGATCAAACGTTAAAGATCGTCGTCAAAGTAAAATAAACCATAATGCATTAAATTAGAGCTCAATTTCGTGTACCCATACTTATACGTTTAGGTGTGTACGATACTCAAACGTATAAGAATGGATACACGAAATTAAGCTCTAATTCAATGCAGTTATGGTTTATTTTACTTTGACGACGATCTTTAACGTTTGATCGGCCATTTTTACATGATTGGGGGGCTGATAGTTCCTTAGTTTAAGATGATTTGTGAGATGGTGATAAATAAAAAGAAACCCGGCTGAGTTTGTTGTGGGCTCTTCTCAGACCAGGGCGCGTTTGGAACCCTCGTAGCTTTAGTTTTAAGATACCGTAATCAATTATCACCAATACTTCTTATACTCATTTTTTTATTGTTTATTAAGTAAGAATTATGTAAGAATTGTCCATCAAATGGTAAAGGTGCAGCGTCAAAGTAATATAAACCATAACTGCATTGAATTAGAGCTCAATTTCGCGTATCCATTCTTATACGTTTGAGTATCGTACATACCTAAACGTATAAGAATGGGTACACGAAATTGAGCTCTAATTTAATGCTGTTATGGTTTAGTTACTTTGCCGCAGATTTTTAACGATTTCATCGGTCATTCTTACATGATTGGGGGGCTGGTGAGAGCGTCGCTAGTGCATATGAAAAATTTAAGGCATAAAAATTAGTTCCAATTTTGGCCACCGGGTCACATAAGTTTGTGGCACTTTATTTAGTGTACGTTACACAAAGATTAAATATTTTGATTGATTGATTGATAAAATTCAAAAGTTTTTTATTCAAATAGACTTTTTACAAGTGCTTATGAATAGTCGAATGAATCTACCACTGGTTCGGAATGTCGTTCCTACCGAGAAGAACCAGCAAGAAACCCAGGGGATGCTTTTTTGAAAAAAAATAATTTACAATTTCATTAATTTGTAATTACATAAGTAACCGCTGTCCTTAGCATTGCTGGAGCGCGCTCCAGCAATGCTAAGGACAATGCAAAGGAGCAGTGGCGTGCACAGGGTTTTGGCTTAGGGTAAGCACTAGGGCACGCAGTGCTCGTATACCTACGACATACATTAGGTAAATTGATAAGTTTCGGCGGTTATAGGTACCTATAGAACACGACCACATACTACGACGTGTGAATTAAAAATAATAAGTGGCCTTATTTTATTCGGTATTCCTAGTCTACATTATTTTACATTTCTAGGTTTGGTTTGGCCTGGGCGTTGACGAGTCAGAGCGTGAGTTAAGACCTTTCTTTTTATTATGAAATAAAATAAAAGCAAATAGTTACCTGTTTCTCAGCAACACAAGTAACCGACGTACTCTTATGTACGATATTAAAGACAGCTCGCCATGCCGTATGCCGCAAGAACCACCTCAGACATCTAAATAAGTGACTGATAATTACGTAACAAATCACTTAAATGATATCCGAAGTGGCCTTGAAAAAGGCCGATGCATTATTGTTTCCTTCGTACAATGTACACAATAAACGAAAAAGGTTTATTTATAGATTAATTCCACGCGCCTATCCTTTTTTAAATAGCATTGCAAAACATCGTTGTAAAACGATGGAGTTCGTCGAAGGTCTCTTAAAAGCTTTTTTTCTATTGAAATCATAGACAAATCCGTGAGTCTCTGTTGGCCTTGTGTGTTCCTCAAAGTTGTGTGGATACGTTTCAATGCGGAAAAAGACCTTTCAGCTGATGCGCTGCTCGCTGGGATAGTAACAATTAGCTTTGCTAACTTTAAACTTTCGGGAAATACTAATTGTAAATTATTTTCGTACAAATATTGTACTATTTCGTATGCAGAAAGGTTCGCGAATTCGTCTGACTTATATATACTTTTTAATTCATTTACGAGTCTATCAGTATTGAATGTGCCATTATAAGCGTTAGCTAAAAACGCAATTAAATCGTTTGGAAAATCATTGGTAAATTTTTGAAAATTTTCACAAGAAAAGAGTTCAAAAAATTTTAAACCCTTCAGATTACTGTAGCGGTCCCGAGACTCTACAAGAACGTTATCTAAAACTTCAATGAAAATGCGTTTGTAATGCAATTTCACATCCTCAATATTCCTTTTCCTTTTAGGTTGGCCGAATTTATTTACGACTTTATTGAAAATGACCTCGAACTTAACTCTGTAGTTATTAATAAATGATTCAAATTCGCTTATTTTACGTACGCAATAAGCTATGTCGCAAGTTTTTTTTTGTAGGATTTCATATAAAATGTCAGTTTCACAAAAAATATCTGAAAATACTTGCAAAAAGAAATTGAAGTTAAAATCTTTCAAATTCATCAAAAATGATGAAACTTGCGTCAAAGTTTCCCCGTCCCAATTGTCATCTTGTTCCTGCATGTCCTCAAATAATTCAATCAAATGTTCGCTTTCTCTAAAGATAACATTTACCGTCCGCGAGTTGTAAGTCCATCTAGTTTCAGCCACCCGAGGTAACTTTTTCATTTGGGCAAAATCGTTATAATGCGACAAACGTTTGGTGCTACTGTGAAAAAAATTGGCTAATGATTTAATTAAGTGAAAGAAACGTTTAGTTTCAGCAACTCTTTCAAAAGATTTTGAGAGAATCAGGTTGAGAACATGTGCGGAACACCATACAAATAATGCTTGAGGGTGCGTACGTCTGATAATCGCTTGAACGCCGTTGAGTTCAGATGCCATGACTGCCGCGCCATCATAAGTTTGAGCGACCAATTTTGACGAACATTTGTACTCACTTAGTACTTCTAATACCAAGGAGCTTAACGCAGGTGCCGTCCGATCGGAACTGACATCGATATATTTAATAAATCGGTCCACTATTTCAGAGTTATGAAAATAACGCAATATCAATACTAGTTGTTCGCGTGAGCTGACATCTGGCGTTTCATCAATCATGACGGCGACAAAGTCGGATGACTCAATTTGTTGTTTAATATTGTCGTTAATTACACAGGCTATGCTCGAGATCAAATCACTTTGTGTTCTATTTGATAAGCCCGTAAACGAACTTGTTGATGTTTGTAAATGGTGTTCTAATGCACCGTCATATTTAGCCAAGAAATCCACCAACTCTAAATAATTTCCTTTATTTACAGACGATGTTGACTCATCGTGACCGCGAAAAGCTAATTCCTGCTGCCCCAGAAAGCAAACAATATCAATTAGGCGCTGAAAAAGATTTCTATTACGATCTACTTTTGCATTATGCATTTCGATATTTAATTTATACTGACTGTTTAAGCATGTTTCTATACGCGCTTTACCAAATGCATTTAATTTTAAAATTGAATCTAGATGTTTCTCTGACATATTATGTTTTTTAGCTGCATTATGAAAGTTATTAAGATCGGAATATCCCTTATCATTCCATACCGAACGGCTATTACAAAATAAGACGCACGGAAAACAAAACAAACTATTAGTGTGCACACAGCCACTTAGCCAGTTAAAAGATTCGTAATATTTAACGTTAAATACTCGAGTTACCTTTTCACTTTTTTTTTGTGATAATTGTAACAAAGGTACACACCTCCCTTTGCGAATAATTTCTAATTTTACATTATAGGGAAAGGAAATAAAGTTATGTTTAAGTACCTTTTGTAAACACACAGCGCCTATACAGATTTCACACGAATAATCTTCCATTTTCCAAATAATAATTTAGTACGTTCTATGAATAAACCTTTACACAAACTTTGTAAGTCACAAATCCGATTGCTTTTTATTTACTTTACTTACTTATTTCCGCAAAAAAACTTTATAATTCACAAAATAAATCAAAACACTGTACACCGATACGACAGGAAACAATTACTAGAATACAAAGGCGTAAATTTGAGTCAAAAATCACTTTTAATTAAATGTAAACAAAGAATCTTTAATTTTCTTTACGAGTTTTACTAATTAAATTAACAAATATTATCCTCATTTTCTATGTATAGCCTAGGGCTATAAAATGTTTATTTTTTATAATCGGACTAGTCTTTGTTTATTTTATTGAATTCAGTTACGAATGACGAAAACATTACGTGCTTTTTTCGATCTTAATATTTTTTAAGATATAAAACCGTTCTTAAATTTAGGGAAACAATCTGAATAAATTAAATTGAATTTAAATGAGTTTATAGTTATAAGAAATCAAGCTTCTTATTTGGAATAAAGAAAATAAAACCTTCCTTTGTTTTTACTATCGAGCGCGCGCGCTTTTTAAAATACAATCTAGGGTATGTTCCGATATGCACTATGAGCACTGTAACTTGTAAGGTGTGACGTCAATTTAGTATAAGCCGTTCCCTTAAAATATTGTTAGTTATACTGATTACTATGGTTGGTTGGTATTAAACAGAACGCAGTACAGTATACTGTCATCTATGTTTTTTTGGCGCTGTTTTGAAGTGAAAATAAGAAAGAAAGATTGTTTTAGAAGAAAATATTGTTTATCAATTAACCTAATGCATAATAACTTTATAACCGAATTAATAATGACGTTATGTACGGTAAAATAAACACTGTCAGTCCATAACGGAACGAATTTCTCCCCAGTACGAGCACTGGGGCAGTGCTCGCAGTGTATATCGGAACATACTCCTAGAGCCTAGAGGGCAGACGCTTACGGCGGCTTGTGATTGGTCAACAAGCTCTGCCTTATATGCGCGTCATTCATTGATGATTTAGACTACAATCTTGAACGAATGACGCGAATATAGTAAAGATATGTACCTACGATGACGCGCAAAAAAGGCAGTTTAGTTCGTGAGCTTTTCGGCTTCGCGCGTTCTCGTCTAGCGATAGATGGCGTTCATACCGTGTGGCTTACCTGACGCGAGTTACGCCGTGCGGGAACTATGTAGTTATTTGAAGGAGTGTGCTTAGAATGAATTTTATTTTCAATATTTTGAAAGGGCTATAATTTACTAAGGTAAGCAGTGCTTTTTTGCCTTTATGAGCTGCACGCCACTGCAAAGGAGCATGTATTTGACTCGCTCGAGCGAGTCAAATACATGCTCCTTTGTCATTTACATAATCTTCAACAGTTATATAGACAAAAGAATAGGTAAATAACATACCTTCGTCTCTCTCGTCGTCAGATAATGGTTGTCTGGGATGCGCCAAGAGATCAGGTAAGAAGTGACGTAACAGCTGCTTGATTCTTCTCTTCTCAGCCTTCTGTATGCCGGTCTGTCGTCGAGCGTGATGGATCAGAAGCTCCGCCGCGTCGCGCACGATTTTGATCGCTGTGGGGATTGAAATAGAGGTTAGTTTTGTGATCATGAGATCACAAAACTAACCTCTATTAATACATAATATTAGTATGGTAATCCATACTAATATTATGAATGCGAAAATTTGGATGGATGTTTGTTACTCAATCATGCGAGAACTGCTGCACGGATCTGGATGAAATTAGGCACAGATATAGATTATAGTCTGAAATAGCATATAGGCTACTTTTTACCCGGGAAAATTAAAGAGTTCCCCCTTAAAACTAAGGCGTTAAAGTTGAATTACGAACGTAGTAGTCTTCGTTACAACGCGAGCATGTCGGTGACGCGAATCCACAGGTTTACCCCCTACCAAAAAGTGCTCAACGCAGAACTAAAGAAGTTTTCACTTTTAAAAAAAATGACGAAATGTGTAATCTGTAGAGTTTTACCTTCATGCCTGGTCCGCAGTCCATAGTCGGCCACTAGGTGGGGTCCGGGGCGCCTGGCGGCATACGCGCTCTCCACTTCGTTGAAGACGCATTTGCACCTAAGCGCCTTTGGGTCATTCTAGAAATTTATACCTGGCTGGTCGAGGAATTTCAGGAGTGACTTGACTCCACAAGGTATCGCTATACAAACCTCGCACGAAGAACACACAAACACCTACTACTACTTCGGGGAACACCGCACGCAGCGACGACACAACTCAGAAATAGAAACTAGATGGCGCCACGGAATCCTGAATCGCGCTAGCAGAATTTTCCTTACTGAACCGGGAACATGTGCCACGCATCGATTTACCAACTAAGGATACAACATTACCTACAAATTAATACTCAAAAAGCGTCCACAATCGCTTATCCAAACACAGCTATTGATAATATAGACTGAGACACCAAACGGTTCACAAAAACCAACCATATAGATTTATATTTAGGGTTCAATTTTGTAATAACAATTCGACACATACGACATTTTGTCGTCTAGTGTACTCATGCGCGACTGAGGCGAAAATTGTTCATTGTGCACAATTTGACCGTGCCGTTTTTTGCGTTTCGATGGTGCGTCTAAGGTATTGGTAAGTCAATGGTGCCACGTCATTCTCTCACTGTCAGTAATGGTAAGGAGGTTTACCTTCATGCCTGGTCCGCAGTCCATAGTCGGCCACTAGGTGGGGTCCGGGGCGCCTGGCGGCATACGCGCTCTCCACTTCGTTGAAGAGGCATTTAGACCGAAGAGCTTTGAGGTCGTTCTGTTTGAAGTTAATGCCTTGATGGTCGAGCGATTTGAGATAGTATTTCTCGTTTTGCTCGCGCCATTGCTTGTTGAAACCCTGGGGAAT
This sequence comes from Erebia ligea, assembly GCA_917051295.2. Lineage (NCBI taxonomy): Eukaryota > Metazoa > Arthropoda > Insecta > Lepidoptera > Nymphalidae > Erebia > Erebia ligea. The sequence goes on from OU785246.1 coordinate 1,252,171, forward strand.
GGAAAATAAGGTGAGGGATATTAACATCACACCTAATAAGTATTAAGTATTATTAAATTCAAAGTAATCTATACTTCTATACTAATACTAGCTGATGCCCGCGACTCCGTCCGCGTGGGGGTTTGAAATATAGATAGTAGCCGATTCTCAGACCTACTGAATACGATTATAAAAATTGGTAAAAATCGGTAAAGCCGTTTCGGAGGAGTACGGTAACAAACATTGTGATTTGTGACATGGAAATTTTATATATTAGAAGATTATACATGCGAAAGTATGGATGGATGGATTTTACTCAATCACGCCAAAACGGCTGAATGGATATGAATGAAATTTGGCACAGAGATAGATATTAGTCTGGCATAATAGCACAGTCTACTTTTTACCCCGGAAAATTAAAGAGTTCCCGCAGGAACCAAAAAACCTCAACCAACGCGGACGAAGTCGCGAGCATCAGCTAGTAAATTAATATTTAAGATTATTTGGAGCTAAAACAAGACCTCAGAAGGAAGGCAGCATGCGTGTATCAACACTGACAATCTGTTAAATGCACATCGCATGGGTTTCATCATCAGTCTCATAATCTCTTAATTTTCCCTGGTCTGGCCTAGAGGCTTCGGCCGTGGCTAGTTACCACCCTATTCCGGCAAAGATGTGCTGCCAAGCGAATTAGCGTTCCAGTACGATGCCGTTTAGAAACAGACTAGGGATATGGATTTAATATAACTGCCATACCCCTAACAGGTTAGCCCGCTTCCATTTTAAACTGCATCAGTTTTTGCATTTTTTTTATCCTCTACAAGTAAGCCCTTGACTGCAATCTCACCTGATGGTAAGTGATGATGCATCTTTTGACCCTATTTCGGTTACGACGGGCAATGACGAGTACAGTATTAGGAGCCAGGGTAGGCATTGGATAGGTACCTATTTTCAGGAAGGATGCGATAAAAAGTATTGAACTTAGGCCGCTACCATCTTAGCTGCATCATCACTTACCATCAGGTGAGATCGCAGTCAAGGGCTAACTTGTAGTGGAAAAAAGAAGATGACAACACATACCTTCTGGGCCTCCCTCCATTCCTCCTCTTTAGCCTTCAACCTCCTCAGTACTACAGGCACGGCCACCACTGGGTTCTTCTTGAGACCGGCTATGATGTCCACCGCCTGTCAAAAATAATTGACATTTGAACATTTTGACAATACGAAACAATTTTGACAGGCACCACTATCACATTTAACTCTACATACAAAAATAAATAAAAGCAAACTACTAATAATTTAATAAAGATCCCTGTCGAGCTAATTCAAATGTTTTTTCAATTAAATAACAGTATATCACTACCGCCCGCGGCTTCACTTCCTAATTATTAAAAATTATTATATCAAATTAATATTTTTAGTGATTCATATTCATATTCATATTCATTTATTTATTTCGATTTTGGCTTGTATAAAGCTCTTACGAATGTCATATAAAATTACAATTAACTCAAATATGATAACAAAATTACAAACAAACAAACAATAAAAAAAAAACATGAGACAAGATCAAAAAATTATAAAAATTAAACTTTTAAACGAGATCAAAATATCAATTTACAAAATATCATAAAATAAATAAATTAATAAATTCATGAGAAACAATCGTCAATTTGTGTATAAAATATCTATTTACATAATTTTTTTTTTTTTACATAATTTTTAATAGTTTGTTTGATTTAGTTTTGATTATTAAATAGTCCTCCCAAAAGTCGTAATATCCACGTCCCCTGTTAGTTTTATGTTTGAAAACCATTTTAAATTGTCAATTGAAGTAAAAAATGCGTCGAATTTTGCCGACCTGAAAGTTCAGTATTTTATCGAACATCCCATACTAAGCGTGCGTTTTGATGTTTGGAAAAGGTTGCTGATTTGACTTGTTCTAACAACTATCTAACTCCCTTGGGGGTGGAATTATCAAAAATCCTAAACTCATCTCTTTAATTCAAAATTCAAAATTCAAAAGTTTTTTATTCAAATAGACTTTTTACAACTGCTTATGAATAGTCGAATGAATCTACCACTGGTTCGGAATGCCATTCCTACCGAGAAGAACCAGCAAGAAACTCGGCGGTTGCTCTTTTGAAAAAAAAAAAAAATTACAATTTCATTAATTTGTGATTACATACGTAACCGCTGTCCTTAGCATTGCTGGAGCGATTCAATTCCATGCTCCTTTGTCATTTACGTTATCTTCAACAGTATAATAAGCTTTTTTAATAATTAATTTACGAACCAAGTACCTGATATAATATATTAAGTAGGACAGACCCTAAGGAATACAACGCGAAATAGGAAATTATAGGAAGCCATGCTTGCAAAAATATAATAATTTTACTAATCAATAAAATATTCTTCTACTGTATAAAACTAAATATTCTACGACTACAGCATGCACAACTGTAGTATGGTGTTTGTATATCAATGTATTCTACAACGGTATCAGTGTATTCTAGAACAGTTTAAGTGTATCCTAGCACAATATCGGTGTGTTTTAGCACAATAGCCACTGTATGTCTGTGTCAGTCTATTGTTTTTATTACATAGTTTTTAGCATAATTTTGATGTAATCTAGCGTAATTTTGAAATAGAATTAATGTATTTATTCGTGAGAATTTTGCATGTTGGTGTTTTTGAGTGGATGTAGTGTAAGCACGGTATCTATGTACTCTTACATAGTATCAGTTTAAACTAGCACAGTATCAGTGTATCCTAGCCCAGTATCAGTATATCCTATCACAGTATCCGTGTGTATCCTATCACAGTATCAGTGTATCCTGTGTGGTGCGCATGCCTAGAGCGCGGGGTGCCGTACCACCTTGTCGCCGTAGATGCGGCGCAGCGCCCTCTGGTGGATAGTCGGCGAGTGGCCGCCGAGACACTCGTCGAGCCGATACTTGGCCGCGTCCTCGGCTGTCATCCGCGACAGCTTCTTCTGGACGCCCTCTAACACGCGTATGGTCGCTGCGTTGGTTTCTATAACCACGTCCAGCTAGAAGAAAAGCGCTAGTTTATTATTTTTCAATAAAGTCACTGTTCCAATAGTCCCAAAGCAAAATTTAACTATAAAGCAGATTTTTTTTTATTAAACTTGGGAGGTCAAGAATAAGTACAGTAGCGTAACATAGTACCTCACAGTTTTTGGTTTCCGATGTCGTGCAAAAGGGTTTTGTAATAATAACTGATCAAATTTGGTATGTGTCATCTTAATTTTACAATGCATTTATTACATTTTTGGCTGGCTTGGGCTTTTTTTAGTAGGCTACAACTTATTATTGATTTCTATAGTTCTACTGAAGTACATACCTCAAATCGTTCATCTTCACATCGATAGATATACTCTTCGTATTGAGTCTTCCGTGACGTCACAAAGGTTGAATCCTCACTCCAAGTGGGTATTGAGACCCAAGTGTCGTTCAGAACCTGCATAATTGTATATTTATTAATAAATTGAAAGTAATAAATCTATATTTAAGAATATGCTTTATATCTAAGAAGACAAGACCTCAGAAGGAAGGCAGCATGCGTGTATCAACACTGACAATCTGTTATATGCACATCGCATGGGTTTCATCACCAGTCACTCAAAAAATATTTCTCAAACACCGTATAACATCATACATTTTGACAGAATACCTATACAATATCTATGAAAACATCAAAATGCGTAGGTTGAACGATACTCGGAGAAATCGGCCCTTAGTATTAGGTTTTTCTGATAATAAATTCTCATACAGTAACTGCCTGCAGGGATAGCATGGGCCGGAGATAAAAATTTTATCCCCCGATTTTATCCACTGACAAGAGATAAAATTAACTTATCCACTTCTCAGAGCACGGCAACAGGGGAGAGGAGAAGTTTATCCCCATTTGACATTTCACGGGGACTCGGGGGACTATTTATCCACAGTTATTTAGCGTTTTTATTTATTTATTTAGGAATAAAAATTTTATCCTTTCGTCGGGGAGAAAATTGTCTCGGCCCATGCTAGGGGGGCTGGAGTTGGGTTAGCGCTATTTCATCCTCTTGACATGGAAAAAACATAAGTCATCGGTCCTGCATCTGATCTTTTTCCGCTCGTGTTGGATTTTGTGTCTCATCGGGCTATATAAGAGAATATAGTATAATATAGTGCACACTTGTGCAATATATTTTCCGCGCAGATGGCTAATCTGTTCTTCGGTCTGGAGGACATTATTTATTTATTATAATATTAAGTCTATCTTTTGCCAGCGACTTGTCCGCGTATTCTATACAAATTTCAAACGCCTATTTTACCCCCTTAGCGGTTGAATTTTTAAAAATTCTGTTTTAGCTGATGTCTAGGTCACAATAGCTATCTGCATGCCAAATTTCAGCCCAATTCGTCCAGTGGTTTGAGCTGTGGTTCGATATATCAGTCAGTCAGTCAGTCACCTTTTCATTTTTATATATTTAGATCAATGACCTCAATTTACATAGACGAGCCCTGTCAAACAAAAAATGTGGGCGTATTTTACTAACGCAATCTAGTCTGAAAAGCGGGACAACGCTATGGCGGGGACAAGGACAGACTTATACAGGTGTGGAGCACGCTCCACAGGTCGGACGCCCAATTTTTTTCTATGAAAGGGCCCATCTAGTACCTACATATATTATATATCGATGATTTAGATGTATACCTCCTTGCATAGCGGCGTTCGTCCGGAGCATCTTCTCGCGGCGGCTTCGCGAGGCAAAGCGCAGTATGAGGTGCCCAAGCGCTTGCATGTTGTCAAATCTGTATCAACAAACGGAAACATATAAATATAGATTTCTTTTTAAACAACCAATAAAAATAAAGAGTCTGTAGGAAATTCATATCCTATCAACATGACGGAGGAAAAATAACAAGTCAAACTCAGGTCAGGTTCTGGAATGGCGACCTCACACTGGAGGCGCAGTGTTGGCAGACACCTCACTAGGTGGACGGACAATATCAAGCTAATCACAGAAAAACGCTAGTTTCATGCGGCGAAAGACCGCTAAGAGGGTGGAAGACCCCTACACAAGACCTAGGTCCAGCAGTGGGCACCCCTGCCGTCCCCGGACGCGTCTACTAGAGCTCTGCGAGCTTATAATAAATAAATAAATAAAGTTTATGTTTGATATTTAAACGGAAAGTGTAAGGGTACATCATACTAATATTATAAATGCGAAAATATGTTTGTTTTTCTTTCAATTTCTTCGCAATAGACATTTTTTTTTCATAGATCATATTGTTGAGGACCTAGAGAGTGACATAGTCTACTTTTTATCCCGGAAAATTCAGTAGTTCCCTTGGGAATTAAAAAAAAACGTATTCCACTAGTTAACAATGTAACACTAAATGTGGGTACACGGTGATTATCTGTCAATATAGTCAGTTCGCATCCAAGCCTGGTTTCATTTCGTTTCACTATCCATTACAGTTTCCTCACCTATATCCATGGCGGTGTCGCCGGTCGGGCGGTCGTAGCGCAACTGGGCAGCCATCGGCGGTAAAGGCTCGTACCGCGGCTCGCCCGCGCCGACCGCGCTCGTGCCGGTCCCCAGCCGGGACCGCTCCGTGCTCAGCGGCGGCGCGGGCCCTACTGTAGTGCCGAAACTGTTGTAGCCTGCACACAGAATAATAATACTTGATCTAAATCTATGACATTTCGCTGTCATCGCCGTTGAATGTAGCCGTATACTTCATTACCGCTAAATGTAGCTGTATACTTCATGACTGCTGAATGTAGCTGTTTACGTCATGACTGCTAAATGTAGCCATAGAGGTCACTACCGTTGAATGTAGCTGTATATTTCATTACCTAAATGTAGCCATAAAGGTCACTACCGCTGAATGTAGCTGTATACTTTATGACTGCTGAATGTAGCTGTTTACGTCATGACTGCTAAATGTAGCCATAGAGGTCACTACCGCTGAATGTAGCTGTATACTTTATGACTGCTGAATGTAGCTGTATACGTCATGACTGCTAAATGTAGCCATAGAGGTCACTACCGCTGAATGTAGCTGTATACTTTATGACTGCTGAATGTAGCTGTAGAGGTCACTACCGCTGAATGTAGCTGTATACTTCATTACTGCTGAATGTAGCTGTATACTTCATAATAACTGCTGAATGTAGCTGTATACGTCATGACTGCTGAATGTAGCTAGCTGTATACGTCATGACTGCTGAATGTAGCTAGCTGTATACTTCATAACTGCTGAATGTAGCTGTATACGTCATGATTGCTGAATGTAGCTGTATACTTCATGACCGCTGAATGTAGCTGTATACTTCATGACCGCTGAATGTAGCTGTATACTTTATGACTGCTGAATGTAGCTGTATATGTCATGACCGCTGAATGTAGCTGTATACTTCATGACCGCTGAATGTAGCTGTATACTTCATGACCGCTGAATGTAGCTGTATACTTCATGACCGCTGAATGTAGCTGTATACTTCATGACCGCTGAATGTAGCTGTATACTTCATGACCGCTGAATGTAGCTGTATATGTCATGAACACTGAATGTAGCCGTATACGTCATGACCCTTAAATGTAGGTGTCATGCCTGCTAAATGAAGGTGTATAAGCCTTGTGTCAGGCATAACAGTAACATATAAAAGTTTTGACCACCTACCAGGAAGAGTGTTAGTGGGCGTGTGCGGAGGCGAAACGGGTCCCACGAAGTCTTGTAGCCATTTCTGGAGCTCTGGATGGCGGCAGAGGAACGGTGACGTCACGCAGAGCAGTTCCGACGACGATATGATCTCGTTGGTGAACAGCATCAGGCATCTGGTGAAACCGACAACGAAATTGAATTCACAAGTCAAAAAACAGTGCTATTTTCGTAGGTTCGAGTCCCGGGTCGGGCCATAATTAAGTATTGGGTTTTTCTGACTAGAAATTCTTAGTACTAGCCCGGAGTAAGGAAGTTGGCGGAGTTTCACCCCCGTGCCTCGGAGAGCACGTTAAGCTGTCGGTCCAACATGATAACAGTCGTTAAAACCGCATTGGAGCATCGTGGTGGGTCTAAGCTGTAATTCCCTCTCTCCTATGCGAGTGGAGGCCAGTGCCTAGCAGTGGGACGTTAATGGGCTGTGGTGGTGAAAGGCAATAAATAATGGGGGGAGGGACTCTCTCTCACCTTAAAAAGTTGTCGTAAACGTGTTGTGGGCGCAGCTCCTTGCGCGCCTTGTCAAAGAACTTGTAGTCGTGCGCGGTGGCGAGCTTGGCCGCGTCCGCGTATGATACGTCGCGCAGCGCGGACGGCGGCGCGGGGGCGGGGGCGGGCGCGGGCGGCGGCGCCACCGACGTGCGGAGCTTCTTAGAGGGCGGCGCTCCCGGGGCTGCGGGTAAAGCGCTCTTGTTAACATTCATGTACAACAACAGTACTACAACGTCCTTACTACTTTACCTTATTTTTTAATGGTCACTAAAAGATATTTCCACAATTTATAATTCCACAGCCTTTTAAGCTTGCCTTTACACAAGTTTAAAAAGTCCATTAAAAGTATGCTTCTGAAAAAAGCTTATTATACTGTTGAAGACTACGTAAATGACAAAGGAGCATGGATTTGACTCGCTCCAGCAATGCTAAGGAGTTAAGGACAGTTACTTATGTATTTTAACATTTAAACTATCGTGAGTGATATTCATTATAACTATACATAATATCCGGATAAACTCACGTGTTCTGTCGGAAAAATGCCCGACTAGTTTCCACATTTTCCATTTCCATTTCATTTTCCCACAGAATTTTCCATTTTTCCGACAGAACACGTGAGTTTATCCGGATATTATGTATAGTTACTTAAGTAATTACAAATTAATGAAATTGTAATTTTTTTTTTTCAAAAGAGCAACCGCCGAGTTTCTTGCTGGTTCTTCTCGGTAGGAACGATATTCCGAACCAGTGGTAGATTCATTCGACTATTCATAAGCACTTGTAAAAAGTCTATTTGAATAAAAAAACTTTTGAATTTTGAATTTTAATGAACAAGACTCACCGATCTGCGTAGAGGATCCGAAACTTGGTGATCTCTTCAGATGGTGATGCTGCGGTGGTTGTACACTGGTGCTGGTGTGTTTGGACACTTGCTGTTGAAAAAATTAATTCTTTTAATTATTTAATTCTTTCTTCTTAAAGATTGAAAGCTAAATCGACTCCACCACACTTAACAGTCCATATCTTGAAAACTACTGCACCAATTTTGATGAAACTTGCACTGTTCCCTTTTTTTTTTTATCCACTTCAAGTTAGCTCTTGACTGCAATCTCACCTGTTGGTAAGTGATGATGCAGTCTAAGATGGCAGCGGGCTAACCTGTTAGGGGCATGGCATTTATATTAGACCCATACCCCTATTCGGTTTCTACACGGCATCGTACCGGAACGCTAAATCGCTTGGCGGCACGTCTGTCGGTAGGGTGGGAACTAGCCACGGCCGAAGCCGAACCAGGCAAAGTTAATCCCTAAGTTGAAGTTAATGTAAGCCAATAAAAAAAGAATCGTCGCAATTCGATCAATAGTTTCGGAGAAATCTGCGGCCAAAGATACATACATACAACCATCTACAAGGTTATAATAGCTCATGTGGGAAAATCGGGCGGTCACGAAAACAGAAGACCCCGGTTCGAGTCCAGATGTCTCCAGTCCGATTTTTTTGTTTTTGTATTTTATTGTTTTGTTTTTTATCGTGATTTTTTAGGGTTCCATACCCAAAGGGTAAAAACGGGACCCTATTACTAAGACTCCGCTGTCTGTCTGTCTCCAGGCTGTATCTCATAAACCGTGATAGCTAGAAAGCTGAAATTTTCACAAATGATGTATTTCCGTTGCCGTTATAACAACAAATACTAAAAATTAAAAAAATATATATATTAAGGGGGGTCCCCATACAATAAACGTGTTTTTTTCGTATTTTTTTGCTCAATATTAAAAACGGTAACAGGTAGACGGTTCAAATTTTCACAGAATATTAACTTGTATATTACCTTTCAAAATAAATAATTAAATATCAATAAAGTAAATATTAAAGGGGGGCTCCCATACAACAAACGTAATTTTTATTTTTAATACGTCATAAATCGTAAAACTTACTACAGGTTTGTACGGAACCCTCGGTGCGCGAGTCCGACTCGCACTTGGCCGGTTTTTATTTAAATATCATATTCATATTTTTATCGGTATTTAATTCGTATTTAAACATAATTTCCAAAAAAAACATGATTAACCAAAAAAAAATACAGTCATCCAGGTACTAGATTATAATATGTGAATGTTTTGCAGTTACAATAAATAATACTGCATACATACGTGTCGAATTGATAACCTCCTTTTTCCTAAGTCGGTCAAAAATAGATACTAGTGCTGTAAATTTAATTTACAAGCCATGTTAATGCAATTTTTGAGCAACGGAATTAAAAGATAATTATTATTTAATAATCATTATTATTGAGTTTAATTCGCGCCATCTTGAATGACAGCTTGAAAACGTATGACTCGGTCATAGATAGTATAGGTCAGTCATAGAAGCCGTAAGGCCAGTAAGTTAAAAAAAAATATCATACAGTTTGCCGCGGAAATTAAATGATTGCATAATGGATAGAAATATTAAATAGGAAGATTAAATAACGTTTTTTTGGAAATGTATAATTTTGAATTGAAACACTTGCCTTACATGCAACAAATTGTCTACACGACTGTGACGACGCTACGACGGGGACAAAGACAGGCTTATGACAGGCTTATGACAGGCTTATGACAGGTGCGGAACGTGCTCTGTAAGTCGGACGCCTAACTGTCTATGAAAGGGTCCATCTAGTGCCTACATAATTACATATATACGAGTATATCGATGGGGTTTTTTTTATTTATTGGGGACGATTAACAATTACACATTAAATCTAATCATCAAAACTAATATAAAATATTAACAAATGTGTAATCCACCACACCATCCACGGGTTAACAATTTAAAATTTTAAAAAATGAAGGCGACACAATGTACATGAATTAAATTAATCTGAGTTATTTAGATATGCTAAAATATTACACCAAAAGTTAAATTTACTATTAACAATAAAAAAAAAAAAAAAAGAGTATTAAACGGTTGTAACGTTACCTGCGCATGATGGTGTATGGGGTGCGGCGCGGGCGTGGAGTGCGCCGCGTGGGTGACCAGCGGCACGTGCGGGGGCGAAGCGCTGGGGAAGCGCTCCACTTCGCTCTCTCTCTCCGGGCGAGCCTGTATGACGATAATAGTTTTAACGGACGACTTTCTTCCTGGTTCTTCTCGGAAGGAACGGCATTCCGAACCAGTGGTAAATTCATTCGACTATTCATAAAGCACTTGTAAAAAGTCTATTTGAATAAAAGAACTTTTGAATTTTGTTTTTTTTTTTTTTTTAATTTTAAATACCTGCGGGGGCGGAGACCTAGTATGCGGCATGTGAACGGGCTTGGTGACCGCTTTGGCGTCGGGCAGAAATTGGCCAAACTCCGCCAACAAGTCATCCTGATTCTCGAATAACTTCGCCACCTAGGGAACAACACGTAAAAATTAAAATACCATCGTTTTTGACAATGTGGTCATTTCTGTTATGCTTAATCTCCATGCTTTAAAGTCCAGTAGTACACAGTTGTAGTCGTTTCCAAACTTAAACTTTCGAAATTCATTGTGGAGGACATCATATATATTTCACACAATATTAAAATGTAATTATGGAATGGATATGGATTTTAATGGATTATTATGGATATGGAATTTGACATATTTACTAATTAAGTATTATTATCATATTATCATTTACTAGCTGATGCCCGCGAGTTCATCCGCGTGGAAATTTTTTTTTTAAATTCCCACGGGAACTCCTCAATTTTCCGGGATAAAAAGTAGCCTATGTCACTCAGATTTCATTTCATTTTTTAAACGTAGTTTGTAAACCAAGTTTCATGGATATAACTTGAGAAATGACGAAGTTTCATAGAAACTTTCAACCCCTATTTCACCCTCTTAGGGGTGGAATTTTCAAAAATCCTTTCTTAGCGGATGCCTACGTTATAATAGCTATCTGAGTGCAAAATTTCAGCCCGATCCGACCAGTGGTTAGAGCTGTGCGTTGATAGATCAGTCAGTCAGTCAGTCAGTCAGTCAGTCACCTACCTTTGCCTTTTATATATTTAGATTATTTGCTTTCGTTTTTAACTGTAATTTTGTATGACCTATTAATTTAATTTACTAGTTTTCTCTCTTAACTTTAATACAATTTTGATGATTTATACCAAATATTCATACACCATTAATTGGTAGAATGTATAAGGCTCACAAACTGTAATCATGTCAACTGTATATCACCTACATTGTCATGAATAAAGTATTATTTATTTATTTATGCCTCAAGTTATAATCTCAGAACGATCAGCAGCTTTAAGAGGCCGTATACTCGCCATCGGTCAATTTTGGAATCTGTAGGTATACCGCACAGTAGACCGTTAGGCTGCACTCATACATAGACGACATAGGCCAGTAAAGATACTTTGATACTTTGCGTAGTCAAGTTCGTACGTACGTGCGGTCGTACGATCTGCAGTACCATTTTACACGTGAATTTGATCAGACTTTGATAATATTTTTTGGTCATATAGGTATTTTATAGAACTTTATTTTTACACAATTTGTGTTATATAAATACTAAACATTCATGGTAAATTTTATTTTATCAGTAATTTCGTCAAACTTTTAAGAAATACAGGTTATTGTGACGCGTAAATTTTGATAAATCGTGCACATTGATTTGATTTTTTTATTAACTAATTTTGTATAGAACGTATAAAAACGAATTGCAACAGTCCAATTTTAAGAGCGTGTTTATCATATTAGTATTTTTTATAAGTCATTTATTATAATTTTTCGTGGATTTATATGGGTGAAAAGTGTGACCCAAAAGTGCAAAAATGGTAAACGTATTCTGCAAGAATGAGAATTTCACTATTATATTTCAATAAAATTAAATTTTTATTTGCAACAGTCTACTAAGGAGGGATTAATCTTTAATGTTTTAATTTTTTTTTTGTTATAATACTAATATCTCATGCACAAAGCTCATCAAAAGTTCTTAAAATGTCGGTTTACTGGTTTACGGACTGTTAAGCACAAATTTTCAAAGTCGGTTTACGGACGATAGTTTTACGTGATATCTAGAAGTTCTCTCTAAGCTCGCGTGGCGGCGTTCCAGTAGCAGAACTATTCGAACTGCTAGCTCTGACGTCACGCGAGAAGACATATAAAAGTGTCGCACGCCAACGCTTGTGCCGATCGTGCCTCTCTATCGCTTGTTCCGCGCTCTCACTTGCACGCTCAGGCTCAGGCGGAACGTGACACTTATTCGTGCGTGCAGCCGGTGTTCATCGATCTATAAGACGTTATCAAGTCAAAAAAACTATATTTCTGAAAAAGAAAGCTATTAATGTGGACGAAGTGACCACTTACCTGCGAGTAGACCTCCTGTTCGGTCTGCTGCTTGGCTTGCGGCTCCTTCACGTCGCGATGGCCGCGCTGGTACGCGTGGAGGATTTCCAGGAATCTCTTGTATTTGTCCGGTTGACGAGAAAAACGGGACTGTTTGGAGAAAATATAGATAAGTATAATATACTTGAAGTATTTTTTTCTACCAGGGAACCAAGAGCTGGCGGCTACGTTGACTAGACAAATAAACTCCTATTTTACCCCCTTTCTTAGCGGATGCCTACGTCATAATACCTATCTGCATGCAAAATTTTGGCCCAAACCATCTAGTGATTTGAGCTGTGCGTTGCGATAAATCAGTCAGGCACCTTTGTCATTTATATGTCTACTAGAAGTATTTTAATACACTTTAGCTTAAAATATATTATAATATTATGCATGTAAACAAATCTTGGTATCAGTGGTAGATTCATTCGACGATTCGAAAGCACTTGTAAAAGTTTCATACTAATATTATAAATGCGAAAGTGTTTGTTTGTTGGTTTGTCCTTCAATCACGCCGCAACGGAGCAACGGATCGACGTGATTTTTGGCATGGGTATAGTAGAGAGAGGACCAGGAGAGTGACATAGGCTACTTTTTATCCCGGAAAATTGAGGAGTTCCCGCGGGAATAAAAAAAACTAAAAGTCGCGGGCATCAGCTAGTCAAATGTAAAAATATTATAAATGCGACAGTTTGGATAGATGTATGGATGGACGTTTGTTACCTACTCAAACAAATAATTAAATAAAAAAAATTAAAAAAAATCACGCCCCTTGATTGATTGATTGATGATTAATTTTGATTTGATTGAACCGCTAGGGTGTGGAACACCCTCCCAGCGCACGTGTTTCCTGCCACTTATAACTTAAGTACCTTCAAGGCAAGAGTGAATAGGCATCTTCTAGGCAAGCGCGTTCCAACCTAGACCTCATCATTGCTTTGCACTAAGCATCATTGTCGTCAAGCGCAAGCCTACCAATAAAAAAAATAAAAAAAAATTAATTTTGATTTAATAAATAAAGATGCCAATAAAGATTTTTCTATTCTATTCTATGATGTGGTCTAAGATCCGGTAGCTGGAACCCTACCTATCTAATCTGTTTAAATAAATAAATAAATTAATGTGAAGCTTTTACACGGCTAACAAAGGAGAAATACAAAAATGAAAAATTATAACTACAAGATAATTACTAACTAACACTAATTGTTTCTACACATCGTACCGGAACGCGGAAACGCTTGGTGTTTGCTGTAAAATTACCTTAATCTTGTTGACATATTCGATGGCGTGGTTAAACTCCACGGGCTGTCCCGCCGCCGCCGTGTGACCACCACCAGTGCTGGGCACGCTGCCTGATGACAACAAAGAGAATTTTTTGCGGTGGTCAACTTCGTCCTCATGGATTAAGTTTTTTTTTTTTGAAAATTCCTGTGGGAACTTTTCGATTTTCCAGGTTAGAGTAAAGAGTTATGATCTTCGTCGGAATGTAGCAAAAGTTTGAATGGATGGATGGATGCTTGATACTAATATTATAAAAAATGCAAAAGTGTGTCTGTTTGTCTGATACGCTTTCACGGCCCATCTATTCAACCGATTTGATGATATTTGGGTATTGAGATACGTTGCATCCCAGGGAAGGACAGACTACTTTTTATCCCGGAAAATTGAAGTGTCTCCGCGGATAAAAAGTAGTAGAAAAACAATTTAACCAGGCCGACGAAGTCGTAGGCATCAGCTAGTAAGTAAGTGGATTGGACGAATATCGATTGGTGATATCGGCCATATTCGCCCTTACCCCTCTAGCCACGAACTGGGCAGTTTCGCCATTAATTATGATACATATTGTATTGTCATAGTGATCGACTTTTTCATACACTACTGTCAATAATTGGTCAGAAAAATGACAAGGCACACTCCTCCTCACCCTGCAAAAGTTAGTCGAACGTGATTTCATACATTGTTGGGTTTTTCTAAATAGAAATTCTCAGTACTAGCCCGGAGTTAGGAAGTTGGTGGTGTTTCACCCCCGTGCCTCGGAGAGCACGTTAAGCCGTCTGTCCCGGTTATTATCACTAACATGATAATAGTCGTCAAAGCCCACCAACCCGCATTGGAGCAGCGTGGTGGGTGTAAGCTCAAATTCCCTCTCTCCTATGCGAGTGGAGGCCTGTGCCCAGCAGTGGGACGTTAGTGGGCTGTAGTGGTGGTGGTGGAGGTGGATAGAGGTCTTACCAGGTTGATGGTGTATAGCTGCCGCTTCGATCTGCTGATGGGCTTGAGATATATGATGAAGGGTATTGTTTGGCGGCGCGTTCACCGACAGATTGTGCACTATCGCCGTACTGACCGACCTGCGAATTACATTGCTATTAGATATTTTGTTACTAAAGAGTTATATAAATAGTTAGTACAAAAGTTATTCAGAACTCATATAGAGCAGCCGCAAGTTTTTATCACTTACAATCAATCGGTAATTAATTTCATCATGTTAATAGTTTTTGATGACGCATAATAGACTGACAAACCAATGCGCGGTGGAATAAGCCCAAAGGTCTGTACTACAAAATACAAATCATTGCTAAACTTGGATAAGCAGATTGCCTGGAAGAAATCGCTATGTAGCGATAAGGCCGCCAAATTGTATACTTACTTTGTTATTAGCTAAGTTTTCTATTGTATAATTTCCTTTGTGGTGTACAATAAAAGTATATTCATTCATTCATTCATTATATTGCAATTAGATGTTTTGTTACTAAAGTGTTATATAGATAGTTAATACAAAAGTTATTCAGAACTCTTATAGAGCAGGCGCAAGTTTTTATCACTTACAATCAATCAGTAATTAATTTCATCATGCTTACACAGTTTACATATAAGAATATCTTCGGATGATAGAACATTGACTGACAAACCAATTGAGGTGGCATAGAACCGAAAATGTCAAGTCATTTTTCTCCAATCATGTTGGAGAATTATGAGCAGGGAATAGTAAAACGATTTCATTGAATTTGACCAACTGAGTTGAATTATTTCAACTCAGTTGATTACTAATTTATTAATGGGATTAAATATAACCACCAAAAAAACTTTTAGACCACAAGCTTTCTTACCAAAATAATATATTTAAAGACCCTACCTACCTAGACCTATTATTAAGCCTATTAATTAGATTATAGATAGATATTATGTAGTAAATGTTCACCAAATCTTGTTTGACAAATGACTATTTGAGAAAACCTAAAGTTAGGTTAGTAAACATTAATTTACCCGGCCGCAGGCCCCCATTTGTACCCAATAAGAGAGTGTCCCTCCCTGCTGGTGAAACGTGGTAGTTTTAGACTAACCTCCCCCCCCCCCCCCCCCTCTACCAAAAACACGCGTATTTTTTTAATTCAATCCCCTCCCCCTTCCGAGCTTCAGGTGATTAATCCCTGTAATAATAACTATTATGATTGTAATTGAGTATGCATGACTTATTTATTTATTTTTAAATACAGCACCATCCCGCGCTCCGGTTTATTTATCCTTTCACCAAAGGTGGTCTGAGAGATTGCTTTAGCAGTAAGACCGCCTTTGCACGTTTCTATATAGTATTTTAACTGTATACTGTATATTTTGTGTGTGCAATAAAGATATCTAAATAAATAATTAAATAATAAATGATTATGATCGTTGATCAGTAAAGGCAGGTGTACACTCACGGCGGCACCGGCAGCAGATGCACGAGCTGCGACTGCGGCGGCGGATGGTGCACGCCCATCATGACGCCGCCCGCGCCCACGCCGCCCATGCCGCCCATGCCGCCCACGCCGGCCGCGCTCGTGGGCGACGGCATGGACACTGACACCTGAATGGAATGACGTTTATGATGACAAGTGTGAAATTTTTGGATCTAGAAGTAGGTAGTAGTGCGGTTTATACTAAAAACAAGCAGTAGGTATGTATTAATAAAAAAACTGTAACCAAACTATGGTAAAAATTTCAGAGACCCCCACTTTTTAAAAGCTTTTATTTAACTTGCAATGTATGTAATACTAGCTGATGCCCGCGACTTCGTCCGCGTGGTTTAAGTTTTTTGTTTCCCGCGGGAACTCCTTAATTTTCCGGGATAAAAAATTGCCTATGTCACTCTCCAGATCCTCAACTATACCCATGCCAAAAATCACGTCAATCCGTTGCTCCGTTGCGGCGTGATTGAAGGACAAACCAACAAACAAACACACTTTCGCATTTATAATATTAGTTTAGTATGATGTATGTATTGTTCGGGTGGAATCTTGCAACTCAATTTTATAGCAGATATTATCTTCAACCGATTGACCTAAAATGTTGTATACCACGTTTAGTTTGGATGACAATGCATGGTTAGCTGTGTGACGTCATTCTAAATCCAACATGGCGGAACATCCACGATGGCCGACTAGTTATTTTTAATGCACTCCTACAATATGGGTATCAAATGGTTGCTGAGAATAACTCGAAAAATAAAGTGACGTCACTCTAAATCCAATATGGCGGACTAAGTTTTTTTCCTATAAAATGGGTATCAAATGAAAGGACTTGCTGAGAATACGACTGCTGACTGCAGACTGCTATAATAAATAAATTAAAAGTAAAAAAACTTTTTTAAAAACAAGCTTTTATTTAATTGCGCTAAAAACGAAAAAGAATAAAATAAACTTTTCCTTCAAAACTTTTACTATACTATCAATTTATAACGTCATTACACAATTTATACGATATTTATAAATGCTTGTCGCGAGATTTACCTGTGTAGATAAACAAGTAAATTAAATAACTTGATCTAATTGATTTTCATTTTTAAAATTTTCAAAGTACTCGTAAGTAAATACGATCACTTAAATCTCTTTAAATAAGATAGGCGAATTGCTGGCTTATTGGGCGGTGAATATCGCAAGCTACACAGATTTGTCTGCTGTGACGGATTATAGCGAATTAATTTTCTAGTAATTTACTAGTAATCATATCATACTTCATACTAATATTATAAATGCGAAAGTGTGTTTGTTTGTTGGTTTATTGGTTTGTCCTTCAATCACGCCGCAACGGAGCAACGGATTGACGTGATTTTTGGCATGGGTATAGTTGAGGACCTGGAGAGTGACATAGGCTACTCTTTATCCCGGAAAATTAAAGAGTTCCCGCGGGAATTAAAAAGAACTTAAACCACGCGGACGAAGTCGCGGGCATGAGCTAGTAATAAATAATGTTACTCAAAACTTTCAATAGGTACTATTTATTTTTGGAGTTAAAAAAAATCGACTCACCTGTCCATTGCTCTGCACTTCAATCTTGTACCCCGGCGGCAGAAATGTGTTGAACCCGACGATCAGCTCCGGATGGCCCTTGAATAGGTTCGATACCCGGGTGATGACCCCCGGCGTGTCGATCCTGTAACCCACACTGTAGTTCAATGAGGGGTTATGCGTTGCCGTCTGCCGCTTGCGATTGCAACGTTTGTATCAGAACTTTAAATAAAGCAGCCAATTATACTTTTCATTGGTATCGTCAAACGGTAATTAATATCATCATTTAGGAAAAGATCTAACTGGATTTTACATCAAAAAAAATATCAGTCCCAGAAAAAAAAACACAAATTTTATTAAACCTATTCTCTCTTTCATGCCTAGGAAGTATAGGGACTGACAAAAAAAGAGAGCATATAAGCAGTTTTTACTATTACATACCAGCAAGACCAGTACACAAAATTATTGTTTGAAACTCTCAATCTCTACCTAATCTGCAAGGAATTTATAGAATGACCTAGAAATGGTACCACTCCAGGGAACTGACAGCCCAGCATTGGTAAAAATTTGAAACGTACAATTTACAAGCAAGCTAACCAGGGGATTGATGAATCTTAGCCTAACTACCCTAAAATAATCAAGATCCACTTTTAGAACAGCAACTTCATCTTTAAGATGACAATAGGCCTGACAAATCTAGAAACAGTGTAAAACGCCTATGAAACTCACGTTTGACCTTTGAACTCCTTCGTTATGTACTCAAGATGCTACCATACTATGGAATTTCTGTATAACTTCAAAAATTACCTGAAGAAACTACCATGCTAAGGAATTTACTTTTAAATGATCAGGTAACTGACAAATCTAAATACAGTATGTAACTTCTATGAAACTCACGTCTGGCTCTTGAACTCCTTCATAATGTCGAGGAAATCGTTGTAGACTTGCGGCATGGTGTTGAACTTGTATTTGACCTGGTCGAGGTAAGACAGCGCATCTTCCACCTTCAGGCGCTGGAACTGCCCGGGCGGGGGCGCGGGGAGGGGCGCGCCAAGGCCAGGGGACTGACGACCCGGGATGGGCGGCGGCTGGCTTACCATCTGAAACAATGGCGTATATTTGAACTTGCTCGAGCATAACGACAAGACTGAGACTATTTTTATAATAAAAAAATTGAAATCATCAATCGTTATCGTTGTGCGGAGCCTAACCCGCTGTCCTAGTTGAGCGACAGAAGCGACGAAACAACGCGTACCTGGTGGGAGGCTTCGGCCGTGGCTAGTTACCACCCTACCGGCAAAGACGTGCCGCCAAGCGATTTAGCGTTCCGGTACGATGCCGTGTAGAAACCGAATATAACTGCCATGCCCCTAACAGGTTAGCCCGCTACCATCTTACGACTGCATCATCATCGCAGTCAAGGGCTAACTTGTAGTGGATAAAAAAAAACCGAGCGTACTTTTTTTATGACCTACCTTCAGCCTTGGCTGTACGGGCGGCGGTTTGGGTGCGTAGGGCACCGTGTTGCTCTTCAAATAGTTGATGACTGCGGGCGAGCCGGCGCGCGGCGGGCAGCGGCCGAAGCCACCACCGACAGACATCATTGCTGTCGCTCCTGTGACCAAATGTATACAGTTTAAGTCGAGTTATACAAAATAAGTCGAGTTGTACAGTTTAAGTTGAAATATTGGATAGAAGCAGGCCGTTACTTTGCGGAAGTCCATGACAATGAAAAAACTAGAAGTTTAATTCGCTATAATCCGCCACAGAAGGTAAATATATGTGGTACAGTGCGTATCTTGAACTTGCAGCCCGCGATATTCTCCACACCACATAAATCTTCCAAAATACCCTAAACGTACGTTTCACTCCGATACCGGAGCATCTTCAGAAGATGTTAACTCGACAATGCACGATTGTGAAGTGACGATTTTGTCGCAAAAGGTATAAAAGCCAGATCGGAGTTAAACGTACGTGGAGGGTATTTTGGAAGATTTACGAGTATGTGGTGTGGAGAATATCGCGGGCCGCAAGTTCAAGATACGCACTGTACCACATAGATTTACATTCTGTGGCGGATTATAGCGAATTAAATCTATCTCTAGTTCTAGTAGTTAGCGATCTAGATTTTCATTCAGTTTAAGTTGAGTTATACAAAATAAGTAGAGATATACAGTTTAAGTTGAGTTATACATAATAAGTCGAGTTAAATAGTTCAAGTTAAGCTGTTTAGATAGATAGATAAATTCTTTATTGCTACACAAACAAAGATATAAAGTAAACAAGTACAGAAAAAAAAGTGCGCAAGGGCCGGAATTATCATTATAAGTGGTCTCCTCCAAACAAACCATCCATTATGAATCTTAGGAAGTGGGATAGTGTAAGGTTTAGTTATACAGTTTAAGGTGAAATATACAGTTGAAGACATTGCTATTATTATAAAATGACAGAGGTAGGACACAAATAACATAAACAAAGATAAATTTATTGCTATAATTTACAATTTTTCATCACCATCAAAAAGTGCTAAACAGCCATAGATGGGCCCTGGTTTGGTCAATCTCGATCGAAGGCGGCCAGAAGTAACCTCCTTCTATTAGTCCATTCATTTTAGATTTTTTCGCGGCAAAATTTATAATTTTTTGAAACCACTGTGGTTTTATACCTATGAGTGAGTACATTAAAAAACACAACTCTCCCCCCCCCTCCGGTGGTGGCTTCCCCCCTCCCCGCCTTGAAAAGTGTGCCATTTTGCAGATTTCCTAGATTTTCCAGAAAACTATACAAGCTAGGACAAAACCGTCAAAGAGAACATTGTTCCTTAATAAATTACCTACAAATAAGTTCATAACATTTATTATGATAGGAGTTATAGTTTACAAGCTATGGTGCGTTAAAGTTGACTAAAAATCGCAGCTCAGTAAAATAAGCCAATTTTCAACATTTTATATGTATTCTGTAATCTCTAGAAAACTATTAGAGTTAGGCAAAAACTGTCAGGAGTAAAAATAAACACCATTTAATGACCTATAAAAACATATTTAGTTCATAAAGATAGGACTAATAATTTCGCATATATATCCACGTATTGTATACGAAGAAAAATAAAAAATTGTTAGAATCCTGTGTTATTTGCAATTTGCACAAAAACTATTAGAGCTAGGAAAAATCCTTCGAAGAGCAATTAATTTCATTAAATTACCTACAAAAAAATGTTAAGGTTTAGTTAGATAGGACCAATAGTTCGAAAAATATGACTACCTTTATTCCATGAAATTTTTTTTTTTTCAAAAACCATGTATATATTTTTTAATTTTCACAGAAACTATTAGAACTAGGAAAAAAAAATCATAAGCAAAAATGAACTTCATTAAATTACCTCCAAAATAGTTTTTAGTTTATTTTGACAGAACTAATAGTTTCGGAAATATGGCTGTCTAACTTGCATAAAAAAAGAAACCCTTGTAAAATCCGTGAATGTTTTTTGTAATTTCAAGAAGAAGTATTAGAGCTAGGAAAAAAGCTGTCAGGACTTAGGACAAAGATAATTAATTTACCTATAAAATAGTGTTTAGTTTATTTTGATAGGACAAATAGTTTTTGAAATATACCTTGCTATTTTGTAAGAACCGGTGGTAGTCATCTTGACTTACATAATAGTATGGAATAAATAGAAATTAAATAACTTTTTTTTTAACGCATCATAGCTTGTAAACTATAACTCCTATCACCATAAATGTTATGAACTTGTTTGTAGGTAATTTATTAAGGAACAATGTTCTCTTTGAAAGTTTTGTCCTAGCTTGTATAGTTTTCTTAAAAATCTAGGAAATCTGCAAAATGGCACACTTTTCAAGGCGGGGAGGGGGGAAGCCACCACCGGAGGGGGGGGGAGAGTTGTGTTTTTTAATGTACTCACTCATAGGTACAAAACAACAGTAGTTTCAAACAATTATTAATTTTGCCGTTTTCCCCATACATTGAAATCTAGAATGAATGGACTATATATCTACTTACAATAGTTACAATTTCTTATAGGAATGACAAGAGAATCATTCAATAACAACTCGGTTATAAGATGAAACTAGCTGATGCCCGCGACTTCGTCCGCGTGGATTTTAGGTCTTATGGAGTCCCGTGGGAACTGGTTTTTTCCCCAGTATAAATGTATATAATATATGAAACTGAATAAATGACCGTCAATCTGACAATATATTTGAAGATCTCTCTACTGTCTGCCATGTCTGTCTATGTCTGTCTATGACTCATTTACTTTTGTATATGGATATGTCTGTCTATGACTCATTTACTTTTGTATATGTAGATTTTTTAACCCAATTTTTTTACTTTTCCGTACAATTTTTCAAACATTTTCTTTCATAAGAACCTTCTCCTTACAATAACAAACACAACAAAAAAAAGAATTAGCGAAATTGGTCCAGCCGTTCACGAGTGATGCTGTGACCAAGGGAAATAGGGATTATTTTTATATATAGATAGAGATCTTCGATTAAAACAGTTTTTTTATGTAAAGAGACCTCAGAAGGAAGGCAGCATGCGTGTATCAACACTAACAATCTGATAAATACACATCGCATGGGTTTCATCACCGGTCTCTTATCTACAATATTTTTAGGTACCTATGTTCTGTTTCATAATAATAAGTTTACGCTTGGCGATGAAAAGCAATGATGAGTCGTCTAGGTTGGAGCGTGCTTGCCTAGAACAAGGACCTAGGAAACTTTTTAAAAACTGTAAAATAGGCTTGCACCAGACTAACCATATCAAAATATAGACCGTTCAATTCACGTACACGCGCCCCACCTTTATTGATTACTAGCGGATACCCGGCAAAAAAAAGGAGATTTAAAAATAATTTTAGGTCTTAAACCATCTTCGCATTAGGTATTGCCTTCTAATGAAACCGGTTTGGGGCACATCGGTTGGATGTTTTCAAAGTCTATAACGGACATGGTAGAAACATTTTTTGTGTTTTTTTTATATATTTGTAATGACGGCGCCATTTTGCATGCAGTATGTATTTATTACGTTTAAAGTATAGTGTAGTATACTTATGTGGTTGAGGTCCAATCTGCCCGCACAAAACGTTTTTGCTCGACGTTTCTGATCCGAACCGCTAGAGTGTGGAACACCCTCCCAGCGCACGTGTTTCCTGCCCCGTATAACTTAGGTACCTTCAAGGCAAGAGTGAATAGGCATCTTCTAGGCAAGCGCGCTCCAACCTAGACCTCATCATTGCTTTGTACTAAGCATGATTGTCGTCAAGCGCAAGCCTATCTAACAATAAAAATAAAAAAATAGTGTGCGCACGAGTAGAATCCAGAGCAAATGTATGGTGACACATACATTTACTCTGCATTCAACTCGCGCGCGAACTGTAGTAATGCTATGGTAAACTTACCCAACATCTGTGGCTGAGCCGACTGCTGGGCTAGGGTATGCATGTTGCTTGATCCTGGCTGCTGGATCTGCGACAAAGAGACGAACATTCAACACACATAATATTCGATATGATTTATTGTAAAAACAATGTTTATTGTATCTGTAAATACTTAAAAAACATAAATAATTAATTATACATAAATAAAATAAACTAAAATCTAAATTAAAAACTTTATTATTAAAATTTTATTTATTGTTATATTTTATTTCATGTTGGACAACTTGTGCCCCTTCAAGACTCTTTACACCAGTTCGGAAAACTGATTCGAAAATGAAATAATTTTTTCGTACCACTTGCTCAAAAAAGTGACATTCTATGCCACAAAAAGCGAACATAACAATAGTCATTTTTAATCTGTTAAAAACAGGGAAAGAAAATTGTACTGAATTTCATTCATCCTCTAGGGGAAGAATGTGATTTAAATTTGGAATACCTAAGTACTTACCGAAATTTATACTAAACTACTTCTGTGTTTACACCATTGAGTTTGTATATAAAGCAACATCTTTTTGAAAAAGGAATACGCATTTATTATGCAGTTATGATTATTAAATAAAATGACGAAAACCGACGAGGCCGTATGAGCTTGATGCCTTTGCTTTTCCGACAAATTAGTCTAGAAATTTGCCGCGTTTTTGTTTTCTTCAAATACATAAACGTTAAGTTTATTTTAATTTATTTTTATAAATAAGTCAATGTTTTAAAAATACGTTACGATGTTAAATCAAAGCGACAGTGACAGTGAATTGTCGGATTCCATCAGTGCAAATGCTGCCGCAATTTTAAATAATTTGCTTCCAACAAAATCCAAGGAAAATTATTTAAAAACTATAAATGTACCAAACAAAAATGTAACTCTCTCTATCAATAATTGGACCAATGTTTCGAATGTTAACAGCTTTTACTTTTAAAATTGTCATTATTTTTAATAAATGCTTATCTCATATTATTATTGTGTTAATTTTTTCGCAAATGGTACGAAAAGTAGAGTATTTTCCTCGGTGATAAAGCTGTCTTAGTCTTGGGTGAACTTAAATCCCTCGCTACACTCAGGACTCGTCTTAAATCCCTCGCTTCGCTCGTGATTTAAGTTTTTAACACCCTCGCTACGCTCGGGAGTAAACCTCGAGTCCTTCGTTACGCTCGCGATTTAAATCGTCACCCGCGACAGAAGACACTGCTTTATCCCCTTGGTTAATAATCTACTAATTTCCACTTATAAGGTTTCCATGTGAAACCTTTTCATAATTAATGTTGAAACTTTTGAGGAAATAAACCACCTTTTGATCCTTGACCTTTTGATTTCGTAAGTTTTTACAAAGTTCATTAGGTTTCAAATATCCGTAGCAAAACATGGAACTGTTACTTTAGTCCAAACCTAATTAAACCTGCTAATTTAAAGTATGCTCTTGAAAAAAGCATATTATAGTGTTGAAGATTATGTAAATAATAGAGCATGGATTTCACTCGCTCCAGCAATGCCAGCAGTTACTTAAGTATCTACACATTGATGTAATTGCAAACTAATTATTTACAACAGAGCAACCACCGAGTTTCTTGCTTGATGTAATTGCAAACTAATTATTTACAACAGAGCAACCACCGAGTTTCTTGCTGGTGCTTCTCGGTAGGAAATAGGAATAGCATTCCGAACCAGTGGTAGATTCACTCGAAGATTCAAAAGCACTTGTCAAAGTCTACCTGAATATAACAGATTTGATTTCTTTTTTAACTCTAGTATGCGTTTTCTGAAACTTACTTGACCAATTTTTCTGTATGTCTGCAACGCATCCACAGCCCATCTTTTCAACGATTTTCGAATTCGGTACAGAGATAGATTGTATTCCGGGGAAGGACTTAGGCTACTTTTTATCCCGGAAAATTAAGGAGTTCCCACAGGATTTTTCAAATACCTTAATCTACGCGGACGAAGTCACCACAGACGTCATGTCTTGATAAATTAACAAATGTATGAACATTTTCGGCACGCCGCAGCTCATATAGACGCAGCGACGCTTCCAATGCTCAGTCGATATGTCCCCCGTACGCAGCCAACACGCTTATATACAAGCGAGCGACGGTATAAGGGGACGCGGGTTCAAATCCCGTAATTATTTTACTACTTACACACAAAACTCTTAATAGACGTTAGAGATGCGTGTTAGGAGATCAGAGAATTGTTCATCAAACGTTTAAGATTTTTGTCAAAGTAAAATAAACCATAACTCATTGAATTAGAGCTCAATTTCGTCTGCCCATTCTTATACGTTTAGGTATGAACGATACTCGAACGTATAAGAATGGATACACGAAATTGAGCTCTAATTTAATGCCGTTATGTATGGTTTATAAACTTTGACGACGAACTTTAACGTTTTGATCGGACATTCTTACATGATTGGTACCCTGGGCCCCAATCATGTAAGAATTGTTCATCAAACGTTAAAGATTTTTGTCAAAGTAAAATAAAACCATATATGCATTGAATTAGAGCTCAATTTCGTCTGCCCATTCTTATACGTTTAGGTATGTACGATACCCTAAACGTATAAGAATGGGCAGACGAAATTAAGCTCTAATTCAATGATGTCATTGTTTATTTTACTTTGACGAAAATCTTTAACGTTTGATAGACAATTCTTACGTAATAGGGGGGCTTAACCACTATAATAGGTTATCGTGATTTAAAATTTTATCACCATGTTATCTTCAATGATGAAATAATAGATGATGATAAAAGATCACCGATATCTTTAATAATGAAAGTAAATAAATTTATGCTGATAAATGATAATCTAGAAACTAGATGCTGTACTTAATAAAAAGTTGCTAAATAATATCAGTTTAGGACGACGCGACCCCAAAAACCTAAATTCATTCGAAGTCGCGGGCATTGGGGCTGATTCTGTATAACACAATCTCTGAACTAAACTAAAATGGCAGCCTTAAATCTAGTTCTGTCCCTTTCCGTAGGGAGTATTATGAAAGGGTTAGCAATATTTGTAATGCTCTAATTTTAGTTTAGTTTAGAGATTGTGCACTACAGAATCAGCCAAAGGAGAACGGTGAAATTGGACCCACATAATTTAAAAATTATGGAAGCATCGTTCAAGTACAAGTTTATATTAATTATAATCACAAGTTGATACGATGTTTATATAAAAAATATTATGGCTCTCAGACATAGGAGTCTAAAGAAATAAATTATTATAATTAAAAAAATAAATCATCTTGCACTAACGGAACGTTATGCGCAATTGACATATACCACCATAGACATTTTGTTGACATGACATCACTTGTCATTATTTTTATAGGGATTTTCCCATAGAAATAGGAAGACTATAGTCGTAATTCCTAATTCCATGGATGTTCCGACACCATAGAATTAGGTAGGTTTTAGGTAGGTCATATCTTTTTTCTCCCACTTTTTTAGACTTAGGTACTTACTATTTGCTTTTTTCTTAGTTTTGTTATGTTCTACAATTATTAATAAGTTTCCATGATTCACGCTATCCCTTTCAGTGGGTCCCAAAATACATGCATTCTCGCCATCCTCCTTTTCTAGTTATATTTAGGTACTCTAAATTAAAGCTCGTAA
Organism: Erebia ligea; assembly: GCA_917051295.2. Lineage (NCBI taxonomy): Eukaryota > Metazoa > Arthropoda > Insecta > Lepidoptera > Nymphalidae > Erebia > Erebia ligea. Next base: position 1,279,054 of record OU785246.1, read on the forward strand.
GTATAGGGATTTATTACCTCAACTTATGAGGTTCCAAATCCGGTTAAAAAAGTGTAGGCATAGCATGCGCAGGCGCAGAGTTCTTTGTTGTGAACTGAATTGAGGTTAGGGAGGGGACCGACCGGTCGCAGACGGATGGACGTGTTGATACAAGTTTGTATGGACTGTAGGAAACCAGTTCATAAAGATCTGGCCCCACTACAGATGCACTACGCGACGCGGCACATATTCTACTTAAATGACTGCATGACTGAGATGCACTGCGACATAATTGTACAAAGAATACTTGCTATGTGCCGCGCCGCGCCTTTACTACAAGTTAGCCCTTGACTACGATATCACCTGATGGTAAGTGATGATGCAGTCTAAGATGGTAGCGGGCTAACCTGTTAGGGGCATGGCAGTTATATAAACTAGGGCTTTCGAATACCGGTTTTTCTCAATACCGGTATTAATACCGGAACGATTTTTTTCAATACCGGGATCCCGGGATCCCGGTATTGGAAAAAATTTAAAATGTGGTAGATGTTTTTTAACTTAAAATTAGTCTTTTCTGAAGCAAACGGCACCATAACAAACAATTTTTTCATAAAAAAATTTTTTCACCAAATTAACTCAAAAAAGTGCATTTTCTGAATAAATTCAGTGAAGAAACGCCGTTTTTTTCACTCAGCGAGATTTTTTTTTGCACGTAACGTTCTGAAACTCCATCACATCATTTTAAATACAATCATATTAATACTTATATTTTTATCAAATAATCAATTTCTTATATCAATCAGAATATCAACTGTAGGTATGATTTTTAAAATAGAACTATTTTCGGATGAATTCTTACGAAATATATATTTTTAACCTCCATTGAATTTTGAACGTTTAATATAAAGTATATTTCTGACGCACTTTCTCAACATACACACAAAATTAAATAAATATGGCTGGAAATTTTAAATAATGAGTGAAATTAGTGTCGATGATTGTAATTTAAACTACTATCATCGTCCTCGTTTCAACCTATAGACATCCACTGCTGGAGGTAGGTCTACTGCATGGATCGCCACAGGGCACGGTCTTGTGCCCCTTGTTTCCAGCGGCTCCCAGCGACATGCTTGAGATCGTCGTTGGGTCGTCCAACACTGCGCTTCCCGGTGTGAGGCCGCCGTTCAAGCACTTTAGGACCCCAACGCCTATCGGTTCTACCAACTATGTGCCCCGCCCATTGCCACTTAAGCTTGGACTCTTCGAGCTATGTCGGTTACTCTGGTTCGCCTACGGATCTCGTCATATCATATCTGATTTGATCACGCAGGGATACTCCAAGCATACCTCTTTCCATCGCCCGCTGAGTGACCTTCTTATCAGGCCCAAAGTTAGCGACCGTTTTTCGGAGCCGTAAGTCATCACTGGCAACAGGCACTGAGGAATTTGGACGAGAAGATGTCGCGGAGTTTCCCTAACGCTGCCCAGCCGAGTTGGATTTGGCGGTTGACCTCTTTCTCGAAATTGGACCTACCTAACTGGACTGTATGTCCTAGGTATTAACAATTCGAGTGCAGAGTTCTCAACTACGAGTAAAACAGTTTGGGGCTGAACGTGTGCATTAGAAATGATCTTTGTCTTGCTCATATTAATTTTTAGGCCCACCTGTTGAGGAACTCTGCTGAGGTCGTTGAGCGTTAAACCACTATAGTAAAATGTATTGTGACTACTAAATGAGTAATAAACGATATTTTTGTAAGAAGTCGATCGAAGTCGAAGAAAACGATAATTTAGTCAAAACACAAATTAATCTAAAATTCAATAGTTATTATTTAAAAGAAAATATATCATAATAAAATATGCATTAGTTATAAATGAGATTTCTGAACGTTTTGAGAGACAATTAAATAGAAATGCCAAGCCACAGGGATTTAAATTCAAACACTAATTTTTCCCTCTGAGTGAACAAAAACGACTTTTCTTCACTGGTTTTAAGCAATAAAGGCGCTCTTTTTGAGCTAATATGCTTAAGATACAAGTTTTAAACTTAGCCGAATAAAAAACAGTGGCATCTAAAAAGAAATAAATGCAATAGTCACTGTTTCGTTTATAGTTTCACCAATACCGGTATCCCGGTATTAGACATTTCAATACCGGTATTGAAAACCGGCGAAAAAAGTCCGGGATCCCGGTATTAGCCAATACCGGGATCCCGGTATTGGAAGCCCTAATATAAACCCATACCCCTATTCGGTTTCTACACGGCATCGTACCGGAACGCCAAATCGCTTGGCGGCACGTCTTTTCCGGTACGGTGGTAACTAGCCACGGCCGAAACCACGGCCACCATACCGGCAAAGACGTGCCGCCAAGCGATTAAAGTGTTCTGGTACGATGGCTTCTCGGTGACTGAACCAGCGGTAGATTCACTCGACGATCCAACACTTGTACAAGTTTATTTGAATAAAAACATTTGAATATGATGCCTGCGAGTAGAAACCAATTTAATAATAACTAAAATTAATTTTTCTTTGACAAAGGAATCATCCCTACTGAGACTGTAGCAATGATATATAAATAATAGATAAACCTAGGTTCTACATTATAGGCCAACTAGCCACATGAAATATAGCAGTAATTAATAAAAGAAAACCGGCCAAGTGCGAGTCGGACTCGCGCACCGAGGGTTCCGTACAAACCTGTAGTAAGTTTTAAATTATTAAAAAAAACTACTTACTAGATCTCGTTCAAACCAATTTTCGGTGGAAGTTTGCATGGTAATGTACATCATATATTTTTTTTAGTTTTATTATTCTCTTATTTTAGAAGTTACGGGGGGGGGGACCAACATTTTACCACTTTGGAAGTGTCTCTCGCGCAAACTATTCAGTTTAGAAAAAAATTATATTAGAAACCTCAATATCATTTTTGAAGACCTATCCATAGATACCCCACACGTATGGGTTTGATGAAAAAAAAATTTTTGAGTTTCAGTTCTAAGTATAGGGACCCCCAAAATTTATTGTTTTTTTTCTATTTTTGTGTGAAAATCTTAATGCGGTTCACAGAATACATCTACTTACCAAGTTTCAACAGTATAGTTCTTATAGTTTCGAAAAAAAGTGGCTGTGACATACGGACGGACAGACAGACAGACAGACAGACAGACATGACGAATCTATAAGGGTTCCGTTTTTGCCAAATTTGGCTACGGAACCCTAAAAAGGCCTATAATAAAACACCTTTGAAGTTGCCCAATAAAGTTTACAGGTGAGGATCGCCATTCGCCGACGCACTACGCTGTGCCAAGAGTGATTCAACTCCGAGCTATTAATAGGCGAGCCACGCGGTGCAAAACAAGCTTTTCCGTACACACACTCGAATACGTTATACTTACGATTTTACGCCCTTGTAACATTACGAAAATGTAAATAAATATTATACCTACCTATTGGAATAAAAATAGAACGCCGACTGTGCCCACATGGATTTAGTGATTTATTTCCATTCCATGATTCCATCCCATCCCATACTGGTGCGGTTATCTGAATCAAAGAACTTAAACCACGCGGACGAAGTCGCGGGCACCAACTAGCACAAGATATATTTATCTCATTCTCTGGTAGGCTACTTTTCTGAAGTTCCACTTCTGCCGTGTATGAATTGCATACACACCCTTTTTTATCTGATACAAGTGGGTTGTATATCAAGCGAAATAAGATAAGTGACACAGAGAAGCTGGTCAAACCTCTAAAGAGACGTAAAAAACTTTATAGAGCAAGATCCCGCGGCGATCAGAACTACGTTATTTTATTAAAGCTGAAATTTTTTCTATTTATGTCTCTAATAGAGGTATAAACGATCCCCGACTATGAAGTTTGGATCGCGATTGCTTTGGAAGGTATCAGGTAAAGAAGGAGGCACCTCAAATTCTTTAAAGCATTAAACTCCGTTTTTTAGGGTTCCGTACCCAAAGGGTAAAAACGGGACCCTATTACTAAGACTCCGCTGTCTGTCTGTCTGTCTCCAGGCTGTATCTCATAAACCGTGATAGCTAGAAAGCTGAAATTTTCACAAATGATGTATTTCCGTTGCCGCTATAACAACAAATACTAAAAATTAAAAAAATATATATATTAAGGGGGGTCCCCATACAATAAACGTGTTTTTTTCGTATTTTTTTGCTCAATATTAAAAACGGTAACAGGTAGATGGTTCAAATTTTCACAGAATATTAACTTGTATATTACCTTTCAAAATAAATAATTAAATATCAATAAAGTAAATATTAAAGGGGGGCTCCCATACAACAAACGTAATTTTTATTTTTAATACGTCATAAATCGTAAAACTTACTACAGGTTTGTACGGAACCCTCGGTGCGCGAGTCCGACTCGCACTTGGCCGGTTTTTTATATTTTGCTTTGGATTAATGTCAGACACCTAGTACGATTACAACTCCCTGTCAGACACTCTTAAATTATAAAACAACAATGTGGTTTAAGTTTTTTTGATTCCCGCGGGAATTCCCTAAATTTCCGGCATAAAAAGTAGCCTATGTCACTCTCCAGGTCCTAAACTATACCCATACCAAAAAACACGTCGATCCGTTGCTCCGTTGCGGCGTGATTGAAGGACAAACCAACAAACAAACACACTTTCGCATTTATAATATTTGTAGGTATATGTACGTTATATATGTTGTAAACAAGACCAAGTACGCATCTATATACATATATCACTAGACTGATAAACAAATAATTATTACGTATGCAATAAATATAGTGATAGACACTGCGTTTTGTAAACAACGGGTTATCGATTATCGATTAGCTATCGACAGTTGGTTTGATAGCTGTCAAGTCCTCTCTCTTGAAGTCGTATTTCTCATTGCTGAGGGTCATGACCCTCAACCATATTATGTGGTAGTAATTCGAATTATAACAGTGGGTTAAATACATAAAATTTTAACATCATATTTTTTTACGCCACTATTTAGCCCTTGACATGACTGCAATCTCACCTGTAGGGCTAGCATGGGCCGGAGATAAAAATTTTATCCCCCGATTTTATCCACTGACAAGAGATAAAATTAACTTATCCACTTCTCAGAGCACGGCAACAGGGGAGAGGAGAAGTTTATCCCCGTTTGACATTTCACGGGGACTCGGGGGACTATTTATCCACCGTTATTTAGCGTTTTTATTTATTTATTTAGGAATTAAAATATTATCCTTTCCTCGGGGAGAAAATTGTCTCGGCCCATGCTAGGGGGGCTGATAGTTTGATGATGCAGGCTAAGATGGTAGCAGGCTAGCCTGTTAGGGGTACCTATGACAGTTATATTAAACCCTATTATTGTGATTATTCGTTAATCATTCATTCATCAAAAAATTGAAGAATGACTACAGGATTAAAAACATCTAAATATATCTAAATAATTCATGTACCTACCTATTTGATGTCTTTGGTTGACTAATGCTGTGAGTCTGATTGTTGATAGCTATTTTATTATAAATACTCCATGTTAGATATTATCATTATCATTATAATTTTTGTAATGTTAAAGCATGTTACGCATATTATTTGTACGCCACACTGTGGTAGAATACAAGAAACTTTTATAATTGTAACACCTTTTGTACCTACTGTATTCACATATAAATAAATGAAATGAAATGAAATCAATCAATCAGTCAATTCTATTGAAGCATGCATGCTTGCAACTTTTAAAGCCCTAGGCTAAAATGATCTTCATAATCCATACTATCCATATCCATACTAATATGTATTATAAATGCGAAAGTGTGTCTGTCTATCTGTCTGTCTGTCTGCTAAGCTTTCACGGACCATCCGTTCGACCGAATTTGATGAAATTTGTTACAGGGATAGTTTGTATCCCGGGGAAGGACATAGGCTAATTTTTATCCCGGAAAATTAAAGAGTTTAAAAAAAACTTAAACCACGCGGACGAAGTCGGGTGCATCATCTAGTCAGTAAAAAAAATGTAGTATGGTTTTACTTAAAATCAATTTAAGGGGTAATGTAGTAAATCCATACCATTTTTTTTGGTGAATATCTATTGTTCCTGTTTTGTGACCACTCCCCTCTATTGAAAGCAGACTATAGTGTGAATACGTCATAAGAAGTATAACTTCCTTTGCATTGTGATCAGGTTGTGTGAGTCAATGCACCCATTTGAGCGCACGCCAAAGGATGCTAGCAATGGTTGGTGATAACTAGTAAGGCGTAAATTGGTGGCTTTTCAATACCAATAAACACTGTTTATTTCCCCTGGCACAAAATATGAAAATTTTTGATTAGCTGACAGAGCAAAAAATATTTTTTCATCATACCTATTCGAAAAACGCACATTGCCTTCAGAGGATAGCGGGAGCAAAGTGTCACTTGTATGCCCATAGGACTTTTCATTTCTCTCTTCTGATTGGTCCGAAGTCACGTCATCAATTTGTTGATCGGATATACGACTTTGCATTTCTCTGTTCTGATTGGTCCGAAGTCACGTGATCAATTTGTTGATCGGATATACGTCTTTACATTTTATTTAAACTTTAAATATACGTCTAAATAATGTCTATACAATTACATAGAAGGTTGATAGGAGTATCTTCTGATTGGTGCTTAAACGTATAGGTAATGTCCATACATAGTAGGTTGATACTCCTAGCTTTTTCTCATACGTAATGATGAAAAATAGTGTGTGTCACTCGGGGCCAAATTTTTTGTTCTCGGGCGGCGTATATTGAATTCCTCGCTACGCTCAGGATTCTACTAAATAGCGCCCTCGGGGAACAAAAATTTTCTTTGGCCCCAAGTAACACAAATAACTATTTTTAGAATATTTTTTCTCAAAATCCATTATTTAGAGTCTAATAATAATAATTCTTATATGTAGGTGATGGTGGCAAGTCAACTACTATTTTTTTTTATTATAAAAATGTGAAGGTTTGTTTAAGTGTTACTTCTAAACGCTACATTGACTACCAATTTTGCTGAATTTGGAATGGAAGAAGTCAGTTGAAAAAGTTTATATCCCTGAATTAGCACATAAGTTACATTTTATCCCAGAACATATGAGTTTCCACAGCTATATAAACCTCAATCCATGCGGACGAAGTCGCCCAATCATGGGCTTCATCTAGTCTATATCTATACTAATATTATAAATGCGAAAGTTTGGATGTTTGTTACTCAATCACACCCGAACGGCTGAACGTATCTAGATGTTTGGCACAAGTAAGATTGTAGTCTGGAATAACACATAGGCTACTTTTTATCCCGGAAAATTAAAGTTCCAGCAGGAACAAAAACCTGAATCCACTCGGACGAAGTCGCACGCATTGGCTAGTGCCGCTAGTAGACAAATATAATCTATCTAATATAATCTGAGTATCTTGCTGGCTCTTCTCAGAAAAATAATCTTTCTGAACCAATGGTAGAGTCTTGACCTATCATAAGTAATACAAGTTATCTTATGTGAAATAAATAATCTTTCCAGACCAGTGGTAGAGTTTTGACTTGTCATAAGTTACACAAGTTGTCTTAGGTGAAATAAATAATCTTTCCGAACCGGTGGTAGAGTCTTGACTTGTCATAAGTGACACAAGTTGTCTTATCTATACTAATATTATAAATGCGAAAGTTTGGATGGATGTATGGATGGATGTTTGTTACTCAATCACGCCCCGACGGCTGAACGGATCTGGATGAAATTTAGCACAGAGATAGATTATAGTCTGGAATAACACATAGGCTACTTTTTATCCCGGAACATTAAAGAGTTCCCGCGGGAACCGAAAAACCTCAATCTACGCGGACGAAGTCGCGGGCATTAGCTAGTGTTAAATAAATAAGCTTTCCGAACCGGTGGTAGAGTCTTGACTTATCATAAGTAACACAAGTTGTCTTAAGTGAAACTCAAAAACTACTCAATCGATTTTAAAAATTCTTTCACCTATAGAAAGCTACATTATCAGCGAGTAACATAGGCTATATTTTATTTTCAAAAATTAAAGATCCTTACGAAAATTGCAATTATGTGAACCAAGTCGGAAAAAATCCTCTCTTCTGAGAACTTACGTGGCGTGCGCTGCGTAAATAGTTAAAGTTACACGAAAACAATGTATGGTGGAATTGTTCCTCTCAAAAAGTTCTAAAAAAAGTCCGTGATAGCATACATCTATCTTTTAAGGTTGACTTTCAATAACCATTTTTATAGCTATATTGGGTATAGACTATAGTGCTACCCGTGCGAAGCCAGGGCGGATCGCTTAGTGTTAAATAAATAATCTTTCCGAACTGGTGGTAGAGTCTTAACTTATCATAAGTAACACAAGTTGTCTTATGTGAAATAAATAAGCTTTCCGAACCGGTGGTAGAGTCTTGACTTATCATAAGTAACACAAGTTGTCTTATGTGAAATAAATAAGCTTTCCGAACCGGTGGTAGAGTCTTGACTTATCATAAGTAACACAAGTTGTCTTATGTGAAATAAATAACCTTTCCGACCCGGTGGTAGAGTCTTGACTTATCATAAGTAACACAAGTTGTCTTATGTGAAATAAATAAGCTTTCCGAACCGGTGGTAGAGTCTTGACTTATCATAAGTAACACAAGTTGTCTTATGTGAAATAAATAACCTTTCCGACCCGGTGGTAGAGTCTTGACTTATCATAAGTAACACAAGTTGTCTTATGTGAAATAAATAACCTTTCCGACCCGGTGGTAGTCTTATCATAAGTAACACAAGTTGTCTTATGTGAAATAAATAAGCTTTCTGAACCAGTGGTAGAGTCTTGACTTATCATAAGTAACACAAGTTGTCTTATGTGAAATAAATAAGCTTTCTGAACCAGTGGTAGAGTCTTGACTTGTCATAAGTGACACAAGTTTTCATATGTGAAATAATTTTAAAATCATTTATCATTTAACTAACCTGAGCGGAGTTGGGGGGCAACGGCGATTGCTCGTCAGGCCCCAGACGAGGACCGGACCGCTTCATCATGGTTGCTCAGCCTCCCATCACACTCCAACCTGGAACCAGCAGACATACATCATCAGAACTGTTACACTTCTTTTTCTTTAATTTATAGATTAGCTACCACCACACTACAGCCCATTAACATCCCACTGAGAGAGGGAATTAGAGCTTAGACGCACAGTGCTGCTCCAATACAGGCTGGCGGGCTTTGACGACTATTATCATGTTAGTAATAATAACCAGGTCCGACAGCTTATCGTGCTCTACGAGTCACGTGGGCCACACAACTCCAGCGCCAACTCTTCCTAACTCCGAGTTAGTACTGAGAATTTCTGGTCAGAAAAACCCAATACTTAATTATGGCTTGACCCGGGACTCAAACTTGGGACCTCACGGCCAAAGCCATTCATCTCACTTAGTTTATTGAGGGCTCTTCTCAGAGCAGGGCGCGTTTGGAACCCTCGTAGCTTTAGTTTTAAGATATTGTCGTTAATTATCACCATCACGTGTTATACTTTCTATAATCAAATAGTGTACCTACTGTGTAAATACCAATTTTGAATAAAATATATAATACTTTGAATTGATTTTGGTTTCAGTGCCCATTTGTTTTCAACAAATTTTGATTAAATTTGGTACCTACCAGTAATCTTTTTATCTTGAAAATTAAAGAGTTTCCATGGTTATTAAAACATTCATCTTAGGCTTTTGGTTAAAAATTTAACGCCAGATTGCAAACAAGTTGAATTGGTCTTTTTTCACTACTACAAGTCAGCCCTTGGGATCTTGACTGAGATCTTACCAGGTGGCAAATGATGATGTAGTTTAAGATGGTGGTAGGCTTACCTATATGAATTACCATAATGCTATATTACCAACCCCTAATCGGTTTCTCCATGGTCTTTGTTGGTTGGGTGGTAACTAGCCACGGCCAAAGCCATTCCATGCCCAACAAACTAGGGAATTTTGGAAAACCAACCTCAAAATACCTAAGTTAAGGATGTATCTTATATAGATGTTTTACTGACTAGAACAACAGAAAATATAGTATTTTTTTTGTAAACTAGTTTGTCTAAAATATTCTATGCACATGTAATTTATTTTAAACAAATGAATGATAAGGTTATACAAATTTACTAACTCAGCTCAAATTATATATATAAGTCACATGGTTGGCCACATGAACTATGTATGTGAATATAGTTATCAATAGTGGTAATAACCATTAATAAAAATGTGTAATACATACCTACTGTTATGGGCAAAACGTGGATTTAGCAGTTTATGTATAGTGTGAAGTGTCTTAGTGGAACTTGTAATTCTATAGAAGTGTTAAGTTGCTATGTTTTACGAACGTTACGTAATACGTAGGTATATGTGGTCAGACTATATTATTATGCTTTAAGTATATCAAAGCAACGTACTCTATAGCACAACAAAACCTCTATTTATCGACCATTTTCACAAGATGACGTCATCCCAGATGCGTGGGTTGGTCGAGCTAAATAAAGGATTCGAACGCTGTGAATGCACGGTGCATTCACATTTAGCCATTTATCCAAGTTTACACACATTTAGTTAGGTATATTACGCAACTAAATATCGAAATCTACAAGGTTCGTGCACTCGATACCACTTAGAAAATTCCGAACCGCTCGCGGCACTCACACAGGTTTAGACAAAACCGGTCCCCGCGGCGAAGGCGATGACACAAACTCGCACTTATTTATAGCGGAAAACGTATACAAATCGATAACATCCATATCCACAATAACTATCGAGCGACAACGCAAAATACTTGCTCGGTACTTTCCAGTTTCCACTTTTCAGTGAAAGATAAGCGCCAAAAAAACAATTATTGACATTCGACTGGACATAGACATAGACTATCCCGCCTTTTCATCATTTCGTAATGTAATGGCGCGCAACGTTCGGAAACCGAAAATTCAAAGTGTCTTTCACTGTGTGTGGTATGCCGTGGAGCACGTAAGAAAATTTTATTTATTTCTACAATGAATCATTGCAAAGTGGTGTCACTGCGGTTATTTAACTGTAATCAACTTTCGGAATAGAGCAGTAAAGTCCGGTTTACCGTGGGCCGCAGGAAACGAGGACGGCGCGGTGGTATTCGTCACCGACGTAGAAAATGGCGATTAAATACCAACAATAATTACAAAGAGCTAGCGAACGCGAATGTCGATTTTTATATTTTTTGCTGATCAAATGTTCAATAAAGTCCGATTCGATCCGTTTAGAAATCAAAATGTTCGCAGCATCTACTTACATCAGCAGTAGAGATAACGCGTCGTCGCCTCGAATAATATAATATGAAATAAATTGCTATACATACCGATTGATTTTCTGCTAAATAGCGTCGAAATCTTCAATTTTCTGCTGAATTCACTTGGAATAACTCGATAAACTGTTTTTTAAGACAAGGGTTTATGATAATAAAGCGTCACTGGCTCGGAGCGAGTACATTCGTGCGCCTCCAAATAGCGCAACGGCGCAACTTTTTCGAGCGCGGCGTCAACACGGTCAGGTGGGCGAGGTTGCGACACTGCCATAGCGTTATCTCTCTCTGTCACCGCTTCCTCTCTCTGCGAGATGCCGTCCCGCTCGCTCTCGCGGCTAGGGCGGGCCGAGGTCGCAAGGGACGCAAACGAGACCCTCCGCGCACGAACGTCGCGCACCAAGCTGCGCGGCCGACTGAACCGACCAGCCCGGCCCTCGGTCGACCGATCGAGCCAAAGCCCCGTGCGGAGCGGCAACGCCGCATCGCATCAAATAATAGCGAGCGAAACGGACGTGCTCAGCCGCGGCACGAAATGCCCACGATCGACGAATCTCCGCGAAGGTGGTGGACCAAAACAAATCTCCTTTCTCTAAAATTATACAACACTCAACAGACAGTTGCGATCGAGAGCGCAACTGGGCGCTGCCGTATCTACTTGTGTTTCCCGCCACATGTTAATATTTCGTGAGCAGAATAAACAATTTTCGATAACCCAAATAACGATCCATATCAGCGAGCCTCAAGAGCCATTTTAAGTTCACATGACAGCACACGACACACACACACACACACACACACACAATAATTGTGAACACAATGGCATCGTGGAAGACAAATAATTACAGCTCGTTATTTATGTTGGAGGTACGAGTTGCTATGGCAACTGCGTAGGGAACAAGATTGCACGCGAAGAAAATAAAACCAAATAGCAGCACTCACACAAAAAAAAAGACTCCTTGCGCGCATGGATCGAAAATTGGGATGGTTTTCTGTGCTCCATGGCTTCATTGTGTTTATAAAACAATCGCTCAGACAAGCTGCCGCCATTGAGTAATGCCTGAATCCATGTTCACAGGAAGTAATATTTCGTAAGAAGAATTTTCAAGAACATATAGACCGAGTTAAGTATAACAACTCCAACTACTGAACTGGCAAGGCAAGAATGCTGTATAAACTAGTATTAATAGGTCTAAGACGAAGAGTGCATGATTTGTGAGGTTTTCAGATTTCACAGGGGTGAACCGTGAAACCCCTTTAAATGAATAAGATTTAAAAAGAAACTCCAACTACTTATGAGGTTAATAATTCAGAAAATCAATGTAGACTTTAGTTATTGAATCCAGAATTATGAGTCCAGAAATATGCGGAAGGACATGGGAACCCAGCGCATTACTATCCCCAGAAAACTCCTAACATTACGTCATTAATAGAAAGGGGTCACGACTCTCATTTATGAGGAATACGACGCAGGGAGAGAGGTCAAAGGAGTCCATTGGCCGACCAACCCACACACGGTAGACGTCCATTGAAGAATGAGGCAGGTCCTAAAAGAATGGGATCTCGTGGAATCGTGAGCCAAAAAGCAGTAGCCAAAGAAAAGAAAGCAATGAAAATGATTGCAGCAGATCTATGTTCCAAGAAAAAGGACTCAATCATCATCATCAATTTTATAAACTTGTAGAAAATAGGAATCGATGTTATCCCATTTTCAAATTGATGTCTTCGATCTTTCAATTATTTTCATATCAATATCGATCCCTATTAGAAATACCAGAAAAAAATGCTATATTACAATTAATTCTATTGAAATCATACTAATATTACAAAATGCGAAAGTATGTTTGTTTGTTGGTTTATTGGATTGGCCTTCAATCACGCCGCAACGGAGCAACGGATCGACGTGATTTTTGGCATGGATGTAGTTGAGGACATAGGCTACATTTTATCCCGGAAAATTAAGGAGTTCCCGCGGCAATCAATAAACTTAAACCACGCGGACGAAGTCGCGGGCATCAGCTAGTAAATGATATCAATAATTTCTTCAAACTATGGATATTACTTATTATGATTCCATTTCCAATTCATAGGAGTCTTTACGAGGAGACCTTGAAGTAGAAAACAGAGACATTGAATTATAATTTCCATTATCAAATATTTCAACATGCCTTGCAAAATATGGTCCCATTTTGAAATTGATGTCCTCGATTGAAGAAGCCGTAAAAGCAGACATTTTTAAATATATGACAACTTTTTTTAGAAAAGGTGAATAATATGATCCATAATTATTATTCAATCCAGGGAAGTCTTATGAAGACATTGAAAAAGAATAAATGAATAAAGAGACCCTGAATTCTGCATTCCATTTTTAAATAAATGTCAACATATTACATTCATAATTTTGTAAATATTCGTACAAAACCGTTGTACCTAGGTACCTTTTGTTGATAAAGGACCTTGAAAAAGGTTGTGATAACCTCGATCGCTCACAATAATACTTAAGTATATTAGTTGGCGTTGTTTATAACACGTTTGCATTAAAATAAGGACAAGGAAAAACCAAACAAGCGTTGATCGTTTAATTTTTTTTAATACGAATTCATACTAACTCTAATTATTAAGATGAAATCTGGTTACATAGTTGTAATGGTGACTGACTACTGTAGTGGAAGAGGTCAGGGCGGACGAACAAAATACGACTCGGGTTGTCAAAACGGGCGTTTATTATTGTTGAAGGGTTGTACAATATTATTTTATAGCAATACTCGGGAGTACAGTACGAGAGTGTTCGGCCGTAGGCTGATGCACCGTCGTGGCTGTGTTGCGCTTTCTAATCTGGGAAATAGTTCAAGGGTGTTCTGCTGAGAGCTGATGCACCTTTGAAGCTAGTAGGGATTAGATATCGATCGTTGTTACGTGCGGGGTCTTATACAACTTACATAACCAAAGGCTAGCGCGAGTCATTATACTGGTGGCGCCATCTATTGGCAGACGGTGTGGTTACGTATGGTTGTTACATCCTCCCCCTCTGTCCTTGAAGACGTCCCGGCGAAATAGGACAGGACTACGAGTGTGATGTTCGTTTTGGCCGACCCCGCCCTCTAGCTGCTCGCGGAGTAGGAGACTGTTCTTTGCGAGGTCGTCCTCTTCTACGCAATGGCATTACCGGTTGTGGAGTCTCTGCAGTATCATCCGAGGCATGAAAGGGCGTTAGGGATGATGTATGGTAAACTCCCATTGACTTGTTTGGCTCTTCTATTGATGCTATGTCATAAGTATTTGGTCCATGTTGTTTTAAAATTTTGTATGGTCCGTCTCTGCGTGGAGCGAACTTTGCTGTAAAACCTTTTGCAGCGTTACTAATCGGATGTGTATTTATTAGCACCAAGTCACCGGTTTTGTAATCTGGACTAGTTCTTCTAGTTTTATCTGCATAGGTTTTCCTATTTTCTTCCTTCATTTCTTGTACTTCTATAGCTTTGAGCATCGTTTGGGTCATTAGTTTAAGCTTAGGCGTTATCTCTGGTATAAAGTTCTCTGTAATTAGTATTTGTCTGAAATCTTCTAAATTGTCATGAGGAGTTCTCAACTCCCTACCGAATGTTAAATAGGCTGGAGTGTAGCCTGTTGTGGTGCAAGTGGCTGTATTTAAAGCAAAGCGAATGCTGGGTAATTGTTCGCACCAGTCACGCCGATCCCCTTCTACAAGCATTGCTAATTGGGTCTTCAAGTCTCTATTTTTTCTTTCGACTGGATTGGCTTGTGGATGGTAGAGAGCTGTAAATGATTGTTTAATATCAAAACAGTATGCTACTTGTTGCATCACTGCGCTTACAAACTGTGTACCATTGTCACTCAACATACGTCTTGGCACATTATATCTTAAAAATATTTCGTTGATAAGTGTTGTTGCACAGCTTTCGGCTGTTGCTTTCTCCAAGGCAAATAGTTCAACCCAGCGTGACGCTATATCTTCTACGACTAATATCCAGGTTTTGTTTGATTTGGAAGGTGGTAAAGGGCCAAATAAATCAAATGCGATCACTTCAAATCTTTGATTCATCGCTGAGGTTTGTAAAAGGCCAGCTGGTTTCCAGTTTGCGGGCTTGTAGCGTTGACACGTTACACAGTTTCTGACTTTGCCTTCAATGTATTTTCTCATGCCAGACCAAAAATATCTCTTTGCTATTCTTTCATAAGTTTTATCACTGCCACCATGCCCTGCGAGTGGGTCGTCGTGATATATTGAAACTATATTCGCCCATTCATGCTGAGGGGCGACTAACTGTGCGTCATCCGATTCTACGTGTGGGTTGTTGCGATACAGTAATCCATTGTTCATTATGTATCCTTTTTCACTCCAGTATCTAGCATTTTCAAAATTTGTTTCATCTTCCAATGAAGTTATTATTCTTTTTATATTTTCATCTTTTAACTGTTCTTTTCTTATGTCTGCTGGATCTTTTGTCGGCATATCTACGGTAACAACGCATATTCCACAGTCATCTTTATTTTCTTTGGTGCAGCATGGACGAGAGAGTGTATCTGCTACTACATTTGTTTTTCCTGGACTATATTTTATGGTTAAATTGTAGGATTGTAAATGTAAAGCCCATCTTGCTAAACGTCCTGTTGGTGACTTTAGGTTCATTAACCAACGTAAAGCTTGGTGGTCAGTGACTACTGTAACTGGAAGACTCTCTATATATCCTCGAAATTTTGAGACTGCCCAGACCACGCTAAGGGCTTCTCGTTCAGTAGTATTGTAGTTTTTCTCTGCAGGTGATAAAAGTCTACTAGCGTATTCGACTGGACGTTCATCTTCGCCCTCCCCCTGCAGTAGAACTGCACCGATGGCATAACTGCTAGCGTCGGTCTTTATGACGTACGGTTTTGTCTCATCTGCCTGTCGAAGAATGGGTGCTGTTGTTAATAACCTTTTTAATTCATCATACGCTGCCTGCTGTTCTTCTCCCCATACCCATTGGGCTGACTTTTTTGTAAGGCGTGTTAGGGGCTCTGCTATTTTCGCAAAACCTGCTATGAATCTTCTGTACCATGAACAGGTTTGTAAGAATGTTGTTAAATGTTTGAGATTTCTGGGTATTGGCATGTCCGTTATTGCCGCTGTCTTTGACGGATCCATCTTTAAGCCGTCTTTGGTTATAAAATGACCCAAATATTTAACTGTTGGGCAGCAGAACCGACACTTCTTGATGTTGACTGTAAGATTGTATTTTCTCAACTGCTCAAAGACTTTACTTAAGTCTGTCAAGTGTGATTCAAATGTTGGTGACATTATTATTAAGTCATCTAGATAGGCTAGCATCTTGACGTCATGTAGATTTGTTTTGAAACCATCTATTAATCTCTGGAACGTCGCTGGCGCGTTCCTTAGTCCGAATGGCATTCGTTTGAATCTAAAAGTTCCGAAGGGCGTTATGAACGCGGTCTTATCTTTATCCTCCTCCCGAACTTTGATTTGCCAGAAACCGGCTTTTAGATCCAACGTTGTCATGAATTGAGAAGGCTTAGCTTCATGGAGTAAATCATCCATACGAGGCATTGGATAATTGTCCGGTATAGTTATCGCGTTTAGCCGGCGGTAATCTACGCATAATCTTATTTCGTCGTTTTGTTTGGGTACCATTATAACTGGCGCTGCCCACGGTGAATTACTTTCCTCTATGATTCCGTCTCTCAACATTTCATCAATTTTTTTACGAAGTATCTCTCGCCGAGGTGGTGAGAGGCGATAGGGTGGAACTGAAATTGGACTGCAGTTTCCGGTGTTAATGCAGTGTTCTGTCACCGTTGTGGGTTGCCCATTGGAGGCAAAAATATCGTTATACGTAAGTAGTAACTTTTCGAGTCTTTCTTTTTGTTTGTTGTCGAGACCTGCATCCGTAAAATCCACCTCCAGCATCGCGATATCAACAGTGTTGTCTGGGAACAAGGATGCAGACTCCGGTGAAAGTTCTAGCTCGTTGTACATGCGGTGTACATTTATTTGTGCATCACGCATCATGGTGTCCACAAATCTAGGTGAGTATCCATCAAAAACTTTTGCTTTCTTTGCTGGAGAATCAAGACGTCGTAGCTGGTATGGAACTACGGGTTCCTTTGATGGCGTTTCTGCAGATTCTGTGTCGAATTTACTAGTATTTAGGGGCCTTTTCGGACAGTTATCATAACTGAACATAAAAAAATCTTCTTTGAATAGCTCGTGCTCATGATATTGATCGTCCAAAAATAGGTAAGTAAACTGTGCCATATTCAGTATCATTTTGGCGTCTTGTATAAAACCTACACCGAGCAATGTCTTGTTTTCTGTTGAATTAGGTAAGACAAGAAATGTTGTCATAATAATTCGACTATTCATTGTTACAGGAGCTTTAACTGTGAGTACGTCTTGCCTTTTCCTATAGCCATCCGCTAACGTGATCCAGACATTAGCCTTTTCAAATTTATATCCTTTGGCCTTTAGATGACAGTATAATTCAAAGGATGCAATACTGCTCTTTGCACATGTGTCGATGTATGCAGTTCCTTTTTTCCCTTCTACTTCGATACAAACTACGGGACGCGATCGCGCATCAGTCTGGATGTTAATGGCGTTAAATCCAACCTCTTCGTTTGCCTTCGATTGGGATTTAGCGCATGTCCCACAGTTGCTGCGTACAACTCCTGGCGTGCCACACCCATAGCATGAAAATTTGGGTGTGGATGGGGAAGGCACTTGTGCAGCAGTAGTTGACACGGTAGTTTCGGCAGTTTTCTTGTTCTCGGCCATTGCTCTAATTCTTTTTCTGCAATCTTCTGTCTTGTGGCCTACGTAACTGCAGAAGTTACAGCGTTCCTTTTTTACATTTCCTTTTTCGCGTTTTATGTCTTTTGTTTGTGCGAAGTCTTTGTCTTTGTTAACTTCTTCTACGGCTCGTGCCTTATCTACTAATTCATCAAAAGTATTAATTGACGATCTTGGGACCTTTTCCCTAATATTTATTTTTAATTGCCCAAAAATCATATCGATTTGTTGCTGCTCCGTATGTTCGGGCTTCGGTAATTGGGCCAACATCATGCGCTTTTGAGCGATAAATTTTTCCGTAGGCTCATTATGTTGTTGTCTGATGCGTATCAGTTCCTGATAGATGATATATGCTGGTTTTTTTGGTGCAAAAGCATGGCGGAGTTTCTTTTTAAAGTCATCCCATGTTGTAACCGCTTCTTTGATGCCCTGCCACCACGTCGCTGCATCCTTCTTCAATATGAGCGGAAGACCGGTGATGGCGTCTGCGTCTGAGATTTTTTCTACTTCTTTGAACACCGATATAGCAGCAAGGAAAGCTTCTACGGTGTTGCTGTCCCTTTCTCCGTCGTAAAAGGTTGTGCATGTCGCGAAGGAGCCTTTTTTGTTAGTTCCAACCGCTTCTAATAGTTCCCTGAATTGCTGTTCTGATAACGGCATCTTTGTATTTCTTGTGCGAGTCGTCCGGCAGGCTCTCTTCACTATAAATTTCGGCTGCGGGGGACTCCTGAGGCTCGATGAATCCAGCGTTGAATTTTCACGTTGGGCGCCACGTGTAGTGGAAGAGGTCAGGGCGGACGAACAAAATACGACTCGGGTTGTCAAAACGGGCGTTTATTATTGTTGAAGGGTTGTACAATATTATTTTATAGCAATACTCGGGAGTACAGTACGAGAGTGTTCGGCCGTAGGCTGATGCACCGTCGTGGCTGTGTTGCGCTTTCTAATCTGGGAAATAGTTCAAGGGTGTTCTGCTGAGAGCTGATGCACCTTTGAAGCTAGTAGGGATTAGATATCGATCGTTGTTACGTGCGGGGTCTTATACAACTTACATAACCAAAGGCTAGCGCGAGTCATTATACTGGTGGCGCCATCTATTGGCAGACGGTGTGGTTACGTATGGTTGTTACACTACTTAATTGTTTGTTTTCGATCCAAGTGATCTAACCTTGCTATGCCGGCTTGACACCACCGGCTAACTTCACTCACAAAATAATGTAATAATGTTGGTTGGCAAGTACAGCAATTTATTAGCGCGTGTGGCTAAATTCAGAACTTATTTATTTGTATATTTATATTTTATTCTTCAATTTTGACTAACAGAATCTACTGTTTATATAAAATACTAGATGATGCCCGCGACTTCGTCCGCGTGGATTAAGGTTTTTTTATTCCCGCGGGAACTCCTTAATTTTCCGGGATAAAAAGTAGCCTATGTCCTTCCCCGGGATATAACCTACCCCTGTACCAAATTTCAGCAAAATCGGTTGAAAAGATGGGCCGGGAAAGCGTAGCAGACAGACAGACAGACAGACAGACAGACAGACACACTTTCGCATTTATAATATTAGTATGGATTTACTGTTTTAATAGAAAGTGGCGCCTCCACCACACACATATGATTGTCAAGCTGTAATAATAAGTTAATGAATTAAGTGAAAAGAAAATCTCGTCTAAGTCTGAATAGGATAATATCTTTATCATTGATGTAAATTGCCACACCCTTCACTAAATGGCAGGAGTAAACATGTTTGCTTTCTAATTTCTAAGTTTTACACAAGGTATGAAGCAAAATATGAAAGCAACAATTTTAGTTATGTATATTTAGCTTAAGCTAGGTGCAAATCAAATTGACATTAATGTGAGATTGTATTTCATAACTAATAGCGAAATTATTCAGTAGAAATTAATTTAACAAGTACTTACTTTAATTTAAAAAAAAAATCGAAAATTTTAATGGTTGAGACTTGAGACTATAAGCTGCTGCAGATCTTGATTCTTGATGTTTAATTTTGATCAATGATGTTAATCACTAGTTAAATAATCAAAAAGCAAATTAATCAACAATCAATGATGTTAAGAAGAAGACTGAAGATCATCTCATGTGAAGATGTTTTTTAGGCTCTTTGATAATTCAGAAGCAATGGAAAAAAATATATGCAGGACGTTTTTTAGCTTCACTAATAGACCAGGGTAGAAGCCTTTAAAAATAATAAAAAGTGAAAAAAAATAATAGTAGGATGAAACCCATTAGAAAAGGAGGGGAATATTATAAAAATGAAAGGAAAAATAATTTACGGGCGATCTGAGGTCGGGAAGGGGATGGGGGGGGGGTTTTAAGGGTAAAAAACGGGTTTTCTCGA
This sequence comes from Erebia ligea, assembly GCA_917051295.2. Taxonomy (NCBI): domain Eukaryota; kingdom Metazoa; phylum Arthropoda; class Insecta; order Lepidoptera; family Nymphalidae; genus Erebia; species Erebia ligea. Next base: position 1,299,498 of record OU785246.1, read on the forward strand.
TTTCCGGCAAAACTAAAAGTCCTATCGAAAAAAGTCATATGGCAAAGTTGTAGGTAATAAAAAGATCTAAAACTTTTATATTTACACTTTTTTCACATAACCTCAAAATTTATGTGAAAAATTCAAAAAACCAAGTTTTTGATTTTTTATTTTTATCTTTTACAAATAATCTTTTTTTTTAACGAAATTTGGTGAAAACTTACCTTTTTATGTCCCAAATACGCTGTAATTTATTTGAGTAAAAATATTTATTTTTTCACCTTATTTTGAATTAATATCGAAAAAGCACCCTAATTTTCAATCGAAAATTCACCCGTCAAAATATCAGCTTTTTTCAAAAAGTTGGTATGTTTTCTGTTCGTTGAAATCTCTACTTTCCGATGGTGAAAAAAAATATATATGTTACTATAGTAAATCTTCTCAGAAAATGCAAAAATCGAAAATCGAAAACTCGAATTTGAAATTTTTTTTAAAATTATTATATATAATTTTGAGCTATTTATTAAAATTTACACTTTAATTACTTGAAAAACGTTAGATTACATGTTAAATTGATAAAAAAAAATTGCAAATCAAAATATACTACTATAATTAACAAACAAATAAGTTAATAAAATTAATATTTATGTAATCTAACGTTTTTCGAGTAATTAAAGTGTAAATTTTAATAAATAGCTCAAAATTATATATAATAATTTTAAAAAAAATTTCGAATTCGAGTTTTCGATTTTCGATTTTTGCATTTTCTGAGAAGATTTACTATAGTAACATATATATATTTTTTCACCATCGGAAAGTAGAGATTTCAACGAACAGAAAACATACCAACTTTTCGAAAAAAGCTGATATTTTGACGGGTGAATTTTCGATTGAAAATTAGGGTGCTTTTTCGATATTAATTCAAAATAAGGTGAAAAAATAAATATTTTTACTCAAATAAATTACAGCGTATTTGGGACATAAAAAGGTAAGTTTTCACCAAATTTCGTTAAAAAAAAAGATTATTTGTAAAAGATAAAAATAAAAAATCAAAAACTTGGTTTTTTGAATTTTTCACATAAATTTTGAGGTTATGTGAAAAAAGTGTAAATACAAAAGTTTTAGATCTTTTTATTACCTACAACTTTGCCATATGATTTTTTTCGATAGGACTTTTAGTTTTGCCGGAAATCGAGAAAACCCGTTTTGTACCCTTAAAACCCCCCCCCCATCCCCTTCCCGACCTCAGATCGCCCGTAAATTATTTTTCCTTTCATTTTTATAATATTCCCCTCCTTTTCTAATGGGTTTCATCCTACTATTATTTTTTTTGGTTTTAAAAATTATCGACCCTGGTCTATAACTACTGATCTATGTCGATAAAATAAGTAACTAAAATTTAAGGATAAAGCAATAAACTTATTGAGCATATAAAAATTCAAAAGCATTTAAAATGATTTTCTAATCAATTAAGTAATTTAATATTTTCGAATTATTTTCGTAATGTAAAGAAACAAGAAATTAAAATAGAATCAAATCTTGATAGTAATGTGGAAAATTAATATTGACCAATAATGACAATTATAACAAAAAGCCAAAGCTTGATTGATAATAGGATATGCAGCAAAATGCAATAACTAAATGATACATCTACTGACTGTGTCTACTATTAATAAACAGGATGATGATGAACAATGTAACGATTACGGTAGGTCAGTATTCAGTAATCAATAATCATAGACATCACAAAAGGAAGAATTTATATTCGCATAAAACTATACAGTAAATAGTCAGTTTGTAGTCAATTTGTACTTCTATTACATTATCTGCATTCTATTAAAAGAGAAACTGACTTAACTTTTCAACGTACGGCTAAGAAAACTCGTTTCAGAAACTAGAGATTTTCCATGTCAATTTTTTCTATATCGTGGAATCCCAAGAGAAAAGAATTTTCAGTTACTCCAGCCCCCTGAACCAAGAACCTTATTGCCGAGCCTGAGAATGTGAACATAAATCTCATAGTTGATGGCTAATGCTCGATTTAGCCTGCATAGCGAAAATAATCTAAAATTAGACGGCTGTTTTATTTCGTAAGTTGAGGTCAACGTCTCATATATTAGATTTTTGAAATCTTCTTACTAAAAATGATTCGTAAAGTAAGTAACTCATTAATTTAAGGACTCCGTTAAAGTAACTATATATATTTTGTGGTCCGGCTCAGAAAATCAGCGTACAATATTTAATTTTGTAGAGGAAAAAAAACATTTGGTCAGTCTAAGAAATACTCTCGATATTTAACGCTAACCCTGGTGACATCTTTGATGGATGCATTTGCCGGCAAAGACGTGCCACCGCAATTTAGCGTTCCAGTACGTGCCGTGCCGTGTAGAAAGTAGAACCCGATTAGCGGTGGTTATAGGTTTAATATAACTGCCATACCCCTTTTTTTGACGACCTCCGTGGCGCAGTGTGTAGCGCTGTTGTCTTAACGTGCGGAGGTCCCGGGTTTGATCCCCGGCAGGGTCAATTTGGGAATTTATAATTTCTGAATTTTCCCTGGTCCGGCCTGGTGGGAGGCTTCGGCCGTGGCTAGTTACCACCCTACCGGCAAAGACGTGCCGCCAAGCGATTTAGCGTTCCAGTACGATGCCGTGTAGAAACCGAGTAGGGGTATGGGTTTAATATAACTGCCATGCCCCTAACAGGTTAGCCCGCTACCATCTTAGACTGCATCATCACTTACCATCAGGTGAGATCGCAGTCAAGGGCTAAACTGTAGTGGTTTTAAAAAAAAATGAGGCTACTCCGCTACCATTTTAGACTGCAACACCATCACCACCATACCACCAGGCGAGACCGCAGTGAAGAGCTAACATTTGGTGGATACAAAAAACAATTCAATTAGGCTTGTTCGCAATGATTTAGCGTTCCTCAGATATTTCCATAGCATCGACCTGCCCTGTATGCATCCACTGCTGGACATAGACCTTTTCAAGAGCATGCCACCAAACACGGTCCTCAGCCATTTCAATGTATTGAATTGCAGAGGTATTCCATACGCGTTTTGCGCTAGCGGGATTAGGTTAAGTTTATAGCATATATTATTTCAATTTCTATTTATTTATTGTAAATACAACAATATGTACAAATAAAATATACTCCTTAAAAATTAGACAAGCTTATTAATATTCCAGTTAGTCTATCTTCAAAGATTTATCCTTTTTGAATCAAACGAACCACTTTGACTTCGAAAAATTTGAGAAATAAGGTACTTTCACAGATATCTATGGAACTGCTATATGTGGGCATTATTGACATGATAAGTTGATAACGGTTTAAGTATAACTGAAGCAAACCGATAATGATAGAGGTGAATACTAGACGAATGTGTGATAACAATAATGGAGAAACGCTTCAATAGCGTGACCGAATCGATACGACACGTCCAGACCGATAAGCGACTTAGGTTTTAGCAATATCTGCCTACCTTGTACCTATCCATGCCCCATAGCTGCTAAAAGCAAAAAAATCTGTTCATTAGAAAAAGAGACTAAAAAAGAGGTTAGGCTTAGGTAACCCTGCCATGTGTATTCCAGCCTCCAAGATATCTCCCAAAATATTCAGTTGCCCTGGTTCTTCCATGTAGAATATTCAAACCATCAGACCATTGTAGAGAGTCAGCACAAATAAATTGTAAAGACCCAGTTTAAAAAAGTCTAAATAGATAGAGGTTACTCTTACTAGAATATCTGAAAAGAGCTACGGTCTATCCATGTCTCATAGCTGCTAAAAGCAAAGGAAAGTTCATTTGGATAATTAGACTAACAAAGAGGTTAGGTTTGGGTAACCCTGTCACTTATATTCCAGCCTCCAGGATATCTCCCAAAATATGCAGTTTCCCTGGTTCTTCCAAGTAAAGTATTCAAACCAAGACCATTATAGAGAATCAGTACAAAAATATAGTAAAAACCCAGTTAAAAAACTAAAAATAGAAGAATACTATTTACTAGATACATAGAGGAGGAGGATATTTTAAATATGTAGCTCAAAAAATCTGCAAGTTTTATCATGGATGTCAATTAATGATTGATGATTATAAAATATCCTATGACCTATAAATAGATAGTTGGGTATGATAGTTAAGTTACAGATCACGCTAAACATAACAAGAGGTCTGAAACCTTACAACAATGTCTAGCTATTTTTAGTCTTCATTACGCGATTCAAATCACTTTGGCTAACGATTATAATATCAACGTCATCAGTTGAACTGGTAACTTCAAATACAGTGAAAACTATAAAATGATGAGTGATCAGTATATTTTCGGATGGTGATAACTAGGATATTCTGGATAACTAGGATGTTTCAGTTCATAGTTCGCAGAACCCAAAGACGTTAGCGTATCGACTACAGAGTACAGAGGTGCTTGAATGGCAATTGGCTTCTTAGCAAATGTCATACCAGAATATATCACTCTTATTCCTATTATTCTGTAGCCCGGAGAGTCGCATTGGGCAATTGTAAGGTATCTTCGGGTATTTTATCTAAATAAAATAAAAATTTAATTATATTCAGTAGCAATGTCTATCGGTGGAAAGCTTTAATCATTCAAATTAAATTATTGGAAAATGATACTGCCGATCTCACATCGATGTTCTTTTGCCAGAAAACGAGCTTACGCAGAAGGCCGGAATTGATCTTAGTTTATGTTTTGTTAGTTTCTTTCTTTCTTTCTTTAATATAACACGGTTATGTATGATGTATCTGTATAACGATGAGATAACTCTGTCGAAAAATTGTCTCTACCCGTCTCTTTACCCTTTCAACACCTCTATAAACATATCAAAAACTTTTATGCTGAAGTAGTTTTTTAGGAGTTAGGAGACTCAAGACGCTGTTTTCCTGTAGCAGACAGTAGACACCACAGCAACAAGTAGCCAAATAGTATTTCCGATAAGTCAATTGATGAAATTGTCTCTACCCGTCTCTTTACCCTTTCAACCCCTCCATAAACACTGAAGTAGTTTTTTTGAGACTCAAGACGCTGTTTTCCTGTAGTAAGACACCACAGTAAAAACTAGCCAAATAGCCGTATTTATTACCTTGACTCGTAGCTTCATAACGTTCTAAATATGTGTCAGCTTACAAAAACTAAAGCAAACTTCTTTGAGGTGATATGACACGGGCTAATCGCATTTAACGCTTTTTTGTGGTATTTTGTCGCGAAAGTAGCCTTCAAGATAAGTTATTCAAGGCCAATGCCTACATTAATTTATAAGTTTTACTAGGTACAAACTCAGAAGGTTATTTTATTCTAATACGAGAGGGCCCGGCCCGGCCCCTTGTTCTGCCCTGAACCTAGAACACGATCGCAGCGCCCCTACCGGCTCCAATTGTAAATATAAAATAAACCATCCCGGGACCCACTCAAACACATGCAAAAAATTCAATCTAATTCGGTCCAGCCGTTCTGAAGTGATGCGAGAACATACATTTCGTAAATTTTTATTTATAATACCTATTGATGATTAGAATGTCAGAAGCTTCTTTGAGTCAAGCCTTTTTTACAGCAGAATTTGATTCCTACGACTTCATCCGCAATCCGCATGGATTTGAAATCATTGATTTTCCGGGTTAAAAAATATCCATGCCTGTCTCTAGGATGCAACTTTACAAGGCCAAATTTCATCAACATCGATTCAGCGTTTGAGCGATGAAAATATAACAGATATTCCCATCTATACTAATATTATAAACTAGATGATTCCCGCGACTTCGTCCGCGTGGATTAAGTTTTTTTGATTCCCGCGGGAACTCCTTTTCTTTAATTTTCCGGGATAAAAAGTAGCCTATGTCCTTCCCTGGGATATAACCTACCTCTATACGAAATTTCAGCAAAATCGGTTGAAAAGAAGAAGAAGGGCCGGGAAAGCGTAGCAGAGAGACAGACAGACAGACAGACACACTGTCGCATTTATAATATAAGTATGGATATGGATGCGCAAGTCTGTATGGATGGATGGATGGTTTGTTACTCAATCACGTCCAAATTTGGCACAGAGATAGATTATAGTACGGATTAGCACATACCTAGGCTAAAAATTAGGGAGTCCCCGCGGGAACCAAAAAACCCTCGATCCACGCGGACAAACTCGCGGGCATCAGCTAGTTTGAAATATTACAATGATTTTCATTTCAGCAAAGTAAACGACATGTGTAAAAATCTGGATCAACAAAAAAATATAATTTGCTAACTAAGACAACATTTACTGTTTCAAGTTTCATTTCGACATAATTTATTAGCTTTGTCTTTCAAGTTTTAAATTACAAAGGTAATAAATGAAAAAAATATTTTGTTACCTAATTTATTTAACTAACTATCTGATGCCTAGGACTTCGTGGTTTTTTAGTTCCCACGGGAACTCTTTAGCTTTCCGGGATAAAAAGTAGCCTATGTGTTATTCCAGACTATAATATACGTTTGTGCCAAATTTAATCCAGATCTGTTTAGCCGTTCTGGCGCGATTGGGTAACAAACATCTATCCATCCACCCAAACTTTCGCATTTATAATATTGTCTTTATTTTCTTTCTGTAGGTAGGCACCAACTACAAATCTGGAAGCTGCTTATATGCATTTTTGAATTTTCTGGATCCAGCTTCTAAGTTTCAGCTACCTACAATATACCTATTGCCTACCCAATAAGTTATTCCATTGTTTTACCTGATCTGACATATTGCTTTGTAGAAAGACTAACACTACTGAGTTTCTGGCCCGATCTTTTCATTAGAATCTGCTTGCCGATTCGGTACTCCTTTTTATTTCACTTCTGAGTCCCGTTACGTATAAATTTACCAAGCCAAACAAATTTTATAGGTAATCTAGATTTTTTCTCCACCGAAAAGCTCGATCTGAATTGTTATTTCATTTAAAATGGTGAACTTAATTCGAGTTGAGTGGAGAATAATATGGCGATTATTAATGCTTTAGAAGCGTTGAGTGTTTGCACATTATTTCGCTATCTTTACAACGAAGGCACTAAACAAATAATGATACAAACAAAACATCAAAAGATATCCTAATATACATGAATATATAATGTTTACAAGCTAAATTCAACAGTATCATGACGTAATAGCCAGAGATAATGTACTTAATAATTTAAACTAGGTATGTATATGAATACAGTCCGACGTTTATGTATGTGTGCGTGGCTATTACAATGTATATATGTGTGAGTACTAAGTGAGAATACAGAATGAGTAAGTGTGAGCGAGACCTAGCTCAATATCGATAATCGTATGTAAAAAAAAACCTTCTGATCAGAAACGATACAAAATCAGATAATTCGTAATAAATATAACAAGTATGTACCCTAATTTGTTTATCACGCATATTGTTATCCATTGTTGTTACTTGTTATGAATGTAGGATACGAAACGGTTAGCCTTGAAACGTTGTTATCGGGTGGAACAAGTGATTGTGCGACGTTGCCAGCGCTATGAGCGCGCAACTGCGTCTTAATTTTACAATTACGTCCGCCATCTTGTCAAGATTTATCAGATGCAAGTTTGCATGATGATTTGTTTTTATGGTAATTGTTTTTACGTTGTTTTTCAGGTAAGTATAAGCGCCTCGTTGATGCATAAAAAACGCCTAAGAGCAAAGTGCTTTTTGTTCAACAAAAAGTTTTGGCATTACGTAACACCTGAAAAAAAGTAAACGCATCCGTGGTTCCGTTTGATATCTACATTAACATTTAACATTCCTATTTCGAATATTTATTCGTCCAAGATAGAACGTTAAGGAGTGGTTAAGGATATATGCGAGCGGGGCGGGCGTCGCCGGTCTAGCGTAGACTTCGAGGGCGCTAGACAGTAGGCATACCTATAGCTAAGTGTCGGCGCAATATGGTTGGATACGTACATTGAGGTCGGACAACGGCTCGCGGGGGCTTCGCCCCGCGGTCACAGGGCACCGTGGGGGCCGACCAACAACGAGAGACATCACAAATATGGACATTTTTAACGAGAATAACACGGTATCGATCACGCACAGGCGCCATTTTGATCCGACACTGAGCGGCGAGCGCCGAGCACACCGTGGCGTGGTGTTGCCACGTCGTCGCGCTTCTATTTCGAGCGCCCCCCCTCCCCCTACCCCCTCGCACCGCCTGCCACTGTGACGCTCCGCAAAACATTCACAAATCACGACTATCACCGACTTCAGCCAACTATACCATCGTATAAATATGAAATCGAGTTGGCTGCTGGCGGACAAAGCTAGCAACGTAACAGCGTCTAACGTGATAAGATAGTACATATTATTATAATATATTTGGGAGCGTGATACATCGCGCCGGCTTTCACCGGAGCGGGGCGAGGCACGGGCGCGCACAGCGTGTGCCATTGGCCACCGCACAGATCGATAGACAAACACCGACGAGGACGGCGACCTACATACCATTATACACCTTATGTCGCTACACATACAGGCGCTTCCATCGTAGCATGAACTATAAACAAACTACCGCACGATCACACTGATGTACGTCGCGTAAGTACACACGAACACAGTCGTATTATAAAACGACGCGGGGAACGGCAGAGCGCGGATCGGCCGATGAATGTATACCATCAATGTATTATGGCACTTTTCTAGAGTCGAAATTCCTATAGCCCGGCGCACCCAACGCTCCTGTGCGAAGGACAAAGGCCCGATTTCACACGGAAAACAAAGGGAAACGCCGGTAGGAGTAAGGACTCTGTACTTGTTTACGATAATTGGAATCTTTTCTACGCGATAACTCTACAGCTACACCGTAAACGGCGCGTTGCCAAGTCGTATAGAGAGCGCGAGGTTTATCATTATGAAATTACAAATTAACCTTTCATAAAACAATACTTTCGATAAGTAGTTACGTTGGCACGAAATTTCACGGGAAATTACGTTACAAAACGTAGACCGTATGGGAGGGCACAGGTGCAAATTACCCGTTTCAACAATATGGCAATAAATCATTATTTTCTGACTACAGGGAGGCTGTTTTTAGTGGAAAAAGCAATTACTACTGATCGAAGATGTAATTAATAAGCATTGAATAGGATAAGACGCAGTCTGTCAGCTATTCACTTACCTGTATTTTTACTTGAAACTCGCTTCTTTCTTCGTAATATTCACGGGAAGTTCACTTCTCGACGAAATAACCGCTTTGATTAAGGTATTTTGAGATTTTGTGAGGATATTATGTGCACAAAAAAATTATACATTCCGTCAAGCAAACGTCCTGCGCGCATAGAGACCGAATGCGAACTGTTGGTTTTTAGTTTGGGTCGTTGATGGTGGAGGGCGGCGGGCGGAAAACCGGAGAATGGGTGAGCAAGGGAGCGAGAAAGGACAGCTTCTTCTTTAATTTAACTCCATAACCATGACTTGTGGAAATATGGTTTTAATATGATAAATAAAATATTGCATTTTTGGTATAATTCACACATTACTACAGACGTGGTCAATGTAATTTAACATGAATTCAATTATTTAGTTATTGTTTTGACGTCCGTTTACATTTTGATTGATAGGTCGCGCACAGACACACTATTAGGGCATTAACAGATTACAGATTAGTTACAGACTTTTTGTTTCCAGTGGATTTTGTATTAAGGCACAATGTTATTAATTAACATTATTATTTAAAAAAAGCTACTTGCGCTAGAGAAGTGATCAGTCCTGAACATTTCTGTATGGAACCATTTCAATGCTTGTAGTTAAAAGTTAAAAATTTCTAGATCGAGAAAATAATAGAGAGAGCTGGATGTGGAAAATCAACTAGAGTATCGGGGCTCTCATAATCTATCAGTCGGAAAGGTATGGTCCTGAAAGAGAAAATCCGTAAAGAAAGCCATCGAACAAAAAAAAATTGCCTTCATACAATTTTTTGGAGGCTCAAGACAAGAGGCTCTCCAAAACATTTTTGAATGTAGGTACCTAACTTTTTTCTTTTCTTTTAAGTTTTTAAAGGTTTTTGTTCAGAGCTTAGATGCTCACTTTCAGAAAAAATACGAAACGTTAATAATAATAAATTAATTTATTTGCTTGAAACATGGGTTACATTACAAGTTACAATTATACTTTATGATGCCAAACATATTTTGCCATAATAAAGGCGTGCAAATATTAATTTATACTTAGTCACTAGAAATACCTACTACTGGACATATAATTTTCCTTTGTAGTTCCTGACTCCTGAGATATCGTGATTAATAAGACAGTGAGTGAGTGAATCAGTGGGATTTCGCTTTTATCTAATATATAGACAAACACACGCACGCTGGCGTCTCGCGTCATCTACACAATCAGTACACAATGTACACTCTTGGCCTAAGATTATCACAAATGTTGCAAGATAAAAATATTATTCTGATAAAATTAACTTCCGAAAATATATCAAATAGTTCAACATCCACGAAAATAGTTCAGATCAAGTCACAGGATCAAGTCGATCAATCCATAGAGATAATATAATATATATGGATCAATGTGTGGGATCAATCGATCAAGTGGTTTTTTTCTATGGGTTTCCGTTTTCCTATGGTTGGTAGTAGACATGTACAACATTATGCGAATACATATAAATCACCAATCAGAAACGAGTGCGTGGTTTTGACAGTTATATAAACCAATTTTCCACGTAGAACGAAGTTTTTAATTCATATTTTCAGAAGTTTTCTTTGGGAACGTACAAAATAAGTGAAAATTATTCAGCATGATGATTAAAACGGCAATTTTCACGTTTGCGCTTTTAATGGTAGGAGTTTCGGCGAAGATAGATGCCAAGAATTTGAAATGTTTAGGTTTGTTTTTGCTATACTTTTTTTCGTGTTTTTCTTATTTTTTCTGAGGTATATAAATAACAAAAGTGTAATAAATATTTACAGTGTGCCGGCAGACTTTCGAAGAGTTAAATAAAGCGATCAAAGGAGTCGAAAAGTGGAAAAAAGTCGACGTAGGTATAATTTTAAATGTTTTCCTCAAAGTGTCTAAAGGTCACAACAAAAAATATTTATTGCGAACCATGTACGAGTTACGACTGAACTAACATATAATTATTTGGCACTAGTTGATGCCCGCGACTTCGTCCGCGTCCGGAATAAAAAGTGGCCGCCTATGTCACTCTCCAGGTTCTCAACAATAACCATGGCAAAAATCACGTCTATCCGTTGCTCCGTTGCGGCGTGATTGAAGGACAAACCAACAAACCAACAAACAAACACACTTTCGCATTTATAATATTAGTATGATTCCAGGTCGGCAACTTCCGTATGGATGCAGATGGAAACACAATGCAGGATAAGGTCCCAGCGCATCGCTCCGCTGTTTATATATCTGAAGTTATTGATGATATTTGTAAGTTATTAACATTATCAATTAACTAGCTCTTGTCCGCGTCTTCGCTCACATTAGGTTAGTTTTTCATACAAATTTGAAACCCTTAGAGGTTCAAATTTCAAAAATCCTTTCATAGTTGATCGTCGTCTCAACCTATAGACGTCCACTGCTGGACGAAGGTCTCCTGCATGAATTGCCACAGAGCACAGTCATAGTGGATGCCTATGTCATAATAGCTATCTGTATTCTGTATGCCAAATTTCGGCCCAATTCATCCAGTGGTCTGAGCTGTGCATTGATAGATCAGTCAGTCAGTCACCTTTTCCTTTCATATACTATTAAGATATTGTTGGCTTGGTGAAGAATTTATAAGCAGTCAGACATGGGCTTATATGGGTAATAGGCTGGCCTGGTAGGGCTATCTTGCCAAAGTGATCAGCCCCCCGATTACGTAAGAAATGTCGATCAAACGTTAAAGATTTTCGTCAAAGTAAAACAAACCATGATAAGCATTGAATTAGAACTCAATTTCGTCGGCCCATTCTTATACGTTTAGGGTATCGTACATACCTAAACGTATAAGAATGGGCAGACGAAATTGAGCTCAAATTCAATGCAGTTAAGGTTTATTTTACTTTGACGAAAATCTTAAACGTTTGATCGGACATTCTTACATGATTGGGGCCCTGGTGGTAGGCTTTGGCCGTGGCTAGTTACCACCGTACTGGCAGACTGATTGCCAAGTTATTTAGTGTCCAATCACAATGACGTGTAGAAACCAATTATTAGGGGTTCAATATAACCTAACATTGGGGGTTTAATATGGCAGTTATCTGCCATACTCTTAGCAAGTTAGCCCGCTACCATCTTAGACCGTCTGACTGAGCTCCACTGACAATCAAGAGCTTATTTGTAGTGGAATAAGTCAATACTAGCTCATGCCCGCAACTTTATCCGCGTGGATTGATTCTTGGTTCCTGCTTAAAAATTAGCATGCTATTTCAGACTATAATCTATCTCTGTGCCAAATTTCATCCAGATATTTTCAGCCATCATCATACTAATGTTATAAATGCGAAAGTGTGTTTGTTTGTTGGTTTATTGGTTTGTTGGTTTGTCCTTTGATCACGCCGCAACGGAGCAACGGATTGATGTGATTTTTGGCATGGGTATAGTTGAGGACCTGGAGAGTGATATAGGCTAAAGGAAAGTTAAGGAGTTCCCGCGGGGATCAGAAAAACTTAAACCACGCGGACGAAGTCGTCGGGCATCAGCTAGTTTTACCATAATTGAGTAACAAACATCCATCCGAACTTTTGCATTTATAATATTAGTACAGTATTCAAGTAGAATCTGACCAATACTTACTACAGCAATACTACTGACTTGAATAAGAGATTAGTAGCATAAAATACATTACTGATTATACTATATCCCAAGATAAGATTAATAGATATTTGGTATTTACACTTGATATTACTGAGTAAATTGGTAAGTAAGTAATAAATACTAAATAAAACTGCCCCCCAATCATGTAAGAATGGCCGATCAAAACGGTAAGTTCGTCGTCAAAGTAAAATAAACCATAACTGGATTGAATTAGATACGTTAGAGTATCGTACATACCTAAACGTATAAGAATGGGTACACGAAATTGAGCTCTAATTTAATGCTGTTATGGTTTATAAACTTTGAAGACGAACTTTAACGTTTTGATCGGCCATTCGGGGGGCTGGTCAAGTGCGAGTGAGACTCGCGCACAAAGGGTTCTGTACCACCACACAATATAAATTACTTTAGTAAATAACAAGAAAGGGTCATAACAGCACTGTGAAATAACTGGCTTACATATGGCACTAGCCTGGTAGCGCCTGACAAACAATTCGACACCCTATGAGTAAGGAACACTAATTATCTAATTACTTTTTTCTATAAGTACTTGTGCTGTGAGACCATGCTTCTTGCCAAATTTAATGATTCTAGAACAATGGGATATAGGTAGGGATATGGCCCTATAGGTTTTGATTTATTGGCGAGTGTCAAAATCATTATACTTCATATCATACTAATGTTATAAATGCGAAAGTGTGTTTGTTTGTTGGTTTGTCCTTCAATCACGCCGCAACGGAGCAACGGATTGACTTGATTTTTGGCATACGGGCATCAGCCAATTTCAATATAATTTAGGTGTCTATTATTAAATTTAAATGAGGTACAGTTATTGTCGATGTGGGTATTTAATATTTATGTATGTAAATAGAAACTATTTGAATTGAGGTTATCATAATACAACTAATTTTTGAGTGGGTATGTGTGTACCATCATAGCTCTTAAATGAATAGACCAATGTAATATTTTTTAATTTGAAATTGGGATTATCTGAGATAGTTCTTAGCTTAATTAAAATTTGATCTGTGGTATATGGAATATCAGCCTTTTTGCCAGCCGGTGTGGCCTAATTAGTCATCTTATTCTTATTAGTAGTTCTAATTTAATTTATATTGTATATTTTTGTTATTATTTGTTCATTTAATCTAAATTTTATTAATACTATGTTTTTTTATTGTATTGTATTTTTGTGTTTTTCCCTTTTTTTTTTTATGATGTATGTGTAATTTTAATAGTTTATATTAAGTAATATTGTAGCCTGATAAGACGAATTGGGAAACTGTAATATCTTATCGGGTATGTCCTATCAATAAAATAAAAATAAAATAAATAAAAATCTTACTTCTTGCTAATATTATAAACTAGCTGATGCCCGCGACTTCGTCCGCGTGGATTGAGGTTTTTTGGTTCCCGCGGGAACTCTTTAATTTTCCGGGATAAAAAGTAGCCTATGTGCTATTCCAGACTATAATCTATCTCTGTGCCAAATTTCATCCAGATCCATTCAGCCGTTGGAGCGTGATTGAGTAACAAACATACATCCATACATCCATCCAAACTTTCGCATTTATAATATTTATTTGACTAGCTGATGCCAGCGACTTCGTCTGCGTGAATTAAGGTTTATTTGATTCCCGCGGTAACTCCTTAATTTTCCGGGATAAAATATGTCCTTCTTCTATCCTTCCCCGGGATATAACCTATCCCTGTACCAAATTTCATCAAAGTCGGTCGAAAAGATGGGCCGTCAAAGCGTAGTAGACAGTCATACACACTTTCGCATTTATAATATTAGTGTGGATACTGCGGATTACTAGCTGATGCCCGCGACTTCGTCCGCATGGATTGAGGTTTTTGGTTCCCGCGGCAACTCTTTAATTTTGCGGGATAAAACGCCTATGGTGAGAATAAAGAGATTTTCTTTCTTTTTTTTTCACAATTCAAAATTCAAATGGTTTTTATTCAAATAAACTTATAAAAGTACTTTCGAATCGTCGAATGAATCTACCACTGGTTTGGAATGCCATTCCTACCGAGAAGAACCAGCAAGAAACTCGGCGGTTGCTGTTTTGAAAATTCTCTTTCTATGTGTTATTCCAGACTATAATCTATCTCTGTTCCAAATTTCAGCCAATTCCGTCCTGTAGTTATTGCGTAACAAACATACACAATTACACACACACATACAACCTTTCGCCTTCATAATATTAGTGTGATAAAGTAAAAGTATAGATATTAGTATAGATTATTACCAACTAGATGATTCCCGCGACTTCGTCCGCGTGGATTAAGTTTTTTTGATTCCCGCGGGAACTCTTTAATTTTCCGAGATAAAAAGTAGCCTATGTCCTTCCCCGGGATACACTCTACCCCTGTACCAAATTTCATCAAAATCGGTTGAGCAGATGGGCCGTGAAAGCGTAGCAGACAGACAGACGGACAGACAGACAGTTACACATCTTCTTCTTCTTGTTGTTGAGGCTCCAGTTCCGTGCGACCTGTATCACTGCGACCGTCTCCGATCTATTGTGATCACCTCTACTTCATATTTCCTCGCCAATACTTGTTTCCGCCAGGAATAGCAGCGTTTTCTTGACTGGAATACGGGAAGCGTCCTTTAGGTCAATAATATGTTGGCCCAGATGGATACTTCGTTTGTGCATTAAAGCAGGACATTGGCAGATGATATGCAGCGGAGTCTCAGTGGATTCCTGGCATAATCTGCAGATATCCGTGTCCCTGAGCTTAAGGTTAAACATGTGTCTGTTCAGACCGCAGTGATCTGTTAAAGCCCGCGCTATAATGCGTAAGTTTTTCAGTTACACATTCGCATTTATAATATTAGTATGGTTCATTTTCATTATTTCCTCAGGCAAGAAAATGGACGACTACGTAAGAGTGCACTACAAGTCATCAGGCAAATTGGCAATTATGTTGCTGGTGACACGGGAGGGACACATGAATCCAGAGTTCTCCAAGACCAAGTTTGTCACCGATGATGACCTCAACAAGAGCTTGGAGTACTATGTGAGTATCCACTACCACCACTACAGTCCATTAACGTCCCACTGCTGGGCACAGACCTCCACTCTCATAGGAGAGAGGGGATTAGAGCTTACACCCACCACGCAGCTCCAATACGGTAACATCTATTATCATGTTAGTGATAACTAGCGGACGCCCGCGACTTCGTTCGCGTGGCATAAGATTTTAATTTCCACAGGCACTTCTTAATTTTCCGGGATAAAAAGAAGCCTATGTCATTGTCTAGGTCCTCATATATACCCATGCAAAAAATCACGTTAATCCTTTGCTCTGTTGCGGCGTGATTGAAGGACAAACTCTTTATTTAATGTCCTTGGGGATAGGAATTACAAAAATGGTGAAATACGTATTTCCTATTTTAAAACGGAACCCAAATACAAAGTTTCATGGCTATAACTTAAAAACGACGGACTTTTATACAAGCTTTCAACCCCTATTTTATCCCTTTGGAGGTAGAATTTCGAAAAATCCTTTCTTAGTGGATACCTACTCTTCACAAAGAACACACCCTCCAAATTTCTTGTCTCTAGGACCAGCGGTTTAGGCTGTGCGTTGATATATAAGTCAGTCAGTCAGTCAGTCAGTCAAGACTTTGAATTTTATATATATAGATAACAGGGATCGACGGCTTAACGTGGTCTCCGAGGCACGGGGGTGAAACACCGCCAGAATACAAATGACAGAATAAATGACTTTAATCTTTGAATCTTTGAATACCTACTTACTATTATTTAAAAAAGAAATCCAGATATTATTCAGTCTAAAGTATTAACTTTTAGGTATCTGTAGGGCGTTATGGACTTCCTCGCCCTACAACCAACTACCTAGTTAGGATTCACTTCCTAAGTGTAGGCGTTGAAATGATACACTCGATAATGACTAACACGATAGTATATTATAATAATGACTTATTGAATAATAACACTGTATAGATAAATGGTAAAAGAACGGTGGGCCTAGCAGCGAGGCTAGACTACCACGCTTGTTCGCGTCTGTCGAGTGAATAAGCCTCCGGCCATTCGACGTTGCTTTCTGCCAATCAGCGATTCGATATTCGAACGATATTCGAACTTCAGTACATAGCTTGCAGACGTATGCACTGGCCGGTGCGAAGCAAAGAGGCCAGCTAGCGGAGCACCACATCACCCCCCTGCAGAGTGAAAAAGAACGGGAGAAGAAAAAGAAATTAAGTTTGTAAATGCGACGGAAAACGCACCCTACGACCGGAACGCGTATAAACTGGAGGTGGACTTGTTGCATCTGATGGATCGAGTGACAAGTAAGCTGGTTTCAACCTGTCAATAGAGACTGTGATTGGTTTCCCTTTCACTTCAATCCTAAAAGTCTTTTCACCACGCTCCAACACCTTGAAAGGACCGGTGTACGGCTGCTGTAACGCTAACTTGATCGTTCCTCGACGTAAATACACGAATGATGCGGAAGAAAACAAGTTGCTACGGTCAAAGCTAGCGGAGCACCACATCACCCCCCTGCAGAGTGAAAAAGGACGTAGTTCCTTCCAGGTGCTCCTTATTCCCAGGAGTACAAGTGGAAGTACCTCGGTCCATTGCGGGTTATCGTGGCACATAATCGCCGCCTTAAGCTGGCGGTGAAGTCGCTCCACCATACCGTTGCATTGCGGGTGATACGAAGTTGTCGTGCGATGCTGCACGCCGGTCAACTCCACTGTCTGGTATCGGAACGCGTGCCAACTTCATTGAAGTTGAATCACGCAGCTTCCTTAATTCCTCATCGGATGCCTGCGAACGAGAAAGCTCCACGAGGAGGTCCTGTGCTGAGATGCCCTCCACTCGCGGGAATGCATCCGCAACGAGGTTGTCTGCCCCTTTGACATGCTGAATATTTGTAGTATACTTGTGCTGCAGACAGGCACATACATGAGAACAGGACGCATCATCTAATTTTATGAAACATTAGATTTAACAACATTTTATGGCAGAAAGCAACGTCGAATGCACTGGCCGGTGCGAAGCAAAGAGGCCAGCTAGCGGAGCACCACAATCTAAATATATAAAAGGAAAAGGGGACTGACTGACTGATCTATCAACGCACAATTCAAACCACTGCACGGATCGGACTGAAATTGTTTAGTGGCGGATTATAGCGAATTAAACATTTTTTTTTTTTTTTTTTTTTTTTTTTTTTTTTTTTTTTTTTTTTTTTTTTTTTAATTTATTGAATACTTAAGATAAACGTACAATCTAATTATACATATAAACACTAGCCATCCTCTAAAAACTTTAACGTTTATGCGAGGACGGCGAGTTCACATTGCAGTTATGATTAAAATATATATTATGTCTAAGCAGGTATATAAATTAACATTTTACGTGTAATTAAAAAACAAAGAATACCAATTATATATATAAAACTAGTATGGCGCGTGGTTGCGCGGCCCGCTGCAGCGGACCGCGTAGTGAACCGCGTGGTCCACTGTCTACTTACTCGCTGTCCTACTATCCTGCCCCCCGATTATGTAAGAATGGCCGATCAAATCGTCAAAGTTCGGCGTCAAAGTAAAATAAACCACAACAGCATTAAATTAGAGCTCAATTTCGAAATACGAAATTGAGCTCTAATTCAATGCTGTTATGGTTTATTTTACTTTGACGCCGAACTTTTACGATTTCATCGACAATTCTTACATAATCGGGCAGCTGGTTTACTGTCTACGTGTTCTGATTTGAACAACACACTGCTATGCTAGTGAGCACAGTGGAAGCGCCAGCACGCCAAGCGTCCGACGTAAAAGAAAATTCTCATAAAGGAAAAACATAAAACAAAGACCACCAACCCCCCGCCCTCCCTTTTTGTTTGAGCAGCCCCTAAGTAGGTACCTATCTTTAATACCCTGACCGTGCTCCTCACCCATCATCCGAACCTTCGATCATCATCTTTCTCCATATTTTTTTCTCCGAACCATTCGTCAAAATGAGATTTCTTGCATAAAAACAAATCTTGAAAAGGAACCGTAGCCTCTTCAATATTCGCCATACATTAACTATGGAAAAATAAATTCCGCCATCTTGAATTGTTTTCCTGTTCATCAAGTAGACCTTCATGTCCCGATCATCTTTTGCCGGGAAACCACTCTTCCATCTTTTATACTCTCCGTGATAGACATCAACGAAATTTGTATGGCGGCCATCTTAAATCCACCATTTTGAATTTTTTTTCAGCTCACTGTCAATTGGATGAAGTTTCGAGTGACATTTGGTCGAGCACCCCCCACCTATCTTCAATACCCTTTTCTATGGAAAAATAAATTCCGCCATCTTGAATTTTTTTCCTATTCATCAAGTAGACCTTCATGTCCTGATCATCTTTTGCCAAGAAACCACTCTTCCATCTTTTATACTCTCCGAGATAGACACCGATGAAATTTGTATGGCGGCCATCTTAAATCCGCCATTTTGAATTTTTTTTCAGCTCACTGTCAATCGGATGAAGTTTCGAGTGACATTTGGTCGAGCACCCCCCACCTATCTTCGATACCCTGGCTGGTGCTCTTCATCCGTCTTCGAAGTCCTCAATCATCAGCTCTCACCGTATTTTGCCTCTTAATGAATTTTTGTCTTCTATACGAAACGATGAGTGAAAAAAAAAATGTCCATACAAAATTTTACAGGAGAGGTGATCAATGAGTGAATCAGCACGAGCAGCTATATATATATAAACTAGTATGGCGCGTGGGTGCGCGGCCCGCTAGCGGACCGCGTGGTGGACCACGTGGCCCACTGTGATCCACTGTCTACTTACTCGCTGTCCTAATATCCTGGTTTACTGTCTACGTGTTTGACGACCTCCGTGGCGCAGTGTTGAGCGCTGTTGAATTAACGTGCGGAGGTCCCGGGTTTGATCCCCGGCAGGGTTTGGAAAATTTATAATTTCTGAATTTCCCTGGTCTGGCCTGGTGGGAGGCTTCAGCCATGGCTAGCGTTCCGGTGCCATGCCGTGTAGAAACCGAATAGGGGTATCGGTTTAATAAAACTGCCATACCCCTAACAGGTTAGCCCGCTACCATCTTAGACTGCATCATCACTTACCATCAGGTGAGATCGCAGTCAAGGGCTAACTTGTAGTGGATAAAAAAAAAACTGAACAACACTGCTATGCTAGTGAGCACAGCACGCCAAGCGTCCGACGTAAAAGAAAATTCTCATAAAGGAAAAAACATAAAACAAAGCTGGTTTTCCTAATGGCAAACCGACAATAATTCTTCCATAAAGAAATAAAGAACAAAACTTGTAAAAAAACCATATCAAAATCATGCAGCAACAGCATTAAATTAGACCTCAATTTCGAAACACGAAATTGAGCTCTAATTCAATGCTGTTATGGTTTATTTTACTTTGACGCCGAACTTTTACGATTTGATCGACAATTCTTACATAATCGGGCAGCTGCTTTACTGTCTACGTGTTCTGATCTGAACAACACACTGCTATGCTAGTGAGCACAGTGGAAGCGCCAGCACGCCAAGCGTCCGACGTAAAAGAAAATTCTCATAAAGGAAAAACATAAAACAAAGACCACCAACCCCCCGCCCCTCCCTTTTTGTTTGAGCAGCCCCTAAGTAGGTACCTATATTTAATACCCTGACCGTGCTCCTCACCCATCATCCAAACCTTCGATCATCATCTCTCTCCATATTTTTTTCTCCGAACCATTCGTCAAAATGAGATTTCTTGCATAAAAACAAATCTTGAAAAGGAACCGTAGCCTCTTCAATATTCGCCATACATTAACTATGGAAAAATAAATTCCGCCATCTTGAATTTTTTTCCTATCATCAAGTAGACCCTCATGTCCTGATCATCTTTTGCCAAGAAACCATTCTTCCATCTTTTATACTCTCCGAGATAGACACCGGCGAAATTTGTATGGCGGCCATCTTAAATCCGCCATTTTGAATTTTTTTTTCAGCTCACTGTCAATTGGACGAAGTTTCGAGTGACATTTGGTCGAGCACCCCCCACCTATCTTCAATACCCTTTTCTATGGAAAAAAAATTCCGCCATCTTGAATTTTTTTCCTGTTCACCAGGTAGACCTTCATGTCCTGATCATCTTTTTCCAAGAAACCACTCTTCCATCTATTATACTCTCCGAGATAGACACCGGTGAAATTTGTATGGCGGCCATCTTAAATCCGCCATTTTGAATTTTTTTTCAGCTCACTGACAATTGGATGAAGTTTCGAGTGACATTTGGTCGAGCACCCCCCACCTATCTTCGATACCCTGGCTGGTGCTATTCATCCGTCTTCGAAATCCTCAATCATCAGCTCTCTGTGTATTTTTCCTCTTAATGAATTTTCGTCTTCTATACGAAACGATGAGTGAAAAAAAAAATGTTCATACAAAATTTTACAGGAGAGGTGATGATCAATCAGTGAATCAGCACGAGCAGCTATATATATATTAACTAGTATGGCGCGTGGTTGCGCGGCCCGCTAAAGCGGACCGCGTGGTCCACTGTCTACTTACTCGTTGTCCTTCTATCCTGCCCCCCGATTATTTAAGAATGGCCGATCAAATCGTCAAAGTTCGGCGTCAAAGTAAAATAAACCATAACAGCATTAAATTAGAGCTCAATTTCGAAACACGAAATTGAGCTCTAATTCAATGCTGTTATGGTTTATTTTACTTTCACGCCGAACTTTTACGATTTGATCGGCCATTCTTACATAATCGGGCAGCTGGTTTACTGTCTACGTGTTCTGTTCTGAACAACACACTGCTATGGTAGTGAGCACAGTGGAAGCGCCAGCACGCCAAGCGTCCGACGTAAAAGAAAATTCTCATAAAGGAAAAACATAAAACAAAGACCACCAACCCCCCGCCCCTCCCTTTTTGTTTGACAGCCCCTAAGTAGGTACCTATCTTTAATACCCTGACCGTGCTCCTCACCCATCATCCGAACCTTCGATCATCATCTCTCTCCATATTTTTTTCTCCGAACCATTCGTCAAAATGAGATTTCTTCCATAAAAACAAATCTTGAAAAGGAACCGTAGTCTTGCATAGTTCTACACTTGTAGCCTCTTCAATATTCGCCATATATTTTCTATGGAAAATAAATTCCGCCATCTTGAATTTTTTTCCTGTTCATCAAGTAGACCTTCATGTTCTGATCATCTTTTGCCAAGAAACCACTCTTCCATCTTTTATACTCTCCGTGATAGACATCGACGAAATTTGTATGGCGGCCATCTTAAATCCGCCATTTTAAAAATTTTTTCAGCTCACTGTCAATTGGATGAAGTTTCGAGTGACATTTGTTCGAGCACCCAAAACCTATCTTCAATAAGTACCCTCTTCTATGGAAAAATAAATTCCGCCATCTTGAATTTTTTTCGTGTTCATCAAGTAGACCCTCATGTCCGGATCATCTTTTGCCGAGAAACCACTCTTCCATCTTTTATACTCTCCGAGATACACACCGTCGAAATTTGTATGGCGGCCATCTTAAATCCGCCATTTTGAATTTTTTTTCAGCTAACTGTCAATTGGATGAAGTTTCGAGTGACATTTGGTCGAGCACCCCCCACCTATCTTCGATACCCTGGCTGGTGCTCTTCATCCGTCTTCGAAATCCTCAATCATCAGCTCTCTCTGTATTTTTCCTCTTAATGAATTTTTGTCTTCTATACGAAACGATGAGTGAAAAAAAAAATGTTCATACAAAATTTTACAGGAGAGGTGATCAATCAGTGAATCAGCACGAGCAGCTATATATATATTAAAGAAGATTAGGTTAGGTTAGTACTTAATATAGCTTAAAATATTGTGTTATTTATAATTTAAAAAAAAAAGTTCTAGTTCTTTAATTTAAAAAAAATGTTGTCTATGTATTCCAGTGCGAGCGAATGTTCGAAGAGAACGAAGATGAGATCACAGACCTGTACAAGACGAGGCCCGATGACGACATCATGCCGGATGCGGAGAGAGAGGTATTTACCCGCGTTATCCTACGTATGCGACAGAAGTGACGCGACGCGATACGACGCTATAGAAAATGACAAACTTGTCTACGCTACAATGCGACGTAGCCGTCAAATAAATTATAGGAGATAGCTGTACTTTTGGTAACTATCGCTAGAAAGGCTGATTCAGTATTAGGTGGGTGCTACGCTCTCCACTGATGACGATAGTGAAGGTCTACCCGCATGATGATGGGCCTTTCACTAATTGCAGTCCTATTACGCTTATTAGTTTTACGCCTTATAATATTTATTAGCAAATCAACGTGACGACGCGTCACATTATATACAATCTAATAATTGCTAATAATAATTGCTACATTAAGTAAGCTCATAACGTCTTTGAGAGGCGATATCTAGTGAAAGGCCCAATGAATAGCGTCAGTTTATAAACTGTTTACATAGGTACTGCGCATAGTTTCATACTGTACAAGAATCAGCTTTTCTAGTTATGGTTCATTTTTGCTAACCATAATCCGTCTTTGAGCGGCCATATCTAGTGAAAGGCCCATCAGCATGCGGGCAGACTGGCAGATTTCCCACCAGTGGAGAGCCTAGGACCCACCAAATACGAAAACAGCCTTTCTAGCGATAGTTACCAAAAGTGCAGTTATCTCTTAGTCTAATAACCGCGGCGCAGTGTTGAGCGCTGTTAGTCTTAACGTTCGGAGGTGCCCGGTTCGATCCCCGGCAGAGTCAATTTGGGAATTTATAATTTCTGAATGTTCACTGGTCTGGCCTGGTGGGAGGCTAGTTACCACCCTACCGGCAAAGACGTGCCGCCAAGCGATTTAGCGTTCCGGTACGATGCCGTGTAGAAACGGAATAGCGGTATGGGTTTAATATAACTGCCATGCCCCTAACAGGTTAGCCCGCTACCATCTTAGACTAATGAATGAATGCCGGAATGCCGTTCCTACCGAGAAGAACCAGCAAAAACTCGGCGGTTGCTCTTTTGAAAAAAATTATTTACAATTTTATTAATTTGTAATTACTTAAGTAACCGCTGTCCTTAGCATTGCTGGAGCCATTGACTTACCAATACCTTAGACGCACCATCGAAACGCAAAAAACGGCACGGTCAAATTGTGCACAATGAACAATTTTCGCCTCAGTCGCGCATGAGTACACTAGGCGACAAAATGTCGTATGTGTCGAATTGTTATTACAAAATTGAACCCTAAATATAAAGATATATGGTTGGTTTTTGTGAACCGTTTGGTGTCTCTTTGTCTATTATCTATAGCTGTGTTTGTCTATGCGATTGTGGACGCTTTTTGAGTATTAATTTGTGGGTAATGTTGTATCCTTAGTTGGTAAATCGATGGCTGGAGCGAGTCAAATACATGCTCCTTTGTCATTTACGTTATCTTCAACAGTATAATAAGCTTTTTTCAGAAGCATACTTTTTATGGACTTCTTAAACTTGTGTAAAGGCAAGTTTAAAATAGGGGGGATGCTTCCTCGGGATGCAGCCAAATTTTATCAAAATCGGTTGTAAAGATGGACCCTTAAAGCGTAGCAGACAGACAGAGAGACTTTCGCATTTATAATATTAGTATGGATATGATATATTTTTTTTTTTTTATTTTTTTTTATTTTAAGGACATCCAACAGGTTACAATACATTAACAATAAAAATAAAGTAGAAAACAGAGTTATATGCTAGATTGCAAACCCACTTAGAGGCTGCCACAGCTTGCAATATAATGTTAAGTTACACTAAAAGACCGGAGAAAATCGAAATCAAAGAAGAAAGGAAAAAATAATATATATGAAAAAATAATATATATGATATTTTTAATAATGTACATATGTTTTCAGATCTGTTTCAAGCACGCCAACTATTGCGAAGAGTGGATGTTGCCAACTGAGGAGGACACCACGTGGACGCCGGAGATGGAAGCCGAATACGTCAGGGTAAGCATTCATATATACACTATACAGGCTTAATTTACTAATGACCTCATTAAAAGCGTCTGTACATAATACAAAACAACTTTTCCTCAATGACTTTTTAAAATTCTGAAAAACTCAACGATTTCAATTTACATAGACGGACCCTGTCAAACAAAGAATGTGGGCGTATTTTACTAACGCCATCTAGTTTGAAAAGCGGGACAGCGCTATGGCGGGGACAAGGACAGGCTTATACAGGTGTGGAGCGCGCTCCACAGGTCGGACGCCCAATTTTTTTCTATGAAAGGGCCCATCCAGTACCTACATATATATCGATGCATGGATATAGTTGAGGACCGGGAGAGTGACATAGGCTACTTTTTATCCCGGAAAATTGAGGCATTCCCGTGGGAATTAAAAAAAAAACTTATACCACGCGGACGAAGTCGCGGGCATCAGCTAGTAAATAATACATTAGTTAATTTTGATGACAGGTCCACGGCCCAGACCCGTACGGTTTCGGTGGTGGAATGCAGATGCAGATGCCGTCTGAAGTCACAGATGACGAAGGCTACGACGACTCAGATGACGTCGACGAAGACGTTGAGGAAATACCTGCTGAGGATGAGGGCAAAGTTGCTGCGGATGAGGGCAAAGTTGGCAAAGATGAGGGAAAGGATGAGTTGTAGGTTGTGTATAAGTAGGTTTTAATGGGGATGTTAGTTATGTCGAAATTATATTAGTTTAATGTTAACAAAACAAGAACCGACTTCAAAACTATATAAGTACCAACTTAAACTTCTTGTTGACTTTCTCAAAAAGCGCTAAATCAATTTCGATAAAGTTTATATGGGACCACCTCTGAAGTATGATCTACCAAACAAAAAAAGAATCATCAAAATTGCTTTATAATTGGCGGAATGATCGCGTAACATACATACAAAAACATACAGTCGAAATGAGAACCTCCGCCTTTTTTGAAGTCTGTATAAGAAAATATTATACGGGGCCCATACTGCCAACGCTTCAAGCAATACTAAAGCAATATTACTCAAAATGACAGTTTGGTGTCACATACTTTCACGTTCCTAATATAAGGATTATAATTCTAAAACACGAAAGTTGACAATAATGAAACAATATTGCTTTAAGCGTGGGCAGTACGGTCCCAGCTTGGCAAACTTATCCGTGCCTTTGGCGATGACAGACTATTAAAAAAAAAATTCAAAATTCAAATGTTTTTTATTCAAATAAACTTTTACAAGTACTTTTGAATCGTCAAGTGAATCTACCACTGGTTCGGAATGACATTCCTACCGAGAGGAACCAGCAAGAAACTCGGTGGTTGCTCTTTTTAGATAATACATTTACAATTTATCATTATTATCTACTTATATCAATGTGTACATAAGTAACCGCTGTCCTTAGCATTGCTGGAGCGATCAAATCCAAGCTCCTCTATCATTTACATAATCTTCAATAGTATAATAAGCTTCAATAGTATATTAAAAATCAATACATCAATACAATACGGTTTGGGACAATGTAATGGACATTAATATAGGATACTAGTTGATGCCCGCGTCTTCGTCTGCTTGGATTAAGTTTTTTAAATCCCTATTTCACCATAATCAGTTTAAAAGATGGACCTTGAAAGTGTTGCAGACAGACAGACACACTTTCGCATTTATAATATTAAGTATGGATGTAATGAAGAGACGGATGTTCTAAAAAAAAAACACCCAACAACTGATTGGATCAACACGTCATATATTCTTTTAGTTCCTAATTTTGTCATACGCACTGCAATAAGTTTGCTATGCTGCAATAATTATATTTTAGTGTTTATACAAAAGAGGGTCTTCCAAAACACGTAAAATACACGCTAGTTGGTAGTTTTACTATTATTAATTATATCAAGCAAAAAAGTGCATCGAATGTTGATGACGTCACAAGCCAGTATTTCATTTAAATCCCATACTTAAGCGTGCGTTTTGACGCTTGCTAAAGTAAAGGGAGATTACTACCATTGCTTAAATCAGTATTATTTTAATATTTTTGACGCTCTTGTTTCAGAGATATAATCCTTGTTTTAATGGTGTCAAGGCGTGTCAGGAAATAAAACTGCATTTTTAAAATAATACTGTTTTAAACGATGTTAGTAAGCCCTGATTTGATTTAAGCAAAATATCTATTTTTGTACATTCCAACAGATTTTGAAAGCATGGGGGTAACCTTGATTTATAAGATGAGGGTAACCTTGATTTATAAGATGAGGGTAAAATTGATTTATTCTGCAGAATTACTTATTAGGAAAACGTCCACAACTTGTCTGTCCATGCGTTTCAAATAAACCGTTGTCCTAGCTGAGCGACCGAAGCGACGTGACGCGATACGACGCCATAGAAAATGAATGAATGAATGAAAAAATCAATGAATGAATTAATGAAAAATTCTTTATTGTACACCAAGAAACACATACTTATAAACAATAACAATGATAATAAAATGATAAACTTATTTACGCGACAACGTAGGCTACGTGAAGGGCCAGCAATTTTTGTTTTGATACTGTCGCGTCGCGTCGTATCGAGTCGCATTTGTCGCTCACGTAGCACAACGGGTAAGACAACCATCGCAATATTTGAAACTATTTTTTTTATTTATTTATTTTACTGGCCCTGGTCCTTTAAGGCCTATTTGAAACTATATTACGAGTATGCCAGCGACCGACAGTATGCCGCGTGGATTTGGGTTTTTCAAAATGCCGTGGGTCATCGACCATACAACTAATAGACTCCTCATATAGGGCGAACACTTTCAGACAACACATCAGACTTAATAGGTCTTATATAATTCCACGCTCTTGTAAAAAAACCTACCGAGTTATTTAAATATTAATTAGAGTATATCGATAATTAATTATCGATAAATAATTATTAGGAGTTAGGACCCCATCCCATTTGATTTATGATTTTTTTGACCTTGAGTAGACCAATCAGCGATTAGTACCCCGCGCTCGCTTACTTGAGTCATTTGACTGAATTGTTTGCATTACGAAAGCATAGTAATTAGGCGTCTATTGGTTGTGTGGTCGATGCCGTGGGTATTCTAAGATATTTCGATTCAAAGGGGTTCGAGCCTTTTTGTATGGAAGCTGGCATAGCGACCCGCCGCCATTTTGATTTTTTTTCTAAATCGCGGCGCACTATGGGAGTGGTATGTGTGGATAGAGGACACATAGACAAACAAATAATGTCAAGTAACATAGTACCCCAAAGTGTCACGTTACCGAGATATTTGGAGGTAAAGATAGACATATGAGGACAACGACAATCATTAAAAATAGACTTTTCCGTGTCTACAGGCGTCAGATTGTATCCAAATAATCGTTCCCAGGTTGATTATACATATACATTATAATATACTACTCGGAGCACGAGAAAACTACTACTAGAATTCATTATTTGCCTACTAAATTGACATTATTTGTTTGTCTATGTGTCCTCTACCCATACATATACCACTTTCATCGTGCGCCGCGATTTCGAAAAAAAATCAAAATGGCGGCAGGTCGCTATGCCAGATCGCTTCAATCCCCTTTCATCAAAATCGGTTAAATGGGTTGAAATGTGAAAATCATTTTTTTCGGGTTTCAAAAATCCTAAATCCACGTGAATGATGTGGATTGCTTCATCTTTTATTATAAAATAAAGGTAAAGTAGGCGTATGTTTAATTTCAAAGTTTGTTAAAGGACATGTCCCAGTTCAGTATGGAGGGTGGTTTTTTATTCTGAGTGTCAATGAACCAGAACCAAACTGCCATCACAACCCCATTTTTTAAAAAATTAATTATGAAAAATATCGTTTGTAGAAAATATTTTTCGATGGATGGCAACACTAAAACTTGGGTAATGCGCATTAATTGTGATTATTAATATTCCATTTCGATAAACTACCCATTTTCCACTACATAGGTAGTACATACAACATTATAAGATTAATATAGTACATTATGATACAAGTGCGCGAAGTTGGTCATTACAGTCGAGGCGGTATTGCACAGCCCGAGCCGCAAGGCGAGGGCTGTAATAGAGCCAAGACCGTAATGAACAAAGCACACGCGTATCATACGACGTTTTTCAACACACTTGCGAGGAAAAAAACAATTAGGTAGGTATAAAATACATTTTAATTATTAAAGCAATTATTGAAAGTACAATTATTAAAATGATACGCAACAGTTTTTGTTGGATGTTGCACAGTATGTGTTATAGTATTATTAAAACTTTTACTGTGGTGTTCTTGAGTAACTGTAAATGTTGGAGATAGTGAAACATTCCCATAGGAGGTGGATGGGCCTTCTAATTCTCCTTTAGTCAGAGTAGGCGGCACACATAAATCACTGGCATATGAGGTAGAAGGTTGCGGTTCGGGACAAAACTTCTTAGAAGGTGGCTCCAAATTGATGGCTTGTGTTATCTTGGCACTTATGTTAACTTTGTTTTGAATTGAGTCCTCAACATAAGATTCTGCGACTGTATTAGACCGCCACCCGCCATGGCGCTTTAATGTTAATATATCAGCCCCTGCATCAGCTAGCAATGTAGCTGAGGTTCTTCTAAAACTGTGTCCGGTGTAACATTCAGCATCCGGTAATCCCAGAAACTTTGCGATTTCTTTTGGCATGGAACCAAATTTATTAACACCTATAGGTTGACATGTACATTTTCCTTTTTGGAAGTTTTGAAAAAAACGGTCAC
Organism: Erebia ligea; assembly: GCA_917051295.2. Lineage (NCBI taxonomy): Eukaryota > Metazoa > Arthropoda > Insecta > Lepidoptera > Nymphalidae > Erebia > Erebia ligea. Next base: position 1,328,964 of record OU785246.1, read on the forward strand.
TTTTAGCTTTATTTGTACGCAAAGCTTGATATTTCTTTACGATATCATAAAATTGACCGTCAATAGTGAACGATCGTGGGATTTTGTTCTTGGTGTTTGGGATTTTCACAAGAAGCATTTCCCCGTGATTCTTGATGTCGTTGATGTCGTTTGTTGTAATATTATTAAGCTCTTGTCGCCGACATGCGCCTTGGATTCCAAATATTAATGCAACCTGAAAAAAAAATACTTATATTTATATTTTTTAATAAATCTTAGCCTTAGATTTTTAGGTTTAATTTAATTTATAGTTAATTTTAGTTTAATAAGTAGTTTTCGATTGTCACTCTATTTATTGATTAGATATCGGTAATAGGTGGATGCTTAATACTTATTTGGGTACTATGTTTCGTATACAAACTTAAGCTACAATAGATAGTATTAGTTTACTGACCTTCGTTGCTAAATATTGGCTATCTGGGGCTTCATTTAAGAATTTTTCGACATCATTAGGTGACAATACTTTAGATTTTCTGCCAATATAGCCATCCGACCGCCTTTTCAAGAATGCCATCAAATTCGTATAAGTTTTTATGTCGATTCCATTTTTTGTCCGAATCATACTTCTTAACATGGAATAAATACACCACAGCGTGTTGGGCTTATATTTGTTGGCTAAACTAACTCATTAAAGTAAGCCAAAAACACGTTCTCCGAGAACGACTGGGCTTTTTTGTCGCATTTCCATTTCATGAAATTTTCGTAAGCCCGTATGTATTTTTCTCTTGATTTTGATGGCAACAAACTGTCACTAGCGTTTTGTGCCTCAATAATAATGTCTGGTGGCGTCGTATCTAAATCTAACTGTACTTCGTCACTTGTACTCGACATTTTTCAGTCACAAATCAGCAATTTTAAACGAACAAATGTTTGCACAAAATGGCGCGGAGGTTTATTTTTTCGCGCGCCGTATCTTTGGTTGAATAACTATGCGCGCGCAGGTTAAGTCCAGAGGCACCGAACACCGCCATTCAGCCACAATATATTAAACTTTATTAGGTTTTTAAAAGGAACACTTTCCTCTATTAGGTTTTTTAAATGTGCATTTCTTTCACTGATATATTGTAAACAAGAAGGTTATATATTACACTCCTTGTTCAAGATTGTAAAATTAAAAAAAAAATTAATTAAATATTTATTTACAAAATAACAAATCTTTTGGTAACAACCTCTTTACGGATTTTAAAAAAAAAAGTGGAATAAGAAAAACACTAGTGCGGATATGAAAAGTAAAACGAACTAGTGTGTAATAAATCGCATACCGGGCGTAAGACTAAAGAAAATATAGCAACTTTACGAGCAAGTGTGTTGAAAAATAATAATTGAGTTCGTATCGTATTGACATTCGTAAAATAATTATTCTTCTTCTTCTTCAACAATAAATCACCATTAACAAAACTGACAGTGACATTTGACAATCACCCAATGACATACGTGACAAAAAAAATCAAGTTTTTTTTTACTGTTGATAAAATTCAGACAAAGATAAAAATATATTTTTCTCCAAATTGGGGTCCTTTAAAAATGTGTAAATAATTCTAAAAGCCATATTTTAGGATCTCTATTCACGTGTATTAAAATCATCTTGGTTCATGTTCAAGGCCCAATCTTGGACAAGTCCTTTAACCGACTGCACAAATGAGTGATTTTAGTTCTAAATTAGTTAGTTGAGTTAATTTAGTTATTTGAGTTTATAGACATCTTAGACATTTCCTATTAATTATTATTCATGTAAAAATTATGTTGTGGATTAACTGATTAATAGTTTTATTTAAATTTGCATGTCATAAATGACGAAACAATTTTTAAAAAAAATCAAATTTTGTATTTGTTATCTTTTAATTGTACCATGTTTCAAGCAAATAAACGATTTATTTATTTATTTAAAGAAATTGTATATTATGTTGTGAATAATGGTTGTTTTAAACAAACGCATTTTATATTAAAATATGTATATTCTATAAAATATTCAAATTTTTACATACATTTTGTCATATTTTAGTCAATAAATATTATAAATTTTATTGCAGACGACCTATTAAATTGATTATTATTGATTCTATGAGATTTACGACCTCCGTGGCGCAGTGTTGAGCGCTGTTGTCTTAGCGTGCGGAGGTCCCGGGTTCGATCCCCGGCAGGGTCAATTTGGGAATTTATAATTTCTGAATTTTCCCTGGTCTGACCTGGTGGGAGGCTTCGGCCGTGGCTAGTTATGGTCCCTACCTGCAAAGACGTGCCGCCAAGCGATTTAGCATTCCGGTACGATGCCGTGTAGAAACCGAATAGGGGTATGGGTTTTATATAACTGCCATGCCTCTAACAAGTTAGCCCGCTACCATCTTAGAATGCATCATCACTTACCATCAGGTGAGATCGCAGCCAAGGGCTAGCTTGTAGTGGATCAAAAAAAAAATTAAAATCCCATTAAGATTGTTAAAATTCGTCCGTCGGCATACAATAACGTCAGAGCAAAATTGACTTAAGTTCCTTTGATTTAAATCCGAAAATTCAATACCATCAATTTTAATTACACGTATGGTTTGGAAAGTTACTGGCTGTAGCTGTAGGTATGAACTTGGAGTTTTAAAACAATGTAATTAAAGTCTATTTTACTTTGTGTTAAGTTTTTCGACGATCGGTTTCTATCAATGTTGTGTAAAATCGTATACAGAGGTCTCAGTTTTCATTTAGAAACGTTATCAGGACCTTTTTGGATAAAAGTCGGTTCCAGATAAATCGTCTCTTATGGTGCTGTTTTTATATAATTGAAGCTTATATTATATTTTGCTCAAAAATATGATTTAATACTTATCTTCCATTTTGTGACATTTAGTGTATGAAGTTCTATTAATATATTATAATATTATAAAATAGAAATTATTATATTTTGTTAATAATTAAAGTTAAAATTATAATTTTATTATGCACTGTGAATTGCCACATAGATGGTTATGGTTAAAGTTGAATTTTCCCACCAAAAAAGTAGCAAAGTGGCATTTTTTTTATTCCATTACATCTTTTTTTCAAATTTTAGGAATTGGTTTGCTAGTTAGATGTTGAGGGGGTATTCCAATCCTCCCTTAGGTTATAATATTACTAGCTGATGCCGGCGACTTCGTCCGCGTGGTTAAAGTTTTTTTGAATTTTCCGGGATAATATGTCACTCTCCAGGTCCTCAACTATACCTATGCCAAAAATCCCGTCGATTTGTTGTTCCGTTGCGGCGTGTTTGAAGGACAAACCAACAAACAAACACACTTTCGCATTTATAATATTAGTATGATTGTCATCGAGGAAGTTTCATCTCTCAACCAAATCCAGTAAATTCCATCTTTTAAGGTGTTTTGTGTCAAGCCGTTTTTGTTCCAAATCCCAATACGTTGGAGTGTTTTTCTAATCCGTACTTATACTTTTTGAGTACTTGTTAACCTTTGTTAACTTCCTCTTTGATTGTTTCCAATTTCCAATAGGGATGATGCCTATATCAAAAATAAATTATTTCTAACTGATTATTAAAAAGAAGGTCTTCAAAAACACCTAAAAATTTCACATCCTCGGTTAGTTTTAAGTTTGATAACCATCAAATATAAATACCTATTATAAATGCGAAAGTTTGGATGGATGTATTGATGTATGGATGTTTGTTACTCAATCACGCCCGAACGGCTGAACGGATTTGGATTAAATAGCACATAGGCTATTTTTTATCCCGCAAAATTAAAGAGTTCCCGCGGGAACCGAAAAACCTCAATCCACGCGGACGAAGTCGCGGGCATCAGCTAGTTTTAAAATATAGATAAAAGAAAAAAAACTGCGAATTTCATACAACTTCCATACTAGAAGTGCGTTTTTAAGTTTGATAAAGAGTTGCTGATTTGATTGAGTTGTCATCATCCATATTATCTATGAATTTCATCATTCCGTGAAAAATAATTGCACTTAAGTGACATAAGTTAGTATCCTTACCTTAATTTTCAAGGTTTTTTTATGTTTGTAAAAAGTAGCAAATCCCCTGACTTTTGCAACCCAAACTGACTTTTGAGGTGGTCGAATTTAACTTTAACGGTTAACCGCTTTTGCTGCAATTGGCTCTAAGATGATTCACGCCATAATTATTGTCATTATAATAAATAAAAAAATGTGAATAATTATTATTAATTAAATACCTATTATTGATATTGCTATCAGAATAATGAAAAATGCATCACAATTATTAAAATTATGAGTTCTTTAAAATAAAATGATAGCATTGATTATTTTTAAGGATGTTTATTATCTATTACAATTCTTATTGTATTTATTTATTTATTTTTAAATAAAGTGCCAGTAAATCGATGCCTTTATTTAATTTAATTTTAAAAAGATTTGGTTTTTTTTTTTGCAATAGAATGAATGTTTTAATTTATAATTAAAATGAGATTTTGCACGAAATTCTGTAATGTTATAGTTATTTTTTGCACAAGTGTTATTTTAATGTAATTATGTTTGTACTTAACGAAATAAAAATTATGTTTGTTATATTAATTGATTTGTTTTATTTCCCAACTAGCTGATGCCCGCGACTTCGTCCGCGTAGTTTAAGGTTTTTTGATTCCGCGAGAACTCCTTAATTTTCCGGGATAAAAAGTAGCTTAAGTCACTCTCCAGGTCCTCAACTATACCCATGCCAAAAATCACGTCGATCCGTTGCGGCGTGATTGAAGTACAAACCAATAAACCAACAAACAAACACACTTTCGCATTTATAATATTAGTATGATTTAGTAAACAAACACCCCCCAAAAAACCTGCCATTTTTTACATTTTTCAAAATTCCAAAAAAAGTTACCAGCCGATTTTCAAAATTCAAACGCTCACACGTGTCTCGATAAATTCCTCAACTCTTGGTACTATTCCCATCTCGATCCTCCCAAAATCATCGGAGCTATGGCCAAAAATACGTCTCAGGCGATTTGCATCTGATAACCATTTTCAATGGTAACTAATCATAGTACACTATAATTATTATGCCAAATATTTCTAACTTTTCCCGTGTGGTTGGCCATTACAGGTGTGACAATACTAAGTTTTACTTAATAACATGCACTAAGTACCTATAATTGACAATATTGTCATACTATTCTACCTTTCCTATTTTTACACAAAGGAGATAAGTAGGTATGTAACATAACTAACTTGTAAGAAAATAATTATAAGTACCTACCTAGGTAAGAGCATATAGTTTCTAGGGATCTACTGAATATTATTCTTAGCGGTAAGCAGAGTCCACGAGTAGGTACATTTTTTGATAAATATATACCTGGAATATAAGGACCTTATATATACCATCAGGAACAGAAGCTAGCACATATACCTACTTAGTATGTACAAAGTGCTAATTTGTATATGTGTGTGAGTGAGTACAGACTATTATGATGTTAAGGTGCTACTCGGGCGAAGGCGGGGCGGATCGCTAATGATACCTATATTATGCAGATGAAGATTTATATTTTTTTATTGTATTGTATTGATGATTTTTATGGTTTGACTCGGATTAATTGTTTTAATTTATGTGAGTTTGTGAGGTTGTAGGGGGTAATCTCTGGATCTACTGAACCGATTTTGAAAATTCTGGTACTAATAGAAAGCCATATTATTTGTGATTGTCATCCATATCCATACTAATATTATAAATGCGAAAGTGTGTCTGTCTGTCTGTCTGTCTGTCTGCTACGCTTTCCCGGCCCATCTTTTTAAGGAATCTTTTTAAAATTAAGGAGTTCCCGCGGGAATCAAAAAACCTTAATCCACGCGGACGAAGTCGCGGGCATCATCTAGTATGCTATATATTAACCCGAAAAATTAGGGAGTTCCCGTGGGAATTTAAAAAACTTATTTCACGCGGATGAAGTCGCGGGAATAAGTATCTGCTAGTTTTTTAAAAAAAAAAAAATCGGAATCGCTGTGCCTACGCGACACGTTTGGCCACGTCCTTAGGAGGAATTCTCCCGACGATTTCTCCATACAAAAACATTTGTCTGTTTCCTCCGTGGATAATTACAATAACGAAAATATTCTTGCTCCATAAAATCCATATGTGTCCGTGCCATGCTCCTATGTTTTGCTTTTTTCAATAAATTCATTATTTTAAGAACAAGGAACCTTTAAAAATGGTAAAAAATGGCCCAGTTTTCGTGCCATCATCAAAGATCCTGCAAATAAATTTGACGGATATAATCAAAAAAAGAAAAACATACCGGCATAGCCCGAGTCCTTCCTAAATTATTCGTAAAAAAAGAATTAAAATCGGTTCTATTTTGGAGGAGGAAACAGAAAAATACGAGAGTAAGAATTCGACTGTTTTTCATAGGTATTATCGGTCCAAGCTGCAGTTGTCCCTATCGGGTGTTATGGAATTCTATTCGAGGAGCAGCGCGACGGCAATATAACTGTTCAATACCTATTCTCAAAGTTTCCCGTTCATGCCGTATCCTCTTAGCCTCAGCAGTCTGCCAGGCCCCGCCTACTTCGTGCGGTACAGGCGTCATCTACCCCGTGTGCCGCTCTTTATATACAAAATGAAGGTAGTTGGTAAAACATAGACAAAGACCAGATAATCGCCGGGTTTTTTCTATGTTAAGGCGGCTATACACATTACATCAAATAAATATTATAAATGTGAAAGTTAGGATGGATGTATGGATGTTTGTTACTCAATCACGCCCCAACTACTTTTTATCCCGGAAAATTAAGGAGTTCCCGCGGGAACCGAAAATCCTCGATCGCGGATGAAGTCACGGGTTTTTTATTAAAATTGAATTAATTTCGAGATGTTTCTCCAAGTATCTCCATTTCTTACAACTATATATAGATACGCAAGCATTCGCTTTGTAATTTTTTTGATGATTTTTTTTTGATTTAAACCAAAATTTGTTCGATTTTAATGGCGGGCCAAATAATCTGGAGTTTTAGCCAACATTGCCCACATCGAGTTTTCATGCAATATAACTCTTAAAAATACGTAACAGACACCATGACTAGATTAGTGCAATCTTGGCCTGCTAAGCTCAAATCGAATTGCGATCAAAACACAGTATTCAATAATCGCTGAGTCTGTCGTTAACAGACTCAGCGAAATATTCGTATGTATTTATGTGAACAATTCCAATATGGCGATCTCGCCAAAGAACTGTACTAATGTTCGGGTCAGAAGGGGTCTTGAAATTATAACAGCAGCAGCGACAGTTACTTAATATTTATTTCACACGAAGTTTATACTATTTACACTTGCAAAGACTCTTTGATAACATGGTAGAGACTAGTTGACTCGGTACGGTTGGTACGGTAGTTGGATGGAAGGACTCGTTGATAAGAACTCTTGGCAAGAACATTCGGTAGGAACTGTTGGCTAGGAACTAACTAACCAATCGGGGTGGATACGTTATAAACTACAATAACGCAAATAACATTTGGGAAAGGTAAACAAACAATCTCGTGGGTTACACTCGTTAGTAATTAGTTTGTTTTGTTTTAAAAATGTCTTTAATATTGAATAAAATACACACACACACAGTTTATAACCTAGTATCCTAGGTAAAAACAGAAAATATCAGATATGTAACAAGTTTAGCAGGCTAAGACGCCTCTTTTAATAATAATTTTAATTATACCTATAAATTAGCTTAACACAACTAACCCTATTTTTATATTCTTACTAGCGATCCGCCCCGGCTTCGCACGGGTAGCACTAATAATCCTAATCTATATAATATTAAACTATCCTATCTCTCAAGTTAGATCGAACTGCACATGGTGTGCGAATTTTATTATAATCGGTTAAGTGGTTTAGAAGTCCATTGAGGACAAACATTGTGACACGAGATTTATATATATTAAGATAAGCCGCGAGACTCATTACGCGTACGCCCGGTTAGTAATTAGTAATTAGTGGTAATTTCCAAATGTGCTTATCTCTAATTAAAGTACACTAGTTTACAATAATATTACGCTTCAAAAAATGTACACTCAGCTACGAAATATTATAAAAAAATATGCAAATATTACAGAACTAAGAGTGCAACTAATACAGATTACAGAGTAGGTACTGTAACGAGATTAACTAGATACTAGAACCAGATGTAACTAGTACAGAGTACTGTAATGAAATTTATACATTTATAGCTGATGCCCGCGACTTCGTCCGCGTGGATCGAGGTTTTTCGGTTCCCGCGGGAACTCCTTAATTTTCCGGGATAAAAAGTAGCCTATGTGTTATTCCAGACTATAATCTATCTCTGTGCCAAATTTCATCCAGATCGGTTCAGCCGTTGGGGCGTGATTGAGTAACAAACATACATCCATACATACATCCATCCATCCAAACTTTCGCATTTATAATATTTATTTGATTTCCATCCCTAACATCCGAAAGGCACCGCACTAGATATTTTACTCCTATTCTAGCATCGAACGATCCAGCGGAATATTCAAGAATTTCTATAATATTCTGCTTTTGTATTGAGCGGAACATTCTAGAATTTCTATTGCAGGTGTAAAGGCACCTTAAACAATCGTTCGATGCAATAATTTCAAAATGTGGGTAGTGTGTGAGTGGGTATAAAAGGAACGTCTTCGGCGCAACGAGCGTTCATTTCAACTAGAACGCATACCTAATTAAAGTATAGTAGGAAATAAAAAAAAAAAGTATAGGAAAATATAGGAGGTAAAAGTATAGGTAAAGTATAGGAGGTAGTAGTAGTGTGGAAAATGAACGCAGATATGTGAGTACTTACTTAATTTTTTACATGTTTTCTTTTTATTTTTTAAATAATTTTTGTAACGCTGTCACTTGTCAGGCCTGAGAAAATGGATTTCATTTGATTTGAATTTAGTTTTAACCAGCTGATGCCCGCGACTTCGTCCGCGTGGATTGAGGTTTTATAGTTCCCGCGGGAACTCTTTTTTTCTTTCTGGGATAAAAAGTAGCCTATGTAACCTTCCCCGGTATGTAACCTACCGCTATACCAAATTTCATCAAAATCGGTTGAACAGCTGGGCCGTCGTCGACAGACAGACGCACACACACACACACACACACACACTTTCGTATTTGTAATATTAGTATGGATTTATTTAGGTACTAGATGATGCCCGCGACTTCGTCCTCGTGGATTGAGGTTGTTTGGTTTGTTAAAATCAAAATGCAGGAACTCTTTAATTTTCCGGAATCAAAAGTAGGCTGTGTTATTCCAGACTATAATCTATCTCTGTGCCAAATTTCATCCAGATCTGTTCTGCCGTTCTGGCGTGATTGAGTAACAAACATCCATCCATCCATCCAAACTTTCGCATTTAAAATACTTACTTATTGTAAATATTTAAAATATAAAGCAATACACCACCAAGCAAGCAAGTGTATTTTACCACTATACAATATAGTCCGGAAACCGCTAGTCCATATTGTAAATATTGGCCGGTGGACCAATGATCAATGATGCAGTGGAATGACGCAGCTAGAGGTGTTAACGTGTTCAATGAAAGATCAGCAGGTCAAAACAACAAGTCCAATAGGCAATGCACGTCAAACTTAAAAAACATATCACTGACTAGAGGACGCCCGCGACTTCGTTCGCGTGGCATAAGTTTTTTTAATTCCCACAGGCACTCCTTCATTTTCCAGGATAAATCCTATATCACTCTTCAGGTTCTCAACTATAACCATGCAAAAAATCACGTTGATCCGTTGCTCTGTTGCGGTGTGATTGAAGGACAAACTCTCAATTTAACGTCCTACGTATAGTATTATTATTATTATGGTTATTAGTATTTAAGTTTATTTTTATTTTTGCACCACCTCCCGTTGCCCTCTTCTCCATTTTTTCCCTAGCGCTAAGGTTGCCCGGAAGAGATCGCTGTTTAGCGATAAGACCGCCTTATTGTACCTATATTTTAAGTTTCCTTGTACCTATCTTGTTTCTTTTGTGTTTTTGTGGTGTACAATAAAGAATATACATACATACATACATGATACATACATACATTCGAATCCCGGGTCGGGCCATGACAAGAAATTCTCACTACTAGCCCGAAGTTCAGAAGTTGGCGGTGTTTCGGAGAGTACGTTAAGCCGTCGGTCCTGCGCCTGTAGGTACTGTGTATGTTTGTTTGACGACGATCTCTCCGGGCGTGTCGGATTTTCCGTCCCATCATGCTATAAGAGTAAAGGAACAGAGTATAATAATAATATCTCCCGGAGATCTCTCCGGAGATTGGCCGCCGTGGCCGAAATTAGGTCGGGAGGACAGCTTATTACAGCTTTTATTAGGTACAAAACAAAATTACGAACTCAAATAACTAAATTCTTAACAAGCTAAGAACTACTTAATGAAAGCTAAATAAATGATGACGTGACTGCCCACTTAATGATATGCTATGTCTGGTTAAAAACCTACTGCTTGTTGCAGTGTAATACTGTGCTATTACACTGATCGCGAGCAATTTACTCTTATCCATTGAGGAGTTCCGTTCTCCATGTCCGAAGATATCAGCCCCCCTATTACGTAAGAATTGTTCATCAAACGTTTAAGATTTTTGTCAAAGTAAAATAAACCATAAATGCATTGAATTAGAGCTCAATTTCGTCTGCCCATTCTTATACGTTTAGGTATGAACGATACTCGAACGTATAAGAATGGATACACGAAATTGAGCTCTAATTTAATGCCGTTATGGTTTATAAACTTTGACGACGAACTTTAACGTTTTGATCGGACATTCTTACATGATTGGTACCCTGATCTGCACCCTCTGAAGTACAAAACAAGAACAGAAAAAGAATCATCAAAATTGATTCATAATTGGCGGAGTAATCGCGTAACAAAAATACAAAAAGGTCACTGGTTAGATTAGGTTTTGTAAAGATATTACTTAAATAGGTATACCTACCTATTTAGTAGTATTTAGTACCTAGGTACGTACTAGGGCTTTCGAATACCGGTTTTTCTCAATACCGGTATTAATACCGGAACGATTTTTTTCAATACCGGGATCCCGGGATCCCGGTATTGGAAAAAAATTGAAATGTGGTAGATGTTTTTTAACTTAAAATTCGACTTTTCTGAAGCAAACGGACGCATAAAAAACAGTTTTTTCATAAAAAAAATTTTTTACCAAATTAACTCAAAAAAGTGCCTTTTTTGCATAAATTCAGTGAAGAAAGGCCGTTTTTTTCACTCAGCGAGATTTTTTTTGGATATAGAACGATGTGGTTGATTATTACGCTGTGAATTGGTATGTCTATTTCACTGTCTCACGAAACGTTAAGTAACTCCTTCACTTTATTTTATACTAGCTGATGCCCGCGACTTCGTCCGCGTGGATTGAGGTTTTTCGGTTCCCGCGGGAACTCTTTAATTTTCCGGGATAAAAAGTGGCCTATGTGCTATTCCAGACTATAATCTATCTCTGTGCCAAATTTCATCCAGATCCGTTCATCCGTTGGAGCGTGATTGAGTAACAAACATACATCCATACATACATCCATCCATCCAAACTTTCGCATTTATAATATTTATATGGATCATGCAATATTTTATGAAATTGTATTACCTTTAAAAAAAAACACCAAGTATTGATTTTAGATTTATTTGTATTTTGAGTTGTATTGAGATAGTTATTTACGCGTTGACATAATTCTTACGAAACTATCGTTTGTTTCATTTATGTATAAGGGGAAAATTACGGACCACGTAATGTTCTGAAACTGCATCACATGATTTTAAATACAACCTTATTAAGTAAGTAATACTTATATTATTATCAAATAATCAATTTCTTATTCATATCAATCAGAATATCAACTATATGATTTTTAAAATAGAACTATTTTTGGATGAATTCTTACGAAAATATATATTTTTAACCACCATTGAATTTTGAACTTTTAATAAAAAGTATATTTGTGACGCACTTTCTCAACGTACACACAAAATTAAATAAATATGGCAGGGATTTTTAAATAATTAGTGAAATTAGTGTCGAAGATTACAATCTTCGATTTAAACTACTATCGTCATCTCAACCTATAGACATCCTGGACGTAGGTCTCCTGCATGAATCGCCACAGAGCACGGTCTTGTGCCCCTTGTTTCCAGCGGCTCCCAGCTACACGCTTGAGATCGTCCGTCCACCTAGTGGGGGGTCGTCCAACACTGCGCTTCCCGGTGTGAGGCCGCCATTCGAGCACTTTGGGACTCCAACGCCTATCGGTTCTACCAACTATGTGCCCCGCCCTTTGCCACTTAAAGCTTGGACTCTTCGAGCTATGTCGGTTACTCTGGTTCACCTACGAATCTCCTCATTTCTGATTTGATCACGCAGGTATACTCCAAGCATAGCTCTCTCCATCGCCCGCTGAGTGACCCTGAGCCTCCTTATCAGGCCCAAAGTTAGCGACCATTTTTTGGAGCCGTAAGTCATCACCGACAACACGCACTGTTCGAAAAGTTTCGTCTTCTGGCACTGAGGAATTTTGGACGAGAAGATGTCGCGGAGTTTCCTGAACCCTGCCCAAGCCGAGTTGGATTCGGCGGTTGACCTCTTTCTCGAAATTGGACCTACCTAACTGGACTGTATGTCCTAGGTATATGTACCTACTCATCAAGAATTTCGAGTGCAGAATTCTCTACTAACACAGGTTGGGGCTGAACGTGATCTTTATTTTGCTCATATTCATTTTTAGGCCCACCTGTTGAGGAACTACTAAATGAGTAATAAACGATATTTTTGTAAGAAGTCGATCGAAGTCGAAGAAATCGAATTTTGTCAAAACACAAATTAATCTAAAATTCAGTAGTTATTATTTGTAAGAAAATAATATAAGTATCATAATAAAATGTGCATTATAGTTATCCACAGGGATCTAAATTCAAACATAAATTTTTCCCTCTGAGTGAACAAAAACGACTTTTCTTCACTGGTTTTAAGCAATAAAGGCGCTCTTTTTGAGCTAATATGCTTAAGATACAAGTTTTAAACTTAGCCGAATAAAAAACAGTGGCATCTACCAAGAAATATATGCAATAGTCACTGTTTCGTTTATAGTGTCACCAATACCGGTATCCCGGTATTAGACATTTCAATACCGGTATTGAAAACGGGCGAAAAAAGTCCGGGATCCCGGTATTGGCCAATACCGGGATCCCGGTATTGGAAGCCCTAGTACGTACCTAACTATTAATTATTCCTCATTGCAGCGAATTTTTAATGTTTATGTTGATGATATTTTTAATGTTTAGTTTTTAATTTAGTTTTAACCAGCTGATGCCCGTGACTTCGTCCGCGTGGATTGAGGCTTTATAGTTCCCGCGGGAACTCTTTCTTTCTTTCTGGGATAAAAAGTAGCCTATGTAACCTTCCCCGGTATGTAACCTACCGCTATACCAAATTTCATCAAAATCGGTTGAACAGCTGGGCCGTTGTCGACAGACAGACGCACACACACACACACACACACTTTCGCATTAATAATATTAGTATGGATTTATTTAGGTACTAGATGATTCCCGCGACTTCGTCCGCGTGGATTAGGATTTTTTTTCCCGCGGGAACTCTTTAATTTTCCGGGATAAAAAGTACTTAGCCTATGTCACTCTCCAGGTCCTCAACTTAACGTGGGAGGTCCCGGGTTCGAACTAAAGAACTATCAGAGCCATTAGAGCAAATCATTGCCAAGCTACACATACTATAATATTAACTAAAAACGCGCAATATTGTCACAGGCCTGCGACGTGCAAGTGGGTCGGTGGGACCATATCCCACCAGTGGGAGATCGCCGCAGCCCTTGGAAACATCGATAAGTACTTCGATGTTTCTTTTCAGGTGACGTGAAATTTTTTATCCATAATTGTTTATTTTATGTTATTATATTTATTTTATTTTATTTTATTTGTTAAGGAAAACCAACAGCTTAGATATTGTTCTTATAATATAGCAGATATTCTTAAAATTAATGACAGGTTTTCACAAATAGACACTAAAAAGAATAAGAGTTAATTCGATTAATAAAATTTTTAATTGGAACACTTTCAATTACAATAGGTATAAAACTATTATTACCCCTATTTTGCTTTTGACAGCTTTGTCAAAGCACGATCTTGCTGTCGTCCGAAATAAGTGTATTTTAAAATTAATTACAGCGCTTTTTAAACGATAATTTAGCTGAAACATGTGTAAATATCAGTGATGCAGCCCTGTGAGTGTGGACCGTTTCGTGAAGTGGCCTCAATCTGCTGCTTTGGGCCTTGATTTGAATGTTCCTCGCCATATCATAATAATATAATATCTACCTACGCATTGACATAAACGTAACCCGTGGCAACAGCTTCGTACATCTTTTCCATTGGTCAAGCAGTCGGGTTGCCGTGGATACCGCCAAGCTTCACCTGCGCAAATAAAGCCATTTTCGCCAAAGTTTATAAATTTCTGTGTTTTTGACGTTTTCGACAATTATTTTTGACTTTAATTGTGAATATTTATTTACCTAAGTTTTAGATAGTATTAGTTTATTCAATTTTATGTAATTATTAAGGCCTTCTTAAATTTTTGTGCATCGTGGAATTATTTAGTTAAGTACATATTTATATTTTTCCGTACCTGTTGCCTTCCATGGATTGTTGTGTGTGTAACAAGCATTTTTCATCCACGAGGGGCCTACATATTCACCAGACACGGATTCATCACGTTCGCATTATTAAATAAATAAATAAATAAATCGTTTATTTGCTTGAAACATGGTACAATAAAAAGATATCACATACAAAATTTGACCAAACATGTTTCGTCATTACTGACATGCAAATTTAAACATGAGTTGAATTTTTATCAAAAGTACTTAATTCATAAACCTAAATCCACAACATAATTTTTACATGAATACTTAATAATTAATAAGAAATGTCTAAGATGTCAAATGTCCATAAAAATAATGTCTGAATAAATTATAAAACAAACAATTAATATTATAAAATATAGATTAGCACAAAAAACTAAATTAGGTAGGTACGAGATTAACTAATTCATTCTAAAAATTCTTTGAGCGAGTAAAAACACTTGTCTATGAGCCATTCATGCAGCTTTCTTTTAAATACACTGAATGGTAATTCTTTTAAGTTTTCAGGCAATCTGTTACATATTTGAACGGACATACCATAACAGTTTCGGTTAAAAAGCGCAGTTCTGGATGAAGATAACAGAAGTCTATCGGGATATCTCGTATTAAAGTTTAAATATCTATCTCTTTTTTTAACAAATAAATCAGACATATTTTTCTTGACAAATAGGCGAACCTCGTAGATATATAAGCACGGTAATGCAAGAACTTTTAATTTTGTAAACAGAGGCCTACAGGAGGCCAGGGGACCCACTCCACATACAGCTCGGATACATTTTTTTTGTGCAATAAACAGACGCTTAATGTCCACCGAATTTCCCCAAATGACAAGTCCATAATATCTCAACGATGAGACGACGAACGCGTGGTATGCCATTAGCGCTGTTTTCGCACTTACTGTTTGAGACAAACGCCTAAGAACATACACATACTGATGTATTTTTTTGCTAACTTTATCCACGTGTATCTTCCATGATAGTGTATTATCTAATGTGATTCCCAAAAATTTAATGGATTGTACTTCTTTAATGTGTTCATCATTATAATATATGTCGATGTTATTCTTTCTACCATTTTTATTGTAATATTGCATATACATAGTCTTCTTTATATTTACAGATAAATTATTAGCACCGAGCCATTCAATAATGTCCCTTACAGTATTATTAATTTCAGAATTGTATGTCAAGTTATTATTAGATTTAATTACGATAGATATGTCATCAGCAAAAAGTGTGCAATTATGCGAAGTAATATTGGGTAAATCATTAATGTAAATAATAAATAAAAGCGGACCTAGCACACTTCCTTGCGACACGCCCTTTGGATTTAGTTTGAGTTCCGATCGATGAGACACCACTTCTTTGTTATCATTTAAAAACTCAATTTGTACGTATTGTGTACCTACGGTCACAAAGGTAACTTTTGAGCCACTCATTTGCTTGACCTCTTATATTCAAAATAATATACACCCAAATCCGCGCCAAATCCCATACACCTAAATACTCCGTCGCTGTCGTTGGGCACACTACCTAGGGCAAAAAATTTAGATTTTTTTTAATTCTTAGTTTTAGTTAGTAACAACATATTATATTTTTATATTTTATTATTATTACCCCCACAAATTTCAGAACATTGCCCAAAAAAAATTCCGGGCCGATTAATAAACTACTAACTAAAAACTAGTTTGATTTAATCGGCCAGGATTAGCATCACCTCACTACCACTCAACCGACTTAAGGATTAGGACTTTTACTCAATACCAGTATGAACTAGACTAAGAATAGTCGTAACCTCGAAAGCCCCTCGACTCATCCTCACTCGAGGGAGCCTCAAGGAAGGCCTCGAACGTCCCTCGAAATTGATATTCTTAGGGTCGCTTGCACAAGGACATTTAAACTAATTAAGTAAAATTTGGTAATGCTGTCCCTTTTTGGCAAATGCATATTGTAGTTGCCAAAAAGGGACGGCATTAAAATATTTACCTAAATCAATTTAAGAGTCCTTGTGCAAGTGGGCCTTAATAATGAGAATGATTGGAAATAATGAGTTTCCTTGAATGAGTGTGAGTCGAGTGGAGTGTGGTAAAATGCAACGATTGCGTCATTATTTTGAGGAATATTGCATTTGTTATGGTGGTTAAACTTACTTTTTTATACGTTATTTGAACTGGCTTTCAATTTTAAGTGTCACATATTTGTGTCAAGTGTAAGAAATATGAAAGCGAACACAAGAAACCATAAAAACAAGCTAATTTTAATTTTAGCTGGTACCAAACCACTTGAGACAAATATAAAAGTTTTGGGTAAAAAATATTGTGATACTTGTGAAGTTAGTGACTTGGGAACAAAAATATTTCGTTCATAGTGTTTCGCTGTATTCAGACTTGTGTTGTCCTTTTTATTGTTAATTGCTACAGTTATATTTACTTGTTGAAATGTCTGGAACTGGAAGACAGTTTTTTGATGAAAGGGCGCGTTTGGAACCCTCGTAGCTTTAGTTTTAAGATACCGTAACCACCATTATCACCATCATATTTGTATGTAACTGAACGTCAATAAGTGTGGTATATCTACCTAAATTGAATAAATATTTATGACTTATGAACTCTGTAAAAAAGACGATACACTCACCAACATTCTAATGACCAAGAAGAGTCTTGGTCATTAGAATGTTGGTGAGTGTATCTTTTAACAGGTTAAAAAATACTCTCATCAATCCTTCAGTGTTAAGTTATCCAGATTTTACTGGCCTCCGAGCCGGATTATCTTAAATTTTTTATAAAATTAAAACCATTGAAAACCTTAAAAGTCCTATATTTGTCGTATTTATCATATAATTTACGTATATATACTTAGTTCTATCTTAAAATAACGACGTTATGACGTTAGATATTCACGTGTATTTTACGTATATTTCATTACATTTTAACAATAATTTGCAATTATTGCAACCAAATTCGATTCTTTTGTTTGCGTGTCATTACCGGTGAACGGTAGTGACCGTGAAATGATCGTGAAACTGTGCGTTTACGATCATAAAGTAAAATTAAAGTGAAATACGGTAAGATGTTTTCTTTATTTCAGGGCGTAGAACATGGCGCACTGGAGGCGGCGCGGCGATACGCGTATGGCAAAGCCGTTATGCTGACGCCCAGCAACGCCGAGGTTAGTACTGTTTTGGACCACTACTTACTTTATTTATTTACTTACTACTTTATTTTATATTTATTACTTTCAGACATATCATCCATAATTAATCATACATTACTACTAAACTAATCATCTTAATATATAAAAGGCAAAGGTGACTGACTGACTGACTGATCTATCAACGCACAGCTCTAACCACTGCACTGGTCGGATCTGGCTGAAATTTTGCACTCAGATAGCTATTAGGTATAACGTAGGCATTCGCTAAGAAAGGATTTTTGAAAATTCCACCCCTAAGGCGCCAGCGGAGAGTGAATTTCTCATACAAACGTAATACCAAAATAATTAGTAATTCGAGCATATTTCCTCCATATTATGCGATTATTAAGATTGAACTTGTATTTATCTAGGTCCCTGGATAATTATTTTTCCAAAATACTTTCCCAAAATTAAATGTAAGCACATTGCGTTTTGCATGTTTTTGCGATACAAACGACATGTTTTCTCCTTATTTGTTTCGTATTAAAACCAACGATATCTCACGTACTAATTGATCAGGAACATAGCCTATATTGTCGCGTTACAGAATAACAACACGAAGTTAAAAACACAACAATTTTTCATTCATCATTTTTGGTATTCACGGAACAAGACTAAATGTATAACAAATTCTGTACGCTCATATTGCTATCGCGCTTGCACGCGATCATGTGTCTTCAGCCAAATAGGGATAGCAATATACCGCCAAATTTATATTTGCGGTTCGAGTAGAAGTTGCGAGCGGCGGTCGCCGGTCCGCTAAGAGGGTGAAATAGGGGTTGAAAGTTTGTATAAAAGTTCGTCATTTATCAAGTTGTTTTTCAAGTTATATCCATGAAACTTTGATTTTGGTCTTTCGATTAACAATAAAGAAATACGTATTTCACAAATTTTAGAAATTCCACCCCTAAAGGCATCACATAGGCCCTATGTGATGCCTATGTCATAGGGGATGAAAATTTGTAAGAAAGTTTTTAAGTAATACTAATTTTTCAAGTTATATCCATGAAACTTGGCATTTTGGCTTTCATCTAAATATATAAAAGGCAAAGGTGACTGACTGATCTATCAACGCACAGCTCTAACCACTGGTCGGATCGGGCTGATATTTTGCACTCAGATAGCTATTATAACATAGGTCCGCTAAGAAAATTTCTGATTTTAAAGTTATTTTTTAAGTATGTAGTATTTTTCAAGTTATATCCATAACACTTGGCATGTTGGCTTTCAATTGAAAAAAAATTTGATGTGATGCATAAACGAAGCATAAAAGGCCGTATCTTTTGATTGCGTCGACTTAGAAGTTTGATTTTTTCACTGCTGCAAAAGATTGCGGACCTGAGTATTTGATATTAATTTCATGATACCTCTACACGTTCCTGAGTAAAAAGGTCTTGACAGACGGACAGGCGGACAGACAGACAGACGGACGGACAACGAAGTGATCGTATAATGGTTCTGTTTCTGGTCCGGAGTACGTACGCTAAAAACCCTAACCGCTACCGCCTACCTAACGCGCTACCTAACGGTTACCGCTGAATTTTCAAAAAACCTAATTCCCTAATTTAGAATAGGGGTTTGTTTGTATGAAAGTCTGTCAGTTTGATAGCTTGGTGATTTTGGCGCCTTGTCTATAAAGAAGTTTTGTAGTTAATATTTATCTATTAGTAGCATGACATTTTTTTAAAACATTTTAGTTAAAATTTACCGATCAAAAATTGAACTTAACGTGAGCGAAGCCGCGGGCAAAAGCTAGTCAAATATCAAATAAATATTATAAATGCGAAAGTTTGGATGGATGTATGGATGTATGAATGTTCGTTACTCAATCACGTCCCAACGGCTGAACGGATCTAGGTGAAAGGACAACGACAGACTATGTATGGAGCTTTGCCCCACTTATTAAAATTCGTTTACAAGCATGCCGTATGTAGGATTTAATAGATTTTTTATTACTGATAACCAAAGATATATTTTTGGGTCTCTAACACTTGCGGTTTTTTATTAAAACTAAGTTTAAGTTTCAAAATGATTTTAGGTTATATATATGCATTTTTAATTGTCAATTAAGTAAAAAAATTATGTGTATCGTTACAATTCTCTTGCCAAGAGATATAATGGCTTTTAAAATGAAGTAGGATACTCAAATGCCTGCGTAGCTTGAGGTCTACCTTAAGCTTGTGCTATCTTCTCTAACGATAAAATGGTAGACTAATTGGAAGTTAAACAACTGTTAGTAATCATTGATTTATTAATCTTCATTTTAAATAGGTAATCAGTCGTTACATTATCAAGAAATGCTGCCGGTGTATCAATATCATTTTGATGATGAGCCCATCCAAGGTTATTGCAATGGCAACAACATGTCTTAGCATCCTGTTTACACTCGGGTGACAATTTATGCACCTTTTTTTTTTTTTTTTACTACTACAAGTTAGCCCTTGACTACAACTCACCTGATGGTAAGTGATGATGCAGTCTAAGATGGTAGCGGGCTAACCTGTTAGGGGCATGGCAGACCTCAACGTCGTAACCCAAATCTCAAGCAATGGTCCATCCAAATCCATGGAAAATATCGCAAAGTCAGCGAGATCTAATCCATATTATTATAGTATAGCAAAAGTTTTTGGTGAACCATTCAAAACACAACAAGCATGTGAAGGTAAGGGTTTAATGCAACTATATTGTTATTCATTATTATTTACATTAAAATAATAATTATGAGTAATTTTCTTATAAACACAAAATAACGAATTTAAACAAAGATCCGTAGTATGATTTATGTAATAGGAGTTTTTTATACTTAAAAAAAACTTAACAACTCTAGTTTTATTTAGTCGTGTATGCGCAGAATGTAATGCAAGTTGCCGCAAGAGAATTAATAAGAAGTAGACGAGGGAGTTGAATTACTTTTTTTTTACATTTTTAAATCCGCAAGTGTTTCATCAATAATTAATTATTATATCATACGTGGTCATAATTCCCTAAGATAATTTTAACAAGTTTACATGTGTTAATTACGAAAATGGGTGGGGCTGAATCGGGCATTCTCTTTTGGCACAGAGATATATTATAGTCTGGAATAACACATAGGCTACTCTTTATCCTGGAAAATTAAGCTGATGCCCGCGACTTCGTCCGCGTGGATTTAGGTTTTTCGGTTCCCGCGGGAACTCTTTAATTTTCCGGGATAAAAAGTAGCCTATGTGCTATTCCAGACTATAATCTATCTCTGTGCCAAATTTCATCCAGATCCGTTCAGCCGTTGGAGCGTGATTGAGTAACAAACATCCATACATTTGCACACCATATGATTGGTAGATTGTGGCTCGAGTCTATGGCTTTATTGTAAGAAATTTCTATGTACCTACAATCAGCAAATAAATATTATGTAATATGATTATGATTAAGTATGATACATCCACACATCCGTACATCCATCCAAACTTTCGCATTTATAATACTAGCTGATGCCCGCGACTTCGTCCGCATGGATTGAGGTTTTTCGGTTCCCGCGGGAACTCTTTAATTTTCCAGGATAAAAAGTAGCCTATGTGCTATTCCAGACTATAATCTATCTCTGTGTCAAATTTCATCCAGATCCGTTCAGCCGTTGGGGCGTGATTGAGTAACAAACATCCATCCATACATCCATCCAAACTTTCACATCCATACTCCATACTAATATTATAAATGCGAAAGTGTGTCTGTCTGTCTGTCTGTCTGTCTGCTACGCTTTCACGGCCCAACCGTTCAACCGATTTTGATGAAATTTGGTACAGGGATAGGTTGCATCCCGGGGAAGGACATAGGCTACTTTTTATCCCGGAAAAACAAACAGTTCCTGTGGGATAGCATGCTCTTTTTCTCGCATTTTTCTTCAATCACGCTTCAACGGCGCAACGGATCGACGTGATTTTTTGCATGGGTATATTTGAGGACCTGGAGAGTGACATAGGCCACTTTTTATCCCGGAAAAACAAACAGTTCCTGTGGGATAACATGCTCTTTTTCTCGCATTTTTCTTCAATTAGGTGGCAACGGCGCAACGGATCGACGTGATTTTTTGCATGGGTATATTTGAGAACCTGGAGAGTGACACAGGTCACTTTTCATCCTGGAAAAACTAACAGTCCCTGTGGGATAGATAGTATGCTCTTTTTCTTGCATTTGTTTCACCGTTACCACGTTCACACGTTCAGATTAGCCCACGTTCAGGTTATCATAACCTTCCGGTTAGCCCACGTTCAGGTCAGCCGACGTTTAGGTTAGCCCACGTTCAGGTTATCATACCCGTCCGGTTAGCCCACGTTCAGGTTAGTACAAGTTCAGGTTAGTTGTCGGTCAGGTTAGCCGTCGTTCAGGTTAGCCGATGTTCAAGTTAGCCGACGTCCAAGTTACCTGACATTCAAGTTAGCCCACCTTCAGGCTAGCCCACGTTCAGGTTAGCCGACGTTAAGATTTAAGTATTTTAGGACAAGGAAAGTAACATGTGCTACCTTAGTAACATCGTAACTTAGTAATATTATAAATGCGAAAGTTTGGATGGATGGATGTATGGATGTATGTTTGTTACTCAATCACGCTCCAACGGATGAACGGATCTGGATGAAATTTGGCACAGAGATAGATTATAGTCTGGAATAGCACATAGGCTACTTTTTATCCCGGAAAATTAAAGAGTTCCCGCGGGAACCCAAAAAACCTCGATCCACGCAGACGAAGTCGCGGGCATCAGCTAGTTTATAATATTAGTATAGATAGTATAGATTTATTTGATACTAGCTGATGCCCGCGACTTCGTCCGCGTGGACTAAGTTGTTTCGATTCCCGCGGGAACTCATTAATTTTCCGGGATAAAAAGTAGCCTATGTATGTATGTATGTATATTCTTTATAGCTGATGCCCGCGACTTCGTCCGCGTGGAATAAGTTTTTCAGTTAATTTTCCAGGATAAAAAGTAGCCTATAGGTATTACTATCCCACGGTATAATCCCCCTGTAATGGTGAAACACGTACTTCTTCATATTTTAACGAAAGCGCAAATGCTGTTTCATGGCTATAACTTGAGAAATTAAGGATTTTCATACAAACTCTCAACCCCTATTTCACCCCTTCGGGGGTGGAATTTTGAAAAACTGTGAAACACATATGTTTTCATTTTCAAACCGCAACTCATATATCAAGTTTCATGGCTATAACTTGAGAAATTAAGGACTTTCATACAAACTCTCAACCCCTATTTCACCCCTTCGGGGGTGGAATTTTGAAAAAACTGTGAAACATATGTTTTCATTTTCAACCCGCAGCTCATATATCAAGTTTCATGGCTATAAGTTGAGAAATTAAGGATTTTCATACAAACTCTCAACCCCTATTTCACCCCTTTGGGGGTGGAATTTTGAAAAACTGTGAAACACATATGTTTTCATTTTCAAACCGCAACTCATATATCAAGTTTCATGGCTATAACTTGAGAAATTAAGGACTTTCATACAAACTCTCAACCCCTATTTCACCCCTTCGGGGGTGGAATTTTGAAAAAACTGTGAAACACATATGTTTTCATTTTCAACCCGCAGCTCATATATCAAGTTTCATGGCTATAAGTTGAGAAATTAAGGATTTTCATACAAACTCTCAACCCCTATTTCACCCCTTTGGGGGTGGAATTTTGAAAAACTGTGAAACACATATGTTTTCATTTTCAACCCGCAGCTCATATTATATCAAGTTTCATGGCTATAACTTGAGAAATTAAGGACTTTCATACAAACTCTCAACCCCTATTTCACCCCTTCGGGGGTGGAATTTTGGGATAAAAAGTATCCTATGTCCTACCTCGTAGTGTGGGCTCAAATCGTGCCAAGTTTCGTTTGAATTCATTCAGTAGTTTCGGCGTGATGCGCGGCCAAGATACAGACAGACAGACAGACAAAAATGAAAAAAATTACAGATTTGGCTTCAGTATCGAATAATGAGTGCCCTCCAAAAAAAATTTTCAAAATATCTTCAATGTACAGAATTGGACCTGTTACAGTTTTATTATAAGTATAGATACGAGTATGTATGTTGGTATGTACATACCAATAACAATATATATATACATATATTTATGTCATTAGTATGTATATTTGTGTAAGTTTATGATATAATATCTCGCTTCATTCCATCTCATATCTTGTTGTACCCATTCTTCCTGCACAACCTTTCTCACTGCCAAGGGTCACTGGTGGAGATCTCTTATAAAGATAAGTGTTTCCTTGTCCACTATGTTTCTGTTTTTCTACATATTTTATAACTTTTTGGTACAAAATAAATTCAAAAAAAGTTGTGTTAGTAAAAAAGAACTACATTAGTGACATTACATTTTTCGACGCCCTCCGTGGCGCAGTGTGTAGCACTGTTGTCTTAACGTGCGGAGGTCCCGGGTTCGATCCCCGGCAGGGTCAATTTGGGAATTTATAATTTCTGAATTTTCCCTGGTCTGGCCTGGTGGGAGCCTTCGGCCGTGGCTAGTTACCACCCTGCCGGCAAAGACGTGCCGCCAAGCGATTTAGCGTTCCGGTACGATGCCGTGTAGAAACCGAATAGGGGTATGGGTTTAATATAACTGCCATGCCCCTAACAGGTTAGCCCGCTACCATCTTAGACTGCATCATCACTTACCATCAGGTGATCGCAGTCAAGGGCTGACTTGTAGCGGATAAAAAAAAAAAACATTAGTTACATAGTTTTCACATACCTAATACATACATAATATTAGTTAGTTTGACATACTTTCATCCATTGCCCCTTGCCGCAGGGCATTTTGGAGTGCGCGTCGCTTCTTCAGATGGCGCGCCTTCAAAGCGACTGCGTCGACTACCTGGCGGTGAGGCTGGCGGCACACAACGTGCTGCGCATCGGCGCCCTTGCCGAGAGGCACGCGTGCGCCGGGCTCGCCTTCACCGCCAGGCTGTATATACAGGCGCATTTCGCGGAGGTGAACTCACACATCCACCCACCGCACCCACTGACAACTGCACCCACCGCACCCACCGACAACTGCCTCCACCGCACCCATTACATCAACAATCAATCACCATGTGCTGCACCAATAGTGTATACCTATTGTGTAACAGTGTATTCACATGGCTTACTGACTTACTATTCATTACTAGCTGAGGCTCGCGTGGATTGAGATCTAATTAATTAATCTGCTAAAGGGGTTGTTTCATCTTGGGCCAGGTACTTGTACAGTATTCCAAAAAATAATATAAAATCATAGAAAACAAAATAAAATATGCTTTTTGGCAGTTTTACAGTGAATAAGAGGTACAAAAATAAAATGTTTAATTAGGTACATTTGTAGAATAGCAACTCTCGCAGCGCATCCATCCATCAATCTGACTGCTGTTGGATATTTTATTGTTATTTCACATTTCCCAGGTAATTTTATGTCAAATGTCATCATGACACGTGTAATATACGTCAATGTCAAAATGGACGCATGTTGTTGCGCTTTTATTTTGCAAAATAATTTCGCATTGTACCTCGTAAATTGAACTTTTTAGTAAGAAATAAAGAAAAAAATGT
Organism: Erebia ligea; assembly: GCA_917051295.2. NCBI lineage: Eukaryota > Metazoa > Arthropoda > Insecta > Lepidoptera > Nymphalidae > Erebia > Erebia ligea. The sequence continues at coordinate 1,354,422 of OU785246.1, forward strand.
TACTATTTTATGACCCCGAACATTTTGAAATACCGTACAAATACCTGGCCCAGGCTCCATATAAATTTGAAACAACCCCTTTAAATCGGATAAATCTGCGATATTACTTTGTGAAGACCACTTTGATGTTAGTAGGTAGGTAGGTACCTGGTTATTAGAAAGAAATCAACTTAAGACTTGATCTAGCAAAAGTGAACATGTTCTAACATTTTCTTCATAAAACATGACATAAAATTAAAATAAATTATTTTTCTGTCACTTTACAGCAGTACTCTACTCTAGGTCTTACACGAGACCTAAGTAATATTAATTTGTTTATTTCGGTACTTACACCGACCGACCGACATACAACATACATACCATACATAGATTTTTATGGACCGACGCTCCATACAAATCTGGACCGTCACCTTTGCAACCATAAATGAATCGACTTTAGACAGATTTGCACTACCTATCAGCTTTTGTATAGCCTGCTGCCTGACTCTATTTCGTGAAACCTTTCACAAGCTCAAATCAAAATATTTTATGTTAATTTTTTGATTTTTTTGATGATTTGACGGCGCAAATGGAGTAAAACTTGACATTCACTGATGCCATAGACAATTCACATCACATAGAAATAGATAACAGACGTCGGATAAGAGTGATGTTTTTTAGGGTTCCGTACCAAAATGGTAAAAATGGAACCCTTATGGTGCGACTTTCTCCGTCCGTCCGACTATTTCACAGTCACAGTCGATTATTTCAGTAACTATTAAAGCTATCGACATGAAATTTGGAATAGTTGTGTATAATAGTGGCCTAACATCATTAAAATAAAAAAAAATCGTAAATTATTTTTAGTTTAATTAAAAAAGGGGGTTTGAAATTTCAAAGTATGATAACTATACTTAGTGGGATATCTATCATATGAAAGGGCTATACCTACTTCTACATTCAAAAACAGATTTTTATTTATTTTTATGCATAATAATTTTTGATTTATCGGGCAAAATGTCGAAATAAATACCGTTCCTCCGAAGTTTACCAATTGAAAAATCTGAAATAATTATGGTCAATAAGAAGCTTATATGTAAATTTTACAGGAAAAATAAAACCAACGCTCTAACTAGCATAGTTTTTTTGATATTAACAATAAACCTCTACAAACAAAGTTAGTTTTGCGGTTCATTTCGTCTTGTTTTTAATACGTCATAAATCGTAAAACTTACTACAGGTTTGTACGGAACCCTCAGTGCGCGAGTCCGGGTCAAGTATTAGTCATAGTAGGTCATTTGAACTATCACATTGAGTTCCTGAAGTTTTCTCTGTCGCTTTGACTGTCCCAGTGAATTTGTAATCATTCATTATTTATTTATTGTGAAGATTAGATTTCTCGAGTTGTTTTAGAGCTGCTAGGTTTAGTTTGGGGCTTGTTTTAAATTGGTTTTTATTTTCTGGTTTACTTTGTAGTGAAATAAGCACAGCTTACAGACGAGTTAAGGTAGAGAGACACCTTTATTAATACCGGAAAAAATATTTCCGGTATTGAAAATATCCGATATTCGAAAGCCCTAGTGATAACGTGCCCGTGCCCGTGTGCGTGCAGGTGGCGCAGACTTCAGAGTTCCTGGGTCTGGAGGCGGACGCGCTTCTCGCGCTGCTGGAGAGCTGCAGGCTCACGGTGAGTGTGAGTGACGTCACCCCCTCGCGACCGGCGACCCGCGCCCGTTTCCCGGCAGGTGCCGCCGCCTACGGCCTCGCGGTCCAAGGGGCCTCGCGCCTCGAAGGCCCGCGAACGCGTATAGACTACGCGACGCGTGTACGCGTATACTTAAAATTTTTACTTACGACCAAAAATTGTCCGACTTATGTAAGTGCTAAGATGGTAATTATTTTATGCAAAGTAGGTATAAAGTAAAGTAAGTAGCATGTTCACAAAAAAAAAGTTGACAAAAAATTTAACACCTCAGACATATCCTAAAAAAACTTTAAAAAATTATACCTAACTACCAAAAATCGCTGAACTGAAAATACATGGGGTATTTTCTGGTAGGTCTAACTTCTAAGTAGGTACTTAGGAAGAATCAAATTTTTTTCTTTGGACGTAACTAGTAACTACATATTTGGGTCACTATAGTAATATTATATTGTATATTATTTTTAATAATAATAAACAATTTAATATTAAACAATATTATAATGACATGGTGAATAAAAGAATAAAAGCTTTGAAATTCATCTAATGTTGATGTATTTATTTCTAATAAGTTTTTTAAAAAAAACTAGTGAGTTATTTTATTAAAATTATTTTTACCAACTATACTTATGTATAGTTGGTAAGCTATACATAAGTTACTGTTACTTGGTAAAAAGTACAAAATTAATTAATTTTATCGCATTAAAAATTAAATAATATTATTTTGCATGATTATTTATAATAAAATACGGTTTGCAATAAAAATTAATTTACTTTGTACTTTTTACCAAGTAACAGTAACTTAACAAGTAACTTATGTATAGCTTACCAACTATACATAAGTATAGTTGGTAAAAATAATTGTTACTTGTTAACATTACAATTAAACCAGATAATATATACCTACTTTACATCTGGTACCTAGGACGTGCCCCGCAGCGAGTGCGTCCTGCTGGAGGCGGTGATGCGGTGGGTGCAGCACGGGCCCGAGGCGCGGCTCGAGCAGCTGCAGCTGATCAGCGCCGTCGCGACCCTCTATACGCGGCTAATCGTAAGCAGCGCCGCCGCCGCATGCGCGCTCGCGTCCCCGCACCCGCCTCCTTCCGTGCCCGCAGGTACGACCGACCATTGCTATCCTTCGCTTCATTCAATCCCACGAGTAGGAGTAGATCAGTGTTCGTTATGTTCTCCCGCGCAGGGCACGCTGCTGTGATGGCACGTGCGTGATCGTCTTAGCTCGTGATTTGCGGGAAATTTTTGACAAACACTGCAGAACTAGAGACACTTCGGTATCCGGCAGAAAACCTCTGTTATATACTGAGCACCATTAAATGGTTCGTTCAATTCGTTCGGAGGACATTGTGGACTTCCTAGACCATTCTACCAGTTTTCTCGCGTCTTGACTATGAGCTTATTTTAAATGAGTTATGTAGGTAATAATTCATCGACTCTCTGGAAATCCCAAGGAGGAGCTACGTAAGCTAAATTTAAAGCTCGAGTAGATTGATCGGTTAGTTGATACAATGTATTTGCCTCTTTTGGGCCATCATAATCGACTGATGTCTCTGCTAGCACGGGGGAAAATCCCTACGCCACAAATATGACCCTGATCCGTGTTATAGGGGCGCAGTTTGACCTCCTTTTTCGCTGCGAAGCGCATTTTGTTCCCATACACCTCGAAAGGTTGGTACATTCTTTTCATTGAGCATTTAGCTCGCCCCTGAACCATGGTTTTGTAATTATATTTGTTTTATTGACTGACTATTTTGAGTCAGGAAAATTAATTGATTAAAACCCCAATCAACTTCAGTGTCTCATATTTCTGCGAGTATTCATGGTCGCCCTATCACCCTGCCATAGGGTACGTGTGTCACAGTTTTTCAAAATTCCACCCCCAAACGGGTACAATAGGGGTTGAAAGCTGGTATGAAAGTCTGTCATTTTTCAAGTTGTAGCCATGAATCTTGGTATTTGGAATTACGGTTTGAAATGAAGAAATATGTGATTCACAGTTTTTGAAAATTTTATCCCCAAGGATGTTAAATAGAGAGTTTGTCCCTCAATCACGCCGCAACTGAGCAACGGATTAACGTGATTTTTTGCATGAGTATAGTTGAGGACCTGCAGAGTGACATAGGCTACTTTTTATACCGGAAAATTAAGGAGTGTCTGTAGGGAAAAAACTTAAATCACGCGGACGAAGTCGCGGGCAACAGCTAGTCGTGTATATGACTAAAATCGTCAATCCAAACTAATTCTATGATTGAGAAAACATTGTTCAAAATAAAATAAAAAAATCATAATCGCGCTTTCGCCGCCGCCGCCCGCAGCCGTCCCACCCACCACGTCACCGCTGCCGCCCGCCGCCACCGCCGTCTCACCTGCGTCGCACTGGCCTTGCCGGCGCCGCTTATTCGCGCCGCCGCGCCGTCCCTCCTCTACATAGAGGTAAGAAACTGCAGACAAATTTGACACTAAAGAGGCAGAATTTCGTAATTTAAATTGGTATTAAATTTTCGTAAAATTAATATTTGGTATGTAGTAACTATGGTAGTAATCTAGTTCTGTCCGTGACGTGTGACGTGTTATTTTGACTCATTGATATATTTTGATCAGTCCCCTGATTATGTAAAAATGGCCGATCAAATCTTAAAAGTTACGTCGTATTGTACTGAAGTATTGTATTGCCTTCAATTATATGACTTGGTCAAATAGGGTTGTTATGCCGCCGGCCTCCTTCGGTTTTCGGCCTTTACGCGTACTCGATGCCGTAAAATTGCGAGAATATCGTTTAGTACTATTTCCAAATGAAATCTTTATTCAGACATTTGAAAATATTTGCTTTGTATCTGACAGCAATTTTGGTCCGGTAACATCTTCGAGTGATTTTAGTGAATTTATTCAGTTCGACGGGGGGCATCGGAGGTAACGCAACCTGCGGAAATTAGAAAAAAAATAGTGCCGCGCGTTTCACTCCATGGCAAGAGTTTTGTTGTTTTTCTGAATAAATGATTTTAATAGGCATGTAATACCCTTCTAAAATAACTTATTAACATACTAATTCTAATATTATTATGTGAATATTTTGTACAAAACAACAATAATGTTGGGGGCCGCGATCTAACTTTTTTTTTTTTCAAAACTTTGTTTTTCGGCCTTATAGGGGCCGATATGTGGTGTATCAAGTCTTCCACGCTTTTGTCTCTTTTATTCAATTGGTGAAATGATATATGTCACGACTCTTTCTTTTATTATTGAACCTGATGTGAAACCCCTCGCCATTAGTTTTCGGCCGTCAATTTACAGAATAAAGATTAATAGTGAAGACCATTTTGGGGGGGCCGAAAACCACAACATAGAAGAAACAGTACCTACCTCAGTTTTCGGCATACCTATCTTAAAGGTGTTGTAATTAGTGAGTAACAAAGGTTCCAAGTTTTTTATTAATTTAACTTTCTTGAATTATGTTGATTATGACTTTTAATAACATTTGGATACATGTAAAACCATGATTAACTTACAAAAAAGCGTTTTAATGTAATTTTAAACTTATAAATTCATTTTAAATCCATCACAATCCAGTGGCCGAAAATAGAATACCCCATGGCCGAAAACTGAAATTTGAGGCCGAAAACTGAAGTTTTAGCGTTTTTCCAGATTACTTAAAAAATAAAAATAACTAATATCTTCAAGCGCAACACGGTTCTAAAAAAGAAACTCCAGTATATGGGCTTTCGCCTAACATAATGATCATAACGATATTAAGCTTGAAACATTTTTTTCTGATGTCCTAAAGTTGATGGGAGCACTAAAAGGCCGATATCCGGCACATCGACCCTAATTAGATAGTTGGCCCACTGCAGTAGGTACCTACTAGGCGCAACGCATAAATTGATTGGCAGTGCATTAATTAGGTGTCCGTCTGTTAAAAATGTAAGTTTTCATTATGTGTTTTGCTCGTTTAAATTTTTTTGGGTAATTGTCAACAATAGTATATTTTACGGTAGATAAGCCAATGTTACACCTACAGTTGTTAAACCAACTGTAGCGAAAGTTAGCCCCATATATTTGTATACATTTTTTATAATTAACAACGTTGTAATTACTTGGTTGTCCCACCTGCCACCTAGTTGGCCCACCGCAATAATATTAAGGACACAGAAATTTTACGGGCAAAGCTCACAAAATACCAGTGTATTTTAAAAATATAGTTTTCACTAACTATTTAAAGTTATAGGTTAAGGATTTTGTAAATAAAATAAACATTGGTAATTTTAATGAAGATAGGCCAACGTTAGACCTTCAATGGCCCATTCTTTGTTATTCACCCAGCTTTATTGGTAGTTGGCCCACTGTAGCCAGATTGTAGGCAATATTTCCTGACGTAACGTAACATTTTATGTGGTTGGCCCTACGATGGGACTTAGTCGGCAAACCCACTGCCGTCTCCCTACGTACTACCAACTGTTGGCTACCGTTGGCGACAACACCCCAACGGAAATTGCTACTAGGGAAAGTGATCAATTAGAGGGAAATCCCGAATTATGTTTTATCATTGTTTTACGATTTTATTTAGTTAGGTTCCTTCATAAAATATTCGTGTACCTACCTATTCCATCCACCTCCGTTGCTTTTGAGAGAATTTTCCCCAAAGCTGCCCCCCGATTATGTAAGAATTTTCGATCAAACGTAATCGTTTGGCGTCAATGTAAAATAATCCATAATAGCATTGAATTAGAGCTCAATTTCGTTTACCCATTCTTATACGTTTAGGTATGAACGATACTCGAACGTATAAGAATGGATACACGAAATTGAGCTCTAATTTAATGCTGTTATGGTTTATAAACTTTGACGACGAACTTTAACGTTTTGATCGGCGATTACATGATTGGGGGGCAGTCTTGTGTAGCCTGCTGCCAAAGCATCTCGATTACATGATTTCTTAAATGCTAACTGGACACTGATTGGAAATTGATGACTGTTTGAAGTGTAATTTAAATATTTTTTAATTATAGGTAACTAACTATAAGTACTTACATAACACCCGGATAAACTCACGTGTTCTGTCGGAAAAGTGCCCGACTAGTTTCCAACAATCAACCATCGCACAGAGCTGTACGACATGCGAACCGCAGTCGAGCAGCGACCGCGTCGCGCGAATAGGCTCATGATTATGATACTTCATTTTGATACGTTGAAGTACCTAAATATAACCTACAACTTTGACAGAATGTTTAAATGACAATCACTTTAGCTTTTACAGCAGCTAATTGAGCAGTCCTTTACTGCTTTGGGGAAGGTAAAAGTAAAACTACCGGCTAAAATTGTGAAGAAACGAATTCAGCCGTTACTTTTACTTTAAGATGTTACTTTAGCTGAGGAGGAGGGCGCGGACGTGGCGGGTGCGGACGTGGCGGGTGCGGACTGCGGATGCGGAATGCGGAGTTCCGCGTGCGCCTGGTGCTGCGCCCCGCCACACGCGACGTGCCAGACCCTCAGGTACGACCGACCGTTGCTATCCTTCTTTTTTTTTACTCCACTACAAGTTAGCCATTGACTGCAATCTCACCTGATGGTAAGTGATGACGCAGTCTAAGATGGTAGCGGGCTAACCTGTTAGGGGTATATGGCAGTTATTATTATACCCATACCCCTATAGTCAGTTTCTACACGGCATCGTACCGGAACTATAAATCAATTGGCGGTACGTTTTTACCGGTAGGGTGGTAACTAGCCACGGCCGAAGCCTCCCACCAGCCCAGACCAGAGAAAATTCAGAAATTATAAATTCCCAAATGGACCCTGCCGGGAATCGAACCCAAGACCTCCCACGTTAAGACAACAGCGCTCAACACTGCGCTAGAGGTTCACTCAATTCAATCCAACAAGTAGGAGTAACTAGATCAGTGTTCATTATAATATTATGTTCTTCCGCGCAGGGCACGCTATTGCGCGGGGCGCTGCCGCCGCCGCCGCCGCCATCCACCGCCGCCGCCGCCCGTCGCCGCCGCCGCCATCCACCGCTGCCGCCGCCCGTCGCCGCCGCCGCCGTCCACCGCCGCCGCCACCCGCCGCCGCCGCCGCCATCCACCGCCGCCGCCGCCCGTCGCCGCCGCCGCCATCCACCGCCGCCGCCGCCCGTCGCCGCCGCCGCCATCCACCGCCGCCGCCACCCGCTGCCTCCGCCCGCCGCCGCCGAGTCCCAATGACTGCCAATTTTTTTACTGTACGCGATAAAACGGAATAACACATAGGTTGGAATTATAGAGATCGTCAGTTTCATGTATATTAGTCATAATATAATACGAAAACTGCGATAAAAATGGCCAACCTATGTGTTGTCCATTTTGTCTTGACCATTAAATGAATAAATTAACCGGAGAGACAGACTATTGAAGTGAAAACTTCTTTAGCCGCGTTGGGCACTTTTTGGTACGGGGTAAACTTGTGGATTCGCGTCACCGTCACCGACACCTCGCGTTGTTACGAAGACAAAAGGTCATAACTAGTGGTTCGCCCCGAACTGAGACCTCGCGGTATCCCATGGTATCCATAAACTTGTACAGAGCGCCATCTATTGACATCATTGTGAAGTTCTGTTAAAAATACGGAAGCTCATTAAAAATCAAATAATTTCGTTCCCTTATAATATTTATTTAATTTTAGTATTTGTTGTCCAAGTACAGGATATAATTCAAATAACTGATCAAGTGTCAGGCTCAGCCTTTCAGAAAATTGAGAGTTCTGAGGTCGACTTTGGACGCTAGAAAATCTCCACTTTGAAAGCCCCCCATTTCTTCAATTTTAGGGGAAAAATTAAAAAAATGTATATTTTTGGACTCTATTTCTAATTATCTTTAAAATGATATACCGCAACTCTATGTAACGCTATAAAAAATATTTTACTTCGCATTCGCTTCTATGAGAGCCCCCCTGAAATAAAGATTTTTATAACTTTTTAAGCCATATTCGGCGGAAGGCCATCGGTTTACATATTATATTTAAATTTGAAGTAATTACGTTCAGTACTTCAGAAGTTATAATGCTCTGACAGACGGACGGACGGACGGACGGACAAGTGCAAATTCACTCAAGTAGACTCAGAGACCTTCGCTTCGCTCGGTCAACTACATTCGTAAATTAAACTTTAATGTCTTAGTTTTAAGTTTTATATTTTAATACTTTTAAATATTTATTTTGTTTTTTTTTGCACTTTTTGTAGGTACCACCTACCTATTATTAGAATTGATGTTGTATTTTATAGGTAATTAAAATGAGATTTTGCACGAAATTCTGTAAATTGTTAAACTTAAGTACCTACTTAGTTATAGTTACCTATTCTTTGCACTTTTGTTATTTTATTGTACTTACCTACCTACTTACATAACGAAATAAAAATTATGTTTGTTACATTTATTGATTTGTTTTATTTCCCAACCAATCTTATTCAGATATTAAGTAAACCATTGACATTACATTATATTATTTTCATATCATTAATTATTAAGATTCAAAAATTTTATTTAATAAAACGCTTATTTAAAAGATCGATTAAAAAAAAAGAAGAGATTAAAAAAAAAATCCCAATCTGCCCCCCGATTACGTAAGAATTGTCGATCAAATGTTAAAGATTTTCGTCAAAGTAAAATAAACCATGACATCATTGAATTAGAGCTCAATTTCGTCTCCCCATTCTTATACGTTTAGGGTATCGTACATACCTAAACGTATAAGAATGGGCAGACGAAATTGAGCTCTAATTCAAAAAAGTTATGGTTTATTTTACTTTGACGAAAATCTTAAACGTTTGATCGGACATTCTGTAAGAATGTCCGATCAAACGTTTAAGATTTTCGTGATTGGGGCCCAGCCCCCCGATTGTGTAAGGAAATCGTAATCGTAATCGTAATCGTCTGTCAAACGTATAATTCGACCTGTATAAGGAGGTCATAGATGCTTGCACCATAGTACAATAAGAATAGTAGGCTAACTAAGGCCGATCGGCGAGTTAATTACCTACTCCTGCGTTGACGCCTAGGGTTGTCACTTTTATTCTTAATTAAATATTATTTGCGTATTATGTATGACAGCACTAGGTTTTTAATTTCGTAATAATAATAATGAAATGTTTTACCAATTCATAAATGGGGTGTAAATAAAAGACGTTTTAAAAAGAAAACACAAGTTTTAAAAATTATAAATTTGTCACTGAAAAATATTTTCTCCGATTTCGAGACGTTCGGAACGCTTTATTGTTCGCCGTTAATCAAATAAATATTATAAATGCGAAAGTTTGGATGGATGGATGTATGTATGGATGTATGTTTGTTACTCAATCACGCTCCAACGGATGAACGGATCTGGATGAAATTTGGCACAGAGATAGATTATAGTCTGGAATAGCACATAGGCTACTTTTTATCCCGGAAAATTAAAGAGTTCCCGCGGGAACCGAAAAACCTCAATCCACGCGGACGAAGTCGCGGGCATCAGCTAGTGTAAAATAAATTCTCATCCTAACGTATAACTTTTGCAAAAAACTTTTAGGGAAGCATGGGCATGGCACCTTGAACTCTACTTCTTTCAGACGTTCGTAAATTGACGAGCCGATTTTAATATTAATATGGTCCTTTTTAAATTCATTATAAAACAACTGCTCCATCCTTTCGATATTGGCGACAAAATCATCCCGTGGTACCATGAGTCGATCAGTACCATAATTCCTGTAATTAATGTATCTAGTTTCTGAGCTGAAATTGCAAGGGCGCTGAGTGACAAAGTAAACAAACAAAAAACCGGCCAAGTGCGAGTCGGACTCGCGCACCGAGGTTTCCGTACAAACCTGTAGTAAGTTTTACGATTTATGACGTATTAAAAACAAGACGAAATGAACCGCAAAACTAACTTTGTTTGTAGAGGTTTACTGTTAATATCAAAATAAGTACCTTGTCAATCATACAATAGGTAATTAGACTAATTAGGTAGGCACCTACCTATAAAAATGCCCAGAAATAGTTTTATGCTTAATACTAACGAGTTACAAAACAACTGAATTACAACCAAAATTTATAAGACAAACTTATTGGTAAGTAGGACCTTTACGTATAACGTACCTACCTAATAAGATTACCTGGAGGTACACCTGTCTACTTAGTAGGTGCTTATGATAAAAAGTTAAGAGAAGAAGTTATTTTATTTAGCGTAGGTACAAATTGCACAGTCAACTAACCTAAGAACCTAGTTAATTTTGCAAATAATATCACCTAGATACTACAAAGTTTAGTTCTGTTTACAAAATTACGAGAAATCAACGAAATTCCAAGTAGTAAATTGCCAACTTATAGGTAAGTTTTCGATACAAATCCGGGCAGAATGACGACGCTCGCGCGAATACGCGCGGTTATGGCACACGAGTATATATCCGATCAGAGGGGAAGCTTCCTAATAAAGTCGAAAATGTATACCTATTCTGCTAGGGTTGTCACCTGATGCATGTCAACAATTTAAGGAAAAATAAAAATATTATACATCGACTTAGACATCGACAATCGACAATCGACATCGATATCGACAATCGACATCGATATCGACAATCGACATCGATATCGACATCTACAACGACATCGATATAGACAATCGACATCGATATCGACAATTGACATCGACATCGATATCGACAATCGACATCGATATCGACATTTGTATCGACCATCGACATCGATATCGTCAATCGATATGAATATCAACATCGATATCAACAATCGACATCGATATCGTCAATTGATATGAGTATCAACATCGATATCAACAGTCGACATCGATATCGACAAACGACATCGACAATCATAATCGATATCGACAAACGACATCGACATCGATATCGTCAATCGATATGAGTATCAAAATCGATATCAACAATCGACATCGATATCGACCATCAAAATCGGCATTAATATCGATATCGACAATCGACATTCACCATATTATTTGACTTTTCTATGTCAAATATGGTGAAGCTGCTTCTAACATTATATCCTTATTGGTAAGACATATTCAAATTCTTTTGATTTATTGGTGTATTTAAATATATTCTTCCCGAACCCAACCTAACCTAAACCTTCCCGAAAGTAGGTAGGTACGTTAATTACACAAGTGAAAAAATCATAAAAATAGGTTCATTGGTTTCCGAGAAAATCGTTAACAAACCTACATACATACGGGTCAAATCCTTTTGAAGTCGGTTAAAAATGTTGGTGGAGCCAGGGGTAAATAGGAAACACCTGCCCCACGTTTACCCTATTTATCCCTGGGGTCGCAACTCGCAACTAGCAAAAAGTTCCTCCTACCTCTATACAAAGTTTCTTCAAAATCGGTTGAAAAACTGGGCCGTTAAAGCGTAACAGACAGACAGACTGACACATTTTCGCATTTATAATTTGGGGGGTGGACAAAGTCACACATTTTAGCCATATTAGGTACTTCGGGTATTCTACTATCTGAGCACTGTCTTCAAGTAGGTGAGACCGACTTAGGCTACATAGTACATACCTACCTGTCTAGCACGTCATTCTCACTTGACGATCAATGTTATTACCTAGTTTTATTGTACAGGTGCGCTAGGTACGTGTAAAAAGGTACTTACTTCTCTATATCTCTCGGGTATGAAAAATAGGAAACATCCTTATTGTCTTTAGAGTTTTTCAAGCAAACTGTGCAAGTATTCGGCATTTTTGTTGAAACAGAACATTATATTTACATAAATAAATCTAAATAGTTTTATTTTTAATACAAAATCAGTAAACTTATACTAATGAAAATAAATTGAGGAACAATTTCGTGATTGAACACGAAATTGTTCCTCTATTTATTTTCATTAAACGCACGACCGTCAGCCACAGTCAGCCCTTGCGTTCTAACCCAGACAGTGTCTCGCTAACCCGGACGATCGTGTCGGTGAATGTGTCGGTGAGAGCTCACGCACACATCGTTGCGCTATGTATGGGTGAAGTCGCCGCGAGCAGTTTGTATGAAGCTTCCTCTCTGCACAGCTGTGGTTATGGCTCGCTCCGTGATGTTACCTCCCCCGCTACCCGCGCGGCCGTTGCTTAGCAACCGCGGCGCGGCGCTCGCACCGCGTTTACATGCACGGATTATTTTCATTTTGTGAGTTTTTATGTACCTAATAGGTAGATTAGGTATTAATTTTATAGTTAATATATTCCTAAATATTTACTTACAAATATTCAAGTTTCTACCTGTTTCGATGTAAAAATTGCTTAAAAATTACGTTTGTTGTATGGGAGCCCCCCTTTAATATTTACTTTATTGATATTTAATTATTTATTTTGAAAGGTAATATATACAAGTTACCTAATATTCTGTGAAAATTTGAACCGTCTACCTGTTACCGTTTTTAATATTGAGCAAAAAAATACGAAAAAAACACGTTTATTGTATGGGGACCCCCTTTAATATACATATTTTTTTAATTTTTAGTATTTGTTGTTATAGCGGCAACGGAAATACATCATTTGTGAAAATTTCAGCTTTCTAGCTATCACGGTTTATGAGATACAGCCTGGAGACAGACAGACAGACAGACAGACAGACAGACAGACAGACAGACAGCGGAGTCTTAGTAATAGGGTCCCGTTTTTACCCTTTGGGTACGGAACCCTAAAAAAGAGCGAGCGTGCGACGTAATACCATGTTAAATACACAATTGCGCGCGATTAGCACGGCGGCGCGGCCCGTACCTACCATCCCGTACTGCCGGCCGATTTATTGTAACCTGTACTATGCTTGCACGTCAGAACGCGTGATGTACCTACTCCTTAAAAAGTTCGAGTTAGGCACAGACATATAAAAACTCTGTGGAGTTAGGTATCAAATAAATATTATAAATGCGAAAGTTTGGATGGATGTATGGATGTATGTTTGTTACTCAATCACGCTCCAACGGCTGAATGGATCTGGATGAAATTTGGCACAGAGATAGATTATAGTCTGGAATAGCACATCTAGGCTACTTTTTATCCCGGAAAATGAAAGAGTTCCCGCGGGAACCGAAAAACCTCAATCCACGCGGACGAAGTCGCGGGCATCAGCTAGTACGTTATATGAGCTGTCAAATGAATACGATTGGCTTAGAAAATTGGGCCTCTGATTAAAATAAGAATATATAGGAAGCAACATTGACTTATATGTATTTTTTTTTTTTTTTAACCACGACAAGTTAGCCCTTGTTTGCGATCTCACATGATGGTAAGTGAAGATGCAGTCTAAGATGGTAGCGGGCTAACCTGTTAGGGGCATGGCAGTTATATTAAACCCATACCCCTATTCGGTTTCTACACGGCATCGTACCGGAACGCTAAATCGCTTGGCGGCACGTCTTTGCCGGTAGGGTGGTAACTAGCCACGGCCGAAGCCTCCCACCAGGCGAACTAGTATACTACTAGACAAGCAATTTGGAATATTAATCAAGTGTCGCAATTTCGTATCGCGCGGGCGGGTAGTTCGTATCGCGCGGGCGGGTAGTTCGTATCGCGCGGGCGGGTAGTTCGTTTCGCGCGGGCGGGTAGTTCGTATCGCGCGGGCGGGTAGTTCGTATCGCGCGAGCGGGTAGTTCGTATCGCGCGGGCGGGTAGTTCGTATCGCGCGGGCGGGCAGTTCGTATCGCGCGGGCGGGTAGTTCGTATCGCGCGGGCGGGTAGAGAGGGTAGCTACGGAAGCGAGTTACGGAAAACTAACCGAAACTCAGTGGCGAATTATTTAAGGCCGCAGAGCTTGTCTAGTAGTAGATATACATATAAGTCGAAGCAATTATACAACTTATAAGTAATTATACAAGTTGATGACCGCGATTTCATGCGCGTGGTTAAAGTTTTTTTATTTCCCGCGGGAACTTCTTAATTTTTAAGGATAAAAAGTACCTAGTCTTTCTCATTACCCGGAACAAAACCAATGTCTGTAGGTAGGTACTAGGTAAGTATTAGGTACCAATTTCATCAAAATCGGTTGAAAAGCTGGGCCAAAGCGTCAAAGCGTAGCAAACAAACACTCAAATTTGTATTTGTATCCATACTAATACTTATTATAAATGTGAAAGTGTGTGTCTGTCTGCTACGCTTTCACGGCCCATCTGTTCAACCGATTTTGATGAAATTTGGTACAAGGATAGGCTACTTTTTATCCACAACATGTTAACCCTTGTCTGCGATCGCACCTAAGATCGTAAATGATGACGCATTCTAAGATGGTAGCGGGCTAACCTGTTATGGGGCATGGCAGTTATAGGTACATATTAAACCCATACCTACCCCTATTCGGTTTCTACACGGCATCGTACCGGAACGCTAAATCGCTTGGCGGCACGTCTTTGCCGGTAGGGTGGTAACTAGCCACGGCCGAAGCCTCCCAACAGAAAAATTTACGCCGGAAAATTGAAGAGTTCCCGCAGGAATCGAAAAATCTTAGTCCACGCGAACGAAGTCGCGGGAATCATCTAGTATAAATTATTAGTTAGAATTCAATTTTTATGTATAGCATTTGCCTAGATAAGTCAAAGCATTGTAGCAATTTGCCATCTATTATGTAGGTACTAGCTGATGCCCGCGACTTCGTCCGCGTGGACAAAGTTTTTCTGATTCCTGCGGGAACTCCTTAATTTTCCGGGATAAAAGTGGCCCGGGATTCAACCTATTTTCAGCAAAATCGGTTGAACAGATGGGCCGTGAAAGCGTAGCAGACAGACAGACACACTTTCGCATTTATAATATTAGTATGGACTCTGTGTCAATGCACTATCTGAAAACGCCATCTGTTGGTATAAACTTGAGAAAACTCCGTTCAACACTTTTGAGTATTTTGTATTTTTTCAGACAGATATATTATTTAGTTGTTGGATTGATTACCGTCATCTTTCACTATTATTAATAGGTAATAATAAAAAAAAAACAATATAATTTTAAATATTTATTTATTTCTTTAATATCACATATGGTATCCAAGAAAATATGTTAAATGTCTAAAACGTAAAATCAATTGAGTAATAATCTATTATATTAGTAACAACGATATAAAAACTACCATTAAGGCCCAGTTGCACAAGGACTCTTAAATTGATTTAGTTAAATATTTAAATGCCGTCCCTTTCTGGCAACTACAATATGCATTTGCCAAAAAGGGACAGCATTACAAAATTTAACTAAATCAGTTTAACTGTCCATGTGCAAGCGGCCCTAAGTATTTGTTTAAATACAAGTCATTCTTTAAGAACAAAGTAAATTCGATGCATCGAACGAGCGTTTGCACTAAGTTAATACAAAATTAAAACTATAAGGCCGGCTCCACACGTTGGCACCAACGTTTGGCCCAATGCTATTCGTCCAACGATTGGTTCGCATTGGCCCCAACGTTGGCGTGAACGTTGGGGCATTAATAAGAATGATGCCTATGTAATAGTGATGTGCCGGATCGTTAAAAATGTATATTCGCGGATACGGATCCGAATACGGATATTTGGTGTCAAGATCCGCGGATACGGAACTTTCTTACTCAATCAGTGTCAGTGCGCGTGACCTTGAAACTCATTAGGTACTATAAATGTTTGCAATATAAAGGTGCCAAATACTTGATTTTGTAGAAATAAAAAAATAATCTTAATGGAATTTAATAGTTTTTCCGTACCTAATCATAAAAATATTATAAATGCGAAAGTGTGTGTTGTTTGTTGGTTTGTCCTTCAATCACGCCGCAACGGAGCAACGGATCGGCGTGTTTTTTGGGATGGATATAGTTGAGGACCTGGAGAGTGACAAAGGCTACTTTTTATCCCGGAAAATGAAGTAGTTCCCGCGGGAATCAAATAAAACTTAAACCACGCGGACGAAGTCGCGGGCATCAGCTAGTCACCTATATATCTAAAATTAATAAGGTAAAAGATCCGTCAAAAAAGTAACGGATTCGGATATCCGGCACATCACTACAATGTATATAACAACCTTAAGAGTTCAGAGAACAAATTCGGTATATGACCAGTGGCGTGCACAGTTTCTAAAGCTAGGGTGGGCATTATTTGGTCAGACTACCTATTTACTAGCTGTTTTAATGAAAAATCAGCATTGACTTATTTCCATTTGGGTGGGCAGTGCTTGTATGCCTCTATGAACTGCACGCCACTGGGTATATCATTACAATATTTGAGTGAACTTTTCAAAACGTAAATTCTAACTAAAAATACTTAAGTAGGTAATAAACAATTTCTAGCAATTCTATAAAATATTTAAGAATATCAAAGTAATGGAATGTAAAAGTATTGCTATATTTGTTAACAAACTTTTTTTTGTTACTAAAGTACTTCACCAGCTGATTTTTGAAGTGAAACTTTTTAAGAATCATCCACCACTACAGCCCATTAACGTCCCACTGCTGGGCACAGGAGTCCACCCTCATAGGAGAGAGGGGAATTAGAGCTTAGACCCACCACGCTGCTCCAATGCGGGTTTGTGATTTGAAAATTCGATGAAACGAAACGGAAAAGCTACACCAAAAAGACAAACATTCATAAATAGGATTAAGCCTGCGAGAGAATGAGATAGAATAAAAGTTATATTTATCTCATTCTCTCGTAGGCTACTTTTCTGAAGTTTCACTTCTGCCGTGGGTGAATTGCACAAACACACTTTTTTTAAATTGGCAAATTTTGATAGATCCCAATACAAAACATTAAAATTCTAATACAAAATTGGAATTCTATGGCGCATGAAAAATCGGTCCTAAGGCATGTTTTTTTACTATAATAATTAAATTTCACATTTTTTTCTATAGTAAGGCAAGTTATGGTTTCATATGAGAATAAGGCAGTACAGACAAACGATATAAATAACCTTTATTTTAGAATTATTATAAAGCCAATTTTACTTATTTATCATACTTCATACTAACATTATAAATGCGAAAGAATGTTTGTTTGTTGGTTTGTTGGTTTATTGGTTTGTCCTTCAATCACGCCGCAACGGAGGTAACGGATTGACGTTAATTATTTTGGCATGGATATAGTTGAGGACCTGAAGGGTGACATAGGCTACTTTTTATCCCGGAAAATTATTTCCCGCGGGAATCAAAAAAACTTAAACTACGCGGACGAAGTCGCGTGCATCAGCTAGTAATGTAATAATCAATTAAAATTGGCTTTTTAATTTGAGTATTTAAATCAACCATTCGTGTGCCAGTCTATATTTAAAGCATAAACTGACTGACTGACACGAAAACTGGTTCTAAAAACTTGTGATTTTATGTATCGTCATCTTTTTCATTCAAACAAAGTCGACGAAGGTTAGCTAGTTTGAAATAGAACAAAACTGAAAAATAAATTCCCACAACATATAAAACACAAAATATAAAGTCCATTATAATATTTTTAATACGCATTCATCACACTATTTATAGTTTTTCTGGTAAACACATGGTTTGGAGGATTCTTCTAGCTAGCAATACACGGTTTTAGCATTCTTCTTGCTAGCAACACATGTTTTTAGCATTGTTCTCGCTAGCAACACATGTTTTTAGCATTGTTCTCGCTAGCAACACATGTTTTTAGCATTGTTCTCGCTAGCAACACATGGTTTTAGCATTGTTCTCGCTAGCAACACATGGTTTTAGCATTGTTCTCGCTAGCAACACATGGTTTTAGCATTGTTCTCGCTAGCAACACATGTTTTTAGCATTGTTCTCGCTAGCAACACATGGTTTTAGCATTGTTCTCGCTAGCAACACATGGTTTTAGCATTGTTCTCGCTAGCAACACATGGTTTTAGCATTGTTCTCGCTAGCAACACATGGTTTTAGCATTGTTCTCGCTAGCAACACATGTTTTAGCATTGTTCTCGCTAGCAACACATGGTTTTAGCATTGTTTTCGCTAGCAACACATGGTTTTCTGCAACTCGCCGTGTTTGACGCCGTCGCTCCACGCGGGAAGTTCCACTTTACCCGTGTGCGTGGCTTGTTCTTCTGTTGGTGTGCCTGAAATATAATAAATAAAAAATAGTTTTATTTCAGGCAGAAATATTACCATATCTGTACTGCTATACTAAATGCGAAAGTTTGGATGGATGGTTTAAGTTTTTTTTGATTCCCGCGGGAAATCCTTAATTTTGCGGAATAAAAAGTAGCCTAGTCACTCTCTCCTCTCAACTATACCCATGCCAAAAATCACGTCGATCCGTTGCTCCGTTGCGGCGTGATTGAAGGACAAACCAACAAACAAACACACTTTCATAATATTAGTATGATTAAGCTTTTTGTTCCTAGATTATCATGGACTTCCGCAAAGTAACACCAGCCCCCCAATCATGTAAGAATGTTCGATCAAACGTTTAAGATTTTTGTCAAAGTAAAATAAACCATAACTGCATTGATTTCGAGCTCAATTTCGTCTGCCCATTCTTATACGTTTAGGTATGTACGATACCCTAAACGTATAAGTTAGGGCAGACGAAATTGAGCTCTAAATGCATTTATGGTTTATTTTACTTTGACAAAAATCTTAAACGATTGATCGGACATTCTTACATGATTGGGGCCCTGCTTCTATCCAATATTTCGTCGTCGTCTCAACCTATAGACGTCCACTGCTGGACTGCTGTCTCCTGCATGGATCGCCACAGAGCACGGTCTTGTGCCGCTTGTTTCCAGCGGCTCCCAGCTGCACGCTTGAAATCGTCCGTCCACCTAGTGGGGGGTCGTCCAACGCTGCGCTTCCCGGTGCGAGGCCGCCATTCGAGCACTTTGGGACCCCAACGCCTATCGGTTCTGCGAACTATGTGCCCCGCCCATTGCCACTTGAGCTTGGTGACTCTTTTAGCTATTTTTTAGGGTTCCGTACCCAAAGGGTAAAAACGGGACCCTATTACTAAGACTCCGCTGTCTGTCTGTCTGTCTGTCTGTCTCCAGGCTGTATCTCATAAACCGTGATAGCTAGAAAGCTGAAATTTTCACAAATGATGTATTTCCGTTGCCGCTATAACAACAAATACTAAAAATTAAAAAAATATATATATTAAGGGGGGTCCCCATACAATAAACGTGTTTTTTTCGTATTTTTTTTGCTCAATATTAAAAACGGTAACAGGTAGACGGTTCAAATTTTCACAGAATATTAACTTGTATATTACCTTTCAAAATAAATAATTAAATATCAATAAAGTAAATATTAAAGGGGGGCTCCCATACAACAAACGTAATTTTTTGATATTAACAATAAACCTCTACAAACAAAGTTAGTTTTGCGGTTTATTTCGTCTTGTTTTTAATACGTCATAAATCGTAAAACTTACTACAGGTTTGTACGGAACCCTCGGTGCGCGAGTCCGACTCGCACTTGGCCGGTTTTTTTTAATCGTATGGCGTATATATATAAGCGTTTTTATAAAAAGAACGCTTATTTCGCCTGCAAGTTCGTCGCTCGTTTAGCACCCCCCAGGGGACACGTGCAGGGAGGTAGGAGGTAGTTCCCGCGGACGTGAGCGACGGGGCATCCCCCAACGCCGGGGCATCCCCTGACGTCGTCGAGCTATGTCGGTCACTCTGGTTCGCCTTTCGATCTCCTCATTCCTGATTTGTCGTGATCCAATATTTACCTATAGGCAATTTCTCCTCGCCGTCCGTCGAGTCGTACGACCGCAGCGACGACACGAGGCTTGAAGACGACATTTTCAACAGTTCCGTCGCTGTGTTTAGAAATACTTGATCTATGCCCTGTGGACCAGAAATATTTATAAGTCATAAGTCATAAATATTTATTCAATTTAGGTAGGTACACTACACTTATTGACGTCCAGTTACATAAAAATATGATGGTGATAATCTGTTACGGTATCTTAAAACTAAAGCTACGAGGGTTCCAAACGCGCCCAGGTCTGAGAAGAGCCCACAACAAACTCAGCTGGGGTTTTTTATTTTTTTTCATTATCGCCATCTCACAAATCATCTTAACTAAGTAACTATCAGAGCCATTAGAGCAAATTATTGCCAAGCTTCCTTGTCATTTAAGTAATCAAAGTTAGTGTTTTTAATCTATATATAAAACAGGGTTCGAGGATATATTATATCAATGGATATATATCCGATATATATCAAACTGGGTTCGATGATATATATCAAAAGTTTTTTTATTTATTAATATATTGCAATACAAAAATGGTTTAAAAAATCAAAGGTTTTATGTTTTTGAGTTGATTTTGCCTGATCTAAAACAAGATTTTATGTTTTGGTTTCATTTGTCTGATTTTAAGTACTTACCTAAATAAATACAACATTAAAAACATTTTAGTTTTTTATTTTTTTGATAATTTCAGTATGTTTATGTAACACATATATATGCAAATAGTATTCATAAATAATACAATAAAATAATATAGCTTTCAAGTATATCAGTTTTGTAGCATGTCGGTGTTCGCGAGCATGTCGGAGCGAGGTGTCGGTGACGCGAATCCACAAGTTTACCCCCTACCAAAAAGTGCTAAAAAAGTTTTCACTGCAAAAACTTTTGAGTTGGTCACCTGGTCATGTAAAGCTGACGTCTCACAGTACGCGGCGCCTATCGACGCGGCGTACTGCGTGGCCTCGCTTTGCGTCACAGCGCGACATTCCTCGAGGTCTGACTTGTTGCCGACCAGGGAGAGGACCATTGGCTCTGTGACGTTACTGAAAAAGCAAAAAAGAAACAAATATTATGACACTACATCCTTAACGATACTAATCAACGACCTCAATTTACATAGACGGGCCCTGTCAAACAAAGAATGTGGACTTATTTTACTAACGCCATCTAGTCTGAAAAGCGGGACAGCGCTATGGCGGGGACAAAGACAGGCTTATAAAGGTGTGGAGCGCGCTCTACAGGTCGGATGCCCAATTTTTTTCTATGAAAGGGCCCATCTAGCATCTAAATATATATGGATGATACTAATATTATAAATGCGAAAGTTTGGATGGATGGATGGATGTTTGTTACTCAATCACGCCAGAACAGCTGAACGGATTTGGATGATATTTGACACAGAGATAGAATATAGTCTGGAATAACACAGGCTAATTTTTGTCACGGAAAATTAAAGAGTTCCCGCGGGAACTAAAAAACGTCAATCTACGCGGACAAAGTCGCGGGCATCAGCTAGTTTATCATAAACTTACTTATAACCTGCACACGCAGGGGACGCAGGTTCAAATCCTGTCGGTTCCGCAGTTTTTGATATGTATTTAAGTAAGTTTAGACACTTTCCTGGTGTCAGAAGCACTATAATCATCGATATATATGTAGGTATACTAGATGGGCGCTCTCATAGAAAAAAGTCTGGCGGCCGACTTGCAGAGCACGTTCCTCACGTGTCAGAAGCCTGTCTTTGTCCCCGTCGTAGCGCTGTCACGACCGCTCGTGTAGATAATTTGTTATTATTAAGTTAACGTCTAAAGTCTAAGTAATTAGTTTGGCACTGTATATATTTTATTTTAAGGTAAGTGTTTCAATTAGTGTCCGACCGAAAGTTTGGTTTCGGTTTCGGTCGAGTTTCGGCAAAAAACGAGTTTCGGTTTAGTTTCGGTTTCGGCGGCAAACCTGCCGAAACTACGACCGAGACTGCATTCGGGAGTTCTTGCGCTGTGATCGGTCATGTTCGGCGCGTTAAATTCCATCCAAGCGAGTAAGCGACGAAGACATTTACCCGCGTCCACGTGCCTATAATCATGTCGTGACTGACTTGTGTTTGCAGTTTGTTTTGTTTGTTGTGAGTTTTCGTGTGATTTATTTTGAATTTGGTAAGTTTTCTTACGTGATATAACATAAGAGTAGGTAGTCACTACCTTGTAAGGATGTTTCGGTTTCGGTTTCGGGTTCGGTCGTAAAAACCAGTTTCGGTCGGACACTAGTTTCAATTAGAGTTGTGATTAAATGTTATAAAAGATTAATTGTTAAAACGTTATTGTTATAAAAAATTAACACGTTAAATTAAAAGTTATAATTATAACTTTTAAGGATAACAAATATTCAAAAGTTGTCAAATTTTAATGTTAAATAATAATTCGTTTCGTTAAAAGTTCAATGGAATGAATGTTATATTTTTTATAACTTAATAGGCCTACTTACCTACTGCAAAGATGCAACTGGATTCGGAAATCAAACGTTTTTTTGAGTTGTTTTACATTTAAAAACATCAATATGAAATAGGTTTGAAATTGAAAACTGTTTTTAAGTTGATCGAGTTCAGCACTTCAAAATAGTTCCAAATTGCGGCATTAAATACTCCGCCTTGAACTCGTGTTAAACTAAGGTTACACTTTACAACTTAATGCTTAAAAACTTAATATTTTACTTCCATTAAATGAATAGGTATAACATTCATAACACATTTCAATAACAACTGACGTTTGATAATGGTTTACGTTTGCTTGAAATCATTAAACGTTAAAAAGTTATTTTTACGTAAATTCAATAATAAAAAGTTATTTTTATTGAGATAAGGCTCACAATTCCTTGTATTATAAAAATAACAAATAGGTAAAGCAGTACATGATAAGTGGCTGTTGGCCGAATGTTGTAACAGCGCCATCGTCTGGCAGCCACCTAAACTTCTATGCAATTTACTGTAAAAGACACAACGATCGTTGTCAATAAATCTATACGCGATACAGTTATAACTTTTAACGAACATCTCAATATTTATTAACAAAGTTAAAAGTTTAAAAAAAATATTGTGTTAAATTAAATGTTATAACTTTTAATGCTCACCTCTAGTTTCAATTCACAATTGTATATTTCTAAAAAAACGTCATTGATCTGAAGCGCTCCTGGCCCGCCGTGTCCCACACCTGGAAATATTACGTGAAGTCGACGATGGGCTTACCTCTGCAGCTCCTTGACCCAGCCCTTGATGGACGCGAAGCTGTTAGCGCTGGTGATGTCGTACACCAGCAGAGCGGCGTTCGCGTTTCTGTAGTACATGGGCGCCATTGATCTGAAGCGCTCCTGGCCCGCGGTGTCCCACACCTGCAAATATTACGTGAAAATGATGACTAACGGCCGAAATTAATAATCAATCTCTCTGTAATCAGATATAAATATTATAAATGCGAAAGTTTGGATGGATATATGGATGTATGGATGTGTGGATGTATGGATGTTTGTTACTCAATCACGCTCCAACAATTGAACGGATCTGGATGAAATTTGGCACAGTTTATTATAGTTTCCAGATTATAGTCTGGAATAACACATAGGCTACTTTTTATCCCGGAAAATTAAAGAGTTCCCGTGGGAATCGAAAAACCTCAATCCACGCGGACGAAGTCGCGGGCATCAGCTAGTCTGTCGATAAGTTGCTAAGCAACGTTGTTTTTTGAAGAAAAGCACATACAACTCTGGACAAATGACAGCGTTGCTTGGTAACAAATCGACAGATTACAGATAGATTGATTATTAATTTTCACCGTTAATAAGTGTAACCACGGTAAACCACCAACACTACAGCCCATATAAGGATTTAGCCTGCGAGAGAATGATACAGAATACAAGTTATATTTATCTCATTTTCTCGTACGCTACTTTTCTGAAGTTTCACTTCTGCCGTGTGTGAACTGGACACACATGCTTTTTTTTCAGTGTCAATTTAGTTTTTTTTAAACCAGTGATGAGCAATAACCTATAATAACTATGATCTTTAGCTTATTTTATAACGATTCGAATGACGTATTGTGTTTATGTAGCTCCTTAAAGTCCGTCAAACTATACATGGCCCGGTGGCCAAAATTGGAACTGATTTTTATTGTAAATGCGAAAGTTTGGATGGATGGATGGATGGATGTTTGTTACTCAATCACGCCAGAACGGCTGAATGGATCTGGATGAAATTTGGCACAGAGATAGATTGTAGTCTGAAATAACACATTAGCTACTTGTTATTACGGAAAATTAAAGAGTTCCTGTGGAAACCTAAAAACCTCAATCCACGCGGACGATGTCGCAGGCATTTCTAGTCTTTAGGGTTCCGTACCAAAATGGTAAAAATGGAACCCTTATGGTGCGACTTTCTCCGTCCGTCCGTCCGTCTGTCCGTCCGTCCGTCTGTCCGTCCGTCCGTCTGTCACAGTCGATTATTTCAGTAACTATTAAAGCTATCGACATGAAATTTGGAATAGTTGTGTATAATAGTGGCCTAACATCATTAAAATAAAAAAAAAACGAAAATTATTTTTAGTTTAATTAAAAAAGGGGGAAAATCGGGGGTTTGAAATTTCAAAGTATGATAACTATACTGAGTGGGATATCATATGAAAGGGCTTTACTTCTACATTCTAAAACAGATTTTTATTTATTTTTATGCATAATAGTTTTTGATTTATTGGGCAAAATGTCGAAAAAAATACCGTTCCCCCCCCCTTATCTCCGAAGTTTACCAATTGAAAAATCTGAAATAATAGTCAATAGAAGCTTATGTATATTTTACAGGAAAAATAAAACCAACGCTCTAACTAGCATAGTTTTTTTGATATTAACAATAAACCTCTACAAACAAAGTTAGTTTTGCGGTTCATTTTGTCTTGTTTTTAATACGTCATAAATCGTAAAACTTACTGCAGGTTTGTACGGAACCCTCGGTGCGCGAGTCCGACTCGCACTTGGCCGGTTTATTAATATTTCCTATCGACGCTGTCACTGGGGCAAAGCTTGTGGGATTATATAATTAAGTTGTATACTTAGAATAACTACCTATAGAAGGTATGTTTCCAAACAACGCCTTCTCAAAACGTAAGCTACAAATTCGCTATGTGTGCTGTGTTTACTTGCCTCGTAAACGCAAACATAATGTTGCCAGTTTAAATGTTTTCCCCCTAATAGTTGGGTAAGTAATTGGTTAGTTTGTTTGTAGCATTGTAGCTTCTAAAACTAAGTTAACCAGCTTTTTTCGGACTGCGCGAGCGTCGTACGATTCCATTTATGGCACCAATTAAACGGCTTACATTTCGCGAGTGTACTAGGTTTCTATAGGTAGTTATTCTAAGGTTGTATAGAAACAGACCTGTAATTTGATCCTGGCATCGTCCAGGTTAATGTTGCAGGTGAAGAAGGAAGCCCCGATGGTTGGCGAGATGTGCTTGGAGAACATCTTGCCGATGTACCGCACCACCAGGCTGGTCTTACCGACGCCTGGAAACATTATTTCATCCAATTTAGATCTATACTAATATTAGAAACTGCCTGCCTCGTTGGTCTAGTGGTTATCATGTTCGACTAGTGGTTATCATGTTCGATTTTTTTCTGATTAGAAATTCTCAGTACTAGCCCGGAGTTAGGAAGTTGGTGGTATTTCACCCCCGTGCCTCGGAGAGCACGTTAAGCCGTCGGTCCCGGTTAATATCACTAACATGATAATAGTCGTTAAAGCCCGACAACCCGCATTGGAGCAGCGTGGTGGGTCTAAGCTCTAATTCCCTCCCTCCTGCCCAGGCCTGTTAAACATTTTTAATAGCGATCAACGACGACAAAATTATTGCTAATATTTTTTTACAGGAACGCATAGTAAGTATAGCTTATAACGTCTTTGAAAGCTGATATCTAGAAAAAGTCCCATCCACATGCGTCAGTTTTTACGCTGTTTACATAGGTACTGCGCATACTTTAATACTGTACAAGAATCAGCTTTTCTAATTATCGTTCATTTTTGGTAACAATAAACCGTCTTTGAACGGCCATATTTAGCGAAAGGACCATCCAAATGCAGGCAGACTGCAACTTTTGTGATCAGTGGAGAGCTCTACATCCACCTAACACTGAATCAGCTTTTCTGGCGATGGTTACCAAAAGTGCAGTTATCTCCTATAATATTAGAACAGAATAGTAAATAATACGTATTAGGCACGTAACAACCTCTACTCCCACTGTAGGTACGGTAAAACCTGTTGTATCCAATTTCAAGGTCATACTCCTAGCTCATACCAACAAGTCATATTTACTTTAAGCCTATTTGGTAGGTATACCGTAAAATTACATCATAGAGGTCACTAGTTCCTTCCAATAATAGGGATTATGCCTATATCAAAAATAAATGATTCCCAACTGATTATTAAATAGAGGGTTTTCCAAAACACCTAAAATTCACATCCTCGGTTAGTTTTAAGTTTCATAACCATTTTAAAATAATATTATGTAGTATGGATTAAAGAAAAAAAGTGTGTTGAAATTTGATAACGTCACAACTGTGAATTTCATACAACTTCCATACTAGAAGTGCGTTTTTAAGTTTGATAAAAGTTTTTTTTTATTTTATTCACTACAAGTTAGCCCTTTGCTGCGATCTCACCTGATGGTAAGTGAAGACGCAGTCTAAGATGGTAGCGGGCTAACCTGTTAGGGGCATGGCAGTTATGTTAAACCCAAACCCCGGTTTCTACACAGCATCGTACCGGAACGCTAAATCGCTTGGCGGCACGTCTTTGCCGGTAGGGTGGTAACTAGCCACGGCCGAAGCCTCCCACCAGGCAAAATTGCTGATTTGATTAAGTTGTCATCATCCCTATTAGAAATATAATAAGTACAGTCATCCATACTAATATTATAAATGCGAAAGTGTGTCTGTCTGTCTGTCTGCTACGCTTTCCCGGCCCATCTTTTCAACCGATTTTGCTGAAATTTGGTATTTAGGTCCCGGGGAAGGACATAGGCTACTTTTTATCCCGGCAAATTAAGGAGTTCCCGCGGGAATCAAAAAACCTTAATCCACGCGGACGAAGTCGCGGGAATCATCTAGTCCATATAAATATTATAAATGCGAAAGTTTGGATGGATGGATGTATGTATGGATGTATGTTTGTTACTCAATCACGCTCCAACGGATGAACGGATCTGGATGAAATTTGGCACAGAGCTAGATTATAGTCTGGAATAGCACATAGGCTACTTTTTATCCCGGAAAATTAAAGAGTTCCCGCGGGAACCGAAAAACCTCAATCCACGCGGACGAAGTCGCGGGCATCAGCTAGTTTATAATATTTATTTGATGCAATTTGGATCGATGGATGTTTGTTACTCAATCACGCCAGAACAGCTCAACAGATCTGGATGAAATTTGGCACAGAGATAGATTAAAGTCTGGAATACCACATAGGCTACTTTTTGTCACGGAAGATCTCGCGGAAAGCGAAAACCTCAATCCACGCGGACAAAGTCGCGGGCATCAGCTAGTAATATTATAAATGCGAAACTTGTTTGTTGGTTTGTCCTTCAATCACTCCGCAACGGATCAACGGATCGACGAGACTTTTGCATGGGTACTAAGAGTGAAATAAAGGCTTTTTATCCCGGAAAATTAAAGAGATCCCGCAGGAATTAAAAAACTTAACCACGCGGACAAAATCGAGGGCATCAGCTAGTTACCAATAGACTTAAAAATAGATCAATCAGTTGTCATAATAATATAATCAATCCACTGTATCAATTTGGATGTAATACATCACAATAAAACATTAGGATTAGGTATTAAACCTTATCTTTATATGTACTGACATTTATGATAAAATAGCTCCTAGACATTTTATTGATAAAAAGAGATTTATGATCCTTTTATTGCTTAAGATTATATATAATGTACAGTGAGCAAGCAAAAATAGTATTATATCTATCAATAGGTCAGAGTTTCTGTACGTGATCAAATCAGAAATGAGGAGATCTGTGGGGCCGTCCATTAATCACGTGATGTTTTTTGAGCATTTTTTAACCCCCCCCCCTCCCCCTTGGTGATACGTGGTGAGGTTTAAGACTAACCCCCCCGCCCCCACCTAAAACCACGTGTATTTTTTAGTCAAACAAAGAATCTTAAACATTTTTTTAATGCAACACGTACGAAGTAATAAACGGTGTACGCGTGTATTCGGCGCCAAAATAACAGAATAACTGGCGACTGGCAAATGGCAATGAAGCCGAGCCGGGCAATCGTCGCGGCGCGCGGGGACTTCGTTCGTTGCCTGGCAACGGCGAGTCAAGGTCACACTACACGCCGCTTTTCGGTTTAGAAATCGCGCGTTTGACGAAAAAATAAATACACGTGATATCTTACTACACCCCCCCTCCCCCCTTGTGATATTTCGTGATTTTTGTTAAACCCCCTCCTCCCCCTTTCAAGCCTCGCGTGATTAATGGACGGCCCCTGTAGAAGAACTAGAAGTTTTATAGGTACTTAGTTTATTATTGTTTTTAATTAATTTTTTTTTGGTTATCAATGGTTATCAAACTTAAAACTAAACGAGGATGTGAATTTTAGGTCTTTTGGAAGACCCTCTATTTAATAATCAGTTAGAAATAATTTATTTTTGATATTTATGCATCACAAATCAATTGGGAAATTGAAAAGCACTATGAATGACTGTTTCTATTTTTATTTTCTCTATAACATTACTTAAGCAAAAAGTGAAATAAATACAGGAAATACTTGTAACAATAGCAAGTATTGTATGTACAATGCGTTAATTAGAGCATACAGAGCTGTATAGTGTTTCATAGTGTGCGACGGAGCGTAACAGCTACTTTAGTGTATTATATTTACTTAATTAAATCATTCTGTTTGAGACTAAGAGTGGGGAGGAAGGGGTGATCTACCCTGGCCTTAGATCAAATGGGGCTACCAAACATTGAAAAATCCTCTTATGACCAACAAACTCAATTTACATAGACCCCTGATCCCTGATAGAGCCCTGTCAAATAAAGAATGTGGGCGTACGCCGTACTTTACTAACGCCATCTCGTCTGAAAAGCGGGACAGTGCTATGGCGGGGACAAGGACAGGCTTATACAGGTGTGGAGCGCGCTCCACAGGTCAGACGCCCAATTTTTTTCTATGAAAGGGCCCATCTAGTACGAGCATATATATCGATGCTTATACACTTGCACTTTTAGTTATGAATCTTTATGAAGGTATTTTTGCTCATGAAATTCGATAACTAGACATCTCGATACAGATTTGATGCGGGATATTTCAGATATCTGATACTTACTGGTTGGATCTGGCTGGTAATTTTCATTTTGTGTATTCAAATAATTTCAAATGTATTTTATTGATATTATTGAATACTTACTTACTTCATTAATTTAGTTTCTCTCAATTAACTGGTTTTTACTGTGGTAAACTTAACAGTTAAAATGTAGAGGTATTTCACATTTCAATTCAATTTGAGCAAGTAATTAAGGTCATTAAAGATAAGTAAGTAAGTACTAATTACTTACTTGTAAGTAATCTGAATAAAATATAGGTACAATTTGGTTTGTAAAATAATGTAAGTTATGTATAAATAACTTTCAAATTAATTTCCTCATGTTGTGTGATGATTTCATACATATAAATAGTAATTACTAACTCATACAACTTTTGATAAATTAATATCAAATTAAAATTATTCAAATTTTTACCTTGTGAGCCCAGCACAACTATTTTGGCTTCAACAACTTTCATTTTATTAACAATTATTACACTACATTAAAATAACAAAATTCACTCATTAATAAAAGTTTACATTGTTTTACACGCGTTTCAAATAAGCTCAATGAATGATAAAACTAAAAACAAAAATTATTTGACAACTTGACGTGCGTTCACAACAAGTCAACAATACACAAAACCATAGACTCCCATAGAGTAGGATGTAAGTTGTAACCGATTACATTAGTTTCTGAAGTAAGCCGGCAGATTTGAAAAGTTTTTTATCTAGCGTGATATACCACAAAACGTAATACATTTTATTTATGTCGGTTTATATCTATGTCATTTGAGACCAGCGCCATCTCTGAAACGACTAAGAAACTACGACGCTCGCTTGGTCGCTTTATAATACTTTAAATCACTGGTAGATGGCAACACGTCAAAAACAAAAAAGGTTTTAAAAGTTTAAAATTGATTACAAAAATTAATTAAAATATAATAAAACTTTCGAGCTTTTGTTAAAATATGTTCGGTGTATTATTCCTGTCAATATAAATAGCTATATAGCTCACCCCCATTTTATATCCCCATCACAGACATATTAATCCCATCAAATGAGAATAAAAAAAAAAAGACGGCGATCATCATAGACATAGAATTTTTTCGCTCCGCTCCTCCGCTCGCGATCATTCATATAGACAAAGTACTCTGTGGATCATTCCTAGCATTAAACGTCAATCACTATTAAATGTTGCCATAAACCATAGTTATGTTCCCCACTTATGAGCCAATAATAAGTTTATGTGAAACCATAAAGTGGATATCATATTTTATTACTAAATCGATAATATCATTATAACAATTAAATGCAAGGCTAGAAAAGATGAAAAGACAGAACCCAGAAGACATGTTGAAGATGTCTCTGAATAAGTTCAAAGTTAATGTTAAATATTTAACATGTTCTAACAGATGAGTTGATGAGCTGTTTCAGGAGATGTTGACTCTATAATGCACGATTGTGAAGTGACGATTTTGTCGCAAAATATAAATCCATACAGAATTTACAAGTATTAGGGTTCCGTACCAAAATGTTAAAAATGGAACCCTTATGGTGCGACTTTCTCCGTCCGTCCGTCCGTCCGTCTGTCACAGTCGATTATTTCAGTAACTATTAAAGCTATCGACATGAAATTTGGAATAGTTGTGTATAATAGTGGCCTAACATCATTAAAATAAAAAAAAAATCGAAAATTATTTTTAGTTTAATTAAAAAAGGGGGAAAATCGGGGGTTTGTAATTTTAAAGTATGATCTATACTGAGTGGGATATCATATGAAAGGGCTATACTTCTACATTCTAAAACAGATTTTTATTTATTTTTATGCATAATAGTTTTTGATTTATCGGGCAAAATGTCGAAAAAAATACCGTTCCCCCCCCCCCCCCCCCCCCTTATCTCCGAAGTTTACCAATTGAAAAATCTGAAATAATTATGGTCAATAGAAGCTTATGTATATTTTACAGGAAAAATAAAACCAACGCTCTAAGTAGCATAGTTTTTTTAATATTAACAATAAACCTCTACAAACAAAGTTAGTTTTGCGGTTCATTAAATTCATTAATCGTAAAGCTTACTACAGGTTTGTACGGAACCCTCGGTGCGCGAGTCCGACTCGCACTTGGCCGGTTTTATTTTATATTGTAACTCTTTTCTAAATTGTTTTTTTTATATTTTTTTCACCTCTCATGCTCTAAAAAGACGTTATTATAGCTTAGCGTAGGCGGACTAAAGTTAGCATTTAGGGTCTAGGGATTAAAGTAATTTTTTTTTAATAATTGCTGGCGTTATTAAGTTAAAGGTAGTAAATGGGTAGTAAAAATTTATAGTCTATAGTTAATATCAACAGTTTAAACTAATGTCACAGACACAGTCTAATAAGATACTTTCTTTCCTACCAGTCGTTCAACGAAGGCATCTAGACAAAGCAAAGCGGCGGGGTGATAGGGGCGTAACGAATGAAACTAGCAGAATATTTATAATACAAAATTCTATTACTCTAATGTCTTTTATGCAGTACCGTACATCTAGGACTACTAAAACTGTCATGGTATGATGGTAGTCAGGTCAGGTCTCACATTTGTGTGAGCGTCGACCCACTGTATGAAATGAATAAATAGTTATGCTATGCTATTACGATCGACACAGAATCTACTTTTTTTATGTTCGATTTTTGAATTATTTTGCACGCAATCCTTTGTTGAATGTAAGTATGCGTCAATGTTCTAATGTTACCCATTGTCACCTACACGTACGTGCGTACAGCCCAATGTATACGTTCTTAATGTATTTTTTTAAATTCCTTCTTGTTAACAATAATGAGAAAAATAAAGTTGGTAATGCGGATTGCCGCGAAATCTCTAATATTTTTATTGTAATTAACATATTTTTTATGGGATGTTTATTTAATTAATCCATTTCGGATTTCGATGCACAATACAATACAAACAATACAAGGTGAAGGCATAGGGTAAAGTGAATGTGACTATTTTATCATCAAGTAAAAATAAAGATCTAACGCCTACTTACTATTATTATGTAACAATAGAATGGCAAAAAATAATTAAAAATCGTTATTTATTTTATTTTCTCGCAATCGAAGTGAAAAGTACAGTGTTTACCACGGGACTAAAAGCCATTCTACTCGACACTAGGTAGGTACTACGCTACGCTCGGTAAGCTAAACATCTCGTATGAAATGGCTCATTTTAGTCCCTTGATGAACAATCTACTATTAGTATGATGTACCTAGTCAATAGCTTTTTTGTTGTTACTGGTTTTATATTGTCTACGATGTAAATTTTTTTAGATCATTTTTTTCAGCCAGTTTTCTGAATAAAAGTTATATGCAATAAAGATCAAAATTGAAATGTAATCTAGCAAATAAAGATGGTTTACCATGAAATCAATACGAATAAGTCAGAAAGTAATCCAAATGGCCGATTTTCGTCCGCTTTGGCTCGGATTCGGTACGCCATTACAATATTTGAGAAAACTGATTTACAAACTTGTAAATGCGGTTTTTGAATGCTCTATGTGTTTATAATAAGATTTGCTTTCGCATGAAAAACTGTTACAAACAAAATTGTGAATGTAAAAACATCCAGCCACAAGTCAAGTTCCAAATCGAAAACATTATACAGATTAAATTCTGAAGGAAATATATAGAGCAGTTAGCGCTGAATTAATAATAAATTATAATATACATTATTAATAATAAATTATTATTAGGTAAGCTCTTAAGATGACAATTATTTTATCCTACTTAAAAACCAAAATTGACGTCCTAAATTGCAGTTGCAAGTCAAATAAGATTCGTTTTTTTACTTTTAACTTTTGCTTTAGCCATATTCGGTTTTAAGTTTCGCAAAGAAAGTGCGTTTTGAATTTCTCGTTAACAATATTAACGTTAAAATATAGCAGTATAAAGCAGCAGTTAAATATGTTATTTTGCCCTTATTTCATAGAACAATTATTAATAATAATAATCAGTAGTTTTTGCGTTGAAAAGCAAAATTTCAAATTGAAAAAATTGAAAAGGGATTGCAATCCCTGGGTTTTTATGCACTAGACTAGATATTGAATTTGAATGCTACATCACATGGCGGCACAGCGTTGCTAGTAGAGTGTTATGTACTCACGGTCGAAGCTTCCCGTCACGCCCGAAACAATTTGGTGTATAGCCTCGAATTTTCTAGTTCTTAAAATAATGGGTCAATTTGATATACTTATAGGACATAATTTGGCTTAGCTGTGTATGACAGTGACGAATTTTCTGTTGCGGATAACCCAATCATTTCAATTACTCACTAGTGAGCACGATTCTCCCCTCAGAATTAGAACGGTCTGACCAGATATTGGCAATAGGTTAAATCACACACCTCAAATAAGCCATTTCCATTACTAAATAACTGAATATTACTTATTAGTTATTAGGTATCATATTTCATTGTATTTATTACCTACTACCTAAACTTGTTTCTTCTTTCCCCAACTTTGTCTCTTTATATTATGCGCACTGTAGGTATTTCAACTCTGTCCCCACTACCAAAAGTTAACTGGAAGAAAATACCTCTAGGTATTAAGTTCGCCTTTGTACATTGTATTTTATGTGCGATAAAGACTTTAACACAAAACAAACCTTTAATATATCTGACGACCTCCGTGGCGCAGTGTTGAGCGCTGTTGTCGTAACGTGCGGAGGTCCCAAGTTCGATCCCCCGCAGGGTCAATTTGGGAATTTATAATTTCTGAATTTTCCCTAGTCTGGCCTGGTGGGAGGCATCGGCCGGTGGTAACAAACCAGTTACCACCCTACCGGCAAAGAAGTGCCGCCAAGCGATTTAGCGTTGCGGTACGATGCCGTGTAGAAACCGAATAGGAGTTAACTGCCATGCCCCTAAGCCTAACAGATTAGCTCGCTACCATCTTAGACTGCATCATCACTTAATCGCAGTCAAGAGCTGTTGTAGTGGATTAAAAAAACATATGTACCTTTATTACAATCTGTAATAGCATCTCTATATGGATACCCAAGCCAACCCCACCCCCACAGAACGTTAGCTCTTTGTATCTGCACAGTACATAGCCACTTTCACAATCACAAAATGCGAATCGTTTACATAAAAAAGCAATTCAGTTAACATATACGCAGTTACTGAGACCAAATGGCTGTTCATCGTAAATTAACTATTTGGTAGAGCCCGAATCTGATTTTATTTTACTTGCTGTTTTTTTTTAAATGTCGAGTTTTGGTAGGTTTGATTTTTTTTACCATCTGACTCGTCCCAATGTCCTAATCATATATTAGTTTTATTAATAATAATAATGTCCTCCCGACCGAATTTCGGCCACGGCGCGGCGGCCAATCTCCAGAGAGATTAGCCATCTGCGCGGGAGATATTATAGTGCACAAGTGTGTGCGCAAACACAGGTGCACTCTCTGTTCCTTTACTCTCATAGCCCGATGGGACGGAAAATCCGACACGACCGGAGAGAGATCAGGCGCAGGACCGACGGCTTAACGTGCTCTCCGAGACACGGGGGTGAAACACCGCCAACTTCCTAACTCCGGGCTAGTACTGAGAATTTCTTGTCAGAAAAACCCAGTACTTGTTGTGACCCGACCCGGGACTCGACCCGGGACCTCGTCGGCCGCAGTCGAACATGCTAACCACTAGACCAAGGAGGCATTTATTAGTTTTATTATTCAGACAGCAAAGCTGTAAATTAAATTACTGTAAATTACTAATAATTTATTGTAATTAGGTACATAAATAATAATAATATACAATAATATGTACCTACGCCATTAGAACCGGGATAAGTACCTATTACGTATAGTTATCTTACTAATTAGAGCAAATAATAATTAGTAAAATTATCCAACCCCGAAAAATTACGACAGAGAACGCATACTTTTCCATTAGATTAAAGCCTGCGCCCATTGAATAATATATTAATCGCCAACGACTTTAACAAAGGAATAGCTGTAATTTCGGTAAAAGCCTGCGAAAATCGGGCAAAGTGGTCGTAACAATAAAGTGGCAATAAATTGCGTAGCGCCATCTGTTAGATGTGTAGTCATGTTGAATTCAT
The DNA here is from genome assembly GCA_917051295.2 of Erebia ligea. Taxonomy (NCBI): domain Eukaryota; kingdom Metazoa; phylum Arthropoda; class Insecta; order Lepidoptera; family Nymphalidae; genus Erebia; species Erebia ligea. The sequence continues at coordinate 1,390,227 of OU785246.1, forward strand.
GGGAATTGCTAATAGGTGGCGTTAGTGGTGATTTAATTCCGGAATTACAATTTCGTACCTTTTGTCTTTAGTTTGACCAAGTTCAAAGAAACAATAATTTTGCCGTGAAACGGAAGGGAATGCTTGAGGGCTGTGCTTGAGGGTATATGTTAATAATAATATCATACCCCTTACAGGTTTTAGCAGCTTTTACCACCAGCCCCCCTAGCATGGGCCGAGACAATTTTCTCCCCGAGGAAAGGATGAAAATTTTGTTCCTAAATAAATAAATAAAAACGCTAAATAACGGTGGATAAATAGTCCCCCGAGTCCCCGTGAAATGTCAAACCGCGATAAACTTGTCCTCTCCTCTGTTGCCGTGCTCTGAGAAGTAGATAAGTTAATTTTATCTCTTGTCAGTGGATAAAATCGGGGGATAAAATTTTTATCCCCGGCCCATGCTAGCCCGGCAGTGTCACTTTAGGTCCTTCAATCACGTCGCAACCGAGCAACGGATCGACATGATTTTTTGCATGAGGACCTGTGTGGCTAGCATGCGCACTAAGGTACGAGTAAAATTATGTCTACCCGTTATCTCTCTCTGTCTACCGAAGCTAGCATGGTTACTTGTCTCGTTACGTCAAAAGAAAAGATAAAAGTAATATCTCTTATCTGTGGTATTTTTCTCTATGAACCTTTACATGTCGACTATTTTTTCTTGTAATATACCTACCGCATTTTGTACATGTTATGGCAAATAAAAAATTTGCCGGCAACGACAACATCTCTCTATCTCGTCGCGAGATAATCTCGTGCGCATGCTAAGCACACTGGAGTCACACACTCAAATATGGTTGAGCGAAGCAATGGCTGGATCATGCGTCATGCTCGTGAACGGGTGCCACCGTCGGAAATGGGGCTGCCTCTGTCTGCCAGTCTTGGCGTGTATTGAGTGTTGTATGCTCGTAATCGAAGATTACGTAAATGGGTCAATTTCAACAAAGGCGTTTTTTTGTTTCATTTCGGTGAACTTTCGTATTATCAAGTTTTCTCAAATTTAAACAATAGTTTATTGTACTTCTTGATATTCTTCATGCACTTATTTAATGCCATCAAAATATACCTTAATAAACTAATGAGAAATCGTGTTTAAATTTGTGATGCCACTGAAATGAAAAATTCGTTCACCGATATGAAATAACTAGCCACCGAAATGAAAAAACCTATCCACCGAAATTAAAATCCACCGAAAACGAATAAAAGCATTCTTTCTTTTCTTCTCTGCTCACATAATCTTCTTCTTTCCTTTCTTTCATCTGCAGTCAATGCTAGCCTCGGCATTCTAAAAAAAATATGTCAATTATAGTTGGTATCGCGTTTCAACTTTGCATTCACCTGGTACTTTAAAATAAATAAATCGTATTATATTAGGTCTTTACCTATGAAATTGCCTTTCTTCAGTACTGGTAATTTCAAATAAAAAAAAGTTTGTAATTGCTCTGTATTCTAAATTCAAATTAATTTGGTTTTAAAACCATGACATTCTTTTTACAAACTCAGTCTTTTGTTTTTTGATTAGCGTTGTATTTTCATTACATTTCAACATTTTTCGTCATAATGGATACTTTAAAAATTCGTGTAATTATGGAATATGAGTTCCGTCGTGGCACCACCGCGACACACACGTCAAGTAACATCAAAAACGTTTAAGGAGAGAACTGTACAAACGAACGCACAACCCGTTATTGGTTTTCCCGGTTCCGTTCTGGAAATTTTGACTTGAAAAATGAAGCTCGTGGTCGTCCGGAGACTTTGGTCAACAATAATGAATTAAAGGCGATTGTGGAAGCTGACGAAACTCAATCTACAGCTGAGCTAGCAGCAGCTTTTGATGTAAGCATCAAAATAATATTGATCCATTTGCGACAAATTGGCAAGGTAAAAAAGCTTGATAGATGGGTGCCCCACGACCTTAACGATTGCCAGCGCAACGTACGCGTCGAGACCTGCCTTGCGCTGCTCAACAGGCAAAGAAATGAAGGAATTTTGAAACGAATTGTTACGACTTACGTGCGACGAAAAATGGATTCTGTTCGACAATCCAAAGCGCTCAGCAAGTTGGTTAGATCCTGGTTCAGCACCAAAGCAATGCCCTAAACCAAAAATGACCCCTAAAAAGGTGATGGTCACTGTTTGGTGGTCTAGTGCGGGTGTGATTCACCACAGCTTTTTACAAAACGGCATGAGCATTACTGCAGATGTGTACTGTGAAGAACTGGAGAGAATGATGGAGAAGCTTGCACATCTGCAACCAGCTTTGGTCAATCGGTCGTCCCCACTGCTCCTACACGAAAACGCGCGACCCCATACTGCGCAACCGACAGTCTCCAAGGTGCAAAGGTTTGTTGTTTTGTCCTTCAATCACGCTGCAACGGAGAAACGGATCGACATGATTTTTTGCATGAGTATAGTTGAAGACCTGGAGAGTGACATAGGCTACTTTTTATCCCGGAAAATTGAGGAGTTCCCGTGGGAATTTAAAAAAACTTATTCCACGCGGACGAAGTCGCAGGTATCAGCTAGTTTACAATAAATCGCACAAAAGTACAGGTCTTGTAAACACATTAGCAAAATGTATTCAAAGATTGTGAAATATTCACCTCCTAGTTTGGATTTTCACCGAAATGAAATAATAATCAACCGAAATGATAAAAACATCCACCGAAATGAAACAATTATACACCGAAATGATAAAAACTCACCGAAATGAGAATTTTTATCATTTCGGTGAGTATTTCGTCATTTCGGTGGTCAGTTTAGGCCACCGAATCAACCGAAATGAAAACACCGAAATTAAAATCAAGGAAAAGAATTAGCATTACGAGAAAACTATTTATTATAGGATGTAAGGAATACTACACAAATGAGCGTAGTACCATTGCCCATTCATGAATACTTAGATAAATTTACTAGCTTATTGCAAGACAAGTTATACCTATACACGGAAATGAAAATAAATGGGTTCCATGTCACCGATATGACATACATAAGTGTTTTGCGGGAACACGCAGGCAAGCGGCGCACGTCCTCCCACGATCAACATATAGAGGCCACAGTTGCGTAAGTTTTAAGTGCACGCGGGGGGAGCTAGAGTTGTTTTAAGCAAAAATATACTTGATAAACTTTTTGTCACCGAAATTAAAGAACTTTCAGTGACACATGCATTTTTACTTTCCTGTTATTAAACTGGGTAGATATTATTAAAAAAATACTTTGGGATTATACTATCACTATTCATGATTAAAATAAAGGTAGCCTTAAACCTTAGTAACCAATATTTTTTATTTTATGAGGAAAATTACAAAGAAACATGTTGCAGTGACAGCCACCGAAATGAAAAATTCGGAGCTTTACCATTATTTTTTTTAAAACTGTAAGTCCTAATCAAGAAATATTTAATGCCTCGCACATAGGTAACTACCTCTTCTACCTAAAAAAAATATTAGAACTGTATAGTAACGCTCTGCACTACCGATTTCATCCATGCCGCATAAATTTTGCTGTTGGGAAATTCACCCAAATGATAAAAAAAAAAAGCGTGGATTTGATTCGCTCCAGCTATGCGTGGGACTGCAGTTACTTGTATCATTATGATGATTGTAAGTTTTGATGGAAAAGAGCAACCACCGAGTTTCTTGCTGGCTCTTCTCGGTAGGAATGGCATTCCGAACCAGCGGTAGATTCATATTATAACGATTCAAAAGCGCTTGTAAAAGCTTATTTGAATAAAAAACATTTTGAATTTTGAATTTTGAATTTTGGAGAGTGACATAGGCTACTTAATATCCCGGAAAATTAAGAAGTGCCCGCGGGAATAAAACAACAAAGTCGCGGGTATCACCTAGTAGCTACTATTACCTATTCTGTGCTAGTAGGTAACAAATAAAAACAAGAATTTATTCTCAACTAATAGGTAAGTCTTATAAACAGTTGGTAGTATTATATGGTATTATTAAGTACTGTAGCGTAAGGCATTTTCACACACACACACACACACAAGCTCGTAATGTGTGTGTTGTGGTATAATTCCGCCTTGCTTTGTCTGTCGGTGATTGTCGCACGTCACGCGGACGACTGGCACTGGCAACACTGGACTAAAGCTTAGCGTGGATACTCCTTTATTATTTCTTTTGCAACTTCGGCTTATACCAATCTACCCACTACAGCCCATTATCGTCTCACTGCTGGGCACAGGTCTCCACTCTCATAGGAGAGAGGGAATTAGAGCTCAGACCCAGCACGCTGGTCCAATGCGGTTTGCCGGGCCTTGACGACTATTATCACGTTAGTGATAATAACCGAGACCGTCGGCTTAACGTGCTCTCCGAGGCACGGGGGTGAAACACCGCCAACTCCCTCACACCAGGCTAGTACTGAGAATTTCTAGTCAGATAAACCCAATACTTAATTATGGCCCGACCCGGGACTCGAACCCGGGACCCCGTCGGCCGCAGTCGAATATGCTAATTGCTAACCACTAGACCAACGAGGCTCATACTTACCTAGTTTTTTTTTATTCCACCAACAGGTCAGCCCATGACTGCGATCTCATCTAATGATAGTGAGTGATGCATTCTAACATGGTAGTGGACAGTGGTTTACCCTGTAAGGGGTATCTACCGTACTGATAAGTTACACATTCTACAAGGCACCATACCAAAACGCCAAATCGCTTGAAGGCACGTCTTTGTTGTAAGAGTGGTAACTGCTAACTAACCACGGATGAAGCCTGCTACCAGATCAGAGATACTCGTAGTTTAGAAATTAAATACTTAAATACCCAAATTGAGAATCCAACCCGGGACCTCCCACTTACAAGACCACAACGCTCACCACTGCTTCAAAAACCACCAGTCCATCAAAAACCTATTAGACAGGCAGGAACATCATACATTTAATGAATATTCCATTCAATCGATTCTGTTGATTCTCCAAGCCAGCCTAAAGTTTAGACTATATTATCAATCACGTGCTAGTAGGTTTGTTTTTTATTGTGAAATAGGCATGCTTTTAGTCATGCTTAGTGCAAAGCAATCATGAGGTCTAGGTTGGAACGCGCTTGTCTACAAGATACCTATTCACTCTTGCCTTGGTTTGATTGCAATTTGCAGCCAAGCGCTAAACTGTAAATTGTTCAAGAAACAATTGAGCAATGTCCATACAAATCCCGTCGCACCACAAACGAGCAATCAGCCAGCGATCGCCAACACGACAATACCCCCGCTCCCGCTTCCAAATTCAATTTGCACCAATCAACGGGCGCCGTCTTCCCGCCTTCTGCGCTGTTAGCGCGGACGTGAGCGTTCCTTTTTTAAATTACATCTTTATTCTTTTTAAATTGTTCGCTTTGTTTGCTTTAGCTTCTTTTTTTTTTTGGGTTGTTTTTGTAATTCGGAACAGACCGTAGACTGTAGGTATTTTTTATTTTTTTAAGCTGCGGATGGATACGAATTACGAAAGTCACCTTCGTCAAAGATTTTAAGTAAGTATTTAACTAAATAAAGGTTTTAGGTGTTTACTTATGGGCATACGAGTATTTTAAATTCGAATTAAGTTTTACAACTTGGCAAAGTGCCTTTTTTGTATCTAAAATTTAAAATTATTAATTCGATTGTTTAATTTATTTCCAATGACCCAGGTTTGCCGGCCAACAAAGAGTTTAAACGTTAAAGGTAGTAAGTGTAATTTATTATTAATTAATATCTGCTTTCCTTATTAATACCTATTACTTAGGTATTGTATAAAGCATGCGTAAACCCATAATATAGGTAAGTATTTTGTTTATGGATGAGGTATTTTTTGGTTGGCTGCGCCTTGATTTTATTTATTATGCTCGCATTTCGTAAATATCTATACTTATAATAAAACTGTAACAGGTCCAATTCTGTACATTGAAGATATTTTGAAAATTTTTTTTGGAGGGCACTCATTATTTGATACTGAAGCCAAATCTGTGATTTTTTTCATTTTTGTCTGTCTGTCTGTCTGTCTGTCTGTCTGTCTGTCTGTCTGTATCTTGGCCGCGCATCACGCCGAAACTACTGAATGAGTTCAAACGAAACTTGGCACGATTTGAGCCCATACTACGAGGTAGGACATAGGATACTTTTAATCCCGAAATTCTACCCCCGAAGGGGTGAAATAGGGGTTGAAAGTTTGTATGAAAGTCCTTAATTTCTCAAGTTATAGTCATGAAACTTGATATATATGAGCTGCGGGTTGAAAATGAAAACATATGTGTTTCACAGTTTTTCAAAATTCCACCCCCGAAGGGGTGAAATAGGGGTTGAGAGTTTGTATGAAAATGAATGAATGAATACACTTTTATTGTACACCACAAAGGAAATTATAAAATTGAAAACTTAGCTACTAACAAAGTAAGTATATAATTTGGCGGCCTTATCGCTACATAGCGATCTCTTCCAGGCAACCAATGGTGTGAAAGGACATAGCTACAAATACAATCGGTAGATGGTGCTGAAATAACAAAATTAATAAAATATTTATATAATGCTACAAATTATAAAACATATTATATAAAATAAATATAACATAAATACTACAAATATAACATATAAATATACATATATACTCACAAATAAATAAATATATAAATAATTAAAGGTAAACCTCATAAAATAAAATAAGAGACAGTAGGTATCAAAATATAAAAAATAAATAAACTACTATACAAATAATATTATTATTGTGACAAATAGTAATTTTTTACAAGCCTTTTAAAGATATTTATCGATTGAGCCTCTCTGATTTCAAGAGGCAAAGCATTCCACAACTTAACAGCTTGTACAGAAAAGGATTTATGGAAGAAAGAAGAATTATGTGTAGGCGTCCTTAAAACAAGTTTCCTTGTAGTACGGAGAACTTCTCCTGGACGGCCAACGAATTCAAAGTTCTCCTTTAAATAAGGTGGAGATGAAGGATTAAATAACACACAGTACAGAATAGAAAGGATATGCAAGTTCCGGCGAGAACGGATGGGTAACCACTTGAGACGAGAACGAAATTGAGATACATGGTCATATTTGCGTAATCCAAATATGAACCGAATGCTAATATTTTGAAGTCTCTCAAGTTTATTTAACTGTTCACTGTTCTTCAGTTAAGTTAATATAGCTTGCGTCAGCATAATCAAGAATAGGAAGCAGTAGAGACTGTGCCAACATAATTTTTGTAGGAATTGGAAGAAAAGATCGCAGGCGACGCAGAGAGCTAAAAGAAGCAAAAGTTCTCCTGCTAAGCTGATTCAGATGATTCGCCCAACCTAAAGTGCGATCCATATGTATTCCCAAGTTTTTGACCGTATCACAAAACGGGATAACTAAACCATTGTATTCAATGGGAGGAAGTACAAACCAGTCAACTCTAGAGATTAGGTGCCGACTACCTATAATTATGGCTTGAGATTTTTTTGGATTTACATTAAGGCCGTAGAATCTACACCACTCCAAAATTGAGTCAAGATCTTTATTAATTCGCTCAATGGCTGCTGGAAGATTCTCAAGAGTTGCCTGGGTGTAAATTTGGAGATCATCTGCATACATGTGGTAGAGAGAAGATAGGTTTTGAGTTATAGAATTAATGAAAATAGAAAAGAGTAATGGTGACAGCACGCCGCCTTGAGGTACGCCAGCAGTAATATCGCACCAAGACGAATGGGTTTCTTCGATACGAATACGCTGCCGACGACCACTAAGGTAACTATGAAACCAGTCAGTTGCTGATGGAGATACGTTAAGAGAACGCAGCATACTCACAAGTATATCATGATCTACGGTGTTAAAAGCATTACTGAAATCCAGCAAGGTTAACACTGTGAGCTGCTGATTATCCATGCCCCAACGGATGTCATCGGTAACTTTAATCCTTAATTTCTCAAGTTATAGCCATGAAACTTGATATATGAGCTGCGGGTTGAAAATGAAAACATATGTGTTTCACAGTTTTTCAAAATTCCACCCCCGAAAGGGTGAAATAAGGGATGAGAGTTTGTATGAAAGTCCTTAATTTCTCAAGTTATAGCCATGAAACTTGATATATGAGCTGCGGGTTGAAAATGAAAACATTTGTGTTTCACAGTTTTTCAAAATTCCACCCTCGAAGGGGTGAAATAGGGGTTGAGGGTTTGTATGAAAATCCTTAATTTCTCAAGTTGTAGCCATGAAACTTGATATATGAGCTGCGGGTTGAAAATGAAAACATTTGTGTTTCACAGGTTTTCAAAATTCCACCCCCGAAGGGGTGAAATAGGGGTTGAGAGTTTGTATGAAAAACCTTAATTTCTCAAGTTATAGCCATGAAACAGCATTTGGGCTTTCGTTAAAATATGAAGAAGTACGTGTTTCACCATAATAGGGCATAGGCTACTTTTTATCCCGGAAAATTAATGAGTTCCCGCGGGAATCGAAAAAACTTAGTCCACGCGGACGAAGTCGCGGGTATCAGCTAGTGCATAATAAAATCTATGCCTATTAATATTTTTAGTTTATACGAAAGTTTGGGTGGATGGATGGATGTTTGTTGTGATAATAACCGGGGCGGACGGCTTAACGTGTTCTCCGAGGCACAGAGGAAACGAAAAGGCCAAATTAGGGCTAGGTACCAAATACGGTCACCCATCCAGTAACCGACTTGGGTCAACATTGCTTAACAATATGCGATGTCGCAACTAGGCCACTCGTCCCTCAAATCCAGAATTCATAAAAGAAATCTGTGATCATATTTTCTATAACTAAGTAAACCCAACGACCTCAATTTACATAGACGGGCCCTGTCAAACAAAGAATGTGGACCTATTTTACTAACGCCATCTAGTTTGAAAAGTGGGACAGCGCTATGGCGGGGACAAGGACAGGCTTATACAGGTGTGGAGCGCGCTCTACACGTGCGGCGCCCAACTTTTTTCTATGAAAGGACCCATCTAGTACCTACTAAATATCAAGATTCAAGATTAAATTCATTTATTCAACATAGGTACACTGTGGCTAAACTTATTGACGTTAAAAATTACTTACTCATAAAACATATGGTGATAATCAGTTACGGTATCTTAAAACTAAAGCTACGAGGGTTCCTATCGATGAGTAAACCGCCATATTGGTATTGGTAAGTAGGTATGTGACAGGTGTCAATTTTAAATATGCAAATATGTAGTTTATTCAGGAGAATAACAATGAACTGGGACGGAGCGAGAATCGAAACGCGAAATTGCAAATAGTAACCGAGCACCTCAAACAGAACACGGAATCGCGAATATCAATATTTGATATTGGATTTTGTAACGAAAGCTTGACGTGCCGCCATGTTGATTTCTCACTTTGACATTTGGTTTATTCAACCCTTTTAAAAAAAATTCACAGATTTCGCAGTCTCCACAAGAATCGGAGCATTGAAAATGAATGAATACAAAAATTTACGAAAAAAAAATTCATTTTATATTGAATAACAACACATTAATTGTAAGTTGCATAATAAGAAATTTTTATTGAGATTTACTCCCCTATAATTACACAACTAAGTACATTACTTACAAGTCGAAATACATAATTACCATGACAATCGGTCAATAATCACTATATAGCTTTTGTTGATTCTTAAAAAAATAAAAATCTCTTCTTAAAAATTTTTCAAAAATGTAGGTATTAACCGATTTTCAAAATTCCAACTTGAATACACTTCTCGCCTGCATCCGCATCTTTTAACACCATTACCGATAAACGATTTTCAAAAATTTTTCGCCATTTTGTAGTTAAAGTTAAACTAATACCCTAGGATTTTTTTAAATTTTTTCTTGTCGGTTTTTTTTCCGAAATATTTACAATTTAGTAAACAAACACCCCCCAAAAACCCGACTTTTTTACATTTTTCAAATTTACAAAAAAGTTACCAGCCGATTTTCAAAATTCAAACGCTCACACGTGTCTCGATAAATTTCTCAACTTTTGGTACTATTCCCATCTCGATCCTCCTAAAATCCTCGGAGCTATGGCCAAAAATACGTCTCAGGCGATTTGCATCTTATAACCATTTTCAATGGTAAAAACAATAATTACTTACTATAAAACCATACAACAATAAGCACAATACATACAATAAATATAATAATTAAAATATTTACAAATACTACGTACGTACTAAAAAAAATCTATAAATTACATTTTACATTGTAAATATACATTTTTTTTTATATCCACTACAAGTTAGCCCTTGATTGCGATCTTACCTGATGGTAAGTGATGATGCAGTCTAAGATGGTAGCCGGGCTAACCTGTTAGGGGTTTGGCAGCCCATACCCCTAATCGGTTTCTACACGGCATTGTACCGTAATGCTAAATCTAATAAATAATATTTTTTTCTTTTATGTGCATCAACCACGTCATGAGCTCTTAGACTAGTGTCATCAGCTTTGTACGCTCGGGTTGCCTTTAAAAGATCACTCTAGTGATAAGGCCGCCTTTGCGCATAACCAGTTACCACAGTTTCCTGTCTTCGGTTTTGTGTGCATAATTTTGTACCTACTTATGTGTTATCTGGTCTAGTGGTTAGCTTGTTCAACTGCGGCTGACGAGGTCCCTTTTTCGAGTCCCGAGTCGGGCCATAGTTGAGTATTGGGTTTTCTGATTAGAAATTCTCAGTACTAGGCCCGGAGTTAGGAAGTTGGCGGTGTTTCACCCCCGTGCCTCGGAGAGCACGTTAAGCCGTCGGTCCCGGTTATTATCACTAACATGATAATAGATAGTCGTTAAAGCCCGCCAACCCAACCCAACAACAAATGTTGTTGAACTGCTCGAGCGGTCACTATGGAGGGACAGCTTTAAGCAGTCCTTCCTGACTGCTTCAAGCTGTCCGTGTATGGCTGGCCTCAGTGTCTTTTTTGAATTTTTTTTTATCCACTACAAGTTAGCCCTTGACTACGATCTCACCTGATGGTAAGTGAAGATGCAGTCTAAGATGGTAGCAGGCTAACCTGTTAGGGGCATGGCAGTTACATTTAACCCAAACCCCTATTCGGTTTCTACACGGCATCGTACCGGAACGCTAAATCGCTTGGCGGTACGTCTTTGCCGGTAAGGTGGTGACTAGCCACAGCGGAAGCCTCCCTCCAGGCCAGACCAGGGAAAATTCAGAAATTATAAATTCCCAAATTGACCCTGCCGGGGATCGAACCCGAGACCTCCGCACGTTAAGGCAACAGCGCTTGAAACACTGCGCCACGGAGGTCGTCGAGACCTAAGCTAAGGTATCTATATCTATCTAATAATGCTGAGTAAATGCAGAGTCAACAGCTTGAAGCTACCATTGATAGGTAACTGCTTCCAACCGCCCGAAGCAGTCGCAAAGGCTCGAGCGGTTCCATGTATGTGTGTACGTAGAAGACTGTAGTTCACTATGGAACGTCAGCTTTGAGCAGTCCTTCCTGACTGCTACAGCCATACACGGACAGTGTATGGCTGGCCTTTGTATCTAAGCTAAGGTATCTATATCTATTGTAAGGGAAGGCGGTCATTTTCATCGTGCCACCTGGTGGCGTCCCCTATACCCGTTCTGCTCTCGAGCCTTTATAGGCAAGCGAGGGCCCGCACCGAGCCTCTTTCTACGCCTCGTCGCCGCGTCGATAACACCTCTCTGAGTAGTGTCCTAATAATTATCGTTTGTTAGATATTTGTTCAATTATTTGTTACTTTGTTTGGAATAATACTTTCCTTTTGTGATAAATGTGTTTCTTTTTATTAAAATTAGTAAGAATCCGCTTATATCAGAAGTGGGATTAGGCTCCATTGCCTAGTCCTAGCTCTGGTCATAGCAAAAGTAATTTTTGAAGTTAGTTTGCCATTCCAATTACCACTCTTGCTTATAACCATGGCCAGCTGTTCCACCTCTCAAAATAGAGGCAGGAACAGGCGTGGACCTAATACGGATGCAATAGGCATCCAGAATCAGCTAACGCCATCCTACCGCGACACAACGCGTTAGACAATATCAGCTAGCAGGCAGCTTGCGCCGAGGTACCGTCATCGGCGTTGCGCGCTGGATCGGCGCCCGATGTCGATCTACCTTCAATTCCGACACTAGCGAGGTGAGACCGTCCACGTCATGGTTGCCGGTGCCACCTGAGTCCGTGGCGAGCGCTTTTACGTCACAGAGCGTGGCAGAGCGCTTCATTGAGGCCCTACAGGCATTAATTGAGGTATGATCCATCCATTATTACATTTCAAAGTGTACCCTAGTTTGCATGATATCGATTCTTGGTGGGAGTTGAGAAAGCTCGCGATATTATCAAATAGGGCGACAATAATTATCGTTGTCCAGACTCGCGAACTGTCTCGAGGGCGATACGCGTAGTATTTAAACGATTGAGTCACTAATGACCGCCCCTTGTCAAAATTTAAACTCGAGGTTAAAACCCCTTTACGCAGAAAGAATCGATGTTGCAAAAATGTGGTTTGATGTAATTCGAATAGCTATTCCACGAATCTATTCTAAATACGCTAGACGCTCCATTCTGCGACTAAACATCCTTAAAAAGTTAAACGATAAACAGCAGCTATTGTCCTACCTATATGTCGTGACAATAATAGATCTTGTACAACTTGTGTCGATTTAAGCAAAACCTATATCGTCTAAACGTTTCCGTTTCAATAAAGTCCTTTCGAATCTGTAATACCTAATAAGTGGGTAATCCTTACACACGAAAAGTAGTTTCAGGCAACAATAAAACTGCCAGTGAAGTTAAGTGTTTTGCACGCTAAAATATGTAGCTCACAGTATTTCCCGATTTTGTACAAAATACCTTATATGAGATCCTATGTTGTAGTTGGTACTCTAGTAAAGCGGATAGTCCCTAGTTGCACTTGTATTATTGTTAAAAACACCGTGTTGAACGATTGTCAATGTTTCATAGAAATACCGATCGGGAAACTGCAATAACCTAAATGTTAACTTGTCGTAACCTGCAAGGCGCTCTCATAAAAACAACGTTACTACCCTCTTGTCATACAAGGTGTAAAATTATTGTAAATACCGACGTATTGATAGTCAGTGAATTACGCGTATTGTTTATCAGCGAATCAGTCCTAAACACTTGATGTTCGCGATTAATCGATTGTTAATGTGTTATGTGTGCTTTTGTTGTTACACTGTTTCAGTACGACATGGATCGGCTATCCCAGTCTAGCGGGACGCCATAGTCGTCCTTACGTGACAGGCGCAGGTTGCGATCGTGGTGACGATCACTGTGCCGCCTCGTCGCGGTACCCGTGGGCACGCCTCTGCGCCGGCTCCAGAACTTAGCTGGCATGTACCTGGCGTGCTGGTGCTATGATGCCGCCGTTGGGATATGAAACGCTGGTGAGGTCTATCCTTAACTTATTCCTAATGTCAATTACGTGAACCCTCACTACATAAACATGTAGTCGTTGAAAAGTTAAGCAGTCTAATCGAAGTGTGATGTTTTGCAATTTTGGATCACATAGAAATAATTTGCCAAGAAAGATAGCTGTACGCATAACTGTGTTCCCGAGCTATTGTCTTTGTTGAAACCTACAACAAAAGTTATTTAGAACTGTGATTAGTTACAATCCTCATGTAAATCATCAATTGCATATGATTAGCTTATGTTTTCCAAATGATTTTGTCATATTACGAAATCGGTTAAGCCCAGCTAAATCAGTGACTTTATACGCATTGTAGTCTGGAGGATGTTTTGTTTTCAAATAGCACTAAGATCGTGATGATTATAAGATTTCGCTATCTACCTTACAAGTTAGTAATTCTCTGGTTCTTGATAAAAAAATAATGTCACATAGAACAGGTATCCGATATGTGAGCTTTGTGTTTCCATGTGATTCAACGCATTAGTGCGTTCGCAAAAAAGTATTTAAGTGGATTGATTCAGGAGTTTGAGAATACCTGATAGTACTGAAAACGTCTTTCACTATCCCTGTGTTTTGTTGAAGTTTCGGCTATATAATAATTATTCTGGTTGTTTGTTTACATACATCTGACTCACTATTACTGACTGGTACGATTGTATACCGATCTCATTAGAATTATTTAAGTCAGATAGGCCGAACTATTAAGTTTTAATACAGTCTGCAATTTACGTAAAGCATACCTACTTTGAGTTTAGCAAGTTTTCTTAATGTTACATACCTACCTGTGGTTACGTAATTTCGGTGGCAAGACAATTATTGCATTCCAATTTAAAGAAGTGTTGTTCTTTAACCCTCCTGGATAGATAAGGTTTATTTTAATTTGAACTTTGGTCAAGTATTGGCTAAATTGATTATGGGTCCAACTACCTACATACGTACGTGACAGAACTTTATCTTTTTGCTTGTTGTGAATTGTGATTTTACATACGAGACTTTAATTGACAACGGTTGTTTCGTGTCGTGTTTATTACTTGAACTGTAATCCTGATAATGTTGAGTCGTTAATGCATTGGGCATAGTTGGGCTCGGACACTTGATATGGAACCGTTGATGTTTTGAATAAAGTTCAATGACAGATTTGGCTTGTAAAGTTTTATGATCATCAGGCGAATGTGAACACTCATTTAATGACACAACTATGTAAACGTTTTGTATACGTGAGTAAAACTGCGAGTTCTAAGTTGGGGTTTTTGTAATGAAGTAACCCGTACCCCTTGCCTTAGTACCTAGACAACAAAAAGTGGCTTAGGGCTTGTGTATCATTTGATAGCAGGTGCTTTTGTTAATTATTTAATTAGCCGTCCCGTTGAGGGAGTAATAAATTCAAATACGTGTTGATCACAGTTTTTGTGCTACAAATTAATTGTTTGCTGAATGTGACGACTGACGACCGACGTACTTAGTTAACGTGTTAAAACTCTGATTTATTTATCTGTGAGTTAACAGTTTCAGTTTTTAGTTTTTACACTTTTAACTGTACCCTGACTACTGTGTTATCATAATCGAATGTTCATTGTTCAATATCTGTGTTTGCACTATATTTCTTAAACGATTCTTTATTGAGGACTCTAGGTATTATCTATTGGTGCTCTACGAGCTCTACTATCTATTGGTGCGCTCTGTCAGCGCTACTTACTGTCCATTTGCTACTTTACCAGCGCTACGGTCTTTTTGTGCTCTACGAGCTCTTCTGTCTATGGGTACTCTACCAGCGCTACTGTTTCTAGGAGCTTTACCAGCTTTTCTGACTCTAGGAGCTCTATTGGCTTTGGGTGTTTGGTATCGAGTGTGATTTTCTTCCACGACTGCTATCTCTCTTTTTGGAACCGTTAATCGTGCGCTGCGTATTTGAGTGCGCATTGACTTCAATGTTAGTGAACAAAGTAAAGTTGATGCATGCTTGTGTGTAGTGACTTCACCTAGCTTGCAAGTACGCGTGTTAAGCGACCGCTGGGTCACGCGAACTTGGTGCCTCTGCCCCTTAGTTATTCTTCAGTGGGTTACGCGAACTTGGTGCCTCTGTCCTGTAGTTATGTTCCAGTGGGTTATGCGAACTTGGTGCCTCTGTCCTGTAGTTATGTTCCAGTGGGTTACGCGAACTTGGTGCCTATGTCCCGTAGTTATGTTCCAGTGGGTTACGCGAACTTTGTGCCTATGTCCCGTAGTTATGTTCCAGTGGGTTACGCGAACTTGGTGCCTCTATTCTGTAGTTATGTTCCAGTGGGTTATGCGAACTTGGTGCCTCTGTCCTGTAGTTATGTTCCAGTGGGTTACGCGAACTTGGTGCCTATGTCCCGTAGTTACTGTGTTGAGCTGATGCTCCACATGGCTAATGCATATTGTGCGTTGAGCTATCGCTCCGCTAACCGCGCATTGAGCTGTAAGCTCCGCTATTTTGAATGCTAAAAGGATGTGTTTTATTAACTTTGTTGTTTTTCGTGTGTTTTAGCCGCAGACTCCTCGAAGCTGCAGCGACAGCAGTGACATGTGGTCGGGACGACCACGTGTCGGGAGAGGCCGTGTAAGGGAAGGCGGTCATTTTCATCGTGCCACCTGGTGGCGCCCCCTATACCCGTTCTGCTCTCGAGCCTTTATAGGCAAGCGAGGGCCCGCACCGAGCCTCTTTCTACGCCTCGTCGCCGCGTCGATAACACCTCTCTGAGTAGTGTCCTAATAATTATCGTTTGTTAGATATTTGTTCAATTATTTGTTACTTTGTTTGGAATAATACTTTCCTTTTGTGATAAATGTGTTTCTTTTTATTAAAATTAGTAAGAATCCGCTTATACTATCTAATAATGCTGAGTAAATGCAGAGTCAACAGCTTGAAGCTACCATTGATAACTGCTGCCAACCGCCCGAAGCAGTCCCAACTGCTCGAGCGGTTCCATGTATGTGTGTACGTAGAAGACTGTAGTTCACTATGGAACGTCAGCTTTGAGCAGTCCTTCCTGACTGCTACAGCCATACACGGACAGTGTATGGCTGGCCTTAGTATCTAAGCTAAGGTATCTATATCTATCTAATAATGCTGAGTAAATTGGAGAGAGAACGCGTCAGAAAATACGGAGCAACGTTAAATATCAAGACGGCGGGAAATCCGTCGGAGAGCGATCGTTTACACGGGAAAATTAAGGGGAAGATGCCACCGAGCTGGAGGGCGACCATGGTGACCGTGTATTAGCATAATGTCCTCCCGACCGAATTTCGGCCACGGCGGCCAATCTCCAGAGAGATTAGCCATCTGCGCGGGAGATATTATAGTGCACAAGTGTGTGCGCAAACACAGGTGCACTCTCTGTTCCTTTACTCTCATAGCCCGATGGGACGGAAAATCCGACACGACCGGAGAGAGATCAGGCGCAGGACCGACGGCTTAACGTGCTCTCCGAGGCACGGGGGTGCAACACCGCCAACTTCCTAACTCCGGGCTAGCACTGAGAATTTCTTGTCAGAAAAACCCAGACTTGTTGTGACCCGACCCGGGACTCGAACCCGGGACCTCGTCGGCCGCAGTCGAACATGCTAACCACTAGACCAACGAGGCAGTTTTGTATTAGCATATTTCATACTCGACTACCAATTAGCTTTCATTGTCTTTCCGAATCGGTGGTAGAGTTTGACTTCTCATAAGTGACACAAGTTGTCCTTCATCAAATAAATATTATAAATGCGAAAGTTTGGATGGATGGATGTATGGATGTATGTTTGTTACTCAATCACGCTCCAACGGATGAACGGATCTGGATGAAATTTGGCACAGAGATAGATTATAGTCTGGAATAGCACATAGGCTACTTTTTGTACCTACCAGAAGCATCAGCTAGTTTATTAATACTGTTTATTATGAATACGTATAAATAAAGGATACAGTATCTTATGAATATGAATCTGTGTGCTATTAAAATAGCAACGGCAAACGGAAGTTTTTTTGGAAAGAAAGAAAAACACGTTGTAAAGTTTGAGGTTCTTAGTTAATTTAATTAGTCAAATAGTTTCCGAAGAGTATATACATACATAAAAAGGCATCTTAGATACCAAATTTTACAATTATTTTGTAATTATTGTTGTAAGAGGTACAAAAATAAAATGTTTAATTAGGTACATTTGTAGAATAGCAACTCTCGCAGCGCATCCATCCATCAATCTGACTGCTGTTGGATATTTTATGGTTAATTCACATTTCCCAGGTAATTTTATGTCAAATGTCATCATGACACGTGTAATATACGTCAATGTCAAAATGGACGCATGTTGTTGCGCTTTTATCTTGCAAAATAATTTCGCATTGTACCTCGTAAATTGAACTTTTTAGTAAGAAATAAAGAAAAAAATGTTACTATTTTATGACCCCTTTTGAAATACCGTACAAATACCTGGCCCAGGCTCCATATAAATTTGAAACAACCCCATTTGTCATGGTAAGGCTAAAAAGTAAACAGTCAAAATGAAGACAGTCCTGGATTTCCCGTAAAACATGGCTACCCCGTTTATTGGCCCGGGTATAAATTACGTAGGAAAAACTCCACCACTAGGCATTCAGGCCGCGTCCGCGAGCGAGACGGCGATACAGCGCTCTCTGTCCACATCTTGTTACTTCAGGGTGCTGTATTCATAGGATTGATCTTGGTAGGTTAGACTTGAGGGTTCCGTTGTAAAATACTCAATACTCAACTCATTTCTTACATGTAGGCAGTAGGACATACAGCCTGTCGTCTCATAAGTTACGTCATGGTTTGACTCTACCATCGCGTCAATTCGGATTTCAGATTCTACTGAGAAGAACCAGCAAGAAATTCAGCAGCAGTTGCTTTAAAAAAAAAGTAAAACACTACATTATATAGGTATATATAATCTACAGAAGTGTAAGTTATTATACTGTCTTGTGGGGCGCTGGACCCAAAGTCGATTGCTTCCATACAACTTTGTCACTAAAAAATTCGTGAAATCTCGGCTCAACAAGGTGTTCCTTTACGGCTTTTTTAAAATTTGTTTTCGGCAAATCCAAAACTTTTGGAACCATATTATAAAAGCTAATACTTACTCGACTCCACAAAGGATTTCTGCACCTTGCAGCTAATTTATGTCGGTTTGTAAGTAGTATTTGTGTATGCCCTCGTTGTCTGTATATACTTAGATGAATATTTTGTTTCACAAAGATTATAATATTATTATCTTAATACATCATATTTTATGTCATAATGCGATGCAACTACAATTTCTTTAAATTGTTCATGAAGGGCTCGCGTGATCCGAGTACAAAATTACTACAAACCAGACTTCGAATTATTAGATTTAGAATTTCGTCCAGCCCGTCTGGCAATGCGTCATATCCATTATAAAAATCATCTATTATATTATAGAGTTGTGACGGTTCAAGGCTGATTTTGAGCCGGAACCTGAATCAGGGTTAGATGGCTGAAAATCAGCGCTGTATGCTTAGTGCTTGCAGTAAACATACAGCATTATGCTGAGCCTGGGCCATTTTTCGGGTTGTGCCATACGTGATACAGTTCATCCCTGCGCCTCTTTGTTGTTGTTGAGGTGCAGGGGTAATCTACCTCTTTAGGTATGCTTGTTTATGTGTGGCACAATTTGGAAATAAATGTTTTTTCTTTCTTTCTTTCAAATCCATACCAATACCAAATGCGAAACTGTGTCTTTCTGTCCGCTACGCATGTACGGCCCATCTTTTTGTCCGATTTTGATGAAATTTTTTAAAGGGATATGTCGTATCGTATGATTGTATCCCGGGGAAGGACATATACTACTGTTTATCTTATCCTAGGAAATTTAGAGAAATCTTGCGGGAGTAAAAAAATCTACGCGGACGAAGTCGCGGGCCTAATAATTATCACTGTCACCTCTTAAACCTCGTATTCACTAGGTCTAGGGGACAAATGCGCTTCGACAAGTAAGTTTGGAAGCTAAAGCTACCAGCGACTATTAGGTACCTACCTATTCTGTGCAACCAGTTTGTGTACGGAACCCTATAAAGCAAGTCTCGGTCTATAGATGTAAGCGAAGGGGCGTCTCTTCGTGATTGATGCCCTTTGTTTAAACAACTCACAACGAGTGCCGATCCAGCGCGAGACTTAGGCGCAACGCACACCCGCTGAGTAGAGTGAAGCGCGGCGTTTCTCACAAAATTTTCAAAATTCAAATGTTTTTGAAGTGAAAACTTCTTTAGCCGTGTTGAGCACTTTTTGGTAGGGGGTAAACTTGTGGATTCGCGTCACCGTCACCGACATGCTCGCACCGACATGCTCGCGAACAGCGACATGCTCGCGAACACCGACATCCTCGCGTTGTTACGAAGACAAAAGGTCTTAAATATAAATATACTACATTCGTAATTAAACTTTAATCCCTTAGTTTTAAGGTTTATATAATATATTTTTTTTAATTATTTTAAATATTCGTTTTCACTTCTATCGGCAGTCCCTATGACTGCCAATTTTTATTAAAATAAACTTTTACAAGTGCTTTTGAATCGTTGAGTGAATCTACGACCACTGGATCGGAATACCATTCGTACCGAGAAGAACCAGCAACTCGGTTTACACACGGACTTAAAAGATATTTTTTTATTCAAATAAAGTTTTACAAGGTACATATTCTACCTAAATGCATTGCTGCCATTTACTTAGCAACTATTAGATACTAGCTGATGCCCGCGACTTCGTCCGTGTTATTCCAGACTATAATCTATTTCTGTGCTAAATTTCATCCAGATCCGTTCAACCGTTCTGGCGTGATTGAGTAACATCCATCCATCCAAATTTTCGCATAATTCTCTTCTTAAACATACCTCAAACTATCGGCTCCAAGCTTTTTTTACTGCTAGTTAATTAACTATGCAATTTCGCTACTAAAGCTAGTACGGATGAACTTACTTATCTTACGTGTTTATAGCTGAAGTTTAAGTTGTTATCAAAAACACTCGGTTTGGCTCCAGTCCGGCTGTATGCGTTGACCCTAAGATATTCTGTGTCAGAGTCAATGGACACACGGACACAGTGACCGGCGACTCTAAATATTGATGGAGGACGATTCTTTAGTTATTCATCGATACTTGAAAGAACTTCATTCTGTGAAAAGAATTATTTTTCCCTTTTATGAAATACTTTTCTTTTGTGTTCATCTCTTTGCGTCGTGTTCCTCATTGCTGAGGGTGTTGACCTTTTTTTTTTTTTTTTTTTTTTTTTTTTTTTTTTTTTTTTTTTTTTTAATTCATATATATATATATAGCGAGCAAACGAGCAGGCGGGTCACCTGATGGTAAGTGATTACCGCCGCCCATGAACATTTGTAGCACCAGAGGAACCGCCAATGCGTTGCTGGCTTTTGAGAAATTTGTTTATCCGCCCTTTGAAGAGCCCCATATTATAATCATTAGGGAACACAGAAGATGGAAGCTGGTTCCACAATTTGCAGGTGCGTGGCAGAAATGACCTGGAATATTTCCCTTCCATTAATCACATAATGGTTGGAGTTTTCTTGGGATAATAATGCATTGGGTTTCCACGTCCTTCCGCATACGACTCGACTATAAGAGTATTGAACTCTAGGTAGCGATTATTAGGTATACCTATGTGTGGTAATGGCCGGGACCAGAGAATTAGTAAGCTGAAGTGGCAGTGGGCAGGTCATATCTGTCGCAGAACCGATGGCCGTTGGGGTAGACGCGTTCTGGAGTGGAGACCGCGTACCGGTAAACGCAGTGTGGGACGACCTCCAGCCCGCTGGACCGACGACCTTAAAAAGGTAGCGGGAAGTGGGTGGATGAGGAAAGCGGAGGACCGTGTGTGGTGGCGCTCTCTCCAAAAGGTCTATGTCCAGCAGTGGACGAATGCAGGCTGATGGATGGATGGACGGATGGCCGGGACCGACGGCTTAACATGCTCTCCGAGACACGGAGGAAACGTAAAGGTAAAATTTGAACCTCCAAATTCGGTCACCCATCCAGTTACTTGGGTCAACGTTGCTTTACAATCGCAATCTACTGATATGCGTTGTCACAACTAGGTGCATTCGTCCCTCTTTGTGTTCCTTGTGGTGTTCCTATACGACGCGACATTATAAAATATGGCCTTGTCTATCCTGTAAAACAGGGATTCCCAAAGTTCAGTGTTTTTAGTATTGTACGTAATTTGTATTAATAATTATTAATTACACTTGATATTTACTGAATTTTAAATGTCTATTTATTTTGTTAAATTTTGATGCGTAAAATTGATGTCAAGTTTACTTACATTTGCCAACCGCAAAGTTTTTAAATTGGTAAGTATTTTGTATCAATATGAAAAAAACCCCAGAGATAGGATTTTTAAAGTAATTTGGCTATGGGGGTCTGGGGTGTCAGTTTATTTTGGAAAAGGGGTCTCTTGCCCAAAATACTTTGGGAATCCCTGCAGTGTAAAACAAGGCAACTATCCCAGTTTCGTCTCAGATAAAATAATTGGCTTCGTAGTAAAAAGAGTCTGCAACCAAGGCCACTAACACCCGGCTAGTCAGAGCGCTTGTATTCCCCATATTTCTCTACGCTTCAGAAACGTGGACCCTGCGAGAAAGTGAGAAGAAGAGGATAGACGCTCTTGAGATGTGGTGCTGGAGAACAATGTTGAGAGTGTCTTGGACCGAGTTCCGAACAAACAAGTCCATTCTTGAAGAACTCGGCATCAAGCAGCATCTCTCGTCCATTGTACAGGCTCGCATTCTCACTTTCTTTGGTCACGTAACTAGACGCGACGATAACATCTCTATTGAGCGTCTGGTTGTTCAAGGAAGAGTAGAGGGCACCAGGGACGTGACAGATCACCCATGAGGTGGACAGACCGAGTGAGGGCTGCGGTGGACGTCCCCTTACATGAATGCACTCGCAAGTCTGCTATCAGAGAAGAGTGGAGACGGATAGTTGAGCGTGCCACAACACCAAAGTGACGACCGCGACCGCTCTGACAAGAGCGATACGACCAAGAAGAAGTAAAAAGAGTGTAATGTTTTCAGGGTTCATGTATGTACCTATGTATGTGAGTTTTTTTTATTCCACCATAACTTCTAAATGCCTGAACAGATTTTGATGTATGGGGTATCGATATAGAATGCTTACACCATCCCGAGTGACACTGGCTATAATTTTTTTGAAAAAATAACAAAATATGGCAGGGCAGTCGTTTTTTTTTAATTTTTAAATTATGTTTATAATGTATATTAACATTACTATCATACTTAATATTATAAATGCGAAAGTGTGTTTGTTTGTTAGTTTGTCCTTCAATCACGCCGCAACAAAGCAATGGATTGACGTGATTTTTTGCATGGGTATAGTTGAGGACTGGAGGATATATTATAGGCTAATCCCGGAAAATTAAGGTGTTCCGGTGGAAATTTAAAAAACTTATTCCATGCGGACGAAGTCACCGTCGTCAGCTAGTTTACTATAAATCATGAGACTTTTTAAACTGCCTTTACTAACGGTATTTCACAAAGTTTATAGTTCGATTCAGTTTTACAGTTTAAATATAATAATAATTATATTATAAGGTCATTTAAATAGCCCGCCCTTCCCTCTCTCCTATAGGAGAGTGGAGGCCTATGCCCAGCAGTGGGACGTTATTGGGCTGTTGTGGTGGTGGTGGTGGAAGGTCATTTTTAAAATGATAATTTCGATCTTCGTACGATTGCTTTCTATATAGTAAGTAGTCAGAGGAAATAATCAAAACAACTCGTTCAGAACATAATGTTTTATATTTTACACGTTTATTATTATACAATCGTTGTATCATGTAACTTATCAACGTACATAATATGCTATTCATACCTATTTATCTAATATGGTGTACCTACTATACAATACAAATTAAAAATAAATATGTAATTTGAAAAAAAAAAAAAAATAATACAAATTCTTATTTATATTATTATAAATACATAGTAGTAACTGGTACATATAATAATATTATTTAATTAAACCTAGGTAGGTACGTACTCCTTTTAATTTTATTAACTTTATACAAAAAAGATAAAAACGTTCACAAAAAATATTGACAGATACTAAGTTTTGAAAATAAAATAGTACTTACGATACATAAAGCTACAATGTAATACTGATTTAAAGATGCCGTAAATAAAATCTTATTATTTTATATTTATATTGCATTATATTATGTACGTTTATCGTAGAAAATATACTTAAGGAACAGTTCTTACACATAACCATTGTTCAAATCAAAATATAAATAAGTATTGAAATAGGTACTATTTAACTATTTTTATACTTAATAAATATTTTCTTTCATACATTTATAGGTAGGTCCTTAGGTATGTACTTAGAATCTATGCCTTAAATATTTATTAAATTTAATATTTAATATTACACTATATTTGGCCTGTATCAGTTCGAATTAATTATATTAATAGGGATTATAAAAACAATAATATTCTTAATGCCGCACTCGTCGCTTAATCCTAACTAAGGAGTTAAAAAAAAAAATTAAAAAAATATAAAATAAAAAATTTAAAATTTAAAAAATTAAATTTTTTTTTTTTACTAAGGAGTTCCTTAAGTAATGATTAATGCTTAAGGAACTACTTAGCTAGTATAGATTTGATACAAAATCTAAGGAGTTCTTTAAGTAATGATTAAGCGACGAGAACAGCATTTAGTGTTCAGATTTCAGACAAAATTGAATGAAAAATCTTTAACTGTAAATTTTAAAAAAATCAAAAAAAGAGTTAATAACAAAAAAACGTGGAAAACAAAAACATAATCTAAAAGCTCAGCAAAATCATCATCATAAATCAATCAAGCATAATAATCTAATCATACTAATATTATAAATGCGAAAGTGTGTTTGTTTGTTTATTGGTTTGTTGGTATGTTGGTTTGTCCTTCAATCACGCTACAACGGAGCAACGGATCGACGTGATTTTTGGCATGGGTATATAGTTGAGAACCTGGAGAGTGACATAGGCTACTTTTTGTCCCGGAAAATTAAGGAGTTCCCGCGGGAATCAAAAAATCTTAAACCACGCGGACGAAGTCGCGGGCATCAGCTAGTATTATTTGGTTGATGGTTTGGTATGGTCTGTTGGTTTCTCCTTCAATTACGTCGCAAAAAGGTAACGGATCGACGTGATTTTTTGCATGGGTATAGTTGAGGACCTGGAGAGTGACATAGGTGACTTTTATTCAGGAAAATGAAGAAGTTCCCGCGGGAATAATAAAGACGAAGTCGCGGGCATCAGCTAGTTAAAAAAATATATATAGTAGAAGTGGGGACACAGTACAGCGCGGCGATAAAATCTCTAAATTTTTCCGCCTTTGTTAGTTTTTTTTAATACTTAGCCTATTTTAAGATTTTTTTACAAAGAATATACTTAACAACCAAAAAGTTTTCAGTATCTTTCTATTTACATGTTTCTTTTTTTTCAACCCTAAATAATAAATAACCTATGTACCACTTAAATCTTATTTCTTATTTGGTTTTTTTTATATTGCAGTAAGTAGGTATAGCAAATCTAAAATATCCTATTGTCTTTTTGTAAAAACTAAATATGATAATAACTATAATACCTATATTTTTACATTATATAATTAAGACTAGATTTGACGGTTTGCGAAAAAGCTGCAATCAATGATTGTGATTGGCTAAATTAATTGAATTGCTAGTGCATCAATGTATTTT
Source organism: Erebia ligea (assembly GCA_917051295.2). NCBI lineage: Eukaryota > Metazoa > Arthropoda > Insecta > Lepidoptera > Nymphalidae > Erebia > Erebia ligea. The sequence continues at coordinate 1,415,407 of OU785246.1, forward strand.
AGTTAAAAGCGAGAAAGTTTTGTCAATCTGAAGCCATTGAAATCGTCACACGAACTAACATTTTACCGCGCGAAAAGCCAAATTTAGCAGTCATGAAGATCATGTGATGATCATAATTTGTTGACTTCTCTGGAGACCTCTCTTACAAATCACTACCTATTTTTTTTTACTGCGAGATAGGCTTGCGCTTGACGACAATCATGCTTAGTGCAAAGCAATGATAAGGTCTAGGTTGGAATGCACTTGCCTTGAAGGTACCTACCTAAGTTATACGAGGCAGGAAATAGTATTGGCTGAAATGCATTGTTGCACCAAAAATTCCATAAATTCAGCCAGCCAAATTATTATGGGTTTCAAATTGCGGCACCAATTTGGCTTCAAGATGGCGGCCATACCGCCTTTCGTATGTACCACATCCGATCATTTCAAATAAAAACAATTATTTCAGTATATTTACTAAAACGCTATATTAATAGGTACTCGGTGCTTACCAAAAAAAAGCTTAGGTGTGGTTTTGATAAACTAGAGTCTGCCTAGTGAAAGCTGCGAATTGGATTTTTGAATACCTACTGGCAAAACTGGGTTCCCGTCATTTTGCACTCTCGTGATTAACGTCTATTTAAATTTTAAACCGTACCTAACGTTTTTTTTAATAAGACCATAACGGCATTACCTACCACAAAAAAAAATCAAGCGTTGGATGAGTGTTATTTTTAACCCGACAGATATATATAGACTCCATAAAAAAACTGTGAAAACATCTTTATAGGCATCAGTAAAACGCGTTTTATTTTTTTTGTGGCAAGGCGGTTCACTTTAATAAATAAAAATAAACTTATTCTCATACTACATACGGCCTAAACATATCCGGCCGCCCATCTGGACTCATAACCAATCCACGTCTATTGTTTTCCAAATTCGAATTAAAGTTGGCCGCCGCCATAGCTCTTTCCCTCTCTAGCGCGATAATTCTATCCCTGTCTAACATCGGGGGTGGTTTGACAGCTGTCAAGTCCGCTGCCATGTTTTGCGCATTAGGTTGTTTATCGTGGTCAGACGGTGGGATTTCTTTGGGTTTCTTTTCTTCGCTAGGATGGCTGGCGTGTGAATCTTTGCCTTTGGTGTCATGTTGGGCTTTTTTGGACCGTTTCCATTTCATTCTTCTGTTTTGGAACCATATTTTTACCTGTGGACAATAGAATAGTATTTAATAAATTAAAAAAATATTTAAAATTGTAGCTGATTGTAACCTATATAAAATTGTACCTAGAATAACATAAACTTATCATCGAAATAAAAAAAAAATATTCATTTCTAGGCACTATCCAGATAGATGATTGATACAAACAAGTGTATGTTTTTTTTAATCCCTGGATCCAATCCAGGATATCTGGTATTCTCTGGAGCCTAGGGAATACGTGGATTGTTCTCACAGATTACAATCAGGTGCGATGCATTGTAACAAAAAAAAAAACATGTTGCAGTAACGCAGGCGTCCGTGTTTTTATTGATTGAAAAAACTGAAAATAAAACCAGTACCTCAGTCGTTGTATTTATATATTGGTTTTAAAAAAAATTGATAAGTCACATAATGTTCTGTCTGAGACTTGTCGTATAAAATGTATTCACCGATATTAGTAGAACGATAAGTAAATTTTTTAAATAAACGACGTAAAACTTTAAACTTATCTGATTTTAATATCAAATAAATTCTGATATGAATCTTGTAAGAATGTGTGACAAAATGCACCAAAATTAAAAATAGGATTCCGCCACATTGTTGTGACATCAATTTTTATTCAATGTTTTTCACTTTTAGGTACCCACTAAGTAGTTAGAAAATTGGAAGTAGTTCTAGACAGTTAATTTCCTTGAAAACCCTATGTTCAAGTTACATTGCACAGATTCCTCATTCTTGGCTTTCCTTTTCATAAATTGGATGCATTACATTACAGTTTAAATATCTGATAAGGTGGCTTTTAAAAAAAAAAACACGCTCAATAGGGCTAAGAACCCAGAGCTGTGATTGTGAAAAAGTGTGTGATTGTGAAAAACCAAGTAAAAAAAAAACATGAACATATTTTTTTCTAAGATTAACGTAAGTAACACTACCATATATCATAACCTGACGCGGGGCGCAGAGATTAATCTTTAAACCCACATAAAACGCCCCAAGCAATAACCTTTATTGCGTTGGTACGTTTTACCGCCCCCATAATCTTGTTCCAAGCATTTGTAAGCTCAAATCCGGGCATCGTTCAACCTGACAGCCCGGTTCGCGCCATTTCGCAACTGTCAAAATAGGGTTGTTTTTGGTGTCGCGATTGGAGTGCTGTAAAAAGCTTTCTCGGAGACGTGTTTTTATTGGGGCGGGTGTAACCTTTTTGGGCTATGAACTTGTGTTTGTATCACAGAGTTATAATTGTATTTGCTGTAAATCTTGTCAGTAAGATCCTACATTTAATGATTTATACCCAAGCTTTTTACTGTAAATACTTGTTTCTAGTGGCTAGTTTATTTGGCTATTGATTATAAGGTATTTGGGCTCGATTAAGGAAAAGCTATACAAATAACCTGTGCAAATAACAATCATTGCTACGATATTAGTTACAAAACTTAGTTTTTGACGACCTCCGTGGCGCAGTGTTGCGCGCTGTTGCCTTAACGTGCGGAGGTCCCGGGTTCGACCCCCGGCAGGGTTTGCAAATTTATAATTTCTGAATTTTCCCTGGTCTGGCCTGGTGGGAGGCTTCGGCCGTAGCTAGTTACCACCCTAGCGGCATAGACGTGACGCCAAGCGATTTAGCGTTCCGGTACGATGCCGTGTAGAAACCGAATAGGGGTATGGGTTTAATATAACTGCCATTCCCCTAACAGGTTAGCCCGCTACCATCTTAGACTGCATCTTTACTTACGATCAGGTGAGATCAAGCAGCAGTCAAGGACTAACTAAAAAAAAAAACTTAGTTACATAAATATAGATCAAAAATTTGCGGAACCAACACTGACAGGTAAGAGAACCGTGGCCTTGTGGTCAATGGCGCTCTGCAGGGCGCGATTTCCAGAGAGACGCAGGTTCAAATCCTGCCGGTTTCGCAAATTTTTTATATGTATTTATGTAAGTTTAGAAACTTTCCTCGTGTATGAAGCACTGTAACCTATACTAATATTATATTTATGCGAAAGTTTTGATGGATGGATGGATGTTTGTTACTCAATCACGCCCCAACGGCTGAACGGTTTTGGATGAAATTTGGCACAGAGATAGATTATAGTCTGGAATAACACATAGGCTACTTTTTATCCCGGAAAATTAAAGATTTTCCGCGAGAACCGTAAAACCTCAATCCACGCAGACGAAGACGCGGGCATCATCTAGTAAAGTATAAAGGTTCGTATACCTATACATACAGACGCCTTGTTTATTTAAAACTGTATTTCACATCTGGCCCCCCTAGTATGGGCCGAGACAATTTTCTCCCCGAGGAAAGGATAAAAATTTTATTCCTAAATCTATATACTTATAATAAAACTGTAACAGGTCCAATTCTGTACATTGAAGATATTTTGAAAATTGTTTTTGGAGGGCACTCATTGTTCGATACTAAAGCCAAATCTGTAATTTTTTTCATTTTTGTCTGTCTGTCTGTCTGTCTGTCTGTCTGTCTGTATCTTGGCCGCGCATCACGCCGAAACTACTGAATGAATTCAAACGAAACTTGGCACGATTTGAGCCCATACTACAAGGTAGGACATAGGATAGTTTTTATCCCGAAATTCTACCCCCGAAGGGGCGAAATAGGGGTTCAAAGTTTGTATGAAGTCCTTAATTTCTCAAGTTATAGCCATGAAACTTGATATAATATGAGCTGCGGGTTGAAAATGAAAACATATGTGTATCACAGTTTTTCAAAATTCCACCCCCGAAGGGGTGAAATAGGGGTTGAGAGTTTGTATGAAAATCCTTAATTTCTCAAGTTATAGCCATGAAACAGCATTTGGGCTTTCGTTAAAATATGAAGAAGTACGTGTTTCACCATTACAGGGTGATTATACCGTGGGATAGTAATATAGGCTACTTTTTATCCTGGAAAATTAACTGAAAAACTTATTCCACGCGGACGAAGTCGCGGGCATCAGCTTTAAAGAATATACATACATACATACATACATAGGCTACTTTTTATCCCGGAAAATTAATGAGTTCCCGCGGGAATCGAAAAAATTTAGTCCACGCGGACGAAGTCGCGGGCATCAGCTATAAAGAAATAAAAACGCTAAATAACGGTGGATAAATAGTCCCCCGAGTCCCCGTGAAATGTCAAACGGGGATAAACTTCTCCTCTCCCCTGTTGCCGTGCTCTGAGAAGTGGATAAGTTAATTTTATCTCTTGTCAGTGGATAAAATCGGGGGATAAAATTTTTATCTCCGGCCCATGCTAACCCTGCTGTGGTTCAGGAACCCTCACCTGCGTCTCGGTTAGCATCAAACTAGTAGCCACTTCGAATCTCTTGGGCCTGGACAGGTATTTGTTCATCCGGAACTGCTTCTCAAGTTCTAGAAGTTGCTGCGAGGTGAACGCGGTGCGCGGACGACGCGTCTTGCCCAGGAGTGGGTGAGGCGCTCCTGGGGACAAAATGATGTCATTAGATCACTACGCAATAACTCATAACTAATATTTTTTTACTTATATAAACTTACTACAAGTACTTTTGAATCGTCGAGTGAATCTACCACTGGTTCGGAATACCATTCCTACCAAGAAGAACCAGCAAGAAACTCGGTGGTTGCTCTTTTTAATCATCATACTAATATTATAAATGCGAAAGTGTGTTTGTTTGTTGGTTTGTCCTTCAATCACGCCGCAACGGAGCAACGGATCGACGTGATTTGTGGCATGGGTATAGTTGAGGACCTGGAGAGTGACATAGGCTACTTTTTATCCCGGAAAATTAAGGAGTTCCCGCGGGAATCAAAAAAACTTTAACCACGCGGACGGAGTCGCGGGCATCAGCTAGTTTACAATAATTACTATATCAATGTGTGTACATAAGTAACCGCTGTCTTTAGCATTGCTGGAGCGATCAAATCGATGCTCCTCTATCATTTACAATATAATCTTCAACAGTATAATAAGATTTTTCAGGAGCATACTCGATTTCTTAAAGTGTTATAGGCAAGTTCAAAATATGTTGTGGAATTTTATTATAGAAAATAATGCTCATCCCCACGAATGACAATGGGTAGGTTCCAGTACCACTATACAGCCTATTAACGTCCCACTGCTGGGCACAGGCATCCACTCTCATAGGAGAGAGGGAATTAGAGCTTAGTGCACGCTGTTCCAATACATAATATCCATACTAATATTATAAATGCGAAAATGTGTCTGTCTGTCTGTCTGCTACGCTTTCACGGCCCATCTGTTCAACCGGCCTTGATGAAATTTGGTACAGGGATAGGTTGTAATCCCGGGGTAGGACATAGGCCCGGAAAATTAAAGAGTTCTCGCGGGAATCAAAAAGACTTAATCCACGCAGACGAAGTCGCGGGCATCATCTAGTGACCTAATAATATAAATAACTAGCTGATGCCCGCGACTTCGTCCGCGTGGATTGAGGTTTTTCGGTTCCCGCGGGAACTCTTTAATTTTCCGGGATAAAAAGTAGCCTATGTGCTATTCCAGACTATAATCTATCTCTGTGCCAAATTTCATCCAAATCCGTTCATCCGTTGGAGCGTGATTGAGTAACAAACATACATCCATACATCCATCCATCCAAACTTTCGCATTTATAATATTTATATGATATTAATATATATATAGCTGCTCGTGCTGACTGACTCATAGACCGGGAGATGGTCGTAGGTGATAGTCTCCCATTTTCTACTGCATGCCTTTTTAAGAGTTGATAACTAACCCTAAAATATGAAAGATAGAGGGGTTACTAGCCCTTGCGCGCTTGCACGTCATAAACAAAATGGCTTCTCTTTGTGACAGAATTTTAGTTTTTGCCGTGACATTATACTGCATGCCTTTGTAATATAACGTAGTTGGAACAAATTTAAGCTATAATAATTGATGGCATGCAATTCGCAACGGCCGACGGGGCTCAAACGGTTACGTAGAAATGTAAAAAAAAATAGAACATTTCCGTGTTTACAAATTGCATGCCGTTGTAAAAAAATACTTTTTTTTATCTCAAATATACTCTACGAAAATTGGCATGCACCCCTCGTATGACCAAGGGTGGAAAATATTAGGAAAATGTTGTGAAAATTCAATACAGCTTTTCCGTGATTTCAAACTACTTCTAATAAAGATAAACATTAATTTAATGACCAAATAATTCTGAAATACAAATGGCATGCATGTTGCTCATGATCATTATATTATAAATAATAACAAAAGTTGCAAAAATTTAATAAACATTTCCGTGTTTTTTATTTGCATGCCGTTTTGTATTTCATAAAAACGTATTATTTTAAGTATATACCGAAAATGGCATGCGTATTAAATAATACCATCATATTTTAAATAATAATGAAAGTTGCAAAAAATTTAATAAACATTCCGTGTTTTTAATTTGCATGCCGTTTTGTATTTCATAAAAACATATTATTTTAAGTATATACCGAAAATGGCATGCGTATTAAATAACACCGTCATATTTTAAATAATAACAAAAGTTGCAAAAATTTAATAAAAATTTCCGTGTTTTTAATTTGCATGCCGTTTTGCATTTCATAAAAACATATTATCAAATAAATATTATAAATGCGAAAGTTTGGATGTATGTTTGTTACTCAATCACGCTCCAACGGATGAACGGATCTGGATGAAATTTGGCATAGATATAGATTATAGTCTGGAATAACACATAGGCTACTTTTTATCCCGGAAAATTAAGGAGTTCCCGCGGGAACCGAAGAACGGAACCGAAAAACCTCGATCCACGCGGACGAAGTCGCGAGCGTCAGCTAGTTTTAAGTATATATCGAAAATGGCATGCGTATTAAATAACACCATCGTATTTTTAATAATAATGAAAGTTTCATAAAATATGTGAACCATTTCCAGTGTGAAACAGAGATCAGAGATTTGGATTTTGGCGCTAACCCATCACCTACCTAGCCACGTTTCCGCGGGAACTCCTTAATATTCAGGGATAAAAGTAGCCTTTATGCTATTCTATATACTTAGCAGACTATAATCTATATCTGTGCCAAATTTCATGCAGATCCGTTCAGCCGTGATTGAGTAACAAACATCCATCCATCCATCCATACATACAAACATCAAAACTTTCGCATTTATAATATAACTAGCTGATGCCCGCGACTTCGTCCGCGTGGATATACCAAGATTCATCGAAATAACTTGAGAAATGATGGACTTTTATACAAACTTTCAACCCCTATTTCACCCCTTTGGGGGTGGAATTTTGAAAAACTGTGAAACGCGTATGTTTTCATTTTTAACCCGCAGCTCATATACCAAGTTTCATGGATATAACTTGAGAAATGAAGGACTTTCATATAAACTTTCAACCCCTATTTCACCCCTTCGGGGGTAAAATTTGCGAGAACTGTGAAACACGTATTTCTTCATTTTTAACCGGTAGCTTGTATACCAAGTTTCATCGATATACCTTGAGAAATGAAGGACTTTCATACAAACTTTCAACCCCTATTTCACCCCTTTGAGGGTAAAATTTTGAAAGACTGTGAAACATTTATTTCTTTATTTTTAACCGGTAGCTTGTATAGCAAGTTTAATCGATATCACTTGATAAATGACGGACTTCCATACAAACTTTCACCCCCTATTTCACCCCCTTAGGGGTGGAATTTTGAAAAACTGTGACACACGTACTTCTTTATTTTTTACTGTAAGCCAAAATAAAAAGTTTCGTTGATATAACTTGGTAAACATCTTGAGAAACGAAGGACTTTCACACCAACTTTCATCCCCTATTTCACCCTTTTGGGGGTCGAATTTTCAAAAACTGTGAAACACATATGTCTCCATTTTCAACTCGCAGCTCATATATCAAGTTTCATGGCTATAACTTGAGAAATTAAGGACTTTCATACAAACTTTCAACCCCTATTTCACCCCTTCGGGGGTAGAATTTCGGAATAAAAAGTATCCTATGTCCTACCTCGTAGTATGGGCTCAAATGGGCGCAAAAAAAAACAGGGAAATGTTCTTTATTTTTAATTTTCGTTAAAAAACCTTTTTTTAATTTTATTTTTGCACATTTTTTATGTCAGGCTTGTGTAATATGCATGCCATTTTTTTTATCAACTTAAAATAATGTTTTTTAATGAAATATTGAATGGCATGCAAAATAAAGTCACGGAAATTATATCAGCGTTTTTTGCAATTTTCGTCATGCATGCCACTAATTTACAACTTTCTGTTGTGCATGCCAAATTTGCTAACGTCAAGTAATTATAAAAACTAAGTATTGTTCAAATGGCATGCAGTTTGAAATCACGGAAAAGCTGTATTGAATTTTCACAACATTTTCCTAATATTTTCCACCCTTGGTCATACGAGGGGTGCATGCCAATTTTCGTAGAGTATATTTGAGATAAAAAAAAGTATTTTTTTACAACGGCATGCAATTTGTAAACACGGAAATGTTCTATTTTTTTTTACATTTCTACGTAACCGTTTGAGCCCCGTCGGCCGTTGCGAATTGCATGCCATCAATTATTATAGCTTAAATTTGTTCCAACTACGTTATATTACAAAGGCATGCAGTATAATGTCACGGCAAAAACTAAAATTCTGTCACAAAGAGAAGCCATTTTGTTTATGACGTGCAAGCGCGCAAGGGCTAGTAACCCCTCTATCTTTCATATTTTAGGGTTAGTTATCAACTCTTAAAAAGGCATGCAGTAGAAAATGGGAGACTATCACCTACGACCATCTCCCGGTCTATCATTGATCACCTCTCCTGTAAAATTTTGTATGAACATTTTTTTTTTCACTCATCGTTTCGTATAGAAGACAAAAATTCATTAAGAGGAAAAATACAGAGAGAGCTGATGATTGAGGATTTCGAAGACGGGTGAAGAGCACCAGCCAGGGTATCGAAGATAGGTGGGGGGTGCTCGACCAAATGTCACTCGAAACTTCATCCGATTGACAGTGAGCTGAAAAAAATTTCAAAATGGCGGATTTAAGATGGCCGCCATACAAATTTCGACGGTGTCTATCTCGGAGAGTATAAAAGATGGAAGAGCGGTTTCTTGGCAAAATATGATCAGGACATGAGGGTCTACTTGATGAACAGGAAAAAAATTCAAGATGGAGGAATTTATTTTTCCATAGAAAAGGGTATTGAAGATAGCGAACAAATGTTACTCGATACTTCATCCAATTGACAGTGAGCTGAAAAAAAATTTCAAAATGGCGGATTTAAGATGGCCGCCATAAAAATTGCGTCGGTGTCTATCTCGGAGAGTATAAAAGATGGAAGAGTGGTTTCTTGGCAAAAGATGATCAGAACATGAAGGTCTACTTGATGAACAGGAAAAAAATTCAAGATGGCGGAATTTATTTTCCATAGAAAATGTATGGCGAATATTGAAGAGGCTACAAGTGTAGAACTATGCAAGACTACGGTTCCTTTTCAAGATTTGTTTTTATGGAAGAAATCTCATTTTGACGAATGGTTCGGAGAAAAAAATATGGAGAGAGATGATGATCGAAGGTTCGGATGATGGTTGAGGAGCACGGTCAGGGTATTAAAGATAGGTACCTACTTAGGGGCTGCTCAAACAAAAAGGGAGGGGCGGGGGGTTGGTGGTCTTTATTTTATTTTTTTCTTTTTTGAGAATTTTCTTTTACGTCGGACGCTTGGCGTGCTGGTGCTTCCACTGTGCTCACTAGCATTGCAGTGTGTTGTTCAGATCAGAACACGTAGACAGTAAACCAGCTGCCCGATTATGTAAGAATTGTCGATCAAATCGTAAAAGTTCGGCGTCAAAGTAAAATAAACCATAACAGCATTGAATTAGAGCTCAATTTCGTTATTCGAAATTGAGCTTTAATTTAATGCTGTTATGGTTTATTTTACTTTGACGCCGAACTTTGACGATTTGATCGGCCATTCTTACATAATCGGGGGGCAGGATAGTAGGACAGCGAGTAAGTATACAGTGGACCACGCGGTCCACTACGCGGTCCGCTGTAGCGGGCCGCGCAACCACGCGCAATACTAGTTATTATTAATATATATATAGCTGCTCGTGCTGACTGACTCATTGATCACCTCTCCTGTAAAATTTTGTATGAACATTTTTTTTTCACTCATCGTTTCGTATAGAAGACAAAAATTCATTAAGAGAAAAAATAAAGAGAGAGCTGATGATTGAGGATTTCGAAGACGGATGAAGAGCACCAGCCAGGGTATCAAAGATAGGTGGGGGGTGCTCGACCAAATGTCACTCGAAACTTCATCCAATTGACAGTGAGCTGAAAAAAAATTCAAAATGGCGGATTTAAGATGGCCGCCATACAAATTTCTTCGGTGTCTATCTCGGAGAGTATAAAAGATGGAAGAGTGGTTTCTTGGCAAAAAATCATCAGGACATGAGGGTCTACTTGATGAACAGGAAAAAAATTCAAGATGGCGGAATTTATTTTTCCATAGAAAAGGGTATTGAAGATAGGTGGGGGTGCTCGACCAAATGTCACTCGAAACTTCATCCAATTGACAGTGAGCTGAAAAAAAATTTCAAAATGGCGGATTTAAGAGGGCCGCCATACAAACTTCGTCGGTGTCTATCTCGGAGAGTACAAAAGATGGAAGAGTGGTTTCTTGGCAAAAGATGATCAGAACATGAAGGTCTACTTGATGAACAGGAAAAAAATTCAAGATGGCGGAATTTATTTTCCATAGAAAATGTATGGCGAATATTGAAGAGGCTACAAGTGTAGAACTATGCAAGACTACGGTTCCTTTTCAAGATTTGTTTTTATGAAAGAAATCTCATTTTGACGAATGATTCGGAGAAAAAAATATGGAGAGAGATGATGATCGAAGGTTCGGATGATGGCTGAGAAGCACGGTCAGGGTATTAAAGATAGGTACCTACTTAGGGGCTGCTCAAACAAAAAGGGAGGGGCGGGGGGTTGGTGGTCTTTGTTTTATGTTTTTCCTTTATGAGAATTTTCTTTTACGTCGGACGCTTGGCGTGCTGGTGCTTCCACTGTGCTCACTAGCATAGCAGTGTGTTGTTCAGATCAGAACACGTAGACAGTAAACCAGCTGCCCGATTATGTAAGACAGTAAGTAACGATTTGATCGAAACACGAAATTGAGCTCTAATTCAATGCTGTTATGGTTTATTTTACTTTGACGCCGAACTTTTACGATTTGATCGGCCATTCTTACATAATCGGGGGGCAGGATAGTAGGACAGCGAGTAAGTAGACAGTGGACCGCGCGGTCCATTACGCGGTCCGCTTTAGCGGGCCGCGCAGCCACGCGCCCACTCACTGACTCACTGACTCATTGACATAATTGTTCTCCTAGAAAGAGACAGAAAACGATATAATGATGTAGGGGAGATGTGTTCGAGTGCGGGATTCGAGTGGGGAAAAATTATGACATTTCGGAAAAACAAGATGGCGGCCGACGTGATTCTTGTAACTCTTTTGTTTTCCAACCGATTTCGTTACAACTCGCAATTATTAAAGAAATTAGGAAACGATCAATAGAAAAAGTGGAAAAAATTGGAAAAACAAGATGGCGGCCGAGCTGTAGTGCTTTAAAATTTTTGATTTTTCGACCCCGAACCGCGGCGCCACAGATCCGAAACGGCGTGGTCGAGCATGATATTTTTTTCTTTTTTCGACTACAATTATCCTGTATTTTGACAGAATGGGAGTGGTTTTTAAAAATTCAAGATGGCGGCTATCGCGGCGGCCTTTTTGTTTGAGGTACGAAAAAACGCAATTTTAAAATTCAATTTTCTCACAGTTGGCAACGTCGGAGCGTTTCGACTTCTAAGAGGTGATTGTGCGTACAGACTCGAGGTATGGATTGGGGAAAAAAAAATACCCCATTTCTCGGGAAATTTTCAAGATTTACCCCAAAAATAAAAAAATCTAAACTAACTACGGACTTTTTGCAAAATCCGAGTACGGGCAACCACGTGTCCCACTTGTATGAATGACATTTGGGTATTTTCGGCGCCGAGGTCTGGCAACACTGGAATTTATCAAAGTAAAAGTGATTTTCGACATGGTCTTTTTTCAGGGGCGATCATTTCGGCTGGGTGCGAGCGAGATGAAAAATTTAAACGTCATCAGGAGCGGTATATCCTGTAGTTTACGGGAAAATTATAAAACTATGTAAAATGATTCTGTGGAACAAGGTGGCGGCCATTTTGTATTCTTTTTGTATTTTTCAAAATTTCGATCACGTTTTTGAGGCAGTTGGCAACATTTGGGAAAGTTGACATGTATGGATCGATTATGTAACTCGACCGGCAGTATCGAGATATCTAAACAGTGTTGCCACATTTGGGGTAGTTTTCGAGATTTTCCCCAAAAACTCCTCCTGTAAAATTTTGTATGAAAAATTTTTTTTCCACTGATGGCGTCGTGTACAAGTCAGAAAATTAAACTTGAAGAAAATATGGAGACAGCTGATGATTGAGGATTTCGGAGACGGGTAAAGAGCACGGTCCAGGTATTGAAGATAGGTGGGGGGTGCTCGACCAAATGTCATTCGAAACTTCAGCCAATTGACAGTGAGCTGAAAAAAATTTCAAAATGACGGATTTAAGATGGCCGCCATACAAATTTATTTGGTGTCTATCTCAGAAAGTATAAAAGATGGAAGAGTGGTTTCTCGGCCAAATATGATCAGGACGAGATGATCTATTTAGCGAAAAGAAAAAAAATTCAAGATGGCGGAATATTTTTTTTCATACCAAATTATATGGCGATTAGGACTCATTAGCATAATTTATTGTTCTCCTAGAAAGAGACAGAAAACGATACAATGATCTATGGGAGATGTGTTCGGGTGCGGGATGGAAGTAGGGAAAAAATATGATTTTTCGGAAAAACAAGATGGCGGCCGTAGTGCTTTTTGTAACTTTTTTGTTTTCCAACCGATTTAGTTACAACTCACAATTATTGAAGAAATTAGGAAACGATCAATAGAAAAAGTGGAAAAAATGGGAAAAACAAGATGGCGGCTGAGCTGTAGTGTTTTCAAATTTTTGATTTTTTGACCCCGAACCGCGGCGCCGCAGATCCGAAACAGGGTAGTTCATGTATAGGAGATATGTTCGTGTGCGGGATATGACTAGGGAAAAATTATGACATTTCGGAAAAACAAGATGGCGGCCGACGTGATTCTCGCAACTCTTTTGTTTTCCAACCGATTTCGTTAAAACTCGCAACGATTGAAGAAACTAGGAAACGATCAATAGAAAAAGTGGAAAAAATTGGAAAAACAAGATGGCGGCCGAGCTGTAGTGTTTTCAAATTTTTGATTTTTCGACCCCGAACCGCGGCGCCACATATCCGAAACGGCGTGGTCGAGCATGATTTTTTTTTCTTTTTTCGCCTGCAATTATCCTGTATTTTTACAGAATGGGAGTGGTTTTTAAAAATTCAAGATGGCGGCTGTCGCGGCGGCCTTTTTGTTTAAGGTACGAAAAACGCAATTTTAAAATTCAAATTTCTCACAGTTGGCAACGTCGGAGCGTTTCGACTTCTAGGGGGCGATTGTGTGTACAGACTCTAGGTATGGATTGGGGAAAAAAAATTACCCCATTTCTCCGGAAATTTTCAAGATTTACCCCAAAAATAAAAAAATCGAAATACGGACTTTTTGCAAAATTTGAGTACGAGCAACCACGTGTCTCACTTGTGTGAATGACATTTGGGTATTTTCGTCGCCGAGGTCTGGCAAAACTGGAATTTATCAAAGTAAAAGTGATTCTTTCTTTCTTTCTGAAATGGTCTTTTTTCAGGGGCGATCATTTCGGCTGGGTGCGAGCAAGATGAAAAATTGAAACGTCATCAGAAGCGGTATATCCTGTAGTTCACGGGAACATTATAAAACTATGTAAAATGTTTCTCTGAAACCAGGTGGCGGCCATTTTGTATTCTTTTTGTGTTTTTGAAAACTTCGATCACGTTTCTGAGGCAATTGGCAACATTTGGGAAAGTTGACATGTATGGATCGATTGTGTAACTCGACCGGCAGTATCAAGATATCTAAACAGTGTTGCCACATTTGGGGTAGTTTTCGAGATTTTCCCCAAAAACTCCCTCCTGTAAAATTTTCCATGACAAATTTTTTTTTCACTGATGGCTTCGTATATAAATCAGAAAATATAACTTGAAGAAAAATATGGAGACAGCTGATGATTGAGGATTTCGGAGACGGGTAAAGAGCACGGCCAAGGTATTGCAGATAGGTGGGGGATTCTCAAACAAATGTCACTCGAAACCTCATCCGGCGGTGAGTTGAAAAATTTCCAAAATGGCGGATTGAAGATGGCCGCCATACAAATTTCATCAGTGTCTGTCTCGGAGAGTATTAGAGATGGAATTGTGGTTTCTCGGCAAGAGATGATCAGGACGAGGAGGTCTATTTAGCGAAATGAAAAAATTTCAAGATGGCGGAATATTTTTTTTCATACCAAATTAAATGGCGATTAGGAACTATAAAAGACGTCATTGTTCTCCTAGAAAGAGACAAAAAACGATACAATGATGTAGGGGAGATGTGTTCGGGTGCGGGATTCGAGTTGGGAAAAATTATGACATTTCGGAAAAACGAAATGGCGGCCGACGTGATTCATGCAACTCTTTTGTTTTTGAACCAATTTCGTTACAACTCGCAATTATTTAACAAATTAATAAATGATCAATAAAAAAAATAGAAAAAATTCGAAAAATAAGATGGTGGCCGAGCTGTATTGTTTTAAAATTTTTGATTTTTCGACTTCGAACCCCGGCGCCACAGATCCGAAACGAGGTAGTTCATGTCTAAGAGATATTATGTTTGGGTGTGGGATGGGAGTAGGGAAAAATTATGACATTTCGGGAAAACAAGATGGCGGCTGATTTGCCGAAATGAACCGATCGAAGCATAGAAGATAGGTGGGGGTGCTCGACCAAATGTCATTCCAAACTTCATCCAATAGACAATGAGCTGAAAAAAAATTCAAAATGGCGGATTTAAGATGGCTGCCATACCAATTTATTTGGCGTCTATCTCAGAAAGTATAAAAGATGGAAGAGTGGTTTCTTGGCAAAAGATGGTCAGGGTATGTACCCTAAACGTATAAGAATGGGCAGACGAAATTGAGCTCTAATTCAATGGTGTTATGGTTTATTTTACTTTGACGAAAATCTTTAACGTTTGATCGACCATTCTTACATGATTGGGGCCCAGGACGAGGAGGTCTATTTAACGAAATGAAAAAAAATCAAGATGGCGGAATATTTTTTTTCATACCAAATTATATGGCGATTAGGAACTATAAAAGACGTCATTGTTTTCTTAGAAAGAGACAGAAAACGATACAATGACCGGTACGGGAGATGTGTTCGGGTGCGGGATTCGAGTGGGGATAAATTATGACATTTTGGAAAAACAAGAAAGTGGCCGACGTGATTCTTGCAACTCTTTTGTTTTTTAACCGATTTCGTTACAACTCGCAATTATTGAAGAAATTAGTAAGCGATCAATAGAAAAAGTGAAAAAAATTGGAAAAACAATATGGCGGCCGAGCTGTAGTGTTTTAAAATTTTTGATTTTTCGACCTCGAACCGCGGCGCCACAGATCCGAAACGGGGTGGTTCATGTCTAAGAGATACTGTATGTTTGGGTGTGGGATGGGAGTAGGGAAAAATTATGACATTTCGGAAAAAATCCATATTTAGGGCTCCCTGGGATTACAAAACAGGAAACTGATACCTACCAAAGTTTTAAAAAATCAGCGCCATTTTGAAATTCTTTGTTAAATGACCGATTTCGTTCAAAATCGATGTTTAGGACTCCCTGGGATCACAAAACAGGAAACTGGTACCAAAATTTTAAAATATCAGCGCCATTTTGAAATTATTTGTTAATTTACCGATTTCGTTCAAAATCGATATTTAGGGCTTCCTGGGATTACAAAAAAGGAAACTGTTACCAAAGTTTTAAAAAATCAGCGCCATTTTGAAATTCTTTGTTAATTGACCGATTTCATTCTAAATCGATATTTAGGACTCCCTGGGATCTCAAAACAGGAAACTGTTATTTAAATGTATTACAATCCCTGGGATCCCTGGGAATTCAAAACAGGAAACTTGTACCAAAATTTTAAAAAATCAGCGCCATTTTGAATTCATTTATATATTGACCGATTTCGTTCAAAATCGATATTAAGGGCTCCCTGGGATTACAAAACAGGAAACAGATACCAACGTTTTAACAAATCAGCGCCATTTTGAAATAATTCTTTGTTAATTGACCGATGTCGTTAAAAAAACGATATATTGGGCTCCCTGGGATCACAAAACAGGAAACTGATTGAGTTTTAAAAAATCAGTGCCATTTTGAAATTCTTTGTTAATATTATTGACCGATTTCGTTCAAAATCGATATTTAGGACTCCCTGGGATAAGAAAGCAGGAAACTGATACCAAAGTTTTAAAAAATCAGCGCCATTTTGAACTTCTTTGTTAATTAACTGATTTCGTTCAAAATCGATATTTAGGGCTCCCTTGCATCACAAAACAGGAAACAGATACCAACGTTTTAACAAATCAGCGCCATATTGAAATTATTCGTTAATGGACCGATTTCGTTCAAAATCGATATTTATATATTTTAACCACATCCCGTGAGCTGCTTTAGCAGCTCGCGCACAGAGCGAAACACTAGTTAATATATATATAGCTGCTCGTGCTGACTCATTGATCACCTCTCCTGTAATATTTTGTATGAACATTTTTTTTTTCACTCATCGTTTCGTATAGAAACCAAAAATTCATTAAGAGGAAAAATACGGAGAGAGCTGATGATTGAGGATTTCGAAGACGGATGAAGAGCACCGGCCAGGGTATCAAAGATAGGTGGGTGGTGCTCGACCAAATGTCACTCGAAACTTCATCCAATTGACAGTGAGCTGAAAAAAATTTCAAAATGGCGGATTTAAGATGGCCGCCATACAAATTTCAACGGTGTCTATCTCGGAAAGTATAAAAGATGGAAGGGTGGTTTCTTGGCAAAAGATGATCGGGATATGAGGGTCTACTTGATGAACAGAAAAAAAATTCAAGATGGCGGAATTTATTTTTCCATAGAAAAGGCTATTGAAGATAGGTGGGGGTGCTCGAACAAATGTCACTCGAAACTTCATCCAATTGACAGTGAGCTGAAAAAAAATTTCAAAATGGCGGATTTAAGATGGCCGCCATACAAATTTCGTCGGTGTCTATCTCGGAGAGTATAAAAGATGGAAGAGTGGTTTCTTGGCAAAAGATGATCAGAACATGAAGGTCTACTTGATGAATAGGAAAAAAATTCAAGATGGCGGAATTTATTTTCCATAGAAAATGTATGGCGAATATTGAAGAGGCTACAAGTGTAGAACTATGCAAGACTACGGTTCCTTTTCAAGATTTGTTTTTATGGAAGAAATCTCATTTTGGTTCGGAGAAAAAAATATGGAGAGAGATGATAATCGAAGGTTCGGATGATGGGTGAGGAGCACGGTCAGGGTATTAAAGAAAGGTACCTACTTAGGGGCTGCTCAAACAAAAAGGGAGGGGCGGGGGGTTGGTGGTCTTTGTTTTATGTTTTTCCTTTATGAGAATTTTCTTTTACGTCGGACGCTTGGCGTGCTGGCACTTCCACTGTGCCACTAGCATAGCAGTGTGTTGTTCAGATCAGAACACGTAGACAGTAAACCAGCTGCCCGATTATGTAAGAATTGTCGATAAAATCGTAAAAGTTCGGCGTCAAAGTAAAATAAACCATAACAGCATTGAATTAGAGCTCAATTTCGTGTTTCGAAATTGAGCTCTAATTTAATGCTGTTGTGTTGCCACATTTGGGGTAGTTTTCGAGATTTTCCCCAAAAACTCCCTCCTGTAAAATTTTCCATGACAAATTTTTTTTTCACTGATGGCTTCGTATATAAATCAGAAAATATAACTTGAAGAAAAATATGGAGACAGCTGATGATTGAGGATTTCGGAGACGGGTAAAGAGCACGGCCAAGGTATTGCAGATAGGTGGGGGATTCTCAAACAAATGTCACTCGAAACCTCATCCGGCGGTGAGTTGAAAAATTTCCAAAATGGCGGATTGAAGATGGCCGCCATACAAATTTCATCAGTGTCTGTCTCGGAGAGTATTAGAGATGGAATTGTGGTTTCTCGGCAAGAGATGATCAGGACGAGGAGGTCTATTTAGCGAAATGAAAAAATTTCAAGATGGCGGAATATTTTTTTTCATACCAAATTAAATGGCGATTAGGAACTATAAAAGACGTCATTGTTCTCCTAGAAAGAGACAAAAAACGATACAATGATGTAGGGGAGATGTGTTCGGGTGCGGGATTCGAGTTGGGAAAAATTATGACATTTCGGAAAAACGAAATGGCGGCCGACGTGATTCATGCAGCTCAATTTCGTGTTTCGAAATTGAGCTCTAATTTAATGCTGTTGTGGTTTATTTTAATTTGACGCCGAACTTTGACGATTTGATCGGCCATTCTTACATAATCGGGGGGCAGGATAGTAGGACAGCGAGTAAGTAGACAGTGGACCACGCGGTCCACTACGCGGTCCGCTGCAGCGGGCCGCGCAACCACGCGCCATACTAGTATGATTATATAAGTATTTATTTGTGTACCAAATAATACATTCAATAATAATCTATAAAAAATATCAATACATTGTATCAATAGTTCCGATTGACCGATAAATGTCAGTTAGCTGGAATTTCGGAAAAAAAATAACGATATGCGGACGGTAGGCGTTTTAATTAAAGGACAGATAAAAAATATTAGTTTTGATTATCTCACTAATTGGTTCAGTTACATTGCCTAGTGCTTATCTCGCAGATAGAGAAACAGCGAATTATATTAATTAAGATAATCTGTGGAGTCATTTAGCTTTTTTTTATGCCACTACAAGTTACCATTTGGTAAGTTTTTTTTTAATCAACAAATTAGCCCTTGACTGCGATCTCACCTGATGGTAAGTGATGATGCAGTCTAAGATGGCAGCGGGCTAACCTGTTAGGGGCATGGCAGTTACATTAAACCCATACCATATTCGGTTTCTACACGGCATCGCGCCGGAACGCTAAATCGCTTGGCGGCACGTCTTTGCCGGTAGGGTGGTTACTAGCCACGGCTGAAGCCTCCCACCAGGCGAGACCAGGGAAAATTCGGAAATTATAAATTTCCAAACCCTGCCGGGGATCGAACCCGGGACCTCCGCATGTTAAGGCAACAGCGCTCAACACTGCGCCACGGAGGTCGGTGTATTGGGATTTTTCTGACTAGAAATTCTCAGTACTTGCCCGGAGTTAGGAAGTTAGTGGTGTTTCACCCCCGTGCCTCGGAGAGCACGTTAAGCCGTCGGTCTCGGTTATTATCATACTAACATGATAATAGTCGTCAAAGCCCGCCAACCCGTATTGGAGCAGCGTGGTGGGTCTAAATTCTAATTCCCTCTGAGAACCCCTGATTCTATGAGAGTGAAGACCTGTGCCCCAGCAGTGGGAACTGGGACGTTAATGGGCTGTAGTGGTGGTTGAAAATAGAAAAATTGAACTGTGGAAACGTCTAGCAGACAGAGAGACATACAGCTTTTTACATTATTTTTATATAAGTAACTATATTTATTTCGAAAGCGCCTCAATTGTGCGGTCCAGCACAAATTACACATTTCCAAGACATTTAAAAGTAAATTAAACATGGCGCTCGTTCGAAAATCAACACAAAAACGTGCTTAAGGGTCGAAATGCAGATGAATCAATAATTGTAATAGCCTGTATTGACTGTACGTGACGACTATAATATGGTTAAATTGGTGTCCGAAATGGGCTAGATTGTTTGTGAAAGGGACTTTTGAATGATAAATTTGACGACCTCCGTGGCGCAGTGTTGAGCGCTGTTGCCTTAACGTGCGGAGGTCCCGGGTTCGATCCCCGGCAGGGTTTGGAAATTTATAATTTCTGGATTTTCCTGGTCTGGCCTGGTGGGAGGCTTCGGCCGTGGCTAATTACCACCCTACCGGTAAAGACGTGCCGCCAAGCGATTTAGCGTTCCGGTACGATGCCGTGTAGAAACCGAATAGGGGTATATGGGTTTAATATAACTGCCATGCCCCTAACAGGTTAGCCCGCTACCATCTTAGATTGCATCATCACTTACCATCAGGTGAGATCGCAGTCAAGGGCTAACTTGTAGTGGATAAAAAAAAAATATGAGTTTGGTCGAATGTGCTCCGTTTTATTGTCGTAGTGTCCGATAAAAGCTGAATAATTATTGTTAGGAAAGAGTTTTCTTATTGATTTTAAAATCGATTTGTGACAGAAAAGAGAAAACTACAATGAAATTGTAGACGATAAAACATACGATAAAAGCTAAATGATTGTAAGGAAAGAGTTTTCTCGTCATTAAAAAAGTTTCGTGAAAGAAAGAAAGAAAATTGGTATGAAAATGTAGAGGCGATACAAAAAATTGCATTTAAAACCCTCGATTGTCCCTTGATTGTCGAAACCCTTGGTTGGTTTGTCCCTCAATCACGCCGTAACGATCGACATGATTTTTGGCATGGGTATAATTGAGGAACTGGAGTGTGACATAAGCTACTTTTTATCCAGGAAAATTAAGGAGTTCCCGCAGGAATCAAAAAACTTAAACCACGCGGAAGAAGTCGCGGGCATCAGCTAATCTATACTAATTTTATAAAGAGATTAATTTTGTGAGTTTGTGAGGTTGTAGGGGGTTATCTCTGGATCTACTGAACTTTCTGATTTTGAAAATTCTGGTACCAATAGAAAGCCACATTATTTGTGAGTGTCTTAGTATATATTAACCCGAAAAATTAGGGAGTTCCCGGGGGAATTTAAAAGACTTATTTCACGCGGACGAAGTCGCGGGCATCAGCTAGTAATAAATAATTAGAAATTAACTAGTAATCTAAACGGTACACAAAAAGAACCTCGCCGTAACAATGACATTTCCGCCCGGTCTCCCGCGCAAACTTTGACAGATGCGTTCGGGAATTACGACGCCATTTTATCGGTTGTGCAAACACGGCCAAATGTCGCTTCGGCGCTCCAATCCGGTTATAGTAATTGATAATTATCATTTTTATGGGATTATTGTCGCTCTTTGGACGTACAATTAATTTCTGTTGTTGCTTATTTAATTATAGATGGATTTGCTATTTAAAAGCACATTATTAATTATTGTAGAACAAAAGTTTTTTTTATTATTCAACTTACGTACATGTTAGCTCTTGAATGCGATCTAACCTGATTGTAAGATATGATGTAGTCTAATCGACGGAGAGCTGACAACGAATTTCGGGAAGGTCCTTTTGGCAAGCTGAATTTGTGGAAAATATAACTTCGTCAATTGGCGAATCCACTCCTGCCAGTCTGGTAGAGCGTTTGCGGTTATTTCGCTACTGCGCAGCATTTGCAAACAACATTGTCAACTTGTTTTTTTTTATCTTTTAATTTTCCGTAAGTATGTATTACCAGACCTCATAAAAAATATTGTATTAAAATTTCCAAAAAATATAAATTTTGGCAATCTGTAATTTTAATCACGTAAGTATTTATTGAGTAATGATTTCAATAATACCTGCAAATCGCCAGACACATTTTGCGGTTTTAAACAATTCCCAGACGTGAAATGTGTACGACATAAGTACTAAATAACCGCAAACGATCTACCAGACTGGCAGGACTGGATTCGCCAATTGACGAAATTATATTTTTTTACAATTTCAGCTTGCCAAAAGGACCTTCCCGAAATTCGTTGCCAGCTCTTGGACCATAAGATGGTAGCGGGCTAACCTGTTAGGGGCAGTTATATTAAAAACCAACTAGGGTTAGACCAAATCGGTTTCTAGTTTCTACACGGCACCGTACCGGAACGCTAAGTAGGTACTTACTACGTTTTTGCCGGTAAGGTGGAACTTAGCCACGGCTGAAAATAAATCGGATACCATAATATCTATTGGCTTATTTGGAATTCCACGCTAGAGACAGACCCGGCTTGGCTGCAGGCTGGCGGCGTAAATCGAATCAGCCTGATTGGGATCTGCCCAGCCGAGCGTATCTTAACGTTATTGTTAAGGGAACCTTAATCAAATGCTCTATGTAGGTATCATATTATTGTAAGGTGTTCTACCTAATGTTTATCTATTGTCAGATAGTTTCTCAAATTCATTTATTTAAAACATTTTTTTTAAAATCCACTACAAGTTAGCTCTTGACTGCGATCTCACCTGATGGTAAGTGATGATGCAGTCTAGATGGCAGCGGGCTAACCTGTTAGGGGCATGGCAGTTATACGAGTATTAAACCCATACCTGTTAGGGGCATGGCAGTTATAGGTACGAGTATTAAACCCATACCCCTAGTCGGTTTCTACACGGCATCGTACCGGAACGCTATATCGCTAGGCGGTACGTCTTTGCCGGTAGGGTGGTAACTAGCCAGAAATTATAAATTCCCAAAGTGACCCTGCCGGGGAACGAACCCGGGACCTCCGCACGAAGACAACGGCGCTCAACACTGCGCCACAGAGGTCGTCAAACTTGAAATGAAATGATTATAAAAATATTTAAGTAGGTACTAGCTGATGCCCGCGACTTCGTCCGCGTGGATTGAGGTTTTTCGGTTCCCGCGGGAACTCTTTAATTTTCCGGGATAAAAAGTAGCCTATGTGCTATTCCAGACTACAATCTATCTCTGTGCCAAATTTCATCCAGATCCGTTCATCCGTTGGAGCGTGATTGAGTAACAAACATACATCCATACATCCAAACTTTCGCATTTATAATATTTATATGGATTTCATTTATTTCACGTAGAAGAACTTGTGCCACTTATGATAAGTCAAGGTTTGGGAAGCTGATTATTACAATGTTTTTGATAGGTTTAAAAAAAAAAAAACATACGCGCCGAATTGAGAACCTCCTCCTTTTTTGGAAGTCGGTTAAAAAATAACAGCGCTATTGGGCAAAAACAATCTTCCATTTCCAACCGAAAAGGACTAATAGTTAACAATAAAATTAACAATTAATTTAAAATAGGGTGCCCCTTTCGATCCCCATTCAAATGGTATCAACAAATTAACAAAGAAATAAACAAACAATCAAATAAATACACATAAATTACTTACAATTTAAACCCCCTTAAAACTAAACACAATCAATTTTCTACTTTATTTGTATTCAAAACAGGGTCGTTATTAGCTATTTGAATTAATTTTCATGATACGAAAATAATTCAACAGATTTTATACCTTATTATAGTAGAAATAGAGGTGGTTATAATCTATAGTTTTGTTAAGTGACATAAGTATTGGTTGTCATATGTTTATGGCCGTAGGGGTGGTTTCGCTAATTTTACGGTCGAATAGATTAAATTAGGGGTAGGTACGGATTATAATTTTTTCCTTCAGTTAGCAGTAATCGAAATAACTTTTATAGCGCAGTTTTGTCTTGCTTATCCATATCCATACTAATATTATAAATGCGAAAGGCTGTCTGTCTGTCTATCTGTCCGTATGTCTGTCTGTCTGCTACGCTTTCACGGCTCATCCGTTTAACCGATTTTGATGAAATTTGGTACAGCTACAGGGGTAGGTTGTATCCCGGCCCCGGGGAAGGACATATGAAATGAAATGAAATGAAATGATGTATTTCATGTAGGACAACTTGTGCCACTTATGATAAGTCGTAAGAATCTACCACCGGTTCGGAAAGCGTATTCTACTGAGAAGATTGTAAAGAGTCAATTTTAGGGAAAAAATTTAAAAAATATATATTTTTGGACTCTATTCCTAATTATCTTTAAAATGATATACCGCAACCCTATGTAACGCTATAAAAAAATATTTTACTTCGCATTCGCTTCTATGAGAGCCCCCCTGAAATAAAGATTTTTATAACTTTTTAAGCCATATTCGGCGGGAGGCCATCGGTTTAGGTACACATTATATTTAAATTTGAAGTAATTACGTTCAGTAATTCAGAAGTTATAAGGCTCTGACAGACGGACGGACGGACGGACGGACGGACAAGTGCCAATTCACTCAAGTAGACTCAGAGACCTTCGCTTCGCTCGGTCAATTACTAGCTGATGCCCGCGAGTTCGTCCGCGTGGTTTAAGTTTTTTGTTTCCTGCGGAAACTCCTTAATTTTCCGGGATAAAAAGTAGCCTATGTCACTCTCCAGGTCCTCAATACCCATGCCAAAAATCACGTCAATCCGTTGCTCCGTTGCGGCGTGATTGAAGGACAAACCAACAAACCAATAAACCAACAAACAAACACACTTTCGCATTTATAATACCTATAAGTATGATTCATATAGTTTATAATATTAGTATAGAAGTATAGGCATAGATATAGTATGTATGTATGTGCGGACCGCGGCCCACTAGCAATATATCACGGTAGCGGTCGGCCGGCGCTGTATAAATAGATTCTTTGCTCGAAATCCACTGAAAATCCACCCTTTTTCCGACTACATGCCACTGTAGTGGCGAAGTGATGCGCTTTTGATTTATTTTTTATTTGTTATCGATGATATTTTCTTATTTGAAATAAAATAAAGTTCATTTCGTAATTGTGTCACAAACAAACACTTGTAATACCACCACTACAGGCCATTGACATCCCACTGCTGGGCACAGGCCTCTCTCTCTCTCTCATAGGAGAGAGGGAATTAGAGCTTAGACCCACCACGCCGCTCTAATGGGGGTTGGCGGGCTTTAACGACTATTATCATGTTAGTGAAAATAACAACAATAATTTAAGTGCTCTCTGAGGCACTAGTAATACAAATGTATCTAATCTTTACTAACATTATAAATGCGCTAGTTTGGATGGATGGATGTTTGTTACTGAATCACGCCAGAACGGCTGAACGGATCTGGATGATATTTTTTTTATTGCGTGATAGACTTGCGCTTTACGACAATCATGCTTAGTGCAAAGCAATGATAAGGTCTAGGTTGGAACGCGCTTGCCTAGAAGATTTTTTATTGAGAACAGAGATAGATTATAGTCTGAATTAGCACAAATTTAGAATTAGAGGAAGGACAAAACTTTTATCATGAACAAATAAGTGATAGTAACCATTCAAAATAAGACGAAACTGTCATAAAGTAGTTACATCTACAGCGACATATCATCTGTAATTTTTAATCCCGCGTAAATCCTTGGGTTATCCGGATTCCGGAATACAAAGTAGACTATGCCTATTGCTATTTAGGTACTATGCAAAAAATCACATCGATCCATTTCTTCGTTGCATGATTTGAGGACAAACCAGCAAATAAGCACATTTATTATATAGTGGAATATTTCGGTATAATTTATATTTACTCTTTAATTTAGTAATAAATCAGAGCGTGTGGTAGAAAAGGTAAAAGCAAAAAATTCTAGTGATTCAAGAACCACAGCTAATCTATCGATAGAAGCTCCACATAAACGGAATAATCGACATCAAATCTATCGCCACTCGCCCACCCTACGCGTGGATCTAATTTGTCAAGGACCGGCCCTTTGTTTGTGCGAACAAATTGCTGCTCATAATTGGCTTAGGGCTCTTTAGGGAGTACGGCCGCAGTGCTAGCGGGGCGTTCAATTTAATTATTTATAAATGTAATTTTTTTTCATACGTCCCAATAGAATATAATTATAGTAATGAACAAAAAATTGCTGAGACGGACTGTTTGTGTGACATTTAGTGGCCTTGTGTGATAAAAAGTTTTCTCACGGCGCAGTGATGAACGCAATGTTTATAGGTTCATCATCATCCTCAACCGATAGACGTCCACTGCTGGACATAGGCCTCTTGCAAGGATTTCCAAACGCCGCGGTCTTGCGCTGCCTGGATCCAGCGGCTCCCTGCGACTCTCCTGATGTCGTCCGTCCAGCGAGTAGGGTCCAGTGCGTGGTCGCCACTCCAGCACTTTGGGACCCCAACGTCTATCGGTTCTTCTAACTATGTGCCCCGCTATAGTTTACAGGTTACAGAATTATAAGTGTTACAGGTTGAATTGATAACAGAATCAAATCTGTAACCGTTTTCAATGTGTTTTTAAATCTGTTAACCCAAAACACTTAAATATTTCTGTAACAGAAATGAAAGTGTGTAACACTGTTTTAAAGTGTAACCGGAATAGCGACGTTGCCAAATTTACTGTTGACGTGTATTTAAATTTGAACCTAAGATGAAAGCACCGATGGTTGCAATTGTTTTAAGAAAAACATATTATGTTGTGTGAGTGGGTGTAAAGTCCAATGAAGTGAGAAGACCGCGTTGTTACACCGTGCAATTTGTTAGCGCAAGTACCTATTAGGGTTACAGATAAAAACACTTATTAACAGAAATAAACGGTTACAGATTCATTGAGTTTGGTTTTCGTTCTATAACAGTTTCAAAAAAACAGTGTTTAAAACACTTATTTCGGTTACTGTTTCAATCCTTAAATGACAATTTATAATAATTATTATGATAATTTATAGCCTATACACCTCTCATCTGTCAAAATTATCATCCTAAATTAGACAAAGTTTAAAATCATAATTTATAACCTATAATACACCTCTCATCTGTCAAAATTATCATTCTAAATTAGACAAAGTTTAAAATCGCTTACAGACGCGCCCCAGTCGGCTTACAAAACGTCGCTTCGCTAATTTTTAAATCAGGTTCCGTCGCGCGCTCGAATGTGCCTACTAATTATTTTACTAAGTTGCTAATTTACTTATTTCTTACAGTTTATGGGGCCCTAAAGAGAAGCCGACTCAAACGCATTAGAAATAATTTATACAGTATTTATCCTACCAATATTATAATGAAATGTTTTATTCATGAGGACAACGTCTATATACTTCGTCAGTCATGATAAGTCTGTACCACTCTACTAACAGTCAGGAAAGCAGATTATACTGAAAAAAGCCAGCAAGAAACTCAGCGGGTGCTCCTTTTTAAAAATCAAAAATGTTACAATATGTCAGATAAAAACATTTATACAATACATACATACAAATGTCTTTTCGCTATAGGCTTTTCATAATTTTTCATTTAATTAACGAATGAGTCATATTTTATATTAAACTAGCTGATGCCTGCGACTTCGTCCGCGTGGATGGAGTTTTTTGGTTTCCGTGGTTACTCTTTAATTTTCCGGCATAAAAGGTAGTGTGTTATTCCAGGCTATAATCTATTTGCCAAATTTCATCTAGATCCGTTCAGCCGTTCTTTTTTAATTTATGCACTTTTGCATTTTTAATATTAGTATATAAATACATAAAAATTTTGTCCGTATAGTTTCTTTTCACTGTAAGCATTGTCATAATTTTTTCATTTAAACAAATGAGGCATACTTTAATATCACATTTAAAAAATTAAAACTTATTAATAAAAAAATCACCAAATTGCCCTTAAACGCATCAATCCACGCTAGATTTGCACCCATTTGCACCCTAAATGTTTGCACCCTTCAATAAACCGGGCCATATAACAGGTGCCGTCGCGTGCCATACGGGATGGTAATAACCGTTTAACCCCAAGTGGTTACGAGTTACGACTGTCCCATACATTTCAATGCTATGGGTCATCCTTGACTGGCACTTCATTTTTTTAATTCTACTACAAGTTAGCTCTGGGCCTTAGCCCTTTTTGAAGTGAAAACTTTAGCCGCGTTGAGCACTTTTTGGTAGGGGGTAAACTTGTGGATTCGCGTCACCGACATGCTCGCGTTGTTACGAAGACAAAAGGTCTTAAATATAAATATACTGTGTAATTAAACTTTAATATATTAGTTTTAATGTTCATATTTTTAATTATTTTTTAATTATTTTTTTAAATTTATATATAAAAAAAATTAAAAAAAAAATCTTTTAAATATTCGTTTTCACTTCTATCGGCAATTCTGCCAATTTTTTTTGGTTTTGAGTGGTTTTAGTGATTACAGTTATTTTTAATAGAATGCGAACTTTTGCATTTACAGCATTCTTCATAATCAATACAGCATTCCGGTATGTTCCGTGACCAAAAAGTGCTCAACGCGGCTAAAGAAGTTTTCACTTCAAAAAACCACGTGTGACGTGTCACGGGTCGGCATCATCTAGTAATGCTATAATATAACTAGTTGTTAATAAGGGGTGTAATAATAAACACGAATTAGCGTGAAAGTTTGAGCAATCATCGAAAAAGGGGCAGATGTCACCCCGCGATATGAATGTATTTATTTATCGACATCGCTTAACTTGGTGTCGGCACTTTAACAACACTAGAGGCGAGGCTAAGTTGATATGGAATGCACTTGTTAAGGAAATTAGATTTTTTTAATCAATAATTGTTGCTATTAAATGTAATGGTATAATTTTTTAAATTGACGTAGATATAAAAAAAGTATTATATTTGTATTATCCATACTAATATTATAAATGCGAAAGTGTGTGTCTGTCTGTATGTCTGTCCGTCCGTCCGTCTGTCTGTCTGTCTGCTACGCTTTCACGGCCCATCTGTTCAACCGATTTTGATGAAATTTGGTATAGGGATAAGTTATATCCCGGGGAAGGACATAGGCTACTTTTTATCCCGAAAAATTAAAAAGTTCCCCCAGGAATAAAAAAAAACTCAAACCACGCGGATGAAGTCGCGGGCATCAGCTAGTTAGTTAATATAATCTATCTCTATACCCATCAAAATCGGTTAAAAAGATGCCCCGTGATTCGTTAAAGCGCAGCAGACACGCAAGCAGACAGACAGACTATTATTCATGATATTAGTACATGGCAGTATGGATTCGCGTATTTCGTTAGTGGGATTAAAATCTGCGCTCTCTGTTTCTCTCCATCTATACTATAGTATAGAGGGAGATCTTTTTCTTCTCGAAATTTCTCACAATCATACTTCATACTAATATTATAAATGCGAAAGTGTGTTTGTTTGTTGGTTTGTTGGTTTATTGGTTTGTTGGTTTGTTGGGTTGCCCTTCAATCACTCCGCAACGGAGCAACGGATCGACATGATTTTTGGCATGGGTATAGTTCAGGACCTGGAGAGTGACATAGGCTACTTTTTATCTCAGAAAATTAAGGAGTTCCCGAGGGAATCAAAAAAACTTAAACCACGCGGACGAAGTTGCGGGCATCAGCTAGTTATAAAATCAAATAAATATTATAAATGCGAAAGTTTGGATGGATGGATGTATGGATGTATGTTTGTTACTCAATCACGCTCCAACGGATGAACGGATCTGGATGAAATTTGACACAGAGATAGATTATAGTCTGGAATAGCACATAGGCTACTTTTTATCCCGGAAAATTAAAGAGTTCCCGCGGGAACCGAAAAACCTCAATCCACGCGGACGAAGTCGAGGGCATCAGCTAGTAAGTAATAAACACAAAAATATTATTTCATGACTAAATATGCGACACTCTTGGGAAGATCGTTTCACAACACAAAAATACCCAGCAGAAAAATACCAATTTGTTTATCAGTACGATGTTTATTGACTATTGAGTTTGACAGATCATATTAGCGAGATAACGACAGACAGACAGATTTATCATTTGTGTCGTAGTAAAGAGATTTAACCATAGGATAGAGCAGCTACTAGTTTTAATTTACTGAGGTTCCGGTTGAATTTTCTTAGTAGAATTTTCTGCACATATACGAGTACCTATATTTAATTATTACGCTTTCTTAGTCCATACTTCCATACTAATATTATAAATGCGAAAGTGTGTCTGTCTGTCTGCTATGCTTTAACGGCCCATCTTTTCAACCAATTTCATGAAATTTAGTAGGTATAGAGATTGGTTGTATCCCGGGGAAGGACATAGGCATTTTATATCCCGGAAAATTGGCCATTTCCCGTGGGAACCAAAAAACTTAATCAACGCGGACGAAGTCCTGGGCATCATCTAGTTTACCATGTTTAAAATCACCAATCCAAATATTCATAGGAAAAGGAACGGACTAACTTACAGGTTGAATAGCTGGATGTAAATAAAAATTTGGATTTTGCACGCTTGTTTTATTTTTTACAAGGTTAACAAAACAGCAGAGCGTAGCTGGGGCCGATTTTAATTAGTAGTTAAATAAAACTTTAGAATCAAACCCAAATGTTTTTATTCAAATAAATTTTTGCAATTAGTGCTTTTGAATCTATACGGAGCCATTTAGCCATTAATAACGCGGCCCCGAGTAGGTAAACGTAGCAATCAGCGATTTGTCCTCTCTGTCCACAGTTCGAATATCTCTGCTCTGTACCGATTTCGAAATCCATTTTCATCTTATCTGAAATATTTCCCCGACGGGAAAAACAGTTTACTCATAATCATTCGAGATAATTCGTCAGTTTATGACAGGTACAAGTTAGGTATGATTTAATTTAGTTATGACGTTTATCTTTAACTGCCTCGTTGGTCTAGTGGTAGACGAGGTCCCGGGTTCGAGTCTCGGGTCGGGCCATAATATTAAGTATTGGGGTTTTCTGAATATAAATTTACAGTACTAGCACAGAATAGGTAATAGTTGTAAGTAATAGCCCGGAGTTGGGAAGTTGGCGGTGTTTCACCCCCGTGCCTTGGAGAGGTCCCAAGGCATAGGGTTGAAACATGTCACACATAATGACTTAATTTTTTTTAATTGAAAAAGTTTTATTTTAATCATGTAATTATCAGAATCAGATAATTAAAATATTTACAAAAATTTAAAGATTTCGCAGTCCCCGCGCAAGGTTAATTGGAGCATTGAAAATAAATACAAAAATTTACGAAAACAAAATTCTGATATAAAAATATCTTCATCAATTCAAAAATTTATTAACCGATTTTCAAAATTCCAACTAGAATGCAAGATCATTGATCATTATATAAATTTTTGGAAGTTTCTTCTCGACTGCATTCGCATCTTTTAACACCATTACCATGACGATCGGTCAATAATCATGGACTTATAAATATAAAATTCTTATAAATATAAAGATAAATTCCTCAACTCTTGGTTTTATATATTATGGTTATTTTTCTATTCCCATCTCGATCCTTCCAAAATCCTCGGAGCTATGGCCAAAAATACGTCTCAGGCGATTTGATTTGATTTCGAGATAGGTATACGATTTTAGGATATGGAGTTTATCTCATGTATTTAACACATCACAGAGAAGTATTTTTAAACCGTATAATAAATAAAATTTCATTATCATTTACAAACCTAAATCATTTTATTTTCTTATTTTCGAACAATAAATTTCATTTTATAACCTCAAATTAGATAAAGCTATCTGATCTCCAGATCTCTAGATTATAGATTGAGGCTATAACATGATCGATTATGTTTCTATTTGCGACGAATTGACAGATTTACTTACTTGTTTTTTATCTTATTATTCTGGAGATAAATCGGTACATCGGGCTTTTTTTTATCTTTATTGTACTCATTTAACCACTGGGAAATTCCAGATATATAAGGCGTAGCTGTTAATAGTAAATAGGCGATAAAAGTTGGTGTCGGTACATTTCCTTTGATTTATTACTTACTATAATATGTTGCCCGCGACTTACACCGTCCACGGCTTGGTTATAGGTTTTTGTCAAAATTCAAAAATTCAAAATTCAAAATTCAAATGTTTTTTATTCAAATAAGCTTTTACAAGCGCTTTTGAATCGTTATAATATGAATCTACCGCTGGTTCGGAATGCCATTCCTACCGAGAAGAGCCAGCAAGAAACTCGGTGGTTGCTCTTTTCCATCAAAACTTACAATCATCATAATGATACAAGTAACTGCAGTCCCACGCATAGCTGGAGCGAATCAAATCCACGCTTTTCTTTTATCATTTACGTAATCTTCGATTGTATAGTATGCTTTTTTTACGAGCATACAATATTCAATACACGCCAAGACTGGCAGACAGAGGCAGCCCCATTTCCGACGGTGGCACCCGTTCACGAGCATGACGCATGATCCAGCCATTGCTTCGCTCAACCATATTTGAGGGAACATACCATGTCATTCTTTTTAGTACAGTTATAGGTTGCAGCCTGGGGAAGCACATAGGATAATACTTTTGGTTTCCATAAATTCCCATAAAGTAATAATTGAAAGCTTCCTGAAAAACTGGAAAATTTGAGAAAAATTGAAACTGCTCTTTCATTCTATGGGCTTTTTGTATGAACTCAATATATTGAAATTTGGACAGAACAACGTCTGCCAGGTCAGCTAGTCATACTAATATTATAAATGCGAATGTGTGTTTGCTTGTTGGTTTGTCCTTCAATCACGCCGCAACGGAGCAACGGATCAACGTGATTTTTGGCATGGGTATAGTTGAGGACCTGGAGAGTGACATAGGCTACTTTTCATTCCGGAAAATTAGGGAGTTCCCGAAGGAATCAAAAAAAACTTAAACCACGCGGACGGAGTCGCGGGCATCAGCTAGCAAATAATACTTTTAAAAGTCCATCTCCATACTTGTCATATAAGCGTTTAGTTTTCACAAATTGGCTTGTTAGTAAAAGTTATTTATTTATTGGGGGGTTGTTTATTATAAATACACCACTGGGGTGGGTTTAGCCGGGGTGGGTGAACGAGGGGCGATCGACGGCACATGTCCATATTGCTTCAATTACTTAATGACAGGTTTTTCACTTGTTGTATGATAATGTACCATTACCGTTTTTATGGTTTCGGGTGAGATCTTTTGGGGTAATTTGGAAAGTGTATTTTTAGGGTTCCGTACCCAAAGGGTAAAAACGGGACCCTATTACTAAGACTCCGCTGTCTGTCTGTCTGTCTGTCTGTCTGTCTGTCTGTCTGTCTGTCTGTCTGTCTGTCTGTCTGTCTGTCTGTCTGTCTCCAGGCTGTATCTCATAAACCGTGATACCTAGAAAGCTGAAATTTTCACAAATGATGTATTTCCGTTGCCGCTATAACAACAAATACTAAAAATTAAAAAAATATATATATTAAGGGGGGTCCCCATACAATAAACGTGTTTTTTTCGTATTTTTTTGCTCAATATTAAAAACGGTAACAGGTAGACGGTTCAAATTTTCACAGAATATTAACTTGTATATTACCTTTCAAAATAAATAATTAAATATCAATAAAGTAAATATTAAAGGGGGGCTCCCATACAAAAAACGTAATTTTTATTTTTAATACGTCATAAATCGTAAAACTTACTACAGGTTTGTACGGAACCCTCGGTACGCGAGTCCGACTCGCACTTGGCCGGTTTTTTTTATTGATCAGTTATTTTTATTTTTTTAATATGTAATTAAATTACTTAAGCAGTTTAATTTTTATATCCATTCTAACATTTGCGTGTTCAGGGTCTGTAGGTATGTCTGTCTATCTGCTACTTTTTCACGGTTCACTGATTTTGATGATAGGTTGCATAATGCATAGGGAGGGACAACGTCACGGGCGTCAGCTAGTGTATTTATTAAATACTAGACTAATTGATGTCCGCGACTCTACGGGGATTTAGGTTTTTAATTTTCCCGCGGAAACTCTATAATTTTCCAACAGAAGTAACTTGTGTTCTTTTCTGGGATGCATCAAATTTCGTCAAAATAGGTTGAACAAAATAGGCTGTAGAAACGTAGCAGCCAGACAGACACACACGATTGTAGTTTTTGGACAATTGGACTAGTACAGACCAGTGAAATCTTCTTGATCCCTTTCCCCCAGAACTCGGGCAGTCCATATTATCGTGCGGACGGCAAACAAGGGCGCGTTGACAGAAGGAGCCACGCAAATACTGATACTTTGACAATGCGTTAGGTTAAACTTACTATAAACCCATAGTATGTTCCTTAAGAAATTCTACTTTAGCTTCTACGTAATTATATGTTGTATGTATCACCTCTATGCTAAGTATGAAGGAACTTGAAATTTAATTTGCTATAATCCGCAACAATAGGCAAATATATGTGGTACAGTGTATCTTGCACTTGCAGCTTGCAATATTCACCACACCACATAAATCTTCCAAATTTTTCTCAACGTACGTTTCACTCCGACACCGGAGCATCTTCATCTATGCTAAGTAATTATATGTTGCATGTACCCACAGAACACAAAAATAAGGAGAAATGTTATGAAACGCCGTTTGCACGGGTACCAATGTCGCCAGTTACTCACACAACTTAAATACACTACATTCACAGCATAATCTCAACAGTACACGCACACATGAATTGCGAGCCTTTGATAGGTTACAAACACTATCAACAAAAGCGTATGCATTTACTCGCGTCAAGGTACATTTCGTGTAGTGATGTACCGGTCTATTAATTAGTATAGATTATCGATATCACTCAATGTGCCGAGTGGTAATGACATGTGCGTAACAAACCAAACCAGGGACTATACCAGACCATTATAGTATGCTAAAACTGTAATCACAATCAAGAAACTAAAATTAAGAAAAATGTAACTGACATACAAAATGATTATCGATTATCGAATTTGATAAAAAAAGTTGTATCAACCTGTAAATACCCAGGATGCATACTTTAGGTACCAAGTTGAATTGAGGTCAAAGAACCTTGATATAACACTGTATTTTCTACAGTAGTAGTCAAAAAGTTTCGAAGCAGCTGATATTTCAAAAATGATTTTCTCGGCAACTATGCAATGGAATTCAATAATTTTTTGTATATCATCATTGTATTATATCACTAATATGTGGTTAAATTTATTACGCCTATGTCATTACCACCTTGTACATCGTTCGATATTTATCTATTTTGGTAAGTATTAATTAAAGCTATAGCTAGCAAAACTAACGACAAACAAATAATAAAACAAAAAAAATGTTTCAAAAGCTTTTATTAATTTCAAAAATTAATAACATCATTGACCAGTAAAATGCAAGTACTTGTTAAGGACTTGTTTTTTCAACAGTTTCGGTGCTGCATTTTTTGTGAGATAATGCAGTCGGATATCCACATACTTCTCCATCACTGCCTTAATAAGTATTTTTGATATTTCCATCTTTGGGGAAACTGAAATCAAATTACAATTAAAGTAAGTAATCATAATCACAATTAAACGTACAAACAAATAAATATACAAATTATCCTTCAGATAATATGCTACTGATTGTAAGTTGTTTATTTTACAAACACTATTTCATCTGCATACATCGATACGAGCTACCACACATTTATATTAGTCCTTTCATTAAAAGAGGACATAAATTGTTTTAAAATCAAACGATTCTAATAAAAATAAATAAAATCATACAAAATATCGATTCTAGAGTCTGCAACACGCCACAACACTACTGTCACTTTGACAGTTCGCGGAATGTACTAGCGGGTGGCGAAACAATGGCGGTGTGGCGGCGAATAATTTCTTGTGATGAACAATAAATAATTGTTATTTGAATGTAATAGTTATGTAAATTACACTTACCTGTGATGGGTGATCCCGCTATTTTTGAAATTAACTTTATCGCTTCGATTTTTGCACGTAATTAGAGCACAAGTCGGCATTTTGTTCACGATTTACGGTGACGTGACAACGTGTGAACAGTGGAGTGATTTGCGTTGCGACTGACACCTTCCTGCGCTATTGCGCAGGAACTGGCGACGCGTGCCACGCCCCCATAACATATCTCTTACTTCTAATATCTGTGCATGTACCATATTCTGGCCTCTGGGAAAATAAATAAATCACAGATGTCGCAGTCCCTGCAAGAATCTACTCATTGAAAATGAGTACAAAAATTTACGAAACACTATTTCTGAAATAAAAATCTCTTCTTCAAAATTTTTCAAAAATTTAGTAACCGATTCTCAAAATTCCAACACGAATGCACTTCTAGCCTGTATCCGATTAATTCTAGCTTGTATACATTACCATGACGATCGGTCAATAATCATAGAACTTACCTACATCACTTTTTATATACGGAAATACCCATTTTTCTACAATTCGAAATCTAAAGTCAAGGGCTAACTTGTATATTAAAAAAAAAAAAAAAAAAAAAAAAGGGACCGCCTAAAATAGGTCAATTATTAACCGATTTTTAAAATTTTTTCACCATTTTGTAGCTAAACTAATAAATACCCTACGACCTTTTTTTAATTTTTTCTTAAGTCGGGTTTTTTTAGAAATATTTACAATTTAGTAAACCCCCAGAAAACCGGACTATTTTTTCATTTTTCGAAATTCCAAAAAAAGTTACCAGCCTGTTTTTCAAAATTCAAACGCTCACACGTGTCTCGATAAATTCCTCAACTCTTGGTACTAATATTCCCATTTCGATCCTCCCAAAATCCTCGGAGCTATGGCCAAAAATACGTCTCAAGCGATTTGCATCTGATAACCATTTTCAATGATAAAAGATTATGATTATCACCAGCCTGCAACGAAGTCAGTTGGGTATTCTAATTATTTGGACTAACTGTGCACTCTCCTCCTCCCCTGCAATCCCGCACGACTCTAATGACTAATCTTCCCTTGCTTCCAAAACTCGGGCAGTCCACATTATCGTGACATGTGCGGACGGCAAACAAGGGCGCATTGACCGGGGGCGCCACGCAAATACTGACTGCACTTTGACAATGCGCTAGTTAAACTTACTAAACCCATACATGTTTCATACAATTTTGTCCTTAAGAAATTCTACTAAAGCTTCTACCAGCCTACAACGAAGTCAGTTGGATATTCTAATTATTTGGGCTAATTGTGCACTCAATCTTAAGACCCTTGCTCTCAAAACTCGGGTAATCCATATGATCGTGGCATGTACTTATGGACGGCAAACAAGGGCGCATTGACCGGGGTGCCACGCAAATACTGACACTTTGAGAATGCGCTGCGCTGACGACCTCACTGGCGTAGTAGTCGAGGTTCCGGGTTTAATTCCCAGCGGGGTCAATTGGGTATTTGGCGACTAGTCAAAACAAACAACTTTTCAAACGTCTAACGCGCGTTTACCTACTGTGAGGTTTTGTATGAAATACTGAATTGTGACGGCATCAATGTTTTTTTTTAAATGGTTAATACAACTTAACAGGGAAAGTGGATATTACGACTTTTGGGAGATCTTTTAGTTATTTTATATAAATAAAAATGAATGTTGCTAAGCGCAAAAACCGAAAGCGGCTCGAAACCAGGGAGTTAGGAAATTTTGATGATTTCATGTAGTACGGTACACCTACAGCATCCTCAATCCTGAGGATTTGGAGTCAGAATTTTTTATGGAACTACCTCGTGAGCTTCCTCTAACCACTGAAAAAAAAATTGCATAGATATCGGTTTTAGAAACCACGGAGATACACACATTAAAAAAAAAAAAAATAAAAAAAAAACACGCCGAATTGAGAACCTCCTCCATTTTTGGAAGTCGGTTAAAAATCAGACATGTAAAAATAAGTAAAATTCATATTTTATTTTTTGTGGAGCTTTAAAGCTTCTCACAAAAGTTTTGGCCCATGGAAAGTGTCTGACACTTAGGATAGGTACTATTTTAGAATAATATTCTACAAAACATATATAAAAATCAGCCATGTAAATTTAAGTTACGTAACACTTATTTTTAGTTACCTTTATTACCTGGTACCTGCCCAGGTGTCACAAGGAGACCTCCACAAGCCCGCAGGTATTCAAAGAACATGAGACGCTACTGAGAACGTAAGGTTTTATCTATGTGAAAATAAGTTATGTCAGATCGCTCTGGGATCTTGGACTAAAAGATAGGTACGAGTACCTACAAAGTACACCTTCTGAACGTCATGTTTCTAGGTTCAAAGAATAAGACTTGATGGTGATAATTAACTACGGTATCTTCAGGCGCCAGCGGAGGGCTAATTGCTCATACAAACGTAATACCAAAATAATTAGTAATTCGAGCATATTTCCTCCATATTATGCGATTATTAAGATTGAACTTGTATTTATCTAGGTCCCTGGATAATTATTTTTCCAAAATACTTTCCCAAAATTAAATGTAAGCACATTGCGTTTTGCATGTTTTTGCGACATAAACGACATGTTTTCTCCTTATTTGTTTCATATTAAAACCAACGATATCTCACGTACTAATTGATTAGGAACATAGCCTATATTGTCAAGTTACAGAATAACAACACGAAGTTAAAAACACAACAATTTTTCATTCATCATTTTTGGTATTCACGGAACAAGACTAAATGTATAACAAATTCTGTACGCTCATATTGCTATCGCGCTTGCACGCGATCATGTGTCTTCAGCCAAATAGGGATAGCAATATACCGGCAAATTTATATTTGCGGTTCGAGTAGAAGTTGCGAGCGGCGGTCGCCGGTCCCTTAAGACTAAAGCTACGAGCTACATCTTCACAGTCAAGTACTAATTTGTAGTGGAATTAAAAAAAACGGTGAAAATGAGAAGTGGCACTTACCGCCAAGCTCAGGTATCCGATGGTAGAACATCCCGGACCTTGCGAGCCACTCTAACTGCATCTGATGTAACACGCGGTCCCCGGGGTGGTGGAACGCAGACGCCTGGGGTAGCGGCAAGCCCGGGGGTGGGTAGTTGAAGAGGGATGATTGTGCTACCATCGGCGGTTGCAGCAAGCCTGGCTTGGGGATGATTCCTGGGGGCAAAAGATGACTAATGAGAGAACAACATTGGCTAATCCAAAAATGTTTTAATCAAATAAATATTATAAATGCGAAAGTTTGGATGGATGTATGGATGTATGGATGTTTGTATGTATGGATGTATGGATGTTTGTTACTCAATCACGCTCCAACGGCTCAACGGATCTGGATGAAATTTGGCACAGAGATAGATTATAGTCTGGAATAGCACATAGGCTACTTTTTATCCCGGAAAATTAAAGAGTTCCTGCGGGAACCGAAAAACTTCAGTCCACGCGGATGAAGTCGCGGGCATCAGCTAGTCCGGAATAAAAATAACCTATAGCTCGCGCACGAGTTGAATGCAGAGCAAATGTGTGGTGACACATACATTTACTCTGCATTCAACTCGCGCGCGAACTGTATGTATATAATTATGTAATATATTGTTTAAAAAAAAAGAGCAACTGCTAAGTTTGTTGCCGGCTCTTCTCAGCAGAATCTGCTTTGCGAACCGGTGGTAGAGTCAAAACATGACGTAACATAAGAGACGCCTGTATGTCCTACATGTTTTAAATAAATAAATTGAAATTGAAATTAAATATTGTGTTATTCCAGACTATATCATATAATCTATCTCTGTGCCAAATTTCATCCAGATCTGTTCAGCCGTTCTAGCGTGATCGAGTAACAAACATCCAAACATCCATCCATCCATACATCCATTCAAACTTTCGCATTTATAATGATGATGACCGCAACTTCGTGACACAGTAAATAAATAAATAAAATCTTTTTTGGGATTTCAAATAACACAGAAAACAAACAAAATTACAAGATACAAAAGTTATCTAGACAGGAACTCATTAGTTTTCCAGGATAAAAAGTAGCATGTGCTGTTCCCCAGGATACAACCTAGCTCTATACCGAATTTCATCAAAATCGGTTGAAAATATGGGCCGTTAAAGCGTAACAGACAAACACACTTTCGCATTTATAAAAGTAAAAAGTATGGATAAAATAATTAAAATAAATTAAATTAATAAGGTTATGAATTTGCTTACCTGGTCTATAGCTATCGTACTCTTCACTCCCACCTTCAACTCCTGGCGAAATCGGTGGACTGTAGCACTCAGACCGGTTCCCATCATCAGACCCTGGAGACGCACTCCTTGGCGAGCTCCTCCCAGACCTTGGGCTGTCAAAACCGGTGCTTCCAGGTCGATTTTGACACTTGTCAATGGTATTCTGCTCTATTTGAGTGTCATAATTTTCGTTCTGATACCTAGTTATGTAGTTTTTATTCTGGATTAAGGCTAGGTATTTCTGCTGTGCCATTTTCTCTTGAATTGTCTGGTCAGGCTCAATATGCTTTGAAAGTAATGCGTCTATACAAAAAGATTTCCTCTGTTGGCTCAGAACCGTTTTTTCTTCGTCTAGCTGTTTGTAGAACTTCATGTTTTTTGGGCTGTTGGATCTGGAAGGTTCCAGGTTTGAGTCCTGGTCTATTTCTAATGGTTTGTCATCGTTCGACGAGCGACGGTACATCGCTTGGGTGAGGAGTGTTGACATTGTCTGGTTTTCCGCGTTTTACATTGTCTACCTGTGGAAATGAACTGATGTTAGTTCTTAATTCAATGAATCAATTTTAATTCTTCAAACTAGGTTAATATGATGGTGATAATCAGTTACGGTATCTTAAAACTGAAGCTATGAGGGTTCCAAACGCGCCATTTAAACAATTAAACGCTTAGCTCTTCTCTTCTGAGAAGAGCTGGTAAAAATCTAAACAGATACTTTTCTTTTTAATTTTTTATCATGTTTGGTGCAGTTTTGAGCGCCGTAGGAGGTCCCGGGTATGATCCCCGGGAGGGTCAATTTGGAAATTTATTATTTCTGCATTTTCTCTGGCTTGCCTTGAGGAGGCTTCAGCTGTGGCTAGTTACCACCCTACCGGCATCCGATAACCGACAATTTTTTTTTTAAATTCTCTCGTTATTTGCACTCTCAGTTTTCACTAGTAATCTCTACCTATAAATTATTAATGTTACCATTATAATTCATACATTTGTTTTTAAGTAATAAAATATATCTACATCGGCCATGTTGATTTTAGATTTGGTTAACCGGCAGTCGTAATTCCTTCCTCCATGGTTAACGGCTTCACACGCGTTGATGTCTTTCATACTTGACATGACCTTTCCGTTTTGAAATTACGACAACGATGATGTAATGTTTCAGTATTATTAATTTGTGGTTATTGCATAAGACTAGTAATCCCCGCGGGTTTTGTAGGGCTTAGGCTGCCTGTACACTGAAGCGGAGCGAAGCGGAGATGTGTTGGACGGACCAATCGGATTGTTGATCGATGACGCGATAATGTTATCGAGTCACCTGCCAGGAATCAGAGGCCCAATTGTCTAAGCAAATCGTTATCATTTGACAGCTTGAAACGTATTACTCGAACTGTTTAAGGAGTTCATATTATATGCTTTATAACGTGCAGGCATCTATGAACTCCTTAAACAGGTCGAATTATACATTTGACAAACGATTACGAAATTACGTAACGTAGTTACGTAAGTACGTAGAACTGTTCGATCTGGTTCCTCCGTCACCTTTTTATTATCGAACCGCTAGGCATCGATAAGGTCTGCACCCTTACGCAGTCGAAATTCCGCGGGCTCGTACGAAGCGATTTGCTTCCTCGTTTCTAATTCGAACCGCTAGGATATGGAATGCCCTTCCGGCTTCCGTTTTCCCCTCCTCTTTTAATATA
This sequence comes from Erebia ligea, assembly GCA_917051295.2. Classification (NCBI taxonomy): domain Eukaryota; kingdom Metazoa; phylum Arthropoda; class Insecta; order Lepidoptera; family Nymphalidae; genus Erebia; species Erebia ligea. The sequence goes on from OU785246.1 coordinate 1,457,052, forward strand.
GGTACCTTCAAATCAAGAGTGAATAGGCATCTTCTAGGCAAGCGCGCTCCACCTTAGGCTGCATCACCACTTGCAACCAAGTCTGATTGCAGCCAAGCGATGGCCTATACATTAAAAAAAAAAAAAAAACGTTTTCCTTACACAATCGGGGGGCGCATTGGTCACCTTGGCATATCTCAGCTCTACTCCGCTTTAGAGAACAGGCAGCCTAATAATCATCTTCATCATCAACAGCCATTATACATCCACTGTTGGACAAAGGCTATAACTAGGCTAACGCTAACATGCTCTTTATTCGGCTTTAGCCTAACAGTTCAACTAGAAACCGCCATAGTTTCGTGACTCCATCGCTCCGCCTCAAGAAAGTCCGAAGGTCGTTCGTGAGAATGAGCATTCTATTCTATAACAAAATTCCACAACCTATTTTAAACTTGCCTTTACACAAGTTTAAAAAGTCCATTAAAAGTATGCTTCTGAAAAAAGCTTATTATACTGTTGAAGATTACGTAAATGACAAAGGAGCATGGAATTGAATCGCTCCAGCAATGCTAAGGACAGCGGTTAATGTAATTACAAATTAATGAAATTGTAAATTATTTTTTTTTTCAAAAGAGCAACCGCCGAGTTTCTTGCTGGTTCTTCTCGGTAGGAATGTCATTCCGAACCAGTGGTAGATTCATTCGACTATTCATAAGCACTTGTAAAAAGTCTATTTGAATAAAAAGCTTTTGAATTTTGAATTTTTTTTGAGTTAGTATTTTTATAGTATTTAATATTTTTGCCAGTTAACATGCGTGTCCAAAACTTGGTCGCTATAACAACCAATTATTATAGGCCTCATGAGAAAACTCAGGGTCACTCAGCGGGCGATGGAGAGAGCTATGCTCGGCCTTGTGGTTTCTTTACGCGATCAAATCGGATTGAGGATCCGTAGAAGAACTAAAGTATACCTAGTTTTTTTTATTACGCTACAAGTTAGCCCTTGACTGCGATCTCAGCTAGTGGTAAGTGATGATCCAGTCTAAGATAGTAACGGGTTAACCTGTTAGAGCTATGGCAGTTATATTATATACCAATTAAGTAATTAAGTAATTAAGTATTGGTCAAAAAGTCAACATAATTTTTCACTTTAATCGATAGTTTAAAAAAGTTATCAAATATAAAAATGAAGAGGGGACGTGGATATATTACCTACGTATTTTGGCAGGTCCTCAGGCCCCCAATCATGTAAGAATTGTCGATCAAACGTAATGGTTCAGCGTCAAAGTAACATAAACCATAACTGCATTGAATTAGAGCTCAATTTCATGTATCCATTCTTATACGTTAGAGTATCGTTCATACCTAAACGTATAAGAATGGGTATACGAAATTGAGCTCTAATTTAATGCAGTTATGGTTTATATTTCTTTGACGCTGAACCATTACGTTTGATCGACAATTCTTACATGATTGGGTGGCTGTTTAGTAATCGCTAAATATATAATAATTGACGTAGACAATATCCTAACTAAAGGATTTCCACGGGATTAGGTATAATATTAAACCTAAAATAATCAAGTATGATCATAATATTCAAACGAATCCTAATCCAATAAATCATAATTGAATTTCCGATACCATAATCAAATAGCCATAATCAGAATCCACTACCGAATTAGGTACTTTACAGATAATATGCAATATTGGCTTATTAGAGGTGAAAATTAATAAACCTGTGCCAACAGTAGCTTTGCTTTATCAACCGTGTGCGGCACGTGCCGCCTCTCCATTATATTGATATGACATTTAATCCATATCCTTGTATTATAGGAGATAGCTGCACTTTTGGTGACTATCGCCAGAAAGACTGATTCAATATTAGGTGGGTGTAGAGCTCTCCGTCTCCACTGATGACAAAAGTGAAAGTCTGCCCGCATGCGGATGGGCCTTTCGCTAGAAATGGCCGCTCAAAGACGGTTTATGGTTAAAAATGAACCATAACTTGAAAGGCTGATTCTTGTAGGTACAGTATTAAAGTATGCGCAGTACCTATGTAAACAGTATAAAAACTGACGCTATTCATCGGGCTTTTCACTAGATATCACCTCTCAAAGACGTTATGAACTACAAACGTCATCTACTGTAAAAAAATATTAGCAACTAGCTGATGCCCGCGACTTCGTCCGCGTGGATTGAGGTTTTTCGGTTCCCGCGGGAACTTTTTAATTTTCCGGGATAAAAAGTAGCCTATGTGCTATTCCAGACCATAATCTATCTCTGTGCCAAATTTCATCCAGATCCGTTCACCCGTTGGAGCGTGATTGAGTAACAAACATCCATCCATACATCCATCCAAACTTTCGCATCAAATATAAAAAATCAAATATAAATGCGAAAGTTTGGATGGATGGATGTATGTATGGATGTATGTTTGTTACTCAATCACGCTCCAACGGATGAACGGATCTGGATGAAATTTGGCACAGAGATAGATTATAGTCTGGAATAGCACATAGGCTACTTTTTATCCCGGAAAATTAAAGAGTTCCCGCGGGAACCGAAAAACCTCAATCCACGCGGACGAAGTCGCGGGCATCAGCTAGTTTATAATATTTATTTGATTATTATGTCGTCAAGTTGATTGATATTAAAAGTTATAGAGGCATAAGAATTTATTTAATACTATTGTTTATGATCACAGCTATATTATATTAATTAGGTATATTATATTATAATGATTATCCTAATAGTGGATCCACAGATCAGAGAATCGTTATCTGTGAGTGGATCGATGCCCACACAACTTTCTAATAGTAAGATTTCTATAAAATAGAGGGTCTTCCAAAAAAAAGATCTCGGTTAGTTTTAAGTTTGATAACCATTTTAAACTATAAACCTAAATCTAAATATATATAAAACGCAAAGGTGACTGACTGGCTGACTGACTGATCTATCAACGCACAGCTCTAACCACTGGTCGGATCTGGCTGAAATTTTGCACTCAGATAGCTATTATAACGTAGGCATCCGCTTAGAAAGGATTTTTTGAAAATTCAACCCCTAAGAGGGTGAAATAGGGGTTGAAAGTTTGTATGAAACTCCGTCATTTCTCGTCTTTCTGTTGTATCCATAAAAACTTGGTTTACAAGCTACGGGTAAAAAATTAAGAAATATGTGTTTCACAGTTTTTGAAATTTCTTGCCCCGAAGAAGTGAAATAGGGGATGAAAGTTTGTATGAATGTCCTTAATTTCTCAAGATAAATCTCAAGATATTTCTCAAGTTATATCAACGAAACTTGGTATTTTGGCTTACAGTAGTAAATAAAAAAGTACATACTTTTTTACACCCATGTGTCACAGTTTTTCAAAATTCTACCCCCACGGGTTAAATAAGGGTTGAAAGTTGGTATGAAAGTCCTTCATCTCTCAAGTTATAGCCATGAAACTTAGCATTTGGGCTTTCAGTTAGATATATGCAAGAGTACGTGTTTCACCACTTTTGAAAATTCGACCCCCAAAGGGGTGAAATATAGAGTTTGTCCTTCAATCACGCCGTAACAGAGCAACTGATCAACGTGATTGCATGAGTATAGTTGAGGACGTGGAGAGTGACAGGCTACTTTTTAAACCAGAAAATTAAGGAGTGCCTGTAGGGAGAAAAACTTAAACCACGCGGACGAAGTCGCGGGCATCAGCTAGTAATTAATAAACCTGTGCCAACAGTAGCTTTGCTGTAGCGACCGTGTGCGGCACGCGCCGCCTCTCCATTATATTGATTATGACATTTAATCCATATCCTTGTTTATTATCATAGCTATATTATATTAAGTAGGTATATTAGTAGGTTTTTGATTCCCGCGGGAACTCTTGAATTTTCCGGGATTCCCGGGATACAACCTATCAGTGTGCCAAATTTCATCAAAATCGGTTGAACAGATGGGCCGTGAAAGCGTAGCAGACAGACATACTTTCGCATTTATAATATTAGTATGGATTATTATTATCCTAAGCGTGGATCGACGCCCATACAAATTTCTAATAGGAAGATTTCTTTAAATTTTTCTTTTATCAACTACAAGTTACCCCTTGACTGCAATCTCACCTGATGGTAAGTGATGATGCAGTCTAAGATGGTAGCGCCTAGCGGGCTAACCTGTTAGGGGCATGGCAGTTATATTAAACCCATGCCCCTAGTCGGTTTCTACACGGCATCGTACCGGAAACGGAACGCTAAATCGTTTGGCGGTAGGGTGGTAACTAGCCACGGCCGAAGCCTCCCACAAGACCAGAGAAGATTCAGAAATTATAAATTTCCAAATTGACCCTGCCGGGGATCGAACCCGGGACCTCCGCACGTTAAGACAACAGCGCTACACACTGCGCCACGGAGGTCGTCAAAAATATCTATAATAGTTAATATAAAGGTAAAAGGTATTATAAAGTATCTTTAATACCTTTACCTTTAAACGAACAATTCTATTCTTGTGTATATATATATCTGTATTGTGTATGTATGTATGAATGTGTATTATGTATGTAGGTATATCTTGTGTATATAATCTGAATCTCGGAAACGGCTACAACGTTTTTCATGAAATTTAGTATGCAGGGTGTTTCGGGGGCGATAAATCGATCTAGCTATGATTCATTTTTATAAAATGTCGTTTTATCCGTCTTTTCAGGCAATGAAAAACTGCTACAATATCATTAGAATACGAAGGTAAATTTCGCCACCAACTGCAGTCTGCAAGGTTATAAATTATAATAGCCCCTTGAGTGGGAAATCGGGCGATCCCGAAGTTCCTTCTTTTGTGAGAAAAACTACTAGAATATGGGGAGAACAATAATTGCACTCGTGATTTTTTATTTAAATAAACAGTTATTATTTTTTTATTAGTATTATTATGTCGGTAAGATCGAAAAATATTATCCATATTTCATCAGTAAGTATGTAATTCGTATTAAAATATCATTTCCAAAAAACACGATTCACCAAAAAATATACCTACAATACTATACATCCAGGTACCTACTTGGTTTCTATACGGCATCGTACCGGAACGCTGTCTTTATACCGTTAAAATGGTAACTAGCCAAGGTCAAAGCCTCGTACCAGGCCCGACCAGAAAAAATTCAGAAAAAAAAACCGAATTGACCTTACCAGGAATCGAACTTGGATCCCCCAAATTATAAAATAACAGCGCTCATCACTGCGCCATAGAGGCCGTCATAATACATTCCGATTCGGTGAAACTAAAATATTATGGTCATGTAACTTGTTTAGCCGATTTTGAGGAAGTTTTGTCCAAAGATAGGTTGGAAGTTGGAACTTGCTTCCTGGAGAAGGAAAGCTACTTTTTTATCCGGGAAAATGAGAGAGTTCCCGAGGGATTTTAAAAACTAAATCCACTCGGTTAAAAGTCGAAGGCATGTAGTGAAATTATAATTGTAAGGTAGATACCTTAGTAAATCTCGTAAGTTTATATTTAGAGAAATCGAACTCGGAACTTAATGTTAAGCACCAGTGGTAGAGTCAATACTAACAGTGACTTTACTATTTCAAAGAGCACCTTAAGGTATGCTTAATGTAAGCATTATGTAAAATTTTGGAAAAAAAAAATTACTTACGCAAGAATCCAGATCTACTAATGCATTTAAAAAAATCTTTATTCACACACACAAAAACACAGCCGTCAAAAATCTAGAATAATTCAAAAATCGAACACGTCACTACACTCGCGAAAAAACTAGCAAAGTCCTTTATTTTTTAAGCGTCCCGAAAAACGTAACCATAAAACACCTAATAGGTGGTATTAAAAAAAAAGCATTCGAATACTCGCGCGTTCGGAACTCGAGTGCGACTGAATTATTTTATTAGTACTATCACCATTATCGTCCCATATTATAACCGTGTATGTCACAATACTGGGCGGTACTAACCCACCATTTCAACACGACCTATTATAACAGCGAGAGCTCACACAAATTGCTAAACTTGCACGGGTCTTTTTAAACTGGCCGGATACGCCCCACCTTTTCATTGTTCTCTCTCTCTCTAACATATGTAATTATGGATGATTTCTCTTTCACTCGTATGGAAAATTCACGCATGGCATATTTTCTCGGTGTGATACCACGAAGTAGACTAAATAGCTTTGTTTAAACAATTGGTTTGAGCGAGTAGCATAGGTGGACTAATTTCGTCTATTTTGGCTTTAATAAGTAATTTTCTAGTCATATATTAAATCGACAAACGAAGTTAAGATGAGTTAGAATTAGAAATACACACAAAAGTACCTACTTAATAGCTTTCTACTAGGATTCTTCGAGGGCTTCGTTCGAGTGGATTAAGGATTTTGATTCCGGGAACCTGCAGGAACTACCTCTTTTGACGACCTCCGTGGCGCAGTGTTGAGCGCTGTTGCCTTAACGTGCGGAGGTCCCGGGTTCGATCCCCGGCAGGGTTTGGAAATTTATAATTTCTGAATTTTCCCTGGTCTAGCCTGGTGGGAGGCTTCGGCCGTGGCTAGTTGCCACCCTACCGGTAAAGACGTGCCAAGCGATTTAGCGTTCCGGTACGATGCCGTGTAGAAACCGAATAGGGGTATGGGTTTAATATAACTGCCATGCCCCTAACAGGTTAGCCCGCTACCATCTTAGACTGTATCATCACTTACCATCAGGTGAGATCGCAGTCAAGGGCTAAATTGTAGTGGATAAAAAAAAAACCGTAAAAGTATTTTTCCGAGATAAAATCCAGGATGCAACTTAAATCTCTGAACCAAATTTTGTTTTTATCCCGGGAATAAAAAATGTAATCTACGCAGTTGAAGTCGTGGGCATCATTTCAATTCATAATCTATATCTACCTATTACTATGAAGTTTCGTCAATATCCGTTCAGTAGTTTTAGCATGAGAGCAACAAACATGCCATACCATCCATTACATTCATCTGCACAAATTGTTGCGTAAATAATATAATGTACGTAGTATGAAGTAAAACAAGCTTTATAATTAAAAAAAAAAATAGTTAGTGTCACTCGGGAGGATGTAAGGATTCTAACGATACCCCATACATCCAAATCTGTTAAGGCATTAAGAAGTTATGGTGCAATAAAAAAACTAACATACATGCATAAACGAGTACATACAAACATGAACTCTGAAAATCATACTAATATTATAAATGCGAAAGTGTGTTTGTTTGTTGGTTTATTGGTTTGTTGGTTTGTGCTTCAATCACGGCGCAACGGTGCAATGGATCGACGGGATTTTTGGCATGGGTATAGTTGAAGACCTGGAGAGTGACATAGGCTACTTTTCATCCCGGAAATTTAAGGATTTCCCGCAGGAATATAAAAAAAAAACTTAAACCACGCGGACGAAGTCGCGGGAATCAGCTAGAATTACACTAATTTTAATAAAAGTGATAAAATACCAAATACACAACCTTTTTCTTTTTAAAATAGGTTGGAACACAGTACCGTAACCAGCTACTCAAAATCCCAAATCAAATTCCCTGAAATCAGATAATTCAATTTCACCAAGGAAATGTCTACTTAAAATTACGTTTGGCCACTTTTCAGGGGCCTTACAACCATTGCTTAAAGCAATATTGTTTTAATATTATTGACGCTCTTGTTTTAGAATCATAATCCTTATACCAACTATCATATCCAGATTCAATTAGCATTCTATCATGAGAGGAAAAGTGATTTTTTATCATCCCAATAGGATCTGGATAGGGTAGGTTAGGAATACTAGATGATGCCCGCGACTTCGTCTGCGTAGATTTAGGTTTAAAAATCCCGGGGGAAAGCTTTGATTTTCCGGGATAAAAAGTAGCCTATGCCCGGGTCAAAATTCAAAATTCAAACGTTTTTTGTATGCAATTTATTGGCATACAATGCAGGGCTTAACCCATTCTGGGTGGTGTCACAGACGAAATTGTTATCTGTAATTTGTGTTTTGTCTGTGACACCGTTGTCGAATAAACTGTTTTCCTTTCTTTCTTTCTTTCCTATGCCACTCTCCAGATCTGCAATTATACCCATGCAAAAAATAATGTCAATCCGTTGCTATGTTGCGGCGTGATTGAAGAACAGACCAACACGCATTTATAATAGGTACTTGATTTGACGTACGATTTTAGGGACGTTTTATTTCATATAAAACTAAAATTTTAAAATAACCCTGCTTCAAGCGGTGGCAGTAAGCCCCCAGTCTTTTCAGTTTTCCATAGCTTAGAAAGAGACGGGTGGCACTTTTTCTTTTTTCCTCGCGCCATTGTCTGGTAATTCTGGGCGGGGCTTCAAGTTTTCGACCAATCAGACGGTGGGAGATAGAGACGGGCTATTGTTTTCTGTAAGAATAAGAAAGAGTAGGCTGTAGGGAGTTTTCTTTGACATGTTTATAGTAGGTTAAGAGATGGTGTGTTACAATTTTTATGCGTGTTTTGTAGAATTATTTTATTCTAGCTGATGCCCGCGACTTCGTCCGCGTGGATTGAGGTTTTTTGGTTTTTTATTTTTTGGTTTGAACTCCTTAATTTTCCGGGATAAAAAGTAGCCTATGTGCTATTCCAGACTATAATCTATCTCTGTGCCAACATCCAGATCCGTTCAGCCGTTCTGGCGTGATTAAGTATACAAACTTTCGCATTTATAATATTAGTATAGATTTTATTTTATTTAGGAATGTTCCGAACCAGTTGATAGTAGGTTCACTTGCCATTTTAAAAGCTATTTTTTATTTGAATAAAAACTTAACTTAGGAATTAAGTTACTTTAATTTACGTAAGAATAATAATATGTTCATTTTTGGGCTCCGTACCAAAATCCTTTATTTATAATTTTGGTATGACGGAATCCGTCTGTCTGTCACATTATATCTATTTATTTCAGTTTTAAAAGTACTACTAAAATATCGATTGGAAAGGAATAGTACATTTTGCAATTTGCAAAAAAAATTGTGTCTTTCTGTCTGTTACGCAAATTAATATGGATTTAGAATACATTTTAGATACCACTACAGCCCATTAACGTCCCACTGCTGGGCACTGGCCTCTACTCTCATAGGGAGAGGGAATTAGAGCTTAGACCCACCACGCTGCTCCAGTGCGGCCGCCAACCCGCATTGGAAAAACCCGCGAAAGTGTGTTTGTTTGTTGGTTTGTCCTTCAATCACGCCGCAACGCAGTAACGGCTCGGCGTGATTTTTGACATGGGTATAGTTGAGAATCTGAAGAGTGACATAGGCTACTTTTTATCCCGGAAAATTAAGGAGTTCCCGCGGGAATAAAAAAAAACCAAAACTACGCGGACGACAGCTAGTTCAAAATAAAGAACAAATTGATACTTCAAAGAGTCAAGACATTTCTGTAAAAATGGGCCTAGACATACAGACATTAACGACTATTATCATGTTAGTGATAATAACCGGGATCGACGGCTTAACGTGTTCTCCGAGGCATGGGGGGTGAAACACCGCCAACTTCCTAACTCCGGGCTTGTACTGAGAATTTATAATTAGAAAAACTTAATTATGGCCCGACTCGGGCCTCGAACCCGGGACCCCGTAAGCCGCAGTCAAACATGATAACCACTTGACCAACGAGGCAGTCATTTTAGATAGATTAAATAAAAGTCGTATAAGTGGTGTGACATTTCCGTCCACCGGCTCTCGGTATATAACTGATAGTTGACAGCTATGAGTTGCGGCGCTTATGGCAGCCGGCAAATTGAATTGATTGCTTGCCCACTGCTTTATAATGTTCTGTTTTGACCAAATCTTTATTTATCTATCTTTATACCAACTTCGAGCCTAGAAGTTTAGAGGTTCGGAATGCTATTCGGGTGGTTGGGAGTTCGATCCCCGGGCAGACACCTATAATTTTTCAGAAGTGGGTAGGTATTTGACAACAAGTCAAATCGGCAATCTTTTTTTGGCATATTAAGGGTGATGTATAAAATACTGAACAGTGACGTCATTAAAATTCAACGCACTTTTTTACTTCAATCGATAGTGTTTTCGAATACACAAAAAAAAATATTTGAATAGTTGTCAAACACCCAATTATGCCTCCGATCGTGTCGGATTTTCCGTCCCATATCCCTCCTAGCCCATGAGAGTAAAGGAACAGAGAGTGCACACACTTGTGCACTATAATATCTCCCGCGCAGATGGCTAATCTCTCTGGAGATTGGCCGCCGTGGCCGAAATTCGGTCGGAAGGACATTAATAGTCCCACAAACTTACCTGACCCTGTGACGGCGTCGCTAGTAGATATATATTATGAAAAACTAGCTGATGCCCGCGACTTCGTCTGCGTCGTTTGAGGTTTTTAGTTCCCGCGGGAACTCTCTAATTTTCCGGGATAATAATTAGCCGATGTGCTATTCCAGACTATAATCTATCTCTGTGCCAAATTTCATCCAGATCCGTTCAGCTGTTCTGGCGTGATTGAGACGTACATACCTACATACGATACATCCATCCAAACTTTCGCATTTATAATATTAGTATAGATAAATTAAAAACAAAAACTAAACAGGCATACAAATTAGTTCCAATCATGGCCACCGGGATAGTTAAGTTAAAGTTTGTGGGACATCTTTTTCAAGACAAAAGCTTAATCATCAAAAATGTCTACCGGAAGCAAAATGGCGTAATATTTACGAGAAAACTTTGGAAATTGGCCCGCGGGTCGCGACTACACGATTAAACGTATAGGGGGGACGTAGATTAATTTAGGACAATTTGTTAGAGGGAGGAAGGGGGGACAACCCTCTATTTATTTTAAAGTAAGCACGTACTTCCTAGATGATAATATAATAGTTATGTTATTTTGTTGATACTTTATGTTACTTATAAAAATTTATCTAGCAAAGTTCTGATTAAAATTTTCCGATACATTCCATCCAATTAATATAGGTATTAAATGGGATACCTAGTCGACTGTCTGTCTGACCCACAAGTCAGAAATATATCCATACTAATATTATAAACTAGAAGATTCCCGCGACTTTGTATGCGTGGATTAAGTTTTTCGATTCCCGCAGGAACTCTTTAATTTTACGAGATAAAAGATAGATAGACAGACAGACAGACACACTTTCGCATTTATAATATTAGTATGGAAGTATGGATGCAAAAGTGTGTCAGTCTGTCTGTCTATCTATCTGTCTGTATGTCTGTCTGCTACGCTTTCCCGGCCCAACTACTCAAGCGATATTAATGAAATTTGGTACAGGGACAGGTAACATCCCGGGAAAGGATATAGGCTACTTTTATCCCGGAAAATTGAAGTGAATTTTTAGAAAAAAAAAAAACCAATCCACGCGAACGAAATCGCGGGCATCATCTAGTAAAAAATAAGTAAATAAAGTAAGTCAGTGTAATTTTTTCTTAAGCTTAAGCTAGCGTTTTGCTGCAATCAGACTTGCTTGCAAGTGGTGATGCAGCCTAAGGTGGAACGCGCTTGCCTAGAAGATGCCTATTCACTCTTGATTTCAAGGTACCTATAATAAAAGAGGAGGGGAAAACGGAAGCCGGAAGGGCATTCCATATCCTAGCGGTTCGAATTAGAAACGAGGAAGCAAATCGCTTCGTACGAGCCCGCGGAATTTCGACTGCGTAAGGGTGCAGACCTTGTCGATGCCTACTATAATTCTTGTTACATTACGTATTAGGTACATATTGTTACATTTGTGTAGCGCTGGCCTATACATTTAAAAAAAAAAAAAAAAAATCGTCATTCTTTTTTCAGTTAAAAAAGAGCAACCGCTGAGTTTCTTGTCGGTTCTTCTCAGTTAGAATTTGTTTTCCGAACCAGTGGTAGAGTCTTGAGTCAGACATATCGTGACACAAGTTGTCCTACATGAAATAGTTATCATTTCACTAGCTAATGCCCGCGACTTCGTTCACGTGGAAGTTAAAATTTTTTTATTCCCGCGGGAACTCCTTAATTTTCCGGGATAAAAAGTAGCCTATGTCACTCTCCAGGTCAACTATACTCATGCCAAAAATCAAGTCGATCCGTTGCTCCGTTGCGGCGTGATTGAAGGACAAACCAACAAATCAACAAACCAACAAACAAACACACTTTCGCATTTATAATATTAGTATGATTGACGCTTAACAGCTCATCTTTTCAACCGGATTTTGATGGGTACAGAGATAGGTCGTGTGCCGCGGAAGGACGTAGGAAAATTGAGGAGTAAAAAACGGGAATAAAAAAAATTTAATCAACGCGGTTGAAGTTGCGGGCAACTTACATAAAAATAATAAATAAATAGCTAGACTATTTAAATATATAAATAAAAGAATTAAAATAATAAATAAAAGAATTAAAATGTAAAAATGTGTCACAAAAAATCGCTATATTTTCATTGGTTAAGTCCTAATTCTCAGGACGCGAAGTCCTTGTTCAGTTTGATTTTAATAAACAATAATAATATATTAAGCATTATTTAAATTACTAGCTGATGCCCGCGACTTCGTCCGCGTGGATTGAGGTTTTTTGGTTCCCGCGGGAACTCCTTAGTTTTTCGGGATAAAAAGTAGCCTATGTGTTATTCCAGACTATAATCTATCGCTGTGCCAAATTTCATCCAGATCCGTTCAGCCGTTCGAGCGTGATTGAGTAACAAACATCCATACATCCATACATCCATACATCTATACATCCATCCAAACTTTCGCATTTATAATATTGATTTTAATAAACAATAATAATATAAGCATTATTTAAATTATGATCGGTAATCAATTTCATCATAAATCTCAATTATTATCATGACATTAAAATTCGCATGCGATCAGAATCAGATATAAATCGCACAACCTGTTACTGTCATCTGATGCTTGCATGTTTGCTTTTAAACTAGAGTGACCAAAGTTTAAAGGTTTAAAGGATAGACCTACCATTTATTAGTTTTTAGGGTTCACGAGAAGATAGATCCATTTTTAAGAATCTATCTTCTCGTCTCACAGAGTCCACAGGTGACCGGAGGGCTGGCAGCTACCTCGGCCAACATATAAGTTTGGTTATTCAGCGGGGTAACGCAGCCAGCCTTCTGGGCACATTGGGGCTGATTCTGTAATGCACAATCTCTAAACTAAACTAAAATTAGAGCATTACAAATATTGCTAACCCTTTCATAATACTCCCTACGGAAAGGGACAGAACTAGATTTAAAGATGCCATTTTAGTTTAGTTTAGAGATTGGGTTATACAGAATCGGCCACATTGCTTCATTGCTTTTGGCAAGCAACACAGCGGTTTAGATGTATTTTTTTATGTTTAGTTTTTAATTTAGATTTCAATGTCGTCGTCGTTGTCGTCAACCGATGGACGTCCACAGCTGGACATAGGTTTCCTGTAGGATTCTCCACAAGCCACGGTCTTGCGCCGCCTGGATCCAGCGACTCCCTGCGACTCGCTTGATGTCGTCTGTCCACCGTGTGCGGGGTCTGCCGACGCTACACCTTCCAGTGCGGGGTCGCCACTCCAGCACCTTGGGACCCCAACGTCCATCGGTTCTCCGAACTATTTACTCCGCCCATTGCCACTTCAGCTTCGCAATTCTTCAGGCTATATCGGTGACTCTGGTTCTCCTACGGATTTTAATATAATTCATAGTTTAATGGTAGGTAGAATGCAACCAATACATTTTCTTTCAATCAAAGTCCAGTCAAAAGTCTATAGGAAATTCAGATTTATCCCGTTTTTTGGCAAAGCATCATGGCCGCCCACCGTGTGAACGGGCGCGGTTATCGCTTTCGCCGAACGAACAAACAAACAAACACATATTAAACGCTGATAAGCCGTTTGTGGGAACCCCGTAATTATCACTTGTGCAAAATCTAAACTTGGCGCCATTTAAATCCATATTTCCGTACTAAAATCCATAAACTTAGAATATTTACTCTATGCTAATCTATAACTACTTAATATTATAAATGCGAAAGTTTGGATGGATGGATGGATGTTTGTTACTCAATCACGCCAGAAAGGCTGAAATCTGAATGGATCTGGATGAAATTTGGCACAGATATAGATTATAGTCTGGAATAACACATAGGCCCCGGATAATTAAAGAGTTCCCGCGGGAACCATAAAACCTCAATCTACGGGGCCGAAGTCGTGGACATCAGCTAGTATCTAACCACCACTACAGCCCATTAACGTCCCACTGCTGGGCACAGGCCTCCACTGTCATAGGAGAGTGGAGACAGGGAATTATTGATTAGACCACGCTGCTCGTCTGCTGAACAATGCGGGTTGGCGCGGGCTTTAACGACTATTATCATGTTAGTGATAATAACCGGGACCGACGGCTTAACGTGCTCTCCGAGGCACGGGGGTGAAGCACCGCAAACTTCCTAACTCCAGGCTGAAGTTAGGAATCCTCCTAGTGGACTGAAAAACAAATACCTAACAATTTTTATGCCCGACCGGGAATCGAACCCAGGACCTATAACAATCACAACTGAATAAAATCACCTTAGGAAGTGCTGATTGACATGTAACAAGCATAAATAGTGTCGTATCACATTTATCGAGTGATAACCGCGTCCCAATCAAACCGTAATTTCTGAATCATTTGACATGTGTCAAAATGTCTGACACCTGTCAGATAATGGGGGTTATTTGCTTTTTAATATCCCGGTTATAACAGTTTTTGTGCGCCTCAGATTTGACATGTTTGTAAATAACGATTTATCTGTCCCGTTGGTCCAGTGGCTAGCATGTTTGACTGCGGCTGACGAGGTCCCGGATTCGATTCCCGGGTCGGGCTATAATAAGTTTAGAGTTTTTCTTCCAATATATTCAAATGCGGACCTCCGAAATTGGTCACCCATCCAGTTATATGGGTATAGTTGAGGATTATCTAAATTATAATAGGACCATAGTTGTACATTATTTTTTTCAAAAGAGCAAACGCCGAGCGAACGAAAAATACCTTTCCCTTCCCCTTTAAAATATCCCGGAAAATTAAGAAGATCCCGGGGGAATCAAAAAACTTAAACCACGCGGGTAAAGTCGCGGGCATCAGTTTGGTCTAAGAATAAATTCCAAATTTTTATAGAATTCCTTACCAGCATCTGTCAAAGCTGCAAAGTTCGTAGGTTCAACGTTACTCGCAGTTGGTGAAATCGGCCTTTAGGGGTTACGTCACATTATATTCTTTACAAGTCGAGTCCGTCCCTGTGTTGTTGTCGGTAACAACAGCATTTGATTAACGATTCATCTGTCTCTGTCACACACACGCACACGCTACGTCCGTCCCGCTCGCACACCGCAAGCCATTTGAATCATTAATTGTTTCGAAAATTGATACAAATAGATAGATATCTATATTTTACTTAGAAGTTATACATTTCACCGCGGTTAATTGCCTCAATTGACAGGAGGGCTGGATCATTTTTTGCGCAAAGGAACAGCCTGGCTGTCCAGCGCGGAAATGCAGCTATTCTTGCTACCATTCCACGCCTGGTAATTGGATTTATTTGAGAAAGTGTGTTTATTAGTTGGTTTGTCCTTCAATCACGCCGCAACATAGCATGATCAGGAGAGACATAGGCAAATTTTTATCCCGGAAAGTTAAGAAGTTCGTTAAGTATTTAGGTACAGTACAGTGTACCTAAATTGAATAAATAAATATTGAGTATTATAAATGGGATTTGGAACCATGGTTTGATGGACGTTTGTCACTCAATCACGCCAGAACGGCTAATCTGGAATAACCCGTAGGCTACTTTTTATCCCCGAAAATTAAAAAGTTGCCGCGGGAACCAAAAACCTCAATCCACGCGGACGAAGTCGCGGGCATCAGCTAGTAGGTATCTATATAGGTAGATGCAGCGCATCTTGGAGTGGCAATCAGAATGAATTCTGAGCACGATGGCGTCTTTAATTTGCTGCTCCGACGAACTTACCCCTCTTGTAGAGTAGGAGCTAGTGGCGTGGTTATCCGTGCGGAGAGACTAACCTCGAACTCCGAACAGTAAAACCGAATGGTTTCCACCTGCCTCGTAAGTTGTGGTGCCGTCTAAACAGACTAAGAACAGGACATGGCCGCTGCAACTATCTTTTGCACAAGTGGGGGTGGAAACCTTCCGCTCTCTGTGACTGTGGCGAGGAGGATCAAACAATAGATCACATAATTCGGCGCTGCCCCACACGCTCATACCAAGGATCGCCGAAAGACCTTTTTGACCTCACTCCTGATTTTGTCACTTGGCTGGAAAATCTGGACATTGACTTATAATAAATAATTGACCAATATTATCCAGACATTAAGTAAACCATTGACAATAAATTATCATATCATTAATTATTAAGATTTTAAAAAAAAACGCTTATTATCAAATGCCATACGATTAAATAAATAACCTCGAACTCCGAAAAAAAGTTATTTAGCGTAAAACTTCAATTAGCTTTACATAGAGTAACTTCATACTTTTTGTAAATCATTGTCATATTAACCGATCGCCGAGCTAAATCCTTTAACCTACAATTTCTATGATAAACCTGAAAGCTTTCATGTTTGGCTGAAATTTAGAATGGAGAGCTGTGGAGTTCTCTGTATTTTTTTTAATCATGTAGGTAGAAATTGTAAAAATCATTTTGTAAAAATTAAATTTTTTGTAACTATAATTAATTTTTAAAACGCTATTCTTTGCTTTTTTTCCTCCCGTTGTGGCCAACATGGTTTTATTGTCATCTCCTTCCCGGTACACTACAGTGCATAAATCTATCCTTCTCACACTCTTAGAATCGTTTTAGTCCCCTAAAAGTGTATGTATTTGTAATCTAGGGAAGGACAAAGAAGCTAGGGGACCCCAAGTTCCTCAGGCGACGAAACTGTGTGGGCGGACGATAGGATAAAGTGAATTATGGTTATAAAATGAATAACAACAGTAAATTTTGTATTAAAGTAGTTCAGGTATTATTTTCTCAGTTTTTCACTCGGCTAGCTCTTAGCCTAGCTCCCCCCAAAGCCCGCCGCGACTTAATTGCGATGATTAGTGAAAACGGCGCTATTGCACTCGCTAACTGCCACTCCGCCCTACACTCTACCGGTACACTCTATAGTCTATACCTACCGCCATTATGTGCTAATACCTCTCTTCTTAAACTCGTATATTGGGGAAGGATTTTAACTTAAGCATAGCATAATACAAGGTAAGTACTTAATTTGATTCATTTAACTCAGCGAAAGAATTTCTTAAGCTTAAAATGAATAAGAAATCAACCATCGTTTTTTAATTACTTTGACATTATTATTTACTAATTTAAGTTGATGGAAAATTAATTATTATGATGAATAAATAAAATATTATTCATCATAATAATTAATAATTATAAGTAATAAAATATTATTCATCATAATAATTAATAATCATAATTATAAGTGGTGGGAAAAGTGAATAGACTGTGTCAGAACACCCGGGACTAACCTTGAAATGTCCACTGTCCACGTGTTCTATGACTATTCATAAGCACTTGCAAAAAGTCTATTTGAATAAAAAACTTTTGTATTTTGATTTTTTTTTTAATTTCTTCGATAGCTGGATAAAGCACTGCACTAATTCACAGAAGTTCACCCACCTTATGTAATTTGTTAAATATAATTAGGAAATACTGCATATTAAGTAGGTAGTTACCTAATAATTTATACCCAGTGTAAGGTTTCTAACGATACCCCATATAGACTAAGAGATAACTGCAATTTTGGTAACCATCGCCAGAAAAGCTGATTCAGTGTTAGATGGATGTAGAGCTCTCCACCGATCTCAAAAGTGGCAGTCTGCCTGCATTTGGATGGCCCTTTAGCTAAATATGGGCGTTCAAAGACGGTTTATTGTTACCAAAAATGAACGATAATTAGAAAAGCTGATTCTTGTACAGTATTAAAGTATGCGCAGTACCTATGTAAACAGCGTAAAAACTGACGCATTTGGATGGGACTTTTTCTAGATATCAGCTTTCAAAGACGTTATAACCTATACTTACTATGCGTTCCTGTAAAAAAATATTAGCAATTATTATGTCGTCCCGTTGATTGCTGTTAATAATTTTTAATAGCGATCAACGGCGACAAAGTTATTGCTAATATTTTTTTACAGGAACGCATAGTAAGTATAGGTTATAACGTCTTTGAAAGCTGATATCTAGAAAAAGTCCCATCCAAATGCGTCAGTTTTTACGCTGTTTACATAGGTACTGCGCATACTTTAATACTGTACAAGAATCAGCTTTTCTAATTATCGTTCATTTTTGGTAACAATAAACCGTCTTTGAACGCCCATATTTAGCTAAAGGGCCATCCAAATGCAGGCAGACTGCAACTTTTGTGATCAGTGGAGAGCTCTACATCCACCTAACACTGAATCAGCTTTTCTGGCGATGGTTACCAAAAGTGCAGTTATCTCCTATAATAATACATCCAAACCTGTTCAGGTATTTAAAGTTATGATGGAACAAAAAAACCAACTAACATACATAATATACATACATGAACCCTGAAAACACTCCTTTTTTTTGTGCAGTCGTGTATAAAAGAAGAATGAAACAGTAGCAGAGTCCGTCTCTGTGGCCCATCCAATTAGCGATCAGATTAAAGATCTGCCGGGGGAGCCATTACTGTACGAATTACCCGCTCGACGCCCCGCCCGCAAGGCACAAGCGGCAGCGGGCCACAAGGCGTAAGCGGTAGCGGGACGCATATTCATGAAAACTCGACGCGTTATCCGCCCGAAGTAGCAACGTAGGTAAATATCAGTATTATGCTGAGTTTGTTTTAAATGATTATTATAGGAGCAAACTGAAAACCAGCGCCGAGCATTGTTGTCAGTGCTCGGTAATGCTTCGAGTTTGTTACCTATTGCTTATTGTTAGGTTTTAACACAGATATAGAATAAGTGCATTTATTGTACAATATTATAGTCGCATAACAATTGTGTAAGCAATAAAGTTTTTATTTATTTATTTAGTTAGAAACTTAGAACCTTTCTTCGGGCTGCGCCACACATGATCAAATTTCATCAAAATCGGTTGAAAGAGATGGGCCGTGAAAGCGTAGCAGACAGACAGATAGACACACTTTCGCATTTATAATATTATAAGTATACGGATACTACAACAGTATCAAACAGTACCTGACCCTTCATGTGACCTACGCATAGATAAATTTGTCAGTTTCTGTGGAGTCGTATCGCGTTGCATTGTGTCGCGTCGCTTAGGTAGCTCACGTAGGACAACGGGTCAAGTACATAGGTACGGTGGTTGCCGATTCGCATCAGCAGGCCGAGTGGGAGTTTTCTACGTATTCGATCGTGAAAACGTTAATTACCATTTAATGCGGAATTAGATGATGCCGTGACTTCGTCCGCGTGGATTAAGTCTTTTCAATTCCCGTGGGAACTCCTTAATTTTCCGGCACAAAAAGTAGCCTATGTCCTTCCCCGGGGTTCAAACTTCAAACTATCCTTATGCCAAATTTCATCAAAATCGGTTGGACAGATGGGCCGTGAAAGCGTAGCAGACACACAGACAGACATGCTGAAAGACAAACAGACACACTTTCGCATTTATAATATTACTAGCTAATGCCCGCGACTTCGTCCGCGTGGAAGAAGTTTTTTTAAATTCCCACGGGAACTCCTTAATTTTAGGGGATAAAAAGTAATCTTTGTCACTCTCCAGGCCCTCAACTATATACATGCAAAAAACACGTCGATCCGTTGCTCCGTTGCGTCATGATTAAAGGACAAACCAACAAACAAACACACTTTCGCAATTATAATATTAATATGATTGATCGAGTGCCATGAGCTGTCAAGCGCTCGACAATTCCAAACAAATCGACAAATAGTAGTTAGTTATAAGAAAATCTCCCACTAGGCACTCTGTTACTTTTGGTGAACGCTTTCGCTTGTCACTCGGGCCGCTCGTCTCCCTCTCTCTCGTGTTAATTGTTTTAATCGCGCCTATCTGTTGTGTGCTGTACCTACTCTATGTATTGTATTCTGCGTGTATAGCTATGTATTGTGTTGAGTATATGTTGCGGCCTTAATATATGATTTATTTTATTTTATTTTGTTCAGAAAACTTACAGCTACAACAAATATGGATCAAATAAATATTAAAAATGCGAAAGTTTGGATGGATGTATGGATATGTATGGATGTGTGGATGTGTGGATGTTTGTTACTCAATCACGCCCCAACGGCTGAACGGATCTAGATGGAATTTGGCACAGAGTTGGATTATAGTCTGGAATACCACATAGGCTACTTTTTATCCTGGAAAATTAAGGAGTTCCCGCGGGAACCGAAAAACCTCGACCCACGCGGACGAAGTCGCGGGCGTCAGCTAGTAGACAAATAAAGAACAAGTATAACGCAAATTACAAGTTTTCACAGATAGAGTTTACATGAGATAGAAATAGCTCGCAATGGTGGAAAAAATAAATATTAATAGCTAACTACATAGGAAGTAATTAAAATATAAAAAGCTTATAGTTAAGAAGATGATACAAGTTAATACAAGAGAAGAACCAGAGTAAACTAATATTTGGGATAATTTAGAGTAAATTAATTATGCAAACCACTCCAACTCAGGCTGTGAGAGTCAAAGAATTCACTGGCTAGAACTCTACGCATGGAGGTGGCCGTGTGCAAAAGAGATCCAGCTTAGTATTCTTTTTTAACAGTTTATTGAATGATAAAGAAGATCTTGGCAAATAGGAGTTCTGGCGAAATCTGGTATGCGCAGATGGTGGGCGAAGAATAGAGTGGGCACGGGGATGGGTATTGGTAGGCATTTTGAGGGATAACTTTTCAAAAAGCGTCAAAAGATTTTTACCAATACATTTGCTCGTAATTTTGCTTTTAATAACTGACTGACTGACTGATCTATCAACGCACAGCTCAAACCGCTGGACGGGTCAGGCTCAAAGGCATACAGCTTTTATGACGTAAGTCGTCACCCCTATGTCGTCGAAGTTCCATCCACCAGAACGAAACGTTTTGCGTCTTCATTCTTCATTCGCATGGCTAGGGTCTGGAACACTCTACCTAAAACTGTGTATCCCACCAATTACAATCCGGGTATCTTTAAATCAAGAGTGAATAGGCATCTTCTAGGCAAGCGCGTCCCATCTTAGGCCGCATCATCACTTCCCATCAGGTGTGATGTGGTCAAGCGTAAGCCTTTAATGAATAAAAAAAAGCATCCGCTAAGAATGGATGTTTGAAAATTCAACTCCTAAGGGGGTAGGTATACTTAATAGGGCTTTGAAATTGGTTTAAAACGCGAGCGAAGCCACGGGCAAAAGCTAGTGTTAGTATGATTGAGCAACCCCCACAGATAGCTACCCCGAGTCAACAATATTATCACGAACGGTAGCACTCAGTGTCCATTAGGCGATAACTTGACCGCTAATGTAGGTACCTACTGTATTGCCTAAAACGCCGGCCACTGATTAACTAAATAGGTACATACCTACCTAATATGTGGACACCGAATTTTGAAACTGCTGTTAGCACGTGGTTTCAGATTCGATTTTCCAATCGCGACCAAATTAATCAAATGAAATATCATAAATGCGAAAGTTTAAAATATCGAAAATCTATATATATAAAATTCAAAGTCCTGACTGACTGACTTATATATCAACGCACAGCCTAAACCGTTGTGGCTAGAAACTTGAAATTTTGACAGTAGGTTCCTTTTGTAACGTAGGCGCTCACTAAGGAAGGATTTTTCAAAATTCCACCCTTAAGGGGGTGAAATAGCGGTTTAAAGTTTGTATGAAAGTCCGTCATTTCTCAAGTTATATCAACGAAACTTGGTATTTTGGCTTTCAGTAAAAAATAAAGAAATACGTATTTCACAGTTTTTCGAAATTCCACCCCCAAAGGGCTGAAACAGGGGTTGAAAGTTTGTAGAAAAGTCCGTCATTTTTCAAGCTGTAGCCATGAAACTTGGTGTTTGGGATTTCGGTCTGAAATGAAAAAATACGTGATTCACAGTTTTTGAAAATTGTATCCCCAAGGACGTCAAATAGAGAGTTTATCCTTCAATCACGCCGAAATAGAGCAACGGATCAACGTGATTTTTTGCATGGGTATACTTAGTTGAGGACTTGGAGAGTGACCTAAGCTTCTTTTTATCCCGGAAAATTAAGGAGTGCCTGTGGGAATTAAAAACTTATGCCACGCGAACGAAGTCGCGAGCATCCTCTAGTATTCGTATATAGACGGCTGTAGTGGTAGATGTAATGTAGGTTAGGTATAATAGGTAAGAAATATAAGAGTGGAGGTCAGTTTGCGTATTCTTAAGTGTAAGAAAATAAAGACTAAAATCGTAAAGGAATTTTGCTATCAGTCTTTATTAAACTGAGTATTTAAAGTAATTAAATAAAAACTGCTTTCAGAGATTAAAAAAAACTAAATTACTTAAATAAATAAAAGGCGTTGGTTTACAGCTATTATGTAATTGTATGTACCTACAGACGAAAAGACTAGCATTCTATTACATAGGCGTCTACTTATTTTACGAATATTAACAGTACCTAATCTCGTCGATATCCGTTGGTCATGTGTTTGCATTCACTTAGCGTCACTTTGCGTCAATTAGCGGCCGCGATAACATATTAATTCGCGTTGATATAATGCTTTTAAAATAACCTACTCGTATATAGTATTCACGCTACCGGATTAGATTAGGAGTAGGTATGTTAGGTACAAGTAACCTATCATACTTAATATTATAAATGCGAAAGTGTGTTTGTTTGTTGGTTTGTGCTTCAATCACGCCGCAACGGAGCAACGGATCGACGTGGTTTTTGGCATGAGTATAATAGAAGACGGAGAGTGACATAAGTTACTTTTTATCACGGAAAATTAAGGAGTTCCCGCCGGAATAAAATAAACTTAAACCACGCGGACGAAGTCGCGGGCATCAGCTAGTTTATCATATTTTTGTAATGGAAAATTTATTTTTTAGTCCTTCACTTATTTTGACTCCCGCGGTTATTCTAATTTGGGTTCAAGTAGGTACATGATGTGCAACCTCTTTTTCAAAAACAAAAATTCTATCCTATTCAAACATAATTTTTTCTGGACTCTCAGTTGAATTTTTTTTTATGATTTGGACCCCACCTGAGAGGACCATATAATACAACAAAACGAAGACGCCATATTGCGTTTGCTCCATAGAGTTAGGATCAGTCTCACTGACGTGTTTGTCCTTAAGGGACCGGCGACCGCCGCTCGCAACTTCTACTCGAACCGCAAATATAAATTTGCCGGTATATTGCTATCCCTATTTGGCTGAAGACACATGATCGCGTGCAAGCGCGATATCAATATGAGCGTACAGAATTTATTATACATTTAGTCTTGTTCCGTGAATACCAAAAATGATGAATGAAAAATTGTTGTGTTTTTAACTTCGTGTTGTTATTCTGTAACTTGACAATATAGGCTATGTTCCTGATCAATTAGTACGTGAGATATCGTTGGTTTTAATATGAAACAAATAAGGAGAAAACATGTCGTTTATGTCGCAAAAACATGCAAAACGCAATGTGCTTACATTTAATTTTGGGAAAGTATTTTGGAAAAATATGCTCGAATTACTAATTATTTTGGTATTACGTTTGTATGAGCAATTCACTCTCCGCTGGCGCCTTGGCGAGTTTACAAGCTACAAGCCAGCGAGTTCGCTAGCAGCTTGTAAACTCGCCCCGTGTCATCGAGGCTTTAGCCTGTTGTACCACTTTTACCTACTACTACTTTTTACTACTTTTTTTTTACTACTTTAAACTTTTTTTTTTTGTTGTAACTTTTTGTTACCATTTTCCCGAAAACTGTTGAACCGATTATACTTAGGTACATACCTAGTTTTTTACTTTAGATATGAATGACTTACGGATAAATGACAGTCTCCACCAATGAGCGCTCTAGATCGTCGTGGGTTTTCCTTAATTTTGTAATACATTTAACCGTCCACAGCTGGACGAAGGATCTCCACAGGACATAGTCTTGTGCCGCTTGCTGCCAGCGGCTCCCAGCTACTCGCTAAGATCGTCCATCCAATAACGGATTGTTCAAGATTCCATACTAATATTATAAATGCGAAAGTGTCTGTCTGTCTGCTACGCTTTCACGGCCAATCTGCTCCACTGATTTTGATGAAATTTGGTACAGGGGTAGATTGTATCCCGGGGAAGGACATAGGCTACTTTTTATCCCGGAAAATCAGAGTTCCTCGGGCGTGCAGGTTTCCTCACGATGTTTACTTTCACCGTTTGAAGAAAGTGATATTTAATTTCTTGAAAAACTTCGAAAAGTTGTAGGTCGCCCGGGGATCGAACCCGTGACCCCTACACCATCGGGTGTCTTCCACTAAGCTATCACCGCTACAGAATAATTATTTAGGATCGATGAAATAAAACCACCATTTATACGCTAAAATCTTTAATATTAACAATAATATACTCTACATGTTACAATAAAATCTCCATTTATAAATACACTCTACGGGACATTGCCTTTGACAGCTGTCATCTGTCACGGTGACAGATGACAGTTCCAAGAAGTAGGCCAGTGTGCACAGAGTAAATAAGTAAAACACGGAACACTGAATCGGGCGACTTAGCTTTTTCAATGCAACTTTGACAGTAAATAGACTGTTTAAATTATTTTTCTAATAGTGAATGCATTTTTTTTATAAAAGCAAATATTTTACACCAATATACCTATAGTTTTTTTTTTAAGTTGGTAACATACTTTTAACTCTAGTCTAGTGTGTAGTGTCTCAGTTTTTATAAATAAGTCGAAAGTAAATTCGACCCTTGGACCAAGATACGAGGTTCCGCCATTATGATTCTTGGAAAGAAAAAAAATGAGTGTGCTTTAGACCTCACGACTGCAGTAAAACTTCTTTAGCTCCATTTATATGTATATATATATATATATATTATATATATATATATTTATATTATATATATATATATATATATTTATATATATATATATATTTATATATATATATTATATATATATATTTATATTATATATATATATATATATATATTATATATATATTTATATTATATATATATATATATATATATTATATATATATATGTGTGTTGGAACGCGCTGGCCTAGAAGATACCTATTCACTCTTTAATAGGCCGCACTATGTCTTAGATATACGAAACGTAACTCTCTCTCTCTCTTTCTATCTTCACTAACTTATATCTCTCTCTCAACTTCCGTTCGCCTCGCCCGATCACTCTTTTCGTAACGCTCTCGTTCGTCACGCATTCACCCTCCTTACTCCAGCTTACTCTCCAAGTCAAGCGTGCGTAAAGAAGTTTTACTTCAAAAACTATTTTGTTGACTATCAAAGTTACCTTACATAGCAAAGTTACCCTTATTGACGGTAACACGACTAATCAGATACAGACTAACATCGATACATATAAGCATTGAATTTCTAATCACAACAATATTAATTAAAAATGTTCTATAAATAATACAGGGTCCCATTAATATTAATTCATCGTTAGCTAAGTGACGTCATTCTAAATTCAATATGGCGGACTTGGTTATTTTTTATGCACCCCCATAATAAAAGGGTTTGCTGAGAATACGAAAAATAAGATGTCGTCACACTGAATTTAATATGACGGAAGATAAAAGGATGTTTTAAATTTTTTTTAATGATTTAAGCCTTATTATTTTAAATCAGCTTTTATTATAGGAAATCACTTCGACGCTAAGTTAAAGCAAGTTATGTCAAACCCTGTATTCTATTGTAGATCATTTTATGTGTATTTTTATTTTAGTTCGTAAACCTAACCCTTATGAAAATCTATTTATTTTAAAGGTACAGACAACATCTGATAATATGCAACTCTTTTATGTAAATGATTCTTGTATATTGAAAACAAAAACTTAAATAATTGTTGTAAACTTAAATATTTTAAACTTTCATGTTGTATCGGATTTTCCGTGTAAGTGAAAAATTTGTCTTAATAAATCAATATTTTTCTGTATCTCTGTTATAACTCACAAAATATATTACAAACAAGAATTAATCAATCTTTTAGAAAAGCTGACGACAATATTAATTAAAAAAATATAAGTTTAATGAAGCGTATGTAAGTTTTCTCTATTAACTATAATAAATACCTTATTATTAATTAATTATTTATTTATTTATTAATAGAATCTATTTATTTTCATTCGCTCATGCTACACTGTGGCTACTTTTTGGAAGAACGGGTTTAAGCGAGGATTTTCTACGAGAGAGGAAACAATACAAATAGATAAAGTCCTACAGGAAAATATTTGCCATTAAAGTTTTATTTCCTCCACTGACTCCCTTACATTTTGGTTGACATCCAATCTTCTCGCACGAAACGATACGAACACAACGACATTCTAATTTTACATTTTTGAAGTGAAAACTTCTTTAGCCGCGTTGATCACTTTTTGGTAGGGGGTAAACTTGTGGATTCGCGTCACCGACATGCTCGCGAACACCGCCATGCTCGCCAAATATAAATATACATACTAAATTCGTAATGAAAATTTAATGCCTTAGTTTTAAGGTTTATATTTTAATTATTTTAAATATTTCTTTTTTTTAATTAAAATTAAAAAAAAAAATATTGAAAAAAAATTTATTTCAAATAAGTATTCGTTTTCACTTCTATCGGCAATCTCTATGACTGCCAATTTTTATCCTAAATTTTAAGTTTTATTTTGTGCGAATAAATATATTTCGAATAAATATATTTCTTTATTTGTTTCATTTATTCGCGACCTTGTCAGAATCGAACAATCATAAACGGCAAATAGTTTTCGAGTTGGACTTTCTACATTTCAGCCCCCCGATTATATGTTTAGGATTATATGTTTATCTATTCTTATACGTTTAGGGTATCGTACATACCTAAACGTATAAGAATGGAATACACGAAATTGAGCTCTAATTCAATGCAGTTATGGTTTATTTTACTTTGACGCCGAACTATTACGATTTGATCGACAATTCTTTCATAATCGGGGGGCAACTTAGCGTGAAGCGTAGGTAGTATCAGATGACAGGATGAATTCCGTAACTATTTATGGTATATATTTATTTAATATCGTCACTTTTGAACTATTATTTTTTTTGACTAAACATAAAATATTGGTGCTAATTCCAAACAAATAAAGATTAGATTTTTTTTTACCATGTGAAATCAAAAGAAATTAATATTTTAACGAATGACTAATACGTCGAGTATTTATTACTCGTAAATTGTAGACAACTTAATCCATTGAATTTGATTAAAGTCTTGTGGACAATGGAATTAACACCAATATCTAAAATAATAGTTTAAAAGCCTTTTCATTTAAATTTTACATTAAACTTTGTTAGTACATCCTAGTCTAATAAATTAATTTTTGTTGTAATGGGTCCATTTTGTTGTTGGTTGGAATACTGTTGTAACATATTGTTGTCTGTGGAAATATTGTTAGTTGTTGTTGTGGAATATGTTGTTATGTTTGATTTGAAGTAATTGTTGTTGCGTTCTTTTTGTTATTCAAATTAGAAATTGTTTCATTTTTTAGAGATGATTAAATAAATAGACAATTCATTTAAAGAACAAAATTAAATCAACAATTTAGTTATAATATTTTGCTTGGTACTGAATTTTTACAATAATTATTCATGTTTCATCGTAAATGAAATAAATAATTTACAAAATAATCAAAATATTAAATTAAATAATAACAAAATCACATATGTTATTACGATATCGGTGTGCGTTTCGATCATATTATTATTGAATGAATTCAAAACCATTGTGAAATGAACTTAATTTTTTTTTCATATTGTTATGATAATTATTAATTACCCGGTGTCATAGTTTCAAAAGAATCTGTATTTCATACTAAAATTATAAATGCGAAAGCGGGTCTGTCTGTTGACTTTACACGACCCAGCCGTTTGACCGATTTAGGGGTTAGGGGTTTTTGTATGGACCCTGGTCTGGTACGTCTCGCAATTTTTTTTTTTTTTTCGAAATAACGGCCTCTCATAAAACCTAACCGTCCGCTATTTAAAAAAAACTAAAAATGACATTACTGTAGGCCAAAATATTTAACCCCGTTTATGAGCCGTTAACAAAATGACAGACAGACAAACAAACTGTCGCATTTATAATAATATTAGTTTGAATCTGTCGTGTGTGTAAACTAAACGAAGAAGAAAACGTAAAACCTAAGGTTGGTTTAAAATTAATATAAAAATGACTAGTTCGCTTCCAACGTGAGATCTATATGACGCGTCTAAACTCTTCAGCTAAGGCTTAACACATACAGAGCGTTTTGAACGCCGCGGTTTTTTTTCACCACTTATATAAGAACTAAATACTTCGCCTACCGAAATGAATTAATAAATAAAATCATTCTATTATTATTAATCAATCGAAAATTTATTTCTAACGTCGTTATTTGTTTTAACAAAATATGATTTTTTAGACAAATAACAACATGTGACATCAGGTGAGATCGCAGTCAAGGGCTAACCTGTAGTGGATAAAAAAAAAACATGTACCTATTGTAAAAGACACCACTCGGGTTTCGCTTACAATTATTTTTTGATAGATATTCGATAATGTTATAAATTAATATTATCACTCACTTATTATCATTATCGTTATTAATATATTATTTCTACTATAATTCGTAAGATCATGACAATATAACTGTGATCCCATTGTGCAGCGGTGTCGTTATCAAAAAAATAATTATATATTACGTACACACCAGTGGTATTATCAATAATTTCAGTTGAAAATAACAGTTTATTAAAATGTTATAATTTCAGTACTCATTACTATTATCAGCGTTCAAAACGCTCAGTCAGCATCAGCCTTTATTTTGGTTTCAAGCATTTATTAGTTTTAGTCAGTGTTGTGTTACGGTATTCGTTTATCAGAACTGCGGTAAAATAAATCGTGGATTAATCGTGGTTACGATAACTAATATCCATTAACCCGTTGTCCTAGATGAGCGACAGAAGCGACGCGACGCGATACGACGCCTTAGAAAATGACAGACGTATCTACGCGATAGCGCAGGCCACGTGAAGGGTCAGCTACTGTTTGATACTGTCGTGTCGCTTTGCCGCGTTTCTCGCTCACATAGGACAACGAGTAAGAAGCTTTTTTTCGCCAGTCCGGCTACGCTGAGAGTATGGTCGACAGCCGTGACCGAAGCCACGTAGAATCGATTTTTTTTTCGAGACAATTGGGTATTTGACACATAGTCAAATCAGCAACTATTTTCGTCACAACCGAACGTCAAAATGCGTCCTAAGTATGGGATTTATATGAAATTCTGAAATGTGACGTCATTGAAGTTCGACGCCCTTTTTTACTTCAATCGATAGTTTAAAATGGTTATTCAACATAAAACTATCAGGGAACTTGGATATTACGACTTTTGGGAGATCCTCTATTTAATAATTACTAAAAAATAATTTATTTGAATATAGACTGAGATAACTGCACTTTTGGTAACTATCGCCAGAAAGGCTGATTCAGTGTTAGGTGGATTTAGGGCTCTCCACTGATCACGAAAGTTACAGTCTGCCCGTATGTGGATGGGCCTTTCGCTAGATATGGC
The DNA here is from genome assembly GCA_917051295.2 of Erebia ligea. Classification (NCBI taxonomy): domain Eukaryota; kingdom Metazoa; phylum Arthropoda; class Insecta; order Lepidoptera; family Nymphalidae; genus Erebia; species Erebia ligea. The sequence goes on from OU785246.1 coordinate 1,486,748, forward strand.
CGCTCAAAGACGGTTTATTGTTACCAAAAATGAACGATAACTAGAAAAGCCGATTCTTGTACAGTATTAAAGTATGCGCAGTACTTATTTAAACAGCGTAAAAACTGACGCATGTGGATGGGACTTTTACTAGATATCAACTCTGAAAGACGTTATAAGCTATACTTACTATGCGTTCCTGTAAAAAAATATTAGCAATTATTATGCCGTCCCGTTGATTGCTGTTAAATTTTTTTATATCAATCAACGACGAAATAGTAATTAAGTATAGAGCCCTAAATCCACCTAACACTGAATCAGCCTTTCTGGCGATAGTTACCAAAAGTGCAGTTATCTCCTATAATAATAGTAGTCAAATACCCAATTTCGTATAAATTATAAACTTTTATTTTAACACAGTTTTGTTATTCTTATTTGGTTATTCGTGTGTTGTGCGTTTGTTTGTGTTATATGGCGTGTCCCGATTATTGACGGTTCTAACAAAAAATATCTTTCTTTTTGATAGAAAATAATTCATATCTTTTATACAACTGTGTGATAAATTTATTCAATAGATAGACGTGTTTATATGGTCTTGTTAAAACTTACTTTGAGAGTAAACTTTTTGTTTTACGCTTTTTCATTCAAACTATGAATAAAACGCACATTGTCGCACGGCTTTGTAGCCATATAACTAGGCGGTGATATTTTTATCGCCCAAGGGTGATAAAAGCCTACGTTATTGTTTTTTTTTTAATTTAATTTTAATTTTATTTATTTGTAAGTAATCAACAGCGGTATTCTAAGAGCCATTTTACGAGCAAATGTATTGCAAAATATATATTATCTTAATTAACTAAGCCTTATCCTTTATATCTATAGAAAATATTAGCTGATGCCCGCGACTTTGTCCGCGTGGATTTAGGTTTTTGGTTCCCGGCGGGAACTCTTTAATTTTCCGGGATAAAAAGTAGCCTATGTGTTAATCCAGACCAAATTTATTTCTATCTCTGGGCCAAATTTCATCTAGATCCTTTCAGCGTTTCTGGCGTGATTGAGTAACAAACATCCATGCATCCATCCAAACTTTCGCATTTAAAATATTAGTTATTAGTATAGATATCTAATAATAATATAAAAAAAACAGTCGACGTCACAAAATGGCGTAAAGTCCGTCCTATTTATAGTTTGAACGCAATAAACAGAAAAATAATAGAAATAGAAAAAATATATAATCACCGCAGAAGTGTAAGTATAGATTTTGTTTTAGGAATTATTTTCCATCAAAAAGATATAACATTGCTGGGATATGTTCGAGGTACACTATTTTTTTTCACTAAAACTATTTTTTTTCTCTAGCGGCGTGCGTTCCTTGTGTCGGGGTACGGCCGACGCGGTTGGTTAAAAGCTGAAATAAATTAAAGTTTGTCAATTATATTTTCTTATTCTTTTTTTTTATTTAGTCAAAACTCTTCTCTTAGTTCTTTTAAAATTATGAAAAACAACTGTATTACGGTGGTTTCACACCGGCGAGCCGTAGCCGCAGCGGGGCGAGCCGCGAGACGAGAATAGGGATGATGACAACTCAATCAAATCAGCAACTCTTTATCAAACTAAAAAACGCACTTCTAGTATGGAAGTTGTATGAAATACATAGTTGTGACGTCATCAAAATTCAAAAAAATTCAAAATTCAAATGTTTTTTATTCAACTAAACTTTTACAAGTACTTTTGAATTGGCAAGTGAATCTGCCACTAGTTCGGAATGACATTCCTAAAGAGAAGCCATTCATCAAATTTCAACGCACTTTTTTATTCTTTGATCTATATTTTAAAATGGTTATCAAACTTAAAACTAACCGAGGATGTGAATTTTAGGAAGACCCTCTATTTAATAATCAGTTAGAAATAATTTATTTTAGTTATTATATAGGCATCATCCCTATTAAAAGGAATATTTTGACCTACCTAGCAGACGCTAGCCGAAATATTAAAACCTGGTCTAATCTAAAATCTAGGTAAAATCTAGTCTGAAACCACCTTAATGCAACTTAATGCATTTCGCATATCGCGTTACTTTTGGTTCGAGGTAGCTTTCGAGTTTAATTTTTCTCGATTTAAATCCGCAATTTCTTGTTTCCAATCATTTTTTTTTTTTTAATAAATCGATTGCACCACCAATACTTAATCATTTTGCTACGGGAGAACAACCATCAAAATTTCTCCGTGTATAGATCCATAAAGCTGTGTGCACATTGGACGATAGATAATAATATAGCTCATTCCACATATTATCATGCTAACGTTTTTGACTTACCGGGAGGCACGGGAACCGGGGACCGTCTGCACCAAGTGCCGGGCGACATCTGTTTAAAAAAAAAACACATATTAAACACTGCGAGCGTAGCGAGCGTCTCTTTCGTAATTTAATTTTTTTTTTTTTTTTATCCACTACAAGTTAGCCCTTGACTGCGATCTCACCTGATGGTAAGTGATGATGCAGCCTAAGATGGTAGCGGGCTAACCTGTTAGGGGCATGGCAGTTTTTGTTAAACCCATACCCCTATTCGGTTTCTACACAGCATCGTATCGGAACGCTAAATCGCTTGGCGGCACGTCTTTGCCGGTAGGGTGGTAACTAGCCACGGCCGAAGCCTCCCACCAGGCCAGACCAGGGAAATTCAGAAATTATAAATTTCCAAACCCTGCCGGGGATCGAACCCGGGACCTCCGCACGTTAAGGCAACAGCGCTCAACACTGCGCCACGGAGGTCGTCAAAAATTAAAAAAAAAATATTAGTGAAATAAGCGAAAAATTATATCTAGCTTTCTATTTATTGTCAACTGGTAATGCTACTTATAATACTGATAATACTAATAATAATCATTATATACTGGTAATATACTTAATTGTATAATGCTAGGAAGAATAAATTGGCACAATTTATTCGTTTTTTTTAAATAGAGTTGTGGACTGTGATCTAAGACTAAACCGTTTTATTCAGAGAGCAGACCCGTACCACTACTACACGTACACGAATACTAACTATTACTACGTACGACTGCCTCGATGGTCTAGTCGTTGGTAGGTTGGTTAGCATGTTCGACTGCGGCCGACGAGGTCCCGGGTTCGTTAGCGCGATCAAAACTGGGTGTGGCGCCATCTAGTTCGTTCGTCGCAAGTCACTTCGTCACAGCGCTAGTAACGCCATCTATTGTTACCTGTCTGAACAAGTAGGGGGGTCGGTATAGCGGCGGCGGTTGCGCCCGCCTGTCCCGGCGGTCGTCCCGGTCGGGGAATGTGTCCCGGTGATGCGGTTCGAACGGTCGGAAACCGCGCCCGCGGAACTCTTGCCGGTCGCCGCGCGGTTCGAAGCGGCGGTTGTCGTGTTGGTCTGAGAAGTGTAGATCAGATTAGGTAAGAATAGGCCCAACGACTTCAATTTACATAGACGGGCCCTGTCAAACAAAGAATGTGGGCGTATTTTACTAACGCAATCTAGTCTGAAAAGCGGGAACTTGCTTGCAACATATGCGCCATCTTGAATTACAGCTTGAATTACTCGGTCATAGATAATACAGGTCATAGTCATAGAAGCCGTAAGGCCAGTCAGTAAAAAAAAAATATCATACAGTTTGCCGCGGAAATTAAATGATTGCGTAATGGATAAAAATATTAAATAGGAAGATTAAATAACGTTTTTTTTTTGGAAATGTATAATTTTGAATTGCAACGCTTACCTTAAAATAAAAAATACATAAAAAAATAAATACAGTGCCAAACTAATTTTTTAGTTTTAAACTAAAACTAATTTAAAAACGACTTTAGATGTTAACTTAATAATAACAAATTATCTACACGACGAGCGATCGTGACGGCGCTACGACGGGAAAATCATACTTAATATTATAAATGCGAAAGTGTGTTTGTTTGTTGGTTTATTGGTTTGTGCTTCAATCACGCCGTAACGGAACAACGGATCGACGTGATTTTTGCCATGGGTACAGTTGAGGACCTGGAGAGTGACATAGGTTATAGGTTAGGTTTTATCCCGGAAAATTAAGGAGTTCCCGCGGTAATCAAAAAAACTTAAACCACGCGGACGAAGTCGCGGGCATCAGCTAATAAAGAGTAAAATTAAGAAGGCCCGGGCATCATCAACAACTACGAATGTAGTATATTTATATTTAAGACCATTTGTCTTCGTAACAACGCGAGCATGTCGGTGACGCGAATCCACAAGTTTACCCCCTCCCAAAAAGTGCTCAATGCGGCTAAAGAAGTTTTCACATCAAAAAAATTAATCCAAGTCGCGGGCATGATCTAGTATACTAATAAATACTCACAGTTGGTCTTTTGTTGCATGTTTCGTAACGATTCCACGATAGCTCGAGCAGCGGAGTTTAACTTGGCCTCGTTCTGCGCTGGCCTGTGACATAAAGAAAAAATAATCAAATATCAAATATAAATATTATAAATGCGAAAGTTTGGATGGATGGATGTATGGATGTATGTTTGTTACTCAATCACGCTCCAACGGATGAACGGATCTGGATGAAATTTGGCACAGAGATAGATTATGGTCTGGAATAGCACATAGGCTACTTTTTATCCCGGAAAATGAAGAAGTTCCCGCGGGAATCAAAAAACCTCAACCACGCGGACGAAGTCGCGGGCATCAGCTAGTTCATAATAAATTAATAATATATCATCAAATATAATAAATATATAATAAATGTTATAAATGCGAGAGTTTGGATGGATGTATGGATGTATCGATGTTTGTTACTCAATCACGCCCGAACGGCTGAACGGATCTGGATGAAATTTGGCACAGAGATAGATTATAGTCTGGAATAGCACATAGGCTACTTTTTATCCAGGAAAACTAAGGAGTTCCCGCGGGAACCAAACCAAAACCTCAATCCACGCGGACGAAGTCGCGGGCATCAGCTAGTGAGTAACTACACTCCTTGCTTTTCAACTGGTCCATCTGGTCTTTGATCTGCTGTATCTTCATCGCTATGTCGTTCTGTTTCAAGGCTCAAGCACAAGTATAGGAAAAAAATGGATAATTTCTTGTCTGTACTTACCCCGCGACTTGCGCGCTATAGTTATCAGGACAGCTGCCCAGTATCCCGGTCCCATTAATCCTGTTCCGCCACTCGTGTCTCCCTCTCTCCTTGCTATTCAACTGGTCCATCTGGTCTTTGATCTGCTGTATCTTCATCGCTATGTCGTTCTGTTTCAAGGCTCAAGCACTAGTATAGGAAAAAATCGATAATTTCTTGTCTGTACTTACCCCGCGACTTGCGCGCTATAGTTATCAGGACAGCTGCCCAGTATCCCGGTCCCATTATTCCTGTTCCGCCACTCGTGTCTCCCTCTCTCCTTGCTATTCAACTGGTCCATCTGGGCTTTGATCTGCTGTATCTTCATCGCTATGTCGTTCTGTTTCAAGGCTCAAGCACTAGTATAGGAAAAAATCGATAATTTCTTGTCTGTACTTACCCCGCAACTTGCGCGCTATAGTTATCAGGACAGCTGCCCAGTATCCCGGTCCCATTATTCCTGTTCCGCCACTCGTGTCTCCCTCTCTCCTTGCTATTCAACTGGTCCATCTGATCTTTGATCTGCTGTATCTTCATCGCTATGTCGTTCTGTTTCAAGGCTCAAGCACTAGTATAGGAAAAAATCGATAATTTCTTGTCTGTACTTACCCCGCAACTTGCGCGCTATAGTTATCAGGACAGCTGCCCAGTATCCCGGTCCCATTATTCCTGTTCCGCCACTCGTGTCTCCCTCTCTCCTTGCTATTCAACTGGTCCATCTGGTCTTTGATCTTCATCGCTATCGCTATGTCGTTCTGTTTCGCGTCCGGCTCCGGCGTCGCGTGGGAAGTCGCGCGAGACGGCGCGCGTTTTGGTCGCGTCAACGGGAGAGACGGCGTACGCGTATCGTGCTTGTCCAGTATTGGGTATACTGGTTGGACTATTGGGTACGGCTGTTGTAACACCTGGAATGAAACGCGATCTGATTACATAATGATCTCGCGCGTACATTCCCGATACTTGACGTCACCATTCATTTCTTTTTTACAAACTGGCTTTACGGCTCTGGGTTCCAGCTATTCTGAGCCTCACAATTGGGTATTTGACATATAGTCAAATGCCGCCAAGCGATTTAGCGTTCCGGTACGATGCCGTGTAGAAACCGAATAGGGGTATGGGTTTAATATAACTGCCATACCCCTAACAGGTTCGCCCGCTACCATCTTAGACTGCATCATCACTTACCATCAGGTGAGATCGCAGTCAAGGGCCTAACTAGTAGTGGATAAAAAAAAAAGTATGGGATTTATGGGTATTTTCCGATATACACTGCGAACACTGATCAGTGCTCTTACTGTGGAGAAATTCGTTCCGTTATGGACTGACATTTTACTGCCGCAGTATCCTAGGGAAATATATGACGTCATAAATCGTCGCCATTTTTGTATTGTGAGCACTGGCGTTTTCGAGATAAGGTGCTCTCAGGGCTGACAGTAACCAGTATAGCTAACCATAAAGGAACGGCTTCGCTGTATACTAAATTGACATCACACCTTACAGTGCTCGCAGTGTATATCGGAACATACACTAAACGAAATTCTGAAATGTAACGTCATCAAAGTTCGACGCACTTTTTACTTTAATCGATTGTTTAAAATGGTTATGGTAAGTGAAGTCAGAATTATACCGATAAACGTGGGTAAACGATGTTGTAAGGGATAATACCTGCGGATAAACGATGTTGTAAGGGATAATACCTGCGGATAAACGATGTTGTAAGGGATAATACCTGCGGATAAACGATGTTGTAAGGGATAATACCTGCGGATAAACGATGTTGTAAGGGATAATACCTGCGGGTAAACGATGTTGTAAGGGATAATACCTGCGGGTAAACGATGTTGTAAGGGATAATACCTGTGGGTAAACGATGTTGTATGGCTGGTACACGTTGGGATAGAGCACCGGATACACGTCATGCAGCATCATCTTATGCGCGGGCGCGCTCAGCGCTGGAGGCTGGATGCTCTGCCATTGGACCGGCATTTGCTCCTGATACTGGAAATAGCATTTTTTTTTTATTGGTATGGGATGCAACCTGTTTCGACACGCTGGCCCTTTCCCATCTACATGGAACCAACAACAGAGCTGGTGCGGCTTGTGAAGCGGCTGAAATAGTTATTTGTGTTACATGGGGCCAAAGAAAATTTTTGTTCCCCGAGGGCGCTATTTTGAATTCAGAGCGAAGTGAAGGATTCTATAGTAGAATCCCGAGCGTAGCGAGGGGTTCTAAAGTAGAATCCTGAACGTAGCGAGGAATTCAATATACGCCGCCCGAGAACAAAAAATTTGGCCCCGAGTGACACACACTATTTTTCATCATTACGTATGAGAAAAAGCTAGGAGTATCAACCTACTATGTATGGACATTACCTATACGTTTAAGCACCAATCAGAAGATACTCCTATCAACCTTCTATGTAATTGTATAGACATTATTTAGACGTATATTTAAAGTTTAAATAAAATGTAAAGACGAATATCCGATCAACAAATTGATCACGTGACTTCGGACCAATCAGAACAGAGAAATGCAAAGTCGTATATTCGATCAACAAATTGATGACGTGACTTCGGACCAATCAGAAGAGAGAAATGAAAAGTCCCATGGGCCTACAAGTTACACTTTGCTCCCGCTATCCTCTGAAGGCAATATGCGTTTTTCGAATAGGTATGATGAAAAAGCTAAAGCATACAAATACAGGGGTCTAGGCTCCGAATATGATTTTGCCCCATTCGGTGTCGAGACCCTTGAAAATTAAGATGTAAATGATTTATTTCATGTAGGACACTTATGATAACTCGTAAGAATTTACCACCGGTTCGGAAAAATGATTCTACTGAGAAGAACCGGCAAGAAACTCAGCAGTTGCTCTTTACAAAACCAGAAAAATGTAACAATTTGTATATAATATACAATGCATACGTTACGTAACAAGTATTACACAGACTTGTGGGTTGCTGCATGCGAAGCCGGTTGCTTCCATGCACCTTTGTCATCGAGAAAATCATCTATACTATTGTCGGGAGCGTATGGTATATGCTCCCGAGACAATAGGAAGATCTTCCTCCGAGCCGGTGTCATGCTCGGGGCTGCCAGCTGGGCCGACTGTTGTAGGTTGAAAGTTCTATATATTGTACAATTCTGAAATCACTTCGTAATCGTGATTCAGGCGGCGGCACGTGATTGGCTAACGTGGCCGCGTCATGTTACGTCATCCATGTAGGTATGTGTGCCCCTACACTATAATAACCTCGACTTAACAGATGCTGTTTAGTTCTAGTTCCTTATCCTATTACCTGTTTAATCTGTTGTGTGTGTGTGTTGTTATTATCAGTTTGTTGTGTCAAATCTGTCAGTAGTGAAGGCTTCAATAATACTCACCGAATAATGTTGCATGTGCTGTTGTATGAGCACATTTGGCACTGTATATGGTTGCATCACACCGGGCGGGACCTCCACTTGGCCGTATGGAACGTTGTACCTGGAAAAGGGAGAGAATGAACAAAATGTATACTAATATTATAAATGCGACAATTTGGATGGAGGGATGAAAAATGATAATGAAAATGAAAAATGTTTATTTTCAAAAAACAACTGTGACAATTTTTCCTTATGTCCTATGGTACCCACACTAGGTAATCCTGTATCGTGGATACCTAAAGAAAGATTCACAGAAATTGTCGCTCGGTATTTTAAGATTGAGATTTTTGTTTTTTTTTTTTTGGATGGATGGATGTTTGTTACTCAACTACATTTTTTTTTCAAAAACGTTACCACCAAATATCTTGCTGGTTCTTCTCCGTTTCTACCGAGAAGAAACGGCATTCCGAATCAGTGGTAGATTCACTCGACGATTCAAAAGCACTTGTAAAAGTCTAGTTGAATAAAAAACGCGAGTATTGACTAAATGAAACGGGGGCGGGTCAGCTTATGACGCAGACCTCCGTGGCGCAGTGTTGAGCGCTGTTGTCTTAACGTGCGGAGGTCCAGGGTTTGATCTCCGGCAGGGTCCATTTGAGAATTTATAATTACAGAATTTTCCCTGGTCTGGCCTGGTGGGAGGCTGCGGCCGTGCCGCCAAGCAATTTAGCGTTCTAAAGAAACCGATTAGGGGTATGGGTTAACTATAACTGGCATGCCCCTAATAGGTTAGCCCGCTTCCATCTTAGACTGCATCATCACTTACCATCAGGTGAGATCACAGTCAAGGGCTAACATGTAGTGAACAAAAAAACAAGTGCGAGTCGGACTCGCGCACCGAGGGTTCCGTACAAACCTGTAGTAAGTTTTACGATTTATGACGTATTAAAAATAAAAATTACGTTTGTTGTATGGGAGCCCCCCTTTAATATTTACTTTATTGATATTTAATTATTTATTTTGAAAGGTAATATATAAGTTAATATTCTGTGAAAATTTGAACCGTCTACCTGTTACCGTTTTTAATATTGACCAAAAAAATACGAAAAAAACACGTTTATTGTATGGGGACCCCCCTTAATATATATATTTTTTTAATTTTTAGTATTTGTTGTTATAGCGGCAACGGAAATACATCATTTGTGAAAATTTCAGCTTTCTAGCTATCACGGTTTATGAAATACAGCCCGGAGACAGACAGACAGACAGACAGACAGACAGCGGAGTCTTAGTAATAGGGTCCCGTTTTTACCCTTTGGGTACGGAACTCTAAAAAAGAAGCTAGGGGTTGATATAACTTGATATAACTCACCCTCTTTGCTGTTGCATCGCAACCGGCTCACACGCCCCGCAAGCGGCGCTAAAGTCCGCCGCGTATGGATAGCTCGGGTCTGGAATTTATGGACCGATTTTTAATTTTCAAAAAAAAATGTATCTACAGGAATCGACCAGCTATAGCTTTATTAGTCTTCTTATATAAAATTCCAAGTCCTGACTGACTGTCTGACTGATATATCAACAGCCTAAGCCGCTGGTCCTAGAGACATGAAATTTGGAGGGTGTGTTCATTGTGAAGAGTATCCATTAAGAAAGGGTTTTTCGAAATTTCACCCCCAAAGGGGTAAAAGAGGGGTTAAAAGTTTGTATGAAAGTCCGTCCTTTTTCAAGATATAGCCATGACACTTGGTATTTGGGCTGGATTTCAGTTTAAAATGAAGAAGTATTGTGATTCACAGTTTTTGAAAATTCTATACCCAGAGACGTTAAATAGAGAGTTTGTCCTACAATCACGCCGCAACAGCGCAACGGATCGACGTGATTTTTTGCATGGATATAGTTGAGGACCAGAATAATGACATAGATAGATAGACTCTTTATTGCACACACTTAGAACAAGGACAATAAACAGAAAGATTAAAAGATACAACAGAAGGGTGCAAAGGCGGTCTTATTGCTTACACATAGGCAATAGCATACCGGAAAATGAACGAGTTCCCGTGGGAATTAAAAAACTTATTCCACGCGAACGAACTCGCGGCCGTCCGCTAGTCATACTAATACTATAAATGCGAAAGTGTGTTTGTTGGTTTGTCCTTCAATCACGCTGCAACGGAGCAACGAATCGACGTGTTTTTTTGCATGGGTTAACGACCTGGAGAGTGACATCTAGGCTAATCTTTATCCAGGAAAATTAAGAAGTTCCCGTGGGAATTAAAAAATACTTATTCCACGCGGGCGAAGTCGCGGGCAAGTTCTTACCGATTCTGAATGTGTTCTCGTTGTGGGGTGAGGGTGTATGATGTTTTTGCTCCTCCGGCTGCTGCACCATCGGCTGGTATATTGGAGGCTGTTGCATCGATTGTTCCTGCAATTGGGTGTTTGAATTAAAAAAAATATCGATTTATTTATGTATTTTTAAACTTGAACACAAATTGTATAAATAGTCGATGCGAAAAACTCATATTAAAAAAAAATGATAAACAATTAAGAATTAAGAATTGATAAAATTTAAAAAAAACCACGTGACTACGAACGCGCCATGATTGGTCGCCATGTTTGTGACGTCATAATGTTAAAGCAATTTCACGATAGTACAGTGTCAACGCTGCATCAGCTGTGTGCCACAATTAATAGAAATTAACATTGTGACGTCACACGCGCTCTGGTATACGGCGTGTTTTCGGAACTGAATTCAAAAAAATATTTTTAATTTGATATAACTCTTTAATTATAGCGAAAAAAAAACTAAAAATAGTTTTGTTATAAAACTTATATTATGATCTTTCGATTTATATCAAAAATTAATTTTTTCCTAATTATTATTTTCATACGAATGATCCAATGGTACCCTTATTATATCTGTCCAACTATTTATTTTACTTTTGATAATAATTATTATTATTGACAGGCAAACATCGACAAATAAAGGCAATACTCCATAGACGCATATAATTTTTTTCAATAGTGAAGCGACGTTCCCGATTATCTGATATTTCGTAACTCGTATACTTATATCTAGTAATTAACAGTACGAATTTCCTTTTCAGAATAGTCACGAAGCTGCAACGCAAGCAACTTTTATTTTCGTGCGAATTTAATTCGCAAGTACGTCCTCCATATGGTTTCTACTTTCTAGTGTTACATAATTGCAAAAAAAAAATCCAGCACAGCCTTTTCTGTGTAACTTTTTAATTAGTTAATCAACGAGACCTGCTAACAAAATATGGCGGCCTTAAAACAGCCATACTATTTCAGCGGCCATTTTTGGCGTAGTTTATTCAAATGGCACTAAAGATTCTGCACTGGTAAAATATGGCGGCCTTAAAACAGCTTTACTGTTTGGCGGTCATTTTTGGTGAAATGTATTTAAACGTTACTCACGATTCTGCATTGGTTCAGGTATTGGTACGCGTTGGGCGGCGGTATCGATGTTGGATACACGACGTTGGTCAGCGACATTGGCCCTGCAATACAATAATTAATAAAATAATAAATTTTTGGAATTATTTATAAGTCACAGTCTAGTTCTTAAGTTATGTCTTTCTCTTTCTACTAGTGAGGTTGAGTTTGTAACTTCACTGTGTTTGGTAATTCCAAATAAAGATTTTATTTATTTATTTTATTTATTTAATAAAAAGGTCGGTACAACACAATTTATCAACAACTATATTATGTAACATGTACCTATCCAAAATATTTCCGCGACTTCGTCCGCGTGGTTAGAGGTTTTTTGGTTCCCGCGGGAACTCTTAAACTTTCCGGGATAAAAAGTGTTATTCCAGACTATAATCTATCTCTGTGCGAAATTACATCGAGATCCGTTCAGCCGTTCTGGCGAGATTGAGTAACAAGCATCCATCCATCCAAACTTTCGCATTTATAATATTAGTATAGATATAAAAGGAAAAGGTTACTGACTAACTAACTGATCATCAAAAATCTACCGTGAGCGAAGCAGCTGGCAAAAGGTCGTTTTGAATAATAAAAAAAAAACTCACGCATATTTTGATCGGGCACTGGTACGGGCGTAACTTTCGCTTGAATCATGTTTTGCATCTCCGTCGCGTCCGCTTGATGGTAGGTGATCACCGGTTGTGGGGACTGTATCTGAAAAATTAAAATTCAAATGTTGTTTTTATTCAAATAAACTTTTGAATCGTCGAGTGAATCTACCACTGGTTCGGAATAACATTCTTACCACGAAGAACCAGCAAGAAACTCGGTGGTTGCTCTTTTGATGAAAAAAATAATTTACAATTACTACATCATGTAGAATGTAGATACATATGTAACAGTAATCCTTAGCATTGCTGGAGCAGCCCCCCGATTACGTAAGAATTGTCGATCAAACGTTAAAGATTTTCGTCAAAGTAAAATAAACCATGACAGCATTGAATTAGACCTCAATTTCGTCTGCCCATTCTTATACGTTTAGGGTATCGTACATACCAATCCATGTCCAATCCATGCTCTTTCATAATTTACGTAATCTTCAATAGTATAATAAGCTTTTTTCATATCTATGACTATATTTCAATATCCAGTGATTCACAAAAAAATATCATTTAACTATGTCAGTCGTATTTTTTAATTCTTTGAGGTGTATTCACTTGTTATACATAGTGGGAATATGAATAATACTTACATCTTCATTCGTGAATCCCTGAACGTAATTCTGCTGGAAAACTTCCTCGGGCATTTTGACAACCCTATGATTTTGAACTTCGAACCGATTATCAAAACCCCTCTGATTGGCCGAATCATAAGCTCTTTGCTCGTATGCCGGCCTCTGATTGGATGATTCCAATGGCCTTGGATTTGAAGGGGACTGATTGGCTGAGTTTGGAATATCGTGATTTTTCTGGTTTTCTATTGGTTTTGGAGGCTCTTTTTGAATTTGGTGGCTGTTTTCCAGTATGTGGTTTGTTTTCGGTTCGGTTTTCGGTTCTGGTTGGTTGCGGTTTTGTGGTATTTCTGGTTTTGGTTCCGGTGATGTTGGTTTCGGTACTTCGTGTCTGGTTTTTATTGGTGTGGTTGGGTTGGAAGCCGATTTAACTTTCTGTGGGGAGCCCTGTAACAAATTTAATTTACAAGGTAAACACGTGCAAGGTAAGGGGTCATCCATAAAGTACGTCACACTAATTTCGTGATTTTTTGACCCCTCCCCCATCCTTGTCATAGTTGGTCACATCTGTGAGAGTCAAGTAATTTCGACGTTTTAGGAAGTTTCACGACCTCCGTTGCGCAGTGTGTAGCGCTGTTGTCTTAACGTGCGGAGGTCCCGGGTTCGATCCCCGGCAGGGTCAATTTGGGAATTTATAATTTCTGAATTTTCCCTGGTTTGGCCTGGTGGGAGGCTTCGGCCGTGGCTAGTTACCACCTTACCGGCAAAGACGTGCCGCCAAGCGGTTTAGCGTTCGGGTACGATGCCGTGTAGAAACCGAGTAGGGGTATATAAAACTGCCATGCCCCTAACAGGTTAGCCCGCTACCACTCACCACTTACCATCAGGTGAGATCGCAGTCAAGGGCTAACTTGTAGTTGATTAAAAAAAAAGCCCCTAACAGGTACCACTACAATCTTAGACTGCATCATCACTTACCATCAGGTGAGATCGTAGTCAAGGGCTAACTTGTAGTTAATTAAATAAAAAGCCCCTAACAGGTTAGCCCGCTACCATCTTAGACTGCATCATCACTTACCATCAGGTGAGATCGCAGTCAAAGGCTAACTGGAAGTGGTTACAAAAAAAATGCGTATACAGCCAGCAAGGTAAACCGACCAGAGTCAAGTAATTTCGACGTTTTAGAGAGTTTGTCGTCGTAAATGGAGTTTCCACTGTAACACTAACCTTCTCGCTGGCTGTGTTCTGACAGCACTCGTGCGCTCTACACTCGCAGCAACATTTAGCGCGACTCTCCTCCACGGGCTGGCAGTCACAGTCTGCTATAAAAATGCATTATGATGTGAAGGAACTAGAAATTTAATCATACTAATCAAACAAATATTATAAATGCGAAAGTTTGGATGGATGTATGGATGTATAGACGTATAGATGTATGGATGTATGGATGTTTGTTACTCAATCACGCTCGAATGGCTGAACGGATCTGGATGAAATTTGGCACAGAGATAGATTATAGTCTGGAATAACACTTAGGCTACTTTTTATCCCGGAAAACTAATGAGTTCCCGCGGGAACCAAAAAACCTTAATCCACGCGGACGAAGTCGCGGGCATCAGCTAGTATTATAAATGCAAAAGTGTGTTTGTTTGTTGATTTGTCCTTCAATCACGCCGCAACGGGGCAACGGATCAACGTGATTTTTGGCATGGGTATAGTTGAGGATCTGGAGAGTGACATAGGCTACTTTTTATCCCGGAAAACTAAGGAGTTCCCGCGGGAATCAAAAAAAACCTAAAACACGCGGACGAAGTCGCGGGCATCAGCTAGTTCGCTAAAATCCGCAACAGTAGGCAAATCTATGTGGTACAGTGTATCTTGCACTTTCAGCTTGCGATATTCACCACACCACATACATCTTCCAAATTATTCTCAATTCGTACGTTTCACTCCGACACCGGAGCATCTTCAGGAGATGTTGACTCGACAATGCACGATTGTAAAGTCAGTCTTTAAGGGCAAAACACACAGGGAACGGGCGCGAGTCGCGCGCGGGCCGGGTCGGGTGCGCGGCGGGTTGAATTCCTTGTATTTATATGGACGACAGCACACAGAATGCGGGCGCGGGTCGGACGCGTGGCGGGAGACGTGCGTGACCTGCGCCTGCCACCACAGACAGCGCGCGGGTTGCGCGGGCAAATTCATCGTAATACACGTAGTTCGTTACAAACATAGTACGTTTTGAAAATGGATTTGAATGGAAAAATTATAGAATGTGTTCCTTAATATACTTATTTGTTTATAACAGCTATAAAAATACTGGTTTGAAAGCAAAAATATGGCAGCGGGTTGATTTCAAATTTCACTCAATATGCATTTGCGCTGCCGCTGGCAAGGTGAAGGTACGCCGCGCCCGACCCGCCATCAACCCGCACCCGCGTTGTGTGTGAAGACAACGAGCAGCGCGTCTCACGCGAGGAACCCGACCCGACCCGCGCCCGCGTCCTGTGTGTTTTGCGCTTTACGATTACGATTTCCTTACACAATCCGGGGGCTGATTTGACGGACGATCAAACTATGTTCGCTGGTCACAAAAAAGGAATTTAGCGTATCTGGGATTCGCACCACTGAACTTGTGTGTGTGTGTGTGGATGTGTGTGCGTGTGTGTGTGTGTGAGTATGTGTGTGTCGTATAACTCACCGTTGTCTATAAACGAGTGTTGCTTTTCTAATTTCCCCCTCCTGCTATCGTTGTTTGAATCGATCTGAAAAGTTATCTAATCTTTAGCCAATACTTTTGACGACCTCCGTGGCGCAGTGTGTAGCGCTGTTGTCTTAACGTGCGGAGGTCCCGGGTTCGATCCCCGGCAGGGTCAATTTGGGAATTTATTATTTCTGAATTTTCCCTGGTCTGGCCTAGTGGGAGGCTTCGACCGTGGCTAGTTACCACCCTACCGGCAAAGACGTGCCGCTAAGCGATTAAGCGTTCCGGTACGATGTCGTGTAGAAACCGAATAGGAGTATGGGTTTAATTAACTGCCATGCCCCTAACAGGTTAGCCCGCTACCATCTTAGACTGCATGATCACTTATCATCAGGTGAGATCGCAGTCAAGGGCTACCTTGTAGTGGATAAAATAAAATAAAAATAGATCAGTTTGTAGTTAGAAATTTCTGTATAAGGTCACCTTTTACTCTCTAAGCAGAGTTTAATCATATAGATTAATCATTATTGTAAGTTCTCATATAAGTGAACCATTGTTCCTCTTGGAGAAATAAAGTATCTTTTCATATAACCTGCATTGAAAATGCGAGATTCAATGCCTGAAACTAGTCAATTTCAGACGATACTAGGGCAGAAAGTGATGGTTTTCTACCCGCTGAATGACGTAGCAGCCCTCCTTTCAATCCTGTCAGAGTATCTTTTGTTTATTTCAAACCTTTTTAATAGGGTATTTGACTGCTTTTAGAAAATAGTCGCATATTGTTAATAATGATTTATTATAGCTAACAATATATTTATTTCGTCTTAATTTTCAGTATTTTATATAGAAATCTCAAAAATAAATTCAAAAAATTAAATTGCCGCGTAAACGCTCTCTTTGACAACATTTGGGTGACATGACTTCTATGACGTAACTATGTAGTAAAAACGTAAACAAAGTGTGTGATATTTCAGTTTCCCTTGATAAAAACTTTGTTTTAGAGATTGTTTTTATAAAACTATGGTTTACCAATGGTGTGTGGTGTGCATACTACTGCAATGTACAAACAAGTCTACAAAAACTCGAGAGTAAACTGTTTAGAAGTGTTCCAAAGAAAGCCAAGATACGGAAGAAGTGGTTGCAACTTGCTCGAAGAGACCCTATAGTGGTCACTGAGGGTCACTTTAAGTGTTTATTTTTGCGAGGATCGCTTTGATGTGAGTTTTACACTATCTATCTAACAAACTATTACTAAATATAATTATATAATGGTCTAAAAATGTGTACCTACTTCACCTGTTCTGTTTGAGGTTAGACATGTCCGTTTGTATTAGCTGGTTTGTAGTATGTTTATTAAGTATTTACAAACACATTAATAAGTAATAACTAATTTAGAAATTCTAGCCAATTTATGTAATTCAATAATTTCAGTAGATCATTACCTACTTGGAACTTTGAAGTGGAATTTGCAATCAAAAACTTATTATGGTATACTTATTACAGTTGGAGAAAATTCTAACCTACAACCAATACAAAATGGGCTTCACTTCTCTGTCGGTCTGTCTGCTATCTCTTCACAGCTCACACATCTGTTTAACCAATTTGATGAAATTTGGTACACAGATAGCTTGCATCCCGGGAAGGACATAGGGTACTTATTGTTCCCGATAATCACAGGGTTCACCCGAATCACACATTTTGATTTGATTTTTTGACTTAATCAGTATGGATTTAGGTTTTTTTTTGGAATTCCAGAAAATCCTTTCTTCACCGAGAGAGAACCTACATACAAAATTCCAAGTTTGTAGACATTGATGTATAATTTTAGTATGTTTGTAGATCCACCAGGTGGCTGTGCAATTTGCATTGATTGTCAGTAAGTTAAGGTACTGTTTCTGTAGGTATAGAAAATTAATTTTAATGAATATTTTGTCTTTTCAGAAACCACAAACACATCACGATAAAGGAATAAACACTCAACCAATCGCAACTGCTGATAAATCTGTCCAAATAGATTATTTAAAGATGCGTCACAGAAACAAGGCAGTACAGACTATGAATGTGACAAAAGATATACTCGGTATGAATGGTATTCCAAACCAAGGGTAGATTAACTTGACAATTCAAAAGCGCTTGTAAAAGTTTATTTGAATAAAAAAACATTTGAGTTCGAGTGAGTTTGATAAATAAAACAATGAAATAGAAATATGATTTTTATTATACCTATCCACATATTACATAATTTAAGAAGAAACTGATAGGAGTTCATTACTGCTAAAAGATGATGTTGAAGGATGTTGAGTGTGTTTTTTAGATAATTGCTCCACTGTAATAAATTTCATGGTAGTGCCTACTCTGGATAAAGTATTTTTTTTTCCATAGCACTCAAGAGAGGTACCTACATGAAGGTTGTTCACTACGCTGGTGAGTCCACATCAAAAAGGCCACAGCATGCTTGCAGCCTCCAGTGGATGCAGCACAATCATAGCACTCACAACTTATAAATTGAGTTTTGTCTTCATCTACTATCATAGTTACAGAATATGATTTTGCTCTCACTTTGTGCTTGGGACATATCTTGCATTTGAGTGTACAAATGACAGATTCGCGATGTAGCTGGACATAACCAACAGCGATAAGACTCTCTCGAAGCTCTATAAAGAAAGAAACCAAAACTGAATATCACGATCTATGTTAGTAAATAATATAACCTAGTAAGTACTTAATTCTGCGAATGTTAGGTTTTATTCTTGGACGAAAAGATATTAATACAATAAATTGCTTTATTTAAGAAATATATAGTATACTTACAAGGCAGTTTTCACATTTTTTAGTTCTGCAGCATAGAAATCAGGGTTATTTTTGAAAAATGTCCAATTAGGTTTAAATGCATCATCTTTTGAGAGGTTTCCACTATCTGCTTTGAAATAATTGGGTTCCTAAACTATTAATTAGGAAAAGTATGGTTGGTAATGACTAATTGAAACAATAAAAAGCACAGAAACATAAAGAAAAACGGAAAAACACTCGTAATTGTTCGAATTTACTACACCACAGTTAGATTTTATTAAATAGTTACGTCACTAACGATTCAACCAATCATAGAGCGTTTACGATCACGTGAACATAGATCGAAAATTAATTAATTTATTTCATGTTTTATAGAAAAACAATACATTATTTTTTAGTTCGGTCAAATGGAATATTACTTAAAAATAATAATCTATTAGGATGGCAACAGCAGAAACGATATTTTTAATACAGTCAAATACCCTATTATTATTTTTAACCGGAAACTAATTGAAAAGTCATATTATAGTGTAAAGGATTATTTGAATGACAGGCAGCCATGGGTATGAATTGTTCCAGCGGCTAATTATGTTATATTATAAATATAATTTAGTAATTTACTATATTTGTGAAATGGTGATAATAAAAAAAAAAAACCGGCTGAGTTTGTTGTGGGCTCTTCTCAGACCAAGGCGCGTTTTGAACCCTCGTAGCTTTAGTCTTAAGATACCGTTGTTAATTATCACCATCAATTCTTATTCTTTATAAACATGACGTTCAGAAGGTGTACTTTGTAGGTACCAATTTTGAATAAAGATGATTTGATTTGATTTAACTGTCATTTTACCCATCAACTAAACTGACAGATATGATATTTGTAAACAACAACCTAGCAACTAAAATAAATAAGAAATACACAACGACTTATTACAAATAGACGCGGCATACGCGAACATCATTGCACTAAAAAACGGCGTAAATATTACGTACGCCGAGAAAGGGAAAGAACATAAAGGTCAACATACGCTATACCTGCTGTTAGAAAGAGATGAATATAGATTCTGAGTTACACTGTTGTTAACTGCAATGTACGCAAGTGAGGGCAAGTGCCTTCTTAAATTCTTGCCAAAATAAAGCGCGGGGAACTTATCTGTTTTAAATATCATAGGAAATACAATAATTTTTACTCGCACTTTTAATGCAGATTATATGAAAAATAATGTGTGTGCTATTACCTTTTCATCGTTAGTTGCATATCCAGTGCTATTGTATAAGATCGGCGGGTTGTTCGGATCGAAGTGGTAGATACTGCCATCTGGGTTGGTTAAAGGACGGCCGGTCTGCAATGAAATAATATTTAAAGTTTATGTATCAAATAAATATTATAAATGCGAAAGTTTGGATGGATGTATAAATATCTTATGCCCGTCTCTAGAATGCACGATATCATTTAACAAAACTGTCTAAAAATTGAAAAAAAAATCAGGTTTTAGTTCGACTGACGAGTCCTGAATAGGTAACAGACAGACTAGCGCTGAGTTGCACGAAACAATCATCCATATATCCATACATCCATACATCCATCCAAACTTTCGCATTTATTATATTTATAGTATTATAGTATACCTGCGGGTGGATGACGAGTGCCCCCGGCGGCACGGCAGACATATTGGTCACAGCCCAAACAAGGGTCGTCGCTTCGATGCCTGGCTCAGGACTCGTGCCACCTAGGTGATACCGAAACAGGATTTTAAAGGTTGTATTTAATGGTTGTAAATCTAAAAAAATATGTGTAGTTTAACTTTAATTAGGATATACGAAATTTAATGTTTTAAACAGTAACCAGTATAGCTAACTATAAAGGAACGGCTTCGCAGTTAATTAAATTGACGTCACACCTTACAGTTCTCGCAGTGCATATCGGAACATACCCTATATTGACGTAAAAAAACGTATAGTATAATATAGAATCGAAGCAGGCGTTACTTTGCGGAAGTCCATGATAACGAATGAACGAGAAGTTTAATTCGCTATAATCCGCCACAGTAGACAAATCTATGTGGTACAGTGCGTGTCCTTCACCAATAGCATGCGAACAACCACCACCCAGCAATTCGCACCGGCACCGCACCACACCACACAAATCCTCCAAATCACTCCCATAACGCACGCTTCACTCCGAAACCGGAGCATCCTCAGGAGATGTTGACTCGACAATGCACGATTGTAAAATTATAATTAAATTATGTATAGTATAATAATTGCGAGTGGCTCACAGCCTCAACGGATATGATGACGTCACGGCCGTTTTTATTCATTCAATAATTTTAATGGAATTATTAATTTAAAAAAAAATATTTAAATGTATTATTTGTATATAAATTTGTGGCAAAAAAAAATGCAACTTCTCTATAATGAAACTTCATAAGCGTGCTTATGTCAAAAGTTAAATAAATAGTTAGACAGAATATAACTTTCAATCTTTTAGATTATCAAATTGTTGCTTTAAATTATCGCTTTGTTGGTTTAGATTATCAGTTTGGGGCACTGCAAAGAACTCAAATGTAGAAATTCTCCAGAGATTTCAAAACAGAGTCCTCAAAAACATAGCAAATGCCCCATGGTTTACTAAGATGTCAGAACTTCATGAAAATCTTGACATAAAAACTATAAAAGAAGAAGTTGAACACAGAGAAAAGAGCTATAAAGAGCTAATAAACGCCCACAACAACAAACTAGCTTCGTCACTCAGCATCCCAATGGAGACCAGAAGGCTGAAACGCGGTTCTATTTGGGACTTCATCCACTAAAGTGAAAGGGGGAAAAAAATGAGGGATAGCCTTCAATGGAAGGACAGCTTCACACGCCATAGAAACTCAATAAAATCTGCTCATAGCTCTCGCAGCTGATCGCATGATAGAGGGAATGACAAACAAAAACACTTTGTTGCTTGGTCAAGACACATCCGCGCGCCTTGAGACGCGTGACGGGGAAGCGCGGCGGGGGGGTCGATACGCCCCGGCCGGCTATTCATTACGCACCGAATAGCGACCGTGTTACATTGTCGGTTAACTTTGTATTTTGATTTTTCTTGTAATATAAGTGTATATACAGTGCACTTGTTATTATTTGGACGCCCAGATATCCCTACCATACAGTATAGGGCACTTGGCGCCAACATATGGTCCTTCTTCACCGTAAATGAACCTGCGATTTGTTCGAGAAGAATACGTCACGAAGTGCAAGCCAGAGGTCACCGCCAGGTCATCGCCGTGCGCAAGATTCCTACATCGTATTTGGATTGTATTTGGTTCTCCGAAGCTCATCGCTGTGTAGTTCTGAACACCAGTTGACTTGCTCGGGCATCGAACCAACGCTGAACGATTGTAGTACCGGACCTCAGGCTTCCGACAAGTTCCCAATTACACAAGGTCGTCGCATCATTAAGTAGTTATGGTTGTCATCTGTTCGCTGGAGTGAACATCGCTGTGTAGTTTTACACACCAGCTGACATCACCGGGCACAGAACCAACGCCATAGGAGAGAGAATTCGTCAAGAGGATAGTGAATATTCATGGTTGTATTTGTTTCTCCGAAGTTCGTCGCTGTGTAGTTCTGAACACCAGTTGACATTCTCGGGCATCGAACCAACGCCAAATGATTGAGGAATTGTCAAGAGGATATTCCAAAGATACGTGAGATCGTTCCTTCTATCCTTCTTTTTCATCCTAATCACATTTCATATCCATTTTTATCATTAATTTATTTTATTTATAATGATAGTTAAAAGAATTAATCTCATCCAAAGTGCGTAATCATTTAATTTAGTATCATTTTTATAGGTACGATAGTGATTCATTTAAATAGGTATCACATAAAATATAGAAATATTATTTTATTTCATAAAATTATTGCTAAAGTTCGTAAATCCTAGAATCAAACAGTAAACATATTACAACAGCTAACTATTTTCATTATTTTATAGGTCTTTAAAACTGTTGGATCATCTTTGTTTACATTTTATTTTTCTGTTCTAGGTGGGTACTTTAAAATAAAGTTTCGAAGCCAATGACTATGCAAAGTAATCAATGCCTTTCGTTTTTATTTAGCAAATCATACATTGTGCATTTTTAGAAATAGCTATTGTATTTTATACGGGCGTTGAATATTCTTATACTTTGCGAATTTATTGTCATTGATCTGATTTGCTTCTTAACTCTTTGCCTCATTTTATTCTTAAATAGCACATAAAATTGCTAAAATGTGTAAAATTAATCAGTTAATTAAAAAAACAAACGTTCATTATGGAGATACTAGCTAGCTTTGACACATATTTAAAATCAATTAAAAGTAGTGATTTAATTTTCTCATTACAAACACACATCGAGCTTCAGTTGCGATTAGATAAGATTGAAGTCTTATACGACCAATTTGATCATTTTCAGGATGAAATTGAGGAGCTGTCAGACGCACCAGAAGTCGAATTCAAAAAACGGGAAGCGTTTGAAATACAGTACTACTCGCTCGTGTCTGCCGGTCGTGCAATGATCGCGCGCCACTGTAAACTGCAGTCTTTCCCATCAAGTGAATCCATGACAACAATAAACTCTGGTATTCCTTCAGCTCCATGCAAGCGTAATATTGTCGATTTTACTAAAAATATAGACTCTTTACATCCTGATAACTGTCAGCACCGGCTCGATTGTAGTAATAATTCTGATTTTAAAATTAATTTTATTGATTCACTTGCTAGCAATGAAAATGTCATTCCATCAGCTACAGAAGTACACAACACCACTTCTGATGATTTAACAGCTGAAGTAATACAAATTGAATTGAATGAACGATTTATTGATTCGGTTTTTCCAGATGAATCATCCGCAATTCTGGGGGATTCTTATCAATTAAGACCGATTTTTCATCATCGCTTTGCTGAGATACAGGAAAGTTTCACTTGGCACGAGATGCGCTATTTTCCTCCTGTTGAAAACTCGGCAGATCTCGTTTCACGAGGTCCAACTTCATGCTCTGCCGATGAAGCTCCTTTGTGGTCTCTTGGTTCTTTATTATTGCGAGTAGATCACAATAATTTAAGAAATGTATACTTTTCTGAAATTTATACCGCCAAAGAACACAGTTTTATTCATCCATCATACCATGCTACCTATCAAACGATAGATTATTATTATATACAATATTTACAGGCAAATCTAATACTAAAGTTACTAGGTACTGATATAGGTATAGACGAGCCAGTGCTGATAGGTAGTCTTAAAGGCAGGGGATGTAAGTATAAACAGTCTTACATGTATTTTTGTATTTTCATAGCAACGAAGGCTGTGCTGTGTAAATTTAGAGCTCTCTCGACTGGCAGACATGACCGGGCAAAGTATTTTTTTTTCTTTAACTTTGTCGGTTACTTAGAGTACAAGGAGATGAATTCTGCGTATTAAACTACTTAGGTATTTTAACGTTTTTACTTAGGTATATATTTGAAGTAGTGATTCTTATCTCCTATTTATTAATTCCTTGGAAAGATAATCCCTCCTATTTATTTATTTTTGTTTCCCTCTTCCTCATTGGGCGATCTCACTATATTTTACCGAAATATTGAAGCAACTCTCATTTTATGCTAATTTGGTGTTTGCATGCATCTGCTTGGACAAGTTCTTCGTATGCTGCCTGGGAGAGCCGTCATGGGTCGAGGATATTAATTAAATCCAAGGAAGAAAACATCAAGGTTCAACACCATATTGTGCCCTGGCTACATCTTTATTATTGAAGACACTTCAACGCTGGGAGTATGGTCAAGACACATCCGCGCGCCTTGAGACGCGTGACGGGGAAGCGCGGCGGGGGGGTCGATACGCCCCGGCCGGCTATTCATTACGCACCGAATAGCGACCGTGTTACATTGTCGGTTAACTTTGTATTTTGATTTTTCTTGTAATATAAGTGTATATACAGTGCACTTGTTATTATTTGGACGCCCAGATATCCCTACCATACAGTATAGGGCACTTGGCGCCAACATTGCTTTAGATTATCACTTTGTTGCTTTAGATTATCACTTTGTTGCTTTAGATTATCACTTTGTTGCTTTAGATCATCACTTTGTTGCTAATCACCTGTGGGGGAGGGTGAAGGTGTGACGGAGTCTGTGCTCCGCAGGCTGAGGGTCTTGTACCCTGAACTGGATGGAGATAGTCGCCAGCTGCTCAGGGCTTGGTCACCTGACAAACAAAATAAATGCACACTATAAAAAACAAATAAGTATCATATAATAAGTATCATATAACAGAATATACTAGCAAGTATACTGCGCGAATATATTTTTATTTTTTATCCATCCACTACAAGTTAGCCCTTGACTGCGATCTCACCTGATGGTAAGTGATGATGCAGTCCGTCAGTGCAGATTTTCCGTCCCAACGGGCTATGAGAATTAAGGAACAGAGAGTGCACCTGTGTATGCGCACACATGTGCACTATAATATTTCCCGCGTAGATGGCTAACCTCTCTGGAGATAGGCCGCCGTGGCCGAAATTAGGTCGGGAGGACATTATTAGTATGATATACAGTGTGTTCCGTTATAGACTGCGAGCACTGTTCAGTGCTCTATACTGGGGAGAAATTCGTTCCGATAAGACTGACAGTAAACTGCCGCAGTATCCTAGGGAAATATATGACGTAATTAATCGACGCCATTTTTGTACTGTGAGCGTTTTCGAGGTAAGGCGCTCTCAGTGCTTTGATCACGTGATCTACTGCTGGACTGCGTTCCGTTTTAAACAGTAACCAGTATAGCTTACTATAAAGGAACGGCTTCGCAGTATACTAAATTGACGTCACACAGTGCTCGCAGTGTATTTCGGAATATACCCATAGTCGACGCTGTCACAGGGTCGGATAAGTTTGTAGGACTTTTGACGACCTCCGTGGCGCAGTGTGTAGCGCTGTTGTCTTAACGTGCGGAGGCCCCGGGTTCGATCCCCGGCAGGGTCAATTTGGGAATTTATAATTTCTGAATTTTCCCTGGTCTGGCCTAGTCTGGTTAGTTACCACCCTACCGGCAAAGACGTGCCGCCAAGCGATTTAGCGTTCCGGTACGATGCTGTGTAGAAACCGAATAGGGGTATGGGTTTAATATAACTGCCATGCCCCTAACAGGTTAGCCCGTTACCATCTTAGACTGCATCATCACTTACCATCAGGTGAGATCGCAGTCAAGGGCTAACTTGTAGTGGATAAAAAAAAAAACAATAAAAAAAAGACTATAATACCTTGTTTGCTCAACGTCCTGGGCGGCGCCGGTTCCCCGGTGTATCCACCAAAGCTATGGCTCTTGGACACCGGCCCGCGGGCGGTGCCTTCCGGACCATTGCGGCTTTCCAGCGACTGCACCTGTAACATTGAACGAGAACTCGACTGAAGCAAACGTATAAATCCATACTTTTGGAGGTAGCCATAAAAACTCATTAGGGGCCCAATTCTCACTTTCAAGACTAGCTTTGGAAGAAAGGATTGCAGGTAAGGGAGTGGACAAGGCTTAGCTATCCAAGGCTTAAAGATGCGGCTCAAAATAGAAAAGATTTTCGTGAGATGTTCAACGCAAACTTCGTTTTAAAGAACGATGATGATGATAAGAACTCAAAATGTTACTTTTGAACTTTCCACTTCAAATAAAAATGAACGCGTAATGGAATAAAACGTTGCAACAGGCGAAGAGAATCAAGTAGAGTGACAGAACTCATGGACGAATACCATCACGAAAACAATATTATAAATGCGAAAGTTTGGATGGATGTTTGTAACTCAATCACGCCAGAACTGCTGAACGGATCTGGATGAAATTTGGCACAGATATAGGTTATAGTCTGGAATAGGCTACTTTTTATCCCTGAAAATTAAGGAGTTCCCACGGGAACCAAAAAACCCTAAATCCACGCGGGCATCAGTATCAGTATTTGACAACTAGTCAAATCAGCAACTTTTTTTCAAACGTCAAAACGCGTGCCTAGTATGGGATTTTGTATGAAATATTGCGTGACGTCACCAAAGTTCGACGCACTTTTTTACTTTAATCGGTACTTCAAAATAGTTATTCAACATAAAACTAACAGGGGACGTGGATATTACGACTTTTGGGAGTTCCTTTATTTAATTTTTAGTTTCTTGCTGGTTCTTCTCGGTAGGAATGGCATTCCGAACCAGTGGTAGATTCATTCGACTATTCATAAGCACTTGTAAAAAGTCTTTTTGAATAAAAAACTTGTGAATTTGAATTTGAATTTAATAATCACTAAAAAATTATTTATATTTATACACTAGTAGTCAAATACCCAATTTTTCTTAATAATTATAACATCAGCATTATCTATTTTTCCCACATTCTAGCGCTGCTGGAAGAAATCTCTTCAAGAAATAAGTTGTCCTTGTGCATGTCCTTTAAATGTTTATGGTTAGTTTTTAAGTTTGGTACTTTGTCACAGAGTTATAAAGAGAAGCAGAGACAACATAATGTACAAAATAGCGTGGCAATTACAAACACACGAAAACATTACGCACACATACACAAAACTCAGGGCCGAACCTTGTTGCTGCATAAAACATTATATTAATATGTAGGGTTAGGTTGCGTGAAAAAAATTGACCTAAAGACACCTATCATTTGGAAGCTATAATTTGTAAGGATTTTAAAAATAATTATTATTGGTACTTTTATAATTTCCTCATCACAAGCGATCACAACTGCAATATAGTAACACTAGTAATGGTAATCATCACCACGTGCGGGACCCTAGTCAATGTGGTGAATATAGATGTGAGCTCCGCGCTGCGTGTGATATCGTCACCGTCGCGCGCGGAGTTATAGTTCCTGTTACAACTCAAATCCTGAGGACTCCGTCAGTATCATGGCCAGTGGTTCTCGCGTCGTTCTCGCTCTGCGTCGACGCGCAGGTGATGGGGATATTATTTAGAAAAACAGTACCAACGGATATCGTGTAAATACCGCCAGATTTTAGCTCAAAGTTCCTATTGATAATAATTTCTTGGCAGTACTTAAGCCAAATAAATGTTGTTAAACAATCGAATCGAATCGTTATTCCAAAAAGAGGTTAAATAGAAAATTACAACAGGTGTTTTAAACTCACATGTTTTTTATTCAAATAAACTTTACAATACAAACCTTTAGAATCTGTATTGAGGTTTTCAATAAAAATAAATGAAATTCATCCACCTAATGGAAGATAAGGTAAATTGGTACCTACTTAGTATAAGACCTCAACTAACTTTTCTTTGAAAATGGTCGGTATTGCACCAGGAGATAGAATTGTACGGAATATATTACGTTCTTAGATTATCTGTAAAATGCTTCGAGCATATAGCACTCCATGAGTTGGTCTGCCAGTCTTTTCTATTAATATTTTTATGCATAGGTCTCTCAGGTATTCATCCTTTGGAAACCTGAAATTAAAAGTCGAAGTTATATACTTAAAATAAAAGAGTCGTCGAGTCCGGCCCTGTAATTTGTTAAAGTTCTCAAAATGTCAAAAAAGATTATTCAACAACTTAAAGCATGTATTTCTACAGAAAACCATAATATTATAGTTTTAATATATGCATGGCTACATATTTCGTCATAACAACTATAAAATATTAGATATCTTAGCCTTGATACGATGCGATACGAAAACATTCCAAAGCTACATGATAGCATGAATTTTACTTACCGATGGAACGTTACTTCTGGGGTTTTCCTGTACGAAGCGTTGTAACACAGGGGGACACAACACTTCACCATTTTATTTCAGTAAATATTCATATAAATCTCCAAATTTCACAAAAAACTTATGACACCCAAGACAACACAATGTAAACAAACGCCATAGGTCTCATAGATGTCTTAAAATGACTGCCACGCATTGAATTTTTGTCAATGTGTGCGTTGGTGTAGCACAGTGTTGCAGCAAATTAATACATACACATTTTTGCTTGCAGGGACACGGTCACACTCAGTCACACTGATTCACATACACTTGTCTATGTGGGTGTGAAATTTATGTTGAGTCTGCTTCTATTTATATGTCTGTGTACTTTGTAAATATGTATTCCTACGTCTATGAAGACATAGAGGGTATTATTATTCTGTGGACCATAGAGTTTGGATACGTCAAATGAAATGAAGGCTGTCACCTGTGGCTGACGTTAAGGAATATCCGTTAGAATTTAAGTTGTGAAATATTTTTTATATTTTAATGTAAAATAATAAGATAAGAAAGGTTACGGTGAAATAATAGCGTTAATTGTGGTTTCTCTCTTTTCAGAGCAACACAACTTTTTATTTCGCCTTGATAAAAAACATAATAACAAGTGGTTCGCCCCGAACTGAGACCTCGCGGTATCACAGAGCGCCATCATTGTGAAGTTCTGTTAAAAGTACTGAAGCTCATTAAAAATTAAATAATTTCGTTACCTTATTATATTTATCTAATTTTAGTATTTGTTGTTCAATTGTATAGGATATAATTGAAATAATTGATCAAGTTTCAGGCTCAGCCTTTCAGAAAATTGAGAGTTCTGAGTTCAACTTTGGACGTTAGAAAATCTCCACTTTGAAAGCCAAATTCAGGGAAAAAATTAAAAAAAAAAAATTTTTTGGACTCTATTCCTAATTATCTTTAAAATGATATACCGCAACCCTATGTAACGCTATAAAAATATTTTACTTCGCATTCGCTTCTATAATAATAATAATAATATTAATAAGTAGTTAAATATTTAAAAATGTAAAAAATATGGAGCTAAATAAAATAAAAGAATAATAATATAATTCAGAAGTTATAAGGCTCTGACAGACGGACGGACAAGTGCCAATTCACTCAAGTAGACTCAGAGACCTTCGCTTCGCTCGGTCAAATATATAAATTAATAATCATAACAATAGAGGTGACAATGCTACATACTTTCAACAGCTTGTTCCGGCCCGCGTCAGGCGTTAGCAGTTTGACAGGTCCGTTCGCCAGCCACGGCCACTGAGATTCATCTTGGGTACAGTTGTCCTGTAACAAAACCGTGTAATTAGCCGAGCGAAGCGAGCGCGTCGAGTTTATAAGGATGAATTTACATATGTCCGTACGTCTGTTAAAACCTTATAGCCCGTCAAACTTTTGACGACCTCCGTGGCGCAGTGTTGAGCGCTGTTGTCTTAAAGTGCGGAAGTCCAGGGCTCGATCCCCGGCAGGGTCAATTTGGGAATTTATAATTTCTGAATTTTCCCTGGTCTGGCCTGGTGGGAGGCTTCGGCCGTGGCTAGTTACCACCCTACCAGCAAAGAAGTGCCGCCAAGCGATTTAGCGTTCCGGTACGATGCTGTGTAGAAACCGATTAGGGGTATGGGTTTAATATACTTGCCAAGCCCCTAATAGTTTAGCCCGCTACCACCTTAGAATTCATCTTCACTTACCATCAGGTGAGATTAGCTTGTTGTATATACATATAATAAATTATAACTTGTAGTGGATAAAAAAAAACATTGAATCGAGCAGCCAAAAGTAAAATAAATAGTTGGACCAAATATAGTTTTTGTTTTAATTTTATTTTTAACATTTACAAGCGACGCTGTCACCGGGTCAGATAAGTTTGTGGGACTGTAAAAGTTTGTAAAAATAAAGTGACTCTCTCCCTCACTCACTCACTCACTTACTCACTCATCGCCCAGCCCAGACCCCTGGACCTACAAAGCTGAAACTTTGCACAGAGGTTCCCTTATTAATGTAGACAAGGAATAAGGATAGGCTTTTCGAAATCCCCAAGGGAATGAACACGGGCGTTACTGCTGGATGTCATTTCCTACATGAAAATTTTAAAAAATACCAGCAGTAGAATGTTCTTTCTTCATCGTATTATATCTATCTTTCTACAATAATGACGTAAACTTACCGTGCTGAATATCCTGCGTCTCACTCGCTCGTACTCCCGCTCGCGTTGCTCCAGCGATTTGCTCCTCCCGCCTGAAACCGCTGGTACAGAACCCGACCCGCCTTCGCAGCGCTTCAGTATTGACCTGGAGATATATTATAACTTATATTAACCTTTTGCAAATAAATTTTGAATTTATATAAAAAATAAGCGTTTTTGTGAACAGAAGAAATTGGCGTTTCGCCCATGTCAAAAAACTTGTGACCGATTTTTGTCGGTAGAAAATAAAACAGACAGAAACGTTCGGTTTGAAGTAAATAAATTGAATTTTTGTTGAAATTAAGTTAAAATACACTTGTGTAATATAATAAAAACCGGCCAAGTGCGAGTCGGACTCGCGCACCGAGGGTTCCGTACAAACCTGTAGTAAGTTTTACGATTTATGACGTATTAAAAATAAAAATTACGTTTGTTGTATGGGAGCCCCCCTATAATATTTACTTTATTGATATTTAATTATTTATTTTGAAAGGTAATATACAAGTTAATATTCTGTGAAAATTTGAACCGTCTACCTGTTACCGTTTTTAATATTAAGCAAAAAAATACGAAAAAAACACGTTTATTGTATGGGGACCCCCCATAATATATATATTTTTTTAATTTTTAGTATTTGTTGTTATAGCGGCAACGGAAATACATCATTTGTGAAAATTTCAGCTTTCTAGCTATCACGGTTTATGAGATACAGCCTGGAGACAGACAGACAGACAGACAGCGGAGTCTTAGTAATAGGGTCCCGTTTTTACCCTTTGGGTACGGAACCCTAAAAATTAAATACTTTTTAAAATAATAATTTACTAGCAAATGCCCGCGACTTAATCCACGCGGATTGATGTTTTTTGAGGAATAAATCATTTCTATTTCTATTTCTATGAACTCTCTCTCTTTCTATCTTCACTAACTTATTATATCTCCCTCTCAACTTCCGTTCGCACTTTTCGTAATGCTCTCGTCACGCATTCACCAGCTTACTCCCCAAGTCAAGCGTGCGTAAATGTTTTACTTCAAAAAAAAAAACGAACTTTGCTCTCTTGTTGAACAAATAACTATTTTACTCACTTGGCGAGCGTGTCCTCGTGTCTCCGGGGCGGGGAGCGCGCGAACGTAGCCGTGCACCACTCGCTGAAACTTGTGCACGGGATGCGGCCGCCGCTAGTGCCTGCCGGAGACCAAATGACCATCAAACGGGTACAATATTTTGGCCAATCTGCCAGGCTTATACCAATACCTTAGACGCACCATCGAAACGCAAAAAACGGCACGGTCAAATTGTGCACAAATAGATATTGTGAACAATTTTCGCCTCAGTCGCGCATGAGTACACTAGGCGACAAAATGTCGTATGTGTCGAATTGTTATTACAAAATTGAACCCTAAATATAAATCTGTATGGTTGGTTTTTGTGAACCGTTTGGTCTATATTATCTATAGCTATGTTTGTATAAGCGATTGTGGACGCTTTTTGAGTATTAATTTGTAGGTAATGTTGTATCCTTAGTTGGTAAATCGATGGCCAGGCTACATTAGGAGCATCGGAAAAGAAAAAAGAGAGAGGATATGGGATGGCGGTTTCCCCATACAATCGTATTTATCTTTTTTCTCAGTGCATAATTAGAGAATATATTTTTGCACCATAAAATCCATATGTGTCCGTGCCATGTCCCTATGTGTTTATGTTATATGTTTTGCTTTTTTCAATAAATTAATATACTTAACTGACCCGGTGGCCAAAAATGGAACTAATTTTTATGCCTGTTTATTTTTTTCTATATTTCATACTAGCTGAAGCCCGCGACTTCGTCCGCGTGGTTTAAGTTTTTTTGATTCCCGCGGGAACTCCTTAATTTTCTGGGATAAAAAGTATAGCCTATGTGTTATTCCAGACTATAATCTAGCTCAGTGCCAAATTTCATCCAAATCCGTTCAGCCGTTCTGATGTGATTGAGTAACAAAAATCCTAGATGGATGTTTGTTACTAACATCCATACATCCATCTATCCAAACTTTCGCATTTGTAATATTAGTATAGAGGATATTGATTTAGTTTTTTCATTTTTTTTATAGAATAGCGTAAGTAGCAATGTTCTTGCGGGGTGTCCAACACAAGGCTTGTTCTGTGTACTCACCGCTCTTGGAGACCAGTACGGCGTTTTTATTGGCCATGTCCAGATGATGGCCCAGCTGGAACAGCGCGGCGCAGCGATGTACCAGCATGCGGCCGTAAGATGACATCACCGGGAATCGAACTATGCACCGCCTGGAATCCGAATAACACTTATTGGAACACCAGCTGTTTCGGTACCCTGCTTTGTTCAGAAAATTATTTATTTTTACCCGTCAGATCAGTAAACCATAGACTCCAAGGAACGAAATGTACATTAACTAAACAACTAATTAATGTTAGAATATATTTAAATACCTCGCAACTGTCCAGCAATTTCTATTATCGTCCTCAGGACAATATTTGTAGATTGCTGGCGTGCGGCTTGAAAAGAGCCTATGTACGTATTGTTTTTTTATTAATGAAGCAATTCCCGAGCAAGTAGCAGAAATTTTTTTTTTCTTTTTAATACTCGTAGTTCATACCCGTTGTCGTTGACCAATGAGTGCAGCTCCCTCTCTATCCGCAGCAGCGTCGCTCTGTCGCGAGGGTTCTTGTTCAGAGTCTCCCGAATAAAGCTGACCAGCTCTGGGCCCGTGGGCTCGTCTGTACACAAATGTATGTAAATCACACTAATGTCATATAGGCGAAAGTTTGTATGTGTAAAGAAAGAAATAAAGAAAAAACATTTATTGACAGCCGTAGACTGAGTAAGATATATAGACGCCGCCATATCTCCTTTTCACTCACACATGAAAGAGATGCAGTGTTGGGATGTTACACAAGATAGAATGAGAAAAAAATATGTGTTTTTCTCTCCCTTTCTGCGTGTCACGGATTTTATGCCTATTGCATACAAACAAACCATATATTGTGCCGACGTTTGTATGACGTTTGGGAGGTGTTTCATAGTATTACCTATCCCTTTCGGTTACACGCTGACCCTGATTCTAGAGATTCCTTCTTCTATGTTGACAGCATTGCCCCACACAGAACAATACCTTAAGGTAAATGTTACCATGGTACTTCCAGTACCTCATGATCAAGTCATAGAAGCACCAACCCCAAAAAAAAAAAAGGCATCAGCTCAGCATAATGCTGAAAGTCTTGCAATGAATTACAAGGGCTTTCAGCGCTGATTTTCAGCTGGAGCCCTCCTCCAGGTGACACCACGGCTTCGTAACTATACTATATTATAACGTATGTATGTGTGTGTGCATTTGTTCAAAAACCAAAATCAAAATCAAATATTTTTTATTCAAGTAGACTTTTAACAAGTGCTTTTGAATAGTCGAGTGAATCTACCACTGGTTCGGAAAGCCGTTCCTGGCGAGAAGAACCAGCAAGAAACTCGGTAACTCTTTAATGCAAAAACAACTATATATAGTCTGGGATAACACATGTACGCTACTTTTTATCCCGGAAATTTAAAGAGTTCCCGCGGGAACCAGAAAACCTCAATTCACGCGCTACTAACTAGTCGCGGGCTTTGCTTATTTCTGCCATATAAATAAATAAATAAATTAATTAAGCCTTTATTTCTAACACGTTACAACATTTCACGCATTTCATTTACAATACATACGAGTAAATGTAGTTCATTTGTACATATTATGCATTCCATAAACATTTAAATATATATTTTGTCTATTCTATGGTATTCATATTTTATCTTCATTCATCTTTATTTAGATACATTAATCTTAGCATTTCATACCATTGTATTATCATAATATAATCAATCATTAAATTTATTTAAATTATTATGTAAGTAACAAAAGCTAATTATAATTAAAAGTCGGAATATAAGTATAATCATATATCAACCGTCAAATAAATGTCACGTCAGACGAAAATGGCCACCAAATAGAACAACTGCTTAGCAACCGCCATCTTTAATTTTACCGTTTAAAGTTAATGGTAGCGCTACCTGGATTTCTGTAGATGGCACTATAGGTACAATATAAATACATATTTCACGACCTCCCTGACCTCACAGCATTGAGCGCTGTGCCAGGGATGATCGTCCGCGTGGTTTGGGTTTTTTTAGTTCTCCTGGGAACTGTTCAATTTTCCGGGATAAAAAAATAGCCTATGTGCTATTCTAGAATAGACTATAATATCTGTGCCAAATTTCATCCAGATTAGCTCAACCGTTCTGTCGTGATTGAGTAACAAACATCCATTCATCCATCAATCCAAAGGAGAAGGTTCATTTTAGGTGTACTCTTTGTACACTCTACCATCAATAGAGGAAAATACATAGATTGTATTAAAAATATAATAATTTAGAATAGTAAAGTAAATAACGAGAAAAAAATAAAAATGTACGTTTTCGATACGTTTCCAAGATGGCAAACTTTAGCCATAGAGAAAGTAGGCGCGAAATGTCATTTCTGACAGTCACTGAATAACGTGTTTTTCCGGCGTTGCGCGTTGTGTTGACACTTGACAGAAAACGTCAAAAAATATGAATCCGCCATTGTTACCCACTCATGTTTAGTGTTGCTTATCGTTGAAGGATTAAATAATTTCACCACTGAAATTACGACGAATTCTTAGATTTGAACGATCAAAACTGGCCTAGTATTTATTTTTCTTTCATTTCTCTACTTGTAAAAGGGCCGGACCCACGCCCCATACAAATCTGAACCGTTTCCTTTTAGCATTAATAATATTCGTATAGACGGCCGATATAGTTCCCATCTATATATATATAAATCTCGTGTCACAATGTTTGTCCTCAATGGACTTCTAAACCACTTAACCGATTATAATAAAATTCGCACACCATGTGCAGTTCGATCTAACTTGAGAGATAGGATAGTTTATCTTCTATATATATATATAAATCTCGTGTCACAATGTTTGTCCTCAATGGACTTCTAAACCACTTAACCGATTATAATAAAATTCGCACACCATGTGCAGTTCGATCTAACTTGAGAAATAGGATAGTTTATATTATATAGATTAGGATTATTAGTGCTACCCGTGCGAAGCCGGGGCGGATCGCTAGTATTATATAGATTAGGATTATTAGTGCTACCCGTGCGAAGCCGGGGCGGATCGCTAGTTTTAATATAGATCGTTGTATGACTAACCTTGATCGATTCCGCCAAGCGACACCGTTTTCGGAGATTCTTTACGGTCGGGGCACCTGAAAATTAAATATTAATTAACTTAAGTAAGAATTTCAATCGATCTTCTTATATACTAATAAGTTAAATTATTTTTTAATAATATAAATAATAATTGAAAACAAGCTTTCATCCTCAGCCATATTGAAATTAGTGTTACGTCATTTTATTTTTTAGGCATTCTTCTAAGCAAACCTTTTCAATTGATACCAATATCATGGGGATGATTTTGATTTTATTTTTTCTTTGGGAGTCCAGTATCATGGGGTTGGAAGAAAAACGACTTCTCCGCCATCTTTGGGAGTCCACCATATTGGATTTAGAATTACGTCATACCTAACCATGCATTTTCATCCAAACTAAACGTGTATGCATTTCAGCTCAATCGTTTGGGGATAACTGTTTTAAAATTCTGTTGCAAGATTTAACCAAAACAAACATTGGGTTTTTCGAAATTCCAAAGGGAACGAACACGCCCGTTCGCTAGTCACTAGGTACTGAATGTCGTTTTTTTTTAATCCACTAAAAGTTAGCCTTTGACAGCGATCTCACCTGATGGTAAGTGATGATGCAGTCTAAGATAGTAGCGGGCTAACCTGTAAGGGACATGGCAGCTATATTAAACGCATACCCCTATTCGGTTTCTACACGGCATCGTACCGGAACGCTAAATCGCTTGGCGGCACGTCTTTGCCGGTAGGGTGGTAACTAGCCACGGCCGAAGCCTCCCACCATGCCAGACCAGGGAAAATTCAGAAATTATAAATTCCCAAATCGACCCTGCCGGGGATCGAACCCGGGACCTCCGCAAGTTAAGACAACAGCGCTAAACACTGCGCCACGGAGGTCGTCGAGACATGAAAATTACAAACAAATACCTGCAATAGAACGTCCTTTCTTCATCGTCGAAACTGCCAGACTTTCGAGCACCATCCCCGTTTGGACCTGACAGAAAGACAATAAATAATTAATAATAATTAATCCATACCAATATTATAAATGCAAAAGTGTGCCTGTCTGCCTGCTACGCTTTCACGGCCCATCTGCTCAACCGGTTTTGATGAAATTTGGTACAGCGATAGTTTAAATCCCGGGGAAGGACATAGGTTACTTTTATCCCGGAAAATTTAAGAGTTCCCGCGGGAATCAAAAAACCTTAACCCAGGCGGACAAAGTCGCGGGCATCATCTAGTATATTGTACTCGTAAATGCGAAAGTGTGTCTGTCTGCCTGCTACGCTTTCACGGCCCATCTGTTCAACCGGTTTGGATGAAATTTGGTATAGGGATAGTTTGAATCCCGGGGAAGGACATAGGCTAATTTTTATTCCGGAAGAGAAGAGAGAGATTAAAGTTTCCCGCGGGAATCAAAAACCTTAACCTCTAGCATGACCCAGAATGTGAAAAAGCTAGTTTTTGGGGCTGCCGTGATCACGCTTGGACTTGACGTGTTACGAAGCGTAATCACGCCTTCAACACAATTCTATGTTTCTACGTATATATTTCCATGACATGCTATGAACTAGCGATTGTTATCGAAAGTCAGATAACTAAAGAGAGTCATTAACTTTAATTAATTAATAAAGAGTAAAAAGAAATATTATATTTTCGGAGAAATAAACTGAAAATAGCACCATTTCACTCAATCTTGAAACTTCATACTCAATTTCTGAATTTCTATGTTGTCTATGCCTTACGAAAATGGTGTCATTACACACACTGAGAAAAATAAGCTACTTAAATGAGCTACTTACGTAAGGAGCTTGCGATTTGCTACTTACCACTGAAGCAGCATACGTATTAATGGTGTCGCATACTTAGTAATGTTGCACCTTACTGTGACGTTTAGGAGCCACACCATGTTACATAAGGACGTTGTAAATTTGTCCTTATAATGTAGTCGCATACTTAAGAAGGATGTTCCCCCAGTACATTAAGTAGCCATTACAGAAATACGTACGTAAGTAGACAACAACATTACGCGTACTTGCCCGGATTTCATAATTACGGACTTTACAGGTACTCTCCTACTTTTTTAATGTCTCCTGACACGTGATATCAATAGCTTTACGAAATATATTTATGAAGATATGCCGCAACATCATAAGTACGATACACCATGCAACCTACGTAAACAACACCATTATGTAAGTACTCAACATCCTTAAACATAAGTTTGCTAAATACGTACAAAACGTAGACATAAGTAAATATGGCGTATCATTATACATATGTGAGGTACTTGGTATAAAGATTATACAAACTTCTGTAACGTATGAAACACCGTTATACAAGTACTCGGCATCCGTAGACAAGTTTCCAATATACGTACTATACGTAGAACGGGTCCTCATAAATCAAGATGACGTATCATTATAAATATGTGACAACCTTGGTATAGAGGTTATACCTACTTATGTAACGTATGCAACACCGTTATGTTAGTACTCGGCATCCGTGTACAAGTTTCATAAATAAAGATGACGTATCATTATAAATATGTGAGGTACTTGGTATAAAGGTTACACCTACTGCTGTAACGTATGCAACACCGTTATGTAAGTACTCGGCATCCGTAGACAAGTTTCCTATATACGTACAATACGTAGAACGGGTCCTCATAAATAAAGATGACGTATCATTATAAATATGTGAGGTACTTGGTATAAAGGTTACACCTACTGCTGTAACGTATGCAACACCGTTATGTAAGTACTCGGCATCCGTAGACAAGTTTCCTATATACGTACAATACGTAGAACGGGTCCTCATAAATAAAGATGACGTATCATTATAAATATGTGACATACTGGGTATAGAGGTTATACCTACTGATGTAACGTATGCAACACCGTTATGTTAGTACTCGGCATCCGTGTACAACATTCATAAATAAAGATGACGTATCATTATAAATATGTGAGGTACTTGGTATAAAGGTTACACCTACTGCTGTAACGTATGCAACACCGTTATGTAAGTACTCGGCATCCGTAGACAAGTTTCCTATATACGTACAATACGTAGAACGGGTCCTCATAAATAAAGATGACGTATCATTATAAATATGTGACGTGCTTGGTATAAAGGTTATACCAACTTCTGTAACGTATGCAACACCGTTATGCAAGTACTCGGCATCCGTAGACAAGTTTGCTATATACGTACAATACGTAGAACGGGTCTTCATAAATAAAGATGACGTATCATTATAAATATGTTACATACTGGGTATAGAGGTTATACCTACTGATGTAACGTATGCAACACCGTTATGTTAGTACTCGGCATCCGTGTACAACATTCATAAATAAAGATGACGTATCATTATAAATATGTGAGGTACTTGGTATAAAGGTTACACCTACTGCTGTAACGTATGCAACACCGTTATGTAAGTACTCGGCATCCGTAGACAAGTTTCCTATATACGTACAATACGTAGAACGGGTCCTCATAAATAAAGATGACGTATCATTATAAATATGTGAGGTACTTGGTATAAAGGTTACACCTACTGCTGTAACGTATGCAACACCGTTATGTAAGTACTCGGCATCCGTAGACAAGTTTCCTATATACGTACAATACGTAGAACGGGTCCTCATAAATAAAGATGACGTATCATTATAAATATGTGACATACTGGGTATAGAGGTTATACCTACTGATGTAACGTATGCAACACCGTTATGTTAGTACTCGGCATCCGTGTACAACATTCATAAATAAAGATGACGTATCATTATAAATATGTGAGGTACTTGGTATAAAGGTTACACCTACTGCTGTAACGTATGCAACACCGTTATGTAAGTACTCGGCATCCGTAGACAAGTTTCCTATATACGTACAATACGTAGAACGGGTCCTCATAAATAAAGATGACGTATCATTATAAATATGTGACGTGCTTGGTATAAAGGTTATACCAACTTCTGTAACGTATGACCCACCGTTATGCAAGTACTCGGCATCCGTAGACAAGTTTTCTTTATACGTACAATACGTAGAACGGGTCCTCATAAATAAAGATGACGTATCATTATAAATATGTGACATACTGGGTATAGAGGTTATACCTACTTATGTAACGTATGCAACACCGTTATGTTAGTACTCGGCATCCGTGTACAAGTTTCATAAATA
This sequence comes from Erebia ligea, assembly GCA_917051295.2. NCBI lineage: Eukaryota > Metazoa > Arthropoda > Insecta > Lepidoptera > Nymphalidae > Erebia > Erebia ligea. Next base: position 1,526,756 of record OU785246.1, read on the forward strand.
AAGATGACGTATCATTATAAATATGTGAGGTACTTGGTATAAAGGTTACACCTACTGCTGTAACGTATGCAACACCGTTATGCAAGTACTCGGCATCCGTAGACAAGTTTCCTATATACGTACAATACGTAGAACGGGTCCTCATAAATAAAGATGACGTATCATTATAAATATGTGACGTGCTTGGTATAAAGGTTATACCAACTTCTGTAACGTATGACCCACCGTTATGCAAGTACTCGGCATCCGTAGACAAGTTTGCTATATACGTACAATACGTAGAACGGGTGCTCATAAATAAAGATGACGTATCATTATAAATATGTGACGTACTGGGTATAGAGGTTATACCTACTTATGTAACGTATGCAACACCGTTATGTTAGTACTCGGCATCCGTGTACAAGTTTCATAAATAAAGATGACGAATCATTATAAATATGTGAGGTACTTGGTATAAAGGTTACACCTACTGCTGTAACGTATGCAACACCGTTATGTAAGTACTCGGCATCCGTAGACAAGTTTCCTATATACGTACGATACGTAGAACGGGTCCTCATAAATAAAGATGACGTATCATTACAAATATGTGACGTGATTGGTATAAAGGTTATACCAACTTCTGTAACGTATGCAACACCGTTATGCAAGTACTCGGCATCCGTAGACAAGTTTCCTATATACGTACAATACATAGAACTGGTCCTCATAAATAAAGATGACGTATCATTATAAATATGTGACGTGCTTGGTATAAAGGTTATACCAACTTCTTTAACGTATGCAACACCGTTATGCAAGTACTCGGCATCCGTAGACAAGTTTGCTATATACGTACAATACGTAGAACGGGTCCTCATTAATAAAGATGACGTATCATTATAAATATGTGACATACTTGGTATAGAGGTTATACCTACTTATGTAACGTATGCAACACCGTTATGTTAGTACTCGGCATCCATGTACAAGTTTCATAAATAAAGATTGACTTTTGTGAATGTTTGGTCTCTCAACTTTATTTTTTTATTTTATTTTATTTTATTTTTTGTATTTCGGTATACCAACGGCGAGTACACAAAGCTTAAATAAAAAATAGTACATAAGGTATTTTTCCGTGTGGCACGCCACTTATAAGTATACCTACACAGCTATTAAAAATAAGATATTATAAAAAAGAAACAAACGATCACAAGTACAAGTAACTACATGATAAAAATAATATAAATCAAAGGAACAATGTACCTATTACTACTACATACTATTGTAAATAAATTAATCTACTAATTTCATAAATACAACATAACTCAAAACTAACTAGGTAACTAAAATTACGAGCTAAGACTGTTAAGGCCCGGTAAACAATCACCCCGCGACCAAGTATAGGTATAAAACTCGTCACACTAGACTAGAGCATATTATACAGGCTGGCCCAAATAGTGACGTCCAAAGAAAAAATTAAGATTCCTCGTACCTAGACCTATCAGACAATACCCCATGTATGTTCAGCGATTTTTGGTAGTTTAGGAGTTATAATTTTTTTAAGTTTTTTCTTGACATTTCTGAGGCAGTGAGTGTTAAATTTTTTTTCTTTTTATTTAGTGCTTTTTTCCGAACTTTTTTTTCGTGTACATACTTGCTATGAAGTGTGCTACTATGCATAAAATAATTACCATCATAACATTAACCCAAGTTGGAAAATTTTTGGTCGAAAGTGAAAAGTTTACGTACGACAAAAGTAGAGACGAATTTTCAACTTAAGATTAAAAATACTTAAACCTGCCTACGTCACTTCCGGCTAGTTTCAAAAACTTTGGAGTGCCTAAGCTTTCCTTATTAGTTAAAAAATTTGGTACTTTAGGGGGCATTATTGTGAGATCCCGGCCTTCAAATGTGGTAAGGCGGTAATTTCTGAACTTAAAATTTGATTCTTAAATTTGAGTTTTGGCTATTTTTGACAATTTTATGGCTAATTGCAGCAGGAAATTTTTGCATTTAAGTATTTTCTACAAAAATAATCGATATTTTTCGATAAAGTGACATCAAGGTTACGTAAAAGTTATTTGGATTTTTTTAGTTTTTTACAGTCAGTAGGACGAAAAAACCGAATTGCACTCGGTTAGGTACTAAAATATCTTTATCTTATTACCCTTCTGTCAATAAAGTATAGCTTTTCCACACCTACAAGCTTTTTTTCCTGTTTTTGTCGGCAGCATTGTAAAGTATTGCTGCCGACAAAAACAGGAAAAAAAGCTTGTAGGTGTGGAAAAGCTATACTTTATTGACAGAAGGGTAATAAGATAAAGATATTTTAGTACCTAACCGAGTGCAATTCGGTTTTTTCGTCCTACTGACTGTAAAAAACTAAAAAAATCCAAATAACTTTTACGTAACCTTGATGTCACTTTATCGAAAAATATCGATTATTTTTGTAGAAAATACTTAAATGCAAAAATTTCCTGCTGCAATTAGCCATAAAATTGTCAAAAATAGCCAAAACTCAAATTTAAGAATCAAATTTTAAGTTCAGAAATTACCGCCTTACCACATTTGAAGGCCGGGATCTCACAATAATGCCCCCTAAAGTACCAAATTTTTTAACTAATAAGGAAAGCTTAGGCACTCCAAAAGTTTTTGAAACTAGCCGGAAGTGACGTAGGCAGGTTTAAGTATTTTTAATCTTAAGTTGAAAATTCGTCTCTACTTTTGTCGTACGTAAACTTTTCACTTTCGACCAAAAATTTTCCAACTTGGGTTAATGTTATGATGGTAATTATTTTATGCATAGTAGCACACTTCATAGCACGTATGTTCACGAAAAAAAAGTTCGGAAAAAAGCACTAAATAAAAAGAAAAAAAATTTAACACTCACTGCCTCAGAAATGTCAAGAAAAAACTTAAAAAAATTATAACTCCTAAACTACCAAAAATCGCTGAACATACATGGGGTATTTTCTGATAGGTCTAGGTACGAGGAATCTAAATTTTTTCTTTGGACGTCACTATTTGGGCCACCCTGTATATGCACGCATATATATCTCTACGCTCTACGCTCGATTTTATAGCCAACTAACCAATTTTGTTACTTGAAATATTGGATGATTATTTATTTACTACCTATCTATGCCTCCGCGCCACATTCCGCGCCGCTGTTAACCGCGGTAAATATTATGTACCTATTTATGCGCCGAAACAATACTCGCGGCCACAATAATACTCAGTTTTCGAGATTGTAAAATAATGTATAAAAGATTATCATACCGATTTCGTTCAAAATCGATATCTGGGGTTCCCTAGGATCACAAAATAGGAAACTGTTACCAACATTTTAAAAAGTCAGCGCCATTTTTAAATTCTTTGTTATTGTACCGATTTCAATATGGCGCTGACTTTTTTAATATTCTGGTTACAGTTTCCTATTTTGTGATCCTAGGGAACCCCAGATATCGATTTTGAACGAAATCGGTACGATAACAAATAATTTCAAAATGGCGCTGCCGTTTTTTAAATTTTGGTAACAGTTTCCTGTTTTGTGATCCCAGGGAACCCTAGATATCGATTTTGAATGAAATCGGTACGATACCAAAGAATTTCAAAATGGCGCTGACTTTTTTAAAATTTTCGCAACAGTTTCCTGTTTTGTGATCCTAGGGAACCCCAGATATCGATTTTGAACGAAATCAGTACGATACCAAAAACTTTCAAAATGGCGCTGACTTTTTTAAAATTCTGTTAACAGTTTCCTGTTTTGTGATCCTAGGGAACACCAGATATCGATTTTGAACGAAATCGGTACGATAACAAAGAATTTCAAAATGGCGCTGACTTTTTAAAAATTTTGGTAACAGTTTCCTGCGCGCTCGGCTTCTGTCCTTAGAAAAATGTATGAAACATTTTTTTTTTGCCACATAAAATATAAACATATTTATTTGTATGCATAATGTTCCAGGATATGGATAGAGGACTATATAAGCCCCACTTTATTCTTAATTTTCAAGTTAAAATATGCAGCGGATTTAGCTTTATGGGTTCCTATCCGGACCCCATTTTTCGTCATTTTCAGCAGTTTTACGTTCGTAGAAACGTATTTATGCAGAAAAATTGTACTGGAGTGTGCATTTTTATATGGTCAAACGTGAGATGAAGAAATGACCTTTAATTTGATACCATGACATCCCCACAGCTGTGATTCCCGTTTCTTTAAAGTGTACCTGGAAAAGGATGACATCCGTGTATAGCCCCTTAAGTTATACCTAGTATCAACTAGCTGATGCCCGCGACTTCGTCGGCGTGGAATAAGTTTTTTTTGATTCCCGCGGGAACTCCTCAATTTTCCGGGATAAAAAGTAGCCTATGTCACTCTCCAGGTCGTCAACTTTATCCATGCCAAAAATCACGTCGATCCCTTGTCGCCACAATTGATTGATTGATTGAAGGACAAACCAACAAACAAACACACTTTCGCATTTTTAATATTAGTATGATAGCTGTGTATAAATAGGTACGCGATTGTGGACACATATCGTAAAACCATAGTACAATAAGAATAGTAGGTTATCTTCATACAAAGTGGCCGCCGCCGGTTTGAATGTATGCGTGAGCAGCGGGCGCAGTGTACGCACGGAAGTTTCACGCACACATTGCTAACGGGATGGTACGGGATGGTACGGGCCGCGCCGCCGTGCTAATCGCGCGCAATTGCGTTACATGGTATTACCTGTGGTATTACGTCGCACGCTCGCTCTTTTTTGTTTAGTTTTTCAATAAAAGTAGTAACCTTATAATAATAATAAAAGTAATAACAATTATGACTTCAAAAAAAGCCAAAATTAGTCTAATATAGTCAAAAGCTAATATTAAGTAGGTATACATAGGGCCGATTTTTCAATCCTCAGATAAACTACTGGATAACTATCGTGAAAATAAAATTATCCTGCAGTTTATCTAGGGATTATAATTTTTCAATCACTTTTTAACCAATGGATAGCTATGGTATTTTCGAAGCAACTTCACACTAAATATGTGCAAGCGAGATAGACACATATCATTCAATGCATAAGACCGGGAAAGGACGTTTGTTTATCGAATGACGTTTATCGCAAGAATTCACCTCAAGAAATTTGCGTACCTACCTACCTACTTTTTCATTTCGTTATTGGTTCTGTGCATAGATTTAAAAAACGATGACGAACGCCAGCGAGACCAAATTAAATCTATGGTTCTGGGTTTATTTTATTTTTGACAGGTTCCCACTTATACCTAAGTGCTTTCTTAAAAATATGGAGCAAGTAAAGAAACGTGATAGTAGGTTTGTCGACCTCCGTGGCGCAGTGTGTAGCGCTGTTGTCTTAACGTGCGGAGGTCCCGGGTTCGATCCCCGGCAGGGTCTATTTGGGAATTTATAATTTCTGAATTTTCCCTGGTCTGGCCTGGTGGGAGGCTTCGGCCGTGGCTAGTTACCACATTACCGGCAAAGACGTGCCGCCAAGCGATTTAGCGTTCCGGTACGATGCCGTGTAGAAACCTAATAGGGGTTATCAACGACTTATTACAAATATCATAGGGGGTTATGGGTTTAATATAACTGCCATGCCCCTAACAGGTTAGCCCGCTACCATCTTAGACTGCATCATCACTTACCATCAGGTGAGATCGCAGTCAAGGGCTAACTTGTAGTGGATAAAAAAAAAAAAAGGCCAATTAACAAAAAAGTCGGAAGCAAACTTATTAATCTATAAACTTGTAACGAAATACCGGTCAATATCTAGATGCTATACTTCTATAATATTATAAATGCGAAAGTTTGGATGGATGTATGGATCGATGGATGGACGTTTGTTACTCAATCACGGCTGAACGGATCTGCATGAAATTTGGCACAGATAATTAGGTTATATAGTCTGCTTCCTAGGTATATAGAATAGCATAAAGGATACTTTTTATCCCGGAATATTAAGGAGTTCCCGCGGAAACCACAAAACCTCAATCCACGCGGACAAGTAGCGGGCTTCAGCTAGTTCTAAAATAAAAAAAACAGACGCTGTGACCGACACAGACAAAGATGCAGCGTGGAACAAGTGTGGAAAATATCAATTGTTATCAACCTACCACAAATGCCTGCTGGTCTCTGACTGCCTCGTTGGTCTAGTGGTTGGCATGTTCGACTGCGGCCGATGAGGTCCCGGGTTCGAGTCCCGGGTCGGGCCATAAATTAAGTATTGGGTTTTTCTGACTAGAAATTCTCAGTACTAGCCCGGTGTCAGGAAGTTGGCGGTGTTTCACCCCCGTGCCTCGGAGAGCACGTTAAGCCGTCGGTCCCGGATTATCCATGATAATAGTCGTTAAAGCCCGCCAACCCGCATTGGAGCAGCGTGGCGGGTCTAAGCTCTAATTCCCTCTCTCCTATGAGAGTGGAGGCCTGTGCCCAGCCGTGGGACGTTAATGGGCTGTAGTGGTGGTGGTGGATAGAATAATGTTATAAAAGGGTCACCTACAGCTAGCTACACAATATTACCTAAAAACTTGAAAACGTCATAACAAACAGGCAGATAGCCCTTCGGCTCTCAAAGAAGCAGATAAATATATTCGTCAGTTACAGACTTTATTCGTCAGTTAACTCGTACCTATCTGCCTATTGATAAATACTAATTTGAGCTATCCATCGAATATCTACAGTCCTTTAAATCTGAGGATTGAAAAATCGGCCCTTAGATAGGTAGGTACCTACCTAATAATATCTGCATTATCGGTCCTCATCACCAAGTTATCAACAACCGAAAGAGATGGATGTCAAACGCGCAAACAATATTAAAGGTATGTAGGTATAACTTTAAAATTTAACAACCCCTGATGAACAGATCTCCATAAATTAGGTAGGTAGGTATAGCTGAGAAACATCTCGATCACATTAGCTTTTCATCCCCCGTTTCACCCCCTGTGATGTGGATTTTTTATAAGTACATACTTATATTTATACTTATATAGATAGATATGACTGTCGTGCCCTTCCAAATCACGTCCATCAAGCAAATCAATGGCTGCCATTTTGCAATTGGCGCGAAAATAGCGGCGTTCGAAGCCAGCGCGAAAGCACAAGTATAAACTTGAACCCAGTTGCTTTTGTGAGTAGCTAAGTTACGTAAAATAGTAGGTTACTTATTTACAACGTATCCAGCTACTTACTATAAAATATGCGTGATACAACATGACCATATAAGGCGAAAAATTGTTTCTCGACCACTGATTGGTCGGTTGGAGCTCGAACTGTAGGGCTAGGGCAGACGTAGGGATGGCCTCACAAAACATCGATACCTACTCATACAGGGTACTCAATTCATTTTCCGATACAAATGTCTCTGATATTTTAAGAAAATATGGGATTGATTTTTATTTATCTATAGGTATACGAGCATGTTGATAAATAAAAGTGAAGTGTCTGTTCTTGATGTCTGATGATATAATATATAACATGAAATAATATACAGTAGGTACCTATAAAAAAAACATATTAAATTTTTTTTGTCTGTCTGTTTGTTAGTTCCGGGTAATGACCGACGGTAATGACGGCTGGGCCGATTTTGATGGGTCTTTCAATGGCAAATAACTGATGTTACAAGGACTAACTTAGGCTATTTTTATTTTAGAAAAAAAAACCGGCCAAGTGCGAGTCGGACTCGCGCACCGAGGGTTCCGTACAAACCTGTAGTAAGTTTTAAATTATTAAAAAAAAACTACTTACTAGATCTCGTTCAAACCAATTTTCGGTGGAAGTTTGCATGGTAATGTGCATCATATATTTTTTTTAGTTTTATCATTCTCTTATTTTAGAATTTACAGGAGGGGGGACACACATTTTACCACTTTGGAAGTGTCTCTCGCGCAAACCATTCAGTCTAGAAAAAAATGATATGAGAAACTTCAATAACATTTTTGAAGACCTATCCATAGATACCCCACACGTATGGGTTTTATGAAAAAAAATTTTTGACTTTCAGTTCTAAGTATGGGGAACCCCAAAATTTTCTTTTTTTTTCTATTTTTGTGTGAAAATCTTAATGCGGTTCACAGAATACATCTACTTACCAAGTTTCAACTGTATAGTTCTTATAGTTTCGGAAAAAAGTGGCTGTGACATACGGACGGACAGGACAGACAGACATGACGAATCCATAAGGGTTCCGTTTTTTGCCATTTGGCTACGGAACCCTAAAAATTAGGATTCCGTGCAAAAAATCCCTACAATTTTTTATCACTACGTTGGCGAAACCACGCCTCACAGCCAGTTATCCATATCCATACTAATATTATAAATGCGAAAGTGTGTCTGTCTGTCTGTCTGTCTGTCTGCTACGCTTTCACGGCCCATCTGTTTAATCGATTTTGATGAAATTTGGTACAGGGATAGGTTGTATCTCGGGGAAGGACATAGGCTACTTTTGATCCCGGAAAGCTAAAGAGTTCCCGCGGGAATCAAAAAATCTTAATCCAAGCGGACGAAGTCGCGGGAATCGTCTAGTTCTGTATATTTTTAACGTAGTACCTGGGCGACCATATTAACCATATTTCGCGATAACTATCGATACCTATCAAATATCGATGTGGTAGCATCGCTTTTATTATACAAGTTCGTGAAGTATAATCGTTAACAGGTCCGTGTGCAAAACGAACTTGCTTACCTATGCGACTTAAGGGTATATAAACTTGGCAGCTGCCAAGGCGACGTCATTCAGTGATCAGTCGAGTTCTGTGTAACAAGTTGTTATTGACAACACCTACCTACCACGTTTTCTTGTTTTGAACAATAGCCTGTTTATTATCGGTAATCTTGTTAGTACCAATGTGAGTATAAAAGTAAAGTAATAACATTATTTTTAGTGCGTTTATTTTGTGTGTTAATTATAATGGCGAAATCCGCCTTATTCGAAGAATCCGCGCGCTTACTAGGCCTCGAAGAGTATATAAGTGTATTTAATGAAAATAACATTGATGATGCATCGTTTCTTTTATTAAGTGAAAATGACTTAAAGGAACTAATTCCAAAACTTGGACCACGCTTGAAATTCAAGAAACTGATAAATGAAATGAAAATTCAAGTCGAACAAGACCACACTTTAACAGAAGACACATCCATTTCCGGGAAAACAAAATGGAATAGATCAGGATCTGAAGATTATATCACTGTAGGATCTGAAGATTATGTTACTGTAGAAAACACACCAGATTGTACTTCTAACCTGAAATCAGTTCAAGAATATCAAAATACTGTAAGTACCTATCTTCTGTTTGGTTAGTTAAAGAGATGAGTCGTACTCTATAAAACACGTACTGAGTCTTACGAGTACGTGTAAATACTGGTTCCAAAGAGTAGCTCGAGTATTTAGAAGTAGGTATGCGTCTGTGTCACCGAAATAGGAACATAACGTAAACAGCAGTAACCAGCAACTTAATAAACCTTACATGCAAGCGAAGTACCTACCACCTATGTAAACACTAGGTACGTCCTTAATCCATAGGTAGTTAGTCCATACCAAAATAGCATTTTTAATCTAAATTAAAAACTTCCCTTCAAATATTTACAGGCTTTGGACTGACAGCTTATTTTATTCAATACTAACTGATGCCCGCGACTCCGTCCGCGTGGAAAGAGGTTTTTTTTGGTTACCGTGTGAACTCCTTAATTTCCTGGGATAAAATGTAGCCTATGTGAAGTCGGTTCAATCGAGAGTAACAAACATCCAAACATAACTAAAATACCTACTTAACATATAACATAAAATAATTTAAATTTGAAAATACCTATTCGCCCTGCGATCAAAAATTCGCCAAGCTTTCTTTGGCATGAAAGTGAGAAAGAATTTAGCTATCTATCCCGTTTTATCTAAATGCATCATAATTTTTAAAACTGTCGTAATATTATGTCAGTAATAACTAAATAAGTCTATTGTGAATTGTCAAAACAAGAGTTGTCGTCTTGCAAGGTACCTACGCGTTCGGGACATAAGAGTATTAAGAGTTCACTGTTCAATGGATTTAAATACTGTCTTAACTGTACAGTAATAAGGTTGATTTTCATTTGGTTTTTGCAAGCACCTCACGACTTCCTAGTACATAGGTACTTCTAAATACTCGAAACGCTTTCGTACGCAGACGAGAGGCTCGGTCACGGTAATATCATACGTCTTGGGTGAAACCTAGTTTTGAAACCTGTTAGAGTATACTATACGCCTCATCTCTTAAATGTTTCACTATTTTTGCTAAATAAGTTCATGGTGGAAAGGTTTTTCGCGATTATAGAGTCAGTGTAGATTTTAATTGTATTTTAATTTCAATACTTAATTCTTTTAATTGGATTAGGAATCTTTCAACTGTTTTTTTATCCACTAGGTACAAGTTAGCCCTTGACTGCGTTTTGACCTGATGGTAAGTGATGATGCAGTCTAAAATGGTAGCGGGCTAAAATGTTAGGGGTATGGCAGTTTTATCAAACCCATACCCCTATTCGGTTTCTACACGGCATCGCACCGGAACGCTCAATCGCTTGGCGGCACGTCTTTGCCGGTAGGATGGTAACTAGCCACGGCCGAAGCCTCCCACCAGGCCAGACCAGGGAAAATTCAGGAATTATAAATTCCCAAATTGACCCTCCCGGGGATCGAACCGGGACCTCCGAACGTTAGACAACAGCGCTACAGGCGGGGCTGTAGGTTCTGTGGTTGCAACACAGTTAAAGAAAAATTCATCGAAATTGGTTTAGTAGTTTAAAAGATAACGACCAAAATGTGATATTATAGTCTGTTTAGTTTGTAACTTTTGTTACATCAAGTTGTGTGAGTACTTATTTATACCTTGTTTGTTTCAGGTGAAAAAAATTCTCACTGTAATTTTTTTTCTTTTTTTGGTATTTGTAGTGTTATCATTTTTCTGTAGCAATCTGTAGTTGTATAACTTTTGTAGTTAATGGTCATAGAAAAATACCATTTGACCCCAACATAATTTCTAGCTATTTATTCAGAGACAGACTAAATCATTGCATTGCAATAAACTTAAAAAAAAGTACATTACCTTCATAAAAATAATTGAGATTTCGTTTATTAAATTAAGTAGATTTTCAATTAACAAAATAAATATTTATAGAATAAAAATTTAAATAATTACACAAGTGGTATACCGTATACCTTCTGTAATCGTCGCTTTTCTGACAAAAATACCTAACTGACATCAAGTAAATCTTTTTTTGGCTTTGCGCTCAACTATTTTGCCTACATATTGCTCAAATAAAGCTTTATTCGATTTTTAAACGAACTTAGAAGTAATTAGGCTGATATTACACTATCATATAATCATCATTTATGATGTCATGTCATGTCATATCTGTCAAGTTCTATGATCATAATATTTTATATGATGCAGTTCTTCATTTTTACAATTATTATACTATTGACCCACATATGATCATAAAAACGTCATATATACTATCAAAATGGATAACGATTTAGATGCGATTTAGCCGTGTTTTCCGTTGCTATGAGTGCAATTTTATTATTAATTGCATTAAAAAAAAGAAAAGGGTGAAAAATAAAACTAGAAATAAAAGACGAATTTGGGTTAGATCAGGTGTAGCAAGGGGATCAGTTTATTATAGGTATAAACACTTATTTTCCTCGTGGAGGCTAATTAGTCTTTTTGTGTAGTTTCGATATTCCAGTCGAAATTCTTTGTTTTGGAAGACGCCATCTTTTTTAACTGACTTCCAAAAAAGGGGGAGGTTTTCAATTCGGCGCGTATGTTTTTTTTTTTTTTTTTTTAATGTATGTCGGTGCATATCTCCGTGGTTTTTGGTTAGACGGATACACAGACTAAGTAGAGATTGCTACGCATGACGGATATGATCCTACTTGTACGCTAGCTTTCAAATAGGATCCCATAATTATGATCATAGACAAATGTAGATATTACACTGTCATATTTTCTTCTAGAGTTGATATTAAATTACTCAGTTTATCCTATATAGTTTAGTTTGTAGTTAGTATTATAATTAGGCACTCTATGTACCCTTTTCAAAAGATTTTATTTTAATTTTAGGAAAGTTTAGATGGGAGAGCACTTATAAAAGAAGGCCAGTCTGATGGAGGACTTTTAAAGGAAGGATCGAGAAGAAAATTAAGCCAGATTGTAATTAATCATCATATGGAAAATAAGCCCAATTTCAAAATCTCTACAGAAGAATTCTACAGACTGGCTTCAGATATAGTCACGCTATTTCCAAGGGAATCAATAGTCGTATATTACTCAGCTTACCTTTCTGGAAAAGATGGAGCAGCTAAAAAGAATGCAAGTGGCAAGCTCTACGAAAGTTATATAAATAGAAGAAGAAAGCTACGACAGAGTGGCGAACTCGCCGATACACGGAGACAATCTTTGACATCCTGTTCTTCAAGAAGTGCTAGTGAAACCAGTGGTAAGCATAACTTTGGATTGGTTATTTTATAAGCGGCGTATTTGGTGTTTTAGCTTTGTTTTTTTATTTATAGAACCTGAAGACAATGACGACAACCTATCTTTCTTAAAAAACAATGTGGAGCCATGGGGAAAAGTAGAAGAGTGTTGGACAGCAACAAGTACACGCAGGTTGAAAAATTTGTATGATGGGTTTAGCGGAATTAATTTAAAGTACCCAGCTTTAAAACAACCCGAAGGATATACCCTGGTAAGTACGACGAATATAACTAGCAACAAATACCTACTAAAAACAGAATAAAGTTAATATTTAAGGGGGCCTCCCATACAACACACGTATTTTTTTTGCCTAATGTTGTATAGATAATGGTACGGAACCCTTCGTGCGCTTGTCCGACTCGCACTTGACCGGTTTTATTTGTAATATTACTAGCTTATTTTGCTCACTGACTAGTGTGACAGAATTCCAATGTTTTTAATGTGTGACTTTATTTAAACATCTTTTTTGCAGCTTATGAGCGATTTCAACCAGTTGTTTCCGCAAAAAGAAAACAGCCTATTTTCCTCTATTGAAATCCACAAAGAGAACATCATTAATTACGCAAAACGCAAAGCCGACTGCAGCCGTGACAGAAATTTAAAGTCAAATATATGTTGCCTGTTAACTCTGATAAATGGTGAGTCCTATACCCACTCAAATCTGCTTGTTAAATCCATGTACTCAATTTGTGGCATTCGCTGCCTGGCGAGAGACTAGTAAGAAAGAGAAGCAGTAAAGGATGAAACTATATTAAAAAAGCAAAATTACTATAAAAGCCCCAAAAAAATACCAGAATAAAAAATAAAATAAAAAGTTGATGGTAGCGTTTGGATCCTTTGTAGCTTTAGTTTTAAGTTAACGTAATTAATTATCACCATTAGTCTTTACTCAACAATTGATAATCTAAAAAGTGTACATGTGTTCGTACCAACTTTGAATAAATGACTTTGACTTTGACGTGTTAAAATTCTAATTATGCGATACTCCATTATTTTCTTTGTAATATTTAACGTTGCCCTATAGCCTGTTTACTATTCATTTTCAGAGGAAGAACCGGAATCCATAAAGAACGTGTGCCTCGTGTTGCTACCCTACATCATCAACATTTCGCCGGCAAGGAAGAGGAAAGGTAGAGACATCGCTAAATTTTCACGCTCTGAGGTTACCTCTGCTTTTATACATCAAGTGGCATCTGAAGCTGATGTGACGTCGTCAATCATAGAACGCAGGGAATTATTGGCGAAACAGCAACGGTCGATGCAACCCTATGTCATATATGTAGGGGAAGACTGTACTAAAATAAGAGCATCGTATGTTGTTATTAACGACACTTTATATAGTTTTTCAAGACTCATTACTGCTGTAGACTGCGCGTTCAAAATATTCCACTCAACCGGGGCGTGCTATCCGGAGGAGTGCGAGGATATTTGGCTATTTATTCAATTAGGGTTTTTCAACATACATACCAAATACGATAGGAACACCCAAGTTGTTAACAGTCTGATGACTGACCTGGGACTTATTTGTGACAAAAAGTAATTTTATTTAAAAATATGGTATTCGTTTGTTACTACTGTAAAGAAGCTAAATCTTCTCCATCTCTGTTAATTAAACATATAAGATATTTTTGTAAATCAACTGGAACAAATTCTAATTTTCACTGCGGCGAACAAGGGTGTTTGCGCCATTATCTATCCGTAGACTCATTCAAAAAACATATAACACGAGATCACCAGTATCATCGACAAAACAATTATGTAGTTACTCCTATCGACATCTTGGAATCATCATCATCGTCAGCAGCAGTAGTTGTGCCAGTTGAAATTATTAGATCAGAAAATGAAACTCATATACTTCATGCATTGAATTTTGTATCTTCCTTGTATGCTAGTTCTACAATACCGCGTAAAATTGTGCAAGAGATCATAGAAAATATTCAAGTCTTTTTGTCTAAATCAGAATGCCTTTTGTTGCACCAGTTACATGAATTAATACCATCGCACCAAACAACACCGAACGTACGTGAGGCTATTAATGACACTGTTCGTAATTATTGCCATACGTTTGAAAATGTTAACACAGAATATAAACGTTTAAATCATTTTAAAGTATTAGGAACCTTTTTCGAGCCCCAAGAAGTGGTCATAGGCCAGCGAACTGATACTAAGAAAAATTCTATAGGACATACTGTGTTGGTATCAAAACCTTGTACTGCACAAATAATGCCAATAAAAAATAATTTGAAATCTTTTTTTTCACTTGGTAATGTATTGACGGATACTTTAGATTACTTGCAAAATTTGCGAAAACATTCCTTTAGTGTTGAAAATATTGTTCAGGGGTCAGCATGGAAAAATATTATGCAAAATGTAAATGATGGAGAACTTAATTTTCCTTTGATAATATACTATGACGATTTTGAGATTGGAAACCCTTTAGGCAGTCACGCCGGGGTTCACAAATTAGGAGGATTATATGTATCTATACCATGTCTTCCTCCTAACTATGTTTCACTCTTGAAAAATATTTTCATTTTGGCTCTATTTCACTCATCAGACAGGACAAGTTTTGGAAATAACATCACGTTTCAAAAAGTTTTTGATTTGCTAAATGATTTAAAGCGAAATGGTATATATGTTGAAACTAAACAATACAAAGGAGTTATAAAGTTTCACGTGCCAGTTATCACTGGGGATAATTTAGGACTCAATGGCATGTTGGGTTTTGTCGAGAGTTTTTCAGCAAATCGACCATGCAGAATTTGTGCTGCTAACAAGGATCAAATTCGATCAATGTTGTTCGAAAACGTAGATTTGTTAAGAAATGGGAACAACTATTTAAACGATTTACAGCTAAACAATGTTTTTGAGACAGGTATTAAAGAAAAATGTGCGTGGCTTTCTCTGGATGGTTTTGATTTGTTTGAAAATGTTGCGGTAGACGTTTTGCATGATTACCTTGAGGGCGCTTGTCGGTATGTTATGCAATACATAATAGCAGATTTAGTTAAAAGACAAAATTTAATCTCTGTGGAAAATTTGGCATCGAGAATACGGTATTTTGATTATGGGCCAGATTCAAGTTCAACGCCATGTAATGCGATATCATCAGAAGGAACGAAAATAAATTTAAAATGTTCTGCTTCTGAAATGCTAACGTTAGTTAGATATTTCGGCCTGATTGTCGGATATAATGTCCCAGATGGAAATACCGTTTGGCTGTTATACAAAAAATTGAGACAATTATTAGACAAACTTTTAAGTCATCGAATACACGATGACTCTATCGATCAAGTAAAATTTTTAGTAGCAGAACTAAATGAACTCTATTGCCAGTTGAGTAATACACATTTAAAACCAAAATTCCACTTTTTAACACATTACCCACAAATGCTAAAAAAATTTGGTCCACTATCTCAAATCTGGACTATGAGATTTGAAGCAAAACACCGTGTATCTAAAGTAATAGCTAAAGCATCGCAGAATAGAGTGAATATTTGTAAAACTATAGCTTTAAAACATCAGTTAATATTAAATGACATGTTTCTGAGTAATAAACCATTATCCCCATTGACAACTGGCAAGCTGACAAGGGTGACAGCATCTGAAATTCTCGATTTTAGACCGAATTTACTATCTCAAGACATTAACATCGATAATTGTTATTCATCACCATGGGTTATGATTAACAGTATAAAATTTAAGTTATTTTCAATTTTAGTATTGGATATATCGGAGGCTACATATTTGCCAGTGTTCGCTGAAGTTACAAAAATATATGTAACAAACAACGGAAAAGTTATATTTCGCTGTCTATCCTTGGAATGTATTGATTTCGATGATCATTTCTTTGCCTACGAGGTTCGAAAGTCGAATGACAGTGTGTTCCATGCATACGATGCTCTTATTTCACCGTTACCTGCAACAATGACCTTATTGTCCAATTTGAAACGTTATGTCACATTGCGTTGGACTTTAGACTAGATTTTACTTGTTGCGTACAGAAAATGACAAAGAATTGATATATTTTAATGTTGAGGCGCCACTTTGTAGGAGGATTGCAGGCCTATATGGTGCTAATTTGTTATTGCAGAATCGCTCCGACGCAGTGGCTACCACCCCTAGAGTCATAGTGTATTTCATATACCATTATATATTTTTGCATCCAGTGCCTAAGAGCATAAACAATTTGCCTAACATGATATCTTTTTATGTTGCATCTCATTGGTGTCTTGATTAGATCACTAACGGCCGAACTTAATAAGCTATCTATCCATGATTTGCCCTACTAGTTACAGAAATTTGTCGTAGCTTGTGTGGAGTTTATGTTAAACTAGCTGATGCCCGCGACTTAGTCCGCGTTTATTAAGTTTTTTGATTCCTGCGGAAACTCCTTGATTTTCCGGGATAAAACGTAGCCTATGTTCTTCCCCGGGATACAAACTATCCCTGTACCAAATTTCATCAAAATCGGTTGAACGGTTGTGACAAAGAATTGATATATTTTAATGTTGAGGCGCCACTTTGTAGGAGGATTGCCGGCCTATATGGTGCAAATTTGTTATTGCAGAATCGCTCCGACGCAGTGGCTACCACCCCTAGAGTCATAGTGTATTTCATATACCATTATATATTTTTGCATCCAGTGCCTAAGAGCATAAACAATTTGCCTAACATATCTTTTTATGTTGCATCTCATTGGTGTCTTGATAAGATCACTAATAGTCCAAGATCCAAGAGCGATCAGAGATAACTTATTTTCACATAGATGAAACCTAAGGTTCTCAGTAGCGTCTCATGTTCTTTGAATACCTGCGGGCCTGTGGAGCTCTCCTTGTGACACCTGGGCAGGTACCAGATAAGAAAGGTAACTAAAAATAAGTGTTACTTAAATTTACATGGCTGATTTTTATATATGTTTTGTAGAATATTATTCTAAAATAGTATCCTAAGTGTCAGACAATTTCCATGGGCCAAAACTTTTCTCAGACGCTTTAAAGCTCCACAAAAATAAAATATGAACTTTACTTATTTTTACGTCTGATTTTTAACCGACTTCCAAAAAAGGAGGAGGTTCTCAATTCGGCGTGATGCTGCAGGGTACTGCACTCCTAAGCCGTGGAGATTTAGAGTACCTACTATAAGTAGATTTAGAGTAAAAATTATTTTTGGGAAGAATTTTTATTTTTAACTGTTTAGTGTAGGTACTCTAAATCCCCATGGCTTAGGAGTGCAGTACCCTGCAGCATCACGCCGAATTGAGAACCTCCTCCTTTTTTGGAAGTCGGTTAAAGTCAGACATGTAAAAATAAGTAAAGTTCATATTTTATTTTTGTGGAGCTTTAAAGCGTCTGACAAAAGTTTTGGCCCATGGAAAGTGTCTGACACTTAGGATACTATTTTAGAATAATATTCTACAAAACATATATAAAAATCAATCATGTAAATTTAAGTTAAGTCACGCTTATTTTTAGTTACCTTTCTTACCTCGTACCTGCCCAGGTGTCACAAGGAGAGCTCCGCAAGCCCGCAGGTATTCAAAGAACATGAGACGCTACTGAGAGCCATACCTAGAGTCAGATCATAAAAATTCAAATGGCTGTCATTAATTCATTATGGTTAGAATATGACCTATGTAACATTTTATGATGATAAGATTGATAAGATTATTAATAAATAAAACCGTTGATAAAATGAATGAGAATTTTATTGAGTAGACATGTGTTAACCTATATATAGATTATATACTATAAAATTCAGGTCTAGTAAACTATTTATGGTGTATACTATGTTTATAGTGTATAGCTGTTGCACATGTAGCGTATTGGCTCGGTTCTAGTATAAGCATTTACTTATAAGCTATTTTGTAGTAGTATAAGTACTTTGCATCCTACACGTGTGAACGTTTGTTGTACATGATTCTGTATCGGCATGGATAGTAAAGAATGATGTATCCTATACATGTATGTAGCACTGGTTGCACTGGTATCGTACTGACTTGGGTCTAGTAAAAGTATGGCGCATCTTACGTACATAGGTATGTTGTACAGGTAGCGTTCTGGCTCTGGTCTAGTAAAACATGGCAATTATTCTTGCACTGTCTCTGTAGTGCACCGTCATCTTATCTGAATAGATGGCGGTGCACTACAGTGATATTGCAAGAATAATTGCAATGTTTTACTAGAACCGAACCAGAACGGTACGCTACCTGTGCAACATATTTACGTACGTAGTATGCACAATGCTTTTACTAGACCCAAGCCAGTACGCTACCTGTGCAACATACCTTACGTACGTAGGATGCATCATATTTTTAATAGACCCGAGCCAGTACGGTACCTGTGCAACATACTTACGTACGTAGGCTGCACAATGCTTTTACTAGACCCGAGCCAGTACGGTACCTGTGCAACACATCTACGTACGTAGGATGCACAATGCTTTTACTGGACCTGAGCCAGTACGCTACCTGTGCAACATATCTACGTACGTAGGCTGCATAATGCTTTTACTAGACCCGAGCAAGTACGGTACCTGTGCAACATACTTACGTACGTAGTATGCACCATGTTTTTACTGGACCCGAGCCAGTACGCTACCTGTGCAACATATCTACGTACGTAGGCTGCACAATGCTTTTACTAGACCCGAGCCAGTACGGTACCTGTGCAACATACCTACGTACGTAGGATGCATCATATTTTTAATCGACCCGAGCCAGTACGGTACCTGTGCAACACATCTACGTACGTAGGCTGCACAATGCTTTTACTAGACCCGAGCTATAACGCTACCTGTGCAACATACTTACGTACGTAATATGCACCATGTTTTTACTGGACCCGAGCCAGTACGCTACCTGTGCAACATATCTACGTACGTAGGCTGCACAATGCTTTTACTAGACCCGAGCAAGTACGGTACCTGTGCAACATACTTACGTACGTAGGATGCACAATGCTTTTACTAAACCCGAGCCAGTACGGTACCTGTGCAACATACCTACGTACGTAGGATGCATCATATTTTTAATCAACCCGAGCCAGTACGGTACCTGTGCAACATATCTACGTACGTAGGCTGCACAATGCTTTTACTAGACCCGAGCTAGTACGCTACCTGTGCAACATACTTACGTACGTAATATGCACCATGTTTTACTAGACCCGAGCAAGTACGGTACCTGTGCAACATACCTACGTACGTAGGATGCATCATATTTTTAATCGACCCGAGCCAGTACGGTACCTGTGCAACATATCTACGTACGTAGGCTGCACAATGCTTTTACTAGACCCGAGCTAGTACGCTACCTGTGCAACATACTTTACGTACGTAGTATGCTGGCTCGGGTCTAGTAAAAACATGGTGCATATTACGTACGTAAGTATGTTGCACAGGTAGCGTACTAGCTCGGGTCTAGTAAAAGCATTGTGCAGCCTACGTACGTAGATATGTTGCACAGGTACCGTACTGGCTCGGGTCGATTAAAAATATGATGCATCCTACGTACGTAGGTATGTTGCACAGGTACCGTACTTGCTCGGGTCTAGTAAAACATGGTGCATATTACGTACGTAAGTATGTTGCACAGGTAGCGTACTAGCTCGGGTCTAGTAAAAGCATTGTGCAGCCTACGTACGTAGATATGTTGCACAGGTACCGTACTGGCTCGGGTCGATTAAAAATATGATGCATCCTACGTACGTAGGTATGTTGCACAGGTACCGTACTGGCTCGGGTTTAGTAAAAGCATTGTGCATCCTACGTACGTAAGTATGTTGCACAGGTACCGTACTTGCTCGGGTCTAGTAAAAGCATTGTGCAGCCTACGTACGTAGATATGTTGCACAGGTAGCGTACTGGCTCGGGTCCAGTAAAAACATGGTGCATACTACGTACGTAAGTATGTTGCACAGAGTACGCTACCTGTGCAACATACCTACGTACGTAGTATGCACCATGCTTTTACTAGACCCGAGCAAGTACGGTACCTGTGCAACATACATACGTACGTAAAATGCACCATGTTTTTATTAGACCCGAGTCAGTACGGTACCTGTGCAACATATTTACGTACGTAGGATGCACCATGCTTTAAAAGCTTTGAGTCTTTTCTGGTACGTACATACAGCTACTTATGTACGTAGTAAAGTCAGGTAAATTACGTAGCTCGATGTAAGTATGCCGGCTACTTAATGAAAGCTACGTAATCAACATTGTGCCGGCTACAAGCGTAATAGTGTCTGTTTTGCTACGTAAAATAAGTAAGGCGGTCCAGGAAATTTTTCTCAGTGCAGAAGAATGAAACAGCTCGGATTATACATCAAACTTATTTGCTTTATATATAATCTACATAATAAAAAATAACGAAATAAACTAGATTTCTAAAATTATAAATGACCGAAACATTGTTTGCATGTGTGCGTAGATTTTCTCGAACGCTCGGATGCCTTGGGACAGATATGGGCGCGCTTAGAAAACCACCGTCTGCCTTGTCCCAGATCTGTCCAAGTATACAGGCTGTTCAATTTTAGGTAAAAATATGAGGGGATAGGTGCCGTTTCTTCTATTTCACATAAATAAAATACAGTTTTTTTTTTATTAAATATAATCTCAAAAAAAATATTTTTAACCACTTAATTTATTGAATAATTTCTTATTCTTATAAAATAATATTATGAAAATTGTGCGCAATAACTGTAAATCGAATATGGTGTAATATGAGTAGGACAAATATAGCTCAACGTGATACGATGGCTAGTTATTTTTTAAATAGAACTAAAAAATCGTAATCCACTATTCAAAAACATTTCAAGGCACTACTTATATCATTTTATTAAAAAAAGTACTGCGTGGGATGATATATTATAGTTATTTTTTTATATAAAAGACGAGTAATAAAATTAAAACGTAAACAAATTTAGAGAGAAAAATATTTTTATGAACACGCTGTATATCACCATGACGACGCCATATAGATATGCAAGTTGCCGCCATCTCGCTTCATATTGTTTTTGCACATGTGTGCGTGTGTTTAGAGCATTCAACTCGATAAATATTGAGTTTTACCAAAACCTTACAAAGTATCGTAAAAAATCTCAATGTTTTTGAAATGCCGATAAAATTTTCTTCAAAATGATATAAGCCACTCAATAAAAATAATGCACAAATCCTTAGAAAACAGTTAGAAAACATACAACTCGCATAACGGTTGTATCAGGTCAAACTTTTGATCGAGGCATTTACGAAAATTAGGTGAAGTTTACATATTTTATTTGTATATATAGTTTCTAAATATAGTAAATAATAGATAAATAATACATTCACTTACCTTTATTTAGTATTCTCGAATAAAACAAACAGTTTGCTTCAGCCTCGCTTCAAATAGACGCGCGCGTAACCGACGAGTAACGACCACAGAATTTGAATGCTTTTTCTATGAAAAATTAGTATGAAGCTACGATTGAGTGAATGTTGTCATTGGTTCCTTCATTCTTTCAGATAATTTTTCAAGCAAGTTTATACTCTATTTCAAAAGTAATAAATCTAAAATTTACATAAAACGCGAGCGACACACGATCGATTGAAGGCCGGACAGATCTGTCCCTAAGCACCCGCGCTAACGTGTGACAGAGCTAACCCAAAGCAGCGCGGAGGTTAATCCACGCGGACGAAGTCGCGGGCATCATCTAGTTATTAATAACTAGATGATGCCCGCGACTTCGCCTGCGTGGATTGATGTTTTTTGATTCCCGCGGGAACTCTTAAATTTTTGGGATAAAAAGTAGCCTATGTCCTTCCCTGGGATATAACCTACCTCTGTACCAAATTTCATCAAAATCGGTTGAGTAGTTAGGCCGTGAAAGCGTAGCAGACAGACAGACAGACAGACAGACGGACAGACAGACAGACAGACAGACACACTTTCGCATTTATAATATTAGTATGGAAGTATGGAAGTATGGATTGCTAATGGTCTCAGAGGTGTGAACATCTTTGACAATAAAAGGGACCAGATCAAAGAGAGTATATGTCTTCGCCGGCGAAGACGAGGACACCCGATATCTTACGCAACCCGGACGTGGTGGACTCAACCCACGGCCTCGGGGGCGTACGGACTAATCTAGTCCAACCGACCTCCAATTCGTCCCAACGTCATCCTAAGCCGAGGTCCGAGCCTCATAGGAGGCGCCCTTAGGAAGACGTTCTCCCCCCCGATGTCATCGAGCCCTAGGGCTCTTTTCTCGGCGACGCCTAGCGCTCGCCCAACCCCCCGGTGACGCTGTAGCGGCCAGTAGGGCCTATGCAGCATTATTATTATTATTATTAAGCCTTTATTTTCCTTATCAGTTATTACATTATTCTTGCAAAATTTCAAATGCTATCATATTATTATCTAGGTATTCTAATTGTTAGTTTGTTAGTATTTTTTTTTTTTTTAAATTACGTGTGTGCGTGATTGTTTGTGTGTACGTGTGTGAGTGTGTGTGTATGCGAGAGTGTGAGTGTATGTGTGAGAATGTGTGTGTGTGTGTGTGTGTGTGTGTGTGTGTGTGTGTGTGTGTGTGTGTGTGTGTGTGTGTGTGTGTGTGTATGTGTGTGTGTGTTTGTAGTAAGAGCTGTTTTGTTTTTTGTTAGTAATTGTTAGTTTTTATATATATAATATGTATATTATGTTTCTTGATTGCTATCTATATTTTTGACAAGGACCCCTCTTTGGGTATAGGCCTCCTCCAGTTCATGCCATTTTTCTCTGTCTTTGGCAATTCTATGCAGCATACTCAATCCGAAATAAAAACCGGCCAAGTGCGAGTCGGACTCGCGCACCGAGAGTTCCGTACAAACCTGTAGTAAGTTTTACGATTTATGACGTATTAAAAATAAAAATTACCTTTGTTGTATGGGAGCCCCCCTTTAATATTTACTTTATTGATATTTAATTATTTATTTTGAAAGGTAATATACAAGTTAACATTCTGTGAAAATTTGAACCGTCTACCTGTTACCGTTTTTAATATTGAGCAAAAAAATACAAAAAAAACACGTTTATTGTATGGGGACCCCCCTTAATATATACATTTTTTTAATTTTTAGTATTTGTTGTTATAGCGGCAACGGAAATACATCATTTGTGAAAATTTCAGCTTTCTAGCTATCACGGTTTATGAGATACAGCCTGGAGACAGACAGACAGACAGACAGCGGAGTCTTAGTAATAGGGTCCCGTTTTTACCCTTTGGGTACGGAACCCTAAAAAAAAGAGAGTATACTCGTATATATACCTACTATACTTAACGTATACTAACCATAAGGCATTAGAAAGCGCGGGCGGCCAAAAGAACGGTGGGCAGGTGAAATTGCGGGCATTGCCGGTAAAAATTGGATTAACAGCGCTCAAAACCGAAAACACGCACAATATGGAGGAGGCCTTTACCCGCAAGGGGTCCTTAATTAAGTAATATAATATTATACCAATAATTTCCAACACTATGTCTTGTAATTTTTAGGGTTCCGTACCCAAAGGGTAAAAACGGGACCCTATTACTAAGACTCCGCTGTCTGTCTGTCTGTCTGTCTGTCTGTCTGTCTGTCTGTCTGTCTGTCTGTCTGTCTGTCTGTCTGTCTGTCTGTCTGTCTGTCTGTCTGTCTGTCTGTCTGTCTGTCTGTCTGTCTGTCTCCAGGCTGTATCTCTTAGACATACAGATAGCTAGAAAGCTGAAATTTTCACAAATGATGTATTTCCGTTGCCGCTATAACAACAAATACTAAAAATTAAAAAAATATATATATTAAGGGGGGTCCCCATACAATAAACGTGTTTTTTTCGTATTTTTTTGCTCAATATTAAAAACGGTAACAGGTAGACGGTTCAAATTTTCACAGAATATTAACTTGTATATTACCTTTCAAAATAAATAATTAAATATCAATAAAGTAAATATTAAAGGGGGGCTCCCATACAACAAACGTAATTTTTTGATATTAACAATAAACCTCTACAAACAAAGTTAGTTTTGCGGTTCATTTCGTCTTGTTTTTAATACGTCATAAATCGTAAAACTTACTACAGGTTTGTACGGAACCCTCGGTGCGCAAGTCCGACTCGCACTTGGCCGATTTTTTTTTCTTTTTTGTCTAGTAGGTACGTAAGTAATTAGTATTAAGTTCATGCAGTAATTTGTTTAATTTTTTTGTTTATTATATTAAGAAGGTTTTAAAAGAACTTTGTAATTATATTTAGTTTTAAATTAAGGAATAATAAAGGCTTTTTTATTTTTATTTTTATTTATTTATACTATAGCCGTTTTAGCATTAGCTATCAGAATGGGTTTAGTTTTGGTATAAAAATAAACGATTTATCACAATATCTTTACTTTTTTAACCTTTTTCTTTTTTAAGAAAAGAGCGTCTGCTGAATTTCTTGCCGGCTCTTCTCAGTAGAACAGCTTTCGGAACCGGTGGTAGAGTCTTAAAGTATCAAGACAAGTTATCCTACGTGAAAATAAATTATTTCATTTTACATCATTTATTTATTTTATTTATTTTTATTGATAGGATACCCGATAATACATTACAGTTTCCCAATACGTCTTATCAGGCTACGATATTACATATTTTAAACTACTAAAATTACACATACATAAAAAATCTAATCTAGCCTGTACTGTCCCACGACTGGGCAAAGGCCTCCCTCATTCATAAAAAAAGCATTAAAAAATACAAAACAATAAAAACACACTATTAATTAAATTTAAATTAAATTACCAAAAAATAACAAAAATACACAATATAAATTAAATTAAAACGACCTATTCTCTAATAACAATCTAATAACAATTTTAACATTTTCGTGAGCTGGGTCAGTGGGGTGTGGAAAATGTCAAGTTCGGGATTTTCTCTAACCAAATTATTGAGCAAGCGCAATGCGCCACTGCATGTTTAGCAATCATTTAACAATTTATTAAGGACGTATTTCCCGTAAGTCCCTTAAAATACATAGAATTGTCGGTACATTTTGTGACTAAGTCGGACAAAATAAAATGGAACTAAAAATTACTACATATAGATTGATCCCTTATCTCCAATTTTTGGAAATGACTTTGTTAAAAATCTTCATTTAAAGTACTATAAAAATGATTTTCCGACACCTCTTCACACAAAATTGACGATTTAGGGGCAACTATCGGTACATTTTTTTCCGTATATATGCCGATTTTTTGTCATTAAAAAATACCATCTGTTAGGAGATATGTTCAACTAAAAATTTTGGAAAGAAAAACATTAAAATTAGTTATATACTATAGTATAAAAATTAAATAAAAATAGCTTGTATTTTTTTCGCATATTTTGCTTTCAAACGTAAATCTTAACATAGTGAAAATAAGGGCTATTTTGATTTTGCTCGGTCACTGGTTTGATTTCGTTTCAAAACTCAAATATCAAGTGCGAGCGAGTGTAGTAGTGCGATTTTATACCTATTTGTTTTGCAAATGCGTCCTTAAAGAAAGAAGCAATTTCCTTGCATTCCTCTACTTATTCTAACTTACCAGCGTGTTCAGTGTCGGAGCAGTCGGGACAATCGTCTGAGCAGACGATGCCGGAGTCCTGCTTCGTTGGACAGGCGTGCTTCCTTCGGCGGCCCCTGTTGAACAATTGTATGTGGTCATTTTAACCGACAGATTTTCAAACAAGGCTACGGCGAGGAAAAAACGAACCTTTAGGTCAACTTGGCACGGACACGGACAGCTTGGCTGCGACTGCATTGTGAAATTCAGTCTTCTACGTACACACATACATGGAACCGCTCGAGCAGTTGCGACTGCTTCGGGCGGTTGGCAGCAGTTATCAATGGTAGCTTTAAGCTGTTGACTGCTAAAGCGGTCCGTGTATGTTGACCACTGGCTAACTGCTCGAGCAGTCCGTGTATGGACGGTTTTGTAGGATCACTTTGTTATCCGTCTGTCAACCACGTTTTTCTCAGGAACGTGTACAAGTTGAAATTAATATCAAATTCTTATAGCCCAAGAGCCCACAACGGCCACGCCTTCGTTGTCACTGTCATAAGTGTCCGGCAATGTATGATTAGATTTCTAAAGTTATCCCGAAGAAAATATAAAAAAATTGAGCTTTATACTTTAACGAATTAATATTAATAATAAATTACGTTTTAAGATGTCAAATGATTACGATTTGCTTAGACAACTGGTCGGCTGAGTCGCACTTGACCGGATGTTTTACGTTGGCGCGGTTAACGCGCGCGCGTCCTACCTGCAGTGTGGGCACGCGCACGCGCCGCACACGCACGCGACGCGCGCGTTGTACGACAGCAGGTCGCGCGACGAGTCCGAGTGCGGGCGGTGGCCGAGCCAGCGCCGCGTGCGCAGCCGCTGCTCCGACGGGCCATCCGCGTCCCAGCCGCCGCCGGTTATCTGCGGCGACACGAGCGCAGTGAGCGACATGTTTTTAAATAGAAACAATAGAAATATTAATAGTGTGGTACCTATTTGAATGTAGATATGTGTAAATATGCATTTATACTAAACTTAATTAAAAACATATCAAAAAATTGTTGTTCGATTCTGTAATATATCGCTACTGGGTGGCTAAAACAGTCGCGTAAAAAGACTGGATTAACGATTCATTATATCTCACATTTCGGCACTGACAGGTAAGTGAACCGTGGCCGAGTGGTCAAAGGCGCTTAGGGCGCGATTCCCAGAGAGGCGCAGGTTCAAAAAGCAGTTTCAGGTCTTGCCGGTTCCGAATATTTTTGATATGTATTTATGTAAGTTTAGAAACTTTCCTCGTGGGTGAAGCACTGTAGTAAAATTATTAAAATTTTAAAATTAATAAGCAATTTCCCGTCTCACAGTACTTATTGATTCATTACTGTAGTGTAGGTAGCTTCGCTCAGGCAGGCAACTTCACCCTGTCTGAAATCGTCTTGTTTCACCCCTAGGCACACTATATACTATTATTATATATAATATGTCCTTTGTAACTGTTCTTTTTCATGCAATAAAGTTGTTTAATAATACATAATAATAAACATTAGGTATGCGTACTCTAAGCATTTAATAAGCCTGCACACGGGTTATTCCCATTTGTCACCCCCGGCTTCGTCTGGGTGACAACTGATTTTTATTTAAAACAATTCCCAGTTTTCACTAGCGATGGCACTACAATGGGGTCGTTTGGAAATCTTGTCTCCAGAGTTCGCCGAGAAAAATTAAACTAATTTGTCCCTGCAAGTAAAACCCGGTCTACACAGGTTTTTGGATATTATTTATTTATGCTTAGAAGTATTTTCTGCCTAAGCAATTAATGCCCTGCTTGCTGCCCTCTAATCTTAGACCTCTTACATTAACCTGCTTCAACTTTACAATTACCAGAACAGTAACAGTCACTATTACTTGAGTCACTGTTAAAAGTCCTGTCACTGTTTATTGTCACTGTTTAGTGTATTTGCGAGTCACGAGTCAGATGACACTGACTATTCAGAGGCTTTGCGTGCCTGGTAGGACTTTATTAAATCTGGAGTACTTAGCTCCCTTTTCCAATATTATCCACTGTATCCCTTACCAACTGATCTAGTTTTAGTCATTGTCGTCTCTTATTTAGCTCAGAGCATCGAAAGAATCAAAAAGAAGAAGAGCAGAGGATCGAAATGAAACGAAAAAAAATTGGCAGTCATAGGAACTGCAGATAGAAGTGAAAACGAATATTTAAAAATATATAAACCTTAAAACTAAGGCATTAAAGTTTAATTACGAATGTAGTATATTTATATTTAAGACCTATTGCTTCGTAACAACGCGAGCATGTCGGTGACGCGGCATGTCAGTGTCGCGAATCCACAAGTGTGCCCCCTACCAAAAAGTGCTCAACGCGGCTAAAGAAGTTTTCACTTCAAAAATCAGTTAACTCACCTGTATTTCGACGGGCTGCTTCCTGTCACACGTGACAACCGTGCACCTGTCACTGTGACTGGAGTCACTGTTGTCAGCCCTGTCACTGTTGTCAGTTCTGTCACTGTTGACTGTATCGGTGCGCTCGTTCGGCGCCGCGTCTTTGCTCGCGTACGGCGAGACGGTTCGAGGGGGTGACGTCGACTCGCGGATCGCTTGACTGCGCACGAGCTGTTTTGATTTGAAACTCTGGAAAAAAGAAGTTTTGATTGATTAAATTAAGAAATTATTACATATCAAAGAAAAGAGCAACTGCTGAGTTTCTTGCCGGTTCTTCTTAGTAGAATCATCTTTCCAAACCGGTGGTAGAGTCTTAACGGTTCATAAGTGACACATGTGGTCCTAAGTGAAATAAATAAAATATCAATCTGTGTATTTTTGCACATTGCCCTGGTACTAAAAATTAAAGGGGACTAATTTATAAAAAAAATCATATGAAGAATTAGAAAACAAAATACTACATATTGTAAAAATGGAAATAAACGTGGACTGCAACAGAAATGAAATTGAGATAACGAGAAGGATGGGAAAGAAAGCGGAAAATAAAATAAGACCCATTGTAGTGACTTTTACAACCTACGGAAAAAAGATTTCTATCCTAAAAAACAAACAACAACTTAAAAACAAGACCATTTACTTGAAAGAAGACTACCCACAACAAGTGCTGGAAATAAGAAAACAGTTACAAGACCAATTAATTCAAGCACGCAAGGAAGGAAAGATTGCATATCTACGACAGGATCGCCTTATAATACAGGAACCAAATAAAACTCGATCGAATACGAAAAGTACGAATAACCCAAATCCTCGAAAAAGAGAATTAGAATCTACCCCTCCAAACCAATTTAATAATCCATATGTACAAATAAGTCAACCCTCGTCGAGCTACCAGAAGGCGAAAAAGAATAAACAAAAAAATTATACCCTGAAAAATGGACAAAGCTCGATGAATAGCTTTCTAGAGAAACGTAACGAAGAATTAGCACAAACCCAATTTG
Organism: Erebia ligea; assembly: GCA_917051295.2. Classification (NCBI taxonomy): domain Eukaryota; kingdom Metazoa; phylum Arthropoda; class Insecta; order Lepidoptera; family Nymphalidae; genus Erebia; species Erebia ligea. The sequence goes on from OU785246.1 coordinate 1,556,223, forward strand.
TCCCTGTAGCACTCACCGATGATTCCGAAGAATAACAATTACCACGGCCCCTCCAGTGTATACGCAATTCCACTGCCGAATCAACTCAATCAACGTTAAAAACAGCAAACAAAAAGAATAACAACTCCTACAAAATAAGCCTCCCAACCCGGCTGGTCACCGTGGGAGCGCTAGACCAGCACCCACCAGTCCTAGAAAATACAATCACAAATAATAAAAAACAAAAAACAAAACAGGATAGTACACTCCATATATTAAGTTTAAACGTTAGAACACTAAAAAGCGATGAACGATTGATGGAATTAGAACAAGCACTTCAAAAAGTGCGTTGGGATATACTTGGTCTGTGTGAAGTTCGCAGAATGGGGGAAAGTATAGAGGAAAGAGATGACTATATATTTTTCCATATTGGGGAGACAAAAGGCCACTATGGAGTAGGGTTTTTGGTCAAAAAGTATCTCAGGAAAAGCATTAAAGAATTTATAGGGATATCAGAGCGCATAGCCGCAATAAAAATAGACCTTCCTACCTTGGGTACATCAACAATCATCCAAGTACATGCCCCGACTGAAGATACAGACAATCAGAGAAAGGAAGATTTCTATAGTAAACTACAAGAGACGATAGACAATAACTCGGAGAAAAATATTTTCGTAATGGGCGATTTTAACGCCCAAATCGGAGTACCCCTTAAGAATGATGATAAAATAATGGGCCCATATTGTCATGGCGTTTGTAACGATAATGGAGAAAACTTGATCCAGTTCGTAAGAAGTAATAACTTGGCTATAATAAATACATTCTATAATAGAAAATTACACCGAAAATGGACCTGGATTTCTCCAGATGGAAAAACAACAAATGAAATAGATTTTTTCTTGAGCAATAACAGAAAATTAATCAAAAACTTTAAAATACTAAATAATTTTAATTTCTTTTCTGACCATAGATTGTTAAGGGCTGAAATAATTTTGAAACCGCAAAGAAAAACGAGACAAAACTACTCAAACTGCACTACAAAAACGTTTGGAAAACAGGAAAGTCTATTACTCAACAGAGAATTACAACAATGGAAACAAGAAAGTAACTTCCCTAAAACAATAGACGGTATAAATGAGATTCAAGAAAACTATAATAACTTTGAAGGAAAACTTAAATCCATACAAAGATCTATTACCCAGAAATCAACCAATAAAAAAGATATACCTAAATGCGTAATTGAATTAATGGAAAAGCGAAAAGTTTTAATAAAAAATAGAAAAAAGAACAGGAAAGAGATCAATGAAATAAGCAAGAAAATAAATAGACACTCCAGGCAAAAGAAACGAGAAATGAGAGCAAAACTTATACAAAAATATATAGAGTCATCCGGTGCTATCAAAAAAGCATACAGAGAATTAGATAGAAAAACACAATGGATACCTAAAATTCAAAATAAAGAAAAAAGACATGTCAGCCATAGAGAAGGGATTCTATCAATTGCTACATCATTTTACGAAAACTTATATAAATCTAGCAAAAATACTAACGAACACATTGATCTAAATAAAGAAGAAGAACCGGTACCAAAGATCCTGCCAGAGGAAGTGTCAAATGCTTTATCATCACAAAAAAGCAATAAATCACCAGGGGAAGATGGATTCACCAATGAGCTCCTTAAATCGGCAGAACCTTCAATGAGTGACATTCTATGCACAATTTTCAACGCTGTCTTACACAGCGAATATATACCCACGCAATGGTCTCGCTCAATAATAAAATTACTACATAAAAAAGGGGATAGAAGTGACATTAACAATTACCGTCCCATTAGCTTGAGTTCCAATATATATAAAATATTCTCAAAAATAATCCTTAAAAGAATAGAGAAGAGATTAGATGAAAATCAGCCTTTAGAACAAGCTGGCTTTCGAGCCAGCTTTTCAACTATTGATCACATACATACGCTTAACCAAATAATTGAAAAATATAATGAATACAATAAAACAATATACGTTATATTTATTGACTACTCTAAAGCGTTTGATAGTCTGGAACATGATCAAATATGGAAGGCACTATTAGAACAAGGGATCCCTTCAAAATATATACGTATAATAAAAAATATATATTTAAATAGTAATGCCAAAATTAAATTAGAAAGTGAAGGAAAATGGTTTAAATTATCTAAAGGAGTCAAACAAGGAGACCCCTTATCGCCAAAGATATTTAATGCAGTGCTAGAAAACGTTTTTAGAAAATTAAATTGGATAGAAAAAGGAATAAAAATAGATGGCAAATACCTAAGTAATTTGAGATTTGCGGATGACCTTGTATTACTTTCTGAGGACCCTGTCACGTTAGAATCAATGTTAAATGAATTACTAAAGGAAAGTAAAAAAGTAGGCCTAGAGATGAACGTACAGAAAACCAAGGCAATGACTAACAGCATACAGAAATGCATTAAAGCTAATAATGTGGAAGTAGAATATGTTGAGGACTATATTTATCTCGGAGAAATTGTGTCAACAAAAGACTCCATGAATAAGAAAGTCGAACGGCGAACTACAAATGCGTGGAGTAGGTACTGGATGCTAAAAGAAGTGATGAAATCCAAAGAAATGCCGATGAAACATAAACAAAAAGTATTTGACAGCTGTGTACTGCCTATACTAACATACGGTAGCCAAACCTGGGCATTAACGAATAAATTAGAGCAGAAGTTAGCAATATGCCAGCGGGCGATGGAACGAAGCATGTTGCATGTAAGAAGATCAGATAAAATAAGTAATGAAAACCTAAGGAAAGAAACCAAAATAGTAGATGTCCGAGGAAAAATAAGGAAACTAAAGTGGAAATGGGCCGGACATGTTTGTAGGCATAAACAAGATAGGTGGGCAAAGAGAGTAACAGAATGGTATCCTAGAGATGGAAAAAGATCGAGAGGAAGACAAAGAATAAGATGGAGTGATGATTTTGTGAAATTGATGGGAGCAACATGGCAAAGAGTAGCACAAGATAGAAACACATGGAAACGACTGGAGGAGGCCTTCGTCCAAAGGGCGTACTGAAAATGAATCATAGTGTAATTAGCTTAGACATTAAGTAGTAGAATAGGTTTTTTGTTATAAGTAATACTATATTTAATATGTAAGATGTAAGTTAAAATAATACTTTGTAATCTTTTTCAGTAAATAAAGGCTATATTATTATTATTATTATTATATTATAATTTATAAAAAAAACAATTGATATCCACGAATTGGCAAAATAAATTATCTTATCGCTCGCTATTGTCTTAACGTGCGGGATCCCCGGGTTCGATCCCCGTCATGGTCAATTTGGGAATTTATAATTTCTAAATTTTCCTTGGTCTGGTCTGACATACATTAAAAAAAAAAAAAACATACGCTCCTCCTTTTTTGGAAGTCGGTTAAAAAAAAGAACCATCCCAATTGATATTGCAAAACGATAATCACCCTATTCCTGCCGAGACCGCCGTCGTCGGCGGTCGGACAGCCTGTATCCACCTCCGGTTGCTCCATTGCTGCGCCGCTGTGGACAATATTGGAAAAGCTTAAGTTTATCCATAGCTTTTTTGGTCTCTGTAACGATTGGAAAGCTCCCTCCTCCGATTAAAATTTTCAAAAATATTACAATACTAGCTGATGCCCGCGACTAGGTCCGCGTGGATTGAGGTTTTTTGTTTCCCGCGGGAACTCTTTAATTTTCCGGGATAAAAAGTAGCCTATGTGTTATTCCAGACTATAAACTATCTCTGTGCCAATTTCATCCAGATCCGTTCAGCCGTTGGGGCGTGATTGAGTAACAAACATCCATACATCAATCCAAACTTTCGCATTTATAATATTTACTTATTTGATGTACAAGAATCGTCCAGACAGTTTTATTAAATACCTACGTATAGATTATCATTTCGCATATTATTAGAAATGCGAAAGTGTGTTTGTTGATTTTTTGGTCTGTTGGTTTGTCCTTCAATCACGGTGAAACAAAGCAACAGATCAATGTGATTTTTGCATGGGTATAGTTGTTATAACAATAAGTTTGTTTTTATTAATTTGTATAGGACTAGTTTTTCTTTTATATTCTTTTTTTTGTGTATTGTTTGTCTTATATACTCATTTTTTTCCATGTAATTTATCTTTGTATAATATTCTCTGAGCTCAGACTAAGGAATAATAAAGGCTTCTTATTTTTATTTATTAATAATTGTGGACCTATCCCGGATAATAATTGAAGAGAATCCCGGAATCCAAAAACCTTTATCCACGCGGACGAAGTAACGGGCATCAGCTAGTAAATTAAAAAAACAAGAAATTGGTATACTAACCTTACAATTTCACCGTAGAAACATAAAACTTATCCCAACTATATATATCCACTATATCATCTAACACTAACATCGATATATAATTAGGTATATATTATTATACAATACAACGAAAAAATTGGACCAATCAAGAGCTAGAGAAGGCAAGTATTATTAGAATCTTCTAGAAGATAGTATTTTTTAAAGCTTTCAGAACCACTGTAAACGGACTAGGTGTTTTATATAGTCGGTAAGCTCGCTTTCTTTTTAATTTTTAGGGTTTTTATAATGTCGCTATCCGTGCTTCGGATTGGACGGCTGGTTTTGGATAGCATTGTTAGGTTTTTTCTGTGATTTCCAAAATTCGTTCTTTCGTCACTTTAGCCTGTGCTTCTTTACTGTCGTCGAATCCATTTATCTGTAACAATAAGAAATGATTTATTAGGCCTTGAATTGCAGGCAAACTATAGAGGTATGTATTTTGCGCAAAGAACCATTTTGGCTGTTCAGCGCGTTAGTTAATGAAATTACTTAAGTCATACTTCAGCTTCTTCTGGTGATATTTTGCGCAAACCAAAAAACTTAAATCCACGCGGACGAAGTCGCGGGCATCAGCTAGTGAGATAAATATAACTTGTATTCTATCTCATTCTCTCGCAGGCTAAGTAGCCTACGGGAGGATGTGACAAATATAACTTGTATTCTATCTCATTATTTTGCAGGCTAAATCCTATTATGAACGTTTCTCTTTTTGGTGTCGCTTTTTCGTTTCATCGAATTTTTAAATCACAACGATTCTAATGGTCCAAGATCCCGCGACGATCAGACCTACGTTATTTTATTAAAGCTGAATTTTTTTACAAGTATGTCTCTAATAGAGGTATAAACGATCCCCGACTATGATGTTTGGATCGCGGTTGCTTTGGAAGGTATCAGGTTGAAAAGGTGGCACCTCAAATTCGTTAAAGCATCAAGCTCCGTTTTTTTATATTTTGCTTTGTAATAATATTAGAAACCAGGTTGTCAATTGTCAGACGCCTAGTACGATTGCAACCCTCTGTCAGACTCCCTGTTGTTTTATAATTTAAGAGTGTCTGACATTGCATCTGTCTGATCGTCTGAGTGTCTGATCGACGCGGGAGCTTGCTCTATAAAGGAAGTTTCACTTTAAAAAATTGTGAGGAACTCTACTGTCGTTTCGCAAAGTAAACTTATGGTTCCGTAATGCGCGGTTATCTATTAAATCACGAAAGCTATCTAATGTAGCTCGGTAAGCAACATTTTATGCTTATCGTGACTCGTGATTCACGATAAAGCACGGTTCCACTGTCGCACGTTACGGCAAAAATATCAGACGTCAGAATATTACTTGCGATAAATATGACTCGATCATGTCTTCCTTTATACTATAGGGTTGTTTGAAGGAAATTATTTTTTGTTTTAAATTAGTATCTATACTAATATTATAAATGCGAAAGTTTGGATGGATGGATGGATGTATGGATGGATGGATGTTTGTTACTCAATCACGCCCCAACGGCTGAACGGATCTGGATGAAATTTGGCACAGAGATAGATTAGTCTGGAATAACAAATAGGCTACTTTTTATCCCGGAAAATTAAAGAGTTGCCGCGGGAACCAAATACCTCGATCCACGCGGACGAAGTCGCGGGCATTAGCTAGTTCCTTCCATAAAACTTCCTGCAGAATGGGAGGGCAAAGTATTTAGAGGTGTCATTAGAATAGGCACAATATATTACTATCAGAGAAAGTTATTTTGACTCGGAGTCAAAAAAGTCTGCGCCTCTTGAAATATACCTAATATTTTTATTTTTAACCAGCCTTCTTAGTCCTCAGTACCAAAGTTGTGATTATCACACTAGCATTAAGAAAATACTGCATTTTTGTTGCTGTAGTTCAATGCCAACGTCATAATAGCTAATCCTTATGCCCAATTTCAGCCCGATCCCAGAAGAGGAAGAGTCCAGTCGTTTGAGCTGTGTGTTGATAGATAAGTCTGTCACCATTTCCTTTCATATATTTAGGTAAATAACACCAACCAAAGACTTATTTCATCTATTATTCAACGTCAACAACATACATGACGTGTGACAATGGAAACGAACCAACAACCCTGACCCAGAGCCTATGTCAAGTTCATACCTACGCCTATGCGTCACTGAGTCACCGCGATTTTATACGGGGTTTTGATTAATGTCGTAGATATTGAGGATACACATCAAATAGACGTTCATCATCATCAGCCATCCATCCAAGCCATCACCAGCCCGCTTAAAGCCATATTGACAACCTCCCTGTCGCAGTGTTGAGCGCTGTTGTCTTAACGTGGGAGGTCCCGGGTTATATCCCCGGCAGGGTCCATTTGGGAATTTATAGTTTTTGAATTTTCTCTGGTATGGTCTGGTGCTTCGTCCGTGGTATGGTGGAGGCTTGGTCCGTGGCTAGTTACCACCCTACCGGCAAAGAAGTACCGTCAAGCGATTTAGTGTTCCGGTACGAACGCCGTTTAGAAACCGACTAGGGATATGGGTTTAATATAAATGCCATACCCCTACCAGGTTAGCCCGCTACCATCTTAGACTTCATCGTCTGCACTTACCATCAAGTGAGATCGCAGTCAAGGGCTAACTTGTAGTAGAATTAAAAAAATATAATATATATATTGTTTCATTACATTACATTACATTCATTCATATTTGCGTTATTGTTACATTATTGTTGACTTTCTAGTTTTAGAATTATAATCCTTAATTTGAGATTTTTGTGTTTTATTAAATTTGCAGACGCTTGCTGCCTAGCCGAATTTGTGAGTTTTCATAAAAGTAAAAACCGGTCAAGTGCGAGTCGGACTCGCGCACCGAGGGTTCCGTACAAACCTGTAGTAAGTTTTAAATTATTAAAAAAAAACTACTTAATTTTCGGTGGAAGTTTGCATGATAATGTACATCATATATTTTTTTTAGTTTTATCATTCTCTTATTTTAGAAGTTACAGGGGGGGGGGGGACGACGACGACGACGACGACGACGACGACGACACACATTTTACCACTTCAGTTAGCAAACTATTCAGTTTAGAAAAAAATGATATTAGAAACCTCAATATCATTTTTGAAGACCTATCCATAGATACCCCACGTTTGGGTTTGATGAAAAACCTCAAAACCTTCAGTTCTAAGTATGGGGACCCCCAAAATGTATTGTTTATTTTCTAGTTTTGTGTGAAAATCTTAATGCGGTTCACAGAATACATCTACTTACCAAGTTTCAACAGTATAGTTCTTATAGTTTCGTAAAAAAAGTGGCTGTGACATACGGACGGACACAGACAGACAGACAGACAGACAGACAGACAGACATGACGAATTTATAAGGGTTCCGTTTTTGCCAAATTTGGCTACGGAACCCTAAAAACCAGCGGGCCAATATCCATAGGTGCCATAACTCTTACGTGAAAGGGCCTTCACATTGAAAGAACAGACTACAGACATAGTTGTTCCACATGACCTTGCCCGCCGCCTTTACTTACGGCCGTTTAGATCGAATTGATACAGGCGTAGCTAACTTGGCGGAAATTCGTAGCATGCAAGCTGATAAATAGCTATACATACCTAATAAAAAAGTAGTAAAGTAATTGGGCGAAAAATAAAAAAATGAAAAAGACAAATAAAAAGACTGCCGATAGAAGTGAAAAGTTTTTTTAAAATTATTTTACTCAAGTTTTTTTTTTATAAAATTTTATTATTATATAACACATGTCGTTGTTCGCGAGCATGTCGCAGTTCGCGAGCATGTCGGTCACGCGAATCCACAAGTTTACCCCCTACCAAAAAGTGCTCAACGCGGCTAAAGAAGTTTTCACTTCAAAAATTTTATTTGAAGGAAGTTTTGTTATCGATACTGAGCCCAAGACATTTTTTTTAAATTATTGTTGTCTGTCTATCTTTGAGAAGTCGACGTAGGCGATCTAAGCGTATATAACTAGCAATTTGGTTTACTAGAGAAATTGAATGCAACTTGGCACGCTACGATTCTAGTTTAACGTATAGGCTATTTTTTATCCTGGAAAAGGTTCCTTCGGGATAGGTGATGCAAGTTTTGGTCCATAACTCTTTTTTTTTATCCACTACAAGTTAGCCCTTGACTGCGATCTCACCTGATGGTAAGTGATGATGCAGTCTAAGATGGTAGCGGGCTAACCCTATTCGGTTTACTAAACCGGTACCGGAACACTAAATCGCTTGGCGGCACGTCTTTGCCGGTAGGGTGGTAACTAGCCACGGCCGAAGCCTCCCACCAGGCAAATTGAAACTGATTTTATTAATAAATTATTTTGAAATCGTTCAAAAGTTTCACATAAAGTATAGATATTTCATATAGGTAGGTAGATTAGGGCATATAGTCTAGGCTGTTGGTATTTCGTTTGTATAGCCTAGGTGTTCCATATGACCTTGCCCGCTGCCTTTACGGTCGTTTAGACTTTAGGTCGAATGGATAACTACAGGCGTGGCTAACTTGGCGGAAATCCGTAGCATGCAAGCCGCTACGCCAAGGACATAACCTGGGGTTTAATACATAGTATAACTGTATGCAAGTAGGTTTTCGCGAAAACCATGACTTTGAATAATGTAAGTGTGTATGTAAGCCTTGGTGTTTTGAAATAGCTCTAATATATTTTTTAAATTTATTAAGGAAGGATTTTCTTGTGAAAAAAATGCTACTATTCCGTAAATTAGTAAGTACTTTGATGATCTATAACTACTAATATTATAAATGCGAAAATTTGGAAGTATGGATGGATGTTTGTTACTGGATGGATCTGGATGGGCACAGATATTGATTATTGTCTGAAATAACACACAGACTGCTTTATATCCCGGAAAATCCGCGTGGATGTGGACGCGGACGAAGTCGCGGGCATCAGCTAGTAAATAATAAACTGACTAAATTGTAATTTCTCTTAAGACTCGTTTTCAAACCTAGTTGACTGTAATTTAATTGTATGCTTATATCATTAATTATTATTGTAATGTTATTAAATTCTGACAGTTATTGTAAATGTTGTTTATAACAAATTTTGCATGCATTCTGCTAGGCGAAACATATCACTATTTAACTCTGTAACACCTAATGTGAAAATAAATGTTTCTGCAAAATAAAGAAATTGTATTATTGTATTAATATATAGGCTAGTGGTTGGCTTGCGGACTATCTTGTCTCTGGCAAATGGTGATGCAGCCAAGGTAGAGCGGGGCCCATATTCTATATCTCAGTGGCTATCAAAAAATGAAAGCCGCTGACATATATTTTTTATCCATTGAAGGTTTAATAAGAAATGTTATTTTTTGTTTCGTAGCAAACCTTCAATGGAAAACAAACATATGTCAGTTGCTTTCATTTTCTGATAGCCACTGAGTTACAGAATATGGGCCCAGGCTTGCCTAGAAGATGCCTATTGCCTATTCACTCTGGATTTAAAGGTACCAATATTGAAAGCATGTACAGGAATGATAAATTACAGTAATTCTTATATTTTTTTAAAGTTAAAAGTACAGTTTTAATAATGTTGGTCTAAATCAACTCGTATAGGCAAGACTTAAATATACTTGAGTAATACAGTTGTGAAAAAAACTGATTGTCTGCTGAACGTAGGTCTCTCTTAGGAACTTCTGCAGGCAACGGTCTTTGACTACCTCGAAAAGTTTGATGACGTTTGCCAACTAATATTTCGTGTAATCTATATATATAAAATTCAAAGTCCTGACTGACTGACTTATATATATCAACGCACAGGCTAAACCGCTGGGGTTAGAAACTTGAAATTTTGACAGTAGGTTTCTTTTGTGACGTAGGCGCTCACTAAGGAAGGATTTTTCAAAATTCCACCCATAAGGGGGTGAAATAGGGGGTGAAAGTTTGTATGAAAGTCCGTCATTTCTCAAGTTATATCCATGAAACTTGAATAAATAAATACGTGTTTCACAGTTTTTGAAAATTCTACCCCCAAAGGCGTTAAATAGGGGTTGAAAGTGTGCATGAAAGTCCTTTATTTTTCAAGTTATAACCATGAAAGTTGGTATTTGGGCTTCTGGTTTAAAATAAAGAAACACGTGTTTCACAGTTTTTGAAAATGTTATCCCCAAGGACGTTAAATAGAGACTTTGTCCTTCAATCACGCCGCAACAGAGCAACGGATCAACGTGATTTTTGCATGGGTATAGTTGAGGACCTGGAGAGTGATATAGGATTTATCCCAGAAAATTAAGGAGTGCCTGTGGGAATTAAAAAAACTTATGCCACGCGAACGAAGTCGCGAGCATCCTCTAGTAAAAGATAAAGATAATGTAAATAAGTTGTTAAAAATCTTTGGAATCGGCGGCCTAGTTGAGATGATGGATGAATGATCAGATAAAGCTTAGTGCCCTCGAAAAGGGTTGTAAACGGAGGGTCTTATACCGGTCAGTCCAGTTTATTTTAGGGTTAGGGCACAGAATACATAATAAGCACTGATTAGGGCTAGCATAAAATATAGGGTCACTGCTATTCATGAATGTACGAAAGCTCGAAAATCGGAATTTATATGGAGGTGGTAAATTACGATTGGCAGACTTGCTACTATTTATGACAAGTAAAGAAAGATAGAAAATACTTAACTACATCATCATCGTAATCATGTCATCGCCGGCTCCCTACTGAGCCACCGCAATACAGCCCCCATTAACGTCCCACTGATGGGCACAGGCCTCCACTCTCATAGGAGAGAGGGAATTAGGACCCTGCTCCAATGCGGGTTGGCGGGCTTTAACGACTTATTATCATGTTAGTGATAATAACCGGGACAGACGGCTTAACGTGCTCTCTGAGGCACGGGGGTGAAACATCACCAACTTCGTAACTCCGGGCTAATACTGAGAATTGCTTTTTCTGTCAGAAAAACCCAATACTTATTATGGCCCAACCCGTGACCTCGTCGGCCGCAGTCGAACATGCTAACCACGAGACCAACGAGGCAGTTTAGAGTCCTACTGAGAACGAGTCTCATTTTAGGGTTTTTGACGTGGTGATCCCCCGCAGGGTCAATTTGAGAATTTAAAATTTCTGAATTTTCTCTGATCTGGTCTGAGGCTTTAGGGGTATGTTATGTAACTAACTATGAGTTCAATAGAACTGCCATGGCGATGGTTTAATATGATTATGATGAAGTATTTTAGTTTAACCTTTTCATAAATTATCATAGTGGTAAGGGTGCCCATCGTAAGTTGCCACTTCTAAATAAATTGTGAGCTTTCGTACATTCTTAAATATTTAACCCATACACCTAACAAGTAACAGGTTAGTTCGCTACAATCTTACACTGCATCATCACTTAGCAAATAGCATCAGGTGAGATCGCAGTGAATTACTAACTAAAACATGGCCCGCCCGCGCCGGTTCGCCTATGAATCATCCACTTAAAGAGATGTTCGACATTTTCAATACCGCATCCATTGCACCCCACCTTTAGCACATCTAGTGTATCTCGAACTGAAATCGGTGAAAAAGTTCAGATCCGGATGGAACCGGTCGTATTGTTTGACCTAACGACCCTACTGCACGACATCTGCCCTTAGTGCTTATCTCTATTCTCTACAACGCTACGCTAGTCGTCGCATTCGTCGGCGAATCAGATTTTGTAAGTCAAATGTCATGTGAAACATAAACTACAAAAATAGTTGTAAACTTTGCACAAGAAACAAATTGATTGGCAATCAAATTTGAAATTACATTATAATATGTAGTTATGTAGAATTTTATCAGTGTGCGACTAATTTCCATAACTATGACCAATGCTTTGTATGGAAGTTTGTATGAAATACATAGTTGGGATGTCATCAAATTTCGACGCACTTTTATTCTTTAATCGATAGTTTAAAATGACCCAAAAATATGAAATTGATGGTTACTCTACTAGAAATTGTCAAAATCTGGATCCTTTGGACGAACATTCACTCATAACATAGCAGGGATAAAAACGTATCATTGCAAAAGGTTAGATATATAGTAAGTATCAGGCGGAGATCCATAAGTTTAACCTGTATAGAAAAGAAGCTGAAAAGCAAAATAAAATAAAAAAAATCTTGCCAAAATACACGAATTTATTATTCAAAAAAACCGCCATTTTCTCAGGTTCATTGTAACGTCCGGTTTCGTCGCTGCATCAGCGTTGAAAGCGAGGATGTTAACCTACAGAATAGTCCCGCTGGTCAAGCAATCAACTGTTAGCACTAACCACGGCTGAGCGCTCGCGTTTTAGCGCTTTTATAAATAACTCCTATAAATAGCCCCCGTGTTTAACATTCAACCGGCGCGGCTGTGGCTTCATATATTGCTACGGGGAAAGAAACCATACTAATATCATAAATGCGAAAGTATGTCTGTCTGTCTGTCTGTCTGTCTGCTACGCTTTCACGGCGCATCTGCTTCATAATTATATTGCTACGGGGAAAGATTCCATACTAATATTATAAATGCGAAAGTATGTCTGTCTGTCTGTCTGCTACGCTTTCACGGCGCATCTGCTTCATATATTGCTACGGGGAAAGAAACCATACTAATATTATAAATGCGAAAGTGTGTCTGTCTGTCTGTCTGTCTGTCTGCTACGCTTTCACGGCGCATCTGCTTCATAATTATATTGCTACGGGGAAAGATTCCATACTAATATTATAAATGCGAAAGTATGTCTGTCTGTCTGCTACGCTTTCACGGCGTATCTTTTTGAACCGATTTTGATAAAATTTGGTGTTGTAGTTGGTATCCCGGGAAATGACATATACTACCTAGGTACTGTTTATCCCGGAAAATTAAAGAGATCTTAGAGAACGAAAAAACTTAATTCAAGCGGACGTAGTCGCGGGCATCATCTAGTATTATATACCCTAAAAGATATCCTACCATCCTACTACTTCACCCCATGCCCCCTAGTCGGTAGGTAACTAGGTACACGCCATCACGCTGGATCGCTTGTCGGCACGTCTTTGCCGGTAGGGTGGAAACTAGCCACGGCCGAAGCCTCCCGCATCAAACCAGACCAGAGCAAATTCCGAAATTAATTTTGAAAAATTCCCAATTTGACCCTGCCAGGCATCGAATCCGGGACCTCCCACTTATAAGACCAGAGCGCTCGCCACTGCGCCAAGAAGGTCGTCAAATGTACATCTACATAATATCTAGGCTAGGTAATAAGTTAGGTATTGATCTAGTGCACCTATCTAGGTATGCACGCCGAGCATCCTGCTCCTGCTATCGACCGGGGGAATATAGGTCACCCGTGTCCCGGGGCGGACCTAGATTTAACTATTTTTAGACCTCTGTTGTGACCTATAGCTAGTTAATGTTATTTAGACTACAGTTTGCAGAGAAGTGGCTTTTAAAACAGTGTTTTCAGGACCCTAGTGTCTCGAGTCTGAAAACACAGATCACTATATATATACTAGTCCCTGTCTGAAAATACAGTTCTAATGCAGTTCCTCTGTCCATACCTACTATTGACAGGTGACAGGCGGAAATTGCAGTTTTGTGCGGTTGGCATCGAAACTGCAATAGAACTGCACAACTTTTTCATTTCTATTAGGAAGTCCTCTGTATGAGTTTCCCCACCAGAAGACTATCCATCTTCCCTGCTATGCTATTCAGGATGCTTATAATAATTGAGTATTGGGTTTTTCTGACTAGAAATTCTCAGTACTAGCCCGGAGTTAGGAAGTTTGGCGGTGTTTCACCCCCGTGCCTCGGAGAGCACGTTAAGCCGTCGGTCCAGGTTATTGTCACTAACATGATAATAGTCGTTAAGGCCCTTTAAACATTTACCCCGCGACCAACTATAGGTAAAAAACTCAACTATAGGTATAAAACTCGTCACACTACAGCATATATATGCACGCTTTACGAGAGCGTAGAGCTATAGAGCGTAGAGACGCTCGATTTTATTGCCAACTAACCAATTTTGTTACTTGAAAATATTAGACGATTATTTATTTACTAGGTACTTGTTTACGCTGTTGGCCGCGGTAAATATTATGTACCTATTTATGCGCCGAAACAATACTCGCGGCTACAATAATACTCAGTTTTTGAGATTGTAAAATAATGTTTAAAAGATTATCTTACCGATTTCGTTCAAAATCGATATCTGGGGTTCCGTAGGATCACAAAATAGGAAACTGTTACCAATATTTTAAAAAAGTCAGCGCCATTTTGAAATTCTTTGTTATCGTACCGATTTCGTTCAAAATCGATATCTGGGGTTCCCTGGGATCACAAAACAGGAAACTATGAACAAAATTTTAAAAAAGTCAGCGCCATTTTGAAATTCTTTGTTATCGTACAAATTTCGTTCAAAATCGATATCTGGGGTTCCCTGGGATCACAAAACAGGAAACTGTTACCAAAATTTAAAAAACGGCAGCGCCATTTTGAAATTCTTTGTTATCATACCGATTTCGTTCAAAATCGATATCTGGGGTTCTCTGGGATCACAAAACAGGAAACTGTTACCAAAATTTTAAAAAGTTCACTGCTGACTTTTTTTTGATTGACTGCTGTTTTGTGATCCCAGGGAACCCCAGATATCGATTTTGAACGAAATCGGTATGATAACAAAGAATTTCAAAATGGCGCTGCCGTTTTTTAAATTTTGGTAACAGTTTCCTGTTTTGTGATCCCAGGGAACCCCAGATATCGATTTTGAACGAAATCGGTATGATAACAAAGAATTTCAAAATGGCGCTGCCGTTTTTTAAATTTTGGTAACAGTTTCCTGTTTTGTGATCCCAGGGAACCCCAGATATCGATTTTGAACGAAATCGGTACGATAACAAAGAATTTCAAAATGGCGCTGACTTTTTTAAAATTTTGGTAACCGTTTCCTGTTTTGTGATCCCAGGGAACCCCAGATATCGATTTTGAACGAAATCGGGACGATAACAAAAAATTTCAAAATGGCGCTGACTTTTTTAAAATTTTGGTAACAGTTTCCTGTTTTGTGATCCCAGGGAATCCCGGATATCGATTTTGAACGAAATCGGTACGATAACAAAAAATTTCAAAATGGCGCTGACTTTTTTAAAATTTTGGTAACAGTTTTCTGTTTTGTGATCCCAGGGAACCCCGGATATCGATTTTGAACGAAATCGGTACGATAATAAAAAATTTCAAAATGGCGCTGACTTTTTTAAAATTTTGGTAACAGTTTCCTGTTTTGTGATCCCAGGGAACCCCAGATATCGATTTTGAACGAAATCGGTACGATAACAAAGAATTTCAAAATGGCGCTCACTTTTTTTTAATACATACATACATACATGCATACATACATATATATTCCTAACATACCCTTTCCTTGTGGCTTTGCCGTAATCGGGTAAAAAAAATACGCCTACACTTGAGAACTTCCTTCTTTGTGGATGTCGGTATCAAGTTTTTCTAAGCGCAGTACACATAGAGAATATTATATCTCTATGGCAGTACACAACACGGTGTTCATTTTGTCGTAATAAATTTCGTGCAAAAAAGCGATACACCCACCCGTCCACGAGCGCGTCTCAGCGCGTACTGAGCGCCAAACGCCTAGCGCTCGGCTTCTTTTCATAGAAAAATGTATGAAACATTTTTTTTTGCCACAATAACTATAAACATATTTATTTGTATGCTTAATGTGATGGACCATGGATAGAGGACTATATAAGCCCCACTTTATTGTTAATATTCAAGTTAAAATATGCAGCGGATCTAGCTTTATGGGTACCTATCCGGACCCCATTTTTCGTCATTTTCAGCAGATCTTGCGTTCGGAGAAACGTATTTATGCAGAAAATTTGTATTGGAGTGTGCATTTTTATAAGGTCAAACGAGAGATGAAGAAATGACCTTTAATTTGATACCATGACATCCCCACAGCTGTGACTCCCGATTCTTTAAAGTGTACCTGGAAAAGGATGACACATCATGAAATCCGTATAAGGCACCTTAAAGCCCGCTAACCCGCAGTGGAGCAGCGTGGTGTGTCTAAGCTCTATTTCCCTCTCTCCTATCATCCTATGAGAGTGGAGGCCTGTGCCCAGCAGTGGGACGTTAATGGGCTGTAGTGGTGGTGGTGGTGGTGGTATGAAAAAAAGTTGCTGAATTGACTTGTTATCAAATACCCTGTGTAAAGTTAAAAAGCTTAGGATCTCCCAGCTATCACCTCTAAAAGCGTGTCTCTTCCGTTTCACGCGTCATTGGCGAAGTATATTGTACCCATCACTAATATTATTAATGCGAAAGTGTGTTTGTTTGTTGCTTTGTTGGTTTATTTCAATCACGCCGCAACGGAGCAACGGATCGACGTGATTTTTGACATAATATGTATAATGAAGGACCTGGAGAGTGACATATCAATTCATTTCAATTCAGTTTCGTTATTTGCAGAAACATGTTTTATACAATAGGTGGTAAACAGAATGACGGAGACAAATGTATCACCATAATAGGCATGCAAAAATAATAAATAATCATAATATTATCATCACTTAATCATAGACAATTAGATTACAATGAAAATAGGCAATTACATTAGAAACATTATCATATCAATATCGTAGAATTAATGCTATAAATTATAATCAATGTCAGAATAAACGAAGAACAAAATTAAATTTATACAACACATTAGGCTACTTTTTATCTCGGAAAATCAAGGAGTTCCCGTTTGAATGAAAAAACTTAATCAACGCGGACGAAGTCGCGGGCTTTAGCTAGTTTGGTATAAACGCAAGCCATAAAATCTAGAATTGAATTGAAGGGCAAAAGTTAGTTAAAAGTTGTTGAATGTTTAACAACAGTTTAACGGTGCACATCCGGGGCGCGCGTGACCTACATTCCGTGGTCGATACCGGGAGCGACCCGTTTCGCTGATAACGTGATAACTGATAACGCGAGCTGCACCCCCGCCCCAACCTACCCCACTGTACACCTGCTAGCTTTAACATGGTTAAGTTTTCAGTTGTCACGAAAATTTCACGCAAGTGCCAACAACAACTGTCTCTCTGCGTCGTATTGCTCTTTGCTGAGGGTCGTGGCCCCTTTTCATTAAATAATAAATATTATACTCGTAAATGCGAAAATTTGGATGGATGTATGGATGTATGGATGTTTGTTACTCAATCACGCTCCAACGGCTGAATGGAACTGGATGAAATTTGGCACAGAGATAGATTATTGTCTGGAATAGCACATAGGCTACTTTTTATCCCGGAAAATTAAAGAGTTCCCGCGGGAACCGAAAAACCTCAATACACGCGGACGAAGTCGCGGGCATCAGCTAGTAAATATTATAAATGCGAAAATTTGGTTGGATGTATGGATGTATGGATGTTTGTTACTCAATCACGCCCCAACGGCTGAACGGATCTGGATGAAATTTGGCACAGAGATAGATTATAGTCTGGAATAACACA
The DNA here is from genome assembly GCA_917051295.2 of Erebia ligea. NCBI lineage: Eukaryota > Metazoa > Arthropoda > Insecta > Lepidoptera > Nymphalidae > Erebia > Erebia ligea. Next base: position 1,574,031 of record OU785246.1, read on the forward strand.
TAGGCTACTTTTTATCCCGGAAAATTAAGGAGTTCCCGCGGGAACCGAAAAACCTCGATCCACGCGGACGAAGTCGCGGGCATCAGCTAGTTAATCACATAATGGCAGAGGTTTTCTTGGGATAATAATGCGGTGGGTTCCCAGGTGTCCATAGGTGTCTTCCGAACACGACTTGACTAGGAGCACTATTTCAACTCTTAGGTTACCTATATTCTTACTACTTACTAACGATTATTAATAACCGGGACCGATGGCTTAACGTACTCTCCGAGGCACGGAGGCAACGACAAGGCCAAATTCGGTCGCCCATCAGGTACCGACTAGGGTCAACGTTGCTTGGGAACGTTGATGCGACAACGCAATCGACTGATATGCGTCTGACTAGGCCACTCGTTCCTCACAACAACAACGACCCAAAACACCAATTAACTTGTTGTTGACCCAAGCCGGGACCCGAACCCGGGGCCTCATGCATTTGCATGCCCGCATTCATGATCCGATGCCAAATAAACTGACCACTAAACCAACGAGGCAGATACAGTTCAATAATAATTAATTCGTATACCTACTCACCAAAGATGATTCATCCATGATTTTCCCTAAAGCCTTAGCTACATAATGGTTATGTATAAGTGTACACCAATTTCAGCCTTATCAATATTGATATAACGGTCGGATTCCTGTAAACTAATAACTGAAACTTTCAGTTAACACAAGGAGGGTTGAAAAGGGGATTTATTACGTTGGTTCAAGGTTCTTATTCGATTGTTACTTGGAAGGTGAGTCATCCAAGGTCGGTCAATCGACTCTCAGGGTGTCTCAGGGTCAGATATGCTTGTTTGTACAACCTCGAAAGTCCTAGGTTCAAAACTGATTGAAAGCTCATTGATTGAAAAAGTACTGCGCCGACAATGGGTAGCAAGTGGTTGGGGTAGAGCAGAAGGTACCTCTACTTTTCCCTTTTAACCTCTTTACAACTTGAACCGATTTTTTACAGAGAATATAGTTTTATTTGAGCATTATTTTGACAACCTTCTTCGAGATAAATCGAAATTGCTGTACTGGCCAAATACATGCGAGCAGCGGCCTTCTAAAGTTGTATGAAAATCCATATCTGTCGTGGTTTAGCGGCCAAATAAATTACATACTAAATTCATATCTGTCGTGTAGTTTAAAAGTGGAACGATCTTTTACTTTTACCACAGGGTAGATAAACCTCCTAACGGAACAGAGACAAAGCTTCTAAGGAGCGAGCAAAATGTATACCAATTTTGGTAGGGTTGGCACAGGTGGATACAATTTAATCCATACTAATTCCATACTAATATTATAAATGCGAAAGTGTGTCTGCCTGTCTGTCTGTCTGTCTGTCTGCTACGCTTTAACGGCCCATCTTTTCAACCAATTTGGATGAAATTTGGTATAGGGGTAGGTTACATCCCGGGGAAGGACATAGGCTACTTTTTATCCTGGAAAATTAAGTAGTTCCCGCGGGAATCAATAAAACTTAATCCACGCGGACGAAGTCGCGGGAATCATCTAGTAAACAATAGTTATTTGTGTAAGAGAAATATTTATTGAAACATTAAGTTAAATTTAGAGGTTTTATATGCGTACACTATATTAATAAATATTTAACATGAGCCTACGTATTTTAATTTATAAACATTATTAATCAATGATAAACATAACAATTCAATCACTAGGTAAGTAGGTATTACATACAAATTTCAAATCAAACACCAATCATTTGGCATATAAGTAGTAAAAAAAATTGTGTATGTGCGATTGACACACGGCAGAAGTGAAACTTCAGAAAAGTAACCTATGAGAGAATTAGATAACTATAGAGTATCAGGAATATTAAGAATTATAATGCTTGATAATTTATATTTGTGCCAAGCTCAAAAAATAAAGTAAGGAAATTTATGAAAAAAATAAAATTTCAAAATGGCGCCGACTTTTTTAAATTTTGGTGACAGTTTCCTGTTTTGTGATCCTACGGATCCTCAGATATTGATTTTGAACGAAATCGATACAATAACAAATAATTTCAAAATGGCGCCGACTTTTTTCAAATATTGGTAACAGTTTCCTGTTTTGAGATCCCAGGGAGCCCTAAATATCAATTTTTAAATTATAATCAAGTTAGAACTACCTACCTAGTAGAGTCTTTGAGAGAGCTAAAAAATGATGTGTTTTTATTCTTTCTATTATTGGTCATACGCACAGTACAGAAACCATATTTACACTTTTATATTAAAACAATAATAGTAGATTGTTACACAAGGGACGTAAGTAAGCTATTACAGAACAAGATCCAATTTGGCGCCAGTGCGAGCGCAGCTCGCATAGGGCGCTAATGGATCGCGTGCACCCGAGATATTTAGTCACACGAGCGAGCGCAGCGAGCGAGGGTGAATATAGTTCGAGGGTGTAATAGCTACTTGCAACCGAGGTAAGCATTCTACTTTATATCATTCTTGCGAGGTAAATAAAACATTGGTAATGCAAAATGAAATTTTAATTAGAATAATTAGCAAATTTAGAGAAAAAATAGAAAAAAATGGTTACTTATTATAATTAATTAAAGTAATATTGCTGCAATTATGAAAATGATGTGATACTGGTTGACTAGGCAAGTGCACTGTTTGAATTAAGTTTTGAGACAGTGCCACACTATCTTCGTCACGTGTAGCCTCGGGTTAACGGTCTAATTAACGGGCGGCATTTCCATTTTTTTTTCGTAAATAGTTTTCCATTTTTTTTTTACGGCTCTGAGTTCCAAGGAGTTTTGCATAGTTTGAAATGTATGGAAATTAAATGCCGCCATGTTCAGTGTTTTTTTTTCAGTAAAAAGTTTTCTTACCATTTTATAAGAAAAGAGATTGTTTACCAAAGAGTTTTGCATAGCTTGAACTGTAATGTGAACATTACAATTCAAGCATAGTGCGACGTAATGTTGCCTTGAATTGCAAACACCAACTTACAAGGAGACTTTCCACCACAGTAATCCCTAGTTACTGAGCAAGTATGATATAAAATTACATTAAAACACTATTTAAATTATTATCATTAACATTAAATTAAATGAAAACACGACGCGCGACGTGTACTGCAGTCTGCAGCCCCTGAGCTTGAGCACAGGCCGAGCCGGTATAAACCGATTTCTCTCCATACGCGACGTAGCGCCTGTGCTCACGCACACACGCGCCTCAAACTTGTAGTAGTGTACCTAGCGTAGCGCGCTTGTATGAAGCTTTCTCTCTGGTCCTTAAATACTCATGTGCTTTTACTCCGAAACATGGCAACCAAGGAGGTAACTTATCAAAGGTTTTATTTAAATTTCGAACTAGCTTGCAAATAGAAAGCTGTTTATTGAAAAAAAAACAAATGAACACTTTGACGCGGGAAAAATTATTGTTGTTCGTAGTTCGTCATTGATTTTGAAATGTTTTTGACAAAATGAGTTCAAGTGAAGACAATGAGTGTGATGAACACTTAGTTTTAATTTCCGCGCATTATTTGAGAAAAGCACTATACAAGCCTTGGCCACAACTAGGCATTGATGGACTTACGTATGTGTGCCTCGGCTTCGCCTCGGCCCACATTTACGTTCGTCCTTCAATGCCTGTTTTGATGGCCGCTGCAGTAATGTACTATATACTTACTGTTGAAGATTACTTATGTAAACGATTAAAGAGCGTGGATTTGACTCGCTCCAGCAATGCTTGTCACTGCAGTTACTTACAGACAGACTTATTATTGTAATTTCTGTTTTTTTTTGTTTTAAGGCTCCGTAACCTTGTAAACCGACATTTTAAGAACTTTTGATGAGATATTAGTATTAGGTATAACAAAAAGAAAATTAAAACATCAAAGATTAATCCCTCCTTAGTAGACTGTTCCAAAAAAAATATTAATTTTTTTGAAATATAATAGTGAAATTCTCATTCTTGCAGAATACGTTTACCATTTTTACACTTTTGACACTTTTGAAGACGACGATTCAAAAGCAATTGTAAAAGTTTATTTGAATAAAGAAACATTGGAAGGGGTTTGAATAATTTAGTATGGAGCCTGGCCTACCTACCGTCCCGGCCGGCGAAATAATGGCCAGTCATAATACCTTGGCATAATATAAATATACAAGCAAGTATTAGATAGATAAAACTCACTCACTCACTGACTGTGAAAGAAGAAAACAAGTTAGCAATTTTTGAAAGAAAAGTACTGCGCAAAATCTTCGCTCCGGTCAGAGAAGATGGTGGAACCTATCGCCGCAGAATGAACTTTGAACTAGAACGTCTGATTGATGGGGAAACAATAGTAAGATATTGTAAATCTCAGCGTCTGCGATGGGCAGGACATGTAGAGAGGATGTTACCAAGCAGAGGAGTTAAAGTGATGACACAATGGGTACCACTACAGAAACGACCCAAAGGAAGACATCGAAAAAGATGAATGCATTGTGTAGAAGGAAGATCTGCAGAAACTTGGAAAGCTCCTTCCATGGAGGAAGGAGGCCAAGGATAGAAACTGTGGAGAAGGCCAAGACCCACAAAGGTTTGTAGCGCCGAAGGAAGTAAGTAAGTGAGTATTAGATAGATGGGAAAAAAACTTCTAAAGCCTCAGGTTTTTTTTTAAAACGTAGGACGCAGTCGCGGGAACGTTGCTCCGTGTAAAATGTCGGATATCATGTCATCGATAAGAGCAAATCATCCGCGTACCTTTTTATTTTCGTACATATTATGTGCAACGCGCGGGATTTCCTCAAAATCCTTTAGAAAATCAACTCTATTTTACTACTTGATAAGGTAGTTTTTCCAATAACATTATCCTTTATCCCTTCACCCAATAATTAATCACTTAAGGGCTAAGTTATTATCGACTCTATTTCCAAGGTATAAAATTGATATTGCATCGGTTAAGGGTAATCCAGGGCGCGTGTGCGGTGCCCTAATGACCTGGGAACGGTCCGGGATGCATTCAGGAACCGATGTAACCCGAATGCTTGACGAAGATTCACGAATGTTTATTTCATGAATGAGTTTTTCAGGGATTAACAGCTGGGCACAGGCCTCCACGCTCATAGGAGAGAGAGAATTAGAGCTTTGACCCACCACGCTGCTCCAATGCGGGTTGGCATCGTGGGTGGGTTTTAACGACTATTGTGAATTGTCATGTTAGTGATAATAACCGGGACCGACGGCTTAACGTGCTCTCCGAGGCACGGGGGTGTAACACCTCCGGGCTAGTACTGAGAATTTCTAGTCAGAAAAAACCCAATACTTAATTATGGCCTGACCCGGGACTCGCACCCGGGACCTCGTCGGCCACAGTCGAACATGCTAACCACTAGACCAACGAGGCAGTTTTAAATATTTATGTCATTACATCTCCGAAAAAAGATATCCTATAATATTATTTAGTGTTACTTAATTAACACTAAAAGAAATTGGCAGTCATAGGGACTGCTGATAGAAGTGAAAACAAATATTTTAAATTTTTTTTAATTATTTAAATTGTTTTTTTTAATTAAGTAAGTAAAAAAAATAAAAATAAAAATATAAAGCTAAGGCATTAATGTTTAATTACGAATGTAGCCTATAGGTACTTAAGTATATATTTATATATTTAAGACCTTTTGTCTTCGTAACAACGCGAGCATGTCGGTGTCGGTGACGCGAATCCACAAGTTTACCCCCTACCAAAAAGTGCTCAAAGCGGCTAAAGAAGTTTTCCCTTTAAAAAAATCGAGAAATTTTTAGGACTCGTCCAGTTTCAGTTTTATTATAAGTAAGTATAGATTCTCTGTAAATAAACGAAACACATATTTGTTTTTACGTAGTCGTTCGTGAATAGTGATCCGTAGTCATGAGGAATGTATGTGGCGTAGTTTCATTCAGATCTCGCTCCCGATGGCTATGACGTATATCAGCCTTGCTATATTTATATGCGGGCGTTACGAAAGAGCTTCAGGAAATGCCCACAGTATAATAATTGAGACCAATCTCTTTTGAAGACCTTCCTTGCGCAGTGGTAAATTTGGTGAATTCACCAAATAAAAAAGCGCTTCTAGTATGGAAATTTGTATGAAATGTTTCTTTAACTTTATATGAAAGGTTTGACGTCGTCAAATTTCAAAGCACTTTTAAATACAAATACAATTAGGTAATACAAATACAAATGTTTTTACATCTCTCATATTCGGTAAGTAGGTCCTTATTACCCCCAAATGGAGCTTGTAGGTGACCAATTAGCGCTCTAGGGTAATAATGTAGCTAGAAAAGCCCCAGGGCGGTAAGTAATTAAAAAAAGTATGATGGTTAGATGTACGCGAACTTTTTGAAAGAGTGAAGAGTTTTTTTTTAATTACTTACCGCCCTAGGGCTTTTCTAGCTACATTATTACCCTAGAGCGCTAATTGGTCACCTTCAAGCTCCATTTGGGGGTAATAAGGACCTACTTACCTCACAATCGAGATGTAAAGCAGAGTAGTTAGCTCGGGTGTAAGCATCAATTGCACCCTCGAACTATAGGCGCCCTCGCTGTGCTCGTGCGCCTAAATATCTCGGGCTGCAATTGATGCCTTACAGCCCTTGGCTAATAATCTACTATTATTTTGCCAAATTTGGGTACAGAATGTGGGTGGGTTGTAAAGACTTACAATCGTGCATTGTCGAGTCAACATCTCCTGAGGATGCTCCGGTTTCGGAGTGAAACGTACGTTGAGAGTGATTTGGAAGATTTGTGTGGTGTGGTGCTGTGCCGGTGCGAATTGCTGGGTGGGTTCGCATGCTATTGGTTTAGGACACGCACTGTACCACATAGATTTGACTACTGTGGCGGATTATAGCGAATTAAACTTCTCGTTCATTCATTATCATGGACTTCCGCAAAGTAACGCCTGCTTCGATTCAATAAAATGGATAAGAAACTTAAAACTAACAGATAATGTGAAATTTAGGTCTTTTGGAAGACTCTATTTAATCATCGGTAAGAAATACTTTATTTTAGACAAAGGCATCCCTATTGCTGATTTTCTGAATTACCTATGCACAACTGCAGAGCAACTCAACCTAGGTATTTTTTTCGGACGGAAGTAACGTTAAAACGTCCCCGAAAATAGCTGCAAAACAGAACGCTTTTACAGACTTTATTAACTTTATTCCTTTACTAGATGATGCCCGCGAATTCGTCCGCGTGGATTGAGGTTATTTGTTTCCCGCGGGAACTCTTTTTTTTTTTTTGGGATAAAAAGTAGACTATGTGTTATTACAGACTTTAATCTATCTCTATGCCAAATTTCATCCAGATCCGTTCAGCCGTTCTGGCGTGAATGAGTTACAAACATCCATACATATTATAAACTTTCGCGTTTATAATATTAGTAAGGAAGTAAGGATTAACAGACTTCCAAAAAGGTTCTCATTACGGCGCGTATTTTTAAATGTAGGTAAGTAGATATGTACTGTGTTAGCACTAGGGCTTCCAATACCGGGATCCCGGTATTGGCCAATACCGGGATCCCGGACTTTTTTCGCCGGTTTTCAATACCGGTATTGAAATGTCTAATACCGGGATACCGGTATTGGTGACACTATAAACGAAACAGTGACTATTGCATATATTTCTTGGTAGATGCCACTGTTTTTTATTCGGCTAAGTTTAAAACTTGTATCTTAAGCATATTAGCTCAAAAAGAGCGCCTTTATTGCTTAAAACCAGTGAAGAAAAGTCGTTTATGTTCACTCAGAGGGAAAAATTAGTGTTTGAATTTAGATCCCTGTGGCTTGGCATTTCTATTTCTCTCAAAACATTCAGAAATCTGATTTATAAAGTCTAATGCATATTTTAATATGATATATTATTTTCTTTTAAATAATAACTATTGGATTTTAGATTAATTTGTGTTTTGACAAAATTATCGTTTTCTTCGACTTCGATCGACTTCTTACGAAAATATCGTTTATTACTCATTTAGTAGTTCCTCAACAGGTGGGCCTAAAAATGAATATGAGCAAGATAAAGATCATTTCTAATGCACACGTTCAGCCCCAACCTGTGTTAGTTGAGAATTCTGCACTCGAAATTGTTGATGAGTACATATACCTAGGACCCCCCACTAGGTGGACGGACGATCTCAATCAAGCGTGTGGCTGGGAGCCGCTGGAAACAAGGGGCACAAGACCGTGCTCTGTGGCGATCTATGCAGGAGACCTACGTCCAGGATGTCTATAGGTTGAGACGACGACGACGATAGTAGTTTAAATTACATACAATCTTAGACACTTCGAGTAATTTCACTAATTATTTAAAATTCCCCGCCATATTTATTTAATTTTGTGTGTACGTTGCGTCGCGGTCGCAAATATACTTTATATTAAAAGTTCAAAATGAATGGAGGTTAAAAATATATATTTTCGTAAGAATTCATCCAAAAATAGTACTATTTTAAAAATCATATAGTTGATATTCTGATTGATATGAATAAGAAATTGATTATATGATAATAATATAAGTATTACTTAATAAGATTGTATTTAAAATGATGTGATGGAGTTTCAGAACATTACGTGGTCCGTAATTTTCACCTTATACATACATGAAACAAACGATATAGTTTCGTAAGAATTAAGTCAACGCGTAAATAACTATCTCAATACTCAAAATACAAATAAATCTAAAAATCAATACTTGGTGATTGGTGATTTTTTTTAAAGAAAGTACAATTTCATAAAATATTGTATGATATAAAATAGAGTGAAGGAGTTACTTAACGGCTTTTCTTCACTGAATTTATGCAGAAAAGGCACTTTTTTGAGTTAATTTGGTGAAAAAATTTTTTTATGAAAAAAACTGTTTTTTATGGTGCCGTTTGCTTCAGAAAAGACTAATGTAACGAGCGAGGAGAGGGGAGAGAGAGAGGGAGGTAGCAGTGAGTAGTAGAGGTGGGGAGAAAAGAGGTGAGGAGAGGAGAGGAGAGGAGAGGGTAGAGTAGAGGAGAGGTGGCAATGTATAAAACACGGACATCGGGCCGTGTTCGGGCATTATACCGTGTATTTTTGAAGTGATACGTTGTAAATTATTGTGAACAGTGAAATAAAAGTTGCTGTTGATTGTGCATATTAATTTACGTCTTTCATTTCTGACCGTGCGTAACAGTCAGAAGTGGGATGAATAAGGCCCACAAATATCTCACGATTAAATGGAAAAAGCCAAGAATGTATGTGAGGTCGAAGAAGATGCGAAGTTGATTGAGATTGTGAGGACGCCGATTTTCTTCAAGACTCTGAGGTAATTCGACAATAGTTGACATCACGAGTAGTTCCAGCGACAAGGACAGCAGTTTCCGAAAACCTCCTGTTTGTTTTCGCTGTAATGAGAGAAGACACCATTGCCCATGCCGAGCTGTGTACAGAGATATCAGAGGTAAGCAAATTTTTTGTTAATTATGACAGTAGAGGTAGATAAACAAGTTGTAGGTATAATCGGTGGGTTGTCACTAGGTGAAATAGATGTGGGGGAAATTAGTGCAGACGAGCGGTGTGATTTTATCGATTTATTGATAGCCCATTCAGATTGCTTTGCCAGCTCACCTAAAGATTTAGGCGAGACGTATTTTGGAGATATGAAATTAGGAGCATTAAGGGTATACGTGGCTATAAAAAGTTTACAGGCAGGCAGGTTGTTCCAGCAGATTCCTTGGGACCTTTCCGTAGTGATGATTGCAGCGATGATTGTAGTGTTAAGGAGATGGTCTAATTGATTTATCAGAGAGCTAAAGTTTTTTTTGTTTTCTCGCCAATTGCGGGGCAATTGTTGCAGGATGGCCGACTGTAACGAGCGAGGAGAGGGGAGAGAGAGAGGGAGGTAGCAGTGAGTAGTAGAGGTGGGGAGAAAAGAGGTGAGGAGAGGAGAGGAGAGGAGAGGGTAGAGTAGAGGAGAGGTGGCAATGTATAAAACACGGACATCGGGCCGTGTTCGGGCATTATACCGTGTATTTTTGAAGTGATACGTTGTAAATTATTGTGAACAGTGAAATAAAAGTTGCTGTTGATTGTGCATATTAATTTACGTCTTTCATTTCTGACCGTGCGTAACACTAATTTTAAGTTTAAAAACATCTACCATATTTTAAATTTTTTCCAATACCGGGATCCCGGGATCCCGGTATTGAAAAAAATCATTCCGGTATTAATACCGGTATTGAGAAAAACCGGTATTCGAAAGCCCTAGTTAGCACCTAGTTGTCTACAACGATTTCTCCGAAATTTCTGAACCGATTTCTGAATTTATTTTATGAATGGTACCTACGATGTGGTTACAAAATTATAATAGGCATCTTTTTTCAAGTTACGGAACCCACGGCTGTAGAGTCGGCTCGCACTTGGCCGTTTTTTCATCAATCATTTAGAAATCGACATCCGAACAATATCCAGTAGGTAGGTAGGTAGGTATAGGTTACAATAATAAGCATAGCCCCGTTTTAAACTGATCTTAGATGCTAGGAAGAGCGATCGATTGTTGAAATGACATTTGTTTATTTAATTTGGCAAGCTTTGAAGACCTCTCTGGCGCAGAGAATGGAGATGCTTCGCCAGTTAGTAAAACTTCTCGGGTTTGATTCCCGATTGGATCAATGAGAGAGTGGACCCTTGGGGATACAATATATGTAAGTAGTTACCTAAGACAATGAGTACCATGCTCGGAGTTTCTCTAACTACCCGATCAAATAAGAAGAAAGAGGAGATAGAAATGAGAAGATCCAAAGAACCAGAGTAACTAACTGCTATTCTACGAACTAAATGCCCGCCCATTGCTGAAGTGGCAATGGGCGGGGCATATTATAAGTACCTAGTTCGTAGATTCAGTTCAATTCAATATTTATTTTAAATTCAATTTAGGTACAATGGGGCTGATTCTGTAGTGCACAATCTCTAAACTAAACTAAAATTAGAGCATTCCAAATATTGCTAACGCTTTCATAATACTCCCTACGGAAAGGGACAAAACTAGATTTAAAGCTACCATTTTAGTTTAGTTTAGAGATTGTGTTACACAGAATCAGCCCCAGTTGTACACTTATTGACGTCCGAAACTTATAAATGGCAAAAAACGGGACCCTTATGGATTCGTCATGTCTGTCTGTCTGTCTGTCCGTCCGTTTGTCACAGCCACTTTTTTCCGAAACTATAAGAACTTGTTGAAACTTGGTAAGTAGATGTATTCTGTGAACCGCATTAAGATTTTCACACAAAAATAGAAAAAAAAACAATAAATTTTGGGGGTTCCCCATACTACTAACAAAACTCAAAACTGGAACTCAAAAATTTTTTTTTCATCAAACCCATACGTGTGGGGTACTTATCTATGGATAGGTCTTAAAAAATGATATTGAGGTTTCTAATATCATTTTTTTCTAAACTGAATAGTTTGCGCGAGAGACACTTCCAAAGTGGTAAAATGTGTGTCCACCCCCTGTAACTTCTAAAATAAGAGAATGATAAAACTAAAAAAAAAATATATGATGTACTTGACCATGCAAACTTCCACCGAAAATTGGTTTGAACGAAATCTAGTAATAATTTAAAACTTACTACTGGTTTGTACGGAACCCTCGGTGCGCGAGTCCGACTCGCACTTGGCCGGTTTTTTTTAAACGTCAAAACTCGTCCTAAGTATGGGATTTATATGAAATTCAGAAATGTGACGTCATTAAAGTTCGACGCACTTTTTTACTTTAATCGATGTTTAAAATGGTTATTCCACATAAAACTAACAGGGTACGCGGATATTACGACATTTGGTAGATCCTCTATTACTTAATAATCCCTAAAAAATAATTTATTTGAATAGTTGTCATATAGTTAGTAACCTACCCAATTTAATTCAGTAATTGGCCGCTGGAACAATTCATTCCCATGCACAGGCATTCCTTAATTTTCCGGGATAAAAAGAAGCCTATGTCACTCTCCAAGTCCTCAACTAAGTATACCCATGCAAAAAATCACGTTGATCCGTTGCTCTATTTCGGCGTGATTAAAGGATAAACTCTCTATTTGACGTCCTTGGGGATAGAATTTTCAAAAACTGTGAATCACATTTTTTCATTTCAGACCGAAATCCCAAACACCAAGTTTCATGGCTACAGCTTGAAAAATGACGGACTTTCCTACAAACTTTCAACCCCTGTTTCAGCCCTATGGGGGTAGAATTTTCAAAAATGGCGATACACGTATTTCTTCATTTTGAACCGATAGCTCAAATACCAAGTTTCATGAATATAACTTGAAAAATGACGGACTTTCATACAAACTTTCAACCCCTATTTTACCCCTTTGGGGGTGGAATTTCGAAAAATCCAGTCTTAGTGAATACCTACTCTTCACAAAGAACACACCTTCCAAATTTCATGTCTCTAGGACCAGCGGTTTAGGCTGTGCGTTGATATATAAGTCAGTCAGTCAGGACTTTGAATTTTATATATATATAGATATATTATATATATAGATAATCCTTTACATTGTAGTGAGATGTAAAGAATTATTTAAATAAGTATGTATTCATAGTTCATACATGAGAAATGTATGAATACATACTTACGCTGTGCCTATAGTATTTAATTAATGTGCTCGTACCTATAGACCAGGGTAGAAGCCTTTAAAAATAATAAAAAGTGAAAAAAAATAATAGTAGGATGAAACCCATTAGAAAAGGAGGGGAATATTATAAAAATGAAAGGAAAAATAATTTACGGGCGATCTGAGGTCGGGAAGGGGATGGGGGGGGGGGGGGGGGTTTTAAGGGTAAAAAACGGTTTTTCTCGATTTCCGGCAAAACTAAAAGTCCTATCGAAAAAAGTCAAATGGCAAAGTTGTAGGTAATAAAAAGATCTAAAACTTTTGTATTTACACTTTTTTCACATAACCTCAAAATTTATGTGAAAAATTCAAAAAACCAAGTTTTTGATTGTTTATTTTTATCTTTTACAAATAATTTTTTTTTGTAACGAAATTTGGTGAAAACTTTCCTTTTTATGTCCCAAATACGCTGTTATTTATTTGAGTAAAAATATTTATTTTTTCACCTTATTTTGAATTAATATCGAAAAAGCACCCTAATTTTCAATCGAAAATTCACCCGTCAAAATATCAGCTTTTTTCAAAAAGTTGGTATGTTTTCTGTTCGTTGAAATCTCTACTTTCCGATGGTGAAAAAAAATATATATGTTACTATAGTAAATCTTCTCAGAAAATGCAAAAATCGAAAATCGAAAACTCGAATTCGAAATTTTTTTTTAAATTATTATAAATCATTTTGAGCTATTTATTAAAATTTACACTTTAATTACTCGAAAACGTTAGATTACATGTTAAATTGATAAAAAAAAAATTGCAAATCAAAATATACTACTATAATTAACAAACAAATAAGTTAATAAAATTAATATTTATGTAATCTAACGTTTTTCGAGTAATTAAAGTGTAAATTTTAATAAATAGCTCAAAATTATTTATAATAATTGAAAAAAAAATTTCGAATTCGAGTTTTCGATTTTCGATTTTTGCATTTTCTGAGAAGATTTACTATAGTAACATATATATTTTTTTTCACCATCGGAAAGTAGAGATTTCAACGAACAGAAAACATACCAACTTTTTGAAAAAAGCTGATATTTTGACGGGTGAATTTTCGATTGAAAATTAGGGTGCTTTTTCGATATTAATTCAAAATAAGGTGAAAAAATAAATATTTTTACTCAAATAAATTACAGCGTATTTGGGACATAAAAAGGTAAGTTTTCACCAAATTTCGTTAAAAAAAAAATTATTTGTAAAAGATAAAAATAAACAATCAAAAACTTGGTTTTTTGAATTTTTCACATAAATTTTGAGGTTATGTGAAAAAAGTGTAAATACAAAAGTTTTAGATCTTTTTATTACCTACAACTTTGCCATTTGACTTTTTTCGATAGGACTTTTAGTTTTGCCGGAAATCGAGAAAAACCGTTTTTTACCCTTAAAACCCCCCCCCCCCCCCCCCCCCATCCCCTTCCCGACCTCAGATCGCCCGTAAATTATTTTTCCTTTCATTTTTATAATATTCCCCTCCTTTTCTAATGGGTTTCATCCTACTATTATTTTTTTTGGTTTTAAAAATTATCGACCCTGGTCTACTAGTATGGATAGCTGTTTGATTGTGCAGGAATCTGTCACGCGAGCGTCATGCGCTGACGGGGCGACGTCAATCTGAGTATATTTATACGCGCAAATGTTTCCCGTGACGCACCACGCTTTCAGTTCATAGCACAGGTTCATAGCCGTATGCTGCATGCAGTACAGACTGTAAACAATGTTTACAGGCGCGTTGGAGTGACTACGCCATGGTAGAGTCAGGAGTCACGACATTTCATAAGTGGCACCAGTTGCCCTATGTGAAATAAATAAATCATTTATTAAGACGATATTTATCACGTTAAGAGGATCGTCTAGTTGTAAATTTTCATACAAAAAGCGATGACGTTTTTCTTCCCGTAAATGTTGTCCAATTTTCATAATTTTTAGAAATGTTGCAGATACAATGAAGAACTAAGATAGATTATAATCTATCTCTGCCAAACGTTCTGACGTGATTGAGTAACAAACATCCATACATCCATCCAAACTTTCGCATTTATTATTTCGCATTTAGTTTAGATGGATAAGTTCAATCGAAAATTATTGTTTGTTTGTTTATAATAATAATTATTTGGTGAATGTGTCTGTCAATCGTCAAGAATAATGTACTTAATAATAGTGTTGTACGTCACCGCGCGGGCTATTAGAGGCTGTTACATCACGTCTTCGTATTTTGGCGGTCAATGTCGATGTGTGATAGGGATGTGCGGTAGATGAACTATCGATAATTAATCGATATCGATAAAAAAATTAGAAAACTCTTTCAAGTGGTTTTATTTTAGTCTATAAGTAGGCGACTACCTATGGCCACCAAGTCGTAATAATTCAAAATTGTACCTGTCTTTACTTCATTTTCATAATCATTTCAGTTTCACAAGTTCAATTCAATTAATTTATTTAAAACATGTATAGAACATACAGGTGTCTCTTATGTTACGTCATGTGTTGACTCTACCACCGGTTCGGAAAGCAGATTCTGGTGAGAAGAGCCGGCAAGAAACTCAACAGTTGCTCTTTTTTTATTTTTAAAAAATATATACAATAGTGTACTATCCTGTGGGGAGCTGGTAAAAAAATTTTGTAAGAATAGTTATCTCAAATACATATAATGTGAGTTATCACGTCTTGTAATGACTAGGCAAGCGTGCTCCACCTTAGGCTGCATATCATTTGTTTAGACGTCTGATTGCAGCCAAGCGCTTGCCTGTAAATTCATGTTGATATGTCAGTCAGTCAGTTTCACTTCTTATCAAGGGTCTATTGCTTTGTTAAAATGTAACAATCGAAATCATCGCTTATTGGCTACACTTTCGCTTTTGCCAAATACAATTCGCCGCTAGAATATCATAAACTTAGACAATCATAACAGTTAAGATTCAGTGATAGGTGCATCTATTTCTAAATAACTGGGGATAACTTTTTTTTATTATCAAAATAAAAATCGATACAGCTTTGGTAGGTAGCACTGCGAAAAACCACGTAGGTTTAGATTGCGTGCTCTTCCGTCAATATCAGAATTTTAAACTACATATTTATAGCTATTAAAATTTATACAATTTAAATTACTAAAAATACATGAAGAAAACTAAAACTGAACTACCTACAATTCACAGCTACAATTTGCTTAAAATCCGATGTTAATCAAAATAGTATCACAAGAAATCAAGATAAACTTGTAATACCACAATACCGTCTCAGACAAAGTCTAAAATCGCCTTACGCAATGAGCATTCAAATTTATAATAAACTGGACATAAATATAAAAAAGCTACCGACAAATCTCTTTAAAAGGAAGCTCTTTGAGTGGTTGTGCGATAAATCGTTTTACTCTGTTTCAGATTACCTTAATCACCTATCATGGAAGTTGTAATATTATATATTTGACATAGAACTTTATAATTTTAGAATTGACATTATAATAGACCTACACACTCTTTGTATACGTGTGTTATAAATATTTGCATGCTGAAGTTTCAGTAAAATATGCAGGGCCTCTTTAATTTTAAGAACTTTGTAAACCACCCATATTTAGCAAATAAACTTCATTTCATTTCATTTCATTTCAAAAAATACGATTTTAACTTATATTTTTAATTGTTCTTCGATAATTCCATTTTAAAATTAGTATCGAACGAGGGATCATGTATGCGCTAGTGCGCTCACCATATTAGTTCTTAGCTGACACGGTAATTAACTTTTGTTGAGATACTTGACTAACTAACTAGGTATTTACTGTTTTTCCTGACAATTTAATCCGGGTATATTTGAAACCACAGTGAATATCCATCTTCTATTAAAGCGCCATCAAAGATTACATCAAATCCCATGTGGTGTGATTGTGAATTGATCAAGCATGAAACTAACTGTATATATATAAACAAAAAGTCCAACCCATTTGTCCTAGGACCTAGGTGAACGACCAACGCGGTAATGAGACGCGACAGGAACAAACGGTAGCTGACCCTCCACTCTACCTTGTCGCGCAGATAAGTTTGTGATCTTCGTCGAGTCGTATCGCGTCGCGTTGCTTTCGTCGCTCACCTAGGACAACGGGAAAGCCAATCTATCGATATTTTAATTAGCGCACATCACTATGATGTAAACAACGCGTAAAAAGCTATCGACAGATGCCCTGGCAGTGGGCGGGGGTTAATTTCAGTAAAGAATGTATCAATCTATATTATACAGCTTTCTTTCCGAATTCAGATGAACAAAGATCGAATAGTGAAATAAAATATACATACGGGTGGTTATCTGAAATTTGGTTAACTTGGTGTTAGCATCAATTTTCACAATATTAAAAAAAAATTATCCATTATTTGAAACTAATAAGCGATGTTATAAAGTCCATTTAGTTCGGTCACTCATTTTGATATATATCATAATATTCCTTATTTCCAAAAATTGACATTTCTTACTCCAAATATCAGGCCCTACCCATGTAAGATCTCCCGAATTTAGTATTCATTTAACTGTAATTATAATTCTATAAGAATAATTTGATCAAACTCTATTTAAATTCGTTTACTATTACATTACTAACATTATCATTACGATTTAATTTATAATGACAATATGTTTCATCACATTATTTCAAGTCAAAAAGTGTAAGCGATAAAAAATGTCAGGCCCTAGTCATTCACGAAATTCAAAAATACGCGGCATCCAAGCACATGGCTTTTTCATAACTCACTCAATACGATAGCAGCGGTTTTAAGTTAGTTGCAAACACGACCCAAGCCGCGGCAGCCTTTTTTTTATTAGTGCGGTCGCCGACTTTGCTGCGGAAACACGTGCTATGCCAGTCAAACTCTCAGGCCCTCGGTAAGTCGTTTTAAAGATAGTTAATTACCAATTAATCTCATTACTTATTGTAAATATGAGTTTGGTCTGCCTTGTTATTTTGACCGCCTATTGGTTTTGATGTTGATTTTAAACAATAGGTTTCATTTGATTTTGTTTCGTTTTGTCAGTCCCTAGACCGTCAGGCCCTAGTCGTAATAGTGACTAGGGCCTGACGCCACATCTAGGGACTGATGGTCATACTGAGTGATGCATGGTTTTAAACATAATACCAATGTATTTGTTGTAGAATATGGCGCCTAGAAAGAAAAAAACATTGTCTAAAGAGGAAATTGCAAAAAAAAAAGTCAAAAAAGGCAAAGAGGGGATTGGAAAAATTAAAAATGACCCTGTTTTGCTGGCAGAGTACCAAGAAAAGGAACGACTAAAATATCTAAAGAAAAAGGACAACGGAAATGTGTAAAAGACATGACTCCGCGTGAGCTTGAAAGTGTGACTTTGAAAGAGTCACTTACAGAAAAGGATGCAGTAATTCACATGGACTTCTCGGAAAACTACACAACTAAATGCAACCAAGAAATTCAGTCGTATCATTTTGGCGGCTCCAGGACTCAAATTTCTTTGCATACAGGTTTACACAAATGATAAAGTAACATCTCATTGCATTGTGTCGTTAAATTTATCTCACAACGCTGGAGCCATTTGGGCACATTTACAGCCTGTCCTCATAGGATTGCCATCCTCTGTAGAAAACCTGCATTTTTTGAGTGACAGCTCTGTAACCCAATATCGAAATAAAACAATGTTTTATATTTTGGGTTGCAGAATCGAGGATTTCTATCCACTGGCTATGAAATACACGTGGAATTTCCATGAGGCGGGACATGGGAAAGGGGCACCAGATGGAATCGGAGCTACATGCAAACGTACTGCAGACCAACTCATAGCTCAGAGAGGTGACATTACAAACTTGTACGACTTTGTAGCTGTGCTTCGAGAAAGGTGTCCAAATATACAGATCCCTGTTATCGAAGATGTTGACATAGAAAATGATCAAGGAACGTGAGAAAGAGCAGAAACCGTTTAAAGGAACTCTCTTAGTGCATGAAGTCTCGGGTCATATTTATAACCCTAATAAACTTTGGTTGTAATCATTATAACTTGTTGACTATAACGTACCAAACCAATACACAGCGGCTTCAAGTTTCAAATATTTTCACGGATTCTGAAGATGATAATATGCCGTTAGCAAGTATGAGCCACATTGCGCAAGAAAAGTCTTAAACGAGCTATGGCAGTGGAGATTATGTTCTATTAAGTTACTAATGAGGGGCAAAGAATACCGATACGCCGCAATTTGCTCAAAATATGATGATGAAGATGGAGAGCTGATAGTTACAATCCTTAAAGTTTGCAATGAAGATGGCACAGAATTTAAAATAAATGATAATGATATCGTCGACGTGCCTTACGAAGACGTTATAAAAAACTGCCAGTTCCTAATCTAATCGTCAAGAGAAATACAGTATTTTACAAATTTAAAAAACCCGTTAATGTTTACGAGAAGTGAAACAAATAGTGATAAAAATAAATACAGTACCTCGTATAAGGTAATTTAAGTTTGAAATATTTGTGATCTTATAATAATTCATGAAAGTCTGTATATTGCATTCAAATTATAATTTGGTTACTTAGAACTTTAGAAGGCTGATTATTTAAAATAATTGTTGATTACTTAAAGACTATTAGTTTGTACTTGTATTAAACTCAAAATACAATTTGATTGTTAAGAAATACTGATACTTACATTATTTTCATGTGCATTATTAATAAAATAAATCCTGTGATTATAGTTCATAGAATTTGTGGACTTAAGAGATAATTTGTTGTTTCAGTTGATTTTGCAATAAAAATGTGATTTGACATAACATAACATGTGTTTGGCGTCAGTCCCTATCACGTCTTATCAGTCCCTAGAACGCTGATTTTAAAAAATCATAAATTTCTCTAAAAATATCAAGTAAAGTGACTGGCCCTTTTAGATGCAGCAAAGTAGATGTTATACCCACAGCATAGAATATAAACTGTTCTGATTTTTAACTTAAAACACCAATTTCAAAATTACGTCAGAAGTTAACCAAATTTCAGATAAACACCCATATACTTACTTAATTCATGTTAGTTTTTTCATCACCACTTACCGCCAGGTGAGATCGCAGTCAAGAGCAGATAGATAGATAAATTCTTTATTCACACAAAACATAAAGATATTTAAAGCAAACACTTATAAAGTACAGAAAACAAAGTGCGCAAGGGCGGTCTTAACACTAAATGTGATCTCCTCTAGACACCCCATCCATTTTGAATCTATTAAAAAAAACTCAGCAGTTAGCTCTTTGCCGTGATCTGTAGTGAAATACAAAAAAATCGATAGTGACTAAAGTATCTACAAGTTTAAATATTTGTTGACGTTCCTGTTCTAGAATAGGGATGATGACAACTCAATCAAATCAGCAACTCTTTAACAAACTTAAAAACGCACTTCTAGTATGGAAGTTGTATGAAATTCACAGCTTTATGACGTCACCAAATTTCAACGCACTTTTTTTCTTTGATCTATATTTTAAAATGGTTATCAAACTTACTTAAAACTAACAGAGCATGTGAATTTCAGTTCTTTAGGAAGACCTATTTAATAATCAGTAAGAAATAATTTATCATACTAATATTATAAATGCGAAAGTGTGTTTGTTTGTTGGTTTGTTGGTTTGTCCTTCAATCACGCCGCAACGGAGCAACGGATCGACATGATTTTCGGCATGGGTATAGTTGAGGACGGAGAGTGACATAGGCTACTTTTATCCCGGAAAATTAAGGAGTTCCCGCGGGAATCAAAAAAACTTAAACCACGTGGACGAAGTCGCGGGCAACAGCTAGTTTTCAATATAGGCATCATGCCATCCCTATTACTTAAATAATCCTTATTTTAGGGACGTCGAGGTACTTGACATAAAACTCAACCCCCCCATGTCGTGATAAGGGTTAAAGCAGCGTGAGTAATCTGTGACTAATCGACCTTTCACCTGACCTCACCATTGAAAAGGTTATGGTGGTGTGTCACTACACAGTCATGGTTAGGTCAAAGCATAAGTATATAACTTAGTACTCACCATACAGTGGATCGAGGCCCATAAAAATTGCAGACCACAATCTCACCTTGAACCTTCGCAAACAACCTCCAAGCCGGATACTAAGTAATTGACTGAATTTTGTAGTGAAAATTCTGGTGTACTGAAAATTCTGCCAGCTTAGAGATACCCTCAGCTTACAGATGTCATAACTAGGGCTTCCTATACTGGGATTCCAGTATTGGTTAATACCGGGATCCCGGACGTTTTTCGCTGGTTCTCAACATCGGTATTGAAATGTCTAAGACCAGGATCCCAGTATTGGTAACGGTATAAACTACACAGTGACTATTGCATATATTTTTTTGTAATTGCCACTATTTTTTTATCGGCCAAGTCTAAGTATTTTAACCACACTAGTTTAAAAAAGAGCTCCTTTGATGCTTAAAACCAGTGAAGAAAAGTCGTTTCTGCTCACTCAATGGGAAAATGTAGTCCTGTAGTAGTAGTAGATATCCAGGTATTGAAAAGATCCCGTATTTGAAAGCATCAGTCATATTAATTTGACTACAATTCAAATAAGTAAATTATTTTTTTTTGATTATTAAGTAAATAGAGGATCTCCCAAAAGTCGTTATATCCATTATCCACATCCCCTGATAGTTTTATGTGAATAACCATTTTAAACAATCGATTAAAGTAAAAAAGGGTGTTGAACTTTAATGACGTCACATTTCAGAATTTCTTATAAATCCCATACTCAGGACGCGTTTTGACGTTTGAAAAAAAGTCGCTAATTAGGGACAGGCCCTACGCAGACAATAGACATCAAGAAAGTATCGCGGCGGCACATCTTTGCCGGTAGGGTGGTAACTAGCTGGCCGAAGCCTTCCACCAGGCCAGACCAAACTGTGACTAAAATGACCTTTCACCTGACCTCACTATTGAAAGGTTAAGGTGGTATGTCACACAGCATGATTATTACATGACTGCCCACAAAAGGAGTCTAATGATTCCAGGGTTCATGTATGTATGTGAGTTTCTTTATTCCACCACAACTTCTTAATGCCTGAACAGATCTATACTAATATTATAAATGCGAAAGTTTGGATGGGTGGATGGATGGATGGGTGGATGTTTGTTACTCAATCACGCTGAAACAGCAGAACGGATCTGGAAGAAATTTGGCACAGATATAGATTATAGTCTGGAATAACACATAGGCTACTTTTACCCCAGAAAATTAAAGAGTTCCAGAGAGAACCAAAAAACCTCAATCCACATAGACAAAGTTGCGGGCATCTGCTAGTAGATAAGTAAGTAAATAAGTAATAATAATGTTTTTCTGACCAAATTTCAACCACAACCAATCTCCACAGAGATTGGAACTCTCAATATCCTTAATCTCACTGTCCAATGGGACTCCTTAATCTCACTGTCCAATGGGACTAAGTAGAAGGCATAAAACTGGTGGCCTTTTGTGATCACATAGGCGTGGGGTAGAAACACCAGGGGTGACTGGTATTCCTGAATTTTATCAATTAAAAAAATTCTTACATGTCAAGGAATATTTAAGTATGCTGTTTATTTTATTGGTTCTTTGCTGGCCGAAGATATTAAGACTATTTAAGTAAATAGGTACATATGTAAGTAATTAATAACTGAAAATATATTAATTATGTTTTAGGTGCTTATTGTATGTATAAAAACCTTTCATACAAATAAAACGACGATTTTAGTTATAATAGTAGAGAAAAAGTAAGTACTTACGCAATTCAGCGTCTCTCTCCCAAACCAATTTATCACATCACCTTTAGGAGTAAATTTAGACCCTACTTGCAGTGTCCAAAATAGAAAACTGCGAGCACTGATCACTAGGTTGGAAAATCTACCACTATAAGTCCATTGTACAGCCAGGAAACACTAAAAACACTTTCCCGATCCCTGGGAAATCAGGGAAAATTCTCCAAGTTTTTTTTTTCAGGGGGAACTGCGAAAATTCATATTGAAAACCAATTAATGGAAATCACTTAAAATCTACACTACACGAAGAACACAATGGTCCGCGGCGGAAAGACGCTCATGTCCGAAGCTGGAGGCAACCACGTCCGTGTATTTTCACGAAATCAACTCGATTTTATGATTTTCACAAAATAAAATGATATGAATGACATTTTATTTTGACATGCGCAAAACGTCCATCGCGAAAAGTTTGAGCGCCATCTACTTGCAACCGAAGTTTCAGAGAAATCATGTTTCTCAAAACTGTCGCTACGAAGTTCAGCTACTCGTCACTAGGTGCCGCTTCACATTAAGTACAAAAAGCCGCCATATGACGTCGCTAGTAAATAAAATGATTTCGCTACTCGACTCTAGATAGCGCTGGCCACTAAATTAATAAAATAAAAAAAATTATAAACTGAAGTTGATTCAGCTTTTCAGGTGAAAAAACTGGGAAGGATAATAATTAATTTTATTATTTTAAGTCTTGCTGAATCGATTACAAATCAAATAAATCCGATTGCGAAGCTTACAAATATGAAATTCTAATCGCGCCCATGATTTGTCCCAAAAATGGTAATTTTTACAACCTTGAATGACGAGACCGTTGATTTACAATCAGCTAAGAAATCTCGTTCTTGTTGGAGAAGGCATTTTATTCGTATCTACCTAATGAAAAAATAATAACAACTGATATCCAAGCTTCTTTTGAAAGCTATGCCCACGACTTCGTCCGCGTTAAGTTTTATTAAGCCGTTCAATTTTCCGGGATAAAAAGTAGCCTATGCCTTTCCCGAGTTTCAACCTATCTCTACACCAAATATTAAAATCGGTAGAAAAGATGAATAAATGAATGAATGAATGAATGAATGAATGAATTTATTTGTCGAATATGTGTTACAATGATGGTTACAGTATGAAAGTCGCAGCATATCCAGTCAGGCAACCCTGGCATGATGATGATGTGGGATGACAGACATTATCTTAAGATATGCCTTTAGGGCTGTAAGTACTACTTAAATATTTTAAAATTCCCAGCTTTTCATAATTCGGATATATATTCTAAATAGGTAAACATAGACAGGGAGACGGAGGGAGGGACGAATGGCCTGTGACAACGCGTATCAGTCGATTGCGATTGTTAAGCAACGTTGACCCAAGTTGGTAACTGGATGGGTGACCGAATTTGGACGTTCAAATTTGGCCTTTTCGTTTCCTCCGTGCCTCGGAGAGCACGTTAAGCCGTCGGTCCCGGTTAACATCTGGTAATAATCGTTAGTGCCTCGGAGAGCACGTTAAGCCGTCGGTCCCGGTTAACATCTGGTAATAATCGTTATAAAAACCCTAAGAGTGTAAATACTCTTAGTCGAGTCGTATGCGAAAGGACGGGGGAACCCACAGAATTATTGTCCCAAGAAAACTCCTGCCATTATTTGATTAATGGAAAGGGGTCACGACCCTCAGTAATGAAGAATACGACGCAGAGAGAGAGAACCATAGACAAACTGACAGACAGACGGATAAACGAACAAGACGAAAATAATTCAAAGACCTTATTCCTTCTTTTACGACAGAAATCTTAAATAAAAAGTTAAGATTTTCGAATACGTTTCTTCGTAGCTCGTAGTTGGGTGTAGTCCTTCAAGAACCTCTTCTCAGGTATGCGTGACGTCATTTCGCCTCGCCTAGTCGCATATCATGAACTTTTACACGACAAGAGACCGATACGACACGACAGTGAAAATTATCGCATTAGTCTTTGAAATCAAAATGCTTTAAGCTCGAATTGAGCAACTCAGACTTTTTGCCATGAAACTTATGAAGGTTACTTAGAATAAAAGCTCTATTTTATCTCACTACGACTCGTTATTCAAATTCTAACATTGCTTATCTACGACTGTATTATTTTCGTTCAGTGCAACTTAGGAATAGGATAAGATCCGGTTGTTGTTTAACCTATGTCCCGTGCAAGCCTAAGGTCCGGGCTTTCACCCACGAAAGTATATTTTCTAAGGCATTATTTAAAAAAATACATAAGAGCATAAAATGTGTTGATCCATCTCTTCATTAGATAATCGGAGATTGCCGAGGTGCATAAAGTATAAATATTATTTGATAATCTATACTTAATATTATAATTGCGAAATTTTGGATGGATGCATGGATCGACGTATGTAACTCAATCACGCCAGAACAGCTGAACGGATCTGGATGAAATTTGGCACAGAGCTGATACTCGTAGATTATAACGTAGTCTGGAACAAAGGCTACTTTTTATCCGGGAAAATTAAAGAGTTTCCGCGGGAACCAAAAAACCTCAATCCACGCGGATGAAGTCGCGGGCATACTTATGCTAGTTTTTTCATAAATTAAATATCTTGTCGTAAATGTTGAAATGTCTTTCTCATAATGTACATTGTACTGCGCTAAGATCGTAGAGTACAAACAACTATAGTTTCTGTTTAATAATATTAATTTTAAATTCAGTTTCTGCATAAAAACTGTTAATTTTTCTTTCGGAAAAACTACCTAGTTAATTAAGTACTTACTTATTACTTTATCTTAGGAGAAGGATTTTTTTTCCCTTAAAATCAAGAAGTTCACATAGAATTTTTAAAAATCTGAATTTATACGATGTCGCGGGCGTCATTAAGTGTAGAATAATAAAAAAAAATTGGCAGCCATCGACCACACAACCAATAGACGCCTAATTACTATGCTTTCGTAATGCAAACAATTCAGTCAAATGACTCAAGTAAACGGGCGCGGGGTACTAAACGCTGATTGGTATACTCAAGGTCAAAAAAATCATAAATCAAATGGGATGGGGTCCTAACTCCTAATAATGATTTATCGATAATTAATTATCGATATACTCTAATTAATATTTAAATAACTCGGTAGGTTTTGTTACAAGGGCGTGGAATTATATAAGACCTATTAAGTCTGATGTGTTGTCTGAAAGTGTTCGCCCTATATGAGGAGTCTATTAGTTGTATGGTCGATGTTGGCAGCCATAGGGACTGCTGATAGAAGTGAAAACGAATATTCAAAATAATTAAAATATAAACCTTAAAACTAAGGTAGGTATTAAAGTTTAATTACGAATGTAGTATGTATTTATATATTTAAGACATTTTGTCTTCGTAACAACGCGAGCATGTCGGTGTTCGCGAGCATGTCGGTGATCGCTAGCATGTCGCTGTTCGCGAGCATGTCGGTCACGCGAATCCACAAGGTTACCCCCTGGCCCCTACCAAAAAGTGCTCAACGCGGCTAAAGAAGTTTTCACTTCAAAAATCAAATAAATAATATAAATGTGAAAGTTTGGATGGATGTATGGATGTATGAATGTATGGATGTATGGATGTTTGTTACTCAATCACGCCCCAACGGCTGAACGGATCTGGATGAAATTTGGCACAGAGATAGATTATAGTCTGGAATAACATAGGCTACTTTTTATCCCGGACAACCGAAAAACCTTAATCCACGCGGACGAAGTCGCGGGCATTAGCTAGTTAAAAATAATAATCAAGTACTTATTAAAGTTTAATTACGAATGTAGTATATTTATATTAAGACCTTTTGTCTTCGTAACAACGCGAGCATGTCGGCGCGGAGCATGTCGCATGTCGGTGACGGGAATCCACAAGTTTACCCACTACCAGAAAGTGCTCAACGCGGCCAAAGAAGTTTTCACTTCAAAAAAATAGGTGACATTAATGATAGGTAGGTACTTTTTAAGAACCTGGGTGTGGACAGACTATGCAACCCACGCTGAATGACCTAGTGCTCGTCTGACTAGTGGTCTTTGATTATACCTACTTTAGATATACATAGGCGAGGAGATGGTAGACTGTCCGATGAAGTTTTGATAAAGCATGCTCAGTGGCTATGAAAAAATGAAAGCCATTGACATAATATATTTTTATCCATTGAAGGTTTGCTATGGAAGGAGAGCTAGAAGAAATTTCTATTCGAAAGATAAGCTCTTCTGTTAGTTATGTAGGACTTATTATGTACAAAAGAATCAAGAAGAAAAATATAAAAGAAGAAAGAAAGAACCTTCTCACAAGCTATACTTATCTAATGCAAAAAACCGCATAATAATCGGCCCAGTAGTTTTCCCGGAAAGTGGTTTATTGTATGGGGACCCCCCTTAATATATATATTTTTTTAATTTTTAGTATTTGTTGTTATATCGGCAACGGAAATACATCATTTGTGAAAATTTCAGCTTTCTAGCTATCACGGTTTATGAGATACAGCCTGGAGACAGACAGACAGACAGACAGACAGACAGACAGACAGACAGACAGACAGACAGACAGACAGACAGACAGACATCGGAGTCTTAGTAATAGGGTCCCGTTTTTACCCTTTGGGTACGGAACCCTAAAAAATCAACACTTTAAAATAATTTCCTATGCAGCCACATTGATAAGTCTTTTTATATCACAGTTTAAAAAACAGTCAAAAATCAACATTACAAAACTAGAACATTAAGTATAAAGTATATAATATTTACTACTACTAAAAAAATCAACACTATAAAATAATTTCCTAAGCAGCTACATTGATAAGTCTTTTTATATCACAGTTTAAAAAACACAGTCAAAAATCAACATTACAAAACTAGAACATTAATTAGTATAAAGTATATAATATTTACTACTACTAAAAAAATCAACACTATAAAATAATTTCCTAAGCAGCTACATTGATAAGTCTTTTTATATCACAGTTTAAAAAACACAGTCAAAAATCAACATTACAAAACTAGAACTTTATAAAGTATATAATTACTACTGCTAAAAAAATCAACACTATAAAATAATTTCCTAAGCAGCTACATTGATGTCTTTTTATATATCACAGATTCTACCCAATATTGTTGAATAACTAAATGTACTGCGAAACGACGCGACGCCTTTTATGTTGAAGTTATATCGCAGAAAACTGAGAATGAGCCAAATTCAATGCGTACAAAGACGTCCATACTTTAGGATGACTTCATTTATGTAAAAACTTAGAAACTTTTGGATCTGGACTATCGTAATGTTTCTAGAAAATGTCCTACTGTTATATTTTCATCCAAAAGTTCCTTAGTTTTTAAATGAATGAAGTCATCCCAAAGTATTGACGTCTTTGTACGCATTGATTTGGGCTCATTCTCCATTCTTTGCGATATCACTTCAACATAAAAGGCGTCGTCTCGCAGTGTATTTAGTAATTCCACAATATTGGGTTGGTTTTTTTTAAAACCTTGCTGACTTTACTGTGCCAAGCCTCTAATAAGTTTGTGGTCCGATGACGCTCTCCAAATACACACCAGATGGGTATGAATTCCTCGCGTATCCACTGGGTCAGCATATATTCGCGAAATTTTTTACTGTTTTTATCGTCAGGGGACTGAGCAGCTATGTAAAACCAACCTTTAACCCACCGTCCCGTCCATCTACACGTGCACTCTTCCTATTGGTTAAAATTATAGATAAGGAAGACACATTGTTCCTTTGTGTGTCCTGTTTGTCTTTGTTTCTACTTAAAGTTATGTTTTCAAATGTGTTTTGTTTTTTAATGTAACTAACAACTGTTCATAATATGATAAAATATATAAACTTTTCATTTATAGGTAAAAAACTAAAATAGGTTTTTCGTAAGTTTCTTACGGAAGCGTAGCGGGGCAAATGACACTTAAAAAGTTTCATCTGCCCCGCTAAGCCAATACCCCGAGGCTAGCGGGGCCGATGGCACTTTTTTTCCCAACTGCCCCGTTAGCGGGGCAGCGCCAGCGGGGCAGATGGGACCAAGTCCAAAAAAGTGCACAAACATACAAACAAACAAACAAACGCACAACCTCTTAGGGCAAACACATACCGTCTCCGTTCCGTCGTGGCTAAAAAATTGTTGAGCAAAGATAAATATCAATATGTCAGTATTTTAATCGATTCAAACTTCTTCCTATAGACATTCGATTGTTATCAAAAATCGAATCAGTAACGGATTAGATTTAGAACATCATTGAATCGAGCTGCCAAAAGCACTAATAAATGATGGACAGAGAATAGTAATTTAATCATAGATACTAATATTATAAATGCGAAAGTGTGTTTGTTTGTTGGTTTGACCTTCACTTACGCCGCAACGGAGCAACGGATCGACGTGATTTTTGGCATGGGTATAGTTGAGGACCGAGAGTGACATAGGCACAGACATTTTTATCCCGCAAAATTAAGGAGTTCCCGTGGGAATTTAAAAAAAACTTATTTCACGCGGTCGAAGTCGCGGGCATCAGCCATCAGCTAGTAATAATTAAAAAGGAGGTACGTGCATGGAAAATGTACCTTCTATCCAAAAATAATAACATAACTGACAATTGTGTTGATAATGCCGGCTCTTCACGCTGGGCGAGTGTAGGCGAGCGGCGGCGAGGAAGGATAATGCAAAATTCCACCCCTAAGGCAATAAGGAAGGATTTTTCAAAATTCCACCCCTAAGGGGGTGAAATAGGGGGTTCAAGTTTGTATAAAAGTCAGTCATTTCTCAAGTTATATCCATGAAACTTGGTATACGAGCTACCAGTTAAAAATAAAGAAATACGTGTTTCACAGTTTTTGAAAGTTCTACTCCCGAAGGGGTGTAATAGGGGATGAAAGATTGTATGAAAGTCCATAATTTCTCAAGATATTATATCAACGAAACTTGGTATTTTGGCTTAAAGTAAAAAATAAAGAAATACGTGTGTCACAGTTTTTCAAAATTCTACCCCCAAAGGGGTAAAATAGGGGTTGAAATTTTGTACGAAAGTCATTCATTTCTCAAGTTATAGCCAGGGAACTTAGCATTTGGGCTTTCAGTTAAATATGAAGAAGTATATGTATTTCAATTTTTTTTTGTGCAATAGGTACGCACATAATTATAATTTATAATGAGTAAGCGCGCACAAAGCTGTTGCAGCAGCGACTTTTTCAGTGTCAACCTGCATCTTCGACGGTTTGCCGGCAACTAAGGTACCCGAGCGTGTGGAGAGGTACTTCGCGCCTCGGCAGCACTCGCCGAGTGCCGCGCCCGAGCGCCTCGTCCCAGCGTGAAGTGCTAGCTTATTAAATCAGTGTTGCCACCCTCTGATTTAGGTTTTCCCCTAACTCCTCGTGAAATTCCCCTAAAATAAGCACTTTTCAAAATGTTTTCCCCTAAAAAATTTATTCTAAGAATAAAACACAAATGAAAGTGCATTGAACTTTTATTTACCTTTTTTTAATATATTAAACTAAAAAAAAAAAAAACTACTAAGTAAATCAATACCATCTGTACCATATATAGTTAGGTACATATTATATATAATATGTAGGAAGTAGGTACACTACCATCAGATAAGTTTTGACCAATTAATAATTGGTGAAGATCTAATTATGCAGCCATAAGTCACTAACATAACATTTAACGATTATATTACATGCCTACCACAAATCTATGAGGATTTTGAAAAGAATTTTCATCATCAATCATCAGCTTTTCGAACTATGTTAACCATAGATCATTTATTATAGAGGAGTCCTCTATAAATGACCCATGGTTATCAATTAACATGGCGTCATTGTCCTCTAATAGGACAATGGTATATGGTGCACAGCGGACCTACATTTGGAACAAGCGAAAAACACACTACCCAGACTATAAACACTGACAGTCAAACCAACCAAGTCAAACAAACAAGAGTACCTAAACCATAACGTATAAATCCATAAAAACCAGTTTACCTCGCACACATAAAGCAGCTTTATTCGTATTCGACATCTCTTCTTTCCACGTACACAATTCTATGAGCGCGAAAGAGAAAAATATATTTTGTTTGGTACTAGCCATAGAGAAATGTAACATCATAGTCGTAATTCCTTGATTCCTACTTCCATGGGTAACATCGGCACACCAAGTTACGTTCAGATACACGCAGTCACCGATTCGAACCAAAAGTTGAAACTTTCCCTAAAAAATTCCCTAATAAATTTTTTTCCCCTAAAAATTTCCCTAAATAATTGTATACCCTAAAAAAACCCCTAAGTGTTCAAAAATCCCCTAAATCTAGGGGAAAATACCCTAAGGTGGGGACACTGTATTAAATCAACATGAAAACGAACTAATAAAGTGAGCGAGCGACATTAGAAGCGCGATATAAAAACATACAGCGCCATCTAGATTTGCCTCCGGTGAACTATTCCGAGGTTAGCGAATAGCAGGCAAGTTATATAGGCAACCGACTCCGCGCGCAGCGGCGAACCTATCGCCCACGACGCGGAGTCCACCGGCTTTGACACCATCTCGGCGCGCGAGAGCGACCCCATTGCATGCAGCGCCGAGACACCTGGACGAGACATGGGTCCTGCACGCGGAAGTGATGACGTCACCCGCAGTGCGGACCCAACACCGGAAACGACACCCGACCTAGGGGCCCGTAGCCTACAAGGCAGGCCCTAGCCGGTTTACTCGGCTTTAAGATTTTCACCGGGGCACAATGTTGCCCCGCGCCCCACCCGGGTAAGGAGGCCCAGCCTCGAGGCCCGTACCCCCGCTTGGCCCTCACGGGCCAACCGGAGAAGACCCATAACACTAGCAGGCAAGTTTTCAATTTCACATGGAATCTGCATTCTACCCGACTCCGTACCTACTCGTATTACAGCGGATGTATTCATGTTTGGGTAAGACCTAGGGCGCGTTTGGAACCCTCGTAGCTTTAGTTTTAAGATACCGTTATTATCACCATCACATCTTAGCTTTCATTCATATTCAAAAAGTGTAGACTGTAGAGTAAAAATCTTTTGAAACCACTGGATGGAAGCGGGCTTAACTTTTTCATATAATATAATGACGTAAGAATAGGAATGATGACAACTAAATCAAATCAGCAACTCTTTGCAAAGTGTTGAGCGCTGTTGCTTTTACATGCGGAGGTCCCGGGTTCGATCCCCGGCAGGTTTTGGAAATTTATAATTTCTGAATTTTCCCTGGTCTGGCCTGGTGGGAGGCTTCAGCCGTGGCTAGTTACTACCCTACCGGCAAAGACGTGCCGCTAAGCGATTTAGCGTTCCGGTACGATGCCGTGTAGAAACCGAATAGGGGTATGGGTTTAATATAACTGCCATGCTCCTTTAACAGGTTAGCCCGCTGCCCTCTGCATCATCTGCAGTTACCATCAGGTGAGATCGCAGTCAAGGGTTTACTTCTAGTGGATAAAAAAAAGCATTTATAAAAACATTATATTAAAAACGCGCTTCTAATGGAATAAATGGAAGTTTGTAAGAAATACATAGTTGTGATGACATCAAATTTCAACACACTTTTTTTCTTTAATCAATGGATTAAAAAATAGTTAAAACAAACATAAAACTAATGGGGGACGTGGATATTAATTACATCTTTTGGTATCTCTCTATATAGTAATCGCTAAATAATTTAGGCATCAGCCCAATTTGCTAAGAATTGCTTTGTAATAATTCAACCCTTATGAGGGTAAAATTGGGGTTTGAAGTCTATATGAAAAAACTTTAAAAGCCATTTATTAAATAAAATCAAAAATAAAAGTCGATTAGCTCTCAGAGCACTGGTTTTACCTA
Organism: Erebia ligea; assembly: GCA_917051295.2. NCBI lineage: Eukaryota > Metazoa > Arthropoda > Insecta > Lepidoptera > Nymphalidae > Erebia > Erebia ligea. The sequence goes on from OU785246.1 coordinate 1,606,263, forward strand.
AGTCTAAAGTCTAGACAGACCGGTTGAGCGTATACCTAGTCTTTTTAAATTAATCCTAACTCCGTGACTGGTAGAGCCTTGCATTCCGTTAAATAGAGTGGAGAAAATAACAACAAAATGGCCGACAAACAGCTGACGTTGAAGTTTTTCAATGCCCGATGACCGATCTATACTAATCTATACTACTGCTTCAAGTTTAGATGGATGTATGGATGTATGGATGGATGTTTGTTACTCAATCACGCCAGAACGGCAGAACGGATTTGGATGAAATTTGGCACAGAGATAGATTTATAGTCTGGAATAATACATAGGCTACTTTTTATCCCGCAAATACAAAGAGTATCTAGAGTTCCTGCGGGAACCAAAGAATCCTCAATCCACGCGGACGAAGTCGCGGGCATCAGCTAGTATTATAAATGCGAAAGTTCGTATGGATAGATGTTTGTTACTCAATCACGCCAGAACGGATCTGGATGAAATTTGGCATAGAGATAGATTATAGTCTGGATTAACACATAGGCTACTATTTATCTCGGAAAATTAAAGAGTTTCCGACGACGGAGGACGAAGGTTTCTGCATGGTTTAAGTTTTGTTTGATTCCCGGGGGAACTCCTTAATTTTCCAGGATAAAAAGTATGTATTTCCTAAGTCACTCTCCGGGTCTTCAACTATACCCATGCCAAAAATCAGGTCGATCCGTTCCTCCATTGCGGCGTGATTAAAGGACAAACTAACAAACAAACACACTTTCGCATTAATTATTATAATATTAGTATGATATTCAAATCGGGTCCCGCGTCGCGCCGGATGCGGCGGAATACCGGCGCGTCGGGACTTGGGTGCTCATTGGGGATGCGCGGAGAAATGGAAAAACCTTTATCCTAAACGCTTGGTATGTTGAACGACGTGTCTCACCTAACTAGACTCATCTACGCTTTAATAATATTTATAACGAACTAGCTGATGCCCGCGACTTCGACTGCGTGGTTTAAGTTTTTTTGATTCCCGCGGGAACTCCCTAATTTTTTAGCAGTAAGCTAAAATGCCCACGAAGTGATTTTTGCATGGATATAGTTGAGGACCTGAAAAGTGAAATAGGCTACTTTTTATCCCGGAAAATGAGGGAGTTGCCGCGGGAATCAAACAACTTAAAACACGCGGACGAAGTCGCGGGCATCAGCTAGTTTATAATATTGGAGTGGTTTAAGCCTACCTCTAAAAACTAGAAAATTTTTTTTTGTTTATTTTCCTTTTTTTATGCAGGATATATTTTTTCATAAAGCTTAGTAATGGAAAAAGAACCTAATTATGTTATCGATAGTGATGATTGTCAACATTATGTTAATTCCAAGTGTAGTAGGTATAATATTCAGAGGCAGTGACAGAGCTAGGTAGGGGAGCCCAAGAGGGGATTTTTTGGATTTACTCCAGCGCATCAGATAATGATAGCGTATATATGCCCCACGTGTCTCTGTTATCGAATGCTATGTTTGTCTGCCGGTTTGCATGTCTGGGATTGGCCGTACGGAAGTAAAAATATTGGTAAAAAAATCGAGCGCGTCAGATATTCAGAGGGGATGTTAAGTGGATCCAAAGGAAGCTCCTATTCAAAAGACTGACGATTCTGACGTAACGCAAAGTCACTGCGGTTTTTTGTATGAAATACTCGAGCGCGTCAGATTATTATCATACAGACGGTTCAGCTTCATGTCTCAAACGTGCTGACCCTTAATCTGACGATTATCTCGAGGAATTTTCTTAATCTGATGATTTGAAAAAGAAAAAAACCTGTAGACGCTGCCCCCACCGGATTTCATCATATAACCTTTCTTTCTTTCTACCATCTAATCTTCAAATTCCATTAGGTCTCCACGACTCGAGTAAATCCACATTTAGCATCATTGCCTCCCCTACCTTAAGTTGAAGGCTGTGCACAATCGACGGCCGTTACGCGATGACGTCAGCTCACGACAGCGGGCGAATCATTGATATAGCCCAGGAGACCACCGCTTAATATAGCTGCTTACTGCGACATTGTATAGATTCCCCAGAAAAATAAAAACCCTGCTCGGAGATGCAATCTCCGTTCTACCACAGAACAGCGAGAAACCGCGAGCGTTGGCATCCTTATGTGGTTGATGTCCAATCTGGCCGCACAAAACATTTTTGCACGACGTTTCTGTTCCGAACCGCTAGGGTGTGGAACACCCTCCCAGCGCACATGTTTCCTGCCACATATAACTTAGGTACCTTCAAGGCAAGAGTAAATAGGCATCTTCTAGGCAAGCACGCTCCAACCTAGACCTCATCATTGCTTTTTTTTTTTATTAGTCCACAAAACCGACTGCAATTATAAAATCAATCTTAAAAATGTAACAAATTTCACTGAGGTATTAATAATTGCGTCTACTCGATGTGGACATGGCATGCATACAATTAATTAGGGTACTAATTAAAAACTAAAAACTTAATAACTACAGCGTAACTTACGTCAAAGAAGAAAAAAAAAAAAAACCGGCCAAGTGCGAGTCGGACTCGCGCACCGAGGGTTCCGTACAAACCTGTAGTAAGTTTTACGATTTATGACTTATTAAAAAAAATTGCTTAAAAATTACGTTTGTTGTATGGGAGCCCCCCTTTAATATTTACTTTATTGATATTTAATTATTTATTTTGAAAGGTAATATACAATTTAATATTCTGTGAAAATTTGAACCGTCTACCTGTTACCGTTTTTAAAATTGAGCAAAAAAATACGAAAAAAACACGTTTATTGTATGGGGACCCCCCTTAATATATATATTTTTTTAATTTTTAGTATTTGTTGTTATAGCGGCAACGGAAATACATCATTTGTGAAAATTTCAGCTTTCTAGCTATCACGGTTTATGAGATACAGCCTGGAGACAGACAGACAGACAGACAGACAGACAGACAGACAGACAGACAGACAGACAGCGGAGTCTTAGTAATAGGGTCCCGTTTTTACCCTTTGGGTACGGAACCCTAAAAAGATTGATTATCAATAAAACAATACATTATGCATTAAGGATCTTTTTGATGCTTTTGATGCTATCCCAGAAGATATCTATGGTATTCCGATAACAATTTGCGAGGGATAACATTAACACTAAGCATGATTGTCGTCTAGCGCAAGCCTGTCTCACTATGTTTTCGATAGTGATGCTTGTCAATATTATGTTGATTCCAAGTGTAGTAGGTATAATAACAGAGGCAGAGTAAGTTGAAGGCTGTGCACATTCGACGGCCGTTACGCGATGACGTCAGCTCACGACAGCGGGCGAATCATTGCGATGATGTACCCCAGGAGACCACCGCTTGATATAGCTGCCAACTGCGACATTGTATAGATTCCCCAGAAAAATAAAAACCTGCTCGGGGATGCAAATATTGCATTTCTCATTGTTACAGTACATAAAGTCCTATAAGTATAAGTTGTGGGCTCTTCTCAGACCTGGGCGAGTTTGTAACATTCGTAGCTTTGGTTTTAAGATACCGTCGTAAATTATCACTATCACGTTTTATTTACTTGACGTTCAGAAAGCGTACCGCGTAGGTACCTATTTTAAGTAAATATACTTTGAATTAGAATATATTATTATTATCACGTAGGTATAATACGAGTAGTAAGTAGTTTCAATAATTTCCCAAATTTGGCGAGTTTTTATATTTATCAAGTCAGGCTATCCAAAGTTATAAATCTAAACTAATATTATAAGGAGGAAAGATTTGTTTGTTTGTTGGTTTGTTTGTTTGTTTGTAATGGATAAACTCAAAAACTACTCAACCGATTTTAAAAATTCTTTCACCTATAGAAAGCTACATTATCAGCGAGTAACATAGGCTATATTTTATTTTCCAAAAAAATTAGAGATCCTTACAAAAATTGCAATTATGTGAACTAAGTCGGAAAAAATCCTCTCTTCTGAGAGCTTACGTGGCGTGCGCTGCTTAAATAGTTAAAGTTACACGAAAACAATGCTATGGTGGAATTGTTCCTCTCAAAAAGTTCTAAAAAAATCTGCGATAGCATAGGTACATCTATCATTTAAGGTTGACTCACAATAACCATTTTTATAGCTATATTGGGTATAGACTATTAGAATTATTAGTGCTACCCGTGCGAAGCCGGGGCTGATCGCTAGTATAATTATTATTTACAGCCAGCCCCAACTAGTCAACTCAGCAACATTTCTCAAACGTCATAAGTTCATAACGTGCACTTAATAAGTTGTATGAAATTCTTGCTTGTGTCTCATCAAAATTGACGCTTTAACGTCATATTATTGTTTTGAAGAATACTGCAAACTTTTTCACATCCTACTATTGAACCACAAACTAGTGATATTTTTGGAGAGATAAAAGGGGTTGCAAAAACTACAATTCCTAATTACCTATGGCTATGTCACTCTGCAGGTCTAATACCAACATCCATGAAGAAAATCACGTCGATCTGTTGCTCTGCTGCGGCGTGAGGACAAACCGTCCGGCGGCTCCTGCACTACACAGACATCCGGGTATCTCATGTATTATGTATGAGTGGCCAGCTTATGTTATAAATGCGTTAATACGTTCTTGAGCGAGGATCTAGTCGCCTAGTATCCATTCAAAATTCAAAATTCAAATGTTTTTTATTCAAATAAACTTTTACAAGTGCTTTTGAATCGTTAATTGTATCTATCACTGTTTCGGAATGCCATTCCTACCTAGAAGAACCAGCAAAGAAACTCGGTGGTTGCTCTTTTAAAAAAAAAATACAATTTCATTGTGTAGGTAAATTACATGTAAGTTGTAACCGCTGTCCTTGGCATTGCTGGAGCGAGTCAAATCGATGCTCTTTTATCTTTTACGTAATCTTCAACAGCTTTTTTCAGAAGCATACTTTTATTAGATTTTTAATTTAGTAAAGCATACTATATTAAACTTGTGTAAAGGCAAGTTTTAAATAGGTTGTGGAATTTTCAAGCTATAATACCTAAGTAAATAGTTTTAAAATAGAGTATTTGACATCTAGTCAAATCAGTTAAAAAGTAAATCTAGTCAAATCACTATAAAACCATTTATTCACGTCATCATAATCAAATTTACATATATTATTTAAGATAATTTACTTGAGATTATCACTAAGGAATTCAGAGATTGTGTTATACAGAATTGGTCACAATATTGTAGTTATTACGTCCAAGTAATCAAGCCGTCAAGGCCGGCAGTAATCGAGCGACAGCGGCTGATAATTAGTGGTAATTAATTATTATTGAGAAATATTCGCTAGAGAGAGAAAAAATTATAAGAAACTACGTAGGTACCAGATACGATCATCTCGAGGCCATATGTAATTGCTACCATCTTAGACTGCATCGTCACTTACCATCAGGTGAGATCGGCAGTCAAAGGCTAACTTGTAGTGGATAAAATAAATAAAATAGCTGTTATATCGATTTATTTTATACTCCAACTAGAATTAGTCTAAGAGCTCTAGTGATATTCTAGTGTATTTTTTTTATTCTAGTACTAGCTGATGCCCGCGACTTCGTTCGCGTGGATTGTGGTTTTTCGGTTTCCGCGGAGACTCTTTAATTTTCCGGGATAAAAGTAGCTTGTGTTATTGCAGACTATAATCTATCTCTGTGCCAAATTTCACCCAGATCAGTAACAAACATCCATTTGTCCACGCAATTTTTATGTTTAATTATTTTTTTTTAATTATTTTTTTTCTTATTATAACATTCCGTGTGCCCAAAGGAACATACGAAAAAAAAATAACCGAATTGGTCGAGCCGTTCTCGAGTTTTGCGCTTAGCAACATTCATTTTCATTTATATAGATAGAAGATTTATTGACCGAGCGAAGCGAAGCGAAGCTTGTCCGTCCGTCCGTCCGTCCGTCTGTCCGTCCGTCCGTCTGTCAGAGCCTTATAACTTCTGAATTACTGAACGTAATTAATTCAAATTTAAATGTAATATGTAAACCGATGGCCTCCCGCTGAATATTGCTTAAAAAGTTATAAAAATCTTTATTTCAGGGGAGCTAGGAAAAAAACAAACTTGACTGATGCACTTAGCCAAGCTCTTACACTGATGGCAATGGGCTATACCCGTACAGGGGCCCATATCTAATATCTAATAAGTAATTATAACAAATGATGCAACACTAACCATTAACCTAGGAAATAAGGAAAATGTACTACTAACTCATCTAACAACATTTACGCTGTACAAGGATATGAGAATAAAGGGTTTTTTTTTATTTTTTTATTATGGTGGTTTAGTTAGTTACGTTCTCAAATACGGTACGGCCCATGTTTTGCCGGAGTGTACGAGTAGCATCCTACACTGTAACTTTATTACAACGCAACAGTATCAAACAGTAGCTGACTCTTCACGTGGCATACCTACTTTGTCGCGTAGATACTTTCTACACTCTACAGTCTACAACACCATAGAAACGCGATGTCGTTTTCTACGTCGTAACTCGTCGCGTAGCGTGGCATCGCTTCTGTCCCTCTCTAGGACAACGGGTGAACGTCGAAGCGATCCAAAATATTATAATATGGCTAGCCGTTACATAATACGGTGGATTCTACGATTTGACGGCGACAGATATCTGTACCCTTACTCTGAGATTGATCGAATTTAAAATACGGTCTCACTAAGTGAGGTGAATTACATTTGCATCAAACTAAAATGAATCTTAATCTTATTAATTTAGAGCTCAATTTCGTGTATGCATTCACAGCTAGCGCTCCGAACGATACGTTTCGAAATTTGAATCGGTTGCACTGAATTTGTGGCTTTAAATCAAGAGTTTTTGGGTCCATTTTAGTTTGACGCAAATGTGATTCACCTCACTTAGTGAGACCGTATTTTAAATTCGATCAATCTCAGAGTAAGGGTACTGCCCCCCGATTGTGTAAGGAAATCGTGATCGTAATCGTTTGTCATTCGTATAATTCGACCTGTATAAGGAGTTCATAGATGCATGCACGTCAAAAAGCATGTATGACCTCCTTAAACAGTTCGAGTAATACGTTTTAAGCTGTCAAATGATATTTGCAGACGATTGGGCCTGAGATACGTATTCGCACGGAAAAGAAAATCCAAATTGAAATCTAAGGAATTGTGGAACCAGCTTCCATCTTCTGTGTTCCCTAATGATTATAATATAGGGCTCTTCAAAGGGAGGATAAACAAAATTCTCAAAAGCCAGCAACACATTGGCGGTTCCTCTGGTGCGGCAAATGTTCATGGGCGGCGGTAATCACTTACCATCAGGTGACCCGCCTGCTCGTTTGCTCGCTATTAGATTTATAAAAAAAAAACTTGAATACCTACTTATCATTGTATTCTTTAGCGAAGAATTCTTGCAGTTTACAAGCAAGTTATAATAATAACAGCAAATATACAGATGTTTAGGTGTGTACGTGTGTCGGCGGCGGCATGATATTTGCATATGACATTTGTCGGGTGTCGCGCGCTGACCTTGAACGATGACATTTGAGAGAAGGGAGTTGGAGTTCCGCGGGGTGATGAGAAAACGGGCGATCGAATTGAGACAATATAGAGCTATGGGATTTCATAATATTATGCCACATGTTTACCTGTTTTCTTGTCACTAAAATAAGGATGTGGTAAAAAACGTCAAAATTGAAGAGATCCGTAGGCGAACCAGAGTATCCGACATAGCTCGAAGAGTCGCCAAGCTCAAGTGGCAATGGGCGGGGCACATAGTTCGCAGAACCGATAGGCGTTGGGGTCCCAAAGTGCTCGAATGGCGGCCTCGCACCGGGAAGCGCAGCGATGGACGACCCCCCACTAGGTGGACGGACGATCTCAAGCGTGCAGCTGGGAGCCGCTGGAAACAAGTGGCACAAGACCGTGCTCTGTGGCGATCATTGCAGGAGACCTTCGTCCAGCAGTGGACGTCTATAGGTTGAGACGACGAAAAAACGTCAGACGTTTGATAAGAATCAGCTCAGTAGTTTAGGCGCTACGGTGGAACATACATAAATACCTTCCTGGCGCAGTGTTGAGCGCTGTTGTCTTAACGTGGGAGGTCCCGGGTTCGATCCCCGGCAGGGTCAAATTGGGAATTTAAAATTTCAGAATTTTCTTGGTCTGGTGGGAGGTTTCGGTCTTGGCTAGTTACCACCCAACCGGTAAGGACATACCGCTAAGCGATTTAGTGTTCCGGTACGATGCCGTGTAGAAACCAACTAAGGGTATGGGTTTAATATAACTACGATACCCCTAACAGGTTAGCCCGTTACCGTCTTAGACTGCATCATCACTTGCCATCAGGCGAGATCGCAGTCAAGGGCTAACTTGTAGTGGAATAAAGAAAAATACAAACATACACACATACACGCATACTTACATTCATACATAGACTGCTAAAATAAAACCCTTCCTTTTGGCTTTTGGCCGACGTGGTCAGGTTTAATAGGCATTGATCCAATTCAAAAACCAGATTTCGTAACGACGAGGCCGAATAAAACCTTGAAAATAGAATCGAGATGGGTAAACTTCGATAAATAATTTAATTTATACTTTACCTTAACTTGATTTCATGGTCTGTTGTGAAATCGACCTATTTACAATTTGCTTAGAAAATCCATACTTCCATACTAATATTATTAATGCGAAAGTATGTCTGTCTGAACGCTTTCACAACCTATCTGTTAAACTGATTTTGACGAAAATTTATACTGAGATAGGTTAAGAGCATCATCGATATATATCCTGTACTAGAAAGGTCCTTTCATAGAAAAAAATGGGTGTCCGACCTGTGGAGCGCGCTCCACACCTGTATAAGCCTGTCCTTGTCCCCGCCATAGCGCTGTCCCGCTTTTCAGACTAGATGGCGTTAGTGAAATAAGTCCACATTCTTTGTTTGACAGGGCCCATCTATATAATTGAGGTCGTTGAAGGGCATAGACTTTTTATTCCGGGAAATCAAAGAGTTCCTACGAGATTTTTTTTAAATACCTATTTCCACGCGGACGGAGACGCGAGCATTATTCTAGTTCCAAAAAAAGATCCAAAATCAAAAATCTTGATGGCGAGTTTTTATGATTTTGAATGATTGATGGTTTAAACTGCCTGGTTGGTCTAGTGGTTAGCAAGTTCGACTGCGGCCGACGAGGTCCCGGGTTCGAGTCCCGGGTCGGGCCATAAGTTAAGTGTTGAGTTTTTCTTACTAGAAATTCTAAGTACTACTAACCTGGAGTTAGGAAGTTGGCGGTGATTCACCCCCGTGCCTCCGAGAGCACGTTAAGCCGTCGCATGGTTATTATCACTAACATGATAATAGTAGCGGGGTGGGTCTAATCTCTAACTCCCTCTCTCCTATGAGAGTGAAGGCCGGTGCCCAGCAGTGGGACGTTAATGGTGGTGTTGGTGGATGGTTTAAAGATTCACGTCAGCACGCCCGAGGATCGAACTCCCGAATACGCAAACAGTTTAAATTAATGGCTATCGCCTCTTTTCAAAGACAGACATATTTCTAGCATAAACAACTATACACGTTAAGTACTTTGTGAATGTTAAGTAGTTTGACAGAGTTTTTTTTTAACCACTACGTTTTAGCCCTTGACAGCGAGCTCACCTGACGGTAAGTGATGATGCAGTCTAAGATGGTAGCGGGCTAACCTGTTAAGGGAATGGCAGTTATAATAAACCCATACCCCTATTCGGTTTCTACACGGCATTGTACTGGATCGCTTGGCGTCTTTTGCCGGTAGGGTGGTAACTAGCCACGGCCGAAGCCTCCCACCAGGCCAGACCAGGGAAAATTCAGAAATTATAAATTCCCAATTTGACCCTGCCGGGGATCAATTCAGTGCAATTCATTTATTTAAAACATGTATAGGACATACAGGTGTCTTTATGTTACGTCATGTTTTGACTCTACCACCGGTTCGGAAAGCAGATTCTGCTGAGAAGAGCAGAGAAGAAACTCAGCAGTTGCTCTTTTTTTTTCTTTTTTTTAAACAATATATTACAATACGTAGGTAACAATAAATTAAATACAACAGTGTAAACTTATTATACTGTCCTGTGGGGAGCTGGACCCAAAATCGGTTGCTTCCATACAACTTTGTCCTTAAGAAATTCGTCAATCGATCGAACCCGGGACCTCCGCACGTTAAGACATCAGCGCTCAACACTGCGCACGGAGGTCATCCAGTTTGCTCTACGGAACCCGCTACGCCAATAATTCATCAAGACTGGAACACCGCGTTCCACACAGACCCTGTGTTCGCGGATTTTTTGTTTTAATATTATTTTTAAATCCGGCAACGGACTACACCGCATAAGTCCTAACCCAACGCTCACGTCTAATGGCGCCAAATGATAATTAACATTTCATTCCAGTTCGGGTTTTAAATGATTTTATATATGTATAATCAATTCATAGTGATCGGATCTGAATTATTTTGCTTGAGATCTCAGTTATGTTTGTGAATCTGTGAACTCGACACGTGTGGATAAAACTTCATTGTTTTTTTTAATTGTGCAATCGAGAGTTGGATTCTTGATCAGGTAAGGCGGGTTTAATGTTTTTTTTTCGATTGATGGAGGTACAGCAAAATTAACTTCATCCAATTATTTTTAATATGCTTCTAAAATCCTATTTGAATCTAGTTTTACAAATCTGTGATGGGTTACCTATTTTTGGCTAAACATGTGTGGGTTGTATTAAAGTAATGCTATTTACCTACCTGAGGTTTTCTTTCGATACAGCCTTCGTCCGATTTTTAAATGCTTCTAAAACTATAGGTATATATATCAATTTACAAATCTATTATATATGATATAAAATTGGTACCTACTAATCCAACTTTGTTCGGTTAATATCTAACCATACATAAATAAAACCAAATAATTTATTTAATCTAATTAAATATAGTCCGATATCCGAATTCTATTTAATTCGATATATCTTTGAAAATAACATTTAGTGTAATTACATATCAATTAGTAAAATTAGCTCAATCAGTGCCTAGGGAACCAAAGTTTAATAAAAAAATATAATAGTTAATTATAATATAATTAAGTAGGTATAATATTATGTAATTTAGCTGTATAAAATGCACTTAATCACCTATTCAGTGATAAATTGTAAGTCTATGTACATTTATAATTTATAAGTAAACTAGCTGATGCCCGCGACTTCGTCCACGTGGATCGAGGTTTTTCGTTTCCCGCGGGAACTCCTTAATTTTCCGGGATAAAAAGTAGCCTATGTGTTATTCCAGACTATAATCTATCTCTGTGCCAATTTTCATCCAGATCCGTTCAGCCGTTGGGGCGTGATTGAGTAACAAACATCCATCCATACATCCATCCAAACTTTCGCATTTATAATATTTATATTATTTGATTTAAGCCCGCCAACTCGCATTGGAGCAGCGTGGTGGGTCTAAGCTCTAATTCCCTCTCTCCTATGAGAGTGGAGGCCGGTGTGTGTGGATGGGCTTACAGCCTGTAGTGGAAGTAAATTTAGCTATTGTGACGCCATGCATGGAAATATTAATGTAAACTTTTTGATTTGCATTTACATGCTAATTTCATATAACGAGTAGCACTAAAAATTATAATTTTGAGCCGAACTATTGCTGCTAATAAAAATTTCATTATAATATTAAGTAAAATAATTATGTTCACATCATGAATGATAACATTAAAGTAGGTTTGTGATGCACGAAGAGGCTCGGAATCGCTATTAATAAATAGGCTATTTAAACCGCTTCTTATTGCAGTTTGGGTTAATAACACTTTTTCAGTATATTTTTAAATTCATAAAATTACAAAAATATCAAATAAAAACTATGAAATACATTAAAATCTAAATTAAAAACTAAACATTTAGAAAAAAAACGTCCAAACCGCTTCAATTAAGCAATGTGTCCAGAACGCTGGCTGCGTTACGTTACCCCTCTGAAAAAACCCTTTGGTTTTGAAACCCTGGGGTCGTGGGGCGAAGATGCTAGATCCTTGTATCTTCTCGTCTCATAGAGTCCACAGGTAACCGGAGGGCTGGCAGTTACATCGGCCAACATAATATATAATTTTACCTATAAAATTGAATCGACTTTAATTTATCATTAGCGACCTATAGAATATAGATGATACCCATTGAGTTGGAATACTCATTCTAGTTGTATGAGGAAGAGCCTGGTAATTATTATCCGTAGACTCCAATCATTATGTGATAAATGGAAGGGCTCCCGACCCTCAGCAATGAGGAGTAGTTACGACGCTTGGTGTTAGGATTACGAAAAATTGTGTGGGAACTCCTTGATTTTCCCGGATAAAGGATCCTTCCTCGAGATGCGACCTCTCTGTAGTACAAAATTTCATCAAAATCGGTTAAAAACATGGGCCGTTAAGGCATATCAGACAGATACACTTTTGTATTTCTAATTTTAATAAGGGTGTTTAGTGTAAGTCTGACCGAATTAGTGCTAAGTATTTGAATAAAATATAGAAGGAAACGATTGGGGGGAAAACCGGTTGCATACACATACCTATATTTGTAATGAATCTAGGTGCAGTATGTGCTTACATATTCTGTACTGTGAATCCACGGAATTCATTGAAATAATATAGAATCATCATCATCAAAAAGAGCACTGACTAACTGCTGAGTTTTTCGCCGGCTCTTCTCAGTACAACTGCTTTCCGAACCGGTGGTAGAGATACTACCATCGCTTAAAGCTATATTGTTTTAATATTGTTGACGTTCGTGTTTTAGAATTAAAATCCTTATTTTAAGAGACGTCAAGGTACGTGGCATAAAACTGTCATTATGAAATAATACTCACCTTTTTAAATTGTTTGTTGCCCAAGTATACTTGCATGGTTACATGGCTTCACTGAAGATCAGCGCTGTATCCTAACAGGTATATAGCACATGCTGAGTGAAGACCATTTTGGGGATCAAGTCTCATTTTGCCATTTTTCTTCTTTATAAAGTCTGTTTTTGTCTTAAACTTGTATCCCTGAATAAATATTTATTTCTTTCTTCTTCTTTAAATTCTGAAATTGACCCTGACGGGGTATGAACCCTGCACCTCGCTTATAAGACTGCAGCAACCTTATTATTTTAAAAAAACCTGCAAAAATAATTGTTACAGTCTCAATTGTTGTGATTGATACCTACTAGCTGATGCCCGCGACTTCGTCCACGTATATTGAGGTTTTCATGGTTCCCACGAGAACTCTTTAATTTTCCAGACTATAATCTAGCTCTGTGCCAAATTTCATCAAGATCCGTTCAGCCGTTCTGGCGTGATTGAGTAACAAACATCAAAACATTTTAGCCAACAGCAAAACCAATCAGGGATGATTGCAGTCGTAACACTATCCCCTGTACACCCCTCCCGCTTTCTTTTAAGTTTCCTCTGCCCTAAGGTTGCCTGGAAGAGATCGCTATTTGAGCGATAAGGCCGCCTGTTGTGCCATATCCATTATTATTGTTTTTGTGCTTGTATTTCTTTTAATGGTGTACAATCAAATAAATATTATAAATGCGAAAGTTTGGATGGATGTTTGGATGTGTGGATGTGTGGATGTGTGGATGTATGGATGTATGGATGTTTGTTACTCAATCACGCCCCAACGGCTGAACGGATCTGGATGAAATTTGGCACAGAGATATATTATAGTCTGGAATAACACATAGGCTATTTTTTATCCCGGAAAATTAAGGAGTTCCGCGGGAACCGAAAAACCTCGATCCACGCGGACGAAGTCGCGGGCATCAGCTAGTAAAGTATATTTTACTTTACTTTACTTTTATATCAATATTTTTTAAGTAATAAAGCTGTTTAAGATGCTGGGAGATCGTCAAAAATACTTGGGCCTCTCAGATTCTTATACTCCAAGATTCATAAAATTAACTTGTAACTTTTAGTTTTAATGAAATTCACACAAAAAGCCGCGTTCGACGGAAAAATACACGACCGCCTTGACTCCGTTGCTATGATCCTAGACACAAGTCTCAACCAGTTCCAAAGACCTTTCCATATGTTGTTTGTTATAATGTTATACGGTTTTAAGTGTGCTGGTGATCGTAAAATATGCTAATTTTCGCCGTCTCTATAGACGTGGTGCTGTAATATGGTAGACTAGATATTTAAAATCTACATTTGTGTATTTTAATATGGTGACAGGCCTTAGCAACAGCTATAAGGTACAATCTAAATGTCATACTAATATTATAAATGCGAAAGTGTGTGTGTTTGTTGGTTTGTCCTTCAATCACGTCGCAACAGAGCAACGGAACGACATGATTTTTGGCATGGGTATAGTTGAGGACCTGGAGAATGACATAGGCAACTTTTTATCCCGGAAAATTAAAGAGATCCCGCGGGAATCTAAAAATCTTAATCCACGCGGACGAAGTCGCGGGCATCATCTAGTACATAATATATAAAAGGAAAGGGTGATTGACTGACTGATCTATCAACGTACAGCCGGATCGGGCTGAAATTTGGCATACAGATAGTATTATTATTAGGACGTAGGCATCCGCTAAGAAAGGATTTTTGAAAATTCATTATGGATAAAATAGGGCTTTGAAATTTGTATCAAAATCGGACCTAACGTGAGCGAAGCCGCGGCCAAAAGCTAGTTGTAAATAAAATGTCTTTATTTCACGTAGGACACATGATTTTTCGTGAAACTATACAAAACTGATGTTTATTGATTAATACCAGCTGTCAATGCGCCACGGCTTCGCACGGGTGGGTTTACCTTATTTACAACCAAAAAATTTTTATTTTATTTATTTCTTTTACCTACTAAAACTTTAAAACTTAAGCTTTGTTGAAGTGAAAACTTCTTTAGCCGCGTTGGGGGTAAACTTGTGGATTCGCGGCGTCATCGACATGCTCGCGTTGTTACGAAAACAAAGGGTCGGTTAAATATAAATATACTACATTCAAAATTAAACTTTAATGCTTTAGTTATATAGGTTTATATTTTTATTTTATTTTTTTATTTACAAAATTTTAGTTAAAGTTTAAATATTCGTTTTCACTTCTATCTTTTTTTTAGTGTACTACTGGCTTCACGGTAGATCAGCGCTATATCCTGTATAGCACATATGCTGAGTGAAGACCATTTTGGGGATCAAGTCTCATTTCGCAATTTTTCTTCTTTATAAAGTCTGTTATTATCTTATACTTGTATCCCCGAATAAAGATTTATTTCTTTCTTTCTATTTAACGAATAAGAATTACACACACATCAAAACGAGCTCCTAATGATCTTCAAACGGCTGAACAGATTTTCGTGAAGCAAAGAACACTCTATGATTATGTCACCTTTCAAACAATACGATTTCGATCAAAATTGGTTCAGCCGTTTGGAAGCTACGATGCCACAGACAGACACACAGATACACACGTTATACTTATAACTCCCCTCTGTTAGGGTCGGGAGATAATTAAATCTATTTGATTTTTTAATGTGAATAAAAAACGAACGCGTTGATGTCTTTTATATGGTCGCATGGGCCTTGTTTTTTATAGTGTGTGAAGATATCTACCTATTTAATTTTATTTACTATGGACCTTCAAATATTGTGTAAGTACATACTAGGCACTAGGTGATATTCGCGACTTCGTCCGGGGTTTAGCTTTTTTTTAAACAGCACGTGGGATTTCTATAATTTATGTTTGATTTCGGTACCCGGAAAAATAGCTTCTTCGGATAGTAGCTAAAAGACAAGTAGTAACTCAAAGACAGGCTAGGCTCTATTTAAAACTGTTGAAGCTCTAATTTCAGAGTTATAATCCTTATTTTAGGGACGTCAGGGTATGATGTACCCTAAAATATAAACTGCAATTTAAAAACCGGCCAAGTGCGAGTCGGACTCGCGCACCGAGGGTTCCGTACAAACCTGTAGTAAGTTTTACGATTTATGACGTATTAAAAATAAAAATTACGTTTGTTGTATGGGAGCCCCCCTTTAATATTTACTTTATTGATATTTAATTATTTATTTTGAAAGGTAATATACAAGTTAATATTCTGTGAAAATTTGAACCGTCTACCTGTTACCGTTTTTAATATTGAGCAAAAAAATACGAAAAAAACACGTTTATTGTATGGGGACCCCCCTTAATATATATATTTTTTTAATTTTTAGTATTTGTTGTTATAGCGGCAACGGAAATACATCATTTGTGAAAATTTCAGCTTTCTAGCTATCACGGTTTATGAGATACAGCCTGGAGACAGACAGACAGACAGACAGACAGACAGACAGACAGACAGACAGACAGACAGACAGACAGACAGACAGCGGAGTCTTAGTAATAGGGTCCCGTTTTTACCCTTTGGGTACGGAACCCTAAAAAATACTGCTATATGCGATGGTATAATTTTTTAGGGTTCCGTACCCAAAGGGTAAAAACGGGACCCTATTACTAAGACTCCGCTGTCTGTCTGTCTGTCTGTCTGTCTGTCTGTCAGTCTGTCTGTCTGTCTGTCTGTCTGTCTCCAGGCTGTATCTCATAAACCGTGATAGCTAGAAAGCTGAAATTTTCACAAATGATGTATTTCCGTTGCCGCTATAACAACAAATACTAAAAATTAAAAAAATATATATATTAAGGGGCGTCCCCATACAATAAACGTGTTTTTTTCGTATTTTTTTGCTCAATATTAAAAACGGTAACAGGTAGACGGTTCAAATTTTCACAGAATATTAACTTGTATATTACCTTTCAAAATAAATAATTAAATATCAATAAAGTAAATATTAAAGGGGGGCTCCCATACAACAAACGTAATTTTTATTTTTAATACGTCATAAATCGTAAAACTTACTACAGGTTTGTACGGAACCCTCGGTGCGCGAGTCCGACTCGCACTTGGCCGGTTTTTTTTTTATAGTAAGTAAGGCCTCTGGAGTGAGGCGATGGAATGGGCTGATGAAGAAAACCAGTGAGGAAGAATAAGAAGACCACATGAAGAACGAAGAAACCTAAAAGTGGGATCTTGACCTAGCCTCTCCTTGGCTTTGTCTGTATCTTTGCGATCTTTCAGACATAGCCTGATAGAGGTTACGTTTTGTCCCTGTCACTCCGCCACAGTTCAGTGAAGACCAGACAAGGACGGATGGATCAGACCACTAGTATAACAGATATGTGAAGACAAGAAAGAAGAATACAATTAATGCAGTCAATCATAGCAATTGATATTGTCACAATGATTGTTACGTTTTCCTCTTAATATTTAATGCACAATTTGTTTATTTTTAATCTGAGGCTTCTTTCATATAGGACATACAGGTGTCTCTTATATGCTACGTCATGTTGTGCCTCTACCACTGGTTCGGAAAGCTTCTACTGAGAAGTGTCGGCAAGAAACTCAGCAGTTATAGCATTAAATATTCTGTTATTGAAATAATATGAAATGAAATGTTTATTATCAACTAGCTGATGCCCGCGACTTCGTCCGCGTGGAATAAGTTTTTTTTAATTCCCACGGGAACTCTCAATTTTCCGGTTTAAATAGTAGCCCATCTGTCACTCTCCATATCCTCAACTACACCCATGCAAAAAATCATGTCGTTCCGTTGCTCTGTTGCGACGTGATTGAAGGACAAACCAACAAACACACACACTTTCGCATTTATAATATTAGTATGGTATGCGACATCGTCCCAGTACGCTAATATCCTGGGCATTATTTTTAATGTCTTTGTATGGTTAAATAAGTATTTTGGTCACGTATTAGCAATTCCTTAAAATTTGTTAAGGACTTGTGTTGAACACCGGTTGAATGTAAATCACATAGTTTTACGAAATACATTAAAGTCCTGGTTAGATAGAACGCGTTGCGTCAGCGGCTCCTAGGAATTGTATGAGACACGTCGTCAGTGCCACATCATGAGTCTTTGTCACAACGCGTTTTGTCTGTCTTTCCATACTTACTTGCATCACGACTTTTTTATTTTTATAATTTTTTTACCATTGAAAGTGGTTATCAGATGCAAATCGCCTTAGACGTATTTTTCACCATAGCTCCGAGGATTTTGGGAGGATCAGTCAGTCGACCAAGTCATTTTGAATGCTCCGATTCTTTCGGGGACTGCGAAATCTGTGAATTTTTTCATCGTGTTTATAAGGAAACGCCTAAATTAATAATTAAACACAAGTGAATATAACTCAAACAATTAAAAACTCCGACTGCCATAGAAAAATTATATTTTTTTGCGAATCACTGGATATTAAAATATAGTCTTACATATTTTTGGAATCTACTCATCATTTTCTAGACGATGATGATAATATAGTTAATCTTATTTTCGAATTTTTTTTCAACTCTAGTCTTTAATGCGGGATCATGGTCACCCCATCAATTTTTTTAAAATTTTACTAGTCTATGTCACCCGGAATAAGCTAGGGATTCTAACGATACCTCATTTATCAAAATCGGTTCAGGCGTATAGAAGTTATGGTGTAATATGCAAACTCACATACATACATACATACATACATGAACTTAATGATCATGATACTTTTTTCAGGCAGTCGTATAAAAAATCTATAACATTTATATTTACAAAAATATACACCGTCCAAATGATCGTTCAATGGCATGGTACCCAAGACACTGACGCTATTGCCTATTTGAATTGCAAGGCTAAGCCACAGAGTAGGTACTTAAGCCGTTGGGCTCAATAAGCGCCAGCTCTTAGGTTAAACCAGCATTATGGACCAACTTTTGGAAAACAACATCATGATAAAATGTTTCACTGTCCGATGACCATGTTTATAATAATTGCTGTGAGTTTATAAAATGTCCACAGGTACCACAGGTTCGGAAAACACATTCTACTGAGAAGACCTGAATTTAACAGTAAAATATACATACAGTACAAGTACAAGTAGTATTACCTACTGCATTCCCCATTAGGAGCTCTAAGCGAAGTCAATGGGTATTTGTGATTTTTTTCCAAAAATCCCCATTGATGGGGATCTTCAATGGGGAAAAGTGGAATTACCCGATTTTTTTCACCAAAAATAAATTTTTGTAATTTCATCTAACCTTGGTCCAACACGTCGACATTTTCAAATGTCGATGAGGCAAAAAATTCTTTCCATCCCACACAGGCATCGCTAGAAATACTAGTTTGGACCCTGACGTCACTTGACCCGCAACGCCCTTGCAAGAACTCGAAAAGACGACGTGTTTTGCCTTTTTTTTTGTAAAACTAATGATATTTGAATACCTACGTTAATAAATCTGACCGAAATTTACCTGTCTTAATAATATATAGGTATGTTGTTTCAAGTATTCAAATATTTGTTACTATATGATGCCTGCGACTTCATACGTGTGGATTAAGTTTTTGTATTCTTTGAACTCTTTAAACTCTATAATTTTGCGGGATAAAGTAGCCTAGATGTCCTCCAGGATGTAACCTACCTCTATAAGTATCCAGCAATATCAGTTGAAAAGATGGGCCGCATAAATCGTGTAGCATTTGATGCTAATGTCATCGAAAGCCTATACCAGTTTTAATTCTATTGATGGTATAATCCCTATGTACCATCAATAGAATTAAAACTAAGAATAAGGGTACAGACATAGGCTTGGACAGACCTCCAGGAAAATCGGAATTCCTTAAAACCTAAATAAACGCGGTTGAAGCCACTTGTATATTACATCTAAGTACTAACCAATTAATGTACCTACCTAATTGTAAGGGAAAAAATTGGCAGTCATAGGGACGATAGAAGTGAAAACTAATATTAATTAATTATTATTTTTTTAAACTAATTAAAGTTTAATTATGAATGAAGTATATTTATATTAAAGACCTTTTGTCTTCGTAACAATGCGAGCATGTCGGAACGAGCATGTCGGTGTCGGTGACGCGAATCCACAAGTTTACCCCCTACCAAAAAGTGCTCAACGCGGCTCAAGAAGTTTTCACTTTAAAAATATTTCAAAAGCATTCTGTATTTTTGCTGCTTTTAGACTCAAGGTATCTTTTTTAATTTCTACTGGGCACATACATTTAAGGCTTTCATGATTTCCTGAAGCAGAAATGAGACAACCGTTTTATCCAAGTCGATCGGTTCTCACGAACTTAATGGCTCACGACTCAGGAATCCGGATGGGCTGCGAAATATTGCCACATGATGATAGCTTACAGTGACACGGACGACCTTCCTGATGCAGCCTCCCTAATGATCTCGATTAGGGCTTTCGAATACCGGTTTTTCTCAATACCGGTATTAATACCGGAACGATTTTTTTCAATACCGGGATCCCGGGATCCCGGTATTGGAAAAAATTTAAAATGTGGTAGATGTTTTTTAACTTAAAATTAGTCTTTTCTGAAGCAAACGGACCCATAAAAAACAGTTTTTTCATAAAAAAAAATTTCACCAAATTAACTCAAAAAAGTGCCTGTTCTGCGTGAAAAAAAACACTCAATAACGGCTTTTCTTTACTGAATTTAATTCAGTAAAGAAAAGCCGTTTTTTTCACTCAGCGAGATTTTTTTGGATATAGAACGCTGTGGTTGATTATTACGCTGTGGATTGGTATGTCTATTTCACTGTCTCACGAAACCTTAAGTAACTCCTTCACTCTATTATATTATCATGCAATATTTTAAGAAATGGTATTTTCTTTAAAAAAAATCACCAAGTATTGATTTTAGATTTATTTGTATTTTGAGTATTGAGATAGTTATTTACGCGTTGACTTAATTCTTACGAAACTATCGTTTGTTTAATGTATGTATAAGGTGAAAATTACGGACCACGTAATGTTCTGAAACTCCATCACATCATTTTAAATATAACCTTATTAAGTAATACTTATATTATTATCAAATAATCAATTTCTTATTCATATCAATCAGAATATCAACTATATGATTTTTAAAATAGAACTATTTTTGGATGAATTCTTACGAAAATATATATTTTTAACCTCCATTGAATTTTGAACTTTTAATATAAAGTATATTTGTGACGCACTTTCTCAACGTACACACAAAATTAAATAAATATGGCAGGGAATTTTAGATAATTAGTGAAATTAGTGTCGAAGATTGTAATTTAAACTACTATCGCCGTCTCAACCTATAGACATCTTGGACGTAGGTCTCCTGCATGGATCGCCACAGAGCACGGTCTTGTGCCCCTTGTTTCCAGCGGCTTCCAGCTACACGCTTGAGATCGTCCGTCCACCTAGTGGGGGGTCGTCCAACACTGCGCTTCCCGGTGTGAGGCCGCCATTCAAGCACTTTGGGACCCCAACGCCTATCGGTTCTACCAACTATGTGCCCCGCCCTTTGCTACTTAAAGCTTGGACTCTTCGAGCTATGTCGGTAACTCTGGTTCGCTTCTGATTTGATCACGCAGGTATACTCCAAGCATAGCTCTCTCCATCGCCCGCTGAGTGACCCTGAGCCTCCTTATCAGGCCCAAAGTTAGCGACCATTTTTCGGAGCCGTAAGTCATCACTGACAACACGCACTGTTCGAAAACTTTAGTCTTCAGGCACTGAGAAATTTTGGACGAGAAGATGTCGCGGAGTTTCCTGAACCCTGCCCAAGCCGAGTTGGATTCGGCGGTTGACCTCTTTCTTGAAATTGGACCTACCTAACTGGACTGTATGTCCTAGGTATATGTACTCATCAACAATTTCGAGTGCAGAATTCTCTACTAACACAGGTTGGGGCTGAACGTGTGCATTATAAAATATGATCTTTATCTTGCTCATATTCATTTTTAGGCCCACCTGTTGAGGAACTACTAAATGAGTAATAAGCGATATTTTTGTAAGAAGTCGATCGAAGTCGAAGAAAACGATAATTTTGTCAAAACACAAATTAATCTAAAATTCAATAGTTATTATTTATACGAAAATAATATATCATAATAAAATATGCATTAGTTATAAATCAGATTTCTGAACGTTTTGAGAGACAATGAAATAGAAATGCCAAGCCACATGGATCTAAATTCAAACACTAATTTTTCCCTCTGAGTGAACAAAAACGACTTTTCTTCACTGTTTTTAAGCAATAAAGGCGCTCTTTTTGAGCTAATATGCTTAAGCTACAAGTTTTAAACTTGCCGAATAAAAAACAGTGGCATCTACCAAGAATTATATGCAATAGTCACTGTTTCGTTTATAGTGTCACCAATACCGGTATCCCGGTATTAGACATTTCAATACCGGTATTGAAAACCGGCGAAAAAAGTCCGGGATCCCGGTATTGGCCAATACCGGGATCCCGGTATTGGAAGCCCTAATCTCGATTGATAAGAGCTCGGATTTGACTCGCTCCAGCAATGATTAGGACGGTGGTTACTAATGTATCTACACTTGATGTAATTGTAAATTGTTTTTTTCAAAAGAGCAACCACAGAGTATCTTGCTGGTCCTTCTCGGTAGGAATGGCATTCCGATTAATAATTCTAAACTCCGATTTGGAATTGTAGAAAAACGGGGTTTCCGTATATAAAAAGTGATGTAGCTTCTATGATTATTGACCGATCGTCATGGTAATGGTGTTAAAAGATGCGGATGCAGGCGAGAAGTGCATTCGAGTGAAATTTTGAAAATCGGTCAGTAAATTTTTGAAAAATTTTGAAGAATAGATTTTTATTTTTTTAAGAATCAACAAAAGCTGGAGTGATTATTGACCGATCTTCATGGTAATACTTGTCAGTAATGTAGCTGTGAAATTTTAGGTAAGCAAATCTCAATAAAAATTTCTTATTTAATGTGTTATTCAAAATAAAATAATTATTTTTTCGTAAATGTTTGTATTCATTTTCAATGCTCCGATTCTTGCGTGGACCGCGAAATCTGTGAATATTTAAATCCTACTTAACAAAGCTATTCCGTAGATATAAAAATATAGATATACATAAGTTGCCATAGAGTTTGCGTCTACCTACCTAGCATAACGTCAAACCAAGATGCCCTTGGCGCCGTGTGTGTGAGTGAAACACGTCTGTGTGTGTGTACATGTGTGTGTGTGATGTCGTAACGCGTGGTATTTAAAAGTCAACGGCGGCTTAGAGGACTTCTAATAATAGACTTTGGTTGCCAAAATCTGACGACGAGCGACGAAAATGGACAAAATATAATTATGTAGGTAGAAACTCAAACTCTTTATAATATTAATTCATATTTTCATGTAGTAGACTATACAACTCGTGGCGCAACCTTGCCACGGATTCGGGAAGAAATTCAATTGAGAAAAACCTGTAAGAAATGCAGCAGATACCTACCTACTCTTTTAATCTTTTTACAATTGCCACGACTCTGCCACGGATTCGGAAAGAAATTCTACTGAGAAAAAACCTGTAAGAAAAGCGGCAGATACTCTTTTAATATTTTTACAATATGAATAAATTCTTACATAGGCAAATCATCATTGCGATGCGCGCGACTTCGTCCACGTGGAATTAGGTTTCGAAATATCCCGTGGCAGTGTCTTTAATTTTCAGCATAAAAAGTAGCCTATGTCCTTCCCTCATCCCTGGGATGCAATCTATCTCTCTACTAAATTTTATCAAAATCACATTCGAATATCAGACAGATCAGAGTAAAAGCGTAGCAGACAGACAGCGACACTTTCGCATATTTATATGATACTAGTTGATGCCCGCGACTTCGTCCGCGTGGATTATTTTTTTTTGATTCCCGCGGGAACACCTTACTTTTCCGAGATAAAAAGCCTATGTCCTTCCCCGGGATGCCACCTATCCCTGTACCAAATTTCATCAAAATCGGTTGAAAAGAAGGCCGTGAAAGCGTAGCAGACAGACAGACAGACAGACGGACAGACAGACAGACACACTTTTGCATTTATAATATTAGTATGGATTAGTAGGATTATAGACTCCTCATAATAACCTCCTCCACCTATATAATACTAGCTGATGCCCCCGACTTCGTCCGCGTGAATTGAGGCTTTTTGGTTCCCGCGGGAACTCTTTAATTTTCCAGTATAAAAAGTAGCCTTTGTGTTATCGCAGACTATAATCTATCTCTGTGGCAAATTTCAACTAGATCCGTTCAGCCGTTCTGGCGTGATTGAGTAACAAATATATATCCATCCATCCATCCATCCATCCAAACCTTCGCACTAATAATATTAGCATAGAAGTATAGATAATATTATTAGGATTATAGAATCCTACTAATTACCTACCTATTATATTACTAGCTGATGCCCGTGAGTTCATCCGCGTAGTGTGGAGGTTATGTGGTTCCCGCGGGAACTCCTTAATTTTCCGGGATAAAAAGCCTATGTGCTATTCCAGACTATAATCTATCTCTGTGCCAAATTTCAACCAGATCCGTTCAGCCGTTGGAGCGTGATTGAGTAACAAACATCCATCCATCCATCCATACATCCATCCAAACTTTCGCATTTATAATATAACTAGCTGATGCCCGCGACTTCGTCCGCGTGGATCGAGGTTTTTCGGTTCCCGCGGGAACTCTTTAATTTTCCGGGATAAAAAGTAGCCTATGTGCTATTCCAGACTATAATCTATCTCTGTGCCAAATTTCATCCAGATCCGTTCAGCCGTTGGAGCGTGATTGAGTAACAAACATCCATCCATCCATACATCCATACATCCATCCAAACTTTCGCATTTATAATATTAGCATAGAAGTATAGATAATATTATTAGGATTATAGAATCCTACTAATTACCTACCTATTATATTACTAGCTGATGCCCGTGAGTTCATCCGCGTAGTGTGGAGGTTATGTGGTTCCCGCGGGAACTCCTTAATTTTCCGGGATAAAAAGCCTATGTGCTATTCCAGACTATAATCTATCTCTGTGCCAAATTTCAACCAGATCCGTTCAGCCGTTGGAGCGTGATTGAGTAACAAACATCCATCCATCCATCCAAACTTTCGCATTTATAATATAACTAGCTGATGCCCGCGACTTCGTCCGCGTGGATCGAGGTTTTTCGGTTCCCGCGGGAACTCTTTAATTTTCCGGGATAAAAAGTAGCCTATGTGCTATTCCAGACTATAATCTATCTCTGTGCCAAATTTCATCCAGATCCGTTCAGCCGTTGGAGCGTGATTGAGTAACAAACATCCATCCATCCATACATCCATACATCCATCCAAACTTTCGCATTTATAATATAAAGTATAGACGCGAAATCTATTTCTTGGGATAGATTATATCAAACGCCTAACGTTACGGAGTTAATTTGCAACGAATTCGTGACTTCAATTCAAGGCTACAACAAATTATACTCAAATCCAACCATTCCGTGCTGGAGGCTTTGTGTCAAGGGTATCCGGTCGATCTAGCTTGTGTAGGCGATGACGTCACGCTGGGTTACAATGATCTAATCTAGGCTCTAGCTATAAAGGCTCATTTGACAAAGCCGGAGTAGTCGTTAACCAATAGACGTCAACAGCTGGACATAACGCTCTTGTAGGGACATACATTTTATTGACACTGCAGGGCTAGCATGGGCCGGAGATAAAAAAATTATCCCCCGATTTTATCCACTGACAAGAGATAAAATTAACTTATCCACCCCTCAGAGCACGGCAACAGGGGAGAGGAGAAGTTTATCCCCGTTTGACATTTCACGGGGACTCGGGGGACTATTTATCCACCGTTATTTAGCGTTTTTATTTATTTATTTAGGGATACAAAAATATTTATTTATTTAGGGATAAAAAAATTATCCTTTCCTCGGGGAGAAAATTTTCTCGGCCCATGCTGGGGGGGCTGGAATTAAAATAGCTTAGACTTCTACAAAAATTTATTTATTAAAAAATACCATTGCGAATCATGACGATTTTCATCAACCTAAAAAAACATAAATAAAAATAATTAAATCTAAATTTAAATAACTTACCAGGTAGGCATTGATTAGCTACTTAAATATTATAATACTTTATTAGTTCCATAATTAATTAAATAACCTAGACATTTAAATTACGGTAACTATTAATACAATCTGTACAACTGTCTTATTTTAATATCCTAGGTCTTATTTCAATATCCTAAGTAATTGGTATTCATCGCAGCACCCAGATTCAAATAAATAAATTATACAAATATTAGTATTTAAACATACATAGTCCGACAAACTTATCTGGCCCAGGCCTGGCCAAAATTCTACATCATTGACCATGATGTAGAATTTTAGTACCTGGCCCGGTGGCCAAGATTTGAGAATAAAATGTTTTTGTTTTTTTTTTCATATAAGTTTGTCGGACTGTAATAAAATCAAGATCAAGCTTCATCGAGAAAACTGTGCTTAGAAAAAAGTAAGATATTTTGTTGTTCCATACTCCGAGAAAACAATAAAGCCAAAGCAAAGGAATAACGATTGCTGTAACCCATGGGCATGCAGAAGAACCGCCAATGCGTTGCCAGCTGACAAAGAATTTGTTAAAAATAATAATTATGTATTTCTTATTTGGAACTTTGGATTCTTGAAACTAGGCTGCATGGTGAGGTTGTCCGGGTTCGATTCTCACGTAGTTTCCGTATGGTGTGCTTATGGTTTGAGGACCGGCCACATAGGGGTCGTAAGCAACGTTCACTTGCTTAGAGTCCGCTTGATTTTGCACTTGGACACCTTCTCTACTCCACGGAGCTAGAAAAAGAAAACGTGCATATATTTATGCAGTTCAAATTTAGATTAATTTAGCAGATACTTATCTATTTATAGATACTTATCTATTTATATAGATTTTTATCTATTGAATATATTATTAGGCACTTAATTTTTTAACTACCTACCTAATATTATAAATTCGAAAGTGTGTCTGTCCTTCTATCCGTCTGTGTGTCTGCTACGCTTTCACGGCTCATCCGATATTGATGAAATTTGATACAGGGGTAGGTTTTATCCCAGGGAAGGACGGCTACTTTTTACCCCAGAAAAAAAAAGAGTTGCGGGCATCATCTAATTATTTATAAGCAGTCATTCATAAAACCGTTGATTAACAGCACCCTCTATTAGCGAGTAGCAAATAAAATACTATGCCATCTAGCAGCAAACAATATATTTTTTAAGCAATCAGTCATTCATAAAACCGTTGATTAACAGCGCCCTCTATTAGTGAGTAGCAAATAAAATACTATGCCATCTAGCAGCAAACAATATATTTTTTAAGCAATCAGTCATTCATAAAACCGTTGATTAACAGCGCCCTCTATTAGCGAGTAGCAAATAAAATACTATGCCATCTAGCAGCAAATTTAATTATATTTTATAAGCAATCATTCATAAAACCGTTGATTAACAGCGCCCTCTATTAGCTAGTAGCAAATATGACGGCGACGAAGAAACATCAAACTTTAGCAGAGACATCTGTTGACATAAACTCGAACTTTGTTGCAAACCTAATCACGTGGTATCACTACTCGACACTAGATGGCACTTTGTATTGTTTTTGATTTATCTACTCACTACTAGATGTCACTATCTACAGATAACAGAATCATTTCGTGATTTTTACTTACAAATAATTGATTCGTTTTCCGTTGCGTGGCCCCCATTATTGTGAATGTGCAAGTGAATTTCTTTTTGCTGCGGTGTCCAGCCGTGGCTTTGATATCCGTGGTGATGACCTTTGTACGACGCGAATAGTGCGCCAAGCTGTAACAAGACATTTTATGGGTTTATATGGGTTTATGGATTGAATCGTCCGTGATTTAAAATTGGTTTCAAATGACTAGCACTAGATAAAAATAGGCCAGAGCTTAGGTACACGAAAATCTAATTGAATCGATTTCGACGGAATTTCGAAAACGGTGGCCAATTACAACGAAGATTAGCCTGGTTAATTCTCTATTCCCTCCCCTCATAGACCGAGGAGAGATGGGTCACGGTTTCAACGGCACAAAAATGCGAGAAATAAACCAAAAATCAACAATTCGAAAATTAAACCAAAAATCAACAATTCGAAAATTTTATCCAATCATGTAGGTAATCAATTAAAGAATCCAAAAACACATACTGAAAATATCAATTTTTAGGGTTCCGTACCCAAAGGGTAAAAACGGGACCCTATTACTAAGACTCCGCTGTCTGTCTGTCTCCAGGCTGTATCTCATAAACCGTGATACCTAGAAAGCTGAAATTTTCACAAATGATGTATTTCCGTTGCCGCTATAACAACAAATACTAAAAATTAAAAAAATATATATATATTAAGGGGGGGTCCCCATACAATAAACGTGTTTTTTTCGTATTTTTTTGCTCAATATTAAAAACGGTAACAGGTAGACGGTTCAAATTTTCACAGAATATTAACTTGTATATTACCTTTCAAAATAAATAATTAAATATCAATAAAGTAAATATTAAAGGGGGGCTCCCATACAACAAACGTAATTTTTATTTTTAATACGTCATAAATCGTAAAACTTACTACAGGTTTGTACGGAACCCTCGGTGCGCGAGTCCGACTCGCACTTGGCCGGTTTTTTTTATTCTTTGCTCGAAGCTTTTCTTAGGACCGTAATAACCAAAACCTATATTTACATAACCTTGACCAACTTTACATTTAACGATAATTCAAAGATTCCACAAATGTGCTATCTCTTTCTAAATCTTGAAAATCATCGCGTGTCCTTTTCCCGCTCGGGTAGAAAGTAACTTTCACTATGACCAGTCATTGGAATAAAGTAAATTTATTTTTCATCCCACCATCTCGGAAAGAGTATTTTTATTCTTCGATATCTGATGGTAAAAGCCGTTATTATCCTCTAGAGGATAAAGTAAATTGAATTTAGAACATCGTGTGCACGTTAGTAAATATCACTCGTCTATGAAGTTTGTGAATTCAAAACATCATTAAAACCTATTTACTTGTACCTCTATGGTGCCGAATTTCCATACAATCGTTTTTAATTTGTTAAAAACTCACACTCGTAACCTTCTTGGTGTACTTTTTTAATTTGCTTTGCGCGCACCACAGTATGTCTGTGGCGCGCACCATTTTCTTTCACGTCATATTGTTTAAAATTAAAACCGATTAAAAACAAGAAAATTGAAAATAAGTGAAAAACCTAAAATGAGTGATTCTAGTGACGAAGAAATTAACAGAATTGAATTTAATCTTGTGATTTTTTTTGCATTTAGTCATTTCCTCGCTGAGGTGGGATGAAAAGTTACCTTGTGATTTTTTTTGCATTTAGTCATTTCCTCGCTGAGGTGGGATGAAAAGTTACGTGTTGCACTCGAGTGAAAAGATTTTTCACCTCGTGCTCTTTTGATTCCCTCGCTGACGCTCAGGATTCTAATTTTTGAATCACTCGCTCCGCTCGTGATTCAATTTTAGAATCCTTCGCTTGCTCGGTCATCAAAATTGAGCACGCGGTTAAAAAACAACTTTTCACTCTTGTATAACAAATAACTATTAGCGTATTTACTATTTGGAGATAGCGGTGATAACGTAGTTGTATTTTTAAATTTTTTTACTAGACGATGCCCGTGAATTTACTCACGTAGATTAAGTTTTATGTAATCCTTCCTCCTCCGGGAGCTCCTTAATTTCCTAAAATAAAAAGTAGCCTAAGTATGTCGTTCCCCGGGATACAAACTATCACTATTTAACAAATTTCATCAAAATCGGTGGAAACATGGGCGTAAAAGTGTGTGACAGACAGACACACTTTCGCATTTATACTTAGTAATATTAGTATGGATTCCACTACAAGTTAGCCCTTGACTGCGATCTCACTTGATGGTATTAAGTCACAGAATAGACCGTACGTAAGTGATGATGCAGTCAGATGGTATAGGGGTACAGCAGTTATAGGTACTACTAGCTGATGCCCGCGACTTCGTCCGCGTGGATTGAGGTTTTTCGGCTCCCGCGGGAACTCTTTAATTTTCCGGGATAAAAAGTAGCCTATGTGCTATTCCAGACTATAATCTATCTCTGTGCCAAATTTCATCCAGATCCGTTCAGCCGTTGGGGCGTGATTGAGTAACAAACATACATCCATACATCCATCCATCCATCCAAACTTTCGCATTTATAATATTTATTTGATTAAACCTAAACCCCTAATCTACACTATCATATACCGGAATACTAAATCGCTTGGCGGCACGTCTTTGCCGGTAGAGTGGTAACTAGCCACGGCCGAAGCTTCCCACCATGACCAGATCAGACTAGAGAAAATTCAGAAATTATAAATTCCCAAATTGACTCTACCGGGAATCAAACCCAGGGCCTCTCACAAAGCAAAGCAACAGCTCTCAACACTGCGTCAAGGAGGTCGTCAAGAGAATAAGGTAAGGTAAGGTAAAAGTGTTCCTTTTTGGTAACATTTTTAGGGTGCATCCAAGACAAACCAAAAATCGACCTGTTAACCAATAAAAGTTGATAACTAACTAACTATTCAGTGCTAATTTACTTCATTCAAATACCCTGAACCTAATACCTATAGAACCCGTGGACTTGAAGAGAAAATATGAATAGAATAGAATAGAATAGAATAATCTTTATTTGCATAATGTGTGTATACTTATGATGTTATGTCTAATATTACAGAGTCCAGCACATTAGCCGTATCGGCGTACAAATATATTATAAATAGGCAATTGAGTTCAAATTCAATAAAGTTACTATTACAATAATAATAATATTACAACATAGATTCATTTTAACATTACATTCATTTTAGTTACACTTAGTTACAAATAGTACATTGTTACCCTAGGGATGAAAGTAACTTATTTAGTCCCGAGACGGGGTTTGGCGCCCGAGCGTAGCGAGGGGGCCTATAGTTCGAGGGACTAAATAAGTCTTTCATCCCGAGGTAAACACTGTGCTTTTCATTACGAATATAAGGAAAGTCAAAATAAAAAGTCTATGAATCAGTTGTCTTTACTTTATGAATAAAGTCTATCTTTCTTCTTGTCTATGGATGCATTCGGGTATAAAAAAAAAAAATTAAAAAAAAAAAAGTCGTGTTTCATTTGAACTCCAATAAAAATTCAGTTGAAAACGATTCTCCCTAGGGCTGAAAAGTATTACTTTCAACCCGCTTCTCAGGCAACTTCAAACCTACTTTCCGTGTATGAGTAATGAAAAATAATATTACAACATAAAAATTAGATTTTAATAATAATTCAGGAGCAATGTCAAAAGTATTAAAAACTACAGTGCTATAAGAACAGTTTTTCCTGCTTACTTTTAGGTGACATTTGTTAAATGATTGACGTTGGTTCCCTGGGAACGGGGACGGGCGCTAATGTGGGACGCAACATGCGTAGACACATTGGCCCCGTGTCATATCAGGGAGACAGCATCAAGGCCGGGAGCCGCAGCAGAAAAGGCTGAAACCGGCAAACGGCGGAAGTATGCCTCTCTCATAGAGAGTTACATATTTGTTCCGTTTGCCGTGGAGACCCTGGGGCCGTGGAGTCTTAGTGCCAAAAATTTTTTGCGAGATATCTCACCGCGGTTGATTGCCTCAACTGGTGGCAGAAGGGCTGGCTCATTTTTTGCGCAAAGGATCAGCCTGGCTGTCCAGCGCGGAGATGCAGCCAGCATTCTTGCCACCATTCCACACGGGCACGTTTTATATAGTAATTAGGTTAGGCTAGCTAGCTTTAATTTCTACTGTATTGTTTTCAATATAGGTTAAAAAAAATATTTATTTATTTCACGTAGGAAAATTTGTCTCACCTATGATAAGTCAAGACTCGAGACTGCCACCGGTTCAGAAAGATTATTCTACTGAGAAGAGCCAGCAAGGAACTCAACAGTTGCTCTTTTAAAGGATCCACAAACCGTAGCCGAGAATCGAACCCGGGACGAACCTTGTCGTAGACAGCCTTACCTTAGCAGCACCCGCCACTATCATCATCTTGGCGATGAAGAGATGACTTTTTTTTCTTAAATATATAGGCTAGCACTTGGCTGCAATCAGACTTGCTGGCAAGTGGTGATGCAGCCTAAAGGTGGAGCGCGCTTGCCTAGAAGATGCCTATTCACTCTTGATTTGAAGGTACCTATGTAAAAAGAGGAGGGGAAAACGGAAGCCGGAAGTGCATTCCATATCCATGACAACCGATGTCTGCCTGTCTGCCCAAGTTGCCGCGACTCCGAGATTGACTTTTGTTAATCTTTGACAGATTTGACACAAAGATCCAAACGAGAACCGAATCGAGGACCTTAAATATCATCCCAAAGAGTGTCTATACAGCTGGTAAAATCTGCTAAATCTAGTGTTTTGTTTGATGTTCTATTTTGGTGAAAATTCAGAATTGAAATTCAAAAACCTGAATCATCTAATGACTAAAAATAATAATATGATAAGTAAGTACAATGCTAGAAATCTAAGAGCCTTTGCTATCCCAAAGAGTTGATAAAAGAAACAATATGTGCATCAAGGTTGGTGGAATATCCTTCGTTCTTGGTGAAATTTTGAAAGGTGCGTCCACAAACCGTAGCCGAGAATCGAACCCGGGACGTACCTTGTCGTAGACAGCCAGTATTACCTTAGCAGCGCCCGCCACTATCATCATCTTGGCTATGAAGAGGGTGACGGCCAGTGTCTTGATGCCTACGAGAGCTGCGATGACGGCCCACGTGGCGGCGGCTCCGAGGTTGAACGCAAGAGGGATCATTGCTTGCAGCATCTTTTTGAATGGCCGCCCGAAGGTACGACCTGGAAAATGGTGGGGAAGAAGGTAAGATACCTATGTTGTTTTTGTTTTTTAAT
Organism: Erebia ligea; assembly: GCA_917051295.2. NCBI lineage: Eukaryota > Metazoa > Arthropoda > Insecta > Lepidoptera > Nymphalidae > Erebia > Erebia ligea. The sequence goes on from OU785246.1 coordinate 1,639,039, forward strand.
TATATATATCTTTATATCATATTACTAGCGATCCGCCCCGACTACGCATGGGTTCTTAATTAGATACTTGAGATAACATTTACTTTATTTTGTGGAATAATACTATGTCGGTTAAAACATCTTCGCAAGTAAAGCATTGGTTTAATCATAAAAATGGTTAGGTAACAACCTTAAAAGATAGACAATATATGCTATGGCGCACTTTTTTTTAGAACACCGCTACAGATCAACGTGATTTTTGGCATGGGCATAGTTGAAGATCTGGAGATTGACATAGGCTACTTTTTATCCCGGAAAATTGAGGAGTCCCGCGGGAATAAAAAATCTTAAACGAAGTGGACGCAGTCGCGGGCATCAGCTAGTTTTGAATAAATTTACTTTGAGTTTGAGTTTCAGGTGCTTCCAAAAACGCGCTGAAAAAACGATTATCTGTAACCGCCCTACCTAAAACCCTTAAAGGTTAAGCCTACTAAAACCGGCCAAGTGCGAGTCGGACTCGCGCACCGAGGGTTCCGTACAAACCTGTAGTAAGTTTTACGATTTATGACGTATTAAAAATAAAAATTACGTTTGTTGTATGGGAGCCCCCCTTTAATATTTACTTTATTGATATTTAATTATTTATTTTGAAAGGTAATAAGTATACTTACAAGTTAATATTCTGTGAAAATTTGAACCGTCTACCTGTTACCGTTTTTAATATTGAGCAAAAAAATACGAATAAAAACACGTTTATTGTATGGGGACCCCCCTTAATATATATATTTTTTTAATTTTTAGTATTTGTTGTTATAGCGGCAACGGAAATAAGTACATCATTTGTGAAAATTTCAGCTTTCTAGCTATCACGGTTTATGAGATACAGCCTGGAGACAGACAGACAGACAGACAGACAGACAGACAGACAGACAGCGGAGTCTTAGTAATAGGGTCCCGTTTTTACCCTTTGGGTACGGAACCCTAAAAAACGTTAACTATACATATATGTAACGTTAGTATACATATATAGTATACATATATAGTATACATATATAGTATATATAGTTAGTATACATATATATAGTTAAATAAATTTATTTATGCAAATTATGAAGTTTGAATTTGAATTTATAATTTTTACGTCAAACTTAATGATGCGAGACATCAGGGTCATGGCTTCGATACCTATTAATATTGTGCGGTTTTAGAATTCCCAAAATTGGGTATTTGCCAACTAGTCAAACCAGCAACTTTTTTTCAAACGTCAAAACGCGTGCTTAGTATGGAATTTTGTATGAAACATTGCATAGTGACGTCACCAAAGTTCGACGCACTTTTTTACTTTAATCTATAGTTTAAAATAGTTATTCAACATAATACTTACTATCAGGGGACGTGGATATTCGACTTTTGAGAGATCCTCTATTTAATAATCACTAAAAAATAATTTATTTTAATAGTAGTCAAATACCCAATAGGGCTAGTTACAAGTACCTAAACCTACAGTAGACTAACACTGCGAGCACTGTTCTCTAAAACGAAACTTCGCAAACAAACGAACGTTTCGTTAACTCCTCTCCTACATCCATACTAATATTATAAATGCGAAAGTGTGTCTGTCTGTCTGTCTGTCTCTCTGTCTGTCTGTCTGTCTGTCTGTCTGCTACGCTTTCCCGGCCCATCTTTTCAACCGATTTTGCTGAAATTTGGTATAGGGGTAGGTTATATCCCAGGGAAGGACATAGGCTATTTTACTTTTTATCCCGGAAAATTAAGTTCCCGCGAGAATAAAAAACCTTAGTCCACGCGGACGAAGCCGCGGGCATCATCTAGTACTTAATATATCTCTATGCTCCTCTCTATTTCGTTTTCGTACACGCAGACGAAGTACGGATCCATAGAACATTTTCGTGACCGATTGGATTGAACGATTTTGTGTGGGTCTAATAACAAACTAATTACGTAATTCGTTTGCGAAGTTTCGTTTAAGAGAAAGAGAGTAGACCCCGAAACTTCGCAAACAAACGAACGAAATTTCGTTAACTCCTCTCCTACATAATATTATCTCTATGCTCCTCTCTATTTCGTTTTCGTACACGCAGACGAAGTACGGATCCATAGAAAATTTTCGTGACCGATTGGATTGAACGATTTTGTTTGGGTCTAATAACAAACTAATTACGTTCGTTTGCGAAGTTTCGTTTAAGAGAAAGAGAGTTCCCCTGTTCAGTGCTCTTACTGTGGAGAAATTCGTTCCGTTATGGACTGACAGTAAACTGGCCGCAGTATCCTAGGGAAATGTATGACGTCATAATCGTCGCCATTTTTGTACTGTGAGCACTGGCGTTTTCGAGGTAAGGTGCTCTCAGTGCTGACTGCGTTCCGTTTTAAGCAGTAACCAGTATACCTAACTATAAAGGAACGGCTTCGCAGTATACTAAATTGACGTCACACCTTACAGTGCTCGCAGTGTATTTCGTAAGCAATTTTTTAATCTATGATTCGGAGAAAAATACGTCATCAGCGCATAATGACATTCCGTTACATTCCCCACAGGGGAAAACGTTTGTAGATAGTCTGAGATAGGCGCAGAAAAGACTTTGGTCTTGGTTGCTTAATTAGTAATAAACTAGCTGGTGCCCGCGACTTCGTCTGCGTGGATTCAGGTTTTTTTGGTTCGCGTATTTCTTTAATTTTCCGGGATAATAAGTATAAAGGTTTCTTAAAGACTGTGTTCTTCCCCGGGATGCAAGCTAACAAATTTCATCAAAATCGGTTGGATAGATAGAGACCTTGAAAGCGTAGCAGATAGATAGCCAGTTATAATACTAGTATGGATTTACTTATGAAAAATCATACGAAAACCAACATAATATATATACGTGTTTAACTGCCTCGTCGGTCTAGTGGTTAGCATGTTCGACTGCGGCCGACGATGTCCCAGTTCGAGTCCAGGGTCGGGCCATAATTAAGTATTGGGTTTTTCTGACTAGAAATCCTCAGTACTAGCCCGGAGTAAGGAAGTTGGTGGTGTTACACTCCCTTGCCTCGGAGAGCACGTTAAGCCGTCGGTCCCGGTTATTATCACTAACATGAGTCGTTAAGACCCAACCCGCATTGGAGCAGCGTGGTGGGTCTAAGCTCTAAATCCCTCTCTCCTATGGAGGCCTGTGCCCAGCTGTGGGACGGTTATAATTTCGCATACCTACTTATTAAAAAACCTACGTCATGAAATCATGAATCATCACGCATTGAAGAGGATTTGACGTTCTACTTTTCAGGAAAAGCGAAGTTACATTAACCTCAATGATGTGAAATCGATGAAAATCGATTTTCCTCTCGTACTCAATTCCTGTATGAGTACCATGATAGGTATCATATCATACTTAATATTATAAATGCGAAAGTGTGTTTGTTTGTTGGTTTGTTGGTTTATTGGTTTGTTGGTTTGTCCTTCAATCACGCCGCAACGGAGCAACGGATCGCCGTGATTTTTGGCATGGGTATAATTGAGGACCGAGTGACATAGGCTAAAATAGCTTTATCTTATTATCCTTCTGTCAATAAAGTAAAGCTTTTCCACACCTACAAGTTTTTTTACCGGTTTTTGCTAGCAATAGGTACTTTACAATGCTGCCGACAAAAACAGGAAAAAATGCTTGTAGGTGCGGAAAAGCTTTACTTTATTGACAGAAGGATAATAAGATAAAGCTATTTTAGTACCTAACCTGGTGCAATTCGGTTTTTTTGGCCTACTGACTGTAAAAAACTAAAAAAATCCAAATAACTTTTACGTAACCTTGAAGTCACTTAATAACTACTACTTCAACTAAAATATCGATTATTTTTGTAGAAAATACTTAAATTCAAATATTTCCTACTTCAATTAGCCATAAAATTGTCAAAAATAGGCAAAACTTTTAAGAATCAAATTTTAAGTTCAGAAATTACCGCCTTACCACATTTGAAGTCCGATTTCTCACAATAATGCCCCCTAAAGTACCAAATTTTTTAACTAATAAGGAAAGCTTAGGAACCCCAAGTGTCCAGTTTAAGAAATTAGTTAGACTATCGAGTTGGATGTGAGTTACTCACAAATTAGTCGATAATCTGATTAATTACTTAAACTGGACACTTTCAAATAAAGATTTTTATATAACCCTGTGAAGATGATACTGCCATTGGCGGAATTAGAATGCCATAAGCCTACTTTGTCGTATTAGTTTATAAATTGCGAAAAACAAAATTAAATTTGAATTTCGCGGGCAGACCTGTGTAGTCCACCTTAAGTTGAAAATTCATCTCTACTTCTGTCGAACGTAAACTTTTCACTTTCGACCAAAAATTTTCCGACTTGGGTTAATGTTATTATGATTGTAATCATTTTATGCAAAATAGCACACTTCATAGCAAGCATGTTCACAAAAAAAATGTTCGGAAAAAAGACTAAAAAAGAAAAATTTAACACTCACTCCCTCAGAAATCTCACGAAAAAACTTTAAAAAATTATAACTCGAAAACTACCAAAAATCGCTGAACATACATGGAGTATTTCCTGATAGGTCTAGGTACGAGGAATCTAAATTTTTTCTTTGGACGTCACTATTTGGGTCACCCTGTATATTATATATTATAAAGTAAAAGTAAAAGTAAAATATACTTTGTTGTACACAAAGAAATAAACAGACAAAAAACAAACATAAATGGATACGGCACAACATTATATGTTTTTTTATATATATTTACAATTATTATAATAATACTGTTAAATAATGAAAAAATGTACCTACTATACTTACATACCAAGTACAGATATGGTTATTATTATATATTAGAAAGTCAATTAATTAGTTTGCACTTCTTTTACCAATCGCGTGACTCTATTTTTTTTTTTAAACAAGTTACAATAGAGAGCTTTAATATCTAATTAGTTTATTATATTAATTACTAGCTGATGCCCGCGACTACGTCCGCGTGGTTTAAGTTTTTTGATTCCCTCGGGAACCCCTTAATTTTCCGGGATAAAAAGTAGCCTATGTCACTCTCCAGGTTCTCAACTATACTCATGCCAAAAATTTGCTCCGTTGCGGCGTGATTGAAGGACAAACCAATAAACCAACAAACAAACACACTTTCGCATTTATACCTAATATTATATAATATATAATATTATAATATTAGTATGATGGTTAATAATGCTTTTCTTTGCTAACTATGTCCGTTATGTTTACCTTCAACATAGTTTCATCATAATTTAAATTCTTTGACGTTAACCATGCTTGAATATCATTCTTTTTCCATCCGGTTGTTGGTATTCGTTCAACTTTTCGTGAGTGGCAATAGCGAGTAGCAACAATAGCCAGACCAAGAAAAATTCAGAAATTATAAATTCCCAAATTGACCCTGCCCGGAATCGAACCCGGGACCTGCGCACGTTAAGACAACAGCACTCAACACTGCGCCAGGGAAGTATTTTTCTTGTTTTTTATCCACTACAAGTTAGCCCTCGACTGCGATCTCACCTGATGGTAAGTGATGATGCAGTCTAAGATGGTAGCGGGCTAACCTGTTAGAGGCATGGCAGTTACCTTATTCGGTTTCTATGGCATCGTACCGGAACGCTAAATCGCTTGGCGGCACGTCTTTGTCGGTAGGGTGGTAACTAGCCAACCGAAGCCTCCCACCAGGTCAGACCAGGGAAAATTCAGAAACTATGAATTCCCAATTTGACCCTGCCGGGATCGAACCCGGAACCTCCGCACGTTAAGACAACCAGCGCTCAACACTACGCCACGGAGGTCGTCAAAAGTCTGATTGCAGCCAAGCGCTAGTCTATAAATTAAAAAAAAAACACAACCCTTAAAAATTCCCACACAGTACACTCACCTACAGAATTGTCTTCCCCTAACGGTACACGGTAACTTTCCGCATTCCATATACTAACATCACTTTGGTCTCCATTAAAACTTTCGTTCTTAATTAAACCTACATTTTTGGTATAATTCAATTTACTATCTAAATTATTATAACTAAAACCTAAACTCGAGTCCGCATCACGTATCACTTTTGCCGCAGAACTGGGGCAAGCGAAAAAAAGTAAAAACAAACAAGCAAAAGTCATACACACGCCGAATTTTCTCGTGAAATTGTACAATAATCTGTGGAAGCATGGTATGAACCACTTTATTATCTCTCTTAAATCCATTTTGGGTTGTTAAACTGTTAGTTTTCAGTTAAAACTCACTGTGCGCGGGTTTTTCTAGTAAACAAAAGTTGTGAAGACGTCATTTCGCGCGCGATGCTGCGTCAGAACTGACAAGACAAGACAACGGTACGGTACTGGTGGGTGCATTGCCCGCCTTGCCATTTCTTCTTTCACTTGAGATGCCCATTCACGATTAGACAGTAAAATCAATATTGTACAGCTGACGACACAATCTGAAAATCTAATTATATATCACTAGCTGATGCCCGCAACTTAATCAGCGTGGATTGAGGTTTTCTGGTTTCCGCGGGAAATTTCCGCCTATTTGTTATTACAGACTATATATAATCTATGTCAGTGCCTTTCATCCAGATCCGTTCAGCCGTTCTGGCCTGATTGAGTAACAAACATCCATCCTTTCCATTCAACATCCATCCAAACTTTCTTATCAAGGAGCCGCTCTAAGTTCCAGCGGTGCTGTAGAAGTCCCTACAAGAGAGACTACGAATTCGATGAAGGAAAATATTAGGTAGATTGAAAAGTCGTTTTTCTTTATTAGACCTTTGTTAGAGATTGGTGACGTTTGTTTTCGCTAACTGAACTGTTTTTTCCTGTGGTTTTCTTCGCTGGTGTCTGTGTTTTGTATGCTATTTTAATTATAAGTAGGTATTTTGTAAACTATTTGGGCCTCAATAAATTAAAAAAAAACTACAAATAGTCTATCGACGTTTGTATTTTTCTAGCCGACTGTACTTTTTTTAATCCACTACAAGTTAGCCCTTGACTAGTAAGTGATGATGCAGTCTAAGATGGTAGCGGGCTAACCTGTCAGGGGTATGGCAGTTATATTAAACCCATACCCCTAATCTTGGCATCGTACCGGAACGCTAAATCGCTTGGCGGTACACGTCTTTGTCGGTGGCCTCCCTGGTAGGACCGACCAGAGAAAATTCAGAAATTATCAATTCCCAAATTGACCCTGCCGGGAATCGAACCCGACACCTCCCACGTTAAGACAACAGCGATCAACACTGCGTCGTCATAAGGCGCCTGTACAACACGAAACTGTGATTATAATGAGAATGCCAAGACAGTCGCACGATCTTATGAAGATCTAGTCGTATACTGAATAGGCGGCTTTATCCTACAACTTAAACACAATTGAATCTTAACAACGGACCAACAGACTGATCGGTCATATTTTAATTTGTTTAATTAAATTGTGATGGATGATGAAGCTATTAATATTTCCTTGTAAAAATATTTGGATGGAAAACTACTTGGAATTTATGTGGACTTTAGTATACCCTTTTTTGCACGTTCACCTCGCTGTATGTGTAACCAAGCGTAAGTATAATCATATCATAGTAATATTATAAACGCGAAATTGTGTTTGTTTGTTTGGCCTTTTTCATTTCATTTCATTTCTTCATTGCATTCATGTACATACAATATTATATTGACTTAAATGAGACGCTGCAACAAAGCAACGGATCAACGTGATTTTTTGCATGGGTATAGTTACTTGCAGGCTTAGCATGCGCACAACGAGATACCTCGCGACGACAGAGAGAGATGTTCTCGTTGCCGGATAATTTTTCGTTTACCCTACATGCACAAAATCCGGTATATTACGAGAATAAATTATCGGCATGCAAGGGTTCGTAGAGAAAAATACCACAGTTAAGAAATATTAGGCTATTATCTCTACTTTTGACGTAACGAGACAAGTCATATACTCATATGTTTATCCATTGTTAGCTTCGGTAGACAAATATAGATAACGGGTTGACATAAGTTTACTCGTTGTGCGCATGCTATCTCTACTGGAGAGTGACATAAGCTATTTTTTATCCCGGAAAATTAAGGTGTTCCCGTGGAAATAAGAAATCTTATTCCAAGCGGATGAAGTCGCGGGCATCAGCTAGTTACCTATATCCTTACAGTGAACCGACACCATACCACTCATAAACCGTAGGACGGCAATCTGACACGACCGGAGAGAAATCAGGCGCAGGATTCTAGATTATGGGCTTAGGTGCTCTTCACGGCGATTAAACTCCGCCTTCTTCCTAACTCCATGCTATAGGGTATAGTGTATATCTAGCTGAAACCCGCGACTATACCCGCGTGGATTGAAGTTTTTGGTTCCCGCGGGAACTCTTTAATTTCCCGGGATAAAAAGTAGCTTAAGTGTTATTCCAGACTTAAATCTATCTCTGTGCCAAGTTTCATCCAGATCCGTTTAGCCGTTCTGGCGTGATTGAGTAACAAACATCCATCCATCCCATCCATACAAACTTTCGCATTTATAATATTAGTAAGTGTAAGAACAGAAAATCTATGCTAGTACGAGAAAAACCTAAGGACCGGGGAATCGAACCCAAGGTAAGTAATATAAATAATACGTTAAACTTATAACATAAATACATTCTTAGTCTTTAAAAAAACTTTCGCTTCAATTGTCAATTTTCTACCGTTAACCAATCGTTACCGTTAAACTATGCTTCAACTATAATGCTTTACTTATCCTCATTCTACAAAGAATATGTTAAAACATTCGCAAAGGAATTTAGAAAGTCTACGCTAAGGGAAATCCTTTGGAATACGTATACCTAATATGTACTTCCTTAGTAAGGTTTTGTTGGAAAAAAAATTTAGCATAAGTAAGTAATTATCAAAGGTTTATTGTCTTGACAATGAAATCCATAACCATATCTACAAATATTTGAAATGAGAAAGTGTGTTTGTTTGTTGGTTTGTCCTTCAATCACGCCACAACAGAGCAACGGATCGACGTGATTTTTAGTCACATGAGAGTGACATAGGCCGGTAAATTCAGGCGTTCCCGCGGGAATAAAAAAATATTTATCCACGCTGACGAAGTCGCGGGCAACACCTAGTAGGTAAAACACGAGTAAGTAGTAAGGTTTTGTTTGAAAAAAAATTAGCATAATTTTCATAGGTTTGTCATCACACGACAATGAAATTCATAACCAAATATTTTAAATGCGAAAGTGTGTCCGGCTATGGGCTTTTCAGTGCCCATTCGTTTCACCGATTTTGACTTTGGTATTTTGAGTGTGGTAGATTCACTCGGACTATTCGAAAGCTCTTGTCAAAGTCGTCTTGTGTTGGATAGAAGTACCCATACTCTGAGATTGATCGAATTTAAAATACGGTCTCACTAAGTGAGGTGAATTACATATGCATCAAACTAAAATGAATCTTAATCTTATTAATTTAGAGCTCAATTTCGTGTATGCATTCACAGCTAGCGCTCCAAACGATACGTTTCGAAATTTGAATCGGTTGCACTGAATTTGTGGCTTTAAATCAAGAGTTTTTGGGTCAATTTTAGTTTGACTCAAATGTGATTCACCTCACTTAGTGAGACCGTATTTTAAATTCGATCAATCTCAGAGTGAGGGTAAAGCAGGCGTTACTTTGCGGAAGTCCATGACAATGAAATTCAGGGGACGTTGACTCTACAATGCACGATTGTGAATTGTAGAGTCAACATCTCCTGAAGATGCTCCGGTATAGGAGTGAAAGAATTACCATTCAGTGTATTTAAAAGAAAGCTGCATGAATGGCACATAGATAAGTGTTTTTACTCGCTCAAAGAATTTTTACAATGAATTAGCAAATCTAGTAATTTCGTTTTTGGGAATTGTTAATCTATATTTTATGACGACATTTGAGTTTATAGACATCTTAGACATTTCATAATAATTATTAAGTATTCATGTAAAAAATATGTTGTGGATTAACTGATTAATAGTTTTATGAATTACTTTTGATAATAATTTCAACTCATGTTTAAATTTGCATGTCACTAATGACGAAACATGTTTGGTCAAATTTTGTATGTGTTATCTTTTAATTGTACCATGTTTCAAGCAAATAAACGATTTATTTATTTATTTATTTAAACGTACGTTGAGGGTATTTTGGAAGATTTATGTGGTGTGGAGAATATCGCGGGCTGCAAGTTCAAGATACACATACCCACACCACATAGATTTACCTTCTGTGGCGGATTATAGCGAATTAAACTTCTAGTTTTTTCAAAGTCAACTTGAATAAAAAAAATTTGAATTTTGAAAAGTTAAAGTGGCCCGGCCCCGAGGTCGAACCCTCTACCACCCGCATAGGAAACCGGGCGTCTTCACTATTATAGACTATCACCGCTCAGTTCGCCACTAGGTTATTTATTTACTAAAAACGTTTTTAGATAAATTCCATCCATACTAGCTGATGGCCGCGACTTTATCCGCGTGGTTTAAGTTTTTTTTATTACCGCGGGAACTCCTTGATTTTCCGGGATAAAAAGTGTAGGTACCTATTAGGATTACTATAATTATTGTTTAATTCATTGTATTATTACTATTCTAATATAATTCTCATACAAATGTAGGTAAATCTGGAGGTGGTTCGTTAGCAACTGCAACACAGTTACAAACTAACGCAGTTGTTATCGTTCAATAGTTTTTAAGACTCCAATGTAATTTGAGAAATAAATAAATTGTAAAATTATAAATTATATTACTCTCCAGGTCCTCAACTATACCCATGCCAAAATTCACGCCGATCCGTTGCTCCGTTGCGGCGTGATTGAAGGACAAACCAACAAACCAAAAACAAACACACTTTCGCATTTATAATATTAGTATGATGTGAAAGTGTGTATGTCTGTCAGCTGCGATTTAGCGGTCCATCTTTTCAATCGATGTTGATGAAATTCGGTACAGAAGTAGATTACATCCCGGGGAAGGACATAGGCTTTTTAGCTTATTAAAGAAATCCCCGGGATTTAAAAAAAACTAAATCCACGCGGACGAAGTCGCGGGCATCATCTAGTTAAAAGTAAACTAAATGTGCATCGAATCGGAACTTTTTTTTAAGATAGTTATTAGTTACCATCGTAATTATATCTCATATCAATTTCTGACTCATAGTAAAAATATCAAGAAGTAAAATAATTATGACAATCATAAAGTGAAAGTTATTAGAAATTGCGAACGTTAATTAAACTTATATTATTTTACCCACCTACCTACTACATTGTTCTATTTGCGTAGATATCACATATCATAATTGCTAACTGGCCCGACCCGGCTTCGCTCGGGTGAGCTTATGAGTACATTACGTATTACAGCACGTCTATTCCAATACGGATGACGCCTATATCAAAAATAAATTATTTCTAACTGATTATTAGATAAATAGAGGGTCTTCCAAAACACCTAAAATTCACATCCTCGGTTAGTTTTAAGTTTGATAACCATTTTAAAATATACGAGTAGAATAAAGAAAAAAAGTGCGTTGAACTTTTATGACGTCACAACTGTGAATTTCATACAACTTCCCTACTAGAAGTGCGTTTTTAAGTTTGATAGATTGCTGATTTCATTGAGTTGTCAGAGGTAATATGATTTTAAAAAGAAAACTATAGACGTCCACAGCTGGACTGCTGTCTCCTGCATGGATCACCACAGAGCACGGTCTTGTGCCGCTTGTTTCCAGCGGCTCCCAGCTGCACGCTTGAGATCGTCCGTCCACCTAGTGGGGGGGGGTTGTCCAACGCAAACGTCTAGTCCTTACCAATGTATAATTAGTAAGTTGACTGCCTCGTTGGTCTAGTGGTTAGCGTTCGACTGCGGCCGACGAGGTCCCGGTTTCGAGTCCCAGGTCGGGCCATAACAAGTATTGGGTTTTTCTGACAAGAAATTCTCAGTACTGGCCCGGAGTTAGGAAATTGGCGGTGTTTCACCCCCGTGCCTCGGAGAGCACGTTAAGCCGTCGCTCCTGCGCCTGATCTCTCTCCGGTCGTGTCGGATCTTCCGTCCCATCGGGCTATGAGAGCAAAGGAACAGAGAGTGCACTTGTGTATGCGCACACACTTGTGCACTATATCTCCCGCGCAGATGGCTAATCTCTGTGGAGATTGGCCGCCGTGGTCGAAATTCGTTCGGGAGGACATTATTATTATAATTTGTAAGTAATACCTAATAATTATTAGTCCCACAAAATTATCTGACCCGGTGATAGCGTCGCTAGTCTGTAGGTATAATGTATATGTTAAAAATAAAATAAAAACAAAAAATTAAAAAATTGGCAGTCATAGGGACTGCCGATAGAAGTGAAAACGAATAATTAAAAAATATATAGGTATACTAGCTGATGCCCGCGACTTCGTCCGCGTGGATCGAGGTTTTTCGTTTCCCGCGGGAACTCCTTAATTTTCCGGGATAAAAAGTAGCCTATGTGTTATTCCAGACTATAATCTATCTCTGTGCCAAATTTCATCCAGATCCGTTCAGCCGTTGGGGCGTGATTGAGTAACAAACATCCATCCATACATCCATCCAAACTTTCGCATTTATAATATTTATTTGATTTAAACCTTAAAACTAAGGCATTCAAGTTTAATTACTTACGAATGTTGCTCAACGCGGCCAAAGAAGTTTTCACTTCAATTAAAACAAAAAATAAACAGGCATAAAAATTAGTTCCAATTTTAGCCACCATGCCAGATAAAGTGGGACTAATATCCAGGAAAGGGTGCCTTTCCACTAGACAGCTACATTGCTAAGCATAAGATGTGAGTCAAACCCAGCAATAATTGGAGTGCTTGGTTTACATAAGTATATATGATTCTACCTAATTACCGCAATTACCATGACCATTTTGAATTATTCTAGAACTAAATGCGAGATATTTCTCAGATTTCTTTAGTTTTAAGAAAGTTTTTAATTATTATAAGATTATATAATTATTTGCTTTTGCAGCATATATTAAGTTTAACAATTAAAATTAAAAAAAAGTATACGAAAAAGGCAACAAGACAAAATTATGAAAAAATAATAAGCAAAATTATAAAACAAATAATGAAAATTAAGAATATTTTGGGCTTATCTTATGATTACTAGATAAATAAATACAAAAAATGCAGTAAAATATCAGTAAAATTAGAAAATTATAGATTAAAAATAAAATTCTTAGCAAAACGCTTCGTACGAGGGAGGTTTATTTATCTACCCTGTGGTACGAGTCCGCGGAATTTCGACTGCGTAAGGGTGCAGACCTTGTTGATGCCTCCTTCTTTCATGAAGGGAGCTTTCCAAGTTTCACACAGTGCATCCATCGTTTTCGTGGTCACGCGAGTGGAATATTTTAAGGAAAATTATTTACTCATCCCTATTCCCTACCGAGTGGTTACATATTCTTTATTTGTGAAACATATGGGTGGGCTCTTCTCAGACCAGGGCGCGTTTGGAACCCACGTAGCCTTAGTTTTAAAATACCTTGGTTAACTATGATCACATCTTATACTTTGTAAATGTGACGTTCAGACGGTGTACGTGTACCAATCAAATAAATATTATAAATGCGAAAGTTTGGATGGATACTATGGATGGATGTTTGTTACTCAATCACGCCCCAACGGCTGAACGGATCTGGATGAAATTTGGCACAGAGATAGATTATAGTCTGGAATAACACATAGGCTACTTTTTATACCGGAAAATTAAGGAGTTCCCGAAGGAAACGAAAAACCTCGATCGAATAAATAAAAAATCAATTGCTGTTCGTTGTCTCGCTAAAACTCGAGAACGGCTGGGTCGATTTAGATGGAATTTTTTGAATGTGTTTGTGTGGGGTCCGGGATGGTTTATATTCACAATTAGACCCGATAGGGGGCGCTGCAATCTGGTTCTAGCTTTAAGGCAGGACAACGTCGTCTGCCGGGTCAGCTAGTTTTGAATAAATATACTTACTTTGAGTTTGAGTTTGGGTCGTTTTCTATTGGCGTTATTGCGTTTGGATTCGTCACTGCTCGGCGAGCCTAGTGGAAGCCAGCCTTAACGACTAATTAGGTAAGCCTTTGAAAGACTTATTATACCTAGCAGACCATTAGATTTATTTCGCCGCCTAATCAAAGCAATTATAAATCAACAGCCGGAACATAAGTTTTGCTAATCGGATGCAACCAGCAGTGAAAGTGGCGGTATGATCTATGTGTAGCGTGTAGGAAACGCACGCTCCACTGCCGGTGTAGTTATCTGTACCCTTACCCTAAGGTTTAATTCGATTGATCGTATGAGAATTCGATGACATTAGCGACAAAGTAAACTGAACTTTTACTTACATTATGTACTTACGCTACGCTTATAGGGACAATCGGCCTAGTTGCGACAACGTATATCAGTCGATAGCGATTGTTAAGACTGTTGACCCAAGTCGGTAACTGGATGGATGACCCAATTTGGCCTTTTCATTTCCTTCGTGCCTTGGCGAGCACGTTAAGCCGTCGGTCCCGGTTATTATCACTAACATCTGATAATTTAATGGTAAGAAACCAAAGAGTTGCTTGAAACAGTACACTTAGTCGAGTCGTATGCGGAAGGGAACCCATCGCATACACTTCGTGACTTTAAATCAATGCTGTTAAGGTTAATTTTACTTTGACGCTAATGTCATCGAATGCTTTACGATTATACGATCAATCGAATTTAAACTTAGGGTAAGGGTACTGTATGTCACTCTTCACTGAGTTCGGTAGCTATTGTTTTTGATTAATCTATGGTTGGATCCAGTCAACTCTTTCTTTTTTGTACAAGTCATAGGGGCTGATTCTGTAGTGCACAATCTCTAAACTAAACTAAAATGGCAGCTTTAAATCTAGTTCTGTCCCTTTCCGTAGGGAGTATTATGAAAGGGTTAGCAACATTTGTAATGCTCTAATTTTAGTTTAGTTTAGAGATTGTGCACTACAGAATCAGCCCCATAGTCGTAAATCCTAATTCCATGGTATAACTTACAAGTTATCCCTTGCGATCTCACTCAACCAGTCAATTTGGGAATTTATAATTTATGAATTTTCTCTGGTCAATAATTAAAGGAAAAACCATTTTTCATACAAATAACTTTTATTTATTTTAATCATTTCAATTTATAAATAATTCACAACTAGAAACCTAAAACGTTTGTAACTATTCTAAAAAACTGGAACTTCAAGCGTGCAAACGATCGCAGTATAAATGCCGAAATAATTACATATAACAACTTTAATAAAATAATAATATAATTATTATACAGTCTGCCTAGTGAAAACTGAGAGTAGATTAACGTTTTTCGTAATTGGCAACACTGAGGCCAATTTTGTTAATTTTTTAAGGTAATCTATATAAATAAAAATTGATCGCTGAATGTATGTAAGCGCATTACTTCAGAACGGCTGCACCTATTTGGCTTGTTCTTTTTTATTGTGTTTATAATTGTCAGGACAAGGTTTGTATGAAAGAAAATGTTTGAAAAATTTTACGGAAAAGTAAAAAAAATTGGGTTAAAATATGTCCATATACAAAAGTAAGTGAGACATAAGACATTAGAGAAATCTTCAAATATATTTTTATATATTATATACATTTATCCTGGGGAAAAAACCAGTTCCCACGGGACTCGGTAAGACCTAAAATCCACGCGGACGAAGTCACGGACATCAGTTAGTAAATAAATAAAAGCGCAACTCAAGGCAAAACACGACGACTTGACTTGTTGACCACGGCAGCGATGTTGTCTTAACGTGCGGAGGTCCCGGGTTCGATCCCCGTCAGGGTCAATTTGGGAATTTATAATTTCTGTATTTTCCCTGGTCTGGCCTGGTGGGAGGCTTCGGCCGTGGCTAGTTACCACCCTACCGGCAAAGACGTGCCGCCAAGCGATTTAGCGTTCCGGTACGATACTGTGTAGAAACCGAATAGGGTTTAACTAACTGCCATGCCCCTAACAGGTTAGCCCGCTACCATCTTAGACTGCATCATCACTTACCATCAGGTGAGTCGTAGTCAAGGGCTAACTTGTAGTACAAAAAAAAAAAGTCGTACGGTGTCGTTGGACACCGCGTAAGAACATAGTTGCTTTCCATATTTTATTAAAATAATAAAAATTGAAAACAAATAAGAAACAGCATTATGTGCAAAATTTTTCGTGAGCTGGTTTCGAACCTACGACATGCTTACGACGCGACTCTTTTCCCTCGGAGCTAGTCCCACAAACTTCTCTGAACTTTCAAATTTTTTTTTTAAATTTAATAAAAACTTGACAGGCATAAAAATTAGTTCCAATTTTGGCCACCGGGTCACAAATTGAAAAAAAATTTTTTTTTTAAATTTAATAGTAACATGACAGGCATAAAAATTAGTTCCAATTTTGGCCACCGGGTCATATAAGTTTGACGGACTGTACTTGGTAAATGAAATTAATAAACCCTCATAGCCTTTTTACGAGTCTAACGATACCCGTACCTTCGCGTCTTATACTTTATTGACTTTCAAAAAGGGGACTGATTTGAATAAATAAACATTGAATTTTGAATTACATACACGTACAACCCCGCCAACTAATAAAATAATAATATAATTATACAGTCTGCCTAGTGAAAACTAAGCAGACCGAAACAAACAGAAATTGCTCCAATTTTGGCCCGGTGGCCAAAATTGGAACAATTTTTTTTTGTTTTTTATCCACTACAAGTTAGCCCTTGACTGCGATCTCACCTGATGGTAAGTGATGATGCAGTCTAAGATGGTAGCGAGCTAACCTGTTTAGTTTTTTTTTAATGTTTTCTAGCGGTGCTATCACCGGGTTAGATAAGTTTGTGGGACTACACGTTGTCTCTCTCTATCTATACTAGAGAGACAGAGAAACAGATCAACGCTTTTTTTCACGTAGGTCTCCGTGCACTAAAAAATTCTAGTATATTTTTTTCTCCTGCTATTTCACACTCTCAGCTTTTACTAGTCAAACTAGCAATTTTATATAAAAAAAGGTTATGTACACAAGCCGTTTTTTAAGACTCAAGTTTTGTTTTTGATAAATTTTTTGAATTTGATATTACAAATATATCATAGTCATATCACAGAATGATTCATCTATTATTATATTCACTATGATATAATTATTTTTTTATTTATTGTTAGTATTGAAAAACATTTTTACTATTTTTTTAAGTTCAAAATCGCAAATGAAAAAATTCTTTAATCAGTCATAGCATAACAAATAAAGCTTAATTTTGAAAAAATAATTTTATATACAAGCACTTTTTATGAAACGTTCTCATTGTGCAATCAATTTTGAATTTTTTTGTTTACATTTTTTTAATACAGATTATTTTCGATAAACTAAAAAAGAACTGGTTAAAATCGACAAAATATAATATGTACATACATCCAAACTAAGAATAGGAACGAATTTCCGCCATATTGTTACGTTTTGGCTGTAAATAAAACTTCCCTAATTTAATTTATATGAAGCTAGCCTTCGACTATCATACTTTTTTCAAACCCCTATTTTACCCCCGCTTGGGGTTGAATTTTCGAAAATTCGTTCTAAGCGGATGCTTAAGTCATAACAGCTATCTGTATGCCAAATTTCATCCAGTATTTTCTGCTGTGCATTGATAGATCAGTCAGTCAGTCACCTTTTCCTTTTATATAATATTTAGATCGATTTTGATTATATAACTAAGCTTTACTACAAAAAGTTTAGTTCAATCATGTAAAAATAGTAATTTGTGAGATGGTGATAGTAAAAAAACCCCGACTGAGTTTGTTGTATGCTCTTCTCAGACCAGGGCGCGTTTGGAACCCTCGTAGCTTTAATTTTAGGATACCTTTAGATAATTAGAAGGATAATTTTAGAAGTGCGTTGAAATTTGATGACATCACAACTATGTATTTCATACAAACTTCCATACTAGAAGTGCGTTTTTAAGTTTGATAAAGAGTTGCTGATTTGATTGAGTTGTCAATTGTCAACATCCCAAATCTCAAATGTCAGTAGCGAGTTGATAGATTGAGTTCATTGGCTTTCCTATTCTCAGTTTGGACCCGTTATAACATATTTAAATTATATAGATATAAGTGGTAGACCGTATGTTTTATCATCTAGCATAATATTATACATTAGTAAGTTGGTGCGATCTATTATTTTCTCCAACGGCGTGGTATTTACCTGAAAAGAAAAATAACCAATGTCATTTTTAGGATTTTTTGGAGTCGGAATATGTAAGTTTATGGGACACTCCGAGATACCCAAAAACTTCTCCAGGTTACCTCTAAAAGACTTTTTGGGGCTTTTCGGGCAAGTTTAAGAACGTCATAGGGATTTTTGAAACCGTTATTGGGAAGGGGTTTGAGGATTAAAGTTATTTTTGGGATTGTCCTAGAGAAGTTACTGGGTATGTTTTGGGGGGAGGGGGGAGAAAGTATATCTAGTGAGTAAGTAGTCTAAGTTTTTATCGCTTTTTAACCGACTTAAAAAAAGGAGGAGGTTCTCAATTCGACTGTATTTTTTTTTTTTTTTTTGAGATTTACCGAGCTCAGTTACCTACAAACGAGGTGACATACAAACAAACATACCTACATCTGCTGCGTGGAGTTTCCATTCCACGTATTGTTATCATCGTCGTCAGCTCTATCTGCCGTCACTCTATGGAAGTTCCCCCGGCGCCTGACAGCCCCAGGGGTTGGGGGGTTCGCTGGGGGGTTCGTTGGGGGGTTAGGGGTCGCTGGCCTGTTCGAGGGTGAAGGGAAGAAGCGGTTTCGAAGCCAGGCGTAGAGCTGGTATGATGGGTCCAGCACGATGGAGGTGAAGATTTGTGTGACAAAGGCTGTGAAAGAAAAAATATATTAAACTCAAACTCAAAAAATCATACCAATATTATAAATGCGAAAGTGTGTTTGTTTGTTTGTTGGTTTTTTGGTTTGTTGGTTTGTCCTTCAATCACGCCGCAACGGAGCAACGGATCGACGTGATTTTTGGCATGGGTATAGTTGAGGACCTGGAGAGTGAGTGTTATCCCGGAAAATTGAGGAATTCCCGCGGGAATAAAACAAAACCAATCCACGCGGACGAAGTCGCGGGCACCATCTAGTCTAATCTAAATCTCTAACGCTGAGTTGCACGAAACAAATAAAAAAAATTAAGTGGTACTTAGACTAATTTAATCGCAAGAATTGTATGGAGCCTTGTGATTAAATTAGTTTAATCAACACTTAAATTTTTAAAATAGTTTCGTGCAACTCAGCGTAGTTCTCCTAAATCCTGTGCACTCTTATAAAGATGTTTTAAGTTTAAAACTACTTACTGATAACAGAAGCGAACATATTAGGTGTGGCTGCGACAGTGTCGGTCCGTCGTTGCAGAACCAACAGGGCTGCAGACGGCGCCAGCTGTAGCTCCAGCAAAGTTGCATCGGTTTCTGTCAACTCGCGGCGCGGAAACGCTGTCCAGAGGGAGAATGACGATCTTGACATCTAAGAGAGACAAAATATGGGTTATTTTTGCAATTTTTAATAACATTTTTAGTACAGATCATGCGCGTGACGTCATTTTTTTTATCCACTACAAGTTAGCCCGTGACTGCGATCTCACCTGATGGTGAGTGACGATGCAGTCTAAGATGGTAGCGGACTAACCTGTTAGGGGTATAGCGTTCTTGGCGGGAGGCTTCGGTCATAAGTCATAAATATTTATTCAATTTAGATAGATACACTACACTTATTGACGTCCAGTTACATAAAAATATGATGGTGATAATCTGTTACGGTATCTTAAAACTAAAGGTACGAGGGTTCCAAACGCGCCCTGGTCTGAGAAGAGCCCACAACAAACTCAGCTAGTTGTCACCCTACCGGCAAAGACGTGCCGCCAAGCGATTTAGCGTTCCGGTACGATGCCGTGTAGAAACCGACTACGGGTATGACACACTCATTGAAGACCTTTAATGGTAAAGACACAATAGTTATCTATGAAATTTTATTGTCTGTGACAGCCATTTTGTATTACTTGTCACTTTATCATAATTATTGTAAGCTGTCACACACTAAATTCAACCATTCAAAATTATACATGTTCTTCCGTACTCTTTAAATAAAATAATTTAAATTAAAAAACGTATGGTATCGTGGGACACTAGATAGGAACGAAGTTCCTTATTACATAAATATTAATTTCAAGTTTTAGTCGAGGTAAAAAGAAAAACACACAAGACACAGGAGGTAGAACAGGACAAAAGGTCTTAAATATAAATATACTACATTCTAAATTAAACTTTAATGCTTCACTGATAAGGTTTAATTTCGAATAAACTATACATAAAAATCATGACAAGCTCGCGTTGTTACGAAGACCGAAGGTCTTAAATATAAATAAACTACATTCGAAATTAAACTTTAATGCTTTAGTGTTAACGTTTAATTTCGAATAATACATAAAAAATTTACTTGACGCATTTTCGTTAAGGACGTTTTTTGCCTGCTAGGGTACCCCTCAGCATCGTCCCATAAGGAACTTTCGTTCCAATAATAATTAAATAGCTAATTCATTAATAATCATTTAATTTCATCCAAGCATTATAAGCATTACCTGTAAGTTATCAGCTACATATCTCTGGACATCCCCCAAGGTGGCGGTGACTTCAAAGTGGGCGGTGTGCGCCGCGCCGTCTGGTAACTTGAACTGTACGCGCGCACGTCCTGAAGTGTCACCTACACCTGAGAACAACACATTTCACTAGCTTTTTCCCGCTATTTTGCATGCAACATTGATGGTTTACTAATGTTTCACAATAAATGTTTAACAAATGATCATTTCACAAAAAACGTTTTAAAAACTATTCAGGGGGTCTACTCTCTTTCTCTCAAACGAAACTTCGCAAACAAACGTAATTAGTCGGTTATTAGACCCACACAAAATCGTTCAATCCAATCGGTCACGAAAATTTTCTATGGATCCGTACTTCGTTTGCGTGTACGAAAACGAAATAGAGAGGAGCATAGAGATAATATTATGTAGGAGAGGAGTTAACGAAATTTCGTTCGTTTGTTTGCGAAGTTTCGTTTTAGAGAAAGAGAGTAGACCCCCAGGTGACAAACAACGTATTCCGCAAAAATATCATTTTATAAAATGATATTTTCAATTCGCAAATGTTTTTTTATTTTAACTTATTTGTGGAATTCGCGATTTTATAAAATATGTCGGTACATTTTACAAACTTAAGTGCTTCTGAAAATACAATTTTTTTAACTTATGTTAGGTATATTAACCCGATATAAGGCCGGGCACTTCCTGAATATTTATGTCTAACCCTAACCTACCCTAACATTTTGACAGATATAGTACTTATCAAACGTTTTATGATATGCGTTTTTTTAATAATTAATGTGAATAATAAATGATTTGTTTGACAAACAATGTTTTGTGAAATTAAAATTTGTAAGGAAAAAAATTTGTCAACAAAATCATATTTTTATAGAACCAGTTGTTTGTATAAAGATGAATTTTTGATTCATAATTTTGCCAAACATTGGTTGTGAAATGAAAATTTGTCATTTGTTTTTTATGAAATGATAGGTCACCAACATGGATATACACCACCATTTTATAATAGGTATGATGACAACTCAATAAATAAATTAATCGTTTATTTGCAATCATTCAAGTTAACATGGTAATTGATCTTGAATCAGTTAGAAGCTGACAATTATTTTTCTTAAGGCTCATTTTCATCAGAGTTGGAAGTTGGTGATGTTTCACCCCCGTGCCTCGGAGAGCACGTTAAGCCGTCGGTCCCGGTTCGGTTATTATCACTAACATGATAATAGTCGTCAAAGCCCGCCAACCCGCATTGGAGCAGCGTGGTGGGAGTAAGCTCTAATTCCCTCTCTCCTATGAGAGTGGAGGCCTGTGCCCAGCAGTGGGACGTTAATAACTTACTAGCGGGCGGAGTGACTTGCGTGGGCGCGGAGGCGGGCGGCGAGGGTTGCTCTCTTGCCTTCCTTTCTGCCCTGTCTTGAGCGATCTGCTCCAGAATGCGTTGTCTTGTCAGATTGTCCTCCATTTTCTGGCGTTTTCTTTCTTCCTGAAAAAAAATTAACGTTTTTATAATAATAACTAGCTCATGCCCGCGACTTTGTCCGCGTGGATTGAGGTTTTTTGGTTCCCGCGGGACAAAAAGTAGCTCTTTCATTTTCCGGGTCAAAAAGTAGCCTATTCTAGACTATAATCTATCTCTGTGCCCAATTTTATCCCGATCCGATCATCAGTTTGAGTACAAACATTTATCTAATAATATACTAGCTGATGCCCGCGACTCCGTCCGCGTGGTTAAAGTTTTTCGATTCCTGCGGGAACTCCTTAATTTTTCGGGATAATAAGTAAGCCTATGTCACTCTCCAGGTCCTCAACTATACCCATGCCAAAAATCACGTTGATCCGTTGCTCCGTTGCGGCGTGATTGAAGGACAAACCAACAAACAAACACACTTTCGCATTTATAATATTAGTATAAATAAATGTGATTTTTATTAACTGCAATAAAAGGGAGCATTCATTCATACCTAACTATAGTTTCTGTCAAAATGTACTTACCTACACTTAAATTAATATTTCATACCTAAATCACAGTTTTCATACCTGTATTTGCTTCATCTCCTGGTCGGCCTGCCATCTCTTCAGCTCAGCCACGCCCTGACCGACCGCGCGCCTTTCCATCTCTTTTTGTTTTTCCAACTACGAAGAAAAAGTCACAAGTTCATATCCACCACCACTACAGCCCCTTAGACTTTTTGACGACCTCCGCGGCGCAGTGTGTGCGCTGTTGCCTTAACGTGCGGAGGTCCCGGGTTCGATCCCCGGTAGGGTAAGTTTGGGAATTTATAATTTCTGAATTTTCCCTGGTCTGGCCTGGTGGGAGGCTTCGGCCGTGGCTAGTTACCACCCTACCGGCAAAGACGTGCCGCCAAGCGATTTAGCGTTCCGGTACGATGCCGTGTAGAAACCGAATAGGGGTATGGGTTTTCATATAACTGCCTTGCCCCTAACAGGTTAGCCCGCTACCATCTTAGACTGCATCATCACTTACCATCAGGTCTGATCGCAGTCAAGGGCTAACTTGTAGAGGATTAAAAAAAAAAAAAAAAAAAAAAAGACTCCCACTACTGGGCACAGGCCTCCACTTTCATAGGAGAGAGGGAATTAGAGCTTAGACCCACCACGCTGCTCCAATTGGCGGGCTTTAACAACTATTATCATGTTAGTGATAATAACCGGGACCGACGGCTTGACGTGCTCTGCGAGGCACGGGGGTGAAACTCCGCCAACTTCCTAACTCCGGGCTAATACCTACTGAGAATTTCTTAACTGAAAAACCCAATACCTATCAATTTTTATGCCCGACCGGGAATCGAACCCAGGACCTCGTGAATGTAGTGATCCGCAGTCGACCATGCTAACCGCTAGACCAACGAGACAGTCAAAGTAACTTCATATATTTCTTGCCATTTATCTCGCTGTTATAGATGTCAGACCGACCGCGTGGATTTTTTCCCGGTTTTTAAAATTCAAAAATTCAAAATTTTAATGTTTTTTATTCAAATAAACTTTTACAAGTATGTACTTTTGAATCGTCAAGTGAATCTACCACTGGTTCGGAATGCCGCTCCTACCGAGAAGAACCAGCAAGAAACTCGGTGGTTGCTCTTTTTAATAAGATATAATTAATTTACAATTTATCATTATTATCTACATAAACAATGTGCTCCTCTATCATTTACATAATCTTCAATAGTATAAGCTTTTTTCAGGAGCATACTTTTAATGGATTTCTTAAACTTGTGTATAGGCAAGTTTAAAATAGGTTGTGGTATTTTGTTATAGAAAAGAATGCTCATTCCTACGAATGACTTTCTGACTTTTTTGAGGCGGAGCGATGGAGTCACGAGCCTATTACGGCCTCTAGTTTGCCTATCGTGCAGATCGCATATTTTTTGTAATTATGGATGTGTTGTTTTACAAAAATTATATTACTGTAAATATATTGCGAGGCTACTGTTAGAATACCAATTTCTTTAAATTTCACTCTAAGGGAATCACGCGGTTTTAAATTATAAATTGCACAATTCACGCGGGAACTCCTACATTTTCCGGGATAAAAAGTAGCCTCTGTTCTTCCCCGGTATACATCGAAATCGGTTTCAAATAAATCAAAGATATTTTTCAAATAAACCAGTACTATCTTCAAAAGTAAGAAACAGACTGATCTCACCGCTTTCTCCTTTTCTTCCTTCTCTCTCCTTCTGGCGTTGAGGAGTTCTTTAGCTCTTTCCACCTTGTCGTCAACCAGAGGCTCACTTTCACTCTCTGTCACCGGCGTCTGTATATTGAATTGAACATTTTTACTTTACTATTTTTAGTAGTTAGTAGAAATCATAAATACATCTTGAGTTTATTTGTTTTTTATTTTTATTTCATTCAATGTATTATCAATTTAATTTTAAAGCATTCCATGTTTTGATTTGATTGGTTATACGGATAGTAGTAGTGAAGGTTTAGTATGATAAGCACTAATTAAGTTGTTTTTTTAAGCAAATCTATTTATTAAGATAATTTTTTTATATTTCTTTTTGATTTTAAATATTTTATTTGTTTACATTTACTAGCTTGTAATATACAGCGATGGTCCGTGACGTCTCGGCCCTTGGGCCCCTCCTGAAAATCAGCGTTACGGTATGTCAGGTGGGTACATACCTACCTTTCGTGCTGTGGCACAGGCTGAGGAGGTGGCCCATTGACCACATTTACTTTTTAAGTATCACAGTACATATGTACTGCATTTAATTAATTTGTTGTACTACTGATTAATTTGTAAACTGTTGGTCAATAAAAATTTATTTATTTATTTATTTTATTTTTAGTTTGTAACTTATACTCAATTCAATTCAATTTTTTCAATTCAATATATTTATTTCAGATAACAAAACAAACATGATTGATTTGAGTAACAAACATGATAACATCCATCCATCCATCTATCCATCCAAACTTTCGCATTTATAATCAAATATAAATATTATAAATGCGAAAGTTTGGATGGATGGATGTATGGATGTATGTTTGTTACTCAATCACGCTCCAACGGATGAACGGATCTGGATGAAATTTGGCACAGAGATAGATTATAGTCTGGAATAACACATGGGATACTTTTTACGCGGAAAATTAAATGGATTCCGCGTGAACCAAAAATCCTCAATCCACGCGGACAAAGTCGCGGGCATCAGCTAGTAGTCAATAGTTTTTCATCTAAAATGGTTATTTAACATAAAACTAACAGGGGTCGTGGATATTACGACATTTGGGAGATCCTCTGTTTAATTATCACTAAAAAATAATTTATTTGAATAGATGTCAAATACCCAATTGAAGCGGTGATAGCCTAGCCTAGTGGACCAATGAAACCACTACAGCCCATTAACGTCCCACTGCTGGGCACGAGCCTCCACACTAATAGGAGAGAGGCAATTAGAGCTTAGACCCACCACACTGCTCCAATGCGGGTTGGCGGGGCTTTGACGACTCCCAACTAACAAAATTTGGTCGTATAGTTTTCGAGACAACGTTTTGGCTATAACTTGAGGTCGGACCGTTTTGGTTATGTAGCTGTCGTATTAACGTATATATGACGCGAAATAGGCGCAAATTATAAAACTTTTATTCGTATAGCGATCGTGTCATGGTCGTTTTAGTGGCTACTTGGTAAGAAATAGTCATATTAATATGCGATATACGACTAATATTCGTATAGCAGTCGTAAAAGTGATTTATTTTATAACCGTTTTGTCGTGTTGTGATCCAGTAGACGTTGTATAAACATTGGGAAGTAGTCATCAGCATTATCTTTTTGCGGATACTAGTTATTTACAGTGCGCAAGTGAGATCAAACAAAAAAAAACAAAATAACTGTTTACAAATTGCAACCATCAGGTAAAAGTTTGTCTGCCATATTTATTATTGAATATTCACTATTATGTATTTGGTGTTAGTAGGTAACAGTATATACTTTTCTAAGGGAAATTAAATTTCTCGACGATTGTATGTACGTTTTTTTACAAATATTTAATGCCCCCTTCGAATAATTGCAAAATGATATTAATTAATTTAATTTAATTTAAGATTTCTAGTACTTTTACATTTATACGATTTTAGGTAATGATGATGACTATTATATGATGTCATTATGACTTTAAGTCGCATATCTTACCATTTTATTTATTTTATCATCCATTTTCAGGGTACCGTAAAAAAGTGAAAACCCGTGAGGTAATATTTTATTGAATTCTCATTATGGTGATAATTGCTGATGTCGACAAATTTTTAACTAAAAACGATTTGAAGTTATTGAAAAGTTCTATATGGCCATGGATAACAACTCAATGAATGAACCAGAAGCTTAATTCGCTATAATCCGCTACAGTAGACAAATCTATGTGGTGCAGTGCGTGTCTTCCACGGTTCCACCAACAGCATGCGAACACCCACCACCCAGCAATTCGCACCGGCACAGCACCACACCACACAAATCCTCCAAATCACTCTCTACGTACGTTTCACTCCGAAACCGGAGCATCTATCATATATATATGTGGCGGTTGCTTCGCAATAGTGCATTGTCGAGTCAACATCTCCTGAGGTTTAAGTTATGTTCCTTTTTATAGAAGTCTGAATAGTTACTGTATCAAAGATATAAATATACCTATATGATAGATAATTTATAATTCCAAATTCATGAATGATCATTTATAATAATAATAATAAAGCCTTTATTCCATTTTAGAACATGATTACATTTTTGTTATAAAATGTCCCTTAAAACGGAGTGCCTGTTGGCATAGGCCTCCTCCAACTCTCTCCACTGGTGCCTGTCTAGCGCCACTCTGGTCCAGTGTGGCCCCAGAGTTAGTCGGAGGTCGTCCTCCCAGCGTCTAGCTTGGCGACCTTTTTTCCTTTTGCTATCTCTGGGGTACCAGTGTGTCACTAGCTTGCTCCACTTCTCTTCTTTCCCTCTCAGCATGTGGCCAGTCCATCTCCATTTCTGCTGGTCGATACGTTTCAATATGTCTGTGACCCTGGTTCTTGATCTTATATCACAGTTCAGAACTTTGTCCTTTAACCTCACACCCAGCATACTTCTCTCCATTGCACGTTGGCATTTCGCTAGCTTATCTCTGTGATGTGAGGTTAGTGACCAGGTTTCACATCCATATGTTATGCATGGGAGAATGCAAGTGTCAAAAGTCTTTTTCTTTATTTGTATGCTCAACTCTTTACTTTTCATTATTTCTCTCAGAGACCAATATTTACCCCATCCATATGCTATTCTTTTGTCAATTTCTTTGGCCATTTGGTCTCTGGGAGATATAATCTGGCCCAAGTACACATACTCGTCAACAAATTCAAAATTGATGCTATCTATTATTATGTCCACCTTTACTGAGTTGGTCATCATTTTTGTTTTGTTGGCATTCATCTCCAGTCCCACAAGTCTACTCTCTTCCCTTAAATTTTGGACCATAATTTCTAGTTTTTTGGGGTCTTCTTCTAACAAAACTAAATCATCTGCAAACCTAAGGTTGTTGAGACGTCTGCCGTTTATATTAAGACCATACTCTTCCCAATCCATTTTTCTGAAGACTGTCTCTAGTACAGCTGCAAAAAGTTTAGGCGATAAGGGGTCCCCCTGTCTTACTCCTCTCTCTATGGGGAATGATTTACCCGTAGATTCCAACTTTTTGCTTGCCTTACTTTTTTGGTAGATACTTCGGATGATGTTGATGTAGACCTCGTTGATTCCTTGTTCCTTTAAGCTCCACCATATGTGTTTGTGATATAAACTGTCAAATGCCTTAGAATAATCGATGAACGCCATGTATAATGGTTTTTGGAATTCGTTGTACAACGAATGATCATTTAGATATATAATAATTTGTTTCGTATCCTAGTTTAAGAATTATCGACAATCTCAACAAAATCTAAGATGAATAAGTATAATAAGAATTTCAAGACATTTGATTGATATTTCATTAAAAATATTTTTATGTGATTATTTTGAGAATGCTTGTATTGTTTTGGAAATAAACATGTTTCAATAAAACTAGTGATTTAAGGTGCTGTTTTATTTAATACATTACAAGGTATGGAGAAGAGGTACAAAATATGTATATGATTTATAAGTATTAGCCACTAGTTTACATTTAACATCTTTTATGGTGAATAATATTGACTCAGACTTAATTAAATCCATTTCATAGCATTTGTATATATTTAAAAATGTCGATTCAATCGGGATGTCAAAGGCCGCTATTACATTTTGCAAACATTTGCCGACGAGCGTTACCTTGTTATTGGCTTCCATTACTGATTGTATTTCAACAACTTGGTCTCTAGTACTCAAACACCATTTGTTTCTTTCTTGCTTTGACAGAACGCATGTTTCAAGATGTAAGATCAAGATACGCTCATTGTTAGCAGTCTGTTGTTTAACATATACACTCTTAGTATTACTGTCGTTAAAGGATTGTGCGTCAATATCAGTTATTTCAGATAACCTTCTGGCAATTTGTGCAAGTGGGTTATTTCCTTGTCTAAGTAATTTCTTAATTGAATATAATTTATTTTCAAAAGGGTATGCGTTAAAGTTTTGTAGTTTGCCGAACCTTTTGACCTCATCAATTACGTGTATAAGATTATGAACGTTGCTTGTAATATAATCCTTGCCATAAAATTGAGCATAATTTTGGACAAATATTTTCATCAACTCTTCAGCAACTCGGAGAAGAGTAAAATGTTTCTCATTGGACATTATTGTCACTGCGCAAAAGAAACACATAAAATGCTCGTAGGCTTCGTGCGGTAGGACATCTTCTATACTTATAATAAAACAGTAACATGTCCAATTCTGTACATTGAAGTTATTTTGAAAATTTTTTTTGAAGGGCACTCATTATTCGATACTGAAGCCAAATCTGTAATTTTTTTCATTTTTGTCTGTCTGTCTGTCTGTCTGTCTGTATCTTGGCCGCGCATCACGCCGAAACTACTGATTGAATTTAAACGAAACTTGGCATTTTGAGCCCATACTACGAGGTAGGACATAGGATACTTTTTATCCCGAAATTCTACCCCCGAAGGGGTGAAATAGGGGTCTACGGAACCATCTTCCGATTCTTTGACACTGCCTTGTCTAAAACTTTTGTTGAGCTCTAAGTATGTTTTTCTTACTTTGCGCCTAAAATTACCGCTGGATTTACATTTCTTCTACTGTTTTAAATCCATTATTTCAACTGTTTTGATAATAAAAGCAGAGTTTAACAAAATCCGAGAATCGAACTATTAAACAAAAAACTTGTTGAGTATAAGTCACCAACAAGATAAAATATACAAGTTCAGTTCGTAAAAGAGTACCACGTGAAATCATTAAATAACTAAAATGTTTATAACTATAACTTTTAAAAGCAGTTCAAACTCATAACTTAAGTTAGTTATTTAGGGCATATAAATATGAATATTGGGCTTATAAACATTATATAATAGTCGTGTAAAGATAGTCAAAAATCATATAAGAAACGTTTATACAGATGTACGTTTAATAAGAGTTAAATATATGGACTTTACATGATTGTCATGTAGAAATCTTATTACTGTTAAAAAGTAGTGTTATGGTCGGCATTATAACCAGATTATTATTGTTATATAAATTAATGTTATACAACATCAAGTATGTATTTTAAAGGTCACAGCTGCGATATTTATAAGATGATCATATAATTTGGTCGTGTAAACGATTACAGGACTAAATTAAATGACTAAAATCTTATACGACTTATTGTTCGTTTAATATATTGTTACACGATTAATGGAAGTTTGAGTTACATCTATATGACTTCTATACGACCAAATGTCATTTAGGCTTTATTTTATAGGACAACTTTGCTAGTTGGGCTATTATCATGTTAAATAATAACCGGGACCGACGGCTTAACGTGCTCTCCGAGGCACGGGGGTAAAACACCACCAACTTCCAACTCTGATGAATTTGAGCCTTAAATCACTCACAGTTTCCGGGGTAGGGGGTTCGCTTCTCTGGCTGGGCCCAGCCTGGTCCACGCGTGGTCTGCGGGCGCAAACGTCGCCGTCACATATGACGTCATACTCTTGTCCCGACCGCGTCACCTCATGATGCTCCGTCTTTTGGATCTTCGCAGCAGGGCCTGATGAGGTTTCTGCAGTTTTATCAAAATCAGCTCAGATTATTTCAGAATATTTCAATTCAATTCATTTATTTATTTGTGAGTACAGTAGGTACAAAATGGTGTTACAATTATAAAAGTTTATTGTATCCTACCACTGTGTGGCGTTCATAATATAATATGCGTAACATGCTTTAACATTCCAAAAAATTATAATGATAATGATAAAATGGAGTATATGGATACTCCATTTTTCTCAATATTAGTATGGACTAATATTATAAATGCGAAAGTGTGTCTGTCTGTCTGTCTGTCTGTCTGTCTGTCTGTCTGTCTGTCTGTCTGCTACGCTTTCCCGGCCCATCTTTTCAACCGATTTTGCTGAAATTTGGTATAAAAGTAGGTTATATCCTAAGGAAGGACATAGGCTACTTTTTATCCCGAAAAATTAAGGAGTTCCCGCGGGAATCAAAAAACCTTTATCCACGCGGACGAAGTCGCGGCCATCATCTAGTTTATAATAAAATAACTTTCAACAGCCAGACTTACAGCATAGAAATCATATACATGAATTATTATATATTATATTCAGCACTTTTCTTGTTATTGTATCAGATGTATTTACCTGGTTCTCCATCCTTTGCTGCTGAAGTCTTCTGTGCAGTCTGTTGTCCACTAGGGGCAGTCTGTGGTAAAGTTGGGGCACTCTGTGGTACGGTTGGGGCACTCTGTGGTACGGTTGGGGCACTCTGTGATACGGTTGGCGCACTCAGTGGTTCAGTTGGGACAACTTCTGGGGCCTTTTCAACCGGTTTAGGTTGAGACTGTGCCGTCAAGGCCGATGCTTCGGTTTCCATGAAATTAAGAGTTTCGTCTTTTATGTTACGTGATGATGTTGATGGTTGTACTGAACCGGGTTTTTGGTCTTTGCCTACAAAAAAAAGAAAGATAATTATCTTAAGAATACTTGTAGTTAAATATAAGGTCTTTTAATTACCATTCTAGTTTTTGTACACACATTTTGAAATTTATGATTTACTACCACAGACCACTACAGCCCTTTAACGTCCCACGGAGAGAGGGAATTAGAGCTTAGACCCACCACGCTGCTCCAATGCGGGTTGGCGAGCTTTAACGACTATTATCATGTAAGTGATAATAACCGGGACCGACGGCTTAACGTGCTCTCCGAGGCACGGGGGTGGAACACCGCCAACTTCCTAACTCCGGCCTAGTACTGAGAATTTCTAGTCAGAAAAACCCATTAGTAGTTATGGCCCGACCCGGGACTCGAACCCGGGACCTCGTCGGCCGCAGTCGAACATGCCAACCACTAGACCAACGAGGCAGTCGATGATTTACTAGTTGTGAATTTATTATTTCAGAGCTTGATAAAAAGCTTATTCAAACAATCTCTCGATTCCCTAACGGAACGAAGAGAACCATCCGACCTAGGGAAAGTTTATGGCATACTTGGGGTAAAATGTGGTCCATCTTGGAACAAAGTGTGATAACTTGCTTTCTACCTAAACTTACCACTACTTACTACCTAAAAAATTATATAGAACATATTCTATATAATTTTTGCACAATAGATTGTATACCTAACAGTTTCTACTTAATCAACTGTTGTTATGACCCACAATTTTGCAAAATAAATTATTTATGGTATGGTATGTCATTATGATGGCAGCCCGTGCCAGCTCCAACTAAATTGATTGGCACTGAGAATTTTCTTCTTCTTAAGCTTTCTGCAAAAGCTTCTTTACTTAGTAAATTGCTTAGTCTTCAGTGCTTTGGGCACACTGTAAAGTTGGGGCAAATAGTGAAAGGGGTTGTTTCAAATTTATATGGAGCCTGGGCCAGGTATTTGTACGGTATTTCAAAATGTTCGGGTCATAAAATAGTAACATTTTTTTCTTTGTTTCTTACTAAAAAGTTCAATTTACGAGGTACAATGCGAAATTATTTTGCAAAATAAAAGCGCAACAACATGCGTCCATTTTGACATTGACGTATATTACACGTGTCATGATGACATTTGACATAAAATTACCTGGGAAATGTGAATTAACCATAAAATATCCAACAGCAGTCAGATTGATGGATGGATGCGCTGCGAGAGTTGCTATTCTACAAATGTACCTAATTAAACATTTTATTTTTGTACCTCTTATTCACTGTAAAACTGCCAAAAAGCATATTTTATTTTGTTTTCTATGATTTTATACTATTTTTTGGAATACTGTACAAGTACCTGGCCCAAGATGAAACAACCCCTTTAACTTACGATGCTCCTCCAGTATGCGATCAATCCTCGTCGCTAACTGTTCAGGCTGTACCCCAGCGCACACCACTTCGAGAGGTGTACCATTGCGTCCAATGAAGAAAAGAGACGGTACCGGTACAAACTGGTCTGATACTGTGTTAAGGATATCTATTGTCTTTTCTAGTACAACCTTTTAAATTTTAATTGCAGAACTTTTAGAATAAAAAACTTATTGTTTGTTAATGTTGACTATTTGATTTAAAACAAATTATTAATTTATGACAAATAAATTATTCATACTAAAATGATAAATACGATAGTGTGTGTCAGTCTGAGATTTTACTGATATGATATAGAATGATATTTTCATCATACCTATTCGAAAAACGCATATTGGCTTCAGAGGATAGCGGGAGCAAAGTGTAACTTGTAGGCCCATAGGACTTTTCATTTCTCTCTTCTGATTGGTCCGAAGTCACGTCATCAATTTGTTGATCGAATATACGCCTTTGCATTTCTCTGTTCTGATTGGTCCGAAGTCACGTGATCAATTTGTTGATCGGATTACATTTTATTTAAACTTTAAATATACGTCTAAATAATGTCTATACAATTACATAGAAGCTTGATAGGAGTATCTTCTGATTGGTGCTTAAACGTATAGGTAATGTCCATACATAGTAGGTTGATACTCCTAGCTTTTTCTCATACGTAATGATGAAAAATAGCGTGTGTCACTCGGGGCCAAATTTTTTGTTCTCGGGCGGCGTATATTGAATTCCTCGCTACGCTCAAGATTCTACTTTAGAATCCTTCACTTCGCTCTGAATTCAAAATAGCGCCCTCGGGGAACAAAAATTTTCTTTGGCCCCATGTAACACAAATAACTATTCTATGTTCCCTGGTTTTTGTTATGAGTTTCTTCTAAAAAGATTATTCATTAAGTCCTTTATTAAGGTTTTCCTATAAAATCAACCCTAATGTCAATACAAAAGGATACAAATCTGCGCAAAGAAGGTGTAGTTCTCGGAGCCACTCTTGAGCTTGACTGCAAGGAAGTTGTTGTGATCTGACAGACGTTTCAACACGGCACCATCCTCTAACGTCTCTGCTAACTCCTTGGAGAGCTGATTTTCATCTGATGATAAATGATGATTTATTTTTTTCACATAGGTCATAGGACAACTTATGATACTGTCACTTATGATAACTCAAGACTCTACTACCGGTTCAGAAAGCTGATTCTGTTGAGAAGAGCCAGCAAGAAATTCAGCAGTTGCTCTTTTTATAAAAAGAAAAATGTTACAATATGTAAACAATACACACACATACAAGTATTACATTGACTTGTGGGCTGCTGGATGCAAAGCCAGTTGCTTCCATTTAAAAGTGATCCCCGAGATTGCCCTTCTTGTATGATGAAAAGGATGTAAACAAGCATAGTGTGTTAAAAAAAATGCTCCAAATTAAGACTTCCTTTTTGGAAGTCAGTTTTGAATAGAATAAATAAATGAATTATTATTATCACGAAAAAGACAGACTTTCCCGCTATATTGTGATGTCTTAGCTGGAAATATATTTTGTTACAATATATTTTAAGCTTATTTACATTAAATTTTGTAGTACTACTTAAGAGTAAGTTAAATAATGCAGACAAAACAGTTTTATCTGAGTAAGTACTAAGTATTTATCTGGAGATCCGTAGGCGAACCAGAGTAACCAACAGAGCTCGAAGAGTCGCCAAGCTCAAGTGGCAATGGGCGGGGCACATAGTTCGTAGAACCCATAGGCGTTGGGGTCCCAAAGTGCTCGAATGGCGGCCTCACACCAGGAAGCGCAGCGTTGGACGACCCCCGCATGCAGCTGGGAGCCGCTGGAAGCAAGCGGCACAAGACCGTGCTCTGTGGCGATCCATGCAGGAGACCTTCGTCCAGCACTGGACGTAGGTAGAGACAACGACGACGACGAAGTATTCATCTAAGTTATAAAGTATATGTAACAGCTTTGTGTGTTATAACTCTATAACACACAAAGTCAAATAAGCACATAAGTTGTGAATTATCACACTTCAATTGCAGGTGATTGCCTGAATTTACAGTATTCTTGCTGATTAACTATATCAGCATCATTTCAATCTATGATAATGTGAAGACATTAAGTATAAGAGAGGAAATATAAAGTTTTTAGGGTAATAATTTATTTATAACTAGTGGGCCCGGCAGACGTTGTAATGCCTTGAAGCTAGAACCCGATTGCAGCGCCCCCTATCGGGTCCAATTGTGAATATAAACCATCCGAGACCCACACAAACACACTCAAAAAATTCCATCTAAATCGGCCCAGCCGTTCTCGAGTTTTAGCGAGACAAACGAACAGCAATTGATTTTTAGGGTTCCGTACCCAAAGGGTAAAAACGGGACCCTATTACTAAGACTCCGCTGTCTGTCTGTCTGTCTGTCTGTCTGTCTGTCTGTCTGTCTGTCTGTCTGTCTGTCTTGTCTGTCTGTCTGTCTGTCTGTCTGTCTGTCTGTCTCCAGGCTGTATCTCATAAACCGTGATAGCTAGAAAGCTGAAATTTTCACAAATGATGTATTTCCGTTGCCGCTATAACAACAAATACTAAAAATTAAAAAAATATATATATTAAGGGGGGTCCCCATACAATAAACGTGTTTTTTTTTGATTTTTTTGCTCAATATTAAAAACGGTAACAGGTAGACGGTTCAAATTTTCACAGAATATTAACTTGTATATTACCTTTCAAAATAAATAATTAAATATCAATAAAGTAAATATTAAAGGGGGGCTCCCATACAACAAACGTAATTTTTATTTTTAATACGTCATAAATCGTAAAACTTACTACAGGTTTACACGGAACCCTCGGTGCGCGAGTCCGACTCGCACTTGGTCGGTTTTTTTATATATTATTTATAATTATAATTTATAATAATCGACTCCAGGTCATTGAAAACAAGGTAAGCAAAGAGGCAATGTAAGAAAAGTTGTAAATCCCCTGTTAGGCGGCTATGAAGTTAGTTCTAGACCTTCATGGAAGGGGATTGTTTATGCAACATGAAGACAAGGCGAAAAATTACACATTTAGGTAAACAAGAACCGCTTCAAATCAATGACGACATAGTGACGTAATTTTGGAAATTTTGACTTTATTATACATTTTAACGATACATCTCTGCGACATTATGAAAAAGAGCGGCTAGAAGTTTAATTTCATATGATAATATAGGCCTTAAAGGGCTTACCTTCAACGAAAACAACGAAAATAGCATTTTTTTGTTTCGATAGTGTTACGGCCTCAGCCATAGTTCCTCCAAACCAGTGCATTGTGAGATGTTTTCAGTCCAGTTTCCCAGTGCAGCTGTAATCTTCTCGTTACAATTTTGCTATTTTTTTTCACACTTTTAAGTTTTATTTCACGATTATTCACCGAATACAAAAATATTACGATGACATGACACCATGGATTTTGACAGCTCTGACGTGTGTTTATTTTGGTGCTTGACATTTCGTAGATGTGTGTGTTCCGTTATAAGCAATTTTCGAGAAAAGATAAAAAGCTAAACAAAAAAATAATACAATAGTTGGATTTTATAAATAGTTTATTTTATTAATAATAATAATATTTATATTATTGATAAATAATAAATCAATGAGATTTAATAAAACTAATAACAATACAAAATTGTCTATGGTTTTTCCATGTGACCTTGTTACTTGCTACTCGATAATAGATGGCGCTGTATTTTTATCAATAATTTAAGATTTTATTTTGATTATTTTATAGTGATTTTATAAAATCAAGCAATTAAATAAATCGTTAATAGTTACTAGGTCAATTAATAACAATCTGAATAACGATACCAAAATACCAGCAACTGTAAGTATTTACCTATAGGAACATTACTATGTAACTTGGTCGGGAGGACGTCATCCTCCCGACCGAGTTTCGGCTACGGCGCGGAGAGATTTTTTTTTTATTTTTTTTATCCACTACAAGTTAGCCCTTGACTGCAATCTCACCTGATTGTAAGTGATGATGCAGTCTAAGATGGTAGCGGGCTAACCTGTTAGGGGCATGGCAGATATATTAAACCCATACCCCTATTCGGTTTCTACACGGCATCGTACCGGAACGCTAAATCGCTTGGCGGCACGTCTTTACCGGTAGGGTGGTAACTAGCCACGGCCGAAGCCTCCCACCAGGCCAGACCAGGGAAAATTCAGAAATAATTATAGCCAACCATTATCAGTGCGAGAGATATGTATTATAGTGCTCAAGTGTGTGCGCAAACGCAGGTGCACTCTCTGTTCCTTTACTCTCATAGCACGATTGAACGAAAAATCCGACACAACTGGAGAGAGATCAGGCGCAGGACCGATTGCTTAACGTGCTCTCCGAGCCACGGGGGTGAAACACCACTAAATTCCCAACTCCGGGCTAGTATCTACTGAGAATTTCTATAAGTTAGAAAAACCCAATTACAGTTAAGGCCCGACCCGGGACTCGAACCCGGGACCTTGTCAACCGCAGTCGAACATATGGTTAGTAGTTAGTACGTAGCAAACAAATAATTCGACCTACAGGTATCATAAAAAGTCGCGCTCATGTCACACTCATTTGCATAAACATCATTCAGCCATATTTAGCCGAGAAGGCGCGAAACCGTCAACGCATTTCGCGCCTCATTTCAAACGACGCCATTATATTCCATTTTCAAAGTGAAACTAAAATGTTGCCCGGCAATAAACCACACCAAGTGGAGCGTGTTGCCAGCCTTTGGTAACAAATTGGTTAATTGCGTTCGGTTATTTATAGAGAGGATATGGGACGTCTTATTAGTGATTTGTTGACGTGTGTTTAAATTCTTTTTTTTTTGGAATTTCGTTTTTTGTCACAGCGTAAATGCATACAGTGAGACAATCCTTTGCCTTGCCTGCCTCGGTAGTCTACTGGTTAGCATAATAAATGACTGCGAATGACGAGGTCCTGGGTTCGATTGCCGGATTGGATCATATTTGGTACATATAGGTATTATCCTAATGAGGTTTTTCTGCTAAGGAATTCTCAGTACCTACAGAATATCCTCGCACAGAATGTTTATAATAGTAAGCTTCATGTACCTATTAAGTATTCTGGTATTAGCCCAGATTTTGGAAGTAGGCAGTGTTTCACCCCTGTCGATAAAATTTTTCGAAAGGGGATAGAGCCGATCTGGCATAGCGACCCGCCGCCATTTTGATTTTTTTTCGAAATCGCGGCGCACGATAGAAGTGGTATGTATGGATAGAGGACACATAGACGAACAAATAATGTCAAGTAACATAGTACCCCAAAGTGTCACGTTACCGAGATATTTGGAGGTAAAGATAGGCATATGAGGACAACGACAATCATTAAAAATAGACTTAATTATTACGTGTCTACAGGCGTCAGATTGTATCCAAATAATCGTTTCTAGGTTGATTATTATTATTACTATTTATTAGAAGAAAGTAGGTAGGTACATTACATACTACTAGGAGCACGAGAAAACTACTACATACTATTATTAATTATTTATCTACTAAAACGCATCGCAATGAAACGCAGTTGACATGTCGCGTTGGTCGCATGTCTCTTAGCTTAAAAACATTTTTTTAAGTAGGTAAGTATTGCAGCTAGTTAGATATGTTGACAAGCCAACACGCGCGCGCGAGATACTTTGACATAATATAGCGTTTCATTGCGATGCGATGCGATTTAGTAGGCAAATAATTAATTATTATACCTAGTAGTCGTTTTCTCGTGCTCCGAGTAGTATGTAATGTACCTACTCTCTCCTAATAAACAGTAATAATAATAATCAACCTGAAAACGATTATTTGGATACAATCTGACGCCTGTAGACACGTAATAAGTCTATTTTTAATGATTGTCGTTGTCCTCATATGCCTATCTTTACCTCCAAATATCTCGGTAACGTGACACTTTGGGGTACTATGTTAATTGACATTATTTGTTCGTCTATGTGTCCTCTATCCATACATACCACTTCCATCGTGCGCCGCGATTTCGAAAAAAAATCAAAATGGCGGCGGGTCGCTAGGCCAGCTTCCATACAAAAAGGTTCGAACCCCTTTGGTCTTGATAGGTCCTATAGTTTGCATCCCGAGGACGAGTTATGAAATGAAAAGAAATGAAATGATTTATGAAATGAAACTTTTCACATAGGGCAACTAATTGTGTCACTTATGACCGGTCCAGAAAGATGATTCTACTGAGAAGAGCCGGCAAGAAACTCAGTAGTTGCTCTTTTCTTAAAAAAGAAAAAGGTTACATTAAGTAGACAATAGGTACCTACACCACGCTAAATCATTATATCCAAAAAAAAACAAAAAATTCACAGGGTTGTTCCAAAAATCAGAATAATTCGAATCCTTGAATCTTGAAATTACTTGGAATTACCACCCGTGCGAAGTCTCGTCAAGTCAGTTAGTAAGTATAATAAATTGGGGGGTAGTCTATAACTCACAAGTCAGTATCAATAGCGACCCCATGCATCATGTTTCAATAGCCAGCTAATGCGTTGGTGAAGAGACGCCATTTCCGGACGTCATAATGTTTTGATGCTGGCATTTTCCTGCGGAAAATAATGGCTTTAGTTAAGAAAACGCGCATTTATAGATAACTAGATGATGACCGCGACTTCGTCCGCGTGGATTGAGGTTTTTTGATTCCCGCGGGAACTCCTTAATTTTCCGGGATAAAAAGTAGCTTATGTCTTTCCCCGGGATATAACCTACCCCTTTACCAAATATGTTGAAATTTTGCATTTAAAAATTTTAATAATACTTCGTATTTATTTTGAAGGTATTACCTAGGTAGAATACGATTTTTAACCGACTTCCAAAAAAAGGAGGAGGTAATCAATTCGGCGCGTATTTTTTTCTTTATGTATGTCGGTGCATATCTCCGTGGTTTCTAAATTCTAACCCGATTTGAAATATTTTTTATTTCCATTTACAATCAAAACATTTATTGCATAGGTAGGTAGGTACTAAAATTCTACATCAATGATTGCACCCATTAGCCATTTGAAAGATGCGCTCGAAAAATTTTCCAAAAATAAAACGCATCGTACGCGTGAACGCGGTCCCGCGCAAAAAGACGTCAAAAAGCCCGCCCATTTCAATCTGTCAAGCTGACAGCTCGACTCATCGTTACAAACATGTTACAAAACGTCCAGAAACGCCTCAAATTACTTTTTACTGGACGATAAAGTGACTTTAAAGATACGATATTGTGCCGTAAATCGTAGTCGTAAGCTTATTTATTGTAAAAAAAAGTCCACAAAAAGTTAAAAACCAAAGAAAAAATCCTATTCAGTGAGGGAAGTCCATTGTGGACGCTGAATTTATATAAAATTCGATTAGGTTAAACTTTTTTATAGTCCTTAAAATATAACTTGTTTTGTGCTAAGTACTTAGTTTGACGGCTATCCTCCTTGCGTCGTATTCCCCATTACTGAGGGTCGTGACCTCTTCCACCAATGATTCTTCTGTGGACGATGTCGCGCCATGTTGCTCTGTTTTTTGCAACATGCAAGGCTTCGTGGACCTTGCTATCGAGAGCGGTGCGGACTTGATCTGACCAACGCATCGGGCTACTCGTACCTACGTCCCCGAGGTCTCTTGCCGTCCACTTTGCCAGTAATGACAATATTTTCAAGATTATGACGGCTATAGGTA
The DNA here is from genome assembly GCA_917051295.2 of Erebia ligea. Classification (NCBI taxonomy): domain Eukaryota; kingdom Metazoa; phylum Arthropoda; class Insecta; order Lepidoptera; family Nymphalidae; genus Erebia; species Erebia ligea. The sequence goes on from OU785246.1 coordinate 1,679,336, forward strand.
GATATCATTCTTTAAGTAGGTAATCAAGTTTTAATGAAAGTGCATTAGATATACTGATACACCGCTTTTTAAAAATATCTAGTACTAGCTGATGCCCACAACTTCGTCCGCATGGTTTTAGTTTTTTTTGATTCCCGCGGGAACTCCCTAATTTTCCGGGATAAAAGTAGCCAATGTCACTCTCCAGGTCCTCAACTACATATCTACATGCCAAAAATCACGTCGATCCGTTCCTCCGTTGCGGCGTGATTGAAGGACAAACCAACAAACCAACAAACCAACAAACCAATAAACCAACAAACCTACAAACCAACAAACCAATAAACAAGCACACCTTCGCATTTATAATATTAGTATAATAGAGCAACTCCAAAGCAGTAGGTAGACTATAGTGTGCGGGCACGAAACTAGCGGTAGCGGGGCGACGGCGGCAGCGGGGCGATGGAATCCGAGAGCTGGCGACGAATTTCGGGAAGGTCCTTTAGGCAAGCTGAAATTATGGAAAAATATAATTTCGTTCATTGGCGAATCCAGTTCTGCCAGTCTGGTAGAGCGTTTGCGGTTATTTCGCCATTGCCCAGCATATAACGTTTGCAAAAAAAATCGGAAAAACACTTTTTTGGCAACTTAATTTTATACTTATAAGAATTCGAAAAAATAAATCCCAGACGTTTTTGTCGGTTATAAAGTATTACCAGACCTCTTTCAAATTGTTCCCGAAATTCGTCGCCAGCTCGCCGACTAATCGCATCGCCCCGCTGCCGCCGTCGCCCCGCTACCGCTAGTTTCGTGCCCGCACACTAACTGCGATTTTGCTGTGCCATCTAACCATAGAGGCGCTAATAATCGAGAACTTTTTAAAGTAAGCTTTTAATTTTAATTTTTTGGGCATACTAATGGGACTTTCCATATCGTGACATGTAAAGGCCCTCGTTCAGCATTGATGACTCCGTTAATTGTCATTTGGCTCCAAATTAGATTTAAACCGCCGTCTGAAGTACGCACTCGATTTGTATCTGCGACTGGTGACGGAATGTTAATTTACATTCCTGCGCCAATAGGTAGTTAATACTAACACACTTTGTATTGAGATACTTTTTGTCTCGGTATCTAGGTATTTCTATTCCTTATTGCTATTTTGCTCAGAGGATGGCCACCGAGGGGGTTTTAGTGGGTAAAAACCCCATATCACCCGCACTCGTCCCCAGGAGATCGGGTACCTATCTGACGCAGATTTCCCCATCGAAAAAAAAAAAAAAGTCTTTCTATTCCTTATTGCTTAGGGTCCTGACCCTCTCTTACAATAGTAATGACCACCTCCCTGGCGCAGTGGTTAGCTGTGGTCTTAAAATCGGGAGATCCCGAATTCGATCCCCGGCAGGGTCAGTTTGGGAATTTATAATTTCTGAATTTTCTAGCTGGTCTGGTCTTCGACACTTGTTTGATTTAGCGTTCCGGTACGCTGCCGTGTAGAAACTGATTAGGGGTAGGTATGGGATTAATATATCTGCCTTACCCCTAAAAGGTTAACCCGCTACCACTTTAGACAGTATCATCATTTCCCACCAGGTAAGATAGCAGTTATGGGTTCACTTGTAGCTTGTAGTGGAGAAAAAAAAGTTGAATCAAATAAATATTATAAATGCGAAAGTTTGGATGGATGTATGGATGGATGTTTGTTACTCAATCACGCCCCAACGGCTGAACGGATCTGGATGAAATTTGGCACAGAGATTATAGTCTGGAATAGCACATAGGCTACTTTTTATCCCGGAAAATTAAAGAGTTCCCGCGGGAACCGAAAAACCTCAATCCACGCGGACGAAGTCGCGAGCATCAGCTAGTTAATTATATATTAAAAGACGATCTTTTAATTATAATAGCTTTCTTTCATAAATCGCTGTAAATAATTAGGTAATCTAAGTATATAACATGACATTCCGTCAATCTATTGCAATTTGCACTTGTAGTGTAGCAGTAAGTAAAGTAGTAATAAATCGAACCTAGTGAAGAACAGACGTGTCTCATTTAAACCCAGTACGCCCACCACATGGCGACCCTGCCAGTCGGTGCGCGCGCTTGCACCATGCGCGTGCACCGGCTGGGCACCGAAATGAATTATGAAACGTTCCGCGGTATCGGATGTCGGCCGGCTACATGCGGACGGTGCGAATTCCTGTGTGCCTCGATGCCTCAATTGAAGAAATAAGTTTTAAAAATGATTGAAGCCAGTCCTGAAGTTCTGATAAAAATAGATAATTTTTTTAAAGCCTGGCTGATGGACTTTACCATAATCGGTTCAGCAATTCTTTTTATTATTATTTTGTTGATCTGCTACGGACAGAGGCGATAAATCCGAAATATAAGTGCTGGAAATGGGGAAATCATATTCAATCATACCAGGATGTGACACGAAAAAGAAGAAAAGCCATCTATTGAAAAGCCTAAAAGTCTAAAAGTATCAAGGTTATAAAATAAATACCAAGAAGAAAAATTGAATATTTCACCATGGGAAAACAGTGTTCGCCAAAACAAAGAAGTGGTAATTCAAGACGGCAATAATTCGGAGATAAACATTAACAACGTGCTATTAGCTTCAATTTTGGCGATATGTGGTATTGCGCTAATATATGTGAGCATCACTAAATATAAAAAATGCCACCAAAATTGGGTCTCGGAAGGAGTCCGCGCTGATTTTACGAGAAGGCTGCAGCAACGCTGGTCAGGTCGTGCAGGAGGAGGAGAACACGAACAGGAGAGAGTTTAAGAGTTTGAAGAGAATTCATCCCTGAAGTTAAAGTCAAATTGTGCGGTTTAGTGTTTCGTAAATAAAGTGCGTGCGGTAATAAATGTTAACAAGTGCAAAGTGCCTGCCTAAAGCATGAGTGAATTAAAGAACTTTTAAAGAACTTTTCTTATGAACTGTTAAGTTTTCCTTTTTTTTTATAAATATGTTTAATGGAAATACAATTAAAAAGCTTTTATAATGAATTAGAAGATATAAGGGTAAGTCTTAGAAAATTAGGTCCTAATAGGAGATTAGAAGAAATAGGGAAAAGTAAAATTAAAAAGGGCATAGAAATATATGGAAAATATAAAATATATATTAATACGTTGCATTCTAAAGAATTATCAAGTGATTATTCAGAGTTAATTATAGAAAATTTATGTAAGAATATAGAAAGTAGTTATCGTAAAATATTACTTTATAGTGAGTCTACGGTATCATCAGACAACATGGCAAATTTTGATTTAAAAACTGCTAGTATTTTAATTCCTGTAATGGATGGAAATGAAGTGACGACTGAAAAGATAATACAAGGCATAGAAATGTACGATTCTTGCTTATTAAAAACGGAAGACAAGAAATTGCTGATTTCTTTTGTACTCAAAACTAGATTAACTAAAATAGCTAGATTAAAATTACAACCTGATTACAAGACAGTAAATGATTTGACCTTAGATATCAAAAAGTTTTTACTAACGAAAAAATCAGCAAATTCTTTATTGATTCAATTGAATAAATTATCTCAAAATGAATCAACTATTGGAGATTTTGGTAATAAATTGGAGGAACTTTTTGTTGAGTTGACGATTTCCCAAGCAGATTCCAATGATACAGCGAGTGCGATTTTAAGACCGATTAATGAAAAATTAGCTGTAAAACGGTTTGCAGATGGACTTCGTAACAGAAGGCTAGGTACCATCATTGCAGCTCGAGACTACCAGGAGTTGAAGGACGCGATTCGTGCGGCAGAAGACGAAGAATCGTCTCTACCATCCGGTCAAGTAGTGATGAACATGAGAGGTAAGTCGAGAGGAATAGGAAGATACCAACACTACCCAGTTCGCGGAAGTTCTTCGAACAAAGGTCAGTACTATAATAATACTCGTATTTACCCAGGTACTTCCTACTATAATAATTACCGTGGTAATAATAACTCGAATTACCGTGGAAGGTACAATACTGCTCCAAATCGTTACCGTAACCACTACACCCGTGGCTATTCCCGTAGAATTCGAGGTCAAGGTCGTGGCGTAACGCAACATAAAGCATATGTTGGTGAAAATCAGATTGACTCAGAACAGAAAAATAGTGAGTTAAATGATAATTTTCAGTTTTTTCGAGCATAAGATATTAACTTCGTGTGACGGTCTAGATATTTTAAGGTTTAGGTTAGGTAGTGTAGAGTGTTCATTTTTATTAGATACAGGCGCAACCCTATCTGTCATACATAAGGATAGATTACCTAGTAACATAAAGTTATATAGTAACGAAACCATAATTTGTGGTCTAGGAGGTAAAATAAGTTCACAGAAAATAGCGTGGATAGATTTAGAAACACGTGCAAATGTATTATTCCATCATAAGTTCCATGTATTGGACGAAATGCCGTGTCAGGCGGACGGAATTATCGGATTAGATTTCTTGCGAGCTTACAATGCAAATATCAACTTACGAACGAATGAGCTAACTTTGTACACTCGAGGACAAAAGTGTTCGATACAAATAAATAAAAGTAGTGGAAGTCAAATTTATTTAACATTGCCAGCTAGAAGTGAATCGATACATTTTATTTCGATAGATAAATCATTTGTTTCAGGAAATGAGTATGTTTTGAACGCGAAACAGTTTTCAGAAAATATATATTTAGCAGGAAGTTTAGTAAAAGTTCATGATGGCAAGGTGCCAGTTAGGTTACTTAATACATCCGAAAAGGACGAAAAATTAAATATATTTAACCCAGAATTAAATTCATTAAATGATTACAAGATATGTACATTTGATAAGTCGTACAGTTCAGTAGAAAGAGTTAAAAAATTATTACAAACATTGAAGTTGAAACATTTAAGTTCATACGAACGAATCCAGGTAGAATCCATATGTGCTAAATACGCCGATGTATTTTACTTAGAAGGCGATACGTTAGGTACAACTAACATAATGGAACAAAGTATCAGCATAAAACCGAACACGAAACCTGTTTATGTTAAGCCATATAGAATTCCCGAGTCATTGAAATCGGAAGTGGATAGGCAAATTGAAAACATGTTGAAAGAAAATATTATAGAACCGACAAATAGCGATTGGAATAGTCCAGTACTTTTGGTTCCAAAAAAGTCTATAGACAATAACAAAAAATGGAGATTAGTTATTGATTACAGAAAAGTAAACAATGTAATTCAGGATGATAAATTTCCTTTACCAAACATAACCGAGATATTAGATTCCTTATCAGGTGCTATGTATTTTAGTCATTTAGATCTTCAGTCTTCATACTACCAAGCGAGTTTAGAACCTAATAGTAGAAAAGTTACAGCATTTACAACGAATTCAGGACAATATCAAATGATGCGTCTTCCAATGGGACTTAAAATAAGCCCCAGTGCTTTTTCCCGTGTCATGTCTATAGCGTTATCAGGTCTTACGTGCGATAAGGCATTTGTTTACATGGACGATCTAATAGTATATGGGCGTAATTTAGAATCTCATAATAAAAATTTAATAGATATATTCGAAAGACTTCGAAAGGTAAATTTAAAGGTTAATCCACAAAAATGTGAATTTCTAAAGACCGAACTTTTATATTTAGGTCACGTTGTTACATCAGATGGTGTTTTACCAGATCCAGAAAAGGTTAAGGTGTTACAAAATTATCCAATTCCAAAAAGTACAGACGAGGTGAGACGTTTTGTAGCGTTCTGTAATTATTACCGAAAATTTATACCAAATTTTTCTGAAATAACTGTACCATTAAATAAACTTTGTAGGAAAACATCAATTTTTGAATGGACGAATGAATGTCAAAAAGCTTTTGAAAAATTAAAACAAGGTCTAGTATCTCCACCTATTTTACAGTACCCAGATTTTTCCGAGAACAACGAGTTTATTTTACAAACCGACGCGTCCGGTATAGCTATCGGATCAGTTTTGTGTAACAGAAATATGAAACCCATAGCTTACGCGAGTAGACCATTAAATAAAGCCGAATTAAATTATCCGACTATAGAAAAAGAGTTGTTAGCAATTGTATGGAGTGTTAAATACTTTAGACCATATTTATTTGGCAGAAAATTTACGATTATGACAGATCATAAACCACTTATATATTTATTTAGCATGAAAGATCCCTCTACCCGATTATTAAAGTTTAGATTAAAGCTTGAAGAGTATGATTACAATGTTGTTTACATTAAAGGAAAAAATAACGTAGTAGCTGATGCATTGAGTAGGGTAACCATTACTTCGAACGAACTAAAGGATATGAATCAAAAAATTTTGGTAATGACACGTGCACAGAGAAGAAAGTTAGATAATAATGTGGATAACAGTAGCTTAGGAAACCCAAGTATACCTAATGTTTCTGACAACGATAGGTCAGGCCAACCTAGAGTAGCGGAAATATTGCGTATTCCCAGTGGTTCCGTGGAAATGAAGTTTATCGAAGGTAAACGGATAGATAGATTACGAGTAAAAAGAGAAATAACTGAGGAAGATCAATGTTTTGCGTATGTAGAAAGTCAATCAATTATATACATTAACCTCAATTTTATGTCGCAATTCACGCGAGACGTATTTGCGAATATGTTGAGAGATTTTTGTAATAAAATAAATGTGAAAGAAATATGTATATTAAAAGACGTATACAACACGTTATTTTTAAAAGAGTTGTGTGAAGAGATAAAAAGTAGAAATATGGGGACCGGCCCCCAAATTCATATATTAAGAAATGTTAAGAGAATTACGGATAAAGACGAGAAGACAGTTATATTAAATGATTATCATTTATTACCTTCGAGCGGACATGCAGGTATTCGACGAATGGTAAATAATATTAAGAGTAAATATTACTGGCCAGGACTAGAAGCAGATGTTAGGAACTATGTAAGTAAGTGTATCAAGTGTCAAGTTATGAAGCACTCTCCAAGTCATAAGGAACCTATGGTAATAACAACAACTGCCAGTTCAGCGTTTGAGAAGATATTCTTAGATCTCGTTGGTCCATTAGATAAGGATGATGCAGGTAATCAATACATACTTACCATCCAGTGTGAGCTTACCAAGTATGTGGAAGCATACCCATTACCATCAAAGGAAACTAAGGTAGTAACCAGTGCATTAGTTAGTAATTTTATATTACGTTACGGCGTTCCTGACGTCATCGGTACAGACAAAGGAAAAGAGTTTGTATCGTCTACAATGGCAGAAACATGTAAGTTATTAGGAATAGAGAAAATCCATTCCACAGCTTACCATCGTCAGAGTATAGGTGCGTTAGAAAATACCCATAAAAATCTAAGAAACTTTTTGCGTATACAATGTGAGGAAAATACTTACACATGGAGTCATTGGCTACCATTTTGGTGTTTTGCTTTTAATACAACCATACATACAGCAACAAAGTATACTCCGTATGAATTAGTCTTTGGTAAACAGTGTCATATTCCAAGTCGATTGAAAAGTGATATTATAGAACCATTATATTGTGCAGACGATTATGCATTACAGTTGAAATATAGATTACAACTTGCGCATAAAGATGCGAGAAAAAGGTTAATTGATAGTAAGATAGATCGAAAATTAACTTATGATAAAAATAAAAAACCAGTTCATTATCAAAAAGACGATTTAATTTTGGTTAAAAATGAAAGTAAGAATAAGATGGATCCATTGTATAAAGGTCCATATTTAGTCATAAGAGATATTGAACCTAATGTTGAAATAATTAAAAATAACAAAATTGAAGTTATTCATAAAAATCGTACGAAACTTTATAAAACATAATTAAAATTATATAATATAATACAACAATAATGTTTGTTATATTCTTGTTTACGTAATTTTTTTATTGTCGTACAATTTATCGAACATTGAATTCATGTCAATTGTTAGAATACCTATTTACTACTCTATGTATTAGACAATAAGTATATTAATAATATGTTCTTATTCAAAAAAAAAAAAAAAACAAATAGATACCCTTTTGTTTTTTTTTTTTTCATTTAGGGGAATGATGTAGTGTAGCAGTAAGTAAAGTAGTAATAAATCGAACCTAGTGAAGAACAGACGTGTCTCATTTAAACCCAGTACGCCCACCACACACTGGTAGATTTGTTGAAATATGTAATAGGTATTAATTTTACGCACAGTCGCACTTACTAATTTATATGAGTAATGAGAAGGATTTATATTGCAAAGATTAGTTTTGTTGTTTTGTGTGATGTCATTGTTTGAAATCAATCGATCAACAAAGGGGGGTTGAAAGTAGGGTGACATTGTAACATCGTTTTTTTTGGGACAAATTCTATCGTTGAACTGCAATTCTCAATACTCAATTTGTTTATTTCATATAAGACAAACAGATGTACATCGTATGTTTAGTCATGTTTTGACTCTACCACCTGTTCGGAAAGAGAGAAGAGAACTGAGAAGAGCCGGCAAGTAACTTAGCAGTTGCTCTTTTCATAAAAAGCAAAACGTTACAATATGTAAATTATATACAATGCATACGTTACGTAACAGTCTAACAAGTATTACACTGACTTGTGGGTTGCCGGATGCGAAGCTGGTTGCTTCCATACAACTTTGTCATTAAGAACTTTGTCACTACCTCGTTGGTTTCGTGGTTAATAAGTAATAAATCAGTAAAAATTTATGTTTCGCTTCAGAAAAATCCTGAATAATTGCTGTATTTTGATATGAAATCAAAAAGGTGACTACAAATGTTTAAATTGTGAATATTTCCAACTCAATCGATTCCACTATTCGAAATCCAATAGGTACCTATATGCCAGATCCGGGAATCGAACCTAGGACCTCGTCATTCGCAGTCGAACATGCTGGCTAGACCATAAACGAATATAATGAGACTCAATGTTAACCTTTAAGTACTGACGTGGTTAAACCAGCCGAGCGATCGCGTAACTTCTGCATCAATCATTGTTACAGTATCAATTGTTGTAATTGGCTGAATTTATGGCATTCTTGCTGCGTCAATGGATTATGTCCAATAGTGGAAGAGTGTTAACCAATCAGAGGTGATTGCGATGTATCAATGATTGATGCAGAAGTTACGCGATCGCTCGGCAGGTCATAGATGCTGATGTGACGTCTCTCAGACGGCTATGGAAATATTCAATTTTTTTATAGATATGTACTAAAAAACGGCATTATTGATTTAAAATATGTTTCGACTGTTAATTATCTACTGATTAAATGTTAAAAAAATAACATTTTTTTATGGAATCAATATTTATTTGGCACTTTATAAAAGGCATACATTTTTTATACAATGATTAGACATGTTATAGGAACTAGCTTTACTATAGCCATTTGTGTAATTTTTTGGCATAACTGTGCTACCAAACAATCAATCTTTACTAAAATACTAATGTAGTATTCAAACTTTGTCCTAGTTTTCGTAAATATCTAAGAATGAATTAGTTATTGTCAACACATTCGATGCATGTTTTTTTCGAACATCTGAGACAGATAGGCTTGCGACACTCAACACAACTGTACTTAGTATGTCTTTTAGGTCTAGATAGACATACATTACAGATTTTTGTACTGTCTCAGTTCCTGGAGGGGCCGGTCTCTTAGGTTCCAGGGGCAAATCACTGCCAAGAACGCGCGTCATACTCAATCGCAGCTCTCTTGGTAATCAATCATTGTACAGTCGTCGTTTCAGGTGTGGTAAAACCAACTTTCGAGCAAGATTCGAGAAGGAGGATTCGAGGAACGAGAGATTCGTGCTCTAGGAATATAATCAGGCACATCAGTAGTTACATGACTTTTATAAAGCACATAGGTATTGACTTCACTCAAATCGAGGACTCTGAGAAAAATTGCGAGAAGCCATCGACATTGGTCAACATCTTGAGACCCGGTGGGTGGTCTATTTTGTAACTGACTCTAATTTTCTTTATCTCTTTCATCGTCCGACTGTTCTGATTCTGTTTTGTGATCATTTTGCAAGAAAAGAAGTCAGCGTCTGTTTCTTCATCAGTTACCTTCTAATTCTTGGTCTAATCGTGTTTGCAGAGTATCTTCGAAGTTTCTACTATTACTAGCCACCGCTGTTCTTCTTTTGTGACTGATTTTTGATGAATTTGATTGATCTATCTAAAAAATACAAATTTAGTATTGAGGTGACGTCTCGTAGACACTTGGAAAAATATACAGCAATATTGACCTGACGTCCAACAGATCACGAACATTAATACTGACCTTACGTCTCAGAGACACTTTCAAGCAGTACAGCCAAAAGTGTAACAGCACCGCATGCGAGCTTTTGGCTGATCAATCAACTCGTGAAATCCCGAAGGTAACGGGGAGGGCAGGACCGTATCTTTAAAGTTGCCAACACAAAACTCAAATTTGTTCACCCGCCGTCTGTGAGACACCCACGTCAGTACCTAAAGGTTAAATTCAAATCTTTTTTATTCAAGTTGACTTTGGCAAGTGCTTTTGAATGGTCGAGTGAATCTACCACTGGTTCGAAATGCCATTCCTCCTGAGAAAAACAAACAAGAAACTCGATGGTTGCTCTTTTGAAAAAATTAATTTACAATTACATCAATGTGTAGACACATAAGTAACCACTGTCCTTAGCATTGCTGGAGCGAGTCAAATCCATTCTCTTTTATCATTTACATAATCCTCAACAGTAGGTATCTTAGGTAATAAGCTTTTTACAGGAGTATAAAAAATTCAAAAAAATTCAAAATTCAAAATTCAAATGTTTTTTATTCAAATAAGCTTTTACAAGCGCTTTTGAATCGTTATAATATGAATCTACCGCTGGTTCGGAATGCCATTCCTACCGAGAAGAGCCAGCAAGAAACTCGGTGGTTGCTCTTTTCCATCAAAACTTACAATCATCATAATGATACAAGTAACTGCAGTCCCGCGCATAGCTGGAGCGAATCAAATCCACGTTTTTTTTTTTATCATTTACGTAATCTTCGATTGTATAGTATGCTTTTTTCACGAGCATACAATATTCAATACACGCCAAGACTGGCAGACAGAGGCAGCCCCATTTCCGACGGTGGCACCCGTTCACGAGCATGACGCATGATCCAGCCATTGCTTCGCTCAACCATATTTGAGGGAACGTAACAACCCGCACCACACGACACCACCACAGAAACGTTAAGAGAGTGTGACATACCCGACTACTTACTACCCGACTACCGATATACTTTTAATGAATTTCTTAAACTTGTGTAAAGGCAACTTATCCTGGCTATTACATTAGCTGGGGCATCCTAGCGTCTAAACTGGGGTCACTTACAATTTGGGGGTGCACAGAACCCCAAATTGAATGCTTAAGCTACAGTCGCGCATTATCAAATTATACGTTTATAGAAATTAGAAATATATGTAGAGTTTAAAACTTTCAGATCTGACACGGAAAAGTTTGATTCTTTTTTGTGACTTGATATTTAAATCTTCAAATTAGTAGACTTAGCTTTTTTTAAATTTTTAATCTTTATATTTTTATACCTAGGTAACTAGTATAAGTACATAATAATTAATAATATATCCCTTGTATACATGACAAACATACAAACTAAACATATGATTAGGGATAGATGTAAGAAATAGCATAAGTTTTTTTTAAGGTGCTTTTTTTTATTTTATTTTTACTTTATTTTGTTCTTATGTATATTAACAGTGAATTTTTATCTTAAATAAAGACATTAATATTATTAATGATTATATTAATGTACCTTTACTTGAAAAATGGCCATGGCAAAACTACTTACCTATTCATGCGTGCTCTATAGGTATGAACACATACCTTCAAGTTGTAGGTACCTTTATTTTACGCCTATATCAAGTTGCCATAATATTCCATTTTAATCACTGGGCCTAAAATTGTGCTTTCTGTAAAGATCTCTACAAAAATACTACCTATAGGTACCTACACATAAAACGGATCCTATGCGAAATAATAATTACTATAACTTACTAGCTGATGCCCGCGACTCCGTCCGCGTGGATTGAGGAGCCTATGTGCTATTCCAGAATATAATCTATCACTGTGCCAAATTTCATTCAGATCCGTTCAACCGTTGTGGCGTCATTGAGTAACAAACATCCAGGCTCAGCTTTAGAATACTGTCGGTTGAGTTGGACGTTAATATTTTTTTTACAGAAAGACCTTGATGTGGTTAGCCTTCCACTAAAATATTTTACTCCGAATTCTAATACTTTTCGAGAAATATTTTTTTGAAAATTCGCAATTCTTCACCACTTTTCACTATTTCGTACGACATTTGCCATAGAAATAGATTACAGACTCATTGACGTTTAGTTGGCGTGATAGAGATTCGTTTTACGTAAACTAGTACCTAAAGTACCTAATCTGTCATTAAAGTCCCTTTTTTTTGACGTTTTCGAATAAAACACAGATTTAAGTGTACCAAAAACGGAACGCGCCAAAATTTTTTGCGCTAAATTGACAAATGACATTATTGAATTCAAATTTCAAATCTTCCACCCTGCCGAGCGATCGCGTAACTTCTGCATCAATCATTGATACATCGCAATCACCTCTGATTGGTTAACACTCTTCCACTATTGGACATAATCCATTGACGCAGCAAGAATGCCATAAATTCAGCCAATTACAACAATTGATACTGTAACAATGATTGATGCAGAAGTTAGGCGATCGCTCGGCAGAAATGCCTTGCCGACAGCATAGCGGTGGTACTCTTTCCTCTTCTGCTCCCACTATCAAGAGCGAGCGAAGCGAGCTCGGGACTTGGGGGCACTCCGACTCGGATAGGTTAGGTTAAGAAGAGGATGGCGGGGTCTGTAAGACCCCGCCATCCTCTTCTGTGGTTATTTACTTTGTTTACGTCCCAGAATAAGGAGCCCCGCGAAGCGGGGTTCCGTCGACCGGCCTTGGAGGGGGTGAGAGGGAGAGGGTGAAGTCTAAGGAGTTTTCCTAGCGTCCCCACTTTCTCCTTGCTTTGCTGACAGCATAGCGGTGGTACTTTTTCCTCCTCCGCTCCCACTATCAAGAGCGAGCGAAGCGAGCTCGGGACTTGGGGGCACTCCGACTCGGATAGGTTAGGTTAAGAAGAGGATGGCGGGGTCTGTAAGACCCCGCCATCCTCTTCTGTGGTTATTTACTTTGTTTACGTCCCAGAAAAAGGAGCCCCGCGAAGCGGGGCTCCGTCGACCGGCCTTGGAGGGGGTGAGAGGGAGAGGGTGAAGTCTAACTCCCCCTCCCCCTCTAAAGTACTTTTTCCTTTGGAGGGGGGGTTCACCCCCTCCCTTCCTACCCCTCCTCCATAAATGAGGTTCATGATATCAAAAAAATATACAAAAACATAACCTCAAAATGAGATTTTTAAAAATTCATAGAAAAAAAACGGTGCATTACCTTGTAATGGGAGTAGTGTCGGGGGGTAGGGGGCACCCCCCTCCTCCCCCAAAACCCCCCCACCCCCCTCCTCCTGCCAAACGATACTAAATTTTACCCAATTTGAGAACCTAACCTCAAAATTTTAAAAAATTAATATCTCGGAAACTAATAAAATTCGGAACGTCTTACTTGGAGGGGGGTATATCCCCTCCCCCCCCTCCCCCTCCCCGCTCCCCCTCCCCCTCCGTCACCGACAGTATACTAAAGCCCAACCAACATCCATACATCCATCCATCCAAACTTTCGCATTTATAATATTAGTATAGATAAATAAACAATATTTTTAAAAACCTAGTAATTTTTTTTGTTTAAACAAAAGCATTTAATTTAATTGGCAATTCTAGCCCAACGAAAGTCTATATTTAGCAAATACACAGTTGCAGTAAGTGAAACCTTCTATTAGAGACAGTTTAAAAGGGTAGTTACAACTTACAATAATTGTTAATTTGTCCGAATTTAAACCAATATGTATAGTCCTACAAACCTATCTGAACCGGTGGCCAAAATTGGAACTAATTTTTATGCCTGTTTAGTAATTGTTGTTTTTGAAGTGAAAACTTGACTGTCTAAGCTAAGTCTGCAGCAGTAAGAAAATGGTAGAATTTGAAAATCTGTTGATGACAACACAGAGTGTAATGCGAAAAAACGCACTTGATACTTGTGTTTTTTGTTTTCAATCTGCTTTCCTGGGAGTGCGGTCATTGTTCGTTTTAGTACCTACATTTCAAAGAGTAAAATGTTAATAGAGGGCACAATTTTGACAGCGTAATAAGGTAGAGCATACATGATCCCCGTATTTATATAAATTTTATATATAATATTTGCCGTGAATTAGTCTGGGTGGATTTCGGCTATAAACTCACGCAGAAACCATATGTTTTTGTTCAGGGGATGAGTCAAAAAAGGTAACAGACAAACGGTTACTTTCGCTAACTACTCTTCGCTACTACTAATATTAGTATGAATCTACTGACGCTAAAGATTCACAACAAATTATTACTTGATCAGGGGAGATCTTTTGAATTACTTAAGGAGAGCATAAATGAATTATAACATAAAATGAAATGAATGAAATATTCTTTATTGTACACCAAAGACATAACATTAATAATCAGAATCAATAAAACAAAAAATAAAATAAAACAATAAAAATTATCAATATTGACTTTTGTTTCCCGTGCTGCACGCTTTTTGCCGGGAGTCCTCCAGATTCCCTGATTAGTTTGGCCCTCATTTTTAATTACTCTTATGGTTCGTTCGCTTACACCTAGAAATAAATGTAAATAATTTATTTTTTTCGCATTTTCGGCAAAAAATAATTATGTTGGGGGTTCCGTCTAGACTCTCTTGACCCCTCCTTAGACGCGACAGCTTCTGATCAAGGCAGCACGTTTATAAATCTAAAATCCCACCCAACTTATTCCAAGTTTCTGAAGGACATCCTGGAGATGAGGCTTTAACTCTTCGCTTATTCCACCTTGAATTTATACAATAATTAATAAAAAGTATAAAACTTGATAGGATTTTGGTGTCCGTTTTTTTCGCATATTATCCATCATAATTATACGATATGAACAGGCGAATATAAACCGTTTAAACGTTTTATATAAATAATCTAGTATTGTATTCAAAGATCGAAAGGCAAAATATCAAAACCGTTTGGTCAACTTACTTGTCGACTCTTCAATTTCTTGTAAACATTGTTGTTTTTGGCTTAGGACAGCATCGTGATCTTCCTTTACTTCTTAGAATTTAAGAATCATGTTATAAAATAACTCGCACACATTATTTTGAATAGGTTTATCCATTATTTCACTATTTTCACTTTTATTTTTGAAATATTAAAACGAACATAAACAACCTGATAGCTGAATTGACAAATCAGTGAATCAACACAGATTAGACGCATGTTTTTACTTTGTTTTAAGTGTTGCCCTTTTATTCCGTGGCAGAGTTAGCGTGGCCAGACTCTAGCCGCGTTGAGCACTTTTTGGTAGCGGGCAGGGCTGGGCAAAACACAAGCTTTGCTTTAATTGAAATACAAATTACAAAATACGGTGGTTGCTCTTTTAAAAAAATTACATTTATATTTATTGAGATATATAAGTAATAACTAAGTATACGGAAGGACCTGAGAGTGAGAACCCACCGCATTATTATCCCAAGAAAACCATTAAAGGTGATCTCAGACCATGGCGCGTGTGGAAACCTCGCACTCCGTAATTGATTATCACCATTTATACGTTTCGGACGTTAATAAGTGTACCTACCGTGTACCTAAATTGAATAAATAAATATTGATTGATTGATTAATGGAAAGGGGTCACGGATTCACGACCCTCAGCAATGAGGAATACGACGCAGAGAGAGAGATATAAGTAGGTAACTTCAGTCCCAAGCATAGTTGGAGCGAATCAAATCCACGCATTTTTATCGTTTAGTACATAATCTCCAACAGTATAATAAGCTTTTTTAAGCAACATCCTTTTACTTATCTAAGGGCCGGTCGATTCAATTTCAAACCATTGGTTATCGTAATTTACGTTCGTTAAAATTTAACACACGTCAAGTACGACTGTTCATTTTAATATGTATTGATTACTTCATGATAAAAATGGTGAATCAACGCAGCTTCTTTGACTAACGTTCGTAAACGCCAAAGTTAAAGTTTATACATGTCTGTCGAAACTAAAAATGTATTGATGCAACCCAATCTTACTAAATTGACTAATGGTAGAGGTATTCTTGCTGCGAAAATAGATTTTGACCACCAGGGAAAGTGGTACGATTACAATGGTTACCTTGTAACAATCGTTTTAAAGTAATAAGACCCCTAAGCACACAGCCCCTAAGACAACTAATGATACAGTAAATAGCAGCAAAGCCAGTAATTTGTAAAGCACACAGTGGTAAATTAAGTGGCCAAGTAGGTACAATTTGTGGGTCATTATCGAATAAATATTGATTTGTAATTACCCAAGCGCCACCGCTTGTTATGACTGCCCTTATATTTGTTCATCAATTATTTAAGATTGATATATTGTGTTTTCGAATAATTTATAGGTAATTTTGCAGCAGGTTTTTTACCATTCAAAATGGTTATCAGATGCAAATCGCCTGAGACGTATTTTTGGCCATAGCTCCGAGGATTTTGGGAGGATCGAGATGGGAATAGTACCAAGAGTTGAGGAATATATCGAGACACGTGTGAACGTTTGAATTTTGAAAATCGGCTGGTAACTTTTTTGGGAATTTTGAAAAATGTAAAAAAGTCGGGTTTTTGGGGGGCTGTTTGGGGGGTTTTGTAATTTGTAAGAAAAAATGAAAAAAAGAGTCCTAGGGTATTAGTTTAGCTACAAAATGGCGGAAGAAAATCGGTTAATAATTGTGACATGTAGGTGGTCGGTCCCTTTAGATTTGGAATTGTAGAAAAACGGGTACTTCCCCTATATAAAAAGTGATGTAGAGTGATTATTGACCAATCATGGTACGGTGTTAAAATACGCGGACGAAGACGAGTTAAGTAAGTTAAGAAGAGAAGAGTAAGTTTGTTTTCGTAAATTTTTGTATTCATTTTCAACGAAGCAGTCAAAATTAAAAAGTCCAATTGAAACTACAATCTATGCAAATTGCAAATGCTCTTCATTTAATATAATTTCTGTAAAAATAACATTACTTATTACTTAACAAAGAGTACTTAGTTTATGAGGGTACTCTACTTATCCTGTCGGCCATTAGGGGATCTCGTTTCGCGGCTAAAGCGGAGCGCGGCCGGAAACCACGCCCCTTCCGCCGGTGACAGCGCGCCAAATTATCTCCCACAGATTATATTTATTGCCACAGACTATAACTTTGTTTAAGCAGGATCTGTCTTAATCTGTCGCAGAATATTACACAAAATAAAAGAGTCAATGACCTCTACATAACAGTCTACTAGCTATCAGCCTGCGACTTCGTCCGTGTGGTTAAAGTTTTTTTGATTCCGTAGTGGTGGTGGTGGGTGGATTGTTTAAAATCGTTATCAAATATAAATAAATATTATAAATGCGAAAGTTTGGATGGATGTATGGATGTATGGATGTATGGATGTTTGTTACTCAATCACGCTCGAACGGCTGAATGGATCTGGATGAAATTTGGCACAGAGATAGATTATAGTCTGGAATAACACATACGCTACTTTTTATCCCGGAAAACAAAGGATTTCCCGCGGGAACCAAAAAACCTTAATCCACGCGGACGAAGTCGCGGGCATCAGCTAGTTCAACATAAAACTATCAGGGGACGTGGATATTACGACTTTTGGTAGATCCTCTATTTAATCATCACTAAAAAAATAATTTATATTTTGAATAGTAAAATACCCAGTTTACAGCCCTATTGATGATTACTGCTAAGATGGATAAAAATAAGACGTCATGTAAAGTGAAAGCAAATTTCGTCGCCATAGTTAGGTAGTAGGTCTAGATACCTACCTAATTATCAAGTTGTTGAATGATCTATCCTAATAGGGACTTTTGAAGCTTTTGACGACTACCACGTCTAATTAGACGCGGCACATTCGGCGGACAGTCAGCGTCGCGTGTATACATACAGGATGTGTGACACGGAACGATTTATTTTAGAAGTCCAAACTAGACACTCACACTAGTTTGCCTCACATTGTATCAATTCAGCAACACATCAAATGACTGTATTGACATTCGATAATATTTGAATGCTTTAACTGGATACAGTCTTAGTTGCGTATACAAGGTGTGAAATTGCCCAATTGCTAATCGCAGAGTATTTATAGGATGAACCCAATATTTACGCTTTCTTCTTTCTTGTTTTAAAGCTTCATAAATAGCTATCACTTCGATCGGATCCATTACGACCACACTGTATAAGCGTTGGCATTCGACTGATAATCTGCCACGGAATATTCAATGTGGCTGCAATGTTTAATAACGGATTTATCGCAACGGAAGATCGGCGTCGGAATTTCCGTCAAGTGTAGCGTAGGCCTAAAAGTTAATTAACGTAGGTAGGTACCTACCTAATTAGGTCCAAAATTAGTTCATCGTCTTGTCTTGTTTATGTATAAAATTTGTATTCGCTAAGTACCTACCTATTTATTGTATGTTGCATAATAGTTATATTATTTTTATTATATCCGCATAATAATTATTGTATTGAGGAATGGTGCAGCACCCAGACAAGCCGACGAGGCTTAACAAGTAAATGTAAAAAGTGTAAATGTGAATAAATAAAATAAATCTCAACCCAATCATCATCATGCCTAACTTTTTTTTTTTTTTATCCACTACAAGTTAGCCGTTGTAGTTAACTGCCTCAAATAGCATGAGTCACCTCTCTTAAGGTTTAGGCCATAATCCATCACTCTGGCCAAGTGCGTGACTTCACACACATTTGAGATTTTTTATTAAATTTTTATTCATGCTCAATTTTTGAAGTGAAAACTTCTTTAGCCGCGTTGAGCACTTTTTGGTAGGGGGTAAACTTGTGGATTCGCGTCATCGACACCGTCACCGATCTTAACTACATTCGTAATTAAACATTAATACCTTAGTTTTAAGGTTTACATTTTAATTTTTTATTATTTTAAATATTATACGTTTTCACTTCTATCGGCAGTCCCTATGACTGCCAATTTTTTTTCCTTCATCGTTAAGGCAAGTGATGTAATATTATTTTAATTAAATATACCTACTCGGGCAACAGACTAAAATAATTCGTCATTAATTAATTAACAAAAATAGGTATTAATTTAATAAATTATTTATTTAAAGGTAATGTCCTGTTTTCTATGTGAATTTAATGGAAGCCCTACTCTTTGAATGAAAGAATAAAATGTTTCTTATATTTAAAAAATATGACGTACCTAATAATTTAACTAGGTACAACATTTTAAATCTATTTTTGGCATATTCGTAGAATTAAATATCACGGACGCATCTACCAAAAATTGTTTTCGAAACAATTATTATTTCTATACATAAATAAACTCTAACATTATTTTTGAGAAGACTCCCCAAAGACTGAATGTCAAAAGCGTCAAAAGCAACGTTCCATTTTCAAATCGCTGCGCGCGAATTTGATATCCATACCGAATCATACCACTTCATTAGTAAAATAAGAACCAAGCAAAAATAAGCTTTATGATTACGAATAATAGAGTCTATATAAATCACGGGTAAACGTAAATTTTTATTTGTACTTAATATTTCTACCAATTTTGAAATGCAGCCAAGATCAATAACGTTATGCAAAACTAAACTTTGTTTAAACGGAATAAGGTGTGCATCTTAATTTTAACAGACTCATTTTATTTTGCATGGAAATTGGTGACGCGCGTTAAGTGCGTTGAAGTAGTGATGTGACATGACGTCCCGATTCGATACGATAAGGGTGCGTTTGAATTTGGAATTCAATGGTGTGTTATATTTATATCATGTGAAGTTGAGATGCGATTTTGATGTTGATATGCAAATGTCCTAATGGCGGAGGAAATGATGTGATGTCAAATAGAGTGATTTAAATTAGAATATTTTTTTATTTATAAATAAAAAAATATTCTAATTTAAAACCAAGACCTAGGTATACCTAGGTCTTGGTTTTGGATCACAAACGACGTTCGTGCGATTCCATAAATATACCTACCATAGCTCATTGGTATATAGAGGTCGTTCTCAGGGGAGATTCAAAAACCTAAATCCACACGGTTGTCATGTAGTAGGTATCAGAATCCATAAATACGAAAGTGAGTCGGTCTGTCTGCTACGCTTCCACGGCCCAACTACTCAACCGATTTTGATGAAATATGGTACAGAGATAGGTTACATCCCACGGAAGGACATAGACTACTATTTATACCGAAAAATTGAAATTCCCGTTCTATATTGCTCTTTCTCTAATAGCTCTGAAGATTAGCAGGCTGAAGTGGCAGTGGGCGGGTCATATCTGTCGCAGAACCGATGGCCGTTGGGGCAGACGTGTTCTGGAGTGGAGACCGCGTACCGGTAAGCGCAGTGTAGGACGACCTCCAGCTCGCTGGTCTGATGACCTAAAGAAGGTGGCGGGAAGCGGGTGGATGAAGAAGGCAGAGGACCGTGTTTGGTGGCGCGCTCTCGAAAAGCCCTATGTCCAGCAGTGGATACATACAGGCTGATGGATGGATGGATGGATTGCTCTTTAATTGCTCTATCTTTATCTTTCTTATTAATATATTTTTTATGATAAAACAGCTTTAAAACTAAAGCTTTAAAATGTTACTTATATTAAAAGCAATGAGAACAAATTGAAAATATCGAAAACTAGCTGATGCCTGCGGCTTCGTCCTCATGGAATAAGTTTTTTTTTAATTCACATGGGAAATTTTCCGGGAATAAAGTAGACTATGTCACTCTGCAGGCCCTCAACTATATCCATATAAAAAATCACGTAGATTCTTTGCTTGATTGCGGCGTCATTGAAGGGTAAACCAATAAACCAACAAACAAACACTCTTTAGTATCAATAATATTAGTATGATATTGTGCCTAATAAATAATTCAAACACAAACATAGCATATTAAATCCAGTGCCATTTCTAACTCGATTACGCGTAACGAACTCCAAAAAACCCGACCGACGGAGTCTTAGGGGAATATCAGAATAATCGTTACAAAGCGTTAATGAAAGAAAATTACTCGATAAAAAATCTTAAGCCCTATTAAAGTCGACCAATAAAAACCGCGGAACTGTGATTGTGGGGCGTGACTGCACTCATTACTTACATCACTATGAATTTAAACGCATCAACAAAAAATATAGCCATCTCTTTTTCACCTATCAAAGTTCTTATCATTGGAAAGGGATGGGGTATCATGTCGTTATTGGAGTCGGTTGTGTCGGTACTCAGAAGTCGGTTTTGTCGAGTATACAGGCTGTTTTAATATTTAATTTCATGGTGATATTAACGTTGTTATGAATAAGTTGATTCTATTATTGCGGATTTATGTGGGGGCGCCGTAATGGCTCGGAATTGGGATTAATGGCGGGAAACGTGATTTATAAACTAAATCGCTTGTTATTATTAAATTTGTTGTGTGTTTGTTAAAAGTTTATGGGCTATTTGGCGTATCTAAGTGTACACTAGTTTGTAGGAATATTTATTAGAAATTAATCAAATAATAAATATTATAAATGCGAAAGTTGGGATGGATGTATGGATGTATGAATGTATGGATGTTTGTTACTCAATCACGCCCCAACGGCTGAACGGATGTGGATGAAATTTGGCATAGAGATAGATTATAGTCTGGAGACTGAAATAACACATAGGCTAGGTACCGTTTATCCCGGAAAATTAAGGAGTTCCGTAGTACTAAGTATAGTTCGCGCACGAGTTGAATGCAGAGCAAATGTATGGTGACACATACATTATTACTCTGCATTCAACTCGCGCGCTAACTGTACATATACAATACTACCTGATGCCCGTGACTTCGTCCGCGTGGTTTAAAATTTTTGATTCCCGCGGGAACTCCTTAATTTTACGGGATAAAAAGTAGAAAAAAAGCGCGGGAATAATTATCAAAAAACCTCAATCCATGCGGACGAAGTCGCGGGCATCAGCTAAGTAGTTTTTAATATTTAGTAACTTGTAGTTGACTAAAAAAATGCATCCTAAACCTTCGGTGAAAGCCCACTTTTAGCTCATTAAGTAACACCTAACGTTTTAGGTTTTAGAAACTAGACTAGACATAACCAAGTCTAGTCTCGTGCTAAGTTCTCACCATCTGAAATTAGCTTCTCAAATTCGGTGCCGCTCGCCGCATTGTTATTTGCCCATAAAGTGGGAACAATAGATCATTATTCGTTTTAATGTGCCAATAATGTGCCAATGTTATGTCCAGTGGGATTTGTTCGAATAGGGATGAGGCCTATGTCAAAAATAAATTATTTCTAACTGATTATTAAATAGAGGGTCTTACAAAAGACCTTAAATTCACATCCTCGGTTAGTTTTAAGTTTGATAACCATTTTAAAATATAGATTAAAGAAAAAATGTGCCTTAAAATTTGATGACGACACAACTGTGAATTTCATACAACTTCCATACTAGAAGTGCGTTTTTAAGTTTGATAAAGAGTTGCTGATTTGATTGAGTTGTCATTATCCCTATTGATACATTATTAATTTGGTTTACCTACTTATTTTTTTTGTTATACCTACAGAGCCAAAGTTGAAAGAATATTTTTCTTCGATTAAGTTTTTTTTGTTTTGACTTTTGAGCCTATTTGTAACAATTTCATACGCGAAAAGTTCTCGAAAATTTTTTTTTAATGATCTATAGGCTAGCGCTTGGCTGCAATCAGACTTGCTGGCAAGTGGTGATGCAGCCTAAGGTGCGAGCGCGCTTGCCTAGAAGATGCCTATTCACTCGTGATTTGAAGGTAGGTAGGTATAGGTACCTATATTAAAAGAGGAGGGGAAATTATTAATAAATAATATCATTTACCTTTACCTTTTTAACTTTATCCATACCTACCTAGTACCTACCTACTAATAATATACATTATGCGAAAGTGTATTGGTCTGTCTATCTGTCTGCCTATCTGTTTTTTACGTTTGCCCGGTCAACTATTTAACCTAACTACTTGATATAATTCTGTCTTCTTTTTTCCCTGGATTTTGTTTCCTTCAAATCCTATTCTTAGAAGGGTCAATTTAAAGGGCTTTCAGATTGCCTCCAAAAGATTTTTTTTTATATTGATTCTGATAACTAAATGGCAAGCTGTCAGCACTGACAAAAAGCCTGGCCCCCAATCATGTAAGGATGACCGATGAAATCGTTAAAAATCTTCGGCAAAGTAAATAAACCATAACAGCATTAAATTAGAGCTCAATTTCGTGTACCCATTCTTATACGTTTAGGTATGTACGATACTCTAACGTATAAGAATGGATACGCGAAATTGAGCTCTAACTCAATGCATTTATGGTTTATATTACTTTGACGCTGCTCCTTTACCATTTGATGGACAATTCTTACATAATCGGGGGGCTGATTCAATAAACATTCAAGGATCGTACGATATCTGCATTTCCTGTCGGGTTCCTTTCAGACACTTGGCTGACACAGAGACAGCGCTACATTAGACAGATCCAGAACAGAAAATGTCACATTGTTGTCACTTTGAAGAACAAATAGTTGCTTCCAGTTTAATATTTATGCTTTTTATTCAAATAATGGCGCTTGTTGAAAGGTGTTAGCTTTGGTCCTGTTCGGAATCTTAAATAACCTAGGTATCTACAGACTCAATATGCAAAAAAAAAACTCCAACTTAGTGATATTTAGTGCATTTATTTTATTTGTGTCATTCTAAATAGTATTCAAGTACCTACCTACAGTTCACGCGCGAGGTCTGAGGAATCTTTAGGGAATGTTGACGTAATGAGATAGTGTTGTGATTTAGTCGATATTACGCTATCGATACTAACACATCTTTAGTACCTAGGTATCTGTGCGTGCGCTTTGAATTAATTATGAAATAATAATTCTATGAGGATAATAGGTATGTGCAATAAGGAAGAAAAAACAAATTGTATCATAAAATTTAATTATAATGAACTGTACCTACAACCTGAACCTGAACGTAAAATCTAATTAATCACTGTCGCAATCAGAATAATCAGTAGGTAGGTACTTTAAGGAATTTAAAAATTAAATAGCTATTTGCACTCACAAGAAAACTTTTAAGTTTAGTACTATTTATGGCACAATATAACACTGCTATCGCAAAATTAAAAACAGGACTCGATAAAGCGTAGGTACCTACTCTCGCGTCACGGTCGGCACTAGTCTGGGAGCGTGAGGGGTATGAGCGACGGTCGGGCGCGGTGCGCACTGCGCACCCGCCCGTTACCTCAACCCCCAATTCCTCAGAGCTCGCGTACGGACTATACATACACTAGTAGATTAGGACTTTTTTTCGTGTAAGAGGGGAAAATCCTCATGAACATCCGACTCCGAATCAGATAACGCCGGACTCCTACCGGCTAAAAACCCCCGCCTTTCTCCAAGAAAGAAATTAGGACTTGGGTTAATACAATCTGCACCTATCCTGTTGAGGTGAACGATTTATCAATAAACAAAATATAGCATTTTAACTTACCAGCCAACAAAACATTTAAAACTTTTGTTTTATTAATGTGAAAACTTCTTTAGCCGCGTTGAGCACTTTTTGGTAGGGGCCTGTGGATTCGCGTCACCGACACCGTCACCATCACCAATGTTACGAAGACAAAAGGTCTTAAATATAAATATACTACATTCGTAATTAGGTAAACTTTAATAAGACTTTACATCTCTCATATTCGGTAAGTAGGTCCTTATTACCCCCAAATGGAGCTTGTAGGTGACCAATTAGCGCTCTAGGGTAATAATGTAGCTAGAAAAGCCCTAGGGCGGTAAGTAATTAAAAAAAGTATGATGGTTAGATCACCAGTTTTAAGTCTGAGAGGCCAGGAGCCCCAACACAAGCTGAGTGACTCACCTGTTGGTAGCGTTGCACTGCTGTACAAACTTACATCTTATAATAATGTGTATGTAACTGTTTTATTTTTTGAAATTTTGTGCATCTGTGTTTATTGCTGCCAATAAAGATTTTTCTATTCTATTCTATTCTATTCTAGATGTACGCGAACTTTTTGAAAGAGTGAAGAGTTTTTTTTTAAATTACTTACCGCCCTAGGGCTTTTCTAGCTCTACATTATTACCCTCGAGCGCTAATTGTTCACCTACAAGCTCCATTTGGGGGTAATAAGGACCTACTTTACCTCACAATCGAGATGTAAAGCAGAGTAGTTAGCTCGGGTGTAAGCATCAATTGCACCCTCGAACTATAGGCGCCCTCCCTGTGCTCGTGCGCCTAAATATCTCGGGCTGCAATTGATGCCTTACAACCCTTGGCTACTAATCTACTATTAAGAGCACGTTGGTGCTACTTGAAAGAGGCCTATGAATGAGGTCTAACAGTGGATGCACAACGGCTGATGATGATGATGATGAATTAATCTTTAATGCCTCAGTTTTAAGGTTTATATTTTAACTAGAGGACGCCCGCGACTTCGTTCGCGTGGTATAAGTTTTTTTAATTCCCACAGGCACTCCTTCATTTCCGGGATAAAAAGAAGCCTATGTCACTCTCCAGATCCTCAACTTTAACTACCCATGCAAAAAATCACATCGATCCGTTGCTCTGTTGCGGCGTGATTGAAGGACAAACTCTCTATTTAACGTCCTTGGGGATAGAAATTTCAAGACTGTGGAATACGTATTTCATACATTTAAATCGGAAGCCCAAATACGAAGTTTCAGGGCGATAACTTGAAAAACGACGGACTTTCATTCAAATTTTCAACCCCTATTTAACCCTTTTGGTGGTGAAATTTTTAAATATTTTGACACACGTAACTTCTTTATTTTTTACCGATAGCCAAAATACCAAGGTTCGTTCATATAACTTGAGAAATATCTTGAGAAATGAAGGACTTTTTTACAAACTTTCATCCCCTATTCCATTCCTTTGGGGGTTGAAATTTCAAAAATGGTTAAGTACTTACTTCTTCATATCTAACTGAAAGCCCAAATGCTAAGTTTCAGGGCTATAGGGTAATTCCGGGGGTGATGGCCGTACGGGAGAGATAGCCAATCGAAATATTTCAGTAATTACTCGCTAGATGTCGCCCGTCACGGCTTAGTTCGCTTAGCGTCGTGCGTGAGTGCTAGTGGAACGCAAAATTATTGAGAAAATAAAACGAAAAGGTAAGTAATATACTACATAATGTTTTCTACTCACAGTAATATTTCTGTAAGGGTGTTGTTTTACTATATTACGATTTTGTTTTGTAAAAATAAGGGCTGTTTTTACATTTTCTAAAAAGTTCATTTGCGCAGCTATATTATAACCTCAAATGTCTTCACGTATTAAATATTCTTTCTTTCTTAATAGGTATGGCCATCTCTCCCGTAAAATTAGGAGAGATGGCCATGAGAAGTTGGGGATAGATAGCCATATGGCCGTCATTCCCAAATCGCATTTTTTAAGCAAGTCCATGTTCTTACCTATAAATAAATCATAATTTTGCAGCCGAAATCTGATGTCCGAAATGAACTTGCAAGCGGGTTGGAATCTACCGATGAAACATCAATCCCTCCGGATTGTTTTGAAGAACCTGACAGAGTTTCAAATTACAGCCCGGAAATGATACCTCGTAAACGTAGTAAGAACTCGTGCAACACTGCAATTGATGGTCCGTGCACTCCAAAAGCGAATAAAAACTTACAGGTCAAGAAGAAGAAGGACGAGAAGAAGACAGTAAAAAAAATAAAAACAGAAAGAGTCCAAAAAAAGATCACAAACCGTGCTGCAAGAAGAAAAAAACCAATAATAACAATATCTGAGAGTAGTGATGACGATGAAGAGCCATCACGACACGATTTTTCAGATGAGAATTTAACAAAAGAAGAGGATAACTGCCTAGGGTGTGAAGAAAACTTCTACCTAACTCGCCTCACTGAGGATTGGATCCAGTGTGTCTTGTGCAATTTTTGGGTTCATGAAAATTCTACAAAGTTTGACGATAAGTGCTCAGCATGTGGGAAAAAGCTTAAAAAAACATTAGAACCAAAAAATAAAACCAAAGAGTAAGAAGGACTACGGTCATGGTGCAGAATAACACTGGCCATCTTTACCCTACTCATATGGCTATCTCACCCAGGGTGCCCGGGAGAGATGGCCAATCGTGATTTAAAAAAAAACGTAATTTTAAGGTTGATCTCATTTAATAAATACATAATTGTGTTGATTTTGTAAAAGTTTAATGTTCAATTTATAAAAATAAATAAAAGTTATTAAGATAATGCATTTATTTTCATTTTGACACAGCCTTGTAAAAACTATGGCCAACTATCCCGGACTTACCCTAACTTGAGAAATGAAGGACTTTCATACAAACTTTCAACCCCAATTTACCCCTTTGGGGGTGGAATTTCGAAAAACTGTGAAATACGTATTTCTTTATTTTTTACCGAAAGCCAAAATACCAAGTTTCGTTGATATAACTTGAGAAATGACGGACTTTCATACAAATTTTAAACCCCTATTTCACCCCCTTAAGGGTGGAATTTTGAAAAATCCTTCCTTAGTGAGCGCCTACATCACAAAAGGAACCTACTGTCAAAATTTCAAGTTTCTAACCCCAACGGTTTGGGCTGTGCGTTGATATATAAGTCAGTCAGTCAGTCAGTCAGTCAGTCAGTCAGTCAGGACTTTGAATTTTATATATATAGATTATTTTTAATGTATATTTTTTTTCAAATGTTAATACTGAAGTTATAAGTTTTCACTTCTATCGGCAGTCAGACTGCCAATTTTTTTTTAAATTTAATTAATTAATTACAACTTAAGCTTAGTAAGTAGTAGGTAAGTACATTAAGGTAGAGCATAAAATCGATAGGTAGTTAGCTAGGTAGGTACAATTAGTGAGGGCAAACATGAAACAATACTGAATACTGGGTCACAGCTGAAAATCAGCGCCTTCTTTGTATGCATTTTTAGCATAATATGACGCAAGGCAAAACGCTGAGCTGTACTTACACCCTTTCTGGGTGGTGTCACGGACGAAAGAGTTACATTAGTTTTGTCTGTGATACCACTGTTGAATAAACTGTTTTTCTTTCTTTCAAACAAGTATTTCTGCAAAGACTGCAGTGTTAGAAACAGACTTAGGTATTATATTCACTAATGGTTAGACATAATACATCCAAGATACCGTTCCACCTTAATCCGTCACACAAGAGCCATCATTCCACCGCAACAAACCATCAGTGGGACGAATAGCCTCAATCAATGCGAGCTAACGAGGGTGGGGGCAGCTAAGTGGTGGGGGAGAGCGACAAATTGCTCTCTAATGACAGCGGAGATCGCTCTGGCTTGGAGAGATGAATTGAACAACTTGAGGTGCTGTGTTGTTTACTTCTATAAACAAATCCATACTAATACTAATATTATAAATGCGAAAGTGGTGTTTCTCTGTCTGCCTGCTACGCTTTCACGGCTCATCCGTTCAACCGATTTTGATGAAATTTGGTATAGGGATAGGTTTGTTACCCGAAAAATTAATGAGTTCCCGCGGGAATCAAAATACTTTAATCCACGCGGACGAAGTCGCGGGATTCATCTAGTAAATCAAATAAATATTATAAATGCGAAAGTTTGGATGGATACAGTATGGATGTATGGATGTATGGATGTATGGATGTATGGATGTATGGATGTATGGATGTATGGATGTATGGATGTTTGTTACTTAATCACGCCCCAACGGCTGAACGGATCTGGATGAAATTTGACACAGAGATAGATTATAGTCTGGAATAACACATAGGCTACTTTTTATCCCGGAAAATTAAGGAGTTCCCGGGGGAACCGAAAAACCTCGATCCACGCGGACGAAGTCGCGGGCATCAGCTAGTAAATAAATAATCGTTTATTCAGCAAAAGAAAGATCACCGACACTACTACACATCACCGAAAGAACCAAGAAAGAAGAAACCAACCAAGATTTTAGCTAGGTAGCCTTGATTACTTGGTTGATTCACCAAAATACTTTATTTTTTATTCATTATTTTTATTATTTACCTAATAAATTTAAAACAAAATTTGAATCGATCTTTACCGGTAAACCTAATGATATGATAAAAATTAACAATCAAAGTATCCATCCTAAAATGTGCCAGTAGCCACTGCCAGTAGAAAAAGAAAAAACCCAAACGCAGCATGAGACGATAAACTTATTCAAAGTGCTGACGCTGGCAAAACATTTTGATCACCACCAATTACCAGTGTACTAAGCGGTCACAAATATCCATATCCGCGTCCCTTTTCCACACAAAGAAAATGTACCTTCATCTCTTTCTAACCGAACAGTAAACTGTCCTTAATCATTTTTTACTCGGATCAAAAATGCAATATGACGACTGGATTCAATTATCAAAATATACTTTACGTTAGGTTACAATAAAGTTTTAATTTGAATACATAAAATTTGTAGAGCTACGCAAAAAGTTTGTCATTATAAAATGACCGCTATAGAAATAAGAAATACAAATGAAAATATTTCAGCAAACAAATAGCTTAAGACGTTATAGAATGAGAGCTATTGATAGTAGCAGTGGTATTATCTCGATAGTAATAAAGCTTATGTTCGCTTAACCGACTCAGGGCATTAATAAAATAAAATTACACTTCGTCTACACCCCGTATGTAGGCGGGGCGACGACATTCGACAAAATGAAACTCGAGTACATCACTACGATGCCGCGGCGAACGCACGCTTCGCGCGTTCCAAATTCGGATTTTATTTTTTAATACCGTGTGCTTTCTGTGGAGTGAACTTTATAATAAGTAGTTTTTTTAATATAAAATTGTGAAATGGAGTCGGAGTTAGAATCGCAGACTAAAAAAAAAACGCCGAAGCCGTTTTCGATAGAATCTATAATCGGTGACAGAAAATCCCCAGAAATAGACATAGAGAATAACATTTCGGAGAGTTCTAGACATTCGGATGAAGACCAAAGTGAACGAACTGAAAGATTTAATAGGATGCGATGTTATTTTAATGCGCCATTTTTACAACAGAACGTTAATTTTCCCTTTTTATTGGGCTATCCTGAGCCGTGGTTGACTAGGGTTTTTGGTGCAGTTCCGCCACAGATAACGCAAGAGAATAGAGAAGAAGAGAAGAGAGAGAGTCCTGTTAGTGTTGGGAGTGAATTGGAAAGTGATGGGGCGGAAGATAATACACAGGGTAATTAGAATTACCGATTTTTTTTCTATCGGGTTTTCCCTTTAGGACATCACTGGCTTGGTAATAAAAGCTCTTGATTTTTATAGTGGTGTTCGTAATTCGAACATGTCTTGATCTTTACAATATTCCTTTTTTATCTTAGCTATATAAGTGTCTGAAATGTAAAATGTCCATGTTCTACATAAATAATCTACCTATTGCTAACTACTTAGGTACCTAAGTTTTTAAATCAAATCAATAGAAAACCGGGAAAGAGCTATTTCCTTTAAATACCATAAACCGTCGGTCCCGCTAACTAGGTAGAACTAGATAGGTACTAGATAGGTACCTAGGTAGGTATAATTATTATAACATTAATTCAGTCCATCAATAAAATTAAGTAATTGAAAATTGTAACAACGTTTGATGCAGGGATGTTAATTATGGATATGAAATTTCGGATCTGGATAAGGATACGGATAGGTAAGTAATAGGAATAATAATATTATACCGGATTCAGATACGGATATGCAATTATTTCGGACTATCCGTAAGTTTCGAATACGGTTAATAGATTTCTTTTTATTTTACCAGACTAGAATCTGTCTCATGAGCCAAATTTCATCTTGGTCCGTTCTGCCGTTCTGGCGTGATTGAGTAGGTAGGTATAACAAACATCCATCCATCCAAACTTTCGCATCAAATATATATAAATACTAGCTGATGCTCGCGACTTCGTCCGCGTGGATTGAGGTTTTTTGATTCCCGCGGGAACTCCTTAGTTTTCCGGGATAAAAAGTAGCCTATGTGTTATTTCAGACTATAATCTATCTCTGTGCCAAATTTCATCCAGATCCGTTCAGCCGTTGGGTCGTGATTGAGTAGTTCCGGTACGATGCCGTGTAGAAACCGAATAGGGGTATGGGTTTAATATAGGTAACTGCCATGCCCCTAACAGGTTAGCCCGCTACCATCTTAGACTGCATCATCACTTACCATCAGGTGAGATCGCAGTCAAGGGCTAACTTGTAGTGGATAAAAAAAAAAAAAACAAACATCCATACATCCATACATCCATCATACATAGGCTACTTTTTATCCCAGAAAATTAAAGAGTTCCCGCGGGAACCGAAAAACCTAAATCCACGCGGACGAAGTCGCGGGCATCAGCTAGTACTTACCTATTATAAATACGAAAGTGTTTCTGTGTCTGTCTGTCTGTATGTCTTTCCCGGCCCATCTTTTCAATCGATTTTGCTGATAGGTAGAGGTAGGTTTATTCCGGAAAATTAAGGACTTCCCGCGGGAATCAATAAACTTGATCCACGCGGACGAAATCGCGGGCATCATCTAGTATCTACTATAGATACCATAAATTCATCCAATCAAAACAATTGAGACTGTAACAATGATTGATGCAGGTTTTACACAATCGCCTAGCTGTATTGAGTTTTTCTGACAAGAAATTCTCAGTAGGTACCTAGTAGGTACCTACTAGCCTTAGGACTTAGGAAGTTGGTGGTTTCACCCCCGTACCTCGGAGAGCATCGTATAAAGCCGTCGGTCCTGCGCCTGATCTCCCTCCGGTCGTGTCGGAATTTCCGTCCCATCGGGCTATGAGAGTAAAGGAACAGAGAGTGCACCTGTGTTTGCGCACACACTTGTGCACTATAATATCTCCCGCGCAGATGGCTTGATCTCTGGAGATGGGCCGCCGCGGCCGAAATTCGGTAGGGAGGACATTATTAAATTTAGGCCTAAATCAAAAAAAATGTAAAAATGAACGTAGGTACTACGTAAGGAAGACCTTCACAAACATAAACCAAATAGGTACAATTCGCTACATTCGCTTTTTTATTCACTTGTACCCTTATGTATATCTAGAATAATTGAAATTATTAGTAGATATACCTAGTTACGAAGCCGTGGCGTCACCTGGAGTAGGGCTCCAGCTGAAAATCAGCGCAGAATGCTCTTGTAAAATGTGTAGAAAGAAAGAAAGAAAGAAAATACATTTATTCAAAAATGGTGTTGCAGACAAACACCTGTCATACATATCTGTACACACAAATATGTTTGTCTGTGACACCACCCGGAATGGGTGTACAGCTCAGCCGTGTGCCCAGCATCGTACATACAAATGCATGCATGATGGCGGACGCTGATTTTCAGCCGTGACCCGGGTGACGTCACAACTCACAGCCAACGGATGCGAATACTTATACCTCTATAAACTTTAACAATAATTCACAAATCTTCATTTCACTAAACATAAGTCAAAGCAAAATCACATATTGTATTATTCATATTCAACGCCAAAACAAGAGAAGCAACAAACTAAATATTATGTGAGTAAACATTAAAGAAATATATACAAATATTAAAAGAATTTTAAATATTTAATTATAAACGTAGGTATGTTGTAGGTATGTGAATATTTTATTGCAAGGCATTCAGCAAATTATGCTGAGCTGATGCCTTTTTTCAGGATGTGCCACACACGACACGACAAGACGTGTTGTCGGGGTGCCTCTGGGGCTTGGTCATGAGTTTAATGCTCAAGCATTTACCTTAAGGACGTATTTGCAAATCCCTTAAAATACATAGAATTTTCGGTACATTTTGTGACTAAGTCGGGCAAAATAAAATAGAACTAAAAATTACTACATACCTATAGATTGATCCCTTATCTCCAATTTTTGGAAAGACTGTTAAAAATCTCCATTTAAAGTACTATAAAAATGATTTTCCGACACCTCTTCACACAAAATTGAAGATTTAGGGGCAACTATCGGTACATTTTTTTTCCGTATGTATGCCGATTTTTTGTCATTAAAAAATACCATCTGATTTAATACCTATGATGATTTTATACCTATTTGTTTTGCAAATGCGCCCATAAGGTATTGTAATGTGTGGCACAATGGTGAGAATAAATAGATTTTCTTTCTTTCTTTCTTCTTTCTACAATTAAAAACCAAAGAAATCCGCTACAATTAAAAATGCGGGCGCAGCGCATGTCTCTAGAAGACTTTCGTAACACGGACTCTATTCGGGTTCGGTCGCAAAAAAATGTACATTAGTTTTTTTTTGTTGTCCTGGTTTTATTTTTGTCATAAAATCAGTGATGTTTTAATTACGAATATACGTTCCATATTGATCTAAATAGAACCTCTCTGTAGTTTAGATAAAACCATGAAATCTCAGCTATCCTTACAAAATTGTATTATTTTAGTTTTTTTCCGATTGGCAAAATTTTTGATCCATACAAAAACTGTTTGTCCAACTACTACACTATTATCGAAAGCATGTCATTTTAACAAAACTTTTGTCCTAATATTGCGTTTGTAAGTTGGGTTCAAGTTCTGATTACTTTTCCAACGTATTTACAAAAGGTTACCATTATTTTAACAATAACCACAATTTTGTTCAACTTCTAAAATGTGTCCAATTTTTTGTTGCGTGTGTAACGTAATGAATGTAACGACATTATAACGCCTATTTTTGCCATACTACATAAATAATTTGGTTGCTTTTGCCTTTCATTTATTGGCAACACTATTGAACAAGGCGCCAACATTCAGAAAATAAAAACGGCCATGTTTGTTAGGAGGAAAATTGTTAGTGTGTGTCGACGCGAGAATTGTCGCCAAAAATTGTTTTTCTTGTGTTGAATTGCAGGGTGAGTAATGGACATTCTTTCGAACTAATAAATAAAGGTTAATAAAGCTTTGACATCGCGTAAAACAATGAAACTACTTCTCTGTCTGTAATTATTCGCTGTACAGTGATATTTTGATTTGAGGTTATGTCGTTCGCTTTTTTCTGTCATGATTGTAACATATGTAACGAAATGTGTAACGTTACGGTCATGACCGATTGTAAGGCGGAGAATACACTTCTTCAGAAATTCAATTTTGACAGAGTTAATCGTTTTATTACGTCACCCGGTAAATAAGAGAAATTTATAAAAATGTGATGGTAACTAACGCTAGTTTCGACTCGGTGCCCTCTTAAAGGATGTTCGACAGAATTAATCGTTTTAATGAAAGCGGTATCACCTAATGTAAAAAAAATGTACACCTAGTGTATAATGTCTAATGGGGTCTCTGCGAGTTAGCTTTGGCCCCTCGTACGCCGGGACCCCAGGGTCGCGAAATTGTTAAAGATATCTCAATAATAATATAATATTGTAAAAATAATATACCTAATATTCTAATCATAATATTGTATGATTCTGAACTAAGCTTTATGTTGATCATGAATGTATCATTGAGTCAGGTATGTAACGTTTGTTACGATGTCATGAATGTAACTGTACATTTTTTTACGACCACACCCATTCCTATTTTTAGCAACTGCCAATAAAATAAATCGACACCTATTCACATTTCAGAAACCTCTACACCCACTCTATAGAAGTCGAAATATCAACAGCCCAACAATAAATAATCTATTTCACGCCTATTATCTTTTTGAAATCACACACAAACACTGACATCCGTGGCTGTATGATTAGAGACGCTTGCTTTAAATTAAAAAAAAAGTCATGCCACTAGAACTGCATCTGTAGCGTGAAATTGTCATTTGACATTTCTGATTCCTGAACTGGAATTGCCGGTAATCGTTTCGGTGCGAAATGGCGTAATAAGTTGACAGCTGTCAAATGATAGGGCAGAGGTGCTGTCGAGAGTTATTTATATTTATTAATACTACATAGATGAGGCCCGCGACTTCGCGTGGATTAAGGTTTTATGAATCCCGCGGGAACTCTTTGATTTTCCGGGTTAAAAAGTAGCCTATTCCCTTCCTCGGGATACAAAGTATCCCTAAGTTGATACCTATACCAAATTTTATCAAAATCGGTCGAATAAATAGGCCGTGAAAGCGTAGCAGACAGACTGTCAGACAGACAGTCTATACGTTTGAGAACGCAATAAGTTACCTATAATAAATATTAGCGATAAAACAAAAACTTCAAGTTTTACCATTTACCGGTTTTCCTCCGTATCTCGGGGTTGGATATATCGATAAATCTCTCCATGTCCTGAGCTCGAAAATAATTTTTGATTTACTGATTTATTAAAACAAGATCCTCATACAAAACAAAAAACGCATATCTATTATCTACCGAGTCAGAAATTACAAAATTCAGTAAAGCTAATCTATAGGTACCTACTTATTACTTACTAATATTATAAACTAGCTGATGCCGTTGCTCAAAAATACCCATGCAAAAAACCACGACCCGTTGCTCGGTTACGGCGTGATTGAAGAACAAACACACAAAGTAACAAACAAACACTTTCGCATTTATAATATTAGTGTGATAAGTAGGTATATCGTCGTCGTCTTATACGATACCGGTAGAGTGTAGACGTCCACAGCTGACGAAGGTCTCCTAAATATACATAGATGAAGATCTCCTCAGGACGCGATCTGTAGGTACCGCTTGCTTCCATCGGCTTCCAGCAACTCGCCAAGAACGAAGATTTAAAAAAAAATTTTTTTGAATAGGTATATGTTTTGTTATTAAATACATATTTTGCAAAAATCTATGGCAAAAGCGACGGGCGTTAAGTTCGATTTTTATGAGGCGTTAGGGGAACTTATGTACCTACCTATTTTCGCCCTATAATATAAAGAATCTACATATCAATTTCGATAAGACTTTTTAAATATACAAATTGATTACAAAAGAAAAAGATAATTATAGATAGCGATTAGACAAAAAAAAAAAACTTATTTTTCGCTCTCCGGAAAAGTGAGTTTGCCCCATACGCCAACCTGGAAGACCTCGAAAGTGTTGAAAACAATTATTCATCAAACATATTATCACTGCATGTCTTGGCTGCATGTAAAATCAAGATTTTGAAATTCGAGCGAATTTTTCCCGCGTGAAAAATTTAAACCAATCCGAACGTGACCGCCATGACTAGTAGTGACGTCCGCTTACCGAAATTTACCGATAAATATCCGATTCGAGCGAAACTGCATAATAAAGGTTCACGGGCGATTTAACTTCGCCGACTGACTTTCGAACGCACTATTTACGAATTCGAATTTTAAATTCTGATCGCGCCGCGGCGGCGGGAACTCAGCTTTATTCGTTTACAAACGTATCTGACCTTTTTATTTTTTTGAATAACTACACTATTTTTATCATATTAAAGGCGAATATAGCTTGCGTTGGCGGTAAATAAAATTGCAATGCGTTTACAATTCATTTGACGCGTTCGATAACTGTCAATAGACGTTGTCGCGGCCGTAAGAAATAAACTGAATAAATGTGTTTATTCGCTAAAGGGATCTTTTTATCGGCGTTTTTTCATGGAAATTCGCGCAGACGAATGCTTAAATTTGTTTTTTATTGATTGGCATGTTGACACCACACTTACTTACTTGTTGGAAGTTCTAAGAATTTTGTCTGATCACTTTATTACGTGTTAAAAAGTTAAATATGTTCAATCGTGGTTTAAATTTATTTCATTTGCTTTATGTAAAAGTTTACCAATCCTTTAACTCCGAAGGAATAGATTTTGCTTTTTCTCTCTCTCTACAAATCTCTAATTGACACAAACTAACAAATGTCTCTACAAATTAATAATTCTAGGCATTCACGACAATTAAAACGCTGTACCTAATATTTCCAGATCCTTATTCAGTTATTACCTACTAGCTTTCGCTTACGTTAAGTTCGATTTTCATACAAACAAATCCCTATTTTAGTATCTAACTTTTAACAGTCCTTACGTATGCCTTCCGTAGTGGATGCCTACGTCATAAAAGCTATCTGTATGCAAAATTTCAGCCCGATTTGTCCTGGTTTGAGCTGTGCGAATTGATAGATCAGTCAGACAGTCGGTCACCTTTTCCTTTTAGAAGCGTGTTCAAACTTCAAATGTGAAATAGGTATATCAATGAATAATAATCATTGTAAATAATGATTGTAAATAGGAAAGAAATTATAGATTACAAAGCTACGGAAAATCTCCCCTAGACAGACCGTACGATCACAAATAATTTCGACATAAACAGTATTAGGGTGGAGTGTTAAAACGGGCATCGGTCATTTTTATACTGTTTTTACTGACTGCAAAAGATTAGAGGGTCGACTTGATGCATTTTTTTTGTAAAACGTGATGAATAATAGCAATTTCCGTGTAAAGTATAGGTACATCCAGTCCAGATAAATCCATCGTATCCATCAGGATGGCGGGTGTAGGTTTTCCGATTAGGTTCGTTCAAACTTTACTGAATAAATGTACGATAATTGTACTAAATTTTGGATAGATTAACTGCCTCGTTGGTCTAGTGGTTAGCATGTTCGACTGCGGCCGACGAGGTCCCGGGCTCGAGTCCCGGGTCGGGCCTTAATTGAGTATTGGGTTTTTCTGACTAGAAATTCTCAGTTCTAGCACGGAGTTAGGAAGTTGGCGTTGTTTCACCCCCGTGCCTCGGAGAGCACATTAAGCCGTCGCGTCGGTCCCGGTTACTATCACTAACATGATAACAGTAATGCTATTCTCTCAAATGACACTTCATCCACGGACGGCCGGCCATATCTCTAATCTCTATACCGAATTTCATCAAAATCGGTTTTTTTACCGATCGGCTTTTTTGACGACCTCCGTGGCGCAGTGTTGAGCGCTGTTGCCTTAACGTGCGGAGGTCCCGGGTTCGATGCCCGGCAGGGTCAATTAGGGAATTTATAATTTCTGAATTTTCCCTGGTCTGGCCTGGTGGGAGGCTTCGGCCGTGGCTAGTTACCACCCTACCGGCAAAGACGTGCCGCCAAGCGATTTAGCGTTCCGGTACGATGCAGTGTATAGAAACCGAATAGGGGTTTGTGTTAAATAGGTATAACTGCCATGCCCCTAACAGGTTAGCCCGCTACCATCTTAGACTGCATCTTCACTTACCATCAGATGAGATAGCAGTCAAGGGCTAACTTGTAGTGGATTAAAAAAAAAAATCTGATCTGTTTGGCACAGAGATAAAGCAAGGCAATAAAGTCTGGAATAACACAGTTACTTTAACTTTTTATTCCGGAAAATTAAAGAGGATCACCCACTTCTTCTATCTAGGAGGGAAGATCTATTTACAGACTCCAACTGAATCCAATATGCATCATAAAAACTTCAGAGATCTCCAACTTCCAAAAGTGCTAATCTCGCAAATGACACTTCATCCACGGACGACCGGCCATGTCCAATCATAGCGCGTTACACCGAGAGGGCGTGGTGCTGACGACGCGGCGACCATCGCTTTTTATTTGCTTTTTATCGGCCGCTTGATAACCCATGACTCAGTGCCAAACGAGTGGAGATATTCCCTGAGAAGAATTCCCTTATTTTATCTTTTATCAGATACAATCAGTTCTATACAATCAGTATACAATCTATATATCTATACTTACAATCATACAATCTATACAATCAACTAGCTGACGCCCGCGACTTCGTCCGCGTGGTTTAAGATTTTCCCGCTTTTCTGTTGAAATTTTTCCTGAATTTTCTTTGCTATAAACCTCACGGAGCCAGAGACCTTTCCAACGAATGCAAAACCGTGGAAATCGGTTCGTGCGTTCTGGAGTTATAGCGTCAGGAAGGAAAACCCGACTTATTTTTATATATTAGATTATATAATTATCTATACAATCAGTTTCTAGTTTCTACTCACTAATGTAGGTACTTACTTACGAGTAATAACTGTATTTTTATAAAGAAGATTGGGGCTTAAAAACGGTCGAATTATACGTTAGACAAACGATTCCGATTACGGCTTCCTTACACAATTGGGGAGCTGGTTATAATTGAATTCAGGGTAAAGGGTGTCGGTGTAATCTGTATCTTCTGAGACAACCCTTATCGCATAATCAATAATAATAATCATCGATATATAGGTACATAGTAGGTAGGTACTAGAAAAAAGTTTCATAGAAAAAAGTTTGGCGTCCGACTTGTAGGGCGTGCCCCTCACCTGTATAAGCCTGTCCTTGCCCCCGCCATAGCACTGTCCCACTTTTCAAACTAGGTGGCGTTAGTAAAATTAGTCCACATTCTTTGTTTGACAGGGCCCGTCTATGTAAATTGAGCTCGTTGATAATAATGGATAGCACAGAAATAGCTTGCATCCTGGAGAATGTTCATAAGTTAAGGTACTTCTTGCCTATACACATAAGTGCAAAATCAAAGAGTTACAAACCCAAACCGGAATCCACTTAAACTGACGCACTCAGAGTCGCATAATCATTACGGAAGTTCACATCTTATTTCTATACAAAATCTATACTATACTCCATACAAACATATTCATCTGTTTTCTCCGTGGATAATTACAATAGAGAAAATATTCTTGCACCATAAAATCCATATGTATCTGTGGCATGCCCCTAGGTTTTCCTTTTTTCGATAAATTAATAATTTTAAGAACATGGAACCTTCAAAAATGGCCCAGTTTCCGCGCCATCATCAGACATCTCCGCAAATGAATTTAACGAATATAATCAAAAAAAGAAAATCATACTGACTTAGCCTGAGTCCTTAAATAATTCTTGAAAAAAAATTAAAATCGGTTCAGTTTTGGAAGAAGAAATAGTAGCATACGAGAGTAAGAATTCGACTGTTTTTCACAGGTATAATCGATCCAAGCTGCAGTTGTCCCTATCGGGTGTTATGGGACTCTGTTGGAGGAGCAGCGCGACGGCAATATAATTGATAAATACCTATTCTCAAAGTTTCTCGTTAATGGTAATTCCTCCTCTTATAAGTCATATTAGGCTCCCCTTCCCTCCTTTAAGCTTCCCTCTCTCCTATGAGAGTGGAGGTCTGTGCCCAACAGTGGGACGTTAATGAGCTGTAGTGATGGTGATGATGAATAATTAAGCGAGTTAGACTTTATAGTTGACCATCTTCTCTTCTTCTTTTAGTGCCATCTCCTATCGGAGGTTGGCAACCATTAGAGCTATCTGCACCTTGGACGCTCCTGCCCGGAATAGCGATCGGGTACCTACTCTTCCCGTATTATTGGCGTAAATTCTTAAGCCAAGATGTTCTTCTACGGCCAGGCGGTCTTTTGCCGGCTATTTTTCCCTAAATTATGAGCTGGAGGAGGTCGTATTTGTTATTCCTCATAATGTGACCAAAATACTCCAGCTTCCGTACTTTTATAGTTTCTAGGATTTCCAGATCTTTGCTCAGCCGTTGCAAAACAGTGGTGTTTCTGACACGCTGTACCCAAGATGTTCTCAACATTCTCCTATATAACCCACATTTGAGTTGACCATCAGCAATGAACAATAAGTATTAATTTAAGCTGTCCTTCCCTCAGGTAACGACTCAGAGCCTGATCAAGAGGACGGTACCGACACCCCACGGGAAAACAAAGCCAGGAGGAGACGTACAGCCTTCACATCGGAACAGCTCCTCGAGCTGGAGAGGGAGTTCCACGCCAAGAAGTACCTCAGCCTCACTGAGCGATCCCAGATAGCGTCCGCCTTGAAATTAAGCGAAGTACAGGTAATTTACTTTTTATCCGACGTATTACCACTAGAGCTCATTAACGTCCCACTGCTGGGCACAGGCCTCCACTCTCATAGGAGAGAGGGAATTAGAGCTTACACCCACCACGCTGCTGCAATGCGGGTTGGCGCGCTTTAACGACTATTATCATGTTAGTGATAATAAACCGGGACCGACGGCTTAACGTGCTCTCCGAGGCACGGGGGTGACACACTTTTGCTTTTTTTATCTATCTCCTCTGCCTGGCATTACATTTCATTGTGGGCATAGAGTTAATTCTTACTCTTTGATTGCGGGCCTCGCCCTATATATCTACTACTACTAGATCTTGCTTCATTGGTTATTTTTCTATCCTTTATTCGCATTCTTATCTAACCCTTTGTGGGTATGACTATGCCCTGTAGCCTCGTTTAAGATTTCCCCCATCATCCTGTGAATATGAAAATACTAGCTGATGCCCGCGACTTCGTCCGCGTGGATTTAGGTTTTACGGTTCCCGCGGGAACTCTTTAATTTTCGCGGGATAAAAAGTAGCCTATGCGCTATTCCAGAATATAATCTATCTCTGTGCCAAATTTCATCCAGATCCGTTCAGCCGTTGGAGCGTGATTGAGTAACAAACATCCATACATCCACACATCCATACATCCATCCAAACTTTCGCATTTATAATATTTATTTGACTTTTGATTTTTGTGGGACTTAGCATTCATAATATTTTGTAGGACTTCCTTTAAGACCCTTTGAAGCTCACAACTCGGGTTAGAAGCTTGAGATTTGGCATGTGAGTTTTCTCTTCTTCCCTAACCTCGAGTCGCCCTTGGTCTAAATTTTAGGTACTTAGCACTAAAATAAAAGGTGACCGTTAATGGACGTGAAAACTGTCACATATTAAAGGTCTACTAAAACCTAGGCATTGTTGGTGAAAGCATGCATTTTTCACTTTAGGTACTACTTTATCTCAAAGAAGTAAAACTTAAATTAACGAAATGCTTAACATTATGTCTGCCTGTCACACTTTTCACAATTACTTACATTAATACCTATTAAAGCAAATTACTTGTTAAGTACGCAAAGTACGTGTTAATTATGTGCGCGTACATAATTAATGAAATGCGC
The DNA here is from genome assembly GCA_917051295.2 of Erebia ligea. Lineage (NCBI taxonomy): Eukaryota > Metazoa > Arthropoda > Insecta > Lepidoptera > Nymphalidae > Erebia > Erebia ligea. The sequence goes on from OU785246.1 coordinate 1,721,265, forward strand.
ATTCTACAATGCAGAGCGCTAAATACTTATAGTGAATAGGAACTTAAAATGCGCAAATATTAATGAGTGGAACTTTATGACAAGTCATTAATAATTCACTGTATATATCTGACCGCGTCGCTACTCGCTAGTAGATATCTAAAAAATTGTCTCAACTGAAAGCTTCCGTGGCATGTCCTGCGTAAATAGTAAAACTTACACGAAAACAAAGTATCGTGGAATTGTTCCTCTCAAAAAGTTCTAAAAAAAATTCCGCGGTAGCATCTATTTTTTAAGATTGTCTCACATTAACCATTGTTATGACTTTTAAAGAGCAACGGCGAAATTAGTATTGACCACATTTACTGTAGGTACACAAGTAAGGTAAAGACGAAAGGAATTTGCTTATTTTTTAAAATTTTATCAATTATTCACCTTAATTAATTGAGGTCTACACAAAGCTTTACTTTCAAAGGTTATTACATTTTATTAATCTTTATCAAAATAAAATGTTCATCTCAAGTATTTTATATTAAAGACTAAATTCGCGCTTAAAAACACCATTTAATTCAGATGAATATCTTAGAAAATATCATATAGAAATAAAGTAACGCGCAATAGAAATAAGGGCCGCCGCGTCCTGCAATGCTAATGTAAGCCCCTGATGTGCTGTCCTTATATTATCCGACTAGCTATTATTAGGTATGGAGTTATGGACTATTATGATGATAAGTGCTACCCGTGCGAAGCCGGGGTGGACCGCTAGTGAAAAATAAAATAAAAACAAAAACTAAACAGGCATAAAAAATTGTTCCAATTTGGCCAGATAAGTTGGTGGGACTGTAAGTAGGGACTAAGCTCTCACGTTCCCCTGCTTTTTTTCAATCCAGTACGTGCTAGCTCTTGAATGCGACCTCACCTGGTGATGAGATGAGACTGATGATACAATCTAAGATGGTAGCTAGTCAGGGGTAGTCATACGCAAACTTAACAATATTTTCGTGAAATCTCATATCATTTCTCTGTTCCAGGTAAAAATATGGTTCCAAAATCGGCGAGCGAAGTGGAAACGCGTGAAAGCCGGCCTCGCGTCGGGCAGCCACGCCGGCGGCAAAAACACCGGCACCAAAATAGTCGTACCAATACCCGTCCACGTGAACCGATTCGCAGTCAGAACCCAACACCACCAGATGGAAAAGCAAAACCACCAGTACAGACTCGATAGAACGCAGCCCTTACCCGGTAGCTTACTACAATCGCAGACATCTGCGTTTCTATCGGCCACAAAAACCGATAATCGACAAGAATCGGTAAATTTGAGTCCGCTGTCTCGCAACCCTATTTATGACGCGAGGTTATTGACACCGGCTGTCAATTTGAGACATTACCCGAGTCAGAATATTCAAAATGGCCGACACAGTTAGTTTTTAAGAATATTGTTAAGTACATAATTGCCTAAACTCTAAAGTTTATTTGTATTATAAAAATTATTATTAAAGATTGTGTGATAAAAATTCAGTTTTTATTTCGGTCTTCCCTAAACTGATAAAATTGATTAAAGATCAGTTGGTTTCGAAATGCCTGTAGTCAGCTGTAGTGATTGATTGATTTTATAAATTCTTTATTGTCAATAATTTTTGTTACAAACATTATGTAGGAATTTACAAAATATGGAACATAATCTTTTAGGTAGGTACATAAAAGGCTATAGGCTACATTCCAGGGCCCCAATCATGTAAGAATGTCCGATCAATCGTTTAAGATTTTTGTCAAAGTAAAATAAAACCATATAAGCATTGAATTAGAGCTCAATTTCTTCTGCCCATTCTTATATGTTTAGGGTATCGTACATACCTAAACGTACAAGAATGGGCAGACGAAATTGAGCTCTAATTCAATGCAGTTATGGTTTATTTTACTTTGACAAAAATCTTAAACGTTTGATCGAACATTCTTACATGATTGGGGGGCAGATTAGGAAAATCCGAAACCATACGACATACCGGAAAACTACTAGGTCTTTTTTTGTAAAAACAATTTCGCCACAGTCCATTTTTTTGTCAAGCGTGAATTGTCTGTAAAATGACTAATAAAATTGTCCACTTTTTATGCTGATGGACTCAGTTTCTAATGTAATCTAATATTATTTATTGTTTCGGAGAAAAAAATCGGGACAGTAGAAGTTGGACAAAATTTATAAAATGTTTTCGTGCGGGATTAAAAAAACCTTAATCTACGCGGACATCATCCATTTATTAGTATTAATATGTAGACTGTAGAGTCAAAAATAATTCCATCTTTCATAGTCACCCTACAATAAACGTCAAGTGGGCGTAACAGAACACAAATTCTATTAAAAGCAATCAAATTAGAAAGCATTAAAACCATAGAAGTTTACAAGCAATTCTCAACCTTATTTCAAACAACATAAACAGTAAAGACCTTTTGAACTATTGCTTGCAAAAAATTCGCTACAAATCCAAAGTTGAAATGGATTTCTCAAAGATTCTTTTTTCTATCGAAATTCAACCAAATTCTTTATGAATATGGTTGAAGATCATGTGATATGGTGTACTTACTGCAAATCCAAAATAGGTAAAATAGACTTTTATACTGACCTCAGAATGTCTCCAATCGAAATTCAACTTTATCGACTTGAAGATAAGGTAGAATTTTCAATAAATATGTATAAATCAAGAATAAAAACAATGTATTCCACAGAAATTTTGACCTTATCTTTCTGTGTTACAGTTGAATTTTGATTGAGAATATTTTGACAATACACTGTTAAGAGCAGAAACGATTAAGCGATTGCTCTTTGACATTTGGATCAATGATAATGAAAGATGGCCGATCTTTGTTTGCAGTTTTGGAAGTAGGAGTATTCTTATTTCTGTGAGTGGATAATACATATTTTGGTTGTTTTGGCCTTCCTGAAGCAGTGTTAAGCGCTGTTGTCTTAACGTGGGAGGTCTCGGGTTCGATTTCCGGCAGGGTCAATTTGGGAATTTAAAATTTCTGAATTTTCTCTGCTCCGATCTGGTGGGAGACTTCGGCTGTGGCTAGTTACCACCCGAACGGCAATGAAGTACTGCCAAGCGATTCAGCGTGTAAAATGTTGCACGTTCACCCCGGGAGAGGACAGGCTACTTTTTGTCCCGGTTTGACAAAAAGTTCCTACAGAATAGGGATGACGAGTGACGACAACACAATCAAATCAGCAACTCTTTATCAAACTTAAAAACGCACTTCTAGTATGGAAGTTGTATGAAATTCACAGTTGTGTCATCAAATCTCAACGCACTTTTTTTCTTTAACCGAGGATGTGAATTTTAAGTCTTTTGAAAGACCCCCTATTTAATAATCAGTTAGAAATTAGTTATTTGTTATACAAGAGTGAAAAGTTGTTTTTAACCCGCGTGCTCAATTTTGATGACCGAGCAAGCGAAGGAGTAGAATCCTGAGCGTCAGCGAGGGAATCAAAAGAGCACGAGGTGAAAAATCTTTTCACTCGAGTGCAACACGTAACTTTTCATCCCAGCTCAGCGAGGAAATGACTAAATGCAAGGTTACGAGTGTGAGTTTTCAACAAATTAAAAACGGTTGTATGGAAATTCGGCACCATAAGAGGTAGAAGTAAATAGGTTTTAATGATGTTTTGAATTCACAAACTTCATAGACGAGTGATATTTACTAACGTGCACACGATGTTCTAAATTCAATTTACTTTATCCTCGAGAAGATAATAACGGCTTTTGCATTCAGATATCGAAGAGTAAATAGTTATTTGTTATACAAGAGTGAAAAGTTGTTTTTTAACGCTCAGGATTCTAATTTTTGAATCACTCGCTCCGCTCGTGATTCAATTTTAGAATCCTTCGCTTGCTCGGTCATCAAAATTGAGCACGAGGTGAAAAATCTTTTCACTCGAGTGCAACTCGTAACTTTTCATCCCACCTCAGCGAGGAAATGACTTCTTTTTGTAAACAATATATATTACATTACGTAATATGTAGAGATCGCAATTCGCAGTCAAGGGCTAACTTGTAGTGGATAAAAAAACAGTGATGATGCAGTCTAAGATGGTAGCGGGCTAACCTGTTAGGGGTATGGCAGTTATATTAAACCCATAGTCCCCTAATCGGTTTTGGTTATTTGTCGCAGTTTGTCGTTTTATCCACGCCTCCTGTGGTAGGGTAGGGCGGGGCTAGTTGAGCATAGGGGCAAGTTGGGCAATCGAAATATCTAGCAAACTATTCACCGTACGCATAGGCATCTTATGGCGGAAATAAGGGGTTGCGGAAGGGATAATCACCGCGCTATCGCTAGTGGTTGTTCGACGAGCGAGGTAAGCGCCCGGGCGTTTTGTTTATTTTGTAACCAAAAAGTAAAAACGTCGTTTATCGCAAGTTTTCGTCTGTATTAGTCAAATGTTATCTGTTTTCAATCAGGTAAGTGTTAATCTTCCAGAAAATTATTGTACTTTTGATATGTAGAAAGGTCCTGGGTATAATTCTTACGATTTTTTTATAACTTCACTTTTGTTTTAAAATTCCGGGTTGGGGTTAGTTGAGCTATAGTTGCTCAACTTACCCCACGACTCAAACAACTAAAGTAATGAATGTTTTATTTTTTGTTAGGATGCGGACTTACAAGAGGAAGACTACGAGATTTTCTTACATTACTGAAGACTTAAATAAGGCTGTCAACGATGAGGGGAAAAGTGTGATTTTTTGTCAATTGCAACAGTGACAATGACCATTAAGTTCCAAAGATCTTATTAATATTTTCTTTTAAGATAAATATAGCTATATGATATATTTATCTAAATATAGCTTTATAGATTTATGCTATATGGGTAATAATATAAATATTTAGGTCTGATTTTAAACAGAAAGACTAAATCTAATTCTGAAGTTAATCTTGAGATACGTTAATGTTTTGTTGATTCTAGTTTCGGTTAATTATTCAGAAAGTTTGTTGTTCTGTCACTAAAAGACTATAAATAAAGAGCTGATTGTCAAACACATATTTTACTTCATCTCTAGTCAACATTGAACCCATGGTTTGGCTAGACATTCTTAGTGCTCAACTTGCCCCATACCCTTGCTCAACTTACCTCACCTATGGGGTACATTGAGCATACTTGACTTTCTGCATTTAAACAGCTGTAGCTCTTAAATTCGACGTCTTACAAAAAAAATTCTATGGGCACTTTTGCTAAGGGATAAATTACTAATCCATCAGGCCACATAACAACTCATTGAGACTTATGATTTAGGAGCTATATCCGCTCAAGTGAAAAATTGCTCAACTAGCCCCGCCCTACCCTACCGCCCACAGATTAAAACGACTATTATACACATCTGCCGTGCTATGGCGAAACCGCGATGGTGGAGTGGTTAGCAAGCTTCTAGGTGACACGGATTCGTCTCACTCTCAGCCGATAGCATAGAGATATAATATTATAGGTGAATACCTCAATGGCCTTTCATTTTTTGCACCAAGAATCGAACTTACAACGCGAAAATTATACATTACTTTTGGCACAATTATTTCTGCACTAACTGATGCTCGCGACTTCGTCCGCGTGGTTTAAGTTTTTTGAATACCGCGGGAACTCCTTAATTTTCCGGGATAAAAAGTAGCTTATGTCACTCTCCAGGATCGCAACTATACCCATGCCAAAAATCACGTCGATCCGTTGCTCCGTTGCAGCGTGATTGAAGGACAAACCAACAAACAATTAGGTAATATGTGCCTAATACCTACGTGAGTATTTTTTATTTTAATCCAAAACAAAATTTTATTTATGAAAATGTGTCTGTTTGTCCGTCTGCTATGTTATTCTGGCCAGCTAATCAACCGATTTTGGAGAAATTTGGTATTATAATAATTAAATTAAGTAGGTAGTTGTATCTCAGGAAAGGGATCGTGTCTGTGAAATCTGTACTTTGATACGATGGACCATCCTCAATCTACGGAAATTTCGTGCTCACCATAATCCACAGGTTTAAGTCATTTGGCGTCATGACATTTGACTGTATGTGTGAAGTCCGAAAGCCATGACATCAAGTCTCGTGGATGACCGCTCGAATGCGTCTAGGACGAATGAAAGCTTTTGAGCTCTCCCCGAGAAATGAAGTCATTTGGACTGATGTAAAAAATTGTGCAATCGTTTTTGACGACCCCTGTGGCGTAGTGTTAAGCGCTGTTGTCTTAACGTGCGGAGGTCCCGGGTTAGATCCCCGGCAGGATTTGGAAATTTATAATTTCTGAATTACCAACAAACCAATAAACCAACAAACAAACACACTTTCGCATTTATAATATTAGTATGATTATCAAAATAAAACACACAACAATTTGTCGCAGTGTCGTGTCCCGCCTCCCGAGGACCCGCCCACAGATTACCAGCTATTACATACATCTGCTTTGCTGGCGATGACAAAACCGCTGTGGTGCAGTGGTTATAAGTATACCTAACTTATAAGGCATGGAGATTCATCAAGGGGGCGTGAGTACTGAGGTAATAAACGCAGCTGATTGTAAGTTTTCCTTGTACCTAAATCTTGCTTTGTTTGCTTGTTTCTTGATTTGTTGGTTTGTCCTTCAATCACGCCGCAACAGAGCAACGGTTCGACATGACTTTTTGCATGGGTTTAGTTGAGGACTCTAGAGAGTGACATAGGCTACTTTTTATCCTGGAGTTCCTGTTGGAATTAAAAATAACTTAATCCACGTGATGAAGTCGCGGGCATGAACTAATAACTTTTACATCTCTCATAATCGGTAAGTAGGTCCTTATTACCCCCAAATGGAGCTTGTAGGTGACCAATTAGCGCTCTGGGGTAATAATGTAGCTAGAAAAGCCCTAGGGCGGTAAGTAATTAAAAAAAGTATGATGGTTAGATGTACGCGAACTTTTTGAAAGAGTGAAGAGTTTTTTTTTTAATTACTTACCGCCCTAGGGCTTTTCTAGCTACATTATTACCCTAGAGCGCTAATTATTGGTCACCTACAAGCTCCATTTGGGGGTAATAAGGACCTACTTTACCTCACAATCGAGATGTAAAGCAGAGTAGTTAGCTCGGGTGTAAGCATCAATTGCACCCTCGAACTATAGGCGCCCTCCCTGCGCTCGTGCGCCTAAATATCTCGGGCTGCAATTGATGCCTTACAACCCTTGGCTACTAATCTACTATTACATCTCTCATATTCGGTAAGTAGGTCCTTATTACCCCCAAATGGAGCTTGTAGGTGACCAATTAGCGCTCTAGGGTAATAATGTAGCTAGAAAAGCCCTCGGGCGGTAAGTAATTAAAAAAAGTATGATGGTTAGATGTACGCGAACTTTTTGAAAGAGTGTTTTTTTTTTAATTACTTACCGCCCTAGGGCTTTTCTAGCTACATTATTACCCTGGAGCGCTAATTGGTCACCTACAAGCTCCATTTGGGGGTAATAAGGACCTACTTACCTCACAATCGAGATGTAAAGCAGAGTAGTTAGCTCGGGTGTAAGCATCAATTGCACCCTGGAACTATAGGCGCCCTCGCTGTGCTCGTGCGCCTAAATATCTCGGGCTGCAATTGATGCCTTACAGCCCTTGGCTACTAATCTACTATTAATAACGCATGGAGGGGACGTTTCACGTTAGTACCTACTTAGGTACCTACATATTCGGTACAGGTAAAAAACTAAAAACGTAGCTGATTGTAAGTTTAGTACATATATATTTTATATAGTTTCTAAATAATTGGAGGCGCATAACAAAGATGTGCAAATAAATAATTTAAGAAACCTTTAATGATAGCAATACAATAGAAATTAAAGCTATGCCTATAGGTGCATTCATTTTTAGATTAGACAACCTCTAAAGATTTCTTCGAAGGTTGCAACTTGCAATCTGAATAAAATTTATCCTACTTATTAGTAGGTACATTATTATTTAGGTATCAGACATCAGTCTCTATATATGCAAGATATCGAGCCTACTGAGAATTATCTCTACTTTTTTTTTTATCCACTACAAGTTAGCCCTTGACTGCGATCTCACTTGATGGTAGGTGATGATGCAGACTGATGGTAGCGGGCTAACCAGTTAGGGGCATGGCAGTTATATATAAACCCATACCTATTCGGTTTCTACTTTCTCTAAAATCATAACCCTCCTTTTGCCGCAGTGGGGTGAATGAAACTGTTAATTTTATCGTGTGAGGTATTTTGTATCTCACACGATAAAATTTCATAGACACACGATAAAGTTTTCATACAATAGTACAAAGCGCAAATCCCTTGAGGCGTGGCTGCGCATTACATGATGTGACTTTTGCAGTAGGTAGGTATGATGCATAAAGTATAATTACTTAGGTTAAGGAAAAATTAAAGCTAGTTGTACGGTCACAGTCTGGAAAAGTTCCCCAGTTTTAAAATTAGATTAAATTAGATGGTGGTGATTCTTTAAAACACTGCGTGCTATGACGACCTCCGTGGCGCAGTGTTGGGCGCTGTTGCCTTAACGTGCGGAGGTCCCGGGTTCGATCCCCGGCAGGATCAATTTGGGAATATATAATTTCTGAATTTTCCCTGGTCTGGCCTGCGGTGGGAGGCTTCAGCCGTGGCTAGTTACCACGCTACCGGCAAAGACGTGCCGCCAAGCGATTAAGCGTTCCGGTACGATGCCGTGTAGAAACCGAATAGGGGTATGGGTTTAATATAACTGCCATGCCCCTAACAGGTTAGCCCGCTACCACCTTAGACTACATCATCACTTACCATCAGGTGAGATTGCAGTCAAGGGCTAACTTGTAGATAAAAAAAAGGTCTAAAACGCTTAAGCAAGTCCAACTCTCTACTTTAGCTAAAATCATAACCCTCCTTTTGCCGTAATACCTCACACGATAAAATTAACAGTTTTCACACAATACTACAAAGCGCATCTCCCTGGAGGCGTGGCTGCGCATTACTCGATGTGACTTTCGGGGCGCGATAGATTATAATTGTGAGTCGGTGATCCCTGTTAATTCGGGGGACAATTGCTCTATTGTTGCCCGATTTATCAAACGAATGAGGCGCAGATGCTGTTGAAAAAATTGACGAAAAAAATGTGCCAGGTTTGGCCACTGGTCTTTTAAGTTTGATTCCAAAACAGACAGTTTGGGATTTTTTAGGTTTCTGCAAGCTAGTGGAACTAAGTCTAATTAGGCATGTCTAAGGATATACTTAAATAGGATGTCATAGGATGTACCTACTTTATTCTTTAAAATGTAGCCTATGTGTTAAGTCAGTTTATAAAGCTATCTCCGTTCCAAATTTCAGCCAAATCGGTTGAATTGTTACGGCGTGAAGGAGTACCTAAGAAACATCCAAACTTACAAATATCCAAACTTTTACATCCATACTAACTAACTTTTACATCCATTATAAATGCGAAATTTTGTTTGTTCGTCTGTCTGCTACGCTTTAACGGATATCTTTTCAACCGATTTTGATGAAATTTGGTATAGGGGTAGGTTACATCCCGGGGATGATGGACACAGGCTACAATTCACGCGGAAGACCTTGCGGGCATCATCATTATTATATACTAGCTGATGCCCGCGACTTCGTCCGCGTGAATTGAGGTTTTTTGGTTCCCGCGGGAACTCTTTAATTTTCCGGGATAAAAGATTCCTGACTAAGTATAGAAATAGACTATAATCAATTTCTGTGCCAGATTTCATCCAGATCCGTTCAGCCGTTGAAGCGTGATTCAATAACAAACATCCTTCCATACATCCATCCAAACTTTCGCATTTATAATATTCGTATAGAAGTATAGATGTGTAGGATAGGATTAAACCTGAAACTTGAGATTAGGTTTTCTCAATACCTAAACATACAGTATTCAGTTGTAAACGATCTATAAGTGCCAACCCAAAAACCAAAATGGCGCAATCACATCAAAATCGTGCTATTCGCGCGCGTCGCTAATTCTATTTCCATGTCATATTTGTGATGCTAATTCTGATGCTATACGATGCGCCACGCCACTTAGTTTTAGTGTTGTGCCTAAACAGACCATCGATAACACAAATATATCGATAAAAACCAACACGCTGTTTCCTTTTTTTCTATTTCCTTACAAGAAGATCCGCGCCAGAATAGTGCTATACTTTTCACTCAATTTTGTAGTTACTGATAGAAATAGTAGACGAAGCATAAAATTCATACCGCTGTCAGCTCTCCAAAGATCTGACAGCCTACCCCAAAGCGGAAACTCTAAGAAACGCTATAACAAAATCCATACCTACTATAAATACGAAATTTTGTGTCTGTTCTGTCTGTCTGCTACGCTTTCAAGGCCCATCTTTTTTTGACGAAAGCGATGGAGATAGGTTATATTCCGGGCAAGGACATGGGCTACTTTTGATCCATAAATCAATAAGTTCCTACGGAATTTTTAAAACTTAGATCCACGCCCACGAAGCGTGCATCATCTAGCTAGTTACTCATATTTTTTTTATTTCATCGGTATGAAGAGTAACGTTAGTGTCGCATCCCTGCCCAACCCTAGAGATCTTACAATTTACAGTCTACCCCAAAGAAGGAAATGCAAGAGAACGCTCTGACAAAATTAATCATTACTAACTCCTTTTTATTTTATCGATATCGATATCAGGAGTAACGAGTGCGCCACATCACTACTCCGGAAGGAGGGTAGACAAAGCATAAAATTCATACCGCTGTCGGCTCCCCAGAGATCTGACAGCCCAAAGAGGGAAATGCAGAACTGCGCTGGCTCAACAAATCATAAAGCGATCAAGTATTATTGCAAAATAACTTAAATAAGTATTGTACATTATGAAAGAAAACAGTTAAGTCAAATCTTTTTTTTATCCACTACAAGTTAGCCCTGGACTGCGATCCCACCTGATGGTAAGTGATGATGCAGTCTAAGATGGTAGCGGGCTAACCTGTTAGGGGCATGGCAGTTATATTAAACCCATACCCCTTCGGTTTCTACACGGCATCGTACCGGAACGCTAAACCGCTTGGCGGCACGTCTTTGCTGGTAGGGTGGCAACGAGCCACGGCCGAAGCCTCCCACCAGGCCAGACAAGGCCAAAATTCAGAAATTATAAATTCCAGACACACTTCTAGACAGACAGACACAATTTCGTGTGTCTTCACTTGTCGTCTTCATTATAAATGAATAATATTATTATGGAAATATGAAGATGGAGACCAATTGAACCAATCACCACTTAGCGCAGAGGCATTTTGAAAAAAAAAGGCGGTGTATAGTTTTAATATTATTGTAGTTTTAATCAATTTTTAGGGTTCCGTAGCCAAATTTGGCAAAAACGGAACCCTTATAGATTCGTCATGTCTGTCTGTCTGTCTGTCTGTCCGTCCGTATGTCACAGCCACTTTTCTCCGAAACTATAAGAACTATACTGTTGAAACTTGGTAAGTAGATGTATTCTGTGAACCGCATTAAGATTTTCACACAAAAATAGAAAAAAAAACAATAAATTTTGGGGGTCCCCATACTTAGAACTGAAACTCAAAAATTTTTTTTTCATCAAACCCATACGTGTGGGGTATCTATGGATAGGTCTTCAAAAATGATATTGAGGTTTCGAATATCATTTTTTTCTAAACTGAATAGTTTGTGCGAGAGACACTTCCAAAGTGGTAAAATGTTGGTCCCCCCCCCCGTAACTTCTAAAATAAGAGAATAATAAAACTAAAAAAAATATATGATGTACATTACCATGCAAACTTCCACCGAAAATTGGTTTGAACGAGATCTAGTAAGTAGTTTTTTTTTAATAATTTAAAACTTACTACAGGTTTGTACGGAACCCTCGGTGCGCGCGTCCGACTCGCACTTGGCCGGTTTTTTACCCTACGGCGCCAGAGGCTTGAAAAATTAACACAAAATGGTTTATTGTTTTAAATCTTTTTTGTTGATTTTTTTTAATAAATCCGCCGGATTCACCATTTTTTGTCGATTCAGTGACATTTTTGTAATCTGTGGCGCCTATTTGATACGTGCCAGGATTATAAAGTTACCCGGTGTGTACCTGGACCGGAACTTGACGACCTCCGTGGCGCAGTGTTGAGCGCTGTTGTCTTAACGGTCCCGGGTTCGATCCCCGGCACGGTCAAATTGGGAATTTATAATTTCTGAATTTTCCCTGGTCAGGCCTGGTGGGAGGCTTCGGCCGTGGCTAGTTACCCTACCGGCAAAGACGTGCCGCCAAGTGATTTAGCGTTCCGGTAAAAAAAAACTTTAAAATTGCATCATCCTTTCCACCCATTGTCGGCTCACTGACCTCCTCTTGGAATGAGAAGGGTTCGGCCATAGTCCACCACGATATCCAAATGCGGATTGGCAGACTTCACACGCCGCGCGTCGAGAACATTATTAAGAACTTTTGGGCGTGCAGGTATAGTATCCTCCCGACGTTCTCCTTCATCGGTAAAGCAAGTGATATTTGATTTCTTAAAAAAACCGCACATGTATACCGCATTAAATAAAGGGTCTTCCAAAACACCTAAAATTCACATCCTCGGTTAGTTTTAAGTTTGATAACCATTTTAAAATAAAGATTAGAGAAAAGAAAACAGAAGTGCATTGAAATTTTATTTTATTTTATTTATTTATTTATTGTATTTCGGTATACAAACGGCGAGTACACAAAGCTTAAATCAAATCAAATAAATATTATAAATGCGAAAGTTTGGATGGATGGATGTATGGATGTATGTTTGTTACTCAATCACGCTCCAACGGATGAACGGATCTGGATGAAATTTGGCACAGAGATAGATTATAGTCTGGAATAGCACATAGGCTACTTTTTATCCCGGAAAATTAAAGAGTTCCCGCGGGAACCGAAAAACCTCAATCCACGCGGACGAAGTCGCGGGCATCAGCTAGTTTAAAATAGTGCATTTGAGGTATTTAATCCGTGTGGCTTCTATACTAGAAGTGCGTTTTTAAAAGTTGCTGATTTGATTGAGTTGCCATCATCCCTATTCTAAAACACGAAAGTCAACAATATTGAAACAATATGGCTATAAGCGTTGGCTGTATGGCCCCAGTTTTTTTTTAATCCACTACAAGTTAGCCCTTGACTGCGATCTCACCTGATGGTAAGTGATGATGCAGTCTAAGATGGTAGCGGGCTAACCTGTTAGGGGCATACCCCTATTCGGTTTCTACACGGCATCGTAATGGAACGCTAAATCGCTTGGCGGCACGTCTTTGCCGGTAGGGTGGTAACTAGCCACGGCCGAAGCCTCCCACCAGGCCAGACCAGGGAAAATTCAGAAATTATAAATTCCCAAATTGACCCTGCCGGCGATCGAACCCGGGACCTCCGCACGTTAAGACAACAGCGCTGCACACTGCGCCAGGGAGGTCGTGAAACGTACCTTGACATTCCTAATTCCTAACATAAGGATTACTTATATTATGTAATTCTACTTATATTATGTAATTCTAAAACACGAAAGTCAACAATAATGAAACAATATTACTTTAAGTGTTGGCTGTATGGCCCCTGATTAAATCAGCTAAAAATTCCATAGGTAAATGCACCACGAACGCAGCATAAACAATAAAAAAACCGGCCAAGTGCGAGTCGGACTCGCGCACCGAGGGTTCCGTACAAACCTGTAGTAAGTTTTAAATTATTAAAAAAAAACACCTTTATTGTATGGGGACCCCCCTTAATATATATATTTTTTTAATTTTTAGTATTTGTTGTTATAGCGGCAACGGAAATACATCATTTGTTAAAATTTCAGCTTTCTAGCTATCACGGTTTATGAGATACAGCCTGGAGACTTAGGACTTAGTAATAGGGTCCCGTTTTTACCCTTTGGGTACGGAACCCTAATAACTAATTTAAATAACAGTGACATGAGCTAATAAAGCAATCAATTTCTAATTCCATATTCCGTATACGACCTGCTTTGTGGACGCCGCTGGTCTATGGACTCTGTGGTCATCGTTGTCTATGGGCCTATTTCTTTTTAATTTCTTTACTAAACGCCGCCGATCATGCGTTCGAGGAACGATCGGCTCATGTCGTGAATTTATTTCAAGTTGAATTGAATCAATGCAATTGATTTATAGCGGTGATAGTCTACAGGTTAAAAAGACAATCCTATTGGGTTGGTCGAGGGTTCGAACCTCGGGCAAGAACTTTCTAAAATGCGTTTTAAGCAATTAAGGCTCACTTGCACAAGATTGATTTAGTTATACCTACTTAATATTTTAATGCTGTCCCTTTTTGGCAACTACATTAATATGCATTTGCCAAAAAAGGCACATCATTTCAATAATTAATTTTTCTCACCTCCGGGCGGAAAGCGTCAATTTTCCTCCCGCTGCGCTAAACGAAAATGCCGCTTTCCGCCTCCGTCGAGGAGAAAAATAGTATACACACCACGGGCAGTAAATAAGAAAGCCTCAGATCACGTCATGTTTATTGACCTCGGCTTCGCCTCGGACAACAATTACATGTGATCTGAGACATTTCTTATTTTACTGCCCTAGATGTGTAATATACTATAACTAAATCGGTTTAAATCTCCTTGTGCAAGCAACCCTTAATATCACTTGCTTTAATGGGGAAGGAATAAGCAACATCCAAATTCTTTGCAATTCCAGGATAAAAATCAGCCTATCCTACCTCTAGTAGGTTACAACGATCCCAGGATACATCATGCAATCTATCTCTGTGCCAAATTTCGTCAAATTGGCCGGATAGTCCGTGAAGTGCCGTGAAAAAATAAAGACACGCTTTTATCCTAACACCACCACTACAGCCCATTAGCGTCCCACGGCTGGACACAGGCCTCTACTCTCACAGGAGAGAGGGAATTAAAGCTTAGCGGGCGGGCTTTTACGACTATCATAAATCAAATCAAACCAACACTTATTTTTTGCGCGACCTGGGACTCGAACCCGTGACCTCATCGGCCGCAGTCTATGGAGATAGCTTAACCTGAATTAAAATCCATCCCCCACCTAGTTCTCTAATTAAATCTATACTAAGTAATTTAATAAAGAGGTAAAGTTTGTGAGTTTGTGAGGTTGTAGGGGGTAATCTCTGGATCTACTGAACCGATTTTGAAAATTCTGGTACCAATAGACAGCCTCATTATTTGTGAGTGTCATAGGCTATTATATTAACCCGAAAAATTAGGGAGTTTCCGTGGGAATTCAAAAAACTTCACGCGGACGAAGTCGCGGGCATCTGCTAGTTAAATATATAAGTACTTGCCCAAGTCTACCTAGTAACTAGTTAGTAACTTAAAATGGCCAATACGCCACTCGTGATATGTTATGCTAATGCAATAATTGGAATCGGTCCGTCCGTCTGTCGGCGCAGCGCATCAAAGTGCAATACGTGCCGCAGTTAAACGAACCATCTACTTATTTTGTTCGGGGAAATTATCATTCTTATTCTATGCCGATTTTTGTATCTGTGCATGTATGGTAACTTAGGTTTTTCGTAAAAATTGGAAGTAGGTTTAGTCCCACAAACTTATACCTATCCTTTTTTTTTCTACCAGGAGGAAATCTTCATAAGATACCTGGCTTCTTGGGGTGAAAGCCGGGTTATGTGAGATTTATACTCACTAAAACCCCTTCGGTAGGGCCAATAATATTTATTTATTACGTGTCGGGAAGCTCCGAGATCAATAAACTTACTCAACTCATAAACAAACTTATATCCTAGTGACGGCGTCGCTAAATCATACTTACTAATATTATAAGTATATGTTTGTTTGTTGGTTTGTCCTTCAATCACGCCGCAACGGAGCAACGGATCGACGTGATTTTTGGCATGGGTATAGTTGAGGACCTGGAGACAGGACAGTGTAATGTTACTCTCGTGTATGACACTTTTTATCCCGAAAAATTAAGGAGTTCCCGCGGGAATAAAAAAACTTAAACCTCGCGGATCAAGTCGCGAGCATCAGCTAGTTAAAAATAAAATAAAAACAAAAACTGAACAGGCATAAAAATTAGTTCCAATTTTGGCCACCAGGATAAGTTGGTGAGATTGACTTTTGATAAGTACCTACGTTATCAAAAGTAACTACGATTAATTTATAAACAAATCACACGTATTCATTAAAAAACAATTTAAACTTTACGATTTATGTTACACAATAAAGTTTTCGCGCTACTGCATCACGCACCTGTAGGTACACTATAAAAAACCTATTAAACGTCAAAATCAAAATGCGCGCCATAGAGTCAACTTTTTTCCAGGCAAAGATCCAAGCCCATTCAGCCTATTATATACAGTTGTTGATATTTTTATTTTTTAATTGCGGCTGCATCAATGGCCTGCGCCGCATGCAAGGCGCGTCCCGTCGGCGGAATAAAGGAGGCTTTATATGCGCACTGCATTCGTAATTTATGATGAATGCGTGCTTAATTGTCCTCTGTCGTCATTGTGCATCGTTCGGACGAAATCGCCGCGTATGCGATGACACATTTGCGATAACTATACTCAGGTATGTAATACTAATAGTGTGTGATAATTTTATGAGAGAGAAACATGCACTCGATAAGTTTGAAAAAAAACTTAATAATAAAAAAGGCTTTCCAGCCAGTATACTTCGAGCTCTATCTAATTGTACGACCATAAAAACTTCGAAGACCTCCCATGCGCAGTGGTGACGGCTGTGTTCCTATACTTGCCGTTCGATTCCCGGCAGGGTCATCTTAGGTACACTGTAGGTACACTTTTGACGTCTAATAGCTACGAGGGTTCCAAGCGCGTCCACGTCTGAGAAGAGCCCACAACAAACTCAGACGGGTTTTTTAAATTATCACCATCTCACAAATCATCATAAACTAAGGAACTATCAGAGCCATTAGAGCAAATTATTGCCAAGCTTCCTTGGCATTGAAGTAATCCTTGAGCCATTAGAGCAAATTATTGCCAAGCTTCCTTGGCATTGAAGTAATCCTTTACGTGGTAATAAGATTTTTCAATGAGGTTACGTTTTACAATGACTTTGAACTTATTCAGAGACATCTTCAACATGTCTTCTGGGAGCTTATTATTATAGAAGCGGACACTGTTTCCAACAAATGAATTGCTAGTTTTACTAAGCCTAGAAGCAGCAAACTATAGTTGTCAAATACCCAATTACCACCCTAACGGTCGTACCACCAATTTAACCAGCTAACTATGTTCCGGTTCCAGAGATAAGTAAAAGTAGGTACTCTGCTGGTACGATGCCGTGTAGAAACCGATTAGAAAAATATAAAATAAAATAAACATCTGTGGCCGATGACTTAACAACTAGGCTATATCAACCAGAATCAAAACAACATGTCTAATGGTATTTGGAACTTCAAGGCTGTACCATTCCTGGTGAAGCTCTAATACAATAATAGCACATAAATAAGCTCAGCAAATACCAATACAGTCGATATCCTATTCGATTATTTGGTGATGCGCTCGCGTGCCTGCACGCCCGGTACCGTCAGCAAAAAATACTTATGTATAGATTTTTCTGTTGAGAAACAATTAAATTAATAAAAATAAAATTGTACTTACTAAAACTATATATAAATTATATTATACTAGCTGATGTCCGCGACTCCGTCCGCGTGGATTAAGATTTTTGATTCCCGCGGGAACTCTTTAATTTTCCGGGATAAAAAGTAGACAGAAATAAAGACTGAAAGACACACTTTCGCATTTATAATACTTAATATATTATTATGGATATAATTTTTTTTTGCTGTCTCTCCGAGCGGCATCATCCGGTCCCTTCCCCAGCGCGTGAACAAATCTCTTTATTATGATAATCATCATTGTCTATGGCAACGGATACTATATTCTATTATCTATTAATTTTGGATACTTAAAAATCAATTCCGAGCCTTATTTGGAACCTTTAATATACCTTTTAATTTTAATGGAATCGCTCTGAATATGGACTGATATTTTATGTACTTGTATCTAAATAACTGCCTCGGTGGTACAGTGGTTAGCATGTTCGACTGCGGCTGACGAGGTCCCGAGTTCGAATCCCGGGTCGGTTTGGACCAGGCTGGGTTTTCTGACTTAAATTCTCATTCAAGCCCGGAGTTAACACTTCAATACACGCGATTTAGGAATCGTACTCGAGTCTCTAACGAGTGATACATGGTGCTTTATACTACACCTGCGAGAAAAATAAGCAGTAATACTTTGAAGCTTCACTATCACTACTACATTTTGAGGATTTATTTTATAAACTAAAAATTCAAATAAAACAAGAGAACTCGCGCGGTCGCTATTTTTCTTATTTTTTGGTCATAGAATTCTGTCAAAGAAGATTTTCAAAATATTAAATTCAATAAAAGTCGCGGGCATTTTTTAGTATGCATCTAGTTTGAATAAAACTATTAAACAAATCACCGCATCAGTAACAGAATACCAATTAACAAAACAATTAGAATTGTTATGACAAATTAGTTCGCAAACAAAACAATGTCCGCCATTTATGGCGCCAATGGATTCAAAATGGCCGACAATTATCTGTCATTTAGCGTTCCGAATAAATACGTAATACAATCAACCGCAACTGAAAATAAACAAAAGAAAATATTCAGGCGAAAATAGCACGTAAATGTTAAATGTAGGTAGGTACCTAAGGGTCAAAATGATATCAAGAAAGATTCTTTTTCATTTTGCAATGATGATTGTATGTAAAAATCAAAACTCTTTGATGGTCGTTTTTACACCAAACGACTAAAGATGCAATGGAGTCGATTATTTTTTTTTCTAAGAAAATAATTTGGTTATTTTTGTTTTCTAGAAAATCGTATAGGTAGGTATACTATTTCGAATAATAAGGCATCTCTATTTTATGAGGCTTACAAATTCTTGCTACATAATATTATTACTCAAGTAGGTACTGCCAGTAAGTATAATATTTTTTTTATTTTTATTATCCAGCACAAGTTAGCCCTTGACTGCAATCTCACCTGATGGTAAGTGAAGATGCAGTCTAAGATGGTAGCGGGCCAACCTGTTAGGGGCACGGCAGTTATATTTAACCCAAACACCCCTATTTGGTTTCTACACGGCATCGTACCGGAACGTTAATTCGCTTGGCGGCACGTCTTTGCCGGTAGGGTGGTAACTAGCCACGGCCGAAGCCACCCACCAGGCAAACCGTTCTACCACATAACAGCGAGAAACCGTCAGCGTTGGCACCTTTATGTGGTTGACGTCCAATCTGCTCGCACGAAGCGTTTTTGCTCAACGTTTCTGAGGTAAGCGCGTTCCAACCTAGACCTCATCATTGCTTTGTACTAAGCATGATTGATCACGCAATAAAACAAAACAAAAAAATCGTCCCGCCAAATTTGACTGTTTGTTAGCGCTAATCTGAGACAACTAAATGAATTTTTATAGGTACTGTTTTCCCCAATGAATCAATCGAATTCTTCAAGAAGATTTTTGTATAAAAAAAATTTAGAAAAATTTAATGGTTTTGGTATCGATAATTTATTGGATTAAGAAAAAAAGAAAAAGAGAAAAAGATGAGTTCTAATAGATGAAATTTGGTACAGAGTTAGGTTAAAGACGTAAGGTAATGGAACCAATCATGGACGGTTTAAGAATGAAAACGGCGTTTATTTGCATTTATTGCTTTTATTCTTTTGGTATTGGAATAAAAGGTTATATCTGTAACTAAAACATGCTTTTAGTAATCGATATATTTGGCACAGTACGTTCCACCATTATTCACTTTTGAGATATTTAAAAAATTCAAGGACCCTTATTGAGGACCTATTATGAACAGTCAAATTCTTATAATGGACACCCAGTCATAAACAGAATCTAGTGTTGGACACCTAGTGATGAACATTTTCTCAACTATTTTTACGCATCCTTAATCAAATAATAACATCAAAAATCTGTTCTTACATAAAAAAAAACTTAAACATTGGCATCATTAAAACTTCTTTAGAAAAAACAAAACAAAAAATAAAAAATCAATATTACAAAAATACAAAACTTAGCAAAAATCAAGCCTATATAAGCGCAACCTACTATGTAAATGGAACAGCACAAATAGTTTGTATCAGTCAAGTACAAAACTGCAGTCTTACAAATCGCATTTGTTTTGAGATCTTACGTAGGTACAACTTATAAAAATTTTTTTTTTTTTTTTACCAACCTTTATTGAAAACAATACAATAGAAATTAAAGCTAGCTAGCCTAACCTAAAATAAAATAATTAACATCATAATTATAAGACGTACAGTGAATATTTGTTCATTTCTTCTACTTTATAAAATCGACGTTTGTTTATTTGTACTGGCTCGAAAATCTAAAAATCTCTAAAATCTATTATTGCTTTTTGATCGTACCATATTTGGTCTAGGGTTTCTGGCCAACGAAATTTATTACTTTTAGATAACACCATTGTGCTTATTTCATATTGTTTACCCTCAGCTTTCTTAATTATGCCAGGAAAATATTCTCCTTCATACCTTATTATTACGTATTTGCTTTTCGTTTGCTTGTGACAGTGCTATTGTTTTCAAAGATATCCTATCTTCTTCAGATCCAGATTCAGACAGGTCTTCTTCTAAATCATATTCACTCTACCATGAATAGAGGAAAATACATAGGTTGTATTAAAAATATAATAATTTAGAATATTAAAGTAAACGAGAAATAAAATAAAATGTATTTCAAGTTTTCGATACGTTTCCAGCCATAGAGATGGCAGTAGGCGCAAAATGTATCAAATGTCATTTCTGACAGTCACTGTCAAAATAACGTGTTTTTCCCGTAGGTTTTTTCGGTGTTGTGTTGACACTTGACAGAAAACGTCAAAAAATATGAATCCGCCATTGTTACCCACTCGGGTTTAGTGTCGCTTATCGTGGAAAGGTTAAATAATTACACCACTGAAATTAGTTACGATGAATTCGTAGATTTGAACGATCAAAACTGCCCCCCAATCATGTGAGAATGGCCGATTAAATCGTTAAAGTTCTGCGGCAAAGTAAATAAACCATAACAGCATTAAATTAGAGCTCAATTTCGTTTACCCATTCTTATACGTTTAGGTATGTACGATACTCAAACGTATAAGGATGGATACACGAAATTGAGCTCTAATTCAATGCAGTTATGCTTTATATTACTTTGACGCTGAACCTTTACCATTTGATGGACAATTCTTACAAAATCGGGGGGCTGGTTTAGTATTTTTTATTCTTTCATTTCTCTACTTGTAAAAGGACCGGATCGACGCTCCATACAAATCTGGACCGTCTCTTTTCCTCCGATTATGAACATGATAATATATTTTGTTTCCTCTTTGTTGACTTTGCTGCTTTAGTGTTTGCTTTGCCTTTTTTACTTTCTTTATTTATTTTCTTTTCTTGCACTAGTTTTTCTCGTAATAACTGTTTTTCTTTTCTTTCTTTTGCACGTTTTTCTTTTTCTTCTATCTTTTGTTTCTTTTCGTTTTCTTTTTGACGTGACAACGTCTTATAAATTGGTTTGCCGGGTGACACCTCAAGATTCTGTGTTACGCTCCCCGCGTTATGCGCTAACAATGAGAGCGAGTGAGAGGCACGCGTCCCGCCTAAGAGCGAGAGAGACAGACATAAACTATTTTACCACTCAAAGTCGTTGTCACGTAAAACTTTCGCCCGTATATCGACTTTACAGGCAACCAATTTTTTTTTTGTACGTAATCTATGTAGGGATCACATTCTTGGGACACCATATTTGGTATATGCTACAGCTACCTTTTCTCCTCTTTGTAGTTCATCGTTCGCTCTAATCATTTGTTCTTTGGAATAATCTCGTTTGGGTGCCATAATATTATCTGTGGTAATAAGAAAATAACAGTAAAGAGTGGAAATCACCAGTCATGGACACCCAATCTTGGACAGTGCTGTCTACCATTGGATATGAATGTAATTATTAGAATATATTCAGTTAAAAAGACTAGTCTCCCTTTGCATACCCAGAAAAAACCAAAACAATATCAAAAACACAAAAATCCAATGTACTGTCCATGATTGGGTAGAGGCACATTTAAGTTTCCAGTCATAAACAGTTAAAAAAAAGAGCACATATTTGAGAACTATCGATGAGGTTATGTGCAATCATGCTCCTTAGACTAATGATGAATCATTAAATAAATCAACAAACGTTCTCAATATAATGTAAAGTTTTGAAAATGTCAATATTGTAACCCACCTGCATTAGGATTCTTCTAAGAAAAACGGAGTTTTTAAAATTGGTTTCACTTGCACTCACACGACCTTAGATAATGTCAGATCAATATGGCCATCAAATGTCAAAATGAAAAAATCTTGTTCGTATGTCCTTAAAGTTCATTAAAAATGTTGCTGTGGTAAAAAAAAAATTAGAGTTTGGTTATTTTAAGCATTTATGTTTCAATATGTCCATTATTGGTACACTGTCCACGACTGGTTCCATTACCTTAGGTATCTCGGGGACGTACATAGGTTACCTACTTTAAATCCCGGAAAATTAAAGAGTTCCCGCGAGAATAAAAATACTTACTTCTAAATCCACGCGGACGAAGTCGCGGGCATCATCTACTTAGGTAGTATTTGTATAATCTTTTGAAATTCTCGGTAGGTTAGGAGTTAGGCCAACCAGGCATCCGTGCCTCGGAGAGCACGTAAAGCCGTCGGTCCTGCGCCTGATCTCTTTCCGGTCGTGTCGGATTTTCCGTCCCATTGGGCTATAGTAGGTGTAAAGGAACAGAAAGTGCACATGTTTAAGTGCACACACTTGTGCACTATGATATCTCCCGCGCAGATGGCTAATCTCTCTTGAGATAGGCCGTGGCCGAAATTCGGTCGGGAGGACATTATTTGTATGTCGTGTCGTCTAACTAAAAGTCGTAAATGCATTGATTGGTGTCACCATTCGCGCATCGCATGCGAATTGCATTTAATACGAATCAATCAATTTCAACGAAGTAATTGAACCGAACTAACGGAAATAGTAAGTTAATGGCGATCTGTCCGTCCGTAACCTTGCCTATTTGCGATGTTGGTTTTGGTGACTCAGATATTATTATGATGATCTATGATAGCTAAGTGCTCTTTAGTCTTTATAGCTCATTGTTTGGCGTTGAAGCCGTCGGTCCCGGTTATTGAAGTGAAAACTTCTTTAGCCGCGTTGAGCACTTTTTGGTAGGGGGCATGGACCTATAAAGAAAGGTCCATGGTAGGGGGTAAACTTGTGGATTCGCGTCACCGACACCGACACCTCGCGTTGTTACGATGACAAAAGGTCTTAAATATAAATATACTAGTTACATTCGTAATTTATTTCCGTGTTGTTTCACATTCCGTGCCTCGGAGAGGCCATCGGTCCTGCGCCTGATCTCTCTCCGGTCGTGTCGGATTTTCCGTCCCATCGGGCTATGAGAGTAAAGGAACAGAGAGTGCACCTGTGTTTGCGCACACACTTGTGCACTATAATATCTCCCGCGCAGATGGCTAATCTCTCTGGAGATTGGCCGCCGTGACCGAAATTCGGTCGGGAGGACATTATTATTATTGTCTACTTATTGTAAGTTGTAACCTTTTTCTTTTTTTAAGAAAAGAGCATTCTGCTGAGTTTTTTTGCCGGCTCTTCTCAGTAGAAGGAGCTAAGTTCCGAACCAGTGGTAGAGTCTTAACGTTTCATAAGTGTCACAAGTTTTCCTACTTGAAATATTCATCATGATCATTCAAATCATTTATCATTATCATTTTCTGTCCAGTTATAAAGCACACTGTAGATAGGTAGGTAAGTATAATGACCAACAACAATTTTATTGTAACTCATCAGTCATCACTAACCGTCAAGTGTGATCGTGAAGCATGATAACAGAAAAAAAAACATTAATTCCCAATTCCCTGAAATTCAATTACTATTCACCAAGCGCCTCCATCGGAAGCTATGATTGATTTTATGACCTCTTTAATCCATAGAGGGTTACGTCATTGATTCGATTATGTATCGATTTTCAACATACCTAACCATCGTTTAAAGCAGTACCTACTTTAAAAATTTTGACGACCTCCCTGGCGCAGTGTTGAGCGCTAGTGTCTTAACGTGGGAGGTCCAGGGTTCGATTCCCGGCAGGGTCCATTTGGGAATTTATAATTTTTGAATTTTTTGTCTGGTCTGGTCTGGTGGGAGGCTTCGGCTGTAGCTAGTTACCACCCTACCGGCAAAGACGTACCAAGCGATTTAGCGTTCCGGTACGATGCTGTGTAGAAACACGCCGAATAAGGGGTAGGTATGGCTTTAATATAACTGCCATATCCCTAACAGGTTAGCCCGCTACCATCTTAGACTACATCATCACTTACCATCAGGTGAGATTGCAGTCAAGGGCTAACTTGTAGTGGCGTAAAAAAAATGCAGTTTTATATGACGTACCTATTACCTTGATGTCCCTAAATTAAGGATTATAATTCAAAAACAAGTGCGTCAATAGGTAAGGTTAAAATACCTTATACTACCTACTTCAAGATATACTCGTGTGGTTGGTAGTAACACGTAGTAAGCTCTCTGTCTCTCCGTGTACGGGCACGAAATTAGCGGTAGCGGGGCGACGGCGGTAGCGTGGCGATGCGATTATTCGGAGAGCAAGCGACGAATTTCGGGAACAATTTGCAAGAGGTCTGGTAATACTTTATAACCGACAAAAACGTCTGGAATTTATTTTTTCGAATTCTATAAGTATAAAATTTAAAGATAAAAAAATCAAGTTGCCAAAAAAATGTTTACTTGGATTGTTTTTTGCAAATGTTATATGCTGCGCAGTAGCGAAATAACCGCAAACGGTCTACCAGACTCGCAGGACTGGAGCCAATGAACGAAATTATGTTTTTCCACAATTTCAGGTTGCTTATAGGACCTTCCCGAAATTCGTCGCCAGCTCTCGGACCCCATCGCCCCGCTGTCGCCGTCGCTCGGCCGTCGCTGGTTTCATGTCTGGCGCCTCCGACGTATACTGTATAGTTGTTGTTTTTATTTATAGCTTATACTATGACCTATGACGTAGGCAATAGGCATATCCGTTAAGAAAGGATTTTTCAAAATTCAAGACCCTTGGGGGTAAAAAGGAGTTCGAAATTTGCATCGGACAAAAAAGGAGTTTGAAAATCGAACTTAACGTGTACGAACTGCGAAGCAGCGGGTATTTTAGCTGCAAACTTGTTAGGTACCAACGATCTTTATGTACCAATATTGTATAAAGTTAACTTTTTAATTTGTCTTGAATGCCAGGTTGCCAAACCGTGTTCTATGCTAAACGGCCATAGATACCATCATTATTGTCTATGACTCGTTCCAATTTCAAAATGCAGATCGATCACAGTAAAACTGTAGAGTCGAATTAATGGTCTATATTTTTAACAAACCTATATATTTAACAATTCCACAAAAAGCTTATTTCAATCTTCCAAAATATTTGATTAAATTCCAGTACCTATATTATATTATAATTTAAAATATTATCTACTAGCTGATGCCCACGACTTCGTCTGCGTGGAAAAAGTTTTTTCAATTCCCACGGGAACTCCTTAATTTTCCGGGATAAAAAGTAGCCTATGTCACTCTCCAGGTCCTCAGCTATACCCATGCCAAAAATCACGTCGATCCGTTGCGGCGTGATTGAAGGACAAACCAACAAACAAACACACTTTCGCATTTATAATATTAGTATGATTGTATGATTCGTCTCCAGTATATATTATGAGCTAAAACATTATGTATCTCTGTATCACATCAAGATTGATTCAACTGTTAGACGTGAGGTGAAATCGTTACGGACACACTTAAATTGTCGAAAATATAATTGAATTTATTAATAAATACAAAAATAAATAATCTTTTTACTTGCAAAAAATACAAAGGTTCACAATTGTGAAGAATGAACATGGTTAACAGTATTTTTACGATACTAAGTTGTGATTCATACATAATTTTACATTAAATTTCATGTTCAATTTAAATTTCCTACAATTAATTGTTAATTATTCTACCTTGTCAATTTGGCCTCTATCTCCCAAATAAGTAAAAGCTGAGGCCAATTCTGTATAACACAATCTCTAAAGTAAAATAGATGTAGGTATTTTGGAATTACCTACTGAATTTATTAAAAAACTCTAAATATAATATATCTATTTATTACTTACGTACCTATCTACCTAATCCAAGTAATTTCACTCAATGTTTTTGGTATACTATGGTTTTGTAACAAAATAATAAAATTATAGCGTACGACTCTACTCCCACCCCTGTTCCAATAAGCAAATGTCGAACCCAGAACAAATTGGTTGGATGACGCTGCGTATTCGCTAAATAATGTTATTTACATATTGTTTTGTCACTTTCCACTTCATACTAGACTAGGTAAAGCACGCAGACGCGTCTGTGTTTCATAATCATGAGAAAATGTTAGAGAAAACGGTGAATAAAAATTTAAAACCCAGGTTTAAAAAAGGAAAAGATTCCAGATTGAATAAAATTGGATAATGATTTTAATTATGAATTGTTCGTTAAAATTCAAAAAATTCAAACTTTAAATGAAATAATAAATTCAAGAGCTTTTTATTGTAATTTATTATTTCGGAGCAATAGAATCAGTTGCTATTTTTTATACTTAGTTACTCACCTGTAAATGGTCTATTATTTTGGCGCATGTGATAGAGCATACTGCCTCGTTGGTCTAGTGGTTGGCATGTTCGACTCGGCCGACGAGGTCCCGGATTCGAGTCCCGGGTCGGGCCACATAATTAAGTACCTATTGGGTTTTTCTGTCTAGAAATTCTCGGAAGTTCTAGGAAGTTGGCGGTGCTTCACCCCCGTGCCTCGGAGAGCACGTTAAGCCGTCGGTCCCGGTTATTATCACTAACATGATAATAGTCGTTAAAGCCCGCCAACCCGCATTGGAGAAGCGTGGTGGATCTAAGCTCTAATTCCTGGAGAGTGGAGACCTGTGCCCAGCAGTGGGACGTTATTGGGCTAGTGGATAGAGCGTAATACCGTAAAATAAATAGGTACAAAATAAAGTCAACGGGCAGGAAATAGGTATTTGACAACTATTTAAATATTATATTATTTTTTAGTTATTATTAAATAGAAGAATTCCCGAAAGTCGTAATATCCACGTCCCCTGTAAGTTTTATGTTCAAAAATCGATTGAAGTAAAAAAGTGCGTCGAATTTTGATGACGTCACAGTTCAGTATTTCATACCTTAAACATTCCTAAGTATCGCGCGTTTTAACGTTAAAAAAGTTACTGATTTGACTTGTTGTCAAATACCTAAAGAACATAGTATGTACCTAAATAGGTACTTAGTCTACATACATAGATATACCTAGTTCTGTACCTACTCCACCGTCGTAGGTAGGTACTCCACCGTCTTAGGTAACCTAGGCCTACAAAACTAATAGGCATAAACTAATAAAACTTCATAAGTCGGTTATATTTATAATTTAACACACAAACATCAATTCCTACAAAATTGAACAATGAATATAGATCGGTCTTTGTTTTTTACGAGATAGATATCATAGCCAATGCGTTTGTTTGGAAATTTGGCGATTGTCTATGGCTATGCCATTGTTTTATTTTTAAAAGTCATCCACAGATTAGGCAAAGGTTGATTTTTTTATTTTGTTTCCTCTAGATCTAATTGGTTTTACATCCGGTGTTAGGAGCTAAAATTTTTTTTTGTAAATAGCAGTTTGCGTTTAACCGTGTTCTCCCATGAATGATTCTGGATACAGATTCAAATGAATGAAACAAGGAAATCTAGAAAACTTCGCTTTCGCTTGATTGGACCTACTATATTATTATCTCTATGATTGGGCCATAATCGTAGTCGAAACTTCCAATAATGACATACTGTACCTACCTACCTACCACGAAATAAAATATATTGTAGTGTTCTTATTATGATATAATTATACCTTTACCTGCCACTTGACCTAATCGGGACTCGAACTCGGGCCTTCACGGAAGCAAGCATCAGCTGCGGTGCGCTGTGCACCTCGAGTCTACGACTACGAGAGATAATCAGTAGGTACCAGATTTGGAACCCTCGAGTAGGTACGGTCTTGTACGATTTGGAAATAGAGAACCACCACCACCACCACCACTACTTACAGCCCATTAACGTCCCACTGCTGGGCACAGGCCTCCACTCTCATAGGAGAATGGGAATTAGAGCTTAGACCCTCCACGCTGGTCCAATGCAGGTTGGCACGCTGCTCCAATGCGGGTCTAAATGGAGAACACGGAACACTATTTCTCATCGTGCTAGATTCTTACGACTTATAATAAGTGGCACAAATTGTCCTACATGAAATAAATCATTTTCATTTTTTTCATTTTTATCCTTCATAGATCGGAGAGAGTAATAAAATTCAAAATCCTAAAAAAAAAACACTTAGAACACCATCTAGTGTTGCATAGACTAACAACTTTTTATCTTATAAGTACATACAGTGCCATCTAGTACTAAGTAGAGTTACTACATTAAACAAGCAAGAAAAGGTTTTAACCCCATCTTGTGCGAACTAGAATAACCGCCGTCTATAAATAAAATCACATATGTTGTCTATGGCACTTGGCACCACCACTTGAGTGAAGTTAATTTTGACAGTTCCAATGTAACAGTGGTCATCTTATTTTTTTATATCTCTTGCAATTTTGATACAAAATATTAGTAATTCGTGAAGTGGTATTACGTGAACAAGATGAAAATACGAGCCCACGCACTTCGAGAACGGTGGAATGCGGCCCGCTAGCATCGGTGAGTTAATAAAAATTGCGATACGATCATCGAATGTCCTTATTTTTAACTGATTAAAAAAAACTGTAGTCAATTGCCTGTTAACCTTTTAACTAAAGGCGAGAGACGCGTAATTTGACGCTATGCCGTGTATAATTTTATTACGATTCGCCTCCTCGCCGCATACATTTGTCGAATAATAACCGGCTGTATATTTTCGGCAGTTGCAGTGATACAAACCCGGAGACGTTTACTTATCGTACCTACCTTAATGTGGTGTTATCTCAATCAGTACAAAATTCATATTTAAACCTTTGATTGGCTCTAAACTGTTTGATAAAATGCCCTAACCGATATTCTTAGTTATCTTTATAAAAAAATTGCGAATATTTTTTTAATCGTGTAAAGTTGGCTGAATGGATCGCATCTGAAGTTTTGGAACGAAAATGGAACGAATTTGAATTTTTAAAGGTCAGTTCCCAGTAATAATTTACTTTAAAATGAGGCTTGTTTTCATTAGCACAATTTTATTTTTATTTTGTAATGTTTTATTATTTATCTTAGAAATGCTATTAGACTCTTATCAGAAGTATGTTTATCTGATAGTAGAATTTCTCTTCTGTATACTTAACATTAATCTTATTTTGTGATTTTACATAACAAAACATTCTTTATTTATTTTTGATCATGATTAGAATTTTTTGACTAAATATTTCTTTTCTTTTAAATTTTTTCTGTGTTCTTTATTTAAATTCTTACTTAATTCTATTCTCATTACTAATTACTTTCAATTATAAATATAAGTAGGTAATTTGGTTCATACATCAATCAAAGTTTTATGCAATTATTAAATTACTTAAATTAATTTTATTTAATAGTTTCAAACAAACTTCTGAAATGCGCATAATAAGTTATTTACAATTTACTCTTGCTCCAATTCCAATAATCGTGTAATTTTTTGTCACCAACAAACTTTATTGTAAAATAAAACAGAGCTGCCATGATACCAAATCCTAAACTGGTTGCAACTATTTATAGTTAGACAGGAAAAATAATATTGATTAAATTATAATATTATGTCTATTGAATTATTACTTAAGTCTTAAGTATCAAAGACTTATTTAAAAGGTGCTGGTAATAAAAATGTTTAACCTTTTAAGAAATCAAATATCCATATCCATACTAATATTATAAATGCTAAGGTGTATCTGTCTATTTGTCTGCTTTTCAACAGATTTTGATGAAATTTGGTACAGAGGTAGGCTGTATCCCAGGGAAGAACAAAGGCTACTTTTAATCCTGGAAAATTAAGTTGCGAGCAACAGCTAGCGTTACCTATAACTATAATGCATTTATTTACTTAGTATCAATACTCTACCACTGATTTGGATGAGTAGAGCAAGCAAGAGACTATAACTTTTTTTTTTAATGCAATTCAAAATAACAATATATCATTACTGCCAGCAAGAGACAATAACTCTTTTTGGAACAAAGTTCCTTATGGGATGATGCCGAGGGGTACCCTAGCTGGCAAAAAACCTCCTTAATGAAAATGTGTGGAGTAAGATTTTCATGTAAATAGCTGTTTCTTTGTTATATTATTATTATATATTTTTATGAATCATTGTGAATAAAATAAAAGTGTTAAGATAATTTTGTAAAGTAGTTTTTGATTTTTTTCGATAAAAAAAATCATAATAAAAAATTTATACCTGAATAATTATTTTCTTTGTACCTCGACTAGAACTTGAAATTAATATTTATGTAATAAGGAACTTCGTTCCTATCTGGTGGCCCACGACACCACACGTTTTTTTGCAATTCAAAATAACAATATTACAATCATGCATTGTCAAGTCAACATCTCCTGAAGATGCTCCGGTGTCAGAGTGAAACTTACATTGAGAATAATTTGGAAGATTTGTGTGGTGTGGTGTTCTGGCGGTGCGATTTGCTAGCTTGTGCGCGGACTATGCATGCCATAGATTTTTCTTTATTGGCGGATGGATTATAGCAAACTAGATGATTCCCGCGACTTCGTCCGCATGGATTAAGATTTTTTATTCCCGCGGGAACTCTTTAATTTTTCGGGATAAATAGTAGCCCATGTAGCTCGGGATACAGACTATCCCCATACCAAATTTCATCAAAAGCGGTTGAACAGATGGGCCGTGAAAGCGTAGCAGACAGACAGACAGACACACTTTCGCATTTATAATATTAGTATGGAAGTATGGATTAAGCTTCTTGCTCCTTGATTAGTTATCATGGACTTCGCCTGCTTCTATCCAATATCTCTATATATAAAAATGAATCCCTATTTCCCTTGGTCACGGCATCACGCGTGAACGGCTGGACCAATTCCGCTAATTCTTTTTTTGTTGTGTTTGTTATTGTACGGAGAAGGTTCTTATAAAAGAAAGTGTTTGAAAAATTGTACGAAAAAGTAAAAAAAATGGGTTAAAAAACTCCATATACAAAAGTAGGTAAATGAAACATATTATGACAGTAGAGAGATCTTCAAATATATTGTCAGACTGACGGTCATTTATTCAGTTTCATATATTATATACATTTATACTGGGGAAAAAACCAGTTCCCACGGGACTCCATAATACCTAAAATCCACGCGGACGAAGTCGCGGGCAGCAGCTAGTCAAATAAATATTATAAATGCGAAAGTTTGGATGGATGTTTGTTACTCAATGACGCCCTAACGGCTGAACGGATCTGGATGAAATTTGGCACAGAGATAGATTATAGTCTGGAATAGCACATATGCTACTTTTTATCCGGGAAAATTAAAGAGTTCCCGCGGGAACCGAAAAACCTCAATCCACGCGGACGAAGTTGCGGGCAGCAGCTAGTTAATCATACAAGTTGAAAATAACTTTAACATTCTTTATAATAATGCAATCTAATTAATCTTCAAAGTTAAAGATAAGAATTACATTTATCTATCTTTTATCTTAACTATCACATAATACCTAAGCGTGTTATATAATAAATATAGTGGGTAACAATATTAGTAAAAAATTTGTTGCATAGTTTTGTTTACTTTTTTTTATCCACTACAAGTTAGCCCTTGACTGCGATCACACCTGATGGTAAGTGATGATGTAGAGTCTAAGATGGTAGCGGGCTAACCTGTTAGGGGCATCGCAGTTATATTAAACCCATACCCCTATTCGGTTTCTACACGGCATCGTACCGGAACGCCAAATCGCTTGGCGGCACGTTTTTGTGGGTAGGGTGGTAACTAGCCACGGCCGAAGCCTCCCACCAGGCAAAACTTACTTTAGGAAAAACAAACTTACTTTGATTAGCTTTACAATTGGATAGAAGCAGGCGATACTTTGCGGAAGTCGGAAGTTTTCACAGTAGACCGAGACAAGGGACAGTAGACCTGAGTATTTGATATGAATTTCAGCTTGATACCTCCATGCGGTCCTGAGAAGAAGGGGCCTGACAGACAGACAGAGAGACAACAAAGTGAGCCTATAAGGGTTCCGTTTTTTCCTTTTGAGGTACAGAACCCTAAAAACTAGAAGTTTAACAGTCCGTAAGGCGTAAACCAGTAAACCGACATTTTAAGAACTTTTGATGAGCTTTGTGCATGAGATATTAGTATTATAACAAAAAGAAAATTAAAACATTAAAGATTAATCCCTCCTTAGTAGACTGTTGCAAATAAAAATTTAATTTTATTGAAATATAATAGTGAAATTCTCATTCTTGCAGAATACGTTTACCATTTTTGCACTTTTGGGTCACACTTTTCACCCATATAAATCCACGAAAAATTATAATAAATGACTTATAAAAATACTAATATGATAAACACGCTCTTAAAATTGGACTGTTGCAATTCGTTTTTATACGTTCTATACAAAATTAGTTAATAAAAAAATCAAATCAATGTGCACGATTTATCAAAATTTACGCGTCACAATAGCCTGTATTTCTTAAAAGTTTGACGAAATGACTGATAAAATAAAATTTACCATGAATGTTTAGTATTTATATAACGCAAATTGTGTAAAAATAAAGTTCTATAAAATATGACCAAAAAATATTATCAAAGTCTGATCAAATTCACGTGTAAAATGGTACTGCAGATCGTACGACCGCACGTACGTACGAACTTGACTACGCAAAGTATCAAAGTATCTTTACTGGCCTATGTCGTCTATGTATGAGTGCAGCCTAACGGTCTACTGTGCGGTATACCTACAGATTCCAAAATTGACCGATGGCGAGTATACGGACTCTTAATTCGCTATAATCCGCCACAGAAGGTAAATCTATGTGGTACAGTGCGTATCTTGAACTTGCAGCCCGCGATATTCCCCACAGCACATAAATCTTCCAAAATAACCTCAACGTACGTTTCACTCCGATACCGGAGCATCTTCAGGAGAATCTCCACAATCGTGCATTGTAGAGTCAACATCTCCTGATGAGCGGCCAGTACGCAACATCCACTACAGCCCATTAAAGTCCCACTGCTGGGCACAGGCCTCCACTCTCATAGGAGAGAGGGAATTAGAGCTTAGACCCACCACGCTGCTCCAATGCGGGTTGGCGATGATGATTACTAGGTTGGAAACCTGCGAAAGTTTATTTTAACTGACATTTAAAAAACCTGTATTATATGTTTTATGGCTTATCTACTAAACTACTTATAATATCATAGATAATCAATTAATCAGTATAATTATGGGTAGCCATTAAACCAAGTAGGTAAATAGATTTTTTAGTGATCCCTAGCTACTTGAAATTTATCCATAATCTATCTATAGTAATATTATAAATGCGAAAGTTTGGATGGATGGATGGGTGTTTGGTACTCAATCACGCCCGATGGCTGAACGGATCTGGATGAAATTTGACACAGAGATAGATTATAGTCAGGAATCATACCTACTAATATTATAAATGCGAAAGTGTGTTTGTTTGTTGGTTTGTCCTTCAATCACGCCGCAATGGAGCAACGGATCGATGTGATTTTTGGCATGGGTATAGTTGAGGACCTGTAGAGTGACATAGGCTACTATTTATCCCGGAAAATTAACGAGTTCCCGTGGGAATTTAAAAAACTTATTCCACGCGGACGAAGTCGCGGGCATCATCTAGTAACACATGAATTCACACACATTTTGCAGAAAATGCGCCAACCCTACGAGCACTTTATCTGCTCAATGATCTGATTCCTCAGCACCAACAGCTAGACGTGTTTAGTATCACCTAGTCTTAATGAATTTTGTAATTCCTGACTCTATATGCGTTTTGGCATTGCCATATGTACCTAAGCGTACCGAGGATATTGTTTTATTAATCAATAGGCTACTTTTATCCCGGAAAATTAAAGAGTTCCCCCGGGAACCAAAATACCTCAATTCACGTGGACGAAGTCCGAAGTCGAAGTAGTAATATTATAAATGCGAAAGTGTGTGTGTTTGTTGGGTTGTCCTTCAATCACGCCGCAACAGAGCTATATATGTCACTCTCCAGGTCCTATAGTTGAGGACCTGGAGAGTGACATAGGCTAATTTTTATCCCGGAAAATCAAAGAGCTCCCGTGGGAATAAAATACTTACCACGTGGACTAAGTTCCGGGAATCAGATAGTTTAAATATTATTGTGATAGTTATATATATTGAACTAGATGATGCCCGTTACTTCGTCCGCGTTGTTTAAGTTTTTCGTCCGCGTTGTTAAAAATCACGTCGATCCGTTGCTCCAACAAACCAATAAACCAACAAACAAACACACTTTCGCATTTATAATATTAGTATAATAGTGGCTATTGTTCAAACGCGAGGGCCCGATAGGCGGGTCCTCTAAATTTTTTGTAGGTAAAGTGCAAAGGAGTGACAATTAAAGACAAATTCTTCCAGCGGAGTAACAGCAAAGAGTATAATAATATAGTAACAGTTATTTAATTTGAACTTCAGTTTTATACTTAGGACCATAAAGTCAATAGAAGATAGATAATAGACAAGACAATAAACAAGAGTCCTTAAGCCCTATATACACTGCAAAACATAGTTGGCCGCGATTTAGGTTGCAATACATATTGGCCGCCTACGCCAATGTACATTGGTTCAACATACTTAAATTTTAAAAACATGTTTATTATACGGAACACAGTTGGTGTGGGCACAACTTGCACTTGCCCCGGTTTTTTAAATTTCATTTTACTAACGTTCAGTTATTAACGATTCAACATATCCTGTGTTTTTGATAGAACGAGTTTTCTTTATTGACTTTTAAAATGGCGATCGAATTGTAACGAATAGAAACCAAACATATAAATATTTGGACAGCTTTTATTTGTTAATAGTTACCTTCTTTATACCAGAAATTGGCATAATTAATTAACGGTAAATCATTTGACTTTAGGGGCAATACTGCCGACGCTTAAAGCAATACCTAAGCAATATTACTCAAAATGACAGTTTGATGTCACGTTACCTTGACGTTCCTAAAATAAGGATTTTTTCTATTGCGAGAAGATTGCGAGATAGCTTATCATCATCATGATCATGCTTAGTGTAAAGCAATGATGAGGTTTAGGTTGGAACGCGCTTGCCTAGAAGATGCCTATTCACTCTTGCCTTGCAGGTATTTAAGTTATAACTTATAATTCTAAAACACGAAAGTCAACAGTAATGAAACAATATGGCTTTAAGCGTTGGCAGTATGGCCCAAGCACACAATTTTGGCTCTCATCCTTCACGCCCGACATGCCTGGAAACCATAAACAATTGGAGAGGAGGGACACGTCCGTCCTCCGTCACGTTCTGATGAACACTGCGGGCGGAGGTGAATATGAGCAAGCGCTTCTCGAAAAACCGGCATAAATTCAAATACAAAAAATATATTTACCGTCTGTTTAATAAAAATTAATCCGGCAATTGATTTAATAATATTATTAGAGATTTTATATATTTAGATTACTAGCGACAACACGCGGCTTCGCTCACGTGGGAATTTCAAAAAAGTTGGCAGTCATAAGGGACTGCCGATAGAAGTGAAAACTTAAATTAAAAATATAATTAACCTTACTTATTATTTAAATATAAACCTTATAAGCCATTAAAGTTTAATTACGAATGTAGTATATTTATATTTAAGACCTTTTGTCTTCGTAACAACGCGAGCATGCCGACGCGGAGCATGTCAGTGACGCGAATCCACAAGTTTACCCCCTACCAAAAAGTGCTCAACGCGGCTAAAGAAGTTTTCACTTCAAAAATCCCAACTTATTGCTACTCTACGTCCACAGGGCAAATTGATTTCATAGTCAAACGAAAACCGTTATTATCTCTACAAATTATCCTTTCTTATCAATAACAGTTAACTGATAGGTAAGTGCAATTGATTAATTACACGTGTATCCAAATACCTACATAGGTACTTATGTTTCTTTTTTTTTAAATTTTGTTATCTTATTATTATATTTTTATGTCAATCTTATTTTAGCGTGAGAAATAAATCTGGTTCACTTTCTATTTTATGATCGACAGATAGACCATAGATAACTCAACTCCTTACTCACTCATTCACTATGCCTCTATGCCTGGGGGTCTACTCTCTTTCTCTAAAACGAAACTTCGCAAACAAACGAACGAAATTTCGCTACCTCTCCTACATAATAATTATCTCTATGTTCCTCTCTATTTCGTTTTCGTACACGCAGACGAAGTACGGATCCATAGAAAATTTTCGTGACCGATTGGATTGAACGATTTTGTGTGGGTCTAATAACCAACTAATTACGTTCGTTTGCGAAGTTTCGTTTGAGAGAAAGAGAGTAGACCCCCTGGCGTCAGACACGAAACTAGCGGCGGTCGAGCGACGGCGACAGCGGGGCGATGTGGTCCGAGAGTCCTTTTTGGCAAGCTGAAATTGTGCAAAAATATAATTTCGTCGATTGGTGAATCCAGTCCTGCCAGTCTGGTAGAGCGTTTGCGGTTATTTCGCTACTGTGCAGAATATGATATTTGCAAAAAAAAAAACAAAAAAAAAAATTTCTTTGGCACCTTGATTTTTTATCTTTTTTAGTAAGTATATTCACTATGCCTCTATTGTCTACGCCATAATAACTATCTGTATGCCAAATTCCAGCCCGATCCGTCCAGTGTTTTCTGCTGTGCATTCATAGATCAGTCAGTCAGTCAGTCTCCTTTTATATACGAGTATTACTAGATGATGTCCGCGTGGATTAAGATTTTTTTGGTTCCCGCGGAAACTTTAAATTTCCGGGATAAAAAGTAGCTTAAGTCCTTCCCCGGGATATATCATATAACCTATTCCTGTACCAATTTTTTTAAATAGTGAGATAAGCTTGCGCTTGACGACAATCGTGCTTAGTGTAAAGCAATGATGAGGTCTAGGTTGGAACGCGTTTGCCTAGAAAGATGCCTATTCACTCTTGCCTTGAAGGTATCTAAGTTATATGTGGCAGGAAACACGTGCGCTGGGAGGGTGTTCCACACCCTAGCGGTCATGAAGCGGAGCGGTAGCGGCAGAAACGTCTAGCAAAAACGTTTTCATCAAAATCGGTTGAACAGATGGACCGCGAAAGCGTAGCAGACCGACAGACAGACGGACAGACAGACACACTTTCGCATTTATCATATTAGTATGTATTTAGATTTAGATGATTTAGTTTATAAAGTAAGACCACCCGTGCGAAGCCGGGACGGGTCATCTAGTATATATAATACGGACGCAATTCTTTATCGTGAGAAAATAAATACTGGATTACTTTCTAAAATCTAAAGCATTGACAGACCATTATATTCTCGAGCCAATATTTAATCTAGTTAGGTAGTTATGTTTGAACCCGTTTTTGAAATGTCTGTTGCGAAGAATTAACATGGACTTGTGTCTAGAAATGGTTATAAACTTTACAGCCGAATTTAATGTTTTATTAAATGTAATTTTTCCTATATACTTATATTATACTAGCAGATGCCCGCGACTTCGTCCGCGTGAAATAAGTTTTTTTAAATTCCCACGGGAACTCCCTAATTTTTCGGGTTAATATACCTTAAGACACTCACAAATAATGTGGCTTTCTATTGGTACCAGAATTTTCAAAATCGGTTCAGTAGATCCAGAGATTACCCCCTACAACCTCACAAACTTTACCTCTTTATAATATTTCTAGCGGTCGCCCGTGTACAATTTCTGATTTCCTATGAGATTATGAAATTTTCCAGCTGCAAAGCGCCTATATAGAGGTTATACTAACTTCAAAAAATCGGCCAAGTGCGAGTCGGACTCGCGCACCGTACAAACCTGTAGTAAGTTTTAAATTATTAAAAAAAAAACTACTTACTAGATCTTGTTCAAACCAATTTTCGTTTGTTTGCATGGTAACGTACATCATATTTTTTTTTAGTTTTATCATTCTCTTATTTTAGGAGTTACAGGGGGGGGGGACACACATTTTACCACTTTGGAAGTGTCTCTCGCGCAAACTATTCAGTTTAGAAAAAAATGATATTAAAAACCTCAATATCATTTTTGAAGACCTATCCATAGATACCCCACACGTATGGGTTAGATGAAAAAAAAATTTTTGAGTTTCAGTTCTAAGTATGGGGAACCCCCAAAATTTATTGCTTTTTTTCTATTTTTGTAAGAAAATCTTAATGCGGTTCACAGAATACATCTACTTACCAAGTTTCAACAGTATAGCTCTTATAGTTTCGGATAAAAGTGGCTGTGACATACGGACGGACAGACAGACAGACAGACAGACAGACAGACAGACATGACGAATCTATAAGGGTTCCGTTTTTGCCAAATTTGGCTACGGAACCCTAAAAAAAAGGACTTCCATACAAACAACCACCATTTCACCCCATTGGGAGTGCATTTTCTTAAAATTACTTAAAGAGGTTATTATTATTTAAAACAAATAACCTATTATGCCGATTTTCATATCTCCAACTTTAAAAACACAGGACTTTCATACAAACTTCCAACCCCCAACAAAAGGGGGTGACCCTTTGTGGTGGAGTTTCGTAAAATTGCTTATATATACAGGCTATTAATATTGAAATCTAATAACCTAATTGCCGATTTTCAAGTCTCTAAAATAAAAGGCTTTTTATTTTTTTATTATTTATCCTTTAGATCTCAGCCTTATCTATAGTCTTATCGAAGCTTTCGTGCAGCAAAACTAGAATTCCAAAGTTTAAAATAAATAGAGCGTTACATTTTTATACACAAAAACAAGTTAACATGCAAATTCGATAACCAGGCCAATTCAAGAGACAGATAAATAAATGCTTTAAGCCTGCAACGCATTGGCGATTTCTGTCCTGAAATTATTAAAAAAAAATCCTGAACGCATTGGCGGTTTCTGAACTGAAATTATTGAAAAAAAACCCGTAGATCTCAGTCGTCTGCGCCGAGTCTTAGGCCGGCCATACACGGACAGCTTGAAGCAGTCAGGATGGACTGCTTCAAGCTGCGACTGCATAGTGAACTACAGTCTTCCACGAACACACATACATGGAACAGCTCGAGCAGTTGCGACTGCTTCGGGCGGTTGGCAGCAGTTATCAATGGTAGCTTCAAGCTTAGACTGCAAGAGCGGCCCTTGTTTGTTGATCACTGGCTAACTGCTCGAGCAGTCCGTGTATGGCCGGCCTTATCTAGTCTCATCGAAGCTTTCGTGCAACAAAACTAGAATTAGCTTCCAAAGTTTAAAAAAAAATAGAGCGTTACATTTTTTAAAACAAAAACGAGTTAACTATGCAAATTCGATAACCAGACGATAACTTGTTTTTTATTAAATGTTCACACTTAAAGCTCTAACGTGTTTTTGTCCGCAAAAAAATGTGGTATTTTACTAATTAGTGCTAGGGTTAGAAAAAAGCCTTTCCCCAGCTGCAACCTTATTATGTATAACCTGTATCAATCGACTTTACTATCTCAATAGAGATGTTGCCTATGCCGAAAAAAATCAAATAATAAATGCGAAAGTTTGTAGTAGTAATGGGAAAATAGTATAGATAGTTCAATCCACGAGGACGCGCCCCACTCTTTTCCGCAATCGCTTACAGTGCAAGTGTGCAATGTAAACTACAAGAATGTGAGTTCTATTACTACGCAGCGAGTAGCAATGTGGGCACACGCACACCAAGTTAAATAGCGAGAAATATCATAATTAACTTGAAGTATGCTCTACTTCATTTCACCTACTTTAAAAAATAAAATATAAGTCGTGATGGTCCTGCATAGAATGAATTATTTGTGATATTGGTTAATAATAATATTTTAATAACAAGAAATAATGTAGCAAGAAAAAAATTACATTTATTTTGCTATAATCCATGCCCCTTCTTTTCGCGTAAAATTCTAGTGACCGTGCTTTCAGACAATCCAACAGCCTGTGCTGTTCTCCAGCGTGCATCGGTTATTTTTTCTGCATAATTATTACATGCTTCCTTTTTCATAAAACCGTATACTTTCGAAATTATTGCTCTTGCCTAGAAAAATCAATTTAATTGTTATAATAAATTCTGTTTATAGAACACCCAGTGATAAAATTTCAAAATACCTACCTGGCTTTTAAGGACAATTCGTTCCGTTTTTTTGGACATACTTAATAAAAATAATATTTTACAAAAAATTAAAGTAGAGCAACTTTCCGGTGGGTCGCGATACGCAGCAAAGCAAACCAACTTAACCGTGTATACTGAGCCGTGGTCGACTCGAGACTAATGTTCGGGCTGAACTCTCCACACCCCGCTGTTTCCCCTCGCGATAAATAGTGGGGCGCGTCGTCGTGGATTGAACTATCTATAAGTATATTACTAGCGATCCGCCCCGGCTTCGCACGGGTAGCACTAATAATCCTAATCTATATAATATAAACTATCCTATCTCTCAAGTTAGATCGAACTGCACATGGTGTGCGAATTTTATTATAATCGGTTAAGTGGTTTAGAAGTCCATTGAGGACAAACATTGTGACACGAGATTTATATATATATAGATTTAGTGATTATTAAGTAGAGGACCTGCCAAAGGAAGTAATATCTACGTCCCCTGTTAACTTTCTGTTTGACTAGCTGATGCCCGCGACATCGTCCGCGTGGATTGAGGTTTACTGGTTCCCGCGGGATCTCTTCAATTTTCCGGGATAAAAAGTAGCCTATGTGTTATTCCAGACTACAATCTATCTCTGAGCCATATTTCATCCAGATCCGTTCAGCCGTTCTGGCGTGATTGAGTAACAAGCATGCATTTGATGTTTTTTAGTTCCCGCGGGAACTCTTTGATTTTCCGTGATAAAAAGTAGCCTATGTGCTATTCCAGACTATAATCGATCTCTGTGCCAAACAACATCCATCCATCCATCCAAACTTTCGCATTTTTAATAGTAGTATAGATTACAATTTTAAACTATCGATTAGAGTGAAATAGAGCGTTGACTTTTGATGACGTCACAAGTTTCGATACTAGGCTGTGTTCCGTTATAGACTGCGAGCACTGTTCAGTGCTCTTTACTGTGGAGAAATTCGTTCCGTTATAACTGACAGTAAACTGCTGCAGTATCCTAGGGAAATATATGACGTCATTAATCGACGCCATCTTTGTACTGTGAGCACTGGCGTTTTCGAGGTAAGGTGCTCTCAGTGTTTGTCTCAGTGCTGACAGCGTTCCGTTTTAAGCAGTACCCAGTATACCTAACTATAAAGGAACGGCTTTGCAGTGTACTAAAGTGACGTCACACCTTACAGTGCTCGCAGTGTATTTCGGAACACAGCCTAAGCGCGCTTTTTGACGTTTGTCAAATCAAATACCCAATTATTGTGATGCAGCAAAAATGATGTACCTACTTCGGCCCATACTGGAACTCTGGGCCTCTCATGATTGCGATCGTTACATTGAAATGAAATGAAATGAAATGATTTAAATGAAATGAAATGATTTATTTATTTCACGTAGGGACAACTTGTGTTACTTATGAACCGCTAAGCGGTTCGGAAAGCTGATTCTACTGAGAAGAGCCGGCCAGAAACTCAGCAGTTGCTCTTTTCTCAAAAAAGAAAAGGTTACAATAAGTAGACAATACAACACATACCTAAGTTACAAGTATTACACTGACTTGTGGGTCACTGGATGCGAGGCCGGTTGCTTCCATGCAGCTTTCTCATTAATAAAATCATCGATAGTGTAATACCCTCGACTTAACAAATCAAGAAGAAGAAGAAGAAGTAGCAATCATCGTCACCGCCGTACGTCCGAGCCGCTAGTGCGGCTTTCCCC
This sequence comes from Erebia ligea, assembly GCA_917051295.2. Classification (NCBI taxonomy): domain Eukaryota; kingdom Metazoa; phylum Arthropoda; class Insecta; order Lepidoptera; family Nymphalidae; genus Erebia; species Erebia ligea. The sequence goes on from OU785246.1 coordinate 1,763,381, forward strand.
TTTGTCCTAGGTGAGCGACAGAAGCGACGCCACGCGATACGACGCCATAGAAAATGACAGAAGTATAATAGTACGCGAAACGCAGGCCTCGTGCAGCTACTGTTTGATAGGCGTCAGGCACGAAACTAGCGACGGCCGAGCGACGGCGACAGCGGGGCGATGTGGTCCGAGAGCTGGCGACGAATTTCGGGAAGGCCCTTTAGTCAAGCTGAAATTGTGAAAAAATTTAATTTCGTCCATTGGCGAATCCAGTCCTGCCAGCCTGGTAGAGCATCTAACATTTGCAAAAAAAACCAAAAAGACATTTTTTTGGCAACTTGATTTTTTTATCTTTAAATTTAGTTCTTATAGAATTCGAAAAAAAAAAACCCAGACGTTTTTGTCGGTTTAAAATAACCAGACTTCTTCAAAATTGTTCCCGAAATTCGTCGCCAGCTCTCCCTAATCGCATCGCCCCGCTACCGCCGTCGCCCCGCAACCGCTAATTTCGTGCCCGTACGCATACTGTCGCGTCGCTTTGCCGCGTTTGTCACTCACCTAGGACAACGAGTTAGAGTGCGCTTTCTTGTGCGGGGTCACCATTCCAGCACCTTTTTTTTTTATCCACTACAAGTTAGCCCTTGACTGCGATCTCACCTGATGGTAAGTGATGATGCAGTCTAAGATGGTAGCGGGCTAACCTGTTAGGGGCATGGCAGGTATATTAAACCCATACCCCTATTCGGTTTCTACACGGCATCGTACCGGAACGCTAAATCGCTTGGCGGTACGTCTATCGGTAGGGTGGTAACTAGGCACAGCCGAAGCCTCCAGGCCAGACCAGGGAAAATTCAGAAATTATAAATTTCCAAACCCTGCCGGGGATCGAACCCGAGACCTCCGCACGTTAAGGCAACAGCGCTCAACAATGCGCCACGGAGGTCGTCAAAACCTTGGGGCCCCAAGTGCCCCAACGTCTTGTTATTCTATGTTATCTTATTTTCGAAGTCCGAACTCCAAATTGTGTTAATAGTCCCGCCCACAAAAACTTGCCTATTGATAAATAATTATACGTTACTAGCTGACGCCCGCGACTTCGTCCGCGTGGTTTAATATTTTCCCGCTTTTCTGTTGAAATTTTTCCTGAATTTTCTTTGCTATAAACCTCACGGAGCCCGAGACCTTTCCAACGAATGCAAAACCGTGGAAATCGGTTCGTGCGTTCTGGAGTTATAGCGTCAGGAAGGAAAACACGACTTATATTAAGATTTTCATTCACTTATTTAATTTAATGTTACTCTGTAATGTTTAACCATGAATAATTATGATCTGCTGAAGATAACTGCTGGCAATAACAAGGCTAACTTAAAAAATAAGTCTAGTTACACACTGGCAATTATTGAAAGAAGGTCTACGATTCCACATCATTGAATTTGTAATCCGTCTAACTCTAAACTATACTTTCACCAAAGGTTGTCTGTAAGAGATTCCTTTAGCAATAAGACCACCTTTGCACGTTTCTATGTAGTCTTACAACTTCTTTTTATACGACTGCCTGAAAAAAGGAGTAGGTATATTGTTTTCAGGGTTCATGTATGTGCGAGTATGTATGTATGTATGTATATATTATGTGAGTTTGTATATTCCACCATAACTTCTATACGCCTGAACGGATTTTGATGAATGAGGTATCGTTAGAATCCTTAGCTTATTCCGGGTGACATAGGCTAGTAAAATTAAAAAAAAAATTGATAGGGTGACCATGGTCCCGTATCAAAGAAGTTGATTTTTTTTTTCCAAAATTAGATTAACTATATTGTCATCATCAAGAAAATGATGAGTAGATTCCAAAAATATATAAGACTATAATTATTTCAATATCCAGTGATTCACAAAAAAATATAATTTAACTATGGCAGTCGTGTTTTTTAATTATTTGAGTTATATTCACTTGTGTATCCACTATCCATACTTAATATTATAAATGCGAAAGTGTGTCTGTCTGTCCGCTACACTTTAGCGTCCGTAACGTCACTATCTTTTCAACCGTATTTGATGAAATTTGGTATAGAGGTTGCAACTTGCATTCCGGGAAAGGACATGACATACTTAGGTTACTTTTTCCCGGAAAATTAAGGAGTTATATTTATACCTAAAACTTAAAATGTATGACTGAATATTTTCTCGATTTCTTTTTAAAATAATAGTAGGTAGTATAGGTATTTACACTCAAAACCGAAATATCAAACGAAATAATCATGCAGAAATCGATATTTAAGCCGATTTTATTATCAACCCTAAACTGCGTTTACGCGATAGTGTATACCTTCCTGCTTTGACAATTGGGTATAGCATAAAAACCCTTACTTACTTCCTTTCTGATACTTTATCATACCTACTCATGATACTTTATCATACCTACTGTAAAATTTCGTCGCCTGAGGAATTATTGTTGGGGTCCACTAGCTATAATGCCCTAGGCCCTAGAGTCTAGAGTCTAGACTATTAGGCACACCCTCCGAAATAATAAGTTTATCTAAGATTTTTATTTCACCAATTTAATAAAGGATCTCCAAAAAATCAGGTCGCTACATTAAAGTATCCAATACTCTATGTATAATATGTAAGTTATAACGTGTTTGTATTAACCTTTATATGTCACATGTTATATGCATATTCATCGCGACCGGGTTAGTATTATTGTGAGAGAAAACCTGGCCACTTTTTTTTAATAAGGGCTACCACAAACTACACGATTTTTACCCTAATAGTAGTACAAAATTATAAGTAGTGATGTGAGAGTGCAGTGTTGAGCGCTGTTGTTCTAACGTGGGAGGTCCCGGGTTCGATCCCCGGTAGGGTCAATTTGGTAATTTATTTTCTCTGGTCTGGTCTGGTGGGAGGCGGAGTCTGGTTAATTTTGAACCTTTGATGAATTATCTGTTCAAACTCCTCATTTTTTTATTCAAATAAACTTATTAAAAGTGCTTTTGAATCGTCGAGTGAATCTACCACTGGTTCGGAATGATACCGAGTAGAACCAGCAAGAAGCGCTATGGCAGTTATATGAAACCCTTACCCCTAATCGGTTTCTACACGGGATCGTATTGGAACGCTACATCGCTTGGCGGCGCATCTTTGCCGGCAGGGTAGTAACTAGCCACGGCCGAAGCCTCTAACCAGGCTAGACCAGAGAAAATTCATAAATTATAAATTCCCCAATTGACCCTGCCGGGGATCGAAGCCGAGAACTGCCTTGTTAAGAGGATATGGCATGAACGGGAAACTTTGAGAACAGGTATTGACTATTGAACGATTATATTGCCGTCACGCTGCTCCTCGAATATAATTCCATAACACCTGATAGGGACAACTGCAGCTTGGACCGATAATACCTATGAAAAACAGTCGAATTCTTACTCTCGTATTTTTCTGTTTCCTCCTCCAAAACAGAACCGATTTTAATATTTTTTTCAAGAATATTTAAAGAAGGACTCAGGCTATGTCGGTATGTTTTTCTTTTTTTGATTATATTCGTCTTTATTTGCGGGATATCTGATGATGATGCGAAAACTGGGCCATTTTTTGCAATTTTTGAAGGTTCCATATTATGCTTAAAATTATCAATTTATCGAGCAAAGCAAAACATAGAGACATGGCACGGACACATATAGGTTTTATGGTGCAAAAATATTTTCTCTATTGTAATTATGCACGGAGAAAAAAGACTAATACGATTGTATGGGAAAACCGCCCTCCCGTATTGTCAAACTCAACTCAAACTCAAATCATCTTTATTCAAAATTGGTACCTACAAAGTACACCTTCTGAACGTCATGTTTATAAAGAATAAGAGTTGATGGTGATATCTTAAGACTAAAGCTACGAGGGTTCCAAACGCGCCCTGGTCTGAGAAGAGCCCACAACAAACTCAGCCGACAACACTCTCAACACTGCGCCAGGGAGCTCGCCAAAAAGTGATGGTGATTTGAAGATTATGAAAGTAAAATCCCACGGTCGTTCGATTAGATTTTATTTACTAACTAACCGATAGACATAATTTTTGCATACATTATAAAATGTCAATTCTAAACTGCCATTATTTGCACACTTTTCAAACGGAAGCAGTCGCTCTCGTCAGCTACTTTTTAATACTAGATTCCCATGCTCTCAAATTATAGGATATTATGCGCTTTTACGCTGTCATCTTCTATAGTCCATCTCCATACTAATATTAATATCTGGGTGACCGTGTAAATCGTGTTTTTTGGAAATTATATTTAAACAATAGATTTTATTTTATTTTTATAAATAATATATTATATTATATTTTAGTAAAAAAAAGAAAAAATAATCGGACATCTGGACGCGAACCGATGTCTTCTGGTTTCGGGACCGACCTGTTTCCCACCTGAGCTATTAGAACCTTGTAGATGGTGGCGAAATTTACCTTCGTATTCTAATGATATTGTAGCAGTTTTTCATTGCCTGAAAAGACGGATAAAACGACTTGCCTGTTAATTTTTTTTTATATTATTTTTTTCATATCTACTAGCGACGCTGTGACCGGGTCCAGATAAGTTTGTGGGGGGAGTTACGTCTGGTATAGGACCTCTATTTAATAATAGCTAAATACTCATATTATCATACTAATATTATAAATGCGAAAGCGTGTTTGTTTATTGGTTTATTGGTTTGTCCTTCAATCACGCCGCAACGGAGCAACGGATCGACGTGATTTTTGGCATGGATATAGTTGGAGAGCTGGAGAATGACATAGGCTACTTTTTAGCGGGCATCATCTAGTTGGTATTTAATATAGGTTTAAGTTTTTTTTTTTTTTTTTTTTTAATGTATAGGCCATCGCTTGACTGCAATCAGACTTGCTTGCAAGTGGTGATGCAGCCTAAGGTGGAGCGCGCTTGCCTAGAAGATGCCTATTCACTCTTGATTTGAAGGTACCTATATTAAAAGAGGAGGGGAAAACGGAAGCCGGAAGGGCATTCCATATCCTAGCGGTTCGAATTAGAAACGAGGAAGCAAATCGCTTAAGTATTAAATCTGAACCGTATAAATTAATTTGTCACCACAAAAGCCAGTGGGTGTACTTTTTTTTTGTTATTTTTGACCATTTTAAGCGGCGGAATGTCGTCCAAATGTCAGCCGTCGAGTCTAGAGCGACGAGACGATGTGACGATTAAAATATTTTGTACTGGGAAGTAATTTTACATCTCTCATATTCGGTAAGTAGGTCCTTATTACCCCCAAATGGAGCTTGTAGGTGACCAATTAGCGCTCTAGGGTAATAATGTAGCTAGAAAAGCCCTAGGGCGGTAAGTAATTAAAAAAAGTATGATGGTTAGATGTACGCGAACTTTTTGAAAGAGTGAAGAGTTTTTTTTTTAAATTACTTACCGCCCTAGGGCTTTTCTAGCTACATTATTACCCTAGAGCGCTAATTGGTCACCTTCAAGCTCCATTTGGGGGTAATAAGGACCTACTTACCTCACAATCGAGATGTAAAGCAGAGTAGTTAGCTCGGGTGTAAGCATCAATTGCACCCTCGAACTATAGGCGCCCTCGCTGTGCTCGTGCGCCTAAATATCTCGGGCTGCAATTGATGCCTTACAGCCCTTGGCTACTAATCTACTATTAATCTTAACCGAAAACTAAGTTAGAGCAAGTTCGCATAATAGATTAGTTAGGCGCAAGGTACGCCAGAAACTTAATCCATACTCCCATACTATATCTATTATAATTATGTAGTTCTATACTAATATTATAAATGCGATTAGATAATAATCAATATTGTTAGTCAATCACGCCAGAACCGCTGAACGAATCATACTAATATTATAAATGCGAAAGTGTGTTTGTTTGTTCGTTTGTGCTTCAATCACGCCGCAACGGACCAACGGATCTGCGTGATTTTTGGCATGGGTATAGTTGGGGTCCTGGAGAGTGACATAGGCTTTTTATCTCGGAAAATTAAGGAGTTCCCGCGGGAATTGAAAAAACGTAAACCACGCGGACGAAGTCACGGACATCAGCTAGTCTGGGATAAAAGATAGCCTATCGGTTATTCCAGACTATAATCTATCTCTGTGGCAAATTTCATCCAGATCCGTTCAGCCGTTCTGGCGTGATTGAGTAACAAACATCCATCCACCCATCCATCCATCATTCCAAACTTTCGCATTTTTAATATTAGTATAGAAGTCATTTGTGAATATTCCATTTAGGAAGTAGGGGAGGGGAAATCGGGTTATGTAGGATTTTTACATACTAAAACCCTGTGGCCGACCTTAAGGTGGACTACACGGGTCTGCCCGGGAAATTCAAGTTTAATTTGGTTTTTCGCAATTTATAAACTAATACGACAAAGTAGGCTTATGGCATTCTAATTCCGCCAATGGCAGTATCATCTTCACAGGGTTATATAAAAATCTTTATTTGAAAGTGTCCAGTTTAAGTAATTAATCAGATAATCGACTAATTTGTGAGTAACTCACATCCAACTCGATAGACTATCGAGTTGGATGTGAGTTACTCACAAATTAGTCGATTATCTGATTAATTACTTAAACTGGACACTTTCAAATAAAGATTTTTATATAACCCTGTGAAGATGATACTGCCATTGGCGGAATTAGAATGCCATAAGCCTACTTTGTCGTATTAGTTTATAAATTGCGAAAAACCAAATTAAACTTGAATTTCGCGGGCAGACCCGTGTAGTCCACCTTAACGCAAGCTGGGAGGCTCCGAGATCTCTTAAGAACGCATCGGCGCCCCCTTGTGCGATGCCCAAAAAACTAAACCACCGATCACGGCTAGACATCTTTAGATAGACTGTACGAATTACAGTCTTGCACCCTTACGCAGTCGAAATTCCGCGGACTCGTACGAAGCGATTGGGTTCCTAGTTTCTAATTCGAACCGCTAGGATATGGAATGCCCTTCCGGCTTCCGTTTTCCCCTCCTCTAATTTTAATATAGGTACCTTCAAATCAAGAGTGAATAGGCATCTTCTAGGCAAGCGCGCTCCACCTTAGGCTGCATCACCACTTGCAAGCAAGTCTGATTGCAGCCAAGCGCTAGCCAATGATTAAAAAATAAATAACATTTTAAACTTATAAGACAAAGTCTTGGTCTAAAAAGAACCTTGAGAGAACCAGTTTAATTCTAAGGACTTACTACCATCGTTTAACATCGTTTAAAGCAGTATTATTTTGAAATTGACGTTTTATATCCATCACCACCACCACCACTATATCCCATTAACGTCCCACAGCTGGGCACAGGCCTCCATTCTTATAGGAGAAAGGGAATTAGAGCTTAGAGTTAGACCACTACCATACACCGCTGCTCCAATGCGGGTTGGCGGGCTTTAACGACTATTATCATGTTAGTGATAATAACCGGGACCGACGGCTTAACGTGCTCTCCGAGGCACGGGGGTGAAACACCGCCAACTTCTTAACTGCGGCCTAGTACTGAGAATTTCTAGTCACAAAAACCTAATACTTACTTGTGGTCCGATCCGGGACTCGAACCCGAGACCTCGTCAGCCGCAGTCGAACATGATAACCACTAGACCAACGACGTCAACGTTTTATATGACATCTCTAAAATCTATCTATACTATAATACTATAATTATACTAATAATATAATAATAATAATCAAATCCTTACTAATATTATAAATGGGAAAGTGAGTTTGTTTGTATGTTTGTTCCGCTTTCACGCCGTAACTACTGAACGGATCTGGATGAAATTTGGCACAGAGATAGATTATAGTCTGGAATAACACATAGGCTACTTTTTATCCCGGAAAATTAAGGAGTTCCCGCGGGAAACGAAAAACCTCGATCCACGCGGACGAAGTCGCGGGCATCAGCTAGTAAATATTATAAATGCGAAAGTTTGGATGGATGGATGTATGTTTGTTACTCAATCACGCTCCAACGGATGAACGGATCTGGATGAAATTTGGCACAGAGATAGATTATAGTCTGGAATAGCACATAGGCTACTTTTTATCGCGGAAAATTAAAGAGTTCCCGCGGGAACCGAAAAACCTCAATCCACGAGGACGAAGTCGCGGGCATCAGCTAGTTAATATTATAAATGCGAAAGTTTGGATGGATATATGGATGGATGTTTGTTACTCAATCACGCCTGAACGGCTGAACGGATCTGAATGAAATTTGGCACAGAGATAGATTATAGTCTGGAATAACACATAGGCTACTTTTTATCCCGGAAAATTAAAGAGTTCCCGCGGGAATCAAAAAATCTTAATCCACGCGGACGAAGTCCCAGGAATAATCTAGTAAGGATTATAATTCTGAAACAAGAGCGTCAATAAGATTAAAATAATAATGCCTTAAGCGATGGTGGTAAACCCCCAGTTAACAGGTTGTTCGATTCAGATCTAGGACCGCCTTGATTATCACCAATGACCAAAACATGATAATAGTGTAGGGTCACCACGCGTTTGGACAAGACTGGGAAGTGTCCTGGGGCCATACTGCCAACGGTTAAAACTATATTGTTTCATTATTGTTGACTTTCGTGTTTTAGCATCATCACTTACCATCAGGTGATACCGGCAAAGACGTGCCGCCAAGCGATTTAGCGTTCCGGTACGATGCCGTGTAGAAACCAAATAGGGGTATGGGTTTAATTAACTGCCATGCCTCTAACAGGTTAGCCCGCTACCATCTTAGACTGCATCATCACTTACCATCAGGTGAGATCGCACTTATGACTTATGACTTATGAAAACCCACACCCCTAATACCCATTAGGGGTGTGGGTTTTACTACAGGGGATCGTACCGCAACGCTAAATCGCTTGACGGCACGTCTTTGCCGGTAAGGTGGTAACTAGCCACGGCCGAAGCCTCCCACCAGGCCAGACCCGTAAAAATCAGAAATTATTCCTAAATTGACCCTGCCGGGAATCGAACCCAGGACCTCCGCATGTTAAGACAACAGCGCTCAAGGTCAGGGAGGTCGTCAAAATATACATCAAACTGTCATTTTGAGTAATATTGCTTAAGTAATGCTTTAAGCATTGGCAGTATGGCCCCTGATACAATTCCATCCTTTAACATTATAAAATAATGTGAAAGTGTGTCTATTTGCTACGCTTTCATTACCTGACATTACCTTTCATGACATAGATTGCATCCCAGGGAAGGCTACTTATCCCGGAAAATTGGTCTGCCAATCTGCACTTCGAAAACATGATGGATGGCTTAAATTTGTCCTTCAAGCACGCCGCAATGGAGCAAACCGATCACCGTGATTTCTTGCATGGATATAGTTAAAGATTTGGAAAGCGACAGAGGCTACTTTTGACACGACTGTCCAAAAAAAGGAGTGCAATGTCTTCAGGGTTCATGTATCTATGTATGTGAGTTTCTTTATTCCACCATAACTTCTAAATGCCTGAGAGAGAGAACTTGGATGTATGTGGTATCGTTCGAATCCTTACATCCTCCTGAGTCCTGAGTGACACTGGGCACTGGCTGTCAATTTTTTGAAAAAAAAATCATGTCAGTCAGGCAGGGCAGTCTTTTTTTAAAATTATTTTCACTTGTTACCCTGGTAAAATAAAACGTACTAATTTTTAGTCCTGTCTAAGCTCATCTAGTCTTAAATATTTTCGCGTTCATGGTCACAACAGCTATACATTTCTAAGAGCACTGTTAAAACTTTTGATTGATCAGTCCCGTACAAAAAACATCAGGACCAGATTTGAATGAATTTTAATGATCCACTGATGGCAACGCCAATTTAATTGAGGCTAACTTCACTCTAATCGAGCTTTTTATTAACTTTTTGTGTGGATAGTCTCAGCTCGTATAAAAACTTTTTATAGCTTCATTGGAATAAGTATACAGCGTTATTTAAAAATAATATTACTAAAAATCCGTTATTAAATACAATCATCCGAACGTCTAGACTCTAGACAGAGCAAGCTGAGGGGTGACAAACACCCGTTGACTTAGAAAATCTACTCTATTTTATGAATCTACCACTGATTCGGAATGCCGTTCCTACCGAAAAGAACTAGCAAGAAACAAATTGTGAAACAAAATATTTCTTCATTACTTCGGTACTTACTTGAAAAATGAGGGACCTTCTGAATACAGACTTTCATCCGCTAATTATTTTTTTTTTGTACCAAAAAGTTATACAATGTTTAAAAAAACACAAACATAGTGAACAAGGAAACACTTATCTCTATAAGAGATCTCTACCAGTGACCCTTGGCAGTGAGTTGTGAGTTGAGTGATTTACCCATTTAGGGCGGTGGAATTTCCAATTTCTAACCGAGTTCTAACCCATTGCTTTAGGCAATTTTTAGGCTATACGTTGATAGTTCAGTCAGTCAGTTGGGACAACTTTTCACTTTTATGTATATCTAGATTCAAATGTTTGAAAAAAAATTGGTGTTTTGACGACCTCCGTGGCGCAGTGTTGAGCGTTGTTGCCTTAACGTGCGGAGGTCCCGGGTTCGATCCCGGGCAGGGTTTGGGAATTTATAATTTCTGAATTTTCCCTGGTCTGGTCTGGTGGGAGGCTTCGGCCGTGGCTAGTTACCACCCTACCGGTAAAGACGTGCCGCCAAGCGATTTAGCGTTCCGGTACGATGCCGTGTAGAAACCGAATAGGGGTATGGGATTAATATAACTGCCATGCCCCTAACAGGCTAGCCCGCTACCATCTTAGACTGCATCATCACTTACCATCAGGTGAGATCGCAGTCAAGGGCTAACAAAAAAAAAAAATCAATCGATAATCGAATTCTGAATTAACGATTTTACTTAATGATGTATCAAAGCAGGTTCATTATTATATTTGAGGTATTTCAAGATATAGATTATAGTTGAATAAAAAAGCTTTATAAAAAAAATGGTAGGTAAAACTTTTTGCTGAGATCGCATTACTTTGGTCAATAATTGCTTTAACACTTGTAAAAACTTTTTATCTTTTGCGGTTAGCGCATTAATATGGTTTCAAATTGCAATTTGATACAATAGATGATCAAACGAACTTCCTGAAGTGAAGTTCGATCATTATTATATGAGTCGCTTCATTCGAAGATATATACTATGTAGTTTCCTTAATTATACAACAACAATCGTACGATTTTTAGAGATGTTTTATTTTAGTTTATCGACAAAATTCTCGCGCTTGAGCCATCTCTAGTCTCTACCTGACTGCGTCATTCTTTTTAGAGATATATACCTAATGTTATTGCAAAAATATGTTTCGGGTTGGGTGGGTTGGGAATTTATTTATATATCTTCGAATGAAGCGACTCATATAATAATGATCGAACTTCACTTCAGGAAGTTCGTTTGATCATCTATTAATTATATTTCGTCGCTTCATTCTTCAGATATATACTATGTAGATGTTTAGAGATACAGAAAATATCTATTTTTGCAAGAACTGTATCCACGTTGAATAGATACTAATTATTGTTGTCAATAATTTTTTTTTTTTTTTTTTTTTTTTTTTTTTTTATTCTTCCCAATCTCTTATTTGAGTCGTAATGTTTTAAGCAGCTTTATGCTTAAGATTGGAATCATGTGCGGATTTCTTGAGATTCTCATCTACGTATAGTTAAGATGAGTCTAAGATTTTTCTTAAGTATTCATTTTACTTTAGAAATACAATGTTGCGCTTTTTACATCAGCTCCTGAGTAACAAGCTTACAGATTGGATGCAAACCAATAATTATTTATGTTAATGCTGCAAGATTTATAATCTAATCAAAAGTATATTAGCTGGGTCAGTATGTACTTGGTTTTATTTACACACAACAGACGTCCAATGGGACGTTTGAACGTGTGGAAACCTACCCAGAAGGGGGGAGAAAATTATTATTTTTCAAAACGCGGCGGGAGAAGAACGGGTTATTCTGGTCCTGTTGTAGAGGTCTACTACAGGCACATAATTTAATAAAATTATTAATAATGGTACCATTTTAAGATGTTTGTCAAAAAATTATGCCTTATTCAAGATTATGGAATACGACAAATTCCTATCTGTGTATAAGTTCCCCGCAGAATATAAATGAAAAATGATGCATATACTCGGTCGATATTGTGATAGACTACTAGGTAGTAATAATGTTGACTTGGAGGTGTAAATCGGTCGGTTTGGGCTTTAAACCCCACTGACGTAAGAAGTTTTAATTAAGTGAGATATCAGGCTACTATACTTTTTTAACAATGGACAACCTAGTTGTTCATGTCGCTAAAAACATGTGTCATCAGTCATTATAAATTATTTAATATACATAAGTACCTACTTATTTTTGAATAAATGCGTTAAATCATTTCCCTCCGTCAATTATTAAGGTAGACGCGCTGACAGCGTGGATCTATACTCTTTACTCTTTTTACAAAAAACCAAGTGTTTTAATTTTGCATTAAGCAAGTTATTATGGAGTATGTTGTTAAGGCGGAGTAAATTGTATGTTTTCCACGAGTGATAACGATGTACGTATTATAATAACGACAGTTTTATGACGGTTTTTCAAAGATTGTTTCCAATATATGGACGATGTATAGATACTAAAGTTAAGATCCCGCTTCGGGCAGCATTATCCCGAGTTTGCAGAAATGCTTGCCCGCTAGCCCGCGAAAAATCTTTTTTTAAAAAACAATAATACGATAGAAATTTTACATTGTTAGATAGGTACATCATACGAAGTCTACTTCCGGTCGTAAAAATACTCGCCGTTTAACCGACTTCCAAAACGGAAAAGGTTCTCAATTTGGTTTTTGTTTTTCTGCCGTCTTCTGAGTTTAGTCAACCATTCTTACACGTCACCGGATGTATGATAAATTATGCTTCCAGCACGATGGAGATATAAAACTAGAGATTTGAGCCCAAGAACATGTGGGTAGGAAAAACATAAAACTTGTGGGTAATTTTTGCAATTTTACCACACATTTTCGTTGCAAATTTTCTTTGCACACCACTATGAGGCAAGATGCTAGCAGCTTTTATTTTCGTTTTCTGTATCTACAGTATTCGTAAATAAATTGGATATATATAACACTAAAGTACCTAGATAACTGATAAAAAGGATATATTCATTATCTCCGACCTCTTGTTACCTCTCTGACGGTGTATGTATATTTATACTGAGAGGTTTTATATTGTGAACAATTACATCTGGAAATTTTGAACCTGAGATCTTGACTATTTCATTCACTGAATGATTTACGTTTCTTTCAGGTCTATTCATTTATTATATTTTTCACCAAATTTTGGAATATTTATTTCTCCGAGTACCCCGAGGAGCTCTGGATCGAGCTCTGGACAATCTTAGAGCATCTATTAAATCTTCGTGTTAACTCCCGGTTAACCGCCAGGTTTTTCGGTTACAGAATATTATCGTATGAAACATACAAGGCGTAACTTCTATCATCTGTTAAACCTTCGTGATAACTCTCGGTTAACCGCCAGGTTGTTCGGCAATACAACATTATCTTATGAAACGTACAAAACGAAACTTTTAGTAGGTATTTATTGAACCTTCGTGTTAACTCTCGGTTAACCACCAGGTTGTTCGCCTACACCCCATTGTTGTATGGAACGTACAAGACGAAACTTTTAGCGTGTATTTAAACCCTCGTGTTAACTCTCGGTTAACCGCCAGGTTGTTCTGTTACATAATATTACCGTCTGAAAATGTAGGTACGAGACTAAGGTTTTATCTCTATGAAACCTTCGTGTTAACACTCTGTGAACCGCCAGGTTGTTCAGTTACACAATGATTTGTGATTTCTTGAGAAAAATGCAATCGTAGATATGTTTTTCTTACACAGGTATGATTAAAAGTAAGGTAGACGGCCATCGTTTTAACTCTTGGTCAATCACCAGGCGTTTGTACGTTCGAATAAGCCGGTTTTCTGCTTTGAAAGCGATAGAATTTAGCTGTATTTTAATGCAATATTATGATAGTGAAAAAATATTTTTATGAGAGGGTAGGTTGAATTATGAATGCATACCGGGAGTCTGATGAGGATTTTATAATAATCCTTCGACGATTACGTTTCTATTGTTCGCGTTTTCGTTTCGGCATTTCACTTAAATATTCACATTTAAAAGTTTTAACAAACAGTGCACGTGCGTTTGCTACCTCGCACGAAAAAAATATAATAAGAGTAAAAAGTAACCTTCTTTAAAAGTAGGTAAATAATAAATTTACCTGTGTTCCGGATACTTCTCGAGTATTTGTGAACGAAACGAAATCAATTTGTGTTAGGCTTGCTAAGCCGGTCCTTAGTGACGAATCTGATATAGTTGGTCGTACAAGTTAGCCCTTGACTGCGAACTCACCTTATGATAAGTGACGATGCAGTCTAAGATGGTAGCGGGCTAACCTGTTAGGGGCATGGCAGTTATATTAAACCCATACCCCTATTAGGTTTCTACACGGCATCGTACCGGAACGCTAAATCGCTTGGCGGCACGTCTTTGACCCTCCACGACTTCCCCCTTGTTCAGAGAATGGTGAATTCGTCTTGTGCATGGGGCTCAACCTCATATTTTGGATCTCTAAAGAATACAATAAGTGAGCGGACGAATATGGAGGTAGTATGTATTTACGCATTTTGCGTTAATATTGTCTCGTGGACAAAAACTTGCAGTTAATGTGCATATCTAGTCAAGGTGATATATATTCACTGCATGAGTGTCATACGAATATGACTCATAATTAGCTCGCAGCTAATTATGATCTCGCAATTGACTCGCAGTCAATCCCGAGTTAAAAACACTTTTTTAGCTTGCAGTTAATGTGCATATCTAGTCAAGGTGACACATATTCACTGCATGATTGTCATAAGAATATGACTCATAATTAGCTCGCAGCTAATTATGATCTCGCAATTGACTCGCAGTCAATCCCGAGTTAAAAACACCTTTTTTAGCTTGCAGTTAATGTGCATATTATCTAGTCAAGGTGGCACATATTCACTGCATGAGTGTCATAAGAATATGACTCATAATTGGCTCGCAGCCAATTATGATCTCGCAATTGACTCGCAGTCAATCCCGAGTTAAAAACACTTTTTAACACTTAGTAATAGAATTTTCGACTAACCTGCAAAGTTCTCGTCATCAGACAAGTCTAACGGGCGCCAATATTTCTCCTTATCCTGCTATCGCTAGGAGTGTCTAGCTGGAAGGTTTGATTTCCGTCGTGTTACTTCGCTAGTAACCTCCCAGTAGATTAGCGTACTTTAACACGTACTTTATGTAAGTACTAAGTAACTATAATTATTAATGCAATAAATACGCGAGAGCCACAATGAAAGTGACCGAACTGTTTTGTTTAAGTACCCACATACCACATAGTGTAATTTGACACTGCATGAAAATATAATTCCTCAGGCGCGTCATGCTGAAAGGTTTATTCTCCTTTGTTGATACCTCTCGGGTAACCCCTCAAAAAACCTTTAGTGTAATTTAACACTGCATGAAATATTAATATAAGTATAATTTCTTAAGCCTGTCAAGTGTCAGGCATGAAATAAATTGCTGAAAATGACAGATTAAAGACTCACCGTTTTCCTGTAAGAGGCAGCGGCTGTTTCTTTTTATTTAGATATAAAATAATAATATTAACTTTGTTGAAAGTGGGAACGTCCGATCGTTGCTACGTACGAAAAAAGAATGACGCAGTCAGGTAGAGACTAGAGATGGCTCAAGCGCGAGAATTTTGTCGATAAACTAAAATAAAACATCTCTAAAAATCGTACGATTGTTGTTGTATAATTAAGGAAACTACATAGTATATATCTGAAGAATGAAGCGACGAAATATAATTAGATATTTAACAACTACTTAGACAAATAATTTTTTTAAAGTGATTTTATTGATTAGTTATTAGAGGATCTCCGGGAAAATTTTGAAGATCCTCTATTTAGTAATGAGTAAAATATTTTTTTTTAATTTTACGAATATCCAATAATTGACGTCGCGTGTGGATATGGCATCGAGAATCGCATTGTCGTCTCCATGGTCGCTTGCTTGCTGTTCATGAGAATTGCAGGAACTCCCAAGATAACAGGGAACCTTCCTGGTACTTTCCGATTGTCGCCGGACAGTCGAAAAATGTACGAAAGATGGCGTGACTAGTACATTAGCACTCGCTGAAGTTTGCTCGGCCAATGTTAATTTGTAATAGTGATGCGCTTGTCCCCAGAGTGATATGTCGACGCGCAGCAGCGCGACCGCGATACGAGCGCGGCGCGGGCACAAGGAGCGCTCCAAGAACTTCACCGAGCTCGAGAAGAGGACCGTGCTCGAGCTGATCGCGCGCCACCGCGACGTGCTGCGGCAGGGGCGCTCCAACAACGCCACCAACCGCAGCAAGCAGGTCAGTCGCCTCGTAGCAACCCCTGAGCGCGAGACGAGCGCGGCGCGGGCACAAGGAGCGCTCCAAGAACTTCACCGAGCTCGAGAAGAGGACCGTGCTCGAGCTGATCGCGCGCCACCGCGACGTGCTGCGGCAGGGGCGCTCCAACAACGCCACCAACCGCAGCAAGCAGGTCAGTCGCCTCGTAGCAACCCCTGAGCGCGAGACGAGCGCGGCGCGGGCACAAGGAGCGCTCCAAGAACTTCACCGAGCTCGAGAAGAGGACCGTGCTCGAGCTGATCGCGCGCCACCGCGACGTGCTGCGGCAGGGGCGCTCCAACAACGCCACCAACCGCAGCAAGCAGGTCAGTCGCCTCGTAGCAACCCCTGAGCGCGAGACGAGCGCGGCGCGGGCACAAGGAGCGCTCCAAGAACTTCACCGAGCTCGAGAAGAGGACCGTGCTCGAGCTGATCGCGCGCCACCGCGACGTGCTGCGGCAGGGGCGCTCCAACAACGCCACCAACCGCAGCAAGCAGGTCAGTCGCCTCGTAGCAACCCCTGAGCGCGAGACGAGCGCGGCGCGGGCACAAGGAGCGCTCCAAGAACTTCACCGAGCTCGAGAAGAGGACCGTGCTCGAGCTGATCGCGCGCCACCGCGACGTGCTGCGGCAGGGGCGCTCCAACAACGCCACCAACCGCAGCAAGCAGGTCAGTCGCCTCGTAGCAACCCCTGAGCGCGAGACGAGCGCGGCGCGGGCACAAGGAGCGCTCCAAGAACTTCACCGAGCTCGAGAAGAGGACCGTGCTCGAGCTGATCGCGCGCCACCGCGACGTGCTGCGGCAGGGGCGCTCCAACAACGCCACCAACCGCAGCAAGCAGGTCAGTCGCCTCGTAGCAACCCCTGAGCGCGAGACGAGCGCGGCGCGGGCACAAGGAGCGCTCCAAGAACTTCACCGAGCTCGAGAAGAGGACCGTGCTCGAGCTGATCGCGCGCCACCGCGACGTGCTGCGGCAGGGGCGCTCCAACAACGCCACCAACCGCAGCAAGCAGGTCAGTCGCCTCGTAGCAACCCCTGAGCGCGAGACGAGCGCGGCGCGGGCACAAGGAGCGCTCCAAGAACTTCACCGAGCTCGAGAAGAGGACCGTGCTCGAGCTGATCGCGCGCCACCGCGACGTGCTGCGGCAGGGGCGCTCCAACAACGCCACCAACCGCAGCAAGCAGGTCAGTCGCCTCGTAGCAACCCCTGAGCGCGAGACGAGCGCGGCGCGGGCACAAGGAGCGCTCCAAGAACTTCACCGAGCTCGAGAAGAGGACCGTGCTCGAGCTGATCGCGCGCCACCGCGACGTGCTGCGGCAGGGGCGCTCCAACAACGCCACCAACCGCAGCAAGCAGGTCAGTCGCCTCGTAGCAACCCCTGAGCGCGAGACGAGCGCGGCGCGGGCACAAGGAGCGCTCCAAGAACTTCACCGAGCTCGAGAAGAGGACCGTGCTCGAGCTGATCGCGCGCCACCGCGACGTGCTGCGGCAGGGGCGCTCCAACAACGCCACCAACCGCAGCAAGCAGGTCAGTCGCCTCGTAGCAACCCCTGAGCGCGAGACGAGCGCGGCGCGGGCACAAGGAGCGCTCCAAGAACTTCACCGAGCTCGAGAAGAGGACCGTGCTCGAGCTGATCGCGCGCCACCGCGACGTGCTGCGGCAGGGGCGCTCCAACAACGCCACCAACCGCAGCAAGCAGGTCAGTCGCCTCGTAGCAACCCCTGAGCGCGAGACGAGCGCGGCGCGGGCACAAGGAGCGCTCCAAGAACTTCACCGAGCTCGAGAAGAGGACCGTGCTCGAGCTGATCGCGCGCCACCGCGACGTGCTGCGGCAGGGGCGCTCCAACAACGCCACCAACCGCAGCAAGCAGGTCAGTCGCCTCGTAGCAACCCCTGAGCGCGAGACGAGCGCGGCGCGGGCACAAGGAGCGCTCCAAGAACTTCACCGAGCTCGAGAAGAGGACCGTGCTCGAGCTGATCGCGCGCCACCGCGACGTGCTGCGGCAGGGGCGCTCCAACAACGCCACCAACCGCAGCAAGCAGGTCAGTCGCCTCGTAGCAACCCCTGAGCGCGAGACGAGCGCGGCGCGGGCACAAGGAGCGCTCCAAGAACTTCACCGAGCTCGACAACCTTCCTTACTTCTCAGTCAGGCAGCAGCCAACCGCTCTTATAGCATTTGCTACCCCTGACCGCACGATGTTGCTAAGGTGTAGTAGCAAGCTGACGATGATTCCGTACCACAACCTCAGGAGTAACCTAAATAGACGGAGAGCTGGTAACGAACTTCGGGAAGGTCCTTTTAGCAAGCTGAAATTGTGGAAAATATAACTTCTTCACTTGGCGAATCCAGTCCTGCCAGCCTGGTAGAACGTTCGCGGTTATTTCGCTACTGCGCAGCATTTGCAAACAACATTTGCAAAAAACTAATTTAAAAAATATTTTTTTGGCAACTTGTTTTTTTTATCTTTTAATTTAGTACTTATGGAATTCGAAAGAAAAACCCCAGACGGTTTTTGTCGGTTATAAAGCATTACCAGACCTCTTCAAAAATATTTTATTAAAATTGCAACCGCCCGACACTGCGCGCGCGGTTATTGTAGAGATAATTTTGTGGGACTCTACACTCTTGTAAGCGTGAGCGCTGGAGCGAGTATTTTTGCTATAGGTACGCCATTCTTTCTTAAAACCAATGGAGCGCTGACCCCCCCTTTTTGGTCCAAGAACTGGCAACGAATTTCGGGAAGGTCCTTTAGGCAAGCTGAAATTGTGAAAAATATAATTTCGTTCATTGGCGAATCCAGTTCTGCCAGTCTGGTAGAGCGTTTGCGGTTATTTCGCTACTGCGCAGCATATTTGCAAAAAAATAAATTTGCAAAAAAAACGAAAAAACATTTTTTGGCAAGTTGATTTTTTATCTTTAAATTTTATACTTACAGAATTCGAAAAAATTAATCCCAGATGTTTTTGTCGGTTCTAAAGTAGGTATTACCAGACCTCTTTCAAATTGTTCCCGAAATTCGTCGCCAGCTCTCCGACTAATCGCACCGCCCCGCTACCGCCGTCGCCCCGCTACCGCTAATTTCGTGCCCGTACACTGTGTAAGAAGGGTTAAAGTCATAGTCCACCAAGCTGGCCAAATGCGAATTGGCAGACTTCACCGTTAAATCATATAATACCAGTATATCACAGATTGTGAATATAAACTTACTTAAATATACATATCAAAAATTTCGGAACCGGCAGGATTTGAACCTGCGTCTCTCTGGGAATCGCGCCCTGAGCGCCTTGACCACTCGGCCACGGTTCACTTACCTGCCAGTGACGAAATTTGAGATATGCATCTTTAATCCAGTCTTTTTACGCGACTGTTTATGCCATCCAGTAGCGATATATTAAAGTATCGAAACTACTTTCAAAGGCCCATATTCGATGGAACTCTTTGAACTAGGAATGACACATTTTGCGTTTTACTAATTTTATAATTTTTTTACAGTGCTTCACACACGAGGAAAGTTTCTAAACTTTCCTCGTGTGTGAAGCACTGTAATAAAAATTATAAGATTGTGAATATGTTATACTTATAATAATAGTTTAACAAGTAGCTGAGTAGAATGGGAGTGAAGTAACTCGATATTGTACCTATTGCGCTTGCTAAGTGATTTGCCTCGTGTAACCAACTGACGTTAATGCCCCACGCATACTTGTTATATTAACCGACTTCAAAAAAAGGAGGAGGTTCTCAATTCGTCGGTTTTTTTTTTTTTTTTTTATGTATGTTCCCCGATTACTCGAAGACGCCTGGAGCGATTTTGAAAATTCTTTTTACAATAGAATGGACAGATTTTTGAAGTGAAAACTTCTTTAGCCACGTTGAGCACTTTTGGTAGGGGGTAAACTTGTGGATTCGCGTGACCGACATGCTCGCGAACACCGACATGCTCGCGTTGTTACGAAGACAAAAGGTCTAAAAAAATAAATATACTACATTCGTAATTAAACTTTAATGCCTTAGTATTAAGGTTTATATTTTTTTTTTTTTAAACTAAAGAAAAAAAAAAATAATATTCGTTTTCACTTAGCTATTGGCAGATGTGAATTTTAGGTCTTTTGGAAGACCCTCTATTTAATAATCAGTTAGAAATAATTTATTTTTGATATCTATAGGCATCAATCATCCTTATTCAACTGAGTTGATCGGAATTAAAAGAAAAGGTAGTCAGTTTTTACTCGTTTTTAGGGACAACTCACACAAAAAAATTACTATGCCGAATCAATATCCTATGCATATCATATGCAATAATACTCCTCCTCGTGATGAATATCGTCCTGCAGGACGATAGTCTAAAAATGACAACGATCGCAATCACCTCTGATTGGCTAACATTCTTCCACTATTGGCCAAAATCCATTGACGCAGCAAAAATACCATAAATTCAGCCAATCAAAACAATTGAGACTGTAACAATGATTGATGCAGGTTTTACATAATCGCCCTGCTGATTTCGCCATACTGTCCCAGTAAAACCTGTAAATTGGGTATTTGACAACTAGTCAAATCAGCAACTTTTTTAAACGTCAAAACGCGTGCTTAGTATGGGATTTTGTATGAAACATTGCATAGTGACGTCATCACAGTTCGACGCACTTTTTTACTTTAATCGATAGTTTCAAATAGTTATTCAACATAAAACTAACAGTGGACGTGGATATTACGACTTTTGGGAGATCCTCTATTTAATAATCACTAAAAAATAATTTATTTGAATATTCCCCGGTCTGGCCTGGTGGGAGGCTTCGGCCGTGGCTAGTTACCAACTTACCACCCTATCGGCAAAGACGTGCCGCCAAGCGATTTAGCGTTCCGGTACGATGCCGTGTAGAAACCGAATAGGGGTATGGGTTTAATATTACTGCCATGCCCCTAACAGGTTAGCCAGCTACCATCTTGCATCACCATCAGGTGAGATTGCAGTCAAGGGCTAACTTAACTTAGGCTAAAAAAAAAAGTAGTCTTTCGTAATGTGCGCAGGACTTTATACAGCTAACATTCACATATTTCGCATATTATTAGGTATAGTTAAACGATTTCGCATATTTTTTCTATTAACATCTCTGTAACAGTATAACTTGGTTAAATGGTTCACCGATTAGGTATTTTGCATTACCTAGGTAAATTACCTACTTCCTGTTATGTTTTATAGAATACTACAGCTGATGACCGCGACTTCGATCGCGTGGTAAAAGTTTTTTTTTAATTTCCACGGGAACTCCTTAATTTAGCCTATTTTTGAAAGTAGCCTATGTCCTTCGCCTTCCCCGGGATGTTACCTACCTCTATACCAAATTTTCATCATAATCGGTTGAATAGATTGGCTGTGAAAGCGTAGCAGATAGACAGGCAGACAGACAAACACACTTTCGCATGTATGTTAAGTATGGATTATTTTTTTTGACCGAGCGAAGCGAAGGTCTCTGAGTCTACTTGGGTGAATTGGCACTTGTCCGTCCGTCCGTCCGTCCATCCGTCCGTCTGTCAGAGCCTTAACTTCTGAATTGCTGAACGTAATTTCTTCAAATTTAAATATAATATGTAAACCGATGACCTCCAGCCGAATATGGCTTAAAAAGTTATAAAAATCTTTATTTCAGGGGGGCTCTCATAGAAGCGAATGCGAAGTAAAATATTTTTTATAGCGTTACATAGGGTTGCAGTATATCATTTTAAAGATAATTAGGAATAGAGTCCAAAAATATTTTTTTATGATTTTTTCCCCTAAAATTGACGAAATGGGGGGCTTTCAAAGTGGCGATTTTCTAACGTCCAAATTTGACCTCAGAACTCTCAATTTTCTGAACTCTCAAGCCTGAAACTTGATCAATTATTTGAATTATCCTGTACTTGAACAACAAATACTAAAATTAGATAAATATTATAAGGAAACGAAATTATTAATTTTTAATGATGATGATATTTTTAACAGAACTTCACACTGATGTCAATAAATGGCGCTCTGTGAAACCGCGAGGTCTCAGTTCAGGGCGAACCACTAGTATATTTAATTTTGACGACCTCCGTGGCGCAGTGTGTAGCGCTGTTTAACGTGCGGAGGCCAGGGTTCGATCCCCGGCAGTGTCAATTTGGGAATTTATAATTTCTGAATTTTCTCTGGTCTGGCCTGGTGGGAGGCTTCGGCCGTGGCTAGTTAGTAGTTACCGCCCTACCGGCAAAGACCTACCGCCAAGCGATTAAGCGTTCCGGTACGATGTCGCGTAGAAACCGAATAGGGGTATGGGTTTAATATAACTGCCATGCCCCTAACAGGTTAGCCCGCCACCATCTTAGACTGCCCTGTCATCATGAAACCTATCTCCTTTCTTAAAACGGTTGCCTGGAAGAGCACTCATAGTGATAAGGCCGCCTTTACACCGTAACAAGTTGTAAATTCTGTTTCGATTCGTTTTACATCTGTTTTGTTATTTGTTTGTGTGTAATAAAGTGTTTTTACTTACCTACTTACTTACTGCATCATCACTTACCATCAGGTGAGATCGCAGTCAAGGGCTAAGTTGTAGTGGACTAAAAGAAAATCTTCATCTGTTTGTTCCAGCTGGTGTGGTCGACAATCTGCGAAGAGGTCAACAAGCGCTGCGGGGGCGACCGGCCGCGCACTCCCGCGCAGGTCAAGATGTGGTACGAGAACTACAAGAAGAAGTGCAAGATGCGCGCGCACGACACACAGGTACCGTACCGCGAGCGCAGCGAGGACATTGTTCAGTTGGTGTACGACACAATCTGCGAGGAAATCGAGCGGTCTACGGGTTATTAGGGTCCAGCCCCCCAATCATGTAAGAATGGCCGATCAAACGTTAAAGATTTTCGTCAAAGTAAAATAAACCATAACGGCATTGAATTAGAGCTCAATTTCGTCTGCCCATTCTTATACGTTTACGATTCCCTAAACGTTTATGAATGGGCAGACGAAATTGAGCTCTAATTCAATGCTGTCATGGTTTATTTTACTTTGACGCCGGACCTTTACCATTTGATGGACAATTCTTACGTAATCGGGGGGCTGGAATGGAGACCACATTGGGCTCGACAGGCAGACGATAAACTCAAACTCATATTTTATTCAAATAGACTTATTAAAATTGCTTTTGAATCGTCGAGTGAATCTACCACTGGTTCAGAATCATTCCTACCGAGAAGAACCAGCAAGAAACTAGGTGGTTGCTCTTTTTAAAAAATCCATTTACAATAATTATTACATCAATGTGTACTGTTAGAGGGAAATTTAAAAACGATTCGTACATGGTATCATTGCCTGATTAATCTAGGTTGGCAACACTGCTCTCGAGGAGTGATGGCCGGATGGCGTAACGCTATTGACGTGTGTCTGTGTAAATAATTGCTAATTAAAGTATTAAAATGGATAAACCGTGTTTGGATTTAATAGTACCTATATACTGTTAGATTGAAAGTTAAATACAATTTATGTATGGTATCCCTGCTATGGTTTTGTAGAGTGGCAACACTGATCTGGGTACTCGAGGATTATCATTTAAGATGGCGTAACGCTATTGACGTGTGTCTGTGTAAATATAATTGCTAATTAAAGTATTAAAATGGATAAACCGTGTTTGGATTTAATAATACATAAGTAACCGCTGTCCTTAGCATTGCTGGAGCGAGTCAAACGCATGCTCCTTTGTCATTTACATTTTACATAATCTTCAATAGTAGGTATAATAAGCTTTTTTCAGGAGCATACTTTTAATAGATTTCTTAAAATTGTATAATCCACTATCCACTATAGCCCATTAAAGTCCCACTGCTGGGCACAGGCCTCCACTCTCATAGAAGAGAGGGAGTTAGAGCTTACATCCACCACGCTGCACCGATGCGGGTTGACGGGCTTTAACTATTATCATGTTAGTGATAATAACCGGGACCGACGGCTTAACGTGCTCTCCGAGGCACGGGGGTGAATCACCGCCAACTTTCCAACTTTTTTTTTTTTTTTTTTAAATAAATAGGCTAGCGCTTGGCTGCAATCAGACTTGCTAGCAAGTGGTGATGCAGCCTAAGGTGGAGCGCGCTTGCCTAGAAGATGCCTATTCACTCTTAACTCCGGGCTAGTACTGAGAATTTCTAGTCAGAAAAACCCAATACTTAATTGTACAAAACTCCAACCGGTGACCTCGTCGACCGCAGTCGAACATACTAGCTAGACCAACGAGGCAGCTGTCAATTCCTTATCTACAGGTTATTAGGGTTCTAGGTCCTGAAATGGAGACCACAGATGGACATGATTTTAGGAATGGGTACAGTTGAGGACCTGGAGAGTGACATAGGCTACTTTTTATCCCGGAAAATTAAGGAGTTCCCGCGAAAATAAAAACCTTAAACCACGCGGACGAAGTCGCTGGCATCAGAAAAAAACAGATAAGCTTATAATATTTGTAGGTTTTTGATACAGTAACTATAATTTCGCGCTCACTGCGCTCTCGTATACATAAAGCGTTTAATTAGTAACGCTCTGTTTTCAGCAACCGGCCCCTGACACGCCCAGCCTGCTCGACGGCATGCTCTGGCAAAGCATTCACCCCCTAGATGTCAAAGGTAAGACGTTGGAACATCGATACCTATGTAGGTATCGATGTACCTATGGAGGTATTTTTTTTTATACTAGATGGGCCCTTTCATAGGAAAAAATTGGGCGTCCGACCTGTGGAACGCGCTCCACACCTGTATAAGCTTGTCCTTGTCCCCGCCATAGCGCTGTCCCGCTTTTCAGACTAGATTGCGTTAGTAAAATACGCCCACATTCTTTGTTTGACAGGGCCCGTCTATGTAAATTGACGTCGTTGCCTTGAAATAGTTATTTTTTTAAGATAAGCCGGTTTCTTGCCGGTTCTTCTCAGTATAATCAGCTTTCCGAACCGGTGGTAGATTCTTACGACTTATCATAAGTGGCACAAGTTTTTCTACGTGAGAAATAAATCATTTCATTTTTTCATTTACAAAGTCGCAGGCATCAGGTAGTAAATTAATAATTTTGAGAACAAGGAACCTTCAAAAATGGTAAAAATGGCTCAGTTGTCGCGCCATTATCCGACATCCCGCGAACAAAGACAAATATAATAAAAAAAAAAAGAAAAACATACCGACATAGCCATGAGTCCTTCTTAAATTATTCTTGAAAAAAATATTAACCAGTTTTGGAGGAGGAAACAGAGGTTTTGGATACGAGGGTAAGAAATCGACTGTTTTTCATAGGTATTATCGGTCCAAGCTGCAGTTGTCCCTATCGGACTTATGGGTTTCAATTCGTGGAGCAGCGCGACGGCAATGTAATTGTTCAATACCTATTCTCATTATGTATACAATATATTATGAAGTAATATGTTACATATGCATATATGTATAAGTTAAAAATATATTATAAGAAACAAAATGTACGGCTAAAACAGTACTCATGACCACAGTAAAAAAAAAAGAACCTGTTTCATGACAATTAAAACAGAATAAGGTAAAAAAAAAAAAACAGCCGTGTTAAGCTATATAAAGTCTCCGATAACCATGTTGGAGGACACCTAGCAAAACACACATTAAAAAAAAAAAAAAAAAAAAAAATACCTATTCTCAAAGTTTCCCATTGATCTCTTATATAAGCATTCGTTTTCAGACGAGGAGGGTGAAGCGACTACGAGCATGGATGGCGCCCACAGCGTCAAAGACGAGGATTGTCTGCCCGTCAATGTGAGTAAACCTTTTTGAAGTGAAAATTTCTTTATGATCGTTGTGATTTGAAAATTCGATGAAACAAAAAAGCTACACCAAAAAGTGACAAACATATTCATAAACTAGCTGGTGCCCGCGACTTCGTCCGCGTGGATTGAGGTTTTTCGGTTCCCGCGGGAACTCCTTAATTTTCCAGTATAAAAAGTTATAACCTAGCCTATGTGTTATTCCAGACTATAATCTATCTCTGTGCCAAATTTCATCCAGATCCGTTCAGCCGTTGGGGCGTGATTGAGTAACAAACATCCATACATCTATACAACTATACAAACTTTCGCATTTTTAATATTTATTTGATACTAGCTGATGCCCGCGACTTCGTCCGCGTGGATTTAGGTTTTTTGGTTCCCGTGGGAACTCTTTAATTTTCCGGGATAAAAAGTAGCCTATGTGCTATTCCAGAGTCTAATCTATCTCTGTGCCAAATTTCATCCAGATCCGTTCAGCCGTTGGAGCGTGATTGGGTAACAAACATCCATACATCCATACATCCATACATCCACACCTCCACACATCCATACATCAATCCAAACTTTCGCATTTATAATATTTATTTGATATTCAATTCAATGCATTTATTCAATTTAGGTACACTCTGGGTACATTTAATGACGTTGACAATTACTTACTTATAAAACATGATGGTGATAATAATTAATCAGTTACGGTATCTTAAAACTAATGCTACGAGGGTTCCAAACCCGCCCTGGTCTGAGAAGAGCCCACAACAAACTCAGCCGAGTTTTTTAGATACGATTTAGCCTGCGAGAAAATGAGATGGAATACAAGGTATATTTATCTCATCACTCATCACGTGTGTGAATTGCACACAAAAATTGAAATTGAAGTGAAAACTTCTTTAGCCGCGTTGAGCACTTTTTGGTAGGGGGTAAACTTTTGGATTCGCGTCACCGACACCTCGCGTTGTTACGAAGATAAAAGGTCTTAAATATAAAAATATACTACATTCGTAATTAAACTTTAATTCCTTAGTTTTTTAAGGTTTATATTTTAATATTTTTTTTTTAATATTCGTTTTCACTTCTATCGGCAGTCCCTATGACTGCCAATATTTTTTTTTTTTGTTTTTTTACTGTGGTCGGGAGGCATCCCGATTGTGTAAGCGATTGTAAAATCGTAATCGTTTGTCAAACGAATAATTCGAACTGGTTAAAGAGTTCATACTGCCTCGTTGGGCTAGTTGCCGAGGTCCCGGGTTCGAGTCCCGGGTCGGGCCATGATTAAATATTGGGTTTTTCTGACTGGAAATTCTCAGTACTAGCCCGGAGTTAGGAATTTGGTGGTGTTACACTCCCGTGCCTCGGAGAGCACGTTAAGCCGTCGGTCCCGGTCATTATCACTAACATGAGATCACTTTGTCTCCGTCGAGATTGATTGCAGAAATTCGTCATTTTATTTATTTGTTACACGACTGCCCAATAAGCAGTGTAATGTTCTCTGATTACAGCCAAGCGTTCTTTTTTTTTTTTTCTCTCACTACAAGTTAGCCCTTGACTGCGATCTCACCTGATGGTAAGTGACGATGCAGTCTAAGATGGTAGCGGACTAACCTGTTAGGGGCATGGCAGTTATATACCCATACCCCTATTCGGTTTCTACACGGCATCGTACCGGAACGCTAAATCGCTTGGCGGCACGTCTTTGCCGTCAGGGTGGTAACTAGCCACGGCCGAAGCCTCCCACCAGGCGTTCATTAAAAAAAGGGTTCATGTATGTGAGTTTGTTAATATATTTTTTGCTATCCCTTCCAGATGTCCAACGGCCGCCTTTCGAATACGAACGACAGCGACGACACGATGCCAAACGTACTCGAACCCCAAGTCCAAATCATCCCCCAGTCCTCCCCGACCCCGCCCCCCATAAAACCACACACGCCCCAAATGAACCCCCTAATAAACCTCCCTAACCCCCTCATACTAACCAACCCGCTTCAAGCGATCGAACAAGCTAGATTACAGCAAAACTTCCTGCAAAAATTAAACGAATTATCCAATACCCCTTTAAATTTAAGCCATTTAGACGATGAGAGAAGAAAGAACGGGCACGAAAGACAAGAAAAGTCGGATGATATAAAACACGACTGTGGTACCGCGACGGAAGAGGAACGAATGTATTTTAACGCCAAAAGACAACATGCTGTCTGGGAGCACGAGGCCAAAATGAAGATTTTGAACATGGAACTCAGGCAAAAGGAGGAAATTTTTTCATTGCAAAAACAACTCTTTCTCATCGAGTTAAGGCTGAAAATGGATTTCCTTGAAAAGGCCAGCGCTAAGTGACACGTCGAATTATAACGCTTTGATTTTTACTCTGTGGTCACTCTGTCAAAGTGACATAATATGGCAGTATAAGTCGCTGATTTTCGATCTGTGGTCACTGACAAAAGGGCTTGAACCTAGAGCTGTGACGAAGAATACTGGATTTTAAGGTTTAACAGAAAAATGCCGTTGTTTCTTTAATATGTGGTCGTGAACAATGCGTACAATCCACAGCTGTTGTGAAATTAAAAAAAATAAGTCCCCTATTGGGATGTTTTGTCTCTGTCGCGCGGTAGGCGTTAAGTAAGAGACAAGTGTAACGTAAATAGATTTAAATAAAATAATGAAAACCGCCATAGTCCGTTTTGTGCCATCATTGATAGTTTAGTTTACAGTTGTTTTTCTTTTTATTAATCTTCATATTATATTCAAACCTTTTATTCTAAGGTACTCACTCTGCCCAATATATTGCTCAAAAAAAAAACATGAACAGAGAATATTTTTAAAAAGGCAACTTTTATAAACTTTTATAATTAAGCCTCTAAAGAGATTTTTATAACAGTGACGAATTAATTATGCTGTAAAACATTAAAGAAAAAAAGCATAAATGGGTATTTTTTCCATCGCATTCATGCCAGCTTTATTAATAATGGATTCGTAAGTTTAGTTTTATGTAGGACAAATTTTGGTACATTAAAAATGTAACGTTCTGGCGCCATTTTTATTCGATGCTGCCAGTATTCATTTGCAAATTGTACCAAAAATGGGTTTCGCATTGTGATGATAAACAGATAGGAATTTATTTTTGTAACCATTATTTTGCATATAGGTTATTTTGTACTATATTTCTTTTAGTTTTTAGTACATATAATGTGCTTAAATTCTTTTTAGCCGCGCAAATAATACGTGGATTTATTTTGATAGTATTATATATTATTTTTCATATGGCAGCTATTTACTAACGTCGTGCAAAATGAAACTGCCAAATAAATAGAATTTCGTGTATGTATTGTTATTTTTTTATGTTTTAGGTACTTAGTGTCATTAAGTGACATTTAATGATTATTTTTTCATTTTAGAGTAGTTCTCCCGATTTTTGGGGTAACTTTTGACATAAGTGTCGAGTTCTTTGGCATAACAGTAATAACATAATGTGAAATGTACTAGTCTAGTAAGATTTATATGATTTTTATGAAGTAGTTATTTCATTTGCATGAAAATACGCACACTGTTACAATTTTTAAAAACTGCTCTACATAAATTACTAAAACAGTAGTGGAAGTTTTTGTAAATGTTAAGTTTTAGTCTATGCGTTTGATTTATATATCCATAGATATAAATATTCGTAACGCAAGAATTAATTATTACTTTGGAAGCAGTTTTTAAATTTGTTCATCATAAAAATGATATATTTTATTAAATACTGAGATTGATGATCTTTGAAAGCTAAACAAAATATAAAGCATAATCATATTATAGCCTTAGATTATGGACTTAATGACATTCAATGAATAATCAATTTTTTTTAAAGATTGTTTTTCAATTAATCCAAATACAATCCAATAACTACTACATAAAAAGAACAAACTCAAGTCATCAACGTGCCAATAACATGTAACATTGTTATGTAATTATTATATATAGTTATTACATTTATAAGAAGACATAGACAAAATATATATAATTTTAAAAAATACGTAAAGTAGACAAATACCTACCGAAATTCGGAAAATTGAAATTCGGCACACTATGATATTAAAATTAATGTTTTAAGTAATTTATAAATTAAATAAATAGTAGGACGTGAAATAATAATGCAGTACAAAAGAGTTGTTAGAGAAAAATAATATTACCTCATTCTGACAGTGTATTGTAAATAAAATATATAGATTGTAGTTTGTAAAAGTTTTAGAAACATTTTTATATGGGACTTTGTTTTGAACAATTGTAATAGTTGCCAGGTTTATAGAAAATTCTACTATAATGGTAGAATTGTTTGCGGATAGCAACACTGCGTTTGAAACAGATTTATAATAATGTGATGTATTTTTAAGATCTCAATACATTTTATGTAAATTTTTATTCACTGATATTAAATAATATGGCAAACGTCTTATAAAAACTGTATTGAAATATTTCGTATTAATTTTTATTTGAATCATGTTAAGTTAATCTGATTAAATTGGATATTATTGATATTGAAATAAAGAATTTATTTTCTGTTCCGATGTTTTTTATTATGCGCCAAAAAAACAATAATTCTGATTCCAATAAAATTTTAATAAAGCATACGTAGGAGATACCAGGTACCTACGATCCCCGGCAAGTGTTCCATCCTTTGCTCCATCTCGCCTGTGGGTTCCATAGTACTAAAATTCTACATCAATGATAGTTATGAAAGAAACTTTGTAAATTGATAATTGGGTTAGTTATCTGTCTATGATAGAGTAGTATAATCCTTGTTCTCTTCCTAAGACCATCCTGTAAAACAAACATTATTTAGCAAATCCAATTTATAAGGAAATGCAAAGCTTGGTTATTTTTTAACAACTAAGTACAAGTTAGCCCTTGACTGCGATCTCAGGTAAGTGATGATGCAGTCTAAGATGGCAGTTATATTAAACGACTACGCCTAATCGGTTGCTACACGGCATCGTACCGGAGGCCGAAACCTCCCACCAGGCCAGACCAGAGAAAATTTAAAAATTATAAATAAAAATAATACTCAAATTGATTCTGCCGGGGATCGAACCCGGGACCTCCCATGTCAAGACAATAGCGCTCAACACTGCGCCAGCGAGGTCGTTCTAAAAAATAGTGCTAAACGCAGAGATTTCTTGTAAAGTATACTCCTAAATCATATAACATACTAATATTATAAATGCTATGTGTGTTGGTTTAACCTTCAATCACGCCGCAACGGATCGACGTGATTTTTGGTATGGGTATTATAGTTGAGCACCTGGAGAGTGACATAGGTTACTTTTTATCCCGGAAAATTAAGGAGTTCCCGCGGGAATCAAAAAAACTTAAACCACGTGGACGAAGTCGCACGCATCAGCTAGTCAACCATAATTTTATTTCAGATTTTAATTGGCAGTCATAGGGACTGCCGATAGAAGTGAAAACGTTAGTTTTTTTGACGTGACAACGTCTTATAAATTGGTTTGCCGGGTGACACCTCAAGATTCTGTGTTACGCTCCCCGCGTTATGCGCTAACAATGAGAGCGAGTGAGAGGCACGCGTCCCGCCTAAGAGCGAGAGAGACAGACATAAACTATTCACAGAAACTATTTTACCACTCAAAGTCGTTGTCACGTAAAACTTTCGCCCGTATATCGACTTTACAGGCAACCAATTTTTTTATTTTATTTAAAATTGGGTTTTTAAATTTAAAAAAAAAATTAAAATAATTGAAATATAAACCTTAACATTAAGGATTTAAAGTTTAATTACGAATGTAGTATATTTATATTTAAGACCTTTTGTCTTCGTAACAACGCGAGCATGTCGGTGTTCGCGAGCGTGACGCTGTTCGCGTGCATGTCGGTCACGCGAATCCACAAGTATACCAAAAACCCTGCTCAACGCGGCTAAAGAAGTTTTCACTTCAAAAAATATATTGAGTCCACTCAACGAAGACATAAGAGTCTATGGTAGTGACCATAGTTATTGTCTGTGGCTTTTTCTCGCCTGTGATTAAGCGTCAGTGAACAAAAGAAAATGTCAAAGTGTGCACTGTGCGCAAAACTGACAGAGACACGAACAAACAAAACATTAGAAGCTTCTATTTGTATTTTTGTAAATTGTTTTGCGTTCTAATGAAAGAAACATGGATAATTTGTTACGGAAAATCATATGCAGGACCTGTCTTACCGAGGCCTCTGGTTACAAATCATTGCAGAGCAAAATGGACGGAGACAATCGCACATTACGAGAAGTTCTGTCGAATTTTATCAACGTTGATTTAACAGTAAGCGATAAATATCCAAAACAGGTTTGCGATGAGTGCTACTCGATGATATTTAAGGCCAATGAGTTCAAAAAGCGATGCTTACAATCAGAAACTATATTAAAGAATGGTTTCCTCTCCCATACTTTCGAAGAGTTGATCAAACGTGAAATGGGGAATACTGAAATAAATATTGCAAATTCACACATAAATATTCCTAATACAAACAGCAGCTACTATGATAATTGTATAAAAGACAAAAACTCAACCTCAGGTGAAATAGAAATTGCTATAGTTGACAATAATTATTATCATCCCACAGAAAACTTAAAAAATGATCAAAATTACGTCAAAGAAGAACAAGATGATTTTCTTAATGATGATATCAGTGATTTTGCAGAAAGCATAGCCATAGAAAGAACATTAAGTATAGGTGATACAAATTTAAAAATTAATGCAAAAGAATGTGATAAGAGTATTCAAAAAACTGATAGGGTTATAAGCAATAACGAAATTGCACTAGTCTGTACAGAATGTAGTGAAGAATTTTCTAATATTGAGCTTTTACAAGTGCATATGTTAACCCATAACCAAAACCTTAAAAAATTCCTATGTACAATATGTGACACTAATTTCACCTGCAAACTAACATTAAAAAATCACATTAAAAGTCATAAAGTCAAAACAAAAATCATAAAGTCAAAACATAAGAAAAAGAAAAATAACGAAAATTCAAATGGCTTAACTCTGATACTAACATGTCCAAAATGTGAAGAGAAATTCACCGTTATGGAATCATTTCAAGATCATTTAAAAATGCATAAGGATGTTAACGATTCTGATATTAACAATGTTAAGTTAAATAACGAAATACAGAGCTACCAGTGTTCCTTATGCATGCGTAACTTTGTACGGAGGTCGTCGTTGGTGACTCATATAAAACGCCACGAAGACAAGGCGCTGATAAAGTATACATGCAAAACTTGTAAAAGGGAATTCCAACACAAGGTACTTAATTATAGAATTTCCATACCTTTAGTAAAAATTCCACTACAGCCCATTAATGTCCCACTGCTGGGCACAGGCCTCCACTCTCATAGGAGAGGGAATTAGAGCTTAGACCCACCACGCTGCTCCAGTGCGGGTTGGTGGGCTTTAACGACTATTATCATGTTAGTGATAATAACCGAGGCCGACGGCTTAACATGCTCTCAGAGGCATGGGGGTGAAACACCGCCAACTTCCTTACTCCGGGCTAGTACTGAGAATTTCTAGTCAGAAAACCCCAGCACTTAATTATGACTCGAACCCGGGACCTCGTCGGCCGCAGTCGAACGTGGTAACCACTAGACCACTGAGGCAGTAAAAATTAGTTTATTTTATAATTTTTATTACAGTGCTTCACATGAGGAAAGTTTCTAAACTTACATACATATCAAAAATTTTCGGAACCGGCAGGATTTGAACCTGCGTCTCTCTCGGAATCGCGCCCTGAGCGCCTGGACCACTCGGCCACGGTTCACTTACCTGCCAGTGACGAAATTTGAGATATGCATCTTTTATCCAGTCTTTTAACGCGACTGTTTATGCCATCCAGTAGCGACACATTGCAGTATCGAAACTAAAAAATTTACATTAAATTTATAAAAAAATTTATAAAATTTATAAAGGGGTTGTTTCAAATTTATATGGAGCCTGGGCCAGGTATTTGTACGGTATTTCAAAATGTTCGGGGTCATAAAATAGTAACATTTTTTTCTTTATTTCTTACTAAAAAGTTCAATTTACGAGGTACAATGCGAAATTATTCTGCAAAATATAAGCGCAACAACATGCGTCCATTTTGACATTGACGTATATTACACGTGTCATGATGACATTTGACATAAAATTACCAGCCGAGCGATCGCGTAACTTCTGCATCAATCATTGTTACAGTATCAATTGTTGTAATTGGCTGAATTTATGGCATTCTTGCTGCGTCAATGGATTATGTCCAATAGTGGAAGAGTGTTAACCAATCAGAGGTGATTGCGATGTATCAATGATTGATGCAGAAGTTACGCGATCGCTCGGCAGGGAAATGTGAATCCATAAAATATCCAACAGCAGTCAGATTGATGGATGGATGCGCTGCGAGAGTTGCTATTCTACAAATGTACCTAATTAAACATTTTATTTTTGTACCTCTTAATCACTGTAAAACTGCCAAAAAGCATATTTTATTTTGTTTTCTATGATTTTATACTATTTTTTGGAATACTGTACAAGTACCTGGCCCAAGATGAAACAACCCCTTTATTTTAAAATCAAATCCTGCTGTAACTTTAATTTTCCTGGATAAAAAGTATTCCTTCCCCAGGTTTTTATTTAAGTAATACAGTATATCAATTTTTTAAGTAAATATTGTAGAATTTTATAATTTCAATAAAATATATTATTTTTGTACCTTAAACCACTTAACAATTTCACCTTACTCACTTTCAAGGAAGACTGGAAGAGATTTCTTGTTTGAGATAAGCTTTACCTTTGTCCTCTTTTTTCTATTCGTTTTAAGGGACCGGCGACCACCGCTCGCAACTTCTACTCGAACCGCAAATATAAATTTGCCGGTATATTGCTATCCCTATTTGGCTGAAGACACATGATCGCGTGCTAGCGCGATAGCAATATGAGCGTACAGAATTTGTTATACATTTAGTCTTGTTCCGTGAATACCAAAAATGATGAATGAAAAATTGTTGTGTTTTTAACTTTGTGTTGTTATTCTGTAACTTGACAATATAGGCTATGTTCCTGATCAATTAGTACGTGAGATATCATTGGTTTTAATATGAAACAAATAAGGAGAAAACATGTCGTTTATGTCGCAAAAACATGCAAAACGCAATGCGCTTACATTTAATTTTGGGAAAGTATTTTGGAAAAATAATTATCCAGGGACCTAGATAAATATAAGTTCAATCTTAATAATCGCATAATATGGAGGAAATATGCTCGAATTACTAATTATTTTGGTATTACGTTTGTATGAGCAATTCACCCTCCGCTGGCGCCTTAAGACAATATTTTGTGCAAAAATAAATAAAATAAAGCTGGCGCCAATCAAATTGTTGCATTTGAAGACCTCATAGTATTGTTTTCTTTCTAGGCTCATCTAGAAAACCACGTAGTGCTGGTACATTCAAAGGATAAAGGTTTCACTTGCGACATTTGTAATAAAAGTTTTTCCACACAAGAGAGTGTAGACAGTCATAAAGAAAGGCATAAAGTTGACAGGAAACATGAATGCAAGGTGCGTATTTTTATAGTACAGTAAAAGCTTCTTATTCGCGCTTCCTTCATTCGCGGATTAAAAAAATGCGACCCAATTCCTATTCCTATTCACGGCTAAAGATTTCTTTATTTGCCGATCTAATCAGTACATTACATATTAGATTCAAGATTCAAGATTCAATTCATTTATTCAATATAGGTACACTGTACACTTATTGACGTAAAAAATTACTTACTTATAAAACATGATGGTGATAATCAGTTACGGTATCTTAAAACTAAAGCTACGAGGGTTCCAAACGCGCCCTGGTCTGAGAAGAGCCCACAACAAACTCAGCCGGGTTTTTTTTATTTTTTTATTATCACCATCTCACAAATCATAACTAAGGAACTATCAGAGCCATTTGAGCAAATCATTGCCAAGCTTCCTTGTCGTTTAGGTAATCCTTTACATGGTAATAAGATTTTTCAATGAGTTTACGTTTTACATTAACTTTGAACTTGTTCAGAGACATCTTCAACATGTCTTCTGGGAGCTTATTGTAGAAGCGGACACTGGTTCCAACAAATGAATTGCTAATTTTACTAAGCCTAGAAGCAGGCATTACAAGTTTATTTTTATTTCTAGTATTGAC
Organism: Erebia ligea; assembly: GCA_917051295.2. Classification (NCBI taxonomy): domain Eukaryota; kingdom Metazoa; phylum Arthropoda; class Insecta; order Lepidoptera; family Nymphalidae; genus Erebia; species Erebia ligea. The sequence goes on from OU785246.1 coordinate 1,799,753, forward strand.
TAAATAATAATTAATAAAAAGGATTCCAATAGGTATCCAACCCAATATCCTTTGTAAACGCGTCGTCAATTGGACTAATAAAAAAGTAACATACATAGACCTTATTACAACTACGTCCAATTACTATGTCACTATTTGTCCAATTGTATTTCAAGGTGTGCAGCAAATCGTTCACGATGCTGTCGACACTGACGGAGCACACAAAGACCCACACGGGCGAAAAGCCCTACCTGTGCTCTGTGTGCGGGCGAGGGTTCAGCCAGAAGAACAACATGACCCAGCATCTGAGGCGGCACCAGGGGCTGAAGCCGTTCAAATGCCAGACCTGCGGACGGGGGTGAGAATTACATTAATTATACTAGCTTATGCGCGGGTGGTTTAAGTTCTTTTGATTCCCCCGGGAACTCCTTAATTTTACTGGATAAAAAGTAGCCTATGTCCTTCCCCGGGATGAACCTATCCCTGTACCAAATTTGATCAAAATCGGTTGAACAGATGGGCTGTGAAAGCGTAACAGACATACAAACAGACGGGCCAGCCGTACCTGTCCTCTGTGTGCGGGCGAGGGTTCGGCTTATAAATATACTACATTCGTTATGAAACTTTAATGCATTAATCTAAAGGTTTATATTTTAAACTAGCTGATGCCCGCGACTTCGTCCGCGTGGTTTAAGTCTTTTTGATTCCCGCGGGAACTCCTTAATTTTCCGGGATAAAAAGAAGCCTATGTCACTCTCCAGGTCCTCAACTATACCCATGCCAAAAATCACGTCGATCCGTAGCTCCGTTGCGGCGTGATTGAAGGATAAACCAACAAACACACTTTCGCATTTATAATATTAGTATGATATTCGTTTTCACTTCTATCGGCCAATTTTATTTTTTCTTTTTTAGCGTAGTAGCTCACTAAAGGATATTTATTTATCATTTATCTATAAGCTCTGACATGTGTTGTGGTCAGGTTCGTGTCTAAAGGCGAGCTGGAAGCTCACGCGCGCTCTCACAGCGGGGCGCATCCATTTGTTTGTGACGACTGCGGCGGAAGCTTCACTACCTCCAGCTCGCTCACCAAACACAGGTGAGGACTTGTACCTATTGAGGTGACGGGGTAACATACAGTCCGCGCGCAAGCTCCGAGGAATGTTGACGTACTTGCACTTGTTGTTGTTGTTGTAGCTCCAGCCCCCCAATCATGTAAGAATGGCCGACCAAACGTTAAAGATTTTCGTCAAAGTAAAATAAACCATAACTGCATTGAATTAGAGCTCAATTTCGTCTGCCCATTCTTATACGTTTAGGTATGTACGATACTCTAAACGTATAAGAATGGGCAGACGAAATTGAGCTCTTATTCAATGCTGTCATGGTTTATTTTACTTTGACGCCGAACCTTTACCATTTGATCGACAATTCTTACGTAATCGGGGGGCAGTTCCGTACGACCTGTATCACTGCGACCGTCTCCGATCTATTGTGATCACCTCTACTTCAAATTTCCTCGCCAATACTTGTTTCCGCCAGGAATAGCGTTTTCTTGACTGGAATACGGGAAGCGTCCTTTAGATCAATAATATGTTTGCCCAGATGGATACTTCGTGTGTTCATTAAAGCAGGACATTGGCAGATAATATGCAGCGGAGTCTCAATGGATTCCTGGCATAATCTGCAGATATCCGTGTCCCTGAGCTTAAGGTTGACGTAATGAGATAGAGTTGTGATTTAAGTCGATATTACGTTATTGATACTAACACATCTTTAGTATCTGTGCGCGTGCATTGAATTAATTGTGAAATAATAATTGGGTATTTGACTAGATACTATTGAAATAAATAAATTTTTAGTGAGTATCTCCGAAAAGTCGTACCTAGTATCCACGTCCGCTGATAGTTTTATGTTGAATAACCATTTTAAACAATCGATTAAAGTAAAAAAGTACGTCTAACTTTGATGACGTCACATTTTAGATTTTCATATAAATCCCATATTTAGGACGCGTTTTGACGTTTGAAAGAAAAATGCTGATTTGACTATTTGCCAAATACCCAATTCTAGCGACTACGTCCGCGTGGCATAAGTTTTTTGAATTCCCACGGGAACTTCTCAATTTTCCGCAATAAAAAGTATCCTGTCACTCTCCAGGTCCTCAACTATACCCATGCCAAAAATCACGTCGATCCGTTGCTCCGTTGCGGCGTGATTGAAGGACAAACAAACACACTTTCGCATTTATAATATTAATATGATATAGGAAATACTAAATTAAATATTAATTATATTTGTATTACTATATTTAATATTCTAAAATATTTTCCCTCTTTCCTATGAGAGTGGAGACCTGTGCCCAGCAGTGGGACGTTAATGGGCTGTAGTGTGTGTGTGTGAATTCTATGAGGATATAGTATGTGCAATAAGGAAGAGAAAACAAATTGTATCATAAAATTTAACTATCCAATGAACGTAAAATCTAATTAATTACTGTCGCAATCAGAATAATCAGTACTATAAGGAATTTAAAAATTAAACAGCTAATTGCATACACAAAGAAACTTTTAATATTAACTTAACTATTAAGTTTAGTACTATTTATAGTACAACTAGCTGATGCCCGCGACTTCGTCTGCGTGAATTGAGGTTTTTCGGTTCCCGCGGGAACTCTTTAATTTTCCGGGATAAAAAGTAGCCTATGTGCTATTCCAGACTATAATCTATCTCTGTGCCAAATTTCATCCAGATCCGTTCAGCCGTTGGAGCGTGATTGAGTAACAAACATACATCCATACATACATCCATCCATCCAAACTTTCGCATTTATAATATTTATTTGATTATTTTATATAACACTGCTATCGGAAATTAAAATCAGGACTCGTTAAGTGTACTCTCGCGTCACGGTCGGCACTAGTCTGGGAGCGTGCGGGGTATGAAGCGACGGTCGGGCGCGGGGCGCACCCGCCCGCTACCTCAGCCCCCGATTCCTCAGAGCTCGCGTACAGACTATAGTTTTCTGTTTCTCTCTAGTTTTTACCAGACTACGTCAAAGCCAGAAAGGTTATGATATTAAAGGAAGGGTTACGAAAACCCATTCGGATTTTGTTCATTCAATCTCTCCTTTACATACCAGTTTAATAAATGTATGAACATTTCTTTTACAATAACAACAAAACAAAAATTGGTCTTACTCAGTGGCGTGCACAGGTTTTGAAGCTAGGATAGGCATTAGTTAGTCAAAATACCTATTTACTAGCTGTTTTGATGAAAAATTTGCCCATTTGGGTAAGCCGTGCTTTTACGCCTCTATGAACTGCACGCCACTGGTCTCACTACTCACATTCCCATCATCAACTTAGATAAAAGTAACTTGTAACATTTACTCAGATACTTATCATATTATATTATATATATAGTTAAAGACTGTAGCAGCATTCTGATTTCGCCGTTGCAACATAACCTCTCGCGTAGTGCCTGTTCCTAAAAAAGGATCTAGCTCTGATGTAAGTGAATTTAGACCCATTGCTGTGTTGTCAGTTTTCGGAAAGTTATTCGAGTCTATTTTAGAATATCGCAATAAGGAGGCAATTCGAGTGCCAACTCTCAGATGCTCAACATGGGTTCCGAGCGGGTCGCTCGACATGTACTAATTTGCTGTCATTCTGGACATATGTGACTGGAGCAGTAGACAACGGCTCACAGGTGGATGCGGCTTACTTTGATTTCAAAAAAGCGTTTGACGCGGTTGATAATGACGTGCTTCTCAGTAAGTTAGCTTCCGTAGGATTCACACCGCTGTTACTTAATTTTTTCTCCAGTTACTTAAGAAACCGGAGGCAGTACGTGCAATATGACGGTTACTGTTCGGAACCCTACTACACATACTCTGGCGTTAGTCAAGGCAGTAATCTGGGCCCACTGGAGTTTTTAATATTAATAAATGATTTGCCAAATGTAGTTACTGGCGCTAGTTGCTTATTATTTGCAGATGACTTGAAATTGTTTTGTAGTGTTGAAAGTTCCTCTGATGCTCAAATGCTCCAGCAAGATATTGACAATGTGTTGCAATGGTGTTGGCAGAATAAGTTATTCTTTAATGACAAAAAATGCAATGTCATCACATTAAGCCGTAAGGTGGCACCACGCATAACAAATTATCATCTGGGTGGATCAAACTTATCGCGAGTGACTGAGGTTCGGGACTTGGGTACAAATATATCAGGAGATGTAACATGTCGTAATCATATCAGAGATATTTGTGCAAAGGCTTATCGAACTTTAGGCTTTGTACTTAGGCAAGCGCAGCATTTAAAATCTATTGCTGCAATAAAGCTTCTATTTAATGCTTTTGTGCGAAGCAAGCTCGAAAGTAATGCCATCGTATGGAATCCACATGAATTTAAGTATATCGATATGGTAGAGAAGATTCAAAGAAAGTTTATTCGGTGGCTATACAGAAAGCAGTATGGGTACTCAGTAGGATATCCTACGGTATATCCAAGTTTGTTTCTCCTTGGTATGACTGGTTATGACACTTTGGAACTGCGGCGCAATGTAGCCTTACTCTTATACATAACCAGTCTGATCCAAGGAAAAAAATGTAATTCCAATATATTAAGTGCCATTCGTTTACACGTCCCGGATGGGTATGCAATTGCGCGTCGGCGCACGCTGTTTGCACTGCCAAATTCCCGAACAGAGCAAGCCAAACATGCGCCATTGGCTCGTGCACTGCGCTTGCTCAATGATTTGGTTCGTAAAAATTCAGGGCTAGACATTTTCCACACCCCACTGATCCAGCTCACAAGCATGATCAAATTGTTATTAGAGAAGAGGTAGTTATAATTTGTATATTTTTGTTATTGTTTGGTCATTTAATCTAAATTTAATTAATAGTGTGTTTTTTATTGTTTTGTATTTTTGTGCTTTTTTTTTTTTTTTTTGTGATGTATGTGTAATTTTAATAATTCATATTATGTAATATTGTAGCCTGATAAGACGTATTGGGATACTGTAAAGTCTTATCGGGTATGTCTTATCAATAAAATAAATAAAATAAATAAATAAATAAATATCTCTTGAACATAAACATACATAAACATAAATTTCTCAAAGACATATCATACCACTTGTTTTGACTCCACATGTTCAGAAACACATTTCTTTCACTGAAAAGACTCAACAGTCGTTTCTGTCAACAAACAAAATGTTACATTGTGTGGGTCTTTGTATGTATGAGATAATGATAACCGATAATTAAAAATAATTCTACAAAGATTCTAGATTCTATAAGATTATATAATATAGATATTAGATTTCTATAAGATCTAGCGAAAGTTGAAAATAGGTAGGTAAATGTGGGAAAGTTAAAAAATAACTTATGAGGATCGTCTAGTTGTAAATCTCCATACAAAAAGCGATCACGTTTTTCTTCCCGTAAAAGTTTTCCAATTTTCATAATTTTTAGAAATGTTGCAAATACAATGAAGAACTATGCTCGTATGTTTTAATTTTAAAGAAATATTGCATATGTTAAAAGTTATTAGCGTCTAAATATCCATATTTTTGACCTAAAAACTTCCTCGAGTATTTTAATTTTTTAAAATTTATCTAAACTAAAATACTAAAAAAATAAAACGTACGAGCCTAGATTAAGGTGTACTGAATCGAATGAGACCAAAATTGTCTAATTTCGTAAACGTTTGGCGGGGTAAAAACGTTATCACCCGAAACAATATTTCAAGAATAAAATGTAGGCATATGCCTACTGGTCTTGCTTCTCCGTATCGCACGATACGGAGAAGGCAGCGAAGCGTTGTGAAACAGATAGCATTATTGAAAATACCTACTCGCGTCGCATTTCGTCTCTAGACGATCCTCTTAAGTGTTGACTTCAAAAAGACATTTTGTAGAATTTTCATATTTTTTTTCCCAGGAGAATCCATACCGGAGAGCGGCCATACGCCTGCGACCTGTGCCCCATGAGATTCACCGCCCTCAACACACTGAAGAACCACAGACGAACTCACACCGGTGAAAAACCCTACCAATGCTCCCATTGTGAAAAGGCCTTTACGCAGAGGAACGATCTGGTCTCTCACATACGATGTCACACTGGAGAGAGGCCTTATATATGCACTTGTTGTGGACAGGCCTTTAGGAAAGCGTCCGCACTCAAAGTTCATATTAAAGTGCATGGGAAGGAAAGCATGGTTATGTAGCAGTGTTTTATTTGGAAAAAATCGCTAAAATTGATGAAAAAGTCGCTAAAATTCAAATATGTGAAAAAGGTTAAAATAGCGAAAAATCCGCTTAAAATGGCGAAAAATCCGCTCAAAATGAGTATTATTTAAAGAAGAGATATACAAAAGTCTTGGAGTCCACAGCATTATTATCCCAAAGTAATAAGTGATTAATGTGGAATATTTAATTTAGTATTTACTGAAAAATCATGGTTATCAGAAATTATCTAAAACACTATTAAAATAAATAAATCTGTAAGAAATCCTACCAATGCTCCCATTGTGAAAAGGCCTTTACGCAGCGGAACGATCTGGTCTCTCACATACGATGTCACACCGGTGAGAGATATATATGCACTTGTTGTGGATAGGCCTTTAGGAAGGCTTCGGCTCTCAAAGGTCATATTAAAGTGCATGGGAAGGAAAGCATGGTTATGTAGCAGTGTTTTATTGTGAAAAAATCGCTAAAATCGATGTTTGTGAATATTTATTCAAATATGTGAAACAAGTTAAAATGGCGAAAAATTCGCTTAAAATGGCGAAAAATCCGCTTACAATGATTATTAGCAAAAGAAGACTCATCATGTATATGCGGAAGTTTTGGAGTCGACAGCATTATTATGGCAAAATAATCCCCACCAATAAGTAATTAGTGATCAAGTGATATTTGATTATATTTAATTAAGTATTTCCTGAAATATCGTTTTATTGTGAAAAAATCGCTAAAATTGATGATTGTGAAAAATGACGTTTAGAAAAAAAACTTGCAGAAATTAAAAATAGCGAAAAATTGCTGAATTTATTAAATAAGCGAAAAAGCTGCCTAAAAACTGACATTTAAAAGTCGCTAAAATTGTATGTGTGAAAAAACTTGTTAAAACGGCGAAAACCCCGCTAATGAATGATGTGCTAAAATTGAAAATTAAAGAGAAATAGAGCTACGAAAGTTTTGAGTCCAAAGACTAGAGACAGCGAACAGTCAAAATGTCTGTGTGTTATATTGATTCATAATAATTGTGCCATAATAACTGTTTTTTTTTTCGATGATATTGTATGTTCGTATCGTTGTGTATGTTTATGAATCACAACCTTAAAAGATATAGGTTTTTAAAGACACAGACTTTTTTTAGAACTTATTGAGATAAAAAAATTCCACAATACATATAATTTTCGTGTAACTTTAACTATTTACGCAGCGCACGCCACATAAGCTCTCAGAAGAGACGATTTTTTCCGACTTAGTTCACATTATTGCAATTTTCGTAAGGATCTCTAATTTTTATGAAAATAAAATATAACCTATGTTACTCGCCGATAATGTAGCATTCTATAGGTGAAAGAATTTTTATAATCGGTTAGGTATGTAGTTTTTGAGTTTATCCATTACAAACAAATAAACAAACAAATCTTTCCTCTTTATAATATTAGTTAAGATAAGCTGATATGGATGTTCGTTACTCAATCACGCCAAAATGGCTAAACGGATTTGAATGAAATTTGGCACAGAAATAGATTAGGTATAGTCTGGAATAACACATCGGCTACTTTTTATACCGGAAAGTTAAAGAGTTCCACGCGGGCCAAGTTGCGGGCATCAGTTAGTGAATTTCTAAATCCTAATTTCCCCTGTCTAGAATCAAACCCAGTACTTTTAAGACTACAGCGGTCACCACTGCGCCAGGTCATCAAAATGGTCATTGGTGGGATTTGTAAAACGTGACATGTTAATTTTATTGTGAGAATGTGTTTTTTTTAATATTCATGACTTGAAACAACGAAAATATTAGAATACCTACTGTAATTTATTAATCAGAATGTAATATAATTATAATTAATATGTATTAGGTAGGTACGCATGTGATATTTTAATTAAGTATTAAAAAGATTTGATGAGTATAGCATTGCTTTTTTATTTATTTAGACAAACAACAAAACCTTATGAAGTTATGAGCCCCTGTCAAAAAAAAGTTATTTGGTACTGGTGCCGATTCTGTATAACACAATCTCTAAACTAAACTAAAATGGCAGCTTTAAATCTAGTTCTGTCCCTTTCCGTAGGGAGTATTATGAAAGGGTTTGTAATGCTCTAATTTTAGTTTAGTTTAGACTTTAGAGATTGTGCACTACAGAATCAGCCCCACTATATCGTTAAGTATAATCCATACTAATATTATAAATGCGAAAGTCAGTTTGTTTGTTGGTTTGTTGGTTTGTTGGTTTGTTGGTTTGTTGGTTTGTCCTTCAATCACGCTTCAACGGCGCAACGGATCGACGTGATTTTTTGCATGGGTATATTTGAGGACCTGGAGAGTGACATAGGCTACTTTTTATCCCGGAAAAACAAACAGTTCCTGTGGGATAGCATGCTCTTTTTTTCGCATTTTTCGTCAATTAGGCGGCAACGGCGCAACGGATCGACGTGATTTTTTGCATCGGTATATTTGAGGACCCGAAGAGTGACATAGGCTACTTTTTATCCCGGAAAAATTAACAGTTCCTGTGGGATATAATGCTCTTTTTCTCGAATTTGTTTTTCAATCACGCTTTAACGGCGCAACGGATCGAAGTGATTTTTTGCAAGGGTATATTTGAGGACCTGGAGAGTGACATAGGCTACTTTTTATCCCGGAAAAACAAACAGTTCCTGTGGGATAGCATGCTCTTTTTTTTCGCATTTTTCGTCAATCAGGCGGCAACGGCGCAACGGATCGACGTGATTTTTTACATCGGTATATTTGAGGACCCCTAGAGTGACAAAGGCCACTTTTTATCCCGGAAAAACGTACAGTTCCTGTGGGATATAATGCTCTTTTTCTCGCATTTGTTCTTTAATTAGGCGGCAACGGAGTTACAGATTGACGTGATTTTTTGCACAGGTATAGTTGAATAGCTGGAAAGTGATTGTAACTTTTTATCCCGTAACCAACAATTCCTGTGGGATAGTATGCTCTTTTTCTCGCATTTGTTTCACCGTTCCCACGTTCAGGTTAGCCCACGTTCAGGTTATCATAACCGTCCGGTTAGCCGACGTTCAGGTTAGCCGACGTTCAGATACACCGTCGTTTAAGTTAGCCGACGTTCAAGTTATCCGACGTCCAAGTTAGCCCACGTTCAGGTTATCCCACGTTCAGGTTAGCCCACGTTCAGGTTAGCCCACGTTCAGGTTAGCCCACGTTCAGGTTAGCCGACGTTCAGATACGCCGTCGTTTAAATTAGCCGACGTTCAAGTTATCCGACGTCCAAGTTAGCCCACGTTCAGGTTAGCCCACGTTCAGGTTAGCCGTCGTTCAGATTTATTTTAGGACCAGGAAAGTAACATGTGCTACCTTAGTAACATCCTATAATCCTAATATCCTAATATATTTTATAAATGCGAAAGTGTTCTTGGAAGTTGTTCTCATTAAAGTAAAAAACAAAGGCATTAACCCTTTAGTTCGCAGGTGAAAAAAAATCAAAAATTTTCTTTTTTTGCTTTTTGGGGGGTAAATAGTAAGTATAAGAATGACTAAAAAATAGAAAAAAATCAGAGTGCAGTGTTCAGAGTGAAGAGGTCAGAGTACAGAGTGCAGAGTGCAGAGGTCAGAGTGCAGAGTTCAGAGTTCAGAGTTTAGACTTCAGAGTTCAGAGGTCAGAGTGCAGAGGTCAGAGTTCAGAGTGCAGAGTTCAGAGTGCAGAGTTCAGAGTGCAGAGGTCAGAGTTCAGAGTTCAAAGTTCAGCGTTCAGAGGTCAGAGTGCAGAGGTCAGAGGTCAGAGTGCAGAGGTCAGAGTTCAGAGTTCAAAGTTCAGAGTTCAGGGTGCAGAGTTCAGAGGTCAGAGTGCAGATGTCAGAGTGCAGAGTTCAGAGTTCAGAGTGCAGAATTCAGAGTTCAGAGTGCAGAGTTCAGACTTCAGAGTGCAGAATGCAGAGTTCAGAGTACAGAGTTCAGAGTGCAGAGGTCAGAGTTCAGAGTGCAGAGTGTGGAGTGCAGAGGTCAGAGTACAGAGTTCAGAGTTTAGACTTCAGAGTTCAGAAGTCAGAGTGCAGAGGTCAGAGTTCAGAGTGCAGAGTTCAGAGTGCAGAGTTCAGAGTTCAGAGTTCAGAGTTCAGAGTGCAGAGTTCAGAGTTCAGAGTTCAGAGGTCAGAGTTCAGAGGTCAGAGTGCAGAGGTCAGAGTTCAGAGTTCAAAGTTCAGCGTTCAGAGGTCAGAGTGCAGAGGTCAGAGTTCAGAGGTCAGAGTTCAGAGTGCAGAGTTCAAAGTTCAAAGTTCAGAGTTCAGAGTGCAGAGTTCAGAGGTCAGAGTGCAGAGTTCAGAGTGCAGAGTTCAGAGTGCAGAATTCAGAGTTCAGAGTGCACAGTTCAGAGTGCATAGTTCAGAGTGCAGAGTGCAGAGGTCAGAGTTCAGAGTGCAGAGTTCAGAGTTCAGAGTGCAGAGTTCAGAGTGCATAGTTCAGAGTGCAGAGTTCAGAGTGCAGAGTTCAGAGTGCAGAGTTCAGAGTGCAGAGTTCAGAGTGCAGAGTTCAGAGTGCAGAGTTCAGAGTGCAAAGTTCAGTGTTCAGAGCGCCGAGTGAAATGTCTTCAACGGCGCAACGGATCGACGTGATTTTTTGCATGGGTATATTTGAGAACCTGGAGAGTGACATAGGCTACTTTTGCCACTCGATGAAATACGTCAATTCTGAACGTCTCAGTATTCTTCTCCATGGCGCCCTCTTGCATGCTAAATTGCTTGCAGTTTTTCTCCACTAAAATATCAAGATCTGAGTTCTTGGAAATTGTTCTCATTAAAGTAAAAAACAATTACCATTTTCAAGAAAATAATAAACCAAGTATTCTCAACAAAAACTCAGTTATTGTTCCCCTGAGCCACGCGAAGCGAAGCCGCGGGTAATAGCTAGTATTATATATATATTATATTCTGTGCAAAGATAAATTCATATGTAAAAAGATAAATAGTTAGATATATGTTTATACATAATATATAATTATAATTGTGTTAACATGTAGCACCGCCCTGACAGGGCCTCATGTCCATGCATGCTAATAGCTAATTGTATCAAATAAATATTATAAATGCGAAAGTTTGGATGGATGTATGGATGTATGAATGTATGGATGTGTGGATGTTTGTTACTCAATCACGCCCCAACGGCTCTGGATGAAATTTGGCACAGAGGTAGATTATAGTCTGGAATAACACATAGGCTTACTTTTTATCCCGCAAAATTAAAGAGTTCCCGCGGGAACCAAAAAAACCTCAATCCACGCGGACCAAGTCGCGGGCATCAGCTAGTGTAATATAATGTACTAGCTGATGCCCGCGACTTCGTCCGCGTGGATCGAGGTTTTTCGGTTCCCGCGGGAACTCCTTAATTTTCCGGGATAAAAAGTAGCCTATGTGCTATTCCAGACTATAATCTATCACTGTGCCAAATTTCATCCAGATCCGTTCAGCCGTTCGGGCGTGATTGAGTAACAAACATCCATCCATACATCCATCCAAACTTTCGCATTTATAATATTTATTTGATTAGTAAGTAAGACATGACAGCTATCAATAAATGAAATGAAATGATACCAACCCACCAGTTATTTTTTTTTTAATATATAGGCCAGCGCTTGGCTGCAATCATAAGTCATAAGTCATAAGTCATAAATATTTATTCAATTTAGGTAGATGCACTACACTTATTGACGTCCAGTTACATAAAAATATGATGGTGATAATCTGTTACGGTATCTTAAAACTAAAGCTACGAGGGTTCCAAACGCGCCCAGGTCTGAGAAGAGCCCACAACAAACTCAGCTGGGGTTTTTTTTTTTTTTTTATTATCACCATCTCACAAATCATCTTAACTAAGGAACTATCAGAGCCATTAGAGCAAATTATTGCCAAGCTTCCTTGTCATTTAAGTAATCCTTCACATGGTAATAGGATTTTCCAATGAGTTTACGTTTTACATTAACTTTGAACTTATTCAGAGACATCTTCAACATGTCTTCTGGGAGCTTATTGTAGAAGCGGACACTCTTTCCAACAAATGAATTGCTAGTTTTACTAAGCCTAGAAGCAGGCATTACAAGTTTATTTTTATTTCTAGTATTGACATTATGACAATCACTTTTCTTCTTGAATTTATCAATGTGTTTATGCACGTATACTAAATTTTCAAATATATATTGGTTATGCACTGTCATAATATTGAATTTTTTGAATTTATCTCTTAGTGACTCTCTTGGTCCCATATTATATATGGCTCGAACAGCCCTCTTCTGCAGCACAAAAACAGAATTAATATCAGCAGCATTACCCCATAATAATATACCATATGACATAATGCTGTGAAAGTAACCAAAATAAACTAATCTCGCCGTTTCTATATCTGTCAACTGGCGAATCTTTTTAACCGCGTATGCAGCAGAACTAAGCCTGTTCGACAAGTCATTTATGTGATGGCCCCATTGGAGTTTAGCATCTAACGTTATTCCGAGAAAAACAGCGGTATCCACTAATTCTAATTCCTCATGATCAAGTTGTACAGTGGTTTTTACCTGTTTGACATTAGGTAATGTAAATTTGATACACTTTGTCTTTTTTCCATTGAGGAGTAGGTTATTAGCTTCAAACCACTGTACCACTTTAGTGAGAGAATTGTTTACTTCGTCAAGAGTTGTTTCGTAACGATTTATTTTAAACAAAAGTGATGTATCATCAGCAAACAATACCATTCCATGATTATCTTTGGCAAGATAAGGAAGATCATTAATGTAAATGAGGAATAGAAAAGGCCCTAAAATTGAACCTTGTGGAACCCCCATTTTTACAATCGATCCGGAAGACCGCTTTCCATTGACGTCTACCTTTTGCATCCTATTTTTTAAGTAGGATTTCATCATATCCAGTGCTACACCCCTAATTCCATAATGGTGCAGTTTTCTGACTAATGTTTCATGATCAACACAATCAAAAGCCTTGGATAAATCGCAGAAAACGCCAAGTGCATCACGTGACTCTTCCCAGGCTTCGAATATATTTTGAATTAACTCAACACCAGCATCGATTGTTGAGCGACCCCGTGTAAATCCAAACTGTTTACTATGTAACAAGTCATTATTACAAAAATGCTTAAGCAATTGAATTAATATTAATTTTTCAAATACTTTACTGAAAGTGGGTAGTACAGATATAGGTCTAAAGTTAGTGGGGTCACTGGTACTACCTGATTTGAATAGAGGAATTATTTTACTGTGCTTCATTAAGTCAGGAAACTCACCACAATCAATACAGTTATTAAATATTAATGCTAACTCGGGTGCAACGATATCAATCAATGATTTTACAACGTTAACGGAAATGCCCCACAAATCATTTGTCTTCTTATTGTTAATTAATTTGAATGCTTTAATAACGTCAGAGCAGTTAACGTGACAGAATTTAAAAACGTTATTACATTCAGGCACGTTATCCTCCAGTAAAGTAAGAGCGGCATTTGGTGAGGAGTTCAACGATTCTGTGGTAGAAACAGGAATATCCGTAAAGAAGCCTTCAAAAACAGAAGCAACTTCGGAGTCTGAAGTTACAGGCTTATTATCGACATTAAGTTTAAATTCACAATTTTTCCGTGTTGCTCTTCCTGTTTCTTCATTCACTATGTTCCAAGTAGTTTTGATTACATTGGAGCTATTTTTTATCTTAGTTTGAATATGTTTTGATTTAGCCACAATGCAATCTCTTTTAAACTCCTTGGAAAACAGTTGAACAAGCTGCTTGAACTCATCACTAGTATCATACTGTCGCTCTGCATACAATTCATATAATTTTTGCCTCTTTCTATGCAATTCATTTGTTGCCCATTCGTTAAAAACATTTGCATCAGCAGTTAAGACCGTTTTACTGTTGAATATTGATTTGAATATTTCACTGAAAGTATTAAAGAATATGTTATACATTGCATTAGGACTCAACCCATTTGGTAAAAAAGGGAGTTCCTTTGTAAGACTTGTTCTTATTTTTTCAATACGGTCCAACGTTACTGGTACAAAAGTTATTCTACGCTTTGATACATTTTTATTTAAATTTTCAAACTGAATTTGTTGTCCACAATGATCTGAATCTAATTTACTAATAATGTTTTTATTAACAGGTGTAAAATTTGTAAAAATATTGTCTATGCATGTGGCACTAGTTGCAGTTATTCTAGTTGGCTCCATAAACATATTGGATAAGTTATAGGATTTGAATAGATTCAATAACTTGCCACATAAAGGGCTACTTTCCAATATATTTACATTAAAGTCTCCGCATACAATAAGCTTTTTATTTGATTTAGAGAGTTTAAATAGTACTTCATCCATTACCTTTTCAAAAAGTTCAAAGTTAGACAAGGGCGGTCTGTATACAGACACAACAATAAATTGCTCCAATTCAACTGAAGATAGTTCTATTGTTCGCTCAACAGACAGGCTCACAATATCGTTTCGGTTCTTAAATTTTAATTTTTTATTCAACAAAATTAAGGAGCCTCAGACATGACAATCAGACATGATTGCAAGTGGTGATGCAGCCTAAGGTGGAGCGCGCTATTGCCTAGAAGATGCCTATTCACTATTGATTTGAGTGCAGGAAAGACGCTTGTAACGATACCTTTAGATACCGTTCCATGAACAGTTATTCGGAATTATCGAAATAAGTGTGGAATTTCAGAACTTACAGAATTTTACTGAAGGTACCTACTCATTGCTCAGTGGATAACAATAACAGAATTTTAAAAATAGGTTCAGTAGATCCAGAGATTACCCCCTACAACCTCACAAACTTTACCTCTTTATAATATTAATAGATAAAACAATTCTGAATCAAACTCCTCAATTCTGATGCTGCAGGCTACAAATTTTCTTTTCATAAAACCGACTTCTAAAGTAAAATAAAAAAAGTTTTGATTTCTACACACTATATTGAAGTCGGGCGGGTACAGTAACGAAGGGCAAAGTTGACGCATCATATTTCTTAAGTCCATGTGATAAGTCCATAAACCCGAACTCATATTTTTTATTAAAAAAATTTAAAATATGAGTTTGCATGATATAATTATTTAAGAATAATAAAACTCAAGAGTCTTTGTCAATATTGTATATTTATTTATTAAATATCATGTGCCACATTTACATAAAAAGAACTTACTTGATAAAAAATACCATAACGATACTAAAATGAACACAATAGAAAAATCTAATACTCTTTTTTTCTTGACATTTCATTTTAAAATTAAATAAGTAACTCTGATATATAAAAGTGAAAATGAACATTTTTGGAAATTAAATTATGTGGAATAATTTATGTCTATGTACTCTATAGACAAAATGAAAGTCACTGACATATATTTTTTATCCATTGAAGATTTGTTATGAAATTAAAATAACATTTTCCTAGCAAACCTTCAATGGATGAAACATGTATGTCATGTTTTCATGGCTTTCATGTTTTGATAGCCACTGAGTTATAAATAGGGGGGCTGATTTGTTACAAGCCGAGACTGAAGTTTTTCAAATGTTTTGTGTTTGTAGGCGAATAGGTAGGTAATAATAAAGTGGCCAGCCATTTTTCAGCAAAATAAATAGTTACCTATATTATATCTATACTTTTGTAGGTACAAAGAAAGCATAAATAAAAAATAAACAAGCACCGATCTTAAAAATAAACTCGAATACAGACAATAAATAATATTGTAACTTTCTTATTTCTAGCTTTATAGCTCTGACTCCTAGCTTAGGCTCTAGATTCCCGAACTCTGATAAAATCATTCAATCGTTTCTCCACATTATTTTAATAAATAAAATTACAAATAGGTACATAATGTTGTATAAAATAAATATTTATTTATTGACTTGCAACGCCGCAAGTTTTTTCTTGAGATCCAATAGTATATTGACTTCCGGTTGCCATACTGACTTGTCCTTGGTTGACGCTTTGAGTTTCCGCACTTTGTCACCCTGAAAATAACATAAATTCAGTGTCAAAAATATGTATATAGTAAAAACTTATCTGGCCCAGTGGCCAAAATTGGAACTTATCTTTAAAAAATCTTTTTAAAAGTATGTCTGTTTTGTTTTTTTTTATTTTTCATAGATTGATTGGTTGATTTGGGAGATGCCCCGTCGCTCACGTCCGCAGGAACTACCTTCTACCTCCCTGCATGGATACTCCCCCTGGGTGGTGCTAAACGAGCGACGAACTTTCAGGCAAAAAACTAGTTCTTTTTAATTAGCTTGTTAATTATTGTTGTTATAATTTTCATAGATACTATTTTCATATCGCTAGTATCTATGAAAAAGACCGGGTCAGATAAGTTAGTTGGACTTTATCTATAAAAAAATAAAATAAAAACTAAACAGGCATAAAAATATGTAAGGACTATAAGTCGGTGCTACATCAAACAAATTTTCAAGCCTATTTTTTGCTTATAATCCTGAAATCCTTTAGAAAAGATCTTTTTTGATGGAAAATTGGGATGTTCTATGTCGTAAAATGATTTGTGATTATTAAATAGTGTTAATTTTATGATTGATAACCATTCTAAACTAGCGTTTGAAGTAAAAACCGTTACGTTGACTTTTAACGACGTCACAACTCAGTGAGTATTTCATACAAAATCCAATGCTAAGCGCGCGTTCTGACGTTTGAAAAAAAGTTGCTGATTTGACTTGTCAAAAATATCCAATAGTTGTTACCTGTTCAGCGATAGCTTTCTCCAAGTTGGCAGCACTGTCGCCGGCCACGTCGGCAGCACTGCTCTTGGCCTGCGCCTGCGCATCCGCCAACTGCTTCTTCAGCGCCAAAAGTTTGTCCACTTCCGGCTGCCATACTGATTTGTCTTTGGTCGACGATTTTAGTTTTCGCACTTTTTCACCCTGAAATCATATTAAATGTCATTCACTAGACAATGCCCGCGACTTCGTCCGCGTGGATTTTGAAGCCCGCGGGAACTCTTTAATTTTTCAGGATAAAAAATAGTCTCGCACTTTTTTACTTTAATCTAAGTATAGGTACTTAGTTTAAAATGGTTTTTTAATATAAAACTAACAGGGGACGTGGAAATGACGATTTTTGGTAGATCCTGTATTAAATAATAATAAAAATATAATTTACTAGCTAATGCTCGCGACTTCGTCCGCGTGAATTGAGGTTTTTTGGTTCCCGCGGGATAAAAAGTAGCCTATGTGTTATTCCAGACTATAATCTATCTCTGTGCCAAATTTCATCCAGATCCGTTCAGCCGTTGGAGCGTGATTGAGTAACAAACTCCATCCATACATGATACATCCATACATCCAACCAAATTTTCGCATTTATAATATTAGTATAGAATTGAATAATAGTATTTATCCAATCGGCCAGATATAGAAAGTATAATATTTGTGGCAAAAGTTTCACCTGCTCCGACACAGCCTTTTCCAAATCGACAACACTCGTAGCGCCGACTTTGTAGTCGGTTGTCGTGGTTTGTTGTTTCGGAAGCGATGTCAGTTGTTTCTTCAGCGCCAGTAGTTTATCTACTTCCGGTTGCCATATCGACTTGTCTTTGGTCGACGACTTCAGTTTTCTTACTTTTTCGCCCTGAAAAAAAAAACATATAGATAAATACGATGTCCGCAACTTGATCTGCATGGATTAATTAGTTTCTTTTAAATCTGTGCAATCAAGGAATCAAAATACATTTTTACATTTAGTTTTTAATAAAAAAAACTAGCCGATTATACATATATTTTCACTCACTTGGGCGGCTATAGCTGCTTCTAATTCTGCGGCTGTTTCCTGCTTCACGTCACCGTTTTGCTGAAAGAAAATATTTTTTAAGAAAAGTTTTAACTTTTTACTAGCTGACGCCCGCGACTTCGTCCGCGTGGTTTAAGTTTTTTTGATTCCCGCGGGAATTTCCGGGATATAAAGAAGTCTACCAGCTACTGTAAACACTAAGTTGACGTAAGACTGTCAAGTGTGCAAAGTGATTTTTTTTTAAGTTTTTCAGTATTAAGGGGACTGCAGCCGGTACCTTCTTCATAAAAACGTAAACTCGTAATTACTACATTATTTGCTATTGTACGCTCAAAACTAAGTATTATTTCAATTTGTCTCGTCATTATTTAGATTTATTGATACATAAAATATTGAAAAAAATATTGATTTTAAAGTTACGAGCCTCGAAAGATTCCTATTTTCACACTAAGTTGATGACAACTTTGGGCGCAAATAAATAAGATTAGGAGTATAAAAATTATAAAACAATTTATCTAGAAACATAGTTTATTTATTCATTAGTTGAAATAACTTTACTTTGTAAACATACATTTAGTGGTTTTTACAAACAAACGGGTTTCCCAAACGACTGTTCAACCCTTTTCACGTTCCCCTTGATTTCGTTGAAAATCATCGTGCCTCGCACCCGACACGCACTTTCTAACACAATGTTAGGTGAAATAGCAAACAGGTTCCCCACGTGCGCCGGCAACTTCGGTCGCGCGTACTGAGCCCTCTTAAGTAAAGACCCTTGAGAGGTTAGTAGTATTATTAAATTAACCCCGTGCTTCCTCCAAAATCTCACCTTATTGGCGCGCTCGTTTTGCGTTCCCGCGTATTTCGCGCGCAATGTCTCCAGCACTTCCGGTTCAATTTTGCTGAACAGCGGTTCCGGTTTGCCGATCACGTGGCCGACCGGTAGGTACTGGATCAGCGATGGATTCCTGCCAAAAACATTATTTAATTTACAAGATGAATAATTAAAAAACACGACTGCCATACAGCCGCCATATTGAATTTTTTTTTAAAAAAGAAAAGAAAAGTGTGTGTGCAATTCACACTTCTACAAACACGCTAAATCAAAAGCGCTAAAAGAACGTTTGTCTCTTTTTGGTGTCGCTTTTTCGTTTCGTTTTTCGTTTTATCAACCAGAGGCGGATTAAAATAAAACATAAAAAGCAATTAACACATCAGACTTTCTACCGCTACATTTAAACAGAAAATTACAAAAATGGAACGCTTTCGCTTTCCGGTGAAAATTCGATGAAACGGATGTTGTCGCCACGGTACAAGTGTACTACGTGTACTACGGTACAAGTGTACTACTACGCCACTTGTACCGTGGCGACAACATCCGTTTCATCGAATTTTCAAATCACAACGATTCTAAAGAAAATTCACTTGAAAAAAAAAAGACTACAAATTGGAGACACTCACTGCGGGTTAATCCTGAGCGTGTCTGTGTGTATGTTGAGCTGCGCGCGTAAACGTTGGCACGTGTCGGGCATGTAGGGCGCCAGAAGTGTGCACAGCAGCGCCGCCAGCTGGCAGCACAGCGCTATTGCCGTCGCGCCGGCAATCCTGCAAACACGATCGTTTTTTTTTTTTAAATTTATTTTGTACCAAAAAGTTATACAATGTTTAGAAAAACAGAAACATAGTGGACAAGGAAACACTTATCTCTATAAGAGATCTCTACCAGTGACCCTTGGCAGTGAGAAAGGTTGTGAAGGAAGAATGGGTACAACAAGATATGAGATGGAATGAAACGAGATATTATATCATAAACTTACACAAGTATACATACTAATGACATAAATATATACATAAATAAATACCAACATACATATGACATAATAATAAATGATACTTAATGATATAACAGATACATATTATTAATTTATAATTATGATAGAGAAGATAGATAGTGATGTTTCAGTCGAAGTTTCAATACTCGAAAAATGCACTTACAGAGGCAGTAAGCAGGGCTTGTAAGTTAAATATACTATCGTGCTATTTTTTACCATTGAAAATGGTTATCAAATGCAAATCACCTGAGACGTATTTTTGGCCATAGCTCCGAGGATTTTGGGAGGATCGAGATCGGAATAGTACCAAGAGTTGAGGAATTTATCGAGACACGTGTGAGCGTTTGAATTTTGAAAATCGGCTGGTAACTTTTTTTGGAATTTTGAAAAATGTAAAAAAGTCGGGTTTTTTGGGGGGGTGTTTGTTCACTAAATTGTAAATATTTCGGAAAAAAACCCGACTTAAGAAAAAATGAAAAAAAGGGTCCTAGGATATTAGTGTAGCTACAAAATGGCGAAAATATTTTGAAAATCGGTTAATAATTGTGACCTGCAGGTGGTCCTTTTAGATTTGGAATTGTAAAAAAACGGGTATTTCCGTATATGAATAGTGATGTAGCTTCTATGAATAATTAATTATAGACCGATCGTCGTGGTAATGGTGTTGAAAGATGCGAATGCAGTCGAGAAGTGCATTCGAGCTGGAATTTTGGAAATCGGTTAATACATTTTTGAATTTTTTTTATTTTTTTAAGCTGGAGTGATTATTGACCGATCGTCATGGTAATGGTGTATTTCGACTTGTAAATAATGTAGTTGTGTAATTTTAGGGAAGTAAATCTCAATAAACTTGTAATGTGTTACTTATTCAAAATAAAATATTTTTTTTTCGTAAATTTTTGTATTCAATCTGTGAATTTATTGCAGAATTTTACTGCCCTCGTGCTATTTTTTTTATCTTTGTAGGTCCACTTTACTTCTTAATAAAAAGCTTTCTTGCAAGCATGTTCTTATTGATATTGACTTAGTATGACTTAGAGCATGATTCCGTGCAGAATTGTACCTTTCAGTATAAAATTGTATCTTGAAGGGTAGACTATGAGCAGTTGGTATACGCACTTGTCTCCGTCGGACCCTTTGAGCAGCACCCAGGGTTGTGTGCTCTGCATGTGTTGGTTACCGATGCGCGATATCGACAGCACGTGCCTTAGCCCTTCACGTAGACGGCCTTTTTCTATTTGCTGCACGTATGCTGCAAAGAGGAGTTAAGCATTGTATGGTCTGAGCAGTCCCCTAGAGGCAGCCCTAGTAGTGGTACCAAACGTTTGACTAGTGATTCGCCCCGAACTGAGACCTCGGGGTATCCATAAACTTTTACAGAGCGCCATCTATTGACATCATTGTGAAGTTCTGTTAAAAATACTGAAGCTCATTAAAAATTAAATAATTTCGTTTCCTTATAATATTTATCTAATTTTAGTATTTGTTGTTCAAGTACAGGATATAATTCAAATAATTGATCAAGTTTCAGGCTCAGCCTTTCAGAAAATTGAAAGCCCCCCATTTCGTGAATTTTAGGGGAAAAATTAAAAATAAATATTTTTGGACTCTATTCCTAATCATCTTTAAAACGATATACCGCATCCTTATGTAACGCTATAAAAAATATTTTACTTCGCATTCGCTTCTATGAGAGCCCCCCTGAAATAAAGATTTTTATAACTTTTCAAGCCATATTCGGCTGGAGGCCATCGGTTTACATATTATATTTAAATGTGAAGTAATTACGTTCAGTAATTCAGAAGTTATAAGGCTCTGACAGACGGACGGACGGACGGACGGACAAGTGCAAATTCACTCAAGTAGACTCAGAGACCTTCGCTTCGCTCGGTCAAAAAAATCACAAGAAAAAGGTTTTTATTTTTTTGCTAGCGCCACCCGTCGACACTCACCGCTAACCTCCCGGTTCACCAGCGCGATGACCTCGTAGTCAGCGGCGGTTAAGGTCATCTCAGGCACTACACCCTTGAAGCTATAGCCTAAGCCCTAACCATCGACCACACAACCAATAGACGCCTAATTACTATGCTTTCGTAATGCAAACAATTCAGTCAAATGACTCAAGTAAGCGGGCGCGGGGCACTAAACGCTGATTGGTCTACTCAAGGTCAAAAAAATCATAAATCAAATGGGATGGGGTCCTAACTCCTAATAATTATTTATCGATAATTAATTATCGATATACTCTAATTAATATTTAAATAACTCGGTAGGTTTTGTTACAAGCGCGTGGAATTATATAAGACCTATTAAGTCTGATGTGTTGTCTGAAAGTGTTCGCCCTATATGAGGAGTCTATTAGTTGTATGGTCGATGGACCTAACTGAAACAACAGCGTGGGCTAACTGACCACTAGCGCCACCTGTCGACACTCACCGCTAACCTCCCGGTTCACCAGCGCGATGACCTCGTAGTCAGCGGTCGTTAACGTCATCTCAGGCACTACGCCCTTGAACGTGTTGGCGCAGAAACTCAGCGAGCGGTGACAGAAGTTGCCCAAGTTGTTCAGGAGTTCCGAATTATTTCTGAAATCAGTTTCATCATACTAATATTATAAATGCGAAAGTGTGTTTGTTTGTCGGTTTGTCCTTTAATCACGCCGCAACAGAGCAAGGGATCGGCCTGATTTTTGGCATGGGTATAGTTGAGAACCTGGAGAGTGATGTAGGCTACTTTTTATCCCGGAAAATTAAGGAGTTCCCGAGGGGATAAAAAAAACTTAGTATCCATCAGAATGGCGGGTGTAGGTTTTCCGATTACATTTAAACTTTACTGAATAAATGTACAGTAAATGTACGTAATTGTACTAAATTATGGATAAATGTACTATATTGTATATTGAGAAAACATGAAAATAAAGTGAGCAGCCATCCTGACGTCAGAATGGCGGGTGTACTCTTACATCTTCTTAGATGTAAGAGTAAAATTAGACATTACCAAATAAATGTACGTCAAATGTACTTATGGAAACATGATATCAAAATTTCTAAAATTTAATGCGAGCTCTGATATTTTGAAACACATGTGAGCAGCCATCCTGACGTCTGAATGGCGGGTGTATTCACGGTATATTCTGCATAAATATACAATACATTTTTAAAATTAGAAATTACCAAATAAATGTACGTCAAATGTACTTATGGAAACATAATATCAAAATTAATGATTCAATTGTAATACAACTATTGAGGGTAGATCAAAATTCAGTGTCATTAATGATTGTCAATTGTCATTTCATCAATTTCGAATATATTTACAATATAACAGTTAAAAGCTAGTTGTGTTTTCTTTCGTTCCGTTTTTAAGTGTGATCCCGTGGGATCAGCCCCCCGATTACGTAAGAATTGTCGATCAAACCATAACTGCATTGAATTAGAGCTCAATTTCGTCTGCCCATTCGTATACGTTTAGGTACATACCTAATTCAATGCAGTTATGGTTTATTTTACTTTGACGAAAATCTTTAACGTTTGATCGGCCATTCTTACATGATTTTCATGTAAGAATGGCCCTGCTGTTTCAGTGGCGACGAGTATTTATCGGCTCACGCGGCGACGTACATACTTAATCCACGCAGACAATGTTGCGGGCTTTATTCGTATTAGTTTTTTGTATGTCTTTTCTTTGTACCCACATATTATGTTCTGTTATTATCGTACTCGTATTGTTTATTTTTATTATTATTGTTAAGGAAGAGCGGAGTCTTCTGCCACAGGGGTAATAATACTCTTAAAAGAAGGCTCCAACCTTTTACGTGTTAAAAATAATCTAGTTAAAGAAAAATAAACTATTTTTTATTTTATTCGTAGTTTATCATACCTGGTTCCCAATTCCGTCCAACTGAAGCTTGAGTCGGAAGTCTCAGGCCGGATGCTGGCCAAGTAGAAACGCCATACGTCCGCTGGTATACCGGTCTCCTACAAAATAGAGCTTAAACTTCAAGGACCGTCTAGTTTCTTGGTGGTTCTTCTCGGTAGGAATGGCATTCCGAACTAGTGGTAAATTCACTCGACGATTCAAAAGCACTTGCAAAAGTTTATTTGAATGAAAAACATTTGAATTTAGAATGTACTATTTATCCCCGAAAATTAAAGTTCCCGCGGGAATCAAAAAACCTTAATCCACGCGTACGAAGTCGCGGGCATCATCTAGTTTATGATATTAGTATAGATAGATAGATAGATAGATAAATTCTTTATTGCCACACATAACTTAGAAGTAACTTAATTATAAACAAAAAAAAAACGGAAAAACAACGCGTGCGCAAGGGCGGTCTTATCACTAAATGATCTCCTCCAGACAACCCATTACTTAAGGAATTTTAAAAAGGAGCGGGAAAGTGCAACAATAATAATAAACATGCAATAATAATATACTACTTAAACTATACATACTAATAATACATAAATAACTAAATATAAATAAATATAAACTTATATAACAGAACATATATACTTAAACCTACATACAAAAGAAAATACTTATAATATTCTATAGCATATTAGAAAGGTAATATTCCTTTACACGACTCTTAAATATGTTTAAAGACTTTGACTGCTTAATGTCGCTACACTATACACGATTATAGATAGTATAGATTAGTATAGCAATTCAAAATTCAAAATTCAAATGTTTTTTTATTCAAATAAGCTTTTACAAGCGCTTTTGAATCGTTATAATATGAATCTACCGCTGGTTCGGAATGCCATTCCTACCGAGAAGAGCCAGCAAGAAACTCGGTGGTTGCTCTTTTCCATCAAAACTTACAATCATCATAATGATACAAGTAACTGCAGTCCCACGCATAGCTGGAGCGAATCAAATCCACGCTTTTTTTTCATCATTTACGTAATCTTCGATTGTATAGTAAGCTTTTTTCACGAGCATACAATACTCAATACACGCCATACTCAATACATAGTATAGATTAGTATAGTATAGATTAGTATAGTATAGATTAGTATAGTATAGATAATACCTGAGCATCAGTACCAAATACACCAACACCTCTTGATTTTGAGAACTTGCCTTCCTCGTAGTTTAGATATTCTGGAATAAAATATTTTCTTTGATCAATCACAATAATTGATCCCGGAAAATCAGGGGGTTTTTGGAAAACCTAAATCAACGCAGACGGAGTCACGGGAATCATCTTTCTAATTGATCAATTAGTACGTAAGATATCGTTGGTTTTAATATGAAACATGTAAGAGGAAAACATGTCATCCTTGTCGTAAAAATATGCAAAACGCAATAGGGATGATGACAACTCAATCAAATCAGCAACTCTTTATCAAACTTGAAAACGCGCTTCTAGTATGGAAGTTGTATGAAATTCACAGTTGTGACGTCATCAAATTTCAACGCACTTTTTTTCTTTAATCTATATTTTAAAATGGTTATCAAACTTAAAACTAACCGAGGATGTGAATTTTATATCTTTTGGAAGACCCTCTATTATAATCAGTTGGAAATATTAAAATTTTTATATACGAGTAGGCTGATCCTATTCACCCTCCGCTGACTTTTTAATAAGATTTTTTTTGTAAGATCCCAGAGCGATCAGACATAATATACATTTTTTTTTTATTGTTTATTCAACAATAATAGGTTTTTACAAATTACATCTTCATGTCCTGAAACTCTCGTGAGTTTATCTGGACATTGCACATATATATTGCACTTTCCATGGAAGGCCCATGGAAAGTGTCTGACACTTATGGTACTATTTTAGAATAATATTCTACAAAACATATTATATAAAAACCGGCCAAGTGCGAGTCGGACTCGCGCACCGAGGGTTCCGTACAAACCTGTAGTAAGCTTTACGATTAATGAATTTAATGAACCGCAAAACTAACTTTGTTTGTTGAGGTTTTTTGTTAATATAAAATATTTATTTTGAAAGGTAATATACAAGTTAATATTCTGTGAACATTTGAACCGTCTACCTGTTACCGTTTTTAATATTGAGCAAAAGAATACGAAAAAAACACGTTTATTGTATGGGGACCCCCCTTAATATATATATTTTTTTAATTTTTAGTATTTGTTGTTATAGCGGCAACGGAAATTATACATCATTTGTGAAAATTAGCTTCTGTCTGTCAGCCTGGAGACAGACAGACAGACAGACAGACAGACAGACAGCGGAGTCTTAGTAATAGGGTCCCGTTTTTACCCTTTGGGTACGGAACCCTAAAAATCAGCCATGTAAATTTAAGTTACGTAACTCTTATTTTTAGTTACCTTTCTTACCTGGTACCTGCCCAGGTGTCACAAGGAGAGCTCCACAAGCCCGCAGGTATTCAAAGAACATGAGAAGTTGAGAATCTAAGGTTTCATCTATGTGAAAATAAGTTATGTCTGCCCCCCAATCATGTAAGAATGACCGATGAAATCGTTAAAAATCTGCGGCAAAGTAAATAAACCATAACAGCATTAAATTAGAGCTCAATTTCGTGTACCCATTCTTATATGTTTAGGTATGTACGATACTCAAACGTATAAGAATGGATACGCGAAATTGAGCTCTAATTCAATGTAGTTATGGTTTATATTACTTTGACGCTGCTCCTTTACCATTTGATGGACAATTCTTACATAATCGGGGGGCAGATCGCTCTGGGACCATAAGGTTTTATGGATATAGATTACAAACCTGTAGCAAAAATATGATCGACCAAGGCGTATCCCTCGTTAACGCCGATGATGGTGGCCGGGAACATGATGCCGTGGAACGGAACGTTGTCTTTGGCCATGAACTGGTACAATTTTATCTGGAAACCAAAATCATACTAATCTAATCAAATCCATACTAATATTATAAATGCGAAAGTGTGTCTGTCTGCTACGCTTTCCCGGCCCATCTTTTCAACCGATTTTGCTGAAATTTGGTATAGAGGTACCTACCTCTATACCAAATTTCAGCAAAATCGGGGAAGGACATAGGGTACTTTTTATCCCGGAAAATAAAGGAGTTCCCGCGGGAATCAAAAAAGTTAAATCCACGCGGACGAAGTCGCGGGCATCATCTAGTATAATTATTATAAATGCGAAAGTTTGGATGGATGTATGGATGTTTGTTACTCAATCACGCCCCAACGGCTGAACGGATCTGGATGAAATTTGGCACAGAGATAGATTATAGGCTGGAATAACACATAGGCTACTTTTTATCCTGGAAAATTAAAGAGTTCCCGCGGGAACCGAAAAACCTCGATCCACGCGGACGAAGGCGCGGGCATCAGCTAGTACCTTCATATAATTAATTTTTAACAATTCCTTAAATTAACCTTTTAATAAAAATATAGATTATAATCTGATCTGATGATACTCGTGATCAAATAGGGGTATGGGTTTTATATAACTGCTATACCCCTAACAGGTTACCCCGTTACCATCTTAAGCCTCACATATCATCACTTACCATCAGGTGAGATCGCAGTCAAGAGCTAACTTGTAGTGGAATAAAAAAAAAGACTCACATCGCATTCCTTGTCGAGTTTCCACCATTTCTCGTAGTGTTGCGTGGCACATTGCGTTATACTGAGGTAGCCGATTGGTGCGTCGAACCACACGTAGAACACCTGGACAAACACATTCATACTTTAATAGTCAAATCAAATAAATATTATAAATGCGAAAGTTTAGATGGATGTATGGACGTGTGGTTTTTTTTTTTTTTTAATATAGGCTAGCGCTTGGCTGCAATCAGCCTTGCTTGCAAGTGGTGAAGCAGCCTAAAGTGGAGCGCGCTTGCCTAGAACTTAGAAGATGCCTATTCACTCTTGATTTGAAGGTACCTATATTAAAAGTGGAGGGGGAAACGGAAGCCGGAAGGGCATTCCATATCCTAGCGGTTCGAATTAGAAACGAGGAAGCAAATCGCTTCGTACGAGCCCGCGGAATTTCGACTGCGTAAGGGTGCAGACCTTGTCGATGCCTTGCGGTTCGATAATAAACAGGTGACGGAGGAACCAGCCCCCCTTTAGCGGAGGTTTTGGAGTAAAATAAAACTGTTTTGATGCTGAGATCAGAATGAATGTATTGCAAAATATGCCGATATTTATATTATAATCCTTACAACTAACCACCAATCAGAAAATAGTAATAATAATAGAAATAATAATAATTACGATTAAAACTAGGTAACTATAATAATATCTACATACAACGCATAATATCACGCTAGCTAGTTGCGATAGTTCAAATCGACTGACACCATGAAGCTATAAATAGAACGCGCGCCTCCGCGCGCTCTCTCAGTCGCCCAAGGAACGCCGGGCAATTCACGCGCTCCTGCAGCTCGCGCGCGCCGTATTGAGTGACACGTGTGCGGTAGTGTAAATATGAACTGGCTGGTGTACTTGTGTGGACAGTGGAACTCTCGGTGCATTCTTCAACTCCTGAGCAGGTCAGCGGCATCTCCGGTCCCGGCAGCAGTTTGTACGGACAGCCTTTTTTAAGGCTAATCTTTCCTTTTTATGTCCAATGCAAAGTAGCTGGCGCGATTGTTACAATCGGCAATTGTTCGGTGCAGGCGTCCTCAACACGGTAGGTAACTTCCGTCGAGCCGATGCTGTGAGCTCTCGCCTTTTTCAAGGCGATCTTACAACTTCCTTTTATCTAAGTGTCGCTCGATGAGAAAGGTGTCGAATCTTGATATTAAAGTGAGTTGCATCTTGATTTCAGTGTTCATTATTTATCTCCTCTTGATAATAAAGTGATCCCTTGGTTATTATTTATCCTTTCCACTTAATCCTTCCTCCAGGTAATTTGAGGTTATGATGGTTGGTATTCTGGGTTAACCGAGGTAAGTACATGGTAAGTACTTGTGACGCTACAGGACTCTCCCCCTAGCGAAAGCGTACAGGAGGTTTAGTTACGCGTCCGTATCTAGTCTTCTTTAATATTGGTTGTATTGCACTAGATGCTGGCGCCTGGCTTGCCTCGTTCTCTTTCCTTCGCACGGGGTTGTGAGTAGGTTCTTGTCCGTCCGATGATGAAGTTAATGCAGGTGAGTCCTCTGGTGTACTATCCAAAGTGTAGGCAGGTTTGAGACGATCGATTGATATAACTGCAGAGCGCTTCTCTGGCAATTGCAGTCTAAAAGTCTTGCTATCCCGCTCTAACACTTTGTATGGGCCTTCATATGATGGTTGTAGGGCCCTCTTCACTCCTTCGTTTCGAACGAAAACTTGCTCGCAGGTTTGCAAATCTTGATGAACGAAAGTAGGTCTCTTGTTGCTATGTACTGTAGGCTGATTTTGCATGACGGAGTTGATCGTTGATCGTAATCTGCTCACGTAGTCGTGGTCCAAATCTTGCTCGGTTGCTTTTACAGGTGCGAAAAAATCACATGGTAGACGTAGGTTGAATCCGTAGGTAAGCTCTGCGGCACTGACTTTAGTATCAGAACGCATTGCGGCACGAAGACCCATCAGAACTGTAGGTAACTCGTCGATCCACTTTGTATGTCCAGATAGACGTGTTTTCAGTGAGGTCTTCAAAGCGCGGTGCCAACGTTCAACTATACCATTGGATTGTGGATGGTAGGGTGTCGTGCGAGTCTGTTGAATTCCCATGACGTTGAGAAGCTTGGAGAACAGGTGGCTTTGAAAATTTCGCCCTTGGTCTGAGGTCAAAACTACTGGCGTCCCAAAACGAGTGATCCAGTGCTCGTAGAATATCTTGGCAATCGATTCAGCCGATGTATCGTCGGTCGGGATCGCTTCAGGCCATCTCGTTGCTCGGTCGATCATGGTGACGAGGTAACGATGTCCTTCGGGCGAAGTGGGCAGCGGCCCGACGACGTCTATGTGAACATGATGAAATCGTTCGGCGGTCGGAAATGAAGATACACTACTCGTTGTATGCCGTTGAACTTTGCACCGTTGACACTGTATGCAGTTTTTCGCCCATGTACTGACGTCCTTGTTTATTGATGGCCAGAAGAACTTTTGCGTGACAAGTTTGTTCGTAGTTCGGATACCAGGGTGACTGATGTTATGAACTGCATCGAAAGCGACTCGTCGAAATTCTTCGGGTAGGTATGGTCGTACGAATGCAGTTGAAGTTTCACAGTAGATTGCAGCTTGCGAATTTGGCATAGTCATTTTCCGCAGAGTGAGATTATTCTGTTTCGATAGTTGCTCGATGCATTCTCTGTCTCTTTCTTGTGCTTCGGCTATTCTTTCGTAGTCGAGACTTGTCGGGCAAACTATGCTTTCGATAGGTATGCGACTCAGTGCGTCGGCGACAACATTGTCTTTCCCGCTGATGTGACGAATATCCGTAGTAAATTCGCTGATGAAAATTAGTTGTCTCGCTCGTCGTGGAGTTTCAGATGGTGAAGGCGGTTTCTGAAGTACATAAGTTAATGGCTTGTGATCAGTGAAAACGATTAGGTTTCGTCCCTCGAAAGTCTTCCTGAAATGTTTTACTGCCATGTAGATAGCGAGTAGCTCCCGGTCGAATGTACTGTAGTTGCGTTGCGCGTCGGAAAATTTCTTCGAAAAATACCCAAGTGGTTGCCATTTTCCTTTGACGAATTGTTGAAGTACAGCTCCGGCACACGAGTCTGATGCGTCACTGAAGATTGCAAGAGTAGCATCGTGCGATGGGTGAGCGAGTAATGCTGCGTTTTGAATTGCATTTTTACACGCTTCGAATGCTTTTGTAGCTTCGTCGGTCCATTCGATTAGTGTGCGGTCTCTCTTTTTCGAATTATGAAGATAGGCATGAAGTGGTGCTTGAATATCTGCAGCCTTAGGAATATGTTCTCTGTAGAAATTTATCATTCCGAGAAAACGCCTTAGCTCTTCGATTGTTTTTGGTTTCACGTAGTTGCAGATTGCTGTGATCTTTTCTTCAGGAGGTTTTATTCCGCACTTGTTTACAGTAAAACCGAGGAATTTGACTTCATCTTGACCGAATATGCATTTTGACGGGTTGATTGTAATGCCATTGTCTTCTAGTCTTCGCAATACAACTCGTAGGTGTTCTTCATGCGATGATTTGTCAGGACTTGCAACTAGTAGGTCGTCTATGAAGGCGTAGACGAAATCGAGACCATGCAGAACTTCGTGGATAAACCGTTGAAAGGTTTGACCAGCGTTCCTTAAACCTGGTGCCATTCTCGGAAATTCGAATAGGCCCATTGGAGTTATAATTGCAGTCTTCTCTATATCTTCTTGACGTACTTTAATTTGCTGATAGGCTCTGTTGAGATCGATTGTAGAAAATACAGTCTTCTCCGCTAATTGATGTGTGAAGTCCTTAATTCTTGGAATTGGGTAGCGGTCCGGTATAGTAACGCTGTTAAGTCTTCTATAATCACCACAGACTCGCAGATCGCCGTTTTTCTTCGGAACAATGTGCAGTGGCGAAGACCATGGACTTTTGCTTGGGCGGCATAGTCCTTGTTCTATCATGTCTTCGAACTCTTTGCGGACTCGTTCATAGCGATGCGGTGCAATTGGTCGAGCACGGCAATGAAGTGGCGGTCCAGTTGTTTCGATAAAATGTTCGACGTTGTTCTTCGGCGTAAGGTTCATTGAAGTTAATCTTGTGACACCGGGAAAATCGGCTAAAATGTTGTGGTATGCCTGTTGAACGTCGATACTTCTTATTGTAGGTATGTTTGTTGCACGGACGAAAGATCGCGACGATAAGTTGGTTCTTCCGTCAATAAGTCTCCGATTCTTGATATCGACGATCAGCTGATGGTATTCGAGAAAATCTGCTCCGATGATTGGTTTGCTGACTTTGGCTATGATGAACTTCCATTTAAATGGTCGGCGAAGGTTGAAGTCGAGTTCCATGGTTTTCTCTCCGTAGGTTGGAATGACCGTATTATTAGCGGCGTAGAGTTGCAAATTCGATGGCTTCTGTGTTTCACCTTTACGCGGCGGTAACACGGAGATATTAGCGCCTGTGTCGATTAAAAATGTAGTTTTTGACTTCTTATCGGTGACAAACAAGCGGTAAGACTTCTCAGATACGCCGGATCCCGCTTCATCCAGCGTAGTTGTTAGTTTTCCGACTTCGTGTCCTTGAAAGAACACGGCAGTGTGCATCTTCTTGCATCATTGCCGAATCTTCGATGATAGTAACAGTAAGGCGAAGGAGTTGCGCTTCGAGATCTGATAAAGTTGCCATAGCGACGACGGCTTGCGGAACGGCCTCTACGTTGGAATGGTATGTTGTTGACCCGAGTCTTGAGCGCGGCAACTTCGAGTGATAGCTTGGTAATTTCTTTCACTAGGAATTGCATGTCGGTGCTTGAAGTGGCGTGAGTGCTTGCGGTGGCGTTGGTTGATGAGACGGCTTCGACGCTTGAGACTTGCGGGGTGGGATTTGTTTCTAGCATCTTGTCGGCTAGGAGTGCTAACTCGTCGAGTGCAGTCTTCGTACTGAAGGTTTCGCTGACTGCCAATACTGATCGGACGTGCGCTGGAAGGTGGTTCGTCCACATCAGTCGTAGAGTTGAGTCTGGTAGTTTGCTTCCGGCGAGAAAACGCATGCGGCGCAAGAGTTGGGTAGGTTTTTGGTCGCCGAGCTCTATCTCCGAAAGTAGCTTTTGTAACTGGCGACTGTCGGATTCTTCATAGACGGAGATCAGACGATTCTTCACCGCGTTGTACAGTTCTGTAGGTGGCGGATTGCACAGTATGTCCGAAATTTGCTCTATGTCTTGTTTTTCTAGTTGAGCGATGACCATCTGGGCTAGCTGCTCCTGGCTCTTCTTTAGTTCGCTTGTTGCGGCCTCAAAACTGATGAACCATAAACGGGACTTGTCTCTCCAGAATGGTGGAACACGCAGTGATAGGGCGATGGCGGCGATTTCTTCCTGGCCTGGGAGTCTTGCTTGTGCAGAGGTGGATGTTTTCTTATCTTCCATTTTTCAGCTTGTTCAGGCTCGGGGTCACCACTTTAGCGGAGGTTTTGGAGTAAAATAAAACTGTTTTGATGCTGAGATCAGAATGAATGTATTGCAAAATATGCCGATATTTATATTATAATCCTTACAACTAACCACCAATCAGAAAATAGTAATAATAATAGAAATAATAATAATTACGATTAAAACTAGGTAACTATAATAATATCTACATACAACGCATAATATCACGCTAGCTAGTTGCGATAGTTCAAATCGACTGACACCATGAAGCTATAAATAGAACGCGCGCCTCCGCGCGCTCTCTCAGTCGCCCAAGGAACGCCGGGCAATTCACGCGCTCCTGCAGCTCGCGCGCGCCGTATTGAGTGACACGTGTGCGGTAGTGTAAATATGAACTGGCTGGTGTACTTGTGTGGACAGTGGAACTCTCGGTGCATTCTTCAACTCCTGAGCAGGTCAGCGGCATCTCCGGTCCCGGCAGCAGTTTGTACGGACAGCCTTTTTTAAGGCTAATCTTTCCTTTTTATGTCCAATGCAAAGTAGCTGGCGCGATTGTTACAATCGGCAATTGTTCGGTGCAGGCGTCCTCAACACGGTAGGTAACTTCCGTCGAGCCGATGCTGTGAGCTCTCGCCTTTTTCAAGGCGATCTTACAACTTCCTTTTATCTAAGTGTCGCTCGATGAGAAAGGTGTCGAATCTTGATATTAAAGTGAGTTGCATCTTGATTTCAGTGTTCATTATTTATCTCCTCTTGATAATAAAGTGATCCCTTGGTTATTATTTATCCTTTCCACTTAATCCTTCCTCCAGGTAATTTGAGGTTATGATGGTTGGTATTCTGGGTTAACCGAGGTAAGTACATGGTAAGTACTTGTGACGCTACACCCCCAATCATGTAAGAATGGCCAATCAAACGTTAAAGATTTTCGTCAAAGTAAAATAAACCATAACTGTATTGAATTAGAGCTCAATTTCGTCTGCCCATTCTTATACGTTTAGGTATGTACGATACCCTAAACATATAAGAATTGGCAGACGAAATTGAGCTCTAATTTAATGCTGTCATGGTTTATTTTACTTTGACACCGAACCTTTACCATTTGATGGACAATTCTTACGTAATCGGGGGGCAGATCGAATAGTTCTTAGATGGATGTTTGTTACTCAATTACGCCCCAACGGCTGAATGGATCTGAATAAAATTTGGCACAGAGATAGATTATAGTCTGGAATAACACATAGGCTACTTTTTATCCCGGAAGATTAAAGAGTTCCCTCGGGAACCAAAAAACCTTAATTCACGCGGACGCGGACTCGCGGGCATTAGATGTTTGTTACTCAATCACGCCAGAACGGCTGAACGGATCTGGATGAAAATGAGGAAGGAGGAAGGATACGAAAAGGCCAAATTTGAACCTACAAATTCGGTCACCCATCCAGTTATCGACTTGGGTCAACGTTGCTTAACAATCGCAATCGACTGATAGGCGTTGTCACAGCTAGGCCATTCGTCCCTCATGGCTATTGAACGCGTCATACTAACCTTATTGGTATACCCGGGCACCGGTACTGGTACCCCCCACTTCAGGTCTCGCGTCAGGGCGCGCGCCCGCAGAGAGTCCCTGAGCCACGCGCGAGTGACAGCCCTAGCGGGAGGGGACCATCCGGCCTCTGTGCTGTTGAACCACGTGCGGATCGACGGCTCCAACTGACAATACATACATTATTTATTGTAACAAAAAAAATATTAAAATACAAACCTTAAAACTAAGGGTATTACAGTTTAATTACGCATTTAGTATATTTATACTTAAGACCTCTTGTCATCGTAACAACGCTAGGTGTCGATGACGGTGCCGGTGACGCGAATCCACAGGTTTACCCCCTACCAAAAAGTGTTTCACTACAAAAGTTGTCTCACGCCGATAACAGATGGCGCCACTTATAGCCTAACCCGCGCTATGAAGGTGACCAAATAGCCGTATCCATCGACACCACGTGGTTTGTTTCTATTAATTGTGTATGAAGTCATACAAAAAAATACTCATTCGAGATTGGTCAACCTGGGTTAAGATCGCTACTACAGCAATCGTTTATGTGTATAACAACCCCCCCACTACCCGCATTTGTTGCATTAGTCGTCTTGCGCTGGGTAATGGCAAGTGCGTTTTACTAATCTAGACAAAAATACCATCAAGAAACTGCGAAGAAGCTGATAATTTACCTGATCCCACTCAATGGCCAATCATAAATTACCTGTCAAATTCAAAGACGAAATATAACTTACCTGTCCCAAATTAAAGACTATAATGAGTAACTTACATACAACTAAGTAACTTATATGCAAATAAGTGAATTTACATGTCTTACCTGTCCTAGCTCGATGAACAGATGTTCGCTTTGTCTGACAGAGGGTCTATGGGCGCACACTTTTCATCGCGGCTCTATCAGCTCTATGACGTTTAAGAGTTTCCCACATTTATCGCATTGGTTGCCTCGCGCGCTGTCGTATAGGGAACCAGGGTGGGGGCAGGTGCCTTCTACGAATCTGGACAAAATACCATCAAGAAACTGCAAATAAGCTGATAATTTACCTGATCCCACTCAATGGCCAACGACAAATTACCTGTTGCATTCAAAGACCAAATATAACTTACCTGTCTCAAATGAATGACTAAATGTAACTTACCTGTGATAAATAAGTTAATTTACGTGTCTTACCTGTCCTAACTCGATGAACAAATGTTCGCTTTGTCTGACAGAGGGTCTATGCGCGCACACTTTGCATCGCGGCTCTATCAGCTCTATGGCGTTTATGAGTTTCCCGCATTTGTCGCATTGGTCGCCTCGCGCGCTGTCGTATAGACAACCGGGGTGGGGGCAGATGCCTTCTACGAATCTGGACATAAATAAATTAAAAATAAACTAAACGGCATTTAGTAGTTCTTTCGTTATTTATTTATTTTATTTTCTAATTAATCGTTACTTATTTTCTCGCAATCGAAGTGAAAAGTAGAGTGTTTACCGGGACTAAAAGCCATTGTACTCGATTCTATAGCATACCTCGCTACGCTCGGTAAGCTAAACATCTCGTATGACATGGCATTTTAGTCCCTTGATTAACAATATAATTCAGTGATAATTAAATAAAGTATCTCCCAAAAGTAGTAATATCCACGTCCCCTGCTAGTTTTGTGTTGAGCTATCGATTGAGGTAAAAAAAAGTTCGTCGAGCTTTGATGACGTCACTATTCGACGACGACGTCACTAGTTGGCAAATACCCAATTTACTGCAACAAGTCTTTTATGTCTGAAAAAGCTAGTTTTTAATGTAATTTAAATAGATTTCAATAATACTTCAAGGATGCAATAATCGTCCTCCCGATCGAAATTCGACCACGGCGGCCAATCTCTCTGGATCTCTGTTCCTTTGCTCTCATAGCCCGATGGGACGGAAGATCCGACACGACCGGAGAGAGATCAGGCGCAGGACCGACGGCTTAACGTGCTCTCCGAGGCACGGGGGTGAAACACCGCCAACTTCCTAACTCCGGGCTAGTACTGAGAATTTCTAGTCAGAAAAACCCAATACTTGTTATGGCCCGACCCGGGACTCGAACTCGGGACCTCGTCGGCCGCAGTCGAACATGCTAACCACTAGACCAATACAACGATAACGTCACGTACCTGTCAGCCAGGAACCTCTGGCAGTTTTCGCAGAACAGCTGGTCGACGGACTGGTTGCTGACGAAACCATTGTCCATGAGCTTGAGAAACATCCTCTGGGCTATTCTGTGGGAAAGATTAGATTTTGAAGGTGATAATTTAAAAAAAAAAGAGTTTACTGTGGGCAACAATCGGTTTGACGACCTCCTCCGTGGCGCAGTGTTGAGCGCTGTTGTCTTAACGTGCGGAGGTCTCGGGTTCGATCCCCGGCAGGGTCAATTTCGGAATTTATAATTTCAGTTTTTTTTCTGGTCTGGCCTGGTGGGAGGCTTCGGCCGTGGCTAGTTACCACCCTACCGGCAAAGACGTGCCGCCAAGCGATTTATTTAGCGTTCCGGTACGATGCCGTGTAGAAACCGAATAGGGGTATATTACTGCCATGCCCCTAACAGGTTAGCCCGCTACCATCTTAGACTGCATCATCACTTACCATCAGGTGAGATTGCAGTCAAGGGCTGACTTGTAGTGGGTAAAAGAAATGGTCTTCTCAGATTAAAACAACCAGCTGAGTTTGTCGTGGGCTCTTCTCAGACCAGCAGGCTTAGCATGCGCACAACGAGATATCTCGCAACGAGAGAGAGAGATGTTGCCCTAAAATGCACAAAATGCGGTATGTTACGAAAAAAATAGTCGGTTTATAGAGAAAAATACTATAGATAAGAAATATTACTTTCAAAGAAAAATATCAAATAATGGTAGGAGTTTTCTTTTGATAATAATGCGGTGGGTTCCCACGTCCTTCCGCATACAACTCGAATAAGAGTATTTAAACTCTTAGGTTTTTGTAACGATTATTATCAGATGCAGATAATAGCCGGAACCGACGGCTTAACGTGCTCGCCAAGGCACGGAGGAAACGAAAAGGCCAAATTCGAACCTCCAAATTCGGTCACCCATCCAGTTACCGACTTGGGTCAACGTTGCTTAAGAGGATCGTCTAGTTGTAAATTTTCATACAAAAAGCGATAACGTTTTTCTTCCCGTAAATGTTGTCCAATTTTCATAATTTTTAGAAATGTTGCAGATACAATGAAGAACTATGCTCGTACGTTTTAATTTTAAAGAAATATTGCTTATGTTAAAAGTTATTAGCGTCTAAATATCCATATTTTTGACCAAAAACTTCCTCGAGTATTTTAATTTTTTTAAATTTAACTAAACTAAAATACTAAAAAAAATAAAACGTACGAGCCTAGATTAAGATTGTCTAATTTCGTAAACGTTAGGGGGGGTAAAAACGTTATCACGTGAAACAATATTTCAAGAATAAAATGTAGGCATATGCCTACTGGACTTGCAACTCTCTCTATCGCACGATACGGAGAAGGCAGCGAAGCGTTGTGAAACAGATAGCATTATTGAAAATACCTACTCGCGTCGCGTTTCGTCACTAGACGATCCTCTTAAATTTCGAAATCGACTGATGTGCGTTGTCACAACTAGGCCACTCATCCCTTAACGTTTTCTATTCCGTGTTTATTTCATCCAAACATTTAACTTATTGTACCTACCTACCTTTTAAGTTTTCATATTTGTTATCCGTTTCTTTTGTGTTTTTGTGGTGTGCAATAAAGAATATACATACTTACATAAATTTATAATAGTACCTGGATCACCGAGATTTGCTCGGTATTTTTTTTGGTAAATCAAATTAAATTTTTTCTGAAATTTACATTCGTATTCTAATGATATTGTAGCAGTTTTTCATTACCTGAAAACACGGATAAAACGACATTTTCTAAAAATGAATCATAGCTAGATCGATTTATCGCCCTCGAAACCTCCTGCATACTAAATCTCATCAAAATCGTTGGAGCCGTTTACGAGATTCAGATTATATATATTGATAGGAGAATTAGCTTCACTTCTTGTAGGCAGTGGCGCCACCGGGCATACGTCTATAAAACCCGCTAGCTCTAATATCGCGTAGTCATTCTTTTGTCGCCTTTTGAGCTGTAAACATCGTTATTGTGTCAGTTGATAGTCTCAATGAGTCATACTTGTGTTTTTGTGTCTAAATTGATGTTTAGATTAAAAGTGTTCCTTTTTAGTTATTTTATGTCTGATATATGTTGAAATTCTTTAGTAGAATACATCCTGGTTTGTTATTTGCTTTTACTTTTTTTTTTACTCCACTTCTGGTCCCTAAAAATATATATATATATATACAAGAATTGCTCGTTTAAAGGTATTATATTATAATAATTAGCATGGAAGTATGGATTATCCCTCGACTCACTCAGTCTGCTGTGCTGTGCTGGTGCGGCCGAAATAGTCGAAGCCGATATTGAACCAGCGATACACGGAGTCGTGGATCGCGAAGTATTTATCACAGATCTCACGCGGCGTTACGCCTTCTTCTAGCGCCTGGAAACGTAACAAAAGTTAACATCTAAAATTACTAAATACTTGAAAAAAAAATGGTGCTCACTGCGCTCGTTAACAGTGCTCAACCGAACCGAACCGATAATGTCGAACTGAGCCAAAATCAAAGGTTTTTTTGTATGTTTTGCTAGCAATCCTCCGAAATGATTATTATCGGAGAGTTTATATTATAGCTTATACACGGCATTTTTTTTACGGTGGTAATAATAACTGTTTCAGCCTTACAATTTGCTTATTATAATACTAGCTGATGCCCACGACTTCGTCCGCATGATTTAAGTCTTTTTTTTACTCTGTGATTTTCCGGAATAAAAAGTATGTCCTTCCCCGGTATACAACATACCCCTGTACCAAATTACATCAAAATCGGTTGAACAGGTGGGCCGTGAAAGCGTAGCAGACAGACAGACACACTTTCGCATTTATAATATTAGTATGGATTATGGATTTAACGGTTTCGATTTCGGCTTCGTCTTCGACCGAAGCGAGGATATTCGATAAATCGCATTTGGCCCAAAATCGACCTTCGATTGACCACTATTGGTAGTCATTTCTGTTAAAGACAAATGCATACTTACTTTGGTTTCGGTGGCAGTGCCGTATTCATCTGTGCCGCAAACGTATAGTGTGTTGTAACTGCATAGCCGACAGTATCTGAAAAAAAAACGTGATACATAGATAAATATCAATCAATAGAACTTTAACTGCCTCGTTGGTCTAGTGGTTGGCATGTTCGACTGCGGCTGACAAAGTCCCGGGTTCGAGTCCCATAATTAAGTATTGGGTTTTTCAGACTTGAAATTCTCAGTACTAGCCCGGAGTTAGGAAGTTGGCGGTGTTTCACCCCCGTGCCTCGGAGAGCACGTTAAGCCGTCGGTCCTGGTTATTATCACTTACACGATAATAGTCGATCACGAATAGATTTTTATTCATTTTCAATACACTGTATGTACTGATTCTAATCAGAAAACGCGTGCTTAGTATGGGATTTTGTATGAAATTTTGAATTGTGACGTCATCAAAGTTCGACGCACTTTTTTTTCACTTTAATCGATAGTTATAAATGGTTATTCAACACAAAACTAGCAGGGGACGTGAATATTACGACTTTTGGGAGATCCTTTATTCAATAATCACTAAAAAATTATTTATTTCACTAGTCAAATATCCAATTATTGGATCTGCAAAAAGTCTCAAGCGGACGTGAGCTTAATTTTCCGGGATAAAATGTAGCCTACGCGTTATTCCAGACTATAATCTATTATCTATCTCTGTGCCAAATTTCATACAGATCCGTTCAGCCGTTCTGGCGTGATTGAGTAACAAACATCCATCCATCCATACATCCATCCATCCATCCATCCAAACTTTCAAAATTATAATCTAATATATAAAATTTCCATGTCACAATGTTTGTTACCGTACTCCTCCGAAACGGCTAGACCGATTTTTACCAAATGTTTTATGCATATTCAGTAAGTATGAGAATCGGCTACTATCTATATTTCAAACCCCCACGCGGACGGAGTCGCGGGCATCAGCTAGTATTAGTATAGATTTATTTACCTAGCAAAGATATCGGCAGACAAAACGCAGCCGATGATGTTTCCCAAATGCGGCACGTTGTTGACGTACGGTAGCGCTGAAGTTATGAGGACATTCCTACGACCCTTTATTGGTAATCTGTGGACAAACATATTATATGAACATACAGAAAAGTAATAAAACTATAAAAACACAATTTATTTATAACATGTAGGTGTTACAGGTGTATCTTATGTTAAGTCTTGTTTTGACTCTACCACCGGTTCGGAAAGCAGATTCTGCTGAGAAGAGCCGGCAAGGAATTCAACAGTTGCTCTTTTAAAAAAATTTAAAGAAATTGGCAGTCATAGGGACTGCCGAAAGAAGTGAAAACGAATATTTAAAATAGTTATTAAAAAAAATTAAAATATAAACCTTAAAACTAAGGGATTAAAGTTTAATTACGAATGTAGCATATTTATATTTAAGACCTTTTGTCTTCGTAACAACGCAAGGTGTCGGTGACGGTGTCGGTGACGCGAATCCACAAGTTTACCCCCTACCAAAAAGTGCTCAACGCGGCTAAAGAAGTTTTCACTTCAACAAGATGTTACAATTAGTAATGAAAAAAAAAATGATGATCCGTATCCGTATCCGCGGATCTTGACACCAAATATCCGTATTCAGATCCGTATCCGCGGATATACATTTTTAACGATCCGGCACATCACTAGTTACAAAAACGTTTATATAAATTAAATACAGAAGTGTAAGTTATTTAACTATCCTGTGGGGCGCTGGACCCAAAGTCGATTGCTTCCATACAAATCAAATTAAATTCATTTATTCATTTCATTTTTTTACGCCAGTAAAAGCTAGCCCTTGACTGCTATCTCACCTGATGGTAAGTAATGATGCAGTCTAAGATGGCAGCGGGCTAACCTGCTAGGGGTATGGCAGTTGTTTTATACCCATACCCCTAGTCGGTTTCTACACGGCATCGTACCGGAACGCTAAATCGCTTGGCGGTACGTCTTTTGCCGGTAGGCATAACTAGCCACGGCAGAAGCCTCCCACCAGGCCAGACCAGAGAAAATTCAGAAATTATAAATTCATTAATTTCAATCATTTTATAAATTCCCAAATGGACCCTGCCGGGAATCGAATCCGTGACCTCCCACGTTAAGACAACAGCGCTCAACACTGCACCAGGGAGGTAATCGCATGGTTAGCTAAGCATGGTTAGCTAAGTGACGTCATTTTAAATCCAATATGGCGGACTAGTTATTTTTTATGCACGCCCATAATACGGGTATCAATTAGAATGGTTCCTCGTTGACTACGGAACCCTAAAAATAATGTGGGTGTTCCGATATAAGCACTGCGAGCACTGTTCAGTGCTCTTGCTAGGGACTTACAGTGCTCGCAGTGTATTTCGGAACACACCCAATATTTATAATAATGACTTAACTTATTTTTAAGACTTACATTGGTTTCTGGGGTTTCAGAGGTTGGGGCAGGTTTTTCACTCCGTTCAGTAAGTTATCCTTAGCTGCTTCTATCTCTTCTGGTGTCACAGTCAATTCTGGAGATTCATCGGGGGACCTAACACAATTGAAATGGTAAATTAAAAGCATTTATAAATAGTACATTTACTGCCCAGGCTGAAAATAAAGCAATAAATCTATACTAATAAATGCGAAAGTTTGGATGGATGGGTGTATGGATGTTTTTTTATACGAGTGCCTGAAAAAAGGAGTATATTGTTTTCAGGGTTCATGTATGTATGTATGTATGTATGTGAGTTTGTATATTCCACCATAACTTCTATACGCCTGAACAGATTTTGATGAATGAGGTATCGTTGGAATCCTTAGCTTATTCCGGGT
This sequence comes from Erebia ligea, assembly GCA_917051295.2. Classification (NCBI taxonomy): domain Eukaryota; kingdom Metazoa; phylum Arthropoda; class Insecta; order Lepidoptera; family Nymphalidae; genus Erebia; species Erebia ligea. The sequence continues at coordinate 1,842,054 of OU785246.1, forward strand.
GACTTAGGCTAGTAAAATTTAAAAAAAAACATTGATAACCCTGCCCATGGTCCCGCATCAAAGACTAAAGTTGATTTTTTTTTTCCAAAATGAGATTAACTATATTGTCATAATCAAGAAAATGATGAGTAGATTCCAAAAATATATAAGACTATATTTCAATATCCAGTGATTCACAAAAAAATATCATTTAACTATGGCAGTCGTATTTTTTAATTCTTTGAGTTATATTCAGTTGTTATCAACTACAAGTTAGCCCTTGACTGCGATCATACCTGATGGTAAGTGATGATGCAGTCTAAGATGGTAGGTGATAAAATGTCTAGTTACCCAATAGGTGAGACCATGTTGGTAATTTGTGGTTCGCCCAAAGCGGAGTTGGGCCCTGACGGTGCATCCGCGGTACCCTCCCACTGGTTAAGAGCGTCCTGAAAAAATTATAAGTACTGGGTTAAACCATACTAATATTATAAATGCGAAAGTATGTCAGTCTGTCTGTCTGCTACGCTTTCGCGGTCCATCTTTTTAACTGATTTTGATGTATAGAGGTAGGTTACATCCCAGGGAAGGACATAGGCTTTTTATCCCGGAAAATTAAGGAGTTCCCCCGGGAATCAAAAAAACGTAATCCACGAGGACGAAGTAGTGGGTATCATCTAGTCCATACTAATATTATAAATGCGAAAGTGTGTCTGTCTGTATGACTGTCTGCCTGCTACGCTTTAACGGCCCATCTTTTCAACCGATTTTGATGTAATTCGCTATAAAGGTACATCCCAGCCCCCCCTAGCATGGGCCGAGACAATTTTCTCCCCGACGAAAGGATAAAATTTTTATTCCTAAATAAATAAATAAAAACGCTAAATAACGGATAAATAGTCCCCCGAGTCCCCGTGAAATGTCAAATGGGGATAAACTTCTCCTCTCCCCTGTTGCCGTGCTCTGAGAAGTGGATAAGTTAATTTTATATCTTGTCAGTGGATAAAATCGGGGGATAAAATTTTTATCTCCGGCCCATGCTAGCCCTGCTGGGACGGACATAGGCTACTTTTTATCCTGGAAAATTTAGAAATTCTCGCGTTAATTAAAAACTTTATCCACATGGACGAAGTCGCGGTTATCATCAAGTTTACAAATATTTAAAATGGCTGCTCTAATACAGCATTACTCCAGGCGACACCCACGGCGCGCGGTGGCCGGTTATCGCTTCACTAGGACTACTGCCTACTGAAAACACAGGGTTGAAAAGCGCCTAGAGCGTACGGTGAAATTTTAAATCATTTTTTGTTGAATTTATCGAATTTTTACCCGGCTACGGCAGCCAAAAGGAAGGGTTATGATTTCAGCAGTCTATGTATGTGTAGACGTAATACCTTCTAAATGCCTGAATCTTATATCATTAGAAATTTAGAGCTATCATTTTAGTTTAGTGTAGAGATAGTGTTACACAAAATTGGCCACATTTGATTTTCAAAGATATTGGCAAATAAAAGGACTACAGAACCTACTCTTATGGTATTCTAACACCCACTTCACTAGTAATTTTTAACCGACTTCCAAAAAAGGAGGAAGTTCTCATTAACCGACTTCCAAAAAAGGAGGAGGTTCTCATTTCGGCGCGTATGTTTTTTTTTTAAATGTATGTCGGTGCATATCTCCGTGGTTTCTTAACCGATTTGAAAAAAAATTATTTCATTGGTTAGAGGAAGCTCCCGAGGTGGTCCCATAAAAATATCTAACTCCAAATCCTCAATCCTGATGCTGTAGGTGTACCATACTACATGAAATCCTCAAAACTAGGGAGTTAGGAAATTTTGATGTTTACAGTGGCTTTGGAAGTCGGTTTTTTTGGAAAGAATTTTTATTACATACATGAACGGCCTGAGCTTGCGCGAAGTCGTCTGCCCATTTGGTGATGTTGGTAAACTCAGTCAGATATGCCTGTTTGAGTGCGTCTTTGTTTGTGATAGGGTATAAGGTGCTCCATATTGAAATATCAGCAGCTGATAGTTTATCCTGCAAAAAAAAAATACTATGTATACTAATATTATAAATGCGAAAGTTTGGATGGATGTTAGTATATAATATATAGTAGTGTAAGTTAGTATACTGTCCTGTGGGCACTGTAAACAAAGTCGATTGCTTCCATACAACTTTGTCACCAAAAAAATTGTCAATAGTATAATAGCCACAGCTCTTTTAAAAAAAAAAAAAGAAAGCTTTTTAAAAAGAGCTACCGCTAAGTTTCTGGCCGGTTCTTCGCAGTAGAATTTCCTTTCCGAAACGATAGAAAAAAATAAAGTTAATAGATAATGAATGAAATTGTAAAGAATCAATTACAGAAACAATCGTATACAAATAAATAATCGTTGTAAATAGAATTTACAATCGTGCATTGTCGAGTCAACATCTCCTGAAGATGCTCCGGTTTCGGAGTGAAACGTACGTTGAGAGTGATTTGGAGGATTTGTGTGGTGTGGTGCGGTGCCGGTGCGAATTGCTGGGTGGTGGGTGTTCGCATGCTATTGGTGAAGGACACGCACTGTACCACATAGATTGGTCTGCTGTGGCGGATTATAGCGAATTAAACTTCTCGTTCATTCATTATCATGGACTTCCGCAAAGTAACGCCTGCTTCGATTCAATAAAGTTAATAGAGTTGAAGAATGATTTCTACGCGATCGTGCGCAAGCGTGCCGCGTCTATGATGTGCAGACTAGTGCAGCAGTACCAACACCCTCCTCAGCGCATTGGATAATAGATTCAAGATTCAAGATTAAATTAATTTATTCAATATAGGTACACTGTGGGTACACTTATTGACGTTAAAAATTACTTAGGTACTTATAAAACATGATGGTGATAATCAGTTACGGTATCTTAAAACTAAAGCTACGAGGGTTCCAAACGCGCCCTGGTCTGAGAAGAGCCCACAACAAACTCAGCCGGAGATTTTTTTTTAAGCATAGCTGCATATAAATAAGCTGGACAGCCCTCTCTGGAGGTGCTGGAATGGTTCTCGCATTCGCGTTAGCAGGCCCCATAGAGCCTTGTAGTGGTGTCGAGGCTTTTAGGTATAAGAGTAGGTTAGGTATTTTGTTTGTTAGGGTTCCGTAGCCAAATGGCAAAAAACGGAACCCTTATGGATTCGTCATGTCTGTCTGTCTGCCGTATGTCACAGCCACTTTTTTCCGAAACTATAAGAACTATACTGTTGAAACTGTGAACCGCATTAAGATTTTCACACAAAAATAGAAAAAAAAACAATAAATTTTGGGGGTCCCCCGAAACTCAAAAAATTTTATTTCATCAAACCCATACGTGTGGGTATCTATGGATAGGTCTTCAGAAATGATATTGAGGTTTCTAATATCATTTTTTTCTAAACTGAATAGTTTGCGCAAGAGACACTTCGAAAGTGGTAAAATGTGTGTCCCCCTCCTATAACTTCTAAAATAAGAGAATGATAAAACTAAAAAAAATATATGATGTACACTACCATGCAAACTTCCACCGTAAATCGGTTTGAACGAGATCTAGTAAGAAGATTTTAAAAAAAATTAAAACTTACTACAGTTTTGTACGGAACACTGGGTGCGCGAGTCCGACTCGCACTTGGCCGGTTTTTTTTTTTACTAACATAGGTTAAGCGATTGTTAGTAACAATTTATGGGCTGGCAGTTGCATGAAATAAAAAGTTTTTAAAATTTTTATTTATTATTTAAACTCACCCCAATGATATATTTCTGTTTAGCTAGTATTCCTTCAATCACAAGCAGCAGGGAGTTCAGCGCCTGCTTCAGATCAGAGGGGACAGACTTGCTTGACAGAATCGCCGATACAACTGGGTGAAGTCGCGTCGCCTCCCATTCAAGCATTTGATTGCTGTAAACACGAGTTATAAAGTTGGAAACCAATTTCAAATCAGAAAAAAAATAACATTTATGTATTTTGTATGATATTTTATATTGTTTAGGATTAGATTATTAGTTTAGAACATAATTATTAATTTTTCTTTTGAACAACGTACACCCTTGAAGCTTTCTCACTGGGTTAATCCGTTGTGTGCATGGTTGCCTGGTAGAGATCGCTTTTAAAGGGATAAGGCCGCCACTTGTACACTATTGTTTTATTATATTGTATTATATTGTTTTATTGTTTACTAGCTGATGCCCGCGACTTCGTCCGAGTGGATTGAGGTTTTTTAGGTTCCCGCGGGAACTCTTTACTTTTCCGGGATAAAAAGCCTATGTGTTATTCCACCTTATAATCTATCTCTGTGCCAAATTTCATCCAGATCCGTTCAGCCGTTCTGGCGTGATTGAGTAAGAAACATCTATCCATCCATCCAAACTTTCGCATTTATTATATTATAGTATAGATAAGTATGTGTTTCTTGGTGTACAATAATAGTAGATTAGTAGCCAAGGGCTGTAAGGCATCAATTGCAGCCCGAGATATTTAGGCGCACGACCGCAGGGAGGGCGCCTATAGTTCGAGGGTGCAATTGATGCTTACACCCGAGCTAACTACTCTGCTTTACATCTCGATTGTGAGGTAAGTAGGTCCTTATTACCCCCAAATGGAGCTTGAAGGTGACCAATTAGCGCTCCAGGGTAATAATGTAGCTAGAAAAGCCCTAGGGCGGTAAGTAATTAAAAAAAAACTCTTCACTCTTTCAAAAAGTTCGCGTACATCTAACCATCATACTTTTTTTAATTACTTACCGCCCTAGGGCTTTTCTAGCTAGATTATTACCCTAGAGCGCTAATTGGTCACCTACAAGCTCCATTTGGGGGTAATAAGGACCTACTTACCGAATATGAGAGATGTAAAGAATTTTTCATTCATTCATTCCTAACATTGTGCCAAACAGTACAAACTCAAACTCATATTTTTTTTATTCAAATAAACTTCATTACAAGTGCTTTTGAATGGTCGAGTGAATCTACCACTGGTTTGGAATGCCATTCCTATAAAAAAAACCAGCAAGAAACTTAGTGGTTGCTCTTCGGTAGGAATGGCTTTCTGAACCAGTGGTAGATTCACTCGACGATTCAAAAGCACTTGTCAAAGTCTACTTGAGTAAAAAAGGTTTGAGTTTGAGTGCAATATTAATGTGTGTCAGTTTCATTTTGAAGATCTCACCATGTTCCACTTTCTGATGAGTCAGGGTATAGGTACTGTGTGGCTGCATTGCTGCTGAAGAAGCTCAGGTCATCGTCAACTACCAGCAGGGGCAGTATTCTGGGGCCCGGGAACACATCATCTGATGCCCTGGTTAATGCTGCAAATGTTATTCTATTAAATATACGATGTTTGTGAGATAGTGATAATTAAAAAAAAAACGGCTTTTTTTTTTAGCGGCTCTTGTTTGTTTGTTGTGGGCTCTTCTCAGACCAGAGCGCGTTTGGAACCCTCGTAGCTTTAGGCTTAAGATACCGTAATTATTTATATGGTACACAAAACAGGAAATAACTACAACATTTCAGGTAAGTATAAAACGATAGAAGTTATAACCCAAAACATGTGCACGCATAATACACAAAATATATAACATAAATAGAAAAGACTAGTGAATGAATGAAGATGTAAAGTGTTTGAAGTTACAAATACAAATCAGCAGGGCTAGCATGGGCCGGAGATAAAAAATTTATTCCCCGATTTTATCCACTGACAAGAGATAAAATTAACTTATCCACTTCTCAGAGCACGGCAACAGGGGAGAGGAGAAGTTTATCTTCGTTTGACATTTCACGGGGACTCGGGGGACTATTTATCCACCGTTATTTAGCGTTTTTATTTATTTATTTAGGAATAAAATTTTTATCCTTTCCTCGGGGAGAAAATTGTCTCGGCCCATGCTAGGGGGTCAGAGAGATTATGCATAATTGATTATCACCATTATGTTTTATAAGTTTTGGATGTCAATAAGTGTACAGTGTACCTAAATTGAATAAATAAATAATGATTTGATTTGAATGTAGAAACAAACTTTATCATTATCAGCGATCTGTCAGGAATAAAACACTCCAATACAATTATTAGTCCAATACAATCAATTTTACAGTGCAAATTTGATTATCATAAGTAATTCTTGGGTTATTGGGTATATTATAAATGCGAAAGTTTGGATAGATGTTTATTACTCAACCACACCAGAACAGCTGAACGGATCTGGATGAAATTTGGCAACAGAGATAGATTTTAGTCCGGAATAACACACAGGCTGCTATTTATCCTGGAAAATTAAAGAGTTCCCATGGAAACCAAAAAACCTCAATCCAGGCAGACGAAGTTTCTGCATTAGCTAGTTGGGAATATTTTATTCTTCTATGGTCTACAAGTTAGCCCTTGACTACAATTTCTCCTGGATTCATGGTGGAGTAAGCCATGATGATGGTAGCAAATAACCTGGTAGAGCTATCGCATTTATATTAAACCCTATTGCATGAAATTGTTGCTGGCACATACATATTGTTTTTATGATTTTGTATATTGACAGATAGATGTAATGTCTATTCTCTGTCAGCTGCAAAACCTTTGAATTTTAAAGAATGTTTTCCTGTATTGTTTACTATATTTTATTTCTTGCAACAAACCCATATGCCAAATCGTTTTCTAGTTTCTACATGTCATCTTACTGGAATAATACCCACAACCAAAGCTTACCAGACCAGACTAGAGATAATAAAGAAATTGTCAAATTGCTCCTGCCTGCCGAGCGATCGCGTAACTTCTGCATCAATCATTGATACATCGCAATCACCTCTGATTGGTTAACACTCTTCCACTATTGGACATAATCCATTGACGCAGCAAGAATGCCATAAATTCAGCCAATTACAACAATTGATACTGTAACAATGATTGATGCAGAAGTTACGCGATCGCTCGGCTGGAATCGAACCTGACATCTCTTACCTATAAGGCCGCACAGAGCTTACAATTGCGCCTGGAAAATCCATACTATTATATAAAAACGCGAAAATGTGCCTGTCTCTCTGCTATGATTTCACGGCCCATTTTTTTAACCGACTTTAATGAAATTTGGTATAGGGATAGGCTGCATCACGGGGAAGGACATAGGCTACTTTTTATCCCGGAAAATAAAGAAGTTCCCGCCGGAATACAAATAACTTTATCCACATGGATGAAGCCGCTGTCATCACCTAGTCGCATATGAAACCAAGCCATAGAAACGCAATAATAACATCAAAAACATACCACTCAGCACTGACATACATTATATTAATTATACAGAACATAATTACTACTACAGGAAAATTTTCGTCGCATCTATGTATATACTAAGCTACAATCTGAATGATGCAATAATAAATCATAAAGGAATTACCAATGCAAAGCTTAATAATAAACAGAGTGAAAAAACGAGTTAAATAAACATGTTTTAGAATAAAATAATCTAATATTTAATAAAGAACTAAGCACAAAATTGAAATGGTACCTTCTAAAGAAGCCTTGTGAATTACGAGTGTTTTGCCGGCTAATTTCCCGGCAATCAGCAGTTTCAGCGTTGCTGTGTTATTCTGATTAGTGTAAACCTTCATTTTGGGTATATTTAATTCTTTTTTCCTATAAAAAAATGTACTTTTTAGTATACATAACCTAAAAATACAAACTCGCAAAGTTGGCAATTCGCGAATCGAATGACATTTAACATTGACAGGCAGTTTGCGTTCCATAGAATTATTCTTTTCTCTGTCTACGTTACGTCCACAGAAGGTTTCCCTACCTCTATGGCGTTAACGATTACCTCTCTATTGAGATTACCTCTATAGAATAATAATTATTTAAAAGCATGGATTAACTTTATCGATATCTCAGATAAACCTTGATATCTTCGAATCCCATCTTTTTTCAATTTTCTTCTTCGAATCCCATCTTTTTTCAATTTTCTTTACGTTAAATTAAATTTTACATCATACGGGTATGTGGAGATGGTTTCATTTCGTATTTATGATGTTATTCAAGTGAATAATCGTTAAAATATTTAATATAAAAATAAAACGAAAGATATATTACGTAACCTTTTTATTATTCAAAATTAAACATCTGTTGTATCTAATTAATTATAACTAAACTTATTTAATAAATATCGATTTTGGAATAACGCTTAAAAACTAAACAATAAATATTAATAGGTAAAATGCAATGAGTTCAGAATTTATAAAATACCGTAACGTAAAAGAAAGTGTATTTTTAAATAACAAAACCTTTAGCCGATACGTAATTTAAAAATATAGTAATTGTACTTGTAGAATCTAAGCTATTTTTACTGTAAAAAGTGTAAACTATCTTATGGTAATTAATCACTTAAATACAGAAAGTAAAAAAGATACCTATTGATGTTTTTATGTTTTTGCACAAGCTAAACATTTTTTAAACAAAGTTTTTAAAAAATATATCAGCATCTATTTTATCAACTATATGAAATATCTAATAATCCTGAATACTTTAAATCTTGCATTTTTGTACAGTTAAAAGTTGTTAATTATTTAGTTGTTGAAAACAAATATTTATTATATTCATATGCTATATACGTACCTATAGCTGAATAATTAATGATATAAAATTATTGTACTGTTAAATTATACATGTCATTACAAAAAATATTTCTTTACTATACCTACTAGGTAATACCTACCACTAGGGGTATATTTAATTATGATTTTCATTCACGACTACCCAAATCACACTACATTTTTTTAAATCTTCTATTTTATAATCTGTACTCATTGTGCAGTTTCGGGAAGCCATTTCACGACTCCAAGTGATATTAATATTATTCGTTCAAATAATATTGTTTCTCTGTTTCTAAAAACGTCAAAGATGTTAGGATATTCTTTTATCACAATTTTTTTCTATTTACTTAAATGATAGCAAATGGAAATAGCGGTTAAACAAAATGAGTTCCAAAAATCAATAAATAAAATCGATTTGGCAACACAACCAAACACTCAAACATAAAATTCACACCCCCTGACCAAAATCAAACTCAAACGGCCAATCAAATCAGTCGATAGTTTCATTTTTTATTATTTATATTAATCGATGGTATAAAATACCGACAATCGACATCGACAAAAATCGATTTCGCTTTCATTTGATTACAGCCCAATTCCCAAAAAACAAATGAACTCACTTCTTCACATCACTAAATATAATTTCTATCGATTTTAAATCAGTCGACCTTTATAATTCTTAAGGCGGTAACACACCACTCTAACTCGAAAATATTATACAATCCTAAACAAAGAAAATCATTTTTGTCAATTTTTTTTAAATTAACACCGAGCCTCCTTTACTGTAAAGTGTGGCTAATTTTATATACACAATCTCTAAATAGGGATGATGCCTATATCAAAAATAAATTATTTGTAACTGATTACTAAATAGAGGGTCTCCCATAAGACCTAAAATTCGCATCCTTGGTTAGTTTTAAGCTTGATAACCATCAATCATCCCTACTGACAAAGTAATCTGTTGTTTTTCTCAGGGAAAATGAAAGAGTTCAGAACTTGTCATTTTGGTTTATGGACTGTGTATAACTGAATTAGACACATTATTCTTATACTATAATGAGTATCACAAGTATACAAATTATACAAAAAAAAACTGCATACTTTTTTATGCTATAAAGAAAATAATAACGATTTTGTTATTTCTTTACCCCTTTCCTATAGCCGTCCTGCTCTAACACAGCCACATCACACCCTATGTGAAAGAGACAACACGTTCTGGAAATTGGTTCTAGAGATCTTCATTGCAAGTTCTGTTGAGGATTAGTAGTGTATCACACGTATTATGTGTACCTATTAGCTGTCATTGCCCTTTTAAGGCATCTTTAAGGCGAAGGCTAGACGTCCAGTAAATACTACAGCCCATCAGTATTTACTAAATACCATGATATTTTTCGTTTTAACCTATTCTATTTCTAATCTATTGTCTTGATGGATGTCTAGTTTGTTCCGTCAACGGAATGTGATCTTTAAATTTTTATTATAGTATTTACTGAAAATCTAGCCTTCGCCTTAATGAAATAGTAGTTTTCAATTTTAAATATTTAAACCAAAATGCCTAAAATTATTATAACACAAGTTTTCATATCCAGGGTATTTTGTGTCTTCATCAAAAATTAATTTGAGTAGAACCTTTTTGTGGCTTTACACATTATTACTATCATCCAGCTATATAATGCTGTTTTTTTCACAGCTCTACAGGATTCGAGGGATTTTTAAGGATTTTTAAGTTATCCCTAAAATTATATTAATAGTTTTAGTATCCAAGTATAATATATGGTTTGTTTAGAGATGAATTCCATATGATTTTGTCACACTTTTTATAACAGTCCGTTACACATTCAACTGTCCTTATCACACATATTAATTCTATGCCTTGTGTGACAGAGAGCATTAGTGTTATATTACAGTCTATTTCACATTTTTATTAACTGTCCTTATCACACGTATTCACTCTACACCTTGTGCGACAGGGACAGCTTGTCTTGGTATAGATGGTTTATTCAGAGATGGATAACAGATGATTTTGTCACTTTTGCATTTCATTACTGTCCTTTTCATTCTATGTAATGCTGTCCTATTCACACGTATGTACTCTACGCCTTGTGCGACAGGGACAGCTTGTTCCGGTTTATTCACAGATGGATTACAGATGTTATTGTCACTTTTTTATTTCACGCTACGTAATGCTGTCCTTATTATACGCACGCACTCTACGCCTTATGCGACAGGGACAGCTGGTTCTGGTATAGATGGTTTATTCAAGATGGATTACAGATGATTTTGTCATTTTTTTATATCACACTACGTAATGTTGTCCTTATCACACGCACACACTCTACGCCTTGTGCGACAGGGACAGCTGGTTCTGGTATAGATGATTTATTCACAGATGGATTTCAGATGATTTTGTCATTTTTTTATATCACACTACGTGATGTTGTCCTTATCACACGCACGCACTACGCCTTGTGCGACAGGGACAGCTGGTTCTGGTATAGATGTTTATTCACGGATGTTTTTGTCACTTTATTTCACGCTACGTAATGCTGTCCTTATCACACGCACGCGCTCTACGCCTTGTGCGAGAGAGACGGCTTGTCCCGGTTCGCGGTCCGGGTTCCGTTCGCGGGGCCGGACCAGTCGGCGGGCGCGGGCGAAGTGCGGTAGAACTTGGTGGAAGTTCTGTTGAAGATTGGCAGTAGCTCGTTCGCTTCGTTTGATAACGCCTGGAAGTAATAAAATATAAATTAATGGGCGGGAAGTGAATTTTAATATTGACTAATATTAAAATTGTTTGACATTATAGAAATTTGTATAAATAACTTTATAAAATGTGTAACTGATAATTTTAACTTGGATCAACTTTTTTTGTATACCAGACATATTTTGAATTTAAATTTTAAATGACATATAAATTTTAGTGTAATATAATTTTTGCACACTGTCTCTGACAGTAGATTGTGTACGGGAAGATTCTACATATTATACAGCTGTTATTACCCACAATTTTGCAAAATAAATGATTTATGATTATGATTATGATTATGAAATCACATCTACATTCCACACTAATATTATATATTCATGCAAATGTGTGTCTTGTGTGACTAATTTACTATTCTCACCAGTAGGGCTAGCATGGGCCGGAGATAAAAATTTTATCCCCCGATTTTATCCACTGACAAGAGATAAAATTAACTTATCCACTTCTCAGAGCACGGCAACAGGGGAGAGGAGAAGTTTATCCCCGTTTGACATTTCACTGGGACTCTGGGGACTATTTATCCACCGTTATTTAGCGTTTTTATTTATTTATTTAGGAATAAAAAATTTATACTGTCCTCGGGGAGAAAACTGTCTCGGCCCATGCTAGGGGGGCAGGGGTGAACCAGAGAAAAGGTGGCCACAGAAGAAAAACAATTGCCCACATCGACCTAACTTCCTTCAAATATAATCAAGTTTACCTTCAAATATAATCAAGTTTACCTTCAAATACAATCAAGTTTACCTTCAAATATATGACGGCGTCCGTACCGTAGCCCTCACACGACATAAGTATCAGATCGCCGTGGAAATACCGCGCGTACAGTCGGGATAGCGGCAAGCCGTAGCCGTAACCTGGGAAAGCAAATATTATATTGTTAAAAGAAAAACATTAAATTATAATACAAACTAGCTGATGCCCGCGACTTCGTCTGCGTGGATTTAGGTTTTTCGGTTCTCCGTGGGAACTCTTTAATTTCCCGGGATAAAAAGTAGCCTATGTGCTATTCCAGACTATAATCTATCTCTGTGCCAAATTTCATACAGATCCGTTCAGCCGTTGGAGCGTGATTGAGTAACAAACATCCATACATCCATACATCCATCCAAACTTTCTCATTTATAATATTTATTTGATAAGATAAACAAAACCAAAAACCCCACCACAACCACAGCCCATTAACATCCCACTGCTGGGCACAGGCCTCCACTCTCATAGGAGAGAGGGAATTAGAGCTTACACCCACCACGCTGCTATAATGCGGGTTGGCGGGCTTTAACTATTATGTTCATAATTAACTTATATCATGTTAGTGATAATAACCAGGACTGACGGCTTAACGTGCTCTTCGAGGCACGGGGGTGACTCACCGCTAGCTTTCTAACTCTTTTTTTTTTTATTCCACTACAAGTTAGCCCTTGACTGCGATCTCACCTGATGGTAAGTGATGATGCAGTCTAAGATGGTAGCAGGCTAACCTGTTACGTATGGCAGTTATATTAAACCCATACCCCCAGTCGGTTTCTACCTGTCATCGTACCGGAACGGTACATCGCTTGGTGGTACGTATTTGCCGGTAGGGTGGTAACTAGCCACGGCCAAAGCCTCCCACCAGACCAGACCAGAGAAAATTCAGAAATTATAAATTTCCAAATTAACCCTGCCGGGAATCGAACCCGGGACCTCCGAACGTTAAGACAACAGCGCTCAACACTGCGCCACGGAGGTCGTCCAACTCCAGGGTAGTACTGAGAATTTCTAGTCAGAAAAACCCAATACTTAATTATGGCCCGGCCCGGGATTCGAACCCGGGACCTCGTCAGCCGCAGTCGAACATGACAACCACTAGGGTTAGACCAACGAGGCAGTCACAATGAATATCGCAAGCTACAAGTGCAAGATACACACTGTACCACATAGATTTATCTACTGTGGCGGATTATAGCGAATTAAACTTCTATATAGTTCTTTCATTATCATGGACTTCCGCAAAGTAACGCCTGCTTCTATCCAATTATAAAAGCGCAAGCGAAGTGAGCGCGGAATTAGTTTCAAACTCACCAGCTAACGGTACATTTTGCGAGTCGGATTTGGATGGCTGAGGCGCCGTACTGTACATGTATTTGAAGAGGAGATCCGATACGCTCCTACTGATTCCACCACCTCGGTCTGACATCTGGAACGAAGAAAGTTGATCATAGGTATGTGGCACAAACTCAAACTCTAAGTGTACGGGCACGAAATGAGCGGTAGCGGGGCGACGGCGGTAGCGGGGCGATGCGATTAGTCGGAGAGCTGGCGACGAATTTCGGGAACAATTTGAAACAGGTCTGGTTTACTTTACTTTTAATACTTTATAACCGACAAAAACGCCTGGGATTTATTATTTCGATTTCTATAAGTATAAAATTTAAGGATAAAAAAATCAGGTTGCTAAAAAAATGTTTTTTCGGTTTTTTTTTTGCAAATGTTATATGCTGCGCAGTAGCGAGATAACCGCAAACGCTCTACCAGACTTGCAGAACTGGATTCGCCAATGAACGAAATATATTTTAATTTCTGTTTATTTACCTTAACGCTGACGTCCTCGCGTCCCCTCACCAGGTTAACCTGTATGGGCGGTGGGCAGTTCTCGTGGCACTCCATAACAGCTCGCATGGCGTTCTTGAACAGCTCGAATAGCATGTGGTACAAATGCGATGGCACGTATACTATCGGCATCGGCTGGTCGCTTGGTCCTGGGGGTGAAGGGAAACTAATTAATTGAATTGTTAATTAGTTATTACGAATTAACAATTCGTAATAACTAATTAATTAATTAATTCGTAATAACCGAATAGGGGTATGGGTTTAATATAACTGCCATGCCCCTAACAGGTTAGCCCGTTACCATCTTAGACTGCATCATCACTTACCATCAGGTGAGATCGCAGTCAAGGGCTAACTTGTAGTGGATTAAAAAAAAAAAAAAAAAATTAACGCTTAATAATTGTCCACGTGACTTAAAACGCAGACGAGAACACTTTTCACAGATAACTTTTTCAGTCAAATCCATTTTCAAAACGAGCTATGTTTTTATGTTCACTAATGTTTCATAAAAAAGTTTTAACAAATGATCATTTCACAAAAAACGTTTCAAAAACTATTCGGGTGACAAACTACGTATTCCGCAAAGATATCATTTTATAAAAGATCGTTTGGCGTTTGGAATATTCAGTTCGCAATTTATGTTTTCCTTTGCAAAATTGCTGAATTTTAAAGTATCACTTTACAAATTTATTATTTCACAAGATAATTTATTTGTCTAATTCGCGATTTTATTATAATGTCGGTACATTTTACAAACTTTAGATCTTCTGAAAATACATTTTTTTTTAACTTAAGTTAGGTAGATTAACCCGACAGAACCTAAGTGAATATTTATGTCTAACCCTCACCTAACCTAACATTTTGACAGATATACTTATAGTACTAATCAAACATTTTTAAAATATGCGTTTTTTAATTAATGTGAATAATAAATGATTTTTTTGACAAATAATGTTTTGTGATATTAAAATTTGTCTGCAAAACAATTTGTAAAAATATTCATTTATAGAACCAGTTGTTTGCATAATGATGAATTTTTGATTCATAATTTTGCCAAACGTTGGTTGTGGAATGAAAATTTGTCGTTTGTTTTTTGTGAGATGGCATGTCACCTTTGTAAATAAATACAAAACCAACACGCGACACGACCCGCGCACGCGTCAGTGTGAATGCCTATCGGAGAATACGTGTATTATGACGAATTCGCCCGCTCGCTACGCGCGCAACCCGCGCGCTGTCTGTGGCGTCAACCGCCACGCGCCCGACCCGGGCTGCGCCCGGGTTCTGTGCGCTGTCGTCCATCATTATAGATACAAGGAGTTACACCCGCCGTACACCCGACCCGGCCCGCGCCCGACCCGCGCCCGTTCCCTGTGTGTTGTGCCCTTAAGGCTACACGCACCGCGTCTGAAGGGACCGCGTGTGTTGTCGTCCATATAGATTGGAGTTGTTCAAAACTGCTATAAATCCATAGCACGCTACGGACTATAAACTATAAATTTTTAGCGTGCTATTAAATACGCTATGTAGTATTTAACCATCATTATGTACAAACATTCTGGCAAATAAATGATTATTTATTTATTTATTTTTATTTATGTTATAACGCGCTTGTTATAAGAAAGCGTGCGGGCGGCCGGCAGGCGCGATATGTCTTGTAGCACGCTAAATTTCGTAACACGTTACATGTCGACGAGACTAACCATCGGGCTCGGCCAGCGGCAGCGCGCTACCGGCAGGCGGGCGCCGCTGCAAGTGCTACGACTGCGCGGCGCCGCGCGCGATCGAACGATATTTATAGCGCCGTAGCGTCACTGCGGCTCCTCACATAGCACGCTATCCGCGTTATGGCAAGATAGCGCGCTATTATATTGCGCTACCTACGTGTTATATTAACCACCTCTACTTAGGGTAGCTACTCACGGCCGTGCTGCATCAGCTCCAGTTCGGGCGACGCCAGGTAGTAGCGGTCGCACAGGAAGCGCGCGTTCTCGTACGCGTCGCGCACCACCGCGGCCACGTCGCACGCGGGGTCGATCGAGCCGATGTGTCTGCCTCCATTACCCATGCCGTTCACTGACGCTTGCCTCGAACCCAGCTGTTCGCCGAACAATAGCGCTGGAAACATAAATTAATCAAACTAAAGAAAACTCATTTTTGAAGTGAAAACTTCTTAAGCCGTGTTGAGCACTTTTTGGTACGGGGTAAACTCGTGGATTCGCGAACACCGACATGCTCGCGTTGTTACGAAGACAAAAGGTCTTAAACTATAAAATATATACATTCGTAATTAAACTTTAATGCCTTAGTTTTAAGATTTACTTATACTTATATATTTTTTTAAAAAATTTTTTTTTATTACTTTAAATATTCATTTTCACTTCTATCGGCAGTCCCTAAATGACTGGCAAATTTTTTTTTATATATTGGCTAGCGCTTGGCTGCAATCAGACCTGCTTGCAAGTGGTGAAGCAGCCTAAGGTGGAGCGCGCTTGCCTAAAAGATGCCTATTCATTCTTGATTTGAAGGTATCTATATTAAAAGAGGAGGGGAAAAAGGAAGCCGGAGGAGCATTCCATATCCTAGCGGTGCGAATTAGGAACAAGGAAGCAAATCGCTTCGTACGAGTCCGCGGAATTTCGACTGCGTAAGGGTGCAGACAAGGTCTTGCCCCTTACCAGATCTTAACCATATTTTGTTTCAAATAAACATATTAAAAGTGCTTTTAATCGTCGAGTGAATCTACCACTGGTTCGGAATGCCATTCCTACCGAGAAGAACCAGCAAGACACTCAGTGGTTGCTCACTTAATCACTTATAATCACTAGCTGATGCCCGCGACTTCGTCCGCGTGGATTGAGGTTTTTCGGTTCCCGCGGGAACTCTTTAATTTTCCGGGATAAAAAGTAGATAGCCTATGTGCTATTCTAGACTACAATCTATCTCTGTGCCAAATTTCATCCAGATCCGTCCAGCCGTTAGATCGTGATTGAGTAACAAACATCCATACATCCATCCAAACTTTCGCATTTATAATATTTATTAGATTAGAATTTATCGCTTCATATTAATTTGTGGCGGTCTTCGCTAATCTCAGAAAATTCGGTACGGCTTTTTATACGGTTTCCACCAATTAAGAGGAATTATCTGACAATGTTTTGGTCTATAAATAATTTATGAACATTTTGCGAAAAAAAAATTACCGGTCCGACAATAATTGTGAATAGAGGCGGAAAAAATCGTCCTATGTGTGGCCGGCGCCGGCGCTGCGAATAGTTAAATTTACACGAAAACAATGTTTGATGGAATAGTTCCTTTTAAAATCTTCTAAGCCAGCGATTCCCATTAGCCGGGCCGCGACCCGGTACCGGGCCATCAAAATAAAATACCGGGTCGCAACATTCCCACCGTGTTTTAAAAATAATACCTGATATTGATCGACGCATCGTAATTTGCAATAACTTTTTTAAAACCTTTTGTCACAACTTATAAAATATGTGAAGCTACGTTTTCAACACTATAGATTACCTTAAAAATAAATATAGAAACCGACTTGAAGTGGAACCAGATCTTAGGATAAAACTTTCGTCATTTTCCATGAACTTGGATTCTTTGATAAAAAATAAGCAGCAGCTCCATACTTCGCAAGTGACTAAATAGTCGCCTATACCAAAATATGTAGTATGTATTAATAAAACATTTTTACTAGTAGCCAAGGGTTGTAAGGCATCAATTGCAGCCCGAGATATTTAGGCGCACGAGCGCAGGGAGGGCGCCTATAGTTCGAGGGTGCAATTGATGCTTACACCCGAGCTAACTACTCTGCTTTACATCTCGATTGTGAGGTAAAGTAGGTCCTTATTACCCCCAAATGGAGCTTGTAGGTGACCAATTAGCGCTCTAGGGTAATAATGTAGCTAGAAAAGCCCTAGGGCGGTAAGTAATTAAAAAAAAACTCTTCACTCTTTCAAAAAGTTCGCGTACATCTAACCATCATACTTTTTTTTATGACTTACCGCGCTAGGGCTTTTCTAGCTACATTATGCCCCAGAGCGCTAATTGGTCACCTACAAGCTCCATTTGGGGGTAATAAGGACCTACTTACCGAATATGAGAGATGTAAATGTGTATTATTTTACCTAATGGAACCAGCTTGGGTTTAAAAGTATTAAGTGGGTCACGAAGGGGCAGTGTGAAAGTTCTAGTACCGGGTCATGTCAGAACAATGTTTGGAAAACACTGTTCTAAGCTATACTAATATTATAAATGCGATGTTCGGCAGTCGACGTCCGTTCGTCCAGAAATTATATATTTTCCAAATTGACTTCGCCGAGGACTGAACCCGGGACCTCCCACTTATAAAACCCAAGCGCTCAGCACTGCGCCAGATACGTCGTCATTTCCAACCGACGCGGACGCGACGGCAAACATTATTTGTGTCAGTTACGTAATCTAATGATTGCAATAATATTATTGTAGGCATTGTGATTTTGACGACCTTCCCTAGCACAGTCGTGAGCGCTGGTGTCCCGGAAGTCCCGGGTACGATCCCCGGCGGGGTCAATTTGGGAATTTTTGAATTAAAAAAGAAAGTCACGACCAAATAATAATAAACTGTCTTTTTATTGACGCGAAGATGGCGAGAAAGAGTTGCGCGACGGGCGGCAGTTAAAGGCGTTTATTTATTTTTTTAATTATTGAGCCTACGAGACAAAGGTCTACATTACATTCAGCCTACAATTTTCTCTGGTCTGGCCTGGTAGGAGCTAATTACCTCACTTACCGCCCTAAAGACGAAGACGTGCCGCCAAGCGATAGTGCGTTTCGTTACGATGCAATGCCGTGTGGAAACCGATTAGGTGTATACGGTATATAGGTATATATATATATATAATATATAGGTGCAATACAACTGCAATACCTATAATATTGTGTAACTAGCAGATGCCCGCGACTTCATCCGCGTAAAATAAGTTTTTTTAATTCCCACGGGAATTCTCTAATTTTTAGGGTTAATAATATATAGCCTATGAAACTCACAAATAATGTGGCTTTCTATTGGTACCAGAATTTTCAAAATCGGTTCAGTAGATCCAGAGATTACCCCCTACAACCTCACAAACTTTACCTCTTTATAATATTAGTACCCACATATTATTAAAGAAAAATACTGTAGCTGATGAAATAAACTATTGTATTTATACCTACCCTAAACAGTAACGTTAGCCCGGTGCTTAAACTGCATCATCACTTACCAAATTAGTATCAGGTGAGATCGCAGTCAAGGAAAAGTTTGCAGTGGATAAAAAAAGCAAACATTATTATCGTGTTAGTCAGTTAGTACGTAATCCAATGATCGCAGTATTATTGTAAACATGTGACACGTTTATTTTATCCAGTTGTGTGGACTCGCGACCTCATTCTGTCGCGAAAATTATCATATTAATTGCCACAAACATACACTCACATACTACATAGAGACTACTAGATTACAAACGTATATGTTTTATTCATACAAACTATCAAAACAAACTCGCTCCCCATCTCGGGGGGAGAAACTATAAACTATAAACAATGGTTGTTTATGTCATACTATGTGACCACCGGGTCAAGTAATAAAGTGAACCTATCATAACAACGAGGAGAGAATTACGAAGGCCGCAGCAGAGTACCAAATAAAACTATTTCAAGGCGTTGAAAATGTCCAAAAAAGTTTAATTAATTAATCCACAAAAATTCCTTAATTACTAAATCTTAAGGCTACGTGCCAGTTCGCGACCCGATATGAGGTGTCGTCGAATACAAGTGGCGCCGATGCAGCGAAGAGAGCCTTTTAAGGAAACTTCATTTCTCTACGTCACACCGCTCACGGTGGGGTGGCTCGCTAAGGATGTAACACCTCCCCTATTAGACAAGCAACTATTTGGTAAGGTCTACAGCAAAAGTTGCGGCTCTCGTTTCTTCAATAGAGTTTTTCGAATCTTCTTTATTCCTTGAACTTAGTATCAAGTTCGAAATGCTCGTGATTTTCCGGCGATATAATATGCTGATGAAGACAATTGCACTGAGTAACCCAGCTGCGATAAGGTACAATGGAATCGTTGTATGGTATATAGTTACTGCTGAATCGTCTGGTTCCACGATGTGTGCCGGCGATACCATTGTTATCTGGTTTTGAATATTGTGCAGTTTATTAAGATCAATTGAAGTCAGTTGGTAACTTGAAACATTTTTCCGAGTATAATTCTTCGGCCGAGTGAAAGTTATGATTTCAAAACTGGTACCACATACTTGGTCTACAATGTTAGCTAAAATGAATTCCGATGTTTTTAGCTTGCATAGTTTTGGGATAGTTGCCAGGTAGCTGCCGCGAAGAATTTGGTATTTCGTGTGTCTGCAGGACAGCTGAACCTTGGTTGGTTTTGGAAAGGACACAATATAATGTTGGCTATCGAGTTCGGTAAGAGCTTCTTTTTGCAGGGTTACAGGTGTGATGGGGCACGTTTCATCCACTTCTTGTCTATGGATTATTTTGGCGATGCAGTCCTCGTCCTTTTTAATTTGATGACTTAACTTTTGTCCGCAAATGCGCCACGAGCTGATCTTCGGGCATTCAGCCTCCATGTACACAAATTCCTTAGAGCTAGTTGCCACAAAAGGATAGGGTGGAAGGATTATCTCATTGTTTTTATTAGGAACAGGACATAGTCTATATAGTTGAAAGGTTGTAGGGAGTGAAATCGGAAAGTTAAGGACAACCACGATTTTCTTATCTACGAAATAAGAACCTAAGCTAACTATATCATAATAATATCTTAATTCTAAAGTTATAATTTGCTCTGTACTATACAGTAGCTTTAACTTGCTTATAATTGTACTTATATCTTTAATACTTAATATAGAGTGGTGCAAGGACATTGTGCGACTAAAAGCTAAAATATTCTCAATCCTGGTGATTTCGTTGGAAAGCTCTTGAACGTTATCACTCAGTGTAACAAAGAGCTGCGAAAGATAAGCATATCGTAACAAACTATCATTGTTCGAGTTAGTTATATTAATGACATTATTAATAGCATTCTCTAATCTTATTTGATTTGAAGTTAGATTATTGAAAACCTGAGTTTGCTGTAGAGTATATTCCTTAAATAGACTGATATGCTGATTGAATTTACCTAGGAGTTCTCTATCATTATTTTTCAAAATCTTAATAGCATTTTCGAACCTTATTGCATCATCATAATCGAGATTACCAGAAATTGACTTTATAAATGTACCCAAAGGGTTTATCAAACCTCTTTTTACCCTATTAGGTTCAAGTGTCTCAAGTTGCAACGAGATTTTATTCAATTTATTATAAAGATATTCTAGTTGAGCTTTAAATAGAATTAGGTTATTCCCATATAGTTTAGTAGTAATTTTGTTTAATTGCAATCCTTGATCAGATATGAGCTGTTCTATTTTTTCTAAGTCAATTTCTTGCAGAAAAACGTGGTGATGTGATGTAATTTTGGTGTCCCCTAAATTATAAGGTAAGATTCCAGGTCCATTTTCCAGGCTGTCAAGTTGGATCTCTTGAGCTTGGGCCAGGGCCGTCATCATTACTAGGTACCTGCAACAAGTTAGGATCCTTTTGTTTACGCTGTCGTTTCAGTCTAGATTTAGCTATACGTCCACGTCTCTTAGATGTGTATATATGTACAGGCAAGTTAGCTGTGACTTTGTCATGGGTAAAACGTGGGGCTAGTTTCTGTCGGGGTGCTGTCGGGTTCCGTATGTATACGTCTTGGTCTAGTATGTATTCTATCTCGGGTTCCCTATCAGTATTTCGCCGAGTCATTATAGCTTCGCGTTCGGATCGTGATGATTCATGCACGAGTCTGTACACCGTTTCCATTTTACTACGGTGGTCTTGCATATATTGCTGTAATAACCGTTCCGTCATATTTATATCGGTTGGGTCACGAGTATCGAAATGTCCGGAAACAAGCTCAAAAGGTCTACATTTTGTCAGACTATGAATAGAACTATTGTAAGCTATGAGGGCATATGGTATTAAATTCATGGCAAGTTCGTTTTTATATTTTATCTTCAATAAGCGGAGGTGTTCTAAGAGAGTGCTGTGGAAACGTTCTATCATTCCATTTTCGTTAGGGGTATGAGCTGCGGTGGTTTGATGATGTATCTTATGAAGACGTAAAAATTCAGCTACAACCTGATTTTTAAACTCAGTCCCTTGGTCTGTTTTCAGGGCCATGGGGAAAGCATGATGTGAACTAAATATTAGCAGCGATTTAACTATGTTTGGAGCCGTACAGTCAGACATAGGATAAACTTGAGCATACTTTGAAAATGAATCTACAACTGTTAGGTATTTTTCATGTTCTATGGTAAGAACATCGGCATGTACAATTTCAAACGGTTTCGATGGTGGAGGCACGATTTTGAACTCTTGTTGAACGGGATTACGATCATATTTTGCGCAACCACAAATAGTACATTGATTTATATAGGATGTTATGTCTGACTTCATGCCAGGCCAAAAGTACTGCCGAGATAAAGCGAGAAAAGTCTCGTTTATCCCACGATGATTGGTCTTACCTACGTGGTACTTGCGAATAATGTCCTGCTGATTTAAATAGTCAGGTACATTATCGATTTTACGTTTGACCAGAACTAATTTCAAAGATGAACTTTTGAAAGTTCGTTGGATTATAGGCACAATTTGAAACATCCTATCGGTTGGTTGCACTAAGATAGCTGTATGGGATTTTAGATCTACATATTTTTTTATTGTATCGATAACGCCATGTTCAAAATTCTCTTCAGAAATTTCAACTGAAACGCATGAATAGCGTTCAAATGGTTTAGTGATTATCGGCTTAGACCTAGGCAAGCGTTGTACTATATTAATTATAACCTGCTTACGATGCTTATTTAAGGGATCTTCGCTTATGGGTATATCAAGAATTGGGTTCTCTACATTTGAGTGCGCTGTCTCAGTGATCAGATGATCTATTGGGCTCAAGTAAGTTTGGAGTATCCATTCTAATTCCTATCTCTGTTTCAGATGCGGTTAGTGTAGAAGACGACGAGCGGCGACGCGCTTGAATGATAGTTGCACTATCAAGCGGGCTCTCCGATGGAGCTGATGAGGTTGATGAACTGCTCTGACGTCGTGAAACCTGTGATGTATTCACTAAAAGTGATATCGTCTCGTCATTATGAATTTCAATGCGAGATAGCGCGTCAGCGTTCGTATTGCATTTTCCTTTTTTATAAATTACGGTAAAGTCAAATTCAGATAATTTCAGTCTCCACCTGGTTAAACGTGAGTTTGGTTCTCTGAGATTCATGAGCCACTGTAAGGGCTTATGGTCTGTAACTACCTTAAATTTTCGTCCGAAAAGATAAGGGCGAAAATATTTCGTAGCCCACACGATGGCTAAGAGCTCCTTCTCAATGGTGGAATAATTTTGTTCACTGCTATTCAGTGTTCTTGATGCATATGAAATCGGTTTGTCGGCACCGATTGCACCTTGGGACAAAATAGCGCCTAAAGCAACATTTGATGCGTCCGTAGTCAATAGGAAGTCCTTAGTAAAGTCGGGATATTGAAGTATGGGGTCATTGGTTAGTATAGTCTTGCAATGTTCGAAACATCTTACGTACTCGGGGGTTAGAATAATTTTAGCTTCCTTTCTCAAATAGCTTGTCAATGGTTTTGTTAGTCGAGCGAAGTCTGGGATGAACTTTCTATAGTACCCTAGGAGTCCTAGGAATGATTTAATCTGTTTAGGGGTTTTTGGAATAGGATAGTTAAGTATAGCTTTAATTTTGTCTGGGTTCGGTTTAACGCCGTCGGGCGTAATAATGTGGCCTAAATACGGAGTTTCTCGTTTAAGAAATTCCGACTTATCCATTTGTATTTTAAAATTCGAATCTCTGAGACGCTGAAAGATCATTTTAAGGTTAATCATCATTTCCTGAAGGGAAGTGGCGAAAACCAAAATATCGTCTAAGTAGACCACACAAATCTTGTTCAGTAGTCCCTGAAGTACATTGTCCATAACCCGCTGGAATGTGGACGGCGCGTTTTTCAAACCCATAGGCATTCTTAAGAATTCATAGTGCCCATGTTCAACGTTAAAGGCTGTTTTGTGAATGTCTCTAGGGTCCATTTCACATTGGTAAAATCCACTTGCAAGGTCAAGTGTACAGAAGTACTGGCATCTTCCTAGTTTGTCGAGTATGTCGTTCACGTTAGGGATGGGATACTTGTCATCGATTGTCTTGTCGTTCAGTTTTCTAAAGTCAATAACCAAACGCCATTTAACTTTTCCAGATGCATCAGTCTTTTTTGGGACGATCCATATGGGGGCACTCCACGCGGACGTGGAAGGTCTGATTATGCCTTGGTCTAACATTTTTTTTATTTGCATCTGAACTTCATCTCTATGAATGTAAGGATATCTATATGATTTAGTATAAACCGGTAGTTCGTCAGTGGTATTTATGGTGTGCTTTATTCGGTTAGTAAAGGTTAGCGGTTCATCTTCAAGGTAAAATATATCTGAATATTCTCTGCATATCACGTTTAAATTAGCTGTCTCTTCTGAGTTCAGATGACCCGTGCGCAAGCGCGATAAGACGGCTCGTGTTCGGTCATTGTTATTACAGGTATCGTATGACACCTGGGAAGATAAATGCTCGTTAAATATATGTGCATTAATTGGGTCAGAAATTGAAAGTATTATATCATTGTTTGTGGGGTTACTTATTTCTAAAATAGCACGATTATTTTTAGCTATCGAGATACATTCATTTATATAGCATCCGCCGATATATTGTTCGTCTATACAAATCTCTCCTTTAGCTATAGATGTAGGTACTCTCATTAATTTTGATGACTGAGCCGGTATAATGGTTTCATATAGGTTAACATTTTGAGACACATACATATGAATTGGATTGCAGGCCGATTTAGTGAATAGTTTCTTGGCACCTAAGTCTATTCTTGCAGACCATTTCTCAAGAAGATCACACCCTATTAGGCCATCAAAGTAGTCGTGAAAGTTATATACATATAATTTAATTGGGCCATTGTCTTTAATTTCGCTGAAGCACGGTAAGTTTATAGAGTAGTAGTTTTTCGTGGTTGCATGGACATTTGTGACCATGAACGGATCGTAGTTAAGGGGATAATTTGCAAAATAGGTTTCAGTAGCTTCCGGATTTATAAATGATTGGTTTGCACCTGTGTCTATGAGGAACTTAAGAGGTGGAAGCTCAGGGCTAATCACTATTTTTATATAAGGTAGCTGTCTTTTATTTTGAATATTAAGTTCTATGTTGGGGAAAGTACTTTCGAATCCTTGGGAAAATTTTCTTGAGTCGTTTCTGATTCGATTTCGATCTTATTTTCAGCAGTTGGTGTGTCAGCTGGTTCGGTAACAGTATAGTCATCGTAGGTATGGTAGGGTAAGTTGGAATAATCATATGTTTCATTGGAGTTATAAGAAGGGGTATAGTAGTATTCCGCAGGTAGGTCATACACAGCATAGCAAGGATCATAAGGTTCGTAGAGTTCGTTAGTATTAACTTGTCTAGTTTTAAAGTAGTTGGTCGAGGGTGGATTCCCGTGTATTCTCCAGTCACGTCCAGTAGGAGGCAATACGCGAGCTGTAGGATGACTGACGCCGCTCATTGGCCTGGGATAGCCATTGTTATTACTACTGGGGTATGAATAATTTGGTTGGCGGGGAGGAATTCTGAAGCCTGTAGATATATTCGATCTAGGCAATGCACTGAACATCTGCTGAGTCTTGGAAGGACCGGGGCTCCACACAGGTAAAGTCGGCCTTTGTGGATGTTGGTAAAAACGAGGCAAATTTAGTTTTGGGGTGCTAGGTACAAAATAGTTCGGAAATCTAAAAGGTTCATGATATGATTTCGGCATAGTTGTCTGTGTGTTAGTATGTAAGTTCGCTCTTTTATAATAATGATTTTTATTCTGTAAATATATAATGTTCATTTCCTCCTGGGCAAACTCTAAGGCTTTTTCTAGATCGGGCGGCCTCATACTCCTAATACGAGAACCCAGTGGTTCTTCCAATCCTTTCAGGTAGGTTTGTAAGGCTAATTTACTATACAGGGTTCTTTTTGCTTCGACAGTGGTGGAAAGTTGGTCGTGTAACTCTATATAAGTCATTATAGTATTAAGTAAGTTTTGAACCCGTTCGTAAAATAGATGAGGAGTATCAGATCCTTGAGTTAGAAGAGAGAGGTCTGTGTATAGAGCAGATTCATCTCTATGATCCGAAAAACTGTTAATTAATGCATTTCTTATGCCATTCCAGTCATTGGAGATGCCGTTCGTTGCCAACGTTCTAGCAGCGGCACCGGTGATTTTATTTAAAATCCCACTTAGCAAGGACAAATGGGCTAGTTCATTACCCGGGCCTGGCTTGACATAAGTAATGATCAATCGATCACATAGAGCTAAAAATCTTGTCAGGACAACAGGGTTACCGTCAAATTCGGGTACTAACCTAAGAGCTTTAACTATCTTATCTATAATATCATCGTTAGAACTAGGAAGAGGAATATTCGCTTCTCTCTCCATGATATTTTCTCCTTCTAAAACAGTTCCTAAATTACGGTTCGCGTCCGTCTGCGCAATGCGGGCGGACTGGCGTGATTGGGGTGCGTTTCCCCCGAAATTTCGTGGATGGAAAATTTTGGATTTTTTATTTGGATCTCACGTAAGGAATTGTGGCAACCGTTCGCTGGAAAATTGTGCAACTCACATAAGCATTCCTCCGAAGGCGCGTAGAGACATCGATTTTCAGATGATTTCACCAAACGTGGAATATCTCCGCTGGCGGTCCTCGGTTCGTTTCTTGTCGATGAGAATACGTTTAAAAACGTAGTCAGCACGCACAGTTTTTTTTCACTATGTACCACTATAAAAGTCACTACGAAAAGGGCTGATAGAGTCTTCGATATAGTGATGGAAAGTCTACGTGCACTGACTCGACATCCAAGCCGACTGCGCCAATTACGAAGGCCGCAGCAGAGTACCAAATAAAACTATTTCAAGGCGTTGAAAATGTCCAAAAAAGTTTAATTAATTAATCCACAAAAATTCCTTAATTACTAAATCTTAAGGCTACGTGCCAGTTCGCGACCCGATATGAGGTGTCGTCGAATACAAGTGGCGCCGATGCAGCGAAGAGAGCCTTTTAAGGAAACTTCATTTCTCTACGTCACACCGCTCACGGTGGGGTGGCTCGCTAAGGATGTAACAAGAGTCTAAATAACTTTATTATATTTTTACGTTTTGTTGTTTTCGTAACTATATTTTTGCCTCATCCGCATGGGTTTAGGTTTTGTAAAATACTTACATTACTCCTTGCGCAGTCTTATAGGCGCAGTTGCGCTTTAGAAAGTACCGTTAAAATTAATTTAGCTGTTCCTAAAATTATCCCGAAAAAACATTCTTTTTTTATATTTATAAGTAAGTTTGTTATTTTAATAAATGCCAGTTCTTAATTACAGACAGATATTTAAATTTCATTTATTTTTATGAGTGTGGCACTGCAACCACTTAACGATTCAACAACAGCAATATTACTTCTATCAATGTGTTTATGATTGCACTTTTGCAATTTCTCGCAGCATAAGTTAATGCCATGTGACAAAAGTGCAATGTCTACTCTTAGACTTGCTACTTGATATTTAAACTACATAATGATGAATATGTTAATACCTATTGTTTTACTATACAAACTGTTTTGTATTGTATGATAAGTAATAAGAATAACCGTAATTTATTCATTGAATTTTAGTCCATTAAATTCATATTATAACCTAGTTTTCTTTATAAATGCTACACGTTTCTATTTGAAAGACAGCTTTTGGAATCGAATAATAATTAAAATCGATGTTCAACTCACTGTGCTGGTTAATGAGCGTCCGTATCGATTATTATCGATCGATAATCGATATCCGGCCCATGTAGAATCGATCCAGGAAGCACCGAATCGAGTTCTCGATACCAGGGTCCACTTTGTGTGATTCGTTCAGCTTTAGGAATCGATTAATAATAAAAATCGATGTTCAACTCACTGTGCTGGTTGATGAGCATCCGTATCGATATCCGGCTCATGTAGAATCGATCCAGGAAGTACTGTATCGAGTTCTCGATGCCAGGGTCAACTTCGTGCGATTCCTTGAGCTCCAAGACGCCTTGGGCCATCGTCTGGACGACGTCTGCGTGCCTGTTCCGTATGTGAACCAATCTTTCGCAGAACCTGGAAAAAGCCATTTTAAATATGCAATCTCTTACTCCCCCACAATCTTGTCTGGGGTCTGTCTTGTCTCAGACAAGTCGACAAGGCTTATGGGGTGCTAAGAAACCATGTAAATTATGTAAAAATTTCTTTGTTATTAAGTAAATAAATTGGAATTGGAATTACATTTGGGAGCCATGTCACATGTGTGTTTGAAACAACTAGTCAGAGACCCAATTGTCTAAGCAAATCGTAATCATTTGACAGCTTAAGGGCGCCTTCAAATTTGCCGCAAAGCGTAGCGCGGCCGCAGCGCGGCTGCAGCGCTGCGGCCGCGCTCCTGTTCGAACATCGTAGGGTTGTACCTATATTTATTTTCACGATGGACTCTGACGAAGAAACACTGCTCTGTGTTACTATTACTTAATACGAAACAACGAAAATATAAAGTAGTTGTGTTAACAATACATAATATTATACAAACATGCTTCATTTTTTTTCACTTGGAGTCTTGTTTGTGAAATTGTCAATAAATTTAATGCATATTTCTTCCCAAGCCTTTTTCTTTTCGATTTTATTGCTGTACTTGTCGGACTTCGAATCCCATATTGCTGGACGACTCTCAACCTCATCGATAAATTCTTCTACCTGATTTACGTTCATGTTTAGACTTGAACAAAAATACGTGCGCAGTCCCGTCACTAGTCGATCGATGAACTGATGCGCGGCCGCAGCGCGGGTGCAGCGCTGCAGTCGCGTCTTTTTTATTTATATGGATTTACAAAGCAGCGCGACCGCAGCGCTGCAGCCGCGCTGCTTCCGCGCGGCACTTTGCGGCAAATTTGAAGGCGCCCTAAAACGTACCTATTACTCGACCTGTTTAAGGAGTTCATACATGCTTTTTGACGCGCAGACATCTGTGAACTCCTTAAACAGGTCGGATTATCCGTTTGACAAACGATTACGATTACGATTTTCTTATACAAATCGGTGGGGATGACCAATATATTTTTTTGTATTGCGAGATAGGCTTGCGCTTGGCGACAATCATGCTTAATACAAAGCAATGATGAGGTCCAGGTTTGAGCGCGCATGCCAGAAGATGCCTATTCACTCTTGCCTTAGTAGCCTTGAAGGTACTTAAGTTGAATGAATGAATGAAAAATTCTTTATTGTACACCAAGAAACACATACTATAAAAACAATAACAATAAAACTAAACGTATAACACGTGGCAGGGAATACATGCGCTGGAAGGGCATTCCACATCCTGGCGGTTCGAAGGTTCGAATCGTATTAGGTATGCTCCATCCATTCCTACTTTATCTTCCTTCTCTCTCATAGCGGCCTGTAAGGATAGAGACACACTCACTGATTCAGTACTGGAGCTTCAGGTTCCTTCTTCTCAAACTCGATGATCTCCTCGAAGGAACGCTCGTACCATTGGTTCACGAGACCAACTGACGGCATTCGTAGTAGATTGTCCGGCAGTAGCGCTATTTCCTTCATGATGTTCGCTAGCCTGGAAATGAGGAAGTATATTTTTTATTATTCTTTTGTGCAAAAATACGTGTTATTAACAGAAAAATAAGTGAACTAAGGTAAAGCTTATCTCTCGTCTTCCAGCTTTCCTTATATTTTAACTATCTCTGTGACATATTTTATCCAGATTCGTTCAGCCGTTCTGGCGAGTTTGAGTAACAAACAAATCCATCCATCCAAACTTTCGCATTTATAATATTAGATAGTATTCGTATAGATTACTCAATGAAACGGTTATACCTACAACATTTATACGTTAGTAGTTGGAAGAGGTGATAGCGTAGTGGTTTAGACACCGGACCTCCTTACAGGGTCGCAGGTTCGATTGCCGGGCACGCACTTCTAAATTTCCGGAGTTAAGTGTGTTTATAGAAATTAAATATGGTATCACTTGCTTCAAACGGTGAAATAAACATTGCGTCGTGAGGAAACTTGCATGCCCAAAAGTTGTTCATAATGTTCTCGAAGGTGTGTGAAGTTCGCCTGGTGGGAGGCTTCGGCCGTGGCTAGTTACCACCCTACCGGCAAAGACGTGCCGCCAAGCGATTTAGTGTTCCGGTACGATGCCGTGTAGAAACCGAATAGGGGTAGGGTTATAAACTTATAACTTCCATGCCCCTAAACAGGTTAGCCTGCTACCATCTTAGACTGCATCATCACTTACCATCAGGTGAGATCGCAGTCAAGGGCTAACTTGTAGTGGATTAAAAAAAAAAGTCTGCCAATCCGCGCTTGGCCAGCGTGGTGGACTATGGCCGAACCCTTTTCGTTCCGAAAAATTACTTGGATCCGTTTCTGCGTCATAGTGGTCGACTTTTTCATGCACTAAGTGACGACTTTTTTCCAGCATGTATAGTGTGTTTTTTGTTTTTCACGCGACAATAACAATGGGAAATGATGCGTCATAAACACGTATTTTTATTCGCTCCAAGTGGCTCCAAGGCTTTAAACCCGACACTGTCAGCAGTCAGGGTGACAGGTGGACGAGAGCGGAATGATAAAATGTAAAGATGATATCGTGATCTATCATTAAAAGGTGGCTTTGCGGAAAGGTGAATCTACACAATAGATGAATTTTAAAATTTCAAACAATACTTAGATTTATTGTCATGTAATTTTGCATGTCTGATTAATGATTATACAAGGTGAAACATATGTACTGGAAAATTAATAAAATATCTCATTATAAAAAATGTTTCTGCAAATAAAGGATTTTGTATATGAATTTTTTGAATCTTCAATTTCTAGAACTTTCTAGAGTCCAGAGTAGAGCCAAGAGTTTTGCCAACTCCCTGGCGAGAAAAATAGATCGCAGTTAAGGGCTGACTTGTAGTGGATGTAAATGAAAGTACTTTTTCCACCCTGTATAGTGTGTTTTTGTTTTTCACGCGACAATAACAATCGGAAATGATGCGTCATAATCACGTTTTGTTATTCACTCAAGTGGCTCGCGATTTTAGGAAAAAACTCCACTGGATTTGGTATACCTAGTCAGTTTATAAGGCAGGGGGCATGCTGCCATCGCGTAAAGCCGTATTGTTTTAATATTGTTGACTAGCTGATGACCACGACTTCGTCCGCGGTTGAAAAGATGGTTGAAAAGATGGACGGCGAGAGCGTAGCAGACAGACTTTCCCATCATACTACTCGTAATATTATAAATGCGAAAGTGCGTTTGTTTGTTGGTTTGTTGGTCTGTCCTTCAATCACGCCGCAACGGAGCAACGGATCGACGTTATTTTTGGCATGGGTATAGTTGAGGACCTGGAGAGTGACATAGGCTACTTTTTATTCCGGAAAATTAAGGAGTTCCCGCGGGAATCAAAAAAACTTAAACCACGCGGACGAAGTCGCGGGCATCAGCTAGTTTATAATATTACTAGCCGATGCTCGCGACTTCATCCGTATTAAAACAGCAGAGTTCCGGCATAGACAACTTTATTGTAGAAGATCATTACACACAGACAACTACACAGAGTATAAAATTTATAGCAGTAAGACACAGATAAATGACATAATATTTTGTTACATGAATAATCAACACCCCCACTTAACAAAATAAACCTGCTTTTATTATAATTTTTTACATCCTCATTACAATATTTGTTTATTAAATAAACCAAATTTTTCTAAGAATTTGTAATGTTTTATTTTACACAACCCCTTGGTCAATAGATCTGCAGGCATTTCTGCAGTAGGCAGGTATTCAATTTTTACAATTTTATCAGCCACTTTCTCTCTGCAAAAATGGTATCGCACATCTATATGCTTAGATCTCTTGTGAAAGACAGGATTAGCAGACAACTTGTGGGCTGACTGGTTATCATTAAAAATTGGTATAGGGTACAATTCATTAGTAATTTCAGACATTAAATTTCGTAAATATACAGCCTCTTTACAACAGTCCGAGATGCCCATGTATTCGGCTTCGGTGCTAGACAGTGCCACCGTAGTCTGCTTCTTGGTTTCCCATGAGATAGCACAATCTGACAGCCTGAAGAAGTATCCAGTATAAGATCTGCGATCAATGACATTACTGGCCCAATCTGAGTCTACATATGCCTCTAACTGACTATTTCCACTTGCAGAAAATTTCAAACAATAAAATTTAGTTTTCTTTAAATACTTCAAAACCCTTTTAGCATAGGCCCAGTGCTCATCATTGTAGCAGTTGTTAAACTGGCTCAAAAAATTTACAGAAAAAACTATATCAGGCCGAGTCAGTACTGCAATGTACATAAGACAGCCAATCAACTGCTGATAAGGCAACTTCTTATCACATGTTTCACTTTTTGTTATATTTATTCTAGATTCTATCGGTGTATCAGAAAATTTACAATCAGGAATGTTAAATTTTAATAACAACTCTTCAATATAGCTTTCTTGATCTATAGTAATAATGCCCTTCTGCTTATTGACTACTACTCTCATTCCTAAACAATTTTGAATAATACCAAGATCTTTAATTTTGAACTTTGATGACAAACTTTTCTTTAATTTACATGTTTCTTCCTCACTACTTGAAAACACAAAGAAATCGTCAACATACAATGCAATGATGATTTTTGTTTCTTTATTTATCTTAGTGAACAAACATGGTTCTAGATCTGACTTTTTATAACCCAAGGATTGTAACAATTGATCAACCCTTTGATACCATGCTCTTGATGATTGTTTTAAACCATAAATAGCACGTTTCAAAAGCAAAACCTTGTTTACATCACCCTTAGAGCTCTGAAAACCTGGTGGTTTCATCATATAAACAGTTTCATTTAGAAAGCCATTTAAAAATGCAGTATTGACATCCAGGTGACAAATATCCAAATTAAGCTTAACTGCTAGAGCAAATAACAATCTTAAAGTAGAATGTCTGAGGACAGGTTTCAAAAAGTTTCATCAAAATCAATGCCTGGCCTTTGTGTGAAGCCTTTAGCAACCAACCTAGCTCTATATCTAACATTATTTTCAGAATCAAATTTCTTTTTAAAGACCCATTTACACTGCACGACTGTGCCACTGGGTGGTATGTTAACTAACTCCCATGCGTCATTGTCTTCAAACGATTTAAGCTCACTTTGCATGGCTAATTTCCATTGATCACTTTCAGGCCCTTTTAACGCTTCCTCGAGCGTTGTTTCACTAACACTTGATTCACTGGTCGCACACACATTACCGAAGCCGAATCGATCAGGTTGCCGACGAGAACGTTTTAAAGCCACATCTGAAGAAACCGTAGGCTCCACCACGGGCTCAACTTTTTCCTGATTCTCAGCCTTCGTCACAGGCTCGACCGGTAACAAATCTGAAGAATCCTGAAAATCGTCTGCTTCTGAGTTTGTACTTTCGTCTTCTGTGCTCAGTGCTTCCACCTTCAGCTCCTTATCTTCAAGCTTTTTTGTGTCAGTGTCCCCCACTTCTTGGGTGCTTTCTTCTATTTCTTCCATTTCTTTCTTTTTTGGGAACACATCAGTAGTGTTTTCATTAATATTCATGTGTATCACATCTTGTTTCCGCTCAATCCCCTCCTCAATCACAACAATATCTCTGGCTACTGTTACACTGTCATTGTTGGGATTGTACAAGCGGTAACCCTTTACATTTTCTGAGTAACCAACAAGAATACACTGATTTGCCTTTTTGTCCCATTTAAGTCTTCTTTCTTTAGGAATATGCACCATGGTCTTACTCCCAAATATACGTAGATTACTGACATCTGGCTTGGCACCGGTCCAAATCTCATATGGTGTTTTATTATATAATCCTGATGCTATTGACCTGTTTCTCAAGTAAACTGCAGTATTTACTGCCTCTGCCCAAAATCGTTTTGGTAGTCCTGCATCATATAACATACACCTGGCTCTTTCTACCACAACTCGGTTAAGCCGTTCACAGAGACCATTCTGTTCCGGAGTGTATCGACAAGTTTTCTGGTGAATAATTCCAGCATCCTGTAAGTATTTCTCAAATTCCTTACTGCAGAATTCCATTCCATTATCTGTCCGAAGCACTTTCAGCTTTTTGCCAGTCTGATTTTCTACTAATGTATGAAAAGACTTGAACAATGAGAATACTTCATCTTTTGTTTTCAAAAAATAAACAAATGCCATCCGACTGTGGTCATCCACTAATAGCAAGAAGTATCTCTTTCCTCCAATAGATTTGGCCTCCATGGGTCCACAAATATCTGCGTGAACAATGTCGAGTAGCTCATTCCCTCTGTTACCCATATTAGGAAAAGGTAACCTGGTTAACTTCCCTTCACAGCACACAATGCAGTTTGTTTTACTGACCTGCGCCTTATCCGTGTAAGACATTCCATGAACAGCTCCATCCCTCATCATGTTGAGATCTTTGCTGTTGATATGGCCAAATCGTCTATGCCACACATCACCTGACACTGATGTCAACAAACAATCAACTTCCTTGATTTTCAGTTTGTAAACACCTCCAGTCTGTTCTGCAGTTGCCACAAGTTCACTCTTTCGGTTGTAAATATTACAGTTATTGTTGTCAAATGTCACTTTGTTGCCTTTTTTAATCAGTTGGCTAACAGATAATAAGTTTGTTGCCAAGTTTGGCACAAATAACACTTCAGTAACTTGAATCGCGTACACTTTATCACCAACAACGGTATTTATCTGTACATCTCCACAGCCTTTGACGGGAACTTTCGATTTATCGGCGATGACAATTTCGTTCACTTGTTGTTTTGAGGGGTTATTTAACCAGTCTTTTCTGGCTGTTAGGTGACTGCTGGCTCCGCTATCGACGTACCAATCGTTTTGATTAAAGTTTCCACTTAAAAATAAAGTGCTAAACGCATTTGATTCTTTGTTGTTGTTTTTAAAGTTACTTTGACATTTGTTCATAAAATGGCCGACCTGTTTGCATCTGTAGCATCTGACATTTGATTTGACGTTTGACGTTGACGCTGACGTTTGGTGATTTTGTTTTCTGTTTTTGTTCTGCCAACCTTTCGTCGCAAACGCGTTCTGCGTTGAACCAGAGACGTCACTTCCGTCCTCCATATCCAGTAACTTGGATTTAATGGCGTCTGATGTCAAATCAATGCCCGAATGTTCAACCGCCATGATCATCGGTTCAAACTTTTCAGGCAATCCCGCTAGCAATAAGGAGCTAATCCACTCGTCACTGATCTTGAATCCCGTATTATTTAATCTCTGACTCGTTTCTAATATCGAAGTCACATACTGAGACATTGATTCACAATTTTCTCGACGGATAGATATGAGATGACGTAACAGGGAAATGCGTCGCGTGAAGCCATTGTCGTCAAATAGTTTTTTTAACTTCATCCATAATCCTTTTGCTGTTGTTTCACTCTTAATATGCACATATAAACTGGGATCAATAGTTAAAATTAATTTTGCTTTGGCTTTCGCGTCGTTCGGATCATTTTCTTTCGTGATGCACTGTTGCATTCCTTCCAAAATCAGGAAATTTTCCACTGCGTACGCCCAATCTTCATAATTTTCTCTCCCTTTCAACTTCACTATACTTGATATTAAATTTGTCGACATTTTACTGTTTTATCTTTTACAAAAACCGAATTTAATTAATTATTTAGTGCTGAGACATAACCTATTAAAACAGCAGAGTTCCGGCATAGACAACTTTATTGTAGAAGATCATTACACACAGACAACTACACAGAGTATAAAATTTATAGCAGTAAGACACAGATAAATGACATAATATTTTGTTACATGAATAATCAACAATCCGCGTGGTTTAGCTTCTTGATTCCCACGGGAACTCTTGTTTTCCGGGTTAAAAGTAGCCTACTATGTAACTTTCTAGGGTCCACAACTATACCCATGCAAAAAATCACGTCGATCCGTTGCTCTGTTGCGGCGTGATTTAAGGACAAACAAACACACTTTCGCATTTGTAATATAAGTATGTATGTATTAGTATTCAATGCACTTGTATATTAATGGGAGCATGTAAAAATAAACCGTCGTCGGTAGTAGGTAGGTATACGTTGAGGTCATTGCCCCGTCCCCAAAAACGGCAACGTCAGAACTTCACAAGTGCGTCGATTGTCAGAGAGTGCGAGTTTGTGCAGAAGTATGTGGGGTTAATTGTAATTAATGATATATATACGCTGCTATGTTTTCTCCGTTCTTCTATATGGGGTGGAAACCTGGACACTTACGGAAACCATGTGTAAAAAACCGGCCAAGTGCGAGTCGGACTCGCGCACCGAGGGTTCCGTACAAACCTGTAGTAAGTTTTAAATTATTAAAAAAAAACTACTTACTAGATCTCGTTCAAACCAATTTTCGGTGGAAGTTTGCATGGTAATGTACATCATATATTTTTTTTAGTTTAATTATTCTCTTATTTTAGAAGTTACGGGGGGGGGGGGACCAACATTTTACCACTTTGGAAGTGTCTCTCGCGCAAGCTATTCAGTTTAGAAAAAAATGATATTAGAAACCTCAATATCATTTTTGAAGACCTATCCATAGATACCCCCCCCCGAATGGGTTTGATGAAAAAAAAATTTTTGAGTTTCAGTTCTAAGTATGGGGACCCCCAAAATTTATTGTTTTTTTTCTATTTTTGTGTGAAAATCTTAATGTGGTTCACAGAATACATCTACTTACCAAGTTTCAACAGTATAGTTCTTATAGTTTCGGAAAAAGTGGCTGTGACATACGGACGGACAGACAGACAGACAGACAGACAGACAGACAGACATGACGAATCTATAAGGGTTCCGTTTTTGCCAAATTTGGCTACGGAACCCTAAAAACTAGAGGCTTTCGAAATGTGGGTATATAGGAGAATGTTAATTAATTACTTAATGTTGTAAATTATTATTAAGAATGTTGAGAATATCTTGGGTACAGCGTGTCAGAAACACCACTGTTTTGCAACGGCTGAGCAAAGATCTGGAAATCCTAGAAACTATAAAAGTACGGAAGCTGGAGTATTCTGGCCACATTATGAGGAATAACAAATACGACCTCCTCCAGTTCATATTATTCTCCTTCTTTGTTTCATATTAAAACGAACGATATCTCACGTACTAATTGATCAGGAACATAGCCTATATTGTCAAGTTACAGAATAACAACACGAAGTTATAAACACAACAATTTTTCATTCATCATTTTTGGTATTCACGGAACAAGACTAAATGTATAACAAATTCTGTACGCTCATATTGCTATCGCGCTTGCACGCGATCATGTGTCTTCAGCCAAATAGGGATAGCAATATACCGGCAAATTTATATTTGCGGTTCGAGTAGAAGTTGCGAGCGGCGGTCGCCGGTCCCTTAAGAATTTACGCCAATGGTACGGGAAGAGTACCCGATCTCTATTCCGGGCAGCAGCGTCCAAGGTGCAGATAGCCCTAATGGTTGCCAACCTCCGATAGGAGATGGCACTAAAAGAAGAAGAAGAATGTTATGTAAGTAGTTTTAAAAAAAACATGCATTCTCATTCTTTGCTCTGCATCATTTCGGCAAAGCTGATAGGGCAAGATCCCGCGACGATCAGACCTTCGTTATTTTATTAAAGCTGAAAGTTTTTCTATGTATGGTACACTTAGTACCATTGCGACCCCCTGTCAGACACCCTGTTGTTTTATAATTTAAGTGTCTGACAAGGGGTTCCAGTGGTACTAAGTGTCTGACAATGGACAACGTGGTTTCTAATATTATTCCAAAGAAAAATAAATAATAAATAAATAAATAATTTATTTCTCAAACTTACAATTATGTGTCACTAAGGGCACAACAAAGTTGAAATGCAATGGCTTGTATAAATATACACACAGATTGATGCGCAGACTCTGCACTAAGATAAACTTGAAAAAATTAAAAAACTACTTTAACGAATTTGAGGTGCCACCTTTTCTACCTGATACTTACCTTCCAAAGCAACCGCGATCCAAACTTCATAGTCGGGGATCGTTTATACCTCTATTAGAGACATCCATAGAAAAACTTTGAGCTTTAATAAAATAACTAAGGTCTGAACGTCGCGGGATCTTGGACCATAAGCGATTTAGCGATCCGGTACGATGCCGTGTAGAAACCGAATAGGGGTATGGGTTTAATATAACTGCCATGCCCCTAACAGGTTAGCCCGCTACCATCTTAGACTGCATCATCCTTTACCATCAGGTGAGATCGCAGTCAAGGGCTAACTTGTAGTGGATAAAAAAAAATTGTGCATCAGCATTATGCTCTCTTGTGACACTACCAACACCGGCAAAGACGTACCACCAAGCGATTTAACGTTCCTGCACGTATAGTACTATTATATTATATCTAGAGGTTGTCAAGATCATAATATGTAATTCGTTAGAAGAGCCAGTTCATAAACCTTACTTCAATAAAAAGTATAAACAACAATATTTTCCAAACTTCTATAGTTATTCTTATCGTTCGAGATAATATCAACTAAGTACTGGAAAAATAATAGTAAAAATCTAATCTAGAACAAACATTTGCTTTGAGATAACGCGTGGAACAGCTGATTTATTGAGATTTGGTATTGGATTCCCGGAGCAAGGCAAAATATTTTTCCTCCCACGAGTATAGGTATATTACGAATTTTCCAAATTAACTCGTGTTTGTGTCGCAGCCGGATTGAAGAATCCACCGTATCACACCGTATCTAATATCCATACTAATCTATGTATACTAATATCATAAATGCAAATATGTGTTCCGTGTGT
The DNA here is from genome assembly GCA_917051295.2 of Erebia ligea. Taxonomy (NCBI): domain Eukaryota; kingdom Metazoa; phylum Arthropoda; class Insecta; order Lepidoptera; family Nymphalidae; genus Erebia; species Erebia ligea. Next base: position 1,881,005 of record OU785246.1, read on the forward strand.
TGTTAAAAAAAAAAGTTCTAGGACCTCTAACTTTTCGGAGTTATACCACAGGTTATACAGTGCATTTTAAGAAATTAAATATAGCCTTTAACGGTGAAGGAAAATATCGCGGGAAAACCTGCATGCCCGTGAGTTATTCATAATGTTCCCAAAGTCGACCAATCCGCAATTGACGAGCGTGGTGGACAAACCCTTCGAACTTTGATATGAGATATTATCTCATAGTATCAAAGTGCTTAAAGTGCTCAGTACGCTTAGTCTAAGTTTTAATTCGATTGATCGTTTTTAGGGTTCCGTACCCAAAGGGTAAAAACGGGACCCTATTACTAAGACTCCGCTGTCTGTCTGTCTGTCTGTCTGTCTCCAGGCTGTATCTCATAAACCGTGATAGCTAGAAAGCTGAAATTTTCACAAATGATGTATTTCCGTTGCCGCTATAACAACAAATACTATAAATTAAAAAAATATATATATTAAGGGGGGTCCCCATACAATAAACGTGTTTTTTTCGTATTTTTTTGCTCAATATTAAAAACGGTAACAGGTAGACGGTTCAAATTTTCACAGAATATTAACTTGTATATTACCTTTCAAAATAAATAATTAAATATCAATAAAGTAAATATTAAAGGGGGGCTCCCATACAACAAACGTAATTTTTAAGCAATTTTTTTTAATAATTTAATTTAATTTAAAACTTACTACAGGTTTGTACGGAAACCTCGGTGCGCGAGTCCGACTCGCACTTGGCCGGTTTTTTTTATCCACCACAAGTTAGCCCTTGCCGGCGATCTCACCTAATGGTAAGTGACGATGCAGTCTAAAATGGTAGCGGGCTAACCTGTTAGGGGCATGGCAATTATATTAAACCCATACCCATACCCACCCATACCCATACCCACCCATACCCATACCCACCCTATTCGGTTTCTACACGGCATCGTACCGGAACGCTAAATCGCTTGGCGGCACGTCTTTGCCGGTAGGGTGGTAACTAGCCACGGCCGAAGCCTCACCAGGCCAAGGAAAATTCAGAAATTGTACCAAATTGACCCTGCCGGGGATCGAACCCGGGAGACAACAGCGCTCAACACTGCGCCACCAAACGCGCCTGCGCGAGGTCGTCAAAAGGTTGATTTAGATTTTAAATTTAAAGGATAAATTTCGTAAGAGAGCTTCAAACGATACGTTTCCAAATTAAAATCGGTTGTACTGAATTTGTAACTTTAAATCAAAGGCTTTTGTATCAAGGGCTTTTCAGTCTATTTTACTTTGACGCTAATGTCATCGAATTCTTATACGATCGATCGAATTAAAACTTAGACTAAGCGTACAGTTGTGAGCTAGTAATGGGTTGAAGTGATGATGATGATGTAATAATGATGAAAATAAGGCACCAACCTCACTGGTAGCTCCTTTCTCAGGAACAGATAGGACTTTCTTTCGCACGCGTTCAACCCTGCAACAAGTAAAGGGCATCATGAAATCACAAATAATGTACAGCGGTTCCCTGAACAAAGGACAGAATCCGCCCCCGGATTGTGTAAGAAAATCGTAATCGTAATCGTTTGTCAAACGAATAATTAGACCTATTTTAAGGAGTAGAGTAGATTCGTAGCTTTAGTGTAATATGTACTCAGTTCAACATAAAGATGCAACTCCTCAATAAATCGATGTGGGTTGTATACTCATCGATTTGGAAGAAAGGTGCATTGAAAATGTAAGTAGGTTAGATTAGGAAATAATATTATAACAATAGCAAGTAAGGTTTCTTTGTTAATTATTTTAGTATGTAAAGAGTAGATATTAAGACACCTTGGAATAAAGACGTCTCCACCAATATCTTATCATTTTATACGAACCAAAAAACCACATTACTTCATGGCGACCCTGCCAGTCGGTGCGCGCTACTTATCTGCGTGCACCGGCTGGGCACCGAATACGAAGATGACCACAAAACCTCAAGACCCGGCCTGCCAAGTCATTTAAGAAGAATATCGAAGAATATTATTAGTTACCAAGATTTAAGAAAAATTCAACCATAGATCAAGACCCAGCCAATTAAAAGAAGATTTAAAGATGAATATCACGAAATATACCAATAAGCAAGAAAGAAGCACATCACAGTTCACAACTCAGAAGATATGTAAATCGCAAGCTCATCTCAGCAAGCTTCATCGTCTGCCCAGCATCACCGTGCGTCCAGGGTTATCCCGGCCACAACTAGGAGGTGTCCAGGGTATTCCCGGCCCAGTTCGAGGAGTCCAGGGTTATCCCGGCCCACCCAGATGCAGCATGAAAAGGTCCAGACCCCAAAGCTGTTGTCCGAAGACCATTGCATCTTCCAGTTATTCTACGAAGACGTGACGGCGACGAAGCACAGGCCAAATAAATAAAAATTGATATGCGTCGATAAAGTAAGTGCATTTATTACTTCGCTATGGGCATTACGTTTAATTATTTATTAGTTTTTCGAATTATTATTATTTTGGCATTATTCGTTTCGGTAATATTTTTTTTCTGTTAGCAATTTAGTTCGTATTTTTCTCGGCAGTACCTAGGTATTATTTTAATCAAGTAGATGTCATAATTTTTTTTCCTACAATGTTAGTTTACTTTATATCGAAGTTAAATAATAATTCAAAAAATTATCACGGTGTAATCGCGTGGTCAACGATACACGCGCACCTAAATTTCATTGTATTACGAGACAATGATATTGCTCGAGATGCAATTTGCAAGTACAAAGAAATCAGTACGAAATAAGGAGAAGTATTTTTCTTTCTGTTAAAGCACAGATAATTGTGATAATAATTGTGAATTAAATAGAGACTTTACCCGACTTGGACAAATTAGGACTCTACTAACCTAAGGCTTGATCACCCTTCGGCTGTAGAAGTGCTACTTATATTTAAATAGGTATTGACGAATATTTAAATCGGATTAAGACAGACGTTTATATATGTGAAGATGATTATTATTTGAACGCGATATTTTGCGCATACTTAGTACCTCCTCATTCAACGATGTATATTTTGTCTAGACTCTTGATCATTATCTACCGCGCTGGTGTTAGTGAAAGACCTAGAGCCTTGTTGAATGTTAATAATGAAGAATATATGAATTATGGAGAATATTTGAAAGGATGTTATGTTTTATAATTAGGAGTGTACGCGCCGTGTTATTTTATTTATTTATTGATATGCAAGGGAGAAATATCAAAGAAAGATGAAGACTAGAGGCTCGAAGATTTATTATGAAATATTATGACGATTCAGGTATTATAAATACTTATGACGTTACATGATGGTTTGGAAACCTCATAGGTATTATTTTAATGGACAAGCATGTCAAACGATGATGCTATTTTGAGTTAAATGCTCGAAGCGATGCTACGGCAACATTTCTATTATGACAGAGATAGGGCGTTTCTTCATTGGACGGCCCGGCCCGGCACCGGCACCGACACCGACAGTATTCAACGACACGACACCGGCACCTACATTCTTCATTGACCGACACCGACACCGACACCGACAAGCTGCGAACCGCGTGAGCCAAGAGCGATGGCAGCGTATAACAAGTTGACGACCTCCGTGGCGCAGTGTGTAGCGCTGTTGTCTTAACGTGCGGAGGTCCCGGGTTCGATCCCCGACAGGGTCAATTTGGGAATTTATAATTTCTGAATTTTCTCTGGTTTGGCCTGGTGGGACTGGGAGGCTTTGGCCGTGGCTAGTTACCATCCTACCGGCAAAGACGTGCCGCCAAGCGATTTAGCGTTCCGGTACGATGCCGTGTAGAATCCGAATAGGGGTATGGGTTTTAATAATAACTGCGTGGCCCTAACAGGTTAGCCCGCTACCATCTTAGACTGCATCGTCACTTACCATCAGGTGAGATCGCAGTCAAGGGCTAACTTGTAGTGGATAAAAAAAATTATACTTATTTCTTGTATTTATTATATTTGAGACGCAAAAAAAGAACTACCTATCAGTACACGGTTTTGGGCGCATCCAATTATAAAAGTAAGATATTTAGACGGCGTGTATTACAATTTATTTGAAAAACTAATCAATAACCCGGATAAGTTTTTCAATTATTTCCGTATGAGTAAAGCAGCTTTGATTATTTACTAATGAACTTGATCGAAAAATGCAAATGAATTGTGTACTAGAGCGACGGGGGCGCGGGGCGGGGTCATTGATCACGCCACTCGCACGCCCACATGGACGTTTGTATGCGTACACAACACATGCACAACGATGCCGGCCCGACACCAGTGGGAGACTTGCTGCCGACGACATGCCGGTGCCGGCGCCGACATGTCGGTGCCGGGCCGGCCCAGTGAGACAGCGTGCCATACAACTTCATACAATTATGCGTCCACTAATGTCGGTGTCGGTGCCGGGCCGGGGCCGGGCCGTCCAATGAAGAAACGCCCATAGGAGTAACTAGTGGTACATGAATATTTTGTGACAGAATAAATTAGTGATTTTGAATTGCGTAGGTACCTTGATTCGACAAAATACGCCTATAATATTTGCATTTGGCTTTGAAGTAAGATGATCACGATTGAAAGTTGATCATACATTCTTACCTTATTTTGTAGAATTAACACTTTACAATGTAAAGTGTGATCAATTATTATTTGCTATTATTTTATTATTATTGTTCTATATTATTATTCGGATGCCCATACGAAGTAGTAAAATAAATTGCACAAGAACAAGCGTAAAAAAAAATGTTTCTCTTTTCCCATTAGGGTTAGTTTTATTTTTTTTGTATTTCACCTTTTTTCCCAATCGGAGTACCGCTCAACATTTTTTTTCTTTAAGAAGAGGGGTGAACCGCATAGATTTTCGGGGGAGTTGTAATATGTACTCAGTTCAACATAAAGATGCAACTCCTCAATAAATCGATGTGGGTTGTATATTCATCGATTTGGAAGAAAGGTGCATTGAAAATGTAAGTAGGTTAGATTAGGAAATAATATTATAACAATAGCAAGTAAGGTTTCTTTGTTAATTATTTTAGTATGTAAAGAGTAGATATTAAGACACCTTGGAATAAAGACGTCTCCACCAATATCTTATCATTTTATACGAACCAAAAAACCACATTACTTCATTAGTTTTAAGATACCGTAACAGATTATCGCCATCATATTTTTATGTAACTGGACGTCAATAAGTGTAGTGTATCTACACTAGCGGCACGCTATGATGGCCGGTTGACACATTACAATAGGTCAATTTATTCTCGAACAAAAAACAATTAAGTTTTTTTAAATTTATGAATCTCTGCACATCACTATCGTCATAGCTATCGTCAATAAAGTAATACAATTATTTCCTTCAAAGTCGTTATCAATTAATACGGAACGTTTGTCCAACCGGCCATCATAGCGTGCCGCTAGTGTAGCTAAATTGAATATTTATGACTTATGAGTTTATAGTTAGTTACCTGCACGTCAAAAAGCAATGTATGAACTCCTTAAATAGTTCGATTTCGATTTGCTGAGACAATTGGATTCTATACATCATTGTCGCTGCCGGGACAATGATGTATAGAATCCAACAGAATGATGTATAGAAGAAACAGCCACGCCCCCCGACCAAACAAGTTGCAAGAAATCAAAAGCTTTCTGCTTTCCAATGAATGAGGGGGTGGTATAAATTACTTATTTAAGGAACGGACGGTATAATCGTGTGGTATATATAGTAGGGGAGCCCAAGAGTGGATTTTTTGGATTTACTCGAGCATGTCAGATATTGATAGCGTATACGCCCCACGTGTCTCTGTTATCGAATGGTATGTTTGGCTGCCGGTTTGCATGGTGGGGTTGGCCGCACGGAAGTAAAAATATTGGTAAAAAATTAAAAAAAAAATCGAGCGCGTCAGATATTCAGAGGAGATGTTAAGTGGACCCAAAGGAAGCTCCTATTCAAAAGACTGACCATTCTGACGTAACGCAAAGTCACGGCGGTTTTTGAAAATGCAAAGAAAATTGCCATTTTGAAATACTCGAGCGCGTCAGATTATCATACAGACGGTTCAGCTTCATGGCCCAAACTCTTAATCTGACGATTATTTATCTCGGGGAATTTTCTTAATCTGATGATTTGAAGAAAAAAAAGCCTGTAGACGCTGCCCCCACCGGTGAAAGGATATATATACATCATATAACCTTTTTTTTCTTTCTACCATCTAATCTTCAAATTCCATTAGGTCTCCACGACACTCGAGTAAATCCACATTTAGCATCATTGCCTCCCCTACCAGTATACTTGCATTACTTATTGTTCATGATCGCGAGACGGGGTCAAGTAACAAGGCTTAGGTAGTGTTAAGTGTTAACCACAAGGATTCAGCCGTTCTACTCTACTCAAGTATAAATATCATTGCCGTACCTACTAGACAATTTGTAGAACGGTCCACATTCAATATCATTGACGTACTACGAGTAGACAACTAGGAGAACGGTCCACAAAATGGCTTGATTGCAGCATTGCAAGAAGGGCTTGAAATATGTATACGGAATTCGTACATTTTGGGTCATGTTCGTGCCTTCATGATTCAGGGTCAGTCTTATTATCGTAAGGTAAGTATACGAAAATAAGTCGACTGACCCAAAAACCTGAAGGTACGAACCGGCGAGATTTTTTCTTATTTTATTCATCGAATCCCTTTGCATTTGTGTTATTATCTTTCATCTCAAAATGCGCCTGGAGACTTCGGCCGTGGCTAGTTACATACAAGTAACAACCCCATCAGCAAAGAGAAAAACCTACTTACTACGCAGAAAAGGCAAATCTATTACTACTAATATTATAAAGAGGTAAAGTTCGTGAGTTTGTGAGGTTGTAGGGGGTAATCTCTGGATCTACTGAACCGATTATGAAAATTCTGTTACCAATATAAAGCCACATTATTTGTGAGTATCATTGGCTATTTGTCATAGGTTATAATTATATTAACCCGAAAAATGAAAAGACATTTTCCTGGTTGTCGGATTTGCAAAGTAAGTCGGAGAAAAACGGTCGAACGAAAACGTTCCTTACGAAAAGCTCATTCCACGCGGACGAAGTCGCGGGCATCAGCTAGTATACGATACGAACGGAAATTGCGCTTTACTTCGACTTAAATGGGAGACCCATCAAGTTTTCAAGTCGACGACGGCTCTGAAAATCGATATCTGCCAGCGGTGTGGTAAAAGCGTTGAAAAACGTGGAAATATCTAGATTGGTACTAGGTACTTACTATTAATCAGCTTAGTCAGAAATTAGGTCAAGAACTTCCTACATCTATAATCGCAAACCTAGTAGATAGTTGGTAGCTGTGGCACAAATTTTAATATAAATTTTAAAAAATACGGAAGAACTCTCGCGGATTCCGCTTGACGACATCCTTGGCGGTCGTTACCATGGCTTCGAGCCATCTTCGTATAGTCATAACAGAAATAAGGGTCGGGACACAATTTCATGTATTACGCACCACGAACCAGCCGCATATGCGATCCGCATACAAGACAGACATCTGCTCAAGAACTTCAAAATCTTGAAATTCTTGAACAGATGTCTGAAGAAGAAGAAATTTTTCTACCACAGCGAAACTGGCAGGAAACAGCTAGGCAAAAACGAATCGAACAGCTAACTGCTAAGGTATGGAACGCCTTTTCGGCGTACTTGTTCCTGCCACGTATAACTTACGACAACCTTGATGGCAAGAATGAACATGCATCTTCTCCAGTAAGCCAAGCGCTCTATAACTTATATCTCATCATTAGGTACTTTGAACTTTTCGTAAGGCATAGCTAGTTGCACGATGGGCTCTATCCTACAGCTGTAAAAGTTTGTATCGACGATCTCAAGAGTGTAGCTGGGAGCCGCTGGAAGCAATTGGCACAAGACCGTGTTCTGTGGATATCCATGCATGGAGACGACGACGACAAGGTACCTACCCAAGTAAAGGATTTTTTGGTGAAAAACTTTTTTGAAGTGACAAATTCTTTAGCCGCGTTGAGCACTTTTTGGTACCTGGGCTAAACTAGTGGATTCGCGTTACCGACATACTCCGCGTCACCGACATGCTCGCGTTGTTACGAAGACAAAATGTCTTAAATACTTATAAATATACTTCATTCGTAATTAAACTTTAATGCCTTAGTTTTAAGGTTTATATTTTAATTATTTTAAACATGATTTTTTTTTAAATTAAAAAAAATTTAAACATGTTTTTTTTTTTTTTAATTAAAAAAAATTTAAATAATTATTCGTTTTCACTTCTATCGGCAGTTCCTACGACTGCCAATTTTTTTTATTTTTTTTAATTTAGCGAATGCAACAACGTCACCGCACCGTGTCGATGTGTCCCGGCCCTAATCCATATATTAGCCGACTAACAACAGTTCCCTGGGATAAATATAACCCTATTATCTATGACGAAAATAAAATAGGTATGGCAACGGCGTCTATGAATCGAGGCCGACTATGAAGATGTTCCGTGTATTTATAAACAAGTACATGTCCTTGGACGAGCGGTCAAAGTCTTCGAGTAACAATCCATACAAATAATGGTAAATTGTGCGTGTAGGTACATACACTAGGTAATAGTGTAATGTGACAGCATAAGTGATTTTTAACCGACTCCAAAAAAGGAGGAGGTTCTCAATTCGGCGCGTTTTTTTTTTTTTTGAGTCAAATCTTCAATGGCCAGAATTACTCGTAGAATTTAGTATAGTCCCACGGCACAAACATAACTGGCCCGGTGGCCAAAATTGGAACTAATTTTTAACACTGTTTAGTTTTTTTTTTTACTAGATGATGCCCGCGACTTCGTCCGCGTGGATTAAGCTTTTTTGATTCCCGCGGGAACTCTTGCATTTTCCGGGATAAAAAGGAGCATATGTCCTTTTCCGGGTAACAAACTATCCCTATTTACCAAATTTCATCATAATCGGTTGAACAGATGAGCCGTGAAAGCGTAGCAGACAGACATACAGACACACTTTCGCATTTATAGTATTAGTTGCCTGCACATGCCTGCACGTGATAAATCATGTACGATCTCCTTAAACAGTTCGAGTAATCTAAATATTTAAAAAAAAAAAAAAACCGACTTCAAAAACCACAAACACTAAAAAGTAAAAAATAATTGAATTTATTATTTATACAAGAGTTAATTTAGTTCTACAATAACATTTTTTGGAGTCGGTACCAATTAGCCGCATGAACCGTCTACCTACTCTTCATTATTGTTGAACGTGACTCCACATTGGCACCGACTCCAAAGAATGTTATTATAGAACTAAATTAACTCTTGTACATACATAATAAATTAACTTATTTTTTACTTTTTAGTGTTTGTGGTTTTTGAAGTCGGTTTTTTTTTTTTTTTGAAAATTTTTTATTTCACAATTTTTAGTGGCCCCACTGTTTTAAAATACAGGATGTAACCAGAACGAGATATGCTATGCATGGTTAAAACATACTGTTTACAAGACTATCACACTGATCGCGAGCAATTTACTCTTATTCATGAGGAGTTCCGTTCTCCATCTCCGGAGATATTCATCAGATCTTCACCAAATTGAATTGGGACCACACGGGAAGCACCAGCTTTCAAATAAAAAAAGAATCATCCAAATCGGTCCACCCAGTCAAAAGTTCTGAGGTAACAAACATAAAAAAAACAACATAAAAAAAAATTTCAAAAAAAAAAAAACCGACTTCTAAAACCACAAACACTAAAAAGTAAAAAATAATTTAATTTATTATGTATACAAGAGTTAATTTAGTTCTATAATAACATTTTTTGGAGTCGGTACCAATTAGCCGCATGAACCGTCTACCTACTCTTCATTATTGTTGACGTGACTCCACATTGGCACCGACTCCAAAGAATGTTATTATAGAACTAAATTAACTCTTGTATACATAATAAATTAAATTATTTTTTACTTTTTAGTGTTTGTGGTTTTTGAAGTCGGTTTTTTTTTTTTTTTTTGAAAATTTTTTATTTCACAATTTTTAGTGGCCCCACTGTTTTAAAATACAGGATTTAACCAGAACGAGATATGCTATGCATGGTTAAAACAAACTGTTTACAAGACTATCACACTGATCGCGTGCAATTTACTCTTATCCATGAGGAGTTCCGTTCTCCATCTCCGGAGATATTCATCAGATCTTCACCAAATTGAATTGGGACCACACGGGAAGCACCAGCTTTCAAATAAAAAAAGAATCATCCAAATCGGTCCACCCAGTCAAAAGTTCTGAGGTAACAAACATAAAAAAAAAATAAAAAAAATACAGTCGAATTGAGAACCTCCTCCTTTTTTTGAAGTCGGTTAAAAAGGCAAAGGTGACTGACTGACTGACTGATCTCTAACCACTGCAACTGGTCGGATCGGGCTGAAATTTTGCACTCAGATAGCTACGAGTATAATAACGTAGGCATCCGCTAAGAAAGGATTTTTGAAAATTCCAACCCCAAAAGTGTTAAATGGGGGTTGAAAGTTTGTATAAAAGTTCGTGATACACGAACGTCAACGAACGAATCGGGATGGACGTGATTTTTGGCATGGGTATAGTTGACGACCTGCCCCCCAATCATGTAAGAATGTTCGATCAAACGTTTAAGATTTTTGTCAAAGTAAAATAAACCATAACTGCATTGAATTAGATCTCAATTTCGTCTGCCCATTCTTATACGTTTACATGTACGATACCCTAAACGTATAAGAATGGGCAGACGAAATTGAGCTCTAATTCAAAGCTGTCATTGTTTATTTTACTTTGACGAAAATCTTTAACGTTTGATAGACAATTCTTACGTAATCGGGGGGCTGGAGAGTGACATAGGCTAAGGAGGTCCCGCGGGAATAAAAGAAACTTAAAGCACGCGGGCATCAGCTAGTACGTTATAAGAGGTTTTAAGCTGTCAAATGATTACGATTTGGGGCCTCTAGTCTGTGACGCAAAGCCAGTGAACGACCGCCGAACTGCATACTGCGACCGGTTGGATGGACTTTGCACGTTCAATTCGCGTATTTACAAATAAACTTGTCCTTGACGAACGACTAAATGAGACTGGTAGAGGTAGGTAGTAGGCACTGTGTGCTTGTCACTTCTAATCCTAACATTCATCATTTTAATCCATCGCTGGCCCACTCAGCCCCCCTAGCATGGGCCGAGACAATTTTCTCCCCGAGGAAAGGATAAATTTTTATTCCTAAATCTACACTAATATTATAAAGAGGAAAGATTTGTATTTTTGTATGTAACGAATAAACTCAAAAAGTACTGGACCGATTTTAATAATTCTTTTTTCATTACAAAGCTACATTATCACTGAGTAACATAGGCTATATTTTATTTTCAAAAAATTAGAGATCCTTCCGAAAATTGCAATATTGTGAACCAAGTAGGAAAAAATCGTCTCTTTTGAGAGCTTACGTGGCGTGCGCTGCGTAAATAGTTAAAGTTACACGAAAACAATGTATGGGGAAATTGTTCCTCTCAAAAAGTTCTAAAAAAAAGTCCGCGACAGCATGTATCTATCTTTTAAGGTTGATAAAAAGTAGCCTATGTCACTCTCCAGGTCCTTAACTATACCCATGCCAAAAATCACGTCGATCCGTTGCGACGTGATTGAAGGACAATCCAACAAACCAATAAACCAACAAACCAACAAACAAACACAATTTCGCATTTATAATATTAGTATGGATATGGATAGTTTTGAAGTCGGTTTTTGTTTTAGATGAAAGCGAATAACTGTGATTACTGGGACAATATGGGGAAATCGGAGGCCAAAGGATATTGACGATTTTTGTCAAGTGTGAGTTGTCCCTAAAAACGAGTAAAAATATACTACCTTATCCTTGTTTTTTAATTCCGATCGACTCAGTTGAATAGGGATGATCATATCAAAAATAAATTATTTCTAACTGATTATTAAATAGAGGGCCTTCCAAAAGACCTTAAATTCACATCCTCGGTTAGTTTTAAGTTTGATAACCATTTTAAAATATAGATTAAAGAAACAAAGTTGAAATATGATGACGTCACAACTGTAAATTTCACACAACTTCCATACAAGAAGTGCGTTTTTGAGTTTGATAAAGAGTTGCTGATTTGATTGAGTTGTCATCATCCCTATTTCGTCCTAGGTTGACTATAACCACGCCGCGCTGGCCGCACACCTTCGAACTATATTTTTAAATAAATAAATAAAAACCTTTATTTGGAATTACCAGACACAACCTTAATAATAGAAATAAAAAGACTTAAGTAACTTAAGAACTAGTCTGTGACTTATAAATAATTCCAAAAAGGGCATCGGCGTAGCGTAATGCTGTTTTATGGTTTTTGAAGAACTCTTGGGGATGTAGGTTTCCTCACGATCGCGGACGGTTGCTTGTAGTAAAAAAAAAAACATTTAACCATTATTATAAAGCAGCTGCAGAATTAATATAACAGCACTACCTAATGCCCGCGACTTCGTCCGCGTGGATTGAGGGTTTTCGATTCCCGCGGGAACTCTTTGACCGAGCGAAGCGAAGGTCTCTGAGTCTACTTGAGTGAATTTGAACTTGTCCGTCCGTCTGTCAGAGCCTTATAACTTCTGAATTAGTGAACGTAATTACTTCAAATTTAAATATAATATGTAAACCGATGGCCTCCCGCCGAATATGGCATAAAAAGTTATAAAACTCTTTATTTCAGGGGGCCTCTCATAGACAGAAGCGAAGTAAAATATTTTTTATAGCGTTACATAGGGTTGCGGTAAATCATTTTAAAGATAATTAGGAATAGAGTCCAAAAATATTATATTTTTTAATTTTTCCCCTAAAATTGACGTAATGGGGGGCTTTCAAAGTGGCGATTTTCTAACGTCCAAAGTCGACCTCAGAACTCTCAATTTTCTGAAAGGCTGAGCCTGAAACGTATTAATTATTTAAATTATATCCTGTACATGAACAACAAATACTAATATAAGATAAATATTATAAGGAAACGAAATTATTTACTTTTTAATGTGCTTCAGTATTAATAACAGAACTTCACAATTATGTCAATAGATGGCGCTCTGTACAAGTTTATGGATACCGCGAGGTCTCAGTTCGGGGCGAACCACTAGTTAATTTTCCAGGATAAAAAGTAACCTATGTTTAATTAGGTAATTCCAGATTATAATCTATCTCTGTGCCAAATTTCATCCAGATCCATTAGCCGTTAGGCGTGATGGAGTAACAAACATCCATCCATCCATCCATACATCCATACTTTCGCATTTATAATATTAGTATTTAGTACCTATACATTAGTAAAGACTATAGATACGAATATAGTGTGATAGGTCATTGACGTCAATAAAACTAATCTCGCAGGTTTGCGTAGTTGTTAGTCAGTTTTTCAGTATTTCTGTAATGAAACAACTAGTTGAAACTGCAAATTTGGCTCCGCATCAACGCGTTACATGACCAAGATCATTACGGATCTTTCCACTGGTCTATTTACTTCGATTAAAATAAAATCTGTACGGAATCCATGCCTCGTGGTCTAGTGGTTAGCATGTTCGACTGCGGCCGACGAGGTCCCGTAGGGCTAGTACACAACGAGTAAAATTATGTCTACCCGTTATCTCTATGTGTACGGGCACGAAACTAGCGGTAGCGGGGCGACGCCGACAGCGGGGCGATGGAATCCGAGAGCTGGCGACGATTTTCGGGTAGGTCCTTTAGGCAAGCTGAAATTGTGGAAAAATATAATTTCGTTCATTGGCCAATCCAGTTCTGCCAGTCTGGAAGAGCGTTTGTGGTTATTTCGCTACTGCGCAGCATATATTATATCATTTGCAAAAAAAAATCGGAAAAAACATTTTTTTGGCAACTTGATTTTATGCTTATAGAATTCGAAAACATAAATCCCAGACGTTTTTGTCGGTTATAAAGTATTATCAGACCTCTTTCAAATTGTTCCCGAAATTCGTCGCCAGCTCGCCGACTAATCGCATCGCCCCGCTACCGCCGTCGCCCCGCTACCGCTAGTTTCGTGCCTGTACACTATTTGTCTACAGAAGCTAACATGGTTACACATATGACTTGTCTCGTTACGTCAAAAGTAGAGATAAAAGTAATATTTCTTATCTAGTTCTCTACGAAACCCTACATGCCGTTTATTCTAAGTAATATCAGGTCTGGCTCACTTGTCACGTGACCTGAGATATTTAACTACTGCTGCGTGGATGCTCGACGGCACTCTTATCAGTCGAGTGTTGCGCGCGGACCGTAGTTATACGTTTGACTTTTACTCAAGTTCTCGTTATGGATAAACAAAGAAAGATCAGTAAACGATATCGTATCACATTAGGTCGTTTAAACTCTAATTATTAAGACCTAACTTATCGCTCTTTGCACTTCCTAAGGACCCTGAAAGGTAAGTTTGTATTATTTTCCTATCTAGGTACATAGTACATACGTACCTACTTAGAGTTCTAAACAAAACTAATATTAATACATAATGTGGGTAGTTTTATTTTTATATCCACACAAGATACAGTTTTAAACAAAAGTAAATATAAACCATAGGTAGTATCCAATATTATAGTGATAGCCTAATGGGTAGACTTCAGCCTCCAAGTCTGGGGTTCGATCCTGGGAACGCACCTCCAACTTAATTAATTAAAATATATCATTTACGGTGAACAAAAATCGTGTGTAAAGGTCAAAACATGCCTGAAGTTCTATAATCATTAAAAAAAACTCTAATATGTCTGCCAACAAGAAATTGGCCAGTGTGGAGGAATATATGGATTAAACCCTTCTCATTCTGAGAAGAGCCTCGTGAGTCGTGCTTAGTAGTGGGACTAGTAGGCCGATGAGTCGATGATGATTAATCCATAATGTGGGTATATTATTTTGTCTCGTAAACTCTGGCATGGGCCCCCTTCCACCCCATATAAGTGTAAAATATTCATTGATATTTCACTACTTGTGGAATATATAACGACTTTTTTTTATCCACTACAAGTTAGCCCTTGACTGCAATCTCACCTGATGGTAAGTGATGATGCAGTCTAAGATGGTAGCGGGCTAACCAGTTAGGGGCATGGCAGTGCATGTTAAACCCATATCCCTATTTGGTTTCTACAAAATCTATGAATAATAATAATATATCTTTTATCTATTTTTAAAGTAATTGTCGTCATCATTGCAACCGATTACCGACCCATAGTAATGATACCGATAGTAAGAATTTAGAAGTAGTCAACCCTAAGGCTACACGCGCCGCGTCTGAAGGGATAAGAGTTACGCGATAGAAAGAGATATACAGAGGTAGGTATTTAATTATTTTCACTCGCAGCGCTGTGCGAGCTGAATTGCACCTGAGTCGCTGATGGTTAAAAGGTCTTCGCGGAGTAACTCTTCTGTTACTACTAGGGCTTGCAGTATCGATACCATTCCAAGAACCGGGAATTTTTTGTCCGATACTGGCACGGAACCGGGAATTCCCGAGACTTTCGATACTTTCGATACTGCCATATAAAATTACGGTAACAGGAATAGGAAAAGGCATAAAATGTGAAATAAAAACCTTACTCCTCAAAACTAGTTTTTAATTTCTAACATATATAAATCAGGCATTATTAAACTACATAATAAAATATTATGAACCTCAAAGACAAATCCAAAGTCAAAGTTTAGCCTTTAAACAAAAAGTCAACAAATTATTACTAATCTAAATCGAAAGTAAGCCTTCATTCTCGTGCTTATTATATAACCTCTAACAATATTTAAAATTTAGCCTCACTAGTCTGCCAGTTTCCTTCCATCATTCTTTTTGTGTAAATTATGAAAATTTCAAGCCAAACATAGACTTATTAAATTACTAGCGTAAGCCAAAACCACATTCAGAATCTTTTCTTATTAATAACAATACAGCGTAACAATTAATAACAATACTAGCGTACCAAAAAAAAAAAACAAAGCTAGCACTATTTAATATTTTTTGACAGAGCTTGCATTTTGCTTCATTTTGACCTCGCAGGAAGTAATACCAAACAGACGACTTAACGCCCTATTTACTTGTAAATTCTTCAAAACTCAGAAGGATTTTTAATTTTCCTGCAAAAGTTATTTATTAATATGAAGTGCTTAATATCCTGTCGCTATTAAAAACGAGAATTTAATTAAGAAAGTAACTATATTGCAAATAGGGTATTTAGTTTTTCTCTTTCAATAACTATTTCTTATTGTAATAAGGGTTCACTTAAATATTGCTTTTCAAAGTATAATAAAAAGTATTGGTCATTTAAAATTATGAACTTACAGATCTTGCAATGATTTTTCTAAACCGCTGCTCAAAGTCGCCGCTTGTGCTCTTGATGACGTGATATACAGTCACTTCACAGTTCAATAACAAGTAACGAGAGACGAAACCAATATATTCAAACAAAACAAGTGATTTGACCATATTTCAACATAAACAAACGTTTCGGTGCGTATTATATTACAAAAAGTTAATGCAGTAAGCATATAAAATGCGAATACTTTAATTTACTCAAGATTTTCGAATATTCTCGAAAGTATCGAAAGTACCGGACCTCTCTCGTGGAGAACCGGGACTGAATATATTCAAAAGTCTCGGGAAATCCCGATACTTTTGATACTGATATTTCCCGGGAGCATGCCCTAGTTACTACCATTACCTATTCTGTGGTAATATCACAGAATAGGTATGGTAATATACCGGATTTTGTACATGACAGGGTAAACGAGAATTTAGCCGGCAACGACAACATTTCTCTCTCTCGTCGCGAGATCAGTTATCTCGTTGTGCGCATGCTAAGCCTGCCGGGTTCGAGTCCCGGGTCAGGGCATAATTATTAAGTATTGGGTTTTTCTGACAAGAAATTCTCAGTATTAGCCCGGTGTTTCACCCCCGTGCCTCGGAGAGCACGTTAAGCCGTCGATCCCGGTTATTATCAACATTACCCCATTTTTGCATGGGTATAGTTGAGGACCTGGAAAGTCACATAGGCTACTTTTTATCTCGGAAAATTAAAGAGTTCCCGCGGGAACTAAAAAACCTCAATCCACGCGGACGAAGTCGCGGGCAACAGCTAGTATTAAAATAACAGCATCATGTTTGTTTACTTATCTATTGTTTGCCTACCGGCGACGTGGTGGGGCGTGACATTTGGTACATGGTGATAATTTATCAAATAAATATTATAAATGCGAAAGTTTGGATGGATGTATGGATGGATGTTTGTTACTCAATCAGGCTCCAACGGCTGAACGGATCCGGATGAAATTTGGCACAGAGATAGATTATAGTCTGGAATAGCACATAGGCTACTTTTTATCCCGGAAAATTAAAGAGTTCCCGCGGGAACCGAAAAACCTCAATCCACGCGGACGAAGTCGCGGGCATCAGCTAGTAGGTAATATAATAGGTTACATAGCTACAATACAAAGCTTGGGCAACGAATAGTGATAATATTATGATAGGTATTACAGCTAAATTTAATATGATAGTATAATTATTCATTTGAATCATTGATGTAGAATTTTAGTAGTATGATTTGAATAATGAAGTAGAGCACCCATTTGTACCACCACGACAAGTAAAGATAACGAGAACAAAAATTGGAAAAAAAAACACAGCTACGCTTTCACGGCCCATCTGTTCAACCGATTTTGATGAAATTTGGGACAGGGATATGTTGTATCACGAGGAAGGACATAGGCTACTTTTTATCCACTTCGATGATAAAATGATCCACTTTCGACCAAAACTTCGATGGTTGGATGGGGTTAGGTTAGGTTAGGTTTAAGAAGAGAGAACCATAGATAATACCTTATGAGCGTGACTAATAGAGATACCTAGATGAAGAAATCTGGAGCAGGCTCGGGCCCATAAAGGGCTGCAGCGCCGATGTTGATGATGATGATATAATCTATCTGTCATGTGACATGGTAGGACAGGACGTCCTCATAACCCAGCGAGTGTGTTCATACAAATTAATGACAACTAATATGGCCTTGGTGTCCATTTCACTTCATCTGTACAAAGTAAATCCATACTAACTATTTAAAAATATCTAAATACTAGCTGCCGCTAACGCTAAATAACGGTGGATTATTTATCCACCGTTTTTTTTATTAGCATGTCCCCCGAGTCCCCGTAAAATGTCAAACGGGGATAAACTTCTCCTCTCCCCTGTTGCCGTGCTCTGAGAAGTGGATAAGTCAATTTTATCTCTTGTCAGTGGATAAAATCGGGGGATACATTTTTTATCTCCGGCCCATGCTAGCCCTGCTGATGCCCTCGATTTTATCCGCGTGGAATAAGTTTTTTCAATTCCCACGGGAACTCCTTAATTTTCCGGGATAAAAATGACATTCAGACACTCTCCAGGTCAGTCAAGTCAATCCGTTGCTCTGTTGCAACGTGATTGAAGGACAGACCAACAAACAACCAACACACTTTCGCATTTATAATATTAGTATAATATAAAAGGAAACGGTGACTGACTGACTGACTGATCTATCAACGCACAGCTCATACCACTGGACGGATCGGACTGAAATTTGGCATACAGATAGCTTTTATGACGTAGGCAATAGGCATCCATAGGCTAAGAAAAGATTTTCGAAAATTCAAGGGGTTTGAAATTTTCATGAAAATCGAACCCTAACGTGACCGAAACCGCGAGCAAAAGCTAATTACAAAATAATATGTGAAAGTGTGTCTGTCTGTCGTTTTCGAAAATTATAAATTCCCTAATCCACCCATCCGGGAATCGAACCCTGAACCTCGCACTTGTAAGATCACAGTGTTCACCACTGCGCCAAGGAGGCCGTCATAATAACCTCAAAGGTAAGTACTAAGTACTTATCTCTGAATGTTAAATGTGCAGAGTGCAAGTACTCGAACACAAGGCTTATTTTTATTTTATCAGATCCACTTGTTTATCACTACACTTACCACTCTCTGGCGCAGTGTTGAGCGCTGTTGGCTTAACGTGGGAGGACCCGGGTTCGATCCCCGGCAGAGTCAATTTGGGAAATTATAATTTCTAAATTTTCTCTCGTCTGGTGGGAGGCTTCGGCCGTGGCCTGTTACCAGTTACCACCCTAACAGCAAAAACGCATGCCAAGCGATTTAGTGTTCCAATACGATTCCGTGTAGAAACCGATTAGGGGTATGGGTTTAATATAACTACTATATCCCTAAAATGTTAGCCTGATACCATCTTAGACTGCATCATCACTTACCGTCAGGTGAGTTCGCAGTCAAGGGCTAATTTTTAGTGGCGGCTTAAAAACCTCTGTATGTTAAGAGGATCGTCTAGTGACGAAACGCGACGCGAGTAGGTATTTTCAATAATGCTATCTGTTTCACAACGCTTCGCTGCCTTCTCCGTATCGTGCGATAGAGAGTGTTGCACGTCCAGTAGGCATATATATGCCTACATTTTATTCTTGAAATATTGTTTCGGGTGATAACGTCTTTACTCTTTACCCCCCAAACGTTTACGAAATTAGACAATTTTGGTCTCATTAGATTCAGTACACCTTAATCTAGGCTCGTACGTTTTATTTTTTTAGTATTTTAATTTAGTTAAATTAAAAAAAATTAAAATACTCGAGGAAGTTTTAGGTCAAAAATATGGATATTTAGACGCTAATAACTTTTAACTTATGTAATATTTCTTTAAAATTCAAACGTACGAGCATAGTTCTTCATTGTGTCTGTAAAATTTCTAAAAATTATGAAAATTGGACAACATTTACAGGAAGAAAAACGTTATCGCTTTTTGTATGAAAACTTACAACTAGACGATCCTCTTAAATGTACAAAGTACTAAAATATACTCGAACACAAGGCTTATTTTTAACCAACTTCCAAAAAAGGAGGAATTCCCAATTCGGCGCGTACCTTTTCAGGGTTCCGTACCCAAAGGGTAAAAACGGGACCCTATTACTAAGACTCCGCTGTCTGTCTGTCTGTCTGTCTGTCTGTCTGTCTCCAGGCTGTATCTCATAAACCGTGATAGCTAGAAAGCTGAAATTTTCACAAATGATGTATTTCCGTTGCCGCTATAACAATAAATACTAAAAATTAAAAAATATATATATTAAGGGGGGTCCCCATACAATAAACGTGTTTTTTTTCGTATTTTTTTGCTCAATATTAAAAACGGTAACAGGTAGACGGTTCAAATTTGCACAGAATATTAACTTGTATATTACCTTTCAAAATAAATAATTAAATATCAATAAAGTAAATATTAAAGGGGGGCTCCCATACAACAAACGTAATTTTTTGATATTAACAATAAACCTCTACAAACAAAGTTAGTTTTGCGGTTCATTTCGTCTTGTTTTTAATACGTCATAAATCGTAAAACTTACTACAGGTTTGTACGGAACCCTCGGTGCGCGAGTCCGACTCGCACTTGGCCGGTTTTTTTTTTATCAGAACCACTTATCTGTCACTCCACTTACCACCATGCGTGCTCGTGGTCACGCGTTATCGGCCATCAAAAAAGTATTTACAAATCTCTTATCGATTGAAAAAAAATATGATCTCCATAATCTGTTGCCTTGATAGATAGATAATCATCAAACAAAGAAAGATTGTACAAAATCGAAGTGCATTGTAAATAATATTTGAAGTGTAGATCGGTTTATATGATAACTAGCTTATGCCCGCGGCTCATCCGCGTAGATCGAGGTTTTTTGGTTTCCGCGGGAACTCTAATTTTACGGGATAAAAAGTAGCCTATGTGTTATTCCAGGCTATAATCTATCTCTGTGTTAAGTTTAACGTGTGTGTCTGTCTGTGGCATCGTATCTCCCAAACGGATGAACCGATTTTGATTTGGTTTTTTGTGTTTGCAACATGAGTTGATCGAATGTTCTTAGCTAACTATGAATTTCCCTCGCAAACAAAAGTTTTACGCTTGTATGTATATGTGTAGAATATATTATGCACTAGCTAACCCGCGACTTCGTCCGCGTGTATTGAGGTTTTTTGGTTCCCGCGGGTACTCTTTAATTTTCCGGGACAAAAAGTAGCCTATGGGTTATTCCAGACTATATTCTATCTCTGTGCCAAAATTTCATTCAGATCCATTCAGCGGTCAGCCGTTATGGCGTGATTGAATAACAAACATCCATCCATCCAAACTTTCGCATATGTAAAATTAGTATAGATAACATATTCTATCATACCTAGATAATCTCAATCATATAATGTCAGTATTTAGATATCACGATACAGCTAAATCCCATATAAGCACACTATATAATGCACTTCAAGTATCTACTCGTATAATATGATAAAAGCTAGAGCAAGTCATTATCACATAAAGAGGCTATACCGGTGGACGATAGAGGTCCAGTTGTCTAAGCAAATCATTTGAGTTTTACTTATTACTCGAACTGTATATATATATATGGAGTTCATCAAATAAATATTATAAATGCGAAAGTTTGGATGCATGTATGGATGTATGGATGTTTGTTACTCAATCACGCCCGAACGACTGAACGGATCTGGATGAAATTTGGCACAGAGATAGATTATAGTCTGGAATAGCACATAGGCTACTTTTTATCCCGGAAAATTAAAGAGTTCCCGCGGGAACCGAAAAACCTCAATCCACGCGGACGAAGTCGCGGGCATCAGCTAGTTACATATAATATGAACTCCTTATAAACAGTTCGAATACGTTGCAAGCTGTCAAATGGTTACGATTTGCTTAAACAATTGGGCCTCCGGCTACCTAGTTGTCGAATACCCATTTGTTTCATACACACATGGCTCCGAATTGTAAGATTATCGCATTATTATCCCAAAAAACTCCTACTATTGTTTGATTAATGGAAAGGGGTCACGACCCTCAGTAATGAGGAATACGACGCAGAGAGAGAAGTATCTGAATCTGAATTTCTTTATTGTGACTGCCTACTGCCTATGTAGGTTTTGAACAAGTGAATATAACTCAAAGAATTAAAAAACCGGCCAAGTGCGAGTCGGACTCGCGCACCGAGGGTTCCGTACAAACCTGTAGTAAGTTTTAAATTATTTAAAAAAAACTACTTACTAGATCTCGTTCAAACCAATTTTCGGTGGAAGTTTGCATGATAATGTACATCATATATTTTTTTTTAGTTTTATCATTCTCTTATTTTAGAAGTTACAGGGGGGATGGGGACACACATTTTACCACTTTGGAAGTGTCTCTCGTGCAAACTATTCAGTTTAGAAAAAAATGATATTAGAAACCTCAATATCATTTTTGAAGACCTAATCCATAGATACCCCACACGTATGGGTTTGATGAAAAAAATTTTTTTGAGTTTCAGTTCTAAGTATGGGGACCCCCAAAATTTATTGTTTTTTTTCTAGTTTTGTGTGAAAACAGTATTCTTACGGACGGACACACAGACAGACAGACAGACAGACAGACAGACAGACAGACAGACATGACGAATCTATAAGGGTTCCGTTTTTGCCAAATTTGGCTACGGAACCCTAAAAATACGACTGCCATTATAGTTAAATAATTTTTTTTTGTGAATCACTGAGATTTTCACACAATAATAGAAAAAAAAACAATAAATTTTGGTGGTTCCCCATACTTAGAACTGAAACTCAACAATTTTTTTTCATCAACGCCATACGTGTGGGTACGGACACTTAATACTAGTATGGATTATTTAGTTATTTTGTCATTTTCAAGCTGTTTTCAAGGTAATAGCGGTATCAAAACCGGTAACACCGCATTATTGGCTTATCAGCAACATTGATTGTGTTATTTTTGTCTTGACTCTTGACGTACGATGACCTAGTTTTATTGATTACTAGCTGATGCCCGCGACTTCGTCCGCGTGGATCGAGGTTTTTCGGTTCCCGCGGGAACTCCTTAATATTCCGGGATAAAAAGTGGCCTATGTGTTATTCCAGACTATAATCTATCTCTGTGCGAAATTTCATCCAGATCCGTTCAGCCGTTGGGGCGTGATTGAGTAACAAACATCCATACATCCATACATCCATACATCCATCCAAACTTTCGCATTTATAATATTTATTTGACTAGATGGTGTCCGCGACTTCGTCCGCGAGGATTGAGGTTTGGTTCCTGCGGGAACTCTTTAATTATCCGGGACAATTTAGAGTAAAGAATGTAAAATAAAATGTTAAATGCCTTCAGAGTTCTGTAAAATGTTTTCAAAGGTGTGAGTGGTCAAAGACGCAAAATATGATTATTCAAAATTGGGTATTTATTTGACAACGTTTTTTTATTTGATGAGATTATTCGTGAGATGGTGATAATTTAAAAAAAACTCGCCTGAGTTTTTTGTGGGCTCTTCTCAGATTAGGGCGCGTTTGGAACCCTCGTAGCTTTAGTTTTAAGATACCGTAACTAATTATTTTAAAAAAAAAATATTTTAAATATTCGTTTTCACTTTTCACTTCTATCGGCATATGATTGCCAATTTTTTTTTGTGCAGAAGTGCCTCAAATAAAGAATTTTTCTTTCTTTCTTTCTAAATCCTAGCCATCCTGCCCCCCTAGCATGGGCCGAGACAATTTTCTCCCCGAGGAAAGGATAAATTTTTTATTCCTTAATAAATAAATAAAAACGCTAAATAACGGTGGGTATTAGTCCCCCGAGTCCCCGTTAGATGTCAAACGGGGATAAACTTCTCCTCTCCCCTGTTGACGTGCTCTGAGAAGTGGACAAGTTAATTGTATCTCTTGTCAGTGGATAAAATCGGGGGATAAAATTTTTATCCCCGGCCCATGCTAGCCCTGCTGGGAGGAGTCAGGACACCCGTGCGCTAGTAGGTACTAGCCACTGGGACAGCGATAACTGTTGAAATTATAGTTTTTTTTTTATCCACTTCAAGTTAGCCCTTAACTGCGATCTCACCTGATGGTAAGTGATGATGCAGTCTAAGATGGTAGCGGGCTAACCTGTTAGGGGCATGGCAGTTGTATTAAACCCATACCCCTATTCGGTTTCTACACGGCATCGTACCGGAAAGCTAAATCGCTTGGCGGCACGTCTTTGCCGGTAGGGTGGTAACTAGCCACGGCCGCAGCCTACCACCAGGCCAGACCAGGGAAAATTCAAAAATTATAAATTCCCAAATTGACCCTGCCGGGGATCGAACCCGGGACCTCCGTACGGTAAGACAACAGCACTACACACTGCGCCACGGAGGTCGTCAAAGGAGGTAGGAGGTAAAGTCAGCAATGTTGCCTGCTTATCGGTTTTCTATCGGATATACCATGGGGAGTGAGCTCAGGAACTTCACAACCTTGTTCCTCCTTCTCCGTTCTACCACAGAACAGCGAGAAACCGTCTGCGTTGGCACCCTTATGGGGTTGACGTCAATCTGCTCGCACGAAGCGTTTTTGCTCGACGTTTCGGAACAGAACACGGTGTGGAACACCCTCCCAGCGCACGTGTTTCCTGCCACGTAAGAACTTAAGTACCTTCAAGGCAAAAGTGTATAGGCATCTTCTCGGCAAGAGCGTTCCAAGTTTCCAACCTAGACCTCATCATTGCTTTGCACTAAGCATATGATTGTCGTCAAACGCAAGCCTAGGTATCGCGCAATAAAAAAAAAGTCTGTTATTTTGCAGTTTCAAGGAAAATTCGCAAGAAATCTTTAATTGTTGACCTCGCGCAACCGGTCCTACACTGCGTTAACAAGTACCTAATCCTACAACGTAGGTAGTTATTACCTAACTACACTGTACACATAAACTTGTGAGGCGTAAACAAATATATGACTCAAGATTCGTATGAACCTGCTTCTTATCACGTGGCTGGTGTTTTGTTATTACTAGAGAGTTGAGAAACGCGGGCCAGCAAGCACGTAAGCACGTAGGCAGTGCACCCTGACACGTAGGCAGTGTAGTCTGATAGTTGATACTGATACTCTATACCAAATTCTAACATCTACACCTACATAAACTGTTACTCCCGAGGAAAGGATAAAAAAAATTATTCCTAAATAAATAAACTAGTGGTTCGCCCCGTATCATATAAATGATATTATACCACAGTCCACAACCCTATGTAACGCTATAAAAAATATTTTACTTCGCATTCGCTTCTATGAGAGCCCCCCTAAAATAAAGATTTTTATAACTTTTTAAGCCATATTCGGCGGGAGGCCATCGGCTTACATATTATATTTAAATTTGAAGTAATTACGTTCAGTAATTCAGAAGTTGTAAGGCTCTGACAGACGGACGGACAAGTGCCAATTCACTCAAGTAGACTCAGAGACCTTCGCTTCGCTCGGTCAAAAAAAACGCTACATAAAGGTGGATAAATACCAAGTCCCCCGAGTCCCCGTGAAATGTCAAACGGGGATAAACTTCTCCTCTCCCCTGTTGCCGTGCTCTGAGGGGTGGATAAGTTAATTTTATATCTTGTGAGTGGATAAAATCTGGGGATAAAATTTTTATCTCCGGCCCATGCTAGACAATTCCTGGGATCATACTATACCATCGTGCATCGTTTAAATCCGTATTGTTTTTCCTAATAGCTGGAGACGCTAAAATTGGTAACATATTTGGAGTCGGGGGTGAAATGTCATTTACCTTACAGAATAATCTACTTTAAGATAAATTTCTTATAACATGCCCGCGACTTCGTCCGCGATAATTATTTTTTTTTAATTCCCGGGGGAACTCCTTAACTTTTCGGAATAAATATACCTACGCTATGTCCTTCCCCGGGATGTAACATCAAAATCGGTTGAAAAGATCATGAAAGCGTAGCAGACAGACACACTTTCGCATTTATAATATTTAGTTACCTAAGTATTCTATGAAATTCTAGGTTCCGTCAGGGTCTGCAATTGCATTCGTAGTTCGTACATAGTCGAAATTCCACGGACGCGTAAGCGATTTGCTTCCTCGTTCCTGGGGGTCTACTCTCTTTCTCTAAAACGAAACTTCGCAAACAAACGAACGAAATTTCGTTAAGTGCTCTCCTACATAATATTATCTCTATGCTCCTCTCTATTTCGTTTTCGTACACGCAGACGAAGTACGGATCCATAGAAAATTTTCGTGACCGATTGGATTGAACGATTTTGTGTGGGTCTAATAACAGACTAATAACGTTCGTTTGCGAAGTTTCGTTTGAGAGAAAGAGAGTAGACCCCCTGATTTAACCGCTAGGATATGGAATATGGAATATGGAATGGAGGGATATGGGCTATGGCCATTCCGGCTTCCGTCTACCTACTCTTCATTATTGTTGACGTGACTCCACATTGGCACCGACTCCAAAGAATGTTATTATAGAACTAAATTAACTCTTGTATACATAATAAATTAAATTATTTTTTACTTTTTAGTGTTTGTGGTTTTTGAAGTCGGTTTTTTTTTTTTTTGAAAATTTTTTATTTCACAATTTTTAGTGGCCCCACTGTTTTAAAATACAGGATGTAACCAGAACAAGATATGCAATGCATGGTTAAAACATACTGTTTACAAGACTATCACACTGATCGCGAGCAATTTACTCTTATCCATGAGGAGTTCCGTTCTCCATCTCCGGAGATATTCATCAGATCTTCACCAAATTGAATTGGGACCACACGGGAAGCACCAGCTTTCAAATAAAAAAAGAATCATCCAAATCGGTCCACCCAGTCAAAAGTTCTGAGGTAACAAACATAAAAAAAAAAAAAATACAGTCGAATTGAGAACCTCCTTCTTTTTTTGAAGTCTGTTAATTACGTTCGTTTGCGAAGTTTCGTTTGAGAGAAAGAGAGTAGACCCCCAGATTCAACCGCTAGGATATGGAATATGGAATATGGAATGGAGGGATATGGGCTATGGTCATTCCGGCTTCCGTTTTCCCCTTCGCTTTTAATAATTTGTATCTTCAAATCAAGAGTTTAATACTTAATAGGCATCTTTTAAGAAAGCGCGCTCCACCTTAGACTAGGTACATACTGCAATAACCACTTGAAAGAAAGTCTGATATCAGCCAAGCGCTAGTCTAAGTATAAATTTTAAAAAAAATTGGAAGTCATAGTTATGGACTTCCGATAGAAGTGAAAACGAATATTTACTTATCATAAGTGGCACAAGTCGTCCTACATGAAATAAATCATTTCATCAAATAAATCAATACTAATATTATAAAAGCGAAAGTTTGGATGGATGGATGGATGTATGGATGGATGGATGTTTGTTACTCAATCACGCCAGAATGGCTGAACGGATCTGGTTGAAATTTGGCACAGAGATAGATTATAGTCTGGAATAACACATAGGATACTTTTTATCCCGGAAAATTAACGAGTTCCCGCGGGAACCGAAAAACCTCAATCCACGCGGACGAAGTCGCGGATATCAGCTAGTATTATAAATGCGAAAGTTTGGATGGATGTATGGATGGATGTTTGTTACTCAATCACGCCCCAACGGCTGAACGGATCTGGATGAAATTTGGCACATAGATAGATTATAGTCTGGAATAACACATAGGCTACTTTTTATCCCGGAAAATTAAGGAGTTCCCGCGGGAAACGAAAAACCTCGATCCACGCGGACGAAGTCGCGGGCATCAGCTAGTAATTTCATAATTTCGTAATTTCAACCATCCAGATTTCAGTCAAGGGCTAACTTGTAGTAGAATAACCCTTACCACTACAGCCCATTAACGCCCATCCTACAGCAGAGGGAATTGGAGCTTAGACCCACCACGCTGCTCCAATGCGGATTAGCGAGCTTTAACGGCTGTTATCATGTTAGTGATAATAACCGGGACCGACGGATTAACGTGCTCTCCGAGGCACGGGGATGAAACACCACCAAATTCCTTACTCTTAGTGCTGAGAATTTCTAGTCAGAAAAACCCAATAGGTACTTAATTATGGCCCGACCCGGGATTCGAACCCGGGACCTCGTCGGCCGCAGTCGAACATGTTAAGAGGCCATATACCAAACGCGCCTCGGCTAATTTTGGAATCTGTAGGTATACCGCACAGTAAGACCGTTAGCTGCACTCACACATAGACGACTTAAGCCGGTAAAGATACTTTGATACTTTGCATATTCAAGTTCAAAATATTTTCACATGTTAATACAATTTTATAATCTTAGTTATTACTGAAATATTATTTTCCCTATTAATAAATGTTTATTTGGCATACATATACTTTTATAAAATATACTTACACACGTGTATAATATGTAAGACTAAAAACTAGATACACCTACATGTTTTTTCGTTTACTTACTTATGATTAAAATTGAAGATTTTTTATGTTTTAAAACCTATACGGCTATCTGACTGTTACTAATAATTAAGGTACACGATTATTGACCAAGTTTTACAACATGGGTCATTAGAGTAATTAGGTTGTCTCGAAAACACCATTGTTATTTTGATATACAACCAAAACGACTCACAGATAAGCGTTTGGTATTGTGTATTACGCAAGTGTAGTTGGCACGTGCAAAGGATTAGTCAAAAATAATATCACACAGACACGCAACCCTCTCAGGTATCAGGTAATGTAAATGTTACCATACTTCACGCGGACTATGCAATTGCATCAATTTAGATAGACAACTAAAAGTCAAAAAAACTTATCGAGTCAACATCTCCTGAAAGTGCTCCATTGTCGAAGTGAAACGTACGTTGAGAATAATTTGGTAGATTTATGTGGTGTGGTGAACATCGCAAGCTACAAGTGCAAGTCTATACACACTGTATTACAACGATTTAGAGATGGGCGATTACGAATGATCTGAATAATCGAAAAATCTACTACCTACTACTAACGAACACTTTCGAATGGAATATTAGTAATATACTAATGCTCATAATCGAATGACGACTACTAATTAGTAATTACTAATCGCGTTTCGACTCCATTGTTAGCGACTCGGAATCATTTGCCGCTCGCGTGTGACTGCACTACTAATTTAGTAATTACTAATTAGTAGAGGCGTTTCGCTTTCGACTGGATTGTTGGCAACTCAATTCTCGGAATCTTTCGCCGCTCCGTTAGAAGTGGGTAACTTAGCTTATGCTTTCAGTTGTACGATTGAAATTTGAACCTTATTTTTTTAAGTATAAGACTCAATTTCAAAATTGTCAGGTGGTTTAATAAGGTTTAAATTCAATGAAACAACTTTTTATATTTTAATAGTATTATTGAAAATTGAAATGTAACCTTATATCCTTACAAATAAGACTCAATTTAAAAATTGACACGTGGCTACTAATTTAGTAGGTAATCGAACCAAATTAGTCGCTATCAATAATCGATAGAAATTAGTAGTGGAGCAAGTTAGTAACTAATTTTGGTAAATCGTTCGAATGATTCGAACGATTTGTATAATCGAATAATTCGAATAAAATCATTCATAACCGCCCATCGATACAACGATTTGCCTACTGTTGCGGATTATAGCGAATTAAATTTCTTGTTTCTTAATTAAAAACTTTATGACCTATGACCTTACTCAAAGTAAGTTTGAATAAATATATTGTGTTGAACTATGTCTTGCAAAACATACCTTATGCACTTTATGATAAAGTACAAATTAAATTGTTATTATGATTAGTTAAAAGATATTTGACCACTGCAAATTGACCACTGCAAGGTCATTTCGGGAATTTGCAATTTCCGAATCTTGTATTGTCTGTTCTAGTTGAAGGCTTCCCTTAGGCTATTTATCACCCTATCGGCAAAGATGTGCCGCCAAGGGATGTAGCATTTCAGTACGATATCGTGTAGAAACCGATAAGAGTTTTGGGTTATATGGTTATAGGTTATAACCGATTAGAGATATGACTGCCACACCCCTAACACTTTTGAAATTGAAAATGTTTATATTTTTACTAATCATCTAATTCTAATATGACCCTTTCAGAGATGCCAAAGTCATAAAAACAGTAAACTGTTATGGTTTTGTCGGAAGCAGTTGGTACCTCAATTGTTGAGCGGCAAGAAAATACGTTACAGTCAAAGCTTAGTTGGTTTTATAGAATGTTAAAAATCTAGACATCTCTATCCAGAGATCTTTTATATATAAACTGGTCTGTATCTCTACCTACGTACCTACTAGGGCTTCCAATACCGGGATCCCGGTATTGGCCAATACCGGGATCCCGGACTTTTTTCGCCGGTTTTCAATACCGGTATTGAAATGTCTAATACCGGGATACCGGTATTGGTGACACTATAAACGAAACAGTGACTATTGCATATATTTCTTGGTAGATGTCACTGTATTTTATTCGGCTAAGTTTAAAACTTGTATCTTAAGCATATTAGCTCAAAAAGAGCGCTTTTATTGCTTAAAACCAGTGAATAAAAGTCGTTTTTGTTCACTCAGAGGGAAAAATTAGTGTTTGAATTTAGATCCCTGTGGCTTGGCATTTCTATTTCTCTCAAAACGTTCAGAAATCAGATTTATAAAGTCTAATGCATATTTTATTATGATATAATATTATTTTCTTTTAAATAATAACTATTGGATTTTAGATTAATTTGTGTTTTGACAAAATTATCGTTTTCTTCGACTTCGATCGACTTCTTACAAAAATATCGTTTATTACTCATTTAGTAGTCTCAATTTTACTATACATTTTACTATAGTACATTTTACTATAGTGGTTTAACGCTCAACGACCTCAGCAGAGTTCCTCAACAGGTGGGCCTAAAAATGAATATGAGCAAGATAAAGATCATTTCTAATGCACACGTTCAGCCCCAACCTGTGTTAGTTGACAATTCTGCACTCGAAATTGTTGATGAGTACATATACCTAGGACATACAGTCCAGTTAGGTAGGTCCAATTTCGAGAAAGAGGTCAACCGCCGAATCCAACTCGGCTGGGCAGGGTTCGGGAAACTCCGCGACATCTTCTCCTTCAAAATTCCTCAGTGCCAGAAGACGAAAGTTTACGAACAGTGCGTGATGTGATGACTTACGGCTCCGAAAAATGGTCGCTAACTTTGGGTCTGGGGTCTGATAAGAAGGATCAGGGTCACTCAGCGGGCAATGGAGAGAGCTATGCTTGGAGTATACCTGCGTGATCAAATCAGAAATGAGGAGATCCATAGGCGAACCAGAGTAACCGACATAGCTCGAAGAGTCCAAGCTTTAAGTGGCAATGGGCGGGGCACATAGTTGGTAGAACCGATAGGCGTTGGGGTCCCAAAGTGCTTGAATGGCGGCCTCACACCGGGAAGCGCAGTGTTGGACGACCCCCCACTAGGTGGACGGACGATCTCAAGCGTGTAGCTGGGAGCCGCTGGAAACAAGGGGCACAAGACCGTGCTCTGTGGCGATCTATGCAGGAGACCTACGTCCAGGATGTCTACCGATAGGTTGAGACGACGACGACGATAGTAGTTTAAATTACAATCTTCGACACTAATTTACTAATTATTTAAAATTCCCTGCCATATTTATTTTATTTTGTGTGTACGTTGAAAAAGTGCGTCACAAATATACTTTATATTAAAAGTTCAAAATTCAATGGAGGTTAAAAATATATATTTTCGTAAGAATTCATCCAAAAATAGTTCTATTTTAAAAATCATATAGTTGATATTCTGATTGATATGAATAAGAAATTGATTATATGATAATAATATAAGTATTACATAATTGACCGAGCGAAGCGAAGGTCTCTGAGTCTACTTGGGTGAATTGGCACTTGTCCGTCCGTCCGTCCGTCCGTCCGTCTGTCAGAGCCTTATAACTTCTGAATTGCTGAACGTAATTACTTCAAATTTAAATATAATATGTAAATCGATGGCCTCCCGCCGAATATGGCTTAAAAAGTTTTAAAAATCTTTATTTCAGGGGGGCTCTCATAGAAGCGAATGCGAAGTAAAATATTTTTTATAGCGTTACATAGGGTTGCAGTATATCATTTTAAAGATAATTAAGAATAGAGTCCAAAAATATTTTTTTTTGAATTTTTCCCCTAAAATTGACGAAATGGGAGGCTT
Organism: Erebia ligea; assembly: GCA_917051295.2. Lineage (NCBI taxonomy): Eukaryota > Metazoa > Arthropoda > Insecta > Lepidoptera > Nymphalidae > Erebia > Erebia ligea. The sequence continues at coordinate 1,913,055 of OU785246.1, forward strand.
TCAAAGTAGCGATTTTCTAACGTCCAAAGTTGACCTCAGAACTCGTAATTTTCTGAACTCTCAAGCCTGAAACTTGATCAATTATTTGAATTATATCCTGTACTTGAACAACAAATACAAATTATTTGAAATTATTTAATTTTTAATGATGATGATATTTTTTAACAGAACTTCACACTGATGTCAATAGATGGCGCTCTGTGATACCGCGAGGTCTCAGTTCGGGGCGAACCACTAGTAAGATAGTATTTAAAATGATGCGATGGAGTTTCAGAACATTACGTGGTCCGTAATTTTCACCTTATACATACATGAAACAAACAATAGTTTCGTAAGAATTAAGTCAACGCGTAAATAACTATCTCAATACTCAAAATACAAATAAATCTAAAATCAATACTTGGTGATTTTTTTTTAAGAAAATACAATTTCATAAAATATTGTATGATATAAAATAGAGTGAAGGAATTACTTAACGGCTTTTCTTCAGTGAATTTATGCAGAGAAGGCACTTTTTTTGAGTTAATTTGGTGAAAAAATTTTTTTATGAAAAAACTGTTTTTTATGATGCCGTTTGCTTCAGAAAAGACTAATTTGAAGTTAAAAAACATCTACCACATTTTAAATTTTTTCCAATACCGGGATCCCGGGATCCCGGTATTGAAAAAAATCATTCCGGTATTAATACCGGTATTGAGAAAAACCGGTATTCGAAAGCCCTAGTACCTACCTACGTATTGTAATATCTTGTTTAAAAAAAAGAGCCACTGCTGAGTTTCTTGCCGGCTCTTCTCAGCAGAAACTGCTTTCGGAACCGGCGGTAGAGTCAAAACATAACGTAACATAACGTAACACCTGTATGTCCTACATGTTTTTTTAAATAAATTGAGTTTACCATTTGCAATTTAGTTGATTTGAAAATACAATTGTAATTTTGATAAACAATAAAAACAACTTTCAAATAATCGATAGATGGGTTTACTTTTTTATTACGCAGGTGTAGTTTTCACTTGCAAATGATTCAGTAATAAATTATATTAAAAGCGACCCTTTCAAGTATCAGGTAATACAATACCATACTTTACGTGGACCATGCAAATGGATCAATTTAGATAAGAAATCAAAGATAACTAAAAGTAAAAAAAAACTTCCTGTTGATTTCAATAATAAAATGTATAAACAAACTCGTCTTGTTTACCAGAAACGAAACAATACGTTATAAATAAAAACTTTATGACCATTGAGCTTTTAACTCAAAGTAAATTTGAAAGTGAAATAATATTGTATGAAAATGTATTGCAATATATACCTTATGCAGCTTGCAATAAAATACAAATTAAATTGTATTCATGAATCATAATGAGCTTCTTCGTTTTAGAATTTCAAATTGTTGCGGTAATGTTTTATGACTTATAATATTGTTTGTAGTATTTTGATCGAAAGACAGTGCTATTTACACGTTACTATTGTCAAGAGGTTAAATAATAAATAAAATCTATGCTAACACTGAAACCATTTTATAGTAGGTACCTTTTATTGATTCGTAATAAGTAGTTTACGATCAATTTGGGAATTTATAATTTCTGAATTTTCTCCGGCCTGGGGATCCGGGAGGCTTCGGCCGTGGCTAATTACCACCCTACCGGCAAGTAAAATTAAATTTGGGCTCTATTGGATCTCTTGTCTAGTTTGATTGAACCTGTATAAGTACTTTTTCGAAAATCTACCCCAAAGAGGGTGAAATGGGGGTTGGAAGTTTGTATGAAAGTTCTATGTTTTTGAAGTTAGACACTTGAAAATCGGGATTCAGGTTATAAGTTTTAAATAATGAACACCTGCATAAGTTTAGCATTTACGTGAAAAACAGTATGAGATTATAATAATGTATCGTACAAAATGATTTAATAGTTATAAAAAAATTATCCTTATTAATTAAATGCGTATCACGCATTCATTCGATAGCAATTGAATCGGATCAAGAACCTAACATTCTCTGCTCATCAAACTAAAGGCAGTCGCGCTATGTATTGTTGCAACTAGGGCATCGAGCCCGGGTTTACCCGGACCGAAAAAACCCGGGTTTTCCCGGTTCTGAGGATTACAAAAAAACCCGGGTTTGATTTTTAACCCCGGGTCGGGTTTTTCGGTTTTTTTTTAAATATATTTGTTGTTGTCTCGGGTCTGGGTGTTATGGTACCTTCGTTGTTTCTGATTTCCTTAACACAAGTGCATAAGCTACTTACAAAGGGATCGGAGCAATGTATGTTATGTTGTCCACTATATATTTATTATTTAAGTTATTATTTTAGTTTTTGTTATTTGTTAAGTTTAACCCACTTCGAAATTCAAATGCAATAACAAATAAATGGAGTAAAAACACGCTTTGATAAATTCAGTTGATACATTCAGTTATCTACTTTGACAAATGAAGAGGAACTGAACAGACAGTTAAGTCAAGCTGTTGCAACTGATAATACTGCTCTTGAAACTGGATCAGCTTGTCCATCAGACGATTTGCTTACTACTGTGAGGGTAGAAATGGCACTCTTCGAGAATGGCGGTACGCGACAGCGAGGGCGTTACCTATCGCTGGTATATGAACATTTAAAAACTATTCCACCTACTAGCGTCGAGCCGGAGCGTTTTTTTTTTTTTTAAAATGTATAGGCCAGCGCTTGGCTGCAATCAGACTTGCTTGCAAGTGGTGATGCAGCCTAAGGTGGAGCGCGCTTGCCTAGAAGATGCCTATTCACTCTTGATTTGAAGGTACCTATATTAAAAGAGGAGGGGAAAACGGAAGCCGGAAGGGCATTCCATATCCTAGCAGTTCGAATTAGAAACGAGGAAGCAAATCGCTTCGTACGAGCCCGCGGAATTTCGACTGCGTAAGGGTGCAGACCTTGTCGATGCCTTGCGGTTCGATAATAAAAAGGTGACGGAGGAACCAGATCGAACAGTTCTTGGCCACACTCTCCGAAATATATCCTGTAGAATACCGACAGACAGGCAACTTTGCGCCTATGTTCCAAGCTTTGCAGCTTCGAACTGACCAGCGCTTTGTTACCAATAAGTCTCCTGGCGCGACGATCCACCGAATCCAATGCATCAAGCTGGTACTTGGCAGAGCCATCCCATAAATGGCTGCAGTACTCCATGCACGATCGAACTTGTGCTTGGTACAGTATAAGAAGCTGTTCCGGCGTGAAGTACCGCTTGACTTTGTTGAGGATGCCAAGTTTCTTGCCAGCTGTTTTTGCCTTGGATTCGATGCATTGTCCAAAGTTGAGGTTGGACCATATGTTAATACCGAGGAGCTCGACGCGTATATTTTCTTCGGCTGGAATTGTTTGCAATAGATTGCGTTCTTCTTTGAGTGACAAAACTTTGGATGCCCTAATTTTTTTACGTTCATTTTACTTAAGTAAGAAGAAATTCTAATAATAAAGTTATGATTTCTGTTATTTTTATGTTAAATTACGATATATCCAAAATTATTTTGTATGAATATCTCTTTTTTTCTAAAGTGGTCAGATGGCCATAGGGTATGTCTTAACTATGTTGTTTAAATAAGGTGTCAAATGCATATTCTACTTTTTACTTAGTACTTTCTTTAATTAGATAAAGAACTGATTATAAACCAAACGACTGCAATTTAAATTATATTAGAATAGTAGAATTAAGAATAGAAGACAAGAACTATTTATTAGTTACTTAATTGTTAATGCGAAGAAGAGTTTTATTAATGTTATAATTATTTGTGATACTACAAAAATGTCTATTGCAGATATTATTTTTATTAGCTTTTAAATACAATAAGTACATGTTACCAAAATAATTCATTTAATGTTAAAACTAATCTCTGCAAGTCTGTGATTAAAAAGACTAGATTACTTACCAAGTTTTAAGATATTCTAAAGAAAAAATAAATCTTTAACACTTTTTTAAACATTAAAACTGGTTTTCATATTTGTAAAGTGATGTTTCATTTATTTAAATTCTTCCTTATCCTTTATATTTTATATTCATTGTAAGAAATCAATATATAAACGCCGATTAGTGTATTTAAAAAAAATTACAATAAAAAGATCGAAATGCTCGAAAAAACCGGACTACCCGGGTTTTGATTACTCTTAGACCCGAAAACCCGGGTTTTCAAAATTGAACCGAGTTTCGATGCCCTAGTTGCAACACGTTTTTTACAAAGGCTTGTGAGAGAGCTCACGCACACATACAAAAGAGCCCGTCCAGCTACACGTCCTCCCTCGAAGAGAGCTGGGCTCGGTATGGCGGTCGTCCGGTCTGCAGTACCATTTTACACGTGAACTCTATGAGACTTTTGATATTTTTTTTGGTCATATAGGTATTTTATAGAACTTTATTTTTTTACAATTTATGTTACATAAATACTAAACATTCATGGGAAATTTTATTTTTTCAGTAAATTCGCCAAACTTTTAAGAAATACAGGTTATTGTGACGCGTAAATTTTGATAAATCGTGCACATTGATTTGATTTTTTTATTAACTAATTTTGTATAGAACGTATAAAAACGAATCGCAACAGTCCAATTTAAAGAGTGTGCTTATCATATTAGTATTTTTTATAAGTCATTTATTATAATTTTTCGTGGATTTATATGGGTGAAAAGTTTCGCCCAAAAGTGTAAAAATGGTAAACGTATTCTGCAAGAATGAGAATTTCACTATTATATTTCAATAAAATTAATATTTTTTTTGCAACAGTCTACTAAGGAGGGATTAATCTTTAATGTTTGAATTTTTTTTTTGTTATAATACTAATATCTCATGCACAACACTCATGAAAAGTTCTTAAAATGTCGGTTAGCAGGTTTACGGGTTCTTAACCACTAGACCAACGAGGCAGTTGAAGAGACAAGACTGCATTACCATGTAGGTGAAATTACAGTCAAGGGCTAACATGTAGTAGAACTAGCCAACAAACTACGTGTGTAGTTTGGCGAGAAACAAAATTTTGTATTTCTTTGTGCATTTTATAAAATAAATAAATTAAAAAAAAAATAAAATAAAAGAAAAAAAAAAAAAAAAAAAAAAAAGAATAAATGAAAAGGAAATTGACGTCTTCAGTTATTCAGCATTGTTTGACTTTGAACGCTGACATTGACCTAGACTCTAGAAGTCTAGAGCGAGCAGTAGTTAGGTACATAATACATGTGGCATCAAGCCAGCAATCCATGGAACTTTCCGATTGAGCTAGATTTCGTATTTTGTTATCAACTTATCACTCACATTTATATAATTGGGTAGGATGATGACGGTTCTGCCTAAATATTTACCTAATTTAATTTAAGCGCCGACAAAAACACAAGTAAATAAATCTGTACTTACTAATATTATAAATGCAAATGTTTGGATGGATGGATGGATGAATGTTTGTTCTCTTAACACCCTAACTTCTATGTATATTATGGATCAAAGGACACGATGGGGATCCAGGTGTTAGGTTTCGAGTAATTTACTATTCGTTTGATGAATGATCGAATATAAAATTAACATCTTGGCACCCAGGTCATGGTTTTCGTGGTCTTAAAAAAAGATAGACTGGGCTTTATGGTCAACCCGGGAAAAAGAAAGGGGTTCTGGGTCGAGAATGACAGATGGAGATATGCCGGGAATTAATTTGGGACTGTTTTGTATGCTGGAATAGTAAAGAAAATAATAACAATATGGGGTTGTCCTTAAGTATAATCAACTACAGTTATTATCTGAAGCACGCTTCAGGGACAGATGTTTCCATAGATCAACTGAGAAGTAATTGTTTAGTGAAAATAAAATGGAGGAGTACCTACAGCCTTGGTGTTTTCATTATGAAGCCTTGTGGAGGGATTTTCTTACACAGGTAAAGAAGCAGCAGACGCACTGACATGTAAGGCTACAACGCTGAGGGTAGCAGGGCCCGAACCAATAGTGCCCATAGCTTTCACAACCCTCAGTATTAGGTCCAATTAACTTGAAACTCCTCAACTGCCTCGTTGGTCTAGTGGTTGGCATGTTCGACTGCGGCCGACGAGGGCCCGGGTTCGAGTCCCGGGTCGGGCCATAATTAAGTATTGGGTTTTTCTGACTAGAAATTCTCAGTACTAGCCCGGAGTTAGGAAGTTGGCGGTGTTTCACCCGCGTGCTTCGGAGAGCACGTTAAGCCGTCGGTCCCGGTTATTATCACTAACATAATAATAGTCGTTAAAGCCCGCCAACCCGCATTGGAGCAGCGTGGTGGGTCTGAGCTCTAATTCTCTCTCTCCTATAAGAGTGGAGGCCTATGCCCAGCAGTGGGATGTTATTGGGCTGTAGTGGCAGTGGTGGTGGACTTGAAACTCAGAATGCGATTTGAAATTTTGACAGAATATTCCTTGAGAATTTAGAAATTATTATTCATTCATTAATTATTTATTTTTCGAAATTCTACCCTCAAGGACCCTAATTCCATCGTCAGCTAGTATTAGAATCATAATAATAATAATCATAAATATTTATTCAATTTAGGTAGGTACACTACACTTATTGACGTCCAGTACTAATATTATAAATGCGAAAGTGTGATTGTTTGTTGGTTTGTCCTTCAATCACGCCGCAATGGAGCAACGGATCCACGTGATTTTTGACAGGGGTATAGTTGAGGACCTGGAGAGTGATATAGGCTGATATCTCGGAAAATTAAGCAGTTCCCGCTGGAATCAAAAAAACTTAAACCACGCGGACGAACTCGCGGGCATCAGCTAGTATAACAATATGCAGGAATCATACAACAATAAATGACACTGTAACTGTATATAATACTTATGAAGGTCACAGATGACAGGGCTTACCAAGTATTAGTAACACGATATGTTTTAAAAAACACTTGTTTGACTTTATATTCAACTAGCTGATGCCCGCGACTTCGTCCGTGTGGAATAATTTTTTTAAATTCCCACGGGAATTCTTCAATTTTCTGGTATAAAAAGTAGCCTATGTCACTCTCCAGGTCTTCAACTATACACATGCAAAAAATCACGTCGATCCGTTGCTCTGTTGCGTGCTGAAGGACAAACCAACAAACAGTCACACTTTCGCATTTATAATATTAGTATGATAACTACTAACTAGAACATTGTGTGTAAGTATGTAGTTGGGTAGATAACTAGCTAATAAGTAGTTAGTAGGTATGTATCCATTCTATCCATATTCCATACTAATATTATAAATGCGAAAGTGTGTCTGTCTGTCTGTCTGCTATGCTTTCATGGCCCATCTGTTCTACCAATTTTGATGAAATTCAGTAGGGATAGTTTGTATCCCTATGAAGGACATAGGCTACTTTTTATCCTGGAAAATTAAAGAGTTCCTGTGGGCATCAAAAACCTTAATCCATCATCTAGTAGTCAAAGTCAAATGTATTATATTTATTCAATTTAGGTACACTGTACACTTATTGATAGCCAGTTATTAATAAAATATGATGTCGATAGTCAGTTACAGTATCTTAAAACTAAAGCTACGAGGGTTCCAAACACGCCCTGGTCTGGAGAAGAGCCCACAACAAACACAGCCAGGTTTTTTTGTTATTATCACCATCTCAGAACTAGTATATATATAATTGCTTGGCTTTGCTATAGTATCTAAACAACCAATCTTTCTGGTAGAAGTAACTTCAAGAGATAAGGTGTTGTTTCAATGTTTAAAGCAAGTAGGCAACTAGTACAAAATAAATAAAATATATATGAAATCATTTTATAAATAAATAAAATAAATAAGTAAATGAAATGACAATTTTATGTTTTCTTGAAGCATGCGCAATATTTTACGCTATTAGCTATTGCGAAATGTTAACCTCTTTGACCTTGACTTACATACTAAATAGGTTACATTTTGATAGTTAATTAAGTACTCTTATTTATTAGTCCATTAAATATAATAATAATTGCGTAAGAGCCCCGACAGACATGATTTAATTATGACCTTGACAATTTGTTGTAAACCGCAATAAAATAAAATAAATTCTCTATTTAGACTTACCGAAATCAATAAATTGCTTTATTGAAAGTGGAGATGGGTTGAATTGTGAGTAAAAGTCCAACATTTTGGTCACATTCGAAAATATCGTGCCCGCCAGCCTCATCTTGGTTTGATTTCGAATTATTAACACTTTAACACAAAACAAATGTGAAATGTTTACGGTTTATTTAAATAATCACTGAATTCCGGTACGGCACATACTGAATGAATTCGATAACAAAAAATTCGCTGGAAATATTATAATATTTACGCGAAACACACAATCTTCCTAGTGAGAGCAAAATTTTCGACTGAAAAAAAAACAATTTGATTTTCAATCGTAAATCGTAATCTAGAAACTTGACACTGACAGATCAATGTTGACACGTCGTTTGTCTTGCTGTTTAAGGGGAATCGTCCCTTAAAATAGGGTAATTTTAGAAACACCCCAGCACTTAATCCAGGTAAAGAACATTATTTTTATTAATTTTCAAGTATACTAAGTAGATACAAACTAAACATGTTCTTTAATACAATATAAATATTTGGGTTACCATTTCGCATGGACCTAGTTCTGGCAGTTCAGATATTATATTTTCACCTCTCATGCTCTAAAAACATGTCATTATAGCTTAGCGTAGGCGGACTAAAGTTATAGCATAGGGTCTAGAGATTAAGGTTTTTTTTTAAAATAATTGCAGGCGTTAATAAGTTATAGGTAGTAAATGGGAAGTAAAAATTTATAGTCTATGGTTAATATCAACAGCCCAAACTAATGTCAAAGACAAAGTCTAAGAAGATACGATAATTCCTACCAGTCGTTCAACGAAGGCATTTAGATTCTAGACTAGACATCTAGATTCTAGACTGCGGGGTGACAGGAGCGTAACGAATGAAACTAGCAGGATTTTTATAATACAAAATTCTATCACTCTAATGTCTTTTAAGCAGTACCGTACATCTAAAACTGCTAAAACTGTCATGGTATTGGTATTGATGGTAGTCAGGTCTGATATTTGCACGGAATTAGGAATTACGACTAACGTGATATTTGTGTGAGCGTCGACTCACTGTATTAAATGCATAAATAGTTACTCTATGTTACCATCCACACAGAATCTACTTTTTTTATGTTCCATTTTTTATATAATTTGCACGCAATCATTGGTTGAATGTAAAAATGCGTCAATGTGCTAATGTTACACATCGTCACCTACAGCTCAATGTCTATGGTTCTTAATGTATTATTTTTAACTCCTTCTTGTTAACAATAAGGAGTACCTTATTTAATAAAGTTGGTATTGCAGGAGCGGGTCTCTGAGTCTACTTGAGTGAATTGGCACTTGTCCGTCCGTCCGTCTGTCAGAGCCCTATAACTTCTGAATTACTGAACGTAATTACTTCAAAGGAGAAGGTTTACCTTTGGAGCACTCTTTGTACACTCTACCATGAATAGAGGAAAATACATAGATTGTATTAAAAATATAATAATTTAGAATATTAAAGTAATTAACGCGAAATAAAATAAAATGTATTTCAAGTTTTCGATACGTTTCCAAGATGGCAACCTTTAGCCATAGAGATGGCAGTAGGCGCGAAATGTATCAAATGTCATTTCTGACAGTCACTGTCAAAATAACGTGTTTTCCCTACGGTTTTTCCGGTGTTGTGTTGACACTTGACAGAAAACGTCAAAAAATATGAATCCGCCATTGTTACCCACTCGTGTTTAGTGTTGCTTATCGTGGAAAGATTAAATAATTACACCGCTGAAATTACGACGAATTCGTAGATTTGAATGATCAAAACTGGTTTAGTACTTTTTTTTCTTTCATTTCTCTACTTGTAAAAGGACTGGACCAACGCTCCATACAAATCTGGACCGTCTCCTTTCAATATAATCTGTAAACCGATGGCTTCCCGCCGAATATTGCTTAAAAAGTTATAAAAATCTTTATTTCAGGGGGGCTCTCATAGAAGCGAATGCGAAGTAAAATATTTTTTATAGAGTAACATAGGGTTGCGGTATATTATTTTAAAGATAATTAAGAATAAAGTCCAAAAATATATTTATTTTAATTTTTCCCCCAAAATTGACGAAATGGGGGGGCTTTCAAAGTGGAGATTTTCTACCGTCCAAAGTTGACCTCAGAACTCTCAATTTTCTGAAAGGCTGAGCATGAAACTTATCAATTATTTGAATTATATCCTGTACTTGAACAACAAATACTAAAATTAGATAAATATTTTATGGAACCGAAATTATTTAATGTTTAATGAGCTTCATTATTTTTAACAGAACTTCACAATGATGTCAATAGATGGCGCTCTGTGATACCGCGAGGTCTCAGTCATTGAGTTATATGGTCTCAGTTCGGGGTGAACCACTAGTTAATGTAATAATTCATACATTTATTTAAAGAGATGTTTATTTAATCCATTTCGGATTTCGATGCTCAATACATAATACAAGGTGCATAGGATAAAGTGAATGTAACTATTTATTTGTTAATATCATCAAGTGAAAATAAAGATCTTACTCCTACTATAAAAATGTAATAACTGAATGGCAAAAAAATAATTAAAAATCGTTATTTATTTTATTTTCTCGCAATCGAAGTGAGAAGTAGAGTGTTTACCACGGGACTTAGTGTACGGGCACGAAATGAGCGGTAGCGGAGTGACGGCGGTAGCGGGGCGATGCGATTAGTCGGAGAGCTGGCGACAAATTTCGGAAACAATTTGAAAGAGGTCTGGTAATACTTTATAACCGACAAAAACGTTTGGGATTTATTTTTTCGAATTCTATAAGTATAAAATTTAAAGATAAAAAAATCAAGTTGCCAAAAAAATGTTTTTTCGGATTTTTTCTTGCAAATTTGATATGCTGCGCAGTAGCGAAATAACCGCAAACGCTCTACTAGACTGGCAGAACTGGATTCGCCAATGAACGAAATTATATTTTCCATAATTTCAGCTTGCCTAAAGGACTTTGCCGAAATTCATCGCCAGCTCTCGGATTCCATCGCCCCGCTGTCGCCGTCGCCCCGCTACCGCTAGTTTCGTGCCTGTCACTTAAAGCCATTCCACTCGATTCTATCTCATACCTCCCGTACATCTCGTATGGAATGGCTCATTTTAGTCCCTTGATGAACAATCTACTATTATTCAATTTATTTACTTGAATTATTGACTGTAATTGAAATGAATTGCCTTGAACACATTCGCTGAACAATCAATTAGCAAAATCAAAAATCTGCTTAGACGCTCAAGCGCCGTAAATTCTCAGTAATTAGTCAGGACTACATTTTTGCGGCGCTTGCGTTGGAGACTTTGGGCCCATAGTTAGTCATCGTACACGAAACATATATAATGTGTCGTGTCTGATGTTGTTTCCCAGAAGTTAGTCCACGCTACTGGTGACCCAAGAGCTGGCCCTTATTTATTACCACTACATCCCATTAACGTCCCACTGCTGAGCACAGGCCTCCACTCTCATAGGAGAGAGGGAATTTGAGCTTACACCCACCACGCTGCTCCAATGCTGGTTGGCGGGCTTTAACGACTATTATCATGTTTTTTTTTATCCACTACAAGTTAGCCCTTGACTGCGATCTCACCTGATGGTAAGTGATGATGCAGTCTAAGATGATAGCGGGCTAACCTGTTAGGGGCATGGCAGTTAAATTAAACCCATACCCCTATTCGGTTTCTACACGCCATCGTACCGGAACGGTGAATCGCTTGGCGGCACGTCTTTGCCGGTAGGGTGGTAACTAGCCACGGCCGAAGCCTCCCACCAGGCCAGAACAGGGGAATTCAGAAATTATAAAGTTCCAAACCCTGCCGGGGATCGAACCCCGGGCAATAGCGCTCAACACTGCGCCACGGAGGTCGTCGAATTCAATAAGAAACTGTATACCAGTACAGCACATTAGCGTCCCACTGCTGGGCACAGGCCTCCCACTCTCATAGGAGAGAAAGAATTAGAGCTTACACCCACGGTCCCACCACGCTGCTTCAATGCGGGTTGGCGGGCTTTAACTACTATTATCATGTTAGTGATAATAACCGGGACCGACGGCTTAATGTGCTCTCCGAGGCGCGGGGGTGAAACACCGCCAACTTCCTAACTCCGGACTAGTACTGAGAATTTCTAGTCAGAAAAACCCAATAACTACCTACTCAATTAAGGCCCGACCCGGAACTCGAATCCGGAACCTCGTCGGCCGCAGTTGAACATGCCAACCACTAGACCAACGAGGCAGTCTTATTTATTAATGTTATAGATTTTTTGTTATTTTTGTTATTTTTTTTAATATTTTAATTATTATTGTATTTAGGTATATTCATATTAACAGCGCTTTTTTATTTGCTATCTGAATTTTTATCAATCTAGGGAAATTGCTTATGATCTGGTAACATTTTGCGCCATAGTTTCAATGGCCTACCGGCCAATATCTAAAGCTGTCATGGTACTGTCTGTATTGATCTGAGGTCAGCACGTTATCTTGTCTCTGGTCAGCACATCATGTCATTACCATAGAAATAGTATGTATCGTTGATGGAGGATGGACAATAGATCCGGCACTAAATTAAAAATAATAGTGTGAGTGAGACCCTTAAATTATATCTGTAGGAAGAGTAAACGAGATGAAATCTATTATCTGTTGGCTCTTTCACGTATGCGAATTTTTTGTTGGGACCCAGTTCATCGGCTCCCAACAAACATTAGCTGTCAAACATTGTTTATTTATAAGATTTCTTTAAAAAACTGTTTGTGACGCGTAATAATATAATTGAGTGAATTTATGTGAATTTTTGAACTGAAATCATATTATAATATGGGGCGTTGTTGTGTATAAGGTTGTACGAATCGTCCAGAACGAAAAATTGAAAACATAACCTTTCATCGGTAATTATGCTTGGTGTTACAATTTTATCGAAGTATTTACTATAAATTTAATAGAAAACGTTCATTAAATTTGTTCTTAACTACTGCGTGTATTTTCCGATTAATAAACAAGTGTATATTTTGCAATTTTCTTTTCTATATTACCCGACCAGAGTGAATATTACTATTATAAATCGTGACCGCCATTTTCAATGCTTCTTCTTAAATTGTTTGGGTTTTCATAGAGTTAGGGATACCAGTCTTAGCAAAATTTACCCATAAATCCTATTGTCCTACCTATACTAATTCTCACATAATATATTGATGCTATTTTTCATTTCCAGCTTTCCAAAAAAACTGAAATTTCGAAATTTTTGGAAAAAAAATATCTGAAGAGGATAACAAGATTCGAAACTTTTATAATAAATTAATTTTATTTAATGGCCAGTGACGATTTTACTTTCGAAATAAAAAAAAAATATTAATTTATTGAACTGTTTTTTTGTATTTTTAGCCTATCAGACTCCACTTCCATCCGCTTTTTTCGGCTATTTTTCATTCTTATTCCGTGCCTAAGTAAATGTTAGAATTACCCATAACAATGGGTTTTTATTTGAAACTTTCCCATACTGATGGGTAATAAACCATCAATATGGGTAAAATTTTTAATCTAGTAATCTATAAATTACGTCATAGACTATCGCTATTTCATTCGGTATACGTTACTAGCAAATCTATTGTCCATCCTCCATCTACGGTATGTATATTACAACGATTACAACTATTTCTATGGTCATTACTTTAAAACTCTGTGTTTCATTAGGGGCGTCGACATAAACAAGTTACCCAGAGAGGCGTTGACGAGGTTTATTATTCTCATCAGTCGTAATTCCTAATTCCATGATTATTCTTCTCTGGTTACTAGCATCAGTCGTAATTCCTTCTTCCATGGTTACTAGTCTTTGTTATTCTTCTATGCGTTGACGCCAGTCGCCACAGCAACTGGTCTCTGCGTCACAGGTCGTTCCACTGAGAGTCTGACAAACGTTGTTTACTTTACATGTCAAATAAATCTACTAAAAAATACGAGAAAAACTGTGTTTTTACTTTTTTCATACCTATCTTAAAAAATGGCTGATATATTTACGATCAATAAATATCTTAAACCAGAAAGTGCGTATTTCCGGCCTAAGGTTTTTAAAAACGCGGGCGGGCGCTAACTAGCCGATGACGTCAGACTCCCGGTCATTCGACAGACGCTCTCGTTCGCACGCCGCTGCGGCCTGCGCAGTAAAACTCAAAATTATAAAGTTCTCTGTGTTAAAAATGGAAAAAAAATACTGTATTGTGCCTTTGTGCTTCAATTCAACAGTTAAAACACCTGATAAACTCTTTTTTAATGTGCCTGAGGAGCCAAAAATGAGAAAAAAGTGGATGACATCCGTAAGAAGAGTTGATTCAATAGGCCCTAAAACTAAAGCGCACTGCTGTCAAGACCATTTCGACGTAAGTACACACAGAGTTAAATATGTCTGTGGTTAATAATAAGTTTCTGTGGTCTAGCCTTCTTCTTCTCTACTTATCCCTGTGACTTATCCTTGCCACATTTGTAGGTACCTATATACTTAACGTACCTACTTCATGGAATTAGGAATTACGACTAGGTACTCTGTGGGTACTATGTACTTTTTAAATAGGTATTTAGGGGTCTGGACTCGAGTACGGAGTGAAACCCTCGAGACTTACTACAGTCTTATTTATATGGGTCTTAACAAATCCGCGGTCATTATGCGCGCGCGTCTCGACGTTTCTCCGCTACACTAGGCCGCGACTGCGGGTTTGCTTATTAGAAAATAAATAAAATGCTCGCATACTGAAAGGCTTATTGAGCCTGTGGCGTACATACTCCTTTAACACTGGCTGGTCATCGCTTCGAAAACTACGATTTGAAAATGTTCGTATTTCGAAGCATGCGTAGAACAGCCACGCAGAAATGGAGAGGCCATCATCATCATTATTAATATACAACTTACAAGTCATCTCAGCATAATCACCTAGGAGCGCTTCATAGATTTTTCATACTTTCTATTTATTTACCAGTTTTATCATTAACGTTGTAATATGAAGTAATATACGAATTATCAGTGAACACGCGTTTATCTTTAAGTGATAGCCTCAAGAAAGGCTACGAGGTGGCATATAACTCCCCTCAATTGGTGACCCCGACGTGATCATGGGATTATATTATCATTCACCTCAATTGGTGACCCTCGAACGTGAACAAGATAATTCTTCAATAATCGTTGCAGAATACATACAATAGTGCATAGGTATAAAGCAGCCGTCGCCGCGTGGTGCGAATGGATTTGCGCCCGGCTTTGATAGAAACCAAGTAAAGATTCCTGGACGCCCTAAATAAAAATTCCCTAAGAAGAAGGAAAGGGCATGCAGCATGGTATCCAGCAGATATTTCATCGAGCAAGTGATTTAGCTGTTTGTAAATAACAATTTGACATTTGGTGCGACAATCAACGAGTTTTTATGGACATTAGAATAATTTAGATTTTGTTTCATTGTTGTGACATAACTGACGGACGATTTCAAATTTGTAAATAATATTTTATTTTCAGCGTACTAATTTAATCATTTTCAGTTATATATTATGATCATACATGCCTCTTGTCGAGAAAAACTAATCGCTATGTTTAAAGTTAGCGAGCGCCATTAACCTCACTGCGGAGGGTTTGTTTCTACACAGGGAAGCAGTCTGGCGGTAGCTGTTTTAATTACCGCTGTTGCGTCCGCATAGCTATGGCCCGGGGCCATATATGTAGCGACGCAACTTGCTGTGAGCGTATAGGACTAGCGATAGCCTAGGCCCTTATGTTCCAGCATTCAACACACGCACATGTCCGTTCGCTCAGGTTTACGCACGCCTTAGAGTTTTTATTTTCGGACTTTCAAGCTTTGTCGCTTTCGAGGCTAACAACTCAAGCGCAAGCAACTCAACGCTTTTGAGAATGATTCTTCTCAAGCATTACAATGACTGGAGTACTGTACAGACTCACTTGTATCTAATACTCCTCTTCCCCACAGCTGTAGAAATTTTTTCTCCGCAGGGGGGTGATGTGGCGTACATACTCCTTTAACACTGGCTGGTCATCGCTTCGAAAACTACGATTTGAAAATGTTCGTATTTCGAAGCATGCGTAGAACAGCCACGCAGAAATGGAGAGGCCATCATCATCATTATTAATATACAAGTCATCTCAGCACAATCATCTAGGAGCGCTTCATAGATTTTTCATACTTTCTATTTATTTACCAGTTTTATCATTAACGTTGTAATATGAAGTAATATACGAATTATCAGTGAACACGCGTTTATCTTTAAGTGATAGCCTCAAGAAAGGCTACGAGGTGGCATATAACTCCCCTCAAGCCTTTTGATTATGAATCATTAGGTATGTTTTCACTGAACTACCTGTGGCGACATATTCTATGTCCCATTGTTTACAGACATAGTCTATGTTCCCCACAATTGACAAGTGACATTAGACTTTAAAAATACGTCTTGTCAACTTGTCAATACTTGTCTCTGCTTCAAAAAAGTTTTTACCCAAGGGTTTTCGTTCGCTGTTTTAACTAAGTTAACTCTAACTGTTTGTGTAAATATCAACTGTTTGTGCAACTTTCTGTTAAAACCTGTAAACTTCCTAACACTGATGTGTGCACTAATTATATATTGATTGCAAAAGCTGATGGGTGTTTGATTGGGCGGAGCCCACATACCCATATACCTATACCTATTTTAACTCCGTTCTTGGGCGCGGACACGGCGTGATTTGGCAATCGTTTTTAGGGTTCCGTACCCAAAGGGTAAAAACGGGACCCTATTACTAAGACTCCGCTGTCTGTCTGTCTGTCTGTCTGTCTGTCTCCAGGCTGTATCTCATAAACCGTGATAGCTAGAAAGCTGAAATTTTCACAAATGATGTATTTCCGTTGCCGCTATAACAACAAATACTAAAAATTAAAAAAGTATATATATTAAGGGGGGTCCCCATACAATAAACGTTTTTTTCGTATTTTTTTGCTCAATATTAAAAACGGTAACAGGTAGACGGTTCAAATTTTCACAGAATATTAACTTGTATATTACCTTTCAAAATAAATAATTAAATATCAATAAAGTAAATATTAAAGGGGGGCTCCCATACAACAAATGTAATTTTTTGATAATAAATAAATAAACCTCTACAAACAAAGTTAGTTTTGCGGTTCATTTCGTCTTGTTTTTAATACGTCATAAATCGTAAAACTTACTACAGGTTTGTACGGAACCCTCGGTGCGCGAGTCCGACTCGCACTTGGCCGGTTTTTGTTCATAACTATCTTGTATTATAGATACGATAGGCCAACTAGAAACTGCCATAAGCTCGTGACTCCATCGCTCCGCCTCAAAAAAGTCCGAAGGTCGTTCGTGGGAATGAGCATTCTATTTTATAACAAAATTCCACAATCTATTTTAAACTTGCCTTTACACAAGTTTAAGAAATCCATTAAAAGTATGCTTTTGAAAAAAGCTTATTATACTGTGGAAGATTACGTAAATGACAAAAGAGCATTTCTATGATAATATATTCATTTAAACGATAAACTAAAACATAAAGATCAATATTTTTTTACAATTTTTTCCGACTAGCTGTTGCCCGCGGCTCCGCTCGCGTGAATTTTGGTTTTCACAAATTGTGTAAAGTTAATGATCCATGGATTTTTCCACGATAAAGAGTAGCCTATGTGTTAATCTAGGGTATAATCTACATCCATTCCAAAGGACATGACCAGTAACTGCCCTCCGATTCGGGACAATGTGCAGGATTTCCGTTTTTACAGTAAGGTTTAAAAATTAAAACCGAAATTACTATGGATTTATTATTCCGAATAAGGTCAAGGTTAAAATGTCTATAAAAACAATACGTTTATTGTTTAAATCTTGAGCGTCCGGTTTCCTCTTTAAGCACTACTCCATTTTGACGTTCCGTTTTATCCATGCCTAATAATAATCTTGTTACCCTACATGAATACCATATAAGTACCTTAGTCACTATATTACGAGTGATTTATTTTTGATCAATTAAATAGTAATGAAAAGGAAATGTATGTTTTGTTTTTATTATTTTTGTTAGTAGACAAGCCTCAAACGAACACAGCATTTTCAAATAACCACTGCGTTTAAAGGAACGTAACGCCCTCTGGCATTGCATCTGTCTGCCATCTGTGGTCGAATAGTTGAACAAACTCGCTAACCAAAACGTTTAGCGCCATCTGTTGTCGAATAGTTGAAAAGACTCGCTAGCGCCATCTAGTGTGGCAGCAGTACAATGTAGCGTGATTTTTAAAGGATTTACATAATTCTTGCAAATATAGTTTTATTATTCCAGTATTATCCTCATCCATGCCCAAATAATGCAAAGCTTAATTATTTTCCTGAGAAACGTGGTTAGCAATACTTAAAATATTTTTTTAGACTCGCTCACCACAACAACTAGTGCCATCTAGTGTGGGAAAGCAGTTTTTTGGTGAAACTTCTTTTATTTATTTTCTCAGTTTTCAGAGCCTTCAGACTCCTGAAGCTTTTTATCTGAAAACTATAAAATATAAAAATTACAATAATAAAGAGTTCATTGCTGCACATTAATTTTTGATATCTAGGCAAGCTCCCATAGTTGCGCTGGTCAAGTCCTTTCAGCCAAATCGGTTCAGTAGTTGCCGCGTGAAGGAGTAACAAACATACACACATACAAACTTTAATATTATTGCCGATAGGTGGCGATTTGCACCCTTAAACAGTATTCAATTCTATGCCTTGATATGGGTAGTCGGGTATGTCACACTCTCTTTAACGTTTCTGTGGTGGTGTCGTGTGGTGCGGGTTGTTACGTTCCCTCAAATATAGTTGAGCGAAGCAATGGCTGGATCATGCGTCATGCTCGTGAACGGGTGCCACCGTCGGAAATGGGGCTGCCTCTGTCTGCCAGTCTTGGCGTGTATTGAGTATTGTATGCTCGTGAGAAAAGCTTACTATACAATCGAAGATTACGTAAATGATAAAAAAAACAGCGTGGATTTGATTCGCTCCAGCTATGCGTGGGACTGCAGTTACTTGTATCATTATGATGATTGTAAGTTTTGATGGAAAAGAGCAACCACCGAGTTTCTTGCTGGCTCTTCTCGGTAGGAATGGCATTCCGAACCAGCGGTAGATTCATATTATAACGATTCAAAAGCGCTTGTAAAAGCTTATTTGAATAAAAAACATTTTGAATTTGAATTTGAATTTGAATTTGAATTTATAAAAGGAATTTGACCATCTGTGAACTTTTATGATTAGATCCGTTAGTGCCACTCGTGCAGTTTTGTTTTTAGACATAACTAGAAACAGTAATAAATACGACCCGCGCGTGGCCTTTTTTTAATAAGCAGCGCAGTGCTTCTCAACCGACTGTATTGGCGGACCGAAAATTAAACGTCATATTTTCTTAAGTTAATATTTTGTCAGAAGTATCAAACTTGCGGCCCGCATTTATCCTTAGTTTTCGTGGTTAATATTTTTTTAACGATAGATTACCTTTTAAGTGATGCAACGTACATTAATTAAACACGGTTTTTAATTTAAGTACGGTTTTTATTCGGGTTTTTCACAGAGATTTTTAATTTGTTTTTAAAATGTTATTATTTTTGTTTTAGGTGGAAAATGACATGGAAAGCTATGTTAAGTATAAACTAGTTGGAGGCAATCTTAAACTCAAGAAAGGCATGGTGCCTCATAGATTTGCTTGTCAAAAACAATCACTTGAAAAACCTAAGCGCTCTAGTGTAAAAAAACTTAAAATTGAACAACTGGCAACTTCCTCAAGTGAATGTATTGCGTCTACTTCACATGACGTAGAAGAAATATATATTGTGGATTCCATTCCTCAAGTTCAAGATATTATTGTGAATGACCCCTTAAAACATGTGACAAGAGATGAAAATCTAAGAAGTACCACAAAAGATATTGTAGAAACGAATCAAAAAAAATCAAGTAAATTTAAGGAACAAAGTTTATCATAAAAGTACTGAGACCGATAATAAATATTTTCATTTGACATCTAAGGATATAAAACAAAACAATATCAAGAAACAAAATCCGCTTGAAAATAAACCATCGACTTCTAGTTTTGAAGAATCTTTGATATCAACTCACAGTGATTACGATGTATCATGAAGGAACTTAAAATTTAATTTGCTATAATCCGCAACAATAGGCAAATATTATGTGATACAGTGTATCTTACACTTGCAGCTTATCTTGCACTTGCAGCTTGCAATATTCACCACACCACATAAATCTTCCAAATTATTCTCAACGTACGTTTCACTCCGACACCGGAGCATCTTCAGGAGATGTTGACTCGACAATGCACGATTGTAAAAACTTTACAATCGTGCATTGCAAGACTTTACAAGCTGCAAGTGCAAGATACACTGTATCACATAATATTTGCCTATTGTTGTGGATTATAGCAAATTAAATTTCAAGTTCCTTCATAATCATGGACTTCCGCAAAGTAACGCCTGCTTCTATCCAATATACGATGTATCAGATGAAACAGACATTACCGATTCTGAGGCTGGTTTCGATAACGAATATTTTAAAACATACATACATGCAAAAAGCCGCCCTTTAATGTGTATCTCGGGAGCCTCAGATGCTTTGAGGCATCCCAAAACAATGGTATTGTTGCATTCAGCTTTTAAGTGAATCTTGCAAATGCTCACCAAGAGATGTGATGGTAGTCTTAAAAAAGATCCGCGTATATTAATCCAACGCGTCACTTGCGCTTGATTTTGGTATTGCAATCGGTTCTGTAGGAATTATTTTTAGAAAATATATTCCGATAATTTCATATTGTATGAAAAGTCTTGTATTTTTTCCAAAATCAACACAAGTTGTGTCTAATATACCAATGCCATTTCGAAAGAGATACAGCAATATCAAAAGTATTATAGGTAGATTGTCTGGAAATACAAATCGAAAAACCGACTGAAGCTGTAAAGCAAGCACTAACATGGTCAGAATATAAATCACTAGATGATGCCCGCGACTTCGTCCGCGTGGATTACGTTTTTTTATTCCCGCGGGAACTCTTGAATTTTCCGGGATAAAAAGTAGCCTATGTCCTTCTCCGCGATACAAACTATCCCTGTACCAAATTTCATCAAAATCGATTTAACAGATGGGCCGTCAAAGCGTAGCAGACAGACAGACAGATGGACAGACAGACAGACACACTTTCGCATTTATAATATTAGTATGGATGTAATACCATTAAATACTTTATATCCATGACTCCGGATGGTCTTATTGACCAAGCGAAGTGAAGGTCTCTGAGTCTACTTGAGTCAGCGAACGAAAAAAGCAGTGAATTTGCACTTGTCCGTCCGTCCGTCCGTCCGTCCGTCCGTCTGCCAGAGCCTTATAACTTCTGAATTACTGAACGTAATTACTACAAGTTTAAATATAATATGTAAACCGATGGCCTGCAGCCGAATATGGCTTAAAAAGTTATAAAAATCTTTATTTCAGGGGGGCTCTCATAGAAGCGAATGCGAAGTAAAATATTTTTTATAGCGTTACAGGTTGCGGTATATCATTTTAAAGATACATTAGGAATAGAGCCAAAAAAATTTTTTTTAAATTTTTCCCTAAAAATTGACGAAATGGGGGGCTCGAACCACTAAGTAGTTAATTTTATATCTGAGGGATATGGAGGAAGAGCGTCTGACTCCGTCATTTTTGAGAACTGTGGATTTATAAATTTGCTACCTAAAAATAGTGCGGTTATGGCTGATCGTGGTTTCAAGAATGTGGCTCATCTCTTGCAGCAAAAAGAATGCACCTTGATACGCCCATCTAGTGTCAGCGCTAAGATAACTCCAACAATAAGTGAAATACTAGAAACAAAAAAGATTGCAGCTTTGCGTATACATGTCGAGAGAGCCATTGGCAGATTTAGGAATATATATAATGTACTCTGTGATATTTATCTATGCACCGGACTGAGCGACTCGCCGTTCGCGGTCGCGGGTACCCGTATATTCAATGTACTCTGTGGTCGCGGGTAACCGGGAGTGTGACGTCATAGTATAGGCGGGTGTTACACTATCAGTATTATCACGCGATCCGCGATACGCGATCCAAATATTGATAGTTTTGCGATAATATTGATGGATCACCGGATGTTCTTGAAATCCACGATACAGGGGGTGTGGCTTCAATAATACTGACAGTGTGAACCTGTACCATACCATCAGCATCAGTACCTCGGTAGAGAGTATTATGTTCTGTGATCAGTACGTGTTCGACAGCCGACGACGGAACGTCACAGAGTTCTATAATTTAAGGGAACGGAACATGCAGGACGAGGAATTTTGGGAATGTGGATCTCCGACTGTTTCCGACGTCTCGCAGACCTCGCAAGATGTTGGAGCAGAATTAAAAGGATTTTTATATAACTTTGAAATGTGCCAGGCGCTTTGGAATCCCGATGATTCTAATTATAATAATATGAATAAAAAAAAAGAGGGATGAGGAGCTGGACAGGCTGCTAGTTATCTAAAGTATAGTAACTTTCGTAATCATCCAAGTCATCGCCTAAAAGCATTTCTTGCGTTAGATTCAAATTACTGTACTGGTTTCGTTTTAGAATCCAATTTTTTACCCAACGCCTTCGTTTTTTATTAGTTTTAATTGCCATCGCTAATATTATAGCGACAGCTGCTTTCTTTCTGTTATCCACTTTTAATTATTAATGGTCTGTGTTGAAGATTTTTGACACAGGTTAATTTTTAGACCAAAGTGGACTCTTTTTTTTTAAGGATTTTTAAGTATACGGCACAACCACAGAGTATGTTTACTCTGAGAGCACAACTATTCTCTACGAACTCGAACACAGTACTGGATGATGATAATATTGATAGTATGAGACCCTACCATCAATACTGTCACGATAAAAATATCACGATCCGTGGATCGCGATACGGTATTGATAGTGTAACAGGCCCCTATGAGCGCGCGTTATCTCGGCAATTCAAAAACGGGCTGAAACTTCTCGTCGTTATATCTTCGGAAATACTGCACATATTGAAGTGAAATAAAAACTAATCTAATATACTTACATGATCTACGCTCCGATTTTAGGTGTATAGGCACAGGATGGCTCTCGTCGGTATTCATTGCTCCAATCCACTAAACCCAAACTATTAAATTCAACCACGAGTTATGAAACAACTATTATTATTATTACAATTAAATAAAGAATTAGAATTGTGCCAGATAAATACGATTCGTCGTGAAAGCGGTGCGCCGGCGGCAAAAGTTGGGTTTTCCCGCCACGCTACCACCAATGCGACGCTCCGTCAGTGACAACTTATATTAAATAAAACCGGCCAAGTGCGAGTCGGACTCGCGCACCGAGGGTTCCGTACAAACCTGTTAGTCCAGTCATCTTAGTAGTTCACCTCGGAATTTGAGATACCCAGCTGATTTTTTGTATAAACTTGTATTTTGGCATTCTAAAAGTTGTCTCAAAACCTACATATGGTAGGGTGTCCGCGTCTATTAAAATTTGAGGTCAAAGGTCACAAAAATCGATTTTTTGCTTATTTTTTGCAAATATCTCATTTCCTATGGGGTTTTCGCTATTTGTATTTATTATCAATATTGTAGAGAATTAAATTCCCTACAACTTTTGTTTCAAAAAAATTTTTATACGTTGAATCGTTTTCGAGATAGAGGGCGGAGAGCGCGCGGTTAGAGCATAATGTAAGGTCAACCGGTATAGTCTTGGTCAAAACACGCTATATAAAGTTTATTAAGTAATTATTGATAAATATATCATTAATAATAATTTTCATTTGTTATCAACTATTACATTATACATATTTAATCATTTTTTTCATCAATTGAATCTATCTATTCAATAATACTTACAACCCATTCCCAAATTAAAAAAATATTATGGGACAAACTTTAATTACATTATAATTATATTCTCATTTCCACTAATTATAATTTAAGTAGACAATAATGAAGTACAGATTGGAGTAGCATCTTCAGGAGTAGTATCTTCAGGAGTAGCATCTTCAGGAGATGTTGACTCGACAATGCACGATTGTAAAGTCTTTACATTCGTGCATTGTAGAGACCACACCAAAGACCACATACACACATTGAGGCAGATTGTGCAGAAGTCCTATGAGTACAAACAGCCTCTGTGTCTCGCTTTCGTGGACTATGAGAAGGCCTTTGACTCCATCGAGACCTGGGCTGTTCTGGAATCCTTGCAGCGATCCCAAGTTGATTGGCGATACATCGAAGTTTTGAAATGAAATGCCTATATAGCTCGGCATTTATGTCTGTCCAAGTACAGGGTGCGTCTACAAGACCTATACAATTGCATCGCGGGGTGAGACAGGGGGATGTTCTGTCCCCGAAACTGTTTTCTAATGCTTTGGAAGATGTCTTTAAAACGCTTGACTGGAACGGACAAGGCATCAACGTGAACGGAGAGCACATTTCACACCTCCGCGCCGCTTCGCTGATGATATCGTCATCATCGCAAGTTCGCTGCAAGAGCTGCAGAAGATGCTCGATAGCCTTCACGCTGCCTCCCGACGTGTCGGTCTCCGGATGAACTTTGACAAGACCAAGGTTTCATGTTCAATGAATTGGTCATTCCGGGGCCGATTACTGTCAACGGATCTATGCTCGAAACTGTCCAAGAATACACATACCTTGGGCAAATTTTGCAAGTAGGAAGTAACAGTTTCGAGAAAGAGATAGAACGGAGAATAAAGCTGGGCTGGGCAGCATATGGCAAACTCCGTCGAGTCTTTTCGTCGCCTATACCGCAATGCCTGAAGACCAAAGTCTTCAATCAGTGCGTCCTGCCGGTTATGACTTACGGTGCCGAAACGTGGACACTGACATCGAGGCTAGTCCACAGACTTCAAGTCGCTCAACGCGCTATGGAAAGAGCTATGCTCGGAATTTCTTTGAGGGATAAAATCCGAAACGAAGTAATTTGTCAAAGAACCAAAGTAATTGACATAGCTCTCAAGGCTAGCACGTTGAAGTGGCAGTGGGCTGGTCACGTTTGCCGCAGGACTGACGGCTGCTGGAGTCGCAAGGTCCTAGAGTGGAGACCGCGTCTCGGCAAACGGAGTGTGGGGCGCCCCCCGGCTAGGTGGAGCGACGACATCCGGAGAGTGGCTGGCATCAAATGGATGCTAACAGCCAAGGATAGGCAGCGTTGGCGCAATCTTAAAGAGGCCTATGTCCAACAGTGGATGCATATTGGCTGATGATGATGATGATGATGAGTTGATAACAAATGAAAGTTATTATTAATTATTTATTTATCAATAATTACTTAATAAACTTTATCTAGAGTGTTTTGACAAGACTATACCGTTTGACCTTACATTATGCTCGAACCGCGCGCTCTCCGCCCTCTATCTCGAAAACGATTCAACGTATAAAAAAAATTTTTACACAAAAGTTGTAGGGAATTCAGTTCTCTACAATATTGATAATAAATACAAATAGCGAAAAACCCATAGGAAATGAGATATTTGCAAAAAATATGCAAAAAATCGATTTTTGTGACCTTTGACCTCAATTTTTAATAGACGCGGACACCCTACCATATGTAGGTTTTGAGACAACTTTTAGAATACCAAAATACAAGTTTATACAAAAAATCAGCTGGGTATCTCAAATTCCGAGATTCTTACCTAATTTTGACTAAGATGACTGGACTATGTAGTGAATTTTACGATTAATGAATTTAATGAACCGCAAAACTAACTTAGTTTGTAGAGGTTTATTGTTAATATCAAAAAAACTATGCTAGTTAGAGCGTTGGTTTTATTTTTCCTGTAAAATAAACATAAGCTTCTATTGACCATAATTATTTCAGATTTTTCAATTGGTAAACTTCGGAGATAAGGGGGGGGAACGGTAGTTTTTTTCGACATTTTGCCCAATATATCAAAAACTATTATGCATAAAAATAAATAAAAATCTATGTTAGAATGTAGAAGTATAGCCCTTTCATATGATGTGGATATCCCACTCAGTATAGTTATCATACTTTGAAATTTCAAACCCCCGATTTTCCCCCTTTTTTAATTATTAAACTAAAATAATTTTCAATTTTTTTTTATTTTAATGATGTTAGGCCACTATTATACACAACTATTCCAAATTTCATGTCGATAGCTTTATTAGTTACTGAAATAATCGACTGTGACAGGCGGACGGAGAAAGTCGCACCTACCATTTTGGTACGGAACCCTAAAAAACATCACCTATGGCATGACCTGAGGAATCTTGTCATAATTATTAGCAACATAGAGGTATAATAAATGATTAGCAATTTATTGTTAATGTTTACTGTTTCTACCCTTGTAAGATTTAGAGAATTGTTTATGGACTTAAAAGGCGGGCCTTGGCCGCAAGTACCTACTTTTCACCCCTATGGGGTTGGAATTTTAAAAAATCCTTCGTTAGTGCGTGCCTACGTTTGTAAAAGAAACTTACTGCCAAAATATCAAGTTCCTAACCCCATAGCGGTAGTTAGCTGTGCGTTGATAGACCAGTCAGTCAGTCAGGACAAACGATTTGTATCTTTTGATTGCGTTGACTTAGAAGCTTGATTTTTTTACAGCTCCAACTTCCAAGGGATCGTAAACATTTGATATTAATTTCAACTTGATAGTTCAATGCGTTCCCAAGACAGACGGACCACGAAGTGATCCAATGCGACCCGCCATTCTGATAGATACGAATGAACGGGCAAAGTTGAGAGTAGGTATTCAGGTAGGCAACTACAGCTTGGACCGATAATAACCTCTCTAAAGGTATGATTCCGAACCACGCTGCACGCAGCAGTGCTGCCGCAACAGTGCTGTCGCGGCACTACTGGTCCCCATACAATCTCTTTAAGCATAAATGAAATTACATTCCGAGCTAGGCAGCAATGTCGCGGCAGCACTGCTTAGTGCAGCACCTTAGTGGCAGCACTGCGGCGACAGCACTGCTGCTTGTTGCCGAGTTCGGAATCATACCTTTATGTGTTCTGTGGATAATACCTATGAAAAACAGTCGAATTCTTAGCTTTCGTATTTTTCTGTTTCCTCCTCCAAAACAGAACCGAATTCAATTCTTTTTGTACGAATAATTTAAGAAGGACTCAGGCTATGCCGGTATGTTTTTCTTTTTTTGATTATATCCTTCAAATTTATTTACAGGATGTCTGATGATGGCGCTAAAACTGGGCCATTTTTTGCTATTTTTGAAGGTTCCTTGTTCTTAAAATTATTAATTTACTAGCTGACCTGGCGAACTTCGTACCGCTTAGCAGTCAATGAATGTCGTGTTACAGATTAGCTGCACTTATTTTATGAAAGTAATACAATGAATACAAAATAAATATTAAGTTCAGTTCTTTATTAAGATAATACCTAACACAAAAAGAAATAAAAAAGTACAAACATCAAGTAGGTATATCAACAGCGTGTCAGCAAGACATGATTGAATTAAACTATTTACATATTGTGCAGCATGGGATGCACTCGGTTTAATTCTCTTCATTGAAGCACCTTGTGATAATATTATACGACTTATAGGTATATAAAGTTTAAGTCATTCACATCTTTTTTCTTAGCCGGCAAAATTGCTCGCGCACTTAACCATCTGTTATTTTTGTGGTTAGCAATGATGTTCGGAAATACTTTGCTGATGAGCTTGTCTTTCGATGAGACGAAATTGCAAAAATTCGGTGGAAATGAAATCAATCCGCTCGATTCGTCGACAGGAACACGACCATTACCGATAGTCAGCAATTGCTTGGAGAAATCTTCAGCAGATGGGTCGTTCAACAATGCAACTCTCATGTTTGCTGCCAGTTGAAGTTTCTTCACATAGCACCACATATTTGATGATTTGAGGCAAGCGTTTATTTCATCGGCAGCAGTCGACCTTGGAATGACTGGCGTGTTTGTGCGCCATTGTGCATTCGTCCCAGATGATGATTTTGCGGCTACTAAACTTTTGCCATTGCAGAGTGTTTTGCAATGTTACATGTCGGTTGTTCAGTAGTTTGAAGATTTAATGGCAATTTTAACGCTGAATGAGCCGTACGGCATCCTTCTAACAACATGGCCGCTATTCCAGAAGAAGCAACTGCTACCGCAACTTCGGATCTCGCACGAACAGTGGCCAAAATCAATGACATGAGGAATGTCTTTCCAGTTCCACCAGGGGCATCCATGAAAAATAAGCCACCATTTCCATCATCAATTGCATTAATTAATGTATCATAGACTTCTTTCTGTTTTGGGCTTAACAGGGTACATTCGTTTGAACCATTGATGTAGAATTTTAGTACCTATACTAGATGTCCGATTAGCGCTTCTAAATTGTCCCCGAAAAGTTACAGCACAAAATACGAAGGTGCTCTTATTTGCCATTAGTATAGGCCAACCATAGCCAACATAACGACGCGTCAAAATGCCGTAGTGCTCATATAAAAATTGTGCTAATATTATTGTTATTGTTTGGCCAATGTTTGTGACAATGCGTCAAATATTGTAACAAACATTGACTGTTCTGGATACAGGGGATGCATGGAGTAGTATTGGTGTTTTAAAAGTATTGTTGTTTGTAGTTTCCCTGGCAATCCATTTCGTTGTGCAATAGAGTTGTTCAAGCCATCTAAAAAACACAAACACATTACATTTTGATAAAATTGATATTGCTGGAAACACACATACTTACCTACATAGTTACATATGTACATAAGTACACATAAAATACATTGGGTACATAAATATAGTATACTTTAAATAAATATTATATAAAAAAATTTAGTAAAATAGAATAAAAGCCGCAAAGCCTAAATCTGAATCGGCATCAAAGCCAGTTGAGTAGAGAAAGTAGATAGTTGTGGAGAGAAGTCGGTGTTTACGTAAATTTTGATATTTACAAGTTTTAATCCCGTATTTAACCCTCTTAATGGGTGAATTTTCAAAATTTTATTATTTATTTATTAATATAAATTTCTTCGTACAACAAGATACGTTGAATAAAGAAATCCTGTTCAAAATAAGTTCAAGACATCGAAATAAAATTGTACCTAGAGGCTTAAGCTGAGCGTTGTCTGTCAATAAATTACTTTTGGGATCTATTTACCAATTTTTTGATAAATTATTTAATAAGTTCAAACAATCCGTAAAAATAGAATTATCACCATGTAATATACATATATATTATAATACAAGTTATTCTTATTGTTTAACGATAGGATTCATTTGGAATGTCGGATGAAATGTTTAGTGGATTTTTAAAATGAAACTAACTAAGGATAATTTAAAATACATATAAGTTACTTCTTACTACTTCTTAAACAAATGTTAGGTAGTTTAGTTTTAGTTTCCTCGTGTTTATACACAGATACTAATGCAGATCATAGCATTGTTGATTGTATAGTTATAAATATTGATAGAAGAGGAAAGAGTAGGTACGCAATTTAAACCTACGTGGTTTTTCGCAGTACTACGCACCAAAGCTGTATCAATTTTTATTTTGATAAATAAATTATACGGTACAGGTATAACACAAATAAGTGAGTTGCTGGGGCGCGTAACTAGTAATAAATATACACGAACATACACAGCAAAAAATATTCTGCAACTCCATGTCTCCATTGTTCTATTTGAATTTCGTTCCATTGAATTTTTTTGTTTTTGCCTTACTACAGAGACAAAAGGTCTTAAATATAAATATACTAAATTCGTAACTATCCTAAATGCTAAGTATTAAGGTTTATAATAAATTGACGTTGTTGATATTGACAATGTGATGCCAAGAGTTGCGTCTAGTTCCAAAATAGTGCAAAGGTATCAATTTGGCAACGTATGACGTACCTTATTGCTTAGACATTAAGTTTTATTTTAATAATAAATATTTTTATACATATTTTAAAAATTACTTTTTGTTTTGGATTGAAAGGTTATTCCTACCTTTTCTCTGATGACAGAACGTTTTAAAAATTAATATTTTCTAATCGTAATGTAGCTTTATGTGTTAATCTTAAGGTGCATAATTATCTGAAGTTGTTGCTAATATAATACCTTTTTCTACATTTAACAGTCAGATACTCAAATGTTTATGTGTTGTCAAATTGGGACATTTTTGCGATAATTTTTGTTCGTGACCCTGATTCTATTTGAACTGATTGGTCTAATTCATATCGATTATATTCACGTTCATTAAATTCTCTATTAAATGCGTCATTCACTCCGCGATCTGGCGCTGGCATTCCTAACTTGACTAACAAACTGCTGGACATGAGGTAACACATATCTTCAATCAAGAGCAAAGCCTGGTTATGCATCTCCTCTTTCGCCTCAAGATCAGGATTTCTTGAACTGACACGAATTTGATGTAAACTGTCTTCTGCCATGTTATCTTTGTATTTGTTCCACAGTTCACGTGGATTAGAGGGGAAACATGTAGAAATGATGATAGCAAATAATGTGCGTATCTGACTTGGAGATGCAGAAATAATTGCTTCAGCGATTTTCGTGTCCCAATGAGTATTGTTTTCAACCAAATTGAGCTCTTGACATGCTGCACGAAATGTTGGGCACACTCATGGACTTATGGCACACTATACCATTAACAGTTCGTAACTTGATTTAAATGATGTTGGCCCACGAACATTTACCAGCAACAACCGCAAATAGAAACATTCATCATTCTTTGGATGAACTGTGTAAATACGACCATGAGCATCATGATGTAGAACGCATATCCGAATGATTAGGAACCGCATCGCCTTGCCTCCGACGTAGAAATTTCTTCGATGAAGCGTTCCAAGTGTAGTAGGTAACATGGCATCTCCGAGTAAAGCAGCGTTCGTGCGAACGGATTGCTTTGGCAAGTCGTAAAGAAACTGGAGGGAATTTGCTCTAGCACATAGACGATAGCTTGTTGGATGTGCTCGAAAAGTCGATCCGTTTCGGCGTTACCGCTACCATGAAATATAAACATTCGACTGACGATCAGATTTTTTTTTGCATTCCAACAAAACCTGTCTGATATTGAGTGTGTGAAATAGCACAATAAAGACTTATTTTTATTTGCATTCCAAACAATGACAACCATCAAAATATGTCAATACAATGACAACTGAACGAACCAACAATAACAATCATCAAAATATTCAAATTTAAATACGCGATAATCCGTGGATAATCCGAGTAATGTGGATATATGTTGTCGATTCAAAACCCTTAATTTAATACGTGCTTCAATTTGAGTGGACCCGAGTCTACCTTACCGACGCGACGAAGGGACGAACGTCAAATGTTTGACAGGAAAGTAGGTAGAACAGTTTATATGGGAAAATGAAATTGTTGTTTTTACTATCTTCCTCGCAATTTTTCCATTTTCTCAACGTTTAAACCTTCCCTGGACCACGACAAACATTTCAAAACCAAAATCAGCTAAATCGGCCCGGCCGTTCTCGAGTTTTAGCCAGACAAACGAACAGCAATTGATTTTTATATATAAGAAGAAGATTGAAAAAGGCAAAACATAGGGCCATGGCAAGGACACATGGAGCAAGGATTTTATGGAGCAAGAATATTTTCTTTATTGTAATTATCCACGGAGGAAACAGACAAATGTTTTTGTATGGAGAAATCGCCGGGAGAATTCCTCTTAAGGGTTCCACTTTTACTCTTGAGGTATGGAACCCTAAAAACCAGATACCTACTTACTTACCCGAACCCGATAGAGTTTGAGAGAGAAAACTCGATTTTTTCATGAAAATCTCTATTTTTTAGATCCATCCGCTTTGTATACCTACGAGTAGGTATGTGTCAGTGAAAACATATCGTAAATAACAATTACAGAAAAACAACCAGATTTGAACCAAAAACAATAATTTATTTACTTAAATCTAAACTAATATTATAAAGAGGAAAGATTTGTTTGTTTGTTTGTTTGTTTGTTTGTTTGTTTGTTTGTTTGTTTGTTTGTTTGTTTGTTTGTTTGTTTGTAATGGATAAACTCAAAAACTGCTCAACCGATTTTTAAAATTCTTTCACCTATAGAAAGCTAAGTACATTATCATTAGACTTATGCTATATTTTATTTTCAAAAAAATTAGAGATCCTTGCGAAAATTGCAATTATGTGAACTAAGTCGGAAAAAATCCTCTCTTCTGAGAGCTTACGTGGCGTGCGCGGCGTAAATTTAGTTAAAGTTAGGTAGGTATACGAAAACAATGTACCTATGGTGGAATTGTTCCTCTCAAAAAGTTCTAAAAAAAGTCCGCGATAGCATACTTCTATCTTTTAAGGTTGACTTACAATAACCATTTTTATCGCTATATTGGGTATAGCTGATGCCCGCGACTTCGTCCGCGTGGACTAAGTTTTTTCGATTCCCGCGGGAACTCATTAATTTTCCGGGATCAAAAGTAGCCTATGTATGTATGTAGGGTAGTGGAACCAAAAGATGAACGACACCCAATAGATGAACGGCCGAGCGAAAATTCAAAAAAAATAAAACATCCCGCTATTTATTTATGTGCATTATTTTTTTCCGCACGTGTCAACATTATTTCTTCCCGATTCCCTAACAAAATCAACAGTCGCAGCTTCGACGCGCTCGTAGTTCGACGCTTTGCGAGAGTTTCCCGCAAAAAAATTGTTTTATATGGAAACCTTCTTAAGGTAAGTGTTTTTCAAACTTAAGGATTTCGGCAATTTAAAGCAATTATATACGATAGATTTGAGTAGTTCTGGTTGGAGTAAATCTTGATATGTCTGTCTTTGATTATAATGATACATATACACATTATTCGCCGTATTTTTTGAAAAAAATACTGTTCAAGTAATGGATTCGATTTCGTAAGCTTGATCCAATAGATGAACGCCGTTCAACTAATGGAGAAATGGCATATTCTTACACAGGTCATAACATTTATATTAATGCTTAGAGACCGAAACAAAAAAACGCAAATTAATTTTAGTTAATTTAGGAATTTAGTTACCAAAAGTTGAACACATTATTTTGTGTTTTGAGGTTTTATTTCAGTATGAAATCTTGCGTTGTTCAGTTTAAGAATTCAGGTCCAAAAGTTGAACTAATGAATATGAATTCGTTCAATTATTGGGTATCGGGTATCTTAAACTGAACGAGTAAATTGCCCCCCCCCCCTCACATGCCAGGCCAGGGTAAGAATATTAGCCAGTTAATAATTAAAAATTTGTTTTCCCGATGTCGTCAGTCGGGGCTCAAAACGCGCCGACATATTGTAATAAGATAATAATAATGTTAAAATAAATGTATTCCTATTAAAATGCTAGTTCAACTATTGGGTTAAAACTATTCATAATTAGGGCTCAGTGTTCAATTATAGGGGTAATCCCCTTAACTTCTTACAAAAAGCAACTTTAAAAAATATATATTAGATAAAAGAGTTTCTTTTTTTAATCAGTTAAATCTTGAGGATATGTGGAATCACAAAGAAAAACCCAGCAAGCTTCAATGTCATTAAATAACTAATCAGAGCTGTTCAAAGTTGCCAAAATCGCTTAAGCGTTCATTTATTGGTTCCACTACCCTATGTATATTCTTTATAGCTGATGCCCGCGACTTCGTCCGCGTGGAATAAGTTTTTCAGTTAATTTTCCAGGATAAAAAGTACCCTATATTAATATCCCACGGTATAATCCCCTTATAATGGTGAAACACGTACTTCTTCATATTTTAACGTAAGCCCAAATACTGTTTCATGGCTATAACTTGAGAAATTAAGGATTTTCATACAAACTCTCCACCCCTATTTCACCCCTTCGGGGGTGGAATTTTGAAAAACTGTGAAACACATATGTTTTCATTTTCAACCCGCAGCTCATATACCAAGTTTCATGGCTATAACTTGAGAAATTAAGGACTTTCATGCAAACTCTCAACCCCTATTTCACCCTTTCGGGGGTGGAATTGTAAAAAACTGTGAAACACATGTTTTCATTTTCAACCCGCAGCTCATATATCAAGTTTCATGGCTATAACTTGAGAAATTAAGGACTTTCATACAAACTTTCAACCCCTATTTCACCCCTTCGGGGTAGAATTTCGGAATAAAAAGTATCCTATGTCCTACCTCGTAGTATGGGCTCAAATCGTGCCAAGTTTCGTTTGAATTCATTTAGTAGTTTCGGTGTGATGCGCGGCCAAGATACAGACAGACAAACAGACAGACAGACAAAAATGAAAAAAATTACAGATTTGGCTTCAGTAGGGGAGACCGGGGATGGTTGACTATTGGGGCAGGTAGACTAAGCGACAATAACTCGCCACTATCACGTGTTTTTCATCATCCAATCATGAGTGACGATGGCTCCCCGCGACCCGCTAACTTGTGCGAAGTGAGCCGCCGCAGTCGCGCGGCGTTCGTGAGTGGCATCACATTTTGTTTTTTTGGTCTCGGTAAGTAACTTTTTTCGTTCGTACTTTTTTAGTTATTGTGTCTATGGATCTGTTAGAAACAATGTTGTTGTTATGCCTAATGTAAATATGATAGTTTTACTCTATATTACACAGTATTGCTTCCATGTTAGTGCCAGAGTTTGCATATGATATGCAGGTAAAATTCAAAATGGCGTCAGGGGATGGTTGACCAATTTTTTTCGGGGTAGGCAGACTTATTAGTCATCCAACCCCTTTAAAATTAGTATAAAATTTTATACTTATCTTAAAGAATTGAGTGTGCTAATGGTTAATGTGATGCACATTAACCATTAGCACACACAATTCTTCATCAATATAAACACTATTATAGTCTTCTCTCACATACTAAGTAAATTACAGTTGTATTTTTACAGAAAATGAGGACGTACATAAGAAAATCTGAAAGAAGAATCTGAAGATCTGAAACATCACCCAATGTACCAAAAGATATCCTAGAAAGAGCTTGCCACGCAGTAATCTTCGATAATAATAGCATAAACGCCACATCAAAGAAATACTAAATTCCATACAAAACGTTGAAAGTCTAAACTTAAACAAAAGCTAGAAAGTAATCCGAACCTAAGGAGAGCTGATTTGACCCTGGACACGGCGGGGTACTTACTTATCGTTAATTTAAGTTTTTTTAAATAGTTTAAAAAGTGACTGTTACCTTTAGTAAAGTTCTTTATTAACCGAGAATGTATCTCAAAGGACATCATCCATTTAGGTCCAAAAGTAAAAAGTGCCGGCCAAAAAAAATTTTTACTGTATTTCGCTAGAACGTGTCCACCTAAACATTTTTTATTATTACACCGAAGCTGTAGAACGATTGCCCTTGGTTTTATTTAAGTTTAAAAATCTATATTTTTTCGATTATGTGAAATGTTTTTTAAGCTATTTTTTTCTTTTTTGGAGTTTTTCATTTTGTTTTACAAAAAACATAAACCCCAAAAAAGTAAAATTATGTCATAATAAAAAATAATCAAAAAAAAACAAAAAATAAAATAATAATAATAAAAAATGTTTAGGTGGACAAATTCTAACGAAATGCAGCAAAAATTTTTTTTGGCCGGCACTTTCACTTTTGGACCAAAAATGTATGAATCGTGGATGATGTCCTTTATGTTTGTTTATAATTATATAAAAAGATTCTATCTTTTAGTACATTTTAATGTTTTATTTTATACTTATCCTCTTTATTTACACTAATTACTGCCTAGGTCAACCTACCCCATGCTTATGGCCAACTTACCCCGGATATGGGGTAGGTTGACCAAGCGTCAGGGGTTTAGAAAATCGACTAAATAAGTATTATAATGATAAATATATAGGTTATAGATTAGTATTTTAGGTACCTGAATAGTTATTCTATCTGTATCAACTGTTGTTTTCGTTAAATTATGTTAAACATCAGAGATATACGAGCTTAAGTGAAAAGTTAGTCTACCATCCCCGGTCTCCCCTATCGAATAATGAGTGCCCTCCAAAAAAAATTCTCAAAATATCTTCAATGTACAGAATTGGACCTGTTACAGTTTTATTATAAGTATAGATAGATAGATAGCTACTATTTATATTAGAATTATTAGTGCTACCCGTGCGAAGTCGGGGCGGATCGCTAGTTATAAAAATAAAAATAAAAAAAACTAAACATTCTTCTTCATTCTTCATTCTTCACTTGGCTCCTTTTTACCTGTAAAAAAAAATTAAATAGTTGATATTTTGTGTCTGATTATCCCGTCAGATATTATGTCTTAAGTAGGTAGGTACTAGCTAATGCCCGCGGGCCGCGACTTTGTCCGCGTGACATAAATTTTTTTTTAATTTCTAGAGGCACTCCTTAATTTTTCGGGATAAAGCCTTTGTCACTCTCCCTGGTCCTCGACTATAACCATGCAAAAAATCACGTTGATCCGTTGCTCTGTTGCCGCGTGAAGGAAAAACGTTGAGGAAAAACTCTCTATTTAACATCCTTGGGGATACAAATTTCAAAAACTGAATCATGTATTTCTTCATTTCAAACGGAAATCCCAAACACACAGTTTCATGGCTACAACTTTTAAGTTGTAGGTACATCAAATAATCAAAATATAAATAAAGTTTGGATGGATGTATGGATGTTTGTTACTCAATCACGCTCCAACGGCTGAACGGATCTGGATTAAATTTGGCACAGAGATAGATTATACTTACTTAGTCTAGAATAGCACATAGGCTACTTTTTATCCCGGAAAATGAAAGAGTTCCCGCGGGAACCGAAAACCCTCAATCCACGCGGACGAAGTCACGGGCATCAGCTAGTAATATATTAAACCTAAATTTACATATTACCTAAATGAAACATGCCTATTACTTATTTTAAACTAGCTGATGCCCGCGACTTCGTCCGCGTGGATTGAGGTTTTTCGGTTCCCGCGGGAACTCTTTAATTTTCCGGGATAAAAAGTATATAATCTATCTCTGTGCCAAATTTCATCCAGATCCGTTCATCCGTTGGAGCGTGATTGAGTAACAAACATACATCCATACATCCATCCATCCAAACTTTCGCATTTATTGACCGAGCGAAGCGAAGGTCTCTGAGTCTACTTGGGTGAATTGGCACTTGTCCGTCCGTCCGTCCGTCCGTCCGTCCGTCCGTCCGTCCGTCTGTCAGAGCCTTATAACTTCTGAATTGCTGAACGTAATTACTTCAAATTTAAATATAATATGTAAACCGATGGCCTCCCGCCGAATATGGCTTAAAAAGTTATAAAAATCTTTATTTCAGGGGGGCTCTCATAGAAGCGAATGCGAAGTAAAATATTTTTTATAGCGTTACATAGGGTTGCGGTATATCATTTTAAAGATAATTAAGAATAAAGTTTAAAAATATTTTTTTTTTAATTTTTCCCCTAAAATTGACGAAATGGGGGGCTTTCAAAGTGGCGATTTTCTAACGTCCAAAGTTGACCTCAGAACTCTCAATTTTCTGAACTCTCAAGCCTGAAACTTGATCAATTATTTGAATTATATCCTGTACTTGAACAACAAATACTAAAATTAGATAAATATTATAAGGAAACGAAATTATTTAATTTTTAATGTGCTTCAGTATTATTAGCAGAACTTCACAATTATGTCAATAGATGGCGCTCTGTACAAGTTTATGGATACCGCGAGGTCTCAGTTCGGGGCGAACCACTAGTAATATTTATTTGATTGAAAGCCAAATTACCAAGCTTCAACAATAAAACTTGGATATGGCGCAGAAGTTTGTCAAAATTTTGGTTACAGTTTCCTATTTTGTGATCCCAGGGAACCATAGATATCGATTTTGAACGCATACGGTAAATTTTTTAAATCACAAACGACAAATTTTTAAAATTACTCAAAATAGTACCTACTCTGTAGTAGTTATTATAGGCGCATTGAATACCAGCATGGAAACCCCACTGCCGATGTTGACCAGTAAAAAGTATCCGGGATAAAAAGTAGCTTATGTGTTATTCCAGACTATAATCTATCTCTGTGCCAAATTTCTTCCAGGTCCGTTCAGCCTAATGTTGCTTCCTCGTTTCTAATTTGAACCGCTAGGATATGGAATATGCCCTTCCGGCTTCCGTTTTCCCCTCCTCTTTTAATATCAGGTACCTTCAAATCAAGAGTGAATAGGCATCTTCTAGGCAAGCGCGCTCCACCTTAGGCTGCATCACCACTTGCAAGCAAGTCTGATTGCAGCCAAGCGCTAGCCTATACATAAAAAATAAAATAAAAACCGGCCAAGTGCGAGTCGGACTCGCGCACCGAGGGTTCCGTACAAACCTGTAGTAAGTTTTACGATTTATGACGTATTAAAAATAAAAATTACGTTTGTTGTATGGGAGCCCCCCTTTAATATTTACTTTATTGATATTTAATTATTTATTTTGAAAGGTAATATACAAGTTAATATTCTGTGAAAATTTGAACCGTCTACCTGTTACCGTTTTTAATATTGAGCAAAAAAATACGAAAAAAACACGTTTATTGTATGGGGACCCCCCTTAATATATATATTTTTTTAATTTTTAGTATTTGTTGTTATAGCGGCAACGGAAATACATCATTTGTGAAAATTTCAGCTTTCTAGCTATCACGGTTTATGAGATACAGCCTGGAGACAGACAGACAGACAGACAGACAGACAGACAGACAGCGGAGTCTTAGTAATAGGGTCCCGTTTTAACCCTAAAAAAGCCGTTCGGATGTTATTCAGTAACAAACATCTATCCATACATCCATCCAAACTTTCGCATTATATTAGTATAGATTATCGTCTACTACCTAACGATTTCCAAGGCAGAAGTACCAGCAGTGGCGATTCCTCTAAGATTGCGCAGCTTGCGCCGCAATACCAATAGTTATGAATAAGTTACTTACCAATTATACTAGATCTATTTAAGTAATATACTAATATTTTATAACATGAAATAGATACCATTAACAAAACATATAAGTTTATCAATTAAATGATTGCGTTAATCGATAATTATTTAAAATCACGCACGCTCCATGACACCTCGCACCTTGGTTGTGAGTTGTGACTTGTGACGTGCGCCGCATCGCCACGTGGCTCGTACTGCGAGAATCTTCGAACTCCGTCGACCCGCTTTCTCCTCGCTCACTACGGGCCGAAGGCGTGCACTATGAGTTGCGCATTGCGAGCTACTCGCTTTTGCCGAAACTCAAAAACTACTCAACCGATTTAAAAAAAAAATTCACCTATAGAAAGCTACATTATCAGCAAGTAACATAGGCTGTATTTTATTTTCAAAAACATTAAAGATCCCTACGTAAATTGCAATAATGTGAATGAAGTCGGAAAAAATTGTCTCATCTGAGAGCTTCCGTGGCGTGCGCTGCGTAAATGGTAAAAGGTACACGAAAACAATGTATGGTGGAATTGTTCCTCTCAAAAAGTTCTAAAAAAAAGTCCGCGACAGCATATAGCTATCTTTTAAGGTCGTCTCACAATAACAGTCATTATGATTTTCAAATTTGGTCTAAAACAATGCTATACTCGCGAAGGTGTTTTTACCAACATAGTATTAATCCTTATTAAAATAACATGGTTGTTAATCTCAAGTATTTAATAATAGATCAAATTCGCCCATACACCACCTAATTCAGATGAATATTTTAGAAGATATCATAGTAATAATGTAACACGCACTATACTAATATTATAAAGAGTTTAAGTTTGTGAGTTTGTGAGGTTTTAGGGGGTAATCTCTGGATCTACTGAACCGATTTTGAAAATTCTGGTACCAGTAGATAGTCACATTATTTGTGAGTGTCATAGGCTTGGTACGAGAACCGAGATTAACCCGAAAAATTAGGGAGGTCCCGTGGGAATTTAAAAAACTTATTTCACGCGGACGAAGTCGCGGGAATCTGCTAGTGTAAAATAAATAAAAATAGTATTCTTTATTCTAGTAAGTACAAGTTAGCCCTTGACTGCAATGTCACCAGGTGGTGGGTGATGATGTAAGTACCTACTCTAAGATGGTAGCGGGCAAACCTGTTACGGATATAGGTACCTATCAGTTATATTAAACCTATACTTACCCCTAATCAGTGATATATGAGGTAAATGTATTTTAATGAGAAAATACCTAAGTAACCATCAACTAGCGCAAACCCAAGATTGACCACCAGGAATCGCCACTGAGTACCAGGGTATCATAGAATATAGTTAGTATCTACCTTGTAATTTGTCTACCTATAGATTATCGTCCACTATTTCCAAGGCAGAAGTACCAGGATATCATAGAATAAGGGTGGCGGCACTCACCAGGTAGCGGTGCAGCTGGGGCGGCGGCGGTGGCGGCGCGGCGGCGGGTGGCGGGTGGCGGCGGCGGCGGCCCGCGCAACAGCGTGCCCTGCGCGGGATAACTTATATAAATGATTAGACATCGGATTATATGCATTTGCATATTTGCATATGCAAATGCATAAAACGCTATTTTTACAGCGTTATTGCATATTTTAGTACATTTTTATTAATAGTGCTTAGGTATTTCAGTAACTAAATGTGTCAGGCGTGTTGCATTATGCTCTTATTGCAACACATTTCAGCAATATATCTGACGCCATAGAAAAATTTGAATCCAAAAACCTTCTTCTATGCATGTCCTTGGAAATATTGAAAAAATTATTGAATAACACACTTCCGAGTTTACTATCGGAAAAGGTCCGTGGCAAAATAAATGCAATTCTATATACCTAAAACCAGAGTCTTGAAGAAATAAACATTTATTAACGGCACCAGCCAAACTCTGCCGAGAGGTTTCTGCAGAAATGGCGCTGGCGCGCTCAGAAACTTCAAGTTAATTTTCAGCCTACAAATTAATATTAAGTAAATGACAAAAGTCACGAGTTTACTCTAGAAAATCTAGAAAAATGATTGATTGTATACAAAAATTACTGATTAATATAATAAATAATATCAATGTTGTGAAAATAAACGTCAATTTAAATAATAAATAGTATTTTCATTATGCATATTTTGTGCATATTTCGGCCTTTTTTAGCGCATATTTGCATGCATATTTTAGCATTTTGATAGTGCATATACCTAATCCGATGTCTATTATTGAGCACTGATCTACTGATCTATCTGAATCTCGGAAAAGGATTCAATGATTTTCATGAAATTTAGTATGCGGAGGTGTCGGGGGCGATAAATCGATCTAGCTAAGATTAATTTTTAGAAATAGTAGATTGTATTATAAGGGAGCAAAATAATATTTTTACGGCGAGGGCGCTTTTTTGAATCCAGAACGAAGTGAGGGATTCTAGAGTAGAATCCTGAGCGTAGCGAGGGATTCTTTAGTAGAATCCTGAACGAAGCGAGGGATTCAAAGTACGTCGCCCGAGCCAAAAATATATTTGCGCCCGAATGATACACTCTACTTTTCATCACCCTGTATGAGAAAATTTGGTTCCCGCGGGAACTCTTTAATTTCCCGGGATAAAAAGCATATGTGCTATTTCCAGACTATAATCTTTTTTTTTTTTTTTTGAAATCTATCTCTGTGCCAAATTTTATCCAGATCCGTTCAGCCGTTCGGGCGTAATTGAGTAACACTCATCCATACCACCATACATCCACACATCCATCCAAACTTTCGCCTTTTTAATAATATTTATTTAATTATAATTTTTTTTTTTTTTTTTTTTTTTTTTTTTTTTTTTTTTTTTTTTTTTTTTTTTTTTTAATATATATATCCATATAGCCCTTTCGTTAGTTAAAATTCAGAAATTATAAATTCCTAAATTGACCCTGCCGGGGATCGAACCCGGGACCTCCGCACGTTAAGACAGCAGCGCTCAACACTGCGCCACGGAGGTCGTCAATTTGCGTTGGCGCTGAACACGATGTTCCAAATTCAATAAGTGCGCGGCAAAGATAATTGCGGCGCACTTACGAGTATAAAGAGGATTAAAAACTCATTCCTGCCCGCTAAAAGTTTCTTATAGAAAACACCACCTTTGGGCGCACATAAAGGCGAACCAAGTCGTCCTTTTCGAATACATGGGATGAAAATGTCCTTTTCGTACCACTTGCTCAAAAAAGTGACATTCTATGCCACAAAAAGCGAACTTAACAATAGTCATTTTTAATCTGTTAAAAACAGGGAAAGAAAATTGTACTGAATTTCATTCATCCTCTAGGGGGAGAATGTGATTTAAATTTGGAATACTTACCGAAATTTATACTGAACTACATCTGTGTTTACACCATTGAGTTTGTATATAAAGCATTATAGGTACATATTTTTGAAAAAGGAATACGCATTTAATAAGCAGTTATGATTATTAAATAAAATGACGAAAACCGACGAGGCCGTATGAGCGTGATGCCTTTGCTTTTCCGACAAAAAATATTAGTCTAGGAATTTGCCGCGTTTTTGTTTTCTTCAAATACATAAACGTTATTTGTGTGGTAACTCTCTCTATCAATAATTGGACCAATGTTTCGAATGTTAACTTTTACTTTTAATTTGCTTTTGACTTTTTACTTTTTGACGACCTCCGTGGCGCAGTGTGTAGCGCTGTTGTCTTAACGTGCGGAGGTCCCGGGTTCGATCCCCGGCAGGGAAATTATAAATTTGGGAATTTATAATTTCTGAATTTTCCCTGGTCTGGCCTGGTGGGAGGATTCGGCCTTGGCTTTAGGCGTGGTAGTTACCACCCTACCGGCAAAAAAGTGCCGCCAAGCGATTTAGCGTTCCGGTACGATGCCGTGTAGAAACCGAATAGGGGGATGGGTTTAATATAACTGCCATGCCCCTAACAGGGTAGCCCACTACCATCTTAGACTGCATCATCACTTACCATCAGGTGAGATCGCAGTCAAGGGCTAACTTGTAGTGGATAAAAAAAAAAAAAATTGACATTATTTTTAATAAATGCTTATCTCATATTATTATTGTGTTATTTTTTTCGCAAATGGTACGAAAAGTAGAGTATTTTCCTCGGTGATAAAGCTGTCTTATAGTCTTGGGTGAACTTAAATCCCTCGCTACACTCAGGACTCGTCTTAAATCCCTCGCTTCGCTCGTGATTTAAGTTTTTAACACCCTCGCTACGCTCGGGAGTAAACCTCGAGTCCTTCGTTACGCTCGCGATTTAAATCGTCACCCGCGACAGAAGACACTGCTTTATCCCCTTGGTTAATAATCTACTATTTATCCGTGTTTTCAGGCAATGAAAAACTGCTACAATATCATAATTATAATAGCTCAGGTGGGAAATCGGGTGGTCCCGAAACCAAAGACCCCGGTCCAGATGTCTTCAGTCCGATTTTTTTTTCCGATTATTATTATTTTGTTTTTATTACATTTTAATTTGATTTACCAAAAAAAAAATACCGAGCAAAGGTTGGGTCACCCGTGGGTCACCCAGATTGTTACAAACTTGTATTCTATCATTTTCCTGCAGGCTAAATCCTAATATGCCTCTTTTTAGTGGCGCTTTTTCGTTTCATCGAATTTTCAAATCATGATAAGAAGTTTCAATTAAAAAAAAATAAACAAGTGCGAGTCGGACTCGCGCACCGAGGGTTCCGTACAAAAATTATTAAAAAAAAACTACTTACTAGATCTCGTTCAAAACAATTTTCGGTGGAAGTTTGCATGATAATGTACATCATATATTTTTTTTAGTTTTATCATTCTCTTATTTTAGAAGTTACAGGGGGGGGGGGGGGGACGACGACACACATTTTACCACTTTGGAAGTGTCTCTCGTGCAAACTATTCAGTTTAGAAAAAAATGATATTAGAAACCTCAATATCATTTTTGAAGACCTATCCATGGATATC
This sequence comes from Erebia ligea, assembly GCA_917051295.2. Classification (NCBI taxonomy): domain Eukaryota; kingdom Metazoa; phylum Arthropoda; class Insecta; order Lepidoptera; family Nymphalidae; genus Erebia; species Erebia ligea. The sequence continues at coordinate 1,956,952 of OU785246.1, forward strand.
CCACACGTATGGGTTTGATGAAAAAAATTTTTTTGAGTTTCAGTTCTAAGTATGGGGACCCCCAAAATTTATTGTTTTTTCTCTTATAGTTTTGTGTGAAAATCTTAATCCGGTTCACAGAACACATCTACTTACCAAGTTTCAACAGTATAGTTCTTATAGTTTCGGAAAAAAGTGGCTGTGACATACGGACGGACACACAGACAGACAGACAGACAGACAGACATGATGAATCTATAAGGGTTCCGTTTTTGCCAAATTTGGCTACGGAACCCTAAAAAGGACCCGTACTATGGATACTTAGGTTACGTTCTTTAGATACCAGTCGTCGACGGAGGCGTCTCTACAGAGCAACGCTGCGGGCTGACGGAGACGTGACGGACGAAACTGGCAGGATTTTCATTCTGCCTCTGTAATGTCAAATTCGTCTGCAGTTTCTTACCTACCTCTGTCAGCTATATGTACGTGTGACGTCGACGGCGCGACGGCGCGACGGCGGTGGCGGCGACGGAGCGACGGCGGCGGGCGGCGGCGGCGGCGGCGGCGACGGAGCGACGGCGGCGGGCGGCGGCGGCGGGCGGCGGCGGCGACGCGGGCACAACTGTGGCGGGCGGCGGAGCAGCGACGGCTGCGTGCGGCGGCGGCGCGACGGCTGCGGGCGGCGGCGGCGAAATTGCGTGGCGGCGGGCGGTGGCGAGAGCGGCTCCGAAGGCGCGCGCCAGCGCGGCCTTAGCGGCACGCGCGGCTCCGCTCAAGCCGCGCGCCAGCGCGACACTAGCCGCAACCGCAGCGCCGCCAAAGGTGCGCGCCAGCGCGGCGCCGCCGAAGGTGCGCGCCAGCGCGGCGCCGCCGAATCCGTGCAAGCGCCGTACGACGCCGACAGGGCGCCGCTCGGCAGCGTCCCGCGCAGCAGCGTGCCCTGCGCGGGAGAACATAACGAACACTGACGTACGACGCCGACAGGGCGCCGCTCGGCAGCGCCCCGCGCAGCAGCGTGCCCTGCGCGGGAGAACATAACGAACACTGACGTACGACGCCGACAGGGCGCCGCTCGGCAGCGTGCCCTGCGCGGGAGAACATAACGAACACTGACGTACGACGCCGACAGGGCGCCGCTCGGCAGCGCCCCGCGCAGCAGCGTGCCCTGCGCGGGAGAACATAACGAACACTGACGTACGACGCCAACAGGGCGCCGCTCGGCAGCGTGCCCTGCGCGGGAGAACATAACGAACACTGACGTACGACGCCGACAGGGCGCCGCTCGGCAGCGCCCCGCGCAGCAGCGTGCCCTGCGCGGGAGAACATAACGAACACTGACGTACGACGCCAACAGGGCGCCGCTCGGCAGCGTGCCCTGCGCGGGAGAACATAACGAACACTGACGTACGACGCCGACAGGGCGCCGCTCGGCAGCGTGCCCTGCGCGGGGGAACATAACGAACACTGACGTACGACGCCGACAGGGCGCCGCTCGGCAGCGCCCCGCGCAGCAGCGTGCCCTGCGCGGGAGAACATAACGAACACTGACGTACGACGCCAACAGGGCGCCGCTCGGCAGCGTGCCCTGCGCGGGAGAACATAACGAACACTGACGTACGACGCCGACAGGGCGCCGCTCGGCAGCGCCCCGCGCAGCAGCGTGCCCTGCGCGGGAGAACATAACGAACACTGACGTACGACGCCAACAGGGCGCCGCTCGGCAGCGTGCCCTGCGCGGGAGAACATAACGAACACTGACGTACGACGCCGACAGGGCGCCGCTCGGCAGCGCCCCGCGCAGCAGCGTGCCCTGCGCGGGAGAACATAACGAACACTGACGTACGACGCCGACAGGGCGCCGCTCGGCAGCGTGCCCTGCGCGGGAGAACATAACGAACACTGACGTACGACGCCGACAGGGCGCCGCTCGGCAGCGTGCCCTGCGCGGGAGAACATAACGAACACTGACGTACGACGCCGACAGGGCGCCGCTCGGCAGCGCCCCGCGCAGCAGCGTGCCCTGCGCGGGAGAACATAACGAACACTGACGTACGACGCCGACAGGGCGCCGCTCGGCAGCGTGCCCTGCGCGGGAGAACATAACGAACACTGACGTACGACGCCGACAGGGCGCCGCTCGGCAGCGTGCCCTGCGCGGGAGAACATAACGAACACTGACGTACGACGCCGACAGGGCGCCGCTCGGCAGCGTGCCCTGCGCGGGAGAACATAACGAACACTGATGTACGACGCCGACAGGGCGCCGCTCGGCAGCGCCCCGCGCAGCAGCGTGCCCTGCGCGGGAGAACATAACGAACACTGACGTACGACGCCAACAGGGCGCCGCTCGGCAGCGTGCCCTGCGCGGGAGAACATAACGAACACTGACGTACGACGCCGACAGGGCGCCGCTCGGCAGCGCCCCGCGCAGCAGCGTGCCCTGCGCGGGAGAACATAACGAACACTGACGTACGACGCCAACAGGGCGCCGCTCGGCAGCGTGCCCTGCGCGGGAGAACATAACGAACACTGACGTACGACGCCAACAGGGCGCCGCTCGGCAGCGTGCCCTGCGCGGGAGAACATAACGAACACTGACGTACGACGCCAACAGGGCGCCGCTCGGCAGCGTGCCCTGCGCGGGAGAACATAACGAACACTGACGTACGACGCCAACAGGGCGCCGCTCGGCAGCGTGCCCTGCGCGGGAGAACATAACGAACACTGACGTACGACGCCAACAGGGCGCCGCTCGGCAGCGTGCCCTGCGCGGGAGAACATAACGAACACTGACGTACGACGCCGACAGGGCGCCGCTCGGCAGCGTGCCCTGCGCGGGAGAACATAACGAACACTGACGTACGACGCCGACAGGGCGCCGCTCGGCAGCGCCCCGCGCAGCAGCGTGCCCTGCGCGGGAGAACATAACGAACACTGACGAACGACGCCGACAGGGCGCCGCTCGGCAGCGTGCCCTGCGCGGGAGAACATAACGAACACTGACGTACGACGCCGACAGGGCGCCGCTCGGCAGCGTGCCCTGCGCGGGGGAACATAACGAACACTGATCTACTCCTACTCGTTGGATTAATTATGTATTAGCAAGTAAGGCATGTACATGTACCTACATGAAAGCTAATAAACTAGCTGATGCCCGCGACTTCGTCCGCGTGGATTGAGGTTTTTCGGTTCCCGCGGGAACTCTTTAATTTTCCGAGATAAAAAGTAGCCTATGTGCTATTCCAGACTATAATCTATCTCTGTGCCAAATTTCATCCAGATCCGTTCAGCCGTTGGAGCGTGATTGAGCAACAAACATCCATACAATATCCATACATCCATCCAAACTTTCTCATTAATAATATTCATTTGATAAATGTCTAAAATGTCTAAACTCTAAAGCAAAGGATAGGGTGTCGTACCTGCGGGTCTGGCGCGCGGGGGCGGCGGGTGCGCGCGCGCGGCGTCGGCGGCGACTGCGCGCGCGACTTCGGCGGCGGCTGCGCGCAGCGCTGCGGGGATCGCGGCTTCGATGCGCTCCACGAGCGCTTCAAAGTCCTGCGTCCCGCCGCTGGGTCCCGCTGCGTCCCGCTGGGTCGCGGGTCGCCAGTCGCGGGGCATGAGGTTGCTCACAGTCACCGCCGCGATGCCGTCGCCCTCCGAGAAGCTCTGCGTCCGCGCCACCCCAACAAGCACAAGTAGCATTATAAGATATCACTTTTGGTACAACCCGGAACTTTAGTAATTAATAAACAGTTAGAATGGTTCAACCGAGAACTTAGGGCTGCGCATTACACTATGGTCTTTATAAGAGCATCATAAGAGTAGGAACGGATACTATTGTTACGGGATCAGAGTTACAGCAGATGTCAAAAATGCCTTATTACAGCCCTTATCGCATTGGTTGCATATGAGCATTTTAGTGGCAGGAAAATATGATAATTGCTGTATAAAGGCGTAGAATTATACCACTGAAATGCTAGCATCTTAAAGAGTCACTGTGAACTACTGTACAGCCAACAGTTTTAGAGTGGTGTACACTTAGATCGATTTAACGCAAAAAGTTCCACATTGGTTCATCCCAACTCTGTTATTATCCTCCTTTTCAAAGCTGCTCAAAGGTGTTTTATTAGCACACGTGAACACCAAAGGTATTTACCACTTATATTAAACCCATACCCTGTTCGGTTTCTACACGGCATTGTACCGGAACGCTAAATCGCTTGACTAGTTGTCAAATATCCAATTAATGAAAGTTATTTTGGTGAACTGGTAGTATAAATAACTACCAGTTCCTTCCACATAGAGAATTATCCCAGAATCTCCTTAAATCCAGAACCACTTTTTAGATAAATTACCTAACCCCATTTTTCCCCACCAGGTCAAAGCCCTGTACGCATTCAGCGGGCAAGACATCTCCATAGCCAAAGGGGAGGTGATGTTCCTGATCAGCAAGACCAACCCTGACTGGTGGTTCGTGAGGAAGGCGGACCGGACCGACGCGTTCGTACCGGCCAATTACGTGCGAGAGATCGCGCCTAGAGTTGTACCGGTGAGTTTTATTTTTGTTTTTAAATCGTACTATCATATTTCATATTAATTTTATAATTCTACTAGATGATTCCCGCGACTTCGTACGCGTAGATTAAGTGTTTTGATTCCCGCGGGAACTCTTTAATTTTCCGGGATAAAAAATAGCCTATGTCCTTCCCCGGGATCCAACCTATCCCTGTACCAAATTTCAGCAAAATCGGTTAAACAGATGGGCCGTGAAAGCGTAGCAGACAGACAGACAGACAGACAGACAGACACACTTTCGCATTTATAATATTAGTATGGATATGGATAATTAAAAAAAAAAAATTACCTTAAAACTAAGGGATTAAAGTTTAATTACGAACGTAGTATATTTAAGACTTTTTGTCTTCGTAACAACGCGAGGTGTCGGTGACGCGAATCCACAAGTTTACCCCCTGCCAAAAAGTGCTCAACGCGGCTAAAGAAGTTTTCAATTTAAAAAAAACAATAGTTCACTCACCTGTGGCACGCTCCTCTGTTCTGTAACTAGGCTAAGCTGTTAGGGGCATGGCAGTTACATTAAACCCATACCCCTATTCGGTTTCTACACGGCATCGTACCGGAACGCTAAATCGCTTGGCGGCACGTCTTTGCCGGTAGGGTGGTAATTAGCCATGGCCGAAGCCTCCCACCAGGCCAGACCAGGGCAATTCAGAAATTATAAATTTTCCAAACCCTGCCGGGGATCGAACCCGGGACCTCCGCACGTTAATTCAACAGCGCTCAACACTGCGCCACGGAGGTCGTCAAACACGTAGACAGTAGGTAAACCAGGATAGTAGGACAGCGAGTAAGTAGACAGTGGATCACAGTGGGCCACGCGGTCCGCTAGCGGGCCGCGCACCCACGCGCCATACTTGTCTGATATATAGATACAAATTGTTACATTTTTCTGTTTTTGAAAAGAGCAACTGCTGGTTTCCGCATTCCGAACCAGTGGTAGATTCTTACGACTTATATCTTAAGTGGCACAACCTGCACGCCGCCGTCGCGCCGCACCCGCTCCAGCGCCTCCAGAAACTGCCTTTGCCGCTCAGCGTCACTTCGTGGTGTTCAATGGAAAATAATAAAAAAAAAATTTCATCCTTAAGGTAAAGTAAAAAGTAAAATATACTTTATTGTACACCATAAAAAGAAATACAAACACAAAAACAATCATAATAGATATATGGCACAACAGGCGGCCTTATCGCATAAATAGGTAGCGATCTCTTCCAGGCAACCTTATTAGGGCAGAGGAAACTTTTAAAAGAAAGCGGGAGGGGAGTGTACAGACATATTATCAAATAAATATTATAAATGCGAAAGTTTGGATGGATGTATGGATGTATGGATGTGTGGATGTATGGATGTCTGTTACTCAATCACGCTCCAACGGCTGAACGGATCTGGATGAAATTTGGCACAGAGATAGATTATAGTCTGGAATAGCACATAGGCTATTTTTTATCCCGGAAAATTAAAGAGTTCCCGCGGGAACCGAAAAACCTAAATCCATGCGGACGAAGTCGCGGGCATCAGCTAGTGAATAAATAAATATTATATACATAAAACACAGAAATGTATAATGTAATAATATATAGGATACCTTACTAATATTACTAGCTACTTCATAGGCGTGGAATATTTTTGGAACGAAGTTCCTTAAGGGACGGTGCGGAGGGGTACCCTAGCCGGCAAAAAAACGTCCGTAAAATGCGTGGAGTAAGATTTCTATGTATAGTTTACGTTAGCTGATGCCCGCGACTTCATCTGCGTGGAATAATTTTTTTAAATTCCCACGGGAACTCCTCAACTTTCCGGAATAAATAGCCTATGTCACTCTGCAGGTCCTCAACTATACCCATGCCAAAAAATCACGTCGATCCGTTGCTCCGTTGCAGCGTGATTGAAGGACGAACCAACGAATCAATAAACCAACAAACAAACACTCTTTCGCATTTATAATATTAGTAAGTAGGTATGATAAATCCGGTCTGCAGTGCCTTTCGCACGGCCTCCAATAGGGAGAGATGGAGTAAGTTAAGGAAACGACGACGCGAGAAGAAGAAGAATATTATAAACGCGAAAGTTTGTGTGTATGGATGTTTGTTACTCTTTCACGCCAGAACGGCAGAACGGATCTGGATGAAATTTGGCAGAGAGATAGATTATAGTCTGGAATAACATATAGGCTACTATTTATCCCGAAAAATATAAGAGTTCCCGCAGGAAACAAAAAACATCAAATGCATGTTTGTTACTCAATCACGCCAGAACGGCTGAACGGATCTGGATGAAATTTGGCACTGAGATAGATTATAGTCTGAAATAAAACAGGCTACTTTTTATCCCGGAATATTGAAGAGATCCCGCGGGAGCCAAAAAAATCCTCAATCCACGCGGACGAAGTCGCGGGCATCAGCTAGTTTTCAATGAAGATAAAAAACAATATTTTTTCGAATTAAAACTACGAAATAACATTAAAATCTAAATTAGAAACTAAACATTAAAAATAATATCATCTATGCCGCTGTAATGAGGCAATGTGCCCAGAACGCTGGCTGCGTTACCCCGATGAATAGCCAAACTTATACCTATGTGGCTTATTTTGCCTGGTGGGAGGCTTCGGCCGTGGCTAGTTACCACCCTACCGGCAAAGACGTGCCGCCAAGCGATTTAGCGGTCCGGTACGATGCCGTGTAGAAACCGAATAGGGGTATGGGTTTAATGTAACTGCCATGCCCCTAACAGGTTAGCCCGCTATACCATCTTAGACTGCATCATCACTTAGGTACCGTCAGGTTAGATCGCAGTCAAGGTCTAACTTGTAGCCGATAAAAAAAAAAATAAGGTGGCCAGCCCTCCGGTCACCTGTGGACTCTGTGAGACGAGAATTGATAGATCCTTAAAAAATGATCTAGCATCTTCGCCCCACGACCCCAGGGTTTCAACACCAAAAGGTACAAAAATTAAATACTTAATTTTTAATTTTTGTGCCTTTTGGAATTTAGGATTACTTAAACGACAAGGAAGCCTAGCAATGATTTGCTCTAATGGCTCTGATAGTTCCTTAGTAAATTTAAGATGGTTTGCGAGATGGTGATAATAAAAAAAACTCCAGCTGAGTTTGTTGTGGGCTTTTCTCAGATTAGGGCGCATTTGGAACCCTCGTAGCTTTAGTTGATAATCATCATCATGTTATTTAAGTAAGTAATTTTTAACGTCATTATGTGAACCCACAGTGCACTATATTGAATTGAATCTTGAATCTTTTCTATAATTTCATACTTGCGCCACTTGGCTCTTTCTGTAGGTATTAACTATTAATGGCCGCCCATAATAAACTATTATGTAATGTTTTAAAAAAAAAATACTAATAACTTTTCTGACGAGCTCCCTGACGCAGTGTTGAGGTCTGTTGTCTTAACGTGGGACGTCCCGGGCTCGATTCCAGGCAGAGTCAATTTGGGAATTTATAATTTCTGAATTTTCTCTGGTCTGGCCTAGTGGGAGGATTCGGCCGTGGCTAGTTACTACCCTATCGGCAAAAACATGCCGCCAAGCGATTTAGCGTTCCGGTGCGATGCAAGTTAGCTCGCTACCATCTTAGACTGCATCATCACTTACCATCAGATGAGATCACAGTCAAGGGTTAACTTGTACCTAGATGATAAAAAAAGTAGGTACTATAAATAAATAAACGGTCTAGGTTAGTGCCGGTCAGGTTTTCGCGCCAGGCTCCCGGATCCGGTTACGGTTAGAAATATTAATGTATAAAAAAAAACATACGCGCCGAATTGAGAACCTCTTCCTTTTTTGGAAGTCTGTTAAAAATAGCAAATGAATGACTATAGTGCACTTTTGTCGGTCCAGTTATATATAAGTATACATATATATAACTGGACCGACAAAAGAAATACCTACCTAACGCAATACGAAAATATAAAATTTCAATACGCATTCTCAAAAAATTAATAAACAAAAGAAAGAAAGAGAAAGAATGATTTATTGATGAACTAGCTGATGCCCGCGACTTCGTCCCCGTGGATTGAGGTTTTTCGGTTCCCGCGGGAACTCTTTGTAGAAAAACAACGACTCGGCTTAATGCATTTAATAATTTGAAAAAGGATTATAAAGGTACAAACAATTAATTTTATTACAACCGGACACACGGACACGGACAATCGCCATTGTAGAAGAAAGAATGCTTAGCTAGCGGAAACGGAAGACAGTGTTGTCATCCTAATGATTGGAAGTTCACAGATACAAAACTATACAAAAGCAAGGTTTGCATTCTCTACACTCCAACAGCCTCCCTAGAATGCAAACCCATTTTTAAACAACAATACAAATGTTTATCTAATGATGTTCCTTTAGTTAAAATATCAGCTACCATTTGATTACTGGAACAAAATTCAAATTTAAGAAACAACTTGTTTACATAGTCTTTAAGAAAATGAAAGCGGATATCTATATGTCTGGTTCGTGGTTTGTAACTATCACTGGCGGAGAGCTTGATTGCGCTTTGGTTGTCGCTGAGAATCCGAAGCGGTGGGTCGTCGCTCTCGCCCAGCTCGCGCTGCAGCTGGCGCAGCCACAGCGCCTCCTGCGCGGCCGCCGCCATCGCCATGTATTCGGCCTCGGCCGTCGACAGTGCGACCGTCTGTTGCCTGCGAGAGGACCAAGATATACCTCCGCCCTGAAACATAAAAATGTAACCGGTGCAGGATTTTCTATCCTGTGTATCGTTCGCCCAGTCTGCATCACAGTATCCGTGCAGCTTAAGCTCATCTTTGCTATATACCATCTTATAGTCTTTTGTGCCTTGCAGATATCTCATTAATCTCTTGATCGCCATCCAGTGTTCCATTCGAGGATTTTTATTGAATCTGCTGAGAGTGCTGACTGCATAAGAGATGTCTGGTCTAGTGGCTTGCGCCAGGTATAAAAGACAACCAACAGCTTGATGATATGGAAAACTCAAATTTGCTTCCTCAATACACGGACTTAGCTTCTTACCCGGTTCTATAGGCGTTTTCACTGGTTTGCATTCTTGCATGCCAAATTTACTTAAAACTTCATTGATATACTTTTGCTGATCAATCATTAAATTTCCAGAAATTCTATCCCTGGTTATATTCAAACCAATACATTGTTTAATTTCTCCCAAATCTTTCATAGAAAATTTTGTTTTCAATTTTTCTTTGATATGATACTTAGTTTCATTATCAGCTGAGAACAAAATTAGGTCATCAACCCAGACTGCAACAAAGATCATGATGCTAAGATTATAGTAGATACAAGGGTCCACTTTAGACTGCTGAAAACCGATTTCTAGTAGAACTCCATTCAGCTTTTTGTTCCATAGGCGACTTGCTTGTTTCAGCCCATATATTGATTTATGTAACATACATACTTGTGATCCCTTTTCATACAATGGAGGTTGCTGCATATATATTTCTGTATCGATATCCCCCTGTAAAAATGCGGAAACTGCATCCATTTGATCTATGTTTAAGTTATGTTTAACAGCCATTGCTAGTAAAAATCTTACTGAAGTGTAGCGTACAACTGGAGAGTATATTTCCTCATAATCTACGCCTTTTCTTTGTTTAAAGCCTTTTATAACCAATCTAGCTTTATAACGTATAACTTTACCATCCTGATCAGTCTTAGACTTAAATACCCATTTACACGGTATGACCTTCTTGTCCGGAGGGCGTTCGACTAATGTCCAAGTTTGATTTTTACACAGAGCATTGTACTCTTCTTCCATGGCTTCTTTCCACTTACTTGCTTGTTCAGTGGATAAAGCTTCTTCAACTGTCTGAGGATCATTCAGATTACTGTAGCAAAAATAACTAGTTGGATTACCTTCAGTATCTTCATTGAATTTTCGATTACGCGGCCTCAATGTCACCTTTCTGAGCTCCTCCGTTGATAACTGCCTGGAGGGCTTATATGTTTCATCAAGATCTCCTTGATCCGTCTCATATTCACTGGACGATTCTGATATACTCTCAGCTACGGAGTCATTAGATAATTCTGGCAGTTCCACATAAGATGAAGGCCTTCCAGAGTTAACAGGACTAGTGTCATTGCTATGACTACAAGCTGGCTGATCTGTAAGTTTAAGAGTCACAAGTTTATCATCATGTTTACTATCCTTTTCTAAGAAAGTGACATCCCTACTTTTAATCATTTTTCGAGTGGCAGGGTTCCATAATCGATATCCTTTTGTGTCATCACAATATCCTAAAAAGAGCATTTTTACCGATTTAGGGTCCCACTTGCCTCGCTTTTCTTTAGGCACTTGTACCATTGCCTCGCAACCAAAAATTTTCATGTGACTAATGTTAGGTTTTCGCTTCGTCCACATTTCATAGGGAGTTCTTCCATCCAGAGACTGTGTAGGTGACCTATTTATAATATATGCTGAGGTAGCTATAGCTTCGGCCCAGAACTGTTTTCCTAACTTAGCATCAAAAATCATACATCGTGCACGCTCAACTAAAGTTCTGTTCATGCGCTCAGAAAGACCGTTTTGTTGCGGGGTGTACGGTGTACTGGTCTGATGGACAATACCAGAATCTGTAAGGTATTTCTCAAAGTCTCTGTTACAGAATTCAGTTCCGTTGTCTGTTCGGACAATTTTAATTTTTCTATCTAGTTCATTCTCTACCTTGGTCTTAAAATCTCTGAATATTTTCACAATATTTAATTTATCTTTCATAAAGTATACATATACTTTCCTTGTATAGTCGTCTACAAAATTAATGAAATATTTCATACCTCCAACTGATATAGTCTCCATAGGGCCACAGATATCAGAGTGAATGAGTTCTAGCGGTTGTGTAGCTCGGGAACCCACATTTTTAAATGGCAGTCTGGATTGTTTACCTTCATTGCATGTTGTACAGGTTATGTTACTTTTATTCTTACTCGTCAGCAGCTTCACTCCATCAACACAGCTTGGCAGTTTATTGACATCGTTGAAATTCAAATGTCCCATACGGCGATGCCACAGGACGGACTCATCTGTAATTCCAGCACATATTAAATTAGCTTGCACATTTGTACTAGAATTTAATCGGTACAGATTGTTTATCAGCGTAGCAGAACAGACAAATACATCTTCACTGTTATATACATCGCAGCCGCTGCTGTGAAAAACTACTTTACATCCACTTTTACTCATTGCACTAACTGAAAGCAGATTGACAGCAAGATCTGGTACATAAAGAACATTTCTTACCTGTACCTTTTTCTCCTCACCTAGATTGATATCTACATTACCAGCACTCTCAACAGACAATGGTGATTTATTTGCCACAGTGATGTTTTGTATCGGAGGCACCTTGATATCATACAGCCAGTCGCTTCTATGGGTCATGTGCATGGCTGCACCAGAATCAATGTACCATTGATCATCAATTGTATTTGTAAAAGCTGAAAAAGCTGCAATGAAACCAGAACTATTGTTATTTTGTTTTGAGGCCTGTTCCTTGTCTGATTTCTTAGCATTTCTGCAAAATTTGCTAATGTGTCCATAATTATTGCACGTAAAACACCGGGGACCTTTCCGGGGCTTTGATTGCCCAAATTTCTTTTTACCCATATAGAATGCAGAAGGCTCGGGGCTTTTGACCTCTTGGATGAGTTTTGTTTTAATTGAATCTGCACTGATGTCTATTCCAGAACTTTCTAGAGCCATGATCATTGGTTTATATGACTCTGGGAGACCTGCAAGCATTAACGTACCAATCCATTCATCCTCAATTTTGAAATTGATACTCCGGAGCTTGTGAGCAGTGCTCATAATGCGATTCACGTATTCTTCTATATTTCCACAACTATCCAATGTCGTTGTAACTAAATCTTTGAGGAGCCCGACCTTTCGTGTCAGTCCGTTGTCGTCGAAAGCTTTCTCTAAATTTTTCCACACGTCCCTTGCGGTGATGGCGTCCTGCACGTGCACGTAGTTCGCAGGATCCAACAAAAGGATGATTTTAGCGCGAGCTTTTATGTCTTTACCTTTATTTACGGGTTTACTGTCGTCCGATGGCTCCACGCAATCCCACAAATCTTCGTGTTCCAGGTAGGTCTTCACCCCGAACTTCCATGAAGCGTAGTTAGACCGACCTGTCAACTTTTCAAGATGGAAATGCGACATTGCGTTTGTCATCTTGGCCATGTTGCGCGCTCTGCTACCATGTAGAAAAACAACGACTCGGCTTAATGCATTTAATAATTTGAAAAAGGATTATAAAGGTACAAACAATTAATTTTATTACAACCGGACACACGGACACGGACAATCGCCATTGTAGAAGAAAGAATGCTTAGCTAGCGGAAACGGAAGACAGTGTTGTCATCCTAATGATTGGAAGTTCACAGATACAAAACTATACAAAAGCAAGGTTTGCATTCTCTACACTCCAACACTCTTTAATTTTCCGGGATAAAAAGTAGCCTATGTGCTATTCCAGACTATAATCTATGTCTGTGGCAAATTTCATCCAGATCCGTTCATCCGTTGGAGCGTGATTGAGTAACAAACATACATCCATACATCCAAACTTTCGCATTTATAATATTTATATTTGATGATTTATCATTTCTTCAGTAAAATAAATAAACTAGGTAGGTATAAACAAAAAATATGTACCTAGTTACCTATAGGTATGCTGTGTATCTTCTAAGCCTAGATACCTATTACTTAGGTAGGTATTTGTCAAGTAATGCACTGGACAGAAAAATTAAACTTTTTTTAAAAAGAAAAATGAATAGGTAGAATGTTTTTCTCAAAATTCAATGAAATCTATTTTCTCAGGCCTGACAAGAGCATGCGGCCTTGTGCCTACCTACAGGCTGCAGGCAATTTATTGTCTTCACTAAAACACGTGTTTTTAACCTCGGGTTACAAGTGAATCAACAGACAACAAATTTTGACCGAAAATCACCATATCGGAAGCTGAAAAACTGCTACCTCAGAAATAAACAATGAAAACACGTCATTCATTTTTTTCCACAGAAAACCCCGCCTAGCCACAACTGAACAAAATGGCGGATCGCGCGTTCCTGAATCCTGATTCCTGATACAATATAGTACACGTGCTCAACCTCGGCTTATAAATCCACGTGCGCAGGGATTTAAATTGATTATAGATCGTACTTTTAATATTATAAATGCGAAAGTGTGTTTGTTTGTTGGTTTGTCCTTCAATCACGCCGCAACGGAGCAACGGATCGACGTGATTTTTGGTACTTATGGGTATAGTTGAGGACCTGGGAGAGACATAGGCTACTTTTTATCCCGGAAAATTAAGCAGTTCCCGCGGGAATAAAAAAAAACTAAAACCACGTGGACGGAGTCGTGGGCATCAGCTAGTTAAATACATATATAAATCATTTCATCCTCATATCCTTGTGCACGCGGCTCTAAATGCTCTTTCTTTCTTTCTTCTTTCTAAAACGAACATTTACGAATAGCTATTAGAAAAACTCAATATAGGTACTCACATTTCCGAGTTATCCATTGCAGGAGTATAATTATTAGTGTTCTGTGATTGCAATTTGCAACTGGATGTAGTGAAGTGTATGAGTCAAATGGATGCGCCCGATAACTGGCGTATTTATACCTACCGAGGAGAGCCTACACGTGACGTGGACGTGCCTAGGGTTGTCACTACTTTGATTTATTAAACAAAAAGATTTGGGAAAAGGGCAAGAAGAAGAAGAAGAAACAATTATCATGAAATTATTTATTGAATATACTTATGTGTAATAGTAATCCTAAACAAATATAAACACTAGATGATGCCCGCGACTTCGCCCGCGTGTATTGATGTTTTTTAATTCCCGCGAAAACTTTTCAATTTTCAGGGATAAAAAGGATGTCCTATGTGATATGTCCTTCCTCGGGATACAAACTATCCCTGTACCAATTTTCATCAAAGTCGGTTAAATAGGTGGGCCGTGAAAACGTAGCAGACAGACAGACGGACGGACAGACAGACAGACACACTTTCGCATTTATAATATTAGTATGGATTAATATGCTAAAATCTAAATATTAAAATAACTATAAAACAAATTAAAAAAATATATATTAATTTCAACTTGATACCTCTACGCGTTTCCCGAGAAAAAGGGTGGATGACAGACAGACAGACCACGAAGTGATCCTAAAAGGGTTCCTTTTTTTCCTCGTGAGGTACCTACCTACTTAACCATAAAAAATTATAGAAAACCGGCAACGACTTACCGCCAAGCGATTTAGCGTTCCAGTACGATGCCGTATAGAAACCGACTAGGGGTTTGGATCTAATATAACATACCCCTAACAGGTTAACCGCTACCATCTTAGACTGCATCATCACTTACCATCAGGTGAGCTCGCAGTCAAAGGCTAACATTATAGTGCGATAAAAAAACCTAAGAAGTAGAAACGAGACCTATTCCAAAAAAAACATCTATCATTGCTAAAATCTCTCTACCTCTTCATACTTAATGTGACAATGGCAACAGTGAAATAAGTAGTGTTCACCAATCATAGGTGTGGTTACGAATTACGATATGGTTTATTACCGTCAAACTTCAAAAAATTACCATAACTGAAGTATGGATAGATTAATTATAATATGCTTGATGATGCCCGCGACTTCGTTCGCGTTAATCAAGTTTATTTTATTCCCGCGGGAACTCTTTAATTTTCCGGGATAATAAGTAGCTAGCCGTCCTTCCCCGGGATGTATCCTATCTCTATACAAAATTTCATCAAAATCGGTTGAAAAGATGGACCGTTAAAGCGTAGCAGACAGACAGACAGACACACTTTCACATGAGTAAGAATTCACACAACAACATTAAAATACAAAGAAAAATAAACATAGAAACCAAGGGAGGCGCGATCTTATCACTATTTAAGTAATATCCTGCAAAAAAGCCTTTTTTAAGAACCCATAAAATGACAATAATTTGAATCAGGACAGATGGACTCAGTTAAACACTTTATACCTACTCAAAAACTGCTATGTGAACAAAAATCTAAAATCCATATTCCATATTAATATTATAAATGCGAAAGTGTGTCTGTCTGTCTGTCTGTCTGTCTGCTACGCTTTAACGGCCCATCTTTTCAACTGATTTTTATGAAATTTGGCATAGGGGTAGGTTACATCCTGGGGAAGGACATAGGCTACTTTTTATCCCGGAAAATTAAGGAGTTCCCGCGGGAATCAAAAAACTTAATCCACGCGGACGAAGTCGCGGGCATCATCTAGTCATTAAGTATATAAAACTAAGTTGTTATTAAACTGGTATAATTGGAGTCTTCAAGAACTCAAGACAAATTTTTAAATGGCATTATTTTTTACTAATTTAGAATAAGTTGTAAACGTAATGTCGACAGCCCTAGGATTTTAAATCGAACTACCCGCATTTTGAAATTAAGGCATCGAACGATTATTTAAGGCGTCTTTACACCTACAATAGAATTTCTAGAATTTACCTACCTAATTATAGAAATTCTAGAATATTGTGGAGTTGGAATACTGTATGGTGGCCTTATGGATTCGTTCGATGCTAGAATAGAATATATAAGCAAACTAAAATGACTAGACTAAAATATCTAGTGCTGTCCCTTTCGGATGGAAGCATCATGAAAGGGATGAAAATAAATTTATAAATCTCATTACAGTTTAGAGATCGTGTAAAACAGAATTATTAACCACACTGGCTGATGCCCGCGACTATATTTTTATGATTCCCGGGAGAACTCCTTAATGTTTCGGGATAAAAAGTACCTTAGTTATCTGGTTTATTACCTTCATAAGGCCCTATCTGAAGGATGGGTAGATTAATTGTAGGTATAGTTCTACTTGATGATGCCCGCGACTTCGTTCGCGTTAATTAAATTTATTTTATTCTCGCGGGACTGTTTAATTTTCCGGGATAATGAGTAGCCGTCCTTCCCCGGGATATAATCTACCTCTATAAGTACAAAATTTCATCAAAATCGGTTGAAAAGATGGGCCGTGAAAGCGTAGCAGACAGATAGACAGACAGACTTTCGCATTTATAAAGTATGGAAGTACCTATGGATTTTCACTTGTTATGACGATATTGCTATAGGTACCTACTTGTTGTTGATGGGTTAGAGTTGGACATTTGGCTGAAAATGAAAAATAAAAAAATGTTTATTTAGGTAGTACCTATAGGACCTACCATAATCAACTTGACAATTTTTTTTATGACCAATGGTACCCTCACTAGGTAATCCTGTATCGTGGGTACCAATTACACTAGCTAGTAGCTTATTATTTTTTACTAGCTGATGCCCGCGACTTCGTCCGCGTGGATTGAGGTTTTTCGGTTCCCGCGGGTTAACTCTTTAATTTTCCGGGGTAAAAAGTAGCCTATGTGCTATTCCAGAATATAATCTATTTCTGTGCCAAATTTCATCTAGATCCGTTCAGCCGTTGGAGCGTGATTGAGTAACAAACATCCATTCATCCATGCATCCAATATCCATACATCCATCCAAACTTTCGCATTTATAATATTTATATATATATTTGATGGGTATCAGACCAATCATACTAACATTATAAATGCAAAAGTGTGTTGGTTGTCTGTCCTTCAATCACGCCGCAACAGAGCAACGGATCGACGTGTTTTTTGCATGGTTTGCGTGTTTTTTACCTGGAGAGAACATAGGCTATACTTTCCCGGAAAATCAAATTGTTCCCCCGGAGTTTTTACACCTTTACTTCTACATCTAGGTATGCAGACGAAGCCGCGGGCATCATCATTCATCTAGTTTAGTACAATTTTTCTATTTATCGAGAGGTAGTGAAACATTATTTTGTCAGTGTACAAACGCACTGTTATAGGTATAGGTAGGTACCTATCAAAAGTTTATGTATGGTGAATTAACAGTAGGTAGTAGGTATCATCCATCCATCCATCCATCAGCCTGTATGCATCCACTGCTGGACATAGGCCTTTTCCTATTTAAGTTCCTAAGATAAATAAATATTATCTAGGTACCTATAAACCGAAAGTTTCCCATAAAAACGTATGTACCTACCTACGAACGACAGGTCGCGAGGTCTTAGGTACTATTTAATTCTCATAATATTATTGTGGTTCGGGGTGTGGATTAAGGACTAAGGTATAATCGAACTAGCTGATGCCCGCGACTTCGTCCGCGTGGTTTGAGTTTTCCGGGGGAACTCATTAATTTTCGGGATAAAAAGTAGTCTATGTCCAGCCTCGATCCTCAACTAGGTATACCCATGCCAAAAAACACGTCGATCCGTAGCTCCGTTGCGGCGTGATTGAACGACAAACCAACAAACCAATAAACCAACAAATCAACAAGCCAACAAACAAATATAATAAATAATTATAATCAAATATAATAAATATTATCTATAAATGCGAAAGTTTGGATGGATGTAGGTACCTATGGATGTGTGGATGTATAGATGTATTGATGTTTGTTACTCAATCACGCCCCAACGGCTGAACGGATCTGGATGAAATTTGGCACAGAGATAGATTGTAGTCTGGAATAACACATCTATGTGTTATTCCAGACTCCAATTTTCCTTAACTCCTTAATTTTCCGGGATAAAAAGTAGCCTATAGGCTACTTTTTATCCCGGAAAATTAAGGAGTTCCCGCGGGAACCGAAAATCCTCGATCCACGCGGACGAAGTCGCGGGCATCAGCTAGTATTTTTATATTATTTTATTTATTTATAATATTATTGTAGTTCGGGGTGTGGCTCTGTTTTAATCGAATGTGTATAGGCACCTTAACATAAAAAAAACCCGGCGATCATCCGATCTTTGTTTACGTTTCACCAACTACCTTCATTTTGTATATAAAGAGCGGCACACGGAGTAGATGACGCCTGTACCGGCCGAAGTAGGCGGGGCCTGCAGACTGCTGAGGCTAAGGGCGTGGCCAAACGTGTCGCGTAGACACTGCGATTCCGATTTCGAAATGCGAATGAACGGGCAAAGTTGAGTCAGGTAGGTATATTGCAGTCGCGCTGCTCCTCGCATATTTAATTCCATAACACCCTGATAGGGACAACTGCAGCAGCTTGGACCGATAAAATGCCTATGAAAAACAGTCGAATTCTTACTCTCGTATTTTTCTGTTTCCTCCTCCAAAACAGAACCGATTTTACACGACTTCATACTTAAATCAGCCATGTAAATTTAAGTTAACTATGTATTAACTATAGCTAGCTATCCTCCTTATCTATATAATATATAAAATTCAAAGTCCTGACTGACTGACTGACTGACTGACTTATACTTATATCAACGCACAGCCTAAACCGCTGGGGTTAGAAACTTGAAATTTTGACAGTAGGTTCCTTTTGTGACGTAGGCGCACAATAAGGAAGGATTTTTCAAAATTAGGTAGGTAGGTACACTCCTAAGGGGGTGAAATAAGGGTTGAAAGTTTGTATGAAAGTCCGTCGTTTTTGAAGTTAGGTACACCCATGAAACTTGGTAGGTATATGAGCTACCGGTTAAAAATTAAGAAATACGTGTTTCACAGTTTTTGAAAATACTGCCTACCCCCAAAGGGCTGAAATAGGGGAGTAAAGTTTGTAAAAAAGTATTTAATTTTACAAGATATTTTTCAAGTTATATCTACGAAACTCGATATTTTGGCTTTCGGTAAAAAATAAAGAAGCATGTGTGTCAAAATATTTAAAAATTTCACCCCCAAAGGGTGAATAGGGGTTGAAAATTTGAATAAAAGTCCGTCGTTTTTAGGGTTCCGTAGCCAAATTTGGCAAAAACGGAACCCTTATAGATTCGTCATGTCTGTCTGTCTGTCTGTCTGTCTGTCTGTCCGTCCGTATGTCACAGCCACTTTTTTCCGAAACTATAAGAACTATACTGTTGAAACTTGGTAAGTAGATGTATTCTGTGAACCGCATTAAGATTTTTACACAAAAATGGAAAAAAAACAATAAATTTTGGGGGTCCCCATACTTAGAACTGAAACTCAAAAATTTTTTTTTCATCAAACCCATACGTGTGGGGTATCTATGGATAGGTCTTCAAAAATGATATTGAGGTTTCTAATATCATTTTTTTCTAAACTGAATAGTTTGCGCGAGAGACACTTCCAAAGTGGTAAAATGTTGGTCCCCCCCCCCGTAACTTCTAAAATAAGAGAATAATAAAACTAAAAAAAATATATGATGTACATTACCATGCAAACTTCCACCGAAAATTGGTTTGAACGAGATCTAGTAAGTAGTTTTTTTTTAATAATTTAAAACTTACTACAGGTTTGTACGGAACCCTCGGTGCGCGAGTCCGACTCGCACTTGGCCGGTTTTTATTAGATTATTAGTCTGTGTCTGTGATATTATTGATTGATAGCTCTGATTGATGGTATCTTGTGAATTTGATAAAATAAAGCACTATTATAGTTGTCCTATTGTCTTATAACTAAATAAAATATACTTTTAATATTTACTATTAATAGGTACAGTGGATTTCATTTATTACGACCTTGGTTGTAGCGACCATTTACCTACAGCGACGTTAAATCTAAGTCCCTTGAATTTAAAGCATACTTTAGTACAAAATTCATGTGGCTATACCGACTTTGGATGTAACGCCGAGTTCGGGTGTAGAGACTGTTTTTAATGAATCATTTGTACTTAACAAATTCCTAGAAATCCCATGCAGATATTGCGACCGGAGTCGGCCGCAAAGATTTCTTTCTTTCACTAACATTTCTTATCTTTTGTTTACATCCACACAGATGGTCAGCAAGTGTGGAGACCTATTTGAGGAATTATACATAATAATTCAATGGGAGACCTTTACCTTTTGTTTATAGATATGAGCACAGACTACAGTGTGATATGAGCTAAGTAGGTAGTTAAGCGCGTACGTTTCGGAGGTAAATTGAAGCAAACTATTATTACACATTTTTTTAAATGTACCAGTTAACTAATGTGTGCAAAGGTTGGGCTTTAGTATACTGTCGGTGACGGAGGGGGAGGGGGAGCGGGGAGGGGGGGGGGGGGGGGGGGGGGGGGGATATACCCCCCCTCCAAGTAAGACGTTCCGAATTTTATTAGTTTCCGAGATATTAATTTTTTTAAATTTTGAGGTTAGGTTCTCAATTTGGGTAAAATTTAGTATCGTTTGGCAGGAGGAGGGGGGTGGGGGGGTTTTGGGGGAGGAGGGGGGTGCCCCCTACCCCCCGACACTACTCCCATTACAAGGTAATGCACCGTTTTTTTTCTATGAATTTTTAAAAATCTCATTTTGAGGTTATGTTTTTGTATATTTTTTTGATATCATGAACCTCATTTATGGAGGAGGGGAGTAGGGGGGGAGGGGTAGGAAGGGAGGGGGTGAACCCCCCCTCCAAAGGAAAAAGTACTTTAGAGGGGGAGGGGGAGTTAGACTTCACCCTCTTCCTCTCACCCCCTCCAAGGCCGGTCGACAGAGCCCCGCTTCGCGGGGCTCCTTATTCTGGGACGTAAACAAAGTAAATAACCACAGAAGAGGATGGCGGGGTCTGTAAGACCCCGCCATCCTCTTCTTAACCTAACCTATCCGAGTCGGAGTGCCCCCAAGTCCCGAGCTCGCTTCGCTCGCTCTTGATAGTGGGAGCGGAGGAGGAAAAAGTACCACCGCTATGCTGTCAGCAAAGCAAGGAGAAAGTGGGGACGCTAGGAAAACTCCTTAGACTTCACCCTCTCCCTCTCACCCCCTCCAAGGCCGGTCGACGGAGCCCCGCTTCGCGGGGCTCCTTATTCTGGGACGTAAACAAAGTAAATAACCACAGAAGAGGATGGCGGGGTCTGTAAGACCCCGCCATCCTCTTCTTAACCTAACCTATCCGAGTCGGAGTGCCCCCAAGTCCCGAGCTCGCTTCGCTCGCTCTTGATAGTGGGAGCAGAGGAAAGAGTACCACCGCTATGCTGTCAGCAAGGCATTTCTGGGTGGTTTTAAACTATTCAAAAGCGCGTAAAACGATGACTCAAAGATTTGAAATTTGAATTCAATAATGTCATTTGTCAATTTAGCGCAAAAAATTTTGGCGCGTTCCGTTTTTGGTACACTTAAATCTGTGTTTTATTCGAAAACGTCAAAAAAAAGGAACTTTAATCACAGATTAGGTACTTTAGGTACTAGTTTACGTAAAACTGTGCGTAAAACGAATCTCTATCACGCCAAGTAAACGTCAATGAGTCTGTAATCTATGGCAAATGTCGTACGAAATAGTGAAAAGTGGTGAAGAATTGCGAATTTTCAAAAAATTATTTCTCGAAAAGTATTAGAATTCGGAGTAAAATATTTTAGTGGAAGGCTAACCACATCAAGGTCTTTCTGTAAAAAAAATATGAACGTCCAACTCAACCGACAGTATTCTAAAGCTGAGCCCAAAAGGGAATGTAAAATAATCAGATGTTGTTGGTTAAATGAAGATCCAATATATATAACCTATCATGATACAGAATGGGGGAAGCCACCACAGAGTTATAAAGAGAAGCAGAGTCAAGATAACGTACAAAATAGCGTGGCAATTACAAACACACGAAAACATTACGCACACATACACAAAACTCAGGGCCGAACCTTGTTGCTGCATAAAACATTATATTAATATGTAGGGTTAGGTTGCGTGAAAAAAATTGACCTAAAGACACCTATCATTTGGAAGCTATAATTTGTAAGGATTTTAAAAATAATTATTATTGGTACTTTTATAATTTCCTCATCACAAGCGATCACAACTGCAATATAGTAACACTAGTAATGGTAATCATCACCACGTGCGGGACCCTAGTCAATGTGGTGAATATAGATGTGAGCTCCGCGCTGCGTGTGATATCGTCACCGTCGCGCGCGGAGTTATAGTTCCTGTTACAACTCAAATCCTGAGGACTCCGTCAGTATCATGGCCAGTGGTTCTCGCGTCGTTCTCGCTCTGCGTCGACGCGCAGATGATGGGGATATTATTTAGAAGAACAGTACCAACGGATATCGTGTAAATACCGCCAGATTTTAGCTCAAAGTTCCTATTGACAATAATTTCTTGGCAGTAAGCCAAATAAATGTTGTTAAACAATCGAATCGAATCGTTATTCCAAAAACAGGTTAAATAGAAAATTACAACAGGTGTTTTAAACTCACATGTTTTTAGGGTTCCGTACCCAAAGGGTAAAAACGGGACCCTATTACTAAGACTCCGCTGTCTGTCTGTCTGTCTGTCTGTCTGTCTGTCTGTCTGTCTGTCTGTCTGTCTGTCTGTCTGTCTGTCTGTCTGTCTGTCTCCAGGCTGTATCTCATAAACCGTGATAGCTAGGAAGCTGAAATTTTCACAAATGATGTATTTCCGTTGCCGCTATAACAACAAATACTAAAAATTAAAAAAATATATATATTAAGGGGGGTCCCCATACAATAAACGTGTTTTTTTCGTATTTTTTTGCTCAATATTAAAAACGGTAACAGGTAGACGGTTCAAATTTTCACAGAATATTAACTTGTATATTACCTTTCAAAATAAATAATTAAATATCAATAAAGTAAATATTAAAGGGGGGCTCCCATACAACAAACGTAATTTTTATTTTTAATACGTCATAAATCGTAAAACTTACTACAGGTTTGTACGGAACCCTCGGTGCGCGAGTCCGACTCGCACTTGGCCGGTTTTTCAAGTTATAGCCCTGAAACTTGGTATTTGGGCAATGATGTAATACCTACGTATTCCACAGTTTTGAAATTTCTATCCCCAAGGACGTTAAATAGAGAGTTTGTCCTTCAATCACGCCGCAACAGAGGAACGGATCGATGTGATTTTTTGCATGGGTAGGTATAGTTAACTAACTAGGTATTAACTATAGCTAGATATCCTCCTTATCACAGATAAAAGCTGAACTTTATTAACATACTTATTTACCTAATACCTACTCGATGATACCCACGACTTCGTGATGATTTGTCCGGGATAAAAAGTACTTAGTCTAGGTATGTCCTTCACATGCATGAAACCTATCTCTGTTCCAAATGATAAAGGAAGTTTTCATTAACGACTCTTTCACTGATTAACTGATCAACATAGTTTAGGCGTGGTTTAAGCAAATAAATATTTAGGATTACTAACTTAATTTTAATTATATTATTTATTGTATAACTAGGTATAAGAGTAGTGTATATAAGTGCACGGCGTAGTTGTTATTTGAGCGCGAACTCGCCAACAAACTATGTGTGTAGTTTGGCGATATACAATTGTATTGTATTTGTTTGTGCATATTATAAAATAATAAATTAAAAAAAAAAAAAAGTTTCGTTGGCCTTGGTTGAAAAAAAGAGCCGTGAAAGCGTAGCAGACAGACAGTTTTGCCTGGTGGAAGGCTTCGACCGTGGCTAGTTAGGTACCTCCCTACCGGCAAAGACGTGCCGCCAAGCGATTTAGCATTCCAGTACGATGCCGTGTAGAAACCGAATAGGGGTATGGGTTTAATATAACTGCCGTGCCCCTAACAGGTTAGCCCGCTACCATCTTAGACTGCATCATCACTTACCATCAGGTGAGATCGCAGTCAAGGGCTAACTTGTAGTGGATAAAAAAAACCGGTCAAGTGCGAGTCGGACTCGCACACCGAGGGTTCCGTACAAACCTGTAGTAAGTTTTAAATTATTAAAAAAAAACTACTTACTAGATCTCCTTCAAACCAATTTTCGGTGGAAGTTTGCATGATAATGTACATCATATATTTTTTTTAGTTTTATCATTCTCTTATTTTAGAAGTTACAGGGGGGGGGGACACACATTTTACCACTTTGGAAGTGTCTCTCGTGCAAACTATTCAGTTTAGAAAAAAATGATATTAGAAACCTCAACATCATTTTTGAAGACCTATCCATAGATACCCCATACGTATGGGTTTGATGAAAAAAAATTTTTTGAGTTTCAGTTCTAAGTATGGGGACCCCCAAAATTTACTGTTTTTTTTCTAGTTTTGTGTGAAAATCTTAATGCGGTTCACAGAATACATCTACTTACCAAGTTTTAACAGTATAGATCTTATAGTTTCGGAAAAAAGTGGCTGTGACATACGGACGGACAGACAGACAGACAGACAGACAGACATGACGAATCTATAAGGGTTCCGTTTTTGCCAAATTTGGCTACGGAACCCTAAAAAAGACTCACGTTCGCATTTATAATATTAGTATGGATATTGGATTGTCTTTGTTCAGAGATTTTAGTGCTTAGCTTGATAAACTAGGTTGGTAATAGGTACCTACATACTACATAGTGGTTGGCAAAGGTGTTGGTTTAGAACTAAATACTTACTCAAACTCAAAGTACCTAGGTAGGTATATTTATTCAAAATAGGTACCTATAAAGTAGGTACACCTTAAGAACGTCACGTTTAAACACGTTCAAAGTAGGTAGGTCTAACACGTGATGGTGATAATTAACCACGGTGACCACGGTATCATATATACTTAGATACCGTAAGGTAGGTAAGTAGGTAGGTAAGTATATGAACACTCGTCGCCTACGAGAGTTCATATCTTGGTATAGGTACTAAAGTATAATTATTACACCCAAATTCCATATTTTCTGTTCTAATCTATCCAATATCCTTTCCTTAGGTTCGCCCCGAACTGAGACCTCGCGGAAATTGAGAGTTCTGAGGTCAACTTTGGACGTTAGAAAGTCTCCACTTTGAAAGCCCCCCATTTCGTCAATTTTAGGGGAAAAATTTTAAAAAAATTAATTACCTACCTACCTCAAATTTAAATACTTATAAATTATGTAAACCGATGGCCTTCCGCCGAATATGGCTTAAAAAGTTATAAAAATCTTTATTTCAGGGGGGCTCTCATAGAAGCGAATGCGTAGGTATAGATAACTAGTGGTTACTGGTTCGCCCCGAACTGAGACCTCGCGGTATCCATAAACTTTTACAGAGCGCCATCTATTGACATCATTGTAATATTTTTGGACTCTATTCCTAATTCCTTCCCCCCATTACATTAATGAAAAACCTTAAGTTATTATGTAAAACTTTATTGTATTGTATTACTTTTTGATAACAGTGCATCATGTAAATTGTATGTTTTTTTGATCAAAATAAATGAAAATTGAATTGAATTATCTTTAAAATGATATACCGCAACCCTATGTACTTACCTAACGCTATAAAAAATATTTTTTATAGCGTTACATGCGACGAAATGGGGGGCTTTCAAAGAGGAGATTTTCTAACGTCCAAAGTTGACCTCAGAACTCTGAATTTTCTGAAAGGCTGAGCCTGAAACTTGATCAATTATTTGAATTACCTATATCCTGTACTTGAACAACAAATACTAAAATTAGTTAAATATTATAAGGAAACGAAATTATTTAATTTTTAATGAGCTTCAGTATTTTTAACAGAACTTATGATGGCGTCAATAGATGGCGTTCTGTAAAAGTTTATTCGTTTGTGCTTACAAATAATATTACAATATATTATACCTATTATAAGTATTGTATAATGCGGTATCGCGAGGTCTCAGTTCGGGGCGAACCACTAGTAGGTAAGTATAGTCCTCACTCCTCTGTCTATTTTGTTAAAACAGGCATTTAAAATAATATGTCTTTTCATATGGGCCTCCAATATGTTAAAGACGGTCTGTGTATGGATGTATGGATGTTTGTTTACTCTTTCACACCAGAACGGCTGAACGGATCGAGATGAAATTTGGCACAGAGATAGATTATAGTCTGGAATAACACTTAGGCTACCTACTTTTTATCCTGAAAAATAAAAGAGTTCCCGCGGGAACCAAAAATCCTCAAATGCATGTTTGTTATTCAACCACGCCAGAACGGCTGAACGGATCTGGATGCAATTTGGCACCGAGATAGATTATAGTCTGGAATAAAGTCTAAGTACTTAGGTACTTTTTATTCCGGAAAATTGAAGAGATCCCGCGGGAACCAAAAAACCTCAATCCACGCGGACGAAGTCGCGGGCATCAGCTAGTTTTATAATAACTACACACGAGTACCTAACTAATAATTTATGTGTATTTATTTAATATCTATGGACCGTGATAAATGGAAGGAGAAAAGGGGAGGCCTTTGCCCAACATTGGGACACTACAGGCTGTAAATAAATAAATAAATATAAAAAGCGCTAAAAAGTAAAAAGATGTTGAACTCACGAGCTGTTTCTGAACGGAAACAAAAAGTCATGAAAATAGAAAAGTCACCAGTCACCTGTCAAATTTAAAAAAAACTAATTGTCCAAAATGTTTACAAACAAAAAGTTTATTTAGATTTTAGATTTATGTACTTAGTGCTTTTTAAATTCATTTCAGAATGTATAAGCATTGGGCTCAGCTTTAGAATACATACCGCGGAGTTTGGACGTTCACATATTTTTTTACAGAAAAATTCTGATGTGGTAAGCCTTGCACTAAAATATTTTATGTCGGAAACTAAATATTTTACGTCGGAAACTAATACTTTTCGAGAAATAATTTTTTGAAAATTCGCAATCTTCACCACTTTTCGCTATTTCTTACGACATTTGCCGTAGATTGTACCATAGACTAAAGACTCGTTGGCGTTTGAGTACCTAATCTGTGATTAAAATCCGTTCCATGGACGTTATTTGACGTTTTTTTCTAATCATTCGAATAAAACCATAGAAATAGGAAGACTATAGTCGTAATTCCCATGGAATTATCTTCCTATTTCTATGGTAATTCCTAATTCCATGAATAAAACACAGAGTTTCAAGGTTATAAAATTAAATAAAAAGGTATAAAGGTAGGTTATTAAATGTTTATTTAGGTACTTTTGATCACAAAACCGAATCGGCACGCCCCGACTCCACGCAGTCTTGTCTGCCCTGCCCCTAGAGTGTTTTTTGTAAGCGCGAAGCCAGAAGCTCGCGTAGGAGGTCCTGAATGAAGCGAGCCTACGAGGCCGAGTGGAGCGAAGGGGGGAGGTGGCGAGCGAAGCGAGCCGGCGACCTCCGCAGCGAAACGAAGGTCGAGTAGGCGAAGCTTCATTCAGGGGCGACGAAGCGAGTCTTCTGGCGTAGCCCATTCCATTTCAGAAATTACCCTTTTCCACTACCTAAAACAAAAGATATAAGGGTAGGTTAAAGTAGGTGTAATTACAAGATATAAAGGTAATACCCCCTCCTTCTCCCTCCCTCCCACCCTCCAAGCTACTTTTACCCAATCTCCGTCATAACTATCAGTGTTAGGCAGGAAATTTGAGAACCTAACCTCAAAATTAAAAAAAATTAATATCTCGAAAACTATTAGGTTCCTACAAGTTTGGCTTGGAGGGGGAGTAGACACCCTCCCCCCCCTCCCCCTCGCCCCCCCCCCCCCCCCCCCCCCTCGCGGTATGTATACTAAAGCCCAACCGTTCTAAATTCTATGAAACATAACACTAACTGGCTTTAGCCTTCGATAAATAAATAAAATCTTTATTTGGGATTTGAACACAAAAACAAAGAACAAACAAAAAATTAAAACTAATACTAAATAACTTAACTTTTTAAACTGTGCCACAAATAATCCCAAAAAGGGCATCGCCTCAGCGTAATGCTAAAGTCGTGTTTGAGCACTACTCCAGAGCTGTTCTTCCGGCGACCCCTAATAGTTTCCGACATTCCGGGCCTGCCCAGACTGCCTGTCAACCTACTTTGCTTTATATCTACTTAATTATTTTATGACTTATGACTTAGCCATTGATGATATTAGCCAACAAATGATTGAAGGCCAAACAAACACTCATAAACTGTATTTTTGTTTACAGATGACCCACAAAGTATTTGTCTATGGAACACTCAAAAGGAATGAACCAAACCACCATTGGCTTACGAATCCAGAGCATGGTGTTGGTAAATTCATAGCAGACGGTACAACAAAAACTAAATATCCATTGATAATTGGAACAAAATACAATATACCGTTTTTATTGTACAGTCCAGGAGTTGGACATTATGTTAAAGGTAAAGAAATATTTTATGAACTAGCTGAACCTGGGTTTGCCAATCAAGGATATAACTTGTCATCATTGAGCGCAGGCCGCTTGTATCGCCACGGCCCACGGTGCTCTCAATGATATAGTACGTCGCGCTCTTGCCACTGCCTCCATCCCTGTACAACTGGAACCCTCCGGTTTGTTCAGGGATGACGGCAAGAGGCCGGATGGGATGACTATAGTACCGTGGTCGATAGGTCGTGCACTGGTGTGGGATTGAACCTGTGTTGATATGTTGGCAGCATCCCACCTACCAGGCTTGTGCCTAAAGGCGGGTGCAGCTGCCGAATATAATACACTTGTCATTTAATCTCATCCCGGCCTGCCAACCCGCATTGGAGCAGTTCCCGCTCTAATTCTCTCCTATGAGAGTGGAGGCCTGCGCCCAGCAGTGGGACGTTAATGGGCTGTAGTGGTGGTGTTGGTGGTAATCTCAACATTTTTTCAACCCATCACTGGCTCACTATTGAGCATGAGTCTTCTCTCAGAATGAGATGGGTTAGGCACATACCCCACACTTAGCCTGGTAGTCCACCACCCTGGCCAAGTGTAGATTGGGAGACTTCACGGAAGTGGTCTCCTCACATTTATTACCTTCGAAACCTTTTTGGATACTATATTATCCACATATCTGCCACATATAACTTAAGTACCTTCAAGGCAAGAGTGACTGGGCATCTTCTGGGCAAGCGCATTTCATTGCTTCGCACTAAGCACGATTGTCGTCAAGCGCAAGTCTATCACGCAATAAAAAAATCTCTCAAAAGTGTACAGTATAACCTACTTTGAGATACATCATACTTAATATTACTAGTGGTTCGCCCCGAACTGAGACCTTGCGGTATCCATAAACTTGTACAGAGCGCCATCTATTGACATTATTGTGAAGTTCTGTTAAAAATAAGGAAGCTCATTAAAAATTAAATAATTTCGTTTCCTTATAATATTTATCTAATTTTAGTATTTTTTGTTCAAGTACAGGATATAATTCAAATAATTGATAAGTTTCAGGCTCAGCCTTTCAGAAAATTGAGAGTTCTGAGGTCAACTTTGGACGTTAGAAAATCGCCACTTTGAAAGCCCCCCATTTCGTCAATTTTAGGGGAAAAATTAAAACAAATTTATATTTTTGGACTCTATTTCTAATTATCTTTAAAATGATATACCGCAACCGCAACCCTATGTAACGCTATAAAAAATATTTTACTTCGCATTCTCTTCTATGAGAGCCTGAAATAAAGATTTTTATAACTTTTTAAGCCATATTCGGCGGGAGGCCATCGGTTTACATATTTTATTTAAATTTGAAGTAATTACGTTCAGTAATTCAGAAGTTATAATGTTCTGACAGACGGACGGACGGACAAGTGCCTATTCACTCAAGTAGACTCAGAGACCTTCGCTTCGCTCGGTCAATAAATGCGAAAGTGTGTTGCTTGTTGGTTTATTGGTTTGTTGGTTTGTCCTTCAATTACGCCG
This sequence comes from Erebia ligea, assembly GCA_917051295.2. Taxonomy (NCBI): domain Eukaryota; kingdom Metazoa; phylum Arthropoda; class Insecta; order Lepidoptera; family Nymphalidae; genus Erebia; species Erebia ligea. The sequence continues at coordinate 1,987,054 of OU785246.1, forward strand.
CAACGGACCAACGGATCGACGTGATTTTTGGCATGGGTATAGTTGAGGACCCGGAGAATGACATAGGCTACTTTTTATCCCAGAAAATTAAGGAGTTCCCACGGGAATCAGAAAAACTTAAACCACGCAGGCGAAGTCGCGGGCATCAGCTAGTATTTGTTATCTTGAATCTTGGAATTTCAGGAGAGGTTTATGAAGTGGATGAAACGATGTTGGGAAAACTAGATATACTGGAAGACCACCCAAATTACTATGTTAGAGAATTAGAAGACATTATTGTTAGTAAGTCGTAAGTATTGCTTGGTTTTTTAGTTTTTAGGGTTCTGTACCTCAAGTGGAAAAAGGAACCCTTATAGGATCACTTTGTTGTCCATCTGTCTGTTTGTCAACCACCTTGTTCTCGGGAACGCGAGGAGGTATCAAGTTGAAATTAATATCAAATACTCTCTGCGGTCCCTTGGAGCTGTAATAAAATCAAGCTAATAAGTCAATACATTTAAAAGATACCGTTACCGGCCGTTCATGCCGCATATTTGATACTTGTCTATAAAAATAGGCTACTTCCCGTTGGCCTAGAATCGTGAAATTTGGCAATAAGGAAGGTCTCACAGCACAATAGGAAAAATATCCGAAAATCGATAATTAGGGTTCTGTCATAGCGTATCAAATTAGTTGTCAGGCACTACCAGTGTAGCTCACTATTCCACAGTTGATTGAGTATTGTTATGACTTATGACATCTTTCTTGTTATTTAGTAAAGTATTTAGCAAGTTTTTATTACGCACAGTAAACGTACATACGTTAAAGTAACAAAATACATTACATCTAGTTGTGTTTTAAATGTTATAAACTTTTATTTAGCGGGAAGAACATGGATGAGACAAGCAGCTAATAGGAATCATTGGAAAGGATTGGAGGAGGCTTTTGCCAAAGGGCACACGGACTAGCAAATAGTACTAGGGAATAGAATAATATCAATCACTGTTCAAAAATATTTTATTGTCCGATAAAAGCTTATAAATAAATAAACTTTTATTTTACTTATTATAGAAATTCATCGGATCAAGAAACCATCAAATGCTGGGTGTACTTCCTCAAAAACTTCAGACCAGTGTTGCTCTCCAAACCGCAATTAGAGAACTACTCCTCATCGGGTTCCCACGGTCTGCGCTATTTAGAAAGGTCTAAACGAGATCCAAATGATAGTTACTATCCGGAAGTTAAAAGATAGACTATATATAGCGGTAATTATGCAATTTGCAAGTTAGTGCATTGAAATGTGTTACTTCGGACGATCTCCCTGGAGCAGAATCGGATGAGCCCTGTGGTCATATAAGTGGGAGATCCTGGGTTCGATTCCCTGCAGGGTCAATTGGGTGTTTGACAACTAGTCAAATCAGCAACTTTTTTCAAACGCCAAAACGCGTGCTTAGTATGGGATTTTGTATGAAATTTGAATTGTGACGTCATCAAAGTTCGACACACTTTTTTACTTTATTCGATAGTTTAAAATGGTAATTCAACACAAAACTAGCAGGGGACGTGGATATTACGACTTTTAGGAGATCCTTTATTTACTTAATCATCCCTAAAAAATAATTTATTTCACTAGTACCCAATTCGGGAATTTAAAATTTCTGAATTCTCTGGTCTGGCTTGTGGGAGGCTTCGGCCGTGGCTAGTTGCCACCTGCAAAGACGTACCGCTAAGTGATTTAGCGTTCCAGCCTGAGGCGGTGTAGAAACCGATTAGGGGTATGGATTAAATAACTGCCATACCCCTAACATGTTATAATAAATAAATAAATATTTTTTATTTCAGGCAATTTTACAAACCCATATTCAAAATACAGAAACATAAAAAAAAAAAAAATAGGTAGGTACATTATTAATATGAGCAAAATTAAAGTGTTAAAAAAATAATAATACTAATAATTATTACTAATAATAATTCACAGATAAAAATAAAAATAGCATAAAAATAAAAAATATTAAAAATTCGTCAGAGAACTAGATCACTAAAATCTATAGGTAGGTACATCTATGTTAAAATCTAAATGAGAGCGTTGTTCTCGCACCGATGCAGGCCAGACCAATATTTTGCAAAGGGATTGCTCAAATCCTCAATAACAGCAAGCAAGATGGAGTTGGTACTGAGTCTAAGTCTTTCCCAGAAGGAGGCCGTCCTTGATCTGAGAATGGCGAAGAAGTCAGGAACTTAGCATAGATGTTAGTTGCAGTCATAGATGTTAGCCCGCTACTATCTATGACTGCATCATCTAACCATTTTAGGTCAGATTCAAAGGCTAACTTGAAGTGGATAAAAAACAGTACAATCAGCAAGTACCTAATGGTATATGATTATTATATGAAAAGTGAAGTAAAATTTTATGCATGAAAAAAAAATATGCTTAGTATGAAAATAAATCTTATTATTTTATTTGTTACAGCAACAATGAATCTACAATTGACGATCTGGATGATATGCTACGAAAATAATAATTATTGTGGTAAATTATGCAACGAGAAAGTAATGATACCATTACCTACTCACCTACATTAGTTAAATATATTTTTTGTTATATTATTGTTGATCATTCCATTAGTAACAATCGTATTTAGCTGAATCATAAAATCATGATATTCCTTTAATATTAATATTTTGTTATTGTATTAAAAATACAAGTTTAAAACTGTTTAATTTGGTCTGCCCTCAATAACAGTTTACCCACTAAGCTTATAAACAAAGGTACATGATTATGTACATACATACATAAAGCAAACCCATAGAATAATATAACCCACATATAACCCTAGCAAACCCCACTGTACAAACAAACCTAACCTTCAAAGGTATTGAAAAAAGGGTCAATGTTTCGATTCAAAATTCCCGCAGCTTTTAGACTTTCCGCTTTAGCCATAGATTAACATTTACCATAGACAGGCCAATTTGGGGGAACTGATGATTCCATAGAAATAGTATGTATTACAACAAGAAGGATCACTAGCGCACGAAACGCGAGCCGAAAGAGAGCTAATATTTCTCGCGTTGTCTCTTTCTAACCGCTACATATTTAGCAGGACACCATAATTATTATTATTTGAACGAGACACAAGAGTGAACACGAGAGTGAACGTGACAGCGCGACTCCTTCGCGAGGAGTGAGTCCTTGTCGAGACCGAATTTCCTTATGAGTGAAAGGTAATCTAAATTGAACTTTATTATTTAACCAAAAAGGTGTGAATTTGTTTAACAAAAACACATAAGTGATCCTTCTAGTTGTATGAATATACATACTATTTTATGGATGATTCCTAATTCCTATTTATTTCCTGAATTCAGATCAATATTGATCTGAGTTGCTGAACAATAAACCACAGACGAAAAACAAAAATACTACGCAAAAATAGAAAACTTAAATGTCATTTGATTGATAATTTTCGCTAAAGTTACTACTTGTCAGTTGTCTCTGGTCATTTGATTAGGATAAGATGTTGATGTTTATTTTAATATCAAAGCTATTTTAATATATTTGTAATATTTCAACAATAATAATTGAGAAGAATGGAATTTGCAAAGAAACAACTCGAGAAGTATGGCTGGACTGAAGGTAACCTTTGTTCTAATGAGATCATGTAACCAACCTAACATCATAACTGGAATTAAGTCCATATTACTATATAATAATTTCCAGGCAAAGGTCTCGGTAAAGATGAGAATGGCATATCAGAGCCGTTGAAGGCAAAGTTAAAGCACAGTCACACAGGTGTTGGGTACAATCCTGCGACCGACTTCACAGAACATTGGTGGAGTGCCCTTTATGATAAAGCTGCTAGTAATCTGGAAGTACGTACCTACTTATGCACTCTTATATACATAAGTACTTAAATTATGTTATAAAATTATATTTTTACATGCAAAGAATAAATCCTACTTATTAACACTACATATTATAAAACAAAGTTCCCCTGCCGCTCTGTGAACGTGATAAACTCAAAAACTTCCAAACAGATCGCCATACGGTTTTCACCAATAGACAGAGTGATTAAAGAAGGTTTATATGTATAACTAGATGACGCCCGTTACTTTGTCAGTGTGGATTGTGGCTTTTTGGTTCCCACGGGAACTCCTTAATTTTCCGTATTCTGTAATAAAAAAAAATAGCCCATGTACTAATCCAGTGTATAGTCTATATCTGTGCCAAATTTCATGCAGAAATGTTCAGTTGAAAGATTGAGTAAGAAATATCCATCCATCCATTTATAATATTAGTACCTATAGATTTTAATCTTATCATAATCCTAGTGGGTCGCACTACATAAATAAGGTTCTTAAGGAATAGGTGTGCAAAGTAATACTGAAGATTACTACTATAATGTCCCAAAAATGGAGGAAATATTTGTAACAAAAAGTAACCCTAAAGAAAAGCTTTTGATTGTGTCCTCTTAGACCGCTAAGAGGACACAATCAAAAGCTGGCATCATCAAATCCCTTTAAACACTTTTTGAGCAACAGAGTAGTGCTTATGTGGAACAAACTGCTTGAGTATGTGGTGATGTCAACCTCTGTAAATCGTTCAAGAACTGACTGGATAAGCACCTAAAGGCAAAGCACAAGATTTGATATAGGCGCATCAGCGAAAGCTGCCTAGCCTATTATAAATAATAATAATATTATTAATAACTAATGATGAGCAATAATGGCTAGTATAAGTGGAGCAAACATAATATCCTACTTAGTTAATTATTTTACACAATTTTTTTCAAGAATTCTTTATGTTCTAGGTTGAAAACAAGAATGGCAAAACTAAACAGATAAGACGTAAAAGCAATGAAGAGTTTGAAATCACAAACAGCATATGGAAAATGAAGAAGAAGAAGAAGGATAAACAATTAGAAAAGGAAGAATATTCAGAGTTCTTTGTCAAAACTGCTGTTATTGGACAAGGTAATTTTTTTTTTTTGAAAACTAGCAGATGCCTGCGACTTCGTCCACGTGAAATAAGTTTTTAAATTCACACGGGAACTCTAATTTTTCAGGGTTCATATATAGCCTATGACACTCACAAATAATGTGGCTTATTGGTACCAGGATTTTCAAAATCGGTTCAGTAGATCCAGATATTACCCCCTAGAACCTCACAAAATTTACCTCTTTATAATATTATAATTAAAATACAACAACTACTACACCTGAAGCAATATGGAACTATTATAGGACTGTTATAATATCGAGTGGCATGCACAGGGCTTGAAGCTAGCTAGGGCAGGCATTAGTTAGAATACCTATTTACTAACTGTTGTAATGAAAATGATCTATAACGTACTTCCATTTAGGTAAGCAGTGCTTTTATGCCTCTATGAACTGCACGCCACTGATTATATCCATACTATTATAAATTGCGAAAGTGTGTTTGTCTGTCTATCTCTCTGGTCTGTCGCTTTCACGGCCCAACTACTCAACTGATTTTGATGAAATTTGGTACAGAGATAGTTTACATCCCGCGGAAGGACATAGGCTACTTTTTATCCCGGAAAATTGAAGAGTTCCTGCGGGAATTAAAAAACATTAATCCACACAGACTAAGTCAATTGCATACCTAACCTTATTGCAATTATATTGATTTGACCTAGCATTTTAAAATTTAAATCAACTTATTTATTAGCATTTTAAAATTTAAATCAACTTATTTATTAGCATTTTAAAATTTAAATCAACTTATTTATTACTTTTATTATTTCCAGGAGGTGATAAGACAACTAAAGTAAGAGAGTCTGACTCTGAATCAGAGAGTGAGAGCGAATCAAAAGATACTGTAAAGATGACGGATGAAGAATTATTTGCAGCTTGCGAGGGAAGGACGGCACATAAGTAAGAGTCAATCAATCAGAATATTTCTTAGAGTTTGGTACACTTTACATTTTTTGAACATCAATCCAAACTTTAATATTATAAATGAAGGGTGTTTTGGAAAAACAACCATTGTCATAATCATATCATTTTGTGTTAGAAGCAAAAAATGGTTTTCATAATAACGCCATTATCAAATCTTCCAATAATTACTGTATGTTCTGGGTTTGAATAACCCCTTTGCATTATGCATAGGTTTAGTCCAATTTTGGCCTGTATATTAGAAATATCCCTGAAAATTAGTTTGACAAAGGCAGTTTTTCCACAAATCTATATGAGAAATTGAGACATAGGTTGTTTTTCCAAAAAAAATTTTAAGAAAATTATTTCTTCAGGTACTAGGTAAATGAAATAAAAGAAAATTTATTAAGATAGATAATTTATTTCTGAATATTTTACTTATAAACTATAATTTTAACTTAAATACTATTATATATTTCATTATTGTTCTTCACACCCATCACTGTTGTCATCATCATCCACCTCCACATTATCATCATGGGACTCCACATTATCATCAGAGCATAAATTCCTATAAAAGTCTCGGTTCTCAGGAGTACTTAAGTATTTACTAAGAGCTATCAAATTAGCCTTTTTACCAGCAGTCATTTCTATAAAAGAAACATATAAGGGATCCATGACAAACTCATTTGGTAAGCTTATACGCTTACGTATTTCACTCTTGAATGAAGGCCCTGAGAATGTATTCTTCACCTTTATATACTGGTACTTATCACTGACCTTGATAATTCGTGCTTGTCGCAACTTGAGAGCTGGTTTTGGGGTCTTCAAGAAGTATGGCATAAGTGCCTCCTTCATGTTAAAAAAATTATCTTGTGTGGCACATACAAGTTTAAATGGTGTGGGATATTTTCTGGCCTCACAAATTATCTTGTCCCAATCTGAAGGAACCTCTGCAGAATGTCTTTTTTTCTTGTTGCCTATAAGGGCAAAGTCTGCATCATTAGGCAGGTAAGAATGTCCTCTTACAGGAAAAATGTGTGTAACTGTTTTAAAAAGCTTCAAGACGTGGACCAAAAAGTACTGGAAATAAACCATGATGTGGTTTTTATTTTGGCCACTGCATCCATCGCTCAATAGTACAAGATTTTCAGATGTTATCTCTCTGTTAGTTAAATAATGTAATAACAGGGACGTCACATCTGATGCACCTTTCTTGGCAGTTGTTTCTGTATAACAGTACATAGAAACAGCATCAGTAGCTAAATCATGTATACCAAATAAGTAGTACCACATTTGGCGAGAGTAAAATACATCGCTAGTCTGTATGTGCGGCAATGGCAAGTTTTGCATGTAATCGAAGGAAAGCAGCATGCATTCTCCTCTTTGTGCCTTTTCTTTGTATGTTTTTTTTAGGGATCTGAACTTTTTAGCCTTGTTTAAATGCAAGTGTTTCTGAGTGATGAGTTCAGACTTTGCTACTGGATCAGAAGCACATTTGATTTTTAAATTGAGTTCATCGCAGACACTACATGTATCTGATCGTGGAAAACCAAACTTGATGTTAAAATTTGTCTTGAAAACATTGTAATATACTTTGTAAGGTATATTTACTTGCACTTCCTTTAAGAATAACTCATGCATTCTAGATACAGACAACTCTTCAGGTAAGTAGCTTAAGTTAGGATTATCCCGTAAGGAATAGTGGGACTGACGAGCTTTAAAGCTTTTAATATGCACCTTAATTAATTCCGTTATCTCAGCAGGTACTTTGTGGGGCCTGGATTCATGTTTGCCGCGTTGGTCTTTAGGTAACTGCCCAGATAATAATTTGGTCTGAATGGTGCGCAGTCGTCCACGTGTAATACCATGAAAGCTTATAAAAGCTTTAGCACATATAGGTACTTCTTCACCATTAATTATTCTTACTTTATATGAGTATGCCAACTCATGTTGAAAGACACAATCACTATCATCTCGTTCTGTACGCGGTCTTTGTTGTTTTATGTTTTGATAGCTCATCAGAGCTGAGAGATGTGCGTCTTGGTCATTCTTGCAAGGATATTTATAAAACAGTTTAAGTATCTCCTGCCTCTGTTCTGGTGTTATTTTAGAGAAGCACTGCAGGCGCGAACATCTGTAAAATAGAAAACAACATACTTTTAATAGGCAGGTAAGTATTTTAGAGCTACTTAAAGTCAAGGCGCAGTTTAGGTAAATAACATTAACTTGAGCCTATATAGCTAAATAAGTACGAGTATTTCGTCATAATTACCGGCAATCGGGTCCTGTAGTAGCGCCACTTATTGAATTTCCGACGTGATTAATATGCGGTTCACCAGCGACTTTCCGTTTCTTTATAGATTCACGCATTGAAATCTTTTTCACTCTCTTTGTGGCCCACTGCACATTTGACTGGCTGTCTCTTTGGATATTGTCCATATTTACTTTAAAAATAATTAAACGCTGTAACTTATTCACGCCAAAAACAAAATTTTATTGAAAACGAGTTCGTTAACGCGAAAAAATACGAAATCTAACCTCAAAGTCAAACTGACAGATTGTCATGGAAAAACCGCCAAAGTCAAAACAGACATTTGTGACAATGGTTCTTTTTCCAAGCAGCGAGTGACAAAGGTTGTTATTCCAAACAATCATACAAACATTTATAGGGAATATCTTGTGACTAAGGTTGCTTTTCAAAAATCCTATGATAAGGTCTCTTTGCGTTTCTTCTGTGCGTTTCTTTCAATACGTCCATAGACATCAAAATCTCATTCTCGTTTTTTTCTGACTATGGTTGTTTTTCCAAAACACCCTTCAAATGCGAAAGTGTGTCGATCTCTCTGTCTGTCTGCTACACTTTCACGGCCCATCTGTTCAACCGATTTTAATGAAATTTGGTATAGGGATAGTTTGTATCCCGGGGAAGGACCTAGGCCTCTTTTTTTTTTTTTTTTTTTTAAATGTTATATAGGCTAGCGCTTGGCTGCAATCAGGCTTTTATCCCGAAAAATACTAATATACTAATATTATAAATGCGAAAGTGTTTTTGTCTATCTCTCTGTCTGTCTGTCTGCTACGCTTTCACGGCCCATCTATTCAACTGATATTGATGAAATTTGGTATAGGGATATTTTGTATCCCGGGGAAGGACATAGGCTACTTATCTTTATTCCGAAAAATTAAGAACTTCCTGCGGGAATACAAAAAATGTTGATCAACGCGGACGAAGTCGCGGGCCTCATCTAGTATACATACCTATATTAAAAGATGCGAAATTGATAATTAATTACGGTATCTTAAAACTAAAGCTACGAGGGTTCTAAACGCGCCTTTCCCCACAACAAACTCAGACAGGTTTTTAGTGTCATTACCACCATCTCAATTCAATTGTACAGTATGTAAAATTCTTAATATTATCTTTACAGAGGAGCCCGCCATGGTCTTAGAGCTTTGGGAAAGCTAGCAAGAATAGAACAGCAGGAACAAATTCTTTTGCAACAGATGAAATATAAAGGCTATTCCCATCATGAGAAAATTAAAAAAAAATGTGATACACATTCAAAAGTTGTTGAAGACAGCGATGGAGAAATAAATTCAATCAAAAAGAAAAAGAAGAAGAAAGAACTCGGCAATAGTGCTGAACTTGAAAGTACTGAATTAGTTACAGTAGCTGATAGAGAAAAGGTTAATGTTGCCATTAGTGAAAATGAACTAACAACTGGTAGAAAATCTAGAAAGTCAAAAAAAGAAATTAATAATCAAGTCGAGTTAAGCCCAGAACAAGATAGAATAGTAAAAAGCAAGAAAAAGAAACGAAAATGCAATAAAGCAGATGGCTTAAGTACAAATATGGAGAAAGAGTGACTGTAAAAATGGTTTTTAACCAACTTCCAAAGAAGAAGAAGGTTCTCAATTCGGCGCGTATCTTTTTTTTGAAATATTTATATTTCATAACTTTTTATGTTGATGGCTATATTGATTGTTTTAATATTTTTGAATAAAATATTTTTCTTTTTATATTTTACACAAAACTGAGTTTCAAATATTAGTTTGGAGCATAAAGGTGTAGGATCTCGAAAGGTTTGGAGATTCCACAAAGATGCCTAGCAAAGAAGTTAGGAATAATATTAAAATAAAGTAAAAACTAATCGGTTAAGAGCTAGGATAGGATATCGGAGATTGAAGATCTTATGGACTTACGAAGTTAGTGGAGACCATAGATTAACTACTACATTTATGAAGTGGAGACCTCTGATTTTGACTCATGCACACAATGACGAAGGAAGTACTACCATGGATGTAATAAGTACAGTACTTATTACATCCATGAGTACTACTAAAATGCACAGGACTCATGGAGGTACGAAATACCTTCCATGTTTTGACTCATGGAGGCCATCTTCCTCGTTATGTCTAGAAAACCCATAGACATATACATAATTATGCTCATCTTATAATTATTAATTAGCAGGTAAAACCATCAAATAGTAACAATCGGTCATCGTTGTTTTCAATAATGGTTTTTACAATTCTACACGTATAAAATTATAATTTTAATATTATACTTAATTCCCACAAAGTTATCCCGGTGGCCAAAATTGGAACGTATTTTTATGCCTGTTTAGTTTTGTTTTTATTTTATTTTCGCGCTGTTACCGGGTCAGATAATATTATGTTTCATATAGACGTAGGTAGTCGTAAAGGTCGTAATTCCTAATTCCATGATGTTAAAAGCTAGAATCCAGAGACACCAGTTGTTTAAAAAAGTTGTCATTTGACAGTGTCAAATGTCATTCTCATCAAAAGATTTTAGGTTTAGTTTAGTGTTGTCTATGATCACTAATATTTTCGACGAAACGAAAGCAGTTTAAATGTAAAAATGTCGAATTCAATCATCAAAATACTCGCTCTGGATAAAGTAGGCACGGTGTTTAATATCATTCGCCAAAACGGTGGTATCTTTGGATCGTTGTATAAACTTTACAGGTAAATAAGGGTTTGTTATTATGTAATATTTTGGTTTTAGTTCTGCTTGATTCAACGCAAACGTACTTATGTTGTACCTATATTAATATCTAATAGTCCATTAGAACGACTCCTTACTATTCCCATCGTCTCTGTGACCTAAATTTATTTATCAACAGCTGTAAAGTTTATATCTTCGATATTTAGTGGATTGGCTTATCGATTGTGAGCGCACCCCAAAAACATCAGAAGACATAAAGATTAAAGTTAAATTCCACAATTCTAAGGCATTTACACCAATAAAGCTTTGACTTAAAACAGTTCTCAAATGGACGAGAGCTAGTCAAAAGTTTTCTTCAATATACTGAAGTGTTTTTAGTATTTATATTTTTAGTGAGTGCAACCTCACCTTGATTATAATTTATAATGCACTAGCTGATACCTGCAAATTAGTCTGCGTGAATTTTAGATCCTGCAGTAATTCTTAATTTTTCTGGGATAAAAAGTAGTCTTTTTGTTATTCCAGACTGTAATCTATCTCTGTGCCAGATTTCAACCAGATCCGTAAAGCTGTTTTGGCGTGATTGAGTAACAAACATCCATCCATACATCCAAACTTTTGCATTTCTAATATTAGTATAGACTAGATTATGCCCGCGGCTTTGTCTGCGTCAATTAAGTTTTTTTATTCCCGAACTCCTAAATTTTCCTGGACAAAAATTATCCTATATCCTTCCCTGAGATAAAACCTAACCCTGTCCCAATTTTCATTAAAATCTGTTGAATGGATGGGCCTTGAAAGCGAAGCAGACAGACAGATAGACAAACGTCAGTTGCATTTATAATTAGCATGGAAGTATGGATTATAGAAATGTAGATTCTATTCTAACATTACAGACAAGAAGAACTGAAAGATGGCAAGCTGGTTGGGGAGGATAAGTTTGGCAACAAGTATTTCGAGAACCCGAGATACTTTTACAGTAGAAACCGCTGGGTGGAGTACTCTGATAAGTTCAACATGAACTATGACGCTAGCCAGGTGAGGGGGTTTTTTTAAATCTTTTATTTAAAGATCTATGATTCAATCTATTGCAGAAGAATAAAAATTCTTGATTGCAAGCATGGCTCTACAAGTAGTACCTACTAAGTAGATCTCAAACTTATTATACAAAATAGGGATAGAGGTAAGTTTATTTATTCAGGTTAACAAACAGTAATATTAAACAAAATAATGATGATGATAAATAATTATGATCTATGATCGATACATAAATTAGAAATTATTTGGGAATTCTTTGATTTTTAGCATTTAAACATAACTTATGTCTCTCTCCAGGTCTTAATACAATAAAACACATTATTTATGTTATTTATTAAAATATTCTCATTATTTTCAGGTCCCCCCTGAGTGGTATGGATGGCTGCATTACAAAACTGATCTCCTACCCCATCAGGTGCATATGTTTAGAATAATCCATATTCTGAATTCCAATAAAATCATTGACGACCTCCATGGCGCAGTGTGTAGCACTGTTGTCTTAACGTGCGGATCTGGTCCTGGGTTCGATTCTCGGCAGGGTCAATTTGGGAATTTATAATTTCCATATATAAATTTGGGTTTGGCCTGGTGGGAGGCTTCAGCCGTGGCTAGTAACCACCCTACCGGCAAAAGACCTGCTGCCAATTGATTTAGTGTTCCGGTACGATGCCGTGTAGAAACCGAATAGGGTTATGGGTTTAATATAACTGCCATACCCCTAACAGGTTAGCACGCTACCATCTTAGAGTTCTTAGACTGCATCATCACTTACCATCAGGTGAGATCACAGTCAAGGGCTTCCTTTTTGAATAAATAAATCTAGGACAAATCTTTTTTATTCAAGTAGACTTTGACAAGAGCTTTTGAATCGTCGAGTAAATCTACCACTGGTTCGGAATGCCATTCCTACCAAGAAGAACTAGCAAGAAACTGTTTAATTAATTTACAATTACATCAATGTGTAATTAGGATAATGACATTAATACTTTTGAATTTGACATTAATAACACTCTAAGATCCATAATTGAATGGTTAGAATGCAATAATTTACATATCAACATAGATAAAACAAATTTTATTCAATTCAGAAATTATAATAAAAATCGTGCTAATCTTAATATAAACTATAAAGGTGACAGGATCAAGGAAGTAGAAGAATGTAAATTTTTAGGCATACAGATAGACGAACATTGCTCTTGGAAAAGTCATGTTAATAACATATGTAATAGACTAAATAGATTCGTCTATGTACTACGAAGACTAAGTTTGACATCTAGTACTGAAATCGCTCTTACAGCTTACCATGGATATGTCTCTTCAGTTCTCCGCTATGGCATTTTGATTTGGGGTAATTCGACAGCAGTGAATAAAGTTTTTATTGTCCAAAAAAAATGTATTAGAGCTATCCTTCACATGGCGCCATATGAATCATGTAAGCCGGCGTTTATTAAGCTTAAGGTTCTGCCTCTGCCATGCATGTACATTTTAGAAGTTTCAAAATTCGTAAAGTTGAATATGCATCTCTTTAAAACCATGCGTGATATGTACCAATTGCGATCTCAGAGGTACCCAGACAAACTTACTCTAACAAAAACACCACAAACAGCCCTGTTTAACAGAAACTGTTATGCAATGGCAATAAAAATTTTTAATAAGTTACCATCTGACATAAAATCAAGCACAACAAAACACTTTTCATTAAAACTTAAGAAATGGTTACAAGGAAAAAATTTTTACACCTTGGAAGAATTTTTCCAACATGACAAAAAACACTGACATTTTTACATTCTTTTATTTTTAATACTTTTGACATTGCTCCTGAATTATTATTAAAATCTAATTTTTATGTTGTAATATTATTATTGTAACTAAGTGTAATTAAAATGAATGTAATGTTAAAATGAATCTATGTTGTAGTATTATTATTGTAATAGTAACTATAATGAAATTGAACTCAATTGCCTATTTATAATAAGTATATTTGTACGCCGATACGGCTAATGTGCTGGACTCTGTAATATTAGACATAACATCTTATGTATACACACATTATGCAAATAAAGATTATTCTATTCTATTCTATTCTATTACATACACATAAGTAACCGCTGTCCTTAGCATTCCTGGAGCAAGTCAAATTCATGCTCTTTTATCATTTACATAATCTTCAACAGTATAATAAGCTTTTTTCAGGAGCATACTCCAGTTATAACAGTCAATATTTCTCATATTTCAGGACCCAAGCAGACCCAAATACAAATGGATGATGGAACATACCGAAAATCTATCTGGTACAACTGGTCAATATGTGCCGTACAGTACCACCCGCCCTAAAGTAGAACCCTGGATGCCGAAGCCTAAAACGAGCATTTAAAATTTAAAAAAAATAACTTGTTTTTTTATCTTTAACAGCCATAGACTTTCTAAATTCAATACAGATTAAAGACAGTTCAATGCTCTAAAATAATAGCGATTAAAAATACAATTGTATAATTCGTTAAATATTTTGAATAGTTTAGCTGTAAGTAGAAAATGAAAATAAATCTGTTTTAATTTACTTTTTGGTAATTTTAATTATCTCTTGTTTTTAACCACAAAGAAACTAAGTACCATACTAATTACTTTCTAATATTATAAATGCGAAAGTGTGTCTGTCTGTCTGCTACGCTTTCACGGCCCATCTGCTCAACCGATTTTGATGAAATTTGGTATAGGGATAGTTTGTATCCCGGGGTAGGACACACGCTACTTTTTATCCCGGAAAATTAAAGAGTGGAAATCTCAAAAAAGATCGCGGGCACCATCTAGTATTAGGTAAGGTCTATATTAAATGCGAAAGTGTGTTTGTTTGTCCTTTATTGACGCCGCAACAGAGCAACGGATCGACGTGATTTTTTGGTTGGGTACTATAGTTGAGAACCTGAAGAGTGACATACTTCTTATCCCGGAAAATTTAGGAAGTCCGTCTTACACCCGCGACAACGCAATTCGATACGATGCGATCCGATAGTACCTATCTAAGTTTGTCATTTTCTATGGAGTCATTTCACGTCGCGGAGCTTTCGTCGCTCATCTGGGACAAAGGGATGGAAAATTATGGATGCTGGGTGTTCTGCTTTCTACATTAGATATAGTTCTACATTAGTTAGTTAGTTTCTATATAGTTTCAAGTAGGGATCCACGCGGCCCAAAAGCGAATGCTAGTTATCAATCAGAATGAGTTAATTCATATCAAATTGGGGCCTGTTATTTTATTTCTCCGTGCTAAACAGGTTTGGCGCTACGGGTCCTGCCCAGCTGTACTCAAAGCTTTAACTTCACTATTATCGACTATCGATTCGACACCAAGGGGGTCTAAAAAAAAGTCACCGAATAAGTTCAATATATTACTTTACTGTGTGAAATCAAAATAATATCTTTGGTGACCTTCAATGGATAAAAAATGTATGTCAAACTAGCTGATGCCCGCGACTTCGTCCGCGTGGTTGAGGTTTTTTTGATTCCCGCGGGAACTTCTTAATTTTCCGGGATAAAAAGTAGCCTATGTGCTATTCCAGACTATAATCTATCTCTGTGCCAAATTTCATCCAGATCCGTTCATCCGTTGGAGCGTGATTGAGTAACAAACATACATCCATACATACATACATCCATCCATCCAAACTTTCGCATTTATAATATTTATATGGATGAGCTCGGTGACTTCCATTTTTTGATAGCCACTGACAGAGAATAGGGCTGCTGCAAGAAAAAAAATGTGTGTGTGCAAATCACACACGGCAGAAGTGAAACTTCAGAAAAGTACCTAGCCTACGAGAGAATAATATCTATAATTTGTATTCTATTTCATTCTCTCGCAGGCTAAATCTTGTGAATATGTTTGTCTCTTTTTGGTGTCGCTTTTTCGTTTCATCGAATTTTTAAATCACAACGATTCTAAAGAAGTTTCACTTCAAAAACATTGTACCTCAGTTTCTAGCGATTTTGAGTTTCAACTTTGATCACGAAACTCAATGTTGGAATCTAAGTAATACTGTCCAAATCTGAGATAGGTACAATGTTCTCCCTTGCAGGTGTTAACTTTACCTTCGTCCAGCATTGGACGTCTATCGGTTGAGACGACGACTATTAAAGTACTTGGGTACTAAGCTGAAAGGCTGAAATTTCTCAAAATCCCCTATAGTAGGGGTCTACGCCCTACGTACCTAGTAACTTACTAGTTACTACACGAGATAGGTAGGTAAGTACCTACGCCATAGGGAGAAATAACAGTCAAGCGAAAAGCTTTCCCATAAAATGAAAATAAATCGTAGCTACATAAATCCTTCAAATAGTTTCCGTATTTATATCAATCTTATCGTAACTACAGATTTTTACGATCCATCAAAGTCACTAAAATAGGCCAACGATAAATGTCTCAATAAAGTTTGAGAAGCTTTGACTCGAAACAACTGCCCATTCTATACGTACTAACGCAGAATGAGCTTTTTGCTTAACCAATAAAGAAATTTCAACCTTATTTAAAGATTTTACGATTTATATTGCAATGTGGTATGAATTCAAAATGGCCACACTAGTGCATTTTAATCATGCAAACGAAAATCAACTCAAACTTTAAGTGCGATAGAGTGGAAAGTAAAATGGCGAATTATAGAGTTGCTAAGAACAAAACTTTTTTTCTCAGGTAAAAATATCTTGACTCCATAGTCCATAATATAGCCAGTCAAAACGCGACGCGGGCACCGACGCCACTCAAATGCGTTGTATATAAACTTTTAATAAAACTATAAACTAAGTTATAAAGTTTAGTTTATTAGTCTCAGTGAATGAAACTTATGTTTAGTGCACATTATGTGAGTTAAGTTAGTCCTTTGAGTTAGTCGATTGGTGCGTTACAATGCATTGCGAAGTTCTGAAATAGTTCAAAGTTTGAAAGGATGTTCGAAGTGATCCGAAAACAGGATTTCATGTGACGAATTAAGTACGTAAATGGTAGGTATGTTATTATAAATTAATCAATACTTATAATTATGCTTTAAAAGTTTGTGAGTTTAAAAAAAACGTTAGGCATTTCTAGCGATAAGCTGTCGCCGCTTCCCAACAAGGATTTAAAAAAAAGTTTGCGTGGGCGGGCAAAAAATAGTGATGGGCGTGTTTGCATCGAAAAATTATCGATGATTTACGATTTTGTGTTTTTTACTGTAGTTTTGTATAAATTGCATTTGTTGTTATTTTATTGATAAAGTAACTAGGTACTTATATTTTTTGGTGGAAAATCTTAATTTTAGGTACTTGCCTACTCATTATTTTATGTTTTCGAAATATTTTCTAAAGCTCGTGTTTAAAAAATAGGCCCAAATGTAGGAATGTTCGCCATTCAATAACCTTTACCTGGGTTCTTTCTGCATCTAATAGAATGCCATTGAATGTTTGCAGTGTTTTGGGGCGCGCCCAAAGTGAAACTATTGTTTTTATGGCATGAAGACCTTGGGAAACAAATTGAACTTCGTACTTATTACTAACGGCAAGTACAACTTTTTTCACCTTGCCTATTTCGTGTTTTAACTTCATTTCACTTTGGAAATGGGCGATTTTAGAATCTATAGCTATACTTATCTATCCAAATTATCTGTCTTCAGTTATTTTTATACGCTTGTAGGAAGTTCTAGATATTTAGTAATAACGATGTCGTTATAATTTTATTTCTATATTTCTTCTTAAAATCTAAAGCTCGGAGGGTTCCAAACGTGCTTCCGATTTGGGAAGAAGCCTACAAGTCACAATACGCTAAGCGACTAAATAAGGCTATCAGCTATCACAAGTTTTTGAAGTGAAAACTTCTTTAGCCGCGCAGAGCACTTTTGGTAGGGGGTAAACTTGTGGATTCGCGTTACCAGATTTGCGTCACCGTGACTGACATGCTCGCGAACACCGACATGCTCGCGTTGTTACGAAGACGAAAGGTCTTAAATATAAATATAAGTTACATTCGTAATTAAACTTAAATGCTTTTTTTTTTAAAAAAATTTCTTCTATCGTCAGTCCCTATGACTGCCAATTTTTTTTTTTAATATAGGTATAAGGTTGCGCTTGGCTGCAATCAGACCTGCTTGCAAGTGGTGATGCAGCCTAAGGTGGAGCGCGCTTGCCTAGAAGATGTCTATTCATTCTTAATAAAACTGGTACCTATATGACCGAGTTTAGTTTGAAACGGGTCTTCTCGGATTTCTTGACCTTAAAATGTTATGTAATTGTAATCTTTGCCGGGGCCGTTGTTGCAACTTGCAACCTGCCATGCATATTTGCTAACCGGCGAGCAATCAAACAAAAAGGTTGATTTTCTTGCCGTGACCTCTCTTTTTTTATCCACTACAGGTTAGCTCTTGACTGCGATAGTCACCTGATGGTAAGTGATGATGCAGTCTAAGGTGGTAGCGGGCTAACCTGTTAGGGGCATAACAGTTATATTTAACCCATATATTTATATTTAGCAATTTTTGAAGGTTCCATGTTCCTAAAATTATTAATTTATCGAATAAAAGGAAAGGACATTGCACGGACACATATGAAGACACACAAGAATATTTTCGCTATTGTAATTATCCACGGAGAAAATTACTTTTTCTACGTAATAATATCACAATTCGCCAGTCCAATTTAAAAAAAAAAAAAAAAGAAAAAAAAAATCTATAGGTATAATATGTATGATGCTTGATCGTCGAGCGTCTTAGCGTGGGACCCAGTTATACTGTTACCGACAGCTTGCTCCAGACGTACCATTTATTAAGCTGGTTATTCAATATCACAAATCAGGTTTTTTTGCCATATGGTGAGCCATTATGGTGCTATGAACGCACCAATACTGTAGAAATAAGCGGTCGTTAATTTAAACATGACTAAAGCTTATGTCGTGATGGCCTAGTAAGAATAGGTACTTTAGCAAGCATAGAATGCGTTATTTTATAACTATCATTACATACCTAGTTATCTTTTTTCCCATTTATTGAAAACAATACAATAGAACTTAAAGCTAGCTACTAGCCTTACCTAATTACTATAGAAATCATGGCCCGTTGAATGGTGGCTGCGTTGGACAGCGAGGCTGATCCCTTAATTTTCGTCCGCGTGGATTGAGGTTTTTCGGTTCCCGCGGGTACTCATTAATTTTCCGGGATAAAAAGATGCATATGTCACTCTCTAGGTCTTCAACTATATTCATGCCAAAAATCACGTCGATCCGTTGCTCCGTTGCGGCGTGATTGAAGGACAAACCAATAAACCAACATTCAAACACACTTTCGCATCTAAACTAATATTATAAAGAGGAAAGATTTGTTTGTTTGTTTGTTTATATTGAAAAACTCAAAAACTACTGAACCGATTTTAAAAATTCTTTCACCTATAGAAAGCTAAATTATCAGCGAGTAACATAGGCTATATTTTATTTTCAAAAAATTAGAGATCCTTACGAAAATTGCAATTATGTGAACTAAGTCGGAAAAAATCCTCTCTTCTGCGAGCTTACGTGGCGTGCGCTGCGTAAATAGTTAAAGTTACACGAAAACAATGTATGGTGGAATTGTTCCTCTCAGAAAGTTCTAAAAAAAGTCCGTGATAGCATACATCTATCTTTCAAGGTTGACTCACAATAACCATTTTTATAGCTATATTGGGTATAGACTATTACGATTATTAGTGCTACCCGTGCGAAGCCGGGGCGGATCGCTAGTTTATAATATTAGTATGATTATAGAAATTAGAATATAGATTATAGATAGTATAGATGACATTCTTAGTGAATTTCAGTCGATAAGAAGAAAAGGAATCGAGCCGATCCGTCAATAATCATTACAAGTTACGAAAGCACAGCGTGTTGCCGGCAACGACCGCGCAATTAGTTCCACGCTTACTAACAGGGCTTTGTGCGCTTACTGTGGGAGACATTCCCGGCTAATCGTCGAGCTTTATATTGTATCAATCATTACACGTGACATGCCTTTGCGGTCTGTAGGGCAAGCGTGTGCACAACGAGTAAAATTATGTCTACCCGTTATCTCTATTTGTTCAAAAAAAAAAAAAAGAGCCCGCCAACCCGCAATGGAGCAGCGTGGTGGGTCTAATCTCTAATTCCCTCTCTCCTATGAGAGTGGAGGACTGTGCCCAGCAGTGGGACGTTAATGGGCTGTAGTGGTTATCTCTATTTGATTGCCGAAGCTAACATGGTTACTAATTGTCTTGTTACGTCACAAGTAGAGATAAAAGTAATATTTCTTATCTGTGGTACTTATTTACTATTTTTCTCTAGGAACCCTTACATGCCGACAATTTTTTTCTTGTAATATACCTACCGCATTTTGTGTTAGGGTTAACGAAAAAAAAACCGGCCAAGTGCGAGTCGGACTCGCGCACCGAGGGTTCCGTACAAACCTGTAGTAAGTTTTAAATTATTAAAAAAAAACTACTTACTAGATCTCGTTCAAACCAATTTTCGGTGGAAGTTTGCATGGTAATGTACATCATATATTTTTTTTAGTTTTATTATTCTCTTATTTTAGAAGTTACGGGGGGGGGACCAACATTTTACCACTTTGGAAGTGTCTCTCGCGCAAACTATTCAGTTTAGAAAAAAATGATATTAGAAACCTCAATATCATTTTTGAAGACCTATCCATAGATACCCCACACGTATGGGTTTGATGAAAAAAAAATTTTTGAGTTTCAGTTCTAAGTATGGGGACCCCCAAAATTTATTGTTTTTTTTCTATTTTTGTGTAAAAATCTTAATGCGGTTCACAGAATACATCTACTTACCAAGTTTCAACAGTATAGTTCTTATAGTTTCGGAAAAAAGTGGCTGTGACATACGGACGGACAGACAGACAGACAGACAGACAGACAGACATGACGAATCTATGAGGGTTCCGTTTTTGCCAAATTTGGCTACGGAACCCTAATTAGCCAGCAACGACAATAGCTCTCTCTCGTCGCGAGATATCTCGTTGTGATTTGTGCGCATGCTAAGCCTGCGGGTTACAACTTCAAGCTTTCCTTGGTCACATGTGGTTCCTTATGGGAATAAACCATGTAAAAAGTGTTGTTCGCATACGAGGATTATCGACAATGATGAAAATATATCGACACCATCAAATCATACTTTACTAATATTATAAATGCGAAAATGTGTTGATTTGTTGGTTTGTCCTTCAACTACACCACAACGAAGCAACGGATCGACGTGGTTTTTGGCATGAGTATACTTGAGGACCTGGAGAGTGACATATGCTACATTTTATCCCGGAAAATTAGGAGTTCCCACGGGAATCAAAATAACTTAAACTACGCGGATGAAGTCGAGGGAACTGATTATTATCAAACAAACAAACACACAAAAACTAGCAAACCAATAACAAACCTCCAGTAGTCGTGTTAAAATTCAAAATTCAAATGTTTTTTATTCAAATTCAACTTTTGAATCGTCGAGTGAATCTACCACTGCACACTGGTTCGGAATAACATTCCTACCAAGAAGAACCAGCAAGAACTCGGTGGTTGCTCTTTTAAAAAAAATAAAAAAAATACAATTTATAGATACAAAATTTATACATACGTAATTTGTAGATTCAAAAGTAACCGCTGTCCTTGCATTGCATTAAAGGACAAAATTACGTTAAGTAAATAGATGATGCTAGATATAATACTCATTACAAGCATATCACATAGCTAACAATATCAAATATCGACTGATGATATTTCATCGAACGTAAACAAAACCCATTGTCTATCGCAAGGGCATCGAACAAGTCAAGGAATTACGGTAAACTGCCCCCCTATTAGAATACAGTCAATGGTTAACTGCCTCTTTATTGGAATACAGTTTAACAAACAATGTACATACCTATTTTAAACTTATTGTTTGGTAAGGTTAGGAATACCTGGCGCAGTGTTGAGCGCTGTTGTCTTAAAATGTATATAAAAATGTTATACAGGTTTCAAAGTGAAAGAAAATCTTATTCTACTACTAGCTGATGCCCGCGACTTCGATCGCGTGGGTTAAGGTTTTTTGGTTCCCGCGGGAACTCCTTAGTTTTCCGGGATAAAAAGTAGCGTTATTCCAGACTATAATATATCTCTGTGCCAAATTTCATCCAGATCCGTTCAGCCGTTCGAGCGTGATTGAGTAACAAACATCCATACATCCATACATCCATCCAAACTTTCGCATTTATAATATTTATTTGATACTCAATTTATTTTCAAACTGTAGAGTTCAACTGTCGTTTTGTAATGTAAACAGACAAAGCGGTATTGTCTTGTCGTAAGAGAAGGGCACTTGAGTGGAAGCCAGGAGTTACGCTAAATTGACCCGCGGCCTCATTGCGTGGGATCCGACGAGATTATTGCCTCTTTTGGAATCATAACGATGTCAAAAGCATCAAAACCAGATGCAGTACGCACGTTAGGAAGATTAATCCATTGGATAGAACAATAATGTGCTTTGACGCCAACGCATGCCATAGATTTGGCAGTAAGATTTCAAAGTAGAGAAACAAATAGTCCAAGATCCCGCGAAGATCAGACCTTCGTTATTTTATTAAAGCTGAAAGTTTTTCTCATCTCGTTCCCCAAATGCCTCGTTGGTCTAGTGGTTGGCATGTTCGATTCCCGGGTCGGGCCATAATTAAGTACATATTTGGTTTTTCTAGAAATTCTCAGTACCAGCCCGGAGTTAGGAAGTTGGCGGTGTTTCACCCCCGTGCCTCGGAGAGCACGTTAAGCCGTCGGTCCCGGTTATTATCACTAACATGATAATAGTCGTTAAAGCCCGCTAACCCGCATTGGAGCAGCGTGGTGGGTCTAAGCTCTAATTCCCTCTCTCCTATGAGAGTGGAGGCCTGTACCCAGCAGTGGGACGTTATTGGGCTGTAGTGGTGGAAAGTTTTTCTATGTATGTTTCTAATAGAGGTATAAACGATCCCATGACTATGAAGTTTGGATCGCGGTTGCTTTGGAAGGTATCAGGTAGAAAAGGTGGCACCTCAAATTCGTTAAAGTATTAAGCTCCGTTTTTTAATTTTTTTTCTTTGGAATAATATTAGAAACCACGTTGTCCATTGTCAGACACGTAGTACGATTGCAACCCCCTGTCAGGCACTCTTAAATTATAAAACAACAGGGTGTCTGACAGGGGGTTGCAATCGTACTAAGTGTCTGACAATAGAGAACGTGGGTTCTAATATTATTCCAAAGAAAAATATAAAAAAATTTGCTCATCTTTGTATTTTCCTAAACATCTTTGCTTAGTTCTGGGCATCGATTTACCAACTAGTTCTGGTCCCTATTACTGTAAAATAGCAGTTACGGTATGAAAATTGCTACTATCTTTGATTGGCTCACTCTTTCTCTATTAGCCACAATCCACTGTCGCATGAAAAATAGTTTCCATAAAGTCAGCCAAATTACGAACAGTATCCATGTTTGATGTATTTTTTTCGGAATGCCCAGTACTTAAGTAGTATTTAAAAACGCTAATAAAGAGCCAAAATTAATCAGCCCTCTTGTTTTTATTTTATCGATATCGATGCTTTTTCCTCTTTTATCTGCACTACAAACACAAATAATCAAATATATATTTATGAACTTACCTTATTAAGGAGTTCCCGAGGGAAATGAAAAACTTATTCCATCCGGATGAAGTCGCGGGCATCAGCTAGTTTCTAATAAAAATTGTTAATTAATTACTTAATACATTTGAAAGGAATCTAGGACTTCAATTGTAAACGCAATGGTTAAATTGTCAGTGACATAATTTCGCCAATTGTCGCCGCGCTGCTAATTGACCCGGCTTAAAAGGTCATTGAGACGTTTCATCTCATCATAAGCAACTAGCTAATGCCCACAACTTCCTGTTGTTTAGGTACTTAATAAGTTAAAAAAAGTAATTTCCACGAAAAAACAATATGTTCTGTTAGCCATTTCGTTGAACATTTTATGAATGTAGCAATTAACTTGCCGTTTTATGTTTAAAACGCGTAACAAATAAGTAAATAACAAAGTAACTTTACTTTGAGCACATAGAATTTATCAATAAATTTTAAAATTTGTTTTGCAGCACTATTATTTTTATCAAGAAACATTATAATTACGCAATTGAATATAAAAATACTAAGAATCAATTTAAACCATTAGTTACAACTTACAAAGCATATAAATCGGTATTTTAATACGTTTTTTACGTAAATACGTAACGAATTGAATTGCATAAATGTATTTATTTATGATCAAAATTATTTCCACTTTTCTTTTTCAAATCGATCGACATAAACTTTTATCGATAACACTAACAATTCGTTTCATGTCACTATTACTTACATTGAAGTAAACAATTTGTTTCTTTATATCTAATAAAAATAAGCAAATTGTTAACAAAGCAATATATCATCTATAGGGATGCTTTACATAATTTTTTATCGATAACACTAACAATTCGTTTTACGTCACTATTAAGTACTTACATTGAAGTAGGTATTGAAGATTCTTTTTTAAGAACCTTATTCCACGCGGGCGAAGTCGCGAGCAAAAGCTCTAAAACACTTTAAGCACTAACTAGTTCTTTTTATATTACAAAAACCTAGCTGATGTCCGTGACTTCGTCTACGTGGAATAAGGTTTTTGGGTTCCCGCGGGAACTCTAGGATAAAAAGTAGCCTATGATAGTCCAGAGCCAGACTATCTATCTCAGTGCCGAATTTCATCCTGACTCGTTCAGCCGTTCTGGCGTGATTGAGTAACAGACATCCATCCAAACTTTCGCATTTATAATCATATCCTAATATTATAAATGCGAAAGTGTGTTTGTTTGTTGGTTTGTTGGTTTGTCCTTCAATCACACCGCAACGGAGCAACGGATCGACGTAATTTTTGGTATGGGTACCTATAGTTGAGGACCTGGAGAGTGACATAGGCTACTTTTTAATCTCGGAAAATTAAGGAGTTCCCGCGGGAATCAAAAATCTTAAACCACGCGGACGAAGTCGCGGGCATCAGCTAGTATTAGTATAGATTACTTATTATCAATAATTGATAGGTATTAAAAAAATCAAAGATGCACACTTCATATCCTAGTAAAGAGTCAACGACCAATGACCTAATCCATCGATTATTCATTAGGTATTAGCGCGCGTATAATCGATTGTACCTATTAACTAATTTCATGTACCGTTATTGGTGTAATCGTGTTGCACAGATACGCGCAGGGGCCAAACTGTAAACGCGTAAAGCAAAACTTAAAGAAATATTATTTGCCTGGTGGGAGACTTCGGCCGTGGCTAGTTACCACCCTACCGGTAAAGAAGTGCCGCCAAGCGATTTAGCGTTCCGGTACGATACCGCGTAGAAACTGAATAAGGGTACTTATGGGTTTAAAAAAACTGGCATAGATACTCCTAACAGGTTAGCCCGCTACCATCTTAGACTGCATCATCACTTATCATCAGTTGAGATCGCAGTCAAGGGCTAACTTGTAGCGGACAAAAAAAAAAACTCAAAATGACAGTTCGATGTCACGTACCTTGACGTTCCTAGTTCCTACAATAAGGATCACAATTCTAATACACAAAAGTCACCAATAATAATTATTAATCAAATATATATTATAAATGCGAAAGTTTGGATGGATGTATGGATGCACTAGCTGATGCCCGCGACTTCGTCCGCGTGGATTGAGGTTTTTCGGTTCCCTCGGGAACTCTTTAATTTTCCGGGATAAAAAGTAGCCTATGTGCTATTCCAGACTATAATCTATCTCTGTGCCAAATTTCATCCAGATCCGTTCATCTGTTGGAGCGTGATTGAGTAACAAACATACATCCATACATCCATACATCCATCCAAACTTTCGCATTTATTTAATATTTATTTGATGGATGGATGTTTGTTACTCAATCACGCCCCAACGGCTGAACGGATCTGGATGAAACTTGGCACAGAGATAGATTATAGTCTGGAATAACACATAGGCTACTTTTTATCCCGGAAAATTAAGGAGTTCCCGCGGGAAACGAAAAACCTCGATCCACGCGGACGAAGTCGCGGGCATCAGCTAGTCTACTATAAGTACCTAACTAAGTACTTTATATTATAAATGCGAAAGTTTGGATGGACGTTAGCTACTCAATCACGCAAGAACGGCTGAACGGGTCTGCACAAAGATAGATTATATAGTCTGGAATAGCACATACCTAGGCTACTTTTTATCCCGGAAAATTAAGGAGTTCCCGCGGGAACCAAAAAACCTCAGTCCACGCGGACGTAGTCGCGGGCATCAGCTAGTTGAAAAATAAGCATTGAGCTCTTTTCACTAGGGTAAGCATTGCTTTTATGCCTCTACTAGCTGATGCCCGCGACATCGACGGCGTGGTTTAAGTTTTTTTTTAATTCCTGCGGGAACTCTTCAGTTTTCCGAGATAAAAAGTAGCCTATATGTCACTCTCGGTCCTAGACTATACCAAAAATCACGTTGATCCGTTGCTCCGTTGCGGCGTGATTGATGGACAAACTAACAAACCAACAAACAAACACACTTTCGCATTTATAATAGGTATTAGTATGATGTCGTGCCTGCAATAGGGATGATGACAACACAATCAAATCAGCAACTCTTTAACAAACTTAAAAACGCACTTCTAGTATGGAAGTTGTATGAAATTCACAGTAATTGTAACGTCATCAAATTTTACCGCACTTTTTTTCTTTAATCTGTATTTTAAAATGGTTATCAAACTTAAAACTAACCGAGGATTTGAATTTTAGGTCTTTTGGAAGACCCTCTATTTAATAATCAGTTAGTGATAATTTTTTTTGAGGCATCATCCCTATTGCCTGACCGCATTAATAAAGGTACGCCAAGTAAACTCCTACCATTATTTGTAGATAAAAAGTTGTCTCAACTCTCAACTATCTATCAATAATTTTTTTTTCTCTTTCCTAAAATTTAAATTGTATAATTTTTATATTTTTGTTTATGTTTAGATTTTTTTGTAGTGTACTTTTTTACTTTTACTTTTAATTTTACGCGCATAAGCTTTTTTTTTTTTTTTTTAGTGAATGATGTGGCACCTTTGATAAATTGCTCATTTAACAAGTAGTAATATGTGTCTAGTTTCTAAGGTTTTTTTAATGTTGCAATTTTTTTCCAAATAAATAAATATAAATATAATATAATAGAGGTAACGACCATCAGCAATGAAATGATTACAAGTTTCGCAGTAGCCACATCAGGAGATCTCCCACGGGTGGTAAACAAAAACTTGCAATAACTTGTTGACAGAGCAGCGCGGGTCAACGACCGCTGTCATTCAATCGCGGAAGATGCGTGCTTGTAACAAAAACAACCTTACTTGTTTGACAAACTTATGTGACCCGGGTGACGGCGTCGCTAGTATATTAAAAAATAAAATAAAAACAAACTAAACAGGCATTAAAATTAATTCCAATTATTATGACCACCCGGTCAGATTTTGTTACATTCTATTCCGTCTTTATCATGCCCGGTGGTCAAAATTGGAACTAATTTTATCTTTTACTAGCTGATGCCCGCGACTTCGTCCGCGTGGTTTAAGTTTTTTTGATTCCCGCGGGAACTCCTTTATTATCCGGGATCCTTTATGTCACTCTCCACTCTCCAGGTCTTCAACTATCATCCCCATGCCAAAAATCACGTCAATCGGCTGCTCCGTTGCGGCGTGATTGAAGGACAAACCAACAAACAAACAAAGCAACAAACAAACACTTTCGCATTTATAATATGTATTAGTATCTTACTTAATATTATAAATGCGAAAGTGTGTTTGTTTGTTGGTTTGTTGGTATCCCGGAAAATTAACGAGTTCCCGCGGGAATCAAAAAACTTAGGTAAACCAAGCGGACGAAGTCGTGGGGATCAGCTAGTGATAAACTAAAAACAAAAACAACAACAGCATAAAATTAGTTCCGATTTTGGCCACCGGGTCAGTTAAAGTTGGACTCTATGAAGCTATAAAAGAAGGCACTGTATATATTTTTCATCCATTGAAGGTTTGCTAATGAAATTAATGATATTTTTAACTAGCTGATGCCCGCGACTTCGTCCGCGTGGATCGAGGTTTTTCGGTTCCCGCGGGAACTCCTTAATTTTCCGGGATAAAAAGTAGCCTATGTGTTATTCCAGACTATAATCTATCTCTGTGCCTAATTTCATCCAGATCCGTTCAGCCGTTGGGGCGTGATTGAGTAACAAACATCCATACATCCATACATCCATACATCCATCCAAACTTTCGCATTTATAATATTTATTTGATTATTAATTTTTGTCATAAAGGCAACATCCCAATTATTCTGTGGAACAGCTGTTTTTGTGCTAATTGGCTCCTATGAGAGTGGAGACCTGTGCCCAGCTGTGGGACGTTAATGGACTGTAGTGGTGGTGGTGGATGTGCTAATTGAACAAGCCAGCTGTGTATTTGCTAAGTGGGTGTTCCGTTATAAGCACTGCGAGCACTGTACAGTGCTCTTACTGGGGACTTACAGTGCTCGCAGTGTATTTCGGAACACACCCTAAATGAACGCGAATTTGACAGATGTTTTTATAATAAAAGGGTGTACCTAATGAGCATATTCAAACGGATCGTGCCCGTGCGCCGCCATTTTGAGATTTTGCGTTGACAGCTGACCGGAAACAGGCGGTCAGCTGACTATTTGTTTTTCTAAAACAAGGTCCTGCGAAGCTGCAAGAGATTAAAAATAAATTAAATAGGGTTGATTAATACAACTGCCTGGTTGGTCTAGTGGTTAGCATGTTCGACTACGACCGACGAGGTCCCGGGTTCGACTCTCGGGTCGGGCCATAATTAAGTAAGTAGGGGTTTTCTGACTAGAAATTCTCAGTACTAGCATCTCCGAAGTTGGCGGTGTGTCACCCCCGTGCCTCGGAGAGCACGTTAAACCGTCCGCGTCGGTCCCGGTTATTATAGACTTCAATAACTGCAATTTTGGTAACCATCGCCAGAAAGGCTGATTCAGTGTTAGATGGATGTAGAGCTCTCCACTGATCTCAAAAGTGGCAGTCTGCCTGCATTTGGATGGCCCTTTAGCTAAATATGGGCGTTCAAAGACGGTTTATTGTTACCAAAAATGAACAATAATTAGAAAAGCTGATTCTTGTACAGTATTAAAGTATGCGCAGTACCTATGTAAACAGCGTAAAAACTGACGCATTTGGATGGGACTTTTTCTAGATATCAGCTTTCAAAGACGTTATAACCTATACTTACTATGCGTTCCTGTAAAAAAATATTAGCAATAACTTTGTCGCCGTTGATCGCTATTAAAAATTATTAACAGCAATCAACGGGACGACATAATAATTGCTAATATTTTTTTACAGGAACGCATAGTAAGTATAGGTTATAACGTCTTTGAAAGCTGATATCTAGAAAAAGTCCCATCCAAATGCGTCAGTTTTTACGCTGTTTACATAGGTACTGCGCATACTTTAATACTGTACCAGAATCAGCTTTTCTAATTATTGTTCATTTTTGGTAACAATAAACCGTCTTTGAACGCCCATATTTAGCTAAAGGGCCATCCAAATGCAGGCAGACTGCCACTTTTGAGATCAGTGGTGAGCTCTACATCCATCTAACACTGAATCAGCTTTTCTGGCGATGGTTACCAAATGTGCAGTTATCTCCTATAATATTATCACTAACATGATTATAGTCGTTAAAGCCCGCAAACCCGCATTGGAGCAGCGTGCTGGGTCTAAGCTCTAATAATTCCCTCTCTCCTATGAGAGTCCTGTGCCCAGCAGTGGGACGTTAATGGGCTGTAGTGGTGCACAATATAAATTAATCAATAAAACAATTAGTTATGGAATTTTGATATTTGGAATTTTAAAAATACGTTCGTAGCTTTAGTGATGAGGTTCTAAGAAATAAAATCGATATCGATATTTTTAGAAGGAAGAGTTGGAGAGAGCGTGGGTGGGTACGGGCCTCGAGGCTGAGCCTCCTTAGCCGGGCGGGGCGCGGGGCAACTCTGTGCCCCGGTGAGTAACTTTAAGCCGTATTTAAACGACTTGGGCCTGCCTAGGAGGCTACGGGCCCCTAGGGCTGCGGGGGTTTTCGATGTGGGGTCCGCACTGCGGCCGGCGCAGTCACCACCGCGTGCAGGACCCTTGTCGATTTCCTTATTGGGCGTGGAGGCGTTTGAAGAGTTGGAATGTTGACATCGACCACACAACCAATAGACGCCTAATTACTATGCTTTCGTAATGCAAACAATTCAGTCAAATGACTCAAGTAAGCGGGCGCGGGGTACTAAACGCTGATTGGTCTACTCAAGGTCAAAAAAATCATAAATCAAATGGGATGGGATCCTAACTCCTAATAATTAATTATCGATAATATACTCTAATTAATATTTAAATAACTCAGTAGGTTTTGTTACAAGGGCGTGGAATTATATAAGACCTATTAAGTCTGATGTGTTGTCTGAAAGTGTTCGCCCTATATGAGGAGTCTATTAGTTGTATGGTCGATGAATGTTGAGAATGTTGTTGTTTTGTTGCAGAAGGCGCGAGATGTCGCTAGCGGACGTGCGCTCGGCGCGCAGCTCGCCCGCGCCCGACGCCTGCCCCGACTGTGACACCGGCGCGTCCGTTACTTCCGACTTACATAAAGTTAGTATTATACGACTGCCTGAAAAAAGGAGTACATAATATATTGTTTTCAGGGTTCATGTATGTATGTATGTATGTGAGTTTGTATATTACACCATAACTTCTATACGCCTGAACGGATTTTGATGAATGAGGTATCGTTAGAATCATTAGCTTATTCCGGCCGACATAGGCTAGTAAAATTTTTAAAAAAATTGATAGGGTGACCATGGTCCCACATCAAAGACTAAAGTTGATTTTTTTTTTCCAAAATGAGATTAACTATATTGTCATCATCAAGATAATGATGAGTAGATTCCAAAAATATATAATAAGACTATATTTCAATATCCAGTGATTCACAAAAAAAATATCATTTAACTATGGCAGTCGTATTTTTTAATTCTTTGAGTTATATTCACTTGTTAGTTACCTGTGTTATTGAAGTGAAACTTCTTTAGAATTGTCGTGATTTGAAAATTCAACGAAACGAAAAAATTAAACGAAAAAGCGACACCAAAAAGAGAAACATATTCATAAATAGGATTTAGCCTGCGAGAGAATGAGATATAGAATACAAGTTATATATTTTATCTCATTCTCTCGTAGGCTACTTTTCTGAAGTTTCACTTCTGCCGTGTGTGAAATGTGAATTGCACACACACACTTTTTTTTTCTTTCAGCGAAATGAGGAGATCCGTATAGGTATATATTATACTGACAGAAAGTATTGTTATAAACTAACTAGAGGACGCCCGCGACTTCGTTCGCGTGGCGTAAGTTTTTTTAATTCCCACAGGCACTCCTTCATTTTCGGGATATAAAGAAGCCTATGTCACTCCACACACTCCAGATCCTCAACTATACCTACCCATGCAAAAAATCACATCGATCCGTTGCTCTGTTGCGGCGTGATTGAAGGACAAACTCTCTATTTAACGTCCTTGGGGATAGAAATTTCAAGACTGTGGAATACGTATTTCATAAATTTAAATCGGAAGCCCAAATACCAAGTTTCAGGGCGATAACTTGAAAAACGACGGACTTTCATTCAAATTTTCAACCCCTATTTAACCCCTTTGGTGGTGAAATTTTTAAATATTTTGACACACGTAACTTCTTTATTTTTTACCGATAGCCAAAATACCAAGGTTCGTTCATATAACTTGAGAAATATCTTGAGAAATGAAGGACTTTTTTACAAACTTTCATCCCCTATTCCATTCCTTTGGGGGTTGAAATTTCAAAAATGGTTAAGTAGGTACTTACTTCTTCATATCTAACTGAAACCCCAAATGCTAAGTTTCAGGGCTATAACTTGAGAAATGAAGGACTTTCATACAAACTTTCAACCCAAATTTACCCCTTTGGGGGTGGAATTTCGAAAAACTGTGAAATACGTATTTCTTTATTTTTTACCGAAAGCCAAAATACCAAGTTTCGTTGATATAACTTGAGAAATGACGGACTTTCATACAAACTTTAAACCCCTATTTCACCCCCTTAAGGGTGGAATTTTGAAAAATCCTTCCTTAGTGAGCGCCTACGTCACAAAAGGAACCTACTGTCAAAATTTCAAGTTTCTAGCCACAGCGGTTTAGGCTGTGCGTTGATATATAAGTCAGTCAGTCAGTCAGTCAGTCAGTCAGTCAGTCAGGACTTTGAATTTTATATATAGATTACTAGCTGATGCTCGCGACTTCGTCCGCGTGGATTTAGGTTTTCGGTTCCCGCGGGAACTCTTTAATTTTCCGGGATAAAAAGTAGCCTATGTGTTATTCCAGACTATAATCTATCTCTGTGCCAAATTTCATCCAGATCGGTTCAGCCGTTGGGGCGCATTGAGTTATTATTTTCAATGTTGGGGCGTGATTGAGTAACAAACATACATCCATACATCCAAACTTTCGCATTTATAATATTTATTTGAATATAGATTATGCAAATACAAATATTTTTTATTCAAGTTGACTTTGAATAGTCGAGTGAATCTACCGCTGGTTTGGAATGCCATTACTACCGAGAAGATCTAGCAAGAAACTCAGTGGTTGCCCTTTTGAAATAAGGCTTGCCAGTAATTGGATATGACACTCAAAAAACATCTATGTGTTTGTAAAGGGGTTCGAACCTTTTTGTATGGAAGCTGGCATAGCGACCCGCCGCCATTTTGATTTTTTTTCGAAATCGCGGCGCACGATGGGAGTGGTATGTATGGATAGAGGACACATAGACGAATAAATAATGTCAAGTAACATAGTACCCCAAAGTGTCACGTTAGCGAGATATTTGGAGGTAAAGATAGGCATATGAGGACAACGACAATCATTAAAAATAGACTTATTACGTGTCTACAGGCGTCAGATTGTATCCAAATAATCGTTCCCAGGTTGATTATTATTATTACTGTTTATTAGAAGAGAGTAGGTACATTACATACTACTCGGAGCACGAGAAAACGACTACTAGGTAAAGTCGATGTCGATAGACTTGAGATAAAATGTAAACAAACACACCTTTCTGCCAACCCGTGACTTCGTCAACACTTTTCACTATGATGGAACAATTAAAAACACGCACAAACGCCTTGTGGTCTACAAACAACATCTATAGTAAATTATTCACGTCTTATTTCTTCAATTTATCCAGGATTAAGCTAATATTTTGGTACAAACTTGAAGAAAACACAAATTATGACTCACAGATTATAGCAAAATATCAGTTTTGACATGACGCATTCTTGACTTTTTATAGCGTTGTGCAGAGATTACATTGCAACCACAGACTGAAAATGAATGAATGATATGAAGTGAGTGACCATAGACATCGAGTATACTCGATATATATTCGTTCAAAATCGAATACCTAATCGAGTTATGTAAATCAAGTAATTTAAAAATAGCGTTGTTTACCTACACATAAATAGATAGTAAGAATGATATGCGTTTCCGAAATAATGTTTTATTCTATTAAATTTTTACAAAGGGGTGCTGTTTGTAAAAAAAAAGTTAATATCAAGAGAGTGCGAAATATGAGTAAAATGTGAGACAAAAAGAGATAGAAAGATCTAATCTAATCCTACCTACACCTCATCTGTGGCGTATTGTTGCAACTCTACGCTCAAGGCCTCAAGCTTCAATGCTCATTCGTTTCGTAACTTTGCTTAATGCTGTACGTCTCGGGTGCTCTCTGGTGGTTTTTATTTCTAACGACTTGGCTTTTTTATCGGATTTGTGTATTTGCATTGCGATTTGGATTTTGTTATTATTTGGACAAACAACTATCTGCTATTACATATTTTTATTATTGTAATATCAGTAGTATTTAATCTATTAAATACTACTTACTTATTTAAACCATTCTTCTTCTCTAGAAGAAGAATGGTTTAAACATTCAGTATTTTTCATCGCCATTAATTTTCTCTATCAAAACTGGGTTTGTTAGGTTATCACGGTAAAAATAAGCCTAAAAAGAACGCAATTTTATTGTTTAGGACTTGGCTGAGCCACATTTGTTAAAGTTAGAAAGTGTACGGATTCTTTCACAATCATTGAAAATTTTAGAATGTGCGAGAGAGAAGGAAACTTAGGTAACCATACCGCCTTCATAAGATTATTTAAAATAAATTATGTCATAAAAAGATTGTACTTTTATTTATCATCCCCTATCGCATAATATGCAGAATCCACAGCGCACATATCAAACACTCGACTAGTTTGAACTTGTCCGGAGAGCAAGCGGTCGCACTCTTAAAACTGATGAGTGAAAATTTCGTGCGCCGCGAATTCTGCATATGCGATGCACCGTTACTCAGACCTAGGACTCAGTCACAGAAGTTAGACGCGAGTATAAGTTCGCGCAGGTATCCCGCTGATTTTTCTATAAAGAATACATTTTGTATATAATATCTTTAAAATATTGTCTAAGTAGGGTTTTGCAAGTAGAGTATATAAAAAGAAATTATTCTTTGCATCAGAGTTTATTCGTTCAATAGCTCATTCCCAATATAGTTCAGCAATGGTACATCACTAGAGGTCATGCCAAAATAAAGTCACGTGATCAGTACCGCCATATTTGTTTACTGTCTGGCTCAATTCAATTGACATCGACTATATAATAATTAATTATTTGCCTACTAAATCGCATCGCATCGCAATGAAACGCTATATTATGTCAAAGTATCTCGCGCGCGCGTGTTGGCTTGTCTACATATCTAACTAGCTGCAATACTTACCTACTTAAAAAAATGTTTTTAAGCTAAGAGACATGCGACCAACGCGACATGTCAACTGCGTTTCATTGCGATGCGTTTTAGTAGATAAATAATTAATAAAAGTATGTAGTAGTTTTCTCGTGCTCCTAGTAGTATGTAATGTACCTACTTTCTTCTAATAAATAGTAATAATAATTGACCGAGCGAAGCGAAGGTCTCTGAGTCTACTTGGGCGAATTGGCACTTGTCCGTCCGTCCGTCCGTCCGTCTGTCAGAGCCTTATAACTTCTGAATTGCTGAACGTAATTACTTCAAATTTAAATATAATATGTAAACCGATGGCCTCCCGCCGAATATGGCTTAAAAAGTTATAAAAGTCTTTATTTCAGGGGGGCTCTCATAGAAGCGAATGCGAAGTAAAATATTTTTCATAGCGTTACATAGGGTTGCGGTATATCATTTTAAAGATAATTAGGAATATAGTCCAAAAATATATTTTTTTTAATTTTTCCCCTAAAATTGACGAAATGGGGGGCTTTCAAAGTGGCGATTTTCTAACGTCCAAAGTTGACCTTAGAACTCTCAATTTTCTGAACTCTCAAGCCTGAAACTTGATCAATTATTTGAATTATATTCTGTACTTGAACAACAAATACTAAAATTAGATAAATATTATAAGGAAACGAAATTATTTAATTTTTAATGATGATGTTATTTTTAACAGAACTTCACACTGATGTCAATAGATGGCGCTCTGTGAAACCGCGAGGTCTCAGTTCGGGGCGAACCACTAGTAATCAACCTAGAAACGATTATTTGGATACAATCTGACGCCTGTAGACACGTAATAAGTCTATTTTTAATGATTGTCGTTGTCCTCATATGTCAATCTTTACCTCCAAATATCTCGGTAACGTGACACTTTGGGGTACTATGTTACTACTTACTTGACATTATTTGTTCGTCTATGTGTCCTCTACCCATACATACCACTTTCATTGTGCGCCGCAATTTCGAAAAAAATTCAAAATGGCGGCAGGTCGCTATGCCAGATCGGTTCTATCCCCTTTATTTTTATTGTGTATATTATTCCGTTGGTTGTTGGTTGTTGTTCCATTTAATTTAAAAAAAAAACTATATTTTTCAGTATCAAGTAGCATGCACATGCAAGCCGTCGTCCGTGCAGTACGCATGCGCGGAGGAGCCCGGCCCCCCACCGCCGGCTAAGACGGACACCCCCCCTGCGCTACCACCGCGACCACCCACCAGCGTGCTCGCTGCTACCAATAGAAGGAACAATGGTAAGCCTGAGTTCCGTAGTCCGTACCTCAAAACTGCCTCGTTGGTCTAGTCTTCTAATGGTTAGCATGTTCGACTGCGGCTGACGAGGTCCCGGGTTCGAGTCCCGGCCATTAATATTATATTAGTATTTATTGCCCGTATATAATCTTGTATTGGGTTTTTTATAAAAGACTAAATGATGCCCGCAACTTCGTCCGCGTGGATTAAAGTTTTTTGATTCCCGCGGGAACTCCTTGATTTTCCGCGATCAAAAGTGTCCTTCCCCGGGATACAAGTACAACCTTTTCCTATACCAAATTTCGTCAAAATCGTAGCAGTGTGGCAGACAGACCAGACACACTTTCGCATTTGTAATATTAGTATGGATTAAAATGCCGCTATGTGCATCACCTCGAATGTAAGAAAGAAGATAAAACAAAATAAGCTTGTGCCAAAAAATTTGCTTCAAATAAGTATGTTTATGTAAAATCTAAATGTACAGCAGTGCAACAGCTCAAATAGGTAGGCATGTGTTGGGACTCCGGGCCTTTCAAAATAGTATAAATAAGCATTTGCTTTCAACCAATCCATTGAACCATCTAAATCTTTCCAGTTCTTAAAACCTTAATATCCATAAAACATTATTAAAAAAACTCGTTTTATATTATTATCTTTTAAGGGATCTCTACGCCATGCGGTATCAAATAACACAGACGGAGTTTTGTGCTTGCGTCAATGACATCATGAATTTATGACTTCCGGTCATTATACCAACTAGCCGGTCAATAGAACGACTAGGTATAACGACATTGCAAAAAAAATGTGATTGATGGAGTCCAGACTATTTTGGAAGACAAGATATTATAGGAGTCATTTGATATACTTACAGGTTGGTCTTTTGACGAGTATAAAAGCAGAACCTTAAAAAAATAATTAAAAGAAATAATTTTTTTTATATAAACTTTTTTCATACAAATTTATTTTGTCATAATGTAAACTTCCTTATTTCTTAAACTTATTTATTCCTAATAAAGCAGAAGAATAAGCCTAAAACTTTCATAGTTGTTTTTAGCTGCGAATATTGTTTAGTTTTCTTTTATACATTTTTTATTTTCTATAAGATTATTTTTTTCTATAATACCGCTAAAATCATTTAAGTACCTACTTAAGAACTTTTTAATATTTTTCTATAAATGTTGTTTTTCTTTTATCCATTTGAAGATATACTTACTGAGTCTAATCTTCTCTATATTTTCCATAGAACTAAATTTTTCACCTAACTTACAAAAAAAAAACACCTGTATACAAGCGTAAGCCTATAATGCATTGATGTAGAATTTTAGTAATGCTATAATGAATATAAAAAAATACAAAACTGGTCTAATAAAAAGATTCCCACGACATTGGTTGGTGTATCAAGAATGGAATCTTATTGAAAAAAATCTCATCTTTTGACAATGGCAAATTCTGTCCTAACTCCTACCTGTTTATTTGTGAGGCTTCAATGAATTTTTACCTGCTATGTACATACATAAAGTTCAAGCATATATTGAAAGAACTTTCTTATTTCCAAAACCATTCTTATTTTTTTTTAAAAAGGTTAAACCACGCAAAATTTTTTGCTTACTGTGTCTATGAATTACCTTCATATCAATAGATTTTCGGACAGCAAGATTTTTTGTTGCTTGTGAATTTTTAGATATTGATTTATCGATATTTTAAAGGAAAATTTAGCAACACTAGTTGAAATGGTGCATTATAATGGCAATTTTTTTTTCAACCAACATAAACATGAGCTTTCTTGTTAAAGTTATATTTTACTTAAAATATCTTTGAGTAAATCATACTAATATTATAATAAATTATAATAATATATATTTTGTTTGTTGGTTTGTTGGTTTGTCCTTCAATCACGCCGCAACGGAGCAACGGATCGACGTGATTTTTGGCATGGGTATAGTTGAGGACCTGGAGAGTGACATAGGCTACTTTTTATCCCGGAAAATTAGGGAGTTCCCGAGGGAATCAAAAAGAACTTAAACCACGCGGTCGAAGTCGCGGGCATCAGCTAGTGCTAGTGCAGCTAGCTAGTGGTGGTGGTGGTGGTACCTAAATTGAATAAATATTGATTGATTGATATTATAATCGTATCCAATCTATACTAATATTATAAATGCGAAAGTTGTACAGATAGAAAGGATGTATGGAGGGATGGATGTTTGTTACTCAATCACGCCAGAACGGCTGAATAGATCTGCATGAAATTTGGCACTGAAATAGATTATAGTCTGGATTAGCATTTATCACATAGGTAGGTCACTTTTAATACCGGAAAATTAAGGTGTTCCCGCGGGAACCAAAAAACCTCTATCCACGCGACCAAAGTCGCGGGCATCATTTAGTCACTACTAAAATAAATTGTTGAAATCCTACTTCTTATGAAAAATTTATTAGTGAAAAACACCTATTCCTAACACCTCTGTCGAGTAATACAAAGCTTTTTGTATCAGCAAATCGCGATGACGCGATTCCATTAGACTAAGCACCTACCGCCTACATAAGTACATACTCATACAACATATCGCAATCATACAACGATGAAAACACGACGTTATAAGCATACGTAGAATAGTAAATACACAAAATCCATAAACATAAATTCCTCTCAAAGACCCTTTCTACCTGTACACCATAAAGAACCTACGGATTCTGCGCAAATCGCTGCGTTTCCCTTTGTAATTCATAACCTAGTTTGCCATCGGAATTGCATCTAATATGTAGCCAAATAAAAATGTCTTTGTCCTAAAAATACAAGTTTTACGGTAAAAATTGCTATAAAATTACGTGTTTCATTCAGTTATTTGTGGTTATTATAAAATTTAAGTGTATTTAATACAAAAATCTTGTTTTGAGAGGGAAATTGCGATAAGTTACAAGATTTTTTAATGTTTATAAAATAGACGTTAGTGAATAAGTTTTAAACATTTGTTTTATAAATAAGTGTTTTATGTTATCAAGTTGTGAAACGTAAACATTGTTGTTTTAAAAGGGTCATTGTTCTCGCTGTTTGGTTGTAAATATCGATTTTATACAAATGGCGCGCTTTTCAAATGTTTTCATAACTCTTCGAATCTTTATTTAGAAATATTTGGTAAATCCTATTGTGAAAATAACACATACCTACTCTAGTAACTCATTCAGTTAAATTTCAATAATGATATGAAAAGTAGTATTATTAGCATAAAAAAAAATGTTGTATCGGCAAAATATCGATATGCAATCAAGTGAAATGATGCAAGTGCTACAATATCAAGTATCGACACCGCAATCGACTATCGCAGCTGACGTTGGACAACACTATGTCCCGCCGCCACCGTATTTTGGTAACGCTTCAAATTCGAATTTTAGACTTTATAATTATTTTATTTTATTTATTTCTCACACTAATATTATAAATGCGAAGTGTTTGTTTGTTGGTTGCCTTTAATCACGCCGCAACGGAGCAACGGATCGACGTAATTTTGGCATAGGCAGGTATAGGTATAGTTGAGGACCTGGAGAGTGTACTGTGTGGATACTATGCTACTTTTTATCCCGGAAAATTATTACGGAATTCTCGCGGGAATAAAAAAAAACTTAAACCACACACAAAGTCGCGGGCATCATCAGCTAGTAATTAATTTTTATTTGTTTTTTGTCCTATAAAATACGCGTTTCAACACTGGTTTCAATTTATTAAGGTTAGACAGGTATAGTACATTACACATCTAGGGCAGTAAAATAAGAAATGTCTCAGATCACATGTAATTGTTGTCCGAGGCGAAGCCGAGGTCAATAAACATGTGATCTGAGGCTTTCTTATTTACTGCCCGTGGTGTGTATACTATTTTTCTCCTCGACGGAGGCGGAAAGCGGCATTTTCGTTTAGCGCAGCGGGAGGAAAATTGACGCTTTCCGCCCGGAGGTGAGAAAAAGAATAATGTTTGGTTATACTTAGCTACTTGTTTGATTAAAAAAGTTTTGGATTGTATTAAAAAAAAGTCTGTGTGTGAAATTCACACACGGCAGAAGTGAAACTGCAGAAAAGTAGCGTACGAAATAATGAGATAAATATAACTTGTATTCTATTTCATTCGCTCGCAGGTTAAATCCTATCATACTAATATTATAAATGCGAAAGTGTGTTTGTTTGTTGGTTTATTGGTTTGTTGGTTTGTCCTTTTCAATCACGCCGCAACGAAGCAACGGATCGACGTGATTTTTTGTATGGGTATAGTTGAGGACCTGGAGAGTTTTTATCCCGGAAAATTGAGGAGTTGAAAATGAAAATGAAAAATGAAAATGAAAATGATTTCTTTCATGTAGGACAACTTAAGTCGTAAGAATCTACCACACGGGAATAAAAAAAAAACTTAAACCACGCGGACGAAGTCGCGGGCATCAGCTATAGTTATGAATATGTGTGTCTCTTTTTGGGGAGGCTTTTTCGTTTCCTCGAATTTTCAAATCACAACGATTCTACAGAAGTTTCACATTTAACCGTCACGGTTATTTTTTACTAGCTGATGCCAGCGACTTCGTCCGCGTGGTTTAAGTTTTTTGTTACCCCCGGGAACTCTTTAATTTTCCCGGATAAAAAGTAGCCTATGTCACTCTCCAGGTCCTCAACTATACCAATGCCAAAAATCGCGTTGATTCGTTGCTCCGTTGTAGCGTGATTGAAGGACAAACCAACAAAAAAACATTCTTTTGCATTTATAGATAATATTAGTAACTATGACTGTATTTAATAAGTGTAAGACCTTCTTTAAGAGATGTGCGAACAGCCCCAATTAGCAGAAAACAAACGCAAAATTAATTAGCTTCGCGAAAGTGTGGGAACAATTTTTGGTAGGCAAGCACTTAATATTTTAGACTTATTGTTTTCTTGCTGCAGACTTAGTACGAGTCGATTTCGAATATCGAAAACTTTACTACCAAATTAAAAAATAATTGGCAGTCATAGAGACTGCCCATAGAAGTGAAAACGAATATGAAAAAAGGAAATCGTAATAGTAACACATAGTAATCGTTTGTCAAACGTGTAATTCCACATGTTTAAAGAGTTCAGTCATAAAATTTCAACGCCCTTTTTTAAAATCTACATTTTAAAATGGTTATCAAACTTAAAACTAACCGAGGATGTGAATTTTAGGTCTTTTGGAAGACCATCTATTTAATAATCAGTTAGAAATAATTTATTTTTGATAATATAGGCATCATGCCTATTGAACCTCTGTTGTCCTAGGTGAGTGACGAAAGCGACGCGTCGTGATACAACTCGATAGAAAATCTCAAACTTATCGATACTTCATTATAAGCTACGTGAAAAGTCAGCTACTGGTTGATATTTCCGTTACGTGTCGCGTTGTCACGTTTTTCGCTCCCACCACCACCACCACTACACTGCTCTAATTCCCTCTCTCCTATGAGAGTGGAGGCCTATGCCCAGCAGTGGGACGTTAATGGGCTGGTAGTGGTGGACTATTTTACTCAGTGTAGAATCATTCCATTGCAGCTTCAGTGGGCTGCAGCGGCAACGAGACGTCCTGCCGGCGCCGGAAGTACGCGTGGTGGTGCTGCGGCTGTGGAGCCCTATCCGCGGCGCTGGGGGGGCTCCTGGCCGCGCAGCACATCCTGCTGCGGGCCTACACCGCCTCGCCGCACCATCTGGAGACCGTGCCCGCTGCTGTGCCGGCCGCCATGGTGAGTGAGGTGCCCACTGCGATATATAGATGGCGCTTATCGAATCTTGAATCGAACCAGGCGTTATTTTGCGGAAGTCCATGATAATGAATGAACTAGAAGTTTAATTCACTATAATCCGCCACAGTAGACAAATCTGTGTCGTACAGTGCGTGTCTTT
This sequence comes from Erebia ligea, assembly GCA_917051295.2. Taxonomy (NCBI): domain Eukaryota; kingdom Metazoa; phylum Arthropoda; class Insecta; order Lepidoptera; family Nymphalidae; genus Erebia; species Erebia ligea. The sequence continues at coordinate 2,029,028 of OU785246.1, forward strand.
TACCAATAGCATGCGAACACCCACCACCCAGCAATTCACACCGGGACAGCACCAAACCACACAAATCCTCCAAATCACTCTCAACGTACGTTTCACTCCGAAACCGGAGCATCTTCAGGAGATGTTGACTCGACAATGCACGATTGTAAAGACAATCGTGCATACTCGCCTGTATACGTGTCTACTGTGGCGGATTATAGCGAATTAAACTTCTAGTTCATTGCTTATCGAATCTACGAAGATTCCCCTTCTCTCTGCGTCGTATTCCTCATTGCTGAGGGTCGTGACCACATTCCATTAATCAAATATTGGTAGGTAAGAGTTTTCTTGTGATAATAATGCGTAGGGTTCCCACGTCCTACCGCATACGACTCGACTAAAGAGTAGATATTATAGATTTAGTAGTATCTCAAGAAAATCCCGGCCATTATTTTATTTATTTATATGTTATGTACGGTACCAGTACTAACTTAAAAATAAAACATAAACATTGAAAGGACATGCACAAGGACTTATCTCTTGAAGAGATTTCTTCCAGATGCCCCAGAATGTGAGAATAGTGAAATATATAAGTTATAACTGTGTAGGTACGAGTACATATTACGAAACGAATTATGTGAATAATGGAAAGGGGTCACGACCCCCAGCAATGAGGTTTACGACGCTAAGAGAGAGGGTACTAAATAATATAAACAATTATTTATAATAACACTAGCTGATGCCTGCGTGGTTTAAGTTTTACCATTGGTAAAACTTGGTTATCAGGTGCAAATCACCTGAGACGTATTTTTGGCCATAGCTCCGAGGATTTTGGGAGGATCGAGATGGGAATAGTACCAAGAGTTGAGGAATTTATCGAGACACGTGTGAGCGTTTGAATTTTGAAAATCGGCTGGTAACTTTTTTTGGAATTTTGAAAAATGTAAAAAAAGTCGGGGGTGAGTTATTCCTGCGGGAACTTTCCGGGATAAAAAGTAGCCTATATCACTCTCCAGTTCCTTAACTATGCTAAATCCCGTTGATCCGTAGCTCCGTTCGGGCGTGATTGAAGGACAAACCAACAAACACTCTTTCGCATTTATAATTAGTATGATTATTTATTTTTGTTACAGTTGGTACTGACCGGGGTATGCATCATGAGCCTCGCTCGCCGCCGGAACAGATACAGCTATATGGTAAGAAAAGTATGTCGCAGAACATAGTATACTAGGCATGTACCTACCCCTTCCCCTTTTATACTTATTTCCACCACTACAACCCAGTAACGTCCCTCTGCTGGGCTCAGAGCTCCACTCTCATAGGAGAGAGGGAATTAGAGTGTAGACCCACTACGCTGCTCCAATGCGGGTTGGCGGGCTTTAACGACTATTATCATGTTAGTGATAATAACCGGGACCGACGGCTTAACGTGCTCTCCGAGGCACGGGGGTGAAACACCGCCAACTTCCTAACTCCGGGCTAGTACTGAGAATTTCTAGTCAGAAAAACCCAATACTTGTTATGGCCCGAATCGGGACTCGAACCCGGGACCTCGTCAGCCGCAGTCGAACATGCCAACCACTAGACCAACGAGACAGTCATACATAGATACATATACTTATTTCGGCCTATTTCAAGAGACTCAATACAATAGTCAATACATTGAATACTTCGATTAGTATGAGATTTTTATCTCGCAAACGTTTAAATAGAATTCGAGTGTCGAAACGAAACTAAATAACGTCAGAGTGAAGTGGATTTCAAGTTTTAACGTCCTCCATTAATATCATGGATTCAGTACAACCAATTTTTGTATCGCAAGAATTCCGAAGAGCGTTGGCTGTCCATTAACATATTTTGGACGAATAATATGAGCTTTAATCTAAATATTTTAAGGTCTATTTTGCTCTGGCGTTAATTTCGAAGCTTGAATTATTAACAGTGACTCGCCAAATCTCAAGTTTCCGGACAGAGTGGTTTGAGTGGTATATGGATATGTTAGTCAGTCAGCTTCTAGTTATATATATATATTTTTTAATGTGTGTCCGCTTTTTTGTCCTCCGACATGATGATCGGAGACCTTTTTTAGTTTTATATATTAAAATAGATTGTGTTTTTTTCCCAGATCAAAGTGGTTGGTGCCTGTTGCCTCGTCTGCGCTTTAACATGTGTTCTAGTTACTATTACAACCACCGTTATACACATGAATAAGTAAGTATGCAAACAAACGTTGTTTTGGTGTCGCTAAACTAAGCTATTTACTATTTTCGAATTCGATTTCTCGTTCGAAAGTCAACGTTAGATGTATAATTATTTATTTCATACTAACCTCGCTGCTGTCTGACCACAACAGGCAGACAATAGCCCTGGACTGCGATCTCACCTGATGGTAAGTGATGACGCAGTCTAAGATGGTAGCGGGCTAACCTGTTAGGGGCATGGCAGTTATATTAAACTCATACCCCTAGTCGGTTTCTGCACGGCATCGTACCGGAACGCTAAATCGCTTGGCGGCACGTCTTTGCCGAAGCCTCCCACCAGGCCAGACCAGAGAGAAAATTCAGAAATTATAAATTCCCAAATTGACTCTGCCGGGAATCAAACCCGGGACCTCACAGGTTTAGACAACAATCCTCAACACTGCGCTTCCCGGCGCAAATTGATCATCAAATTGTTGTCTAATGCTACCAGACCAGAGGGCCAGTTGTCTAAGCAAATCGTAATCAATTGGGTATTTTACTACTACTCAAATAATTAATTATTTAAAAAAATATATATATTTTTTAGTGATAGGTAACAAATAGAGGATCTCCTAAAAGTCTCCCAAAAGTAATATCCACATCCCCTGATCCTGCGTCGAACTTTAATGACGTCACATTTCAGAATTTCATATAAATCCCATAGTTAGGACGCGATTTGATGTTTGGAAAAAAGTTTCTGATTTGACAAGTTGTCAAATAGGTACCCAATGAAATTGAATACCTACAAGAGTTTATTGAAAACTAGCTGATGCCCGCGACTTCGTCCGCGTGGATTGAGATTTTTTGGTTCCCACGGGAACTCCTTAGTTTTCCGGAATAAAAAGTAGCCTGTGTGTTATTCCAGACTATAATCTATCTCTGTGCCAAATTTCATCCAGATCCGTTCAGCCGTTCGGGCGTGATTGAGTAACAAACATCCATCCATACATCCATCCAAACTTTCGCATTTATAATATTTATTTGACAATACAATAGAAATTAAAGCTAGCCTAACCTAATTAAGTACTATAAAAATCATGCCCGCGTGGAATGGTGGCGAGAATGCTGGCTGCATTTCCGCGCTGGACAGCCAGGCTGATCCTTTGCGCAAAAAATGAGCCAGCCCTTCTGTCACCAGATGAGGCAATCAACCGCGGTACCCAATTAACTTTATTCCACTATTTCAGATTGCAAACGTTGAAATTCTGCGACTATACCAAGCTGACTCGAACCTGCACGTGTTACTCCATGCCTACTGACTCGCAACACAGTGGCGCCGATGATGAAGGTGAGAAGTGAGAACCTAATAATTTTTGAAGTGAAAACTTCTTTAGCCACGTTGATCACTTTTTGGTAGGGGGTAATTTTATTTAATTATTAAAAAAAAATTAAAATATTCATTTTCACTTCAATCGACAGGTACCAAAAATTTATTTTCTACCAAAAATACGTAGAAAAACAGAAACATTTATGTAGTGGACAAGAAAACACAGTTTATCTCTATAAGACATCTCATTAGAGTAAAGGAAGAATGAGGTGGCTTAATCCTATTATGAATATGTTTGTCTCTTTTAAGTGTCGCTTTTTCGTTTCATCGAATTTTCAAATCACAACGATTCTAACGAAGTTTCACTTCATAAGAACATTGGCTGTTTGGGGCTATCGAAGCGATTCGCTTCCTCGTTTCTAATTCGAATCGCTAGGATTTGGAATGTCATTCCGGCTTCCGTTTTCCCCTCCTCTTTTAATATCCTCTTACATACCTTCAAATCAAGAGTGAATAGGCATCTTTTAGGCAAGCGCGCTCCACCTTAGGCTGCATCACCACTTGCAAGCAAGTCTGATTGTAGCGCTTAGCCTATATTTATATTAAAAAAAAAAAAAAATTGAAATTAATATGATTAATATGGTCCCTTGGCTCTGTAAAAAAATTTAGCTTCGAAGTCAACGCAATCAAAAGATACGGCCGTCTATGCCGCATATTGCTTGTATGTAACTTAAAAGTTTTCAGTCTATTATTATCTATCCTGTGATGTAAGATACAATTTATTAGCGCCATCTAGTTTACAGTGCGGTAACCGCTGCACTATTTTTGCAGGTGTCCGGTGCGCGTTCGAGGGTGTTACGGACTGCGGCGTGGTGCACGGCGCGTTGTACTGGTGTCTGCGCGGCGTGTTCGCGCTATCCGTCAGCGCTGTGCTCGTCTGCATCTTCAGCTGTATGCTGGCATATCAGCTGCTGAGGTACATCCATATATAATATAGTTTCTCTGACAGCAGCTTAGCGCGCGAGAGCGACCCAATTACCCTCAGCGCCGAGACATCTGGATATGACACGGGTCCTGCACGCGGTGGTGACGTCACCCGCAGTGCGGATCCAACACCGGAGACGACCTCAGGCCTCAGGGCCTGTAGCCTTCAAGGCAGGCCCTAGCCCGACACGGCTTAAAGACAATCACTGGGGTACAATGGCAAGTACAAGTACGTCCGCCCGGGTAAGGAGGCCAAGCCTCGAGGCCCGTAACCCCGCTTGGTCTTCACGGGCCAAGCCCCGAAGACCCTCAGCGCAGGTGTCCGGTGTGCCTTCGAGGGTGTGACGGACTGCGGTGTGGTGCACGGCGCGCTGTACTGGTGTCTACGCGGCGTGTTCGCGTTGTCCGTCAGCGCTGTGCTCGTCTGCATCTTCAGCTGCATGCTGGCCTATCAGCTGCTGAGGTACATCCACATATTATATAAGTTCTCTGACACCATATCAGCGCGCGAGAGCGACCCCTGGACATGACACGGGTCCTGCACGCGGTGGTGACGTCAACCGCAGTGCGGACCCAACATTGGAGACGGCATCAGGCCTAAGGGCCCGTAGCCTTCAAGGCAGGCCCAAGCCGATCACACGGCTACAAGAGAATCACTGGGGTATAATGTTACCCCGCGCCCCGCCTGGGTAATGAGGCCATGCCCCGAAGCCCGTACCCCCGCTTGGTCTTCACGGGCCTAGCCCCGAAGACCCTCAGCACAGGTGTCCGGTGCGCGTGAGGTAAATACATGTATGATGATGATGATGCGCGAGAGCGACCCCATTGCCCGCAACGCTGAGACAACTGGACACGACACGGGTTCTGCGCACGCGGTGGTGACGTCACCCGCAGTGCGGACCCAACACCGGAGACGACATCAGGCCTAAAGGCCCGTAGTCTTCAAGGCAGGCCCAAGCCGATCACACGGCAACAAGAGAATCACCTGTGGGATGAGTGAGTGATTTGTACTCGTCCGCACCAATAGGAAGATCTTCCTCCGGGCTGGTGTTGTGCCCGGGGACCTTTCTGGTCCGACCGTTGTAAGTTTGAATGGTGTATATATAGCGCTATTCTCAGAACACTTCGATATCGCGATTTAGGCTGGTATGTAACTTATAAATAAGTTTTCAGTCGATTAATTATCTATCCTGCGATGCAGAGTCACGTATTGAAAAATCCACCATCGAGACTTTAGCGTTCGTAACGGATGTCCGCGGAAAAAGGAGTCTCTTTACACCTCCATTTATACAGGAAGAATAATTTTATTAGACAAAACATAATAATTATATTTAATAAAACAGATTATTAAATTATTTGTGACATAATTAACAAGGCAAAAGAATTTCAGTGAAAGCAGGTAACTTTAGAAACCGCCAAAGTTTATAATAGATCTAGGCCCAATTGTCTAAGCAAATCGTAATAATTTGGCAGCTTACGTATTAAAATCGACCTGTTAAGAAGTTCATACACGCTTTTTGACGTGCATGCATCTGTGAACTCGATAAACAGGTTGAATTATCCGTTTGACAAACGATTACGATTACAATTTCCTTGCATGATCGGGGGGCTGATTCTATTTCCAAGTATTTAATTAATTGGTTCAAATCCGGCCGGTTCCGCAATTTTTGATAATTTTATGTATTTAAGTAAATTAAGGAACTTACCTCGTGTGTGAAGCACTGTAATAAAATTATAAGATTAGTTACCCACTTTCACTTTATGAGTGGGCACGATTTATATAGTAGTTAGGTTAGGCTATCTAGCTTTAATTTCTATTGTATTGTTTTTTAAACTTTATATAACAAAATGTATCAATTTCGTAGTACAATTTTAGATATTTTCGATCGTAAAAATCGATTTCAGCTTCTTATTCAGCGAAGCCAACGCTATCTGCTGTATATGCACTCTGTTCTCCAACAATTTAACACTATTCCTCAAATCCGTAACCTCAGCCTTGACGCTGACATATTCCATAATATCCGGAACTTCATACGCTAGTCTTACCCGTCTAACATCATCGAGTTTTTGGGATAAACTCTCCGCTTGGACTTTAATTACATCTTTTTCTTTAGCTAGTTCCACTGCTTGTTTATGTTTTTCTTTAATAGATTGCAATATATTAGATAGATAACCGTTTTGTTCCATCATTGCTTTTTTATGTACTGTTAGATTCAGATTTGCGTCGCCAGTCATTTTCTTTAGCTCACTTAACTGCTGTAGTTTATAATCTATGATTTCCAAGCACTCGTTGTTTTCGATTTTCAGCTTGTCAAAATCCACGGCTCGTAAGCTTTCGCTGAGTTCAGCTTTCACTTTAATTTGACCCTTAAGCTTGCTGTACTGAGAGTTCAAAGTGCTCGTTCGGAGTCTAAATTTTCCAATGTGGCTGTCAGATATCTTCACCCACTCAGTCATGAACCTACAAATATAAATAAAGGTTTAAAAGGCAAAATGATGCCAAATGTGAAAGAGATAAATTTATTTACTGTAGTGTACCGGGAAAGAGATGGCAATAAATAATGATCGAACAGGAGAAAAGGCAAATTATAGCGTCTTGATAATATATTAATGGAATAAAACATTCACATTTACCACGTTTAGCCGTTAAGCCGTCGGTCCCGGTTATTATCACTAACATGATAATAGTCGTCAAAGCCCGCCAACCCGCATTGGAGCAGCGTGGTCGGTCTAAGCTCTAATTCCCTCTCTCCTATTTGAGCGGAGGCCTGTGCCCAGCTGTGGGACGTTAATGGGCTGTAGTGGTGGTGGTGGGATACCTAAACATATACCTTATCCATATCTCGGCTGGAATCCTCTGAGCTATCTTGTCCCATCCGTCAACGATTACCTCTTGTTTGAACATTTCGGATGCCTGGGAAAATATAAATAGGGAAATATTTTAATTTAAATAACTAGGTTCTCATCTACTTCTCGGATGAAATGGCGGGAAAAAATTTGCTCAATTTTAAACCGCAAACGTTAAAATTTCAAAATCTGATAACTTGAAGACCTTTTAAGTCTGGCTGTTTTTAAAACTTTTCTGAATACAATCTTTAGATACTAATACTAATACTAATACTAGTTTTATTATAAATGCGAAAGTTTGGATGGATGGATGGATGGATGTTTGTTACTCTATCACGCCAGCACGGCTGAACGGATCTGGATGAAATTTGGCACAGAGATAGATTATATTCTGGAATAACACACAAGCTATCCCGGAAAATTAAAGATTTCCCGCGGGAACCAAAAAACCTGAATCCACGCGGACGAAGTCGCGGGCATCAGCTAGTCTTTTATATATGACTGAAAGATAAAATATCCCATAAGGCCCGCTTGCATACACGCCGATTTAGGTTTAACCCAGGAATAAATTTAAAATTTTGACAGAGGTTGAAATTTTACCAAAATTTTAAAATAAAGTTTTGAAATAACCTTTTCAATATCAGTCTCTCGTACGCCGATCTCTTCTAGTTGTGCTTTCAGAAACGCGTGCTGTTTGGCCGCCTTCCTTCTCTCTTTTTCTAGATTATTTATCAATATCTCCATCTCCGTGGAAACCAGCTCGGATCTCTCCAGAACGTTGATTCTGGGACCGGTCCCGAATATTACAGTCCCGCTGACTCTCGCTGAGGATTCGATTCTTCGGGTGGATACTGTAAACAAGAAACAAAATAAAAAGTTTAAAGTAAAAACTACGCTGATCCATCCATCCATCCATCAGCCTGCATGCGTCCACTGCTGGATATAGGCCTTTTGGAGAGTGCGCCACCACACACGGTCCCTCCGCCTTTCTCATCCACCCACTTCCCGCTACCTTTTTAAGGTCGTCGGTAAAGCGGGCTTAAAGCGGGTTAATGGGCTGTAGTGAATATAGACAGTACCTCTGGATGGACTGGTCAACATTCGGGATGGACTCATGAGGGACTCCAGTCCAAACTTGGAAGCCTGCGACTTGACGAAGCTTCCAACGTTCAGGGAGGAGTTGCTCTGCAGCTTGGTCGCGTAGTCCAACGCCTGCTGGATTCCGTGCATCAGCGTTGGCTCCAACCTACTCTACTTATGACGGATTGCCGTTCCATTGGATTATTAGAGTGAGGGAATGAAGGGTGCACTTGTCTTTGAGTACTGGTATGTCTAATTGGCTGTCGTCTCACTGGATTATGAGAGTGAGGGAATAGAGAAAACACCGTAATATATCTCCTGAGTAACTATAAGAGTGAAAGTATATACAGTTATAGACAGTACCTCTGGATGGACTGGTCAACATTCGGGATGGGCTCATAATGGGATTCCAGGCCAAACTTGGAAGTCTGCGACTTGACGAAGCTTCCAACGTTCAGGGAGGAGTTGCTCTGCAGCTTGGTCGCGTAGTCCAACGCCTGCTCGATTCCGTGCATCAGCGTTGGCTCCAACCTACTCTACTTATGACGGATTGCCGTTCCATTGGATTATTAGAGTGAGGGAATGAAGGGTGCACTTGTCTTTGAGTACTGGTATGCCTAATTGGCTGTCGTCTCACTCGATTATGAGAGTGAGGGAATAGAGAAAACACCTTAATATATCTCCTGAGTAACTATAAGAGTGAAAGTATATAGAGTTATAGACAGTACCTCTGGATGGACTGGTCAACATTCGGGATGGGCTCATAAGGGACTCCAGGCCAAACTTGGAAGTCTGCGACTTGACGAAGCTTCCAACGTTCAGGGAGGAGTTGCTCTGCAGCTTGGTCGCGTAGTCCAACGCCTGCTGGATTCCGTGCATCAGCGTTGGCTCCAGCCTCATGATGACGCGCTCGAAGATCTCGTTTTCCAACGACAGTATTCTTATTTGTTGTTTTAAATCGTTGACCTGTAAAAAATATATCAACGTTGGCCCTTCGTAAGATATCTTCGTTCGTGTGGGAATAGAGAGTGCCCCAGTGTTTATCATACTAATATGCTTGCGTTGACATGTCAGTCAGTCACCTTTTATATACCTATTTAGAACTAGCTGATGCCCGCTACTTCGTCCGCGTGGAATAAGTTTTTAATTCCCACGGGAACTCTTTATATTCCGGGATAAAAGTAGCCTATGTCACTTTCCAGGTCCTCAACTAACTATATACCCATGCAAAAAATCATGTCGATACGTTGCGCTGTTGCGACGTGATTGAAAGACAAACAAACAAAGAAACAAACACACAATATATTAGGTAGGTAGTGATTAGTTTGAATTTGTGGTCATGACCTTCAGCAATGAGGATTACGTACGAGCCGAAAAGTGACCAACCTGCTTTATAAGTTCCGCGTCCGTTATCTCCTCGCTATAGTTCATCAGATGGCTGTCGGACCTCGAGTGAGGGCTCATGGTGCTCCTGTGGCCGTGGGAGTGGGAGTGGGACATTTTCCAAAATAAACTTCTTTAAAAATCACTCAAGTAAACACTCAAAAACTTTCGCTTCTATATCATTTATCATGTTGCCGTGTTGGTCTTTGATTGACGTGGCATTTTAATTTGATGGTTCTGGTACACTTTGGCCCAATTTATTTCGCGACTGTCGGCTAATAGGTAGTAGTGAGTGGTGAAAAAACTTTCGCTTTTATATACCTACATCATTTATCACTTTCATGTTGCCGTGTCGATCTTTGACGTGGCATTTTAATTTGATAGCTCTGGTACACTTTGGCCCAATTTGTTTTGCGAGTGTCGGCCAATAGATAAGTAAGCGGTGAGTGTCGGACGTCGGCCAACAGGTGATAAACGCTTTTGATGTTTAACTACCGATTTTACCAACTTTACTTACTCGCAGTAACTTTTAACTTAGGAATCAATTTTAAATTTTGATAGATTTCCTATACAACATATAGCAAAATTTTAAATTTATTCCTAGTTTAAACGTAATTCGGAGTTGGTAAAATCGGCACTAAATGTAAAATTCCAAAAAAAACCCAAGAACAACGCAGAAAAAACGTGACGATACTTTTCACTTTCAACACCTATTTTAACCACAAAAAGTATCCAATCAGTTCAATGCTTTTGTATGATGTATACGAAATGAAAGTGCGTAAAAATTAGGCGCACGGCGTTTAAAATTCTCTGAATTTGATTATCATTTTACATATAATTCATGTATTTATTTTAATTTTTTATAAGTACATTATGATGATACTTGTAACTAATTAATTTCAAGAAAAGGAGGAGGTCCGAAAAATACCACCCTTCCATGTATGTATTAAAATTTAAAACCCACAAAAGTCAGCCAGCGCTGATCGCAAATCTTACGCCAAGTGGCCTTGTAAAAGTTCGCCGAGATTATTGGCCGAGTGCGTTTGTCCAATGTGTACAAGATTCTTCAAGAAACCGTAAATACAGCCAATACGACTAAACTACGACTATCAAAATGCAATAATGACGCCTTCGGTGCTAGACTGACGTATACTTCAAACTGCCAAAGTTATGTTTTACAGCCAATATTTTTTCTAGCAACTCTATCCTCCATGTTATAAGGTCTATTATCCCGTAAGTTTTACTTTTCAAGGGTGAGAAAATGGTAGAAGTCAACAACCAGTTGTCATGGCAACCATTTGAAATAGATTTTCGTGTCATTGCCATTCGCGAAGTTTTTATTGGAATGACCTCGTAACCTGTAAAAAGAATATGGTTTATACCTAACCTTTTGACCTAGAATTAGAATTCTGTAGTCTGATTTTTTATTCCACTATACAAATTATTAGCCATTGACTAAATGATGAATGATGATGCATTCAAATACAGTTTCCATACCCTGTGGTAACGGTTCGGAAAACAGATTTTACTGAGAAGAATTGGCAAGAAACTCAGCAGTTGCTCTTTATAAAAAGCAAAATATTACATTCGTAGATAAATAGTAGTAAATACCTATTATAAAAAAGAAATTCTCAGTACTAGCCCGGAGTTAGGAAGTTGGCGGTGTTTCACCCCCGTGCCTCGGAGAGCACGTTAAGCCGTCGGTCCCGGTTATTATCATTAACATGATAATAGTCGTTAACGCCCGTCAACCCGCATTGGAGCAGCGTGATGGGTCTAAGCTCTAATACCCTCTCTCCGATGAGAGTGGAGGCCTGTGCCCAGCAGTGGGATGTTAATAGGCTGAAGTGGACCTATTATAAGTCTATCGGTACTTGCTCCGCCCATTACCACTTCAGCGTTTTCAGATCACCCATTTCAGATATGATCCCATAAAGAGTGATGTTTCAAAATTGTTCCAAATCCATCCATCCATCCATCTATCCATCAGCCTGTATGCATCCACTGCTGGAATTAGGCCTTTTCGAGAGCGCGCCACCAAACACGGTCCTCCGCCTTCCTCATCCACCCGCTTCCCGCCACCTTCTTTAGGTCATCGGACCAGCGAGCTGAAGGTCGTCCGATACACTGCGCTAAAATCCTTTAAATCCTTCAAATCCATAGTATACTTATTATTATAACTGCGAAAGTGTGTCTGTCTGTCTGTATATCTGCTACGCTTTCACGTGCCATCTGCTCAACCGATTTTGATGAAATTTGTTATAGCGATTGGTTGCATGCCGGAGAAGGTCATACCTATAGGTTTTTATCCCGCAAATGGAGGAGTTGGCGGAGTCGCGGTCATCTAAATCTTAAATATTTTTGTTTCCAGCCATGAGCGTAAGAAGATGTATTGGGAGCAGCTGGAGCTTCGCTGCAGGTCTCTGTACCGCCCGCCGAGTGGACAGCCGCCCGCTGCTGGTAGACCTGTGCAGGTGAGCATGAAACATTGGAGGCGCGTTCATTTTTAGATTAGATGACCTCTGACAATGTTAAAATATGAAATACTGGCTGATGTCCGCGTGGATTGAAGTTTTTTTGATTCCCGCGGGAACTTTTTAATTTTCCGATATAAAAAGTAGCCTATTTGTTATTCTAGACTATAATCTATCTCTGTGCTAAATTACATCCAGATCAGTTCAGATTTAGATTTTAACTAGCTGATGCCCGCGACTTCGTCCGCGTGGATTAAATTTTTTTTGATTCCCGCGGGAAGTCCCTAATATTCCGGGATAAAAAGCAGCCTTTGTCACGCTCCAGGTCCTCAACTATACCCATGCCAAAAATCACGTTGATCGAAGGACAAACCAGCAAACCAACAAACAAACACACTTTCGCATTTATAATATTAGTATGATTGTTGTCCGTTGATTATAAAACTCGTATATATTCGGAAAACTCGTATATACCTACTCGAAAAGCCGAATAAAAATTAAAAATGTCTTTATTATTTTGTGACAATGATTTTTTTTAACAAAATGTAATTGATAATATTTTGCTTTGAGTCTTAACTCTTAGGTACTTTTCTCTACATTTTAGAGAAAAATGAATGATCCCATTTCCTTGACTGATATTAATTTAATCTTTTCCTTGATAAAATTAAGTTGCATAGTGTTAATTATGTTTCCTCAACACAAATCGTTTCAGGCTAACTGCAGCTGTTGCACACAGTGTCACACTACACAGCCGGCTTGGGACTTCAGTCTTCAGCATCGATTTTGGGCACCCGGTAAGAAAAAATACATATAGCGATAGCAGACTCGAATAAGATAGAGACAAAGATAGAGATAAAAAGGTAAATAGAGAATAAGAAAAACTAGATGGATCTATTCTGTGCTCTATTTGAATCATAGATGAGGCCTCAAAGATAAAAACCGCGTTTATAAAATCAATTTTACTGGCACTATTTATTAGATTGGTTTGGTTTTTCGCTCCCAGATGTAAATGTGTTTTCGGTTGATAAGTGTTATAATGACAACGTTTTGAATTTCTTCTCTAATTGTTTCCAGGTCGTATTGGGAATCTATATTCTCCAAACCCTGGCACAGGCAGAAAAACTTCTCCGTGGAGCTGGTTTCCTTGGCCCAGGGGAAATAGTCAGAAGTAAGTATAGTAATTTCATCTATTTCAACATGATGTCGTCAAATAAAAGAATAAACGAGCCTCAAAAAATTCGAATACATTTTAATAAATCGAATTTTCTGAATTTATTCGAGTTTCCAGATAGGATTCGAAAATATTATTATTTATATTTTGTGTTTTAAGATGATTTGATTCCTTGTTTACATATGTGTCTGCATGTTTCAAACAAATATTTTGTACTGATGTTATTTAAATTGGAGAATTTATTTGTGTGTCAAAACAGTTGTGGGAACGTATTTGGATCAGGAGTTTGTGATTATTATGTTCAAAATATTGAATACTGCACGTAATTAATATTTTGAACTAAAGTATGTAATAATTGAAAATTATGAAAGTAGCAAGAGTTTACTTTGAAATACCGCCATATTTACTAACAACTTTGCGAGATCTTTAGTGTTTTAAGCTTATAATAAAAAATACAGTTTTTATGTATTACAAGCTGATGCCCGCGACTTCGTCCACGTGGTTTTTTGGTTCTCGCGGGAACTCTTTTTTCGGGATAAAAAGTAGCCTATATGTTATTCCAGACTATAATCTATCTATGTGCCAAATTTCAACCAGATCCGTTCAGCCGTTCGGCATGATTGAGTTACAAAAATCCATCCATTCATCCATCCATTCATCCATCCATTCATCCATCCATTTATCCATCCATTCATCCATCCATTCATCCATCCATTCATACATCCATTCATCCATCCAAACTCGCGCATTTATAATATTAGTATAGATTTATGTTATTGTTTCCCTCAGTTCCCGATGCAGGATGAGCGGGGTACCGCAATCCGGAGACAGCGCTTACGGTTTCTGCGAAAACGAGCCCAACCAGAATCCGTCACAGCAATACGACGAGCGCGCCTACCCAGCCAACTTCAGCCAATACCGCGGTCAAAACCCCCAAAACTTCACCCAAAACCCAGCCAATTTCACCCAGAACCCAAATTTCACAGCCAATATGAATTTTCAGCAAACGTCCGCGAATTTTGTGCAAAGCCCGAGTTTTGGGCCGAGTCAGTTTGGGCAAGGGTCTAGCTTTGGGCAAGGCAGTAGTTTTGCCCAGGCTGGGTATCAGGAAGGGTATGGGGAAGCGAGTGGGAGTTTTGATGCTCAGACTGGAGTGTGGGGACCTCCGCCGCCTTATAGTCCTCAAGGGAGAAGTGGTAGTAGGTGAGTAATGATTCATGATTATTTTAAGATAGTTGTAGCATGATATTATGTGGGATAGTTGTACCTGTCCTTATCCGTAGGTAGGATTAAGACAGGTAGAAAAAGAGATAGAAGAAGAGAATTTAACATACCTATAAAAATAAAGAAAAATAAAAAAGACGTTTATTCCCATCGTGACCAAAGTAATATGTTTTAAGTGTTGTGCGTGTGAATGTGTGTCATTTGATTTAATTTGGCATAATATGAAAAATACTTTACCATTACAAATTAATTTTTTTAACTAAGGTTTGGTCAGATTAGGGCCTGTCTTCGGCATACTTTTGTTTTGCATGAAAATATATATCTTAGAACTTCATGCCATAACTCACATGTACTAATAATACGTTGAATGCCCGTATTAAAAGACGACGGAGTTTTTTACTACGCGGACAATTATAGTACTTCGTCTGCGCAGGCCTTAATAGAACATAAAATATCTTCCGAAATAATTTATTTTTTAATTATTAATTGATTTTTGTCGTAAAACAAAAGTTGTGCATGTACAGAAAATACGCATAAATTGTTGTGTGGTTTTAAATTTATCACAGAAATTTAATTTAAATTAGAAAATAAGTCACATGTTGGTCTACGCTACTAACTAACCTAACAATATAATTCTGCTTTATTTAATTAGTGGAATAGTAAAAATATCTCATTTGTTTCAGACACCACCTCCATCAAGACCCAGCCGCCGCGACGTTATTACACCATCACCATATAGACCACCGGAATATCCACGACCACATGCAACCACACACTTGCACTCGAAACTATCTGATACAACCCGAACTATCCCGTATTCCCGACACAACTCGAATAAACCCGGAACTCGGTCGCATCAACCCGGAATTAACTCGTATCAATCCGGAATTAACTCGTATTAATCCGGAATTGGCTCGTATAAACCCAGAATTAGCTCGTATCAACCCAGAATTGAGTCGAATAAACCCGGAAATAGCTCGAATAAATTCGGAATTAACACACATGTACCCAAGTGACCCGAATGAGATCGCAAGGTTGCAGGAAATGGTAGCAATGGGTCCGGAAAGGTTTAACACGCTACGGGGTCATTTGGTTCCGTATAGGGGGTGCCAGAGGTCCTTGGGGATGAGCTCAGGTAACCTCCATTGCAGGGAAGATGTGGCGATTGAATGCTTGCATCAGAAGAGTGCTAGTAAAGGTTGGTAGCCTTTTTAAATGCTAGACTAGTATTTTTTTTTATTCACTACAAGTTAGCCCTTGACTGCGATCTCAACTGATGGTAAGTGATGATGCAGTCTAAGATGATAGCGGGCTAACCTGTTAGGGGCATGGCAGTTATATTAAACACATAACCCTAGTCGGCTTCTTCACGGCATCGTACCGGAACGCTAAATCGCTTGGCGGTGGTCTTTGCCGGTGGGGTGGTACGGCCGAAGTCTCCCACCAGGCCTGACCCAAATTCCCAAATTTCTCAAATTGACCCTGCCGGGAATCGAACCCGGGACCTCCCACATTAAGACAACAGCGCTCAACACTGCGCCAGAGCGGCCGACAAATTGAAAATTGAAAAAAAAATACTGTTTTAAGTAATAAACTTTATTTTTTAAAACTATCAGTTTCAGATCAAAGCAGTGATTCATGTCAGAAGCTAGGGAAAGAAAATTTGGGATTCCAGAACGATAAACATTCTCCTATACGGTAATAAACCCTTTTTATTGTATGTATGTTTGTCTGCTTCGCTTTTACGGCCCATCTGTTCAACCGTATTTGGCGAAATTTTATTTTAGTACATTATAAAACGTCGAATCCCAAAACTCCTTCGCGGGTCGGTTCTTTTCTATGCTTTTCAATAGCTGTCATTCAATTTTCATTCAAAAAGCGCTTTTTTTATATAACTGGTTTTACGGCTCTGGGTTCCAGCACTTCTGAGCCATGTCAAACGGGGCTTCATTTGAACCATAGACAAGGATAGTCTGGGGTGAAGTTTGCGTTCCGTTATACAATTTTTATCCGCCTAACATTACCTAAGGAAATTGCTTTCACTCGCCACCTTTTTCTCGGGAACGCGTGGAGGTATCAAGTTGAAATTAATATCAAAAACCTATAGTCCGCGCGCCAGCTCTGAGGAATCGGGGGCTGAGGTAGCGGGCGGGTGCGCCCCGCGCCCTACCGTCGCTTCATACCCCGCACGCTCCCATACTAGTGCCGACCTTGACGCGAGAGTACGCTTTATCGAGTCCTGTTTTTAATTTTGCGATAGCAGGGTTATATCTAAATATATAAAAGGCAAATGTGACTGACTGACTGACTGACTGACTGATCTATCAACGCACAGCTCTAACCACTGGTCGGATCGGGCTGAAATTTTGCACTCAGATAGCTATTATAACGTAGGCATCCGCTAAGAAAGGATTTTTGAAAATTCCACCCCTAAGAGGGTGAAATAGGGGTTGAAAGTTTGTATGAAACTCCGTCATTTCTCAAGTTCTAGCCATGAAACTTAGCATTTGGGTTTTCAGTTTACGTATTTCACCATTTTTGAAAATTTGACCCCCAAAGGGGTGAAATATAGAGTTTGTCCTTCAATCACGCCGTAACAGAGCAACTGATCAACGTGATTGCATGAGTATAGTTGAGGACCTGGAGAGTGACATTTTAAACCAGAAAATTAAGGAGTGCCTGTGGGAAAAAAAACTTAAACCACGCGGACGAAGTCGCGGGCATCAGCTAGTTGTACTATAAATAGTAAACTTAAAAGTTTCTTTGTCTGTGCAAATAGCTGTTTAATTTTTAAATTCCATAGGTACCTACTGATTATTCTGGTTGCGACGGTAATTAATTAGATTTTACTTTCATTTTAATTAAATTTTACTTTCATTATAATTAAATTTTATGATACAATTTGTTTTTCTTCCTTATTGCACTTACTAGTTACTATCCTCATAGAATTACTATATCATAATTAATTCAATACACGCGCACAGATACTAAAGATGTGTCTGTATCGATAACGTAGTATCGACTTCACAACTCTATCTCATTACGTCAACATTCCTTAAGATTCCTCGGACCTCGCGCGCGAACTGTACTTTGGTGTACGGTCCCTTGGAGCTGTAAAAAATCAAGCTTCTAAATCAGCGCAATCAAAAGATACGGACATTTATGCCGCATATTTTCACACTCGCCAATAAATCAAAACCTGAACATAAACGTAAAAAAATATATAGCATTGATAATTAATTGAATGACAAGCTAAAAAACCGGCCAAGTGCGAGTCGGACTCGCGCACCGAGGGTTCCGTACAAACCTGTAGTAAGTTTTACGATTTATGACGTATTAAAAACAAGACGAAATGAACCGCAAAACTAACTTTGTTTGTAGAGGTTTATTGTTAATATCAAAAAATTACGTTTGTTGTATGGGAGCCCCCCTTTAATATTTACTTTATTGATATTTAATTATTTATTTTGAAAGGTAATATACAAGTTAATATTCTGTGAAAATTTGAACCGTCTACCTGTTACCGTTTTTAATATTGAGCAAAAAAATACGAAAAAAACACGTTTATTGTATGGGGACCCCTCTTAAAATATATATTTTTTTAATTTTTAGTATTTGTTGTTATAGCGGCAACGGAAATACATCATTTGTGAAAATTTCAGCTTTCTATATAGCTATCACGGTTTATGAGATACAGCCTGGAGACAGACAGACAGACAGACAGACAGACAGACAGACAGACAGACAGACAGACAGCGGAGTCTTAGTAATAGGGTCCCGTTTTTACCCTTTGGGTACGGAACCCTAAAAACGAGTGTGAGACCACACGACTGAAGTAAAACTTAGTAACTGGCTGACTATGAGAGAAAGAAAATGTGCGCTCGCACCTCTCTCTTGCCCCTACTACTATATACGAAACGTAAACTCTCTCTCTTTCTATCTTCACTAACTTATTATATCTCCCTCTCAACTTCCGTTCGCACTTTTCGTAACGCTCTCGTCACGCATTCACCAGCTTAAGCCCTTAGTCAAGCGTGCGAAATGAAGTTTTACTACAAAAATCCAAAACGTAAATGTATCGTAAATTTCTGTTGAATTAAAAATCCCATTGACCTAAACGTAAACGAAACCTAACCCTGTACCTAAAAATTTTTTTTTCAGGTCGTCGATGCACGAATGTCGTGGCGCGGCTCAGAACGCGGAGTCTGAGGTGTATTTCGCGGACGTCTCCAGTTGCTGTAACGTGAGTGTCAAGGTATATAATGATAACAGTCCTCCCGACCGAATTTCGGCCACGGCGGTCTATAGATAGATAGATAGAACGACGACCTCCGTGGCGCAGTGTTGAGCGCTGTTGTCTTAACGTGTGAAGGTCCCGGTTTCGATCCCCGGCTGGGTCAATTTGTGAATTTGTACATAAAAATAAAATGTATATGAAAAAATAGGTACATACTTAAAATCTACAATTGTTTACTATTACTCTACATTAAATATGATTTCATATCATAGTAGTATATTTTGGTTGATTAACCGTCGTTTTTATTTCAGGCCGATTGCTGCTTAAACCCGAACGTCTCAGCGCTCGTAGGAACCATTGAGAACCATCCAGAATCCACATCTGAATCAGACACGGGATCATTCACCTTGACCCGGCAACAACGCCCTCAACCGCAAGTCGGCTCGAAACGACGCAACAGACAGACGGACAAACAGAAATCACAAGACAAGAGGCAGGAGTTCAATAACTCCATACGATTGACCGAACAACAAATCGAACATTTGAACAATTCCATGAGAATGAGTGAACGAATGAATGATAGAATCAGTGACCGAATGAGCGACATTCGAATGAGCGATAGAATCGATTCTAGGGATCGTTTAGAACGTATTGAGTCTAGAGATAGAATTGAATCTAGAGACCGGTTGAACGATTGTAGAATTGAATCTAGAGATAGATTGAACGAAGGTAGAATCGAGTCCAGAGATCGGTTAAACGACTCGATAATTGAAAGAGAACCGATAGATCGTATCGATAATAGAGTCGATAGAATGAATGACTCCCGAGATCGTTTGAACGAAGCTAGATGCGATAGATTGAACGATTCTAGAACTGACCGCGTATGCGAAAGGGATTCTAGAATTATCGATAGAATATGTGATCGAGACAGATTGAACGATTCGAGAATCGATCGGATAAGTGAACGGGATAGACTAAACGATTCTAGAGTTGAACGAATGAGTGACAGATTGAACGATCCGAGAATCATGGGTGATCGCCTAAACGATTCTCGTATTGAACGTATTAGTGACCAGAGTAGGTTGAGTGATTCTAGAGTTGATAGAATCAGTGATCAGAGCAGATTGAATGATTCTCGAGTCGATAGAATGAGTGATCGCGACCGTTTGAATGATTCTCGTATTAGTGACCAAAGTAGGCTGAATGATTCTCGCATCGATCGAATCAGTGAACATAGCAGGCTGAACGATTCTCGCATCGATCGAATCAGTGAACAAAGTAGATTGAATGATTCTCGCATCGATCGAATTAGTGAACAAAGCAGATTGAATGATTCTAGACTCGATCGAATGAATGATTCTAGAGTGGAACGTATATCTGACCGTTTCGAAGATCGTAGGATGTCTGATTTGAACGCAAGCGTAAGAATCGAGGGTAGTCCTAAAATGCGGACTCACTTGAGCCCTTTACGTATGCCTCGAACGAGTCCGAAAAACTTGCCTAAAGAACATCCTAGACAGTCCAGCTCGGATTCTAAAGAGTTCTTTGTTGGTCACAAGGACACAGCACTGTCGCCTCTATCGCCTAATACCGAAGAGTCATTATTGTCTGACGATGATGATAGAAGGCAGGAGATCGTGTATTCTAACGAACCAGAAGGTTCTAAATGCCTAGGTCCGGATTCCCAGTATGAACCGGAGAGAAAGGACGAGATTTTGAAAACTAATCACCATCATTGCTATAGCGACACCAACACTATGGACTCTGGGTGGCAGAGTGGCTCAGAAAAACAGGTCACAGATTAAAAAAAAAACCTAGATGTCCAGTGCTACGTCACATGTTTGAGATCAGTAGCGTGCGGGTCATAGAGGCATGATAACACTGCTTACCCTAAGGTATGGCAGGGTTTCGGGTCGTCGAAACTGAATAACGTCAATGTAAAATGGACCTAACGAGACCTTGATGTAAAGTTGAAAATTCAGTACCACCGATTTTAATTAATAGCAAGGTGCCCGCTTGGGATTGGCTTTAGATGTATGGAAGAACTTGAGCTTTAAAACAATGTATTGAGGTCCATTTTGCATAGGTTTTCGCGGCTATGAGCATTAATGAAATAAGATTTAATATTGGGTCTTAGTGTATTTTCATTAGTATTGTGTCCTATATTGATAAGATTTAGCGAGCTTTCGAACTGTGGTATTTATTCAATTTTACTACTGGAATTTCGACTAAACCCCTGAACGAGTACGGTTAGCAAAAAAATTAACAAAAAGCTTATCTTATTCTTTAACCTTTTGTACCTTTTTAACAACTTTTAAGATTGTATAATACTGTGTGGTACCTACATAACTAACTTAAATTATATCTATTGATATTCTGCAAATAATTAATTAAAGGCAAAGATGTCAAACTTAATATGAAGTCCTATATTTGTTATCAAAATCAAATTTGAGCTAGCAAATATTTTTGTTAGAAATGGTAAATCCAGAGCTTATTATTCAAGAATCTGTCTGCGGATCACTGTAATATTTTTTAAAAAATCCTCAATTTTTTTTGCTAACCGTACTTTAATTTGTTACTTGGATGATTGTATTAGGAACAAAATCCCTAAATGCACGAATTAAGAATTGATAAGATTTGTATTTGTAGAGTAGATGAACGAAAAAGTTTTGGAAGTGATCGTCTTAGCTGTGTTGGTAGGATGTTGATTTTTAGGAAGAAATACTTCTTCGTGATTTTAGTATTATAAATTATAACTATGTTCTTTGAAATTATTGATGCTCTCTTAATCATACATTAGTACATAAAAATACTCAAATTGTTGTTGAAGTTATTGGCGTATATGATTTTTCAGAATTGGTAAAAATCTTTCTTACGCGCGTGAAATCCATCGAAATGATGTTAGGTGCACGTGAAATACACGAAAGTGATACTAAATAAATGCTAGTATTACAGGGCTGTACAAAAATGCATAGCTAGATTTTTAAGTTTATAAGTACCTATGTATATTAATTAGTTAAGTTTTGATTTCCCGTTTCACCGATAAAATCCCTAAGGGACCACTTAAGCCCAATAGGGATGATGCCTATATCCAAAATAAATTATTTGATTATTAAATAGAGGGTCTTCTAAAAGACCTAAAAGAAAACCTCTATTTAATAATCAGTTAGAAATAATTTATTTTTGAGATAGGAATTATCCGTATTTGGCTTATACCTAAAATTGAGGCATTCTCTGTGAAAACGTGTATAATAATGTATTTAAGTATAATATTTACGTAAAACCTTATCTCATACAAATTACATACATTAGAATGTACTACAAATTTTTCACTCTTTAATTTAAAACAAAAATTAAATTCTTTATTAAGAACTCGTCCAAAAAATGCTATTTTCCTCTTTACAATAGTCATTCCTTCCGTCAGATACAGATTGAATATGTACTAATATTAAACATATTATATGTAATACGCATAAACTTTTACTTAGTTTATGTCCGTTAAAAAATTAATATGTTTTATACGAATTATGTGCCAACTAGAAAACTAGACTTGCACAAATGTAGCCAAAAGCATTTTTTTTAAAGAGAGTAAATGAATTATGAATTCGAACGTGAGTATAAATTATTGAACGAATTTTTATTCGATCGAACCAATAATTATTAAACGGCTAAATAAAATATTCCGGTTCATTTTAAATTATTTACACATATTGTTTTTGGCAAGGTTTTTAAATAGTAAGAGTACGACACTATCATGGCCGATATTGTCAAAATTGGCCGAAGACAGATCTTTAGCCTATACCGAATGTTATTTTACGAAAAACTATTATTATTATTATGTATTTATTTTTAAACATCCGTATTTGATATTAACTTTTAAACCAATAATAATTTCAGAATGATAATGAAATTATAAAATCTTTTGAACTCGTTCTTGCCACTGTCTGTTAAAAAAAATTCAAATTGTATTTAAGGAATTATATTTTGTAAATAGTGTTATTTTTAAATGTTCAGACATTGCCGTTGGTTAGTGTATAGTTTTTATCTATATTGTCTAAAATTGTTTGATAACTTTTATAAGGGTTCAGTTTTATCAGTTCGGATATATTTTTATATTGTTTTCTAACTATTAAATTTTTTTTAGATGTGATGTTCAAAAATAACAATATCTCATTGATCTATTGACCGAACGTATTTGAAATACTAATTACATTCGATCGAATGTATAATTTTTTGACTGGAGCTTTCATTCGATCGATCCATAAGAATGAAATATCTCGATGATTAAATGTGCCAGACTTTACTTCATCCAAGATAATTCGCACGAAAACTACTTTCATTTGACCGAAAGTATAATTTTGAAATCTTTGTAAGAAAGTGTCAAAATAATAAATCTGAACCGATCCCAATTTGTATTTTTAACTCTTAGCTGTAATTATCTACCACTGTAATGCAAAAATGGAATTGTATCTTTTTACTAATAATTGTTTGAATAATATTAACTTTGTAGGTACCCTTATTCTGAATTGTGTCGCGTAAGTTCTTTATTTCCGTGTATTTGAAATAAATGAATAATTATTAGGCGTCTATAAGTAGGATCAGGATTTTTTTCGTTGTTGTATATGTTAAAATTATTACAATAATAATTAATAAATAGAAGCGGTGAAAATTATGGATAATCTATTGTATCACAACAAGACTTTTGTTTCGACTTTCGTTCACGGTGTAATTTTCAGATATAGTTTTTTTTTCCATCGTTTTTTTCAGAGATCTCTCGTTGTTTTTTGTATCTGCTTTCGAGAAAGGAAAATATCCATGGATATGTAGCCTAATCTGTCTTTCTGATATAAGGGGTCATCCATAAAGTATGACATTGTGTGACAAGGGGTGGGAGGGGTCCTAAGTTTCGTGACGTCACATTTCAAAATCTTATACATCTAAGTGAACTATTAACGAAAAACGTAAAAATATTTCCAAGCTTTGTTAATTTTTTCAAATGTTTGATTTGATGTGGATTATATTAAAAAATAATTTAAATGGAAATAAAACTAATTTCGGAAGTGCTGTTTTAATTTAATAATTTCTAGATGTAAAATTGCAAGATATGTGACGTCACACTAGGGAGGGGGGTCTCGCAAATGTGACCAACTGTGACAGGGACGGGGGAGGGGTCAAAAAATCATGAAACTATTGTGACGTACTTTATGGATGACCCCTAAGTAGGTATATAGGTATTAGATATGTATATATTCTTGCCAATTTTTTATATTTTTTGAATTATTTGCATGTAATTGTTATTATGTATTTATTCAAACAATAAATACAATATTTTATCCGTAATTTCCCCGCAAAAGAACCTATTCTTGTCTGTCCAATTTTTATACGTAGGAATTGAGATTTAAAAAAATAATTAATTAAGTAATAACTTTTTGTTGATGTGATGTCTTTTTTTTTAATTAATGTGACAACTGAATGTTAGTATCGATTAGTATTGTTAGATTTATCTATAATGGTTCTATTAAAAGACTGAAATCTTCCTTATGACTTTTATTGTTACAATATCTTGTTTTTTAAAACAGAGCAACTGCTGAGTTTCTTGCCGGCTCTTCTCAGTAGAAGCTGCTTTCCGAACTGGTGGTAGAGTCAAAACATGACGTAACATAAGGGACACCTGTATGTCCTTCATGTTATAAATAAGTACATTGAGTTTATTTAAGTGCTTACAAAAATATTTTTATTTCACCTCGCAGAGCTTATTTTTGATATAGGGGCTGATTCTGACTTGCACAATCTCTAAACTAAACTAAAATGAATTACTTATTGCTAACCCTTTCATAATAGTCCCTATGGAAAGGGACATAACTAGTTTAAAAGTTTTTATTTTAGTTAAGTTTAGAGATTGTGTTATACAGAATTGGCCACATAGTCATCATCGCTAATGGCTGGTCACCGGTCTCAGTTTAAATAAAACAACTTTGTTCGAAACGTATTATTTTTATTCTGTTAAAAATTAAACCTAGTTAATTTTATTAAAAATTACTTAGTCGCTTTCACAAAAAAGTGAACCTTTTTCCCACCATTAGTGAAAAATGGTGATCCTTAAATACTAATTGGTAAAAGATGCGTGTTTAACTACTTAACACTAAAACTATTAATTTTCAATATCGTCAACACAGCTGGGGGTCTACTCTCTTTCTCTAAAACGAAACTTCGCAAACAAACGAACGAAATTTCGTTAACTCCTCTCCTACATAATATTATCTCTATGCTCCTCTCTATTTCGTTTTCGTACACGCAGACGAAGGACGGATCCATAGAAAATTTTCGTGACCGATTGGATTGAACGATTTTGTGTGGGTCTATTATCAGACTAATTACGTTCGTTTGCGAAGTTTCGTTTAAGAGAAAGAGAGTAGACCCCCTGGTACTGGGGGCATACTACAATTATTGCTTAAAATCCGTATTGTTTTAATATTGTGGACGGTCGTGTTTTAGAATAATAATCCTTATTTTAAGAATGACAAGGTACGTGACATCGGGCCATTTTTCGGGCTGTGCCATGCGTTATACGGTTCATCCCTGCGCCTCATCGTTGCTGTTTAGATTCTAGATCTTGTTCAGGTCGTTGAGGTGGAGGGGCGATCTACATCTTTAGGTAGGTATGCTTGTAATGTATGGCACAATTTGAAAATAAATGTTTTTTCTTTCTTTCTTTCAAATTGACATTTTGAGTAATATTGCTTAAGTATTGCATTAAGCGGTGGCCTTGGCAGTATGGCCCCAGGTTTTTTTGCAAATTGATAGCAATTTGCAAAGGAAAATTTGATATAAGTAGTTTTGCATTTCACGAGTGCGCTTGGCTCATGGTTGTGTTAAAGTCCTATTTGTATACATTTGTATACGCGTAAATGTGTGCGTGTACGTGATTGTACGACTGACCGCTAAGAGACGCACATTTACTCAATGTGCATAAACACAAGTTTTTTTTAAATCTACTACCTACAAGTTACCCCTTGACTGCGATCTCACCTGGTGGTAAGTGATGATGCTGTCTAAGATTTTAGCGGGCTAACTTGTTAGGGGCATGGCAGTTATATTAAACCCATACCCCTAATCGGGTTCTACACGGCATCGTACCGGAACGCTAAATCGCTTGGCGGCACGTCTTTGCGGGTAGGGTGGTAACTAGCCACGGCCGAAGCCTCCCACCAGGCCAGGGAAAATTCAGAAATTATAAATTCCCAAATTGACCCTGCCGGGGATCGAACCCGGGACCTCCGCACGTTAAATCAACAGCGCTCAACACTGCGCCAGGGATGAGGGAGGTCGTCATTTAATTTCAATTTCAATTATTGTGTATTATTTTTCTTAGTGTATAGTTATTTAACATTATTATTTTAAGACTAGTGAACCTTAAATGCGTTAGCATTTTATTAATATCAGGCTAATTTTACGTTAAGAAGGCACTACAATTTAGTTTTTTTATTTAAAATCACTTGACTTAAAACTATAATTCTTATTAAGTACCTAACTATAAGATGAGTTTACGTTTTTCAAAGTTAAAATAATAATTAATCACAATAACTTATTAATCCTTTAAAAAAACGAGACAAATTCAATTTTAAAATGTTATGAACTAAAATTGGGTAAAAAAGGAAGTATCTTCATACAAGAACAAATTATTATAATTATTATGTTATGTACTTACTTAAGTTGAAATTTTCCTTATGAATAAGATACCTATTGGTATTTTGCTCCATTACTAAAATAATTTTAATTGATTTGATAGCTATTTAAAATAACATTAATTTTCGAAAATTACAAAAGAAAAGGTAATACCTAATAGTAATTTTATGAGTATTAATTATTATTACAAAAACAAGAAACCGAATAAAGTCGAATTAAAAAATAAATACAGTCTCAGACCAATGCATTAGAAAGAACCTCATCAGAAAAAACAACCGAAAATTATCTATGGTTAACCCGAAAACACCCACGCATACGTTCGTCATAATATCATCATACACGGTCTTTTCTACCCCTTGCTGAAGTGAAATTTGTTTAGAATCGTTGTGATTTGAAAATTCGATGAAACGAAATTGCGACACTAAAAAGAGACAAACATATTCATAATAGGATGTGGCCTGCGAGAGAATGAGATAGAATACAAGTTATATTTATTTATATTTAATGTCATACTGTTTCTGTGTTTTCTTATCTATGGGTTTGTAAAATTGCCTGAAATAAAAAATATTTATTATTTATCTCATTCTCTCGCAGGATACTTTTCTGAAGTTTCACTTCTGCCGTGTGCCGTGCCGTTTGCACTCACACACTTTTTTTTTATTTACATAGAACTAAAAATAGGGTAACTATTAGAAGTAAAGGGCTGTATGTTGGTATGTTAGTATTTGATTGGACTAGGGGGGATACGTCGTCGTAAACTGGTTTGTTGTTCTGGGTTTGCTCGGATATCGTTGCTGGGGTGCCATCTCTGTCGCCTAGCATTTGATTTGCGTATTTCAGGTTCTTTAGTAGCGTGAGGACTTCCTCTGAAAGAATAGAAGACTAAATCATTAAGTAATATATGTTGGTATGTATATTGGTATGTATTATATGTATATGTATGTTGGTATGTATTTATATATTTATGTCATTAGTATGTATATTCGTGTAAGTTTATGATAAGTATAATATCTCGTTTCATTCCATCTCATATCGTGTTGTACCCATTCTTCCTTCACAACCTTTCTCACTGTCAAGGGTCACTGGTAGAGATCTCATAGAGAGATAAGTGTTTCCTTGTCCACTACGTTACTGTTTTTCTACATATTGTATAACTTATTGGTACAAAAAAAAAAAAAAAACAAGATCGATTTTATATAATATGCAACTGATAATAATATAAGTCACATTAATTTCATAAACGAATGCGAAACGAATGGCGTAGCTGTGACAACGCATATCAGTCGATTGCGATAGTGAAGCAACGTTGACCCAAGTCGGTAACTGGATGGGTGACCGAATTTGGCGGTTCGAATTTGGCCTTTTCGTTTCCTCCGTGCCTCGGAGAGCACGTTAAGCTGTTATCACTAACATCTGATAATAATCGTTACAAAAACCTAAGAGTTTAAATACTCTTAGTCGAGTCGTATGCTGAAGGACGTGGGAACCCACCGCATTATTATCCCTAGAAAACTCCTACCATTATGAGATTAATAAATAAATAATGATGTCCTCCGGACCGAATTTCGGCCACGGCGGCTAATCTCCAGAGAGAGCCATCTGCGCGGGAGATATTATAGTGCACAAGTGTGTGCGCAAACACAGATGCACTCTCTGTTCCTTTGCTCTCATAGCCCGATGGGACGCAGAACCGACGGCTTAACGTGCTCTCTGAGGCACGGGGGTGAAACAACGCCAACTTCCTAACTCCGGGCTAGTACTGAGAATTTCTTGTCAGAAAAACCCAGTACTTGTTGTGACCCAACCCGGGACTCGAACCCGGGACCTCGTCGGCCGCAGTCGAACATGCTAACCACTAGACCAACGAGGCAGTTAATTATGAGATTAATGGGATGGGGTCACGACCTTCAGTAATGAGAAATACGACGCAAAGAGAGAATTTCATAAAATCATTATTTGACGAGCATTCTGACGCAGCTTTGGCATTTTATTTTAACTCAATACTCAATTTATTTATAACATGTAGGACATACATCTCTTATGTTACGTCATGTTTTGTTGTATTCGTATCATCATCATCATCATCATCATTTCAGCCTGCGGACGTCCACTGCTGAACATAGGCCTTTCCCAGAGAACGCCACCACACCCGGTCCTCAGCCTTCCTCATCCAGCCACTTCCCGCCACCCTCTTAATATCGTCGGTCCATCGTGCTGGAGGGCGCCCCACACTACGCTTACTTGTACGCGGTCTCCACTCCAAGACTTTCCGGCTCCAGCGGCCATCGCTCCTTCGACAGGCATGGCCTGCCCACTGCCACTTCAGCTTGCTAATGGTTTGGGCTATGTCAGTGACCCTAGTTCTCTTACGGATTTCTTGATTTCGGATCTTGTCCTTAAGAGAAACTCCTAACATAGCCCTCTCCATAGCTCTCTGAGCGACTTTAAGTTTGTGGATCAAGCCTTTTGTTAGTGTCCACGTTTCAGCGCCATAAGTGAGGACGGGAAGGACACACTGACTATAGACTTTCGTCTTCAGGCACTGAGGTATTGACGATGAGAAGACCTGACTTAATTTTCCAAATGCCGCCCAGCCCAGCCATATTCTTCTGTTGGCCTCTTTGTCAAAATTGTTTCTACCCAGTTGAATGATCTGGCCAACATTTTCGACGTTGATGGGTATCGGGACAACATGTACATACATATTGAACATAACCTTGGTTTTGTCCATGTTTATCCCGAGACCGACTCGTCTAGAAGAGCGACTTAGGCTACTCAGCATCTGCTCCAGATCTTCTGGAGTCTCCGCCAAGATGACCACGTCGTCGGCGAACCGTAGGTGTGAGATGTACTCGCCGTTTATATTAAGACCTCGTCCTTTTGTATTCGTATATCTTATTCTATTGAAAAGAGGCGGCAAGAAACTCAGCAGTTGCTCTTTTTTATAAAAATAGATCATCCTAAACATTAATCAAGAGTACTCCAATAATTGGTGAGCTCTCAAGCACAAATTATATATTTGTGCTATGTGGATAGCACGACAAATATAAATGTCATTTTTGTTAAAACTAAGACTAGACCATAGACGAAGAAATAAAGGAAAGACCATCATCTCCCTTATAAAAAAATTTCTAGGCTATTACTATCGCTAGGTGGCGCTACCAGGCTCGCTTGACTTTAAATAATGTTTAAATCGGTGAAATATCGCATTCTCTTGGTTCAATTCATCATAATTATTTATAATATAGTATCAAAATACAAAATTTCATAAAAACACACAGCAAAGACCAAATTTACATTCAACTAATTTTAACAAAATTTACTTGTAGAAGTAATTCGATTTGAAACAAGTTCTGTGTATTTTTACGTTTTATTCAGCTAGCGGACCATGCAGTTATGCTATTCTCCGATAGATGGCATAACAATTAGTGAAAATATTTTGTTCTCTTTTTTTGGACAGTTTTGGACTTTGACACTTTGTTTGGTTTGGCGCCGGCTCAGTCAGTGAATTGTGCGTTTCTTGTGTTTGTTTCATTTATTTTTTGTTTGTGACCGTGATAAGACTTATGGACTCCGAGATTCTGCAACTACCCGATTACTTGTGCTCGCCCCTGGATTTTTGATGATTCTTAATTACTGCTGACCTACGCTTGCTCTGGACTCCGAGATTCTGCTGCTATACGATTACTCTTGTGCTCACTCCTGGATTTTTGATGATTCAAAACTTCTGACCTACGCTAGCCATTGGAACTGATTGTATTTTATACCTACCTACCATGAACCTATTATAGGTTCATGCTACCTACTAATTATTTTGATGTCAATCGACCTTATAAAAGGTCGGGTTCAAAGTGATTGTAATCTCAATTTATTTCAACAGATTAGTTTATCATCGTTTATACGGAAAAAATCAATAATAAACAACATAATAGAATATTAAGGTTCACCCCCACCTCTTTTCGGGTCTAAATCGAAAAATATCGATCCTAAGAAAAAATTGATAAGGACCAAAATTGTAGGAAATTTAATTTTAAATAACTTCGGTTATGACTATTTTTCGTGTTAAGTTGAAAATAAGCGAGTTATTCAACAAAAAAAAAAATCACCCTAAAATTCAAGATGGCGGATGACGCAACAGGGTTGGAATCCCGAAAACTGAAATGTAGACTGCCAGTGAGCCCCTCCAACGATTTCCGAATTAAAATTGCTGCGCGGAATTATTTCCGTGTCAAATCCTAATTCGACTGGGCTAAAAGTTGATTAAAAGATGAATATCTATGATATCTCATAAGATATTCATCCAAATTAAATGATGTAAAGGGCGATTTTTGTCTTAATTAAATACTTAAGATGACTAACATATTTATTTTGATAAGGATAAATACTTACTAGGTATGTCGGTAAAAACACCTTCGCAAGTTAAGCATTCTTTTAGACCAAATTTGAAAATCATAAAAATGGTTATTGTGAGTTAACCTTAAAAGATAGATATATGCTATCGCGGACTTTTTTTTAGAAATTTTTGAGAGGAACAATTTCACCATACATTGTAGGTATTCGTGTAACTTTAACTATTTACGCTGCGCACACCACGGTAGTTGCCAGATGAGACAATTTTTTCCGACTTCATTCACATTATTGCAATTTTCGTAGGGATCTCTAATTTTTTTGAACATAAAATATAGCCTATGTTACTCAAGGATAATGTAGCATTCTAATGGTGAAAGAATTTTTGAAATCGGTCAAGTAGTTTTTGAGTTTATTAATACAAAACTTTCCTCTTTATAATATTAGTAGTGTAGACTAGCTGATGCCCGCGACTTCGACCGCGCGGATTTTTGGTTGCCGCCGGAACTCTTTAATTTATTGTTCACGACCTATTCTCAGACCTACCGAGTATACACAAAAAATTTCATAAAAATCGGTCACGCCGTTTCGGAGGAATTTGGTTACAAACACCGTGAGTTGTTTGTTAGAGAGTTTTATATATTAAATAGGTATACTCACCCAGGTTATTACAATAAAATTGTTATTAATCTATGCCCAGGTATAATAACGGCTAAAGTCGAGTGTGGTTTGCACACAGATACTAATAGTCCAAGAGCCAGCGACGATCACACCTTTGTTATTTTATAAAAGCTGAAAGTTTATCTGTGTATGTCTTCAATACAGGTAAGAACGACTGAGAATAAATAAATGAATCAATAATAATACTTTCAAAATAGATTGACATTTTTTTAATGACTGAGCTGTCTGAGTTTTTTTACTTTAACGAATTTGAGGTGATATTTAATACACCTTATCTACCGGTTACCTGCCAAATAATACATGGATAAATTTCTTAATTGGAAACTGCAGGTAGATATTCTATGTACAAAATTAAAAAGATTTGTGTACGCTTTATATAAGCTCAAAAGTGTGACATCTAAGGAAGTGGCTCTGTGCGCATATCATGGGTATGTTTCATCACTTTTACGCTATGGCATAGATTAATTATAATACAAGTATTATTTTTCCTTATTTCTCCTTTATTTCTTCGTCTATGGCTATGGTCTCATTCTCTGGGGCAATTCAGTGGATGCTCTTAGGGTATTTCGGATCCAAAAAAAAATGTATTCGAGCTATATGTGGAGCCGAGCCCCTACAAACCTGTTAGCCACTATTCAAAATGAGTATTCAAATAAAATAACTCAGGTCTGATCGTCGCGGGCTCTTGCTCTATAATCTCTGCGCCAACATGGCGCCAAGGTGATTAAAATTTTTATTCGGCCACTTTTCGTTGAAATTTTTATTCAGCTACTACTCGTTAGATGGCACTAGGTAAGTTTGATTAAGTTGATGATTCAGCAACTCCTCGTTAGATGGCAATAGCTACGTTTGATAATATTTATTTTTCAGCTTGCACAGTTACGCCATCACCAGATTAAGCGAAGAACTACAAGTACCGGCGACTTTAATGCGCATTTAGCGAGCTTTGATTGAATGTATGAAGTTGACGATCTGTACTTGTATTATAATTAATCTATGACTAGACTATCCATTAGGCAAGTTTAAATATTTAATGAAGAAAAGTGACTCTCCCAATTGTGAAGAATGTGGTGATGTTGATGATGTTGAACACTTGCTATTGGCATGCAAACAACCAAAATTTGAGAGAATCTCTAACAGATGAACTTAATTTAAATTTTATGAATATCGGTATTTTAAATTCAATTTTTAGCAAACCCTTGGACATTTCGGCTATGAAAGTGTATACATTCGTTAGGGATTCTCTAAAATTGTAATAGCTTTCGATTTAATTATAATTTGTCTGTAATTTTGTGTGTAACGATGGGGCTGACATATAGGCTTACTATAAAAGCCCCAAAAAAATACCAGAATAAAAAAAAAAAAGACTAGACTATAAGATGATCTCGACTTTAATCTAAGGCGTTGTTAAAGTCTCACCTTCTTCCCTGTTCCCATCAGCCCAGTCCACCTTGATGATGGTAGTAAGCGACACTTCATACACTTTGTTCGCTTCGGCGCCGGACGCGACCGCGCGGCGCTTGCGACCGTACGCCGTTACTCCGTTGCTGCATTCCACCTGTAGTATGGAGGTGGTTAATATAACACGTAGCGCAATATGGGGCCGTCCTTAATCACGTGATGTTTTTTGAGCATTTTTTAACCTGCGGCGCCCGCCTGCCGGTAGCGCGCTGCCGCTGGCCGCTGGTTAGTCTCGCGTAACGCGCTGTTGTGAGTGAATGTCATCTTTGCGTGTTACGAAATTTAGCGCGTTATGAAATTTAGCGTGCTGCAAGACATATTGCGCCTGCAGGCCGCCCACACGCTTTCTTTTAAGCGCGTTATAACATAGCGTATTTAAAAGCATGCTAAAAATTTATAGTTTATAGTCCGTAGCGTGCTATTGCTATGGATTTATATAGCAGTTTTCAACAACTCTACTGTAGTAGAATGAGAACATCGATATATATGTAGGTACAAGATGGGCCCTTTCATAGAAAGAAGTTGGGCGTCCGACTTGTAGGGCGTGCCCCTCACCTGTAGAGTTATACAGGTGAGGTCCCCGCCATAGCGCTGTCCCGCTTTTCAGACTAGATGGTGTCAGTAAAATAAGTCCACATTCTTTGTTTGACAGTGCCCGTCTATGTAAATTGAGGTCGTTGATAATAATGGATAGTACAGAATGGGGTGTTTAGGTGGGGGGGAGGTGGTAATGAGTCCTCTTCCGACGACTCCTGCTGACCTTCTTCACTGGCGTCCTCATTGTAAGCATGCCAAGCTGACCGTGTCCGGTTCCAAATTTGAAGATTTTAAAAAGTCAAAGTTAAAAAGCGACTTCCGCGCCAGGGACAGCATCCATCCACCATCACGGTTGAAATCAGGTGACGACTGATCTCTATCGCTTATCGTATTTCGTTCAACACCCCTCGCAGAGAGCTGTACCACGCTGTACGATACGCGATCCGCAGTCGAGCAGGAACAGCTCATGAATAAGGGTCCCGAAAGGGTTCGAAATAAGTCGGGCATGTTCCGACATATAACACGTGAGTTTATCCGGTAGTATGTTATAGTAATAATGAATATCTTTCACGATAGTTTAAAATGTTAAAATATAATATCTCACCCCTTGGCATTTGTCCAAGCAAACGGTGACAGTGCCTTTGAACTGCACGTAGGTGGTGTCGGGGAACTTGAAGGCTCTGAACTTGGCGGTGAGGTTCTTGCCGTCAGACGTCAGGAAGTTATCGAAGAGGTACGGGTCCACTGAGCAACTGGAAACAATAATTTTCTATCTGTGAAAACTTGTAATTGGCGTTATACTTATTCTTTATTTATCTATCCACTTTTGTTGTAGCTGTACGTTTTCTGAATTAAATATTAAAAATAAATAAAAAAATTGGCAGTCATAGGAACTGCCGATAGAAGTGAAAACGAACAATTAAAATATTAAAAAAAAAACCGGCCAAGTGCGAGTCGGACTCGCGCACCGAGGGTTCCGTACAAACCTGTAGTAAGTTTTAAAATATTAAAAAAAAAACTACTTACTAGATCTCGTTCAAACCAATTTTCGGTGGAAGTTTGCATGGTAATGTACATCATATATTTTTTTTAGTTTTATCATTCTCTTATTTTAGAAGTTACGGGGGGGGGACCAACATTTTACCACTTTGGAAGTGTCTCTCGCGCAAACTATTCAGTTTAGAAAAAAATGTTATTAGAAACCTCAATATCATTTTTGAAGACCTATCCATAGATACCCCACACGTATGGGTTTGATAAAAAAAAATTTTTGAGTTTCAGTTCTAAGTATGGGGATTGGGGACCCCCAAAATTTATTGTTTTTTTTTCTATTTTTGTGTGAAAATCTTAATACGGTTCACAGAATACATCTACTTACCAAGTTTCAATAGTACAGTTCTTATAGTTTCGGAAAAAAGTGGCTGTGACATACGGACGGACAGACAGACAGACAGACAGACAGACAGACATGACGAATCTATAAGGGTTCCGTTTTTGCCAAATTTGGCTACGGAACCCTAAAAATTGAACAAATTAAAATATAACCCTTAAAACTAAGACATTAAAGCTTAATTATGAATGTAGTATATTTATATTTAAGACCTTTATGCACATGCATGTTATGCTATGCTACCATCTTAGACTCATTACGTACCACCAGGTAAGATCGCAGTCAAGGGCTAACTTGTAGTGGATAAAAAAAACACATAGGTAGGTAAGTAGGTACTTACCCATTGAATATAATAGTCTCCTGCTGCTTCCCCGTGTCCGTAACATGCATGTACCCCACCAGCAGGCCGTACACTGGCGCTGAAGAGTTGTCCAGGAATATCTCCATCGAGAGGGGCGTCCCGGGAGTCACTGATATCTCCCCGGACACTCTAAAAATAGTTAAATAACATGAAGGAACTTGAAATTTAATTTGCTATAATCCGCAACAGTAGGTAAATATATGTGGTACAGTGTATCTTGCACTTGCAGCTTGCAATATTCACCACACCACATAAATCTTTCAAATTATTCTCAACGTACGTTTCACTCCGATACCGGAACCGAAACGTACCTACGTTAAATTTCTATAGTTCGCGCACGAGTTGAATGCAGAGCAAATGTATGGCGACACGCACATTTACTCTGCATTAAACTCGCGCGCGAACTGTAGTTCCTTCATAATCATGGACTTCCGCAAAGTAACGCCTGCTTATCTATCCGATAGTTAAATAAAATTTTTAAGTTGTCAAAAGTGATCAGATTAAATAAATAAAGTGATCAGCATTAGCTACAGACTACAATATCATATTATACCAGAAAAAAATATATTATTATATTATTATTTTACTAGATGATGCCCGCGACTTCGTCCGCGTGGATTAAGTTTTATTGATTCCCGCGGACTATGCCTATATGTCCTTCCCCGGGATGTCACCTATCCCTGTACCAAATTTCATCAAAATCGGTTGAAAAGATGGGCCGTGAAAGCGTAGCAGACAGACAGACAGACAGACAGACAGACAGACGGACTGGCAGACACACTTTTGCATTTATAATATTAGTATGGATAGTATGGATTATTCGCTTCTAATTGGTCGACTTTTTTTTTTCTTTTTTTACAGCTCCAAGGGAATGTAGACTTAAGTATTTGATATTAATTTCAACTTGATACATACTCGCGTTCCCGAGAAAAATGTGGTTGACAGACAGACATATTATAGACAACGAAGTGATCCTATATGGATTCCTTTTTCCTCTTGAGGTACGGAGCCCTAAAAAGAGGTAAACGCATGCATGGTCTCATAGACCCGTGAAATGGCAATACTTTTTTTTATTTATTTTTATTGTTGGCTAAAGAAGGCTAAGGTTGAATTGGCACTTAAGATAATAATGTAAACTTATTTCCTACTTACTGCTTTCCATTCTGCTTCACAAGGGCTCCTAAAACGGGTTCCGGAGCCCGCCCTTCCATGTACCTCGTGATGTCCAGGATACTGAAATAGTAGATTGTTACACAAGGGACGTAAGTAAGCTATTACAGAACAAGATCCAATTTGGCGCCAGTGCGAGCGCAGCTCGCATAGGGCGCTAATGGATCGCGTGCACCCGAGATATTTAGTCACACGAGCGAGCGCAGCGAGCGAGGGTGAATATAGTTCGAGGGTGTAATAGCTACTTGCAACCGAGGTAAGCATTCTACTTTATATCATTCTTGCGAGGTAAATAAAACATTGGTAATGCAAAATGAAATTTTAATTAGAACTAGCTGATGCCCGCGACTTCATCCGCGTGGATTGAGGTTTTTCGGTTCCCGCGGGAACTCTTTAATTTTCCGGGATAAAAAGTAGCCTATGTGCTATTCCAGACTATAATCTATCTCTGTGCCAAATTTCATCCAGATCCGTTCATCCGTTGGAGCGTGACTGAGTAACAAACATACATCCATACATCCATCCATCCAAACTTTCGCATTTATAATATTTATTTGATAATTAGCAAATTTAGAGAAAAAATAGAAAACCGGCCAAGTGCGAGTCGGACTCGCGCACCGAGGGTTCCGTACAAACCTGTAGTAAGTTTTACGATTTATGACGTATTAAAAATAAAAATTACGTTTGTTGTATGGGAGCCCCCCTTTAATATTTACTTTATTGATATTTAATTATTTATTTTGAAAGGTAATATACAAGTTAATATTCTGTGAAAATTTGAACCGTCTACCTGTTACCGTTTTTAATATTGAGCAAAAAAATACGAAAAAAACACGCTTATTGTAATAAATAATGGGGACCCCCCTTAATATATATATTTTTTTAATTTTTAGTATTTGTTGTTATAGCGGCAACGGAAATACAGTATTTGTGAAAATTTCAGCTTTCTAGCTATCACGGTTTATGAGATACAGCCTGGCGACAGACAGACAGACAGACAGACAGCGGAGTCTTAGTAATAGGGTCCCGTTTTTACCCTTTGGGTACGGAACCCTAAAAATCACTTTACGAACAAACTTCACAAACTTTCAGATCAAATGAAATGCCGCCATTTCCATTTTTTTTTCGTAAATAGTTTTCCATTTTTTTTTTACGGCTCTGAGTTCCAAGGAGTTTTGCATAGTTTGAAATGTATGGAAATTAAATGCCGCCATGTTCAGTGTTTTTTTTTCAGTAAAAAGTTTTCTTACCATTTTATAAGAAAAGAGATTGTTTACCAAGGAGTTTTGCATAGCTTGAACTGTAATGTGAACATTACAATTCAAGCATAGTGCGACGTAATGTTGCCTTGAATTGCAAACAACAACTTACAAGGAGACTTTCCACCATAGTAATCCCTAGTTACTGAGCAATTATGATATAAAAGTAGATTAGAAATTAAGCGGGATACGACAGGGGTTTTTTATGTTGTATAGTAACCAACGACTCATTACAAATATACGCGGCATACGTGAACATCATTGCACTAAAAAACGGCGTAAATATTACGTACGCAGAGAAAGGGAAAGAACATAAAGGTTAACATATGCTATACCTGTTGTTAGAAATTCTGAGTTATTCTGAGAGATTCTGAGTTACACTGTTGTTAACTTCAATGTACGCAAGTGAGGGCAAGTGCCTTCTTAAATTCTTGCCAAAATAAAGCGCGGGGAACGTATATCTAATGTTTTAAATATCATAATTCTGAACTAACGGAATCTGTGAGGGTATGCTTAAAATGTATTCATATTGAATGTCATATGTCATCAAGAATAAATCAGTGCATGCCTAACGCTTGTGTTTGATTGACACGTCCCGAATACATTACATGGCGCAGCCGGTAGGATCCGTACCTACGCTCCCACAGGGAATCTGATTTCCAATCAGACATTACATTACAGAATCTACCTACAGTCCTACAAACTTAACTGACTCAGTGACAGCGGCGCTATAATATGAAAAATTTAATAAAAACTAAAACTAAACAGGCAGAAAAATTACTTCCAATTTTGGCCACGGTCAGATAAGTTTGTGGGACTATACTCTACGTTGACTTCATTAGTTTGGAAGGTCTTACTAGCAGCGCTATCTATATTCATCGATATTTAGGTAGACCGTACTAGATAGGCCCTTTCATAGAAAAACGTTGGGCGTCCGACTTGTAGAGCACGTTCGACACCTGTCATAATCCTGCCTTTGTCCCCGTCGTAACGCTGTCACGGTTGCTCGTCGTGTAGATAATTTGGTATTTTAATAAGTTAACATAATTTTTATTTTAAGGTAAGTGTTTCAATTGACAATTATTATACATTTCCAAAAAAATCGTTATTTAATCTTCCTATTTAATACTTATTTCTATCCATTACGCAATCATTTAATTTCCGCGGCAAACTGTATGATATATTTTTTTTACTAACTGGCTTCTATGACTATGACCTATACCTAGGTATGTATAGGTATGTATATATATATCTATCTACGACCGAGTCAATACGTTTTCAAGCTGTCATTCAAGATGGTGCATATGTTGCAAACAAGTTCCCGCCGTATATTTGCAGACTAGATGTCGTTACTAAAAATAAGTCTACATTATGTGTTTGACAGGGCCCGTCTATGTAAATTGAGGTCGTTTCATCTATTAGCGTGTGTGCGGATGTCATAGTAGGCAGTATGTTCGCCAAGCTTTAGTTTACATAAAGTTTTAAGTTTGTTTCACTCACTCAGGCTCGTTGAAATTGAGCGGGAAGTCCTCAGCGGCGCGCCGCGTCAACGCGCGCGTTTTCCCGCTCACCACGCAGCGCACTGTCACCGTTTCCCGCCCGCTCGCGCCGTCCTCTATAGTCTATACCTTGAAACGCCTGTGGAGTGGCGAAGTTCCAGAACTAACGGAATCAACTCTATGAAGACTTCGTTAGTTCCGAACGTGCTACAAGCAGCGCCATCTATTAGCGGGTGTGCAGATGTCATTGTAGGCGTATGGTTATACTCACTCAGGCTCGTTGAAATTGAGCGGGAAGTCCTCGGCCGCGCGGCGCGTCAACGCGTGCGTTTTCCCGCTCACCACGCAGCGCACTGTCACCGTTTCCCGCCCGCCCGCGCCGTCCTCTATCACGATCTTGTGGTAGTATGTGCGTTTACCCTAAAACAAATACAAGACATTTTTATTATAATATCCATTTATTATTTATTTATTTAATTTGACGACCTCCGTGGCGCAGTGTTGAGCGCTGTTGCCTTAACGTGCGGATGTCCCGGGTTCGATCCCCGGCAGGGTTTGGAAATTTATAATTTCTGAATTTTCCCTGGCCTGGCCTGGTGGGAGGCTTCAGCCGTGGCTAGTTGCTACGCTCTAACGACCCGTCTTTTTAACCGATTTTTATGAAAGGACAAATGGGCAATTTGAACTAGAAAAAAAACATAAATTATTACCCAGATCAGACCCAAATATAGCTTTAGGATAATATACTAGGTTGCATTCCGGGAAGGAAGGACATAAGCTACTTTTTATCCGGGA
The DNA here is from genome assembly GCA_917051295.2 of Erebia ligea. NCBI lineage: Eukaryota > Metazoa > Arthropoda > Insecta > Lepidoptera > Nymphalidae > Erebia > Erebia ligea. Next base: position 2,069,100 of record OU785246.1, read on the forward strand.
AAATTGAGTTCTCGCAGGAATAAAAACACATAGGTACCTAAGTAAATCCATGCGGACGAAGTCGCGGACATCATCTAGCCATTAGAAGATAAGAAAATCTATCTTATCTAGCAGGTTATAAGTTATGAAATGCCTTGTCAATGGTATTCGTATGTAAAACGTACAGTACTAAAATTTGCAAGTGTAGGTAAAAAAATATGGTAAAAAAACACAAAAAAACTTCTCAACAGACAAAAAACTTGCCAAGTTCAAGAAAACTAGTTCCAAAGTGAAGCATATATACCTATCTTGATTAGTATCATCTTCCTGGTTCCTAGTAATAAAAAGAAGTAATGAAGTATATTCCACTACTACTGTATACCTACTAGTAGTAGAAAATTAAACCATTTACAGTAAGCAATTTCAACGTCGAGCGCCGAGCAAAAAAGTAGGAAGTTACGAACGCAGTAGGGAGACAAAAACTAGTCTTTTGCTTGTCTTTATATCAAGGGCTGTCGCTGTCAGTTTGTGAAGCTTTATTAATTGATATAAAAAAATAAATTACAAATATTTAAAATAATTAAAAAAAATAAATTACAAATAAATATAAACCTTAAAACTAAGGTATTAAAGTTTAATTACGAATGTAGTATATTTATATTTAAGACCTTTTGTCTTCAAAACAACGCGAGCATGTCGGTGTTCGCGAGCATGTCAGTGACGCGAATCCACAAGTTTATACCCCCTACCAAAAAGTGCTCAACGCGGCCAAAGAAGTTTTCACTTAAAAAATAAAAGGTGACTGATTGACTGACTGACTGACTGGATCTATCAACGCACAGCTCAAACCACTGCAGGATGGATCGGGCTGAAATTTTGGCATACAGATTGCCTCGTTGGTCTAGCGGTTAGCATGTTCAACTGCGGCCGACCAGGTCCCTGGTTCGAGTCCCGGGTCGGGCCATAATTAAGTGTTGGGTTTTTCTGTCTACATAAATTCTTACTACTAGCCCAGAGTTAGGAAGTTGGCGGTGTTTCACCCCCGTGCCTCGGAGAGCACGTTAAGCCGTCGGTCCCGGTTATTATCACTAACATGATAATAGTCGTAAAAGCCGGCCAACCCGCATTGGAGCAGTGTGGTGGGTCTAAGTTCTAATTCCCTCTCTCCTATGTGGTGGCGGTGGAAACTTTGATTTTGACTTTAATCCAGTCCAAGTTAGCTCTTGACTGCAATGTCACCTGATGGTAAGTGATGATGCAGTCTAAGATGGTAGCGGGCTAACCTGGTAGGGGTATGTCAATACGTCATTATTTCTAGGTTTTCTAGTCTTCTATACCATTGGTAAGTACTGGACGATGATGGGCTGTAGTGGTAGTGGTTTATTATTCCCGTACTAGGGGTCATCCATAAAGTACGTCACACGTTAAGGGGGGTAGGGGGTCGCCGAAGTGTGACATTGTGTGGAAAGGGGTGGGAGGGGTCCTAAATTCCTCGACGTTACATTTCAAAATCTTGTCATATAAGTGTTAAAATGCCAAATTAACGAAAAACTTAAAAATATTTCCAAGTTTTAGTATTATTTTATTATTTATTTATGAAATATATTTATAATAAATATTTTATTAGAAGTAAAACTAATTTCGGAAGTGCTGTTTTAATTTAATAAGTCATAAGTCATATGTCATAAATATTTATTCAATTTAGGTAGACACACTACACTTATTGACGTCCAGTTACATAAAAATATGATGGTGATAATCTGTTACGGTATCTTAAAACTAAAGCTACGAGGGTTCCAAACGCGCCCAGGTCTGAGAAGAGCCCACAACACACACATAATAATTTCTAGACGTAAAATTGCAAGATATGTGACGTCACACTAGGGAGGGGGGGTCTCACGAATGTGACCAACTGTGACAAGGCCGGGGTAGGGTTTAAAAACTCACTAAATTAGTGTGACGTACTATAAGGATGTCCCCCTATAGTAAAAAGGCTTTACCGTGTATCGGTGGAGCACTCTAGTGACCGCACATTTTTGGTAGTCCTGTAAGTCCAGCATATACGTCGCCATGTTGTTTTCCATCGTGGGCACACAGGGGCCGTAGTCTGAAACATAGTAATGATATTTTATTAATTAAAGGTATATACTTATTACTAAGCCTAAAAAAAATAAGTGAAAACATAAAAATAAAATTATAGTATTATATTATTTGTAATAATTAGTACTAACAAAAATATGAAATTAAAACTATTAAAAACTAAAAACTAAAAACTAAACATTAAAAATATCATCTATGCCGCTGTAATGAGGCAATGTGCCCAGCCCCCCTATTACGTAAGAATTGTTCATCAAACGTTTAAGATTTTTGTCAAAGTAAAATAAACCATAACTGCATTGAATTAGAGCTCAATTTCGTCTGCCCATTCTTATACGTTTAGGTATGAACGATACTCGAACGTATAAGAATGGATACACGAAATTGAGCTCTAATTTAATGCCGTTATAGTTTATAAACTTTGACGACGAACTTTAACGTTTTGATCGGACATTCTTACATGATTGGTACCCAGAACGCTGGCTGCGTTACCCCGCTGAATAGCCAAACTTATATGTTGGCCGAGGTAACTGCCAGCCCTCCGGTCACCTGTGGACTCTGTGAGACGAGAAGATAGATCCTTAAAAAATGATCTAGCATCTTCGCCCCACGACCCCAGTGTTTCAACACCAAAAGGCACAAAAATGAAATTATTTTCTATAATTTCATACTTGCGCCTCTTGGCTCTTTCTGCATTAGTCGCTGCCGCCCCCGCCGTAATGGAGGTCGCCTTCAAGTGGGACAACGCCAGCGTATCCACACAAGTGGCATCCCAAACAAGCGACCTTCCTTGCTTCCACGGAACAAGAGTCATCCCGTCAGGTCTCTTACCATCACTGCGCGCCAAGCCATTAGGCTCTAAAACTGCAGACACTTTAGCGGTGGCAAGAGACCTACGAATGATGTCATTCAGGGAAGCATGACGCGAAAGACGACCGGCACTTCTAATACAAGAAAGCCCGTGATGGCCATACGCGTCCACTGCCACACCACAGTGGCAGAGATGTGGCTGCTGTAACTTGGCGCCAAGTCGAAGATCGTCAGAGTGAGGTGGTCCAACAGAGTGCCTAAATGCTTAGACGGGAGAGCTTGAAGCCAGTAACTTGATTCCCTCGTAGACACCGCAAGAAGTTATATGTATGTTGGTATGTATGTTGGTATGTATTTATATATTTATGTCATTAGTATGTATATTCGTGTAAGTTTATGATATAGTTAATATCTCGTTTCATTACATCTCATATCTTGTTGTACCCATTCTTCCTGCACAACCTTTCTCACTGCCAAGGGTCACTGGTAGAGATCTCTTATAGAGATAAGTGTTTCCTTGTCCACTATGTTTCTGTTTTTCTACGTATTGTATAACTTTTTGGTACAAAATAAAAAAAAAAAAAGAAGGCGAGCACGGTCGCTTGCAGTAGGTAGGTGATGAATTTATAATTATAGTTAAATGTTTTATCCATATCCATCGTCGTCTCAAGTCTCAACCTATAGACGTCCACTGCTGGACGAAGGTCTTCTGGATGTATCGCCACAGAGCACGCTCGTGCCGCTTGTTTCCAGCGACATCTTCTCGTCCAAAATCCCTCAGTGTCTGAAGTAAAGTCTTCGAACCAAGGACCTTTCTTCGAACAGTGCGTGTTGCCAGGTTGCCAGTGATGACTTACGGCTCCGAGACATGGTCGGTAACTATGGGCCTGATAAGAAGGCTCAGGGTCACTCAGCGGGCGATGGAGAGAGCTATTATTTATTTATTTATTTATTTATTCTGTACAAAATACAAATTAAAACTAAACTTAAATATAGAAAGGACGTGTACAAGGACATCTTATCGCTACAAATGTGGATTTCTTCCAGATGCCCTAGGTGTGAGAACAATTGATGTCTAGAGATGCATAGCAGGTACAGAAACGACAAGAGACTATATACAAAACTAAATAATATACATAATTTAAAAGCTTATACATATATAATCATATAAATATGTATAAATATATAAATACACAAATATAATTTAAAAAATAATACATATTATATTCAATATTACATACAAATATAACATATATACAAATATAACATATATATGAATATATACTTATAATATAGGTACATTTACAATATACAAATAAATAGAAATGAAGAACTAAATATTATTATCTGAAGAAGAAAGATAGTGCTGTTTAAGTCTTGACCTGAAAACTCCAAGGGATGGGTTGTCCCGGAGCATATTCTCCGGAAGAGAATTCCAGAGACGCGCAGCCTGGACAGCAAAGGATTTAGAGGCAAAGATTGTATTGTATTGAGGAAGATCGAGAGCTCTCAGTGTTACACAGGAACGCATTGGTCGAGCTCTGGGAGGAGCTACCTGGAAGCGTTCCCGTATGTAAGGAGGGGTGGAAGATTGGAAAATTTTGAAAAGCAAGGTTAGGATGTGAACATTCCGGCGAAGGCGAATAGGGAGCCACTTCAATTGACGTCGGAAATCGGAAATGTGATCGAATTTGCGCAGTCCGAATATAAAACGGATGCACAGATTCTGAAGCCGTTCTAATTTGTCGAGTAGCTCCTCTGTCGCATCTAAATAGCATACGTCAGCATAGTCGATGAGAGGTAGGAGAAGAGATTGTGCAAGCATTATCCTAGTGGGCAGAGGCAAGAAGTTCTGCAGTCTCTTTAGAGAATGGAGCGAGTAGTGTAACCGTTTACTGACCTCATTTATGTGCGCAGACCACGAGAGGTTACAGTCCATTATCAGTCCCAGATTCCTAGCCTTGTCGGTTAATGGTATGGGAACACCGTTATAAACTATTCGAGGTAAGGAACTGAAATTAACTTTTCTGCGCATCCTACTACTACCTATTATGAGAGCCTGCGACTTTTTTGGGTTAACGAGCAGACCGTAAGATTCTGCCCAAGACTTTATTTGTGCTAGGTCAGTATTGACAGCATCAACTGCGAAGGCAAGGTCATTTACTGCTGCGTGCCTGTACAGCTGCAAATCGTCTGCATAAAGATGGTAGAAAGAAGAAATAACTTTGGAGATTTCATTTATAAAAATAGAAAATAGTAACGGGGAGAGTACGCCGCCTTGAGGTACACCAGCAGTAAGATCAGACCAGTCTGAAGAAGCTTCTTCAGTGCAAATCCTCTGCTGGCGACCGTGAAGATATGACTCAAACCAATCTACCACGGAAGGAGAGATATTAAGAGAGCGAAGGATAGCGAGCATTACATCAAAGTCTACTGAGTTAAAGGCATTACTGAAATCAAGAAGTACTAGAACAGTAAGCTCTTTGTTGTCCATAGCAAACCGGATATCGTCAGTAACTTTGAGCAAAGCAGTACAAGTACTATGAGATGGACGGAAACCAGACTGGAAAGGGTTGAGAAGATTATAATGAGATAAATAGATAGATATTTGCTTGAAAACGATGTTTTCTAGAACTTTTGAAAGGATAGGTAAGATAGAGATAGGACGGTATTCCGAAAAAGAGGAGGGGTTACAAGTTTTGGGTAAAGGAATAACATTAGCCATTTTCCACGTAGTGGGAAAGGTTTTAGAGGCTAAGGAAAAATTAAGGATATGGGCAATGATCGGCACTATAGCATCAATTAGGAGTAAAAGCATGTCCCGACTAATGCCATCTACACCCACAGCTTTAGAGGAGATGGACAGGATACCTTTCTTAACGTCACCTTCCGAGATAAGATCGAAAACAAAGGAATCACAATTAGGTGGGGTTACCTGAGACAGTGTGAGGAGCAGTGAGTTTTTCTTACTATCAGTGATAGTGACAGGAGGAGTAGAGAAATGTTTATTGAGAGAGTTCAGGTTAACAGACTGATTTAAAGATTGTGATGGCTTTCCCACACCTAGTGATTTAAGAAAACTCCAAGTTTGACGTGAAGTGAAGTGCTCAATAGAGGAATGTATGTAACGGCGTTTTGCATCCCTACACATCTTATTACAGCGATTCCGCAGCCGTTTGTAGGCAGCAACATTAATCTCACTAGGGTCCTTTTTACAGATCCTCTTAGCTTTGTTTCGTTTTGCCATGAGAGATTTGATCTCCGCTGTCAGCCATGGTGCAGGTAAATATTTAACCCTTACAGGACGGGCAGGGGCATGTGAATCAAATAATCGAGTAAGGGTCGTATTTAAAATTTCAACCTTTTCATTAACTGAGGATGCACTGAAAAGCGGAGACCAATCAATCAAGGAAAAATCAGCGAGGAGAGCCTGCACATTGATACCTTTGAGGTTGCGTCGCAGAACAGTCTTACCCCTGCGTCTAGGAACGGCCAAATTGTAGCGCAGAAAGACAAGATCATGGTAAGAGAAAGGAGCATTTAATTGACCATGGGTCAACACATTTTCGGTTTTTGAGACTATAATAAGGTCTAGGAGAGAAGGATCGGAGTTAGGAGAAAAATGTGTTGCAGACGAAGGGAGAAGAGAGAGGTTGAAAGAAGCAACTAAGGATTTCAATTTGTGAGACCTAGAATTATTCTTGATGAGGCAAGTATTAAAATCTCCCATGATAATAACATGGTCATAGGTAGGGCATAGATCTTCAAGGAGAGATTCAAAGGTGTTGAAATAATTTATATTTAGAGAGGGACTATACGCAACACCAAGAAGCAATTTGGAATGGTGAGTAACAATTTCAACGAAGAGATATTCAAGGTTTCCGGAGTACATGTTGGGAGACTGTCTCAATACATTAAAAGTTAAGTTATCCCTTAGATAGATGCACACTCCTCCACCACCTTTACCAGTACGATCGTTGCGTATTAATGTGAAACCAGGAAGATCATAAAGGTGTGAAGGAAGAGAGGGTTTTAGCCAGGACTCAGATACCAGGATACCATCGACTAGCACGTTACCAAAAGATGCAAGAAGGTCGGAGTGGTGTGCCGGAATGCTCTGCGCGTTTATGTGTACCAAGTTAAGGCAAAGAGAGTTCTGCACAAATACATATCTAAGCTCAGCGTCAAGGGAGTCATTGCCGTCAAGAGAACTACTGCTGCACGCACTACGAAAGTCATCAGGTGAAGAGCATGAAAAAAATTCTTCATTAACATTGTCATCAAATAAATCAAACATACTAATATATAAATATAATAAAAATACTTATATAAAAATATATAAATAAAATGATATATAATTTTAAATAGGATGCTGTCTGTAGCTGTAATCTATAACTCAATTCTTCCCACATCCCTGGCTGAAATGCAAATAATTAAACAAGCAACAAATTACAATTAAAATAAATAAGAAAAAAAAAGACAAAACACAGAAAAAGAGTATGATTTTAAACTGCAATGTAAACAACAGGTAAATAGGTCACTAAGAACAATTAATATAATACTAAAGTAAAAACTAATAAATAATACACTAGTTATCGGTGACTGTTAAATCAACGTTAAATCTGACTAAAGCAATAACTGGTAGTCACACTCACAACTATGTCACAACTAAAGCAGGCCGTGTGTGGCTGGCTTTATGATCGTTTCGGAGCGCAGCCTATAATCTATGGTTTATCAGTTGACATCTGTCAATTAGGTATTGACATTGAAATTTGAAAGACTTTCGTAACAGCTGACAAATGACAATAGTAATATGATTGAAAGTAGGTAATAAATAATAGTAATAATTTAATGCGAATCACATAACTACCTGCAAACTTAGATTTTAAATGAAGCGTTATAGTACAAACTAAAGTGCAAGCAAAAATGAACTTTAAGTGTCAACTAAAGAAACATCAAAGTAGGTACATTATTTGGCCGAAATTTTGATCCCACGACGAGCTTTGACTTGTTTTGGCTGCGACTGCGGGTCTTGACCCGGAGAAATACTTGCCTGGGGAAACTTTGATACCAAAGACTGGAGTTCAGCCTTGGTGGAGATTTTCTTACGGCTCTTGTCAGGCAGAGCGATGAAAACGACTCCGTCAGCGGTCCAGCAACTCTTCATTCCGAAATGCTTGCGCGCAGCGACAAACAAATCCTGCCGCGGCTTCGTAAGAAACTCGCTGATTGTTATGCCGCTGCCTTTAAGCCGAGTTTTTGAGGCCCACACCGTGGTCTTCGCTTTTAAAGACTTAAAGCGCACCAGAATGGGCCTGGACTTATCTTTCTTCGTGCCAATGCGGTGACACAGCTCGATGCTGGAATTGTCGAAGGTGGAGAGTTGCAGTTGATCACGCAATACACTGCATGTTGAGTCTTCCACTTGTTCATCGCTGGCCTCTGGAACCCCGTGGAGTAGCAGCACCTTCCGTCGCGAACGCATCTCCTGCTCATCTACAGCCATTGTGAGCAGCTGGAGTTGCTGACGAAGCATTGCCAACGTTTTCCACATGAGATCTCTGAACGTGGAAAATTCAGTAGCTAGCGTGGCTAGGTCTTTAGTGGGGCCGGAAGTTGGTGATTTTGAAGAGGATGATGAAGATTGGGCCCCAGACAGAGCCCTGTCAAAGCTCTGCATGCGAGATTCGAACACTGATGCAAGATCCTCCATGTTTTTCTGTAGTTGAGAGTGCACATCCATGTTTGTTGTGAAATTTGCTTGTTATTGTTAGACAATAAAGTGAAACTTATATGCGCCAGGTAATGTAGGTTTAGTATAATTAATTAATTATATCATAAGCACTATATACTTTACTTAATAAATAAAAAACGAAATAAATTAGAGCAGTGATAAACTTAGGTGTTGTTTCTCCAACTACCCGCGCGCGAAAAAAAAAAAGCTATGCTTGGAGTATACCTGCGTGATCAAATCAGCCCCCCAATAATGTAAGAATGACCGATGAAATCGTTAAAAATCTGCGGCAAAGTAAATAAACCATAACAGCATTAAATTAGAGCTCAATTTCGTGTACCCATTCTTATACGTTTAGGTATGTACGATACTCAAACGTATAAGAATGGATACGCGAAATTGTGCTCTAATTCAATGCTCTTATGGTTTATATTACTTTGACGCTGCTCCTTTACCATTTGATGGACAATTCTTACATAATCGGGGGGCAGATATGAGGAGATCCGTAGGCGAACCAGAGTAACCGACTTAGCTCGAAGAGTCGCCAAGCTCAAGTGGCAATGAGCGGGGCACATCCATATCCATACTTAGGTATATCATACTAATATTATAAATGCGAAAGTGTGTTTGTTGGTTTGTTGGTTTATTGGTTTGTTGGTTTGTCCTTCAATCACGCCGCAACGGAGCAACGGATTGACGTGATTTTTGGCATGGGTATAGTTGAGGACATGGAGAGTGACATGATAGGCTACTTTTTATCCCGGAAGATTGAGGAGTTCCCATGGGAATTAAAAAAAACTTATTCCACGCGGACGAAGTCGCGGGCATCAGCTAGTTATAAATAAGAAAGTCTGTTTGTCTGTTTGTCTGCTACGCTTTCACGACCCATCTATTCAACCGATTTTGATGAAATTTGGTACAGGGATACGTTGTATCCCGGAGAAGTACATAGCTGAATTTAAAAAAAACGCAGTCGTTATAGCATTTTAAAGTAAAACTCAGCGACGCTCCGTGTAACTCTTTCCCCATTCAGATGTCAGTCAGTCAGTCTGTGCATCTCAGATTTATAGTGTTCGATCCAACTGGACGTATTTATCACCGCTACGCATCTTCGGCTTTACTTAAAATTATTTCGAACTAGATAATACCCGCGACTTCGTCCGCGTTCGTTTTTTTTATTTTCGCAAAAACTTATTTTTTTCCGCTATAAAAAGTAACCTATGTCCTTTCCCGGGATGTTACCTACCTCTGTGCCAAATTTCATCCAGATCCGTTTGGCTGGATTGAGCAACAAACATCCGTTTGATGTTTTTTGGTTCCCGCGGGAATTCATTGATTTTCCGGGATAAAAAGTAGCCTGTGTTCTTCCCCGGGATACAACCTGTCTCTATATACAATTTCATCAAAATCGGTTGAACAGAAGTGCCATGAAAGCGTAGCAGACAGACAGACACACTTTCGCATTTATAATATTAGTATGGATTATCATGGATATTTTGATGAAATATACGGATTTCATAGTAGATATTTAAATTAGTTATTTTGTTTTATTTTGTATATAATATACTAACATAGTTTTTAAGTTAATACTGTACTTACAACATAATATGGACTAAAAGGGTCTGAAATAAACAAATTTTATTTTTATTTAATTTTTTATTTAAAATCACAGACAGACAGATACACTTTCGCATTTATAATATCAGTAGGTATGGATAGAACAATGTCGAGCTATTTAAAATACCATGAGAATCGTAATCTAAGTGTAATCATAATAAATACCTTGGCCATGCGTTCTGTCTATACCCAGCATACCCAGGTGCTTATATATAGGAAATAAACCCCACATACATAAGTACTATTTATAATCTTTTCTGTTTTACTATCCCATACTTAGTATACATTTCTGTCGCGATTTTATGGTATTTTCTGATGAGAAGCGATTATGTTATTGTTTATAAAACCTGATTTCCAGTGATTAATGACTAATTCATATCAGATTTGCCCAATAAGGTAAAAATGATTGGTTCAGATTTTACGGAAAACTGTGAAGTCTGCCAATCCAATTTTGACGACCTCCCTGGCGCAGTGTTGAGCGCTGTTGTCTCAACATGGGAGGCCCCGGGTTCGATCCCCGGCAGAGTCAATTTGGGAATTTATAATTTCTGAATTTTCTCTGGTCTGGCCTGGTGGGAGGGCTTCTGCCGTGGCTAGTAACCACCATACCGGCAAAGACGTGTAGAAACCGATTACGGGTACGGGTTTAATATAACTAACTGCCTTACTCCTAACAGGTTAGCCCGCTACCATCTTAGAGTGCATCACCACTTACCAAGAGATTGCAGTCAAGGGCTAACTTGTAGTTGATAAAAAATTAAAAAAAATTTGGGCAGCGTGGTGGAATTACACCCCATAGATAATACACTATTTACATCCTTCATAATCGCAAACGAAACCTTGGCAAAAGCGCGTACAACGCGATTCAAACGCGCTTTCGACGCGCGTTTTGCGAGCGTTTCTAAAAGCTCGGTGTAGAGTCAATGGTGATATGTAAGGCTTACCTTTGAGCTGGTCGAGGTAAGACAACTTCCTGTCTCCGTCCATGGGCACAGTCACCCTCATGTACTCCGGCGTGCACTCGATCTGGGCTTCAGATCCTAGGACAAAAGGAAAAATGATTTAAGACAAATTTATACTTCTATACCTACTAATATTATTAATGCGAAAGTTTGGATCAATCACGTCAGAACGGCTGAAAGAATCTGGATGAAATTTGGCACAGAGATAGATTATAGTCTAGAATAACACATTCTAGAATACTTTTTATCCCGGAAAATTGAAGAGTTCCCGCGGGAACCAAAACACCTCAATCCATGCGGACGAAGTCGCGCATCTGCATAGTATAAAATAAATTAAAAATACAAGCTTTCATCGTCCGCCATATTGAATTTAGTGTGACGTCATTTTATTTCCTTCTCAGCGAATTCTTTTAAATTGATGCCCATTATCATGGGGGTGCATAAAGATTACAACTCAAAAGAAAATGCAGAAAAAAACACGTTTCTTGTATGGGAGCGTTTATTTTTTAATTCAATTTAATTTTTATTATTTGATGTTACAGCGGCAATACACTATCTGTGAAAATTTCATCTGTCTAGCTATTACGGTTCATAAGATACGGCCTGCTGGCAGACAGACGGACGGACGTATGGACGGACAGCGGAAACTTAACAAGGAAGCTTGGCAATAATTTGCTCTGATAGTTCCTTAGACACTTTCGCTGCGTTACGGCAAGTATTTTGCCGTATTTGACGGTCAGCCAGTGCGGCAGCTCGTTTTCCTTGTTTTGCGCACGGTGCGGGGGTGATCTAACTATGTTCCCGTACGTGTAGGAAAGAGACAGTGATTTTTTCAATATGGTTGCTTTTAATATAATGATATTGTATACTAATAATGTACGGCAAAATAGTTGCCGTAACGCACAGCAAGGTAAGTATTTTTATTCAGTGCGGTACGGCGACTATCTTGCCGTACCCCCCCAACCCCGCGCCTCACTGCATGCGTCCGCGCGGCCTCTCAGTTTGCATTAGTGTTGGCCGTAAGTGCTCGATATTTTTTATGCAAAAAACTACGCGACAAGACTTTCACGTAAAAAACATGATTTGAGTAAGGGAATTACCTAGTTTTTAAAATTTATTTTATTTCGTTAAAGTTCCTAATATTATCTCATCATAGATTAAAAATAAAAAGTAATTATAATAATTTGGTACCCTAATATGAATCAAAATTTAAAAAACCTATTTGTATTTATTATTATTTATTTATTATTTAGTGTATTTGTACTAAGTACGTGAGTGACTGCTTTTTATTTTAATTTTTTTTATATTTAAATTTTTTTTTTAAAATTGGCGATAGGTACTTGTAAGAGTAATTATTATGTTGACTTAATTATGAAGAATTATCTTTCACTGTTAAATTTGTTGTGTCTTTAATAAAAAATATCTTTAAAATATCGATTGTCATTTCAGAAGTAAACCCATCCCTAGCAATTTTTTAACTTCTATGCTATACGGCATATATATTGCCGTAAATGACTGATTTTGAAAAAGCTCTGTATCTTTCGAAATATCATAGAGAACCCGGGGCTACCGCAGCTAGGTATACACGAGGATGTAGCCTATCGATTTGTTCAAAAAAACCATTGATATGGTGAGTTTCCACGTCTCCATGGACTTTGAAAGTCAGGTTCCAGTACGGCAAAATAGAGGTCGTAACGCATATCAGGAAATATAGATACGGGCAGTATTTGTCTCGTACCGCACGAGCCGTAGGTTTAGGATCCAATGCTGCCGCAGCGAATGTGTTAAGATGATTTGTGAGATGGTGATAATGAAAAAAAAAATAACCCGGCTGAGTATGTTGTGGGCTCTTCTCAGACCAGGGCACGTTTGGAACCCTCGTAACTTTAGTTTTAAGATACCGTAACTGATCATATTTTCCTTCATATTTTTATGTAGAAATGCCGTGTAGAAACCGAATAGGGGTATGGGTTTAATATAACTGCCATGCCCCTAACAGGTTATAGCCCGCTACCATCTTAGACTGCATCATCACTTACCATCAGGTGAGATCGCAGTAAAGGGCTAACTTGTAGTGGATTAAAAAAAAAATGTAACTGGACGTCAATAAGTGTAATTAGTACCTACCTAAATTGAATAAATATTTATGAATTATGATTATGACTTAGTAATAGGGTCCCGTTGGCACCCTTTAAGTACGGACTACGGATCCCTAAAAATAAACCGGGGGTCTACGCTCTTTCTCTAAAACGAAACTTCGCAAACAAACGAACGAAATTTCGTTTACTCCTCTCCTACATAATATTATCTCTATGCTCCTCTCTATTTCGTTTTCGTACACGCAGACGAAGTACGAATCCATAGAAAATTTTCGTGACCGATTGGATTGAACGATTTTGTGTGGGTCTAATAACCGACTAATTACGTTCGTTTGCGAAGTTTCGTTTACCCCCTGGAACCAGAAAGGTACTTAGTAATCTGTGGTGAAACGCAGAACTCCTAAACAAGCAATCTAGAACGTGAGTTATGAATTCTAGGCCTGTGTACAATAGAATTGGTGTCACTGCCCACATTAAATGATGTAATGATGCGTCATAAGCATTTAATGCTAAGGTCAAGCGAGTTGTATTTCTAGTTTACGTAGTTTTTTGCTTTGACCAAATAAATGTTGATTCAAGTATTGTTCTTGACCTTGTTGTTAGGTAAATAAAATCCCACCAAAAACATTTCATGTAAAGGTGGCCAAGACATACTTACTGTATACAAGTTCAAATCATAATTTATTCACTGTTAAAAAGTTATGAGATCAAGCCCCTAGTTGAGCTCCGATTTGTCCTGCGCATCTTAGCCCATGGGACCAGTTCCAAGTCCAAAGTGCTTTAAGTACTTTTGGCTATACCACATTTACTACCTACTTATAAGTCCTGACGCCACAAACTCTACATCTTGATAAAAAGGTATAGCTTGACCGTTTCGTGATTGTCGCACAAACTATACCATATAAACCTAAATTTTCTGTCCTGTAATAGTTCCAAGAACATTTAATGATTGATTGGATCACGAAACGGCCAAACCACATCTTTTTAACAAGATGTAGAGTTTGTAGAGTCAGTTAATTTAGTCTGCCAACAGTATCTTATCCTGAAAATTTCAGCTTTCCAGCAACATCCGGACAGAACCTATATGACTGTTCGAAAATACGACGAAACGCTTCGAGAAAAGGTAGGTAGTGCCCCGTTCCTTTGGCTCGTCTTGGCGGGGGCACTCCCGTGCCCCTATATGTACATAATGATCTAAGGCATTACTCCAACCGAAATCCAATAATTACAATCCATACCATTTCCACAGCTATTACTATTGACTACAGATAGCTCCGTCACATCTAGACTGATTTTTACAATATGACTGATGATGACAGCTCTAAGTGATGATGCAGTCTAAGATGGTAGCGGGCTAATAGGGGCATGGCAGTTTTCTTAAACCCATACTCCTATTCGGTTTCTACACGGCATCGTACCGGAACGCTAAATCGCTTGGCGGCACGTCCTTGCCCGTAGAGTGGTAACTAGCCACGGCCAGACCAGGGAAAATTCAGAAATTATAAATTCCCAAATTGGAATGCGCGCGCAGTGGCGAGCGCTGTAGTCTTACAGTAGAGAGTCACAGATTCAATTCCCGGCAGGGTCAATTCGGGAATTTATAATTTCTGAATTTTCTCTGGTCTGGTCAACACCTAGTTACCACACCACCGGCAAAGACGTAAAAAAAAATAAACTGACCCTATGTCCCTATTTTAAGAATAAGATCCCAACAATGACAAATACTTAATATAATATACTTACTACTTATTAATTATTTTTTTTGACATTATAAATTATATACATTATATACTTCGACATTAATTTTAATTTTAATTGACATTGTAATGCATGGTAATGATAATATTACATTTTAATTTGTACCTATAATGATAATATTTGTATTTAATTAAAAATACTGTGTTAGATGAATTGAAAATTCATTGAAATAAAGACTTTAAATATTTATTTATTTATTTTATTTATGTCCCTATTTATCCTGTCGCCTGGCAAACCTAGTACATATTATTATGGGAACAACAATGGCTTCCCCAAATAAAGGCGCGTCCACAGGCAGCGGGCGGCGGAGCGGAACGGGCGTCGAACCCGCTACCTGGAGCACGAGCTTAATGTGGACTTAATGTGGCAATTAGAAAGAGAATATTACTTTCTTTGAGCGAAAATTATGGAAAAAGATGCATAAGACTTTTTGATATACTTTATAGGTAGGTAATTTTTGCAAAAAGTTAATTAAAATTTTTTTTCTAACTTGTTATATTTTTAAACAGCTTATCGACACCTTCAAAAGCTGTACCAACCTAAATTATTAAGTTTTGTTTTTTCGTTCATTGTCTGAAAATAGACAGAAATTAATAAAAAATATTAGTAATTTGCTTTTTGTGCTTTTGAAATCATAGCATTTTAAGGAGCATATACTTTTATTGAACTTTTTAAACAATAAAATAGAACTTAAAGCTAGCTAGCCTAACCTTATTACTATATAAATCACGCCTGCGCGGAACGGTGACAAGAATGCTGTCTGAATTGGCGCACTGGACAGCCAGGCTGATGCTTTGCGTAAAAAATGAGCCAAACAGCCCCCCGATTACGTAAGAATTGTCGATCAAACGTTAAAGATTTTCGTCAAAGTAAAATAAACCATGACGGCATTGAGTTAGAGCTCAATTTCGTCTGCCCATTCTTATACGTTTAGGTATGTACGATACCCTAAACGTATAAGAATGGGCAGACGAAATTGAGCTCTAATTCAATGCAATTGTGGTTTATTTTACTTTGACGAAAATCTTTAACGTTTGATCGGCCATTCTTACATGATTGGGGCCATTCCAATTAACAGACTGATTCCAATTAACCGCGTTGAAATATCTCGCAATTTGTTTTGCTAAAAATATATTGTGAAAATTCTACGCGATTCGGCTGTAGTGGACTCCGGGGTTTAAGCGTATGCATGTAGCGTATCGCAGTATCTCCTTGATAATCACAGAATGCGGCGGAGTTGGTAATTAATTTACATATGGTCACAGGCGGCGGATTGTTCTGCGTAATCTAGACATCTAGCGTGCTGGACTGCGCGTAGCTACGAATACAGAGTGTACACGGTTCGATGCTCGACCATACGCCATTGGGAGATACCAAATCAAATAAATATTATAAATGCGAAAGCGAAAGTTTGGATGGATGTATGGATGTTTGTCACTCAATCACGCTCCAACGGCTGAACGGATCTGGATGAAATTTGGCACAGAGATAGATTTTAGTCCGGAATAGCACATAGGCTACTTTTTATCCCGGAAAATTAACGAGTTCCCGCGGGAACCGAAAAACCTCAATCCACGGGGACGAAGTCGCGGGCATCAGCTAGTAGGTAAATAAATTACTAGCTGATGCCCGCGACTTCGTCGGCCTGAATTAAGGTTCTTTGATTCCCGCGGGAACGCCTAAATTTTCCGGTATTGTAGGAAAACTTATTTTTAACTGGAAAAACTAATTATCTATACATATAAAATTCAAAGTCCTGACTGACTGACTGTCTGACTTATATATATCAACGCACAGCCTAAACCGCTGGTCCTAGAGACATGAAATTTGGAGGGCGTGTTCTTTGTGAAGATTAGGTATCCACTAAGAAAGGATTTTTCGAAATTCTACCCCCAAAGAGGTAAAATAGGAGTTGAAAGTTGAAAGTCGTTTTTTATGTTAAAGCCATGAAACTTGATATTTGGGCTACCGCTTTAAAATAAAGAAGCACGTGTGTCACAATTTTTAAAAATTCCACCCACACAGGGGTTAAATAGGGGTTGAAAGTTTGTATGAAATTCCATCGTTTTTCAAGTTATAGCCATGAAACTTGGTATTTGAGCTTCCGTTTTAAAATTATGAAATACGTATTTCACAATTTTTGTAATTTCTATCCCCAAGGACGTTAAAAAGAGAGTTTGTCGTTCACTCACGCCGCAACAGAGCAACGGATCGACGCAATTTTTGCATGGGTATAGAGAGTTTGTCCTTCAATCACGCCGCAACAGAGCAACGGATTTTTTACATGGCGTGACATAGGCTTCTTTTTATCACGGAAAATTAAGAAGTGTCTGTTAGTATTAAAAACTTATGACACGCGAACGAAGTCGCGTGCGTCCGCTAGTTTGTTTAAAATAAAGTAAATAATATGGGAAAACGTTCGTTATAATTCAAATGTTTGCAGCAGAAATTTGGCTCAGAGATAGATTATAGTCTAATAACACATAGGCTACTTTTTATCCCGGAAAATTAAAGAATTCCCGCGGGACCGAAAACCTCAATCCATGCGGACGAAGTCGCGGGCATTAGCTAGTTATAAATAAGTATTAGAAGGAACCTCGGTTATGATCTATGATATTTAAAACATTAGATACGTTACCCGCGCTTTATTTTGGCAAGAATATAAGAAGGCACTTGCCGTCACTTGCGGCCATTGCAGTTAACAACAGTGTAACTCAGAATCTATATTCATGTCTTTCTAATAACAGGTATAGCGTATGTTGACCTATATGTTCTTTCCCTTTCTCCGCGTACGTAATATTTACGCTGTTTTTTAGTGCAATGATGTTTGCGTATGCCGCGTCTATTTGTAATAAGTCGTTGGTTATGATAGTGTTTGCAACGGGTCATGTAAATTAGGAGAAAGTCGTGGGACAGATTTTAGTGTATTGTAATTTTTTCATTTTTCGTTATTTTGTCACATGCTACTTTAAATTTTAAAGAGTTATTATTTATTAACTATACATGTTTTTTAAACATTTTTAGAATCGACAGTTTTTGAGAAAAAAAATAATGTTCCCAACAACTTAGGCAGAGGTACAGCTTTCGTTTCGTTTTCGCTTTGAAGGCTTCATAAGGGGAAAAAAGGTTTTATAGCACTTCTAGAGTTGACTGTCTTTGGGTTTTCTACATCATTGTATAGCGTGCAAACTTTAAATTCCGGGAATCGAACGCCGATACCATCTGGTGCCATCTATGCTAATCTGTTAGGGAGATTCCAACTTGCAGAGAAAGAATAAAAAACCTTGTAATTATATTTTATTTTTATTTTGTCGTTTAACTGTTGTAACTAGCTAGTGGTTAGCATGTTCGACTGCGGCCGACGAGGTCCCGGGTTCGAGTCCCGGGTCGGGCCATAACAAGTATTGGATTTTTCTAGCAAGAAATTCTCAGTAGGTACTAGCCCGGAGTTAGGAAGTTAGCGGTGTTCTATAACCCCCGTGCCTCAGAGAGCACGTTAAGCTGCCGGTCCTGCACCTGACCTCTCACCGGTCGTGTCGGATTTTCCGTCCCATCGGGCTATGAGAGTAAAGGAACAGATAGTGCACCTGTGTATGCGCACACACTTGTGCACTATAATATCTCCCGCGCAGATGGCTAATCTATCCGGAGTTAGGCCGCCGTGGCCGAAATTTGGTCGGCAGGACATTATTTTTATATTTTGTTGACTTGGAGCATAGAATAAAATATGGAGATTCGTTTCTCTGTGCCTTGGACGTTGCTGAAAATCTCCCTTCTTGCTCCCATCACTGTATAGTGAGTCTATCCACGAAGACAAGGCTATATATATAGGACTCTCTCTGTTACGTACCAATCACAAATTGTACGTTTTTTTTATCCACTACAAGTTAGCCCTTGACTGCGATCTCACCTGATGGTAAGTGATGATGCAGTCTAAGATGGTAGCGGGCTAACCTGTTAGGGGCATGGCAGTTATATTAAACCCATACCCCTATTCGGTTTCTACACGGCATCGTACCTAGCCACGGTGGTAACTAGCCACGGCTGAAGCCTCCCACCAGGCCAGACCAGGGAAAATTCAGAAATTATTTTCCAAACCCTGCCGGGGATCGAACCCGGGAACAGCGCTCAACACTACGCCACGGAGGTCGTCAGGTCGGAGGAGGTCAGACGTTAAATGTTTGTCTGTAACATCATTGTGGAATAAAGGTATTTTCTCTCTTTCTTTCTTCTTAAAAACCTATGTTTTCCCTTGGCCCCGTGGATAGAGTATAGGAAGACCAAACAAAGTGACCAACTACATACTAATCCTTCCATGCATACCTATTCATTGTTCATATATATTCATGGGCATTTGTTTTGGACAGGCCCGTTTTAGAATGTAGATAAACTTTGAACAATAAAACACACTATAATAGGCAATATAAACGCATAGAGCGTATAAATCCCAAAACACAGTTAGAATCAAGGGTCAATTGCACAATTGATGGTTATGGATAACGACTAACGTTAAATACTACTAATAAATTGTAGCCAAATGAGTGTCACAACTCAGTATTCTTACATTAATGAAAACATACTACGCGCCGAATTGAGAACCTCCTACTTTTTTGGAAGTCGGTTAAAAATGGGGATGTTGATGTCATAAATAAATTATTTCTTAGTGATGATTTAATAGAGGGTCTTGAACTTGAAAATCTACGTTTGATAACTATTTTTAATTTATTGTAGGACACACCAAACGCACTTTCGCATTTATAATATTACTATGATTATGAAATTTTGATGGTATACCACACCTACTTTATATATGACTAGCAGATGCCCGCGACTTCGTCCGCGTGGAATAAGTTATTTTTAACTCCCACGGGAATTAGTCAATTTTCCGGGAAAAAGAGTAGCCTATGTCACTGTTCAGGTCCCATGCAAAAAATCACGTCAATCCGTTGCTCTGTTGCGGCGTGATTGAAGGACAAACTAACAAACCAATAAACCAACAAATCAGCAAACAAACACACTTTCGCATTTATAATATCAGTATTAGTATGATTGATTGATGATTATATCTTTACTCGTTAACTTTGACCATCGATGGTGCAATTGGCCATAAGTAGATTTATTTAGCTTTCTCCGTTGACCATACGCGCAAACCGTCGATGGCCGATTGTTGGAGTCAAACAAACGAATTTATTATTATGGCTTTCTATGTATTTTCGGTATTTCCGCGAATTTTTACTATAAATGTAATATGCGGAAGGATCTGGGAACCCACCGCATTATTATCCCAAGAAAATCGACCGAGATTCGACGACGAAAAGAATACGACGCAGAGAGGAATTGTAAAGACAAAGTAAAAGGAAAAAATCCAAACTTCAGTCGATTGAAATATCAAAAAAAAATTTTTGGTCGTGGGGTGGCCCTTTTGTTATCTATCTTTTTAGAAGCTCTTGCAATGTTTGTGCCAACCGAAAAAAAGTTTGTTTTTGAAAAGTTTTTATTTTTATTTTTTTAGACTTAACCAATAAAAAAGTCAAAGTTCTTTTTTACAAATTAATTAAATAAATAAATTATATCTATACAACAATAAAATGCCAATTTCGTGTCGTCATAAAAGTATTCAAAATATAAACGCGACAGGCAAATATCTACAACCAAAAAGCCTATTTAATAGTGCAAAAACTGTTGAGCTACCTTTAATTTAATTTCACAGCTCTGGGTTCCAGTAATTATATATGCTATGTAAATTCCAATGAAAGTTGCCAGTTAAAATACCAAACATTATTAACTCATACAAGTTATTTACTTAAATACTTTTGAAATTCCTCAACTCAACAATTTGTATCGCAAATAGCTGAATGTGGCTAATTTATCTGCCATTGCATCGTCGATACGCGAGTATGGTCATGGCGATGGAAGGCATATAAATTTCATCAGGCTAAAATATTTTAACTGGATTTATTTACACAATATATTTTCTAAGAATTAATCAATGAATAGACTTTAATATGGAACCCCAAATAGTTACAGAGAAGAAAAAGAAAAGGGTTAGTTTTAGATAAACAATCATATCATACTAATGTTATAAATGCGAAAGTGTGTTTGTTTGTTGGTTTGTCCTTCAATCACGCCGCAACGGATCGACGTGATTTTTTGCATGGGTATAGTTGAGGACCTGGAGAGTGACATAGGCTACTTTTCATCCAGGAAAATTGAGGAGTTCCCGTGGGAATTTAAAAAAACTTACACAGTACTCTTTTTGAGCGTCAATTATTTGACTAAGTATAAAAATTGAACAATTATATTGCCGTCGCGCTGCTCCTCCAATAGAGTCCCATAACACCCGATAGGGACAACTGCAGCTTGGACCGATAATACCTATGAAAAACAGTCGAATTCTTACTCTCGTATTTTTCTGTCCTCCTCCAAAACTGATCCGATTTAAAAAAAAAATCAAGAATAATTTAAATAGAACTCAGTCTATGTGGGTATATTTTTCTTTTTTTGATTATATTTGTCGAAAACTGAGCCATATTTGCCATTTTGGAAGATTCCTTGTTCTTAAAATTATATTGAAAAAAGCAAAACATAAGGACATCAACATGGCACGGACACATGGATTTTATAATGCAAAAATATTTTCTCTATTGTAATTATCCACTGAGAAAACAGACTAATACGAGTGTATGGGGAAACCGCGCCGTCCCAAAGCTACGAGGGTTCCAAACGCACCCTGGTCTGAGAAGAGCCCATATCAAACTTTTTTTTGTGGACAGGAAAGTTAGAATCACTGACTTTAACGGGAACCCATCTAACTGTTAATGGAATCGTAAAAAGCTATAATTTCAGTTTCCTCTAAGCTGTACATTTAATTATGTAAGCGAGAAATGGGGCGCAACGTATGGACATACGGTAGGTTCTTACATACTAATATTATTATAAGCGTCCGTTGGCAGACGTGACCAGTATGTTAAATAATAATGTTAAAACTGTTTGTTTGTATGTAAATATCTGTTGTAAGCTAATGTTAAAGGACTAACTCGTGAGAAGTGGTTCGTTAGAATTACAGAGTACATTACTGCCCAGGTCAAAAATAAAGCAATTGCCGGCCGAGTAATATAGAAAGGACGAGGCAAAGCTGAGGACTTCCCAGGTGAATTTAATTTTAAGTAAACGAGGCGAGGAGATTTGTATAGTACTTTTCTCTTGTTTGCCAGGAACATATTAATTTAAGAAGAAAAGCTTTTCATATCAAAAGTTTCATTACAATATATAAATATTTAAAAGTAATTAAATACTTTATGCCAAGTTAAATCAATTGCCAAAACTTGAACTAATTATTCTTAATACTTAAATACTTTACTTAAAAATTATGTTAAAACTTAAAACTCATCAAAAATTTATGAAAACCTAGACTAATTTATTCGACCACAGATTAAAGACTTTACCTAGTAGTTAGTATTAGTAGTCTAGATGTCTAAAATGAACACGCGCGGAATTGTTATATTTTTAAAATTTTGAAAATAAATGCACTTTAAAAGCACCTAATTTATATGCTTTAAAAACCGCACTGCTGTCCAGTAATTTCTATTACTGTCGTGTTGGAAATTGCTGGTACAGAAAATAGCCGATTGCTGTTTTGTTTTCTGATAATAATGGAGTAATTTCCGAGCAAGCAGGAGAAAATACAATTATTATTCCCTACACTATTTCAGTTTCCACGGAATCCTAGTAGTGCGTTGAGATCGTGCGTGCCTCGGCGTTAATTGAGCACGACTATGTTTCCGAGAAGTGACCTTTATGCCAGGCTTTATTCCTATTACCAGTATTACCAAGCCTTTATACACGGTTTCACTCAAGGTAGGTAAAGAATTACTTTTGAAGTGAAAACTTTTTTAGCCGCGTTGAACTTTTTGGTAGGGGGTAAAATTGTGGATTCGCGGCGACATCGACATGCATACTGTAGCCGACATGCTCGCGTTGTTACGAAGATAAATATACTACATTCGTAATTAAACTTAAATGATTAAGTTTTAAGGTTTCAATGTTTTCATTTTTTTTTAATCAAATCAAATAAATATTATAAATGCGAAAGTTTGGATGTATGGATGTATGTTTGTTACTCAATCACGCTCCAACGGATGAACGGATCTGGATGAAATTTGGCACAGAGATAGATTATAGTCTGGAATAGCACATAGGCTAATTTTTATCCCGGAAAATTAAAGAGTTCCCGCGGGAACCGAAAAACCTCAATCCACGCGGACGAAGTCGCGGGCATCAGCTAGTAAATATTATAAATGCGAAAGTTTGGATGTATGGATGTATGTTTGTTACTCAATCACGCTCCAACGGATGAACGGATCTGGATGAAATTTGGCACAGAGATAGATTATAGTCTGGAATATCACATAGGCTACTTTTTATCCCGGAAAATTAAAGAGTTCCCGCGGGAACCGAAAAACCTCAATCCACGCGGACGAAGTCGCGGGCATCAGCTAGTTTCAAATATTCGTTTTCACTTTTATCGTCCCTGTGACTGCTAATTTTATCCACTACAAGTTACCCCTTGACTGCGATCTCACCTGATGGTAAGCGATGATGCAGTCTTAAATGGTAGCGGGCTAAGCTGTTAGGGGTATGGCAGTTATATTAAACCCATACCCCTAATCGGTTTCTACACGGCATCGTACCGGAACGCTAAATCACTTGGCCGTATCTACCTACTCTATTTAAATCTATATCTATAGGTACTATTTATTATTTACAATGTGATTTTTTGCTTGGACATAGGAGTTAGGACCTGGGGGTCTACTCTCTTTCTCTAAAACGAAACTTCGCAAACAAACGAACGAAATTTCGTTAACTCCTCTCCTACATAATATTATCTCTATGCTCCTCTCTATTTCGTTTTCGTACACGCAGACGAAGTACGGATCCATAGAAAATTTTCGTGACCGATTGGATTGAACGATTTTGTGTGGGTCTAATAACAGACTAATTACGTTTGTTTGCGAAGTTTCATTTGAGAGAAAGAGAGTAGACCCCCTGGAGAGTGACATAGGCTAGTTTTTATCCCGGAAAATTGAGGAGTTCCCATGGACACTAAAAATCTTATTCCACGCGGGCAAAGTCGCGGGCATAAGCTAGTCTCGTATAAAATTATTACCTAGATGGATTCACACAAGACAGTATAAGAATAAAAGAAGCAATAAAATCTTCTCTACTTGTTGAGGTCGATTTAAATTTAAGACCAATAAAATATAAACAATCTAAGCACAATAAAACGCATAAAACATTGTTGGATGGAGTACCTTAATAAAATTAACCATAATGACCCTGATAAGGGCACTTACACACGAAACTGAGACTGTCGTATAAAGGTGCTGCGTTTTATTTATCTTACCACAACCACTGATCACCTATTTTAAACTTGCCTATATACAAATTTAAGAAATCCATTAAAAAAGTATGCTCCTGAAAAAAGCATGGATTTGACTCGGTCCAGCAATACTAAAGACAGCGGTTACTTCTTTTTAAATAATTCATTTACAATTTTTATATCAATGTGTACATTAATAAAAACATGTGTAATAATATAATTTTTAATAGTAACTATTTTGCAACCACCGAGTTTCTTGCTGGTTCTTCTCGGTAGCAATGGTATTCCGAACCAGTGGTAGATTCACGCGACGATTCAAAAGCACTTTGTAATAAGTTTATTTGAATAAAAAAATATGAGTTTGAGTTTGAGTTTACCCGGTGTCCTAGGACTCCTACAGGGAAGAGAAGAAAGCGATGCGATACGACTAAATAGAAAATTACAAACTTATCTATGCGACAACGTAGGCCACGTAAAGGGTCAGCCGTCAGCTACAGTTTCGAGTCGCGTCGTTTCGAGTCGGTTTGTCGCGTTTGTCGTAACGCAGGACAGAGCCTGAGATTTTGTGTTAGGTACTTCTAGCAACAGCCAATCTGTTCAACCGATTTGGATGAAATTTGGTACAGAGATAGGTTACATCCCAGGAAAGGACACATGCCACGGGATTTTTGAAAATCGAAGAACACGCGCATGAAGTCGCGTGTATCCGGTATGATATCGCGTGGAATGGGTTATGGGTTTAATATAACTGCCACGCCCCTAACAGGTTATCCCACTACCATCTTAGACTACATCATCACCTACCATTACGTGAGATCGCAGTCAAGGGCTAACTTGTAGTAAAATAAAAAAAAAGAGTCGATAGTCTGAACTGAGCCTTATCTAAAGGGCTTTATGGCCCTTTTATTTTATCCCCCACTATAATTAATTTAACGTTAATTAAATACAATTTAGCGGTTTTTTACTTTTTTATCATCAAGATCCCACGCGTCTTGAGTCTCGACCCACGATGTAAAGTGGGTATAGAACTTTAGACTTTATATTTTACTTACTTATTTATTTTTAAATACTGCACCAAAGGTTGTCTGCAAGAGATTGCTTTAGCAATAAGACCGCCTTTGCACGCTTCTATGTATACTTACTACTGCTTTTTAACTTTATACTGTATATTTTGTGTGTGCAATAAAGATATCTAAATAAATAAAACAATTGCGCGCCATTGCATGGCTGATTGTAATTTCTACTGTTTTTTTAAGATCTTGGGTATACAATCTTGCAATTAATAAATAAATGAAATGTAATGAAAAAAAGAAAAAAGAATTACAGAATATGTAAATCCATGTTCAGTCCATCCATTTTCTGTTATTATTTCCTTTTCTAGCCTGCCTGGAAGAGATCGCTTTTTCTTAATTCAATTGTTTTTGTTTAAATGTGTTTTGTGTATGGTGTATACAATAAAGTATATTTTCATTTCATATCATCCATGTTGATATCACGGCTTGGGCGGGGTTTCCGCTGCAAAAGGGTAATGAGCGGGAAATAGCTGAGCGAACCATCCCTGTGCAGACAAAATCATACTAATATTATAAATGCGAAAGTGTGTTTGTTTGTTCGTTTGTTGGTTTATTGGTTTGTTGGTTTGTTGGTTTGTCCTTCAATCACGCCGCAACGGAGCAACGGATCGTCGTGATTTTTGGCATGGGTATAGTTGAGGACGGAGAGTGACATAAGCTACTTTTTATCCCGAAAAGGAGTTCCCGCGGGAATCAAAAAAACTTAAACCACGCGGACGGAGTCGCGGGCATCAGCTAGTAGAAAATAATAGAAATACACTTCCACTCCTTTTAGGGTTCTGTAGTCAACAATTCTGTAGTCCCATAAAGTTTCGCAATGTCCGTAGTCTGTCTGTCTTAGTACTAAAAAGTAGAAACCTAGTAGGTATACATATTAATATTTTGAATGAGAAAGTGTGTCTGTCTATCTGTCTGTATGTCTGCTACGCTTTTACAGGGAAGGACAAAGGCTACTATTTATCCCGGAAAAATTGAGGAATTTCCGCGGGAATAAAAAAAAAATATCCACGCGTACGAAGTCGCGGGCATCATCTATATTCTCGTAGGTACCTAGTAGGTACATAATATTAATCATGCCGACATTCAGGCCAAATAAAACTTTGAGAATTTTTTTTAGGGTACCTACCCTACACGTAAAGTGGGGATAATTTTTTTGGTTTATCCCATGGTGTAGCCTGTAGGGTGTCGTTGAATAGGTCGTTAAAAATTGTGGGTGTATTATCGTACTGTGGGTGTAGGATAACCATTTTTAGATTCAGGGATCCGTATGTAAAATATTAATATAAAATATAAATATGTTAGAGTCAACAAGTGTCGCCCCCTCTAAAACTCTCTAGAGCTAAACGGACCGTTAAGCTGACAGAGGGACACTTGACTTGTTTTAGGATAAGTGAAAAAAATCACTTATTGAACTTGAACTAAAAACTTGACAAGTCGATCAATTTACATAGGGCAGGGCCTATACATAAATAAAATAAATAAATAATAATTTGTTTGCAAAGAATGCTGTACAAAAATATTTGATGGTAAGAAATGTCAATAAGAGGCCATAACATTCAAATAAATCAATAGTGTGCAAATTTCAGGTAAGTATTTAGCAATTTTGGAATTAAACTAAATTATTAGTAGGTACAATGTTTAAACAAAATAATAAATTAGTACTCGAGCAATGTCACACATGAGTTAATAATATAGTAAAATAATAGTAAATGAAAAGTCAAAATAAAAAACAAAGCCAAAATTTAAACAAGTCAAGCTAAATATTCCTCATAGTAACATTTTTCCAACAGCCATTTATTAATATTACTCTTAAACATATATTTATCGTCATTTTTTCATAATCTGTTGGTAGTTTATTAAATAATTTGATAGCCATACAGTAAGGGCTTTTCATATATGTACTTTTACATTGCTTTGATATAATGAGCTTATTGGGATATCTAACCGACCTGCTACTACTTACATCAGAATTTCGTTGGAAATACTTTGGATGCCGCATGACGAATACACAAATGTCTCGTATTGCGACGGACAACTACGGAACTCTACATAGCGCGTAGCCGGACACGCCCTTGGCCAGTTTTTAATACATCATTACGTTTGCAGCCTAATAAAAAAAGAAAAAGAAAATAAAAATAATTCACCTGACCCGATACATATCGCTTGCATGAGAAAGAAGCGCTTTCAAAACAATAAGATGGCTGATCACTTAAAGCGATAACTTTCATCCAATTAAGAGGTAATTACAGATTATATATCGTCGGTTATTATTAACTTGGCACTGGAAATAAGTGTGTGAAGTGTACCTAGGTATTATTAGGTGGACTAGAATAATAATGACTTGAGAAAGATGTCAACTGAATTCAGCTGGGCAGTTTTGAATGGTAAAAGTTGTCAAAGCCCGCCAACCCGTATTGGAGCAGCGTGGTGGGTCCAAGCTCTAATTCCCTCTCTCCTATGAGAGACTAGCTAATGCCCGCGACTTCGTCCGCGTGAATTGAAGTTTTTTGGTTCCCGCTGGAACTCTTTAATTTTCCGGGATAAAAAGTAGCCTATGTGTTATTCCAGACTATAATCTATCTCTGTGCCAAATTTCATTCAGATCCGTTCAGCCGTTGGGGCGTGATTGAGTAACGAACATCCATCCATCCAAACTTTTATACAAACTTTCAACCCCCATTTAACCCTTTTGGGGTTGGAATTTTCAAAAATACTTTCCTAGCAGATGCCTACGTTATAATAGCTATCTGAGTGCAAAATTTCAGCCCGATCCGACCAGTGGTTAGAGCTGTGTGTTGATAGATCAATCAGTCAGTCAGTCAGTCAGTCAGTCACCTTTGCCTTTTATATAATACTAGCTGATGCCCGCGACTTCGTCCGCGTGGATTGAGGTTTTTCGGTTCCCGCGGGAACTCTTTAATTTTCCGGGATAAAAAGTAGCCTATGTGCTATTCCAGACTATAATCTATCTCTGTGCCAAATTTCATCCAGATCCGTTCAGCCGTTGAAGCGTGATTGAGTAACAAACATACATCCGTACATACATCCATCCATCCAAACTTTCGCATTTATAATATTTATATGGATTTAGATTGTGTAAGAAAATCGTACTCGTGTTTGTCAAACGGATTATTCGACCTGTTTATGGAGTTCATAGATGCCTGCACGTTAATAGAATAGAATAGAATAGAAAAATCTTTATTGGCAGCAATAAACACAGATGCACAAAATTTCAAAAAATAAAACAGTTACCCGGTAATTTTACAGGTAATTAGTAATAGTACATTACATCGCGAGACCGGGAAGTACGCGTTTTCTGGTCGAGTGTTAGTTAGACGGCCGAGTTACGCGAGGCCGGCTATATACGAGACCAGAAATGCTCTCCCGGTCGAGGTGTGTATAGTGCTTTTCTAAAAAATGAAACAAGTGACTTTTTTTAATATATTATTATATTATGTAATTAAAAGAAAGTAAATAAAAAAGCAACCAACTCAAGAAATATAATTTTTTTTTTGCGCTGTGAATGCTGAACGCGTAATGCGGTAGATTTCCAAATTTAAACTATTTAGGCCAAAGAACATTATAACAAGTTACAAGATATTCAGGAAGAAAGATTCCAAATTCAAACTTATGATATGACGTAATGAAAATACATACATTCCTTACTGGCCTAGGCCGGGAAGTTTAACTTTCGAACTCATTTACAGGGTATGAAATGTGCACATTTCATATCATTTTTTAGAAAAAAGCATGGATTAACTCCTTAAACAGTTCGAGTAATAAGTTTTATATGCTGTCAAATTGTTACGATTTGCTTAGACAATTGGGCCTCTGTTATGAAGCCCATAACAAATTAACCGTGTATTTTTTTATCACCATTGTTTCTGACCTTACTTTACATGCAACTAAAGAAAGTACGGTTGACATAAAAATTGCGAAATTCTCATACGAGACAAAAGACATTCTCCGTCGAACAATAGTCGTTTTGTCATGTCGCATTATGGATTTATGTGGGAATATACGACCTTTATGAGCTATTACTATTTACTATATCTTCGAACGTATTTTATTTATAATGATTATAATCGTAATCTACAGGAATCTAATAAATATTATAAATGCGAAAGTTTGGATGGATGTATGGATGTATGGATGTATGGATGTTTGTTACTCAATCACGCCCGAATGGCTGAACGGATCTGCCCCCCAATCATGTAAGAATGGCCGATCAAACGTTAAAGATTTTCGTCTAAGTAAAATAAACCATAACTACATTGAGTTAGAGCTCAATTTCGTGTATCCATTCTTATACGTTAGAGTATCGTACATACCTAACGTATAAGAATGGGTAGACGAAATTGAGCTCTAAGTTAATGCAATTATGGTTTATTTTACTTTGACGACGATCTTTAACGTTTGATCGGACATTCTTACATGATCGAGGGGCTGGTTGAAAGGCACAGAGATAGATTATAGTCTGGAATAACACATAAGCTACTTTTTATCCCGAAAAACTAAGGAGTTCCCGCGAGAACCAAAAAACATCAATCCACGCGGACGAAGTCGCGGGCATCAGCTAGTAGATAATATCGTGGAAAATCTTAAATTTTTTTTTTTTTATCCACTCCAAGTTAGCCCTTGACCTGATGGTAAGTGATGATGCTGTCTAAGATGGTAGCGGGGAAACCTGTCAGGGTTATGGCAGTTATATTAAACCCCTAATCGACTTCTACGTGGCGTCGTACCGGAACCACAGAATAGGTACCTAAAGTAAAACTGGAACGCTAAATCGCTTGGCGGCACGTCTGTGCCGATCGGGTAGTAACTGGTAACTAGCCACGGCCGAAGCCTCCCACCAGGCAATAAAACAATGCCATGGAACAATGAATTAACATGGAAGGAAGATTGTCTGTGTAGTTTGTCACTGATTTGGATTTTCCTACTGATAGATAGATAACATTGATAATCTAATATATAAAAATAAGTCGGGTTTTCCTTCCTGACGCTATAACTCCAGAACGCACGAACCGATTTCCACGGTTTTGCATTCGTCTCGGGCTCCGTGAGGTTTATAGCAAAGAAAATTCAGGAAAAATTTCAACAGAAAAGCGGGAAAATCTTAAACCACGCGGACGAAGTCGCGGGCGTCAGCTAGTGTATTTTTAAATATTAAAAAGCAACAATAAGATGTACCATCTAACCTAGTATTAAGTTTATAATAATTTAATGTACCATTACAATGGTACAGAATTACAATTATTCTGCATTAAAAATACCTTTTGTAAGAGAGGTGTTATAGGTAGTGTATAAGACTTAGGTAAAATATATGATTTGTCTATGGTTTATACTTTTGTAGTAATTTAAAAATATAAAAATAAAATATCTAGCTATATGTAGCTGGTTCAGAGTTTGTGGTAATTCGTGGAACAATTCCAGCCACGCGTCACCACGCCATGTTAACATGCTGCGGTCAGACGCCGGGGTGTACCGTTGACAAAAAAGTAGATCGTTATCAAAACCCAATGCTTTATCCGTACTTACTCCATACTAATATTATAAATGCGAAAGTGTGTCTGTCTGTCTGCTACGCTTAAACGCTTTACGCTGTAAAGAGTTCCCGCGGGAATCAAAAAACCTTACCACGCGGACGAAGTCACGGGCATCATCTCGTATTATAAGTGCAAAAATGTGTGTCTGTCTGTCTGCTACGCTTTCACGGGCCATCTGTTCAACCGACTTTGATGAAATTTGGTATAGAGGTAGGTTACATCCCGGGGAAGGACATAGGCTACTTTATCCTGGAAATTGACGAGTTCCCGCGGGAATCAAAAAATACTCAAACCACGCGGACGAAATAAAGGGCATCAGCTAGTGTTTTATAATTTTATATTCTTTACTTACCTACAATCTATCATCATCAACAATCTAAATAATCTTTTTTCGATAGCTGCGACGCGCCTATGGAACTCACTCCCTGATAGCATTTTTATGAATAACCCATCTATTCACACCTATAAACTTCGACTGAAACAGCACTCTATCTTCTCTATCATCATTTTATTATAAATTAATAATATGTATCTGTTATATCATTAAGTATCATATAATATGTCATATGTATGTGGGTATGTATTTATTTTCGTATATATTTAAATGTTATTAGTATTTCTATTTGTGTAAGTTTATGATATAATATCTCGATTCTCTTTCTCGTTTCATTCCATCTCATATCTTGTTGTACCTATTCTTCCTTCAGAACCTTTCTCACTGCCAAGGGTCATTGGTAGGGATCTCTTATAGAGATAAGTGCTTCCTTGTCCAGTATATTTCTGTTTTTCATCATATTTTATAACTTTTTGGTACAAAAAAAGCTATATCTGTACTTATATTATAAATGCGAAAGTTTGGATGGCTGGATGGATGTTTGTTAGTCAATCACGCCAGAACGGCTGAATTAATCTGGATGAAATTTGGCACAGAGATACATTATAGTCTGGAATAACACATAGGCTACTTTAAAATAATAATCAAATAGTTGCGTTGCGTTCGAAAACTTACAACATTCAAGAATAAATTGCTTAGCTTTCCTTTTATTGTTTCAATTGAATTTTAATATTAAACAACAGAAATTATGAGTAAGTGTCACTAAATAATAAAAAAAATACAATCAAAAGAGTTTCATAAATTCCATCATATTTTTTTGCGAACCGTACCAAACATTAGTACAATTTGAAGCCACGCACGTTCCGCCGCGAGGCATAGCTAATGTACAGAGCGTCTACCTACAGCACACGTACAGTTTAGTACTGTTTAGTTCACCAACAGTTTGTCTGGTGGCTTCGGCCGTGGCTAGTTACCACACTAGCGGCAAAGACATACCGCCAAGCGGTTAAGCGTTCCGATACGATCATCTATAGTCTATGGTATACTCTACTATAGTCTACTCTGCGTCGTATTACTCATGACTGAGGGTCGTGACCCCTTTCCATTAATCACATAATGGTAGGTAGAGAGTTTTCTTGGGATAATAATGCAGTGGGTTCCCAATTCCCATGTCCTTGACGACTTGACTAAGAGTATTTAAACTCTTAGGTTTTTGTAACTTTTATTATCAGATCAAAGTGATAATAACCGGGACCGACGGCTTAACGTGCTCTCCTAGGCACGGAGGAACTGAAAAGGCCAAATTTGAACCTCCAAATTCGGTCACCCATCCAGTTACCGACTTGAGTCAACGTATCAATCGACTGATATGCGTTGTCACATCACTCACAACTAGGCCACTCGTCCCTCAATCCCCTATTATAATTATCCTTATTATAAGTTCCCAAATAGAGCTACCGGGAATCGATCCCGAGACCTCCAGCTATAAGACTACAGCGCTCACCAATGCGCCAGGGTGCTCCAGGTTGTCAAAAAATTCACATATTTCGCAGTCCCCGCAAGAATCGGAGCATTGAAAATGAATACAAAAATTTAGGTTAAAAAAACAAAAATTTCTTCAAAATTTTTCAGAAATCTATTAACCGATTTTCAAAATTCCAACTTGAATGCACTTCTCGCCTGCATCCGCATCCTTGAACACCATTACCACGACGATCGGTCAATAATCATAGAAGCTACATCACTTTTTATATACGGAAATACCCATTTTTCTACAATTTCCAATCTAAAGGGACCACCTACACCTAGGGTTGCCAACTATACTGTTTTAAACAGTATTATACTGTTTTTCACTAAATTATACTTTTTACTGTTGAACAAAAATAAAGTATACAAAATACTGTTTTCAGCATCAAAATGCAAACACATTAATTAAGACGGCAGCGGCGAGTGAATTGCCCATATGTAAACGTAATACCAATATAATTTGTGATTCGGAAATATTTCCACCATATTATGCAATTATTTAGACTGAACTTGTGTTTATCTAGGTCCCTGGACGAAATATATTTTCAAAATACTTAGCCAAAATTAAATGTAAGCGCATAGCGTTTTGCATATTTTTACGACATAAATGACATGTTTTCTCCTTATTTGTTTCATATTAATAACATCGCGAATTTAAAAACATAACTAAAATTGAAAAAAACCACCACAGAAGGTAAATCTATGTAGTACAGTGCGTATCTTGAACTTGCAGCCCGCGATATTCTCCACACCACATAAATCTTCCAAAATACCCTCAACGTACGTTTCACTCCGACACCGGAGCATCTTCAGGAGATGTTGACTCTACAATGCACGATTGTGATTTTCAATATCATGGACTTCCGCAAAGTAACGCCTGCTTCTATCCAATATAACTAAAATTGTCTCATATCTTCTTTCTGTTCCCGCCACCTCAGCATTTACTGAAAGAGTTTTTTCAGTAATGAATGCTAAGTGGCGGGAGGATAGAAATAGAGCATCTATTAATTATTGTGATGAGGCGTATGAAGTTTTTAAAAAAGATTGTAAATTAGTAAGTTGTACGAGAAGCTCTAAAAAATATGTATTTACTCGTAAAACAATAAATAAATAAAATACTGTTCATTTTTCTAAAATACTGTTTAATATTCTTCATACACCTGAATATACTTTATTTCTTGTAAAAAAAGTTGGCAACCCTACCTACACCATTCTGTAGCTAAACTAATACCCTGG
Organism: Erebia ligea; assembly: GCA_917051295.2. Lineage (NCBI taxonomy): Eukaryota > Metazoa > Arthropoda > Insecta > Lepidoptera > Nymphalidae > Erebia > Erebia ligea. Next base: position 2,103,254 of record OU785246.1, read on the forward strand.
GGCATTTTTTTTTTCATTTTTTCTTAAGTCGGTTTTGTTTCCGAAATATTTACAATTTAGTAAACAAACACCCCCCAAAAAATCCCGTTTTTTTACACTTTTAAAATTCCATAAAAAGTTAAGTACCAGCCGATTTTCAAAATTCAAACGCTCACACGTGTCTCGATAAATTCCTCAACTTTAGGTACTATTCTAATCTCGATCTTTCCAAAATCCTCGGAGTTATGGCCAAAAATACGTCTCAGGCGATTTGCATCCGCTAACCATTTTCAATGGTAAAATAGAATTAAAAAAATACAAGTGTTCAAATAGAAGTATGAATTTCCCTTAATACTTGTTTACGGCACGATGTACCCTCCCCCTAACTCCAACCAATATCCGGTACAGTAGGTTGTATCGGTAGTACATAATATACTAGGGTGAGGTTTTAATTACATTTCAAATTGAGTTGTCTGTCCAATATCAGAGTGAACGCACCAATATGGACTCCTAACCAGAGAGGTGTTAGGTTATAGAAGAACTAAGCTGAGGCATAAAAACGCGGCTTAATATTTTACTATCATCATCATTATTTCAACTCATCAAATAAATATTATAAATGCGAAAGTTTGGATGGATGTATGGATGTATGGATGTGTGGATGTATGGATGTATGGATGTATGGATGTTTGTTACTCAATCACGCTGGAACGGCTGAACGGATCTGGATGAAATTTGGCACAGAGATAGATTATAGTCTGGAATAGCACATAGGCTACTTTTTATCCCGGAAAATTAAAGAGTTCCCGCGGGAACCGAAAAACCTCAATCCACGCGAACGAAGTCGCGGACATCAGCTAGTAAGTAATACATATTAAGAAGTTTCCACGATGTTTTCCTTTACGAATTAAAGCAAGTGATATTTATTTGCTTAGAACGCGCGCTGAGTAAACTCAGAAAAATTACACGTGCCCCAATATCTTTAATAATATTTTAAACTAGCTTCCCGTGTGGTTTTATTTTATGTTCTACCAAATACGTTATTAAACTTTTTATTAATCTTCACTTTCATATCACGATTGATTTGCTCACTTGGGGTGTACAATCATTGGAGTAAAAATTAAATACTTTCATCCTTTATCCGGATGGAATCCTTTTCTTTTTCGGGATAAAATACCCAATAAAATTTTGACCCAGTGAATCCATACTAAGTAAATGCGAAAGTTTGTCTGGCTTTCACGGCGCATTTTTCAACTGATTTTCATGAAATTTGGTACAGAGATAGGTTGTACTTGTATCCCGGGAAAGGACATAGTTTACGCGAATATAAAGTATAATATAAAGTTATTTTTACTTGCGCTAGAATTCGTCCAATAGTTTCAGCCAAATATAGAACGAAAGGAATACGACGAGGTTCATTATAATCATCAATCAATCGTTTATTTGCAAGGAACATTCTAATAAGAATGATGACAACTCAATCAAATCAGCAACTCTTTATCAAACTTAAAAACGCACTTCTAGTATGGAAGTTGTATGAAAGTCATAGTTGTGACGTCATCAAATTTCAACGCACTTTTTTCTTTAATCTCTATTTTAAAATGGTTATCAAACTTAAAACTAACCGAAGATGTGAATTTTAGGTATTTTGAAGGACCCTATTTAATAATCAGTTAGAAATAATTTATTTTTGATATAGGCATCATCCCTATTAAAGAACAAACATTAACAACAAGCCTCTAGTAATATGATAACTCTTAAATAGAGTGCCTTTGATGTGACAACTCGATGACTCCCCTTGTCAATTATAAAACCCATTTCCAATCTACTAGTCAAAGGATGTCATATTAATTGCATTTCGTCTGGCGCGCAGGACCCTTCATAGACTGTCAAACCAATTTATATCTATCGGTATATGGTGACATGTACAGTGTATGTCATGTACCTACTGTACACCCTTACCATAAGTTTTTCGTCGAAACACTATGGCGTCAACCCTATCTTTGATTATTATTATTGGAGTGAAAACTTCTTTAACCGCGTTGAGCACTTTTTGGTAGAGGGTAAACTTGTGGATTCGCGTCACTGACACCGACACCTTCACCGACATGCTCGTCACTGACATTGCTCGCGTTGTTACGAAGACAAAAGGTCTTAAATATAAATATACTACATTCGTAATTAAACTTTAATCCCTTACACAATGTCAACTCCAAAAACTTAATCTTTCTTTTTTTATTCTTTAAAGTTTATTTTGCATTTAAATGCTAAGGATGAGAAAAAATGCCGATTAATTTTCAAAAATCTTTTAGCGGATTTCTACGTCATTAGCCTATCTACATGCTAAATTTCAGCCCGATCCGTCCAATGGTTTGAGGTGTGCGTTGATTAAATCAGTCAGTTAGTAACCTTTTCCTTTTATATATTTAGACTAGCTGATGCCCGCAACTTCGTCCGCGTGTTTAAGTTTTTTTTATTCCCGCGGGAACTCCTTAAATTTTCCGGGATAAAGTACCCTATGTCACTCTCCGTCATCAGTTATACCCATGCCAAAAATCTCGTCCATCCCAATTCGTATGTTGACGTTCGTGTATCACGAACTTTTATACAAACTTTCAACCCCCATTTAACCCTTTTGGGGTTGGAATTTTCAAAAATCCTTTCTTAGCGGATGCCTACGTTATAATAGCTATCTGAGTGCAAAATTTCAGCCCGATCCGACCAGTGGTTACCTTTGCCTTTTGTATAAGTATTTAAGATTATTCAGATGTATTAAAAATGTTACTGTAGTTTTTCAGCCCGATTGTGTATGGGAATCGTAATCGTTTATCAAACGTATAATTCGACCTGTTTAAAGAGTTCATAGATGCATGCACGTCATAAACCATGTATGAACTCTTTAAACAGTTCGAGTAATACGTTTTAAGCTGTCAAATAATTACGATTTGCTTAGACAATTGGGCCTGTTAAATGAATTCGTAAAGTATAATAAAAAAAATTGGCAGTCATAGGGACTGCCGATAGAAGTGAAAACTTATAACTTAGAATTTTAGTATTAAAACTAGAGGATGCTCGCGACTTCGTTCGCGTGGCATAAGTTTTTTTTTATTCCCACAGGCACTCCTTAATTTTCCGGGATAAATCCTATATCACTCTCCAGGTCCTCAACTATACCCATGCAAAAATCACGTTGGTACGTTGCTCTGTTGCGGCGTGATTGAAGGACAAACTCTCTAATTAACGTCCTTGGGGATAAAATTTTCAAAAACTTTTCAAAAACGTATTTCTTTATTTTAAACCAGAAGCCCAAATAGCAACTTTCATGGTTATAACTTGAAAAATGAAGGACCTTCATGCAAACTTTCAACCCCTATTTAACGCCTTTGGGGGTAGGATTTTCAAAAACTGTGAAACACGATTTCTTTATTTTAAACCAAAAGCTCAAATACCAAGTTTCATAGATATAACTTGAGAAATGACAAACTTTCATACAAACTTTCACCCCCTATTTGACCCCCTTAGGGGTGGAATTTTGAAAAATCCTTCCTTAGTGAGCGCCTACGTCACAAAAGGAACAAACTGTCAAAATTTCAAGTTTCTAACCCCAGCGGTTTAGGCTGTGCGTTGATATATAAGTCAGTCAGGACTTTGAATTATATATATATAGATTTGAAATTCCTTAATGTTTAAATTAAAATTATCAACATCAATCTGTTAATAACCAAACTCAAACACTATTTAAAAATGTACGGTATATATATATACACATTAAACTTTTTACTAAATCCATTCAATTTTACTTGTAAAGATATACACAGTATTAATGTTGCACAGAAACAAAAGGGTACAGAAAGTTCCAGTGACGCCATTTACAATAGGGATGTTGACAACTCAATCAAATCAGCAACTCTTTATCAAACTTAAAAACGCACTTCTAGTATGGAAGTTGTATGAAATTCACAGTTGTGACGCCATCAAATTTCAACGCACTTTTTTTCTTTAATCGTATTTTAAAATGGTTATCAAACTTAAAACTAACCGAAGATGTGAATTTTAGGTGTTTTGGAAGACCCTCTGTTTAATAATCAGTTTTTGACTAGCTGATGCCCGCGACTTCGTTCGCGTGGTTTAAGGTTTTTTGATTTCCGCGGGAACTCCTTAATTTTCCGGCATTAAAAGTAGCCTATGTCACTCTCCAGGTCCTCAACTATACCCATGCCAAAAATCACGTCGATCCGTTCCTCCGTTGCGGCGTGATTGAAGGACAAACCAACAAACCAACAAACAAACACACTTTCGCATAATACTTAATATTATAAATGCGAAAGTGTGTTTGTTCGTTGGTTTGTCCGACGTGATTTTTTGCATAGATATAGCTAAAGACGAGAGTGACATAGGCTACTTTTTATCTCGGAAAATTAAGTAGTTCCCGCGGGAATAACAAAAAATTTAAACCACGCGGGCGAAGTCGCTGTCATCAGCTAGTTTATAATATTAGTATGATATAGTAACCATCCCTATTCAATGTCTCGATGTAAACCAGCCTTAACATCAATCACCATCAGGTTATAGGTAAATAGGCTAAAGATCTAAGTGTGTCGCGCATAAAGCCAACAGTAATGTGTGGTGATTACATATCGAGTACATCCTAGTCTAGACTAGACACTAGTTAGAATAACTACTTTTATCTAGATCTGCACAGGTTTCCCCGGACTTGACCTAGACAAACAAGATAAAGTAAAAAATTGGTCCAGTCACCCAGTGCATTTTTTTTAACTGCCTTGGTTTAGTGGTTAGCATGTTCGACTGCGGCCGAAGAGGGCCCGGGTTCGAATCCCGGGTCGGGCCTTAATTAAGTATTGGGTTTTTACACAAGAAATTCTCAGTATCTACCAGCCAGGAGTTAGGAAGTTGGCGGTGTGTCACCCCCGTTCCTCGAAGAGCACGTTAAGACGTTGGTCCTGCGCTTGATCTCTCTTCGGTCGTGTCGGATTTTCCGTACCATCCGGTTATGAGAGTAAAGGAACAGAGAGTGCACCTGTGTATGCGCACACATGTGTATAATATAATATCTCCCGCACAGATGGCTAACCTCCGTGGAGATTGGCCGCCGTGGCTGAAATTCGGTCGAGAGGGCATTATTGTTATGTGTAGGTAGGTACATGATAAGACAAGGTGTAGCGGTCTTCGCAGTCCGCACATAATCCAATAGATGGCATTACTAGTACGATGGACGCGAACACGAACAGCCCAACTCACGCTTACGAAGTTTTCTCAGAATTACGCTATATATACAACCTCCAAAGATGAACGGTCGGACCAGTGGTCCCCGAGCACAACACCCGCTCGGAGGATGATCATCCTATTGTTACGGTCGAGCCATATCACCTGCTCCCGTACAGTGGTGACCCCGACGTGATCTCACAGCCGACGTGATCTCACAGCCGACGTGATCTCAGAGCCGCCGCCGACGCACATCAAAGCCGACGAGTCACGCTCTCACTCGTCAGACATCAGCAACATCGCACATCACAATAACCCCTAAGTCATCGCGACGAGGACAACAGCATCATCAGAAGGCAAGCACGGCACAACAGCAACTCAACGCAGCACAGCAGCACAACGCAGCACAGCAACAACAAGCAGCAACAAGCAACTTAACGCAGCACAGCAGCACAACGCAGCACAGCAACAACAAGCAACAAGCAATACAACGCAGCACGGCAACAAGCATTACAACGCAGCACAGCAACAAGCAACAAGCAATACAACGCAGCAGTCAGCACAGCAACAATCAACAACAAGCCACACAGCGCAGCACAGCCGCTTACAGAGCCACACGCTCAGCGGCCAGCACAGTCAGACGCCAGTACCAGCCGCACAAGTGGGTCACACATCCTCAGAGTAGTATGAACCTACAACGCCACTACCCTGGTTGTCACACGACGCCACTTCTCCAGATGCTTGCAACGCCATCTGCACGCTGACGACCTCCAGACTCGAAGGGGAGTGATGTAGCGGTCTTCGCAGTCCGCACATAATCCAATAGATGGCATTACTAGTACGATGGACGCGAACACGAACAGCCCAACTCACGCTTACGAAGTTTTCTCAGAATTACGCTATATATACAACCTCCAAAGATGAACGGTCGGACCAGTGGTCCCCGAGCACAACACCCGCTCGGAGGATGATCATCCTATTGTTACGGTCGAGCCATATCACCTGCTCCCGTACACAAGGGTTATGGGTTTAATATAACTGCCATGCCCCTAACAGGTTAGCCCGCTACCATCTTAGACTGCATCATCACTTACCATCAGGTGAGATCGCAGTCAAGAGCTAAACTTGTAGTGGATAAATAAAAAACTTAATGTATATAAAACAGATATTTACCTCAAAAACCACTTCCAAAACCATAGCACTTTGTACTGAACTTCAGCGTTGTCCTTTTATAGTACAGGCGATCGCAAAAGGGAGGTAACTATAAACTTGCACCGTGAAAAGTAATTAAGTCTGGGTTATTTTTATAAGTTACTAGCTGATGCTCGCGACTTCGTCCGCGTGGATTGAGGTTTTTCGGTTCCCGCGGGAACTCTTTTATTTTCCGGGATAAAAAGTAGCCTATGTGCTATTCCAGACTATAATCTATCTCTGTGCCAAATTTCATCCAGATCCGTTCAGCCGTTAGAGCGTGATTGAGTAACAAACATCCATACATCCATACATCCATACATCCACACATCCATACTATCCATCCAAACTTTCGCATTTATAATATTTATTTGACTAGCTATGATGCCCGCGACTTCGTCCGCGTGAACTAAGTTTTTTCGATTAACTCATTAATTTTCCGGGATAAAAAGTAGCCTATGTATGTATGTATGTATGTTTGTATGTATATTCTTTATAGCTGATGCCCGCGACTTCGTCCGCGTGGAATAAGTTACAGTTTCAGTTAATATTCCAGGATAAAAAGTAGCCTATATTACTATCCCACGGTATAATCCCCCTATAATGGTGAAACACGTACTTCTTCATATTTTAACGAAAGCCCAAATTGCTGTTTCATGGCTATAACTTGAGAAATTAAGGATTTTCATACAAACTCTCAACCCCTATTTCACCTCTTCGGGGGTGGAATTTTGAAAAACTGTGAAACACATGTTTTCATTTTCAACCCGCAGCTCATATATCAAGTTTCATGGCTATAACTTGAGAAATTAAGGACTTTCATACAAATTTCAACCCCTATTTCACCCCTTTCGGGATAAAAAATATCCCATATCCTACCTCGTAGTATGGGCTCAAATCGTGCCAAGTTTCGTTTGAATTCATTCAGTAGTTTCGGCGTGATGCGCGGCCAAGATACAGACAGACAGACAGACAGACAGACAAAAATTAAAAAAATTACAGATTTGGCTTCAGTATCGAATATTGAGTGCCCTCCAAAAAAAATTTTCAAAATATCTTCAATGTACAGAATTGGACCTGTTACAGTTTTATTATAAGTATAGAAGATAGATAACCGGTACATAGATAACGAGGTACTCATGACTTAGTAGATTTATGGTGTTGTTATTGCACTAGTAGTGTTGTAGCTTTCTGGTATCAACTATCGATACAACAATCAAATATCAAATAAATAAAGGATGTATGTTTGTTACTCAATCACGCTCCAACGGATGAACGGATCTGGATGAAATTTGGCACAGAGATAGATTATAGTCTGGAATAGCACATAGGCTACTTTTTATCCCGGAAAATTAAAGAGTTCCCGCGGGAACCGAAAAACCTCAATCCACGCGGACGAAGTCGCGGGCATCAGCTAGTAGGATATATATTCGTCGATTTCGTCGCTCATCTGGGAGAACAGGTTAGAAACTTGAAATTTTGACAAGTGAATATAACTCAAAGAATTAAAAAATACGTCTGCCATAGTTAAATTATATTTTTTTGTGAATCACTGGATATTGAAATATAGTCTTAGATATTTTTGGAATCTACTCATTATTTTCTTGATGATGACAATATAGTTATTCTCATTTTGGAAAAAAAAAAACAACTTTAGTCTTTGATGCGGGACCATGGTCACCCTATCAATTTTTTTTTAATTTTACTAGCCTATGTCACCCGGAATAAGCTAAGGATTCTAACGATATCTCATGCATCAAAATCCGTTCAGGCGTATAGAAGTTATGGTGGAATATACAAACTCACATACATACATACATGAACCCTGAAAACAATATACTCCTTTTTTCAGGCAGTCGTATAAAAATACGACAACTTGACGACTCTTTGACGACCTCCGTGGCGCAGTGTTGAGCGCTGTTGTCTTAACGTGCGGAGGTCCCGGGTTCGATCTCCGGCAGGGTCAATTTGGAAATTTATAATTTCTGAATTTTCCCTGGTCTGGCCTGGTGGGAGGTTTCGGCCGTGGCTAGTTACCACCCTACCGGAAAAGACGTGCCGCCAAGCGATTTAGCGTTCCGGTACGATGCCGTATAGAAATCGAATAGGGGTATGGGTTTAATACCATAACTGCCATGCCCCTAACAGGTTAGACTGGCGACTGCATCATCACTTACCATCAGGTGAGATCGCAGTCATGGGCTAGCTTGTAGTGGATACAAAAAATTTTTTTTTATGATTAGAAAGAATTTTTGTAAATTCTACCCCTAAGAGGAAAAGTTTGTATCTACTTTGTAGGTTCTTAGGTTTTTAAGTTATATCCATAACGGATTTTCAAAATCTCCTATCGAGCGGAGCTGGGGTGAGTCGCTAGGTATAAAATAAATGTGAAAGTGTGTTTGTTAGTTGGTTTGCCCTTCAATCATGCCGCAATAAAGCAACGGATCGATGTGATTTTATATAGGGGTATAGTTGAGGATCTAAAGAGAGACATAAGCTATAGGAGAATATAGGAGTTCCCGAAGGACGAAGTTGCAGGCATCAACTAGTACCTACATATGTATAATTATACTAATATTATAAATGCGACAGTGTGTTTGTTTGTTGGTTTGTCCTTTAATCACGCCGCAACGGAGCAACGGATCGACGTGATTTTTGGTACCTATGGGTATAGCTGGAGAGTGACATAGGCTACTTTTTATCCCGGAAATTAAAGGAGTTCCCGCGGGAATCAAAAAAACTTAAACCACGCGGACGAAGTCGCGAGCATCAGCTAGTAGAAAATAATTTGGATTTTCACGTACTTACGATTCCAATGTCACAGAGTTAAAAATAACAATTGAAATAAATATTATTACAGTGGTTATCATAAAACATACTACACAATTAAAGATCTTACGAATGATAAAAAAAGTGTGAATTTGATTCTCATCCACCCATGTATGAGACTGCAATTGTTAATTTTATGTAGGTACCTACTTGCAGTCTAATTTTATCTTATTTTTGTATTATCGGTATAAGTTACCACTTCCCGTGTTTTAGCCATAAAATTGATTAAAATAGGCAAAATTCAATTTTAAGAATCAAATTGCAAGTCCGCCTTACCACCTTTGAAGTCCGATTTCTCACAATAATGCCCCCTAAAGTACCAAATTTTTAGACTAAAAAGGGAAGTTTAGGAACCCCAAAAGTTTTTAAAATTAGTCGGAAGTGACGTAGACAGGTTAAAGTATTTTTAATCTTAAGTTGAAAATTCGACTCTACTTCTGTTGAATGTGAACTTTCACTTATGACCAAAAATTTTCCGACTTGTGTTAGTGTTAAGATGGTAATTATTGTATACAAAGTAGAACACTTCATAGCAAGTGTGTTCACAAAAAAATCTTCGGAAAAAAACACTAAATAAAAAGAAGAAAAAATTAACACTCACTCCATCGGAAATCTCACGAAAAAACTATAAAAATCAGAACTCGAAAACTACCAAAAATCGCTGAACATACATGGGGTATTTTCTGATAGGTTTAGGTACAAGGAATCAAAATTTTTTCTTTGGACGTCACTATTTGGACCAACCTGTATATTATGTATTATTTTTACCTGAGTTAAAAATTTTCTAATCTCCGATTTAAATAGACAGACATCCATACTAATTACTAATATTATAAATGTCAAAGGCTGTCTGTCTGCTTGCTTTCTCGGTCCATCTGTTCCATCGATTTTGACGCAATTTGGTACAGAGATAGGTTGCATCCCGGGGAAGGACATAATATAGGCTACTTTTTATTCCAGTGGGAATTTAAAAAACTTAATCCACGTCGTGGGGACATTGTATACCTAAATATGTTATTGTGTCTGTCCTAACGAATGAAGTCGCGGACATCATCTAATAATATATATCGATTAGAAGTAAGGTCGACAATTCTATCGACAACGAGGTAAGAGTAAGTGTCACATCTCTATGTAACAGTTACCTCCTAAACCACTTTTCAAAGGATGCTATTAAAAACCGTCCAGACAGGTTGTTCATTTACATTAGCGAAGATGGCGCTTAAGTCTTTTTATAGAGTGCTTAAGCGATAAAGTAGGAACTTAAACTGTCTTTAGACAGGGTTAAAATGACGGTGGACTTTCATCCAAAGAGAGAGTGCTTTGAAATGAAATGGTTTATATTTCAACGTAGGGCAACTTATGTCACTTTTGATTTTATTTTAGGATTCAATTCGAAAAGCAGATTCTACTGAGAAGAACTTTTAAGAAACTCAGCAGTTGCACTTTTTAAAAAAGTAGCAATATGAAGATACAAACGTTATGTAAGAACTATCACACTGACTTGTGGATGCGAAGCCGATTGCTTCTATGCAACTTTGTCATTTAGAAATTCATCAATAGTATAATAGCCTGAAATATTGTAACATTCCAATGAAAAGGTCACAAGAAAGGTCGACAATTTTATCGATAATAATCACAAGAAAGGTCGAGAATTTTATCGATAGTGAGGTAAAAAAAAGAGAAAGTGTCACAGCCCTATGTAACAGTTACCCCCTGAACCACTTTTCAAAGGATGCTATTAAAAACCCTCCAGACTAACAGGTTGTTCATTTACATTAGCGAAGGTGGCGCTTAAGTCTTTTTGTAGAGTGCCTAAGAGATAAAGTAGGTACTTAAACTCTCTTTAGGCAGGGTCTAAGGACTTTCGTACAAACTTTCACCACCTAACTTTAACAGTCTAGGCCTATTGCGCATTATAAGAAAATTTCTTGTATCTTATGAGAAATGCCTTAAAAGAAATTCTTGTATGAGACCATACATATTACAAGATATTTTTCTTGTATCGAATCAGACGCGCGCATAGAAAATATCAGATATACAAGGCATTAATAATACCACTTATCAATATATAATAAATGCGAAAGTGTGTTTGTTTGTTGGATTATTGCTTTGTTGGTTTGTCCTTCATTCACGCCGCAACGAAGCAACGGATCGACGTGATTTTTGGCATGGGTATAGTTGAGGACCTGGAGAGTGACATAGGCTACTTTTTATCCCGGAAAATTAAGGAGTTCCCACGGAAATCAAAAAACCACGCGAACGAAGTCAAAGCGTAGCAGACAGACAGACAGACACACTTTCGCATTTATAATAATAGCATGGAAGTATAGATATTTTCTTTGAGGAAAACAAACGAATAAAACCTATTTTTTATGATTTCCTTATTCATAATATTAATAATTTACTGGACAATATCTGTCATAAATAATTGTAATTTATTCTATGGTCCTTTACATGTTCTGTGTTTACTATTGTAAAACAAAATTAAAACGTATAAATACTTAGATTTATTTCACATCGGGGTAGCCACCAATATAATTGGGGCTTTTTTTTTTAAATAAACCATAATTTATAATTTCATGGAACTAAGGCTAGGCATATTATTTTAAATAAAACTAAGAAATAAATTAAAAACTAATTATATTGGGAATTATTATTATTATCGATTGCGAATTGGACAACTAAGTATTCAAATAAATTATCTTTTAGTGATTATTAAATAGTTATGTTAGTTTTATGTTTTAAAACCATTTTAAACTATCGATTGAAGTACCTGAAAAAGCTTGTCGAATTTTGATGACGACACAGTTCAGTATTTCATACAACATCCCATACCAAGCGCGCGTTTTAACTTTTGAAAAAAAGTTTCTTATCTGACTTGTAATAGAATAAAATTAGAATAGAGTGAATTTATTTGTCTGAATATGTGTTACAATGATGGTTACAGTATGAAAAGCCGCAGCATATCCAGTCAGGCAACCCTGACGTACAAAGGACTTGTCCAAGATTGGGCCTTGAACATGAACCAAGATGATTTTAATACACGTGAATAGAGATCTTAAAATATGGCTTTTAGAATTATTTACACATTTTTAAAGGACCCCAATTTGGAGAAAAATATATTTTTATTTTGTGGCTTTTTTAGATCTTTGTCTGAATCTTATCAACAGTAAAAAAAAACTTGATTTTTTTTGTCACGTCATTGGGTGATTTTCAAATGTCACTGTCAGTTTTGTTTATCATGATTTAATGGTGATTATTGTTGTCTATTAATTATTTTACGAATGTCTCAAATACTCAATTATTATTTATTAATCTTATAATGTTGTATGTAGTGGAAAATGGGTAGTTTATCGAAATGGAATATTAAGTGTTAGTGTTGCCATCCATCGAAAAATATTTTCTACAAACGATATTTTTCATAATTAATTTTTAAAAAAAACGGGGTTTTCTAAAATTATTATTTAAATGGCGTTTAATGTAATATTTTTTTCTCTTTCACGTGATGGCAGTTTGGTTCTGGTTCATTGGCACTCAGAAAAAAAACCACCCTCCATACTGAACTGGGACATGTCCTTTGATGTAGTTTGTTGTCAAATACCCAATTTTACCGTGGATAGCTTGCATCTCGAAGATGGGATACAATACGGAATCCGGCGCATATAGGCTACTTTTAATCCCGGACAATCATAGAGTTCTCATGAGTTTTTTGAAGTAAAATCTTCTTTAGCCGCGTTGAGCACTTTTTGGTAGGGGGTAAACTTGTGGATTCGCGTCACCGACACCGACACCTCGCGTTGTTACGAAGACAAAAGGTCTTATATATAAATATACTACATTCGTAATTAAACTTTAAGATCTTAGTTTTAAGGTTTATATTTTAAATTTTTTTTAAATTATTTTAAATATTCGTTTTCACTTCTATCGGCAGTCCCTATCTATGACTGCCAATTTTTTTTTTTTATTAACCTGATCCACGCGGAAAAAATCGCCGGCAAAAACTGAAAAAAAAGTAAAAGTCGCATAAACCTTTCTACAAGGCAACGGTAACCAACAGATGCAAGATGGCGGGAAAAAGACGAAAATGACACGCGTTTAAAAATAGAACGCTTCGTTCCCGCCTCCGGTTTGAACTTTTTAGAGTTCCGCAGTCAAAGAAGGGACTGAAGCGGTGATAGCCTAGGCCCTAGTGGTTAAGACACCCAACCTCCTGTACGGGGTAGCGGGTTCGATCCCCGGGCACGCACCTCCAAGCCCTTAACTGCGATCTCACCTGATGGTAAGTGATGATGCAATCTAAGATGATAACTTGTTAGAGGCATGACAGTTATATTATTAAACCCATACCCCTATTCGGTTTCTACACGGCATCGTACTGGAACACTTAATCGCTTGGCGGCACGTCGTTGCCGGTAGGGTGGTAACTAGCCACGGCCGAAGCCTCCCACCAGGCCAGACCAGGGAAAATTCTGAAATTATAAATTCCCAAATTGACCCTGCCGGGGATCGAACCCGGGACCTCCGCACGTTAAGACAACAGCGCTTAACACTGAGGAGGTCGTCACGGATTTTTGAAAATTCAACCCCTAAGAGCGTAAAATAGGGGTTTGAAAGTGTAATCCACGCGGAGGAAGTCGCAGCCAAAAGCTAGTGGGTCGGTAGGAGAAAGAGATAGATATGTCTACGGAACCCTACTGTTGAGTGTTGACGCACACTTGACCAGTTTTTTTTTAAATAAGGCTAAGGCGACATTAATATTACTCGAACCTGCCAGTTGCTTTTTTTTAAAAAGGCTCTGGGTCTGGAATAACAAGGCTTTTACTTTTTATAAAATAATGAAGGACCGGTCTCGCGTTCATTGTAGATGGGAATTGCAGTAATTTAATATTAGATAGTCGGTACTTACTGTAAAAAAAGATAAACTTTTTTAAAAGCTCCTCCTTACAATCTTAGTCTCTCTTGACAATACGAGTAGAGCTAGCATGCGCACAATGAGTAATATTATGTCTACCCGTTATCTCTATTTGTCTACTGAAGCTAACACGGTTACTGGTCTCTTTACGTCAAAAGTAGATATACCCAAAGGTAATATTTCTTAACTGTGGTATTTTTCTCTACGAACAATAACATGCCGATAATTTTTTTCTTGTAAGTAATATACCGCATTTTGTGCATGTTAAACGAAAAGTTAGCCGGCTACGACAACATCTCTCTCTCGTCACGAGATATCTCGTTGTGCACATGCTAAGCCTGCAGATGATGCCCATGATAAAGTTTTTCAAATTCCTGGGAGAAATTTTTAATTTTCCGGGATGAAAAGTAGCCTAAGTAAGTCTTTACTACGGATATAAAAATACGACTAGGTATACCAAATTGTATCAAAATTGGTTGAAAAAATGGGCCGTGAAAGCGTAGCAGACAGACAGAAAGACAGAGACACTTTCGCATTTATAATATTAAGTATGGTATATATAAATAAAGTAAGTAGATAATATGACTATCATGGATTTTAATTAAGGTTTTACCACACACGCACGGTTTATGTGAATCACATCCCAACCCACGCGTCCAAACGGCCTTATATCCCAAAATGGCGAGCATTAAAAAGTGAATCACTTTCAACCTAATTTAAACTCTTTATCAAAATTGTAAAGTTCATATTACAATGTACAAAAGTAACTGTTTCAATGCTAAACCAAAGTTGTAAATGCTGTCAATATATTATGTAGAACCTTATGTTTTATACTTTAAGGTTGAATTTTGAATGAAATATGGTATCAACAAAAGTTGTAATAAGAACATAACAAGGCAAGTTTATTAATTACAGTTGCTTCATTATGTAGTACTTTATGTGGAAGTAATAAGGTAAGTTATCAAACGGATTTCTGATTCAAAAAGTTTCATAGCAATAACAAGTTAATGAATTAGAACCCTGTTAAATTGGAATAAGGTGGATTTTCGAATAGATTTCATTTTTAAAAAGGTATTGAGCTGCCATCCTACATTAACCTTCGAACCCACGCAAAGTTTTCAATGATTATTTGCAATAACATGTTTGCTCAGGTTTTTCTATGAAAATGTAGGAAAAGAAGCCTTTAAATGCTTTTAAGGGCATGTGTGGAACATGAAATAAATGTTTTTTCTTTTCTTTTCTTCTTTTTTTTTTTCTTTAAATATTTTTTTACTAGATGATGCCCGCGACTTCATCCGCATGGATTTTCCTGGATAAACTAGTGGTATAACTAAAATCTTGGTCTATTAAAGTCTAATACACTTGCTGAGGTCCTGGGTTCTACTTCTATCCCCCGCAGGGTCAATTTGGGAATTTATAATTTCTGAAATTTGCCCTGGTCTGGCCTGAAGGTATGTTGTAGAAACTGAATAGGGGTATGGGTTTAATATAACTGCAATGCCCCTAAGCCCGCTACCATCTTAGACTGAATCATCACTTACCATCAGGTGAGATCGCAGTCAAGGGCTAACTTTAGTGGATAAAAAAAAATTAAACCTATACCCCTATTCGGTTTCTACACGACATCGTACCGGAACGCTAAATCGCTTGGCGGCACATCCTTGCCGGTAGGGTGATAACTGGTAACTAGTCACGGCCAAAGCCAGACCAGACAAGGCCAGACTAGGGAAAATTCAGTAATTATAAATTCCCAAATTGACCTTGCCGGGGATCAAACCCAGGTCCTCCTCACGTTAAGACAACAGCGCTCAACACTGCGTCAGGGAGGTGGTAGTCCTTGTAGACTAAGAAACCCTAAAAATGTAACGCATTAAGAGACAAAATCAAAGTCATGTTAAATATTCCATTGAGAAAAATAAATCAAACAAAGGAATTCCTGAAAACAAACAAGGCCGCCTTCTTTGAGGTCGTCAAAAGATGAGGAGATGATTCCATTCCATCGTAATATTTCATCAGTTTGTTGACCCGTCCACCCACTCTTAAGTCTCAGTATACAATCAAGAGGTATAATTTTTTGCGAATGATTCATTATAACTGTACATGACACTTGTATGCTACGGGTCATCGGCGTTCAGTGTAGGTAATTATAACTTGGTTTTGTAATTTTGATGTATTACTACCTGATGCCCCTCGATTGTGTAAATAAATCGTTAATCGATTGTCGAAAAGCATACATGCTTATAATCGATGTTTATAATTTATTTATTCATGAAAACACACTAGTGTTTTCATGAATAAATAAATTATGAAAAAACACATTAGTGTTTTCATGAAAAAAATTACAATTAAATGATTTATTTCACGTAGGACAACTGGTGCCACTTATGATAAGTCGCCAGACTCTACCACCGGTTCGGAAAACTGATTCTACTGAGAGGAACCGGCAAGAAACTCAGCAGTGGCTCTTTACATAATTATAATTTCCCGAATTGACCCTGCCGAGGATCGAACCTGGGACCTCCCACTAAGACTAAAGTGTTAACCACTGCGGCAGGAAGGTCGTCCAATTAAATAAGAAATTACCATCTGGTAACTAGCTGATGCCCGTGACTCCGTCCGCCTGGTTTAAGTTTTTTGATTCCCGTGGGAACTCCTTAATTTTCCGGGATAAAAAGTAGCCTATGTCACTCCCAGGCCCTCAATTATACCCACGCCAAAAATCACGTCGATCCGTTGCTCCGTTACGGCGTGATTGAAGGACAAACCAATAAACCAACAAACAAACACACTTTCGCATTTATAATATTAGTATGAAGTATGATTACGTACCTTTTGCAAACGCCATGTGCACGAAACATAAACACAACACAAACTTTAACACCGCCATTTTGATTTTGTTTTTTTTTCACTTCAAACGGCCACTAACACCTGGAACAAAAAGAAGATAAACAATTAATAGTTATTATAATGATACTAGTTGTTGATGCCAGCGACTTCGTCCACGTGGTTTAAGGTTTAATATCATTCCCCCGGGAACTCTTTTATTTACCGGGATAAAATATAGGCAATGTTTAAAATTCAGGTTTTAGGCTTCGGTTCTGTCATTGTGGCGTGAAGGTATAGGTACTTAGGTAACCTAGGTAACAAACATTTATAAACAGGTATAGTTCGCGCGCGTGTTGAATGGTGACACATACATAAGCTCTGCATTCAACTCGCGCGCGTACTATACTTAAATTTTATTTTATTTATTTGGACAAATTATAATAATTCTACTCTAAATATAGCACTAGCTGATGCCAGCGACTTCGTCCGCGTGAATTGAGGATTTTTGGTTACCATAGGAATTCTTTAATTTTTTGGGATAAAAAGTAGCCTGTGTTATATCTCTGTGCCAAATTTCATCCAGATCCGTTCAGCCGTTCTGGCGTGATTGAGTAACAAACATCCATTCATACATCCAAACTTTCGCATTTTAAAAATTATTATAGATTTTGACCTTATCATAATCCTAGGTTCTTTGGGCGTGCAAAGTATAATAAAACTGTAACTGGACGAGTACTTACATTGAATATTTTTGAAAATTTTAACTTTAGGAAGTTTTATTTTTTATCGATATCTATCTATCGAGTCTAAAAAAAAATTTTAAAAAAAATAATAAAAACCGACTTCAAAAACCACAAACACTAAAAAGTAAAAAATAATTTAATTTATTATGTATACAAGAGTTAATTTAGTTCTATAATAACATTTTTTGGAGTCGGTACCAATTAGCCGCATGAACCGTCTACCTACTCTTCATTATTGTTGACGTGACTCCACATTGGCATTTGGCACCGACTCCAAAGAATGTTATTATAGAACTAAATTAACTCTTGTATACATAATAAATTAAATTATTTTTTACTTTTTAGTGTTTGTGGTTTTTGAAGTCGGTTTTTATTTTTTTTTTGAAAATTTTTTATTTAACAATTTTTAGTGGCCCCACTGTTTTAAAATACAGGATGTAACCAGAACGAGATATGCTATGCATGGTTAAAACATACTGTTTACAAGACTATCACACTGATCGCGAGCAATTTACTCTTATCCATGAGGAGTTCCGTTCTCCATCTCCGGAGATATTCATCAGATCTTCACCAAACTGAATTGGGACCACACGGGAAGCACCAGCTTTCAAATAAAAAAAGAATCATCCAAATCGGTCCACCCAGTCAAAAGTTCTGAGGTAACAAACATAAAAAAAAAATAAAAAGAAAAAAATACAGTCGAATTGAGAACCTCCTCCTTTTTTTTAAGTCGGTTAAAAAACAGGGAAGCTCCGTGCACGTCACATAAGAAAAATGTTATCCTATAACGTTATAGTTAGAAATAGTAATTAAAATATTATGTTTCTACAATAACACTACACGGTCGGCTGGCGGTCAGCGAAGAGTGTCGGTTCGATTCCCGGGCGAATCACCATTAATTAAGTAAATTGCCATCTTAAGAGGCCATAACGAAATAAAAATGTGAGAAGGATTTATTCACATAAGTGTTATGAGAATAAAATTGCAATATAGTAAAACTTGGCGTGTTGGGAGCAAAGAATAAAATTACCTATAAGTAAATAAATTACTTACAACATTAAAAACAACTTTTCTGGATCTTGTAACTTTTCACATAATAACAATTTTCAAGTAAAACTTAAACAAAGTAGATATTTGGACTTTGGAGCAGTTAATTAAGAAATTATGTCTTCTTCATGAGGTTCTCTATTTTCTATTTCATGCAAAATTTAGATCCAAAAAGTAAATTTTTAAGTAAAAAAAGGAAAAGAGACATTCATACTATAGTAGCGACTTATAACAGTGTCCGATCGCCATGTGGGAGTAAAAAAAAGAAGGAACACGCTAAAAAAATATCAAAGGCTTTTTGTTTTGACATATAGGATGTTGTACCTATATGAATTCTATCACAATTTCTTTATTCGTAGGTTAAACGTCGCTCAGATTGGTAGAAATCTGTGTACTATTATTATAAATGCGAAATTTTGGATGGATGGATGGATGAATGTTACATGTTTGTTACTCAATCACGCCAGAACGGCTGAACGGATCTGGATGAAATTTGGCACAGAGATAAATTATAGTCTGGTTACACTTAAGCTACTTTTTATCTCGGAAAATTAAAGTCGGTCATCAGTTTGTCAGCCATAAATAAAGGTAAGTTTTGAAATAAAAAGCGTCTAAAAGTTAGTACTAATATAATATAACCTAATTCTGTGCTAAAAGTCCTACAATTTTCAAAATGGGGCCTTAACATAGAAACGTTGTGTGGCATAGCGTACAGAAAAAAGATAGATATCCGTCATAGATAAAAGATTATCTTGTGCAGTTATAATCTATTATTATCTATGTCCAGTAGCCATCTAATGAACTTATCTTTATGGTTTTTTAAATTATGTTTTTAATAGCTTCACGGTCTCGATTTATCGCTTATTAGTATTTTGACCTCGTCTTCTAATGGCCAACTAGATGATGCACGCGACTTCGTCCGCCTGGATTAAGGTTCTTGAAAAATCGTTCGGGAACTCTTTGATTTTCCGGCCTTTGTCCTTCCCCGGGATACAACCAGTGGCGTGTGCAAGGTTTAAAGCGAGGACAGGCATTGGTTAGTTAGAATAAATTTTTACTGAATCTCTTGATAAAAAATGAGCATTGAGGAATTTCCACTTGGGTAAGCAGTGCTTTTATGCCTCTATGAACTGCACGCCACTGGATACAACCTATTCCAAATTTCATCAAAATTGGTTGAAAAGATTATGCCTCTATGAACCGCACGCCACTGGATAGGTACAACCTATTCCAAATTTCATCAAAATTGGTTGAAAAGATGCAGACAGACACACTTTCGCATTAATAATACTAATAGTAGTATTATTAATGCGAAAGTGTGTCTGTCTTGCTACTAAATTACTAATTGGAATCCATAGGGATTCCAATTAGTAATTTAGTAGCAATTCTACTTATTTATAATTTATTACTTTAGTGTGACATGTGTGGCTTATTATTGTATTTTAATTAGGTTAGTATAGTTATTGCAGCTATTTGTAACTACTACATTTTATCCCGGAAAATTAAGGAGATCTCGCGGGTTTCAAAAAAATAAATGGACATTATTAAAACTATTAGCAATTCTATATTAAAAACGTACAAATGAATAAATCCCACGCACCAAATAAATCAGATAAATAATTATTATGAAGAATTGCTATAATTATGCTACTAAATGTAAATTAATAAACTCCTTGTAGGTATTTCTTATTGGAATCTTATATAAGTGAACATGATTACAAACTGTAAATTAACTTTACATTAAAAAAAAGTACAAATGAGTAAATTGAGAAACCCACTCATTCAACAAATAAAACTATACAGACCAAACATAAGTAAAATAAAACACCACCACTAAAGCACATAAATATAGTTTTATTTGTTGAATGAGTGGGTTATAATGAAGAACTGCTATGCTACTTTAAATCTTCTTCAAAATTTAATAGGTACAAGAAAAAGGTGACTGATTGACTGATCTACATATTGACGCACAGCTGACAACCACTGAACGGATCGGGCTCAAATTTGGCATAGAGATAGCTTTTAAGACGTAGGCATCCACTAAGAAAGGATTTTTGAGAATTCAACCCCTAAGGGGATGGAATAGGGGGGATTTGTATGAAAATTGAACTTAACGTGAACGAAACTGCGAGTAAAAGCTAGTACATTAGTAAAGTCCTTGTATTTCTTATTGGAATCTTATATTAGAGGACTTGATTACAAACTGTACAGCCACTCTACATAAAAAACGTACAAACGAATAAATCGAAAAACCCACACACACGCACACCTGTTTAACTAAAATCCCAAATTACAGTGTACAAACCGAATAAATCCAAAACAACAAACAACACAATATTGAATAACACTAAAACTACTATTATTTACAATTTTTACACTATACTTACCAAAAGGACAGCTGTTTAAACAAAATGGCGGAACGACCTCGTGGTTAGACGGGCGAGTCATGCGCCTGCGCCGGTGCGACTGCCTGACAGTGTGTTGAATGCGTGATCAAAAGGTGTGTCCACTGTGGTCAATTATTGCCCACTGCTGGCCAAACTGCCTCGTTGGTCTAGCGGTTAGCATGGTTGACTGCGGATCACGGGGTCCTGGGTACGATTCCCGGTCGGGCATAAAAATTGTTAGGTATTGGGGTTTTCAGAGTGCCAGCCCGGGGTTGGAAGTTGGCGGTGTGTCACCCCCGTGCCTCGGAGAGCACGTTAAGCCGTCGGTCCCGGTTATTGTCACTATATAACATGACAATAGTCGTTAAAGCCCGCCAACCCGCTAGAAGTTTAATTAGTGGCGGATTATAGCGAATTAAACTTCTAGTTCATTCATTACACTCGCATTTATTATATACCTAAGTATGAATATTATAAAGCAAAAGTATGACAGCTGTGACTCACAGACAGACAGTTAGATAGACTGACGAAGCTACGAGTATTCCTTTTTTTGCTATGGATCTTTAAAAGCTATAAAAAATAGGTGATTTTGTAATTAATGCATAATTAAAATTTTCCATACTTTAGACTTCAACGCGCTCCAGTCTTGCGCCTCATAAAAGGTTTTTTTTTCGTCTCAATCTCCAATACTCCATCCATTTATACTAATCTCTATTCCGTGTGACAAATATAATATAATAGTATAGTTAAACATCTTATTTCTTGTATATTTTTAAATCAAAATTTTTAAAAGTCGTTGGACAAAAGTTATTATTTATAGTAGATACCATTAGGTATGAGGTTATTGGGATTTTTAAATTACCTCTTATATTCAATTTGTATAAAACAATATAAACACAGCTTTATTTTCCAAACGCAACATTGCGAGAGAGCTTCGAAGGCTGCGTTGACTTTATATTCCAAGGAAAAACAACCTAACTACACGAATCATCAATCAAAAATACACCTTAATTATTAAGAAAGTAGCGCTAATATTTCAATGAAAACAATGTCTGTCTGTTCCAATGAAGAAGAGTCTAACTCTACAATTTTACATTTAAAAATAAACCTTATTTTTAGTCGATAAGGTTATTTTTTGATTGAAAGTGACGAGATTAACACACTTTATATTTTTAATCCAGGCACCAAAATTCGTTTGAGATTTTAAGAAATTCTATTTTTAGGGTTTAAGTCAGAGCTTAAGATGTTAAGTAACTAGGTTCATCTTATAGATTAAGTACCCATTCTTTGTCCATTATTTTTACAGACTTATTACGTTAAAATGATTGCGACAATGTAAGGATCGCTATATCACCTCTGATTTGGCTATCACTCTTTCGGTATTTGTCGCAGCAAGATCCTTTCTTATATACCTAGTTGACTAGGTCGCCCGCGACTTCGTCCGCGTACAATTGCTGATTTCCTATACCACTACAGCCCATTAATGTCCCACTGCTAGGCACAGGCCTCCACTCTCATAGAAGAGAGGAAATAAGAGCTTAGACCCACCACGCTGCTTCAATGCGGGGTGGCGGGCTTGATTTCTATAGCTTATGCCGGTTTTTATTATTAAATGCTGACTTTCATGTCTATACCTCAAAATCATAGAACTTTTTTGTAACCTTCTACCCCCATTTCACCCCTTTTGGGATGGATTTGCATAAAACTCTTTATTGCACACACTTAAACAAAGACAATAAACAAAAAGGTTAAAAGATAAAACAGAAGGGTGCAAAGACGGTCTTATTGCTATTGCGCGGTTATATTGGTTATTGTATTAGGTTCTTAAAAAAAGAAAATTTCAAAAAACTGTGATAAACATAAAAAATTACATTTTTCACCGAAAGCACATAGACCAAGTTTCATGGATATAACTTGAACCGCCTAATTAACCTCATTGGGGGTGGAATTTCGAAAATTCCTTCCTTTGTACACCTCTAGGGTGATATAGGAATATTCTCTAAAAATTTCAAATTTCTACGTTCAGCCGTTTGGGCTGTAGGTAGTCTCTCAGTCACTCAGGAACAAAACGTTTTATAGTTATTAATAATATAACAAATCAAAAATCAATTAAAACCAAATTAAAAACCAATACTGTTCCTATTAGAATGCGATTTACAATTAATGTAGCTAACTAAACGTTATAAGTAATTTATTTTTTATTTTGTAATTTATTTATTTATTAAAACACACATGTACACTGTTTATTATAAAAATGGAATATAGTACAATAACTTAACAATACTGTAGTAAGTAGCTAAAAAAATGTATATACAAAAAAAATTAACAAAGATTGTCTACTGTCTAGCTAAGGTTCCTGCAGGCCCCCAAACTAGGATTCCCTGTGATATGGGAAGCCATGTCCTTCGCCGTACCTTCTGGTCTAAGATCCGAATCTAAATCGAAACGTACCGGTTTGATAAGAGAATCAAATTTATTTTATAATAAATTTCATATATTAGAAAATAAATTAAAAATGGGTAGACAACAGAAATCCTGTACAGAATATTTTTAATTATTTTTTGAAAAATGATTTTTCATAAAATGTTGCAAAATGAAGATAATAATAAAATTTTATACTGGACTTAAAGTATAGAGCATATAGAATGTGCAATCGTAGGGTAGACTATTATTTACCTGGATAAATAATGGAAATAATAGTCTACCCTATTATTTACCTGGATAAATAATGGAAATAATAGTCTACCCTACGATTGCACATTCTATATGCTCTATACTTTAAGTCCAGTATAAAATTTTATTATTATCTTCATTTTGCAACATTTTATGAAAAATCATTTTTCGCAAAGTAATTAAAAATATTCTGTCCAGGATTTCTGTTGTCAACCCATTTTTAATTTATTTTCTAATATATGAAATTTATTATAAAATAAATTTGATTCTCTTATCAAACCAGTACGTCTCGATTTAGATTCGGATCTTCTACTATTCAAATATAAATATAACTAATCAATGTACATACTCGTATATTAAGGTTACTACTTACAAGATGAATAGAAAAACAGTGTCTAGCAAAGTTCCTGGCCCCCAAACTAGGATTACCTGTGCTATGGGGAGCCCAGTCTTCCGCCCGAACACACAACAATAGGAGTTATGTTTAGTAAAAATGGAATAGAATAGTAAAAAGTTACACACATTAATATATCTAAAAGTATTATTTACTTATTACCTACTAGATGATTCCCGCGACTTCGTCCGCATGGATTAAGTTTTTTTGATTCCCGCGGGAACTCTTTAATTTTCCGGGATAAAAAATTAGCCTATGTCCTTTCCCGGGACACAATCTACTCCTGTACCAAATTTCATCAAAATCGGTTGAAAAGATGGGCCGGGAAAGCGTAGCAGACAGACAGACAGACAGACAGACAGACGGACAGACAGACACACTTTCGCATTTATAATATTAGTATGGATACCTAGTTAGCGTTCGTAGTGGGAATCCATACTAATTACTAATATTATAATTATATGAACGTGTGTCTCTCTGTCTGTCTGTCTGTACGCTACGCATTAAAAGCCCATATTTTCTACCAATTTTGATAAAATTTAGTATAGAGATGTTACATCCCAGGACCTACTTTTCATTCCGGAAAATTTAAGGGGTTCCCGCAGGAAAAAACTTCAACGCAGAAAAGTCGCGCGGGCATCAACTAGTTTAAATAATTCGGCCTTATCCCTGAGCCATGTCCATCCCCGGCATGCCTGCTATCTCTGCATCAAATTTCGTCAAAATCGGTTCAGCAGATAGGTCGTGAAAAGTAGCAGATAGACAGACAAACAGACAGACACTGACACATGCACTTATAATATTAGTATGGTTTACAATTATGTCAAGTGTCAACTGTCAACCCCATATTATATTTCTTTTTAGCGGGATAATCTGTTCGAGGCATCGACCACACAACCAATAGACGCCTAATTACTATGCTTTCGTAATGCAAACAATTCAGTCAAATGACTCAAGTAAGCGGGCGCGGGTACTAAACGCTGATTGGTATACTCAAGGTCAAAAAAATCATAAATCAAATGGGATGGGGTCCTAACTCCTAATAATTATTTATCGATAATTAATTATCGATATACTCTAATGAATATTTAAATAACTCGGTAGGTTTTGTTACAAGGGCGTGGAATTATATAAGACCTATTAAGTCTGATGTGTTGTCTGAAAGTGTTCGCCCTATATGAGGAGTCTATTAGTTGTATGGTCGATGGTTCGAGGCATGGCATGTCATATTAAGCCCATCCATACCCCTAATTGGTTTCTACGCGGCATCGTACCGGAACGCTAAATCGCTTGGCGGCACGTCTTTGCCTTTGGTAACAAGCCACGGCCGAAGCCTCCCACCAGGCCAGATCAAGGAAAATTCAGAAATTATTATTTTCCAAATCGGCCCTGCCGGGGATCGAACCCGGGGCCTCCGCACGTTACGACAACAGCGCTCAACACTGCGCCAGGGAGGTCGTCAAATTAATTATACAGCTAACAAATAAAATCAAACAAAATTGTACAAGTAACAAAATAAGATAAAGACGATAAAAAAATTATAGAACAAACATACTCGTATACTTTTCAGTTAAAAACGAAAAAAATCATAGCACAGATGGTGTCAATATTATCACGAGAGGCGCGAATTTAATGTAAAGTTTGCTATTCTTGAGATATGCCTGTTTACTGATAATCTGGCTTAGGGTGACTACAGATTAAATACTATATACTAACCCTATTGTATGCTATGATACTGCGTCAGACATTTCTTACGTAGTGGTTACGTTAGTGCGGTACCCTTACTCTGAGATTGATCGAATTTAAAATACGGTCTCACTAAGTGAGGTGAATCACATTTGCGTCAAACTAAAATGGACCCAAAAACTCTTGATTTAAAGCCACAAATTCAGTGCAACCGATTCAAATTTCGAAACGTATCGTTTGGAGCGCTAGCTGTGAATGCATACACGAAATTGAGCTCTAAGTTAATAAGTTTAAGATTCATTTTAGTTTGATGCAAATGTAATTCACCTCACTTAGTGAGACCGTATTTTAAATTCGATCAATCTCAGAGTAAGGGTACTGTTGTCTTTGTCATTCCGGGTTCGATTCTGAAAGGGTCAATTTGAAATTAAAAATCATAAATTCCCAAATTGACCCTGCCGGGGATGTACCTACCCTGGCACCTACCATTTTTGAGACCACCACCACTACAGCCCATTAACGTCCCACAGCTGGGCACAGACCTCCACTCTCATAGGAGAGCTAGGGAATTAGAGCTTGACCCACCACGCTCCATTGCGGGTTGGCGGGCTTTAACGATTATTATTATGTTAGTGATAATAACCGGGACCGACGGCTTATTGTGCTCTCCGAGGCACGGGTGTGAAACTCCACCAAATTCCTAACTCCGGGCTAGTACTGAGAATTTCTAGTCAGAAAAACTCAATACTTAATTATGACCCGACTCGGAACTCGAACCCGGGACCTCGTCGGCCGCAGTCAAACATTTAACCACTAGACCAACGAGGCAGTTAAGTTTTAAGACCACAGCGCACACCAATAACTCAACTTACCTTGCAAAAGCTTCTTTGTCTTTCGTCACGATCGTCACTTCACAATCGTGCGTTGTCGAGTCAACATCTCCTGAAGATGCTCCGGTATCGGAGTGAAACGTACGTTGAGAATAATTTGGAAGATTTCTGTGATGTGGTGAATATCGCGGGCTATACACTGTACCCATCGATTTACCAACTAAGGATACAACATTACCTACAAATTAATACTCAAAAAGCGTCCACAATCGCTTATACAAACACAGCTATAGATAATATAGAATGAGACACCAAACGGTTCACAAAAACCAACCATATATCTTTATATTTAGGGTTCCATTTTGTAGTAACAATTCGACACATACGACATTTTGTCGCCTAGTGTACTCATGCGCGACTGAGGCGAAAATTGTTCACAATATCTATTTGTGCACAATTTGACCGTGCCGTTTTTTGCGTTTCGATGGTGCGTCTAATAGATAATAATTTTGTCGTCGTTGATCGCTATTAAAAATGTTTAACAGCGATCAACGGGACGACATAATAATTGCTAATATTTTTTTACAGGAACGCATAGTAAGTATAGGTTATAACGTCTTTGAAAGCTGATATCTAGAAAAAGTCCCATCCAAATGCGTCAGTTTTTACGCTGTTTACATAGGTACTGCGCATACTTTAATACTGTACAAGAATCAGCTTTTCTAATTATCGTTCATTTTTGGTAACAATAAACCGTCTTTAAACGGCCATATTTAGCGAAAGGGCCATCCAAATGCAGGCAGACTGCCACTTTTGAGATCAGTGGAGAGCTCTACATCCATCTAACACTGAATCAGCCTTTCTGGCGATGGTTACCAAAATTGCAGTTATCTCTTACCTATTCTAGTTCCTTCAGCTTTTTTGTCGTTAGTGCCAACCCTAAGCCTTGGCTACAATGTATACTTATCAAATAATTTATCGTTCTGGATACGTTAGTACCTGAATGTAAGTTCAATACGTTGATTAGATTGACGGTCTGTGATTTGTATCGGAGGGCTTTGGGTACCCTTTAAAGCCTGTTTGCTTAGAAATTGCCAAATACATAATATTTTATGTCTGATAAATGATAATCAATCTTTTTAAACGGTTTTATTAAGCTTGCCCTGTTTGTCGTACAGGTACGTTTATCAATACTAATCCATACTATATCCATATTATACTTGTAAATGCAAAACTGTGTCAACCGATTTTGCTGAAATTTGATATAGAGGTAGGTTATATCCCGTTTATCCTGTAAAATTAAAAAAACTTAATCCACGCGGACAAAGTTGCGGGCGAACTCTTATATTATTAGTTACTAGCTGATGCCCGCGACTTCGTCCGCGTGGATTGAGGTTTTTCGGTTCCCGCGGGAACTCTTTAATTTTCCTGGATAAAAAGTAACCTATGTGCTATTCCAGACTATAATCTATCTCTGTGCCAAATTTCATCCAGATCCGTTCAGCCGTTGGAGCGTGATTGAGTAACAAACATCCATACATCCATACATCCATACATCCATCCAAACTTTCGCATTTATAATATTTATTTGATTATCAAGGCGAAAGTTTGTATGTGTGTGTGTACATGTTTGTTACTCTTTCGCGCAAAAGCCACTGGACTGAAAAAAACTGAAAAAAAAAACTAAATCCACGCGGACGAAGTCGCGGGCATCAGCTAGTCTATACTAATATTATAAAGAGGTAAAGTTTGTGAGTTTGTGGGGTTGTAGGGGGTAATCTCTGGATCGACTAAACCGATTTTGAAAATTCTGGTACCAATAGAAAGCCACATTATTTGTGAGTGTCATATGCTATATATTAACCCGAAAAGTTAGGGAGTTCCCGTGGGAATTTAAAAAAAATATTTTACGCGGACGAAGTCGTGGGCATCTGCTAGTCTAGATATTCCCAAAAGCTGGATCTCTGATTACGGTATAACATATTCAGACGGGTGGTCGAGCGACTTTTGGTCAGGGTCAATGACCGAGACTGGTTTGAGGATTCAGATTATAACTTACTAGTTGATGCCCGCGACTCCGTCCGCGTGGAATTAGTTTTTAATCCTTTTTTTTGTCCACTGCAAGTTAGCCCTTGAATGCTATCTCACATAACTCATATTTTTTTATTCAAATAAACTTATTACAAGTACTTTTGAATCGTCGAGTGAATCTACCACTGGTTCGGAATGACATTCCTACCGAGAAGAACCAGCAAGAAACTCGGTGGTTGCTCTTTTTGAATAATTCATTTACAATAATTATATCAATGTGTACATAAGTAACAAATGAAATGAAATGAAATGAAATGAAATGAAATGATGATTTATTTCATGTAGGACAACCTGTGCCACTTATGATAAGTCGTAAGAATCTACCACCGGTTCGGAAAGCTGATTCTACTGAGAAGAACCGGCAAGAAACTCAGCAGTTGCTCTTTTCAAAACAGAAAAATGTAACAATTTTTATATAATCAAATAAATATTATAAATGCGAAAGTTTGGATGTATGGATGTATGTTTGTTACTCAATCACGCTCCAACGGATGAACGGATCTGGATGAAATTTGGCACAGAGATAGATTATAGTCTGGAATAGCACATAGGGTACTTTTTATCCCGGAAAATTAAAGAGTTTCCGCGGGAACCGAAAAACCTCAATCCACGCGGACGAAGTCGCGGGCATCAGCTAGTATAAAATACATACGCTACGTAACAAGTAGGTATTACACTGACTTGTGGGTTGCTGGATGCGAAACACATAACAGTAAGTGATGATGCGGTCTGAGATGGTAGCGGGCTAACCTGTTAGGGGTATGGCAGTTATATTAAACCCATACCCCTAATCTGTTTCTACACGGCATCGTACCGGAACGCTAAATCGCTAGGTGGCACGCCTTTGCCGGTAGGGTGGTAACTAGCCACAGCCGAAGCCTCCCACCGGACCAGGCCAGAGATATATCAGAATTATAAATTCCCAAATTGGCTCTGCCGGGGATCGAACTCGGGACCTCCCACGTAACTTCCCACGTCCCCCGGGAACTTCTTATTTTTAACCGACTTCAAAAAAAGGAGGAGGTTCTCAATTCGACTGTATGTTTTTTTTTTTTTGTATGTTTGTTACGCGATTTCTCCGCCGATTATGAACCGATTTTGATAATTCTTTTTTTGTTTGGTTTGCCATACTTCAGAAGTGGTCCCATTTTAATTTGGTGAAGATCTGATGAATATCTCCGGAGATGGAGAACGGAACTCCTCAATGGATAAGAGTAAATTGCTCGCGATTAGTGTGATAGTTTTGTAACCAGTATATTTTAACCATGCATAGCAAATCTCGTTCTGGTTACATCCTGTATTTTAAATCAGTGGGGCCACTAAAAATTGTGAAATAAAAAATTAAAAAAAAAAAAAACCGACTTCAAAAACCACAAACACTAAAAAGTAAAAAATAATTTAATTTATTATGTATACCTACAAGAGTTAATGTAGTTCTTTAATACATTTTTTGGAGTCGGTGCCAATGTGGAGTCACGTCAACAATAATGAAGACTAGGTAGACGGTTCATGCGGCTAATTGGTACCGACTCCAAAAAATGTTATTATAGAACTACATGAACTCTTGTATACATAATAAATTAAATTATTTTTTACTTTTTAGTGTTTGTGGTTTTTGAAGTCGGTTTTTATTTATTTTTTGTTCCGGGCTAAAAAATACCTAGTCTATGTCTACTCTCTACTCTACTCACTCTACAGGTCCTCAACTATACCCATTACCCATGCAAAAAATCACGTCGATCCGTTGCTCCGTTGCGACGTGATTGAAGGACAAACCAACCAGCAAACACAAATTTACAATATTAGTTTTATACACCAATTATTATTTATGGTAGAAGGCAGCTGTTTATTCTTTTGATGATTCATGAACTTTTTAGGGTTCCTTAGCCAAAGGGTGCTAACGGAACTCTATTACTGAGCCTCCGCTGTCCGTCCGTCCGTCTGTCAGCGGGCTGTATCTCGTGAACTGTAATAACTATCAATCAATCGATCAATCAATAAAATCATTTATTTGCATATATTGCGTATGTAGATATTTTTATCCCAGAAAAGTAAGGAGTTCCCGCGGGAATAAAAAATTAATCAAGATGGACAAATTCGCGGTTATCATCTATCCACTACAGCCCATTAACGTCCCACTGCTGGGCACAGGCCTCCACTCTCGACTACGACTGCCATAGTTAAATGATATTTTTTTGTTAATCACTGGATATTGAAATATAGTCTTATATATTTTTTGGAATCTACTCATCATTTTCTTGACAGGCATGTATAGAAAAATCACAGTCTATTTCTAATAATAAATACATATTGAAATCCAAAAATAAAAGCAAGGCAGCGTGGAACATCGTTAATTCCAAAGTCGATCTACCTGAAGTTGACAAAGAAATAAAACAGATTAACAGCCCGGATGACAAAAACCTTACTGAACCTATCTTAATAGCAAATGCATTCAATGACTATTTTATTAACATAAGTAATATGAATCCAACATCCTCCAAAAATACATTTTATACATATAGATCTATCAGTAACAACCTAAACACCTTCTATGTTACTCCTGTCAATGCAAACGATGTGCGAAAAACAATTTTAGGACTAAAAAACTCAAAGTCAACTGGCTACGATGATTTAAACACTGAAATGATTAAACTATGCGCTGATTGTCTGTCGACACCGCTAAGCCACATAATAAATAATTCATTTTTAGACGGTATATTCCCGAAAAAATTAAAGCTTTCTATAGTAAGACCAATATTCAAAAAAGGTGATAAGAACAATTTAAATAATTATAGACCCATAACATTAATTCCTATCCTATCTAAAATATTCGAAAAAATAATGTATAACAAAATAACTGCTTTTCTAGATTACAATAAAACATTAAAATCAGAGCAATTTGGATTTAGGAAAAATAGTAGCACTACACTAGCATGTTTTGAATTAAACAAAATTATAACGGAAAGCTTAAATCAAAAAATGTCTGTTGTGTCTATGTTCCTCGATATGACAAAAGCATTCGATCTTGTTTCCCATAAAATATTATTGGCTAAGCTAGAGCGCTATGGGATTCGAGGAAAGGGGCTTGAATGGCTAGAGAGCTATTTTAGTCCATCGTGAGCAGTGTGTAGAAATTCAACAAGTACAAAATGATCACTGTGGTCGATATCGATGTCCATTTAAATGCCAAAATCCGTACGGTGTACCCCAGGGAAGTGTACTGGGACCGTTACTCTTTTTATTGTATATCAACGATTTACCGGACCAAATAGACCACAAATGCACTCTCTACGCTGATGACACTACAATCACGGTAAAATGTCAAGATAAAAACATGCTGGAAGACGAAATCAATAAAACGTTAAAGAAAACTGGGGAATGGTTGGACGCTAACAATTTGTCAGTAAATATTAATAAAACTAAGTTAGTCCAATTCCTCACTTATAATAGTACTGGTTCTAATCTACGTATTCAACTTAATTCCTCGCCCATAGAAGAAGTCGATACTGTATCTTTCCTTGGCCTCTTGTTAGACAAACATTGTAACTGGAAAGACCATGTAGAAAAATTGTGTGGAAGGCTTGATCGATTTGCGTATGTCCTAAGACGACTGAGCCGAACATCGAACATGAAGACCGCTTTACTTGCACATCATGGGTATGTATCGTCTTTATTGCAATATGGCCTAATCTTGTGGGGTAATTCTGTCAATGCCAATAAAGTATTCATTAGGTAGAAAGCTTGTATTCGATCTTTAACTGGAGCGCACTTCTTAGATAGCTGCAAACCACTATTCAAGAAATATAAAATTTTACCATTACCAAGTTTATACATTTACCAAACACTTTTATTTGTTAAAAAACACAGTTACATATTTCCCATCCATAACAATAACGAAAACTTAAGAACTTGCCGAAAAAACAAAATTTGCATACCCTCCCAAAAACTTACGCTATTTTCAAAAAGCGCGTATTGCATGGCCGTTATATTATTTAACAAACTACCCGACAATCTAAGAGAGAAGCCTTTGACAGTATTTAAAAATAAAATTTATAATATTTTAATGAATAAAAATTACTATGACATCAAGGATTACCTAGCTGATAAGGATATATCAAATTATTAAATTGTATTTTATTACGGTGAAATTTAACATTTAGCTGATGTGTATGTATCTTAATGTTTTTAATAATTTTAAATAAGTATTTTGCTATTTTTATCAAATGTAATGTAATTTAATCGCAAATTTTATTTTTATTTCAATGATTTTATGAACTAAGTAATTTAATTTACTTAAATACTTTAAAAACAAACAATTTGCACACCATCATATTATGGTAGAATATGTT
Organism: Erebia ligea; assembly: GCA_917051295.2. NCBI lineage: Eukaryota > Metazoa > Arthropoda > Insecta > Lepidoptera > Nymphalidae > Erebia > Erebia ligea. The sequence goes on from OU785246.1 coordinate 2,136,414, forward strand.
AAGGGAATTACCACTTTAAGACCTATTTTGTACCCATATTCCGGCAAATAAATATTATTTATTTATTTATTTATTTATTTATTTATTTATTTATTGATGATGACACTATAGTTAATCTCATTTTGGAAAAAAAAATTCAACTTTAGTCTTTGATGCAGGACCATGGTCACCCTATAAATTTTTTTTAAATTTTACTAACCTATGTCACACGGAATAAGCTAAGGATTCTAACGATACCTCATTCATCAAAATCCGTTCAGGCGTATAGAAGTTATGGTGGAATATACAAACTCACATACATACATACATACATACATGAACCCTGAAAACAATATACTCCTTTTTTCAGGCAGTCGTATAATAAAGTAAAGTTACAAATTATAGAGGGTTCCCATACAATAAACTTGTATTTAAAAGTAGTGGTACGATGGTACGGAACCCTTCGTGCGCGAGTCCGACTCGCACTTGGTCGCTTTATTATTGATGACCTTCCTGGCGCAGTGTTGAGCACTGTTGTCTTTACATGGGAGGTCCCAGGTTTGTTGCCCAGTAGGGTCAATTTGGGAAACTTTAATTTCTGAATTTCTCCTGGTGGGAGGCTTCGGTTGTGGCTAGTTACCATCCTACCAATGACGTGCCGCCAAGCGATTTAGCGTTCCGGTAAGATATCGTATAGGAACCGATTAGGGGTATGGGTTTAATAAAGCTGCCATACCCCTAACAGGTTAGCCCGCTACCTGCCATCTTAGACTGCATCATCACTTACCATCAGAAGCCCAATTGTCTAAGCAAATCGTAATGATTTGACAGCTTAAAACGTATTACTCGAACTGTTTAAGGAGTTCATACATGTTTTTGACGTGCAGGCATCTATGGACTCCTTAAACAGGTCGAATTATACGTTTGACAAACGATTACGATTACGATTTCCTTACACAATCGGGAGGATGGTGCTAGCTTGTAGTGGATAAAAAAAAGTAGAGCAATAACGCTGTCTTTAATTTTGCTAGCATATTTTCCACAGGCGCTATTTTTGTTAGCCTTAAAATGTATAGAGTTTGCAATAAAACCAGGCCTGTTTATTATTCTAGACATAATATATCTTGAATATGTCTTAAATAATAAACAACCCTCGCTTAAATACCGGGAAAATTAGGAAAATTAGCTGTTTTAAATGTATAACACGATTTCGCACCCGAAATGTACATTCATTTAAACAATATTTACTTGTCGCAATAAAATCCAATTACACGAAACGTAATGTACGCGCTAGAGATCCTGTATAATCCCATTTAGAAATAAACACAATTGAAAATCAACCCTATTTTGAATGGCCTAATGTTCAAATTGGAACTTAGTCTTGCTGAGTTGAAATAGGGCATCGCAGGTTCTATTCAAAAGCAAGCCAATATCAACCCTATGATTTGTATGTTAGAGTATAAATAAAATATCCACTCGATTTGCTAAACGAGGGTGTCACAGGGAGTATGATGTTATAGAAATATGTATTGTATATGTCTGAAGATAGAGTTGAAAATCGGATGTTTGTTAGCTTAAATTTCATTAGGTCAAGTACGATAGTGACGCAAATGGAAATCCAGGATGTATAGTGATGTGACACGCGTGTATCGATGATTCTTCTGAATTTTAGATTCCTTCTTGTTTTTGGACCTCACGTCTAAAAATTAAAATGAAAAACTTATTTATTTATAAAAAAAAATATTTTGTTTTAATGTTGAAGAAAAAGATAGTGGCGTAACTTGTAATTTAAATAAGTTCGCTTCTGCTGTGAATTCTTACCGAATAGCACGTGCCGCCAAGGGATTTAGCTGTGGTCCGGTACGATGTTGGGTCGTGAGACACCGATTAGCGTATGGATTTAATATAACAGCCATACCCCTAACCTACATTTTAGACTGTATCGTAACTTACCACCAGGTTAGATCACAGTTAAGATATAATTTGTGGTGGATTAAAAAAAGAGCTTATCGATATCGATATTTATCCCCAGCACTGAGCACATTGCTAGCAGTGTAGCAATTTTGGAATTGCACTCAGTCGATGGCACTCCAGAGATAGGTATATTTATATACCTTACTCGCTTAATGTCACACGGGCAAATGGGTTTAAATTTTATGCCATTAGCCAGATAGTAGCTTTTACGGACAAAATTCTTTTTTATGTATCTTTATTTGTTTTTACAGGGCTTTTATACAATATGTACATGACAGTCCTATCGTAACTTATTAAATATGCTTATTCTGATCAACTACTTCTTGAAGAATTCTAATTAATATAAAATGAATCTTTACTATCTATAAATAGTTAGCAGTTATCTTAAATGTTTCACGTACCTACTTCCCTATCTATTTTTAACACTGTGTATGTATAATTTAAAATAATTTCAGCGGACACCAAATTCGGTTCTGCTAAAAGTTTTAGTAGGTACTTAGTAACAATCAGATCAAATGATTTTTTTAATTCAAATAATCTTTCACTAGTGCTTTTAAATTATCGAGCGAACCTACCATTTTATCGTACGTTTTTAATCTACTTTGTGACTAAATAAAGGGAATCTCAGTGCAAAATTTCAGATTTCTAGGTTCTATAATATAGAATTTCTATAGAAATCTGAAATTTTTCTGGGCATAATAATTTATGCATTTAATAATTTTTCTGGGCATAAAAAGCGGGGCATAATAATTTATTTTGCCACTAGCACTTATTTAATTTTTCGGGATAAAAAGTAGTCATGTCAGTCTCCAGGTCCTCAAATATACCCTTGCCAAAAATTACATCGATCTGTTGCTCCGTTGCGGCGTGATTGAAGGATAAACCAACAAACAAATACACTTTTGCATTTATAATATTAGTATGATTATGCATTTTGCAATGCCTATAAAACAGAATATCAGACAGCAAATTTTATCGATAAGTGAACGTTTATTGGATTAGGCTACATCACTAGAGTCTGCAGGGCGCATATGCAATTGCACACGATCGATCGAGCTCTGTCTGGGATGATATTTGCGTTCATCCTGGCTCCAAAGGTACCCAGGTATATTTATGGACCTAGATTAATCAGACTATGTAGGTAGCTTATTCCTTCGCTGTTGTGATCATTTTCATCCCATTCGCCCACGATACAGTATTTACCTAGTTTAAGTATAGGTACCAAATACCAATGGAGTATAAGAAAAATTGTCAAAGTAGTTTTTTGGTAAATACCTAAACATTTTTCATTTTCATTGCCGGTTCGCTACTGAGCACCAGCCCTTTTTTTTATCCACTACAAGTTAGCCCTTGACTGCGATCTCACCTGATGGTAAGTGATTATTCAGTCTAAGATGGTAGCGGGATGTTAGGGGTATGGCAGTTATATTAAACCCCATACTGCTATCAACGTTTCGGTTACGTTACGGTTTCTACAAGGCATCGTACCGGAACGCTTAATCGCTTAGCGGCAGGTCTTTGCCGGTAGGGTGGTAACTAGCCACGGCCCACGGCGGAAGCCTCCCACCAGGACTGACCTCCCAAACTGACCCTACCCGGGGATCGAACCCTGGATATTATAAAACCACAGCGCTGCGTCAGGGAGGTCGCCAAAAACATTTCCATGACCTTTCCACCTCTGCAATATCATATTTTATTTTCGGTTATATATTCACAAAGATTATATTATTATTTGATATTCACAAAGAGATGTTTAAAGGAAATACTTCAAAGAAGGCGGCCATGTTTGTTTTCAGGAATTCCTTTGTTTGATATATTTTTCTTATTGGAATATTTAACATGACTTTGATTTTTTCTTATTGCGTTACATTTTTAGAACCCCGTAGACCGTAGTCTACAAGAAACCCAGTTTCGCCATGTCCGTCCTTCTGTCTATCCGTGGTAGAACCGTGGTGTTCCACAGAATAGGTATCTAATAATAGTACATGAGAATTTCTTGTCAGAAAATCCGAATTCTCGTAATGGCACGGCCCGGGACGTCGTCGGTAACGGTCGAACATGATAACCACTAGACCGAGAAATAAATTGAGTACCTACCGCTTGCGTTGGCTTAAAACATAAATATCCATCCATCCATCCACTACAGCCCATTAACGTCCCACGGCTGGGCATTGGCCTCCACTCTCATAGGAGAGAGGGAATTAGAGCTTAGACCCACCACGCTGCTCCAATGCGGGTTGGCGAGCTTTAACGACTATTATCATGTTAGAGAATAATATCCGGGACCGACGGCATAACGTGCTCTCCGAGGCACGGGGGTGAATCACCGCCAACTTCCTAACTCCGGGCTAGTACTGAGAATTTCTAGTCGGAAAGACCCAATACTTAATTATGGCCCGACCCGGGACTCGAACCCGGGACCTCGTCGGCCGCAGTCAAACATGCTAACCACTTGACCAACGAGGCAGTTAAAACATAAATGTACCTAGTATAAAACAAATATTACTTAAAATTATAAACAAAGTCGGTACTTTACCCAGTAGACATAACAATTAGCACTATGCTAAACAATGAAACACCAGAAGACAAGAATCATTCAGCACATCTATCTCTAGAGCAGTCAATTTTACATAATAACTAGCTGATGCCCGCGACTCCGTCCGCGTGGGGGTTTGAAATATAGATAGTAGCCGATTCTCATACTTACTGAATATGCATAAAAAATTTGGTAAAAATCGGTCTAGCCGTTTCGGAGGAGTACGGTAACAAACATTGTGACATGGAAATTTTATATATTAGAATATGTAAAATTGACTTTATGTTTTATATATAGATAAGTTTTATATATCATTTTAAAGGTATTTACACGGCATCGTGCCGGAACGCTTAATCGCTTGGCGGCACGTCTTTGCCGGTAGGGTGGTAACTAAGCCACGGCCGAAGCCTCCCACCAGGCCAGACCAGGGAAAATTCTGAAATTATAAATTCCCAAATTGACCCTACCGGGGATCGAAACCCGGGGCCTCCGCACGTTAAGACAACAGCGCTGCACACTGCGCCACGGAGGTCGTCGACATGTGTCAAAATTATTTAGCAAAGTTATTATAAAAAGTTAATGTAAAAAGATGTTGTAACCAATTTATTGAGTCGTTTTCTGTTAATGACATATTTCATCTCTCTCTCCCTAAGTAGATATAAGTCAAGTATTAAAGATAGTTTGGCAAATACCAACTAGCTTATTATTTGTCAGTGCGTATGTTTTAGTATGTTTTTCTTCTTTTCTTTTTCTGTTTTAGTTTAAAGTATATTCATAAGTTTTTGTTTCTTTTAGCGGTTATACCTATACCCAACTATTTCATTTGTAAAATTGTTTAAAAATATGTTCTAAATTACTCTTTGGAAACTGTTTTGGTTTAAGTGCTATTATATCTGTATTACCTATTGTATGTATGTTATATAACTGTGTGTTTCCAAAATAAAATAAAAATAAAAAATAAAAATAAATAAATAAATGTATCTGTATTGCGTAGCTACCCTTGAATTTTTAAATTAACCCTCTCTATTTCAATGTACAAGGGGGCTCACTTCCATTATAGACTCCGTTCGCACGAATGCCGGGCTTTGACTCTTTTTTTTCCATTTCGATGAGAACATAGAATAAAAGCAGAATTTTAGAATTGACTTTTCGACATTCCAATTGGTTTAATGATATAAGCAATAATCATACTAATATTATAAATGCGAAAGTGTGTTTGTTTGTTGGTTTACTGGTTTGTTGGTTTGTTTGTCCTTCAATCACGCCGCAACGGAGCAACGGATCGACGTGATTTTTGGCATGGGTATAGTTGAGGACCTGGGAGAGTGACATAGGCTACTGTTCCCGCGGGAATCAAAAAAACTTAAACCAAGCGGGCGAAGTCGCGAGTATCAGCTAGTAATAAATATATGTAATAATTATGACATTTGATGAATGAGACTTGACATACTTGGAGATTATGACATACTAGCTGATGCCCGCGACTTCGTCCGCGTGGATTAAGGTTTTTCGATTCCCGCGGGAACTCTTTAATTTTCCGGGGTAAAAAGTAGCCTATGTGCTATTCCAGACTATAATCTATCTCTGTGCCAAATTTCATCCAGATCCGTTCACCCGTTGGAGCGTGATTGAGTAACAAACATCCATACATCAATACATCCATACATCCATCCAAACTTTCGCATTTATAATATTTACTAGCGATCCGCCCCGGCTTCGCACGGGCAGCACTAATAATCCTAATAGGATCTCTAATTTTTTTGAAAATAAAATATAGCCTATGTTACTCAGTGATAATGTAGCTTTTTAATGAAAAAAGAATTATTTAAATCGGTCCAGTACTTTTTGAGTTTATTCGTTACATACAAAAATACAAAAATACAAATCTTTCCTCTTTATAATATTAGTGTAGATTTGACTAGCTGGTGCCCGCGACTTCGTCCGCGTGGATGGAGGTTTTTCGGTTCCCACGGGAACTCCTTAATTTTCCGGGATAAAAAGTAGCCTATGTGTTATTCCAGACTATAATCTATCTCTGTGCCAAATTTCATCCAGATCCGTTCAGCCGTTGGGGCGTGATTGAGTAACAAACATCCATACATCCATACATCCATCCAAACTTTCGCATTTATAATATACTAGCTGATGCCCGCGACTTCGTCCGCGTGGTTGAGGTTTTTTTGATTCCCGCGGGAACTTCTTAATTTTCCGGGATAAAAAGTAGCCTATGTGCTATTCCAGACTATAATCTATCTCTGTGCCAAATTTCATCCAGATCCGTTCATCCGTTGGAGCGTGATTGAGTAACAAACATACATCCATACATACATACATCCATCCATCCAAACTTTCGCATTTATAATATTTATATGGATAATTGATTTAGTCTATCTATACAATTTGAAGTAAAGGTCACACTATGATTTCCTTGATACTATGATCACTTTTAAAATGGGGACCTATTTCTTTGAAACATAATCGCAGTTGGCTCTCTGTAATAACCTACGTATTTATAAGCGATGTAGCGTTCCGGTACGATGCCGTGTAGAAAGTAGAAACCGAATAGGGGTATGGGTTTAATATAACTGCCATGCCCCTAACAGGTTATCCCGCTACCATCTTAGACTGCATCTGAAGAGTTGAGGAATTTATCTAGACACGTGTGAGCGTTTGAATTTTTAAAATCGGCTGGTAACTTTTTTTGAAAAAAAACGGAATTTTGAAAAATGTAAAAAAGTCAGGTTTTTTGGGGGGGGGTGTTTGTTTACTAAATTGTAAATATTTCGGGGAAAACCGACTTAAGAACAAATTAAAAAAAAGTCCTAGGGTATTAGTTTAGTTACAAATTGGCGAAAAATTTTGAAAATCGGTTAAAAATTTACATTTAAGTGGTCCCTTTTTACCGTGCTTTAGATTTGGAATTGTAGATAAACGGGTATTTCCCTAAGTAGGTATATAAAAAGTGACGCTTCTATGATTAATTATTGACCGATTGTCATGGTAATGGTGTTAAAAGATGCGGATGCAGGCGAGAAGTGCATTCGAGTTGGGATTTTGAAAATCAGTTAGTAAATTTTTGAAAACTTTTGAAGAGATTTTTATTTCAGGAATTTTTTTTCGTAAATTTTTGTATTCATTTTCAATGCTCCGATTCTTGCGGGGACTGCGAAATCAGTGATTTTTTTTCAGCCAAATATGTAAAGTTTAACACGGCGATCGTTTATCACATCTTAGCTAAAACAAACCTAATCGAGACACTTTGTTTACATATACCTTCACTGTATTTTGGACCGTAAACTTCTTAAAATTGAGTCTGTTTTTGTACATTATATTTTGAAACCTAGTGCGTTTATGATCGTTATAAATAAATCGGAAACTTACGCCATGTTATACTGTGTTAAATCACCTAAGGAGTTACACTTATATTCTATCTATCAGTTTTGTTTATTTTATTGTTTTTAATATGGAATCTTTTAAAACGGTGATCTTCTTTTGGCTACTAGCTCTTTTGGTACAAGTAAGTTTTTATTTACTATCGATATAAAACATTAAGAGATGTTTGTATTTCTTACAAAATGAAATTTACTTAATAAGTAGCCATTAGCTATTGGAATAGCATAGCGGAAGTATATAATACCTATTCATAAAGTGAAAAGTAAAATCTAAGCCAAAAATAAGTACCTAAATGTGAAAAGTAGGTAAGCCATATCCATAGTTCCGGTCCTAAGTCCTAACCCGATATGTGTAAAAAATTACAACAAAATTCCAGACCATTTAAAAGCTTTGGAAAGTAGGTAATATAAATAGCGTTTGTTAACTCACTCAAAAAATTCTAATAGATAAAAAATGAATGACTTTTCTGAAGAAACTGCCATGCCCCTAACAGGTTAGCCCGCTACCATCTTGGACTGCATCATCACTTACCATTAGGTGAGAACGCAGTCAAGGGCTAACTTGTAGTGGATAAAAAAAATCTATATCGACTCGTACACTAATATTATAAATGCGAAATATTGGATGGATGATTGTTAGGTACTCAATCACGCCAGAACGGCTGAACGGATCTGGATGAAATTTGGCACAGAGATAGATTATAGTCTGGAATAACGCATAGGCTACTTTTTAAAGAGTACCAGCGAGAACCGAAAAACATCAATTCACGCGGACGAAGTTGCGGGTATCAGCTAGTACGATTTATAACTATTGACATCAACGTATAGATCGCGCACGAGTTGAATGCAGAGCAAATGTATGGTGACACATACATTTACTCTGCATTCAACGTGCGCGCGAACTGTATCTCTGAGTTTGCTAAAGTTATTTTTCTTTCCAGACAGTAAGCTCCCACTGGATCGGAGGCTTCGGATTTCCTCCACCACCGATCATCGGAGTGGCGGTAGTACGACCGTTCCCACCACCACCACCACCACCATTCTTCCACCATCCGCCACCGCCACCGCCGCCACCGTTCTTCTACGGTTAAATTAACCAAAAAAATACGAATAAACAGTTCTTTATTTTATTTTTATAACATACTTAAGCGAGTTTTTTTATACTATTTTACTATGTAGAAATTAATTAATTTATTTTTATAATTCACTGATTTGACTGTTTATTTATATCTTTACACAAACACAAAATAATAATAGATATCATATTAACTGTCTGTTAAGTTTGATTGTTCAAAATGCGACTGTTAATTTATTTTGTAAAAAATATTACATAATTTATTTTGTAAAAAATATTACATAATTTATTTTGTAAAAAATATTACATTATATATAAATACCTATTACTAATTTAAAACATTGTTTTTCTTTTCCCTCCTGTTCCCTTAATCTAAGTTTCGTCGTCGTCGTCGTCGTCGTCGTCGTCTCAAGTCTCAACCTATAGACGTCCACAGCTGGACGAAGGTCTCCTGCATAGATCGCCACTCTAAGTTTATACGTTGCAAAATCGAGACTTCGATTACATTAGCATCAGAGTAAAATGAACCTCGTCGCCGTCAACCGATAGACGTCCACTGCTGGACGTCTATCGGTAGTAGGGTCTCCTGTAGGGTCCTCCACAAGCCACGGTCTTGCGTCGCCTGGGTCCAGCGACTCCCTGCGACTCTCTTGATGTCGTCCGTCCACCGTGTGGCCTTCCAGTGCAGGGAAAAATGTATAATGTGTCCTTGTATGGGAAAATGAACTTATATTAGAGCTCAAATTCGTGCATGAAGAGATCTCGGGCATACAGGTTTAATCACGATATTTTCCTTCACTGTTAAAGCAAGTGATATTTTTAATTTCTTAAAATGCACGGGGAACAATCCAGCGACCACCCAATAAGTAGCAGGGCGTCCATATCACTAGACTTAGTCTAGTGATTTAGACGCCTAAATCACCAGACTTAGTCTAGTGATTTAGACGCCTAAATCACCAGACTTAGTCTATTGATTTAGACGCCTATATCACCAGGCTTAGTCTAGTGACGTAGACGCCTAAATCACCACTTAGTCTAGTGACGTAGACGCCTAAATCACCACTTAGTCTAGTGATTTAGACACCCTGCTTTAGAAGCGCTTTCAGTCAAATAGTATAGGTACATAATATCATTTTCACGTGTGACGTCACACGACCGTAATGCAAGCGCAACTTTAAAGTTCCATAACTTTTTCATTTGTTGAGATATTTTAATGATTCTTTCATATTTTTGTTTTATATTGTCTTGATTTTCATAATAAATTAAAAAAAAAATGGAAACTTCTCCATTACATTACATTACATTGCGTATGTGTTGTGTATTAGCTACATACTGTGACATTCTCTTTTCTTTTTAAGAAAAAGCAACTGCTAAATTTCTTGCCGGTTCTTCTCGGTAGAATCTTCTTTCCGAACCGGTGTCGCGACATTTCATAAGTGGCGCAAGTTGACCTACATGAAAAAAATTAATAATTTCATTTCAACGTGAGCGAAGCTGCGAGCAAAAGCAAGTCTAGTACAGAATATGTAATACGTGTAGAGAAGTTATGAAAAGCCATATTATTTTCCGATGATTTTCCCCCATGGCGACTAGGTCGTAAGTACGGTCTAACTTACGTTGTTTTTAGGGTTCCGTAATATCCTTTATAGGATCACTTTGTTGTCCGTCTGTCTGTCTGTCTGTTGGTATCAAGTTGAAATTAATATCAAATACTTAGGTCCGCAGTCCCCTGGAGTTGTAAAAAATCAAGCTTCTAAGTTAACGCAATCAAAAGATACTATTTTGACAATCGCCAATCAAAACCTTGGATGAAATAAACCCGGGAAAGGAAACGTAAGAAAAATGTATGAAATCACGTACGACTAACTTATGCGGAGCGAGGGGAGAGTGCCTTGTCATTTTTCTGTCCAACTAGCTGATGCCCGCGACTTCGTCCGCGTGGATTGAGGTTTTTCGGTTCCCGCGGGAACTCTTTAATTTTCCGGGATACAAAGTAGCCTATGTGCTATTCCAGACTATAATCTATCTCTGTGCCAAATTTCATCCAGATCCGTTCAGCCGTTGGAGCGTGATTGAGTAACAAACATCCATACATCCATACATCCACACATCCATACATCCATCCAAACATTCGCATTTATAATATTTATATTTGATTAAGGATACTAGTGTATGAAAAAGTCGATCACTATGACATCACAATATCGTAATTAATGGCGAAACTGCCACAGTTCGCGGTTAAGGGGGGTAGGGCGAATATGGCCGATATCACGCGTCCCGTGATTAATTCGTCTAATATCGAAACCTGCCCCCCTAGCATGGGCCGAGACAATTTTCTCCCCGAGGAAAGGATAACATTTTTATTCCTAAATAAATAAATAAAAACTATAAATAACGGTGGATAAAATATAGTCCCCCGAGTCCCCGTGAAATGTCAAACGGGGATAAACTTCTCCTCTCCCCTGTTGCCGTGCTCTGAGAAGTGGATAAGTTAATTTTATCTCTTGTCAGTGGATAAAATCGGGGGATAAAATTTTTATCTCCGGCCCATGCTAGCCCTGCAGGGGTACTTACTGTTGACCTAGAATCATGAAATTTGGCAAGAAACAAGATTACGTGTTGTTAATTGTTATGGTATTATCTTTCTTGTTATTTACTAAAATAATCAAAATTGTGTGGTGGACGGTGGTACGGAACCCTCTGTGCTCGAGACTGACTCGTACATGACCAGTTTTTCGTTCTTAGTCATTCAATAGAATAGAAAATTAGCACTTTATCGCGAATTGATCTATGTTTAAACATATGTATATGCTATTTGAATGTATGGATTTATTTTGTTTTATTTATATATTTAATACCAAACTTAAAATCCAAACATAATTACCCTTTGGGTACGGAACCCTAAAAATTTATAGGACATGTACAAGGACAACTTAAATCTTGAAGAGATTTCTTCCAGCATCCCTAGAATATGAGAATAGTGAAAAATAGATAAAACTGAGTAGGTATTCATATAAACTTTAAAATAGAAAACTTTTTATTACGTCTTATGATAAATATCATATAATATGTATATATAATATATGATAAATAACATATCGCTGCTTGAATACAAAAGGGACACAAATGGAAAAAAAGTGAAATCGTTTTTATTTCAAAAATGCGATGTTAATAGGTCATATTTTTGTATTTAAAAGAGACTCCCATTGATTTCGCATTATAATATACGAAAACAATACTACCGCCTTTTTAGTATTTTCGAGTTTCGGGGACCAAGTATGAGCAAAGCTGCCATTTTTTCAGTTGCGACCCGACAACCGAAGCCAACGCACGTTTCCTTTATGTTAAAGTGCCATATGTCAAAAAATCCTTAACTCTCGTTAGTAATTTTATAAACAAAAGCGCCATATAGTGAAATACGTCCGTTTTGCTTAAAAAAAATCACGTAAGTTCGTTCCTCTTTCTTTAACAAAAGTGCCATATTTCAAAATTGCCCATTTTGTATTAAAGATTTACAGAAGTTTAAGTTCCTTTTTCAAATCAAAAGGGCCTTATTAGGGATAGCGTCCGCTTTGCTTATAATATTTTAGAGGTTGTAATACTATTTGTTAAACGTTAGGGCCATATTTTGGAATGCGCTACTTTTGCATTTCTTTACATGGGAGTAAATTCATTGTAATTATAAATTTGATATACAACTTAAATAAATATTAAGTATTTTAGTGAATTATTTAAATTTTTTATGTATATTGACTTATATGTGATTTAATATAATTAATTAGGTACTTACTGTTTTTTGTTAAAGAATGAGTAGTAGAGCACAAAGAATTCAAAATTCAAAATTCAAATGTTTTTTATTAAATTAAACTTTTACAAGCACTTTTGAATCGTCAAGTGAATCTACCACTGGTTCGGAGTGCCATTCCTACCGAGAAGAACCAGCAAGAAACTCGGTGGTTGCTCTTTTTAATACTCGAAATGGTAAAATCCAACAAAAACACGAATAAGGATGAGGAAATTAAACACCTGCAACTGAGGCAGAAAGATGACTGCTATGAAACTTTACCGACGACAGTTGATCTCCAACTTCAGGCACAAATTGAAAACTCTACATTGGATGAACGTGAACCAGCTGCACTGTTAGATAACTCCTCCGACAGTAATTCCATACCTGATAGTCAACACAATCTCAGTTTATCCCTGTTCGAAGATGAAGAATCAGGGTTGAACTACAAAAATCAAAGACCAGACCAAATGTGGTTGTTCTTTTTTTTTATATACATATAGCGAGCAAACGAGCAGGCGGGTCACCTGATGGTAAGTGATTACCGGCGCCCTTGAACATTTGCAGCACCAGAGGAACCGCCAATGCGTTGCTGGCTTTTGAGAAATTTGTTTATCCGCCCTTTGAAGAGCCCCATATTATAATCATTAGGGAACACAGAAGATGGAAGCTGGTTCCACAATTTGCAGGTACGTGGCAGAAATGACCTGGAATAACGGGAGGTGGATGAAGACCAGGCATCCAGGTGGTGAGGATGAAATTCGTTTCTGCGACGAAGAGTGCGACTGGAGAACACGGAAGATGGTATTAGATTAAATAACTCCTCAGAGCACTCCCCATTGTAGAGACGATAGAACACACAAAGAGAACTAACGTCTCTTCAGTGCTCTAGAGACTCCAGCGTGCAAGTAATTTTGGGATTGTCTACGAGTTGAACTGCCCGTTTTTGTATCCGGACAAATGGACGGAGCTGGTACTGGGGTGCTCCGGCCCAGAGGTGAGAGCAGTACTCCATGTGGGGCCGAACTTGCACTTTGTACAGCGGAAACCTGTGCTTCTATATTGTTCAGGAAACTGATTATGATAGTGATACTTCTGTGTCTACATGTTTGACTAACTCCAGCTCAGATTTTTCTTCAGACAGACAGTGTTGCAGATCCAGACCTTTTAATTGAAAATGACCTAGAGATGACTGACACAGATTCCGATGAAGACAAATATATAAATTAAAATTTTTTCACTAACAGTCAGCTATTATGTGTGGACCTTCAGGTTTCAATAAAAACAATAATTATGGAGTGTGAAGACCTACCCAAGTATTACGAGGGGTTCTTTTCTAGTTTATAAGACTGATAAATAAATAAGAGAAATGCAGACTGATTGTTATTGATATATTCACACTTAAAGTTTAGCTTTGAAAATATAATTCCTATAGTATTATAAGCTCAAGAATGGTTGTGATTTCTTACTGTTCCTAATTGCATTTATGTTGTACAATTACATTTTTATATTAAAGTAACCTACCTAATTGTTGTTTAGTAAGTAATATTCATATTATTATATTGATTTCGAGACTGATAATAAGCTATAAGCCTAGTTTAGTATATTTTTATTATGGATAGTTCAATTTTGTAATTAATAAACTAACAAAACCTTATTATTGATATAAAATGGTTCTAGTAATGAGGTAATTAATTACATTTTGTATAAAAATAATTGCTTTTAAGCTTTGAAGAGTGTTTGAATATTTTTTTTTCATTTGTTTAACAAGAGAAAGATTTTAATTTTTGTTTTTTTGAAGCAGATTTTTTTATTTTCACTTAAAGAAGTTGTTTAATTTATTTTTATAAGCTGGCATGGCCATTTTATTTTTTTTGTTATATATTTTCTAGATTACCTAAGACAGTGGAAAAATATTTTGATTAAAACATTTATTTTTTTGAATTGTGCCTAATTATTCTATTATTTACCATTAAACAACGGATTTTTTTAAAAACAAAAGGGACTTATGTGCTAATATATCTTTCAAGGCAACACTTGTAATATAATCCTACGTACCATTGAATGCAGCTTTGAAATACGCTTTTAACGGTATATAGCATGCATGTAATTGATGAAAGAACACAAAGTTACAGACAAATCTAAATTTCAAAACTTTGAACGGCTCTCCTGTAAAATAGTGTCTGTTTGATTTGTGTCCCTTTTGTATTGAAGCAGCGATATACATATAATAAATACAGGTTAAACACAAATTAATAGCATTCAAAATAAAATACTAATATACATACATTTTGTTTTTTAAATTATGTTATGATTTACAGACAGACGGAGACCGCGAAAGCGTAACAAACAGACAGACAGTTTGCTTTCGCATTGATAATTAACTATCTGATGCCCCAGACTTCATCTGCGTGGAATATGTTTTTTAAATTGGCACGGGAACTGCTTAATTTTAAAAAATATCATTCTCCAGGTCCTCAAATAAGTATACCTATGCATAAAATAACGTCGATCCATTGCACTGTTGCCGCGTGATTGAAGGACAAACCAACAAACAAACACACTTTCGCATTTATCGTATAACTAGATGATACCCGGGACTTCGTCCGCGTGGCTTAAGTTTTTTTCCAAGCCTATGTCACTCTCCAAAGTCCTCAACTATACCCATGCCAAAAATCACGGCGATCCGTTGCTCCGTTGCGGCGTGATTGAAGGACAAACCAACAAACAAACACACTTTCGCATTTATAATATTAAGTATGATATGGTTAGTATAGACTATAGATGTATATCAAAAGGTTGATGTCTTATTCAATTTTCTCATACACTCGTCAAAGTAAATAGAAAAACCATGTACATAGTAATTTATTTGCGTTTATCAAACTTATATTCGGTCTATTTTCAACCTTATTCTTAAGAATTCAAGCTCTTCAATAATAAATCTAAGTTACAAAGTCTATTTGTTTTCATTTAATTCAAGAAGTCGTCTTATAAAAGGCGCATTTTCATTTCATGTAATTGTTGAAGGAATATTACAGATTACGGTCGTAATATTGTGTAATACTGTGTAATTTAAAAAAAATGTCGTGTGTTCAATTTCTAATTTTGTTTTTAGCTGTCATTTTATTAGCACAGGTGAGGTTTAAGTGTTTATTTTTGACGACCGCGAATTTGTCCTTCTTGGAATATGATTTTTTAATTCCCACGGAAACTCCTTAGTTTTCCGGAATAAAAAGTAGCATAAGTAACTCTCTCCTCACTCTCCAGGTCCTCAACTACCCATACAAACAAGTGAATATATAACTCAAAGAATTTTAAATACCTGGCAGAAGACCATAATTAAATGATATTTTTTTGTGAATCACTGGATATTGAAATATAGTCTTATATATTTTTGGAATCTACTCATCATTTTCTTGATGATGACAATATAGTTAATCTCATTTTGGAAAAAAAAACAACTTTAGTCTTTGATGCGGGACCATGGTCACCCTATCAATTTTTTTTAAATTTTACTAGCCTATGTAACCCGGAATAAGCTAAGGTTTCTAACGATACCTCATTCATCAAAATCCGTTCAGGCGTATAGAAGTTATGGTGGAATATACAAACTCACATACATACATATTATACATGAAGTGACATGAACCCTGAAAACAATGGGGCTGATTCTGTATAACACAATCTCTAAACTAAATTAAAATGGCAACTTTAAATCTAGTTCTGTCCCTTTTCGTAGGGAGTATTATGAAAGGGTTAGCAATATTTGTAATGCTCTAATTTTAGTTTAGTTTAGAGATTGTGCACTACAGAATCAGCCCCAATATATCTACTCCTTTTTTCAGGCAGTCGTCTATAAAGACGAAATTTTACCATAAGTATTAATATTTTTCCAGTACATCAGCTGTCATTGGATCGGAGGTTACGGTCGTTACGGCCACTTCGGAGGCTATGGGTACGGCTACCCCCTACGTCCGCCTATCATCGTGGGGGGTTACGGCTTTGGGGGTTACTATAGACCCCCGTTCTTTGGACCTCCACCGCTGCCGTTCTTTGGATGAATTACTTTTAAAAAAAATATATTTTTCTAAATATTAAGGCCTGTTTGCACAACATTGTTATTTATTATTTATTTATTTACTAGCTGATGCCCGCGACTTCGTCCACATATTTTAAGTTTTTTTTAATCCCACGGGAAATCCTTAATTTTCAGGGATAAAAAGTAGCGTATACTTATCACTCTCCATGTCCTCAACTATACCTACCCATGCCAAATCATGTCGATCCGTTGCTCCATTGCGGCGTGATTGAAGGACAGACCAACAAACAAACCGACTTTCGCACATAATTAATACAATACACAATGTTAAATCTGTATAAGTTAAAATATGTCCTTTTCGTGTGAACCCAGAATTTCGAAATTTATTTAGGATTTAAACGGTTATTTTTTGAGTAGGTAACTACTTAATTGTGATATTGTTGTAAATAAATAATGCAACGTTAAATTTGTTTTTTTTTTAAGTTCTTGTGAAGCCAGGAATGAATGAATAGTTTATTAAAGAATAGATGATGCCCGCGACTTCGTCCGCGTGGATTAAGTTTTTTGTATCGCGGGAACTATTCAATTTTCCGGGATAAAAAGTAGCCTATATCCTTCCCCGGGATGTAAACTATCTCTGTACAACATTTCATCAAAATCGGTTGAGTAGTTGGGCCGTTGAAGCATAGCAGACAGAGAGACAAACAGACACACTAATTGTGCTGTAGCTTGTAGCTGTACTTTAGCTGTACCTACGTTCCATGTAGATGGTACCATTCATAGAAATAAATTGGGAGTCCGACTTGTAGAGCGCGCTACACACCTGTATCAGCCTGTCCTTGTCTCCGCCATAGCGCTGTCCTGCTTTTCAGACTAGATGGCGTTAGTAAAATAAGTCCACATTCTTTGTTTGACAGGGCCCGTCTATGTAAATTAAGGTCGGTGGTAATAGTAGATTACAGTAGGTGTTAGTAGTAGAAAACAATGGGGCTGATTCTGTATAACACAATCTCTAAACTAAATTAAAATGGCAACTTTAAATCTAGTTCTGTCCCTTTTCGTAGGGAGTATTATGAAAGGGTTAGCAATATTTGTAATGCTCTAATTTTAGTTTAGTTTAGAGATTGTGCACTACAGAATCAGCCCCAATATATCTACTCCTTTTTTCAGGCAGTCGTCTATAAAGACGAAATTTTACCATAAGTATTAATATTTTTCCAGTACATCAGCTGTCATTGGATCGGAGGTTACGGTCGTTACGGCCACTTCGGAGGCTATGGGTACGGCTACCCCCTACGTCCGCCTATCATCGTGGGGGGTTACGGCTTTGGGGGTTACTATAGACCCCCGTTCTTTGGACCTCCACCGCTGCCGTTCTTTGGATGAATTACTTTTAAAAAAAATATATTTTTCTAAATATTAAGGCCTGTTTGCACAACATTGTTATTTATTATTTATTTATTTACTAGCTGATGCCCGCGACTTCGTCCACATATTTTAAGTTTTTTTTAATCCCACGGGAAATCCTTAATTTTCAGGGATAAAAAGTAGCGTATACTTATCACTCTCCATGTCCTCAACTATACCTACCCATGCCAAATCATGTCGATCCGTTGCTCCATTGCGGCGTGATTGAAGGACAGACCAACAAACAAACCGACTTTCGCACATAATTAATACAATACACAATGTTAAATCTGTATAAGTTAAAATATGTCCTTTTCGTGTGAACCCAGAATTTCGAAATTTATTTAGGATTTAAACGGTTATTTTTTGAGTAGGTAACTACTTAATTGTGATATTGTTGTAAATAAATAATGCAACGTTAAATTTGTTTTTTTTTTAAGTTCTTGTGAAGCCAGGAATGAATGAATAGTTTATTAAAGAATAGATGATGCCCGCGACTTCGTCCGCGTGGATTAAGTTTTTTGTATCGCGGGAACTATTCAATTTTCCGGGATAAAAAGTAGCCTATATCCTTCCCCGGGATGTAAACTATCTCTGTACAACATTTCATCAAAATCGGTTGAGTAGTTGGGCCGTTGAAGCATAGCAGACAGAGAGACAAACAGACACACTAATTGTGCTGTAGCTTGTAGCTGTACTTTAGCTGTACCTACGTTCCATGTAGATGGTACCATTCATAGAAATAAATTGGGAGTCCGACTTGTAGAGCGCGCTACACACCTGTATCAGCCTGTCCTTGTCTCCGCCATAGCGCTGTCCTGCTTTTCAGACTAGATGGCGTTAGTAAAATAAGTCCACATTCTTTGTTTGACAGGGCCCGTCTATGTAAATTAAGGTCGGTGGTAATAGTAGATTGTTAAACGAGGGGGGAAAGCAACGCATTCCCGAGGTAAGTATTTGTATGTATAGTAATAAAAAAAAAACATTGCCGACATGATTTGTATAATATAACACATATATTAAATACACAAGTTAAGTTTCTTAGCATAAACAACTTTATCATAATAATAATAATTTTTCAACTATGTTAACATTTTGAGTAATATTAACCGGAAACGAGCTATTATTTTAATTCATACAAGCGTTTTAGGCCGTTTTTAATCAAACTGTATATTTTTTAACGGGAAACAAGTAAGATATTTCATATCTTTAACAGTGGTTACATTTTTTTTGGCAGAAAAATATCTTTTCTTTTTCGCTATACAACTTTAAGAAAATACTTAGACACCATACGCTTATCTTTATTTTTTTTTAAGAAAAATGTGATATGCTCATATTTTTTCTAAATAACTATAGGAATATATTTAAAAAAAATTACATTCATAGTGATATGTTTTACCTAGGCACCTAGATTAATAGAGTCGCTTAAAATTACGGTTTTTTAGAGTAATCTAAGCAAAAATGTACTCATATGTATTCTAAATGTATTGTATTCTATAATTCAGTAAACGACACTTTTACACACCAATTATTTTTAAAAACTATTTTATAATATATGCCTCAGCCAGTATTACTGATATGTTTATGTTTCGATAATTAAGACTTTAATTAAGTTAACCTAGTTAATGTTAAAGGTTAAACATGTTAAAATTTACTAGTAATAATAATAATAACACGGCAATTCAACATTCATAAGAATAGGTATAACATTTATTAGTTTAATAAGTTTTTTTTTTATTAATCCTAATAACTACTCACACGTTTCAATAATAATTTTTAATAATAAAAATTTAAAACAAAATCACGTCTTGCTAGTTGCTACACTTTTTTGGATTTTTCTCAAATTTCTATAATTCAAAATTAAAGGGCAAATCGGTAACCGTTTTTCAAAGCGCTTGAATTGTTTTTTTTTTATTTTGGGATATCGTAAGTTGAAAATACGATCGTTAATGGAAAAAATTGAAAGTTTTTTTATAATTTTTTCTGTTAAAAATAACATTTTTATTGAAAATACGTCTATATTCATAGCTATGGAATATAAAAAATATAGTATTTTGTGCTTTGTTAAGAGGTTTCTCGTAGATATATGTAGTTAACTTTTTTAATTAATAGTTAGAGTAGTAGTAGAATTCAATTCCTTTAAGTACAGAATTCCTTTCAATTGTTTTAACTCAAAGGTCGTATTTTCAAAAAAATATCTACTTATATTGAGAAAATACAATAATTTAATATTTTTTTGCATACTTTATGTAATTCGAAGTGATTATTTGCATCCTTCATTGGTATTTCCTTAAATTATTGTGTTTTTTCAATTATTGCCTATTTAAATCGTTTTTAAATTAAAAAAAATATGTATTTTGTAGGTTGTAATATGTGCCACTTCTTTATTCTAGTTACCTAATTAGAAGATTTTTTTTGGTTTACGTAACTTTTTGTCTATATTTTTTTATTTATAAACGATTTAAAATGACACAATTTACTTTGAGTAAAGTAAGACTCAATAAGAAACCTTGAAGGCAAGAAACAGGCAAGGCAATAAGGCAAGAATTAAATTACAGACAATGCACAGTCTCACTTTACTCTCTGTAAAGTAAAAAAAAAAATTAGGTCTAGAGCAGACTTGCGTAAAGTTAGGTATTACCTGATTTTCAATGATGTCTAAAATGTTTTCTGTTAATATAGGTGAGTTTTTAAAAATTGACTTTAACACCACTTTTTCTTCCAACTTAGCATCCAGCTTCTGTTAAAAATTTCAGTTTACACTCAAGTTTTATTTAACTTATACGATAAATTCATGTTGGTTTGTACAATTTACAGTACACCATTCAATATTTTTTTGAATGGTGTTTTTTGAGTTTTAGATTTTTTGTCTTTTTGAGGAAATGAAAATGATTTTACTGCATACTTTCCAATTTCAATTTCTTACAAGTTGCGTGGGTATAGTAGAAAGCTTGCTTTCCAAAACAGTTGTAGTTGTTGAATTTTTTTTTAAGAACTCAAAGACAGAAGATAGACGTCGTATAGTCGCACGACTAAAAGTCTGCAGTCTGCTCTAGCCTTACATAAAGTAGGAGGTTTAATGCATCCTATACACTCCGATTCTCTTCTCTCCGGCCGTGTGTTGGACGATTTCTCTTATCTGATCTGTGGCGACAGGGCCAATGCATACTAGCGGCTCTTTGAAGTAACCGCAACTCTGAAACAATATAAATCTTTAGTCTACAACCCTCGTCGGTTCTTCGTAGAATCTGATTTCCGAACCAGTGGTAGAGTAAAAACATGACGTAACATCAAATACACTTGTATGTCACATGGAATAAATAAATTTGGAAAATTGGTTGTCTGTAAAGTCGGTTTATGGACGATAGTTTTACGTGATAGAAGTTCTCGAAGAAGCTCGCGTGGCGGCGTTCCAGTAGCAGAACTATTGGAAATGCTAGCTCTGACGTCACGCGAGAAGAGAGATGGTCACATTTGTGAGACCCCCTCCCTAGAGTGACGTCACATATCTTGCAATTTTACATCTAGAAATTATTTTTTATGCATAAATGCATTTATGCACTTGTCAAAGGGGTCATAAGGCGACAGGCGCGTGACATTAGTAGAGCGAGTGTGAACTCGCCAACAAAACAATTTAAAACTTACAGATACAGATAGAGTTGGAAATATTTTAAAGTTCAAATTTAGCATTTATGTATAAGATTTTGAAATGTGACGTCACGAAACTTAGGACCCCTACCACCCCATGTCACACAATGTCACACTTGGCCAGCAATGCTAAGGACAGCGGTTACTTATGTAGGTATCTACAAATTGATGTAACTGTAAATGATTTTTTAAAAAAAAGAGCAATCACCTATTTTCTTGCTGGTTCTTCTCGGTAGGAATGGCATTCCAAACCAGTGGTAGATTCATTCGACGATTCAAAAGCACTTGTAATAAGTTTATTTGAATAAATAAAATATACTTGCTGATGCCCGCGACTTCGTCCGCGTGGATTAAGGTTTTCTGTTTCCCGTAGTAAAAGTAGCGTATGTTTACTTCAGACTATAATCTATCTCTATGCCAAATTTCATCTAAATCCGTTCACCCGTTCTGGCGTGATTGAGTTACAAACATTCATCCATCCATCCATCCAAACTTTCGCATTTTTAATATTAGTATAGATAGTATAGATTTAGATAGTAATGAGTTTGAGTTTGAGTTTGAGTTTAGGCAAATAAAAGGTGTATTATTTGGCATTTTTTCTGGAAGTGAGGTATCTGTAACGAAGTAATATTTCGTCTATGACAATGGTCCTACCTTCCTCGGCTTCTGGCGGTGGCGGCGTTGCATGATGCAGCACAGACCTCGGGTGATGTCACACTCGCTGGACGCCGTGCAATCGTCGTTGTACTGCTTGTGGCCGGCTGTGGGCGGGCGGCAAATGTGCATCTCCCCTAAGAAACAAAAAACTTATTTTAATTTTTTTGACACAAGGCTAAGAATTGACTGATTCAGATTACGGATCCTTAAAACCCGATTTTTTTTTTACATTTTTCAAAATTCCAAAAAAAGTTACCAGCCGATTTTCAAAATTCAGACGCCCACACGTGTCTCGATAAATTCTTCAACTCTTGGTACTATATCCATTTCGATCCTCCGAAAATCCTCGGAGCTATGGCCAAAATAAGTCTCAGGCGATTTGCATCTGATAACCATTTTCAATGGTAAAAAGATGCGGCTCAAAATAGAGAAGACTTTCGCATGATGACCGCCAAACTTCGGTTTGAAGAAGGCACGTTTTTCGTTACCATCTTAGACTGCATCATCACATACCATCAGGTGAGATCGCAGTCAAGGGCTAACTTGTAGTGGATAAAAAACAAAACAGGTGAATATAAATCAAAGAATTAAAAAATACGACTGCCATAGTTAAATTATATTTTTTTGTGAATCACTGGATATTGAAATATAGTCTTATATATTTTTGGAATCTACTCATCATTTTCTTGATGATGACAATATAGTTAATCTCATTTTGGAAAAAAAAAATTCAACTTTAGTCTTTGATGCGGAACCATGGTCACCCTGTCATTTTTTTTTTAAATTTTACTAGCCTATTTCACCCGGAATAAGCTAAGGATTCTAACGATACCTCATTCATTAAAATCCGTTCAGGCGTATAGAAGTTATGGTGGAATATACAAAATCACATACATACATACATACATGAACCCTGAAAACAATATACTTACTCCTTTTTTCAGGCAGTCGTATAAAAAAAACCGGCCAAGTGCGAGTCGGACTCACGCACCGAGGGTTCCGTACAAACCTGTAGTAAGTTTTACGATTTATGACGTATTAAAAATAAAAATTACGTTTGTTGTATGGGAGCCCCCCTTTAATATTTACTTTATTGATATTTAATTATTTATTTTGAAAGGTAATATACAAGTTAATATTCTGTGAAAATTTGAACCGTCTACCTGTTACCGTTTTTAATATTGAGCAATATTAAAAACCCCCCTTAATATATATATTTTTTTAATTTTTAGTATTTGTTGTTATAGCGGCAACGGAAATACATCATTTGTGAAAATTTCAGCTTTCTAGCTATCACGGTTTATGAGATACAGCCTGGAGACAGACAGACAGCGGAGTCTTAGTAATAGGGTCCCGTTTTTACCCTTTGGGTACGGAACCCTAAAAACATATTCGCGTTTATAATATTAGTAAGTATTATCATGGTTACCTGGCACCACCTCCTCGCAGACCAGCCCCGCATCACACTGGTTCTCGCGGTTGCAGATCTCCCCCATCTTCCGGCCTGTGAACGCGGGCAGGCAACGCCCGCCGTCCTCTGTGTGACAAAAGATCACAATCAGCCCCCCGATTATGTAAGAATTGTCCATCAAATGGTAAGGTATGTTGGGGTAAGAACGGACGGATTTCAGACCAATTGAAAAGGTTTTGCAAAAACTCAATTTTCTCGATATTTGTTGATGATAAATTACTAAAATATGGTGCATTTGTTTAATTTTTAAACGTAGCTTAGGTTTCAATTTTGTTTATTTTTGTAAACTCAACAGTTTCTGCTTTATACGCATGTAAAAACAAGACATACTTTTTTATGGCTATGGTTAAAAAATTGTCCTTCGGGGGCAAGATCGGATGTACTTTCAAACCCGCTTCTATGGCTTTGAGAACAAGGTGTATAAGAATAATAAATCCGATCTTAAACGCACTACAATATATAAAAAAACTACGTTTATGTAATTAAAAACATGAATGTTCCAATCGATTTTATTTTTTTTTACTTAAAGGCATCCGGTCTTACCCCCAGTGATGAATTTTTTACATTTTGTGATTCCCAAACCTTGCTCTCATCATAAGATGAATTATCCAGATCCACGGGAAAGATCGGATGAATACATTTTTTGCTAGTTATTAATGATAGCTAATTTTAACCTTGAAAAAGTGATAGAAAAAGTTTTCAATGTCCGAACTAAAGACATCAAAAATTCTATCTGTCAGTTTTTCAAAATAACGTTGTAACGTTGATCCCAAGCATGGAAATTGCTTAAAAACAATTTTTTATATCCATTATAAACAACATTATATAAGACTAAAAGACAGAAATATAAAAACATAAATAAATAACATAGTAAAATAAATGACAAATAAAAATTAATGCTATAAATCTAAATATATAAAAGGCAAAGGTGACTGACTGACTGACTGATCTATCAACGCACAGCTCTAACCACTGGTCGGATCGGGCTGAAATTTTGCACTCAGATAGCTATTATAACGTAGGCATCCGCTAAGAAAGGATTTTTGAAAATTCCACCCCTAAGAGGGTGAAATAGGGGTTGAAAGTTTGTATGAAACTCCGTCATTTCTCAAGTTATATCCATGAAACTTGGTTTACAAGCTACGGATAAAAATTAGGAAATATGTGTTTCACAGTTTTTGAAATTTGAGTGACATAGGCTACTTTTTATCCCGGAAAATTGAGGAGTTCCCGTAGGAATTTAAAAAAAATTGTCCACGCGGACGAAGTCGCGGGCATCAGCTAGTAAAAAAATAAAAACGATACCCAAGATATAAGACGAACATATACAGACATTCTAATGTTATTGGGCTCTTTTCTATATCTGTACGCTTCTGAACACATTTCCATCAAAATCTCGAGATCAAAATAGAATAATCCTTACACTGTATTTTAAGGTAAAAAATATTCATGTTGTAAAACTTTGACAATCCCTGCCTTATTTTGTACAGGTAAAGACCGGATGGTTTTAATCCGATCTTTACTCGAAAGGGGGAACATCGGATATCTGCTAATAGACATCCTAGGCGTATTTTGATCAGATCTATCTAGCTATTGCTACCTAAAACCTAGTATTAAGGCAAAATATTAGCAAAACAAGCTGTACTTTCGCCAAAATATGAATCTAAAAGGGAAAGGGAAAGATCGGATAGAAGAAAAAAAGACAAAAATTACCTTGTTTTTTTAAATTCACCATAACTCACGTTCGGTCCGTCGGGAGTGACTGGCGCGAACTGAAGTAGACGCATAACAAAATGGCGTTGAACATAATGATACCAACTTTAAAAAATAGGGTCTCATTCGCGGGAAATTTGATGTATACGGTCTTACCCCCTATCCGCTCTTACCCCAACATACCTTAAAGGTTCAGCGTCAAAGTAATATAAACCTTATTTGCATTGAATTAGAGCTCAATTTCGTCTGCCCATTCTTATACGTTTAGGGTATCGTACATACCTAAACGTATAAGAATGGGCAGACGAAATTGAACTCTAATTCAATCCTGTTATGGTTTATTTTACTTTGACAAAAATCTTAAACGTTTGATCGAACATTCTTACATGATTGGGGGGCTGAACTTTATTTTAAAATAGCGACCCACCCCGGTTTCGCACGGGTAGCACTAATAATCCTAATAGTCCCAATATAGCTATAAAAATGGTTTTTGTGAGTCAACCTTAAGGGCTATTACGCACTGTCGACTAGTCGCCGGCGACTCAGTTGTCGACGACTGTAATATTGTATAGTCTATATAGGTGTTTACGCACTAGTCACCGGTTGCCCGGGCGACTCGGCGACTCGCCGCGCAGTGGCGATAAAAGATAGATATATGCTATCTCGGACTTTTTTTTAAAACTTTTTGAGAGGAACAATTCCACCATACATTGTTTTCGTGTAACTTTAACTATTTACGCAGCGCACGCCACGTAAGCTCTCAGAAGAGAGGATTTTTTCCGACTTGGTTCACATTATTGCAATTTTAGTAAGGATCTCTAATTTTTTGAAAATAAAATATAGCCTATGTTACTCGCTGATAATGTAGCTTTCTATAGGTGAAAGCACAGTGAAAGAATTTTTAAAATCAGTTGAGTTTGTGTTTATCCATTACAAACAAACAAACAAACAAACAAACAAACAAATCTTTCCTCTTTATAATATTAGTATAGATAGCGACCCACCCCGGTTTCGAACAGGTCGCTATTCACCATAAAAAGTCCATACGCAATAAGCAATATAGCCAGCGGGGACTGGGCAGCACATCAGGGATAAAAAGGGATAAAAAACATTATTGGAAAATTAATACCCTTATTATTATTATCGGTATAAATTTAGCTCTCACGCCCGCATACAAAACAAATACATATATGGCCAAAAGAGTTTTAATAAACTTTCGTAATTAGATAGAAATGAATAAACTTACATACACAAATACATAAATAAATAGTTGCAGTGGGCGGAGGATTACACCCCGGCAGGGGAGACCAGACGGCCGGGGGTCAGGGCGACAGGTTGAGAAACCGGCGGACTATCCTAGCCGAGTCTAGCAACACCGCTTTCTGCATCCTGGCTGCGAGCGAACTGCCACGGAACCCCAACCGCCTCAGATGGTGAGCGAGGCTGACTGGGACCCATTCGCAGTTTTTTTTTTATTAATCTTATAAAATTGTGTTACATACATTGCCACAAAAAAAACAGTCGGTTTACTGTTAATTTAATGTTTTATGTATTTTATGTTTATAGTGTAGTCTTATTGGAATGACATTGTTTTTGTGATCTGTGTACCAAATTATGTGTTTTTGTGTATTTTTGTTAATTGTAAGCAAGTATATTAAGTTTTCTTTAATTATTGTCACTCTAATTCTGTAGCCCGGAGAGACGCATTGGGCAACTGTAAGATCTCTTCGTTAAAGTAATTATCATACTACAATTCTACATCAATGGTAATTATATACGTTTTAGGTTGTCAAATGATAACGATTTGCTTAGACAATTGGATCTCTAGTTAGTAACGTACCAACGACTAGATCAATTTCATAGTAATCGATCATGTTCACAGATTTCCCAGATACAGTTATTAAAATGACACTTAAAACAATATAAATAACCATCACTGCACAATGCATGTTTATTATTATGATTTATACATTTATTTATAAGAATCATAAAATATAACGGCGAATTTCTCTATATAAAACTGAAAAAAAAACACAAGTTTTTTTAAACTATTCACCAAAATGAATGTTTAACTTCTATCTCTGTATTTTATGCATCGACCATAGGATAAATGGTCGATGATTTAACGTCTGTACACTCTCCCGTGTAGACTACACTCTATTACGTTCCACATATTATTTAACAGAGGCCAAATTGTCTATAGTCCATTCATTCTAGATTTCAATGTATGGGGAAAACGGCAAAATTAATAATTGTTTGAAACTACTGTTGTTTTATACCTATGAGTGAGTACATTAAAAAACACAACTCTCCCCCCCCCTCCGGTGGTGGCTTCCCCCCTCCCCGCCTTGAAAAGTGTGCCATTTTGCAGATTTCCTAGATTTTCAAGAAAACTATACAAGCTAGGACAAAACTGTCAAAGAGAACATTGTTCCTTAATAAATTACCTACAAACAAGTTCTTAACATTTATGGTGATAGGAGTTATAGTTTACAAGCTATGATGCGTTAAAAAAAATGTTATTTAATTTCTATTTATTCCATACTATTATGTAACTCAAGATGACTACCACCGGTTCTTACAAAATAGCAAGGTATATTTCAAAAACTATTTGTCCTATCAAAATAAACTAAACACTATTTTATAGGTAAATTAATTATCTTTGTCCTAAGTCCTGACAGCTTTTTTCCTAGCTCTAATACTTCTTCTTGAAATTACAAAAAACATTCACGGATTTTACAAGGGTTTCTTTTTTTATGCAAGTTAGACAGCCATATTTCCGAAACTATTAGTTCTGTCAAAATAAACTAAAAACTATTTTGGAGGTAATTTAATGAAGTTCATTTTTGCTTATTATATTTTTTTTCCTAGTTCTAATAGTTTCTGTGAAAATTAAAAAATATATACATGGTTTTTGAAAAAAAAAAATTTCATGGAATAAAGGTAGTCATATTTTTCGAACTATTGGTCCTATCTAAATAAACCATAACATTTTTTTGTAGGTAATTTAATGAAATTAATTGCTCTTCGAAGGATTTTTCCTAGCTCTAATAGTTTTTGTGCAAATTGCAAATAACACAGGATTCTAACAATTTTTTTATTTTTCTTCGTATACAATACGTGGATATATATGCGAAATTATAAGTCCTATCTTTATGAACTAAATATTTTTTTATAGGTCATTAAATGGTGTTTATGTTTACTCCTGACAGTTTTTGCCTAACTCTAATAGTTTTCTAGATATTACAGAATACATATAAAATGTTGAAAATTGGCTTATTTTACTGAGCTGCGATTTTTAGTCAACTTTAACGCACCATAGCTTGTAAACTATAACTCCTATCATAATAAATGTTATGAACTTATTTGTAGGTAATTTATTAAGGAACAATGTTCTCTTTGACGGTTTTGTCCTAGCTTGTATAGTTTTCTGGAAAATCAAGGAAATCTGCAAAATGGCACACTTTTCAAGGCGGGGAGGGGGGAAGCCACCACCTTAGGGGGGGGGAGAGTTGTGTTTTTTAATGTACTCACTCATAGGTATAAAACCACAGTGGTTTCAAAAAATTATAAATTTTGCCGCGAAAAAATCTAAAATGAATGGACTACTAAGCAAATCGTAATGAATTGACAGCTTAAAACGTATTACTCGAACTGTTTAAGGAGTTCATACATGTTTTTTGTCGTGCAGGCATCTATGAACTTTTTAAACGGGTCGAATTATCCGTTTGACATACGATTACAATCACTACACGATTTCCTAGACTAGATGAGACCCGTGACTTCGTCCGCGTGGATTAAGTTTTCAAATTCCCGCGGGAACTTCTTAATTTTCCGGTATAAAAAGCCTATGTTCTTCCCCGGGATGTAAGTGTAACCTACCTCCGTCCCAAAAATGTCATCAAAATCGGTAGAAAAGATGGGTCGTAAAGCGTAGCAGACAGACAGACACGCTTTCGCATTTATAATCTACTAGATGATAACCGCGACTTCATCCGCGTGGATTAAGTTTTTTTTAGTTCCCGCGGGAACTCCTCAATTTTCCGAGATTAAGTGTGTGTTCCGTTATAAGCACTGCGAGCACTGGCAGTGCTCTTTACTGGGGACTTTCAGTGCTCTCAGTGTATTTCGGAACGCACCCACAAATGCCTAAGTCTTTCCTCGGGATGTAAACTCTGTACCTTTCATCAAAATCGGTAGAAAAGATAGACAGACACACTATCGCATTTATAATATTAGTACCTAAGTATATGGATCTTTAAATTGGCTTCACAGTTTATCAAAAGGTCAATAAAACGGTATGATCTATTTATCTATAGGCCACTGGTCAACTACAATAATTCAACGTGCGTAGTTAAGTATTTGACTACTAGTGAAATAAATTATGTTTTAGTGATTATTAACTTCAACTTCAACTTCAAATTTTTTATTTGTGGAATACGGTAGCTCAAAGATGTTCTTAACAGATAGAGGATCCTAGTATTCTACCACAGTGTGGTGTACAAATATTGTTGTTATTTTAATTAGGCATGAATTAAACTAGTTGTTCTACAAATAGTATCCAAACTGCGATTGTTTCAAAGAAAAGGGCCCCCCATTCAAAAATGTGATAGTATGAATGAAATCATAGTAAGGCCTTTACGTCAGAAATTTAGAACCATAGTAAGGCCTTTACGTATTAAATAAAGTATCTCCCAAAAGTCGTAATATCCACGTCCCCTGCTAGTTTTGTGTTGATTATACCATTTTAAACTATCGGTTAAAAGTAAAAAAAGTGCGTCGAATTTTGATGACGCCACAATTTAAAATTTCATACAAATCCCATATTAAAGCACGCGTTTTGACTAGTCAAATACCCAATTGACAGCTTAAAACGTTTAACTCGAACTGTACCTTTCAAGCGCCCGAGCCGTATCGCTCGCGGCACCTTTGCGCGCCCCTCCCCTCCCTGCTTCCCGCTAATTACCTAGTTACCTATATCTATTCCCTTAAAATAATAAATTATAATATCAAAAATTATAATAACTTGTATAAATTATATATTCGTAGAAACTAGATAAAATTTCCTAAATGACTGTATTTATTTTATGTCTACAAATAATATGCAATAAAAACAATCCTGGATGAAACATGACACCTTCGTTTTATTTACCATTTTATTACTTTAAAAAATTTATAAAAAAATAATTGTACTTCACACATTCTTCAACTAATATTATTTGCAAAGTTCGATACCTGGTCTAAATTAATTAGTAACACAAAGAAATTATACAACGATAAATATATGCTTTTAACGACAACGATAAATATATAACATACATGCTTTTTGACGTGCAGGCATCTATGAACTCCATAAACAGGCTCCCGATTATGTAAGAATTGTCGATCAAATGGTAAAGAATCGGCGTCAAAGTAAAATAAACCATATAAGAATTAGAGCTCAATTTTGACTGCCCATTCTGACTTGGTCCCATCTGCCCCGCTGGCTCTGCCCCGCTAACGGGGCAGTTGGGAAAAATAGTGCCATCGGCCCCGCTAGCCTCGGCGTAGTCGCTTAACGGGGCAGATGAAACTTTTTCACACCGATCAAGTGCCATTTGCCCCGCTACGCTTCCGTAAGAAACTTACGAATAACGTATTGAAGTGAAAACTTCTTTAGGCGCGTTGGGAACTTTTTGGTAGGGGGTAAACTTGTGGATTTGCGTCACCAACACCTCGCACCGACGTGCTCGCGAACAGCGACATGCTAGCGAACACCGACATCAGACATGCTCGCGTTGTTACTAAGACATTCTTAAATATACTACATTTGTTAAACTAATAATAAATATATTTAAATAATATTAAGAAAAAGAGAATCAACACTATAAACATTATAAAATAATTTCCTAAACAGCAACATTGATTAGCCTTTTTATGTATATCACAGGTTAAAAAACACAGTAAAAAATCAACATTACAAAACAAGATCATTATAAAGTGGCTTGTGTGTGACGTAATTTACGGATGACCTCTTCCGTTAATTGTTTGCAAATTATAACCTAAATGTGATTTTAGTAGTCTGATGTTGACTCGACAATGCACGATTGTTGTTGAATGAACGATTGTTGTTTACAATCGTGCATTGTCGAGTCAACATCTCCTGAAGATGCTCCGGTTTCGGAGTGAAACGTACGTTGAGAGTGATTTGGAGGATTTGTGTGGTGTGGTGCGGTGCCGGTGCGAATTGCTGGGTGGTGGTTGTTCGCATGCTATTGGTGAAGGACACGCACTGTCTACGCAATCTATGTGGATAGATTGGTCTGCTGTGGCGGATTATAGCGAATTAAACTTCTCGTTCGTTCATTTATAATTTATTTATTTATTTATAATCTGTTATATAAAAGACTTATCAATGTAGCTGATTTGGAAATTATATAAGAGTGTTAATTTAGTGATAGTAAATATACTTTTCGTACCACTTGCTCAAAAAAGTGACATTTTATGCCACAAAAAGCGAACATAACAATAGTCATTTTTAATCTGTTAAAAACAGGGAAAGAAAATTGTACTGAATTTCATTCATCCTCTAGGGGGAGAATGTGATTTAAATTTGGAATACTTACCGAAATTTATACTGAACTACATCTGTGTTTACACCATTGAGTTTGTATATAAAGCATTATAGGTACATCTTTTAGAAAAAGGAATACGCATTTATTATGCAGTTATGATTATTAAATAAAATGACGAAAACCGACGAGGCCGTATGAGCTTGATGCCTTTGCTTTTCCGACAAAAAAATATTAGTCTAGGAATTTGCCGCGTTTTTGTTTTCTTCAAATACATAAACGTTAAGTTTATTTCAATTTATTTTTATAAATAAGTTAATGTTCTAAAAATACGTTACGATGTTAAATCAAGTGTTAATTTTTTTCGCAAATGGTACGAAAAGTAGAGTATTTTCCTCGGTGATAAAGCTGTCTTAGTCTTGGGTGAACTTAAATCCCTCGCTACACTCAGGACTCGTCTTAAATCCCTCGCTTCGCTCGTGATTTAAGTTTTTAACACCCTCGCTACGCTCGGGAGTAAACCTAGAGTCCTTCGTTACGCTCGCGATTTAAATCGTCACCCGCGACAGAAGACACTGCTTTATCCCCTTGGTTAATAATCTACTATTATAATGATCTTGTTTGGTAATTTTAATTTTTGACTATGATATAATAAGACTAATCAATGTAGCTGTTTAGGAAATTATTTATAATGTTTTATAGTATTGACTTATTGCCAAACTTCAAACTTTTTCATTTATAGGTAAAAAACAAAAATAAAGTTTTTCGTAAGTTTCTTACGGAAGCGTAGCGGGGCAAATGACACAAAATATGTGTGAAAAAGTTTCATCTGCCCCGTTAAGCGACTACGCCGAGGCTAGCGGGGCCGATGGCACTATTTTTCCCAACTGCCCCGTTAGCGGGGCAGAGCCAGCGGGGCAGATGGGACCAAGTCCCCATTCTTATACGCTTAGGTATGTACGACACTCTAATGTATAAGAATGGATATACGAAATTGAGCTCTAATTCAATGCGGTTATGGTTTATTTTACTTTGACGACGAACTTAACGTTTTGATCGGCCATTCTTACATGATTGGGGGGGGGGGGGGGGGGGGGGGGGGGTCGAATTATACGTTTGACAAACGATTACGATTACGATTACCTTACACAATCGGAGGGCAGACCAGTCAAAATTTAGAAAATAGTAAATAGAGGGTCTTCCAAAACACCTAAAATTCACATCCTCGGTTAGTTTTAAGTTTTAACCATTTTAAAATGTAGATTAAAGAAAAAAAGTGCGTTGAAATTTTATGACGTCACAAGTCACAACTGTCATACAACTTCCATACTAGAAGTGCGTTTTTAAGTTTGATAAAGAGTTGCTGATTTGGTTGAGTTGTCATCATCCCTATTTGCGCCAGGGAGCGCAGTGTTGAGCATTGCTGTGTAAACATGTGAGGTACCGGGTTTGATTCCCGGCAGAGTCAATTTGGGAATTTATAATTTCTGAATTTTCTCCCTGGTCTGGTCTGGTGGGAGGCTTCGGCCGTCCCCCACCGTTGCGTGTATTGGTGGTCCCCTGAAATCGCGAACCTTCGGGCGATCTGTAACAGGGCTCGCAGGCTGTATGTTCGGTGCCGCAGGCGGAACGGACTTGACCCAGATCTGGAGGAACAGTTGAGGAGGGTCTATCGACAGGCGAAGAAGCGGCTGCAGTTTGCCATAAGGGAAGCTAAGGTATACTGCCGTAAAGAGATGCTAGAGGCGCTAAACAGAGACCCTTGGGGACGCCCGTATCGTGTGGCGCGAAATAAACTCTGTACTCAGGGGCCCCAATTACTGAAACCTTGCAGCGGATATTTTGCTACGAGTAGTAGGGGAACTGTTTCCCGAACCCCAGACTCACGCTCCTCCAGCAATGACATCACCTTTTGAGAGAGAGGCCGCTGACGACATCCCTTTCATCACAGAGCAGGAGATGGATCTTGCCCTAGATCGCTTAAAGGTCAGGAAGACGGCGCCTGGGCCCGATGGTGTTCCGGGGAAAGTTGTATATATTGCTATGAAATACCTGGGGGATAAATTTCGGGATCTGCTCAACGTTTGCCTCCGCACAGGTCAGTTTCCAAAATCTTGGAAAGATGGTAAATTATGTCTGTTGCGCAAAGAAGGTCGCCCTTCAGACTGCCCTTCAGCATACAGACCAATAATTCTCCTTAATGAGACGGGCAAGCTCTTTGAAAAGATTCTTGCCACCCGTCTCACTGAGCATCTTGAGACGGTTGGCCCGGGCCTATCCGAAGCACAGTACGGATTTAGGGTGGGCCGCTCGACCCTGGATGCCTTGGACGCCCTTAAGAGCTTGACTATGGAGGCAGTGGACAGGGGGGACGTGGTCCTTGCTGTATCGCTCGATGTTGCAAACGCCTTTAACAGTCTTCCTTTTGAGACTTTGTTGGAGGCGCTTTGCTATCACGGTGTGCCGCCCTACCTCCGTAGACTACTGGAGTCCTACCTACAGAACAGGGAAATCACGTGGGTAGGAAACAACGGGCAAATTTTCCGACGCCGTGTCTGCAGCGGAGTCCCGCAGGGTTCAGTTCTGGGACCTGTGCTTTGGAACATTGGATTTGACTGGCTCTTGCGGGCCCCGTTGCTTTCAGGGATGAGCATCCTTTGCTATGCGGATGATACCCTCGTCACGGCTCGTGGGAGGACCTACGAGGAGGTAGCCCGCCTGGCGGAGATTGGCACATCGCTGGTGGTGGACAGGATACGGATGCTAGGCCTGAAGGTGTCCATATCAAAAACCGAGGCACTGCTTTTCCATGGCCCCCGTAGAGGTCCACCCCGAGGCGCGCACATCAATGTCGAGGGAACAAGGGTAGCGGTCAAGGCCCACTTGAAATATCTGGGCCTTATCCTGGACGGGCGATGGGGCTTTAAAACGCATTTCGAGCAACTGGGCCCAAAGCTCGTTAATGCCGCCGCCGCCTTGGGCAGACTCCTGCCTAATATTGGAGGGCCAGACTCTACATGCAGGCGAATTAACGCAGGAATTGTACGAAGCATGGCATTGTATGGGGCACCCATTTGGATGGACACAATGACTCCACACAACAAAATCCTTTTGCGGAGACCGCAAAGGATCGTTGCAGTGCGAGCAATCCGGGGGTACCGTACGGTGTCCTGGACTGCTGCAACACTCCTGGCAGGCGATCCACCTTGGGAACTTCAGGCCGAGGTACTCACGGAAATGTACCGCTACCGAGCAGACGTGAGAGCCCAAGGAGAGCGAGTGGGAGCTGAGGAGATCGACAGAATGAGAGCCCTGGCCAACACAGTACTAGTCCGTAGATGGAAGGCGGACCTGGAGACCCCCGCCGCTGGTATTTGGACGGTGGAGGCAATTCGGCCTCATCTTGAGCAATGGCTCGAAAGGCGGCATGGAGTACTTACGTACCGGCTGGTGCAGGTGCTTACAGGACATGGCTGCTTTGGTAAGTACCTACATCAGATTGCGAGACGGGAGGAAACACCAGCCTGCCATGAGTGCGGTGCTTCTGACGATACAGCACACCACACCCTGATGGAGTGTGCGGCGTGGGGACCCCAACGACACATTCTGTCGTCGGCGCTAAGTGGGAGCCTCTCGCTGTCAAACATAATCCACGATATGATTGATGGCGAGAGGTTCTGGACTTTAATGACATCCTTCTGCGAAAGCGTCATGGCACTGAAAGAAGCTGCGGAGCGGGAACGTGAGCTGGACGCGAATGCTCCACCGATCCGCAGAAGAAGACAGGGTGGAAGAAGGCGACGATATGCTCACCTTCTCCCGCTATAGTGTAGGTGTTAGGTGTCAATGACACTATGCCGGATAACGTCGAGCCGTCTCAGTCGTATTCAAGATTTGGGATCCTGAGACGGTTCACTCGTGACGCGGACTGTGCCGCTGGTTTTTTAGTGGGTATTATCATCTGAGTCCCACATAACCGCATGGGGCGGTATGCGTAAAAGCATTTTTCCAGCGAAAAAAAAAAAAAAAAAAAAAAAAAAAGGCTTCGGCCGTGGCTAGTTACAACCATACCAGCGCGGATATGTATCCAATAAGTGATTCAATCACTTGCTGGATTCATATTTGCCGGTAGTGTTGTTTTTTTAATATCTACTACAAGTTAGCCCTTGACTGCGATCTCACCTGATGCCAAGTGATGATGCAGTCTAAGAAGGTAGCGGGCTAACCTGTTAGGGGTGTGGCAGTTATATTAAACCCATACCATTAGTCGGTTTTTTTAAAAATCTATACTAATATTATAAATGCGAAAGTTTGGATGGATGTATGGATGGATGTTTGTTACTCAATCACGCCAGAACAGCTAAACGGATCTGGATGAAATTTGGCACAGAGATAGATTATAGTCTGGAATAACACAGAGGATACTTTTTATCCCGGAAAATTAAAAACCTCAATCCACGCGGACGAAGTCGCGGGCATCAGCTAGTTATTTATTATATCTTCCAACTTATATCTATCCTTACAGGTATAACCTAATGCGATAGACTAAGACAACACGGCATCGTACCGGAACGTTAAAATTTAGCATTTGACGACAATTTCACGAACTCCCTGGCGCAGTGTTGGGCGCTGTTGTCTTAACGTTGGAGGTCCCGGGTTTGATTCCCGACAGGGTTAATTTGGAAATTTACGATTTCTTAATTTTCTCTCTGGTCTGGTCTGGTGGGAGGCTTCGGCCGTGGCTGGTTACAACCATACCCTGGCCAACATTTACCCATTGAGTGATTAAATCACTCGATGGGTACATATTTGCCGGTAGAGTTGTTTTTTTATTCCACTACAAGTTAGCCCTTGACTGCGACCTCACCTGATGGCAAGTGATGATGCAGTCTAAGATGGTAGCGCGCTAACCGTTAGGGGCATGGCAGTTATATTAAACCCATACCCCTAGTCGGTTTCTACTTTCTACTCGGCATCGTACCGGAACGCCCTAATAACCCTATTTCCCTATTATCCCAAGTATTAGTAGAAAAATGAAAAACTTTACAATGTAAAGGATTGTTTAAATGTTAAGAAAAGCTTGGGAATGATTTGTTCCAGCGGCTAATTGATCTACTTAATTGTTAATAATAAAATCTAATAATAAAAAAAAAAACCGGCTGTGTTGGTTGTGGGCTCTTCTCAGACCAGTGCGCGTTTGGAACCTTATAGTAGCTTTAGTTTTAAGATTATCACCATCATGATTTTTTTTATGTTTCGGACGTCAATAAGTTAAATAAATATTGGCTGACTAGTGGGCCCGGCAGACGGTGTCCTGCCTTGAAGCTAGAACCCGATTGCAGCGCCCTCTATCGGGTTCAATTGTAAATATAAACCATCCCGGGACCCACACAAAATTCCATCTAAATCGGCCAAGCCGTTCTGGAGTTTTAGCGAGACAAACGAACAGCAATTGATTTTTATATAAATAGAGAAGAGATATAGAGATTGAACGATAAATCGCTTGGCTGCACGTCTTTGCTGGTAGGGTGGTAACTGTAGCCATAGCCGAAGCCTCCCACCAGACCAGAAGAGAGAGAAAATACAGAAATTATAAATTCTCAAATTGACCCTGCCGGGAAGAGAACCCGGGACCTCCCATAACACAACAGCGCTCAACACTGCGTCGGGGAGGTCCTAAACCGGTACGATGCCGTGTAGAATTAATCAAATATCAAATAAATATTATAAAAATTAAGGAGTTCCCGCGAGAAACGAAAAACCTCGATCCACGCGGACGAAGTCGCGGGCATCAGCTAGTTTAATATAACTTCCGGTGAGATCGCAGTCAAGGGCTTATAACTTGCAGTGGAATTAAAACTATAAATCTTACTCAGTAAGATTTAGAAAAACTCTTCATATCTTCATATCTCCTTATTCTTCCATCTTCTGATGAAAACAGCTCGACATTTAGCTGATGATGATTTCTTTCGGAACGTACGAAACTTTTGAAAGAAAACATCACCCGAAAAAGGCCAGCCAGGCTCTTGAAATCTCTTCTTTCTTCCGTTCTTTCGCTCTGCCAATCCAAAAACATTAAAAGACTATTGGGTATTTGACAACTATTCAAACTATATCCATACTCCATACTAATATTATAAATGCGAAAGTGTGTCTGTCTGTCTGTCTGTCTGTCTGTCTGTCTGTCTGTCTGTCTGTCTGCTACGCTTTCCCGGCTCATCTTTTCAACCGATTTTGCTGAAATTTGGTACAGGGGTAGTTTGTATCCCGGGGAAGGACATAGGCTACTTTTTATCCCGGAAAATTAAAGAGTTCCCGCGGGAATCAAAAAATCTTAATCCACGCGGACGAAGTCGCGGGAATCATCTAGTATGCTATATATTTATATATAACTATATACTAATATTATAAATGCGAAAGTGTGTCTGTCTGTCTGTCTGTCTGTCTGTCTGTCTGTCTGTCTGTCTGTCTGCTACGCTTTCCCGGCTCATCTTTTCAACCGATTTTGCTGAAATTTGGTACAGGGGTAGTTTGTATCCCGGGGAAGGACATAGGCTACTTTTTATCCCGGAAAATTAAAGAGTTCCCGCGGGAATCAAAAAATCTTAATCCACGCGGACGAAGTCGCGGGAATCATCTAGTATGCTATATATTTATATATAACTATATATAAATTATTCACTTCACTTCTCATATAAGAAGTGAAGTAAATATATATTAATACTATACATACTATAGTTAGTTTTATGTTCGAAAACCATTTTAAATACTGTTTAGTATTTCATACAACATCACAAACTAAGCGCGAGTTTTAAACTTTTAACGTTTGAAAAAAGATGCTGGTTTGACTTTTTGTCAAATACCCAATTAAAGTGTTACTGTACACAATTTT
Source organism: Erebia ligea (assembly GCA_917051295.2). Lineage (NCBI taxonomy): Eukaryota > Metazoa > Arthropoda > Insecta > Lepidoptera > Nymphalidae > Erebia > Erebia ligea. Next base: position 2,175,532 of record OU785246.1, read on the forward strand.
TTTTTATGATACGGAAAAACACAAATAAAATCCATCTCTACAATCATTGGTGTATAATCTAAACTAATTAATCATAATCATTGATGTATAAAGAGGAAAGATTTGTTTGTTTGTAATGGATAAACTCAAAAACTACTGAACCGATTTTAAAATTTTATTCACTCCTAGAGAGCTACTTTATATTTTATTTTCAAAAAAATTAGTGATCCCTACGAAAATTGCAATAATGTGAATAAAGTCGGAAAAAATTGTCTCATCTGAGAGGTTTCGTGGCTTGCGCTGCGTAAATGGTAAAAGTTACACGAAAACAATGTACCTATATCTAGTGGAATTATTCCTCTCAAAAAGTTCTAAAAAAATTCCGCGATAACGTCATATTTATAGTTCGCGCGCGAGTTGAATGCAGAGTAAATGTATGGTCACACATTCATTCACTCTGCTAGTACTACATCTGTGCACTCTGCATTCAACTTGCGCGCGAACAGTAGGTATATAGTTTTGATTATCTATTTTACTAAAAATATATCTATCTTTTAAGATTGTCTCACAATAGCCATTTTTATGATTTTCAAATTTGGTCTAAAATTAAACTTTTACTTTCGAAGGTGTTTTCCTGATATTGTATTAATCATTATAAAAATAAAATGGTTGGTCATCTCAAGAAGGTATTTAATAATAGACCAAATTCGGCCTTTAGTAATAATTAGTAATTTAGTATATTATTATAAATGCGAGTGTGTTTGTTTGTTGGTTTGTTGGTTTATTGGTTTGTCGGTTTGTTGGCTTGTCCTTCAATCACGCCGTAACGAAGCGAACGGATCGACGTGATTTTTGGCATGGATATAGTTAAGGACCGGAGAGGGACATAGGCTACTTTTTATCCCGGAAAATTAAGGAGTTCCCGCTTGAAACAAAAAAACTTAAACCACGCGGACGAAGTCGCGGGCATCAGCTAGTATACTAATAAAGTAAGCAATAGAAATAAGGGCGGCCGCGACCTGCGATGCTAATTTAAAACCCTAATATGCTGCCCTGCAGTGCCGATTGGCTATTAGTGGGTATGGGATATTATGATAGTGCTATCCGTACGAAGCCGGGGCGGACCCCTAGTTGATGTATAATTTTAGTAGCTCATTCTATTTCGTTGATTACAAGGCACTGTTGTTGCTACACCCAAACTGGGTATTCATAGCCTGCCCTACCTATTATTGACCCTTCCTATTATTAGGGGCTAGGACATTTAACCCTTAGTTAGTCGCATGGGGTCAAAGCAGTTTCGCATTAAAAAATGAAGCACTTGCAGCTGCCCGAATTTCCCCGCGCCCCCGCTAGCTTCATAACCCGCGTCGAAGTTTGTATTCCAGCAGCGACATAGTCACGGGAGTGGAAGGATGCGTCGCTGCACGCTTGAGCGGTGACCCCGTGCGACTAATTAACAATTTACCAAAAAACCAATTGAAAGTACCAAAAATATGCACAAAATGCGCAAAGTTTGTGTGTAATGATCACTCTCAAATATACTGTCAACAGTGTAATAATTCGGATGTAATGATTCGAGTGTGATTCGGATTCCTAAAAATATTCTAAAATTTTAATTTTGTTCTCAGTATAAGTACAAATTGTTATTTTTTGATGATTATTTTAATTTAGCTTGTTTTTGTTTAATTAGATATTTAATTCATATTATTCCTTTTAAATATAATAGAATTAATAAGGCACTTTAATAATAAACAAGTTTTATGTACTTATATATTTAATAAATAATAAAAAATATTCCTACAATTTGGGGTCACCAGTGACCCCATGCGAGCAGTTATGTAATTTTCTTCGTGGGTTAAACTGATTTAGTGAAATTTTGTAATGCTGTCCCTTTTTGGCAAATGCATATTGTATTAAAATATTTAACCAAATCAATTTAAGAGTCCTTGTGCAAGTGGACCTTAATGTTATACATATTTTAGGGAAGTGTATCTACCTATGGAATTGCAATAAATAAAGAAATTGGAATTGGAAAGGATCATGTATTGTATAATTAAAGAAAAAAAATTGGCAGTCATAGGAACTGCCGATAGAAGTGAAAACGAATATTTAAAATAATTAAAAAAAACCAAATTATTAAATTATAAACCTTAAAACTAAGTTGACGTAACAACGCGAGCATGTCGGTGTTCGTGAATCCACAAGTTTACCCCCTACGTACCAAAAAGTGTTCAACGCGGCTAAAGAAGTTTTCATTTCAATAATTTATTTCACTACTAGTCAAATACCCAATTCCACGAAATCAGCTGATTATGGTATCACGGCTATTTGCTGGAGGTGCAAGGTTGCGATCTTGCAACGAAAGTGATTTTTGCCATGACGCCGTAGGAATACATATACCTAACGAAGACCAAACTTCAAAACTAATTTATTTTAGCTTTACAAAATTTGAACACCTCCGTGGCGCAGTGTTTAGCGCTGTTGTCTTAACGTGCGGAGGTCCCGGGTTCGATCCCCGGCAGGGTCAACTTGGGAATTTATTATTTCCGAATTTTGCCTGGTCTGGCCTGGTGGGAGGCTTCGGTCGGCATGTTATTACACTCAAAATAAAACCTAATCAAAAATAACTAATTTCACTTGCTTATGGCAATACCATACCTGATACCATTTTATAATTCTTTAGATTAAGAAACAATCTTCACATCTTCTTATCTTCTTATTCTTCCATCTTCTGATGAAAACAGCTCGACATTTAGCTGATGATGATTTCTTTCGGAACGTACGAAACTTTTGAAAGAAAACATCACCCGCAAAAGGCTAGCCAGGCTCTTGACATCTCTTCTTTCTTCAAATTATAATCTTCCGTTCTCTTGCTCTGCCAATCCAATATTTTATGTTTTTGAAGTGAAAACTTTTTTTGCCGCGTTGAGCACTTTTTGGTAGGGGGTAAACTTGTGGATTTGCGTGTTCGCAACATGGTCGCGAACACCGACATGCTCGCGAACACCGACATGCTCGCGAACACCGACATGCTCGCGAACATCGACATGCTTACGAACACCGACATGCTCCCGAACACCGACATGCTCGCGTTCTTACGAAGACAAAAGGTCTTAAATATAAAATATACTTACTACATTCGTAATTAAACTTTAATGAATTAGTTTTGAAATGGTTTTTTTTGCTTTTTTTTATTATTTTAAATACCTATTCGTTTTCACTTCTATCGGCAACGTCCCTAAAAGTCCCTATGACTGCCAATTCTTTTTTAAATATGTATTTCTATTCTTCTATCGCACCAGCTATCACTAGGAAGATCCAAACTAGTGGCAAAATATTCCTTTATAGATGTATTCCTTTTATTAATCTGAGTTCTATCATACTATTACCTATTCTATTTCTGTGGTTCTAATACTAATATCATAAATGCGAAAGTTTAGATGGATGGATGATCGGATGCGTGGATGTTTGTTACTCAATCACCCCAGAATGGCTGAACGGATCTGAATGAAATAGATCACAGAGATAGAATATAGTCTGGATAGAGTATAGTCATATAGGCTACATTTTATCTAGAAAAAGTTAGGTTTAATGAATTCCCGTGAGAATCAAAAAACCTCAATCCACGTGACGAAGTCGCGGGATTTTTTTTTTATTTTAGTGATGTTAGGCCACTATTATACACAACTATTCCAAATTTTATGTCGATAGCTTTAATAGTTACTGAAATAATCGACTGTGACAGACGGACGGAGAAAGTCGCACCATAAGGGTTCCATTTTTACCATTTTGGTACGGAACCCTAAACATGGCTAACTATAATATATATACTTTTAAAAATATGGCTGTATAAAAGCATACTTTTAATAAATGCAACAATGTTAAAGTTACAAAAGAAAATGGCGACACTCGAGACTCAAAGCAATATGTGAGTAAAGTAAAATTAAATGTCCCCTCGAGACAGAAAGGAAAGACAAAGGGAAGTGTAGAAAATGCGCGCAAATTGTACAAGAGAGGGGAAAATTTACTTCTTCTCAGTAAATTACAGACTGCTTTTTGAATTTAAAACCTGCCTAGGCAGATTTTTTTGAAGTAAAAACTTCACGCCACGTTGAGCACTTTTTGGTAGGGGGTAAACTTGTGGATCCGCGTCACCGACACCTCGCCCCGACATGCTCGCGTTGTTACCTTAGTTTTAAGGTTTTATTATTATTACTAGCTGATGCCCGCGACTTCGTCCGCGTGGATTGAGGTTTTTCGGTTCCCGCGGGAACTCTTTAATTTTTCGGGATAAAAAGTAGCCTATGTGCTATTCCAGACTATAATCTATCTCTGTGCCAAATTTCATCCAGATCCGTTCATCTGTTGGAGCGTGATTGAGTAACAAACATACATCCATACATCCAAACTTTCGCATTTATAATATTTATATATATGGATTTGCAGCCTGTTGTGTCCCAATGTTGGGCAAAGGCCTCCCTTTCCTCCTTCCATTTATCTCGGTCCATAGATGTTTGGGGCCAGTCCTCCATAAAGGCATCGAGTTCGTCGCGCCAGCGGCGCCTCGGCCTTCCTCGACGGCTTTTAAGGTTTAGGTATATTTAATTAAAAAATTTAACTATACGTAACGTAAGTTTATTAAAAACGTAAGCACCTTGAAGTCATATTAATAAGGTTTATAATTCTGAAACAAGACCGTCAACAATATTAAAATAACACTACTTTATGCGATGGAATAAGCCCCCGGGTCCCAAAGGGATCCATTGGTGAAAGTTTGTTTACTTGACGAAATTAAAATGTAATCATAATTTCCTAAATTCGGGTTATACCATGAATAATGTTTCGTAGTTCAATTAAGGTTAATGGAGAAAGATTCAAAATGGCCGCGCCTTTATATGCTTACTTGAATGACAAGGTATTATCTATGGTTTTATGTTAGAGTTAATAGTAGACCTCGCTGTCGCAGTAGAAATATAAATAGAAAGAGAAATCTTTATTATTGGAATCAACTAATGTACCACTACACCACTACAGCCAGTATTAGTAGCCAGCTAACTTCCCACTGCTGGGCATAGGCCTCTACTCTCATAAAATAAAATAAATAAATAAAAATAAAAAAGCCCTTTATTCACTATTACGTTAATGTCATACAAAGATTCATTACATAATTTAAAGTTACATATAAAGATTTACATTGATTTCAATTGATAAAAAAAATAATAATAACCCGCAGGGCAGCTTGTGGCGAGCTGTTGGGCAGTAGCGACCCCACGGACCTGATCGCTCCCGGGAGAAGTCTTGATCCTCATCTCTGGCTTGCCTTTATCGGCCGGCTGGAGTGAACACTGACGAGGAACAGAACTCCCACCTCTTGCTTGCCTTCATTGGCCGGCTTGAGTGGAGATTCGCAAGAGCATCTGCAAGATGCTCGGAGGAAGGAAGTATTCCAGTGAGATGCTTGTAGGGATCTCGAATGGACTACCAGGATTGTCCTGAGAGCCGTGGAATACCTCTCCACTCCTCAAGCACCTCAAGTTATGTTGCCCCCTTGCCGCTACGTCACTTTGTGCCAACGGCTGTTTCCGGGGGCCCATTTACCGAGTGTGCGAGTCACCCCCTGCCATTTTATCCATGTAAAATAACACTGGTCAGGCAGGGGCCATAGTACTTCCATAGACCCATTTCACCAGTCCATTATAGCAAGCCAAACCCGTAGACCCATACCTATCATTTGTTTTCATGTTTTGCAATAGTCCTGCACTAACCGGGGATTGTCCTTGGGTGCACTCGCATAGTGCATATAGGGATATTCGCCGGTCGGTGTCACATTTCCTTTAGAGTAAAATTGTCTAACGGGCCTCTGCGAGTTGGTTTCGGCCCCTCGTACGCCTTCCAAAGGTCCGGGACCCCATGGTCCCGAGATGGAAGAGACATACATAATAATAATAAACATACAGGTACAATAAAATTAACTTAAAATTATTCAAATTAGTCAAATTTTGGTACATGCTTTTACGTAAAAGTAAAAGTTACTACTCTCATAGGAGAGAGATAATTAGAGCTTAGACCCACCACGCTGCTCCAATCCCGGTTGGCGGGCTTTGACGACTATTATCATGTTAGTCATAATAACCGGGACCGACGGCTTAACGCGCTCTCCGAGGCACGGGGGTGAAACGCCACCAACTTCCTAACTCCGGGCTAGTACTGAGAATTTCTAGTCAGAAAACCCATTACTTGTTTATGGCCCGACCAGGGAATCGAACCCGGGACCTCGTCAGCCAACGAGGCAATTAACTAATGTAAGTATAGAAAAATGAATTTCTGACCCCTAAACTGGGAGGACCCGTATCCCTTCCAAACGTTGATTTAAAGTGGTAAGCAATGTGGTCTTACAATCGGAGAGATCCCAGCTTTGATCCACGACAGGGTCAAGGGTTTGGGAATTGATAATAGGGATGGTGACTATTTAAAAAATAAAGTATATAAGTCCCACAAACTTATTATAATCCCCATAACTATTGTTGTTGTTGTTTAAATTCTTTATTGCACACATTATTACAATGCACAAAGGCGAACTTAATACCTAGAGGTATTCTCTTCCAGTTAACCTTTGGTAGTGGGGACAGGGTTGAAAACAGTGCGTATAATTTAAAGAGAAAAATTGGGGAAAGAAGAAACATATTTAGGTAAGTACTATACTTCTTAACTTTATTACCTACTACTTACTAAGTAGTAGGTAATAAAGTTAAGAAGGTATGATCAAATTATACAAATATGTCATATTATATACAAAAATATATACTTAATATAATATAATATAAATTAAAGTAATATAGTAATAACTAACTTTCTATTTCATTTCTATTAATTAATTAAGTAAAGGTTCCTTATGCTGAGTGAGATCGCAGTCAAGGGCTAACTTTAGCTTTTATTGGACTAAAAAATACTAATGCAAATACGCTTAGAAGAAAATAAATTTGCGTGTTTTCCTAAAGGTTATGTTATTAATAAGAAATGCCAAGGCAATACATTTGCATAATTTCTTCGTAATAAGCATTTTTATTATTCACTTGCAAATTGCAATCTATTGCTGACGTCGTGCTTAGTTCCTTTATTTTTATTTTTTTAGTATTTTTAATACTTGACTTCATTGTTTTCCGATATTTATCTTACACTACCTTACTCGCTCTTATATTGATTCATTATTTAAAAAACAATACGTACCTACATTGGCTCTTTCTAGTTTCTAAGCCGTACGCCAGCAAAAAAACATTTTTAAGAATCAAATTGTATCTAAGTTCAGAATTTTCCGCCTTATCACCTTTGAAGTCACGATTTCTCACAATAATGTCCCCTAAAGTACCAAATTTTTAGACTAATAAAGAAAGCTTAGGAACCCCAAAAGTTTTTAAAATTAGTCGGGAGTGACGTAGACAGGTTTAAATATTTTTAATCTAAAGTCGAAAATTCGACTCTACCGCTGTCGAACGTGCCTAAACTTTTCACATAAACGATCAAAAATTTTCCGACTTATGTTAGTGTTAAGATGGTAATTATTTTATGCAAAGTAGTACACTTCATAGCAAACATGTTCACAAAAAAAAAGATCGGAAAAAAGCACTAAATAAAAAGAAAAAAAATTTAACACTCACTCCTCAGAAATCTCAAAAAAAAAACTTAAAAACTTAAAAGTCGAACTTCAAAAATTATAACTCGAAAACTACCAATAATCGCTGAACATACATTCGGGTATTTTCTGATAGGTCTAAGTACGAGGAATCAATTTTTTTTCTTTGGACGTCACTATTTGGGCCATTCTAGTATAACTGAAAATATGTCTACTATTTCGTCAAATTAAATCTTTTTTGTTTTGAGTTTTATAACACTAAGAATAGCATATTAATAATTTTTTCATCCCACCATCTCGGAAAGAGTATTTTTATTCTTCGACTAGCTGATGCCCGCGACTTCGTCCGCGTGGATATACCAAGTTTCATCGAAATAACTTGAGAAATGACAGACTTTTATACAAACTTTCAACCTCTATTTCACCCCTTTGGGGGTGGAATTTTGAAAAATTGTGAAACACGTATGTTTTCATTTCTAACCCGCTGCTCATATACCAAGTTTCATGGATATAACTTGAGAAATGAAGGACTTTCATACAAACTTTCAACCCCTATTTCACCCATTTGAGGGTGAAATTTTGAAAAACTGTGAAACACTTATGTTTTCATTTTTAACCCGCAGCTCATATATCAAGTTTCATGGCTATAACTTGAGAAATGAAGGACTTTCATACAAACTTTCAACCCCTATTTCACCCCTTCGGGGGTAAAATTTACAAAAACTGTGGAACACTTGTTTCTTCATTTTCAACCAGTAGCTTGTATACCAAGTTTAATCGATATAACTTGAGAAATGACGGACTTTCATACAAACTTTCACCCCCTTAGGGGTGGAATTTTGAAAAACTGTGACACACATACTTCTTTATTTTTTACCGTAAGCCATAATAAAAAGTTTCGTTGATATAACTTGTAAAACATCTTGAGAAACGAAGGACTTTCATACCAACTTTCATCCCCTATTTCACCCTTTTGGGGGCGAATTTTCAAAAACTGTGAAACACGTATGTCTCCATTTTCAACCCGCCGCAGCTCATATATCAAGTTTCATGGCTATAACTTGAGAAATTAAGGACTTTCATACAAACTTTCAACCCCTATTTCACCCCTTCGGGGGTAGAATTTCGGGATAAAAAGTATCCTATGTCCTACCTCGTAGTACAGGCTCAAATCGTGCCAAGTTTCGTTTGAATTCATTCAGTAGTTTCGGCGTGATGCGCGGCCAAGATACAGACAGACAGACAGACAGACAGACAGACAGACAGACAGACAGACAAAAATGAAAAAAAAATATAGATTTGGCTTCAGTATCGAATAATGAGTGCCCTCCAAAAAAAAATTTCAAAATATCTTCAATGTACAGAATTGGACCTGTTACAGTTTTATTATAAGTATAGATATCTGATGGTAAAAGCCGTTATTATCCTCTAGAGGGTAAAGTACCTAAATTGAATTTAGAACATCGTGTGCACGTTAGTAAATATCACTCGTCTATGAAGTTTGTGAATTCAAAACATCATTAAAACCTATTTACTTGTACCTCTATGGTGCCGAATTTCCATACAATCGTTTTTAAATTGTTAAAAACTCACACTCGTAACCTTCTTGGTGTACTTTTTTAATTTGCTTTGCGCGCACCATTTTCTTTCACGTCATATTGTTTAAAATTAAAACCGATTAAAAACAAGAAAATTGAAAATAAGTGAAAAACCTAAAATGAGTGATTCTAGTGACGAAGAAATTAACAGAATTGAATTTAATCTTGTGATTTTTTTAGCATTTAGTCATTTACTCGCTGAGGTGGGATGAAAAGTTACGTGTTGCACTCGAGTGAAAAGATTTTTCACCTCGTGCTCTTTTGATTCCCTCGCTGACGCTCAGGATTCTAATTTTTGAATCACTCGCTCCGCTCGTGATTCAATTTTAGAATCCTTCGCTTGCTCGGTCATCAAAATTGAGCACGCGGTTAAAAAACAACTTTTCACTCTCTTGTATAACAAATAACTATTATCTTTAACTATGGTAGTTCACGACTTTATACTCAATAATAAAAGTATCTCTTTGTGTGACCAAATCGAGTAAATTTGGACGTTCGCTAACGTCAAAATTTACACAAAAACCAAAATTAAATAACAGTCTCTTGATATTTTCGGAATAAAGAACAATCTATTAATTAATTTCAAAATATTGTCGGATATATTGGTAGATCAGAGAATTTCCTACAATTTGGTATGAATAAGTTTTGAGTGAATGCAGTAAATATTAAAATATCAGGGGGGCAAAAAAGCTAAATAATAAGCTAATCCCTTGCAGCTCAAATGGAATGCTTTATAGAGCGTGGATTCATACTACCTACACAATATAATTACAAAATGCGAAAGTGTGTCCGTCTATCTGTCTTTACTCCTCTTTCTGGAACTCCTGGGGAAAAAAAAGGGTACCTACAACCTACCTGTCTCTAGGCACATCAGATCGCGGCAACAGTCGCCGTTGGTGATACAGGGTGCGCTGTAGCAGTGGGCGTCGTCGGCGTCCTCTATGCGGTTACCTTCGAGGGCCTCCGCGTAGATCTCCTCAGGTTCCACCTGGTGACAAACTCAAATTCTACAAGACGTGCTTTTGAGCCATTGAGTGAATCTGTAGCGCTGGTTCGGAATGACATTCATTCATCGTTCATTCTATCCATGGATACTATTAATTTATATAAAAAATACTTTAAGGTGTGTCCAAACATAGAGCGGCAATATTGTGAGGCTGCGGCGCGCCGAATGCCGCGCGGTTACTAGACGTCTGCCGCGCATAATATTCGTCGGTATAGCGAGATTATAGTCTAGTCACATTTTATCCGCAAAATCAGTTTCCGCGGGTACCAAAAACCCTCAATCCACGCGGACGAAGTCGCGAGCATCAGCTAGTTAACAAATAAAAAATAGATAGTGAAATATCAAAGGCGCCGCATCGCTAAAAATAAAGTAAAGGGTTTCAAGTGATCTTCAGTGATCCATTTTGACGTCGCTTCCCACAGAAGGTCATTCCTTGCGGATCATTTGATATCGACCCGTGACCTTTGACCTTAAACGACCGAACGAACCGAAAATAACGTTTGCTTGGATCATTGAACGCTCAACGCATCTCCAGAATCCAGGCTACTATCTCCTGGTAAAAGATAGATAGATACATTCTTTATTGCCAGGCACAACATATAAATAACTTAAATATAAACAAAAAAACAGAAAACAACGCGTGCGCAAGGGCGGTCTTATCACTAAAAGTGATCTCCTCCAGACAACCAGTTTCTTAAGGAACTTTAGAAAAAAAAGGAAAGAACTAGAAGTGTAATTCGCTATTATCCAATAATCCAATCATTATTACAATCGTGCATTGTCGAGTCAACATCTCGGAAGATACTTCGGTGTCGGAGTGAAACGTACGTTGAGAATTTGGGAGATTTGAGTGGTATCACACCATTGGTGTGGTGAATATCGCAAGCTACAAGTGCAAGATACATGACTTTACCACATAGATTTCCGTTTTTTTTTTTTTTTTAATGTATAGGCCAGCGCTTGGCTGCAATCAGACTTGCTTGCAAGTGGTGATGCAGCCTAAGGTGGAGCGCGCTTGCCTAGAAGATGATTCTCTCTTGATTTGAAGGTACCTATATTAAAAGAGGAGGCCGTGGCGATTATAGCGAATTAAACTTCTAGTTCTTTCCTATGGTATTTATAACAATAAGTCGTTGGTTCTTTCATTATCATGGACTTCCGCAAATTAACGCCTGCTTCCATTGACTTACCAATACCTTGCCTGCTTCTACCCAATAGAATGACAACGGTTTAGGCCATTGGCCACCATGCTGGCTAAGTCAATGGAAAACTCTCAGTCATGCAGGTTTCACCTATATGGTTTTCCTTCACCGTTAAAGCAATATTTATGGGTGCGTTCCGAAATACACTGCGAGCACTGTAAGTCCCCAGTAAAGAGCACTGCCAGTGCTCGCAGTGCTTATATCGGAACACCCACTATATATCATACTTTTTTTTATAACATAAGTCCGAAAAGTTAGTGCTGCAGATGCGGATATGTCATTCGGTTCGGTTCGGATAAATATGTTTTAGGATGAAATAAAGACAACTTGTAATCTATCTCATTTTCTCGCAGGCTAAATCCTAATATGAATATATTTGTCTCTTTTTGGTGTCGCTTTTTCGTTTCAACAAATTTTCAAATCACAACGATTCTAAAGAAGTTCGTTTCAAAAAGTTTTTATTTTCTGTCTTACCTGGCCATAAGCGTAGTGGCGATAAGGTGAGCGCCCATAGCCCATATTGGCCAGCATGTCGGAGCTGAAGCGGTTGAACAGCCCGCCCCACGCGTGGGCAGATCCCACGCACACGATGAACAGTAACGCGCTGGCGGCCATGATGGTGCTGGGCAAAATATGTCACATTTAATATTTGCGAACAAAAAATTATACAGGGTTAAATTCAAATAATAGGGGAATATGCGGTTGATGAACGAATGGCCCAGCTGTGACAACGCAAATCAGTCGTTTTAACGTTTAAACTATCGTGAGCGATATTCATTATAACTATACATAATATCTGGATAAACTCACGTGTTCTGTCGGAAAAATGCCCGACTAGTTTCGAACCCGTTCGGGGCCCTTATTCATGAGCCTGTTCGCGCGACGCGGCCGCTACTCGACTGCTGCGATTCGCATGTCGTGCAGCTCTGTGCGATGGTTGAGGTGGGGGGAGGTGGTAATGCGTCTTCTCCGGATTTATCGTGAGTTTATCCGGATATTATGTATAGTTATAGCAAATCAGTCGATTGCGATTGTTAAGCAACGTTGACTGATGTCGGTAACTGGATGGGTGACCGAATTTGGAGGTTCAAATTTTGGCCTTTTCGTTTCCTCCGTCCCTCGGAGAGCACGTTTAGCCGTCGCGTCGGTCCCGGTTATTATCATTAATATCTGATAATAATCGAAACAAACCTAAGTTTAAATACTCTTAGTCGAGTCCTATGCGGAAGGACGTGGGAAGTGGGAACCCACCGCATTATTATCCCAAGAAAACTCCTACCATTAAGTGATTAATGGAATAGGGTCACGAGTCACGACCCCAAAAAAGAGAGAGACCGACTTCCAAAAAAAGGAGGAGGTTCTCAATTCGGCGCGTTTTTTTTTTTTTAATATTATAAATGCGAAAGTGTGTCTGTCTGTCTGCTACGCTTTTTAACGGTCCATCTTTTCAAACGATTTTGATAAAATTTGGTATAGACATAGATTGTATCCCGAGGAAGGACTATAGACATACTTTTTAGCTCTTTTAAAAAAATCATTTAAAAAAAGAGTTTAAAGCGAAAAATAAGTTCTCGCGGGAATTAAAACAAAACATAATTCACGCGGACGAAGTCGCGGGATGTAGTTCGACGAGTTTAGTTTAGAACTGTTTTTTTGCAAATGAAGCCGGCCGAGCGACGGCGACGGCGGGGCGATGGGGTCCGAGAGCTGGCGACGAATTTCGGGAAGGTCCTTTAGGCAATCTGAAATTGTGGAAAAATATAATTTCGTTTCCCATTGGTGAATCCAGTTCTGCCAGTCTGGTAGAGCGAATGCGGTTATTTCGCTACTGCGCAGCATAAGAATTTTTGTGGCAACTTGATTTTTTATTTTATAGAATCAGAAAAAATAAATCTCAGACGTTTTTGTCGGTTATAAAGTTATTACCAGACCTCTTTCAAATTGTGGCCAGCTCTCCGACTAATCGCATCGCCCCGCTACCACTCATTTCGTGCCCGTACACTAGAGTACTTTCAAATTATTACCTGAACAGATTATTATGGCTTCGCGGTTTGTTTTTCTGAACTTTTGTTTCTTTGATTAGTTTTCCTTTTCAGAAAGTTCATCATGAAAGCTTTCATGGTCAAAGGTTTCTTTTAATGACAAAACTTTTGCCATCCGAACTTTATCAAGCAAATATAACTTTTTCTGTGAGGATATTATTTTTAGGGTTCCGAACCAAAACGGTAATAAAAATTCTTTGCAAAAAACTTCAACTTCCCTACTTCAACATAGTGTGTAGAAATCAAAATTATTTTTTACTTTACACGGGCTTTGGAAGTCGGTTTTTTGGAAAGAATTTTTATTTTTAACTTTTTAGTATACTCTAAATCCCGACGGCTTAGGAGTGCAGTACCCTGCAGCATCAGAGTTGAGGAGTTGGGACTTGGGTTTAAGTATGAAGTCGTTGCTTGACACCTACAATATGAATTCACCATCAAAAAAATCCTAAATCAAAATTTTGTAAGGAGTTCTGTACCCTGCAGCATCAGGGTTGAGGAGTTGGGACTCAGAGTTGAATCGTATACACGTGACTTGATACCTACTATATGAATTCAACATCAAAATTTCCTAACTCCCTAGTTTTGAGGATTTCATGTAGTACGGTACACCTACAGCATCAGGATTGAAGATTTCGAATCAGAATTTTTTATGGAACCACCTCGGGAGCTTCCACTAACCACTGAAAAAAAAATTTTTCAAATCGGTTTAGAAACCACGGAGATATGCACCAACATACATTAAGTACGCCCTAAAAGAAATAAAAAAATCGACGAGCACAGAAGCGGCAATTTTGGCATATTATTCTTATGCGAATGCTTGGCTGAGCTATGGTGTAGTATTGTGGGGAAACAGCACAAATGCACCAGAACTATTTATACTGCAAAAAAAATGCATAAGAATAATAAAAAACTTAAAGAATCGGGAAAGTTGTGTACCTCACTTTAAATCATTAAACATACTAACCCTGCCATGCATTTACATACTCGAATCGGCTAAATTTGTACGGAAACAACCGCAACACTTTAAAAAACTAGAGGACCTACCGCGACGTTACCAATTACGACCCACGCGGAAAAATAATATGATGATCCCCAGCTCCAGCCTAAGCATCCACAGTACCGGTCCTAACCCGATGTGTGTAAAAATTTATAATAAAATCCCAGATCACATCAAATCCTTGGAGAATAATAACGCATTTGTCAATTCTTTAAAAAAATTCTTGATTGATAAAGTATATTACAAGCTAAATGATTTCCTTGAGGAGAAATAGGGCGGCCGTCTCTCTACTACCACTGATTTTGCTGTGCCCCACCGGGGTTCCAATATTATATATAAGAACTTTCTTGACATTATGTAAATAACTATAAGAATAAAATTATTGTATTGGAATGCAAATAAATGAAATGAAATGAAATGAAGTATGGATATTTGTGAAACAAAATCCAAAAAATTGGACCGAACAGACATAATCAATACGCAACGCTAAAAACCTATTGCTTTAAAAAAATATTCCTTTTTCGGAATTCCATGTAGAACATGAATAAAAAGGTTTGGGAAGCGAAGCCTACGTAAAATAATATATTATGAAAGCTCGCAAGATAAATTGTTTGAAGCAATTTTATAAATTGTTTTTTTAAATAGGTTGCGTGTTTCACCCACTAACTCAAATTTTACGCTGAATTATTCTTTTATAATTATGTATAACGTTTTTATATGAAAATTAAATGAGTTATCTCTTTGAAATAATATTACAGAGAATTCCAGTTCTTTTGAGACCATACTTAATAGATCTAGCCACACTACAGAGGCGCGGCACGAAGTAGCAAGTACTCTTTGTATGAGGTTGTATAGAGTTGGGCCCACTTAAGAGGAAATGGTATGAACGGGAAACTTTGAGAATAGGAATTGAACAATTATATGGCCGTCGCGCTGCTCCTCGAATAGAACTCCATAACAACCGATAGGGACAGCTGCAGCTTGGACCGATAATACCTATGAAAAACAGTCGAATTCTTACTTTCGTATTTTTCTGTTTCCTCCTCTAAAACTGAACCAATTTTAATTTTTTTTTCAAGAATAATTTAAGAAGAACTTTCTTTTTTTAGAAAGAAGAAAGAAAGAAAATGTGTTTTTATTTGATCACTACATGTGGTTTTAGACTAATTATAATTAATATTAAGTAGATATAGTAATATGTGACCAAATAAAGGTTTTCAGTGGAAACCTTGATTATAAGTGAAGTCACGGACGGAATTATGAATAAGTACATATATGCGTGCAATACATATCCTTATATATTTATAGTTAACTATATTATATATTTTTTATTATATTTGTCAAATTTGTTTGTGGGATTGTCGGATGATGGCGCGAAAACTGAGCCATTTATGCCATTTTTGCAGGTTCTTTGTTCTTAAAATCATTACTTTAATGAAAAAAACAAAACAGGGACATGGCACGGACACATATGGATTTTATGGTGCAAAAATATTTTCTCCATTGTAATCATCCACGGAGAAAACAGACTAATACGATTGTATGGGGAAACCGCCCTCCCGTACCGTCTGCGACGCGGCACGGTCTTATAAAGGTCTACTTTATAAAGAACTCTAGTTTATAAAGGTCTACTTTATAAAGAAATCTACTTTATAAAGGTTTATTTAAAAATAACTCCCGGGTAAGGTTTTCCCACGATATTTTCCTTCACCGTTTTAGCAAGTGATATTTTATTCTTAAAATGCAGGACTCTGAAATATTAGTCCGGGAACCCCACACCACCCGAATAGGAAGTCGTGCATCTGACTCACTAGGCTTTCAGCGCTTTAACAAGCTGCCAGGAGCACAAAATATTGTATGTAAGTTCCCTTTTTAAAGCAGAAAGAAAATTGACGTAAACGAGGATTTTTCAGAAATTCCAAAAACAAAATCGGAGAAACTTAAAAATTTCGAAATTAGAACCCCCAACCACCCGAATAGGAAGTCGTGCCACTAGCGCTTTTATAAGCTGTTTAGGAGCACAAAATATTGTCTATAAGTTCGCTTTATAAATCAGAAGGAGAATTGACATAGGAAAGGATTTTTCAGAAATTCGAAAAAAAGATTAGCAAAAAGTAAAAATTTCTAAATTCTGGCAAAAATGTACCGCCTAAACGATTCAGCGTTAATTTAATTTTAATTTTTGTTTTTTTTAATTTTTTTTTATGATGCCAACCGGATAGCAGAAAAAATATAGCCAATATTATGCATAATAATTGTAAACCCACTAAGAGGTTACCACAGCTTGCAATAGGTACAATATTAAAAATGACACAATAGATCGGAAAAAGAGCGTTACGACGCCATGTAGAAACCGATTGCGAATATATTATAAATATGGGCCTGCAAATTGTAGTGGCATTAAAAAAATGAAAACCTAAGTCATCTTAAACTGACGAAAGCCGGACTGGAGGAAATTGGACCGAAACAATTCATGGATCAATACAAAAAATTTCAAACCAAAAAAATTGTTCATTTAGGGATACTGAAGCTTTTTTAATTTCCCGCCCTTTGCACTAACTCACAAGACTCTACTCTAAATACAACCATGAAAAACGATTTCTAATTTCATACAAAAATATTCAAAATCTACACAATAAAACCTTCCATACGACACCAAACTCGATACATCAATCTCAATTATTAGACGTTTATTTGTTTTGCATATCCACCATATTGGATTTGTCATTACGTCATAATAAGTGACGCGCAAAATGACAAAGCTAACTTAACATCATTTATTTAAATATTATGAACAGTCTGGCAATAATTATAAACCTACAGACTCATAGATGAAAAATCCTGTTAAAAATATAACTTAAATTGAATGTAATTTATCCCTTACCTGTGACGCGACTGCTCTCGACGACGGCCGGGTTACGTCTGGCTCCCGACAGATCTATACCAGGATGCCCAATGCGCATGGGTGGGTAGGTAGTGTTTATATTGGTGGACAGGGGAAAGCTTGTGACGTCATTCAAAAATCGCGTGGGCCTGCGATTTTTAGGTCGTATTATTTTGTCGTGGGTAGCTGACATGCTAGATTGAGCTTTCGTACTAAAATTGAAGTTGATGTGGCATTAATCCCCACTGGATTTGCGTGCTTTTAAGCGAATCAAGAGTTTTGCTTTATGTTTTGAGTAAACTGGCATTTTCGTGAAACTTTGCCTGTATAACTCGCCTAAGCAGGCGAGTCAAAATAATGTCCTCCCGACCGAATTCCGGCCACGGCGGCCAGAGAGATTAGCCATCTGCGCGGGAGATATTATAGTGCACAAGTGTGTGCGCATACACAGGTGCACTCTCTGTTCCTTTACTCTCATAGCCCGATGGGACGAAAAATCCGACACGACCGGAGAGAGATCAGGCGCAGGACCGACGGCTTTACGTGCTCTCCGAGGCACGTGGGTGAAACACCGCCAACTTCCTTACTCCGGGCTAGTACTGAGAATTTTTGACACAAAACCCCAATACTTGTAATGGAGCAGGCAATATATGTGGTACGCAACGGTATTTAATGGAATTGTTTATTTTATTTATAAAATTAAATTCGCTTTTAAAGCTAATCAAGACCTTTCCTTTATTTTTTAAGTAAACTGGCATTTTCGTGAAACTTTGCCTGTATAGCTATAGCAGGCAAAATATTATGTGGTACGCAACAGTATTTAACAGATTTTTTTTCATTTAATTTTTTAAATTAAATTCGTTTTTATAGCGCATCACAACATTTGCTTTATTTTTAAGTAAACTGGCATTTTCGTGAAATTTTGCCGGTATTACTCTAGCAGGCAAAATATGTGGTACGCAACGGTATTTATGGGAATTGTTTATTTTATTTTTTAAATTAAATTCGCTTTTATAGCGAATCAAGACATTTGCTTTATTTTTTAAGTAAACTGGCGTTTTCGTGAAACTTTGCCTGTATTACTCTAGCAGGCAAAATATGTAGTACGCAAAGGTATTTAATGGAATTGTTTATATGAATACATAAATGAATGCGATGACAGGCTAGTGGTTAAGACATCCGAACTCCTCCGAGTTGCGGGTTCGATCCCCGTGCACCCACCTCCGATTTTTGAAGTGAAAACTTCTTTAGCCGCGTTGAGCACTTTTTGGTAGGGGGTAAACTTGTGGATTCGCGTCACCCACATGCTAGTCACCGGCATGCTCGCGTTGGTACGAAGACAAACGGTCTTAAATATAAATATACGTTACATTCGTATACAACTTGAATGCCTTAGTTTTAAGGTTTATATATATTTTTTTTTTTTTTCAAATTTTAATACTAAAATTCGAACTTATAAATTTGCACTTCTATCGGCAGTCCCTAAAACTGCCAATTTTTTGTATATTATTATTTGGTACCGAGAATAAAAAAATAAAGAAAGTTCCTCGAGCTTCGAATATACGGTCTACAGTTATCAAATAGTCAGTTAGTAGTTAGTTCTTAAAACTGCTACAAAACAGTCGCAATAATGATAGCAGTGTTACAAAACGAAAATATCTGCGACAAAAATGTCTTAATAAACGCCGCGCTGTTCTAAACGCACCCTTATCTGCCACCCCCCCTAGGTACATACAAACACGTCTGAATCAATTTCCTGGAGCTAGACATTTAATCTAGGTATAAATTGTAAAGTAACTAGCTGATGCCCGCGGGTTCGTCTGCGTGGATTGAGGGTTTTGAAGTAAAACTACTTTAGCCGCGTTGAGCACTTTTTGGTAGGGGGTAAACTTGTGGATTCGCGTCACCGACATGCTCGCGAACACCGACATGCTCGCGTTGTTACGCAGACAAAAGGTCTTAAATATAAATATACTGCATTCGTAATTAAACTTTAATGCCTCAGTTTTAAGGTTTAACTTTATACATATTTTATTTTTTTCAAATACTATAATTTTAAGTCACTTTTAAGTTATAAGTTTTCCCTTGTATCGGCAATCCTTTTCTGCCAATTTTTTTTTTTAATATAGGCTAGCGCTTGGCTGCAATCGGACTTGCTAGGTGGTGAATGGTAATGGTGGTGGAGCGCGCTTGCCTATAAGAAGATGCCTATTCACTCTTGATTTGAGGTACCTATATTAAAAGAGGAGGGGAAAACGTAAGCCGGTTTTTGTTGAACAAAACACCTCCGGTTGTTTCTGAACCGGAGGTGTTTTGGTTCCCGCGGGAACTCTTTAATTTTCCGGGATAAAAAGTTGCCTTTGTGTTATTCCAGACTATAATCTATCTGTACTGCGTAAAGGCATCTTCTAGGCAAGCGCGTCCCATCTTCGGCCGCATCATCACTTCCCATTAGGTGTGATTGTGGTCAAGCGTAAGCCTATGACGAATTTAAAAAAACCGGCCAAGTGCGAGTCGGACTCGCGCACCGAGGGTTCCGTACAAACCTGTAGTAAATTTTACGATTTATGACGTATTAAAAATAAAAATTACGTTTGTTGTATGGGAGCCCCCCTTTAATATTTACTTTATTGATATTTAATTATTTATTTTGAAAGGTAATATACAAGTTAATATTCTGTGAAAATTTGAACCGTCTACCTGTTACCGTTTTTAATATTGAGCAAAAAAATACGAAAAAAACACGTTTATTGTATGGGGACCCCCCTTAATATATATATATATTTTTAATTTTTAGTATTTGTTGTTATAGCGGCAACGGAAATACATCATTTGTGAAAATTTCAGCTTTCTAGCTATCACGGTTTATGAGATACAGCCTGGAGACAGACAGACAGACAGCGGAGTCTTAGTAATAGGGTCCCGTTTTTACCCTTTGGGTACGGAACCCTAAAAAAGATTTATGTATGTTCTATCGTAGCTCCTAAAATGAGCCGATATAAATTATGAATCCAGGTGTCATGGCTACATTTTACTCTAACAAATATACTGCTTGTTAGATCCATCCGATTGGTATGAGTCAGTTAAAACATGTCGTAAGTAATAAATACAGAAAAACAACCAGATTTGAACAATAAAAAACAAAATCATTTATTTAATAAGTATTCAAAACAACAGTAAAACAAACTAAACATTACAGCAATAGCTTCTCTAATTCAATAAGTACATTAGCAATTAATTTAATCAACCCAGACAATAAGCCAGAGCCATCAGTCAAACCTTTTAAAACACCCAAAACTAGTTTTAAAACTTGCAATACAAGACCTATTAAAAGACCTGGAGCAGACAATACATTGGATCTAAATAAAGAAATCAATACACTTATATAGAGGAATAGAACTGAAGCTAAATCCGTCAAAGTAGCGTATAGTAAAGGTAATGTACAACCGAAATAAGGCAATATGGCTGGTGTAAGGTTCTGAACTATGTTAGATAGATTGTTAAGGTTGTTTATAAGGTTTATGAGGAATGGTATGAGGAGACACGCCAGCTGGTTGGCTACTGGTAGCACTGTGGAGATTTCGTCGAATGCTAGGCGTAGAGCGGAGACTGAGTAAGCGGGAATCATCGCTTGGCTGCTCTTTACCTGTAAAAAAAACCAAATCATTATGTCTGATTAACTTGTTAGATACGTCTTATAATATCATCATACTTTCATCCTTATCCTTACTTCCTTACTAATATTATAAATGGGAAAGTGAGTTTGTTTGTATGTTTGTTCCGCTTTCACGCCGTAACTACTGAACGGATCTGGATGAAATTTGGCACAGAGATAGATTATAGTCTGGAATAGCACATAGGCTACTTTTTATCCCGGAAAACTAAAGAGTTCCCGCGGGAACCGAAAAACCTCAATCCACGCGGACGAAGTCGCGGGCATCAGCTAGTACTTAATATTATAAATGCGAAAGTGTGTTTGTTTGTTGGTTTGTTGATTTGTCCTTCAATCACGCCGCAACGGAGCAACGGATCGAAGTGATTTTTGGCATGGGTATAGTTGAGGACCTGGAGAGTGACATAGGCTACTTTTTATCCCGGAAAATTAGGGAGTTCCCGCGGGAATAAAAAAACTTAACCACGCGGATGAAGTCGCGGGCATCAGCTATAGTTCAATATATTATTAGAAAAATTTTGGTGGAAGGATCAGATTTGAATGCAGTTCGAAATTCATTTGCTACTTAGGACAGGCGGATTTTGAATGTAGTTTGGAATTCATAAAACTAAAAAAAAAGAAAAAATTATTTAACGGGTTATATTTTTTGATAAGAATATTTTTTATGCCGAATAGATTTGTCGGTGTTATCCATAACTCCATAAAATCGGACACGATATTTAAACTAGTATTATAAATGCGAAAGTTTGAATAGATGTATGGATGTTTGTTGACTTCATCATCATCATTCATCAATAATTTTTTAAAATTCCCACGGGAATTCGTCAATTTTCCGGAATAAAAAGTAGCCTATATCACTCAAATTTCAAAAACTGTGAAACACATATTTCTTAATTTTTACCCGTAGCTTGGAAACGAAGTTTCATGGATATAACTTGAGAAATGACGAAGTTTCATACAAACTTTCAACCCCTATTTCACCCTCTTAGGGGTGGAATTTTCAAAAATTTTTTCTTAGCGGATGCCTACGTTATAATAGCTATCTGAGTGCAAAATTTCAGCCCGATCCGACCAGTGGTTAGAGCTGTGCGTTGATAGATCAATCAGTCAGTCAGTCAGTCAGGCAGTCATTCACCTTTGCCTTTTAAATATTTAGATTATAAATGCGAAAGTTTGGATGGATGCATAGATGGATGGATGGATGCTTGTTACTCAATCACGTCATAACGGCAGAACGGATCTAGATGAAATTTGGCACAGAGATAGATTACAGTCTGGAATAGCACATAGGTTATTTTTTATCCCGGAAAATTAAAGTTTCCGCGGGAACCAAAAACCTCAATCCACGCGGGCGAAGTCGCGGGCATCAGCTAGTACTTGTTAAGATTAGGACAATTGTGGACTGTTTTAGAAAGCTTGTACGAAATAATTCTCTTTCGACTGGTCTAAAAGTCGTAAGTTTTAGAGTAGCTTCCCTGATGACAGTAACGGAGACAACTCAGCTATGAAAATGCTTTATAAAAGCTTTCAGCGGTATAAAAGTAACAGAAAAGGTTCTTTATAGGTAAAGTAAACGTGACATCTTAGTAACTTGAACAAAAAGGATAAGTAAAGTGTCAGAAGGTAGTTAAATTTAAGCAACCTAACCTAATTTAAGCAGTTATATACCTAATTTAAGCAACGACCTCAATTTACATAGACGGGTCTTGTGAAACACAGAATTTGGACTTATTTTACTAACGCCATCTAGTCTGAAAAGCGGGACAGAGCTATGGCGGGGACAAGGACAGGCTTATACAGGTGTGCAGCGCGCTCTACAAGTCGGACGCCCAAACATTTTTCTATGGAATACATAAACAAACAGTGACGTCCAAAGAAAAAAATTTGATTCCTCGTACCTACCTAGACCTATTAGAAAATACCCCATGTGTGTTCAGCGATTTTTGGTAGTTTTCGAGTTACGATTTTTAAAATTTTTTTTAAGAGATTTCTGAGTGAGTGAATGTTAAATTTTTTTTAGTGATTTTTTCGAAAATTATTTTGTGAACATGATTGCTAATTGATATGAAGTGTACTACTTTGCATAAAAAATTACCATCTTAACACTAACTTAATAATAAGTTGGAAAATTTTTGGTCGGAAGTGAAAAGTTTACGTTCGACAGCGGTAGAGTCGAATTTTCAACTTTTGATTAAAAATACTTTTCTACGTCACTTCCGACTAATTTTAAAAACTTTTGGAGTTCTTAAGCTTCTTTTATTAGTCTAAAAATTGTGAGAAATCGGACGTCAAAGGCGGTATAGACAAAAATCATTTTTAAGAATCAATTCGCGGGCATCATCTGTTATTGGTTTTTGTCCATCAATCACGCCGCATGGTAAGGCGGCTGAATTAAAAAGTAGCCTATGCCCAGGGATGTAACCTACTTACCTACCTCTATACCAAATTTCATCAAAATCGGTTGAATGGATGGGCCGTGAAAGCGTAGCAGACAGACAGACACACTTTCGCATTTATAATATTAGTATCTATAGCTTATGAAAGTATGATTCAAGTAAATAATATACTAACCAAACATAGTACGGCAAAACATGATAGCACGATTTTATGCATTATCACCGAAAAATAAATTCACTAAATAAATATTAAATTAAAAAAAAACACAGTCCTTATGTAAACTTAAAGTACAATGCGCTCGAAAAATTAGTTTGTAACTTTTATATAAAAGGTTTATTATCTTACGAATTATGAAAATGTTTGTTACATAAGATTTTTAGTGAACAATTTGTTTTTTATCATTATTGCTATTTAAGGCTTTACCAAGTATTAAGTTTTCAATAGATAAGAAATAGGTCTATATATTTGCTAAAATTTCTTAAAAAGATAAGAAATAGACTGCAAGATTTTATTATTTTTATGTTTGTACTAGATGACGTCCGCGACATTGCGTGGATCGGGAACTCTTTAGATTAAGGACGCACCTATGTCCTTTTCCGTGATTTTACCTATCTCTGTACTAATATTCATGAAAATTGATCTTTTTAGTTTTTTGTCTATTTTAAAAAAGGGACACTGCTACTTTCCGAACCGCTGGTAGAGTCCTGTACTAACAATAATAATAATAAAAATGTCCTCCCGACCGAATTTCGGCCATAAGGCGATCAATCTCCATAGCCCAGAGACTAGCCTTCTGCGCGGCAGATTAATATCTCCCGCGCAGAAGGCGCTCTGTGCGCGTACATAGGTGCACTCTCTGTTCCTTTACTCTTAGGCCGCACAGACGGAAAATCCGACACGACCGGAGAGACATGAGGCGCTGGACCGACGGCTTTTAACTTGCTCTCCGAGGCACGGGGATGAAACACCGCCAACTTCCTAACTCCGGGCTAGTACTGAGAATTTATTGTCAGAAGAACCCAATACTTGTTGTGACCAGACCCGGGACTCGAACCCGGGACCTCGTCGGCCGCATTCGAACATGCTAACCACTAGACCAACGAGGTAGTCTTATGATATACAGTGTACGTCCTGACACTGTATATCATAACTTATAAGTGACACAAGTTAACCTACATGAAATAAAGCATTTCATTTTCTACACCTGTAATAGGAATAATGCCTATCTATATCAAAAATAAATTATTTCTAACTGATTATTAAATAGAGGGTCTTCCAAAAGACCTAATATTCACATCCTCGGTCAGTTTTAAGTTTGATAACCATTTTAAAATATAGAGTAAAGAAAAAAAGTGCGTTGAAATTTGATGACGTCAACTGTGAATTTCATACAACTTCCATACTAGAAGTGCGTTTTTAAGTTTGATAAAGAGTTGCTGATTTGATTGAGTTGACATCATCCCTATTATAGAACTGATAACAATCATTGATTAAATAATAATTATAACGAATAACTTGGTAATAATTAGGTAACCATGACTTTGATAATATTACTTATCTAAACAAAGGCTATACATAATATTTTAACGCAATGCTATTAATATATAACGTGAATATATATTTATTTATTACATATACATTTAGGTTTTACACAAAAATACGTTTTTAGCGTAAATATATTGAATTTAATTTGGAAAAATGTCCAAATTATTCTCATTTGTGTTGGTTTTTGTAGCCGTTGTTGCATTAACGGTGAGTAATGGAATATAATAATTATTAATTAATTAACCCATAATTAAAACCATTAAGTTTAATTAATAGTTGACCACTGTTATTCAGTCTAGATTAAACCATTGACTTATTATTATCATAATATCATCATACTAATAGATATTATAAATGCGAAAGTGTGTTTGTTTGTTAGTTTGTCCTTTAATCACGCCGCAAAGGAGCAACGGATCGACGTGATTTTTGGCATGGTATAGTTGAGGACCTGGAGAGTGACATAGGCTTAGGATAGGTGACTTTTTATCCCGGAAAATTAAGGAGTTCCCACGGGAATCAAACAAAACTTAAACTAGGCGGACGAAGTCGCGGGCATCAGCTAGTCATTGATAAATCTAAAAAAACGCTTATTTTTAATATCAAATGCAAAATTAAATTAAAAAAAACTATTTAATAAATAAATTAGCGGTGAGTGAAAATTTGTTTCGACTTCCATACACCAACTTATTTAAAAGTAGACCACACGCGACTTTGCTCCCAATAGAATTGGGTATTCGACAGTTATTCAAATAAATTATTTTTATATAATAACTAGCTGATGCCCGCGACTTCGTCCGCGTGGATCGAGGTTTTTCGGTTCCCGCGGGAACTCCTTAATTTTCCGGGATAAAAAGTAGCCTATGTGCTATTCCAGACTATAATCTATCTCTGTGCCATCCAGATCCGTTCAGCCGTTCGGGCGTGATTGAGTAACAAACATCCATCCATACATCCATCCAAACTTTCGCATTTATAATATTTATATTTATAATAATATAATATAATAAAGCCTTTATTTCAGACACTAAATTTACAATATTGTTACATAAAGTTTTACATAATAACACACAATATATTTTAACTATACTCTCATTAAACCACATCTGCCCCCTAATCATGTAAGAATGACCGATGAAATCGTTAAAAATCTGCGGCAAAGTAAATAAACCATAACATCATTAAATTAGAGCTCAATTTCGTGTACCCATTCTTATACGTTTAGGTATGTACGATACTCAAACGTATAAAAATGGATACGCGAAATTGAGCTCTAATTCAATGCTGTTATGGTTTATATTACTTTGACGCTGCTCCTTTACCATTTGATGGACAATTCTTACATAATCGGGGGGCAGTTCCAGAAAACGTCCTTTGCTTCCGCCTGGTCGGTGTCTGCTTGCCCTCTGGCAAAGGCCACCCTCTAACCCTTTCCAAACACGTCTATCCCTTGCCTTCCTTGTCCAAGTTTTGCCAACTATCTTGACTATTTCATCTTCCCATCTGCCCCCTTATCATGTAAGAATGTCCGATCAAAACGTTA
This sequence comes from Erebia ligea, assembly GCA_917051295.2. Taxonomy (NCBI): domain Eukaryota; kingdom Metazoa; phylum Arthropoda; class Insecta; order Lepidoptera; family Nymphalidae; genus Erebia; species Erebia ligea. Next base: position 2,202,025 of record OU785246.1, read on the forward strand.
AAGTTCGCCGTCAAAGTTTATAAACCATAACAGCATAAAATTAGAGCTCAATTTCGTGTATCCATTCTTATACGTTCGAGTATCGTTCATACCTAAACGTATAAGAATGGGCAGAGGAAATTGAGCTCTAATTCAATGCAGTTATGGTTTATTTTACTTAGACAAAAATCTTTAACGTTTGATGAACAATTCTTACGTAATCGGGGGGCAGGTTCTTTGTCGTCCTATTTAATATTCTAAATTATTTTTAGTGATTATTAAATAGAGGATCTCCCAAAAGTCGTAATTATCCACGTCCCCTGTTAGTTTTATGTTGAATAACTATTTGAAACTATCGATTAAAGTAAAAAAGTGCGTCGAACTGTGATGACGTCACTATGCAACGTTTCATACAAAATCCCATACTAAGCACGCGTTTTGACGTTTGAAAAAAAGCTGCTGATTTGACTAGTTGTCAAATACCCTATTCCAAGAACGATTACTATCAGACGTTAGTGATAATAACCGGGACCGCCGGCTTAACGTGCTCTCCGAAGCACGGAGGAAACGAAAAGGTCAAGGAAAAAGCGATATTTGAAAATCCAAATTCAGTCACCCCATCCGGTCACCGACTTGGGTCAGCGTTGCTTAACATTCGCAATCGACTAATATGCGTTGTCACAACTAGGCCACTCGTCCCTCTGTCTTTGTCTACAATTCTACACTATAATGGGACTGTGCAAAAATTAAGCTTTCTAGATCGAAGGGTTTGGGAAAAAATTCGATTTGAAAACTTTACCTAAGTAGGTATATAAAATTCGAAAATAAAATAAAAAAATAAAACGCGAATTTTATCAGTGGATCGTTTTGTTTCAAAATTTTCGACGATAGCTAAAGTAACATACCTAATTTTTTTTGTCACGTAACTACGATTTTTCCAATTTCCGGGATTAAAAGTAGCCTATGTGCTATTCCAGACTATAATCTATCTCTGTGCCAAATTGCATGCAGATCTGTTTAGCCGTTCTGGCGTGATTAAGTAACAAACATCCATCCATCCAGCCAAACTTTTGCATTTATTTATAACTAGCTGATGCCCGCGACTTCGTCCGCGTGGATTTAGGTTTTTCGGTTCCCGCGGGAACTCTTTCATTTTCCGGGATAAAAAGTAGCCTATGTGCTATTCCAGACTATAATCTATCTCTGTGCCAAATTTCATCCAGATCCGTTCAGCCGTTGGAGCGTGATTGAGTAACAAACATACATCCATACATACATCCATCCATCCAAACTTTCGCATTTATAATATTTATCTGACTAGCTGATGCCCGCGACTTCGTCCGCGTGGATTTAGGTTTTTCGGTTCCCGCGGGAACTCTTTCATTTTCCGGGATAAAAAGTAGCCTATGTGCTATTCCAGACTATAATCTATCTCTGTGCCAAATTTCATCCAGATCCGTTCATCCGTTGGAGTGTGATTGAGTAACAAACATACATCCATCCATCCATCCAAACTTTTGCATTTATTTATAATACTAGCTGATGCCCGCGACTTCGTCCGCGTGGATCGAGGTTTTTCGTTTCCCGCGGGAACTCCTTAATTTTCCGGGATAAAAAGTAGCCTATGTGTTATTCCAGACTATAATCTATCTCTGTGCCAAATTTCATCCAGATCCGTTCAGCCGTTGGACCGTGATTGAGTAACAAACATCCATCCATACATCCATCCAAACTTTCGCAATTTATAATATATTTTATTTGATATTATTATATAGATAGTATAGATATACTAGCTTTAGCCAGCCGCTTCGCTTACGTTAAGTTCGATTTTCATTTAATTTTTTTTAGGGTTTGAATTTTTAAAAGTCCTTTCTTAGCGGATGCCTATGTATGCATAATATAGCTATAATATGTACGCCAAATTTCAACCCGATCCGTCCAGTGGCTCGAGCTGTGCGTTGATAGATCAGTCAGTCACCTTTTTCGTTTAAATATTTAGACTAAGATTTAAACGGACATTGTAGAGTCAACATCTCCTGAAGATGCTCCGGTGTCGGAGTGAAACGTACGTTGAGAATAATTTGGAAGATTTATGTGGTGTGGTGAACATTGCAAGCTGCAAGATCAAGATACGCACTGTACCACATAGATTTACCTTCTGTGGCGGATTATAGCGAATTAAACTTCTAGTTTTTTCACTGTCATGGCCTTCCGCAAAGTAACGCCTGCTTCTATCCAAATTCTTTTCAGACTCCAGTTTCAGCAAATGCTTGCTTGCAAAATGCTCAGCTCCCAGCTGTGTACCCACTAGTGAACATCCTACTCCCACTGCTGAACAACGTGTATAACCTTCTTCTGTCACTTCTGTCGATATTTGACACCCTACCACCAGCCATCAGCGCTGTAATACCAGTCGACTTGGGGGCATTGGAGACGTCTTTACTGAAGCTATATTCTCAAGCTTTAGCCATCGTCAACTTCCTCAGGTAAGACAGTTTCCAAACAATATGTTCCTATGCATTTAAGTTACTATCAGAGGCAATACTCCCACGTCTGAAGAACGTGATATTTGACACCCTACCACCCGCCATTAGCGCTGTGATACCAGTCGACCTGGGGGCACTGGAGACGTCTTTACTGAAGCTGTACTCTCAAGCTTTAGCCATCGTCAACTTCCTCAGGTAAGACAGTTCCTTAAAAACAATATGTTCCTACATTTAAGTTACTATCAGAGGCAATACTCCCACATCTGAACGTGTATAATTACCTCTTTTGTTCCCTTCTGTCGATATTTGACACCCTACCACCCGCCATCAGCGCTGTGATACCAGTCGACCTGGGGGCACTGGAGACGTCTTTACTGCTTTCAAGCTTCTCAAGCTTTAGCTATCGTCAACTTCTTCAGTTAAAACAATGATGAAGGAAATGATGCTTTCAGTGATGATGAGGGATAAATAAATAAATAAGCCTTTTATTACCAAACAAAAGACATGAAAAAATGATAAAAAACACATTAACGTTCACGTTTGCACGTTCACGTTCACGTTCACGTTTCACGTTCACGTCACGTTCACATCACGTTTTGTTTAAAGAATGAGTAGGCCTACACCCAAAAAAGTGGGTGTTCTTAATTAATATTAATAATATCGGCCAACATAATAATTATAAGTTTGGCTATTCAGAGGGGTAATGCAGCCAGCGTTCTGGGCACATTAGATTAGATGATATCTGTAATGTTTAATTTTAGATTCTAATGTATTTCATTGTTTTAATTTAATATTTTTGTTCATAGATAAATAAATAAAATTACGCTAAAGAAATAGAAAAATTAATATTTAGGTACTTGTTTTTTTTAGGTCCTTGCCAGAATATGCGGCAGGCGCGAACCCCAAGTCCTCGTGCACTAGCGGCTCCAACCTCCAGGGTTTGCTTAGTTCCCTGATCACAGCCATTACAGAGCTGGCAGAGGATCTTCTCATCGGCATCGGCGGTGGTCTTCTACCAGCTCTACTCAAACTGGTCCTATGCGTTGTGCAGGCGTTGCTTAACTTGCTCATTTGAGATTGACTCCAACGCTACTTGCTATACTACTGATACTGGTCATTTGAGTTAGATATATTTAAGTATGCTACTTGGTGATGCTTATCATCTGAGTTAGACATAAATGCTACTTGTATAGGTTAAATAGGTTGAGTGTTATTATTTAATAAAGCTGTAGTTGTTATAATAGTGTTTTATTTTAGCTGTGTAAAAATGTCTTTCACCACTCTAAATTATCTATATTAAGCTGCCCCCGATAGTGTAAGGTTATCATAATCGTATCTAATAGTTTGTAAAACGGATAATTCGACCTGTTTAAGGAGTTCATAGATGCCTACACGTCAAAAAGCATGTATGAACTCCTTAAACAGTTCGAGTAATACGTTTTTGGCTGTCAAATGATTACGATACTTGTCATTTGAGTTAGACATAAATATATGCTACTTGTTATTGGTTGAGTGTTAACATACCTACATTAACATTAATGATGAACCGACACAAATATGAAGATACAGATTAATCTGAGGTTGATATATATAAATTCGAAAGTATGTTTGTTTGTTGGTTTATTGGTTTGCCCTTCAATCACGGCGCAACGGCGCAACGGATTGACTGATGATTTTTGGCATGGGTATAGTTGAGGACCTGGAGTGACATATTTTTTTTTTTTAAGATATGATATGATATGATAGATATGCTACTTTTTATCCCGGAAAATTAAGGAGTTCCCGCGGGAATAAAAAAAACTTAAACCACGCGGACAAAGTCGCGGGCATCAGCTAGTTATTTAATAAAATTATCTTTAAGTTGTTATATTCGTGTTTTATTTTAGATTTGCAAATTGTCTTTCCCCGCGCTAAATTATCTATTAAAGCTGTTTTGGAAGAGCTGAGTCAACAGCTTTAACCTGAATTTTCCCTGGCCTGGTCTGGTGGGAGGCTTCGGCCGTGGCTAGTTACCACCCTACCGGCAAAGACGTGCTCCCATGCGATTTAGCGTTCCGGTACGATGCCGTGTAGAAACCGAATAGGGGGGTTTAATACAACTGCCATGCCCCAAACAGGTTAGCCCGCCACTATCTTAGACTGCATCATCACTTACCATCAAGTGAGATCGCAGTCAAGGGTTAACTGAGAAGAATACAAAAAATAAAATGACGTCACAATTAATTCAATATGGCGGACGATATACCTAAGCGCTTTTAAAATGTTTTTAATGATTTAGGACTTATATTATTATAATAAAAGGTAAACGTTATATTTTTCTTTATTTCAAATATAAATATTATAAATGCGAAAGTTTGGATGGATGTATGGATGTAAAGATTTATGGATGTATGGATGTTTGTTACTCAATCACGCCCGAACGGCTGATCGGATCTGGATGAAATTTGGCACAGAGATAGATTATAGTCTGGAATAACACATAGGCTACTTTTTATCCCGGAAAATTAAAGAGTTCCCTCGGACGAAGTCGCGGGCATCAGCTAGTAATAAATAGATTTTGAAGTAAGTCTTCAGAAATTAGGGACCAAGTCTTCAGATACGTATTCTCTATAGAGGGAGAAAATACGACTAGTTTCGTATTCTAGAAGCATAGAAAATTAGAAAGCATTGATTTTTCCGATAGCAAGTGCATTATGCAACCCCACCCATCTCCTCCGTGCTTAATCAATATAATTAAATTATCAGTTACTAGGTATTATCTAATATATCATGATATCTCAACGTAAATGTTTATAAAAGGCATAAGCGTATGATATCACGTATTTGTTACACAGATTTTGATTAATTATATTTCATCTCATTTTTAAATTTAACGAAATAATGTTTTAAAATAATGTTCGTAACCATATTGTTGGTACATAGCTGTGTTGTTGTATTGGTAAGGGTTTTGTTATCTATACTAGCTGAGGCCCGCGACTTCGCCCGCGTCGTTTAAGCCCCCCGATTATGTAAGAATTGTCGATCAAATGGTAAAGGTTCGGCGTCAAAGTAAAATAAACCATAACAGCATTGAATTAGAGCTCAATTTCGTGTGCCCATTATTATACGTTTAGGGTATCGTACATACCAGATCCTTGATTTTCCGGGATAAAAAGTAGCCTATGTGTTATTCCAGACTATAATCTATCTCTGTGCCAAATTTCATCCAGATCCGTTCCGCCTTTCTGGCGTGCTTGAGTAACAAACATCCATACACCCAAACTTTTGCATTTATAACATTAGTAAGAATTAGTTTTATTTATATACTAAATGATACTCGCGACTTTGGTCGCGTGGATTTAGTTTTTTTTAAACTTCTGGGAACTTCTTGATTTTTCAGTATATAAGGCCTTTTTCTTTATCCGTGATGCAAAATCGCTGTAAAAAAATTCTCAAAAATCGGTTGGACAGATGGGCGGTGAAAGTGTAGCAGACAGACAGACACACTTTTATTATAATATTATTTTAACATGGATTATATAATATAATTTATATGCAAATTAATGTTGTTAATAGTTTCACAAGTATTATTATGAATTTCAGGTAAATTCTAATCCTTTGCAAGGTTTCCCTTCATATCCCGTTATCCAATACCAGGAAAGTTATAGAAATGGGCAGCCAATCCTCGTACAGCCAAGCGATTTTAACTCTTATCCTCATCTGCATTTGATTCAAAATCAAGTATCACCGTATGAGAACATCCCGATTTCATATAACGACTTTGAGCAAGGAATATACTTAGAAAATATACTTCGAAATCGAATAAACTCCGGTATTGATGCAAATTATGATCAAAATGGTGGTCAAATTCGAAGGTATGTCACTACTACAGATACATATGTACCTAATGCTGTAAATAATTATATTATAGTGCCAGTTGAACATAATGATAAAAATAATAAAACTAAACATTGTAACAAAAGAACGTCTAAATGTAAAACAAGAGATAATGGAAAATCGTCTGGTACAAATAAAAATAATGATCCAAAGAAAAGTAGTAAATGCAGAAAAAGAAAGAATACATCTAGAAATATAAGTCGAAAAGATCATAAAAATAAAGAAGAATGTTCACGTGATAAAGAAATTAGTCAAGATGTTAAAGATGGGATCATTAAACGAGCCCGTAATCAAGATGAAAAAGTGTGTAAAAAGAAGAAACCCAGAAATAAACCTCACAGTACAGATTCGTCAAAAGAAAAAGAAAATTCAAAAAATAATGAAAAATTTACTAAAGATAATATTTCTAAATTAAAAAATAGTCAAAATACCAATAAGAATTCAAATAAAATTGATAAAGTCGTAAAATCAATCAACAGTGAAGACAATAAAAGAGTTAAAACCAACAAAAATAAGTCAAATAACGGTAGAAAAGTAACCAAAAAGGATGATTCTTATGATTTGGGTCGAATACTGGAGCTAGATGATTATTTTGACATAAAAGAAGATTGTGCTGAACATGATGTCCGTTGCACTCGAAATTACAAGGAAGAGAGTATCCAGAAATATCAGCAACAATATCATATACCCAGTGATTATACGAATAATATGGCAAGTTACATGGTATTTAATCCACAATTATTTAATACAAATGGATATTTTCCCTATAATTTTGATTATTTATATAATATGAAGCAATTTGCAAATGAAAATTCAAATCTATCACAGAACAAACCAAACAATTATAGAAGGACTGGTAGAAGGAAAAAGCAAAGGAAAGTAAATAAAAAGAACTGTGATCGAAATAAGCAAGATTCTAAACATAGCGGTGGTTGTGAAAAAAATAAGGAGTTATCATCAACTGTTGCTGGCGTTGCAACGGATCATGAACCTACTTCAACAACAACAGCTCTAATTAATAAAACACAAATTGAAAAAACTTCCCTTCCGGATGTTCGAGATATTAACAAAGAAGAAAAGGACGTAACCTTAGGCATGCATGATGATTCAAAAGAAAGTGCTCCAAATGATCGTGTCAATTGGAATCTTGATGATCCTTCGCCAGTGTATGATGATTACTATCCAACGTTCCATTCAGATAATGTTTACATAAGTAAAGAAGAATTTGACTGGGATTATTTTAACGATAGAAATTACTATTCTTCTACTGATATGAGTGAGCTAGACAGAGAAAGGAGGAGGTATGAAAGCACAAACGATGTACCAATAACCCAACCAGACAATATTATTAAGCCTAATTATCTTAAACCTTTAACTCGCGTCATAATAAATACAAATGGCAATATAAAAGAACCTTTCAGAATAAAAGTAAACAGCAAAGAAGAAAAGGACTCTATAAAGCCGAAAACGTCAAGTGAAGAAATACAATTCAAAACGCCACCTTCATTAGATTTTCCTGATTTTATAACTGAAATGATAAATAAGGAAAAGCATATTCCAACAGCAGAAATATATTACCAACCAAATGACAAGGTAATTAATAAGTATGAAAATAGTAAAATGTCTACTTATTCTAATACGAAAAAAGCTGACTCAAATGATACAAGAAACAAAATAGTTGATCAAAATGAGATCGAAACAGTATTTGGACATTCTAAAGTAGTTAAATATGGCGCACCGCCGAATAAAGCAGAAATAAGCTTGGATATTACTGGTTCCGATGATAGCGTTAAAGACGACAATCTCTCACGTTCTACTGATGAGAAAATTACGATCGTAATAGCTAAATCTTTGCCTTATCCGATTACATGATTTTACAAAAGTACCTAGTTATAAGTCAATTATTTATTGTATCAATTAATTATTTAACTTATTTAGACTTATTATTTATATGTAACTTATTGATTGTAATGGATTAATTAATATTAAAATGTAAATTAATATTTGAAGGTAAATTTTGGAAAAGCCTACGTACGAGTTTCCGTATAATATAATTATTACTTTGTTTCAAGAATATATTATTATGTTACTAGTTATTCTAACTGGTATAACCTATTTGTAATAGATTCCTATATACGTGACGTCCTGTTAATTTGGAATGTAATAGAAAATTACATAACTTTAAGCACTGGATATACAATTAAATAGAATAATTGATCTTTTATCTATTTCTTGTTGTTTTATTTTATTTCATGTAGGTTTTATGGAATTTCAAGACTCGGAAAACAGACTCTACTGAGTAGAGCCGGCAAGATACTCTGCAGATTTGACGCTTTTCAAAAGACGTGTCATTATAGCCAGGTATGTCGTCGTCCCTCAGTCCACTAGGATATACTTTTTGGATTCACCAGTGGATCGAATAGCACTATGGAGTCCACTAAGATCCACCAATGGTCTGGGTTGATCCTATAATACGTCAACTTCATTAAGATCCACCGTCTGGCTCCACCAGTGGATCGAATGGAACTCTTGGGAGTTCACTGTGATCCACCACTGTTCTTAGCGGAGCCTGTATAATTCTTCTTCGCTCCTAGTGGATCCAGAGTGGATCCACTGGTGGATCCAAAAAGTGGATCATAGTGGATTGAGGGATCGTCGGCTACCCCAATAGTAACGACTACTGCGAAGTGCTAGAAATAGGTCTCTTGTAAATACTTCCATTCTCCCACTCTCTAATAGGGATGATGACAACTCAATCGAATCAGCAACTCTTTAGCAAACTTAAAAACTCACTTCTAGTATGGAAGTTGTATGAAATTCACTGTTGTGACGTCATCAAATTTCAACGCACTTTTTTTCTTTAATCTATATTTTAAAATGGTTACCAAACTTAAAACTAACCGAGCGTGTGAATTTTAGGTCTTTTGGAAGATCCATCTATTTAATAATCAGTTAGAAATAATTTTCATACTAATATTATAAATGCGAAAATGTGTTTGTTTGTTGGTTTGTCGGTTTGTTGGTTTGTCCTTAAATCACGCCGCAACGGAGCAACGAAGGACCTGAGAGTGACATAGGCTACTTTTTATCCCGGAAAATTATGGAGTTCCCGTGGGAATTGAAAAAACTTAGTCCACGTGGACGAAGTCGCGGGCACCAGCTAGTTTTTGATATAGGCACTATCCCTATTACAGTCCCAGAAACTTATATGATCCGGTGACAGCGTCGCTAGTAGATAGATATTAAAAATAAAATAAATATTATAAATGCGAAAGTTTGGATGGATGTGTGGATGGATGTTTGTTACTCAATCACGCTCCAACAGCTGAACGGATCTGGATGAAATTTGGCACAGAGATAGATTATAGTCTGCAATAGCACATAGGCTACTTTTTATCCTGGAAAATTAAAGAGTTCCCGCGGGAACCGAAAACCCTCAATCCACGCGGACGAAGTCGCGGGCATCAGTACCCTTACTCTGAGATTGATCGAATTTAAAATACGGTCTCACTAAGTGAGGTGAATTACATTTGCATCAAACTAAAATGAATCTTAATGTTATTAATTTAGAGCTCAATTTCGTGTATGCATTCACAGCTAGCGCTCCAAACGATACGTTTCGAAATTTGAATCGGTTGCACTGAATTTGTGGCTTTAAATCAAGAGTTTTTGGGTCCATTTTAGTTTGACTCAAATGTGATTCACCTCACCTAGTGAGACCGTATTTTAAATTCGATCAATCTCAGAGTAAGGGTACAGCTAGTAAAATAATAAAAACAAAAACTAAACAGGCATAAAAAGTAGTTCCAATTTTGGCGACCGGGTCTGATAAGTTTGACAGACTATAATATTGACCATTGTATTGAAGAGTTCGTGTTGTGAAAAGCACGCGGAATAAAGTTTTAATTTTTGGAGTTTACCTCCTTTATAATCGACTTCGTCCGCGTGGTTTAATTTTTTTTATTCCCGCGGGAATTCCTTAATTTTCCGGGATAAAAAGTAGCCTATGTGACTCTCCAGGTCCTGAACTATAACCATGCCAAAAATCACGTCGATCCGTTGCTCCGTTGCGGCGTGATTGAAGGACAAACCAACAAACCAATAAATCAACAAACCAACAAACCAACACACTTTCACATTTATAATATTAAGTAAGTATGATATGATGATGGTGATAATCAGTTACTTAAAACTAAAAACTAAAGCTACGAGGGTTCCAAACGCGCCCTGGTCTGAGAAGAGCCCACAACAAACTCAGCCGGGTTTTTTTTTCCTTTGAGGACATTATGAAGAACTCTCGGATGCAGGTTTCCATAACTTCGAAACTTGAAGCGGTGATAGCGAAGTGGATAAGCCACCCGACCCCCTTACGGGGTCGCGGGTTCGATCCCCGGATAAGCACCTCCAACTCAATAACTGCCAAGGGTCACTGGTAGAGATTTCTTATAGAGATAAGTACTTCCTTGTCCACTATGTTTCTATTTTCTACGTATTTTATAAGATTTTGGTACAAAATAAATTAAAAAAAATTAAATTGAAAGTGTATTAGGTATTATTGTGCAATTCACACACGGCAGAAGTGAAACTTCAGAAAAGTAGCCTACGAGAGAGTGCTAATATAAATATAACTTGTATTCTATCTCATTCTCTCGCAGGCTAAATCCTATTAAGAATGTTTGTCTCTTTTTCGTTCCATCGAATTTTCAAATCACGATTCTAAAGAAGTTTCGCTTCAAAAATAACTGACATCACTGGGGTTAGAAAAGACATGATGTGACGTTTTCAATAAATAATACTTACAAAGGAAAGCCTAGGTACAGGGTCTATCTTTATTAGAAAATACTTAGTAGATAAGTAATTCCTAAAATTGATAAGAAAACTTTCCAACATGACATTTGAACAGGTGGAAATCAAAATTATTTTGTAAGATCGAGATAACAAGTCAATATAAATACAGTTACTTTTAATGAAAATCATTCAACCTTCTTTCCTTCAAGTCATTTGTTTGAGTTTTAAAAGAAAACAAAATCCAATATGGCAGCCCGTTTTATCGCATTGATCGCTTTGCAAGGAATCCTTCTCCAGGTTAATATAAAAACACATTTTAATTTAAACCTCTCTGGCACAGTGGTGAGCGCTGTGATTTCGTAAGTGGGAGGTCCCGGGTTCGATCCCCGGCAGTGTAAATTTGGGAATTTAAATAACATATTTTTTGACGACCTCCGTGGCGCAGTGTGCAGCGCTGTTGTCTTAACTTGCGGAGGGACCGCGGGTTCGATCCCCGGCAGGGTCAATTTGGGAATTTATAATTCCTGTATTTTCCCTAGTCTGGCCTGGTGGGAGGCTTCGGCCGTGGCTAGTTACCACTCTACCGGCAAAGACGTGCCGCCAAGCGATTTAGCGTTCCAGTACGACGCCGTGTAGAAACCGAATAGTGGTATGGGTTTAATATAACTGCCATGCCCCTAACAGGTTAGCCCGCTACCATCTCAGACTGCATCATCACTTACCATCAGGTGAGATCGCAGTCAAGGGCTAACTTATAGTAGATTAAAAAAAAACTCCTGAATTTAACTTGTAGTGGATTTAAAAAAAGCTACAAATTAATAACCCAATTAAAAACTCATTTTCCTTCCACAGACCGCCCACTGCCAATGCGTCAACCGCGTTGTACCAGGAATCGGACCAAATGTCATAGAAAATATTCTTCCAAACCAAATTATGTTTAGAGAACCGGGTTTACCCATCCTCTCGCCGCCATGCGGGGGACCGATCCTGCCCCCCATCTACCAGAATCCTATCATCTCTTCTCCATTCATATCAGAAGTTGGATACCCGACTGTCATCCAAGATAATAGCGTCGCTAACAGTTTGGCCAATGCTTTACAGTTGTTAGTAGTTAGTAACTTATTGAGCACCACCCTCCCTGGTCCATGCGACATGCCTTGTTACCCCTACGAGGTTATGCCAATACCGGCCTATAATTATATTTACTAATTAACCTCAACTTACTGAATGAATTCAACTAAAAGGGAAGGTTCATTTTTGGTAGACTCTTTGTACACTCTACCATGAATAGAGGAAAATACATAGATTGTTTTAAAAATATAATAATTTAGAATAGTACAGTAAATGTTATTTAAATTGTTTTTAACAACTTATTTATTGTTTCATTTTTGCGAGTTATTAAAGTGTAATGTATTTTAAACTATTTTTGTTTTATTTTTCACCATAGATAGAGTCATTTCTTGTGAAAATGGCTTAAAATCCTTACATACATAGCATGTCTTAGCTCCGTCTTACTAGAGGTCCATTTTATTAGAGCAGTTACTGGTTTCAGAAATTGGATACCCGACTGTCATCCAAGATAATAGCGTCGCTAACAGTTTGGCCAATGCTTTACAGTTGTTGGTAGTTAGTAACTTATTGAGCACCACCCTCCCTGGTCCATGCGACATGCCTTGTTGCCCCTACGAGGTTATGCCAATACCGGCCTATAATTATATTTACTAATTAACCTCAACTTACTGAATGAATTCAACTAAAAGGGAAGGTTCATTTTTGGTGGACTCTTTGTACACTCTACCATGAATAGAGGAAAATAAATAGATTGTATTAAAAATGTAATAATTTAGAATAGTACAATAAATGTTATTTAAATTGTTTTTAACAACTTATTTATTGTTTCATTTTTGCGAGTTATTAAAGTGTAATGTATTTTAAACTATTTTTGTTTTATTTTTCACCATAGATAGAGTAATTTCTTGTGAAAATGGCTTAAAAACCTTACATTCATAGCATGTCTTAGCTCCGTCTTACTAGAGGTCCATTTTATTAGAGCAGCTACTGGTTTCAGAAGTTGGATACCCGACTGTCATCCATGATAGTAGAGTCGCTAATAGTTTGGCTAATGCTTTACAGTTGTTGGTAGTTACTAGCTGTTAGTAACTTATTGAGCACAACCCTTCCTGGTCCATGCGACATGCTGGTTACCCCTACGAGGTTATGCCAATACCGGCTTATAATTATATTTACTAATTAACCTCAACTTACTGAATGAATACAACTAAATATTGTTATTTGAATTGTTATTAACAACTTATTTATTGTTTCATATTTGCGAGTTACTAAAGTGTAATGTATTTTAAACTATTTTTATTTTATTTTTCACCATAGATAGTCTTTTCTTGTGAAAATGGCTTAAAATCCTTACATTCATAGCATGTCTTAGCTCCGTCTTACTAGAGGTTCATTTTATTAGAGCAGCTACTGGTTACAGAAATTGGATATCCGATTGTCATCCAAGATAGTAGCGTCGCTAACAGTTTGGCCAATGCTTTACAGTTGTTGGTAGTTAGTAACTTATTGAGCACCACCCTTTCTGGTCCATACGACATGCCTGGTTACCCCTACGAGGTTATGCCAATACCGGCTTATAACTATATTTACTAATTATCCTCAACTTACTCAATGAATAAGTACAACTAAATTTTGTTATTTAAATTGTTATTAACAACTTATTTATTGTTACAAACTATTTTCATTTTATTTTTCACCATAGATAGAGTCTTTTCTTGTGAAAATGACTTAAAATCCTTACATTCATAGAAAGAAAGAAAGAAAAAAAAAACAATTTACTCGAAAATGGTGTCACCTGTGGGTGTCACAGACAAAACATATAGATTATAGAATATGTAACAATAGGGATGATGATAACTCAATCAAATCAGCAACTCTTTATCAAACTTAAAAACGCACTACTAGTATGGAAGTTGTATGAAATTAACAGTTGTGACGTCATAAAATTTCAACGCACTTTTTTTCTTTAATCTAGGTACCTATATTTTAAAATGGTTATCAAACTTAAAACTAACCGAGCGTGTGAATTTTAGGTCGTTTGGGAGACCCTCTATTTAATAATCAGTTAGAAATAATTTATTTTTGATATAGGCAACAGGCATCATCCCTATTTTCTTTGGATAGGTCGTTCAAAAATACTGAGGGTGTGGAAAAACCATCTTTCGAATCTGGGATCCGGTTGCGAAATATGCTAAAAAGTTGAAATGCCTTAAAGTGCTAAGGCAACAGGCATCATCCCTATTTTCTTTGGATAGGTCGTTCAAAAATACTGAGGGTGTAGAAAAACCATCTTTCGAATCTGGGATCCGGTGGCGAAATATGCTAAAAAGTTGAAATGCCATAAAGTGCTAATTTTTGTTAGAGTCCAATGACCCCTCCAAGCTAAACGGTTGTTTTGGATATGCATCTAACTAATATTATAAATGCGAAAGTTTGGATGGATGTATGGATGTATGTTTGTTACTCAATCAAGCCCCAGCGGCTGAACGGATCTGGATGAGATTTGACACGGAGATAGATTATAGTCTGGAATAACACATAGGCTACTTTTTATCCCGGAAAATTTAGGAGTTCCCGCGGGAACCGAAAAACCTCGATCCACGCGGACGAAGTCGCGGGCATCAGCTAGTGTAAAATAAATTGGCAGTCATCTGCCGATAGAAGTGAAAGCGAATATTTAAATATTTAAAAAATATATATATAAACCTTAAAACTAAGGCATTATAGTTTAATTACGAATGTGGTATATGTATTTATATTGAACTAGATGATGCCCGCGACTTTGTCCGCATGGATTAAGTTTTTTGATTCCCGCGGGAACTCCTTGATTTCCGGGATAAAAAGTAGCCTATGTCCTTCCCCGGGATGCAACCTACCCCTGTACCAAATTTCATCAAAATCGGTTGAACGGTTGGGCCGTGAAAGCGTAGCAGACAGACAGACAGACAGACAGACGGACAGACAGACAGACAGACACACATTCCCATTTATAATATTAGTATGGATTCTTGCGCCGTAGCCCGATTTTTTTTTCATTTTCAGCTGAAATCTTCACAGGGTGTTGCTGTCCACCGGCAGTATCGATCTGCGAAAGAAAATCAAGACCTTTTGTCTTCGTAACAACGCGAGCATGGGGCAGCAAGGTTGGTGGTGTCGGTGACGCGAATCTACAAGTTTCCCCCCTACCAAAAAGTATTCAACGCGGCTAAAGAAGTTTTCACTTCAAAAATTATGGAAGTAAGTATTTCTACCGAAGTTAGAAATAAAACTATCTGCACAACTAAGTAGACTTTACAAGTTTACGAGTAAACGTATACAATAAACGTCTACGGCATCTACGGAACCCTACTCTGCGCCTAGCCCAACACGCACTTGGCCGGTTACTTTACCCTTCTCTTTCTCTTTGCGTCGTATTACTCATTACTCAGGGTCGTGACCCCTTTTCTATTAATCAAAGAATGGTAGGAGTTTTCTTGAGAAAATGGTGGGTTCCCACGTCCTTCCGCATACGACTCGACTAAGAGTATTTAAAGTCTAAGGTTTTTGTAACGATTATTATCAATTCGCGGTGTAAGAATCAGATGAACGTAACTACGTTTTCGCAAACTTTACAGGAGAGCGAAAAAACTGTCCAAAATAGCCTCTTGAGACTTTACCAGCTATTTAAAGAGAAACTATACAATTGACGAAAAAACAAAATATACCGTTGTATTGGTATACTATTTGAGCTTTGTAAAGGTTAAGAATTATTTAAATATATTATATGCTTACGTCATAGACACAATATATTTTTTTAAATTCGGTAGACATACGTTAGTGTGGCCCTTAATTTTTTTAAATTTCTGTTGCTAACGTGAGGTTTGTAATTACGTACGTCGCTTTGTCATTCGCTTGAATTATTTATTTTACAAAAATGTTTATGCCAATAGAACGTAAATAGATAAACGTTGTTGTGGCTTTTTTAAACTTAGCGTCAAACACAGTAGCTGTAACAGCGTAGTTGTAACACCCAAAACAACGTAAAAGCTTTTACGTTGATATGGTTCTATGATATTGTGAAACAAACAATATTTCTAAGGTAAAAAAATATTGTTTTTGCAAATACATTCCTATAGCTCTAACTGATTGCAAGTTTATTAAAACTAATTAAGCGGAACTCATGATACGTTTTTCTGGTTCTATTGAAATTTGTTGAAATGCTGATGTGTTTTTTTGGAATTTGTGAAATATTGAATATATCGTTACGTCGTTTTGGCAGTTCTTAAAGGACCGCATTGTGATCCGATTTATGAAAAAAAACGATTTTTGATTTTTTTGTAGTTACGTTCACCTGACTCTTACACCGCGAATTGTTAGTGATAATAACCGGGACAGCTTAACGTGCTCTCCGAGGCACGGAGGAAACGAAACGGTCAAGTTTAAAACTCCAAATTCAGTCACCCATCCAGTTACCCACTTGGGTCAACGTTGCTTAACCTTCGCAATCGACTGATATGTTGTCACAACTATAGGCCACTCGTCCCACCTAAGGTTTTTAAACCTTAACCTTTAGAAAAATAGAATACGTGAAAACATGTTTCATAAAATCCAATTCAATGTAATTTTATATCATGTCAAGTTGATTCAGAGAATTATTATAATTCTACGAGCACATGTGGGTAGAATGACTTACTTCTAAAAATAATAACTAAATGGTAACATAAAGAAAAAGGTCTCTAGCTCAAAAGCCTGAGTAAATTAGTCTTCGTGTTACGCTTACGCCTACACAATTTCACGGTAAAAAGAAAATTCATAGAGGAATCCATATACTAATCAAATAAATATTATAAATGCGAAAGTTTGGATGGATGTATGGATGTGTGGATGTTTGTTACTCAATCACGCTCCAACGGCTGAACGGATCTGGATGAAAAGCACAGAGATAGATTATAGTCTGGAATAGCACATAGGCTACTTTTTATCACGGAAAATTAAAAAGTTCCCGCGGGAACCGAAAAACCTCAATCCACGCGGACGAAGTCGCGGGCATCAGCTAGTATTATAAATATGCGAAAGTTTGGATGGATGTATATGGATGTGTGGATGTATGGATGTTTGTTACTCAATCACGCTCCAACGGCTGAACGGATCTGGATGAAATTTAGCACAGAGATAGATTATAGTCTGGAATAGCACATAGGCTACTTTTTATCCCGGAAAATTAAAGAGTTCCCGCGGGAACCGAAAAACCTCAATCCACGCGGACGAAGTCGCGGGCATCAGCTAATATTAAGTACGAGTATAAAGCGAAATTGTGTATGTCTGTCTGTCTATCTATATACCTATTGTGTCTAGACATTGATGAAATTGTAAATTAATTTTTTCAAAAGAGCAACCACCGAGTTCCTTGCTGGTTCTTCTCGGTAGGAATGGCAGAACCAGTGGTACATTCACTCGAATAGTCAAAAGCACTTGTCAAAGTCAACTCGAATAAAAAAGATTTGAATTTCTGTAGTGTGTTTAAGCCCTAACGCGAGACGTAATCTCGCAGGAAGGACGTGACAGGAAAACGGATACGCCAATTTTCCATTTATATGCATTTTCATGGTATTTTCAGCGATTCCACGAAATGCTTCGTTGTTGATCTTCGTTGAGTTTATTTTACAGAGGCAAATGTTTGCTGGATTTAATAGGTACCTATTATAAATGCGAAAGTTTGTTTATTTGGTGGTTTGTCCTTCAATCACGCCGCAACAGAGCAACGGATCGAGGTTCATGCATAGGGTATGGTTAAGAACATGGAAAGTACTACTTTTGGAGACTTCTTTTTATCCTGGAAAATTAAAGTGTTCCTGTAAGAATTTTAAAAAACTTGTTTTATTTTTTATTCGCGTCACCGACATGCTGTGACGAATTGTTCAACATAAGTGCTTTAAAAGTAAAATTGAATGCATTTAGTAAAAAGTATAATGTGTATATTATACTCAGGGTTGGGCAGTATTTGAATTACTTGTAATTAAATTTATTATTGTATTTGGTATTTGTATTTCAATTACTTACTTAAAATATAATTTGTAATTGGTATTTCAAATACCTGACACCGAGGTATTTTGTAATTAGTATTTCAAATACTTGAGGCTTCAAAATACATTTTAATAAAATACATTTTACCTTCGTGAGTGTGAGTGCGAGCCGAGAGTATAATGATGGTAAAGCAGCTAAGAGTTGGCAACACTGCACCTGCTATGTACCTATAATACTGTTGTTGTACGCTATGACTGTAGGTACGTCAAAATCTTCCCATTCATGCCTTAGGGCTCACACGCACTAGCGGTCAGCCGCCCAGACGGTTCGGCTTGCGGTTCAACCGCCTGACGCGGTTGAAACAGCGGTTCACCGCCACGGCGGCTAGCCGCGGTTCAACCGTCTGATCAACCGCGTCAGGCGGTTGAACCGCTTTCTCAGAAAATTGCGTTCATTCTATCATAATCGAAATGGACGCTGTCGAGGTAGCTTGTGTTATCTATTTGTACTATCGAAAACGACGAAGAAAAAATATTGGATTCATCCGTTACTGCAAACACGTCACGAATCTGGCCAGTTCCATATTGCTTCTCTTTGTTGAATTTCGACGATAAATTTTTCCGTGTCGAAGTTCATGACTGCGCTTTCCATCGTAGGTACACAATATGACGCGCAAACAGACCTGCGGCACGCCGCGTACTGAACCGCCTAGTGCGCATAGGCAAGATGGCGGTCAGCCGCGAAGCGGGCCGCTCCCGGACTTTCAACCGCCGCGGTTGGAATTTTGTCGCGGTTTAGTGCGTACAAAATGAGCGGTTGCATACAAAAACACAAAAGCGGCTAGCCGCGCACGCGGTTAACCGCTAATGCGTATGAGCCCTTAGAGACAAGTTACAAAAAATATGAAATACGTTTTACGATTACGTCTTATCTTGTATTTTGTAATTTGTATTTCGTATTTCAATGAAAAATAGCTAAAATACTGTATTTTGTATTTTATATTTCAAATACCTTACTTAAAGATATTTTGTATTTCGTATTTTAATTACTTGCGATAAAGTATTTTGTAATTTGTATTTCAATTAAAGCAAAGCATGTATTTTGCCCAGCCCTGTATATACCTACTGTACATTGTTTATTTAATATGACTGTATATTATTATTATTATTATTATTATACTCTTTATTTGCACCAAAAAAACAAAAAATAGAAAGAAATAAAAACGCTCAGACATGATACAAAAGGCGGCCTTATCGCTTACTAGCGATCTCTACCAGGCAACCTTAGGAATAGGAAAAAATAAGGAAAAAAGGATTTTTAATACTTACTAAAATTCTAAGTTATAAGTTTTCACTTCTACCGGCAGTCCTTAAATGACTGTCAATATTTTTTTATAAATTTCGTTGATAATATCGTAACATTCTTTTTTATTTTTAAAAAGAGCAACCGCTGAGTTTTTGCCGGTTCTTTTCAGTAGAATCATTTTTCCGAATCGGTGGTAGAGTCATGACATTTCATACGTGGTACAACTGCCTCGTTGGTCTAGTGGTTAGTATGTTCGACTGCGGCCGACGAGGTCCCGGGTTCGAGTCCCGGGTCGGGTCACAACAAGTACTGGGTTTTTCTGACAAGAAATACTCAGTACTAGCCCGGAGTTAGGAAGTTGGCGGTGTTTCACCCCCGTGCCTCGGAGAGCACGTTAAGCCGTCGGTCCTGCGCCTGATCTCTCTCCGGTCGTGTCGGATTTTCCGTCCCATCGGGCTATGAGAGTAAAGGAACAGAGAGTGCACCTGTGTTTGCGCGCACACTTGTGCACTATAATATCTCCCGCGCAGATGGCTAATCTCTGGAGATTGGCCGCCGTGGCCGAAATTCGGTCGGGAGGACATTACGTGGTACAAGTTCTTTTAAGTACGTGGCATCAGACGTAGCGTGAAATAAAAATCATTTCATTAAAAATCCACGTTGTATAGACAAAATTTTCTATGCATAAATTGCGTAATAACATTAACTTAATCAATAGTCTCTTGCATCTGATAATAATATTAACAATTCACAAGAAACGTGCTTGATAAAAGATGTTAGATAATATGAAAATCTATATGAACAAAAGTCAAGAGATAAAACAACAGTTACATTATTCTCGGTGGACCAATATGGCTCCCAAATTAGTTTTAGTTATACTAACGGAATTTCTAATTTCAAAGGTAAAGATTAAAGTAAACCACTGTTTTGAACAAAGGAAGTTCATTAATTTTAATTGAAACAGTATTATGAAGATAAAAACGGATTTATTTGTGTTTTATCATCTTATTTATTTCAAAATGAATATTTTTGTTTATATAGTTACTTACTTAACTTATTTAAAAAAATAGGAGGTTCTCAATTTACAAGGTTTTTGTCTAGAACAGATTTCGTTAGAGGTCATCTAAGTATTTAAATTGTTTGATAAAATTGCTTGATAATTTAAATCTATTTAAATTGTTTGATAATTTATAAATATTACTAATAATTATTATAAATGCGAAAGTGTGTTTGTTTGTTGGTTTTTGGTTTGTCCTTCAATCACGCCGCAACAGAGCAACGGATCGACGTGAGTATTGTTGGGGGCCTGCAGGGAAAGTGACATAGGCAACTTTTTATCCCATAAAATTAAGGAGTTCCCGTGGGAATTAAAAAAACTTGTTCCACGCGTACGAAGTCGCGGGCATCAGTTAGTTATTACATAATTATTGTAGACCTTAGACACAGTACCTTAGATAAGTTCTTTGATATGACGGGATTTTTTTTAAATTTGGTGAAGATTTAAGTATGATCTTCTCTTCAACGGATCACCGTTAATCATTCGCGCTTAACAAAATAGATTAATTAATTATTAGACTTTTTAAAAACATTAATATACTTAGCACATTTTAGTGCCTGGTTTTTATTAAAACAACATTTTTATTAGAAACTTTTAGTAGTTATACATCAAATAAACAAAGACTACTTTCTTTGGCTTGATTCTTCCTTTGAACTTTTTCTAATGAACCTGTCTCAAAACCAAGTCTCAATGGAGATCTACGTTTAGAGGTCTACACAAAAAATCTTTTGCACGTTTGAAGAGCAAATATTTTGAGATATTAATAAATATGTCAGTCAGTCTGTCAGCCAATAATATGTTTATAGTTAGCTAGATTATGCCCGCGACTTCATCCGCGTGGTTTAAGCTTTTTTGATTTCCGCGGGAACTTCTTAATTTTCCGGGATAAAAAGTAGCCTATCACACTGTCCCTGGTCCTCAACTGGGTCATAACAAAATTCACGTCGATCCGTTGCGCCGTTGCGGCGTGATTGAAAGACAGACCAACAAACAAACAAACTTTCGCATTTATAATAATATGTATTAAGTATGATAGTAGGTATGATTTGTGATCCAATTTCTGAACAATTGATCTATTTTCAGACAATGTCGTCTTATATGCAGCCATATTCATCAAGTCCATACGCCATTCGAGATCCAAGGTCCCCAAGTCCTTATCAATCGTATTACGCAAGCTATGCCTCGAACCCTGTCCATCAGAGGCCTACAGGAGTTCTGGCCCCAGCACCAAGACCAATAGAATATATCCAACCAAGCTATCCAAGAACTGCAGAATCGCCATCACCAGGAGTACAGAGACCTGTGGAATTCCGACCAAATTATCCATCACAAATAGATACACCTGTTCAATCACCAATAGAATGCCGATTACCAAGTTACCAGAAAGCTGCTGAATTTGCATCACCAACCCCAAGGCCTATAGAATACCGAATGTCTCGATACCAGAAACCTGCAGAATATGCCACTCCAGCTATTCAAACTATAGGACCAGGTTATCTACCAATGCCTGAATATGTTACTAAATTCCAACCAATGGAGCTTCCAGCTTCAATAATACAATCTGCTATGGAATTACAATCACCAATGTACCAGAAACTAAAAGAACTTGTATCACCAATTCAGACTGCTGTGGACTATCCTCAACCAGCCTACCAGAAAGTTGCAGAATTTATAGCAAATCAGCAACCTTTTGAAATCCAACAGTCCACGTCTGATTTAACTAAGTTTCAATCATTACTGATTCCTACATTAACTTCATCAGCACTAGAACCCTTACAAGCGTTAGCTTTATCAAAATGTAATTGTTTAACACCAAAACCAAATTCAGGAGCATCGGACACAGATGTATTAAATAACTTAGCTATTGCTTTGCAATTGTTAATAGTTAATAACATTATTAATCATCCTAGATCAGAATCAATTGATTCGATATCTGATTCTATATTAAAATTAGCATTATCTACAGAATTATCTCCAGAATTATCAGTAACTAGCCCTTTTACAGTTCAAACTCCTTGTGAAATGCCTAATGCTAAATTCTTAGGTAGTGACGACAGTATATCTAAAGCTATGTTAGGGTTAGGTTCATTAGGCACAGGGTTACCCTTAGCAAGACCTGGTTTCACTTTAATGTCTCCATATGATGCTATTGCAGCATCTTCTTCATCTAATTCATCACCATTTTCTGATTCTTCGCAGTCTTTGTTTGCGTTGAAGAATAATTTTCAAAGTCCATACGCTGCTATAATGGCAGCTGACAATAATAAGGATTTGTTTTCGATCTGAATTATTAATCTGTCCCCCAATTGTGTAAGGAAATCGTAATTGTTTGTCAAACGTACAATTCGACCTGTTTAAAGAGTTTATAGATGCCTGCACGTCAAAAAGCATGTACCTATGAACTCTTTAAACAGTTCGAGTAGGTACTTAGTAGTTAATACGTTTTAAGATGTCATATGATTAGGATTTGCTTAGACAATTGGGCCTCAATTGGTTAGTAATCTTGTGTCATTAAAATGTGATCCAGTTACCTAGTATTATATTATAGTTTTTATTTATGTTACTTGTGCATATTTTGTAAATAAGTTGATTTTGTATAATAAATGTAAAAATCGTTTCTTTCGTGTTTTATTGTAATACTAAGAGATGCCCGCGACTTCGGACCCGTTGATTGAAGGTAGGTATTTGATTCCGGCGGGAACTCCACCACCACCACCACCACTACAGCCAAATAACGTCCCACTGCTGGGCACAGGCCTCCACTCTCATAGGAGTGAGGGATTTAGAGCTTAGACCCACCACGCTGCTCCAATGCGGGTTGGCGGGCTTTAACGACTATTATCATCCTAGTGATAATAACCGGGACCGACGGCTTAAGTAGGTACCGTGCTCTCCGAGGCACGGGGGTGAAAAACCGCCAGCTTCCTAACTCCGGGCTAGTACTGAGAATTTCTAGTCAGAAAAACCCAATACTTAATTATGGCCCGACCCGGGACTCGAACCTGGGACCTCGTCGGTCGCAGTCGAACATGCCAGCCACTAGACCAACGAGGCAATTAAGAGAGATATAAATGCTAAATGATTTATTTATTTTTTGACTGCCTCCCTGGCGCAGTATTGAGCTCTGTTGTCTTAACGTTCGGAGGTCCCGGGTTCGATCCCCGGCAGGGTCAATTTGGGAAATTATAATTTCTGAATTTTCTCTGGTCGATCTGGTGGGAGGCTTCGGCCGTGGCTAGCTCCCTGGTGCAGTATTGAGCACTGTTGCCTTAACGTAAGAGGTCCCGGGTTCGAAATTCGAAAAAAATTCAAAATTCAAATGTTTTTTATTCAAATAAACTTTTACAAGAACTTTTGAATCGTCAAGTGAATCTACCATTCGATTCCTGGCAGGGTCAATTTGGGAATGTATAATTTCTGAATTTTCCCTGGTCTGGCCTAGTGGGAGGCTTCGGCCGTGGCTAGTTACCACCCTACCGGCAAAGACGTGTCGCCAAGCGATTTAGCGTTCCGGTATGATGCCGTGTAGAAACCGAATAGGGGTATGGGTTTAATATAACTGCCATGCCCCCCACTGGTTAGCCCACTGCCATCTAAGACTGCATCATCACTTACCATCAGATGAGATCGCAGTCAAGGGCTAACTTGTAGTGGATAAAAAAAAATGCGAAAGTGTATCTGTCTGTCTGCTACGCTTTCCCGGCCCATGTTTTCAACCGATTTTGCTGAAATTTGGTATAGAAGTAGGTTATATCTTGGGGATCGTATAAGGCCATACTTTTTATCCCGGAAAATTAAGGAGTTCCCGCGGGAATCAAAAACCTTAATCCACGCGGACAACTTTGTCTGTGTGAGTTTTTGGTAACACAATGTCCAGGACCAATAAAATCATTTCACGACCTGTTTGATCACTACCTACTGCTTTACTTGTAACGGAGGCAATGAGTTTCCTAACTTCAAAGGTCAGAGGTGGCTTCAAATCGGAATGAGGAGTGCCCAGGCAATGGAAGAGCAGAAACTTTACTAATAGTGGAGTAACCTGTTAGGGGTATGGCAGTTATAATAAACCCATACCCCTAGTCGGTTTCTACACGGCATCGTACCGGAACGGTAAATCGCTTGGCGGCACGTCTTTGCCAGTAGGGTGGTAATTCGGCCGACTTTGTATTCTAATGAAGAGACCAGGTTACCTGTGCCAAGTGTGTCCTTTTTAAATTCAACAAGGTCGTGTACTTTTATACAGATTTTAAGACGCCGAAAATCAGACCAAATTATTTTAATTGTAGATCACAAGTCACAACCTCAGTTTACACATTTTTCACTGTTTTGTTTTGCTCTTGCTGTCAAGAACAGTCAAGTGTCAGTTTTTAAACGTTACTTTACTTTCGTTACTTTCGGTTCTGTAGTAAAACCTCTAACAACTTCTTTAATAACTGTCAAAAGTCTACATGAATAAAAATAGAATGTTTGAAGTTTTATGTCAATGATATATAATAACAATAAATACATGAAATTATATTGTATTTGTAATATTATTAAATTGGCGACGAGAAATATGGCAAAATGAACACGGAACAAATACAAGAAGTTTTATCTAACCAGATTGAACAACAAAAACAAATCTCGGAACTGATAAAATTACTTACACATCAACAACAATGCTACGCAACGCCAACAACAACTAAACATTATCCAACAGAGTTGGAAACAATGGTATCAACAAACAAGGCAAGTAAACTCGCAATAATAAATGTATTTAAGGGCGACAGATTTAACCCTTCGACTACGTCAATAGACAACTTCATTGATTTCTTCGAAGCAAAATGTAACATTGGTGGTAAGGAATATACCGAACTACAAAAAGATGTTCTATTGACATGTCTTACACCAGAAACGTACCATGAATTAAAAACGGCTCTCATTCCTAATTTCGAAAAAAGTACATACGAAGATATTAAAACGAAACTCTTAGAGTTATACAAAACTCGTAAAACAAGGTATAAAGCACTAACAGAATTTTGGAACTGCACAAGACAAACTTCTGAAAACATGGAACAATATGCAAACAGATTGAAGGAATTAAGCAGAGATTGTGGATACGACGATAATCTGCTAGAGCGACAATTAAGGGACCGTTTTGCAACAGGGCTAAATCATCAGCAACTACAAATCGACTTGAGACAAAAATGGCCTGACCTTATACAAATTATAGACGGACAAACAAAAGAAGTAACATTTGCTCAAATATTCGCTGTTGCACAGTCTCGAAAATTAGCAGAATCAGATATGCCCAAGGAAGAAACTATTAAAAAAATTCAAAAAGGGAATCACAAAAAATAAACACAGTAAGAATATACGTAAACTACGTTCAGCATAATGTAAACGTTGTGGAAAAAATAACAAGCATACATTCAACGAATGTGTGGCAAAACAACATGCATGCAAAGAGTGCGGAAACATTGGACATTTTGAAAGCTGTTGCATCAAAACTGGGCGAGCATATTTGGAAACAAATGAAAGAAACCAAAAACGAACAAATAAATATAAACCAAAATTACAAAAAATATCCTACATGTCGAGTTCGAGCGATGATGAATCTCAACCATCAGTATCAGCATCATCATCGGTATCAACAGAAAATTGGACACATAAAATAAACGCTGCAAGTAGGTGCAAGAAAATTGACCCTATAATTAATGGCGTAAAATGTTGCAAGGAATGGGACTCCGGCTCGATTTACTCCATCATCAGTAACAAATTTTGGAAACGTATCGGATCTCCGCCCCTTGAGGAAGCACCACGATTAAGAGCTTACTGTAACTACAAATTAAAACCTGAAGGTCTGACTAATGTGTCAGTTAGTTTGGACGGGGAAGAGATTACATTACCTGTAGTAGTAATGAAGCATGCCGAACCCATGTTGTTTGGATTAAATTGGAGTGAAGCATTTGGCATGCCTTTTCCAAAAGCGGTCTACTCACTTAAAAGTAAACCTTTTATTAAGACATTGGAACAGTTAATCGATGAACATTCAAAACTGTTTGATGGTAAATTAGGAAAAGTGAAGAATTATCAAATCAACATACACGTAAAACCAGGAACAGAACCAAAACATTTATCCGCAAGACCAATCAAATTTAGTATGAAAAAGAACGTAGAAACTGAGTTAGAACGGTTAGTTACGGAAAGAATCATTACAAAAGTAGATCCAAATGATACACCGATTGAATGGGCAACTCCTACAGTGAACGTGGTGAAACCAAACGGTCAAATCAGGATATGTGGTGACTACCGCATAACGATTAACCCTGTCCTACTTAAGCATACGTACCCGGTACCACTGTTTGATCACTTACGCCAACAATTGGCTAACGGAGAAAAATATTCCAAAATTGATTTGAAAGACGCATATCTCCAATTTGAAATTGCCCCAGAATCTAAGAAATTTTTAACAATTACAACACACAAGGGCTATTATCAATACAATAGAATGCCATTTGGAATTACTACAGCACCATCAATCTTTCAACATTACTTGGAAAAACTATTAGACAACATGCCAAACGTAGCAGTTTATTTCGATGACATAGCCATAACGGGTATGAACGACACTGAACATTTAGAAACACTCTGCGAAGTTTTCAAAAGGTTGGAACATGCGGGCCTTAAAGTTAATTTGAAGAAATGTACATTTTTACAACCTGAAATAGAGTACCTTGGACATTCAATTGACAAAAATGGAATCCGACCAACAAAATCAAAAATAGACGCAATCAGCAAGGCTCCACCTCCAACAAATATAAAAGAATTACGATCTTACTTGGGCCTAATTAACTTCTACGAGAGATTCATTCCTCACCTTCACAGTAAGTGCGCATCACTTCACGAATTAACAGGCAATAAACGGAAATGGCAGTGGACAGTCCATGAAGCTAAAGCTTTTGAGGAAACTAAAAAACTTATTTTAAAATCGAAATCTCTTGTTGCTTTTGATGAAAAACTGCCACTGTTCCTTGCGTGTGATGCTTCTGAAAAAGGAGTTGGTGCAATGCTTTACCACAAAATACAAGATCACGAACAACCAATTGCATTTGCATCAAGAAAATTAAAATCAGCTGAGAGTCGATATTCGGTTATAGACCGGGAAGCGTTGGCTATATTTTTTGGCATTAAAAAGTTTGATCAGTATTTACGAGGAGTTAAGTTTACATTAATAACAGATCATAAACCTTTAATACACTTACTAGGACCACAGCGCAATCTTCCTAAGTTAGTCAATAACAGACTAATTAGGTGGGCACTATTAATAGGCAGCTACGACTACGATATAATATATAGGAGGGGTGAAAACAACACAATAGCCGATTATCTTTCACGCATGCCAAACCCCGAAGAACAACCTACTAAGGCAGAAATGCATATACATAAAATAATCTCAAGAGTCCAAGCCACAAAAAATTGAAGATATCGCATTAACAGAAGATATCATAAAACAACAGACAAATAATGATAACATATTAAAACAAGTAAAAAATTTCCTAAAAACAAATTGGACAAATTATCATGCAACAGATGAACTAAAGTCTTATTTACGTAAACGCGATGAATTATCTATTGAAAACGATATTATTATGTGGCAGGGAAGGATCGTAATGCCAAGCACATTACAAAGATCAGTTCTAAAATATTTACATAGTGGCCACCCAGGCATTTCAGCAATGAGGGCATTGTCCCGGTTCTATGTTTGGTGGCCAGCTATAGATGAAGATATAGACACATATGTTAAACGCTGCCATAAATGCCAGGAAAACCGACCAAACATTTCCGAACTTCCAGTTTTTTCGTGGTCTATACCTGATAGTACGTGGGAAAGAGTTCATATAGATTTCGCTGGACCATTTGAAGACAAGCAATGGTTAGTGTTACAGGATGCTCTATCCAAATGGGTGGAAATAAAACCTATGAAAAAAATCACTACCGAGAAACTTTGTAACAAATTGGATAGTATTTTCACGACATTTGGACTACCCAAAATGATCGTATCAGACAATGGACCGCAATTTACATCACACGAATTTAAACGATTTTGCGAAAAGAGAGGCATAACACATGCAAAATCATCTCCCTATCATCCACGAACAAATGGTCTAGCTGAACGCTTGGTACGGACTTTTAAAACAAGAATGGCTGCTAGCATCAACGACCAAATGACATTAAAATCTCGACTGCGAGAGTTCCTCTTTACATATAGAAATACACCTCATTCTTCAACCGGTAAATCACCAGCACAACTAATGTTTGGACGACAACTGACATGTTTATTAGACAATGTTCGACCAAATATTAAGAGAACCCTAAGATTCAAACAGTTTCAAGATAATATTAATAACGCAGCGGACATAAGATCGTTTACACCTGGAGATGAAGTATACACCAGAAATACAACTAAAAATAAATGGGAACCAGGGGTAATACAGAGAAGAACAAACCGGTATTCATATGTAATAGAAACTCCATCAAACAATTATAAAAGAATACACGCCGATGATGACATGAAATTTGGAATAGTTGTGTATATTAGTGGCCTAAGACACTGAAATTAAAAAAATTGGAAATTATTTTTGTTCTTATTTAAAAAGGGGGGAAAATCGGAAGGTTGAAATTTAAAAGTGAGATAACTGTACTGTGTGGGGTATCATATGAAAGGGTTTACTTTGTACATTCTAAAATAGATTTTTAATTATTTTTAGTCATGATAGTTTTTGATTTATCGGGCAAAATGTCGAAAAAAATACCGTCCCCCCCCCTTATCTCCGGAGTTTACCAATCGAAAAATCTGAAATAATTATGGTCAATAGGAATTTATGTATATTTTACAGGAAAACTATAGCCAATGCTCTAACTAGCATAGTTTTTTTGATATTAACAGTAAACCTCTACAAACAAAGTTAGTTTTGCGGTTCATTTCGTCTTGTTTTTAATACGTCATAAATCGTAAAACTTACTACAGGTTTGTACGGAACCCTCGATGCGTGAGTCCGACTCGCACTTGGCCAGTTTTTTTTTGTTACTTCATATTACATACCTATTTCCTAAAAATAGTATTCGATACCAAGTAGTATCGATACGTTTGATTCGATAAGTTTATCGGTATCGATACTTTTGATTCGATACTTGGCATCGAGTAGGTATCGATACTTTTGAAAGCGAATCTTAGGGCAGCCATTAATTACCGGAAATAAAATTTTCATTCAAAAAAAATTCAAAGGCCTACTACCCACTTCCCGGAAAAAGATATTTTTACGTTCATTACTTGGACAAATTCTAACCACATACTTACACGGTTTCGTCAGTTTCTACATGAAAATTTCTTCGTTAAAACTAAAATTATCTACAAAAATCTTACAGTAGGTAGTAAGTACCTAAATATGATAACAAAATTGAAAATACGTTGAAATTATATTTACAGATAATTAAAGTTATTAAAATTACAAGCCAAAGTTTCAATGAAATTTTTGAACGAAAATGTAGGAAGTCTTATGTAACTAGATGGTAAAATGAGGGTGGTTTGGTGGTGTTTTGCGTGTCTTACCGTCTTTACCCACTACCTACTTTGCTGTGCACGATAGAACCACGTTTTGGAAAACCTGACTAAAATAATTATTACCTAATTGTATTATTGCTAATAATTATTACTGTACTGTGCTGTACCTACCTATTAGATAACCAGAGGCGCGATGGAGGATACCAAGTGAGTAGTTTTTCCTTCCAAAGCATAATGCATAATATTATATAGCTAACCGAATTAGAACTGTCGGTTTTTGCACGGTTCCTATTTCGCCACCCGCGCAACTCGCGCGCCTGAGTACCTATAGGTCTACCAGAATCTGATGGCAAAAAATACACCTAAAAGTACCAGTATACGGTGTAGTTATACAAAGTTAGTTTTGCGGTTCATTTCGTCTTGTTTTGTTTTTAATCCATATAAATATTATAAATGCGAAAGTTTGGATGGATGGATGTATGTATGGATGTATGTTTGTTACTCAATCACGCTCCAACGGATGAACGGATCTGGATGAAATTTGGCACAGAGATAGATTATAGTCTGGAATAGCACATAGGCTACTTTTTATCCCGGAAAATTAAAGAGTTCCCGCGGGAACCGAAAAACCTCAATCCACGCGGACGAAGTCGCGGGCATCAGCTAGTACGTCATAAATCGTAAAACTTACTACAGGTTTGTACGGAACCCTCGATGCGTGAGTCCGACTCGCACTTGGCCAGTTTTTTTTGTTACTTCATATTACATATTTCCTAAAAATAGTATTCGATACCAAGTAGTATCGATACGTTTGATTCGATAAGTTTATCGGTATCGATACTTTTGATTCGATACTTGGCATCGAGTAGGTATCGATACTTTTGAAAGCGAATCTTAGGGCAGCCATTAATTATTACCGGAAATAAAATTTTCATTCAAAAAAAATTCAAAGGCCTACTACCCATATTTTTACGTTCATTACTTGGACAAATTCTAACCACATACTTACACGGTTTCGTCAGTTTCTACATGAGAATTTCTTCGTTAAAACTAAAATTATCTACTAAAATCTTACAGTAGGTAGTAAGTACCTAAATATGATAACAAAATTGAAAATACGTTGAAATTATATTTACAGATAATTAAAGTTATTAAAATTACAAGCCAAAGTTTCAATGAAATTTTTGAACGAAAATGTAGGAAGTCTTAAGTAACTAGATCAACGGTCAGCAACAGGCGGACCGCGGTCCGTTTGCGGACCGCGAAAGGCTGAGCCTCGGACCGCCACATATTGTAATATTGTATACCAAGTATAAATTAATACGTCGATAAGTTAAACTATACCTACCTTTATTTATTGAAATAATATTTTTAAGCCACATTGAATCTAACTTAGTAGGTACCAAAGCTTAGTACCTACCTACTATTTTAAGTTGCCTAGCTGTTAACCTGTTTTACAAGTACCTACAACTGATATGGTTTGATTAGTTTCCTATCTAGCCTATGTGTGTGTATGTGTTTGTGTGAATTAGTTATAACTGATGTGATTTACTTAAATATTTTTAACGTTATGTTATATTTTTAATCTTTGTTATGCACACGAAACATCCATAGATTTATACGTACTTGCCATTTTTATGGAAATATGTGCGGAAGCATTTCGCAGCGCCCCGCGTACTTACCTTCGGGGCGCGCTTGCGAGGTGGGACTGTTTTGTTTTGTTGAAACTTGAAGCGCGAGTTAGTATGGAAATCGGGGGTGCGGGCGTGTGGGCGGAGGAAAGCAGACTGCCGCTTGCCAGTCGGTCAGTCGCAGCGCAAACCGCGGAGCAACCGTTCATTTGTTTTGTGATTTCTCGCGTTTTCGTTCGTTTAATAAAAAAATCTTTTTGTACCGTTACGTGTACGTTAGTATGAATCCTAAAAAGCGAAAAGTGGACAATGAAAATAGGAGGTTTCTGGCAGAATGGACTGAACAATATTGTTTTACGCTGCCTGATAGGCCTCAAGCGGTTCCAGTGTGCCTTATATGCAATAAAACTGTCGCTATTGTTAAAAGTGGAAATTTGAAGCGACACTATGAAACAACTCATCAGCAATTCCACAAAAACTTTCCTCTTGGCAGTGAGGCTCGTAAAGAAAAACTTCAGGCATACCTCAGTTCTTACAATAAAAGCACAAAATTACTAGTTCGTTGCATGAGCGAGCAAGAAAAATCCACAGAAGCAGCGTTACGTGTGTGCTGGACGCTTAATAAACACCAGAAACCATTTTCAGATTCTGAGATAGTGAAGGAATGTATGTTGGCAGTAGCCACGACACTTTTTGAAGAAAAAATAGATGTTTTCGCTGCAATTCAAAGTATTCCATTGTCAGCGAGAAGTAATACACGAAGAACTGAACTTTTAGCTGCTGATATTAAAAACACTCTTCTCAAACTTCTGCAAAAGGCACCTTGCTACGCCATAGCACTTGATGAATCATGTGACATTGTTGATGATGAACAAATGTCTATTTTCGTAAGATTTCTTGACATTGAGTGTCAAATTTTTAGGGAAGAGTTGCTAGCAATATTGCCGTTGAAAGGTAACACTCGAGGAGAAGATTTATTCAAGGTCATTGATGAATTTATTACTAAATCTAACATCAGTAACGATAAAATGGTGTCGCTTTCATCTGACGGGGCACCGGCAATGATTGGCAAAGAAAAAGGTGTAGTAAAGACAATCCTGATTCTCTTTACTACACCTTTTTCTTCAAAAAATAAAAAAATAAAAAATAAAAAATAAAAATTCAGGTCTAATATCGTATCAGTGCATAATTCACCAGGCAGCTCTTTGTGGAAAACTTAGCGCTACACTGAAAGAAGTGATGGACAGCTTGGTCAAGTTAATTAATTTTATGAGATCTCATTCTGCTCTTCAACACCGACATTTCAAGGAGTTTCATTCTGAATGTGATTCAGCGTATTCAGACTTACTGCAACACAACAATGTTCGTTGGCTAAGCAAAGGTCAAGTTGTTGAACGTTTCTGGCTAATAAACTAGTGGTTCGCCGCGAACTGAGACCTCGCGGTATCCATAAACTTACAGAGCGCCATCTATGTGAAGTTCTGTTAAACATAGTGAAGCTCATTAAAAATTAAATAATTTCCTTTCCTTAGAATATTTATCTAATTTTAGTATTTGTTGTTCAAGTACAGGATATAATTCAAATAAGTGATCAAGTTTCAGGCTCAGCCTTTTCTTTTTAAGCACAAACGAATAAATTTGTACAGAGCGCCATCTATTGACAACATTGTGAAGTTTGTTAAAAATACGTGTGCTCATTAAAAATTAAATAATTTCGTTTCCTTATAATATTTATCTAATTTTAGTATTTGTTGTTCAAGTACAAGATATAATTCAAATAATTAATCAAGTTTCAGGCTCAGCCTTTCAGAAAATTGGGAGTTCTGAGGTCATCTTTGGACGTCAGAAAATCACCACTTTGAAAGCCCCCCTTCTATGAGAGCCCCCCTGAAATAAAGATTTTTATAACTTTTTAAGCCATATTCGGCGGGAGGCCATCGGTTTACACAGTATATTTAAATTTGAAGTAATTACGTTCAGTAATTCAGAAGTTATAAGGCTCTGACAGACGGACGGACGGACAAGTGCCAATTCACCCAAGTAGACTCAGAGACCTTCGCTTCGCTCGGTCAAAGAACAAGTAACCTCCTTCTTGCAAAACTTAGATACGCAGGGAGCCAAGAAGCACTTTGAGTTCATAACAAATAAGCGCAATATGTTGGTTGTGGCTTTTCTAAAAGATATTTTGAAATATTTAAATGCGCTCAACACAGAGTTACAAGGAAATGGAAAATTAATATGTGATCTGATACAAAGCGTGTCTGCATTTCGTCGTAAGCTGGATATCTTTGAAAAAGATATTGCAGGACAAGAATTTATTCATTTTCCGACAATTCTTGAATATAAAAAGGAGAACTCTGTAGATGACATTGCAGTGTTTGTAAAATTTTTGGCCGATCTTAGGAACGAATTTGCTACAAGATTCCAAGACTTTGCAGAGATAGGCAAGCTATCTCCGTTTCTTAAATCGCCATTTGAAATTGATGTAGCGGCAGAATGGACAGATGTGGCTGCCAAGTTGTTCAATCTGTCAAAGCCATCACTTCAAATGGAAATAATTGATATGGAAGAAGATGTGTCTTTGCAAATATATAAAACTGTATCCACTGAAGAA
This sequence comes from Erebia ligea, assembly GCA_917051295.2. Lineage (NCBI taxonomy): Eukaryota > Metazoa > Arthropoda > Insecta > Lepidoptera > Nymphalidae > Erebia > Erebia ligea. The sequence goes on from OU785246.1 coordinate 2,236,379, forward strand.
TTTTGGGCCAAACATGTCCCAGAAAAATATCAAAATTGCAAAAAACTGGCTATCAATTTGGCCACTATGTTTGGCTCGACATACGTCTGTGAATCATCTTTCTCAAAGATGATTTTTTTGAAAAACAAATATCGTTCGAGATTAACGGACGCCCACCTAGAAGACACACTTCGAATTTGCTGTTCTTCTCGAGAACCAAACTATAAAAAACTAGCTCAAGACCGTCGGTGCAGTTTCTCACATTAATTTTGGGTCTTATGTTTTGTAATTCAGAATTTTATTTGAAACCATACAATAAATAGGTAGCACTTAATTATTAACAGTTGTTTTCTTCTGGACCTCGTTTAAATTTTCCCACAGTATCCGGACCCCACCTAAAACTACTTGCCGATCCCTGAACTAGATAGTAAAATGAGGGTGGTTTGGTGGTGTTTTGCGTGTCTTACCGTCTTTACCCACTACCTACTTTGCTGTGCACGATAGAACCACGTTTTGGAAAACCTGACTAAAATAATTATTACCTAATTGTATTATTGCTAATAATTATTATTGTACTGTGCTGTACCTACCTATTAGATAACCAGAGGCGCGATGGAGGATACCAAGTGAGTAGTTTTTCCTTCCAAAGCATAATGCATAATTGACCGAGCGAAGCGAAGGTCTCTGAGTCTACTTGAGTGAATTGGTACTTGTCCGTCCGTCCGTCCGTCCGTCTGTCAGAGCCTTATAACTTCTGAATTACTGAACGTAATTACTTCAAATTTAAATATAATATGTAAACCAATGGCCTCCAGCCGAATATGGCTTAAAAAGTTATAAATATCTTTATTTCAGGGGGGCTCTCATAGAAGCGAATGCGAAGTAAAATATTTTTTATAGCGGTACATAGGGTTGCGGTATATCATTTTAAAGATAATTAGGAATAGAGTCCAAAAATATGTTTTTTTTGATTTTTCCCTTAAAATTGACGAAATGGGGGGCTTTCAAACTGGTGATTTTCTAACGTCCAAAGTTGACCTCAGAACTCTCAATTTTCTGAAAGGCTGAGCCTGAAACTTGATTGGTTATTTGAATTATATCCTGTACTTTAACAACAAATACTAAAAATTAGATAAATATTATAAGGAAACGAAATTATTTAATTTTTAATGAGCTTCAATATTTTTATCAGAGCTTCACAATGATGTCAATAGATGGCGCTCTGTGATACCGCGAGGTCTCAGTTCGGGGCGAACCACTAGTATTATATAGCTAACCGAATTAGAACTGTCGGTTTTTGCACGGTTCCTATTTCGCCACCCGCGCAACTCGCGCGCCTGAGTACCTATAGGTCTACCAGAATCTGATGGCAAAAAATACACCTAAAAGTACCAGTATACGGTGTAGTTATACAAAGTTAGTTTTGCGGTTCATTTCGTCTTGAGTTGTTTTTAATACGTCATAAATCGTAAAACTTACTACAGGTTTGTACGGAACCCTCGATGCGTGAGTCCGACTCGCACTTGGCCAGTTTTTTTTGTTACTTCATATTACATATTTCCTAAAAATAGTATTCGATACCAAGTAGTATCGATACGTTTGATTCGATAAGTTTATCGGTATCGATACTTTTGATTCGATACTTGGCATCGAGTAGGTATCGATACTTTTGAAAGCGAATCTTAGGGCAGCCATTAATTATTACCGGAAATAAAATTTTCATTCAAAAAAAATTCAAAGGCCTACTACCCATATTTTTACGTTCATTACTTGGACAAATTCTAACCACATACTTACACGGTTTCGTCAGTTTCTACTTGAGAATTTCTTCGTTAAAACTAAAATTATCTACTAAAATCTTACAGTAGGTAGTAAGTACCTAAATATGATAACAAAATTGAAAATACGTTGAAATTATATTTACAGATAATTAAAGTTATTAAAATTACAAGCCAAAGTTTCAATGAAATTTTTGAACGAAAATGTAGGAAGTCTTAAGTAACTAGATAGTAAAATGAGGGTGGTTTGGTGGTGTTTTGCGTGTCTTACCGTCTTTACCCACTACCTACTTTGCTGTGCACGATAGAACCACGTTTTGGAAAACCTGACTAAAATAATTATTACCTAATTGTATTATTGCTAATAATTATTATTGTACTGTGCTGTACCTACCTATTAGATAACCAGAGGCGCGATGGAGGATACCAAGTGAGTAGTTTTTCCTTCCAAAGCTTAATGCATAATATTATATAGCTAACCGAATTAGAACTGTCGGTTTTTGCACGGTTCCTATTTCGCCACCCGCGCAACTCGCGCGCCTGAGTACCTATAGGTCTACCAGAATCTGATGGCAAAAAATACACCTAAAAGTACCAGTATACGGTGTAGTTATACAAAGTTAGTTTTGCGGTTCATTTCGTCTTGTTTTCAGTGGCGTAGCGTGGGGGGTGCCGGGGGGGCCATGGCCCCGGGCGGCATACGAAAGGGGGCGGCGGCAAGCGCCACGATATTTTCAATTGGAAATTCAAAAAAAAATTAAGTGTAAATTCCAGTCCATTAAGTCCAGTCCGTGTTTAGTTTTCAACGAAAACAACCGTGTCTAAAATCGTAATACTAGCAGCGTGATCTGCTGACGCCGCGTCCCGACCGCCGTCGGTCGAGTGCGTGCGGCATAATGACCTAGTTCCGCGTTTCGTCGCGTCAGGTTTATTATAAAACAATATTTTACTTAATATTAAATCGCAGCTATACTACTCATATACTGCAACTATGGATACACCAATTAAACTAATAACCGAAACGGAGCAAATGCAAATGCAAATTTACCGAAAAAAGGCTGAAAATGAGAAACTTCGGCTTGTCATAATAAACTTGGAAAAGCAAATCTCGGAGCTCCGGGACCAAGTGAAATTAATATCCAATCAGAACTCCATGGATACCAGTCAAAACACTGCCGCCAAGGCAAGCTCACCCCAACCAACCGAATATCAGACGGATGATGAGGAGCTAGCCAAAGAGACGGAGTGGATTAGAGTTAAAAGCAGGAAGAAAAGAAAATTGAACACCTCACCTGCGCAGTCCACGTCAACCAGTCAGCATGACGACTCCACAACATATATTAATAAAGAAAGGACCAAGAAAGTCCCGCAACCCCTGCCAGTAATCGTAGACGGTGTAACAAATTATCAGTCATTCTATGACTTATTAACAGAGGGCCAACCAGGAGATTCTTTCCGAATTAAAATGTTAAATGGCAGCAATATCAAAATAAATGCCAATACTGAAGATTCATATCGATCCATCACTAAAATATTGACCGCAGGGAACTTCTTGTGGCATTCTTTTGAAAACAAGCAAGAGAGGCCCGTCAGAGTCATGGCCAAAAAGCTGCATTACACTTGCAAACCAGAGAGAATAATTGAAGACCTACAGAGGAAAGGGTTCCAAGTTGAAAATGTTGTTAACAAGTTGAGATGGAAAAGTAAGGAACCGCTAAACATGTTCCTGCTTAGTTTTAAAAAAGGAGAAGATATTAACAAAATATATGGAATCACCTCCATTCTCGGATGCAAAGTGGAAATCCACCCACTGAGAACATCGATGCTCATACCGCAGTGCAAAAGATGTCAAACGTACGGGCACACCCAGAAGTACTGCTCTAGAGAGCCAAGATGTGTCAAATGCACTGGAAAACACCTTAGTGTTGAATGCAAAAAACCAGCTGATCAGAAACCCAAATGCGTCCACTGTGGGGAGGCTCATCCAGCTAATTATAGAGGTTGCATAGTAGCCAAGGAAATGCAATCTATCAGAAATAAAACATCCAAAAACCCAACTGCACAACACACCCAGGCAGCTAGTAGCAACGCAAAACAAACTCCACCTGTTAGGAATATGCGACTTTCTGGAAACAATAAAGAAAATTCTAATAAAAAGGTAACTAAACATCAAATAATATGCCCAATAATAATGTGAACTCAAATGACCCTACAATAAATAAATTAGACGAGATTCTAAAATTTATGTCGTCATTTGATGAACGCCTGCGAAAACTCGAAAATAGCAATAAGAAAGCTATCTCCAAAACCAAATAATGGAAAAAGAATTAAAGATAATGACATGGAATTCTAATGGACTACTTCAACACCAGAATGAGCTGCAAGTAGTCCTAGATACTGAAAATATCGATGTATGTCTGATATCTGAAACACATTTTACAAAAGAATCTCATATCAAATTTAAAGGGTATAAAGTGTACCATGCTCTACATCCGAATAATTCAGCAAGAGGTATTAGAGGTGTTAGAGGTATTGTTATAATAAAAGATAATATTTACCACCACGAAGAAAGCAAGTACGAGGAGATAGAAATCCAAGCAGTGGCAGTAAATATCAAAACAGAACGATACCCAATCACAATTGTCTCCATATACTGCCCACCACGGCATTCCCTAAAAAAACATGAATACATTCAATTTTTGGAACAATATGGACACAGATTCATAATTGGTGGTGATTTTAATGCCAAAAATGTCTTCTGGGGTTCAAGGCTAACAACAACAAAAGGAAAAGAATTGTTAAATGCGATTAAAGACTTGAGGTGCGACGTAGTCAGTACCGGGATGCCGACCTACTGGCCTACTGATCCTCAAAAAATTCCAGACCTGATAGACTTCTTCATAACAAAGAATATCTCACCAAAATACCTAAATATTGAAGGAAAATACGACTTGAACTCGGACCATTCACCGATATTGTTAATAATAAATAAGCATAATATTGCATTCAGAGAAACGAAACTCGCTTTGGTAAATAAGAACACAGACTGGGAAAGCTTTAAAATAGAGTTGGACAGTATAATAAATCTAAAGGTCCCTCTAAAACATCCAGACCATCTTAATATGGAACTAGCCAATTTTATTACAGACATACAAAGGGCGGCCTGGAATAATACACCAAAGATAAAAAAAAGAAATAAGGGTTCCACTTATCCCAAGGAAATTATCGACCTTATTAGAATAAAAAGAAAGCAAAGAAAAAGGTGGCACTCTTCTAGATCGCCACAAGACAAAAGAATACTGAACCAGCTCACTAAAGCAATCAAGAAAGCAATCAAAACTTATAATGACAATAAATTAAATGATTACCTACAAAACTTGACCAATGATCGAGAAACTGACTATTCTCTTTGGAAAGTAACAGGAAATCTAAAAAGACCCATCACACATATACCGCCTATTAAAGAACCAAATGGAAACTGGGCCATTAATAACATTCAAAAAGCTAATCGATTTGCCCAGTACTTGGAAGATATATTCCAACCAAATGAGGGCCATCAAATTGATCTCAGTGAGAATGGAGAAAACCAAGACGATCTGCAAAATATCAAACTTGCAACACCAAAAGAAGTATCTGAAGAAGTAAAGTTTAACCTTAGTAAGAAGAAATCCCCGGGATACGACCTTATCACTGGAGAAATTCTAAAAAATCTACCTCGGAAAGCTTTAGTGAAACTTACCAATCTCATAAATGCGTCATTCAGATTAAGACATGTACAGTCAGCGTCAAAATTGCATATAGAATAAGCAAACAAGTTGCTTTGCATGCGGTCGGACACCCACACACTTACAGTAGTATAGGTAATATAAGTCATTCAGCTTGTAGGTATTGTAATAGCTGCGTAATATCGATAATTTCACACCCCAAGTAAGTGAGCTCAATGGCGAGGCGTGGAACTACTCAGACTGCGCAACGCAACTGTTGTAGGTTCAAATCTCGACCCCGTGTAAGCTGTTTCCTTTACAGTAAAGACGGTTAAGCTTTGGAATGTCCTACCGAATGACATTAGACAATCGAAATCTATAAATATATTCAAGAATCGTTTAAAAGATTATTACTTATCTAGTACTAGTATGCTATAGAATATTTAAGTATTGTATATGTAGGTTTATAGGTATAATATATTTATGTTTATATGTATTTATTAAATTATTTATGTATTATTGGTATGTAAAGTTTATGTAGTATATTGTATAGCAGTCTATATTGTTGCACTATCCCGCTCCTGTCATAAAGGTTCTTAATTAGTGGGTTGTCTGGAGGAGATCACTTTTAGTGATAAGACCGCCCTTGCGCACTTTGTTTTGTTTTGTTTTATTTTTAATGTGTTTTTTATGTCTTGTGTAGCAATAAAGAGTTTATCTATCTATCTATCTATCTATCTGTTTTTACTGTTTTTATTTGATGAGTGATATTTTTATACCAGTAATAGCATATGCGGGTAGTTTAAAATATCACTGAACAGTTATGGTCACTGAGTACTGACGGACGGAAGATTTGACAATCGTTAGTCGTTACTAGCAAATATTACAAAATTATTATAATTTACAAAGTTTTGCTGTTTCTTATCTTCAACAATAATGCAGGCTAATATTAATATGCAGAAGAGGATGCATATTATTAATGAGCTAAATAATATCGAATACAATATAGCTCAAATTTGCAATGAAACTGGTTTCACCGTGAGTAACTATTGTTTTTATTGTTAAAAAATGTGTGTTCATAAACTTAGGATTTGTTACATAACGTTTTATAAGTAAATAACTATTAAATTTAGGCAAGATACTTAGTAGTTTCAAAAGTGGTTATTTTAATCTCGCTGTTTGGTTTTTAGTGGACAACCAAGTTGGGTGTCGCATCCCGACGAAGAGAGTAATGCTTCACAACGAAGACATAATATTATGGATAAACAATATGAGAACAATAGCTTCATACCAAATGTCGAGTTCGCGAACATGTTCGATACTTAAACACCAGCGCCAAAGCTGTACATTATAAGACATGGAAGTGTTGTCCAGCTGTTGATGTGCCACAACTATCATTTTGTGCATGATAATTGTTGTCCTGTGCATCGAGCACATATAGTGCGTAATTGGTTTAATCAAAACCCAGACAACAGTTATTCCCTGGCCAGTAAGATCACCAAACTTAAATCCTATTGAATATTATGAGGTTTGATGGTGCAAAGGTGGGATAATATGCGAAATGAAAGGACTGCAGAGGAAACGGATATCTGTCCCAATATTACAAACGGATTAACCCGGCGGCGCTTGCTTGCTGTTATTGAAAAAAGTGGAGGTTCTATTGAATAGTAATACTTTTAAAGCTATATAAAATTTAATTTTTAAGTCTTTAAATATGAAACATAACGTATTTTATTATTATTAATAATTATTATTAGTATATCTTATCAAAATTAACAGACGAAAAAGCAGCGCCGCCCATTGGTTACTAGATTTTTAAGGTTTAGCTTCAATTTTCTTTTCTTTATGAAAACGATTACTTAAGCTATAACCTTAAAAAATTATAGAAAAAGTAGCTGAAGTTATTTATTACTTTTGAGAAAATGTAACATGATAACAATGAAAATAAAGTCGATTATCTAATAAAAAGTGTTTCATCCAATTTATTTTGTTTGTTTTATTAATTAACACCACTAACATAGTTACAAATAGTAAGTAACGTTTATAAATGGATGTTATGTCTGTAAATAAAGATCTATTATAATAAAGAATAACAAACAGTCATTTATTCAAAACAAAATAAAAACTGCAATAAGAGATTCGAACCTAGGTCATATGATGCCTCGTATATCAATTTCCAACTATATTACCACCGACACTGGGAGTGGTTACTGATAAAGCGATGAAATAAACAATCACAATAGACAAGTTTATTGAATATAAATGTTTTGAACCTAATGCTAATGTCTTAAGGTTGATATTGTTGACAGTTTATGGTAATAGGCAAGTAGTATTGAACTGAAATCGTTTGAACCTTATGTTGTTGAATTAAGGTTGATAATATTATTGACAGTTTATGTTTATCAGTGTGAGTGACCACGTGAGTGATTCACAGCATTGCTTGTACGCGGTTTTAGCCTTAGAGCTATGTATGCAATTATGCCGTCGACTGTACCTGAGCTATGGAAAGTTGCTGAAGTCATTATGATTGCCAAATCAGGTAAACCACCCCATGAAACAACATCGTATAGACCGATCTCCTTATTACCAGTTATCTCAAAATTATTTAAAAAATTATTACTGAAGAGACTAAAACCCATTTTAGAAGATAGAAAATTAATACCAGATCACCAATTTGGATTCCGAGAAAAACACTCAACAATAGATCAAGTTCACAGAATTACTGATATTATAGAAAAATCACTAGAAGATAAGAAAGTGTGTTCTACTGTATTTTTAGACGTAGCACAAGCTTTCGATAAAGTTTGGCACGAAGGGCTTGTCTATAAACTGAGAATCATGCTACCAAAGTCCATTGCAGACATTCTTGAATCATATATTTCGAATAGATATTTTAGAGTGCGTCAAGAAGATGCGTACTCTGAACTTAAGGAAATCAAAGCTGGGGTACCTCAAGGAAGTGTCTTAGGTCCGGTCCTTTACCTATTATACACCTGTGATATTCCAGCGCTAGAAAGTAATACCATTGCAACATTCGCTGACGATACTACCATAATAGGAACTGGAGAGAGTCATGAAGAAGCAGTGGAAAAAGTTCAAGTTGCTATAAACAAAGTTAATGATTGGACTATAAAATGGCGAATTAAGCTTAACGAGTCAAAATCGGTGCACATAGATTTTTCCAATAAGCTACAACAATATCATCCGATTTACCTAAATGGGAAACTTATTCCTTACGTAAATACAGCGAAGTACTTGGGTATGACGCTAGACACAAAGCTTAGATGGAAAGCTCACGTTAAAAAGAAACGCGAGGAGTTAGAATTACGCCACAAAAAAATGTATTGGCTGCTTGGACGGCATTCAACACTTTCAATACATAATAAACTAATGCTTTACAAGCAAGTTCTGATGCCTGTATGGACGTATGGTATACAACTCTGGGGGTGTACTAAACCGAGCAATATCCAAGTGATACAGAGATTCCAAAACAAAGTACTCAGGGAAATAGCCAATGCACCCTGGTACGTAAGAAATCACGATCTCCACAGGGACCTAAAGATAGAGTTCGTAGCCAAAATCATACAAAAATACGCAGAAGCTCACCAACATCGACTTCGTCGACATGTGAATCTGGAGGCTGTAAAGCTTTTGGATAACACGAACATCAAAAGGAGACTTAAAAGAACGAAACCGTTCGAACTAGTGCAAAAAGTGTATAAGTGCTGTGTCAGTGAATCAGTGCTTGTGCTACTTATCTAGGTCACAAAAACGTAGTGAACACTAAGTATATTAGAACAAACTAAGGACAGTTGATGAACTGTAAATTAGACGTAGAAATTAATTATAAGTAGAAGTTTAAGCTAAATTAAAATTACTTATTAGCCCATAGGCTAGATGGTAGTAGTCAATAAAGTTGCCATTATATGAAATTGTAATGGAACTTTATGGCAAGAAAAAAAAAAAAAAAAAAAGTGTAAATTCCATTAAACATCATTATAAAGAAACTTACGCTGAGTTGCACGCATGCAACAAATTCAAAAATTTAAGTAATCAACACTTTTTATAAAATTGTTTCCTGCAACTCAGCGTTAGTCTGCATCATTTTTATGTTACTTTATACTTAGGCTTCTGGCATCCGGTATATACTGCGTGAAGTTAATGATACTCACAAGTATTTGCAAACAGCAGTGGCGAATGGCGATTCCTGGTAGTCAATCTTGGGTTTGCGCTAGCTGATGGTTAGGTATTTTCTCAATAATAGTAGATTAGTAGCCAAGGGCTGTAAGGCATCAATTGCAGCCCGAGATATTTAGGCGCACGAGCGCAGGGAGGGCGCCTATAGTTCGAGGGTGCAATTGATGCGTACACCCGAGCTAACTACTCTGCTTTACACGTAAGCTCTCTGAAGAGTGTATTTTTTCCGACTTAGTTCACTTAGGTATGTAATTGCAATTTTCGTAAGGATCTCTAGTTTTTGAAAATAAAATATAGCCTATGTTACTCGCTGATAATGTAGCTTTCAATAGGTGAAAGAATTTTTAAAATCGGTTGAGTAGTTTTGAGTTTGTCCATTACAAACAAACAAACAAACAAATCTTTCCTCTTTATAATATTAGTTTAGATGAATAAGACGTGCAGGCGTCCGTAAACTTTTTATACATTTTGAATTACACGTGTGAGAAACGTTTACGATTTTGTCACACAATCGGGGAGCAAAACCGGCTGGAGTCGAACGTCTAACAGATATGATGTTTGGTTGCAGGGAGATGATCGTGGATGATGCGGACCACGACGCGGACGACGCGGAAAAGGTAAGGCGAAAAATCGTACCTGATAATAATTGTTGACGTGACAGTTATATTAAACCCTTACCCCTATTCGGTTTCTACACGGCATCGTACCGGAACGCTAGATCGCTTGGCGGCACGTCTTTGCGTAGGTATGTACGATACCCTAAACGTATAAGAATGGGCACGCGAAATTGAGCTCTAATTCAATGATGTTATGGTTTATTTTACTTTGACGACGATCTTTAAGGGCGCCTTCAAATTTGCCGCAAAGTGCCGCGCGGAAGCAGCGCGGCTGCAGCGCGGCTGCAGCGCTGCGGTCGCGCTGCTCTGTAAATCCATATAAATAAAAAACACGCGACTGCAGCGCTGCACCCGCGCTGCGGCCGCGCATCAGTTCATCGATCGACTAGTGACGGGACTGCGCACGTATTTTTGTTCAAGTCTAAACATGAACGAAAATCAGGTAGAAGAATTTATCGATGAGGTTGAGAGTCGTCCAGCAATACCTATGGGATTCGAAGTCCGACAAGTACAGCAATAAAATCGAAAAGAAGAAGGCTTGGGAAGAAATATGCATTAAATTTATTGACAATTTCACAAACAAGACTCCAAGTGAAAAAAATGAAGCATGTAAGTATAATATTATGTATTATTAACACAACTACTTTATATTTTCGTTGTTTCGTATTAATAGTAACACAGAGCAGTGTTTCTTCGTCAGCGTGTTAGATAAGCACTATACCTACCTTAATACCTACTGTAATATACCCATGTACTAGATAATGTTAGATAAGCACTAACCCATTATAATGTAATGTACCTAACTACCTACTAACCCACGACTGTACCAAATTCCTAATCTCTAACCTTTACCCCTAATTATGTACATTAGTAAATAAGTCTATTTTTAGAATGTAAATAAAGTAACTCTCGTCTCGCGTCCTAACGCTCTCCCGGCCGGTCTGAGTCCCGATCCCTTCCAACCAAATCACTTAAATGCTCCAGAAGCCCTTATGCACAGCTATTCTGTTCCCAAATCCTTACTAGTTCGTACGTCTCCTAACTCTAAGCTCTAACGCGTAACTCCAATTCTCTAGTATAAGTTCTATTGTTTTAATTATAACTTCTCATTTTAGTGTTTAATAAATACATTAGTTTTCAAAAAGACAATTTTAATCCACGCCACGTAACAATTTGGCGCAGTTGGTAGGGATTAATTGTGCAAATAAGACGACAACAACGTGCTTCAAGAGACAGCATCGCTCAGAAGACAGCACGGTAGCCGCAGGCTTTTGAAAACGTCGCCGAACACAATGCTCCTGAACATCGTGTTACTGTGGTAAGTGGCTAAATTTGTCTGCTCAGTTCCTATTTTTCCTTGTGTACTATTTTATATCTAGTTATTCTATTTCTATGCCTAAATCTATCAAAAACAAACCATCATCTAATTTTCTATATCCCAATTTATCTCAGTTTCATACAACACCGATACACGACACGAACACAATGTCTCTTGAAATCAACACTTTATTAAAACTCATCCCAACATTCGACACCGCAGAAACACAACAAGTTTACAGATTTGTCCGGTCCTGTGATTCTGCATTTCACCTAGCAGACGCAGAAAAGGAACAAATCTTACTCGTCTATGCATTAAATAATATAACAGGTACAAGCGCTTCCGATATCCACTGTAGACAATATGCTTCATGGGAAGACCTTAAGTCCTACCTTATTGAAAAATTCTCCAATGTAAAAACAATTTCGCATCTCAATTTAGAACTACAGTCGATGTTTCAAAAACCAGCTGAAAGCGTAACCGATTTCTTCCATAGAGTCGACTTATGCCGAAGCAAAATAATCGAGAAACTAAATACGGAAATTAAAGACGGTACATTACTAGGTCGGATGGCAACTACAGAAGAGACCGCCTTAAGCGTCTTTGTTAACGACCTCAGTTCAGAAATAGGTACGATGTTGAGAACGCGAGGTTTCCAAAACCTAACTATAGCTGGTCGTTTTGCCATAGAGGAGGAAAAGATACGAGCCATGAACACCGCTAGGCAGTCCTTATTTAAAAATAACACGAATTACTACAAACCTCTCTCACAACGAACTCAAATTATTCCTAATCTTCGTACAACTTATAATTCATACCCATCAAATACTAAATTATGCAGCTATTGTAAAAACCTAGGGCACAATATTTCCGAATGCCGCAAAAGGGCATACAACAATAACATTCGCAATAATCAACGCCCATTACCAGCTCCACCAATACAAACACGTCCGCCAATACAACGTGCTCTACCAGCTCCTTCACCTGCAACACGCGTGAATAATTTAAACTCCGGGGCGACCAACGAGACGAGCAGCTCGTTGGAAATCGTTACAGCCTCCTGCTCGACGATCCAGACTCCGAAATCGGAGTCGAACCTCTCAGAGGACCTCCAACTCAGTTGGTAAACATACCAACTCCACCCACGCAAAAATTTAGTCGCAGTTTCCAAAATCCAGTCCATCGGGGACACAATATAACTGCGTCTAAAGAAACCAACGATGCATTGCCAGTCTATCGGAGACAGTACAAAGATGCATCTACGCAAACCGAATTTCAATCAAAATCGGTAACTCACGAACAGGGTAACCAGCCCCAAGCCCGCAGTACCGATGTAATTACTAACTCCCTACCTTGTAATACTACTAAATCTACCATTTCCTCAAAACCTACTATTTCTACCAATTCCACCAAACCTACTATTCCTACGAAATCTTCTAAGTCTACCAAACCTCGATACCATTCCAAACCTAAGCCCAAACCTAAACCTAAACCAAAACCTCAGAATCCTCTTTCTACAAATCCAAACCCAATTCAATCCTACTACGTATCACCTTTAAACGACGTTCCTCCCGAGAACCTATTACACTGCACGTTCCAATTAGAAAACCAACCCATAACTTTACTCATCGATACTGGTGCAGGAATTTCAATATTGAGACGAGACAAAATAGGTACAGCTCAACTGAATGACCTAGACAAAGTCTCTATAATAGGCATTTCTAGCTCGCAGTCATCGACCACCAGCTTTGGATCCGCTGAAATCCCCCTAGATAACTTCCCGAAATTCAAATTCCACATAGCTGACTTGAACCTCAAAGCAGACGGTATTTTAGGTAACGATTTTATGTCACATTTCAATGCCAGTATTTATATTAAATCAAAAACAATGCGCATCCGCGATAAAACTTACAAACTCCACTACCTTAATGAACCTGTCGCTAATCACGGCCCCGATAAGCAATTTCTCGCTAGCCGAACGGAAACCATAATTAGATGTAAAACTCATAACATTAACTCGGGCACAGCTATTATCAATAAACAAATCTTAACGAATGGAGTTGTTATTCCAAACGCATTAGTTAATATCGAGAACCACTCATTTTATATAACTTGTGTGAATGCGAACAAAAACGACGCGATAATTACTACTCCTATTATTAATGCAGTCCCATTCAACTCCGAAGATTATAACGTCACAAACAACGACACGTCCCAAAAACCCATAGCAATAATTAACAACATAAACTTACTAGACCGACAAAACAAAGTTAAGCAGTTAATAAGAAAAGAGCACTTAGATTCTGAAGAATCAGAATCTCTAGATAAAATAATTTCCGAATTTTCCGACATTTTCTTTATCGAAGGTGACTCTCTCACATTCAGCAACCACACGAAACACCGAATCCCTACAACCTCCGATACACCCATTCATACTAAGACTTACAGATTCCCACAAGTCCACGAAAACGAAGTTAAGACTCAAGTCCAGAAAATGTTAGATCAAGACATTATTCAGCCTAGCTCATCCCCTTGGAGTAGCCCAATCTGGGTCGTTCCTAAAAAACTTGACGCCTCTGGAAAACAAAAATGGCGTTTAGTTATAGATTACCGCAAATTAAACGATGTAACCGTAGGTGACAGCTATCCACTTCCTAACATCACCGACATTCTAGATAAGTTAGGACACTCTCAATACTTCAGTACCTTAGATCTTGCCTCAGGATTCCACCAACTCGAAGTCGAACCCGAAGATATTTCTAAAACAGCATTTAACACACCCTATGGCCATTACGAATACAAAAGAATGCCTTTTGGACTTAAGAATGCACCTGCCACCTTCCAACGCGTAATGGATTCCGTACTTTGCGGATTACAAGGTGAAAGATGCTTCGTTTACCTAGACGACATTGTCGTTTTTGCAGCAAGTCTACAAGAACACGAACAAAAACTTCGTGAAGTATTCTCTAGGCTCCAAAAATACGAACTCAAAGTACAACCCGACAAGTGCGAATTTTTAAGACGCGAAGTAGCGTACCTAGGTCACATCATTTCTAGCGAAGGCGTTAAACCCAATCCTGACAAAATTCAAGCAGTTAAAGATTTCCCAGTTCCAAAATGTTGCAAAGATATTAAATCATTTCTAGGTCTTACAGGTTACTATCGCAGATTCATTTCTAACTTCAGCAAAATAACTAAACCTCTTACTAGCCTTCTTAAAAAGGACATACCTTTTATTTGGGGTGAATCTCAACAAAAAGCATTCGAAGAGTGTAAAAACTTATTAACTAGTCCCCCTATCCTTCAATATCCCGATTTTACAAAAGAATTCATTTTAAGCACTGACGCTTCTATACACGCCATCGGCGCAGTTCTTTCTCAAGGGCAAATAGGCAAAGACCTACCTATAGCTTATGCATCTCGCACACTTAACAAAGCCGAGTCAAATTACTCTACTATAGAGCGCGAATTACTAGCAATAGTTTGGGCCGTCAAGCATTTCCGACCTTATCTCTTTGGGAGAAAGTTCAAAATTGTTACAGACCACAAACCACTTACATGGCTATTTTCCATTAAGGACCCAGGTAGTCGTCTCGTTAGATGGAGACTTAAATTAGAAGAATTTGAATATGAAGTCGTTTATAAAGCAGGAAAAAATAACACAAACGCTGATGCACTTTCGCGACCCCCTGTCATGCACACTAATATTGTAGACCCAACACTCGACGGCGATGGCATTTCAAATCCCACTCAAGACTCAAAACCTATTGAAACACACTCGGACGATTATCTCCAAATCAATTACTCACACTTCTCCGTAAACTCCACTTATAGCTTTGACACTCCAAATCTCCATATCTCGCCAGACAACCTCTTAGACGACAGACATAAGGACATATTTATTCCCATTTCATGCGAACTCTCAGATAAGAATGACCTTTTTAACACTGCAATCTCAATGTGTGCCCAAGTGGACCCATACCTAGAAAAACCCAAGACACTTTACGTCGTTGATTTAGTGGTTTCAGATAGCAAACAAAACATGCTTTTCGGTTGTACAAGACCAACCCACTTCGACTCATGGGAAACTGAAAGTTATTTCAAGACCCTTCTAAGTTGTTTACAACATCACGATTGCAAATCACTTTTTGTCCCAGATCTCAAGAATGACCCGACATGTAAGTTACAAGGCAACGAACAGTTACACATCACTGCATATTTAGCTGACTCGTATGACTGTAACATTACGATTTGTGAAAATAAAGTCAAACATCCAACTCCAGAGCAAATTCCTGAAATCTTAAAAACTTTTCACGACGACCCTTTATCAGGACATAGAGGGATAGTAGAAACAACACGTAAAATCAGATCTGAATACTATTGGAATGGTATGACTGACACTATTAAAGACTATGTTAACAAATGTATGATATGTCAACGCGGTAAGATACAAAGGAAGACATACAAAGCTCCTATGGTTATAACAACCTCTTCTACAGAACCATTCGAACGAGTTACTATCGACTTAGTTTCTTACTCTGATATTACAGGTGACTTTAACAAATACATACTGACACTACAAGACGATTTAACTAGATTCGTTCAAGCTTACCCCATTCCCGACAAGCAAGCAACTACTATAGCTAAATCTCTTCTAACTTTCTGTCAACATTACGGCACGCCGGTCCGCTTCCACTCAGACCACGGAGGCGAATTTGACAATAATATCCTGAAACAATTAACGAAATTACTAGGCTCACGACACACGTTCAGTACAGCATATCATCCACAAACCAACGGTGCATTAGAACGATTCCACGCAGTGCTCAGAGATCACATACGTATGTACTCAACGAAAAAGTCCCACAATTGGGATCAAATCGTACCACTTGCAATTATGTGCCATAATACTTCACTTAATCAGTCCACAGGCTTCACACCTCATGAACTCCTATTCGGATACAAACCTCGTTTGCTTTATACTCTTAAAGACTCTCGCGAATACACAACTAGTGACTACCTCAACGACCTTAACGAACGTCTTAAGATCTCTCGTGACATAGCTCAAAGAAACCTTAACAACATGAAAGATAGAGCCAAAACACGCTATGACAATAACATCAAAAACATAGCAGATTTTCGATTAGGTGAAAAGGTAATGCTCCGCGTCCCAAACCCTAATAACCTAGACAGCAAATGGGACGGACCCTACGAAGTTGTAAGAAAAGGTTTTAACGAAAACTATATTATTAGAAAGTCAGGAAAAAATCAATTAGTTCATGGCAATCGCATAAGACCTTTACAAGATTGCTATAATCAACTCGACACTTAGTTTTAATTTATACTAGATAGTTTTATTTTAATTTAAGATTAAGTTTTATAGGTACTTAGTTTTAAACAATTTATACTGTTAGATTGAAAGTTAAATACAATTTATGTATGGTATCCCTGCTAAGGTTTTGTAGAGTGGCAACACTGCTCTGTGGGAAAATGACGATGGCGTATCGCTATTGACGTGTGTCTGTGTAAATAATTGCTAATTAAAGTATTTTAATGGATAAACCGTGTTTGGATTTAATAATACACTATATAATTCAAATACTATTTACATATTTCAATTTAAAAAATTATACTATTTTACCAAATCTATACTTCTAAACTCTCTAATTCAAATCAAATTAAAATACTTTCTAAGTCGTGTAAAAAGGATAAATAAATTTACCACAAAATCTACCAACTCATGAATTGCTGCATTTATATTATCGATTCACTGAAATCATGAATAACCCATACCTACTTTAGTTTTACAATATTATCTATACTCAAATACTTCAGACTTACAAACTTTATATACTTTTAAGAAATTTCTATATCAATAAGTTTAAAAAATCATATTATGCTAAGTCAAATATTTTGCCCATTCCAGGTACTCCACAATAATTGATGGAAGTACACAGGTTACGATCGAGCAATTACCCTCTAAGTCTGGTTTATTCTACCAACCTCTCGGAGACATCCTCATCTCGGAAAGCTCATGGAAATTAGTTATATATAGAAACCTAGAACCTCTTTTCCTCTCACGCGACTCCTTAAAAAGATTAGTTACTAACTACGAAACTCTTATAAATTCCAATCAATATATTATTCCTAGCGTTTATACGACGAAATCTTTTATTAAAGTTAGTTTAGATAAAATCGAAACTAGATTGAGCGAACTTAGCTACTATACAAATAATCACAATCGTATAAAACGCGAATTAATTGATGGTCTTAGCACTGTTCTAAAATGGCTCATAGGTACTCCAGACGCAAAGGATGCGCAATATTACAATCAATGCATCGAAATGTTAGAAAAACAACAATTAGACTACAATCAAATCCTAACTCAACAATTGCAGATAATATCTTCCACTGTTTCTAATTTTAACGATACTATTTCTAGAATTTCTTATGACGATTACTCTATGAACGACAATCTACAGAAAATTAGTTCCTATTTAAATACCACTAATAAAATCATTTTTGATATAAAGGTTTCCGAACAAATTTCGACTGTTTCTATCCAAATTCTTGAATCTGTCTTTTCTTTGGAGAAAGAATTAGATGAAATTATCATGAGTATATTGTTTATTAAATCGGGCGCAATTCACCCTTCTATCATCTCAACTTTACGGATTTATAAAGAACTCCTAGCAACAAACCATTTAAGAATTAATAATAATTTAGTCGAACCTATAACTTTACAAAACATTCATAACATACTAGAATCTACGACACTTACATCTTATATTTACCTGAATAAACTCGTATACATATTAGAATTCCCATTAGTTAAAAACGAGAAATTGAACTTATATCATATGTATTCCATCCCCATAAAACATCCGAATTCCTCATATTATTCTACCCTATTCCCTGAGCACACATACCTTGCCACTTCCACTACAAAGCAACGCTACGTGACTACAAGCTCCATCGAAGAATGCAAGATATTCGCACCCAAGTCAAGAGTTTGCAAGAATCTCCCAGTCTATACTTACAACTCTAGGCCTATATGCGAGATAGCGATCTTACAGTCATCCAGCAAAGAACTCCCAGGGAATTGCGAACTCGTAACATTTTTAGCACATATAGACACGTTCCAGCCACTTGGAGATAACAAATGGTTATTTTTATTAAAATTAAAGACTCCATACGTAGTCGAATGCGGAAATAACATTAAACATCAAGAAATCATTGGCTCGGGAATAATAACACTAAACGCAGGATGCAAATTTTACACTGCATTTGTAACGTTGAACGCGGAAGAAGACATATCTACTAACTTAACTCACCCAATCGTCGTGGTGGACATCGAATATGCCTGCACTCCAGAGACGCTGCGAAAATCCATTCCACCAGAGTTGCAAGCTATCACTATAAGAAACATACCCCTGGACTCGCTTCACGTCATCAAGGACCAAATAAAGGTTCAAAAACAACTTCTAAAGGAACACCAAAATTCCTTTACTTCAGACTCCTCCAACTCCAATTATTATTTTGCCGCTATGGCACTGGGCACATCAATGCTCGTTCTCTTAATATACAAATGTTGTCCCTGGCGTCACTTCTGTCGAAATCAAAATCATCCAGATCATCAATCCAGAGGTTGCATTCAAATTTTCAACAACTGTTTTGACAACTCTCGTCGGCATCAAACCATCCCAATGGCTACGATCAACACAAGTGCAATTTCAGAAGACGAAGAAGAAGAAGACCTACCAACAATAAACCCAAGATCGCGCACACCGAGGGCTCGATCTTTATTCTAAGAGGGGACGTGTTAGATAAGCACTATACCTACCTTAATACCTACTGTAATATACCCATGTACTAGATAATGTTAGATAAGCACTAACCCATTATAATGTAATGTACCTAACTACCTACTAACCCACGACTGTACCAAATTCCTAATCTCTAACCTTTACCCCTAATTATGTTTAGTAAATAAGTCTATTTTTAGAATGTAAATAAAGTAACTCTCGTCTCGCGTCCTAACGCTCTCCCGGCCGGTCTGAGTCCCGATCCCTTCCAACCAAATCACTTAAATGCTCCAGAAGCCCTTATGCACAGCTATTCTGTTCCCAAATCCTTACTAGTTCGTACGTCTCTTAACTCTAAGCTCTAACGCGTAACTCCAATTCTCTAGTATAAGTTCTATTGTTTTAATTATAACTTCTCATTTTAGTGTTTAATAAATACATTAGTTTTCAAAAAGACAATTTTAATCCACGCCACGTAACAAGCGTCCATCGTGAAAATAAATATAGGTACAACCCTATGATGTTCGAACCTCGCGACAGGACCCAGGTACGACCGACCATTGTTAACCTTCACTTCATTCAATCCAACGAGTAGGAGTAGATATTCGTTATGTTCTCCCGCGCAGGGCATGCACGGGGCAGGGGGCGGCGCCCTATGGGCGTTGTGCGGCGATATCGCCAACGCGCCGCCGCCGCCGACGCCGCCCTCTTAGCCGGTCTCCACGAAGTTCTCGCCGCCACCGCTCGCTTTTTGCTAAGGATGCAGCGATACCCGGTGAGTGCCGCCACTACGCTGATCACCCTTGTTTTATGATACCCTGGTACTTTTGCCATGGATATCGTTAGTGGACAAAGGCTACTTTTTAACCGACTTCCAAAAAAGGAGGAGGTTCTCAATTCAGGTGAAGGATTACTTATATGACAAGGAAGTTTGGCAATAATTTGCTCTAATGGCTCTGATAGTTCCTTAGTTAAGATGATTTGTGAGATGGTGATAATGAAAAAAAAAAACCCCAGCTGAGTTTATTGTGGGCTCTTCTCAGACCTGGGGGCGTTTCGAACCCTCGTAGCTTTAGTTTTAAGATACCGTAACAGATTATCACCATCATATTTTTATGTAACTGGACGTCAATAAGTGTAGTGCATCTACCTAAATTGAATAAATATTTATATGACATAAGACTTATGACTTCGGCGCGTATGTTTTTTTTTTTTTTAATGTATGTCGGTGCATATCTCCGTGGTTTCTTAACCGATTTGAAAATTTTTTTTGCATTGGTTAGAGGAAGCTCCCGAGGTGGTCCCATAAAAAATTCTGACTCCAAATCCTCAATCCTGATGCTGTAGGTGTACCACACTACATGAAATCCTCAAAACTAGGGAGTTAGGAAATTTTGATGGTGAATTCATATAGTAGGTATCAAGTCACGTGTATACGATTCAACTCTGAGCCCTAACTCCTCAACCCTGATACTGCAGGGTACAGAACTCCTTAAAAATAGCGATTTAGGATTTTTTTATGTTGAATTCATATTGTAGGTGTCAAGCAACGACTTCATACTTAAACCCAAGTCCCAACTCCTCAACTCTGATGCTGCAGGGTACTGCACTCCTAAGCCGTGGGGATTTAGAGTACACTAAAAAGTTAAAAATAATAGCCGGTTTTTTGGAAAGAATTTTATCCTAGAAAATCAAAAAACAAGAGATCTCTCTCTTCTTCTATACTTATAATAAAACTGTAACAGGTCCAATTCTGTACATTGAAGATATTTTGAAAATTTTTTTTTAGAGGGCACTCATTATTCGATACTGAAGCCAAATCTGTAATTTTTTTCATTTTTGTCTGTCTGTCTGTGTCTGTCTGTATCTTGGCCGCGCATCACGCCGAAACTACTGAATGAATTCAAACGAAACTTGGCACGATTTGAGCCCATACTACGAGATAGGACATAGGATACTTTATATCCCGAAATTCTACCCCTGAAGGGGTGAAATAGGGGTTGAAAATTTGTATGATAGTCCATAATTTCTCAAGCTATAGCCATGAAACTTGATATATGAGCAGCGGGTTGAAAATGGAGACATACGTGTTTCACAGTTTTTCAAAATTCGACCCCCAAAAGGGTGAAATAGGAGATGAAAGTTGGTATGAAAGTCCTTCGTTTCTCAAGATGTTTTACAAGTTATATTACCGAAACTTTTTATTTTGGCTAACGGTAAAAAATAAAGAAGTATGTGTGTCACAGTTTTTCAAAATTCCACCCCTAAGGGGGTGAAATAGGGGGTGATAGTTTGTATGAAAGTCCGTCATTTCTCAAGTTATATCGATTAAACTTGGTATACAAGCTACCGATTAAAAATGAATAAATACATGTTTCACAGTTTTTCAAAATTTCACCCTCAATGGGGTGGAATAGGGGTTGAAAGTTTGTATGAAAGTCCTTCATTTCTCAAGTTATATCAATAAAACTTGGTATATAAGCTACCGATTAAAAATGAAGAAATACGTGTTTCACAGTTTTCGTAAATTTTACCCCCGAAGGGGTGAAATAGGGGTTGAAAGTTTGTATGAAAGTTCTTCATTTTTCAAGTTATATCCATGAAACTTGGTAGGGTCGATGTGCCGGATTTCGGCCTTTTAGTGCTCCCATCAACTTTAGGACATCAGAAAAAAATGTTACAACCTTAATATTGCTATGCTCATTATGTTAGATGAAAGCCCATATACTGGAGTTTCTTTTTTAGAAACTGTGTTGCGCTTGAAGCTATTAGTTATTTTTATTTTTTATTTAATCCGGAAAAACGCTAAAATTTCAGTTTTCGGACTCAAATTTCAGTTTTCGGCCATCGGGTATTCTGTTTTCGGCCACTGGATTGTGATGGATTTAAAATGAATTTATAAGTTTAAAATTACATTAAAACGCTTTTTGTAAGTTCATCATTGTTTTATTATGTATCCAAATGTTATTAAAAGTCATAATCAACATAATTCAAGAAAGTTATATTACTTAATAAAAAACTTGGAACCTTTGTTACTCACGAATTACAACACCTTTAAAACCTATCAAATACGTTCCTATTTTTATGTTATTTTTGAAATAACAATCTTGGATAATTGTGCATATAAATAAATAAATAAATAATGTATGACTCGGTCAAAAACTCTGTAAGTTCCCTGAACTAGTCTGATCGATTCTTCTGTTACTCGTGCTCTGGCCTTATTTATTCTTAGCTTCTGGCCTTATTATTAAAAATAATAACATAGGTACAATATGTAATGATACTTAGTTATCTTTAAAATAAAAACGTTAACTCAAAATTATTGTTGGCTTTAAACTTTGCAATTTTATGGCCGAAAACTATTACCGGTATTCAATTTTCACAAGCTTTCCATACTATGCCGAAAACTGAGGTAGGTACTGTTTCTTCTATGTTGTGGTTTTCGGCCACCCCCAAAATGGTCTTCACTTTTAATTTATACTAACAAATTGACGGCCGAAAACTAATGACGAGGGTTTTCACATCAGGTACAATAATAAAAGAAAGAGTCGTGACATATATCATTTCACCAATTGAATAAGAGACAAAAGCGTGGAAGACTTGATACGCCACATATCGGCCCCTAGGCCGAAAAACAAAGTTTTGAAGAAAATTTAATGTTAGATCGCGGCCCCCAACATTATTGTTGTTTTGTACAAAATATTCACATAATCATATTAAAAGTATGTTAATAAGTTATTTTAGAAGGGTATTACATGCCTATTAACATCATTCATTCACAAAAACAACAAAAAGCTTGCCTTGGACTGAAACGCGCGGCACTATTTTTTTTCTAATTTCCGCAGGTTGCGTTACCTCCGATGCCCCCCGTCGAATTGTACAAATTCACTAAAATCACTCGAAGATGTTACCTGACCAAAATTGTTGTCAGATACAAAGCAATTATTTTCAAATGTCTGAATAAAGATTTCATTTGGAAATAGTATTTCTAAGCGATATTCTCGCAATTTTGCGGCACCGAGTACGCGTAATAGACCAGGGTAGAAGCCTTTAAAAAAAATAAAAAGTGAAAAAAAATAATAGTAGGATGAAACCCATTAGAAAAGGAGGGGAATATTATAAAAATGAAAGGAAAAATAATTTACGGGCGATCTGAGGTCGGGAAGGGGATGGGGGGGGGGGGGGGGGGGGGGTTTAAGGGTTTAGATTACATAAATATTAATTTTATTGACTTATTTGTACATTATTGAGCAGTAAAGGTTAGGGGTAAAAGTAAAAGTAAAACTACCGGCTAAAATTGTGAAGAAACGAATTCAGCCGTTACTTTTACTTTCATGTAACTTTGGTTGAGCAGGAGAGCGCGGACGTGGCGGGCGCGGATTTCATCGAGCGCCTCGCGACGCGCGTCGTGCAAGACCCACAGGTACGACCGACCATTGTTATCCTTCGCTTCATTCAATCCGTAGTATTATAGGAGATAACTGCACTTTTGGTAACCATCGCCAGAAAAGCTGATTCAGTGTTAGGTGGATGTAGAGCTCTCCACTGATCACAAAAGTTGCAGTCACACACAGTGGCGTAGCGTGGGGGGTGCCGGGGGGGCCATGGCCCCGGGCGGCATACGAAAGGGGGCGGCGGCAAGCGCCACGATATTTTCAATTGGAAATTCAAAAAAAAATTAAGTGTAAATTCCAGTCCATTAAGTCCAGTCCGTGTTTAGTTTTCAACGAAAACAACCGTGTCTAAAATCGTAATACTAGCAGCGTGATCTGCTGACGCCGCGTCCCGACCGCCGTCGGTCGAGTGCGTGCGGCATAATGACCTAGTTCCGCGTTTCGTCGCGTCAGGTTTATTATAAAACAATATTTTACTTAATATTAAATCGCAGCTATACTACTCATATACTGCAACTATGGATACACCAATTAAACTAATAACCGAAACGGAGCAAATGCTTTTTAAAGCATTTACCGAAAAAAGGCTGAAAATGAGAAACTTTGGCTTGTCATAACAAACTTGGAAAAGCAAATCTCGGAGCTCCGGGACCAAGTGAAATTAATATCCAATCAGAACTCCATGGATACCAGTCAAAACACTGCCGCCAAGGCAAGCTCACCCCAACCAACCGAATATCAGACGGATGATGAGGAGCTAGCCAAAGAGACGGAGTGGATTAGAGTTAAAAGCAGGAAGAAAAGAAAATTGAACACCTCACCTGCGCAGTCCACGTCAACCAGTCAGCATGACGACTCCACAACATATATTAATAAAGAAAGGACCAAGAAAGTCCCGCAACCCCTGCCAGTAATCGTAGACGGTGTAACAAATTATCAGTCATTCTATGACTTATTAACAGAGGGCCAACCAGGAGATTCTTTCCGAATTAAAATGTTAAATGGCAACAATATCAAAATAAATGCCAATACTGAAGATTCATATCGATCCATCACTAAAATATTGACCGCAGGGAACTTCTTGTGGCATTCTTTTGAAAACAAGCAAGAGAGGCCCGTCAGAGTCATGGCCAAAAAGCTGCATTACACTTGCAAACCAGAGAGAATAATTGAAGACCTACAGAGGAAAGGGTTCCAAGTTGAAAATGTTGTTAACAAGTTGAGATGGAAAAGTAAGGAACCGCTAAACATGTTCCTGCTTAGTTTTAAAAAAGGAGAAGATATTAACAAAATATATGGAATCACCTCCATTCTCGGATGCAAAGTGGAAATCCACCCACTGAGAACATCGATGCTCATACCGCAGTGCAAAAGATGTCAAACGTACGGGCACACCCAGAAGTACTGCTCTAGAGAGCCAAGATGTGTCAAATGCACTGGAAAACACCTTAGTGTTGAATGCAAAAAACCAGCTGAGCAGAAACCCAAATGCGTCCACTGTGGGGAGGCTCATCCAGCTAATTATAGAGGTTGCATAGTAGCCAAGGAAATGCAATCCATCAGAAATAAAACATCCAAAAACCCAACTGCACAACACACCCAGGCAGCTAGTAGCAACGCAAAACAAACTCCACCTGTTAGGAATATGCGACTTTCTGGAAACAATAAAGAAAATTCTAATAAAAAGGTAACATACGCACAAGCAGCATCAAATAATATGCCCAATAATAATGTGAACTCGAATGACCCTACAATAAATAAATTAGACGAGATTCTAAAATTTATGTCGTCATTTGATGAACGCCTGCGAAAACTCGAAAATAGCAATAAGAAAGCTATCTCCAAAACCAAATAATGGAAAAAGAATTAAAGATAATGACATGGAATTCTAATGGACTACTTCAACACCAGAATGAGCTGCAAGTAGTCCTAGATACTGAAAATATCGATGTATGTCTGATATCTGAAACACATTTTACAAAAGAATCTCATATCAAATTTAAAGGGTATAAAGTGTACCATGCTCTACATCCGAATAATTCAGCAAGAGGTGGTAGTGCTGTTATAATAAAAGATAATATTTACCACCACGAAGAAAGCAAGTACGAGGAGATAGAAATCCAAGCAGTGGCAGTAAATATCAAAACAGAACGATACCCAATCACAATTGTCTCCATATACTGCCCACCACGGCATTCCCTAAAAAAACATGAATACATTCAATTTTTGGAACAATATGGACACAGATTCATAATTGGTGGTGATTTTAATGCCAAAAATGTCTTCTGGGGTTCAAGGCTAACAACAAAAAAAGGAAAAGAATTGTTAAGTGCGATTAAAGACTTGAGGTGCGACGTAGTCAGTACCGGGATGCCGACCTACTGGCCTACTGATCCTCAAAAAATTCCAGACCTGATAGACTTCTTCATAACAAAGAATATCTCACCAAAATACCTAAATATTGAAGGAAAATACGACTTGAACTCGGACCATTCACCGATATTGTTAATAATAAATAAGCATAATATTGCATTCAGAGAAACGAAACTCGCTTTGGTAAATAAGAACACAGACTGGGAAAGCTTTAAAATAGAGTTGGACAGTATAATAAATCTAAAGGTCCCTCTAAAACATCCAGACCATCTTAATATGGAACTAGCCAATTTTATTACAGACATACAAAGGGCGGCCTGGAATAATACACCAAAGATAAAAAAAAGAAATAAGGGTTCCACTTATCCCAAGGAAATTATCGACCTTATTAGAATAAAAAGAAAGCAAAGAAAAAGGTGGCACTCTTCTAGATCGCCACAAGACAAAAGAATACTGAACCAGCTCACTAAAGCAATCAAGAAAGCAATCAAAACTTATAATGACAATAAATTAAATGATTACCTACAAAACTTGACCAATGATCGAGAAACTGACTATTCTCTTTGGAAAGTAACAGGAAATCTAAAAAGACCCATCACACATATACCGCCTATTAAAGAACCAAATGGAAACTGGGCCATTAATAACATTCAAAAAGCTAATCGATTTGCCCAGTACTTGGAAGATATATTCACACCAAATGAGGGCCATCAAATTGATCTCAGTGAGAATGGAGAAAACCACGACGATCTGCAAAATATCAAACTTGCAACACCAAAAGAAGTATCTGAAGAAATAAAGTTTAACCTTAGTAAGAAGAAATCCCCGGGATACGACCTTATCACTGGAGAAATTCTAAAAAATCTACCTCGGAAAGCTTTAGTGAAACTTACCAATCTCATAAATGCGTCATTCAGACTAAGACATGTACAGTCAGCGTCAAAATTGCATATAGAATAAGCAAACAAGTTGCTTTGCATGCGGTCGGACACCCACACACTTACAGTAGTATAGGTAATATAAGTCATTCAGCTTGTAGGTATTGTAATAGCTGCGTAATATCGATAATTTCACACCCCAAGTAAGTGAGCTCAATGGCGAGGCGTGGAACTACTCAGACTGCGCAACGCAACTGTTGTAGGTTCAAATCTCGACCCCGTGTAAGCTGTTTTTACTGTTTTTATTTGATGAGTGATATTTTTATACCAGTAATAGCATATGCGGGTAGTTTAAAATATCACTGAACAGATATGGTCACTGAGTACTGACGGACGGAAGATTTGACAATCGTTAGTCGTTACTAGCAAATACTACAAAATTATTATAATTTACAAAGTTTTGCTGTTTCTTATCTTCAACAATAATGCAGGCTAATATTAATATGCAGAAGAGGATGCATATTATTAATGAGCTAAATAATATCGAATACAATATAGCTCAAATTTGCAATGAAACTGGTTTCACCGTGAGTAACTATTGTTTTATTGTTAAAAAATGTGTGTTCATAAACTTAGGATTTGTTACATAACGTTTTATAAGTAAATAACTATTAAATTTAGGCAAGATACTTAGTAGTTTCAAAAGTGGTTATTTTAATCTCGCTGTTTGGTTTTTAGTGGACAACCAAGTAGGGTGTCGCATCCCGACGAAGAGAGTAATGCTTCACAACGAAGACATAATATTATGGATAAACAATATGAGAACAATAGCTTCATACCAAATGTCGAGTTCGCGAACATGTTCGATACTTAAACACCAGCGCCAAAGCTGTACATTATAAGACATGGAAGTGTTGTCCAGCTGTTGATGTGCCACAACTATCATTTTGTGCATGATAATTGTTGTCCTGTGCATCGAGCACATATAGTGCGTAATTGGTTTAATCAAAACCCAGACAACAGTTATTCCCTGGCCAGTAAGATCACCAAACTTAAATCCTATTGAATATTATGAGGTTTGATGGTGCAAAGGTGGGATAATATGCGAAATGAAAGGACTGCAGAGGAGACGGAGGCTCACTGTTGGAAGTATGGGAGAATATATTTAGGGGAACGGATATCTGTCCCAATATTACAAAAGGATTAACCCGGCGGCGCTTGCTTGCTGTTATTGAAAAAAAGTGGAGGTTCTATTGAATAGTAATACTTTTAAAGCTATATAAAATTTAATTTTTAAGTCTTTAAATATGAAACATAACGTATTTTATTATTATTAATAATTATTATTAGTATATCTTATCAAAATTAACAGACGAAAAAGCAGCGCCGCCCATTGGTTACTAGATTTTTAAGGTTTAGCTTCAATTTTCTTTTCTTTATGAAAACGATTACTTAAGCTATAACCTTAAAAAATTATAGAAAAAGTAGCTGAAGTTATTTATTACTTTTGAGAAAATGTAACATGATAACAATGAAAATAAAGTCGATTATCTAATAAAAAGTGATTCATCCAATTTATTTTGTTTGTTTTATTAATTAACACCACTAACATAGTTACAAATAGTAAGTAACGTTTATAAATGGATGTTATGTCTGTAAATAAAGATCTATTATAATAAAGAATAACAAACAGTCATTTATTCAAAACAAAATAAAAACTGCAATAAGAGATTCGAACCTAGGTCATATGATGCCTCGTATATCAATTTCCAACTATATTACCACCGACACTGGGAGTGGTTACTGATAAAGCGATGAAATAAACAATCACAATAGACAAGTTTATTGAATATAAATGTTTTGAACCTAATGCTAATGTCTTAAGGTTGATATTGTTGACAGTTTATGGTAATAGGCAAGTAGTATTGAACTGAAATCGTTTGAACCTTATGTTGTTGAATTAAGGTTGATAATATTATTGACAGTTTATGTTTATCAGTGTGAGTGACCACGTGAGTGATTCACAGCATTGCTTGCACGCGGTTTTAGCCTTAGAGCTATGTATGCAATTATGCCGTCGACTGTACCTGAGCTATAGAAAGTTGCTGAAGTCATTATGATTGCCAAATCAGGTAAACCACCCCATGAAACAACATCGTATAGACCGATCTCCTTATTACCAGTTATCTCAAAATT
This sequence comes from Erebia ligea, assembly GCA_917051295.2. Lineage (NCBI taxonomy): Eukaryota > Metazoa > Arthropoda > Insecta > Lepidoptera > Nymphalidae > Erebia > Erebia ligea. Next base: position 2,265,618 of record OU785246.1, read on the forward strand.
ATTTAAAAAATTATTACTGAAGAGACTAAAACCCATTTTAGAAGATAGAAAATTAATACCAGATCACCAATTTGGATTCCGAGAAAAACACTCAACAATAGATCAAGTTCACAGAATTACTGATATTATAGAAAAATCACTAGAAGATAAGAACGTGTGTTCTACTGTATTTTTAGACGTAGCACAAGCTTTCGATAAAGTTTGGCACGAAGGGCTTGTCTATAAACTGAGAATCATGCTACCAAAGTCCATTGCAGACATTCTTGAATCATATATTTCGAATAGATATTTTAGAGTGCGTCAAGAAGATGCGTACTCTGAACTTAAGGAAATCAAAGCTGGGGTACCTCAAGGAAGTGTCTTAGGTCCGGTCCTTTACCTATTATACACCTGTGATATTCCAGCGCTAGAAAGTAATACCATTGCAACATTCGCTGACGATACTACCATAATAGGAACTGGAGAGAGTCATGAAGAAGCAGTGGAAAAAGTTCAAGTTGCTATAAACAAAGTTAATGATTGGACTATAAAATGGCGAATTAAGCTTAACGAGTCAAAATCGGTGCACATAGATTTTTCCAATAAGCTACAACAATATCATCCGATTTACCTAAATGGGAAACTTATTCCTTACGTAAATACAGCGAAGTACTTGGGTATGACGCTAGACACAAAGCTTAGATGGAAAGCTCACGTTAAAAAGAAACGCGAGGAGTTAGAATTACGCCACAAAAAAATGTATTGGCTGCTTGGACGGCATTCAACACTTTCAATACATAATAAACTAATGCTTTACAAGCAAGTTCTGATGCCTGTATGGACGTATGGTATACAACTCTGGGGGTGTACTAAACCGAGCAATATCCAAGTGATACAGAGATTCCAAAACAAAGTACTCAGGGAAATAGCCAATGCACCCTGGTACGTAAGAAATCACGATCTCCACAGGGACCTAAAGATAGAGTTCGTAGCCAAAATCATACAAAAATACGCAGAAGCTCACCAACATCGACTTCGTCGACATGTATCTGGAGGCTGTAAAGCTTTTGGATAACACGAACATCAAAAGGAGACTTAAAAGAACGAAACCGTTCGAACTAGTGCAAAAAGTGTATAAGTGCTGTGTCAGTGAATCAATGCTTGTGCTACTTATCTAGGTCACAAAAACGTAGTGAACACTAAGTATATTATTAGAACAAACTAAGGACAGTTGATGAACTGTAAATTAGACGTAGAAATTAATTATAAGTAGAAGTTTAAGCTAAATTAAAATTACTTATTAGCCCATAGGCTAGATGGTAGTAGTCAATAAAGTTGCCATTATATGAAATTGTAATGGAACTTTATGGCAAGGAAAAAAAAAAAAAAAAAAGTGTAAATTCCATTAAACATCATTATAAAGAAACTTACGCTGAGTTGCACGCATGCAACAAATTCAAAAATTTAAGTAATCAACACTTTTTATAAAATTGTTTCCTGCAACTCAGCGTTAGTCTGCATCATTTTTATGTTACTTTATACTTAGGCTTCTGGCATCCGGTATATACTGCGTGAAGTTAATGATACTCACAAGTATTTGCAAACAGCAGTGGCGAATGGCGATTCCTGGTAGTCAATCTTGGGTTTGCGCTAGCTGATGGTTAGGTATTTTCTCAATAATAGTAGATTAGTAGCCAAGGGCTGTAAGGCATCAATTGCAGCCCGAGATATTTAGGCGCACGAGCGCAGGGAGGGCGCCTATAGTTCGAGGGTGCAATTGATGCGTACACCCGAGCTAACTACTCTGCTTTACACGTAAGCTCTCTGAAGAGTGTATTTTTTCCGACTTAGTTCACTTAGGTATGTAATTGCAATTTTCGTAAGGATCTTTAGTTTTTGAAAATAAAATATAGCCTATGTTACTCGCTGATAATGTAGCTTTCAATAGGTAAAAGAATTTTTAAAATCGGTTGAGTAGTTTTGAGTTTGTCCATTACAAACAAACAAACAAACAAATCTTTCCTCTTTATAATATTAGTTTAGATGAATAAGACGTGCAGGCGTCCGTAAACTTTTTATACATTTTGAATTACACGTGTGAGAAACGTTTACGATTTTGTCACACAATCGGGGAGCAAAACCGGCTGGAGTCGAACGTCTAACAGATATGATGTTTGGTTGCAGGGAGATGATCGTGGATGATGCGGACCACGACGCGGACGACGCGGAAAAGGTAAGGCGAAAAATCGTACCTGATAATAATTGTTGACGTGACAGTTATATTAAACCCTTACCCCTATTCGGTTTCTACACGGCATCGTACCGGAACGCTAGATCGCTTGGCGGCACGTCTTTGCGTAGGTATGTACGATACCCTAAACGTATAAGAATGGGCACGCGAAATTGAGCTCTAATTGAATGATGTTATGGTTTATTTTACTTTGACGACGATCTTTAAGGGCGCCTTCAAATTTGCCGCAAAGTGCCGCGCGGAAGCAGCGCGGCTGCAGCGCGGCTGCAGCGCTGCGGTCGCGCTGCTCTGTAAATCCATATAAATAAAAAACACGCGACTGCAGCGCTGCACCCGCGCTGCGGCCGCGCATCAGTTCATCGATCGACTAGTGACGGGACTGCGCACGTATTTTTGTTCAAGTCTAAACATGAACGAAAATCAGGTAGAAGAATTTATCGATGAGGTTGAGAGTCGTCCAGCAATACCTATGGGATTCGAAGTCCGACAAGTACAGCAATAAAATCGAAAAGAAGAAGGCTTGGGAAGAAATATGCATTAAATTTATTGACAATTTCACAAACAAGACTCCAAGTGAAAAAAATGAAGCATGTAAGTATAATATTATGTATTATTAACACAACTACTTTATATTTTCGTTGTTTCGTATTAATAGTAACACAGAGCAGTGTTTCTTCGTCAGCGTCCATCGTGAAAATAAATATAGGTACAACCCTATGATGTTCGAACCTCGCGACAGGACCCAGGTACGACCGACCATTGTTAACCTTCACTTCATTCAATCCAGCGAGTAGGAGTAGATCAGTGTTCGTTATGTTCTCCCGCGCAGGGCATGCACGTTGCAGGGGGCGGCGCCCTATGGGCGTTGTGCGGCGATATCGCCAACGCGCCGCCGCCGCCGACGCCGCCCTCTTTAGCCGGTCTCCACGAAGTTCTCGCCGCCACCGCTCGCTTTTTGCTAAGGATGCAGCGATACCCGGTGAGTGCCGCCACCACGCTGATCACCCTTGTTTTATGATACCCTGGTACTTTTGCCATGGATATCGTTAGTGGACAAAGGCTACTTTTTAAGCGACTTCCAAAAAAGGAGGAGGTTCTCAATTCAGGTGAAGGATTACTTATATGACAAGGAAGCTTGGCAATAATTTGCTCTAATGGCTCTGATAGTTCCTTAGTTAAGATGATTTGTGAGATGGTGATAATTTATACCGATTTCAAAAAAGCTTTTGATTTAGTGAATCACGATCTATTACTAGTAAAGCTTAATCAGATGGGAATACACGGTTCTCTTTTAAGATGGTGTGAATCTTATTTAAGAAATCGTTCTCAATTAGTGTCTCTGTTCGGTTTTAAATCTGACATTAAGTCTATTCCTTCCGGTGTTCCTCAAGGATCTCACCTGGGTCCTCTGCTATTCCTGATTTTTATTAACGACCTCAGTATAGCTCTTACATCGAATTTTAAATTTTACGCGGATGACCTAAAGATTTATCGTACCATTTTAAATGAAAGTGATTCTGTTTTACTTCAGCATGATATTAATAATGTTATTGATTGGTGCAAAAATAATGATATGGCTTTAAATTTGGATAAATGCATGCTTATAAAATTCACTAGAAAAAAGTCTAAAACCGATTGTCTTTATTATGCTCATAACGTTCCGTTGAGGGAAGTCGATGTTGTCCGAGATTTGGGCATCCTCATAGACTCCTCACTTTCCTTTCGCCATCATTTTGACGCTATTGCAAAAAAGTCATCTAAATTATCTGGTTTTATATCGCGTCAGATGAAACTGTTCCGCGATCCGAATCTGTCCGTTACTATTTATAACTCTCTTGTGCGGAGTATCCTAGAATACTGTAGCCCAGTCTGGAGCCCATCGTATAATGTTCATTGTGACAGATTGGAACGTATACAGAAGCGCTTCATTTACCACCTAACCTACAAAAATAACAAATGTCGAGAGTTAGACTCATATGATTTGCGCTTACGATCATATTTAATCTTTTAACACTTAGGGACAGACGTAAAATGCTGGACATGGTTTTCTTTTATAAAATTATCAATGGCTATATTGACTCACCAGAGATATTAGAGCGCCTAAAGTTCTGTGTGCCGCGGTCTTGTAGTCGCCTGCAGAATCGCAAGCCGTTTCATTTGCCATCATGTCGTACCAAGGCAGGCCAACATGCGCCTGTCTACCGCATTTGCACGTTTATTAATGCTCACAGAAATAGTTGCGACATATTTACTAGTTCTTTGACCTCATTTAAAAAACAACTAAAACATTGTTTCAAGTAGTCTGTATCTTTTTATTAATGTATTTTAAAATTTTAAATCTACGAGTACCTACCTACTTTTCCTACTATTAAGCGAGTTATGTTATATTTTGTATTAGTTTATTTAGCGTTTAGTTTACCGGTATAGCGACAGCTTAATTTTGCATGTTGTGGACATATCTAGAAGGTGCAATCTCTTGTTTTTTACTTAAGTCTAATTATAAGTTAAGATTATGATTGTAACCAGTTTTATGGCCCAAATAAAAAAAAAAAAAAAAAAATGAAAAAAAAAACCCCCCAGCTGAGTTTGTTGTGGGCTCTTCTCAGACCTGGGCGCGTTTCGAACCCTCGTAGCTTTAGTTTTAAGATACCGTAACAGATTATCACCATCATATTTTTATGTAACTGGACGTCATTAAGTGTAGTGCATCTACCTAAATTGAATAAATATTTATGACATAAGACTTATGACTTCGGCGTTTTTTTTTTTTTTAATGTATGTCGGTGCATATCTCCGTGGTTTCTTAACCGATTTGAAATTTTTTTTTGCATTGGTTAGAGGAAGCTCCCGAGGTGGTCCCATAAAAAATTCTGACTCCAAATCCTCAATCCTGATGCTGTAGGCAAAAAACCAAAAAACCGACTTCCAAAGCCACTGTAAAGTAAAAAATAATTTTGTTCTACACACTATGTTGAAGTCGGGCGAGTATAACAAAGATAGGCAAAGTTGACGCGTCAGGCTCGCCCGACTTCAACATAGTGTGTAGAAATCAAAATTATTTTTTACTTTACAGTGGCTTTGGAAGTCGGTTTTTTGGAAAGAATTTTATCCTAGAAAATCAAAAAACAAGAGATCTCTCTCTTCTTCTATACTTATAATAAAACTGTAACATGTCCAATTCTGTACATTGAAGATATTTTGAATTTTTTTTTCAAAATATCTTCAATGTACAGGAGGGCACTCATTATTCGATACTGAAGCCAAATCTGTAATTTTTTTTCATTTTTGTCTGTCTGTCTGTGTCTGTCTGTATCTTGGCCGCGCATCACGCCGAAACTACTGAATGAATTCAAACGAAACTTGGCACGATTTGAGCCCATACTACGAGGTAGGACATAGGATACTTTTTATCCCGAAATTCTACCCCTGAAGGGGTGAAATAGGGGTTGAAAATTTGTATGAAAGTCCATAATTTCTCAAGCTATAGCCATGAAACTTGATATATGAGCAGCGGGTTGAAAATGGAGACATACGTGTTTCACAGTTTTTGAAAATTCGACCCCCAAAAGGGTGAAATAGGGGATGAAAGTTGGTATGAAAGTCCTTCGTTTCTCAAGATGTTTTACAAGTTATATTACCGAAACTTTTTATTTTGGCTTACGGTAAAAATAAAGAAGTATGTGTGTCACAGTTTTTCAAAATTCCACCCCAAAGGGGGTGAAATAGGGGGTGAAAGTTTGTATGAAAGTCCTTTATTTCTCAAGTTATATCGATTAAACTTGGTATACAAGCTACCGATTAAAAATGAATAAATACATGTTTCACAGTTTTTCAAAATTTCACCCTCAAAGGGGTGGAATAGGGGTTGTAAGTTTGTATGAAAGTCCTTCATTTCTCAAGTTATATCAATAAAACTTGGTATACAAGCTACCGATTAAAAATGAAGAAATACGTGTTTCACAGTTTTCGTAAATTTTACCCCCGAAGGGGTGAAATAAGGGTTGAATGTTTGTATGAAAGTCCTTTATTTCTCAAGTTATATCAATGAAACTTGGTATACAAGCTACCGATTAAAAATGAAGAAATACGTGTTTCAGAGTTTTCGTAAATTTTACCCTCGAAGGGGTGAAATAGGGGTTGAAAGTTTGTATGAAAGTTCTTCATTTTTCAAGTTATATCCATGAAACTTGGTATATCCACGCGGACGAAGTCGCGGGCATCAGCTAGTACAAAATATAAATAACTATGTGTAGGTAGTAATTAATTACCTATTAGAAGTATAATAAACTAGCTGATGCCCGCGACTTCGTCCGCGTGGATTGAGGTTTTTCGGTTCCCGCGGGAACTCTTTGATTTTCCGGGATAAAAAGTAGCCTATGTGCTATTCCAGACTATAATCTATCTCTGTGCCAAATTTCATCCAGATCCGTTCAGCCGTTCGGGCGTGATTGAGTAACAAACATCCATCCATACATCCATCCAAACTTTCGCATTTATAATATTTATTTGATTATCGAGTGTTTGAAATATCAAATGGTTCGAATTCGAGTCAACTTGAACTTTCGCTGGAAAAAGTTTGTGATGATTATTTAAATATTTCATTAATAAAATACAATAGGCATAATAGATTAATGCACAGTGACAATGTTGAAGTACCTAGGGTGTGTTCCGTTATAGGTATACACTGCGAGCACTGTTCAGTCATCAGTGTTCTTACTGGGGACTTCCAGTGCTCGCACTGTATTTCGGAACGCAACCCTAAAAACCTACAACTTTGACAGAATCTTCAAATGACAAATGACAACCACTTTAGCTTTTACAGCAGCTATTAAGACGATACGGGAGGGCGGTTTCCCCCATACAATCGTAGTTTTCTCCGTGAATAATTACAATAGAGAAAATATTTTTGCACCATAAAATTTATACGAGTCCATGCCATGTCCCTATGTTTTGCTTTTTTCAATAAATTAATAATTTTAAGAATTTGGAACCTTCAAAAATTGCAAAAAATGGCCCAGTTTTCGCGTCATCATCAGATATCCCGCATATAAATTTGACGAATATAATCAAAAAAAGAAAAACATACCGACATAGCCTGAGTCCTTCTTAAATTGTTCTTGAAAAAAAAATTAAAATCGGTTCTGTTTTGGAGGAGGAAACAGAAAAATACGAGAGTAAGAATTCGACTGTTTTTCATAGGTATTATCGGTCCAAGTTGCAGTTGTCCCTATCGGGTGTTATGGAATTCTATCCGAGGAGCAGCGCGACGGCAATATAATTGTTCAATACCTATTCTCAAAGTTTCCCGTTCATCCCATATCCTCTTAATAGGGATGATGCCTATATCAAAAAAAAATTATTTCTAACTGATTATTATTAAATAAAGGGTCTTCCAAAAGACCTAAAATTCACATCCTCGGTTAGTTTTAAGTTTGATAACTATTTTAAAATATAGATTAAAGAAAAAAAGTGCGTTGAAATTTGATGACGTCACACCTGTGAATTTCATACAACTTCCGTGCTAGAAGTTTAGGTACGTTTTTAAGTTTGATAAAGAGTTGTCATCATCCCTATTGAGCAGTAAAGGTTAGGGGTAAAAGTAAAAGTAAAACTACCGGCTAAAATTGTGAAGAAACGAATTCAGCCGTTACTTTTACTTTCATGTAACTTTGGTTGAGCAGGAGAGCGCGGACGTGGCGGGCGCGGATTTCATCGAGCGCCTCGCGATGCGCGTCGTGCAAGACCCACAGGTACGACCGACCATTGTTATCCTTCGCTTCATTCAATCCGTAGTATTATAGGAGATAACTGCACTTTTGGTAACCATCGCCAGAAAAGCTGATTCAGTGTTAGGTGGATGTAGAGCTCTCCACTGATCACAAAAGTTGCAGTCACACACAGTGGCGTAGCGTGGGGGGTGCCGGGGGGGCCATGGCCCCGGGCGGCATACGAAAGGGGGCGGCGGCAAGCGCCACGATATTTTCAATTGGAAATTCAAAAAAAAATTAAGTGTAAATTCCAGTCCATTAAGTCCAGTCCGTGTTTAGTTTTCAACGAAAACAACCGTGTCTAAAATCGTAATACTAGCAGCGTGATCTGCTGACGCCGCGTCCCGACCGCCGTCGGTCGAGTGCGTGCGGCATAATGACCTAGTTCCGCGTTTCGTCGCGTCAGGTTTATTATAAAACAATATTTTACTTAATATTAAATCGCAGCTATACTACTCATATACTGCAACTATGGATACACCAATTAAACTAATAACCGAAACGGAGCAAATGCTTTTTAAAGCATTTACCGAAAAAAGGCTGAAAATGAGAAACTTCGGCTTGTCATAACAAACTTGGAAAAGCAAATCTCGGAGCTCCGGGACCAAGTGAAATTAATATCCAATCAGAACTCCATGGATACCAGTCAAAACACTGCCGCCAAGGCAAGCTCACCCCAACCAACCGAATATCAGACGGATGATGAGGAGCTAGCCAAAGAGACGGAGTGGATTAGAGTTAAAAGCAGGAAGAAAAGAAAATTGAACACCTCACCTGCGCAGTCCACGTCAACCAGTCAGCATGACGACTCCACAACATATATTAATAAAGAAAGGACCAAGAAAGTCCCGCAACCCCTGCCAGTAATCGTAGACGGTGTAACAAATTATCAGTCATTCTATGACTTATTAACAGAGGGCCAACCAGGAGATTCTTTCCGAATTAAAATGTTAAATGGCAACAATATCAAAATAAATGCCAATACTGAAGATTCATATCGATCCATCACTAAAATATTGACCGCAGGGAACTTCTTGTGGCATTCTTTTGAAAACAAGCAAGAGAGGCCCGTCAGAGTCATGGCCAAAAAGCTGCATTACACTTGCAAACCAGAGAGAATAATTGAAGACCTACAGAGGAAAGGGTTCCAAGTTGAAAATGTTGTTAACAAGTTGAGATGGAAAAGTAAGGAACCGCTAAACATGTTCCTGCTTAGTTTTAAAAAAGGAGAAGATATTAACAAAATATATGGAATCACCTCCATTCTCGGATGCAAAGTGGAAATCCACCCACTGAGAACATCGATGCTCATACCGCAGTGCAAAAGATGTCAAACGTACGGGCACACCCAGAAGTACTGCTCTAGAGAGCCAAGATGTGTCAAATGCACTGGAAAACACCTTAGTGTTGAATGCAAAAAACCAGCTGAGCAGAAACCCAAATGCGTCCACTGTGGGGAGGCTCATCCAGCTAATTATAGAGGTTGCATAGTAGCCAAGGAAATGCAATCCATCAGAAATAAAACATCCAAAAACCCAACTGCACAACACACCCAGGCAGCTAGTAGCAACGCAAAACAAACTCCACCTGTTAGGAATATGCGACTTTCTGGAAACAATAAAGAAAATTCTAATAAAAAGGTAACATACGCACAAGCAGCATCAAATAATATGCCCAATAATAATGTGAACTCGAATGACCCTACAATAAATAAATTAGACGAGATTCTAAAATTTATGTCGTCATTTGATGAACGCCTGCGAAAACTCGAAAATAGCAATAAGAAAGCTATCTCCAAAACCAAATAATGGAAAAAGAATTAAAGATAATGACATGGAATTCTAATGGACTACTTCAACACCAGAATGAGCTGCAAGTAGTCCTAGATACTGAAAATATCGATGTATGTCTGATATCTGAAACACATTTTACAAAAGAATCTCATATCAAATTTAAAGGGTATAAAGTGTACCATGCTCTACATCCGAATAATTCAGCAAGAGGTGGTAGTGCTGTTATAATAAAAGATAATATTTACCACCACGAAGAAAGCAAGTACGAGGAGATAGAAATCCAAGCAGTGGCAGTAAATATCAAAACAGAACGATACCCAATCACAATTGTCTCCATATACTGCCCACCACGGCATTCCCTAAAAAAACATGAATACATTCAATTTTTGGAACAATATGGACACAGATTCATAATTGGTGGTGATTTTAATGCCAAAAATGTCTTCTGGGGTTCAAGGCTAACAACAAAAAAAGGAAAAGAATTGTTAAGTGCGATTAAAGACTTGAGGTGCGACGTAGTCAGTACCGGGATGCCGACCTACTGGCCTACTGATCCTCAAAAAATTCCAGACCTGATAGACTTCTTCATAACAAAGAATATCTCACCAAAATACCTAAATATTGAAGGAAAATACGACTTGAACTCGGACCATTCACCGATATTGTTAATAATAAATAAGCATAATATTGCATTCAGAGAAACGAAACTCGCTTTGGTAAATAAGAACACAGACTGGGAAAGCTTTAAAATAGAGTTGGACAGTATAATAAATCTAAAGGTCCCTCTAAAACATCCAGACCATCTTAATATGGAACTAGCCAATTTTATTACAGACATAAAAAGGGCGGCCTGGAATAATACACCAAAGATAAAAAAAAGAAATAAGGGTTCCACTTATCCCAAGGAAATTATCGACCTTATTAGAATAAAAAGAAAGTAAAAAAAAAGGTGGCACTCTTCTAGATCGCCACAAGACAAAAGAATACTGAACCAGCTCACTAAAGCAATCAAGAAAGCAATCAAAACTTATAATGACAATAAATTAAATGATTACCCACAAAACTTGACCAATGATCGAGAAACTGACTATTCTCTTTGGAAAGTAACAGGAAATCTAAAAAGACCCATCACACATATACCGCCTATTAAAGAACCAAATGGAAACTGGGCCATTAATAACATTCAAAAAGCTAATCGATTTGCCCAGTACTTGGAAGATATATTCCAACCAAATGAGGGCCATCAAATTGATCTCAGTGAGAATGGAGAAAACCAAGACGATCTGCAAAATATCAAACTTGCAACACCAAAAGAAGTATCTGAAGAAGTAAAGTTTAACCTTAGTAAGAAGAAATCCCCGGGATACGACCTTATCACTGGAGAAATTCTAAAAAATCTACCTCGGAAAGCTTTAGTGAAACTTACCAATCTCATAAATGCGTCATTCAGACTAAGACATGTACAGTCAGCGTCAAAATTGCATATAGAATAAGCAAACAAGTTGCTTTGCATGCGGTCGGACACCCACACACTTACAGTAGTATAGGTAATATAAGTCATTCAGCTTGTAGGTATTGTAATAGCTGCGTAATATCGATAATTTCACACCCCAAGTAAGTGAGCTCAATGGCGAGGCGTGGAACTACTCAGACTGCGCAACGCAACTGTTGTAGGTTCAAATCTCGACCCCGTGTAAGCTGTTTTTACTGTTTTTATTTGATGAGTGATATTTTTATACCAGTAATAGCATATGCGGGTAGTTTAAAATATCACTGAACAGATATGGTCACTGAGTACTGACGGACGGAAGATTTGACAATCGTTAGTCGTTACTAGCAAATACTACAAAATTATTATAATTTACAAAGTTTTGCTGTTTCTTATCTTCAACAATAATGCAGGCTAATATTAATATGCAGAAGAGGATGCATATTATTAATGAGCTAAATAATATCGAATACAATATAGCTCAAATTTGCAATGAAACTGGTTTCACCGTGAGTAACTATTGTTTTTATTGTTAAAAAATGTGTGTTCATAAACTTAGGATTTGTTACATAACGTTTTATAAGTAAATAACTATTAAATTTAGGCAAGATACTTAGTAGTTTCAAAAGTGGTTATTTTAATCTCGCTGTTTGGTTTTTAGTGGACAACCAAGTTGGGTGTCGCATCCCGACGAAGAGAGTAATGCTTCACAACGAAGACATAATATTATGGATAAACAATATGAGAACAATAGCTTCATACCAAATGTCGAGTTCGCGAACATGTTCGATACTTAAACACCAGCGCCAAAGCTGTACATTATAAGACATGGAAGTGTTGTCCAGCTGTTGATGTGCCACAACTATCATTTTGTGCATGATAATTGTTGTCCTGTGCATCGAGCACATATAGTGCGTAATTGGTTTAATCAAAACCCAGACAACAGTTATTCCCTGGCCAGTAAGATCACCAAACTTAAATCCTATTGAATATTATGAGGTTTGATGGTGCAAAGGTGGGATAATATGCGAAATGAAAGGACTGCAGAGGAAACGGAGGCTCACTGTTGGAAGTATGGGAGAATATATTTAGGGGAACGGATATCTGTCCCAATATTACAAACGGATTAACCCGGCGGCGCTTGCTTGCTGTTATTGAAAAAAGTGGAGGTTCTATTGAATAGTAATACTTTTAAAGCTATATAAAATTTAATTTTTAAGTCTTTAAATATGAAACATAACGTATTTTATTATTATTAATAATTATTATTAGTATATCTTATCAAAATTAACAGACGAAAAAGCAGCGCCGCCCATTGGTTACTAGATTTTTAAGGTTTAGCTTCAATTTTCTTTTCTTTATGAAAACGATTACTTAAGCTATAACCTTAAAAAATTATAGAAAAAGTAGCTGAAGTTATTTATTACTTTTGAGAAAATGTAACATGATAACAATGAAAATAAAGTCGATTATCTAATAAAAAGTGTTTCATCCAATTTATTTTGTTTGTTTTATTAATTAACACCACTAACATAGTTACAAATAGTAAGTAACGTTTATAAATGGATGTTATGTCTGTAAATAAAGATCTATTATAATAAAGAATAACAAACAGTCATTTATTCAAAACAAAATAAAAACTGCAATAAGAGATTCGAACCTAGGTCATATGATGCCTCGTATATCAATTTCCAACTATATTACCACCGACACTGGGAGTGGTTACTGATAAAGCGATGAAATAAACAATCACAATAGACAAGTTTATTGAATATAAATGTTTTGAACCTAATGCTAATGTCTTAAGGTTGATATTGTTGACAGTTTATGGTAATAGGCAAGTAGTATTGAACTGAAATCGTTTGAACCTTATGTTGTTGAATTAAGGTTGATAATATTATTGACAGTTTATGTTTATCAGTGTGAGTGACCACGTGAGTGATTCACAGCATTGCTTGCACGCGGTTTTAGCCTTAGAGCTATGTATGCAATTATGCCGTCGACTGTACCTGAGCTATGGAAAGTTGCTGAAGTCATTATGATTGCCAAATCAGGTAAACCACCCCATGAAACAACATCGTATAGACCGATCTCCTTATTACCAGTTATCTCAAAATTATTTAAAAAATTATTACTGAAGAGACTAAAACCCATTTTAGAAGATAGAAAATTAATACCAGATCACCAATTTGGATTCCGAGAAAAACACTCAACAATAGATCAAGTTCACAGAATTACTGATATTATAGAAAAATCACTAGAAGATAAGAAAGTGTGTTCTACTGTATTTTTAGACGTAGCACAAGCTTTCGATAAAGTTTGGCACGAAGGGCTTGTCTATAAACTGAGAATCATGCTACCAAAGTCCATTGCAGACATTCTTGAATCATATATTTCGAATAGATATTTTAGAGTGCGTCAAGAAGATGCGTACTCTGAACTTAAGGAAATCAAAGCTGGGGTACCTCAAGGAAGTGTCTTAGGTCCGGTCCTTTACCTATTATACACCTGTGATATTCCAGCGCTAGAAAGTAATACCATTGCAACATTCGCTGACGATACTGCCATAATAGGAACTGGAGAGAGTCATGAAGAAGCAGTGGAAAAAGTTCAAGTTGCTATAAACAAAGTTAATGATTGGACTATAAAATGGCGAATTAAGCTTAACGAGTCAAAATCGGTGCACATAGATTTTTCCAATAAGCTACAACAATATCATCCGATTTACCTAAATGGGAAACTTATTCCTTACGTAAATACAGCGAAGTACTTGGGTATGACGCTAGACACAAAGCTTAGATGGAAAGCTCACGTTAAAAAGAAACGCGAGGAGTTAGAATTACGCCACAAAAAAATGTATTGGCTGCTTGGACGGCATTCAACACTTTCAATACATAATAAACTAATGCTTTACAAGCAAGTTCTGATGCCTGTATGGACGTATGGTATACAACTCTGGGGGTGTACTAAACCGAGCAATATCCAAGTGATACAGAGATTCCAAAACAAAGTACTCAGGGAAATAGCCAATGCACCCTGGTACGTAAGAAATCACGATCTCCACAGGGACCTAAAGATAGAGTTCGTAGCCAAAATCATACAAAAATACGCAGAAGCTCACCAACATCGACTTCGTCGACATGTGAATCTGGAGGCTGTAAAGCTTTTGGATAACACGAACATCAAAAGGAGACTTAAAAGAACGAAACCGTTCGAACTAGTGCAAAAAGTGTATAAGTGCTGTGTCAGTGAATCAGTGCTTGTGCTACTTATCTAGGTCACAAAAACGTAGTGAACACTAAGTATATTATTAGAACAAACTAAGGACAGTTGATGAACTGTAAATTAGACGTAGAAATTAATTATAAGTAGAAGTTTAAGCTAAATTAAAATTACTTATTATCCCATAGGCTAGATGGTAGTAGTCAATAAAGTTGCCATTATATGAAATTGTAATGGAACTTTATGGCAAGGAAAAAAAAAAAAAAAAAAGTGTAAATTCCATTAAACATCATTATAAAGAAACTTACGCTGAGTTGCACGCATGCAACAAATTCAAAAATTTAAGTAATCAACACTTTTTATAAAATTGTTTCCTGCAACTCAGCGTTAGTCTGCATCATTTTTATGTTACTTTATACTTAGGCTTCTGGCATCCGGTATATACTGCGTGAAGTTAATGATACTCACAAGTATTTGCAAACAGCAGTGGCGAATGGCGATTCCTGGTAGTCAATCTTGGGTTTGCGCTAGCTGATGGTTAGGTATTTTCTCAATAATAGTAGATTAGTAGCCAAGGGCTGTAAGGCATCAATTGCAGCCCGAGATATTTAGGCGCACGAGCGCAGGGAGGGCGCCTATAGTTCGAGGGTGCAATTGATGCGTACACCCGAGCTAACTACTCTGCTTTACACGTAAGCTCTCTGAAGAGTGTATTTTTTCCGACTTAGTTCACTTAGGTATGTAATTGCAATTTTCGTAAGGATCTCTAGTTTTTGAAAATAAAATATAGCCTATGTTACTCGCTGATAATGTAGCTTTCAATAGGTGAAAGAATTTTTAAAATCGGTTGAGTAGTTTTGAGTTTGTCCATTACAAACAAACAAACAAACAAATCTTTCCTCTTTATAATATTAGTTTAGATGAATAAGACGTGCAGGCGTCCGTAAACTTTTTATACATTTTGAATTACACGTGTGAGAAACGTTTACGATTTTGTCACACAATCGGGGAGCAAAACCGGCTGGAGTCGAACGTCTAACAGATATGATGTTTGGTTGCAGGGAGATGATCGTGGATGATGCGGACCACGACGCGGACGACGCGGAAAAGGTAAGGCGAAAAATCGTACCTGATAATAATTGTTGACGTGACAGTTATATTAAACCCTTACCCCTATTCGGTTTCTACACAGCATCGTACCGGAACGCTAGATCGCTTGGCGGCACGTCTTTGCGTAGGTATGTACGATACCCTAAACGTATAAGAATGGGCACGCAAAATTGAGCTCTAATTCAATGATGTTATGGTTTATTTTACTTTGACGACGATCTTTAAGGGCGCCTTCAAATTTGCCGCAAAGTGCCGCGCGGAAGCAGCGCGGCTGCAGCGCTGCGGTCGCGCTGCTCTGTAAATCCATATAAATAAAAAACACGCGACTGCAGCGCTGCACCCGCGCTGCGGCCGCGCATCAGTTCATCGATCGACTAGTGACGGGACTGCGCACGTATTTTTGTTCAAGTCTAAACATGAACGAAAATCAGGTAGAAGAATTTATCGATGAGGTTGAGAGTCGTCCAGCAATACCTATGGGATTCGAAGTCCGACAAGTACAGCAATAAAATCGAAAAGAAGAAGGCTTGGGAAGAAATATGCATTAAATTTATTGACAATTTCACAAACAAGACTCCAAGTGAAAAAAATGAAGCATGTAAGTATAATATTATGTATTATTAACACAACTACTTTATATTTTCGTTGTTTCGTATTAATAGTAACACAGAGCAGTGTTTCTTCGTCAGCGTGTTAGATAAGCACTATACCTACCTTAATACCTACTGTAATATACCCATGTACTAGATAATGTTAGATAAGCACTAACCCATTATAATGTAATGTACCTAACTACCTACTAACCCACGACTGTACCAAATTCCTAATCTCTAACCTTTACCCCTAATTATGTACATTAGTAAATAAGTCTATTTTTAGAATGTAAATAAAGTAACTCTCGTCTCGCGTCCTAACGCTCTCCCGGCCGGTCTGAGTCCCGATCCCTTCCAACCAAATCACTTAAATGCTCCAGAAGCCCTTATGCACAGCTATTCTGTTCCCAAATCCTTACTAGTTCGTACGTCTCTTAACTCTAAGCTCTAACGCGTAACTCCAATTCTCTAGTATAAGTTCTATTGTTTTAATTATAACTTCTCATTTTAGTGTTTAATAAATACATTAGTTTTCAAAAAGACAATTTTAATCCACGCCACGTAACAATTTGGCGCAGTTGGTAGGGATTAATTGTGCAAATAAGACGACAACAACGTGCTTCAAGAGACAGCATCGCTCAGAAGACAGCACGGTAGCCGCAGGCTTTTGAAAACGTCGCCGAACACAATGCTCCTGAACATCGTGTTACTGTGGTAAGTGGCTAAATTTGTCTGCTCAGTTCCTATTTTTCCTTGTGTACTATTTTATATCTAGTTATTCTATTTCTATGCCTAAATCTATCAAAAACAAACCATCATCTAATTTTCTATATCCCAATTTATCTCAGTTTCATACAACACCGATACACGACACGAACACAATGTCTCTTGAAATCAACACTTTATTAAAACTCATCCCAACATTCGACACCGCAGAAACACAACAAGTTTACAGATTTGTCCGGTCCTGTGATTCTGCATTTCACCTAGCAGACGCAGAAAAGGAACAAATCTTACTCGTCTATGCATTAAATAATATAACAGGTACAAGCGCTTCCGATATCCACTGTAGACAATATGCTTCATGGGAAGACCTTAAGTCCTACCTTATTGAAAAATTCTCCAATGTAAAAACAATTTCGCATCTCAATTTAGAACTACAGTCGATGTTTCAAAAACCAGCTGAAAGCGTAACCGATTTCTTCCATAGAGTCGACTTATGCCGAAGCAAAATAATCGAGAAACTAAATACGGAAATTAAAGACGGTACATTACTAGGTCGGATGGCAACTACAGAAGAGACCGCCTTAAGCGTCTTTGTTAACGACCTCAGTTCAGAAATAGGTACGATGTTGAGAACGCGAGGTTTCCAAAACCTAACTATAGCTGGTCGTTTTGCCATAGAGGAGGAAAAGATACGAGCCATGAACACCGCTAGGCAGTCCTTATTTAAAAATAACACGAATTACTACAAACCTCTCTCACAACGAACTCAAATTATTCCTAATCTTCGTACAACTTATAATTCATACCCATCAAATACTAAATTATGCAGCTATTGTAAAAACCTAGGGCACAATATTTCCGAATGCCGCAAAAGGGCATACAACAATAACATTCGCAATAATCAACGCCCATTACCAGCTCCACCAATACAAACACGTCCGCCAATACAACGTGCTCTACCAGCTCCTTCACCTGCAACACGCGTGAATAATTTAAACTCCGAGGCGACCAACGAGACGAGCAGCTCGTTGGAAATCGTTACAGCCTCCTGCTCGACGATCCAGACTCCGAAATCGGAGTCGAACCTCTCAGAGGACCTCCAACTCAGTTGGTAAACATACCAACTCCACCCACGCAAAAATTTAGTCGCAGTTTCCAAAATCCAGTCCATCGGGGACACAATATAACTGCGTCTAAAGAAACCAACGATGCATTGCCAGTCTATCGGAGACAGTACAAAGATGCATCTACGCAAACCGAATTTCAATCAAAATCGGTAACTCACGAACAGGGTAACCAGCCCCAAACCCGCAGTACCGATGTAATTACTAACTCCCTACCTTGTAATACTACTAAATCTACCATTTCCTCAAAACCTACTATTTCTACCAATTCCACCAAACCTACTATTCCTACGAAATCTTCTAAGTCTACCAAACCTCGATACCATTCCAAACCTAAGCCCAAACCTAAACCTAAACCAAAACCTCAGAATCCTCTTTCTACAAATCCAAACCCAATTCAATCCTACTACGTATCACCTTTAAACGACGTTCCTCCCGAGAACCTATTACACTGCACGTTCCAATTAGAAAACCAACCCATAACTTTACTCATCGATACTGGTGCAGGAATTTCAATATTGAGACGAGACAAAATAGGTACAGCTCAACTGAATGACCTAGACAAAGTCTCTATAATAGGCATTTCTAGCTCGCAGTCATCGACCACCAGCTTTGGATCCGCTGAAATCCCCCTAGATAACTTCCCGAAATTCAAATTCCACATAGCTGACTTGAACCTCAAAGCAGACGGTATTTTAGGTAACGATTTTATGTCACATTTCAATGCCAGTATTTATATTAAATCAAAAACAATGCGCATCCGCGATAAAACTTACAAACTCCACTACCTTAATGAACCTGTCGCTAATCACGGCCCCGATAAGCAATTTCTCGCTAGCCGAACGGAAACCATAATTAGATGTAAAACTCATAACATTAACTCGGGCACAGCTATTATCAATAAACAAATCTTAACGAATGGAGTTGTTATTCCAAACGCATTAGTTAATATCGAGAACCACTCATTTTATATAACTTGTGTGAATGCGAACAAAAACGACGCGATAATTACTACTCCTATTATTAATGCAGTCCCATTCAACTCCGAAGATTATAACGTCACAAACAACGACACGTCCCAAAAACCCATAGCAATAATTAACAACATAAACTTACTAGACCGACAAAACAAAGTTAAGCAGTTAATAAGAAAAGAGCACTTAGATTCTGAAGAATCAGAATCTCTAGATAAAATAATTTCCGAATTTTCCGACATTTTCTTTATCGAAGGTGACTCTCTCACATTCAGCAACCACACGAAACACCGAATCCCTACAACCTCCGATACACCCATTCATACTAAGACTTACAGATTCCCACAAGTCCACGAAAACGAAGTTAAGACTCAAGTCCAGAAAATGTTAGATCAAGACATTATTCAGCCTAGCTCATCCCCTTGGAGTAGCCCAATCTGGGTCGTTCCTAAAAAACTTGACGCCTCTGGAAAACAAAAATGGCGTTTAGTTATAGATTACCGCAAATTAAACGATGTAACCGTAGGTGACAGCTATCCACTTCCTAACATCACCGACATTCTAGATAAGTTAGGACACTCTCAATACTTCAGTACCTTAGATCTTGCCTCAGGATTCCACCAACTCGAAGTCGAACCCGAAGATATTTCTAAAACAGCATTTAACACACCCTATGGCCATTACGAATACAAAAGAATGCCTTTTGGACTTAAGAATGCACCTGCCACCTTCCAACGCGTAATGGATTCCGTACTTTGCGGATTACAAGGTGAAAGATGCTTCGTTTACCTAGACGACATTGTCGTTTTTGCAGCAAGTCTACAAGAACACGAACAAAAACTTCGTGAAGTATTCTCTAGGCTCCAAAAATACGAACTCAAAGTACAACCCGACAAGTGCGAATTTTTAAGACGCGAAGTAGCGTACCTAGGTCACATCATTTCTAGCGAAGGCGTTAAACCCAATCCTGACAAAATTCAAGCAGTTAAAGATTTCCCAGTTCCAAAATGTTGCAAAGATATTAAATCATTTCTAGGTCTTACAGGTTACTATCGCAGATTCATTTCTAACTTCAGCAAAATAACTAAACCTCTTACTAGCCTTCTTAAAAAGGACATACCTTTTATTTGGGGTGAATCTCAACAAAAAGCATTCGAAGAGTGTAAAAACTTATTAACTAGTCCCCCTATCCTTCAATATCCCGATTTTACAAAAGAATTCATTTTAAGCACTGACGCTTCTATACACGCCATCGGCGCAGTTCTTTCTCAAGGGCAAATAGGCAAAGACCTACCTATAGCTTATGCATCTCGCACACTTAACAAAGCCGAGTCAAATTACTCTACTATAGAGCGCGAATTACTAGCAATAGTTTGGGCCGTCAAGCATTTCCGACCTTATCTCTTTGGGAGAAAGTTCAAAATTGTTACAGACCACAAACCACTTACATGGCTATTTTCCATTAAGGACCCAGGTAGTCGTCTCGTTAGATGGAGACTTAAATTAGAAGAATTTGAATATGAAGTCGTTTATAAAGCAGGAAAAAATAACACAAACGCTGATGCACTTTCGCGACCCCCTGTCATGCACACTAATATTGTAGACCCAACACTCGACGGCGATGGCATTTCAAATCCCACTCAAGACTCAAAACCTATTGAAACACACTCGGACGATTATCTCCAAATCAATTACTCACACTTCTCCGTAAACTCCACTTATAGCTTTGACACTCCAAATCTCCATATCTCGCCAGACAACCTCTTAGACGACAGACATAAGGACATATTTATTCCCATTTCATGCGAACTCTCAGATAAGAATGACCTTTTTAACACTGCAATCTCAATGTGTGCCCAAGTGGACCCATACCTAGAAAAACCCAAGACACTTTACGTCGTTGATTTAGTGGTTTCAGATAGCAAACAAAACATGCTTTTCGGTTGTACAAGACCAACCCACTTCGACTCATGGGAAACTGAAAGTTATTTCAAGACCCTTCTAAGTTGTTTACAACATCACGATTGCAAATCACTTTTTGTCCCAGATCTCAAGAATGACCCGACATGTAAGTTACAAGGCAACGAACAGTTACACATCACTGCATATTTAGCTGACTCGTATGACTGTAACATTACGATTTGTGAAAATAAAGTCAAACATCCAACTCCAGAGCAAATTCCTGAAATCTTAAAAACTTTTCACGACGACCCTTTATCAGGACATAGAGGGATAGTAGAAACAACACGTAAAATCAGATCTGAATACTATTGGAATGGTATGACTGACACTATTAAAGACTATGTTAACAAATGTATGATATGTCAACGCGGTAAGATACAAAGGAAGACATACAAAGCTCCTATGGTTATAACAACCTCTTCTACAGAACCATTCGAACGAGTTACTATCGACTTAGTTTCTTACTCTGATATTACAGGTGACTTTAACAAATACATACTGACACTACAAGACGATTTAACTAGATTCGTTCAAGCTTACCCCATTCCCGACAAGCAAGCAACTACTATAGCTAAATCTCTTCTAACTTTCTGTCAACATTACGGCACGCCGGTCCGCTTCCACTCAGACCACGGAGGCGAATTTGACAATAATATCCTGAAACAATTAACGAAATTACTAGGCTCACGACACACGTTCAGTACAGCATATCATCCACAAACCAACGGTGCATTAGAACGATTCCACGCAGTGCTCAGAGATCACATACGTATGTACTCAACGAAAAAGTCCCACAATTGGGATCAAATCGTACCACTTGCAATTATGTGCCATAATACTTCACTTAATCAGTCCACAGGCTTCACACCTCATGAACTCCTATTCGGATACAAACCTCGTTTGCTTTATACTCTTAAAGACTCTCGCGAATACACAACTAGTGACTACCTCAACGACCTTAACGAACGTCTTAAGATCTCTCGTGACATAGCTCAAAGAAACCTTAACAACATGAAAGATAGAGCCAAAACACGCTATGACAATAACATCAAAAACATAGCAGATTTTCGATTAGGTGAAAAGGTAATGCTCCGCGTCCCAAACCCTAATAACCTAGACAGCAAATGGGACGGACCCTACGAAGTTGTAAGAAAAGGTTTTAACGAAAACTATATTATTAGAAAGTCAGGAAAAAATCAATTAGTTCATGGCAATCGCATAAGACCTTTACAAGATTGCTATAATCAACTCGACACTTAGTTTTAATTTATACTAGATAGTTTTATTTTAATTTAAGATTAAGTTTTATAGGTACTTAGTTTTAAACAATTTATACTGTTAGATTGAAAGTTAAATACAATTTATGTATGGTATCCCTGCTAAGGTTTTGTAGAGTGGCAACACTGCTCTGTGGGAAAATGACGATGGCGTATCGCTATTGACGTGTGTCTGTGTAAATAATTGCTAATTAAAGTATTTTAATGGATAAACCGTGTTTGGATTTAATAATACACTATATAATTCAAATACTATTTACATATTTCAATTTAAAAAATTATACTATTTTACCAAATCTATACTTCTAAACTCTCTAATTCAAATCAAATTAAAATACTTTCTAAGTCGTGTAAAAAGGATAAATAAATTTACCACAAAATCTACCAACTCATGAATTGCTGCATTTATATTATCGATTCACTGAAATCATGAATAACCCATACCTACTTTAGTTTTACAATATTATCTATACTCAAATACTTCAGACTTACAAACTTTATATACTTTTAAGAAATTTCTATATCAATAAGTTTAAAAAATCATATTATGCTAAGTCAAATATTTTGCCCATTCCAGGTACTCCACAATAATTGATGGAAGTACACAGGTTACGATCGAGCAATTACCCTCTAAGTCTGGTTTATTCTACCAACCTCTCGGAGACATCCTCATCTCGGAAAGCTCATGGAAATTAGTTATATATAGAAACCTAGAACCTCTTTTCCTCTCACGCGCCTCCTTAAAAAGATTAGTTACTAACTACGAAACTCTTATAAATTCCAATCAATATATTATTCCTAGCGTTTATACGACGAAATCTTTTATTAAAGTTAGTTTAGATAAAATCGAAACTAGATTGAGCGAACTTAGCTACTATACAAATAATCACAATCGTATAAAACGCGAATTAATTGATGGTCTTAGCACTGTTCTAAAATGGCTCATAGGTACTCCAGACGCAAAGGATGCGCAATATTACAATCAATGCATCGAAATGTTAGAAAAACAACAATTAGACTACAATCAAATCCTAACTCAACAATTGCAGATAATATCTTCCACTGTTTCTAATTTTAACGATACTATTTCTAGAATTTCTTATGACGATTACTCTATGAACGACAATCTACAGAAAATTAGTTCCTATTTAAATACCACTAATAAAATCATTTTTGATATAAAGGTTTCCGAACAAATTTCGACTGTTTCTATCCAAATTCTTGAATCTGTCTTTTCTTTGGAGAAAGAATTAGATGAAATTATCATGAGTATATTGTTTATTAAATCGGGCGCAATTCACCCTTCTATCATCTCAACTTTACGGATTTATAAAGAACTCCTAGCAACAAACCATTTAAGAATTAATAATAATTTAGTCGAACCTATAACTTTACAAAACATTCATAACATACTAGAATCTACGACACTTACATCTTATATTTACCTGAATAAACTCGTATACATATTAGAATTCCCATTAGTTAAAAACGAGAAATTGAACTTATATCATATGTATTCCATCCCCATAAAACATCCGAATTCCTCATATTATTCTACCCTATTCCCTGAGCACACATACCTTGCCACTTCCACTACAAAGCAACGCTACGTGACTACAAGCTCCATCGAAGAATGCAAGATATTCGCACCCAAGTCAAGAGTTTGCAAGAATCTCCCAGTCTATACTTACAACTCTAGGCCTATATGCGAGATAGCGATCTTACAGTCATCCAGCAAAGAACTCCCAGGGAATTGCGAACTCGTAACATTTTTAGCACATATAGACACGTTCCAGCCACTTGGAGATAACAAATGGTTATTTTTATTAAAATTAAAGACTCCATACGTAGTCGAATGCGGAAATAACATTAAACATCAAGAAATCATTGGCTCGGGAATAATAACACTAAACGCAGGATGCAAATTTTACACTGCATTTGTAACGTTGAACGCGGAAGAAGACATATCTACTAACTTAACTCACCCAATCGTCGTGGTGGACATCGAATATGCCTGCACTCCAGAGACGCTGCGAAAATCCATTCCACCAGAGTTGCAAGCTATCACTATAAGAAACATACCCCTGGACTCGCTTCACGTCATCAAGGACCAAATAAAGGTTCAAAAACAACTTCTAAAGGAACACCAAAATTCCTTTACTTCAGACTCCTCCAACTCCAATTATTATTTTGCCGCTATGGCACTGGGCACATCAATGCTCGTTCTCTTAATATACAAATGTTGTCCCTGGCGTCACTTCTGTCGAAATCAAAATCATCCAGATCATCAATCCAGAGGTTGCATTCAAATTTTCAACAACTGTTTTGACAACTCTCGTCGGCATCAAACCATCCCAATGGCTACGATCAACACAAGTGCAATTTCAGAAGACGAAGAAGAAGAAGACCTACCAACAATAAACCCAAGATCGCGCACACCGAGGGCTCGATCTTTATTCTAAGAGGGGACGTGTTAGATAAGCACTATACCTACCTTAATACCTACTGTAATATACCCATGTACTAGATAATGTTAGATAAGCACTAACCCATTATAATGTAATGTACCTAACTACCTACTAACCCACGACTGTACCAAATTCCTAATCTCTAACCTTTACCCCTAATTATGTTTAGTAAATAAGTCTATTTTTAGAATGTAAATAAAGTAACTCTCGTCTCGCGTCCTAACGCTCTCCCGGCCGGTCTGAGTCCCGATCCCTTCCAACCAAATCACTTAAATGCTCCAGAAGCCCTTATGCACAGCTATTCTGTTCCCAAATCCTTACTAGTTCGTACGTCTCTTAACTCTAAGCTCTAACGCGTAACTCCAATTCTCTAGTATAAGTTCTATTGTTTTAATTATAACTTCTCATTTTAGTGTTTAATAAATACATTAGTTTTCAAAAAGACAATTTTAATCCACGCCACGTAACAAGCGTCCATCGTGAAAATAAATATAGGTACAACCCTATGATGTTCGAACCTCGCGACAGGACCCAGGTACGACCGACCATTGTTAACCTTCACTTCATTCAATCCAACGAGTAGGAGTAGATATTCGTTATGTTCTCCCGCGCAGGGCATGCACGGGGCAGGGGGCGGCGCCCTATGGGCGTTGTGCGGCGATATCGCCAACGCGCCGCCGCCGCCGACGCCGCCCTCTTAGCCGGTCTCCACGAAGTTCTCGCCGCCACCGCTCGCTTTTTGCTAAGGATGCAGCGATACCCGGTGAGTGCCGCCACTACGCTGATCACCCTTGTTTTATGATACCCTGGTACTTTTGCCATGGATATCGTTAGTGGACAAAGGCTACTTTTTAACCGACTTCCAAAAAAGGAGGAGGTTCTCAATTCAGGTGAAGGATTACTTATATGACAAGGAAGTTTGGCAATAATTTGCTCTAATGGCTCTGATAGTTGATGATTTGTGAGATGGTGATAATGAAAAAAAAAAACCCCAGCTGAGTTTATTGTGGGCTCTTCTCAGACCTGGGGGCGTTTCGAACCCTCGTAGCTTTAGTTTTAAGATACCGTAACAGATTATCACCATCATATTTTTATGTAACTGGACGTCAATAAGTGTAGTGCATCTACCTAAATTGAATAAATATTTATGACATAAGACTTATGACTTCGGCGCGTATGTTTTTTTTTTTTTTAATGTATGTCGGTGCATATCTCCGTGGTTTCTTAACCGATTTGAAAATTTTTTTTGCATTGGTTAGAGGAAGCTCCCGAGGTGGTCCCATAAAAAATTCTGACTCCAAATCCTCAATCCTGATGCTGTAGGTGTACCACACTACATGAAATCCTCAAAACTAGGGAGTTAGGAAATTTTGATGGTGAATTCATATAGTAGGTATCAAGTCACGTGTATACGATTCAACTCTGAGCCCTAACTCCTCAACCCTGATACTGCAGGGTACAGAACTCCTTAAAAATAGCGATTTAGGATTTTTTTATGTTGAATTCATATTGTAGGTGTCAAGCAACGACTTCATACTTAAACCCAAGTCCCAACTCCTCAACTCTGATGCTGCAGGGTACTGCACTCCTAAGCCGTGGGGATTTAGAGTACACTAAAAAGTTAAAAATAATAGCCGGTTTTTTGGAAAGAATTTTATCCTAGAAAATCAAAAAACAAGAGATCTCTCTCTTCTTCTATACTTATAATAAAACTGTAACAGGTCCAATTCTGTACATTGAAGATATTTTGAAAATTTTTTTTTAGAGGGCACTCATTATTCGATACTGAAGCCAAATCTGTAATTTTTTTCATTTTTGTCTGTCTGTCTGTGTCTGTCTGTATCTTGGCCGCGCATCACGCCGAAACTACTGAATGAATTCAAACGAAACTTGGCACGATTTGAGCCCATACTACGAGATAGGACATAGGATACTTTATATCCCGAAATTCTACCCCTGAAGGGGTGAAATAGGGGTTGAAAATTTGTATGATAGTCCATAATTTCTCAAGCTATAGCCATGAAACTTGATATATGAGCAGCGGGTTGAAAATGGAGACATACGTGTTTCACAGTTTTTCAAAATTCGACCCCCAAAAGGGTGAAATAGGAGATGAAAGTTGGTATGAAAGTCCTTCGTTTCTCAAGATGTTTTACAAGTTATATTACCGAAACTTTTTATTTTGGCTAACGGTAAAAAATAAAGAAGTATGTGTGTCACAGTTTTTCAAAATTCCACCCCTAAGGGGGTGAAATAGGGGGTGATAGTTTGTATGAAAGTCCGTCATTTCTCAAGTTATATCGATTAAACTTGGTATACAAGCTACCGATTAAAAATGAATAAATACATGTTTCACAGTTTTTCAAAATTTCACCCTCAAAGGGGTGGAATAGGGGTTGAAAGTTTGTATGAAAGTCCTTCATTTCTCAAGTTATATCAATAAAACTTGGTATATAAGCTACCGATTAAAAATGAAGAAATACGTGTTTCACAGTTTTCGTAAATTTTACCCCCGAAGGGGTGAAATAGGGGTTGAAAGTTTGTATGAAAGTTCTTCATTTTTCAAGTTATATCCATGAAACTTGGTAGGGTCGATGTGCCGGATTTCGGCCTTTTAGTGCTCCCATCAACTTTAGGACATCAGAAAAAAATGTTACAACCTTAATATTGCTATGCTCATTATGTTAGATGAAAGCCCATATACTGGAGTTTCTTTTTTAGAAACTGTGTTGCGCTTGAAGCTATTAGTTATTTTTATTTTTTATTTAATCCGGAAAAACGCTAAAATTTCAGTTTTCGGACTCAAATTTCAGTTTTCGGCCATCGGGTATTCTGTTTTCGGCCACTGGATTGTGATGGATTTAAAATGAATTTATAAGTTTAAAATTACATTAAAACGCTTTTTGTAAGTTCATCATTGTTTTATTATGTATCCAAATGTTATTAAAAGTCATAATCAACATAATTCAAGAAAGTTATATTACTTAATAAAAAACTTGGAACCTTTGTTACTCACGAATTACAACACCTTTAAAACCTATCAAATACGTTCCTATTTTTATGTTATTTTTGAAATAACAATCTTGGATAATTGTGCATATAAATAAATAAATAAATAATGTATGACTCGGTCAAAAACTCTGTAAGTTCCCTGAACTAGTCTGATCGATTCTTCTGTTACTCGTGCTCTGGCCTTATTTATTCTTAGCTTCTGGCCTTATTATTAAAAATAATAACATAGGTACAATATGTAATGATACTTAGTTATCTTTAAAATAAAAACGTTAACTCAAAATTATTGTTGGCTTTAAACTTTGCAATTTTATGGCCGAAAACTATTACCGGTATTCAATTTTCACAAGCTTTCCATACTATGCCGAAAACTGAGGTAGGTACTGTTTCTTCTATGTTGTGGTTTTCGGCCACCCCCAAAATGGTCTTCACTTTTAATTTATACTAACAAATTGACGGCCGAAAACTAATGGCGAGGGTTTTCACATCAGGTACAATAATAAAAGAAAGAGTCGTGACATATATCATTTCACCAATTGAATAAGAGACAAAAGCGTGGAAGACTTGATACGCCACATATCGGCCCCTAGGCCGAAAAACAAAGTTTTGAAGAAAATTTAATGTTAGATCGCGGCCCCCAACATTATTGTTGTTTTGTACAAAATATTCACATAATCATATTAAAAGTATGTTAATAAGTTATTTTAGAAGGGTATTACATGCCTATTAACATCATTCATTCACAAAAACAACAAAAAGCTTGCCTTGGACTGAAACGCGCGGCACTATTTTTTTTCTAATTTCCGCAGGTTGCGTTACCTCCGATGCCCCCCGTCGAATTGTATAAATTCACTAAAATCACTCGAAGATGTTACCTGACCAAAATTGTTGTCAGATACAAAGCAATTATTTTCAAATGTCTGAATAAAGATTTCATTTGGAAATAGTATTTCTAAGCGATATTCTCGCAATTTTGCGGCACCGAGTACGCGTAATAGACCAGGGTAGAAGCCTTTAAAAATAATAAAAAGTGAAAAAAAATAATAGTAGGATGAAACCCATTAGAAAAGGAGGGGAATATTATAAAAATGAAAGGAAAAATAATTTACGGGCGATCTGAGGTCGGGAAGGGGATGGGGGGGGGGGGGGGGGGGGGTTTAAGGGTTTAGATTACATAAATATTAATTTTATTGACTTATTTGTTTGTTAATTATAGTAGTATATTAAAAATTATCGACCCTGGTCTATAAAGGCCGAAAACTGAAGGAGGCCGGCGAACCGGCATAACAACCCTATATCCACGCGGACGAAGTCGCGGGCATCAGCTAGTACAAAATATAAATAACTATGTGTAGGTAGTAATTAATTACCTATTAGAAGTATAATAAACTAGCTGATGCCCGCGACTTCGTCCGCGTGGATTGAGGTTTTTCGGGTCCCGCGGGAACTCTTTGATTTTCCGGGATAAAAAGTAGCCTATGTGCTATTACAGACTATAATCTATCTCTGTGCCAAATTTCATCCAGATCCGTTCAGCCGTTTGGGCGTGTTTGAGTAACAAACATCCATCCATACATCCATCCAAACTTTCGCATTTATAATATTTATTTGATAATTAAGTAAGGAATAGTATATTAACATAAATTTTGAATTTTATTAATTTTATTTATTTTTTTATTATTATTTTATTTATTTTTATTTTAAAAATTTATATATTTTTTTTAATTTTATAAATTTTTTTTTATTAATTAATTATTTTATTTAAATATTTAATTATTTTTATTTATTTATATTTTTATTTTTAATTTATTATAAATTAATTTTTTATTATTATTTAAATTTAATTTTTTATTAATTTATTTTTAAATTATTTAATTTTTTTTTATTATTTTTTTAAAATTATTTATTTATTAATTTAATTTATTATTTTTATTTTTTATTAAATTTTTATTTTATTTTTATAATTATTATTTTTATTAATTTATATAATTTATTTTTATTATTTTTACACACAGAATGTGAGTATTTACAGCCCGACTCTCGTTAATTCAAAACTCGAGGGACTCTTAAAATACATATTACGAACTAGCTGATGCCTGCGACTTCGTCCACGTGGATTGAGGTTTTTCGGTTCCCGTGGGAACTCTTTAATTTTCCGGGATAAAAAGTAGCCTATGTGCTATTCCAGACTATAATCTATCTCTGTGCCAAATATCATCCAGATCCGTTCAGCCGTTGGAGCGCGATTGAGTAACAAACATCCATACATCCATACATCCATCCAAACTTTCGCATTTATAATATTTATTTGATTATCGAGTGTTTGAAATATCAAATGGTTCGAATTCGAGTCAACTTGAACTTTCGCTGGAAAAAGTTTGTGATGATTATTTAAATATTTCATTAATAAAATACAATAGGCATAATAGATTAATGCACAGTGACAATGTTGAAGTACCTAGGGTGTGTTCCGTTATAGGTAGGTATACACTGCGAGCACTGTTCAGTCATCAGTGTTCTTACTGGGGACTTCCAGTGCTCGCACTCTATTTCGGAACGCAACCCTAAAAACCTACAACTTTGACAGAATCTTCAAATGACAAATGACAACCACTTTAGCTTTTACAGCAGCTATTATTATGGATGATGCCTATATCAAAAAAAAATTATTTCTAACTGATTATTAAATAGAGGGTCTTCCAAAAGACCTAAAATTCACATCCTCGGTTAGTTTTAAGTTTGATAACTATTTTAAAATATAGATTAAAGAAAAAAAGTGCGTTGAAATTTGATGACGTCACACCTGTGAATTTCATACAACTTCCGTGCTAGAAGTTTAGGTACGTTTTTAAGTTTGATAAAGAGTTGTCATCATCCCTATTGAGCAGTAATATCTAAAGTCTTTGAACGCGCCATGTATAACCGCGTATGCGAATTTCTCGAGAAAAATCACATACTTAACGATAACCAATACGGGTTCAGGAAAAATCGATCAACAACATTAGCGGTATATAAATATATTCAGGAGGCACATAAGTACTTGGACAAAAAATACCACGCTGTAGGAATCTTACTCGACCTAAGCAAGGCCTACGATAAAGTATCATACAAAATACTTTTATCTAAGTTATACGGATGCGGAATTCGTGGACAGGCCTTCGAATGGTTTAAGTCATACTTGCACGAGAGGCAACAACGGGTCCAAATAGAACATCATGACTATAAAATACGAGAAACACAAAATTACCGTTCCGATAGCCGATTTCTCGAGGGATCAATTCCTCAAGGAAGCATTCTTGGCTGTATCCTATTTTTAATCTACATCAACGATTTACCAAAATCTTTAGAGGATCAGTGTATCCTTTTCGCGGACGATATCTCGATTTTGCTGAACGTAAAAAAGGATGAAAATTATAACGAAAAACTTAAAAACACTATACAAAAAGTAAATAGCTGGATTACAGACCACAATCTACAAATAAACTTTGGTAAAACAAAAATAATACCTACAATTTCATCAATATCAAAGATTACCTTTAGAATTAAAACTACTAATTAATAATTGTGAAATAGAACAAGTGTCAAATTTTAAATTATTAGGCTTAACTATTGACTCACACCTGAACTGGAAAGAACACATTAACAATATCAAAGCAAAATTATCAAAATTCTTGTACGCGCTCAATGTTCTAAAACGTAATACCGATTTAAAAACTGCCCTTACCGCATACTATGCATACGCACAGTCCTGGCTGAGATACGGAGTCATGATGTGGGGAAATAGCGTCAATTCCGAAGAACTATTTATCATGCAAAAAAAATGTATTAGAGTAATTTTTGACCTCGGCAACCGGGACAGCTGTCGACCATATTTCATAAAATATAATATTTTGACCTTACCTTGCCTATACATACTAGAAGTTTGTTTATTCGTGAGGAAACATCTAAACTTTTATACACAAAAAACATACAAATCGACTCGACATAAATCTAAACTGGCCTTATCGCAACACAGAACGAAACTATTCTCTAATAGCCCACATTACGCATCAACAATAATATTTAACAAAATTCCCGATTGCATTAAAAATATTGAATCCGACATTAAATTTAGGAAAGAGCTACAGACCCTGTTAACCCAGAAGGGATTTTATGAGGTTGAGGAATTTTTAGCCACCTAGTTTGTACCTAGTTTGACATAATTTAATAATTAATTGTATTGTAACTACTTGACATATTTTTACTTAATAATTTTATTTGTGAAATCTGATATTGTAATGTTCTAATTTTAATGAATATGCTGCTATGTGATTGTCTTATGTTTAATTTTAATAAATTTAATAACAATGTAATAATTAAGATAAGGTAACTTAATGTAATGCATTTTTAACTATTGTAATTTATTTAATGTGTATGTACTTGCTTTGCCCTGACAGGGCTGAAATGCAAATAAATAAATATGAAATATGAAATATGAAAATATGAAAGGTTAGGGGTAAAAGTAAAAGTAAAACTACCGGCTAAAATTGTGAAGAAACGAATTCAGCCGTTACTTTTACTTTCATGTAACTTTGGTTGAGCAGGAGAGCGCGGACGTGGCGGGCGCGGATTTCATCGAGCGCCTCGCGATGCGCGTCGTGCAAGACCCACAGGTACGACCGACCATTGTTATCCTTCGCTTCATTCAATCCGTAGTATTATAGGAGATAACTGCACTTTTGGTAACCATCGCCAGAAAAGCTGATTCAGTGTTAGGTGGATGTAGAGCTCTCCACTGATCACAAAAGTTGCAGTCACACAGTCAGACAAAGTTATTGCTAATATTTTTTTACAGGAACGCATAGTAAGTATAGGTTATAACGTCTTTGAAAGCTGATATCTAGAAAAAGTCCCATCCAAATGCGTCAGTTTTTACGCTGTTTACATAGGTACTGCGCATACATTAATACTGTACAAGAATCAGCTTTTCTAATTATCGTTCATTTTTGGTAACAATAAACCGTCTTTGAACGCCCATATTTAGCTAAAGGGCCATCCAAATGCAGGCAGACTGCCACTTTTGAGATCAGTGGAGAGCTCTACATCCATCTAACACTGAATCAGCCTTTCTGGCGATGGTTACCAAAATTGCAGTTATCTCTTAGTCTATAGACAGAGAAAGAGATATAGACGACCTCCGTGGCGCAGTGTAGCGCTGTTGTCTTAACGTGCGGAGGTCCCGGGCTCGATCCCCGGCAGGGTCAATTTGGGAATTTATAATTTCTGAATTTTCACTGGTCTGGCCTGGTGGGAGGCTTCGGCCGTGGCTAGTTACCACCCTACCGGCAAAGACGTGCCGCCAAGTGATTTAGCGTTCCGGTACGATGCCGTGTAGAAACCGAATAAGGTTATGGGTTTAATATAATGCCATGCCCCTAACAGGTTAGCCCGCTACCATCTTAGACAGCATCATCACTTACCATCAGGTGAGATCGTAGTCAAGGGCTGACTTGTAGTGGATAAAAAAAAAAAGACAGGGCGTCAGCGTATGTACAGTATGCGATAGCGATAGTCTTAATGCGATATTTTCTTAATGGTAAATAATTATTTTCAGATTCAGATTCATTTATTTGCATTTAACTTGAACAATAGGTACAATATATAATTGACAATTCACCCCGTTAGGGCATAATATGCAGTTTGAGTGACAGGGGTGCTTCGAAATTATTATTTTTATGTCTTTAATATAATTTCTTTGTAGGTACTTAATTTTTCTATACTTTGTAGCATTCATGCGAGTCTTTACAAATATAACCTGTTTTTACCTGTAAGTGTAACAATCAGGTAAAAATAAGGTCAAAATTGTAAACCTACGTATTAGGTTATGTTTTCGTATCTACGTTCAGTTCGGCTTTTGCAGTCTAACACACAGCAATAGGTACACCATCATAAGTTAAAACACTTTTTTAGTAAGCTACGAGTACAGTTACCACTTTGTCCTATTTCGTACGAATATGGGCGAATAAAAAAAACGACACAGGATTGTCTGACCTAAACTATCGGATACTTAGGTCAAACAAAAAAAAGTGATACGCTGAGCAGGACAAGCAACAACATTTTCTCGCTCTATCACTCCTTGGCATTAGCGTATTTTTTTTTTTTTTTTTTTTTTTTATCCACTACAAGTTAGCCCTTGACTGCGATCTCACCTGATGGTAAGTGATGATGCAGTCTAAGATGGTAGCGGGCTAACCTGTTTTTTTTTTTTTTTTTTTTTTTTTTTTTTATAAATATTTTTTTATATATTTAACAGGTTTCCTCCGATATTCGTCAGAGACCTTTTTTACGTTTGCTCTTTACGTCTGATTTTATTATTTTTTAGTTTATATGTGCTAGTTTTTAAATATCATTTTTAGCTTGATCCAAGAGTGAGCTCGTTTTATTTAAATTCTTTATTGTTATTTTGATATATTATATTTGATTACTTTTGTTTTAAAACATCTGATTTTATTATTTTAAATTTTTTAAAAATGTTAGTTTTAATATTATTTTGGTTTAAGTCCAGAATGAGCCTGTTTTATTTAATTACCTTGTCGTATTATTTTAATGTATTATGTTTAATTGCTTTTATTTTACGTCGGATTTTATTATTTTAAGTTGGAATATATTAATTTTAGTGCTATTTTGGCTTAAATCATGAGTGAGCCCGTTTTATTTAAATACCTTGTCATATTTTTATAATATGAACTATATTTTAACCTTTACCGCTCACTCATGATTTACGTCTTGTATATTATGATTACAATGTTGGATATTTTAGCGTAATATTTAATATATATGTTTCTAATTTTTCTTTCAGGTACCATCTCATAGATTGCCAGTACATATCTGCCTGTCGATATACAGCTATGTATCATACTAACATCTGCCATATATCGGACATTTTGTGAGTGTACTTTCATTTAACTGGCCTTAACAGTACGCCACCCTCGACCTGGCCAGAGCGTCCCACTTTTTCCGGATCGGACAGCTTTCATCGAAGCTGTTATGGTCCGTCCGGTCCACTCGGGCGCTCTGGCAATTGCAGCATGTGGGTCTGTCCCCAGCCTGCCACGCCGGACACGCACTGCGCAGATGTGGACCTGCGCAGTGGCTACAGGTGTCTACGGACTCCTGACATGTCTTACGACCATGTCCGTATCCGAGACACCTGGAGCACGTCACTAGCGGGGACTGGTCTGCGACCCCCACACGCTGGAGGTCGATGTGGACCTTGCCCACTTCTATGAGTCGTTGCCATACTGGTGGCGACACCTGCAGAACCACATGGCTCTCGAGTGGGTTCCTTGCCTTTCTACGGAATCTCACACTCGCCCTGTACTCCACTTCAGGTATCGCCCCCAGTATGTGCTCATTTTGACTTTTTAGGGCCCCCAGAACTTCCTCGTCCTTGTTGCTGTTCAAGACCCCATACATGATGACAAGGGGGTCCCTGTTCGCTTTTTCCTCCACAAGGAGCGTTGGGCTGACAGACTTTAATCTTTCTGCCACTTTGGCCAGTTCTTCACGAGTCTGACAGCCCAACACTACCTTCTGGTCTCTAGCCTTCCTCAGCCTATCCACCCGTATGCCCGATGTTCTCGCGTTGACTGCGGTGCGGATTTTGTTCAACACGTCCTCGCTCGTATCATGGGCGTCAACCGATGACACGAGCAACGAGTGGACAGGCAGAGGCTGAAATTTTGGCTTTAGCGGCTCATCAGTTCTTCTGACCGCAGCCATCGCCGCATACGAAATACCGTCCTGGACTCTGTTGTTGTTCAGTTCCTCTTTTAACAATGAAATTTCGTTTTTTACGGCATCCATACTCGACGTGGCTGCGGCCACAAGCTCCTTATGCTGTTCGGCGTGCAATAAGCTTTGTCCGCTTTCGAGGGGCCTCGGAATCTGCTTGATGTCCGCAGATAGAGCGGTAGTATGTTTTTTGCACTCTGTTAGAGCAACATTGTGCTCTTTAATGTTTATGATGAGCTCTTTCATCAGCTCCATCTGCGGTGTCTCGCTCGCTTCGCTATCCGCGGCCCGTTTGTCGCTTACCTGCGTATTCTTTAGGGGATAGCTTATGGGTTGCTCTTTTGTCCCTGCCGCTTCAATGACCAGCCTGTAGAGCCTTTCCACCGCTTGCGTGACTCCAGATTTAATATCCGCTCTTAGATTGCGTGATTCGCCCAGCAAGGTCTTAGCCCTTATCAGGCAGGCCTTCGCCTCAGCTGGTCTACTGCCATATTTAGGCTTAGACGGTGGAGTTCTCGCTAGCTCGTATGAGGCCCTACGAGCTGCTACCGAGTCCTCTTTTGAAGGCTGCGTCCTATCTTTAGAGGGAGCAGCGGGTTGTTGGGGGGGCACTACCTTTGGTTTTGCCTTTAGAGGGTTTTCAGGAGCTGCTTCGGGAAGCACATAAGTTGTATCGCTTGGGGTTTTTGAGAGGTCCGCCAAGCTTTCAAGAGTTTCCTTTGTTGGTGACATAGCTGGTTCCGACATATTATCCGGAGATTGCGATCGGCTCAAAGCCTTTTTCGGAGTTCTGAACATAACAAAGTTGCTGCACCAGAACTGCCAACCTCTGTCCAAGTGAAAACACCTATTCTAATACAATAGTGGTAACACTATGGATCTGCGCTTCAGCCTCTGGTAGGGCAACAGTATTATTTAGTATTTATGCCAATGTTTATTTAAGAACAATACGAAATTTAAAGCACATTCAATTGTAAACAGAACCTAACCCAATTAATTAAGGGGTGTATAATGCCACCGTATATAATAATAATACTTAACCAACCTAACCTAAGCTGTTAGCTTGGGAGTGTATATGGCTCCCAAGGTCAAAAATTTCAGTCTAATAAGTGGTGGGGAGTGTGACGAATCTCCCCCCGTCAGGTACTATAATATCTGTCGAATCGGCTAATCAAAAGTTTTTAAAATTAATAAAATCTTAACCTAAATTACTTACTAACTTGGGAGTGTATATAGCTCCCAAGGTCAGTCTTACAGTCTAGGAGTGGTGGGGAGGTGTAAAAGTCTCCCCCCGTCGAGTACAAAATATCTGCACTGCAGATTATCAACTTTTCCAATTTTTTAAAATTTGGGAGTTTAGATGGCTCCCAAAGTCTGTCTTACGGTCCTAAGGTGGTGGGGAGGTGTATAAAGTCTCCCCCCGTCAGGTACAACACTTCTGCGAACGCAGAAAGTCAAATTTCGAATTATTAAATAAAACGGTTCTCCCTATGGGACTGCTCCCCGGCACCTTGTCTGCGACAATTGGGCGGGTCGGTGGGCCCGTTTTAGCGTTTTTCGCGGCGGAAAATCGCGGAAAGTGGTCGCACGGTGCCGCGCGCGCGATCGCTCGCGTGCAGGCCTCGCCCGAGCCGGAAAATGCGGAAAATTTGGAAGATTTTACTACTTTTTAGTTTTTTGTTGAAATTTTTCTAAGTCGAAATTTTTGTGAAAATGGAAAAATTTAAAATTTTGTTTTTCTTTCGCAGGTCGCTAGTGCCGGTGAACAGCAACGCCCTGTGAAAGTTTGGCCGGAAAATGTGGAAATTTAGAAGGTTTGGTAAGTATATTTAACTTTTTACTCGAAATTTTTCTATGTCCAAATTGTATGAAAATGGGAAAATTTAAAATTTGGTTTTTCTTTCGCAGGTCGCTAGTGCCGGTCGACA
Source organism: Erebia ligea (assembly GCA_917051295.2). NCBI lineage: Eukaryota > Metazoa > Arthropoda > Insecta > Lepidoptera > Nymphalidae > Erebia > Erebia ligea. The sequence continues at coordinate 2,303,067 of OU785246.1, forward strand.
GCAACTCCCTGTGAAAGTTTGGTCGGAAAATGTGGAAAATTCGGGCAACGGCGCGCGATTTCTGGGATTTTTCGCTGTAAATTTGATCAAATAGTATGAAGATTATATCGGGGTATCAAACCTCGGTGTCGATTTTATGTATGTAGGAAAACGCGACAAAAGCGTTTTTCGCGGCGGAAAATCGCGGAAAGTGGTCGCACGGTGCCGCGCGCGCGATCGCTCGCGTGCAGGCCTCGCCCGAGCCGGAAAATGCGGAAAATTTGGAAGATTTTACTACTTTTTAGTTTTTTGTTGAAATTTTTCTAAGTCGAAATTTTTGTGAAAATGAAAAAATTTAAAATTTTGTTTTTCTTTCGCAGGTCGCTAGTGCCGGTGAACAGCAACGCCCTGTGAAAGTTTGGCCGGAAAATGTGGAAATTTAGAAGGTTTGGTAAGTATATTTAACTTTTTACTCGAAATTTTTCTATGTCCAAATTGTATGAAAATGGGAAAATTTAAAATTTGGTTTTTCTTTCGCAGGTCGCTAGTGCCGGTCGACAGCAACTCCCTGTGAAAGTTTGGTCGGAAAATGTGGAAAATTCGGGCAACGGCGCGCGATTTCTGGGATTTTTCGCTGTAAATTTGATCAAATAGTATGAAGATTATATCGGGGTATCAAACCTCGGTGTCGATTTTATGTATGTAGGAAAACGCGACAAAAGCGTTTTTCGCGGCGGAAAATCGCGGAAAGTGGTCGCACGGTGCCGCGCGCGCGATCGCTCGCGTGCAGGCCTCGCCCGAGCCGGAAAATGCGGAAAATTTGGAAGATTTTACTACTTTTTAGTTTTTTGTTGAAATTTTTCTAAGTCGAAATTTTTGTGAAAATGGAAAAATTTAAAATTTTGTTTTTCTTTCGCAGGTCGCTAGTGCCGGTGAACAGCAACGCCCTGTGAAAGTTTGGCCGGAAAATGTGGAAATTTAGAAGGTTTGGTAAGTATATTTAACTTTTTACTCGAAATTTTTCTATGTCCAAATTGTATGAAAATGGGAAAATTTAAAATTTGGTTTTTCTTTCGCAGGTCGCTAGTGCCGGTCGACAGCAACTCCCTGTGAAAGTTTGGTCGGAAAATGTGGAAAATTCGGGCAACGGCGCGCGATTTCTGGGATTTTTCGCTGTAAATTTGATCAAATAGTATGAAGATTATATCGGGGTATCAAACCTCGGTGTCGATTTTATGTATGTAGGAAAACGCGACAAAAGCGTTTTTCGCGGCGGAAAATCGCGGAAAGTGGTCGCACGGTGCCGCGCGCGCGATCGCTCGCGTGCAGGCCTCGCCCGAGCCGGAAAATGCGGAAAATTTGGAAGATTTTACTACTTTTTAGTTTTTTGTTGAAATTTTTCTAAGTCGAAATTTTTGTGAAAATGGAAAAATTTAAAATTTTGTTTTTCTTTCGCAGGTCGCTAGTGCCGGTGAACAGCAACGCCCTGTGAAAGTTTGGCCGGAAAATGTGGAAATTTAGAAGGTTTGGTAAGTATATTTAACTTTTTACTCGAAATTTTTCTATGTCCAAATTGTATGAAAATGGGAAAATTTAAAATTTGGTTTTTCTTTCGCAGGTCGCTAGTGCCGGTCGACAGCAACTCCCTGTGAAAGTTTGGTCGGAAAATGTGGAAAATTCGGGCAACGGCGCGCGATTTCTGGGATTTTTCGCTGTAAATTTGATCAAATAGTATGAAGATTATATCGGGGTATCAAACCTCGGTGTCGATTTTATGTATGTAGGAAAACGCGACAAAAGCGTTTTTCGCGGCGGAAAATCGCGGAAAGTGGTCGCACGGTGCCGCGCGCGCGATCGCTCGCGTGCAGGCCTCGCCCGAGCCGGAAAATGCGGAAAATTTGGAAGATTTTACTACTTTTTAGTTTTTTGTTGAAATTTTTCTAAGTCGAAATTTTTGTGAAAATGGAAAAATTTAAAATTTTGTTTTTCTTTCGCAGGTCGCTAGTGCCGGTGAACAGCAACGCCCTGTGAAAGTTTGGCCGGAAAATGTGGAAATTTAGAAGGTTTGGTAAGTATATTTAACTTTTTACTCGAAATTTTTCTATGTCCAAATTGTATGAAAATGGGAAAATTTAAAATTTGGTTTTTCTTTCGCAGGTCGCTAGTGCCGGTCGACAGCAACTCCCTGTGAAAGTTTGGTCGGAAAATGTGGAAAATTCGGGCAACGGCGCGCGATTTCTGGGATTTTTCGCTGTAAATTTGATCAAATAGTATGAAGATTATATCGGGGTATCAAACCTCGGTGTCGATTTTATGTATGTAGGAAAACGCGACAAAAGCGTTTTTCGCGGCGGAAAATCGCGGAAAGTGGTCGCACGGTGCCGCGCGCGCGATCGCTCGCGTGCAGGCCTCGCCCGAGCCGGAAAATGCGGAAAATTTGGAAGATTTTACTACTTTTTAGTTTTTTGTTGAAATTTTTCTAAGTCGAAATTTTTGTGAAAATGGAAAAATTTAAAATTTTGTTTTTCTTTCGCAGGTCGCTAGTGCCGGTGAACAGCAACGCCCTGTGAAAGTTTGGCCGGAAAATGTGGAAATTTAGAAGGTTTGGTAAGTATATTTAACTTTTTACTCGAAATTTTTCTATGTCCAAATTGTATGAAAATGGGAAAATTTAAAATTTGGTTTTTCTTTCGCAGGTCGCTAGTGCCGGTCGACAGCAACTCCCTGTGAAAGTTTGGTCGGAAAATGTGGAAAATTCGGGCAACGGCGCGCGATTTCTGGGATTTTTCGCTGTAAATTTGATCAAATAGTATGAAGATTATATCGGGGTATCAAACCTCGGTGTCGATTTTATGTATGTAGGAAAACGCGACAAAAGCGTTTTTCGCGGCGGAAAATCGCGGAAAGTGGTCGCACGGTGCCGCGCGCGCGATCGCTCGCGTGCAGGCCTCGCCCGAGCCGGAAAATGCGGAAAATTTGGAAGATTTTACTACTTTTTAGTTTTTTGTTGAAATTTTTCTAAGTCGAAATTTTTGTGAAAATGGAAAAATTTAAAATTTTGTTTTTCTTTCGCAGGTCGCTAGTGCCGGTGAACAGCAACGCCCTGTGAAAGTTTGGCCGGAAAATGTGGAAATTTAGAAGGTTTGGTAAGTATATTTAACTTTTTACTCGAAATTTTTCTATGTCCAAATTGTATGAAAATGGGAAAATTTAAAATTTGGTTTTTCTTTCGCAGGTCGCTAGTGCCGGTCGACAGCAACTCCCTGTGAAAGTTTGGTCGGAAAATGTGGAAAATTCGGGCAACGGCGCGCGATTTCTGGGATTTTTCGCTGTAAATTTGATCAAATAGTATGAAGATTATATCGGGGTATCAAACCTCGGTGTCGATTTTATGTATGTAGGAAAACGCGACAAAAGCGTTTTTCGCGGCGGAAAATCGCGGAAAGTGGTCGCACGGTGCCGCGCGCGCGATCGCTCGCGTGCAGGCCTCGCCCGAGCCGGAAAATGCGGAAAATTTGGAAGATTTTACTACTTTTTAGTTTTTTGTTGAAATTTTTCTAAGTCGAAATTTTTGTGAAAATGGAAAAATTTAAAATTTTGTTTTTCTTTCGCAGGTCGCTAGTGCCGGTGAACAGCAACGCCCTGTGAAAGTTTGGCCGGAAAATGTGGAAATTTAGAAGGTTTGGTAAGTATATTTAACTTTTTACTCGAAATTTTTCTATGTCCAAATTGTATGAAAATGGGAAAATTTAAAATTTGGTTTTTCTTTCGCAGGTCGCTAGTGCCGGTCGACAGCAACTCCCTGTGAAAGTTTGGTCGGAAAATGTGGAAAATTCGGGCAACGGCGCGCGATTTCTGGGATTTTTCGCTGTAAATTTGATCAAATAGTATGAAGATTATATCGGGGTATCAAACCTCGGTGTCGATTTTATGTATGTAGGAAAACGCGACAAAAGCGTTTTTCGCGGCGGAAAATCGCGGAAAGTGGTCGCACGGTGCCGCGCGCGCGATCGCTCGCGTGCAGGCCTCGCCCGAGCCGGAAAATGCGGAAAATTTGGAAGATTTTACTACTTTTTAGTTTTTTGTTGAAATTTTTCTAAGTCGAAATTTTTGTGAAAATGGAAAAATTTAAAATTTTGTTTTTCTTTCGCAGGTCGCTAGTGCCGGTGAACAGCAACGCCCTGTGAAAGTTTGGCCGGAAAATGTGGAAATTTAGAAGGTTTGGTAAGTATATTTAACTTTTTACTCGAAATTTTTCTATGTCCAAATTGTATGAAAATGGGAAAATTTAAAATTTGGTTTTTCTTTCGCAGGTCGCTAGTGCCGGTCGACAGCAACTCCCTGTGAAAGTTTGGTCGGAAAATGTGGAAAATTCGGGCAACGGCGCGCGATTTCTGGGATTTTTCGCTGTAAATTTGATCAAATAGTATGAAGATTATATCGGGGTATCAAACCTCGGTGTCGATTTTATGTATGTAGGAAAACGCGACAAAAGCGTTTTTCGCGGCGGAAAATCGCGGAAAGTGGTCGCACGGTGCCGCGCGCGCGATCGCTCGCGTGCAGGCCTCGCCCGAGCCGGAAAATGCGGAAAATTTGGAAGATTTTACTACTTTTTAGTTTTTTGTTGAAATTTTTCTAAGTCGAAATTTTTGTGAAAATGGAAAAATTTAAAATTTTGTTTTTCTTTCGCAGGTCGCTAGTGCCGGTGAACAGCAACGCCCTGTGAAAGTTTGGCCGGAAAATGTGGAAATTTAGAAGGTTTGGTAAGTATATTTAACTTTTTACTCGAAATTTTTCTATGTCCAAATTGTATGAAAATGGGAAAATTTAAAATTTGGTTTTTCTTTCGCAGGTCGCTAGTGCCGGTCGACAGCAACTCCCTGTGAAAGTTTGGTCGGAAAATGTGGAAAATTCGGGCAACGGCGCGCGATTTCTGGGATTTTTCGCTGTAAATTTGATCAAATAGTATGAAGATTATATCGGGGTATCAAACCTCGGTGTCGATTTTATGTATGTAGGAAAACGCGACAAAAGCGTTTTTCGCGGCGGAAAATCGCGGAAAGTGGTCGCACGGTGCCGCGCGCGCGATCGCTCGCGTGCAGGTCTCGCCCGAGCCGGAAAATGCGGAAAATTTGGAAGATTTTACTACTTTTTAGTTTTTTGTTGAAATTTTTCTAAGTCGAAATTTTTGTGAAAATGGAAAAATTTAAAATTTTGTTTTTCTTTCGCAGGTCGCTAGTGCCGGTGAACAGCAACGCCCTGTGAAAGTTTGGCCGGAAAATGTGGAAATTTAGAAGGTTTGGTAAGTATATTTAACTTTTTACTCGAAATTTTTCTATGTCCAAATTGTATGAAAATGGGAAAATTTAAAATTTGGTTTTTCTTTCGCAGGTCGCTAGTGCCGGTCGACAGCAACTCCCTGTGAAAGTTTGGTCGGAAAATGTGGAAAATTCGGGCAACGGCGCGCGATTTCTGGGATTTTTCGCTGTAAATTTGATCAAATAGTATGAAGATTATATCGGGGTATCAAACCTCGGTGTCGATTTTATGTATGTAGGAAAACGCGACAAAAGCGTTTTTCGCGGCGGAAAATCGCGGAAAGTGGTCGCACGGTGCCGCGCGCGCGATCGCTCGCGTGCAGGCCTCGCCCGAGCCGGAAAATGCGGAAAATTTGGAAGATTTTACTACTTTTTAGTTTTTTGTTGAAATTTTTCTAAGTCGAAATTTTTGTGAAAATGGAAAAATTTAAAATTTTGTTTTTCTTTCGCAGGTCGCTAGTGCCGGTGAACAGCAACGCCCTGTGAAAGTTTGGCCGGAAAATGTGGAAATTTAGAAGGTTTGGTAAGTATATTTAACTTTTTACTCGAAATTTTTCTATGTCCAAATTGTATGAAAATGGGAAAATTTAAAATTTGGTTTTTCTTTCGCAGGTCGCTAGTGCCGGTCGACAGCAACTCCCTGTGAAAGTTTGGCCGGAAAATGTGGAAATTTAGAAGGTTTGGTAAGTATATTTAACTTTTTACTCGAAATTTTTCTATGTCCAAATTGTATGAAAATGGGAAAATTTAAAATTTGGTTTTTCTTTCGCAGGTCGCTAGTGCCGGTGAACAGCAACGCCCTGTGAAAGTTTGGCCGGAAAATGTGGAAAATTCGGGCAACGGCGCGCGATTTCTGGGATTTTTCGCTGTAAATTTGATCAAATAGTATGAAGATTATATCGGGGTATCAAACCTCGGTGTCGATTTTATGTATGTAGGAAAACGCGACAAAAGCGTTTTTCGCGGCGGAAAATCGCGGAAAGTGGTCGCACGGTGCCGCGCGCGCGATCGCTCGCGTGCAGGCCTCGCCCGAGCCGGAAAATGCGGAAAATTTGGAAGATTTTACTACTTTTTAGTTTTTTGTTGAAATTTTACTAAGTCGAAATTTTTGTGAAAATGGAAAAATTTAAAATTTTGTTTTTCTTTCGCAGGTCGCTAGTGCCGGTGAACAGCAACGCCCTGTGAAAGTTTGGCCGGAAAATGTGGAAATTTAGAAGGTTTGGTAAGTATATTTAACTTTTTACTCGAAATTTTTCTATGTCCAAATTGTATGAAAATGGGAAAATTTAAAATTTGGTTTTTCTTTCGCAGGTCGCTAGTGCCGGTCGACAGCAACTCCCTGTGAAAGTTTGGTCGGAAAATGTGGAAAATTCGGGCAACGGCGCGCGATTTCTGGGATTTTTCGCTGTAAATTTGATCAAATAGTATGAAGATTATATCGGGGTATCAAACCTCGGTGTCGATTTTATGTATGTAGGAAAACGCGACAAAAGCGTTTTTCGCGGCGGAAAATCGCGGAAAGTGGTCGCACGGTGCCGCGCGCGCGATCGCTCGCGTGTAGGCCTCGCCCGAGCCGGAAAATGCGGAAAATTTGGAAGATTTTACTACTTTTTAGTTTTTTGTTGAAATTTTTCTAAGTCGAAATTTTTGTGAAAATGGAAAAATTTAAAATTTTGTTTTTCTTTCGCAGGTCGCTAGTGCCGGTGAACAGCAACGCCCTGTGAAAGTTTGGCCGGAAAATGTGGAAATTTAGAAGGTTTGGTAAGTATATTTAACTTTTTACTCGAAATTTTTCTATGTCCAAATTGTATGAAAATGGGAAAATTTAAAATTTGGTTTTTCTTTCGCAGGTCGCTAGTGCCGGTCGACAGCAACTCCCTGTGAAAGTTTGGTCGGAAAATGTGGAAAATTCGGGCAACGGCGCGCGATTTCTGGGATTTTTCGCTGTAAATTTGATCAAATAGTATGAAGATTATATCGGGGTATCAAACCTCGGTGTCGATTTTATGTATGTAGGAAAACGCGACAAAAGCGTTTTTCGCGGCGGAAAATCGCGGAAAGTGGTCGCACGGTGCCGCGCGCGCGATCGCTCGCGTGCAGGCCTCGCCCGAGCCGGAAAATGCGGAAAATTTGGAAGATTTTACTACTTTTTAGTTTTTTGTTGAAATTTTTCTAAGTCGAAATTTTTGTGAAAATGGAAAAATTTAAAATTTTGTTTTTCTTTCGCAGGTCGCTAGTGCCGGTGAACAGCAACGCCCTGTGAAAGTTTGGCCGGAAAATGTGGAAATTTAGAAGGTTTGGTAAGTATATTTAACTTTTTACTCGAAATTTTTCTATGTCCAAATTGTATGAAAATGGGAAAATTTAAAATTTGGTTTTTCTTTCGCAGGTCGCTAGTGCCGGTCGACAGCAACTCCCTGTGAAAGTTTGGTCGGAAAATGTGGAAAATTCGGGCAACGGCGCGCGATTTCTGGGATTTTTCGCTGTAAATTTGATCAAATAGTATGAAGATTATATCGGGGTATCAAACCTCGGTGTCGATTTTATGTATGTAGGAAAACGCGACAAAAGCGTTTTTCGCGGCGGAAAATCGCGGAAAGTGGTCGCACGGTGCCGCGCGCGCGATCGCTCGCGTGCAGGCCTCGCCCGAGCCGGAAAATGCGGAAAATTTGGAAGATTTTACTACTTTTTAGTTTTTTGTTGAAATTTTTCTAAGTCGAAATTTTTGTGAAAATGGAAAAATTTAAAATTTTGTTTTTCTTTCGCAGGTCGCTAGTGCCGGTGAACAGCAACGCCCTGTGAAAGTTTGGCCGGAAAATGTGGAAATTTAGAAGGTTTGGTAAGTATATTTAACTTTTTACTCGAAATTTTTCTATGTCCAAATTGTATGAAAATGGGAAAATTTAAAATTTGGTTTTTCTTTCGCAGGTCGCTAGTGCCGGTCGACAGCAACTCCCTGTGAAAGTTTGGTCGGAAAATGTGGAAAATTCGGGCAACGGCGCGCGATTTCTGGGATTTTTCGCTGTAAATTTGATCAAATAGTATGAAGATTATATCGGGGTATCAAACCTCGGTGTCGATTTTATGTATGTAGGAAAACGCGACAAAAGCGTTTTTCGCGGCGGAAAATCGCGGAAAGTGGTCGCACGGTGCCGCGCGCGCGATCGCTCGCGTGCAGGCCTCGCCCGAGCCGGAAAATGCGGAAAATTTGGAAGATTTTACTACTTTTTAGTTTTTTGTTGAAATTTTTCTAAGTCGAAATTTTTGTGAAAATGGAAAAATTTAAAATTTTGTTTTTCTTTCGCAGGTCGCTAGTGCCGGTGAACAGCAACGCCCTGTGAAAGTTTGGCCGGAAAATGTGGAAATTTAGAAGGTTTGGTAAGTATATTTAACTTTTTACTCGAAATTTTTCTATGTCCAAATTGTATGAAAATGGGAAAATTTAAAATTTGGTTTTTCTTTCGCAGGTCGCTAGTGCCGGTCGACAGCAACTCCCTGTGAAAGTTTGGTCGGAAAATGTGGAAAATTCGGGCAACGGCGCGCGATTTCTGGGATTTTTCGCTGTAAATTTGATCAAATAGTATGAAGATTATATCGGGGTATCAAACCTCGGTGTCGATTTTATGTATGTAGGAAAACGCGACAAAAGCGTTTTTCGCGGCGGAAAATCGCGGAAAGTGGTCGCACGGTGCCGCGCGCGCGATCGCTCGCGTGCAGGCCTCGCCCGAGCCGGAAAATGCGGAAAATTTGGAAGATTTTACTACTTTTTAGTTTTTTGTTGAAATTTTTCTAAGTCGAAATTTTTGTGAAAATGGAAAAATTTAAAATTTTGTTTTTCTTTCGCAGGTCGCTAGTGCCGGTGAACAGCAACGCCCTGTGAAAGTTTGGCCGGAAAATGTGGAAATTTAGAAGGTTTGGTAAGTATATTTAACTTTTTACTCGAAATTTTTCTATGTCCAAATTGTATGAAAATGGGAAAATTTAAAATTTGGTTTTTCTTTCGCAGGTCGCTAGTGCCGGTCGACAGCAACTCCCTGTGAAAGTTTGGTCGGAAAATGTGGAAAATTCGGGCAACGGCGCGCGATTTCTGGGATTTTTCGCTGTAAATTTGATCAAATAGTATGAAGATTATATCGGGGTATCAAACCTCGGTGTCGATTTTATGTATGTAGGAAAACGCGACAAAAGCGTTTTTCGCGGCGGAAAATCGCGGAAAGTGGTCGCACGGTGCCGCGCGCGCGATCGCTCGCGTGCAGGTCTCGCCCGAGCCGGAAAATGCGGAAAATTTGGAAGATTTTACTACTTTTTAGTTTTTTGTTGAAATTTTTCTAAGTCGAAATTTTTGTGAAAATGGAAAAATTTAAAATTTTGTTTTTCTTTCGCAGGTCGCTAGTGCCGGTGAACAGCAACGCCCTGTGAAAGTTTGGCCGGAAAATGTGGAAATTTAGAAGGTTTGGTAAGTATATTTAACTTTTTACTCGAAATTTTTCTATGTCCAAATTGTATGAAAATGGGAAAATTTAAAATTTGGTTTTTCTTTCGCAGGTCGCTAGTGCCGGTCGACAGCAACTCCCTGTGAAAGTTTGGTCGGAAAATGTGGAAAATTCGGGCAACGGCGCGCGATTTCTGGGATTTTTCGCTGTAAATTTGATCAAATAGTATGAAGATTATATCGGGGTATCAAACCTCGGTGTCGATTTTATGTATGTAGGAAAACGCGACAAAAGCGTTTTTCGCGGCGGAAAATCGCGGAAAGTGGTCGCACGGTGCCGCGCGCGCGATCGCTCGCGTGCAGGCCTCGCCCGAGCCGGAAAATGCGGAAAATTTGGAAGATTTTACTACTTTTTAGTTTTTTGTTGAAATTTTTCTAAGTCGAAATTTTTGTGAAAATGGAAAAATTTAAAATTTTGTTTTTCTTTCGCAGGTCGCTAGTGCCGGTGAACAGCAACGCCCTGTGAAAGTTTGGCCGGAAAATGTGGAAATTTAGAAGGTTTGGTAAGTATATTTAACTTTTTACTCGAAATTTTTCTATGTCCAAATTGTATGAAAATGGGAAAATTTAAAATTTGGTTTTTCTTTCGCAGGTCGCTAGTGCCGGTCGACAGCAACTCCCTGTGAAAGTTTGGTCGGAAAATGTGGAAAATTCGGGCAACGGCGCGCGATTTCTGGGATTTTTCGCTGTAAATTTGATCAAATAGTATGAAGATTATATCGGGGTATCAAACCTCGGTGTCGATTTTATGTATGTAGGAAAACGCGACAAAAGCGTTTTTCGCGGCGGAAAATCGCGGAAAGTGGTCGCACGGTGCCGCGCGCGCGATCGCTCGCGTGCAGGCCTCGCCCGAGCCGGAAAATGCGGAAAATTTGGAAGATTTTACTACTTTTTAGTTTTTTGTTGAAATTTTTCTAAGTCGAAATTTTTGTGAAAATGGAAAAATTTAAAATTTTGTTTTTCTTTCGCAGGTCGCTAGTGCCGGTGAACAGCAACGCCCTGTGAAAGTTTGGCCGGAAAATGTGGAAATTTAGAAGGTTTGGTAAGTATATTTAACTTTTTACTCGAAATTTTTCTATGTCCAAATTGTATGAAAATGGGAAAATTTAAAATTTGGTTTTTCTTTCGCAGGTCGCTAGTGCCGGTCGACAGCAACTCCCTGTGAAAGTTTGGTCGGAAAATGTGGAAAATTCGGGCAACGGCGCGCGATTTCTGGGATTTTTCGCTGTAAATTTGATCAAATAGTATGAAGATTATATCGGGGTATCAAACCTCGGTGTCGATTTTATGTATGTAGGAAAACGCGACAAAAGCGTTTTTCGCGGCGGAAAATCGCGGAAAGTGGTCGCACGGTGCCGCGCGCGCGATCGCTCGCGTGCAGGTCTCGCCCGAGCCGGAAAATGCGGAAAATTTGGAAGATTTTACTACTTTTTAGTTTTTTGTTGAAATTTTTCTAAGTCGAAATTTTTGTGAAAATGGAAAAATTTAAAATTTTGTTTTTCTTTCGCAGGTCGCTAGTGCCGGTGAACAGCAACGCCCTGTGAAAGTTTGGCCGGAAAATGTGGAAATTTAGAAGGTTTGGTAAGTATATTTAACTTTTTACTCGAAATTTTTCTATGTCCAAATTGTATGAAAATGGGAAAATTTAAAATTTGGTTTTTCTTTCGCAGGTCGCTAGTGCCGGTCGACAGCAACTCCCTGTGAAAGTTTGGTCGGAAAATGTGGAAAATTCGGGCAACGGCGCGCGATTTCTGGGATTTTTCGCTGTAAATTTGATCCGGGCTAACCTGTTAGGGGCATGGCAGTTATATTAAACCCATATCCCTATTCGGTTTCTACACAGCATCGTACCGGAACGCTACATCGCTTGGCGGCACGTCTTTTGCCGGTAGGGTGGTAACTAGCCACGGCCGAAGCCTCCCACCAGGCCAGACCAGGGAAAATTCAGAAATTATAAATTCCCAAATTGACCCTGCCGGGGATCGAACCCGGGACCTCCGCACGTTAAGACAACAGTGCTACACACTGCGCCACGGAGGTCGTCAATACTCATACTCAGTATATACTCATTTCGCTCACCTGTGGTAGGTATTTTAATCACATTGTCTCCTCTTGTTATGATTACTCTATGATTATAATATCCAACAAGTAATAGTAGTAGAGATCAGTAATCGATATGTTCTCCCGCGCAGGGCACGCTGTTGCGCGGGGCGCCGCCGCTGCCGCCACCCGCCGCTGCCACCACCGCCGCCGCCGCCGCCACCCGCCGCTGCCGCCGCCGCCGGCGCTGCCGCTGCCGGCGCTGCCGCCGCTGCAACCCGTCGCCGCCGCCGCCACCGCCGCCACCAACTTAACAAGTTATGAAATTCACAGTTGTGACGTCATAAATTTTTTTTCTTTAATCTATATTTTAAAGTGGTTATCAAACCTAAAACTAACCGAGGATGTTACAAATTTTAGGTCGTTTTGAAGACCCTCTATTTAATAATCAGTTAGAAATAATTAATTTTTGATACAGGCATCATCCCTATTCTAAAACAAATATTATGGCTTTAAGCGTTGGATGTATGGCCCCAGTACTCTGTGCCTACGCTATTCTTAGAATTTATAATTCTTAGGTAATAAGTGATTATGATTTCGTTATCTAATTAAAAATAATGTTACTTCTCAATAAAACATCTTATCGTTGCAAGAAAGATCCACTAAGATCTGATAGCACACGAATCACAGATAAAATATCAATAAATATAAAATGGTATTGAATTTTCTCAATAATAAAATTCTAAATATTGGCGGAGGCAGCTTGAGGTTCAATATGCATCAAATATTCAAACTACTTTTCTTTGCCTGTACAACCTTTCAGGTAAGTGTTATTGTACTAAACCTATTTTCATAGTAATAGGTATTCATAATAGAATACATAGTTATTCCATGTCTAACGATTTATTTTTTTCCTGGTGGGAGGCTTCTGCCGTTACCACCCTACCGGCAAAGACGTGCCGCCAAGCGATTTAGCGTTCCAGTACGATGCCGTGTATAATCCAAATAGGGGTATGGGTTTAATATAACTGCCATGTCACTAACAGGTTAGCCCGCTTCCATCTTGTGTGGGCGACGGCGGCAGCGGGGCGATGCGATTAGTCGGAGAGCTGGCGACGAATTTCGGGAACAATTTGAAAGAGGTCTGGTAATACTTTATAACCGACAAAAACGACTGGTATTTATTTTTTCGAATTTTATAAGTATAAAATTTAAAGATAAAAAAATCAAGTTGCCAAATAAATGTTTTTTCGGTTTTTTTTGCAAATGTTATATGCTGCGCAGTAGCGAAATAACCGCAAACGCTCTACCAGACTGGCAGAACTGGATTCGCCAATGAACGAAATTATATTTTTCCACAATTTCATACTGCCTTTAAAAACACCTTCCCGAAATTCGTCGCCAGCTCTCGAATTCCATCGCCCCGCTGCCGCCGTCGCCCCGCTACCGCTCATTTCGTGCCCGTATACTAAGTGTACGGGCACACTAAGTGTACACTAAGTGTACCTACACTAAGTGTAGTGGAAAAAAAAAACTTTTGGCATATGCACGTCTATGAAGTGTCTGAATAATTATTGACAGGCAACCATTGACAAAAAAATGCAATACTCCATAGACGCATATCGTTTTTTCCAATAGTGAAGCGACGTGCCCTTAAATCCGCTATTTCGTAACTCGTATAATCATCTAGTAATTACAAGTACGACTTTCCTTTTCAAATTCGTCACGGAGCGTCAACACTAGCTTTCTTGATAGTCTTTTATGCACCATACATCTTTGGCGATGGATGGTTTCTATGATCTGACGGATACATGTACATTCAGTGTACTGTTGTATATAAATGATTTATTTTAATACATACTTTAATATACTAACGCTGAGTTGCACGAAACAAATTCAAAAAAAATTAAGTGGTAGTTAAACTAATTTAATCGCAAGAATTGTATGAAGTCTTGTGATTAAATTAGTTTAGGTAATCAACACTTAAATTTTAATTGTTTCGTGCAACTCAGCGTTAGTCATTTAAACGCTTGGGTTTTGGGTTTGGTGGTTATACAATTAAAAAATGTTGAGTAAAGATAAATATCAATGTGTCAAATCGATTAACTTATAGAAAGTCTATTGTTATCAAAAATCGAATCAGTGACGCGTTAGAACATCATTGCCTCCATCTGCCAAAAGTTAAATAAATGAATAAGAGGCTGACAGAGCATACTTAACTTAATTTTCGGGGGTCAAATGAAAATGGTCGCCAAACAAAACAGTGGTTTTGTCGTTTTGAGAACGCCATCTTAAGGTGTTTCCAAGGGCGATTTCTCTAAAATTGCGCAGTTTGCGCCGCAAAGCCAATAATTATTAACAAATTATTTACCAATTACAGTAGATCTATGCATACTAATATTTGTATATGATTTTTGACATATCAATCACAAAACACAAGTTTACCAACAAAATGATTGCACTTTGCTTAGAAGCGATAATTTAAATTCACTCACGCGTCCCTGCTAACCCCCGCTTACATACGGCGAACTGAGTAGTGAAGACGTGCGCTACGAATCGTGAATTGCCGCAAATAGGGATGATGCCTACCTATATCAAAAATAAATTATTTCTAACTGATTATTAAATAGAGGGTCTTCCAAAACACCTAAAATTCACATCCTCGGTTAGTTTTAAGTTTCTAGACCATTTTAAAATATGGATTAAAGAAAAAAAGTGCGTCGAAATTTGATGACGTCACAACTGTGAATTTCATACAACTTCCATACTAGAAGTGCGTTTTTAAGTTTGATAAAGAGTTGCTGATTTGATTGAGTTGTCATCATCCGTATTCGAGCGTGTTATTATTTTCGATTAATTTTTTTTAGTTTAATTATATTATACCTAAGTGTTTAATAAATAATACGAGTAAGTGTTGTTAATAAGTAAATGATAATAAGTAGGTAATAAATAACTTTCTGGCACTGTTAACAATTATTGAAAAAGCGATGTGTTGAGCGAACTTAGTAGCGAAGATTTTTACGATCGCGTGATTGAATTTTATTTATTTAACCTAGCCGTCTTTATCCCCTTTCTAGAGACGGCTATGATTTAAATAGATTTTTAGATGTAGGTATATAAAAAAGCAGATGATGTCCACTACTTCGTCTGCGTGAATTTAGGTTTTTGATAATCCAGTAGAATTGTTTGATTTTCCGGGATAAATTAATGTCCTCTCCCGGGATACAGCCTATCTCTGTACCACGTGAAAAGATGGAGCGTGAATATGTACCTAGCAGACAGACAGATAGACAGACACACTTCCAACGGTATACCACCTACTTAATTATTATAATAAAAACTTTAGTAAGTTCGGATTATGTACACCACTCATACAAATTCACGATAAGAAGTTTTCATTTTTTTTTTAATTTCAATCTAATTTGAATGTTATAATACTTAATTGTCCATTGTTTTTTGTAAAATAAATAAATATATTATTGTAAAGTTTTATTTTATTGAGAAAATACTTAACCGTCAGCTAGCGCAAACCCAAAATTGACCACCAGGAATCGCCACTGTGTAGGTAGTTAGAACCATTACAGTCTACACGAACCTATAGGTCTTGGTTTCTTCTTCTGTCTAAGTCACTCTCTATCTTCAGCAGCGCGATTATGTTAACCTGCATCAATCATTGTTACAGTCTCAATTGTTTTGATTGGTTGAATTTATGGTATTTTTGCTGCGTCAATGGATTTTGGCCAATAGTGGAAGAATGTTGGTGGAACGATCCCAATCAGAGGTGATTGGGATCGTTACACTGTAGCTGTCATTTTAAGACAATCACCCTATAGAAGTGGTTTGTATAAACATTTCCTAACAAGTAGCAATTAATTAACTTTAGTCCTACATTGGAGTGAAAACTTCTTTAGCCGCGTTGAACACTTTTTCCATCCATCCATCCGTCCATCAGCCTGTATGCATCTACTGTTGGATGCGCCTTTTCGAGAGCGCGCCTCCAAACACGGTCCTCCGCCTTGCTCATCCACCCGCTTCCCGCCACCTTTAGGTCATCGGACCAGCGAGCTGGAGGTCGTCCTACACTGCGCTTACCGGTACGTGGTCTCCACTCCAGAACACGTCTGCCCCAACGGCCATTGGTTCTGCGACAGATATGACCTGCCCACTGCCACTTCAGCTTGCTAATCCTCAGAGCTATGTCGGTCACTTTAGTTCTTCTACGAATTCCTCGTTCCGGATTTTATCCCTGAGAGAGATTCCCAACATGGCCCGCTCCATAGCACGCTGAGCGACTTTTAATTTGTGGACGAGGCCCACCGTCAGTGTCCACGTTTCCGCTCCATAGGTCATTACCGGCAGGACGCACTCGTTGAAGACTTTAGTCTTCAGGCTTTGCGGTATCGACGAATCGAAGACCTGACGTACCTGAGCACTTTTTGGTTGGGGGTAAACTTGTGGGTTCGCGTCACCGACATCTCGCGTTGTTACGAAGACAAAAGGTCTTGAATATAAGTATACTACATTTGTAATTAAACTTTATTCTCTTAGTATTAAGGTTTATATTCAATTTTTTTTTTAAATTTAAATATTCGTTTTCATTTCTATCGGCAGTCCGGCTTTTTTTTAAAATTATTACATTTGCCACCAAATAAGACATTTACTCAAATATCATATTATAATTAGATAGATTATATGGGGGAGGCCTACGCCGAGGAGGCGACTTCTGCCACACAACAACAAATACCTATGTAATCTGTATATAACCTAAAATGTATAGGTGCTAGTAGAAATAAAAGGCTTTTTATTTTATTTTATTACTAGCTGATGCCCGCGACTTCGTCCGCGTGGATTGAGGTTTTTCGGTTCCCGCGGGAACTCTTGAATTTTCCGGGATAAAAAGTAGCCTATGTGCTATTCCAGACTATAATCTATCTCTGTGCCAAATTTCATCCAGATCCGTTCATCCGTTGGAGCGTGATTGAGTAACAAACATACATCCATACATCCAAACTTTCGCATTTATAATATTTATTTGATTTATAAGACATTTACTCAAATGGGTACCTATCAGATATTATAATAATTATTAGATAGATATTAGATTACTTATATAATATATATTGTATGCATGTATCTTTGTTTGTATATTTATTATATATTTTAGTGTTTAGATGTTGCACTATCCCGCGCTCTTGTTTGATATTCTCCTCTCCCCAAAGGTTGTCAGGAAGAGATTGCTTCAGCAATAAGACCGCCTTTGCACTCTTCTGTTTTATATTTTAACCTTTTTGCTTTTAAGGGAGAGTTTTATCTATCTATCTATCTATTCTTATTCTTAATATTAAATTAGTCGTCGTTGTCTCAACCGATAAGTAGACGCCAACTGCTGGACGAAGGCCTCCTGCATGGATCCCCACAATACACGGTCTTTTGCCGCTGGTTTTAGATCGCCCGTCCTTGTGAAGGGTTACATCAATTTAATAAAAAAAATTCAAAAAAAAAAATAAAAACCGACTTCAAAAACCACAAACACTAAAAAGTAAAAAATAATTTAATTTATTATGTATACAAGAGTTAATTTAGTTCTATAATATAATTTTTTGGAGTCGGTGCCAATGTGGAGTCACGTCAACAATAATGAAGAGTAGGTAGACGGTTCATGCGGCCAAAAAATGATATTATAGAACTAAATTAACTCTTGTATACATAATAAATTAAATTATTTTTTACTTTTTAGTGTTTGTGGTTTTTGAAGTCGGTTTTTTTTTTGAAATTTTTTTATTTCACAATTTTTTCTGTATCAGAACCGAACCAAACTCTCATCAAACTACCCTTGAAGTACATCCTTTCCAATAACAAAAGAATCATCGAAATACGTTGGCTTGATATTGAGTTATGCGTCCATTTGTCACGCACACACTTAATGCAAATCTAAGACTTATATGATTTTCTCATGGATGCCATTGTCAGAACTGGACCAAATTGAATTGGGACCACACGGGAAGCACCAGCTTTCAAATAAAAAAAAGAATCATCCAAATCGGTCCACCCAGTCAAAAGTTCTGAGGTAACAAACATAAAAAAAAAAAAAAATACAGTCGAATTGAGAACCTCCTCCTTTTTTTGAAGTCGGTTAAAAAAGATTCATATTTCTTAATCGGGCACGTTAAACATTGCCTTGTTTTACTTTTTTTTCTTTTTTTTTTGCTTTTTTTTATTGCGTGATAGGCTTGCGCTTGACGACAATCATGCAATGATGAGGTCAAGGTTAGCGCGCTTGACTAAAAGATGCCTATTTACTCTTTCCTTGAAGGTACTTTATACGCTATACCTACTTTATATTTTTTTAAATTTTGTTACAGATCGCCACGTCACAATGTCTGAACCGACAATCCAACATTTTCTACAACCAACAAATACCACAATCCATCATAGAAACTCCTCTAATTTACCCCCAACTTCAATCTGCACCAGTATATCAACCAATAAGAGAACAAACATTAGCAACACAGTTAGGAGATATTCAACCGTTACTAGCATCAAAGTTAAATGAAATCCAACCTCTACTTAACCCTACAACTATAATCACAGACTGTACTCCATCTGTATGCAAAACTTTAACTGATATAATACAGCTAATGTCTGTAGCGAATTTAATAAAAAACAAAAGAGGTGGTCCAGACATAGCTTTACAATTGGCTGAACCGTTTTTGAAAGAAATGCTATCACAGCCAAATCTATTTTTAACTAACCCGGCCATTTCTCCCTTAGATCCTCGTGTTATTTCTCCATGTTCAAATTCAGTTTTGACTAGTGCTAATTCTCCTAATTTTATAATCCCTACTAATCCGATTTCTACTAATTTTGTAAATTCTAATTTTATTTCACCTAGTGCGGCATTGTATCCTAATTACGTTGGTTCTTCTAATGTCATTTCTAGTTTACCTATTTCGCAAAATAGAGGTTTTTCTAATGGAAATACGAACGCTTTAGTCGGTAATTTACTGAGTATGTTAGGTAACTAAATTTCACTTGTACAGTTGTTAGTTTAAGTAATTTATTCTTTGTTAGAATTAAGAATTGTTTAAGTAATAAAATTGTGATAATTTAGGTCGATTACTCTTTTATTTTAAATTTTGGAACACTCTTTGTAAATTGTAATCTTATGTGCCAAGTAGGTACATAACTTTTTGGTAAACCGAGGGAGAAAAATCTAGCTAGGATATATCATTGTTCAAGATCATGATCATACTGTATAGAGTAACAAAATGATTGAAAAATAAACTATTTGATTTGATTTGATTTTTACCTTTACCTATCCATAACTGCTGATCTATGCTGATATCCGGATCTTGGTAAGAAGGGCATTCGGAACCAGTGGTAGTTTTATTCTTCATGATTAGAAAGCTCTTGTAAAAGTTTATTGGAATAAATAATTATGCGTTTGTAGTGGTGATCTTTATTGTGGGAAATCGCAAGGCAGCAAGCAAGGGCAATCAAAAAAAATATAAAAATTATATATTAGTTAAGGTGTCCTAGAAATGGAATATTGTGATTCATATACTAATATCATTAATGCGAAAGTATGTATGTCTGTCTGTCCGTCTGCCTGTCTACTACGCTTTTACGGCCCATCTTTTCAGCCAGTTTTGATGAAATTTGGTCCAGGGGTAGATTGTATCCCGGGGAAGGACATAGGCTACTTTTTGTCCTAGCAAATTAAAGAGTTCCCGCGGGAATCAAAAATCCTCAGCGTCGCGGGCATCATCTAGTAATAAAATAAATTCAAGACTTTTAACAAGTGCTTTTGAATAAAACAAAGATATGAATAGAAATGAAAGACAGATATAAATAAAACAAAAAAGTGATTATTGAAAAAACATAATGGTTTATTAAATAACAATATATTTACCTAACACGATATTATCTAATAACAGAAACCAGGTCCAAAAGGCAGAGGTTCTACATTGAAATTAACACACGGACCAAAAGTTGGTGAATAGCCAAAATTGCAATTTAGTTGCGCTGGAATAGCTGGTGGGATGAGGAATTCTGCTACTACAGGAGCGCAAGAACCAACAGGATTAACTATATCTTGTACACCATAGAAAGGAGCAAAAGTTGGTCCACAAAAGTCGCACCCTGAACAACCTGTGTTGCAGCAATTGGGTATGATTACTTCAGGAAAGTTAGAGCAAGGTGTAATTTCACGACAAGGTCCAAATGGGTTGGTCGGAAGCAATTCTGGTATGCCAGCACATCCTGGTTTATAGATGGGTGATATTACTTCAGGAAACCCACTGTAGTATTGTCGACATGGTGTTATAACTTCTGATACTCCACATCCTGGGTTGAAAGATGAAATATATTCTCGTATGCCACCAAAATTGTTGCAAGGAGTAACACATTCAGGTACATTGCCATAACAGCCACAGTTGCAAGGAGACACTGGTGTTATAACCTCAGGAACACCTCCATAATATTGTCCACATGGACAATTAACTTCTACGCCACAAGGGGTGATTATTTCTCCACAAGAGTTATAGGGAATTGGGGTAACTAACTCATTGTAACCTCTATAACACCCATTATACGACGGTATGTTAATTATTTCAGTTCCACAAGCCGGTGCTATAACATCGACACAGCAATACGGATTAAAATTTGGTGTTAAAAACTCGGCTACATTAAAATAATTTCTATTTGGCGTAACACAATCTTGTATACACACGTTTGGAAGACATGGGCTAACAATTTCAGCACCACATGGATTGCAATTTGGAGCAAATCCAAAATTGGGACTGATAATTTCATTACAACCACACAAATATGGATAAGGTTCTATAACAGATCTACAAGGTGATATAACTTCTACAGGGCTAGCACAAGGTGCTATAGGGGTAATATATTCAGCTATAGGTTGTATAACTTCTATTCTGTTACCATAGCATGGAGTTTTTAGCGGATTTAAATTAAACAAGTTAGTTAAACAAGATGCTCCTAACTTCGATTCAATGATGTCGCTAACTATAAGTAGTTGTAAAGCGTTAGCTAGTGCTGTTGATACAGAGTTGTCTACAATTGTAGTGGCAACGATAGGTGTAGTTATTACTTGAGGTGGAGTTACTAGTGGCGTGTTGGTAATAACTTGTGGTACTACGCCTGGAGTGACGCATGGAAATTGGGATTTGACCTGTAATTGAAATAAAAAGATAACATTAGAGCAATTCAAAATTCAAAAGTTTTTTATTCAAATAGACTTTTTACA
This sequence comes from Erebia ligea, assembly GCA_917051295.2. Lineage (NCBI taxonomy): Eukaryota > Metazoa > Arthropoda > Insecta > Lepidoptera > Nymphalidae > Erebia > Erebia ligea. The sequence goes on from OU785246.1 coordinate 2,324,164, forward strand.
AGTGCTTATAAATAGTCGAATGAATCTACCAATACAATACAATATTATTAAATGTATGTTTTTTTATCCACTACGAGTTAGCCCTTAACTGCGATCTCACCTGATGGTAAGTGATGATGCAGTCTAAGATGGTAGCGGGCTAACCTGTTAGGGGCATGGCAGGTATAGTAAACCCATACCCCTATTTGGTTTCTACACGGCATCGTAGCGGAACGCTAAATCGCTTGGCGGCACGTCTTTGCCGGTAGGGTGGTAACTAGCCACGGCCGAAGTCTCCCACTAGGCCAGAACAGGGAAAATTCAGAAATTATAAATTCCCAATTGAACCTGCCGGGGATCGAACCCGGGACCTCCGCCCCCCTAACAGGTTAGCCCGTTACCATCTTAGACTGCATCATCACTTACCATCAGGTGAGATCGCAGTCAAGGGCTAACTTGTAGAGGAATTTAAAAAAAAGTCCGACTCCCAGGGTCGCCACAGCATACTGATAACTTGTAATAAAATTAAATAAATAAAATTCAACATACCTGACAAAATAAGGCTATTAAAGCAAATATTATTCTATACGCCATCGTGGAATCGAAACTGTAGTGCGTGTAGTGACACACTTACTTTTTATATAGGTTACTTTCATAATAGTTATGCGTAGGTACTTATTTCACATGTATTATATAATAATTGTAATAAAGATGTTTCAAATAATTTCCAAGAATAATCGTTGCGTTTCATTTTAACATTGTTATACTTACTCTAAGATTTAGGTAATATTTCTAGTAATACTTAATACGTAATAATTATTATCGTTAAACATGCATTTGTTAAAATTGAAAATGTTACCTATAATACCTATACCTTATCAAATAACTTCAGTAGAAATCATGCCCTCGTGTAATGAGGGAAATAATTCTAGCTGCATTTCCGCACTGACCATGCAGCCAGGCTGATAAAGAGCTAGATTTCCTGTCACCAGATAGGTACCTACCTAACTAAGGCAATTAACCGTAAGCTGAGTTCCGAGCCTCATAGGCGCCCTTAGGAGGACGTTGCCCCCCCCCCCCCCCCCCCCCCCCCCCCCCCCCCCGATGTCATCGAGCCCTAGGGCTCTTTTCTCGGCGACGCCTAGCGCTCGCCCAACCCCCCGGTGACGCTGTAGCGGCCAGTAGGGCCTATGCAGCATACTCTATCCGAAAAAAAAACAGTAAATTCAACGTCTTATTTTGCAATTGTTTTGCACCCACTTGGACCCAGTGTCTCCGCGGTAAGCGGAACAAAATATCATAATGTAAAGTATTAAGTAAATGACTTACGAAATAATTAAATTACTATACCTACATTAAAGAATTTCTAATAACTTTCTGATAAGATCGATTAAAAAATGATAAAGCACATGCAATAGTAATTAAAGAACTTGAAAGATAGATTTGAAAATTGAGTACTATAAAAGCAAAGTTAATTTCCACTATAAGTACTTAAGCCCTTGACTGCGATTTCACCTGATGGTAAGTGACGATGCAGTCTAAGATGGTAGCGGGCTTAATCTGTTAGGGGTATGGCAGTTAAATTAGGTAAACCAATACACCTAGTCGGTTTCCACACGGCATCGTACCGGAACGCTAAAGCGCTTGGCGGTAGGTACGTCTTTGTCGGTTTAAATTTTGATTTAAATCACCTTATTTCTCTTCTCGGATTAATCCAAATTCCAAAACCAAATTCCACCATTCACCAAATTCTTCCAAATAAGCTATAGGCTGTATACAGTTAGACCATTGCTGTACTTATCATGAATTCCAATAAAAAAAAAAGTCATTGTCACTGTCAATTGTTATGCGATTTCACGTGACATTTTGACATTGACACTTGACAGTTGACAATTTGCTAAACTTGTGTTTTTGCGATTAGGTTTGAAAAAATATTTTTTTTAAATATCAGTGCGAATTATTTACAAAAATGGTGGAAGCGCAAAAGTATAGGATCGAGCAAGAGATGACCAATCTAGTCAACGAGCTAGACAGGAGTTATTTGAGAAAAATGCAGGTTAGTTTGGTTTTGAGGTTAGGCTTTCGCCTTATCGACTTGGCTTACGCAACTTGACGAAATTTTGCATCCAGCCCCCCTAGCATGGGCCGAGACAATTTTCTCCCCGAGGAAAGGATAAATTTTTTATTCCTGAATAAATAAAGGTTGGGCTTTAGTATAGTAACCCAGAGGGGGGGGGGAGGGTGGGGGGGGGGGAGGGGGAGGTGGGGGGGGGAGGGGGTCCACTCCCCCTCCAAGCCAAACTTGGAGGAACCTAATAGTTTTCGAGATATTAATTTTTATTTAATTTTGAGGTTAGGTTCTCAAATTGGGTAAAATTTAGTATCGTTTGGCAGGAGGGGGCTGGGGGGGGGGGTTGGGGGAGGAGGGGGGTGCCCCCTACCCCCCGACACTACTCCCATTACAAGGTAATGCACCGTTTTTTTTCTATGAATTTTTAAAAATCGTAGTGGTAGTGGAAAAGGTTAATTTCTGAAATGGAATGGGCTACGCCAGAAGACTCGCTTCGTCGCCCCTGAATGAAGCTTCGCCTACTCGACCTTCGTTTCGCTGCGGAGGTCGCCGGCTCGCTTCGCTCGCCACCTCCCCCCTTCGCTCCACTCGACCTCGTAGGCTCGCTTCATTCAGGACCTCCTACGCGAGCTTCTGGCTTCGCGCTTAAAAAAAACACTCTAGGGGCAGGGCAGACAAGACTGCGTGGAGTCGGGGCGTGCCGATTCGGTTTTGTGATCAAAAGTACCTAAATAAACATTTAATAACTTAACTTTATACCTTTTTAGTTAATTCGTAATTATACCTATAACCTTTAAACTCTGTGTTTTATACATGGAATTAGGAATTACCATAGAAATAGGAAGATAATTCCATGGGAATTACGACTATAGTCTTCCTATTTCTATGGTTTTATTCGAATGATTAGAAAAAAACGTCCATAGAACGGATTTTAATCACAGATTAGGTACTCAAACGCCAACGAGTCTTTAGTCTATGGTACAATCTATGGCAAATGTCGTACGAAATAGTGAAAAGTGGTGAAGAATAGCGAATTTTCAAAAAATTATTTCTCGAAAAGTATTAGTTTCCGACGTAAAATATTTAGTTTCCGCCCTATAATATCTAAGTGCAAAGCTTACCACATCAAGGTCTTTCTGTAAAAACAAATGTGAACGTCCAACTCGTGGGTTACTATACTAAAGCTGAGCCTAAATAAATAAAAACGCTAAATAACGGTGGATAAATAGTCCCCCGTGTCCCCGTGAAATGTCAAACGGGGATAAACTTCTCCTCTCCCCTGTTGCCGTGCTCTGAGAAGTGGATAAGTTAATTTTATCTCTTGTCAGTGGATAAAATCGGGGGATAAATTTTTTATCTCCGGCCCATGCTAGCCCAGCTGGAGGACTTAAAATACTTTTTATCCCTGGAAAATGAGAGTCCTCAATGGATTTTTGTAACTTGTAAAATGCACGATTGTCGAGTCAACATCTGAAGATGCTCCGGTGTCGGAACGAAACGTACGTTGAGAGTTTGAAAGATTTGTGTGGGGTGGTGTGGTGCTGTGCCGGTGCGAATTGCTGGCTTACTTGGCGGTGAATATCGCAAGCTACAAGTGCAAGATACACACTGTACCACATAGATTTGTCTACTGTGGCGGATTATAGCGAATTAAACGTCTAGTTCATTCATTATCGTGGACTTCCGCAAAGTCTAGTCTGCTTCTATTCAATACTTGAACCTCAGATTTGAACTTTGGTATGAACAGAATTTTCTTTGGATGCGGGATCTTATGAAACTGAAATCACAGTACACCACATGGGGGTAATGGATTTCAGTACAACATTACTGCCCTGCTAAGCCATAAGAATGTAATAACGCACTTTACCTTTAGTTATCAGGTCTTGTAATAAGGCATTGTCGGAGCGAGTGGTGTGAAAACTGATTTTAAAACTTAAAACTAACAGATCTGAATTTTAGGTATTTTGGAAGACCCTCTATAAATTAAGGACTTACTGGTGGGAATAATAAGACTTATTCCACACAGACGAATTCGCCGGCATCAGCCAATATGATTATAACTTGTTTTAGGGTGACATGCACCGATGCGCAGCCAAATGCTGCGATGACCAGCAGTCCTCATTGGAGAGGGTTCACGGGTGCATAGAGAACTGTACCACATCATTAAATCAGGCTAACAATTATGTACAAGTAAGTTACATGACATGGCGTTTGCATTTTTTATACAACCGCCCAAAAATGGAGTTTATTGTTTTCAGAGGACTTACTACCAACACTTAAAGCAGTATTATTTTAATATTGGTGGTGCTCTTGCTTCAGAATTATAGTCCTAATTTTATTTATTAATAAAACTGCAATATTAAAATAATACTGCTTTAAGCCTTTAATTTTGCTGTAAGCCTGCAGTGTCAAATACACAAAATATCTTAATTTTGTAAAATGAAAATTACTTACATTTTGTCCTAGATAGACCATAAATGCTAACTAATGTATGTATATGAGTTTCTTTATTTCACTATAACTGCTAAATTCGGAATGGGGTATTGCTAGAATTCTTACATCATCCTGAGTGAGACAGGCAATAAATTTTTTGAAAAAAAAATCAATATTCTTTGGCAGTTGTGCTTTTTAATATCATTCACTTGTTAATAAGTAACTAGTGTAGGCTTTCTTATAGTTTATTCATGCAAGTGATATATTATAACCCATACTAATATTGTAAATGCGAAAGTGTGGCTAATCTTTCACGACCCTTCTGTTCAACCGATTTTGATGAAACTTGGAATAGGGATAGTTTGTATCCTGGGGAAGGACATAGGCCTTTTGATCCCCGAAAATTAAGGATTTCATGCAGGAATCGTAAATCCTGCTATGAATTCTCTCTTTATGGTGTCGCTGTTTCGTTTCATCGAATTTTCAAATCACAACAATTCTACAGAAGTTTCACTTCAAAAATATTTGATTTGATTTGAGTTTGTACCTATTTTTCCTCACGTTAATGTGATTTTTATTTACAGAAAGAAATGAACCTCCTGCAGAATAGGCTACAACGTTGTGTCATGGATTGCAACGATTCAGCAAGAGACAGGCTAGGACCGGACCCTAGTCAAGAAACTGTAAGTCTTACTAACTTACTGTCGATTTTGATGACGTCACAGTTCAATATTTCATACAACATTGCATGGGTACTAAGCGCGCGTTATGACGTTTGAAAAAAGCGTGTGTGTGCAATTCACACACGGCAGATGTTAAACTTCAGAAAAGTAGCCTACGAGAGAATGAGACAAATATAACTTTTTCGTTTCATCGAATTTTCAAATCACAATGATTCTAAACAAGTTTCACTTCACAAAGTTGTTGATTTGACTTGTTGTCAAATCCACCACCACCACTACAGCCCATTATCGTCCCACTTGTGGGCACAGGCCTCCACTCTCATAGGAGAGAGGGATATTAGAGCTCAGACCCACCACGCTGCTCCAATGCGGGTTGGCGGCTTTAACGACTATTATCATGTTAGTGATAATAACCGGGACCGACAGCTTAACGTGCACTCCGAGGCACGGGGGTGAAACACCGCCAAATTCCTTATTCCGGGCTAGTACTGAGAATTTCTAGTCAGAAAAACCCATCACTAAATTATGGCCCGACCCGGGACTCGAACCCAGGATCTCGTAGGCCGCAGTCAAACATGCTAACCACTAGACCAACGAGGCAGTCAAATAACCAATTGTAACGTTCAAAAAGTGTACAGTACGTCAAACGTAATCTGAGCCGGTGGCCAAAATTGGAACAAATTTTTATGCCTGTTAAATTTTTGTATTTTTATATCTACTAGCGAGTAGCGACGCTGTCACCCTGGTCCATTGCCGATTCTGTATAACACAATCTCTAAACTAAACTAAAATGGCAGCTTTAAATCTAGTTCTGTCCCTTTCCGTAGGGAGTATTATGAAAGGGTTAGCAATATTTGTAATGCTCTAATTTTCGTTCAGTTTAGAGATTGTGCACTACAGAATCAGCCCCAATGCCCTGTTCAGATAAGTTTGTAACTAGCCACGGCCGAAGCCTCCCACCAGGCAAACCTGGCTTGAAAATAAAAAATACGCCTATCAGCTAGTTTTGAATAAACATAACTTTGACTTGGAATTTCTTTTTAACCGACTTCCAAAAAAGGAGGAGGTTCTCAATTCGGCGCGTATGTTTTTTTTTTTTTTAATGTATGTCGATGCATATCTCCGTGGTTTCTTAACCGATTTGAATTTTTTTTTTTTTCTTTAACAGATCGACAAAGCCACGATAGAATTCGAGAAATGCGCAGTCAAATGTGTGGATAAGCACATAGGCCTGATCCCAGGCATGATGAAGTCTATGAAGAAGGTCCTAGCCAGTGGGAAACCACCTCCGATGAGCGAATGATAATGACCCAACAATCAAGTTCAAATGAAAATCATTTTAAAGGCATACTTAATATTATAAATATGAAAGAACTGGAAATTTAATTTTCTATAATACGCAGTCTTATCATCCTCTTATCAATCATATAATAAAGTCTTACAATCGTGCATTGTAAAGTCTTACAATCGTGCATTGTAGTCTTACAATTGTGCATTGTAAAGTCTTACAATCGTGCATTGTAAAGTCTTACAATCGTGCATTGTAAAGTCTTACAATCGTGCATTGTAAAGTCTTACAATCGTGCATTGTAAAGTCTTACAATCGTGCATTGTATAGTCTTACAATCGTGCATTGTAAAGTCTTACAATCGTGCATTGTCGAGTCAACATCTCCTGAAGATGCTCCAGTGTCGGAGTGAAACGTACGTTGAGAATAATTTGGAAGATTTATGTGGTGTGGTGAATATTGCAAGCTGCAAGTGCAAGATAAGCTGCAAGTGCAAGATACACTGTACCACATATATTTGCCTATTGTTGCGGATTATAGCAAATTAAATTTCAAGTTCCTTCATAATCATGGACTTCCGCAAAGTAACGCCTGCTTCTATCCAATATTTTTAATATTATAAATGTTAAATACTAGCTGATGCCCGCGACTTCGTCCGCGTAGTTCATTACCTACTAGCTGTTTTGATGAAAAATGAGCATTAACTTATTTCCATTTGGGTAAGCAGTGCTTTTATGCCTCTATGAACTGCACGCCACTGACCGCGGGAACTCTTAATTTTCCGAGATAAAAAGTAGCCTATGTGTTATGCCAGTTAATCTATCTCTGTGCCAAATTTCATCCAGATCCGTTCAGCCGTTCTTCCGTGATTGATTAACATCCATCGAAACTTTCGCATTATACTATATTATTATAAATGCGAAAGTGTGTTTGATTGTTGGGTTGTCCTTCAATCACGCCGCAATGTAGCAACGGATCGACGTGATTTTTGGCATGGGTATAGTTGAAGACCTGGAAAGTGACCAGCTAGTCATAAAATAATATCTAGCCCACCCGTAGCTTATGTTACGTACTTGTGAGATGATTACGTAATTAACTTACTTACTTGCGTACTTCTCGACCTCGCTGGTGCAGTGGTCTTATAGTGGAAGGTCCCGGGTTCAATAGGGATGATGACAACTCAATCAAATCAGCAATTCTTTATCAAACTTAAAAACGCGCTTCTATAGCATGGAATTTGTATGAAATTCACAGTTGTGACGTCATCAAATTTCAACGCACTGTTTTTCTTTAATCTATATTTTAAAATGGTCTAGAAACTTAAAACTAACCGAGGATGTGAATTTTAGGTGTTTTGGAAGACCCTTTATTTAATAATCAGTTAGAAATAATTTATTTTTGATATAGGCATCATCCCTATCAATTAGGGAATTTCTAATTTCGGCTTTGGCCGTGGCTAGTTACCACCCTACCGGCAAAGAAGTTGTATAAAACCCATATCCCTAATCGCCTTCTACACAGTACACAGCATCGTACCGGAACGCTAAATAGCTTGGCGGCACTTCTTTGCCGGCAGGGTGGTAACTAGCCACGGCCGAAGCCTCCCACCGGACTAGAACATATTTTTGCTCTATCAAATCAAATCAAATCATCTTTATTCAAAATTGGTACCTACAAAGTACACCTTCTGAACGTCATGTTTATAAAGAATAAGAATTGATGATGATAATTAACAACGGTTATTAGCTATGAGGGTTCCAAACGCGCCCTGATCTGAGAAGAGCCCACAACAAACTCAGCCGGGTTTTTTTTTTAAATTATTATCACCATCTCACAAATATAGTAAATTACTAAATTATATTTATAATGTAACATAATTAGCCGCTGGAACAATTCATACCCATGGTTGCCTATCATTCAAATAATCCTTTACACTATAATATGACTTTTCAATTAGTTTCCGTTTTACAAAAACTTTGAACTTGTTGAGAGACATCTCCAATATGTCTTCTGGGAGTTTATTATAAAAACGTATACTGCTACCGACAAATGAATTACTAATTTTACAAAGTCTAGAAGAGGGCACAACAATTTTATTCTTATTTCTTGTATTAACATTATGACAGTCACTTTTTTTTTTCTTGAATTTATGCATGTTTTTATGCACATACACTATAAACAAGCATTAAGTAAATATGTTGTGATTTCTATGTTTCTGAAGCATTTATGATGGTACTTATTATTATTATAGGTATTTCTATCATACTAATATTATAATGCGGAAGTGTTTGTTTGTTGGTTTGTCCTTCAATCACGCCGCAATGGAGCACACTTTCGCATTTATAATATTAGTATGATGATATGTTAAGAATAAGAAGATAAATGTTACTTGTAGTTTTGAATAAATGTTTGTTTTATAATTGTGTGTATTTTTTTCTTCATCTGCATATTTAAAGAGCTGAAGGACGAATGGCCTAGTTGTGACAACGCTTAACAGTCGATTGCGATTGTCAAGCAACGATGACCCAAGTCGGTAACTGGATGGGTGATCGAATTTAGAGGGTCAAAAGCCTTTTTAATTCCTCCGTGCCTCGGAGAGTACGTTAAACCGTCGCGTCGGTCCCGGTTAGGAACCCACCGCATTATTATCCCAAGAAAACTCCTACCATAATTTGATTCATGGAATGGGGTCACGACTCACGACCCTCTGTAATGAGGAATACGACGCAATGAGAGATAATAGCTGAACACAAAATCCCACTAGTTTTTTTCAAGTGAAACGAATAGTGATTTTAAAATTCGATGAAACGAAAAAGAGACACATATTCATAATAGGATTTAGCCTGCGAGAGAATGAGATAGAATGAAAGTTATATTTATCTCTCTCGTTATTATTATATAATAATATTATTATTATAATAATATTATTATTATAATAAGAATATTCTCTCGTATGCTACTTTTCTGGAGTTTCACTTCTCCCGTGTGTGAATTGCACATACACTTTTTGTCCTCTAAATCTCGCCGCAACGGAACTAATCCATACTAGGTAATATGTGTTACTAGCTGATGCCCGCGACTTCGTCCGCGTGGATTGAGGTTTTTCGGTTCCCGCGGGAACTCTTTAATTTTCAGGGATAAAAAGTAGCCTATGTACTATTCCAGACTATAATCTATCTCTGTGCCAAATTTCATCCAGATCCGTTCAGCCGTTGGGGCGTGATTGAGTAACAAACATCCATCCAAACTTTCGTAATATTTATTTGATTAAGTATTTGATAAATGCAAAAGTGTCTGGCTGCTACGCTTTCACGGCCTATTTGTTCAACCGATTTTGATGAAATTTGTTACAGGGATCGGTTGTATCCCGGTGAAGGACAAAGGAAATAAAGGAATGTTCCCTTTGAATGTATCTACAATATTCGAAGTACTTTTCTTCCGTGGCCCGTTCGGTTTTTCCACCCTGTATACTATTTAGAGCAGTTGCTTAAATACCCTAACGCGACGTCCTTTAAGCAATACCCACGTAAAACTTATTAATTCGTGAGGATAAGCGAATTTTTCTATTCATTGTGAAAACCGTTATTTTTTCTAGTAGGTATGTGTATTTACCTATTACACAATTTACCGACGTTTATAAAAGGAAAGTTTTCTAGGTCTTAGGTACTTATGTACTAAGTAAGTGTGTCACTGATACAATGGCTTCAAATGTCAAGTTTATTTTCTTTTTTTGCAGCGTAAGTACTTAATTGTTTATTTTCTTACTTCATACTTTTTACTTCTTCATCATTAATTTTTCACCCAGGCGCAGTGGTTAACGCTGTTGTATTAACGTGCGCAGTTCCCGGGTTCGATCCCCGGCAGGGTGTTTGTGAATTCATAATTTCTGAATTTTCTCTGGTCTGGGTCTGGTGGGAGGCTTCGGCCGTGGCTAGTTACCACCCTAACGGCAAAGACGTGCCGGTAGGGTTCCCGTACGAACCAAGCGATTAAGCGTTCCGGTACTATATGCAGTGTAGAAACGCATTAGGTATTATTCCAAGAAAACTCCTACTATTATTAGATTAATGGAAAGGGGTCACGACCCTCATTAATGAGGAATACGAGGCAGAGAGAGACAGAGATATCCATTTGAAGCCCATCCCATTTAAAAGCCAAGAACCTAAAACCGCAGTTATCCTATACTTCCACTGCCGAGTGAAAGTGAGAGATTGAACACCATTGGTGTATTTATTTTATTACACTACAAGTTAGCCATTGACTGCGATCTCACCTGATGGTAAGTGACGTTGCAGTCTAAGAAGGTAGCGGGTTATACCTGTTGGGTATGCCAGTTATATTAAATCCATACCCCTAGTCGGTTTCTACACGGCATCGTACCGGAACGCTTGGCGGTACGTCTTTGCCAGTAGGGTGGTAAGTAGCCACGGCCGAAGCCTCCCACCAGACATATCGGTGTGGTGTCTGACCTAATACGGTTTGAATTTTTTTCTAGATCTACGCTGCAGCAACGGAAATTTTAATATCACCTAGCGCATATTGTACGTCTATGCCTGCATGCGGATGTATATCTATGCCTGAGTGCGGATATGCATCCTTGCCTGCATGCGGATTTCCGCCTATGCCTGAATGTGGATGTTTGTCTATACCCGAGTGCGGATGTTACAAGCCTATGCCTGCATGCGGATATACGCCAGTGACTGAGTGCGGATGTGCGTCCATACCTGGATGCAGATATATTCCAATGCCTGAGTGCGAATGTTTCGCTATACCTGAATGCGGATGCTACACGCCTGAGTGTGGATGTTACACACCTATGCTTGAATGCGGATATACGCCTGTGCCTGCATGCGGATGTTTCGAGCCTATGTGCGGATGCGGATTATCCACGCTCGACTGCACGATACCGCCATTGGCCCCCGTGCTTGGATGTCCGAAGTATTTGCGTCAAAAAACTATTCCACGTCCGCCTTGTATAGATATAATAAGAATTTGAATTCTTTTTCAATAACTGTTGATTTGAAAATAAACTTTCTAAGTTTTATTGACCGAGCGAAGCGAAGGTCTCTGAGTCTACTTGAGTGAATTGGCACTTGTCCGTCCGTCCGTCCGTCCGTCCGTCCGTCCGTCCGTCTGTCAGAGCCTTATAACTTCTGAATTACTGAACGTAATTACTTCAAATTTAAATATACTATGTAAACCGATGGCCTCCCACCGAATATGGCTTAAAAAGTTATAAAAATCTTTATTTCAGGGGGGCTCTCATAGAAGCGAATGCGAAGTAAAATATTTTTTATAGCATTACATAGGGTTGCGGTATATCATTTTAAAGATAATGAGGAACGGAGTCCAAAAATATTTTTTTTTTAATTTTTCCCATAAAATTGACGAAATGGGGGGCTTTCAAAGTGGTGATTTTCTGACGTCCAAAGATGACCTCAGAACTCCCAATTTTCTGAAAGGCTGAGCCTGAAACTTGATTAATTATTTGAATTATATCCTGTACTTGAACAACAAATACTAAAAGTAGATAAATATTATAAGGAAACGAAATTATTTAATTTTTAATGAGCTGCCGTATTTTTAACAAACTTCACAATGTTGTCAATAGATGGCGCTCTGTACAAGTTTATTCGTTTGTGCTTAAAAAGAAAAGGCTGAGCCTGTTACTTGATCACTTATTTGAATTATATCCTGTACTTGAACAACAAATACTAAAATTAGATAAATATTCTAAGGAAACGAAATTATTTAATTTTTAATGAGCTTCACTATTTTTAACAAAACTTCACAAAGATGGCGCTCTGTAAGTTTATGGATACCGCGAGGTCTCAGTTCGGGGCGAACCACTAGTTAATATGTTTTTTATTTAACACCCTATATAAAGTTAAAAGCACATGCAGGTATACACAGATAGGTACTATGAGCTAATATGACTGCCTTCTCCATACTTAGATGGGTTTCTTTCAGGCCATTGGAAATACAATAATTAAGTACCTGCATCATTTTTTTAATATTATAAATGCGAAAGTGTATTTGTTTGTTGGTTTGTCCTTCAATCACTGCGCAACGAAGCAACGGATTGGCGTGATTTTTGGCATGGGTATAAACTAGTTGGGGACTTGGAGAGTGACATAGACTACCTTTTATCCCGGCAAATTAAGGAGTTCCCACGGGAATAAAAAAACTTAATCCACGCAGATGGAGTCGCGGGCATCAGATATGTTTATCGTATTATTCTGAAGTTATAGTTAAGTATTTATTCCGTTAGTACCTATAGAAACCGGTTTGAGAGAATTTTCTCCACAATGCATTATCACTTACTTAGCATCAGCCATCTGCCCCACTAGCATGGGCCGAGACAATTTTCTCCCCGAGGAAAGGATAAAAATATTATTCCTAAATAAATAAATAAAAACGCTAAATAACGGTGGATAAAAACCTAGTCCCCCGAGTCCCCGTGAAATGTCAAACGGGGATAAACTTCTCCTCTCCCCTGTTGCCGTGCTCTGAGAAGTGGATAAGTTAATTTTATCCCTTGTCAGTGGATAAAATCGGGTAATAAATTTTTTATCCCCGGCCCATGCTAGCCCAGCCCCCCTAGCATGGGCCGGAGATAAAAATTTTATCCCCCGATTTTATCCACTGACAAGGGATAAAATTAACTTATCCACTTCTCAGAGCACGGCAACAGGGGAGAGGAGAAGTTTATCCCCGTTTGACATTTCACGGGGACTCGGGGGACTAGGTTTTTATCCACCGTTATTTAGCGTTTTTATTTATTTATTTAGGAATAATATTTTTATCCTTTCCTCGGGGAGAAAATTGTCTCGGCCCATGCTAGGGGGGCTGCGATGAGATCGCAAGCAGGCGAAACCTGTTGAAAAATCTTCATCTAAAATCTATCCCTATCGCACGTAGTTAATTCTACGTTTGATAATGGTTACATAACATCGATCATAATCTGTTTAACAATAATTTAAGATAATAATGAGAAATAAATCAATTTGAGACAATCGTGATTGCGTTATTTCATTTTATAAAAGGTTAACTGCATTATGAAGTGATCATTAATTAATCGTTTATTGGTTGGGAGGAGTATCGAAATAAGTACAACTTAATTTACTTAAAGGTAAGTAAGATTTCTATATTCTTCCGTAAACGTAAACTCATTGAAAAATCTTATTACCATGTAAAGGATTACTTAAACGACGAAGCTTGGCAATAATTTGCTCCAATAGTACTGATAGTTCCTTAGTTTAAGATGGTGGTAAAAAAAAACCCCGGCGGAGATTGTTGTGGGCTTTTCTCAGACCCGGGCGCGTTTGGAACCATCGTAGCTTTACCTACTTTTAAGATACCGTATCCGATTATCACCATCATGTTTTACTATGTAATTGGACGTCAATAAGTGTACAGTGTACCTAATTTGAATAAAAACACACGAGTATTGATTTGATTTAATTCCTTCCTTATGGTCCGTATACCAAAATCAATGAAGATTACATTCTCCTGTATTGGTCAATCCATTATCTATGACCCTTCTTTAGCCTTAAACTCAAACTCAAATCTTTTTTATTCAAGTTTTTTTCTCTAGTCTATTTCCTGTACTAGTTCTAGTCTATTTTCTACTACAATCTAGCCTATGGTCTAATGTAATATTACGTTAACTTAATCTTCTAGTTTATTGTGTAATTTCTACATCAGCTATTTTATAGTCCAATAACTGTCCTTAGTTAATCCTAATATACTTAGTGTTCACTATGTTTTATTAAAGTAGATATTGACAGGTGCTTTTGAATCGTCGCGTTGAGTGAATCTCCCACTGGTTCGGAATGCCATACCGAGAAGAACCAGCGTCCAGCACCTTATTAAAGTAATCCTTTACATGTTTCCAGAACCTTCCACTACAGCCCATTAACGTCCCACAGCTGGGCACAGGCCTCCACTCTCATATAGGAGAGAGGGAATAAGAGCTTAGAACCACCACGCTGCTCTAATGCGAGTTGGCGGGCTTTAACGAATTTTATCATGTTAGTGATAATAACCGGGACCGACGGCTTAACGTGCTCTCTGAAACACCAACTTCCAACTCCGGGCTGGCACTGAGAATTTCTTAACTGAAAAACAATTTTTTGCCCATGAAGTAACTTGAAATTTAATTTGCTATACACAACAATAGGCAAATATATGTGGTACAGTGTATCTTGCACTTGCAGCTTATCTTGCACTTGCAGCTTGCAATATTCACCACACCACATAAATCTTCCAAATTATTCTCAACGTACGTTTCACTCCGACACCGGAGCATCTTCAGGAGATGTTGACTCGACAATGCACGATTCAACATCTCCCGAACCCCTATTGTTGCGTTATTGTTGTTGTTGGACGAATGCCTATTGTTGCGGATTATAGCAAATTAAATTTCAAGTTCCTTCATAATCATGGACTTCCGCAAAGTAACGCCTGCTTCTATCCAAAATTTTTTGCCCGACCGGAAATCGAACCCAGGGCCTCGTGATCCGCAGTCGACTATGCTAACCGCTAGACCAACGAGGCAGTATTAAAGTACTTAACCCTTTACATTTCTTTCAGTTAAGATGAGATACGTCCATCTAATAGTTTTACTGATAACTGTTAGCTCCCAAACAACATTTGCAAGAGGTCGTCGCATGGCCAGACCCAATCCAATGGCAGCGTTACAAAACATGTATAATGGCTATAATATGCCAATGCCGCGCAACCGAAGATTGCCTGTAGAAACAGGCATGCCAGTCAATCGCATGGACATACCTTTGCCATACATGAGAAACGTTGAACAGAAATGCCCGTGTCAGTTGGAGCAGCCATGCCTCAGAGTGTTACCAGAAATGAGAGTGCCAGAGATATTGAAAATGCAGGAAATAATGAGGCAAGAAATGCCGAGAATCCCGGAAATGAGAGTGCCAGAGGTCTTAAATATGCAAGAAATGATCAGGCAAGAAATAGCTAGAATGCCGGAAATGAGAATGCCAGTACCAATGATTACTGAAATTCCAGAACAATACGTCGTTCCGAACATGCAAGTTATGCCAACGCCAGCGAGAGTAATCCCTGAAGTTATTGAAATTCCAGTGGCAATACGAAATATACCTGAAGTTGTCAACATGCCAATAATACAGGAAAGGTATGAATGCCCATGCGCTTCCCCTAAAGCCTTAGTGAACCCATTCTTGCCCGCGGCTTCGCCTGTCTCCGCCTATGCACCGCCAACATCTAATTTGCTGCCACCCGTGATTCCTAATCTAGGAAGAAATCAGTTCTTAAGGAAGATTCCTATTCCACCACCTACTTTGTAGTTACTTTAATTTTATGTTTATGCAGTTAAGTATTTAAATTGTTTATTTATTTTATTGATGTAATAAAAATAATATACTAATAAAATACGTTTCAGTACACCTTCTGCTTAAAACAATAGAAACAAAACCTACCTACCTACCTTGGCTTCAGTCACGTTAAGGTAAATTACTTTATACTTAGATACGAGTATTTTATACTTCCAAACATTAGCAGATTTCTTCGTGGTAATAAGTATTTGCATGCCAAATTTTAGCCTGATCCTTCTAGCGGTTTGAGCTGAAAAGTCATCAAGCAGTCATTCACTACTTCCTTCAGTATATTTATATAATAAGTTCTTACAAATTGGAGTCTTCATCTAGTGCACTTTGAATGGAATGTCTGGTTAACAAGCACCATCGGAATAATATCGGAAAATCCACTTAAGTCTACTTATGACTGAAGCGACCCTTTTTCGTGATATTATAACAAAGAAACTGTCATAGGTACCGCACGCAATACGCATTTTATTTACGATACAATAATGATAATGAAATAAGTATGGCACCGAACTAAAAATGAAACTATTTAAGTAAGAAAGATTATTTTGTAATTTTAGAAGAAGGAATGAAAATTATGTATCCACCGATATTTTTAACATTTTATTTACGATACAATAATGATAATGAAATAAGTATGGCACCGAAGTAAAAATGAAACTATTTATGTAAGAAAGATTATTTTGTAATTTAAGAAGAAGGAATGAAAATTATGTAGCCACCGATATTATTAAGTCGATAAAAATACTCAATGTCACAAGAGATGTTATCATTTTGTAACATTTGTAAGTAATTATTTGAAATAGTAACGAATAAAGTTGTATTAAAAGTTACATTATGAAAAATCTGACTAAATATTCGTGCAATACATAAAAATTGTAGTACATAAAGGCGGTCAAGACGTTTAATTTGTTATTTGCCACGTAATTAAGAACATGTTTGTTTATGTCCTAGTTTTAGTAGCTTCTAGTGTTGGTGTGAGTATTAATTACTTAGATATTACATTTTAAAGTAGAAAATAGAATGAATACTCAAAGTTTTTGTACTTGTAACATCTGTCAAAATTACCCATAATAACTTGTTCAATTTTACATTTCACGAAGGCACAAAACTATTAGGTACTAGCTGATGCCCGCGACTTCGTCCCCGTGGTTAAATTTTTTTTTATTCCCGCGGGAACTCCTTAATATTCCGGGATAAAAAGTAGTCTAAATCACTCTCCGTCCTCAACTATACCCATGCCAAAAATCACGTCGTTGTTCCGTTGCGGCGCGATTGAAGGACAACCCAACAAACAAACACACTTTCGCATTTATAATATTAAGTATGATTTAGGATCACTTAAATAGACGTACCTATACAAGATTTTTCCCGTAAAATTCGTATTACATAATGAATTTTATGCCATTTTCAGGTCCTCTCTCTACGATGTGAAACACCTGTATACCAACCTTGTTCTGGATCATACAGTCAATTTATTTGCACTAGAGATCCATACAGCTCCCCACCTATACTACCATGTGAAGGGGTTTACTCGCGACAAACTGCCATGCCAGCGTTGATGCCAGAGACAATGTGCATTCAGCAAACAATCGTGCCAGAAATAGCCGTGCCAGTTGCAACTACGATAAAAACAACCATGCCAGTGATACCATTTATAACCGAATTGCCAAACTGTCCGGATATATGTTTCAATGAAATCCTAACGTCTCCAATAGGTTGTTTGGATCCTATACTAACCATTTACGGTACAAAGGATGTTTGTCCATTGCCAGAGATGCCAGTAAGCCCTCTTTTGCCAGCCGCGTCGCCTGTTTCTGCACTGGCATCACCATTTTCGAGGTTATCGCCACCTGTGAGTGATTGCGAATATAACAGTCACTTCTTAAAGAGAGTGCCTATACCACCGCCATTTATATAAGTTGTTTAAAGATTTAATAGAAAAATTATTAAATATAAATACAATACTATTAATATAATAAAATTATTTAATTGGATTTATTGTTAAATAAAATATTGTTGTATTAATTGTAGACTTTTATTTAACTGAAATGGAAGGTGTATTAAATAGAAGCGGAATAGACCGAATTTCGGCCACGGCGCGGCGGCCTATCTCCAGAGAGATCGGCCATCTGCGCGGGAGATATTACAGTGCACACTGTAGCACAAGTGTGTGCGCATACACAGGTGCACTCTCGGTTCCTTTACTCTCATAGCCCGATGGGATGGAAAATCCGTCACGAACGGAGAGAGATCAGGCGCAGGACCGACGGCTTAACGTGCTCTGCAAGGCAAGGCGGTTAAACACCGCCAACTTTGTAACTCCGGGCTAGTACTGAGAATTTCTTGTCAGAAAAACCTGTTATGGCCCGACCCGGGGTTCGAACCCGGTACCTCGTCGGCCGCAATCGAACATGCTAACCACTAGACCAACGAGGCAGTATAATATTTTAATTACCTAGATAGGTAGTAAATACAAACTATAAAAAAATAAATTTCCTTTGCTCTATAATCCAATGTAATATCTTTAGTACTAGATGATGCCCGCGACTTCGTCCGCGATAATTAAGTTTTTTTATTCCCACGGGAAATTTTAAATATTCCGGGATAAAAAGTCAAAACGCCTAAGATATTATGTCCGTCCCCGGAATGCAACCTATCTCTATACCAAGTTTCATCAAAATCGTTCAAAAAGATGGGTCGTTAAAGCGTAGCAGACAGACAGACAGACACAAATCTTCTACAGCACCTTCAACGTACGTTTCACTCCGACACTGGAGCATCCTTAGGAGATGTTGCCTCAACAACGCCACCACTAATCAACGTCCCACTGCTGGGCACAGGCCTCCACTCTCATAGGAGAGAGGGAATTAGAGCTTACACACACCACGCTGCTCCAATGCGGGTTGGCGGGCTTTAACGACTATTATCATGTTAGTGATAATAACCGGCACCGACGGCTTAACGTGCTCTCCGAGGCACGGGGGTGAAACACCTTCAACTTCCTAACTCCGGGCTAGTACTGAGAGTTTCTAATCAGAAAAACCCAACACTTAATTATGGCCCGACCCGGGACTCGAACCCGGGACCTCGTCGGCCGCAGTCGAACATGTTAACCACTGGACCAACGAGCACAACAACGCATCTGACGTTTGACGACCTCCGTGGCGCAGTGTTGAGCGTTGTTGTCTTAACGTTTGGAGGTCCCGGGTTCGAACCCCGGCAGAGCCAATTTGGGAATTTATAATTTCTGAATTTTCCCAGGTCTGGCCTGGTGGGAGGCTTCGACCGTGGCTAGTTACCACCCTACCGGCAAAGACGTGCCGCCTAGCGATTTAGCGTTCCGATACGATGCCGTGTAGAAACCGAATAGGGGTATGGGTTTAATATAACTGTCATGCTCCTAACAGGTTAGCCCGCTACCATCTTAGACTGCATCATCATTTACCATCAAGGGCTAACTTATAGTGGGTAAAAAAAACAACATACTTGCTTAGGCTTTACTCAGAGTTAAAACAGGATGGACTTATGCGCGTGTCGTATTAAATCTGTCGAAACTTTGAGAATAGGTATTGAACAATTATATTGCCGTCGCGCTGCTCCTCGAATAGAATTCCACAACACCCGATAGGGACAACTGCAGCTTGGACCGATAATACCTATGAAAAACAGTCGAATTCTTACTCTCGTATTTTTCTGTTTCCTCCTCCAAAACAGAACCGATTTTAATTTTTTTTTCAAGAACAATTTAAGAAGGACTCAGGCTATGTTGGTATGATTTTCTTTTTTTGATTATGGATATCTGATGATGACGCGAAAACTGGGCCATTTTTTGCAATTTTTGAAGGTTCCAAATTCTTAAAATTATTAATTTATTGAAAAAAGCAAAACATAGGGACATGGCACGGACTCGTATAAATTTTATGGTGCAAAAATATTTTCTCTATTGTAATTATTCACGGAGAAAAGAGACTAATACGATTGTATGGGGGAAACCGCCCTCCCGTATCGTCGTTAAGTCAAAGTATGCTCTATATATCGCAAAGTCAAAGTTCTTTCTATATATCTCACACTAAGGCTGATATTACATTATCATATAAACATCATATATATTATATGATGACATATCTGTCAAGTTCTATGATCATATTTATATGATGCAGTTCTTCATTTTTACATATTACACTATTGACCCACATATGATCATATAAACGTCATATACTATCAAGATGGTTAACGATTTAGCCGTGTTTTCCGTTGCTTTAAGTGCAATTATTTTATTAATTGCATTAAAAAAAAATGGTGAAAAATAAAACTAGAAATAAAAGACGAATTTGGGTTAGATCGTGGGTAGCAAGGCGACCAGATTATTATATAAACACTCATTTTCCTCGTAGAGGCTAAATATTAGTCTTTTTGTAGTTTCGATATTCCAGTCGAAATTCTTTGTTTTGGAAGATGCCATCTTTTTTGGTTAGACGGATACACAGACTAAGTAGAGATTTCTACGCATGACGGATATGATCCTACTTGTACGCTAGCTTTCAAATAGGACCCCATTACTATGATCATAGACAAATATACATATTACACTATCATATTATGTTCTTCATATAAAAATGACTCATATATCTATGATCATATATATATGATAGTGTAATATCAGCCTAAGTGTGAGATATATAGAAAGAAATTTGACTTTGCTTAGACTTAAGACATGGTTAAAACGAGACAGATTTATGTTCCTCACATAAGTCCATCTCGTTTTAACTCTAAGTCTGAGTCTTTCAAAGTACGCTCGATACAACTTACGTATGACACAATAATGATACAACGATCAAGATAATAAACTTTGTAATCGATTTTTACGTAATTATACGTAAGAAAACGTTATTACCTATATCTATTTTTAGATAAAATTGATTGTGTAATTACTATACTTACTTAATATTTATGTATTGCATAAAATTATTAACAGATCTCGTAAGATAAGCAACGTATAGTATATGATAATTTTACAGTATTTAAAGATTGGATTTTCGTTTCAATACATTATCATTCTTGAGACTCGTTCCAAAATGTACAAATTTATTGTACTTTTCTCAGTCTTTTTATTTATCAATGTAAGTACCTATCTATTTATATTAAATTAATTATTAAATTTTCCACCACCACCACTACAGCCCATCAACGTCCCACTGCTGGGCACAGGCCTCCACTCTCATAGGAGAGAGGGAAAAAGAGCTTAGATCCACCACGCTGCTCCAATGCGGGTTGGAAGGTTTGAATGACTACAATCATGTCAGTGATAATAACCGGGACCGAAGGCTTAACATGCTCTCCGAGGCACGTGGGTGAAACACCGTCAACTTCCACCTCCAGACTGGCACTGAGAATTTCTTAACTGAAAAACCCAATACCTACAATTTTCATGCCCGACCGGGAATTGAACCCAGGACCTCGTAATCCGCAGTCGACCATACTAACCGCTAGACCAACCCACCTGTACTTCCCAAACTTGCTCTAACTTTATCATACTAACCACATTTTTTTTTCAGGATACCAACGCCCAATACAAAATCACAGGTGACATGATACCACAGACAACTAAACTAACGCCACAGAGTCCAACCTACAAAATAATAAGAAACGCCCCAGCACCGCCCATTGCCCTTGCTAATCAACAAACGCTAACCTTGATGAAACCAAAAAGATATACGTTCAGAAAAGTTGCTGGAGTACCATCAAGACCTACTCGAAGACTCTCAAAGAGGCAGCAAGTCGCACAAACATTAAAACAGCAAGCGATGAAGAACCTAATCGCTGCAAGAACTGTACTCAATAAAGAACCTTTATCTGCCAACCCACTGATGAAAAAAATGGTAGCTCCGACCAATGTTGCTAGTGACGTTAAAGTGTGGCGACCGTAGAAAATTAATGTTCAATTATTTATTTATTAATTTATTTTAGTTATAAGTATTTAAAAACAATAAATGTAATGTAACAAATATTTTCACTTTTTAATTTCTAGCGTGTAAAGAAAAGCAGGCACCCAAATAAATCAGATTACAAAAAAAAAAGAAATCTAGCTTAATTTTGAAATTGAAATCTACCAGAGCCTGTATCCTACGCCAAGTTGTGATAAGTCACAAAAAAACAATTACAATTATTTAGCTTGACCAGAAATTTAAAAAAACCTTCTCGGAGGCGCTACTGTTCCATTTCTCATTGTCAGAGATTCAAAGATCCTTTAAAAATTTAGAATAAAAAAAAAACTCTGGATCATATATTAATTAGTCTGAGTTTTTTTGTAATTTTCTCAAAAATATTAGAGCTAGAATAAAACTTTCTATAGCGAAAATTATCTTCATTAAATTAACTACAAAATAATAGTTTTGTTCATTTCGCTAACACTAATAGTTTCGGAGATAATATTATTATGTTAACCCTTTTTGCATGAAAAGAAATAGTATATTACACATCTAGGGCAGTAAAATAAGAAATGTCTCAGATCACATGTAATTGTTGTCCGAGGCGAAGCCGAGGTCAATAAACATGTGATCTGAGGCTTTCTTATTTACTGCCCGTGGTGTGTATACTATTTTTCTCCTCGACGGAGGCGGAAAGCGGCATTTTCGTTTAGCGCAGCGGGAGGAAAATTGACGCTTTCCGCCCGGAGGTGAGAAAATATTATTTTCATCATACCTATTCGAAAAACGCATATTGCCTTCAGAGGATAGCGGGAGCAAAGTGTAACTTGTTGGCCCATGGGACTTTTCATTTCTCTCTTCTGATTGGTCCGAAGTCACGTCATCAATTTGTTGATCGAATATACGACATTGCATTTCTCTGTTCTGATTGGTCCGAAGTCACGTGATCAATTTGTTGATCGGATATACGTCTTTACATTTTATTTAAACTTTAAATATACGTCTAAATAATGTCTATACAATTACATAGAAGGTTGATAGGAGTATCTTCTGATTGGTGCTTTTAGTATAGGTAATGTCCATACATAGTAGGTTGATACTCCTAGCTTTTTCTCATACGTAATGATGAAAAATAGTGTGTGTCACTCGGGGCCAAATTTTTTGTTCTCGGGCGGCGACGTATATTGAATTCCTCGCTACGTTCAGGATTCTACTTTAGAACCCCTCGCTACGCTCGGGATTCTACTATAGAATCCTTCACTTCGCTCTGAATTCAAAATAGCGCCCTCGGGGAACAAAAATTTTCTTTGGCCCCATGTAACACAAATAACTATTTGCATGTAATGTACTTTCTGGTAATTTCTATAATAACTGAAAGAGCTACGAAAATCTTGTCTGGAGCAAAATGAAAGGTTATTAAACTAGCTATAAAATTATATTTTGTTTATTTTGATAAGAGCAATAGTTTTGGAGATATGCCTACCTATAATGTAAGATAACGTAAATAATATGCAAATACCGTGTACGTTGTTTTTAATTACCGAAAAAAAAAAACTAACAGAGTTAGGAAAAACTGATGGCAAGAAATCGTACCTCCGCTTCCGCATCCGCCTCCGTCGTTTTATGTAACGGAGGTTTATTTACGTTGACTTCAATGCGAGAGGTAAAAATCGAAGCAGGTGACGTCAGTTACACCATTACAACAAGCAAGAAGGCAACTGTCTAAGGAAATATGATTTTTTTTTGAGGATTCTTCTAAGGAAGAATCCTCAAAAAAAAATCATATTATGTGGGATTAATCGCATCCTAAAGCACAGAAAATGGATGATGTGATCGGAGGTATGGCAGTTATATTAAACCCATACCCCTATTCGGTTTCTACACGGCATCGTACCGGAACACTAAATCGCTTGGCGGCACGTCTTTGCCGGTAGGGTGGTAACTAGCCACGGCCGAAGCCTCCCACCAGGCCAGACCGGGGAAAATTCAGAAATTATAAATTTCCAAATTGACCCTGCCGGAGATCGAACCCGGGACCTCCGCACGTTAAGACAACGACGCTACACACTGCGCCACGGAGGTCGTCAAATATAATAAATATAGTACATTACTGCAGCGGCCAGCAAAACAGGCATTGAAGGACGAACGTGTAAATTGCCGAGGCACACATACGTAAGTCCATCAATGCCTAGTTGTGGCCAAGGCTTGTATAGTGCTTTTCTCAAATAATGCGCGGAAATTAAAACTAAGTGTTCATCACACTCATTGTCTTCACTTGAACTCATTTTGTCAAAAACATTTCAAAATCAATGACGAACAACGAACAACAATAATTTTTCCCGCGTTAAAGTGTTCATTTGTTTTTTTTTTCAATAAACATGCTTTCTATTTGCAAGCTAGTTCGAAACTTAAATAAAACCTTTGATAAGTTACCTCCTTGGTTGCCATGTTTCGAAGTAAAAGATCGTTCCATTTTTAAATTACACGACAGATATGAATTTACTATGTAATTTATTTGGCCGCTAAACCACGGCAGATATGGATTTTCATACAACTTTAGTCAGCCGCTGCTCGCATGTATGTGGCCAGTACAGCAATTTCGATTTATCTCGAAGAAGGTTGTCAAAATAATGCTCACATTTCCAAGCATGTTTGAGAAATAACTATTTAATGTGTGCTTAGGAGTGAAACAAGGCGATTTCAGACGAGTTGAATTAATCGTGTTTCATCCCGCGGCACACACTATAGGTAATATTTTTCATATTATAATCTACATTAAAAATGCGAGTTTTATTTACTACTATTACCAATTCTGTGGTTTTATTAAAATAATTGTATTTCAAGTTTATTTTAGTTACTAGGTTGTTGTTTACAAAATATATGATATCTGTCAGTTTAGTTGATGGGTAAAATGATAATTATAAAGGTTTGAAATAAACAAAAAGATACTCTGACAGGATCTTTGTGCCCTAGGGCAGAAAGTGACTGGTTTCTGCCCGCTGAATGACGTACCTATTAGTCTGAAATTGACTAGTTTCGGGTGGCTCAACGGGCACTGAAACTTGCACTTTCAATGCAGGTTAAGTATATGAAAAATAAAATAAAAAAGGGGTCAAAAAAGTAATTAATGTTTTAATTTAATAAACTAAATTAAATAATTAGATTGAAATTAGGAAGTTGGCGGTGTTCCACACCCGTGCCTCGGAGAGCAAGTTAAGCCGTCGGTCCCAGTTATTATCACTAACATGATAAAAGTCGTTAAAGCCCGCCAACCCCCATTGGAGCAGCGTGGTGGGTCTAGCTCTAATTCCCCCTCTCCAATGAGAGCGGAGGCCTGTGCCCAGCTGTGGGACGTTAATGGGCTGTAGTGGTGGTCTTAATTTAAGTGATTAAATTAAACTAAATTCAATTAATAGATTAAATTAAGATTAAGTTAAATATACCTGTAATCATAATCATTTTAATTTCGCAACAGCTTCCTACAATTATTGTAATTTATTTCTGAATCGTATCATAATAATTATTATGTAATTTGAATAATTTTGTTGCTTGAGATAGTGATAAGGTATTTTTTGATAAGGAGTCGTATAAAAACTTTTTTCCCGCCATTAGTTATTCATTCATATTTTGACAGTCAATAATGTTTTTTAAGTTTTTTGCTCTAACAATCGCTCTACAGGTAATTTTATTTTTTTAGCTTTTGACAGCAATCGTGGGGAATTCGACCATAATAAGTTTAATTTAATATCCCTTAGACTCTTTTTTCTGGTGGGAGGCTTCGGCCGTGGCTAGTTACCGGTATAAACCGGCAAAGATAAATCGATTGGGAGTATGGACTTAATACATCTGCCATCCTACCACTTGCAGTTTAGCCCGCTACCATCTTAGACTGCATCATCACTCAACTTACTTAATATTGTTTTTATTAATTTTCAGCCAATTTCAAGCCAGGAACTGCAAATAATACCAGATTTCAACTTACAAATATTACCGAGAGTAAGTAGTAATCTTGGATGTGGATGCCAAAATAATTTAATACCACCAAATAATTTTGTATGCCCATGCCAATTACGCCAAGGTCAAAATAAGTTGATACCAACAAATCCAGGTGGATGCAGAAAATGTAAAAACGTGGTAACAGCTAATAACATTGAATGTGGATGCCAGAAACAATTGAATGTTCTGCCACGAAATAATTTAGGATGCAGTTGCCAAGGACAGAGCAATTTATTACCACTAAACTATGAGAGATGTACATGCAACAATAACATCGGATGCAGATGCCAAGGACCAAACAATTTCCTGCCAGTATATAGATGCGATTGCCAGTCACTAAATACTTTGATACTGCCGAATACTTTTGGTTGTAAAAGGCAACCCAACTTTGTCGAGCCAATAAGTAATATTTGGTATGAAAGTCAAAAACCAAATAGTTTGATACCTGTAAACGATATAGGATGTAAACGCAGATTACAGAATACTATACCGACAAATAATATTGTCTGTGGGTGTCAAAAAGAACAAAATAGAATACTAACAAAGATGTGCGGATGCAAACGAGTACAACTACCAAGAAATGACGGTTATGGATGTCAAAATATTGGATGTAAGTGCAATAGACCAATTAATGTAATACCACCAAGCATTGATGGATGTGATTGTCAGAGACCACTCAACATAATTTCAATGCCAAAAACATTAATTGCTTACCAAATTCCGAGTTTGCCAACTGAAAATGAATTAACAATAAGAAATACATTTTCTGTTACCGATTTGCCAGTTACCACATTGCCAAGCGAGTTGTCAGAAGGATTAAGTAGAGGAAAATATTTTCAACGTCGCAACGATTTGTCTGAATTGAAAAGTCGTGTGACAGAAATGACGGATCTGGTTTCAGCTACTGCCAAGTTGCTGTCCTTATTGCCAAAAATAAATGGTGACAATTCTATTCATTTTAATAAACATGGAAATGCTTCAATTACAGATATGCCAGTGGCTGGCAATATATGACTAATCATATGAATCTTATACCCGTGTAATTTGTAAAACGTAATTTATTAAAGTTGTTTAATTAATTTATTTATTAAAGTAAATTTAAACTGTTTATTTATGACATTGACTTTGAATTTTCTTTCCCCTTTCTCTGAATTTAATTATCGACTACATTACCCTTGACTTCGTTTTCTCCTGATGATAAGTGATGCTGCAGTCTAAAATAAAAAAACAGCGTGGCAGTTATATTAAACGGATACCCCTAATCGGTTTGTGCACGGCAATCGACTGTGCTGATGTAGTTAGAAAACAAATGTGTATAAATAAATAAAAATCACGTCCAAATATTATTAACAATGCTTAAACACGTTCCAAGAAAATGGACAAAGGAAGTAAAATGAATCATCCTCTTGATAAACTATCACATTTTAAAGGATAATATGAACTACTTACAATTTTCAATAATAAAACAAAACATATTAAAGTTATTAGTAAAATGGGACGGACGTTAGCGTCGACATTTTGGATTTTATCGTTAACTGTGAGTGAAATTATTTTGTAAATTCTTTAAAACATAATTTTTTTCGCTCGCGTAAATATTTTTATAAATTTTGAGAATGCATCCGCTAATATTAAATTAGATATTAAACTGCTTATATCTCGAAGATAGATAGGTTAATTTTTATTACAGTAAAGCAGAATTCTCAGGGGGTTAAAAAAAATCTAAATTCAAGCGAAATCTAATATGAATTTTAATTATTTTACACGCGAAACAAGGGGCCGTACTCTATGCGATAACTCTATGAGTAGAAATTTCGTGCGAGAAGGACACGACCTGTAATTTGATACTTTTATTATTTTTGGTCCTTCGATAAAAAATATGGAAAGGAGTCTTTGTTTCGTGTTTTTATGCTGTGAAATGACTAACCATAGAGTGAACCAAAGCAAAAATATAAAGATACTGGTGTTATTGTTTATTTTATTGAATTTCAAAAAAAAAAAAGGGGGCAATTTTTGTTTTATTCTTTGTTATTTTTTATTTTAAACCATAAAGAAGAGAGATAACCTTTTTAATTTTAATCTATAGCGCTAGTTCGTAACGATTTGAATGACATACTGTGTTTACGTAGCTCGTACAAGTAATACGAGATATAAATATTTAGATTTGCGCGGCCGTGCGAAATGAGTGTAATTTGAGTGTGGTCACGTGACCCCCCGCAGCGGAGGGGGCAGTGCGAATTAAAATTCCGCGGCTGAAGGGTTATGTTTATATTTTTCTTCTTAAAAGTTATTTTCATATCTAAATTTTAAGCCTATTTACAGAATTACCTACGTATTAATTGCTGTTTCGAATTGCCTTGAGTTTAATGCCTTCAGGGTTCATATGTATGTATGTATGTATGTGTGTGTGTATCTTATCTTCTAAATGCCTGAACCGATTTGCCAGCCGGTCACCTGTGCACTCTGTGAAACGAGAAGTTCTTCATCTTCTAATCTAGCATCTTCGCCCTACGACCCCAGGGTTTCAACACCAAAAGTAATAATACAAATAAAGCTTGTTGAAGTGAAAACTTCTTTAGCCGCGTTGATCACGTTTTGGTAGGGGGTAAACTTGTGGATTCGCGTCACCGTCACCGACATGCTCGCGTTGTTACAACGACAAAAGGTCTTAAATATAAATATACTACATTCGTAATTCAACTTTAATGCCTTTAGTTTTAAGGTTTATATATATATTTTTTATGACTGCCAATTTTTTTTTAAAGTTTATTCGACTCCTAAGTTGGTTTACAGGTCATATGCCTATCCGAGGCCGGGATACCCCTAAGCCTACGCTGTTCATCGAGACCATTCTTTTCCACCTTCAGCAGAAGTTCTGCTGCACCGTTTTTAACTGCTGCACCACATTTGACATTGCTTCCCATTCTTCCAGCACCAATACCAGATTGTGATGTAAGTTGCGATCCTTTTTAAGGTCCCGCACCTCAAGAGGAAAAAAGGAACCCTCATAGGATCACTTCGTTGTCCGTCTGTATGTCTGTCTGTCCACACCCTTTTTCTCGGTAAAGCGTGGAGGTATCGAGTTGAAATTAATATCAAATACTTAGGTTAGTCAGGTAATTTCAATGGTTCGCAAACATAAAACTATCAGGGGATGTGGATATTACGACTCTTGGGACTCTACTTAATAATCACTATAAATAATTTATTTGCAATATTATATTTATATTTGTCAAGTAGGTACCCAATTAGCCACAGTGTCCTGTGACAGAAAACGATGACATTGGGTGAAAAATGGAATGCTGTGAATCTGCATCACCACACAAAATTAAAAAAAAATATACCATGATAAACTGAATTTTTTACAGGTGGATTATATTCCCGATCTCCCTGAAACAACGACGAAGACTATTGTGATACTCCACAAGGTGCATAGAAATAATGACAACAACATAGAAATAATTATAACAAACGAAAGAAAAGAACCAATAGATGACCAATCAAATGAGAGTATTGAAAATGATCGCAGTGATGAGGATGAAGTGATCGATGATATTTCAATGAATCATTCTGACGCGACGAATTTAAGTAAAGAAAAATCAGAGAGCGAAATACCGGCAGATGGAGGAGAATTACTAGAGCAAGATGATGCGAACGAACATGCAAAAGAAGAAGTATTAAGTGACGAACATTCAAAAGATGAACTATTACTTGACAAAGAATCTGAAGTGAATAAGGCTGAAGATGATACTATAACCGACGAAAATGACTAAAAATATAAACAGACCAAAATATGAATATACATCTGGTTACTTAGTATGAAAAAAAAGATAAAAATGCCGTTTATACAACACAAAACTATAGAAGAAAAAAAGTGTATGTGTGTGATGAATAAAAAGTAAAAAAGTTATTAAAAGTTGGTGGTAGGTGTAGTAGAGTAAGGATAATAAAAATAAAATATAGCAACAAATCAATTAGCAATTTTATTTTTATTTTATCGCCAAAATTAGGATAGACTAGGGGATGCATTACGCAATTTTGCATGGTTGCATGATGCAATTTCAATATTGATTGATGAAAAATAGATACAATTTTGTACGATTGCATGGTGAAGGACAAAGGGCTATAAAGGGCTACTCTTTATGCCGGTAGATTCACTCGATTCAGAGCACTTGTAAATGTTATTTGAATTAAAAAAAACATTTGGAACTTTCCAACCTTATTCCTGCTTCACCGTTCTACCACAAAACAGCCAGAAACCGTAAGCGTTGGCATGTCGTTGACGTACAATTTGCTCGAACGAAACGGTTTTGCTCCTCTACGTTTCTGATACGAGCCGCTAGGGTGTGGAACACCCTCCCAGCGCACGTGTTTCCTGCCACATATAACTTAAGTACCTTCAAGGCAAGAGTGAATAGGCATCTTCTAGACAAGCGCGCTCCAACCTAGACCTCATCATTGCCTTGCACTAAGCATGATTGTCGTCAAGCGCAAGCCTATCGCGCAATAAAAAAAAAAGGCGTGGAATTCTCTTTCAGTGCATGTACTCCCTACCACGTATTTAACTTAAGTACCTACCTTCAAGGATATAGTGAATAGGCATCTTCTAGGCAAGGGCGCTCCAACCTAGACCTCATAATTGCTTGTATTAAGCATGATTGTCGTCAAGAGAGAAAATGATTTGAAAAATCACGCTCCCACGGGCTTTTTAAAAGACTTAAATCCACGCAAACGAAGTTGCGATCATCATCTAGTTCAAGATGAAATAACCACAGCTTACACTATTGCAGTGCCACCCTTGCCAACCATTAAACCATTTAGCTAGGTATAATATGTTCCAAATAAACTTTTCTTTTTATTATATCTTTATATTTAGTAATACATACATGAATATAACTTAAAATGTAAATACTATAAACTGGCATTTAAATAAGTTTAATTATTCTAGTAAAATGATTGTAATTTACTATAAAAATTGGAAATAAAGGCTTTATTTATTTATACCATTTTAACCTTGGATTTGCAAGTGTTTCCATCTCTATCTGTCGCAGTTGAATTTCAAAATGGTGATTAGTATAAAATGCTTTTGTCACGTACGATCTATAGCATACTTATGTTATAGTCAAAAGCCGAAATGCAGGCGTTCACGATTGGCCTCGGCAACTCTCAGAAATGGCACGGAATACATAATGAAATGGCAAAAACGCTTGGTCCAAATAATATATACATGTCTATCTTACCAAAATCCTTCATCATCACAGCGTGCCTTCTGCAAAACGAAGTATGTTTATTTATAACTAGATGATTCCCGCGACTTCGTCCGCGCGGACCAAGTTTTTTCGAGTCCAAAATTTAAAAAAAAAAGCATTGCTGGAGCGAGTCAAATGCTCTTTTGTCATTTACGTAATTCCCGCGGGAACTAAAAGTAGCCTATGCCTATGTCCTTCTTCGGGATATAAACTATCCTTGTAACAAATTTCATTAAAATCGGTTGAATAGGTGGGCCGTGAAAGCGTAGCAGACAGACAGACAGACAGACACTTTCGCACTTATAATATTAGTATGGAAGTATGGATTTTGTAGCAAAAACTTATAGTGGACTTAAGGAAGCACTTATCTCTATAAGAGATCTCTACCAGTGACCCTTGGCAGTGGGAAAGGTTGTAAAGGAGGAATAGTTAGGTACAACAAAATATGAGGTGGAATGAAATGAAATATTATCATTCTTCTTCTTCTCATTCGTTCACTCTTGGCAAAGTGGTCGTGGCTATGAATGGGCCTTCACAGCAGCTCTTGCGATCTCCCTCCAGCGACTTCTGTTGGCGGCATCACGGGAACACTCGGAGACGGATAGATTTGTGGCAGAACGGATTGAATCCGTCCACCTAGTAGGGGAGCGACCACGTGGACGAGTGCCCTCAACTCGACCTTGTACAACGAGGTGTTCTATCGTACCAGTCTTCCTAGTGATATGCCCAAAGAACTTAAGGATTCGCAGTTGTACAAGCGACGAAAGCCTTTGTGTTATTTTAAGTTCTTTGAGTATGGAGACGTTTGTTCGATGCGCTGTCCAGCTTATTCTTAATAGGCGTCTCCAGCACCACATTTCCAGAGCGTCGATTTTCCGCCTGTCATTTTGTCTGAGGGTCCATGTTTCAGCCAATATTATCATAAACTTACACAAATATATAACATAAATATATACATAAATAAATACATACCGATACCTATTACAGTATACTTAAATATGACATATTACATGATACATAATGATATAACAGATAAGTACATATTATTATTATATAATAATTATTATGTCAGAGAAGATAGATGCTGTTTCAGTCGAAGTTTGAAGGTGTCAATTGATGGCGGTCACCATGCGAAAATCTTCTCTATTTTCAGCCGCATATTTTAGCCTTGGATAGCTTAAGCCCTGTCCACCCCTTAATAAATCATCCAACTACTTGCGCCTTTGGCGACCTGGAACTTTCTTGCCTGCAATACTTCCTTCCAAAACTAGTCTTGGCAGTGAGAATTGGGCTCCTCTTTGCAGATGTCCGAAGAAAACCAGTTTTCTCCGCATGATGGTGGACATAAGTACCTACTTCAGACTTTCCTAACGAGTTTTCAGGCCAATTTAGGCCTAGGTAAAATCAAAACACCATCTTATTGAAAATTACACAATAATTGTAACAACATTTTACAATCAATTACTCAGTAAAGAATTGATCATGACTTTCTCAATCTTACGCATGTATTATAAAATGACTCGCATGATCACAGAGATAAGAAAAGTTAAATATTGCATAAAACGTATATAAAAAGATGTTAATCATTGAAGACATCACATTATAATCTTGTAAATCAAATAGTTAAGACATAATGAAGTTTCTTAGTTGTATATTTTGCGCAGCTTTTCTTCAGGTAAAATACAATTTTTTTTTATAATCCTAGTGTCTTGATCCCTTTTTTCCAGGGATTTTTAGAGGGCTTTAACATTGATTTTTAAGAAAACGGATTTCTTACTAGCTGTATCGTCCCATGTTGGAATGATGAAATTCGGAGAGGGGATGGAAATGCCAAATATCCTGAAATAAGTTTTTCTTAATTTTTAACCGAAATGCTGAAATGCTAGCTAGCTAGCTTAGCTTATTGTCATGGGGTTCACCTTGAAAAGTTACGACTTTTCATAAAAACTTTGTTTCATTATTTAATTTATATTTTTAAAATTTCCAACAGTCATTTCTGAGTCATAAGAAATCTAATTTATTGTGCAAAATTTCAAGATTATAACCCAAGATATCATGTTAGACCAGTCAGTCAGTCAATAGATTGGACAATTCTTTTCATGTATTGTTCAGTAAAAACTTAGGCACCAATAATTTTTTAAATTTTTTTTCTAGATCTCAACAGCACAGGTTCTATCACATATGCCGAGAAATGCACCTAGCCAATTTATGAATCAGCCATTATCAACACAGCAAATACCCAACGCCAATCCCAATACACGTATACCTAACACGGTACAAAATATACCCAACAACGTACCAAGACATGAAAATTTTAACGTTTTTAATAGCGCATCACATTTGGCAAATAATTTTGCCAATGCACCAATAGCTAATGTTCTGAACGAGCAAGCAGTAATAGCTAATCCAGCCATTGGTGGTATTATCACCAATCCTGAAATATCCAATGCCAATATTGGTGTAGAAAACCTAGATATAGCAACGCTGGCTAATATGGCGAACATAAATGGTAATATGGCAACTTTTAATCTTGGCAACGGAGGTTTTACTGTAACCAGCGGTTCACCAGGTGTTCCAGGCTTTGGAATCCAAGTGATGGCCGATGCGTTGGAAGTTGGTGGCAAGGTGGCCGTGAATGGTCAAATACCAATATTCGGAACTGTAACTTTGAACGGACATTTGCCTACAGACGGTTCTGCGACTGTAAGTTATAATTGTGGAAAAGAAACAGCTTCTGCAGCTGATGTGGTGTTGAATTAATCAATTATTTATTTATTAATGTTTGTCTAAATTATTTATTTATTTATGTTGGTAGTTAAATAAAGTGTGTTAGTGAAAACTGTTCTTTTTTTCTTTTATCATTTAACAAAGAGTGGGTGGATCACTCTTCAATCAAGGGTGAGATCAATCTCTAGACATAGGTAGTTTGATCTAGATGACTCGAGATAGATAGATAAATAAACTCTTTATTCATACAAAAATCATACAACTATATTATCAACAAAATACAGAAAACAACGCGTGCGCAAGGGTGGTCTAAGAGTGACCTCCTCCAGACAATCTGTTTCATAAGGAACTTTAAAAAGGAGCGGGAAAATGCAACGAGTAGATGAACATGCAATATTTATAATACTACTTAAACCTTATGTATTATGTTTAATTTTTGTCCTATTTTTGTAACGTGTTTGAGAAAAGTGTGCGCTGGTCGCTTCCGGGTCGTGAGTCGTGACGTTACTTAAGGCTCTGCCTGAAAATCAGCGCTGCATTTATCATAATATTATACTGCAGCTGCATGCTGAGGTAGCAGCCTTTTTAGCGATTACACGGAGTAGTTTTTTTTTTGTAGTTATTTTGTATTTTTAGTAAGTAAGCTTAGTAAGTATTGAGTCTGTAGTTAAAATTTCTCATTTCTGTGTTTCTTTTCCGTATAAAGCGAAATAAACATTTATTTATGTACTACTTACCTAAAACGTTAATTTACGCGACTGATCGCTATTGATCAATGTTGCCCGTTGAGATGGAGGGTGGAACTACCCTTCATCTCCGTAGGTACTACTCGTCTGATCTTCACCAAATTTAGATGAGTAAAATCGACCAAACCAACAGCGGCTAACACTAGATGTTCTTTTTCCTCCACAGTGTCTACGACTAGGTACAAGTCTATCCAAATTCCTACTAGGCAGGCTAGAAATGTGACCAAAGTACTCCATAATCCTTTTGTAACAATTCATTCCAAAATAAAAGTTCCAAAATAAAAATGTAAAATTCATTTCATTCATTCATTCATTTTTTCATTTCATTCATTCAAAGGCCAGCCAGTGCCGGATAAAAACAGCACGGGACCCGTAGCAAATGTGAACGGTGGGCCCATTGAAATCATCATACTTATATCATAAATGCGAAAGTGTGTTTGTTTGTTGGTTTGTCCTTCAATCACGCCGCAACGGAGCAACGGATCGATGTGATTTTTGGCATGGGTATAGTTGAGGACCAGGGAAGTGGAGAGTGACAGGTTACTTTTTATTTCGGAAAATTGAGGAGTTCCTGCGGGAATCAAAAGACTTAAACCACACGGACGAAGTCGCGATATATAATCAAAAATTAGGATGTAAATAAAACACAAACAAAAATGTGTTGTAATGCAGGTATAACTAAAATAATGATATTGTTTTTAAAATTGAAGAGTGACTACAGGATTAAAAACATCTAAATATATCTAAATAATTCATGATGATGATTCTATATGATTTCTTTGGTTGACTTTGCTGTAAGTCTGGTTGTTGATAGTTATTTTATTATAAAATAATAAATTATACTCCATGAATTAATACACATAATTATAATTTTTGTAACGTTAAAGCATGTTACGCATATTATTTGTACGCCACACTGTGGTAGAATACAAGAAACTTTTATACCTAATTGTAACACCTTTAGTACCTACTGTATTCACAAATAAAATAAATGAAATGAAAAAAAAAAAAAAAATTCGAAAAGACACGTCTCGTCATTCGATTCGGGGGATTCGGAATTCCTCCTGTAAAGAAGCGCTGACTTTGGGCATAGCTACTAGGTGTGGCTTATGTTTATTTGATTTATTATTTAATATAATAGTATTGTTTTAAAAATATATATATTGCGCTTCCGATTAGCCCGTGACGGGGTCATGCCTGAAAACCAGCGCTGCAGTCGACTGGCTGCAGCATCAAGCTGAGGCAGCGCCTCGTTTAGCCAATAAATATAGATTCTAAGTTAGTTTTAAGGAGTGATTGCCCAGGTCTCGTGGAACCAAGGTTGGCTTATAATATCTTGGTTGGCACCTTGGTTCCAGGAGAGCTGTGGTACTCCATATACCTACGTATGTTTCTTTTATGTAATTTGTTTTTTGGCTAAATAAAAGATTATTTATTTATTTATTTACTAGCTGATGCCCGCGACTTCGTCCGCGTGGATTGAGGTTTTTCGGTTCCCGCGGGAACTCTTTAATTTTCCGGGATAAAAAGTAGCCTATGTGCTATTCCAGACTATAATCTATCTCTGTGCCAAATTTCATCCAGATCCGTTCATCCGTTGGAGCGTGATTGAGTAACAAACATACATCCATACATCCAAACTTTCGCATTTATAATATTTATTTGATTTATTTAAATCTTTATTGCACTCTAGCAGATGGCCGCGAATTCGTCCGCGTGAAATAAGTTTTATAAATTCCCACGGGAAAAATTAGAGAGTAATTTTTCGGGTTAATATATAGCCTACTAGCTAATGCCTGCGATTTCGTCCGCGTGGATTGAGGTTTTTTGGTTCCCGCGGGATCTCTTCAATTTTCCTAGATAAAAAGTAGCCTATGTGTTATTCCAGACTATAATCTATCTCTGTGCCAAATTTCATCCAGATCCGTTCAGCCGTTCGGGCGTGATTGAGTAACAAATAGTAGTAGTAGAATAGGATTATCCGAATGCAAAGGCGGTCTTATCGCCTAAGGTTTTGAAGGTATTGATTTGTAGTTTTTTGGGCAAAGCATTGTAGTATTTGCTGCATTCTCACTTTGACGACCTTTTTAGGGTTCCATAGCCAAATTTGGCAAAAACGGAACCCTTATAGATTCGTCATGTCTGTCTGTCTGTCTGTCTGTGTGTCCGTCCGTATGTCACAGCCACTTTTTTCCGAAACTATAAGAGCTATACTGTTGAAACTTGGTAAGTAGATGTATTCTGTGAACCGCATTAAGACTTTCACACAAAACTAGAAAAAAAACAATAAATTTTGGGGGTCCCCATACTTAGAACTGAAACTCAAAAAATTTTTTTTCATCAAACCCATACGTGTGGGGTATCTATGGATAGGTCTTCAAAAATGATATTGAGGTTTCTAATATCATTTTTTTCTTAACTTAATAGTTTGCACGAGAGCCACTTCCAAAGTGGTAAAATGTGTGTCCCCCCCTGTAACTTCTAAAATAAGAGAATGATAAAACTAAAAAAAATATATGATGTACATTACCATGCAAACTTCCTCCGAAAATTGGTTTGAACGAGATCTAGTAAGTAGTTTTTTTTTTATTATTTTAAAACTTAACTTAATAATTTATAAGTCCGACTCGCACTTGGCCGGTTTTTTTTTGACGACCTCCCTGGCAACAGATGCAGCGCTTAACACTGGTTAAGCGCTGTTGTTCAGACAACAAAAAACCCGGGGCCGGGGGTTCGATCCCGGCAGGGTCAATTTGGGAATTTATAATTTCTTCTTTTCCCGCTAGTTAGGTACCACCCTACCGGCAAAAACGTGCAGCCAAGCGATCTAGCGTTCCTTCGATCGCAGTCAAGGGCTAACTTTTAGTGGAATAAAAAAAACTTGTAAAGCCTACTTAGCTGTGAAGTTTTTCTTTTAACTTCGTTTTAAAAAATGGCAGTAGAGCCATTAATTTTTTCACGTATATTATTCTAAATTTCTAATCCTAAGAACCTCTGAACTAAACCACGGACAGAAAGACAGACAGACAGCGAAACTATATGGATTCCATGTTGACTATGAAACTTTAAAAATGGTCACAGTTGCTTTTTTGTGTTAAACAGCATTTAAGGTTCAGCATTTTAAGTCGAGGTTATCATACAATCGATGATTTTCTTCATGCCAAAGTTGCATGCACTCGCATCCAGTAGCCTAAAAGTCAGTGTAATACTTGTAACGTAACGTATGTATTGTATTGTTTACTTATTGTAAAAAAAAATCTTTTTAGAAAAGAGCAACTGCTGAGTTTCTTGCCGGCTCTTCTCAGTAGAATCAGCTTTCCGTACCGGTGGTAGTTTTGACGTATCGTACATAAATGACACAAGTTGTCCTACGTGAAATAAATAAATCAATTCATTTTATTTCAAATTTAAATTTATTACGAAATCAGACATTAAATTAATAGTGAAATTACAAATATTTAATTTGCATCGGTGCTTCACCGTTGCAAGCACAGTCGCTGGCAACGCTAACCATGCCACCCGCTGGCAGATAGCCTTCGAAGGTGACGAAGCCAATAACTGGCACGTTGCCAGATACAGCGGTTGAACCTGCCACTGGCATTTCACCAGCCACTGCTACATCACCAAAGCCTAAAACGATAAGAAATGTAGTTTTATTTGCTAGAAAAACGGTACAAAAACTGATATTAATGAAAGAATGCAGGTTCTTTCTTTTTCTTTCAGGTTCAGTTTTAAGAAGAGAACTAAACCTGAGAGACCTGTTAACTAAAATAAATTACAGGTTTAATTAATGTATAGCCTGACCAGTAAAATAAAAAACCTCGCCATTTTCCGGAAAAGAAGTGGAACTAATTTTTATATGATTATTACTTTGTATAAAAAGAGAAATGCAATAGTGGCGCCTCCAAGCAGGTTTTTTATTTTCCTGGCCAGACTTTAAAAGGAATATTTTAGATTGCATCGTTCCCCATACTAAGACTGCATCATTTCTTTTTATGCAGACTATATAAATAAAAAAAATATTGCCGTCAAGGGCTAACTTATCTGTATATAAAAAAGGTTTTGTTTACAGTCTGTTCCAACAAGGATGATCTATGTTTTTTTTCACTTCTTTAACTTCTGATCATGTAATCTCATCTGCCACCAATAATGATGGGAATATCTACAAACTTGTCGTCTTTCAATACTCCCATCACTATTGGTCTGGCAGATAAGATGACGTAATCAGACTTAAAATAAGTTGATGAAATAGATCTTCGTTAATGGAATACACTGTAATAATAAATTAACAAATAAATTTACCTATTGGTGACACCCCAGTTAACGGTAGCCCATTTGGAGCTACAGCAGACAACGGACCAATATTTCCGTCTATAGCGTTCTGAGCAGCAATGTTACCCACAGCTGCATTAGCAATGGCGGCATTCTGTGTTGCAGCGATTGCATTAGGAGGGTATCCACCGAGTGTGTTTGCAGCGTACGCATTGTTGGCCAAGTTATTGGCAATGGCATTTGTGGCCAAGTTATTTGGGAAACCATTGGCTAGGTTGTTGCATGGTGCCTGGTTGAATCCGTTGAATCCTATCCCATTGTTGATGACATTGTTGGGAAGGATTGCTTGACTGAATGCGCCCTGAAAAAATTGTCAATTGCTAGTTTAAAAAAAAGTGTGTGTGTGTGCAATTCGCACACGGCTTGCAGGCTAAATCCTATTATGAATATGTTTGTCTCTTTTTGGTGTCGCTTTTTCGTTTAATCGAATTTTCAAATCACAACGATTCTAAAGAATTTCAGTTAAAAAAATATGGTAAAATACTTGGCTAGCGTCACGTAGGGTCTACGCAACATACTCAATCAGGAAAAAATCTAGATTTTGCACAAGTTTAGATGAACTTAGATGTTTAAAAACTGAAACTAAGTAATGTGGTACATAATAATTAATTACGAATAATAAACTTTTAAAACTCAGCCGTCATAGACTCGATGTCAGTGATAAAACTGTTGAATAGCAAAAAAAAGTTACCTGAAAGACGCACGCAAGCAAAGTAATTAAATAAATCCTAGACATTTTGATATTAGACACAGAATAGAAATACATACAAAAATCACACAGAAGTCTTTTAAATACATTTTTATCTCAAACATCTATTGTTTCACAAGTGTTAGGTGATACGTGATATTTATGATGAAAAGTAGTGATTGCTTTGGATCAGTGATAAAACAACTGATTGGGTTATCTGAATAATGTGAATAAAAAAATACGTTTCTTAAAACGTTAATACCTTCGTAAACACATCGGGGAGCACCAGCCCCCCGATTATGTAAGAATGTCCGATCAAAACGTCCAAGTTCGGCGTCAAAGTAAAATAAACCATAACAGCATTAAATTAGAGCTCAATTTCGTGTATCCATTCTCATACGTTTAGGGTATCGTGCATACCTAAACGTATAAGAATGGGTACACGAAATTGAGCTCTTATTCAATGCTGTTATGGCTTATATTACTTTGACGCTGAACCTTTACCATTTGATCGACAATTCTTACATAATCGGGGGGCAGTTCTCTCTCCAATACGAGAGAAAAAACAAACACTGGCAATACAATTCAAAAGGAAAAGATTAAATGATTTGTCTGGTGGGAGGCTTCTGCCGTGGCTAGTTACCACCCTGCCGGCAAAAACGTACCGCCAAGCGATTTAGCGTTCCGGTACGATGCCGTGTTGAAACCGACTAGGGGTATGGGTTTAATATAACTGCCATACTCATAACAGGTTAGCCTGCTACCATCTTAAACTGCATCGTCACTTATCATCAGGTGAGATCGCAGTCAAGGGCTAACTTATAGTGGATTAAAAAAATATAGGAAAAAAAATCAAGAGAAGAACCATTTTTTACAATGAGATGTTATTTCTTAGTTTTCCAGTAATAATAATTAAAATGTAATAATTCATCTACTGTGTAGAAGCACCTTTCCGCAAGCCTGGAGTTTTATGAAAGGGTTTAAGAACAAATAAACATAATTTAAAAAATAAAATAAACTTGACTGCATTAGTATGTGACTGCATATCTATGGTGCCGTTTTGAAAATGGCGCCATACAGCCGCCATATTGAATTTTGTTCAATAAAAATAGGCAATGTAACTTGACATTATGTGAGGACTCTTACGATACCCCACACATCTAAATCTGTTCAGGTCAAAACTCGGCATTTAGAAGTTATAATGGAATAACCAAACTTACATACATACATGAACCCTGAAACACTATAATATAGTCCTGTTTTTGGGCAGTCATTTAAAAACAGTCCACAAATTAAAAGTCGTTAATCGTGCTATGGAACGGGCTATGTTGGGAATTTCCCTCAGGGATAAAATCCGGAACGGGGAAATTCGGAGAAGAACTAAAGTGACCGACATACCTCTGAGGGTTAGCAAGCTGAAGTGGCAGTGGGCGGGTCATATCTGTCGCAGAACCGATGTCAGTTGGGGCAGAGTGTTCTGGAGTGGAGACCGCTTACCGGCAAGCGCAGTGAAAGAAGGTGGCGGGAAGCGGGTGGATAAGGAAGGCGGAGGACCGTGTTTGGTGGCGCGCTCTCGAAAATACCTATGTCCAGCAGTAGATGCATGCAGTATACAGGCTGATGGATGGATGCATCGACCATACAACTAATAGACTCCTCATATAGGGTGAACACTTTCAGACAACACATCAGACTTAATAGGTCTTATATAATTCCACGCCCTTGTAACAAAACCTACCGAGCTATTTAAATATTAATTAGAGTATATCGATAATTAATTATCGATAAATAATTATTAGGAGTTAGGACCCCATCCCATTTGATTTATGATTTTTTTGACCTTGAGTAGACCAATCAGCGTTTAGTACCCCGCGCCCGCTTACTTGAGTCATTTGACTGAATTGTTTGCATTACGAAAGCATAGTAATCAGGCGTCTATTGGTTGTGTGGTCGATGGATGGATGGATGTGTAAAAACAGTGTTCAACACATTAGCCGTATCGGCGTATACTTAAATAAAGTAGGAAGTACAGATTAAATTTTTAAACTAGATGATGCCCGTAACTTCGTCCGCGTGGGTTAAGATTTTTTTGTTTCCTGCGAGAAATCCTTAAGAGGATCGTCTAGTTGTAAATTTTCATACAAAAAGCGATAACGTTTTTCTTCCCGTAAATGTTGTCCAATTTTCATTATTTTTAGAAATGTTGCAGATACAATTGAAGAAAGTCTATGCTCGTACGTTTTAATTTAAAAGAAATATTGCTTAAGTTAAAAGTTATTTGCGTCTAAATATCCATATTTTTGACCTAAAAACTTCCTCGAGTATTTTAATTTTTTTAAATTTAACTAAACTAAAATACTAAAAACATAAAACGTACGAGCCTAGATTAAGGTGTACTGAATCTAATGAGACCAAAATTGTCTAATTTCGTAAACGTTTGGGGGGGTAAAAACGTTATCACCCGAAACAATATTTCAAGAATAAAATGTAGGCATATGCCTACTGGACTTGCAACTCTCTCTATCGCACGATACGGAGAAGGCAGCGAAGCGTTGTGAAACAGATAGCATTATTGAACATACCTACTCGCGTCGCGTTTCGTCACTAGACGATCCTCTTAATTTTCCGGCATAAAAAGTAGCCTTCCTTGCTGATAGCTGATATTTTACAAGTTAAATTACCGCGGTTGGATTGCCTCATCTAGTGACGGAAGGGCTGGCTCGTTATTATGCGCAAAGGATCAGTCTGGCTGTCTATTGCAGCTAGCATACATGCCACCATTACACGCGAGTATGATCTGTATTGTAATTCTAGCCAGCTAGAACCTCTGTGGCGCAGTGTTGAGCACTGTTGTCCCGGGTTCGATCCCCGGCAGGGTCAATTTGGGAATTTATAATTTTTGAATTTTCCCTGGTCTGGCCTGTTGGGAGGCTTCGGGCGTGGCTAGTTACCACCCTACCGGCAAAGACGTGCCGCCAAGCGATTAAGCGTTCTGAATTATAACCGAATAGGGTATGGGTTTAATATAACTGCCATGCCCCTAACAGGTTAGCCCGCTACCATCTTAGACTACATCATCACTTACCATCAGGTGAGATCGTAATCTTAAGGGCCAACTTGAAGTGGCTAAAAAAAAATAAGTTAAAGGTTTTATTGTACCTATCATACCTACTCATTAAGTGGGAATTTTCTCAGTGTCCATTGCTTGGTGCAGTAATATTAAATCAATTGGATATTTGACAAATAGTCAAATCAGCAACTTTTTTTTTCAAACGTCAAAACGCGTCCTTAGTGCCTATGGATTTTGTATGAAATTTTAAGTTGTGACGTCATCAAAGTTCGACGTACTTTTTTTACTTTAATCGATAGTTTAAAATGGTTAATCAAAATAAATCTAGCAGGGGACGTGGATAAATACGACTTTTGGGAGATCCTATAATTAATAATCCACCACTACAGCCCATTAACGTCCCACTGCTGGGCACAGGCCTCCACTCTCATAGGAGAGAGGGAATTAGAGCTTAGACCCACCATGCTGCTCCAATGCGGGTTGGCGGGCTAATCAAATAAATATTATAAATGCGAAAATTTGGATGGATGTATGGATGTTTGTTACTCAATCACGCTCCAACGGCTGAACGGATCTGGATGAAATTTGGCACAGAGATAGATTATAGTCTGGAATAGCACATAGGCTACTTTTTATCCCGAAAAATTAAAGAGTTCCCGCGGGAACCGAAAAACCTCAATCCACGCGGACGAAGTCGCGGGCATCAGCTAGTAATTAATAATCACTAAAAAATAATTTATTTCACTAGTAAGTAGTCAAATACCCAATTCTCTATCAATATGTCCCAAATCCCTATGACATAGGAGTTCTGCCTGTATCATCAGGATTGCGGGTTGGGGACTTGGAGTTCAATTGGGTACCCATTGCTTGAAATGAGTTCATCATGAACAGTTTCTTTAAGATACTATAATTTTTTTTTTATATATAGATAGATTTTTTATAGATGATGCTCGTGACTTCATTCGCGTAGATTTAGATTTTTTTTTATTCCCGCGCGAACTCCTTAAAAAATATATAATAATAAAATAAAATTATGTAATGTTTGTCTTGTTCATAATAAAATTTCGAGATTCCTTCCCCTGGTTACAAACTGTCTGTACCAAATTTCATCAAAATCTGTTAAATAGATAGGCCGTTCAAGTATAATATCGTACTATTACCTATTCTGTAGTATAATATTAGCTTCGATGTTTCCAGG
The DNA here is from genome assembly GCA_917051295.2 of Erebia ligea. Lineage (NCBI taxonomy): Eukaryota > Metazoa > Arthropoda > Insecta > Lepidoptera > Nymphalidae > Erebia > Erebia ligea. The sequence continues at coordinate 2,367,925 of OU785246.1, forward strand.
CCCCATAGCTTAGCTGTAACGTGGCTGTAACCCTGTAACATCAGGAGTAACACTCAAAAAAATATGGAATCATTTCCCAAGATTTTTCTATCCTGTAAAAAAAACCTAAATCAAGGAGAAAAAATATCTTTCTCAATAATAGAATTGAGAACCTTTTCTTGATTGGTAAAAAGAGACAGGAAGAAGGAATTCTTGATAATTATAAAACTGAAAGACAAGAATTACATTCCAATATTTTTATTTCATCGAAAACAATTCAAATAACTACTACTATTCCTACTACTAAAACAAAAACATTAAAGATTACTTTCAATCTAATCAGTACAAGGCGCCGCAACCGCATCCCCTGTTGTAACCATACCCGTAACCAGGTCCGGCAATACCGGCTTCAAGCGCGAGTGGACCATAACCATAACCCAGCTCTCCCGCCACGCCAGCACCATAGCCCAAAGGCCCGGCATAGCCGTTAAAGCCGGAAATACCCTCGCTCAGCATGCCCACGCTTCCACTCCCGCAGCCGTAAGACACCGCGCCAGCACCAGCGGTGGGCAAACCGCCTTCCAAAGCCACGGCTCCCAAGAATGGCACAGCACCAGATACGGATAGAGGGCCTTCGTACACGTTCTCAGATGTCATGGACACGCCGGTGACTGCGATGGGGGAAGCGCTTCTGACCGGGAAGCCGCCGCCGCAGGCAGCAGCGGGGGCGAAGCCGGCGGCGCAGGGGGCGAGCGGGGCTTCGGCGTACGCGAGACCGTTCCATGGGGCGAAGGGAGCGGCGCCGATACCGTTGTAGCCAGCTCCGATGCATTGCGCGGAGATGTACTAGAAACAAAATGGCTGGGTTAGACAAAAGTAGATATGTATATCAAAATATTAATTTACCTACAGTGGTAGTTATACCTGCTACCAGTGGCGTGCAGTTCATAGGGGCACAAAAGCACAGCTTACCAATATGGAAATACGTCAATGCTCATATTTTTTCATCGTGACAGTCAGTAAATAAGTATTCCGAGTAACTAATGCCTACCCAAGCTTCAAACCCTGTGCACGCCGCTGAGTTATAGCTGGTCAAATAACAGGGCAAAAAAATTACAAAAAAGTCGGATCAATTTGACATTTTTTGGTAAAGTAATAATAATGTTATGTCCTCCCGACCGAATTTCGGCCACGGCGAAATCTCCAGAGAGATTAGCCATCTGCGCGGGAGATATTATAGTGCACAAGTGTGTGCGCAAACACAGGTGCACTCTCTGTTCCTTTACTCTCACAGCCCGATGGAACGGAAAACCCGCTTTACGTGTTCTCCGAGGCACGGGGGTGAAACACCGCCAACTTCCTAACTCCGGACTAGAACTGAGAATTTCTGGTCAGAAAACCCCAACACTTATTTATGGCCCTACCCGGGACTCGAACCCGGGACCTCGTCGACCGCATGAATCACTAGCCCAACGAGGCGGTTTTGGTAAAACAACTGCCTAAAATGATTCTCAATTCAGCAATTTTCAATGCGTATTTTTTTTTTATTTGTGTACTGATTTATCCGAGATTTCTGAACCTGAAAAGTCTTTATGACTATTTAACCGCAGACCAAAAAGTTTTCTTACTTATATTAAATTGAGATTTGAAACTTAGAGATTTTTGGATTATTTTTATGAAGCTCTTACCTGTACCAATAGTGCTTGAACACCGAAAAGTAGAGCTGTCTTTGCTACCATGGTTGAAAAGTACTTAGTAAATTAGTTATGTGATTGGTAGTTAAAGTACCTATTAACTAGGAAGTGAATGTGTTTTCCAAAATATTGTCTGTATTTTATATATAAGTTATTACCAAAGAAGTAAATTGATAAAAACTGCCGCAATTAATTATTAGGAAAATTGTTCCTAGAATTATGACTTAATAAATAATTATTCGTTACACTAAAGGTCTTCTATGGCGGTAATAATTATTATGTCAGTATTTAGTGATAATCATATGTGCGAAAGTGTGTTTGTTTGTTGGTTTGTTGGTTTAATGGTTTGTCCTTCAATCACGTTGCAACGAAGCAACGGATCGACGTGATTTTTTGCATGGGTATAGTTGAGGACCTGGAGAGTGACATAGGCTGACATTTTTATCCCGGAAAATTGAGGAGTTCCCGCGGCATCACGCGTGAATTTCACTATGTCCCAAAAATGTTCCAAAAGTTCCAGAGAGGTACAAAAAAAAACTCAAACCACGCGGACGAATTCGCGGGCATCAGCTAGTTATATTATAAAGAATTGAAATAAAATATGTTTTTAAACTCAAAACAGATAAGTACAATACTATACGAATTAAATTATATGAAGAAAGATAATTACGTATTATTATTTTGTAATAAAAAAAGTTAGGTCATTTTACTACCACTCTAATAATGTCGGTAACATTTTCGTAATAATTATTTTTTTGTATAAAAACAAACAGCCGACTGAAAAACAATATTCTTCGCTTGACTTCAATAGAGCACTTGAAACAAACATGTCTTCCTTTGCCTTCCTCTTGCTTTGCGTCCAAGCTTGCTTGGTACAGGTGAGAAAGAAAGTTGATTTATTTTGATTTACGACATTATTTTTAATGTATTAAAAAATATTGTGTAGTTGTAAATTACTAAATATTAATCATTAATATTATATTCAATTGGCATACTCGCTTATAGTAGAATGCATTAACTACCTTCAAGCATAGAAAATAAGATAAGTTATAATATATTTTATTAGAGTCATGGAAGATTGTCAATTGAGACATGAAAATATGATTTCTCTTTCAGAATGTATTCAGCCAGTGCATCGGTGCTGGCCCACTCGGCTACGGCGCTGGCATCGCGCCCGGCGTTGCTCTGGCACCTGGCTTAGCGCCTTACGGCTTGGGAGCCGGCCTGGCCGCTGCGCCATTCGGAGTGGCGCCAATGGCTGTGGAGCTCGGCGGGCTGGGAGCAGCTATAGAACTCGGCGCGTACGGCGGAGCCGGCATCGGTGACGTGGCGGTCGCCGGCGAGATGCCAGTCGCTGGCACCACCCTCGTCGCTGGTCAGGTGCCGATCCTCGGCGCCGTGCGCTTCGCGGGCGACCTGCCAGCCGCTGGCACTGTCACCATCACTGGCAGCTGCGGCTGCGGATGCAATCGTGGTCCTTATTACTACTAAAGAAAATTACAAAAAAAATATCGACAAAATTCTTTCTAAATATTAAGTTTTTATGCGAGATTAATAAAAAATATAAAATTTTCTATAAGTTGCATGTTCTATTTTTTTTTTATAATTTTATTGTTTCCCATTAATACTCAATTTTCAGCAATCCTCTAAATTAGTTAACATTGAGGTCAATTCTCTTGTACACCATCTCTAGGGGCCTAGACCGCGTGGGGTCGGTGGGTGCTCTGCAGAATAGAATAGAATAGAATAGAATATTTTTTTTATTTGCATGATTGTAAGTAAAGTAAGGTTCTAATAATATAATATGGTGAGCAAGTTACAATCAGCCATGCAATGGCGTGCAAAATACTTAAAATTATCAAATTACTCGTAATAGCAAATTAAAGTTTAATATTGACACTTCTTAAGTTTTAAAATTTAAGAAGTCTTTTACATGGTAAAAATTACGAGCTACTAGCCATTTTATAACTTATTTTTAAATAATTTAATTGGTAATGCCAGAAGTAATATCTTTTGGCAGCTTATTGTAAATTCTTACACATAAGGCTGAGCAATTTTTCAAATAGAATTCTTTCCTCGGCCCTCCCTGCAACACAAGCCTGTCTGTGTTTCTAGTACACCGTGGTTAGATATCGCTAGCTTTTATAAATAAACTATGGTTTTCTCTCACGAACACAGATATTTCATAAATGTATAAACATAGGCAGTGTTAAAAGATTTAATTTTACGAAGAGAGGTTTGCAAGATGTTATTGGCGAGACTCCGCAAATTAGTAAGATATAATTTTGTCAATCAAACGCTTTCACGCTGTTTTACACTACAGTGACTCCATGCCCTACTTAATAATAAAAAATTGTCCTGCCATTTGCCAATATAATCCACTGAGATAGGCCATCTACGCGGGAGATATTATTAGTGCACACGTGTGTGTTTGCGCATTCTCTATTCCGTTACTCTCGAAGGCCAATGGGACGGAAATCCGACTCGACTGGAGAGAGATCAGGCGCAGGACCGACGGCCTACTCCGGAGTAGAAAGTTGGAGGTGTAACGCTACGTTTGCACTGCGAAAAATATTTGCACGAATTTCACCTTGAGCATATGCATTGAGCATTGAATTGGCCTGAGGGCATAGTGTACCGTCGCTATAGGGAAGCGCGAAAACAATCCTTACCTTAGTTTTATTTTATTTTGTATTGTTTTTTTTTTATTTTTAAGTATTATTGTATTTTATGTATTGTATAATACGGGCCTTGTTGCCTGAAATAAATGAATAATCAATATCAAATATCAAATAAATATTATAAATGCGAAAGTTTGGATGTATGGATGTATGTTTGTTACTCAATCACGCTCCAACGGATGAACGGATCTGGATGAAATTTGGCACAGAGATAGATTATAGTCTGGAATAGCACATAGGCTACTTTTTATCCCGGAAAATTAAAGAGTTCCCGCGGGAACCGAAAAACCTCAATCCACGCGGACGAAGTCGCGGGCATCAGCTAGTAAACAAATAAATAATTATTTTCCGCGTACAGAATTCACCTTACCATACCATTTGTATCAAACCTGCGATTTTTTTTCGCTCAAATCTTATTCGCTAGTGCGAACACCTCCATATAATTTCTAGTGTTGCAGAATTGCGAAAAAAAATCGCGGGAACATTTTTCGCATGGAGCCTAACGTTCCGATTACGAGCCATTGAATTTGCAATATAAAAACTAATTAGACTAAAAGCTAGATCGCAGTCAGTGCTAAATTCGAAGTGGAATTTTCAAAAAAAAAAAATTTTTAAATCGGTTTAGAAACCACGGAGATATGCACCGACATACACTAAAAAAAAACATACGCGCCGAATTGAGAACCTCCTCCTTTTTTGGAAGTCGGTTAAAAAACATTACAATTAGGCTGCGTGTTGCGTGCCACCTATGATTTTTTTAGCGTGTTATGAGCGTGTTTTTTAGGGTTCCGTACCCAAAGGGTAAAAACGGGACCCTATTACTAAGACTCCGCTGTCTGTCTGTCTGTCTGTCTGTCTGTATCTGTCTGTCTCCAGGCTGTATCTCATAAACCGTGATAGCTAGAAAGCTGAAATTTTCACAAATGATGTATTTCCGTTGCCGCTATAACAACAAATACTAAAAATTAAAAAATATATATATTAAGGGGGGTCCCCATACAATAAACGTGTTTTTTTCGTATTTTTTTGCTCAATATTAAAAACGGTAACAGGTAGACGGTTCAAATTTTCACAGAATATTAACTTGTATATTACCTTTCAAAATAAATAATTAAATATCAATAAAGTAAATATTAAAGGGGGGCTCCCGTACAACAAACGTAATTTTTAAGCAATTTTTTTTAATAATTTAAAACTTACTACAGGTTTGTACGGAACCCTCGGTGCGCGAGTCCGACTCGCACTTGGCCGGTTTTTTTTTTTTAATCATTTCAGAATCCGTTTTCCCATTCGATGGTGGTCCAGACAGTGTGTATAATGTAAGCGGTGTTAACCTAGTAGTTTAGAGTTAGACTTTTTTTTTATCCACTACAAGTTAGCTCTTGACTGCGATTTCACCTGATGGTAAGTGAGGATGCAGTCTAAAATGTTAGCGGGCTAACCTGTTAGAGGCATGGCAGTTATAATTTTTTTTTTTACAGTTCGTTTTTATACGTTCTATACAAAATTAGTTAATAAAAAAATCACATCAATATGCACGATTTATCAAAATTTACGCGTCACAATAAACAGTTTTCTTAAAAGTTTGGCGAAATTACTGATAAAATAAAATTTACCATGAATGTTTAGTATTTATGTAACATAAATTGTAAAAAAATATAGTTCTATAAAATACCTATATTATGACCAAAAAATATTATCAAAGTCTGATCAAATTCACGTGTAAAATGGTACTGCAGATCGTACGACCGCACGTACGTACGAATTTGACTACGCAAAGTATCAAAGTATCTTTACCGGCCTATGTCGTCTATGTGTGAGTGCAGCCTAACGGTCTACTGTGCGGTATACCTACAGATTCCAAAATTGGCCGACGCGATGGCGAGAATACGGGCTCGAGGTCCCGGGTTCGATCCCCGGCAGGGTCAATTTGAGAATTTATAATTTCTGAAGTTTATAATACAAAAATGCGAAAGTGTGTTTGTTTGTTGGTTTATCCTTCAATCACGCCGCAACGGAGCAACGGATCGACGTGATTTTTGGCATGACTATAGTTGAAGACCTGGAGAGTGACATAGGCTGCTAATTATCCCAGAAAATTAAGGACTTCCCGCGGGAGTCAAAAGACTTAAACCACGGCACGCGCATCGCGCACGACGAAGCACGGGCATCAGTCAGTAATTAATAAATAAAATTTAAAGCGAAGGCTTTAAAAATAAATAAAATAAATAACTGTAAATGAGAAAATATTAATTGACCTATTCACTAAACGCTAAGGAAAAATGAGACTGTGTGTAACTGAATATCATAAAAATATTTTATTGATAATTATTATTTAACAACAATATTCATTGAATGCTTAATAATAGTAGGGTCCGCGGTTGCATCCGCATCCGCAGCTGCCAGTGATGGTGACAGTGCCAGCGGCTGGCAGGTCGCCCGCGAAGCGCACGGCGCCGAGGATCGGCACCTGACCAGCGACGAGGGTGGTGCCAGCGACTGGCATCTCGCCGGCGACCGCCACGTCGCCGATGCCGGCTCCGCCGTACGCGCCCAGTTCTATAGCTGCTCCCAGCCCGCCAAGCTCCACAGCCATTGGCGCCACTCCGAATGGCGCAGCGGCCAGGCCGGCACCCAAGCCGTAAGGCGCTATGCCAGGTGCCAGAGCGGCACCAGGCGCGATGCCTGCGCCGTATCCGATTGGGCCTGCACCTAGGCACTGGCTGAATACATTCTAGAAAAGAAATTGTGAATTTAAGTAGATGAGTAATTTTATTCAATTAATTATTATCAGACATGAATATTCATTCAATTATTATATCTTGTTTAGATTTAACAGAAATCAAACAAATTATTTCTCACCTGTACCAAGCAAGCTTGGACGCAAAGCAAAAGGAAAGCAAAGGAGGACATGATTGTACTTTATTTGAATTAAAGTCAAACGTAGAATATTGATTTCCAGTTTTCGCTAAGAATTTATATTAAAACTCTTATCAGTTAAGCAAATATTATTATTCAATACTGAAATAATCACAGATTAGGAAACAAATTACCTAACTAAATAATTTTGAACTGTTTTTCTTTATTTGGTAATTCTTATCGATTTTGTAATTTTTTTAGTATAAAATATTATTGTACATAAATATTTTCATAACACATTCACTCATTAGCATAACATCTACTCGTTCTGCATTTTTTTTAAATAAAAATGTCAGCAAAAGCAGTCCTTCTGTTCTGTGCTCAAGCATTTCTAGTCCAGGTATTTTTTACTCATGTACATTATTTGAAATTCTTTTTGAAAAGAAAGATTTTCCAAAATTAGGCTTACTCTTCGACTGCCGCCGATGAGGTCCCGGGTTGGAGTCCCGGGTCGAGCCATAATTAAGTATTGGGTTTTTCTGACTAGAAATTCTCAGTACTAGCCCGGACTTAGGAAGTTGGCGATGTTTCACCCCCGTGCCTCGGAGATTACGTTAAGCCGTCGGTCCCGGTTATTATCACTTACATGATAATAGTCGTTAAAGCCCGCCAACCCGCATTGGAGTAGCGTGGTGGGTCTAAGAGCCAATTCCCTCTCTCCTATGAAAATGGAAGCCTGTGCCCAGCAGTGGGACGTTAATGGGCTGTAGTGGTGGTGGTGGAGTTACACTCATAAGTACCTACTTTATGTGAAGTAATATATTTTAGAATGACAATATATTATACTTCTTTAATTTAGAAATGAGTAACATGATGGTGCTAATTAATTGTATTGTTAAGATTATGCTTAGATCCGCAGAAACAAATAAATAATTAAAGTGAAAACTTCTTTAGCCGCGTTGAGCACTTTTTGGTAGGGGGCATCGAGGTCGATGGTAGGGGGTAAACTTGTGGATTCGCGTCACCGACACCGTCACTGGCGTGGTTACGAAGACAAAAGGTCTTAAATATAATACTACATTCGTAATTAAACTTTAATGTCTCAGTTTTAATGTTTATATTTTAATAATTATTTTCTGTCTTCTAGTGCATAACCAGCCAATGTCTACGTGGATACAACGGTGAACGTTTGGCTGGACCTATCGCTGCTCCATGGAACGTTCCATACATCACTGAAGCTTCTTTAGCCGCTCCATGGGCAGCTGGACCTTGTGGTGCCCCCTTGGTTCCTGAGTTAACTCCCTTCCGACCATCTACCGGAGGGGGCTTTTCAGTTACCAGTGTATCCCCTATGAGCATTACCGGTATTACCATGAAATCCGAAAACACGTACGAAGGTCCGTTAACCGTCACTGGTTCTATACCATTCTTGGGAGGCGTGGCGTTGGAAGGTGGTTTGCCTACTGCTGGTGCTGGTACGGTGTATTACGGCTGCGGTAATGGAAATGTAGGTATGGTGAGCGAGGATATTGCTGCCTACCCAGGGCCTTATGGCTACAATGCTGGAATCGCGGGGGAATTAGGCTATGGATACGGCCCCTTGGCGCTTGAAGCCGGTATTGCCAGACCTGGTTACGGGTATGGTTACAATAGAGGATGCGGTGGTGCTTTGTTATAAGTTTTGTTGAATGTTTTTTAAGTTTTGTGGTAGCGTACATAATATTATTTTATAAACCCATTGTTTTTTTGTTTACTGTGTCATACAAATTGATTGTTCTATTCAAATAAATACATAATATAACTAAATTGTATTTTTGTTATTTTGATTCGTTGTAGATATCACAAAGATTTTAGTTGTAAGTCTTATTTATCCTGAAAAACAGCAGGATTCTTCGGAATAGAAGGTGTAAGTTTTGGTCGATTTTAATGATAACTCGGCCAAATCTGAACAGGGGCCAGGGCCCCCCCTATTCTCCTATTCTCTAACTCAGTGGCTATCAAAAATGAAAGCCACAGACATGTATTTTTTATCCATTGAAGGTTTGCTATGGAGATAAAAATAACATTTCACAGCAAACCTTCAATGGATAAAAAATATATGTCAGTGGCTTTCATTTTTTGATATCCACTGAGTTAAAGAATAGGGGGGCTGATTTTGTAATTTTTTTAAATTAACAAGTTTTTTTCATTTGGTAATTCTCATGCTTTATGTAGTTTATATTGCCGATTCTTCTCAGTAGAATCTGCTTTCTGAACTGATGGTCGAGTCCTGATACATCATAAGTGGCACAAGTTGTATCAAGTTGTATGAAATAAACAAACATATTTGTAAACATTTCATTTCATTTCGTGATTTAAAATATCCCATGCCGATGCCCGCGATATTTTGTATGTGGATTGAGGTTTGATGTTTCCCGCGAGAACCCTTTAATTTTCCGGGATAAAAAGTAGCCTATGTGTTATTCCAGACTATAATCTATCTTTGTGCCAAATTTCATCCAGATCCGTTCAGTCGTTCTGGCGTGATTGAGTAACAAACATCCATCCATCCATCCAAACTTTCGCATTTATAATATTTATTATTTGATTATCATGGACTTTCGCAAAGTAACGCCTGCTTCTATCTAATACTGGTAGATAGATTTAAGGATTTGTAATAGATTGGTACTAAGCTTTTTCAGTAAATAAAGGCTTTTTATTAAGCACGTAACTACCTACAAGAAAACGACCAAGTGAAACTAAGGCTGAACTCTATAGATAGCGTACTTTGACTTGGCTTGGAAACGAGAAAACGAGATGGAGACGACTTATGTTCGCTCTATAGATCTCACACTTTAGACTCGCTCACCAAGGGTATCTACAGTTAGTTTAAGTGGGGCAATCAAGTGCCCTATCAACAGCCCTATTGGCTCTTATTATTGCGCGAACGGTATGTCTTGAGTCTATGATCTATCCAATGAAAGCTGCAAGTGCTAAACCGCGACAAATTAAAAAAATGGGTGGGTATTCTCTATGATATTATTGGTATTAGATATGTTTTTGTTTAGTCTTAAGTTTTGTATGGTCCCGGTACTCCTAGTATCAATAAAACTTTAAACAATTGACTAGACATACCTACTCTATCAATCATAGGGGAATCCGTACTTATCTATAGGAACCTACTAATATTATTTAAATGCGAAAATTTGGATGGATGGATGACGCAGCAAGAGTACCATAAATTCAGCCAATCACAACAATTGAGACTGTAACAGAATTATTGATGCAGGTTATGTAATTCTTTTGTTTTTTTCAAAAAATCAACATCAAAATCTAATATTTTTTATTCAAGTAGACTCTTTCGGGTGCCGATAAAATGAATCCGTGGGTAGGTATGGTCGACGTCAGAAGTCCATACATAGCTTAACTGCTAAAACTGTGTGCAAGCAGTCTGAGTCTCTCATTTTTTTTTTATAGCGAGCAAACGAGCAGGCGGGTCACCTGACGGTGAGTGATTACCGCCGCCCATGAACATTTGCAGCACCAGAGGAAGCGCCAATGCGTTGCTGGCTTTTGAGAATTTTGTTTATCCGCCCTTTGAAGAGCCCCATATTATAATCATTAGGGAACACAGAAGATGGAAGCTGGTTCCACAATTTGCAGGTACGTGGCAGAAATGACCTGGAATAACGGGAGGTGGAAGAAGACCAGGCATCCAGGTGGTGAGGATGAAATTTGTCTCTCATCAACACAAACATAACTAATCAAATCAGAAATTCAGCGCTGCAGTTATCATATACTGCAGCAATATGCTGAGGTGCAGCCTTTTTAGCTGAAACACTGGGCAATTTTTTTAAATAGTTATTTTGTAAAATAATTCTTGTACCTATTTTATTTTAGTAAGTAATTATTTTGTAGCTATAATTTTTTCATTTTTGTGTTTCTTTTCCATTTTATTGCTATCCGTGTGAAGCTGAATAAACCTTTTTTTTGTTTTTTATTTATTTAATTTATCCAAAATTGTTACCTTAATTTTAACAACATCAGGTTCAAACCATTCAAACCAAAAAAGGTCTTCCGGCGATATTTTAGTTCAAGTAGCTTTTATTGCTGGTCCAGTCCGGCAGGCAGAAACCAGGGTCCGTAGGTGGACAGCAATTAGGCTAATTACCAGAACGACTGGAGATTTAGTAATAATTATAGGCACATATTGCTGATTAACACTTTGTTTCGCGTCACCCTCTAATAGTGGGTCAAAATTACTTATACGTGAATGGTCAGCAATATACGCAATAGGGATGTAACAGATCGCACCTGGTAGTAAGTTTACTAAGGATTAAGTAATTTAGTAGTAAGTAAGTACATTTCAATGTCCAAATCTATACTTAGGAGTTCCTTAAGTAATGATTAGGCTACTTTAAGTGCCACAGTAGGTAACTTAAGTAAAAATAAACATCATTTTTAAATATATAAAATTTTATTCAAATTGACATAATATTATAACTAGTTAAACATTTTAAAACAAAATAAACCAATATGTCTTGCACAAATTTATTCACTGTTTTTTTTGTGAATTTAATTAGTAGTAGTAAGGACCACGGTTGCATCCGCAGCCGCAGCTGCCAGTGATGGTGACAGTGCCAGCGGCTGGCAGGTCGCCCGCGAAGCGCACAGCGCCGAGGATCGGCACCTGACCAGCGACGAGGGTGGTGCCAGCGACTGGCATCTCGCCAGCGACCGCCACGTCGCCGATGCCGGCTCCGCCGTACGCGCCGAGTTCTATAGCTGCTCCCAGCCCTCCGAGCTCCACAGCCATTGGTGCCACGCCGAATGGCGCAGCGGCCAGGCCGGATCCCAAGCCGTAAGGCGCAAAGCCAGGCGCCAGAGCGGCACCGGGGGCGATGCCTGGACCGTAGCCAATAGGGCCTGCACCGATGCACTGGCTGATTACATTCTGGAAAATTATATGAGAATTATTATAAAATTACAAACTAATAAAAGTTTGAAGTAAATTCATAAAACGGATTTAAGTAGTGTAAAGCTTAGAATTGAATTGACGACCTCCATGGCACAGTAATGAGCGCTGTTGTCTTAACGTGCGGAGGTCCCGGGTTCGATCCCTGGCATGGTCACTTTGGGAATTTATAATTTCTGAATTTTCCCTGGTCTGGCCTGGTTGGCTAAGCTGTGGCTAGTTACCACCCTACCGGCAAAGACATATGGGTTTAATGTAAATGCCAAGCCCCTAACAGGTTAGCTCGCTACCATCTTAGACTGCATCATCACTTACCATCAGGTAAGATCACAGTCAAAAGCTAACTTGTAGTGGGTAAAAAAAAATTAAGACTTTCTTTCTCACCTGTACCAAGCAAGCTTGGACGCAAAGCAAAAGGAAAGCAAAGGAGGACATGATTTTATTTGATCAAGTCAAACGGTGTCGACTGGAAATCGTTGAATATTGATCCCTATTTGGCATTCAGATTTTATATTAAACTGATGATGTAAACTATATTATTATCGTTCTATACTGACATAATTAATGCGCGAGAAATTATGACCTAACTTTTTATGTTACAAAAGTTACACAACAAAATAATTCGAATTAATTGTGGTAATCCTTATCAATTTCTTTGAGTAATCTTTCAGGTATAAAATCTACTAACATATTTTGAGGAATACATTCAATTACTTGACTTTAAAAAAATACTAAGTAAGTAACTACTTCTTCAAAATGGTAGCAAAAGCTGTTCTTTTATTCTGCGCTCAGGCACTTTTAGCTCAGGTAAGTGTCTCATTTTGTTCTAAGTAATGATTAATCTACAAGTAATTCTTTTTTTTTAAAAGAACGCAATAATAAAGACTAATTTGATTGTAATGATTACAAGAAATTCTTTAAGAAAAAAAAAACGCAAATTTTTCGTACACAATTTTTTTTTATTCCACTACATGTTAGCCCTTGTTTGCGATATTACCTGGTAGTAAGTGATGATGCAGTCTTAGATTCAAATTCAAATTCAAATGTTTTTTATTCAAATAAACTTTTACAAGTACTTTTGAATCGTCAAGTGAATCTACCACTGGTTCGGAATGCCATTCCTACCTAGAAGAACCAGCAAGAAACTCGGTAACATGCTAACCTGTAATGTAACATGCTAACCTGTAATGGGTATGGCAGTTATTATTAAACCCATACCATTAATCGGTTTTTACACGGCATCGTACCAGAATGCTGAATCGCTTGGCCCCATTTTTTTGCCGGTAGGGTGGTAACTAGCCACGGCCGAAGTCTCCCAAATATCCAATTAGTAATTTTAAATTCTAATTACTAATTGACCCTGCCGGGTTTCGAACCCAGAACTCCCCAGATGTAAGACCTCAGCGCTCAACACTGCGCCAGGGAAGTCGACGTTTAATTCTGTTGATAAAATAATACAATTTACTTACCTACTTTTTGTCCCTTAGTGCATCTCAAGCCAGTGCATAGGTGCTGGATACGGCATCGAAGGCTTGGCCAGGGGACCGTTCAACACCCAGTACCTAACTGAAGCTCCATTTACTGCTTCATGGGCCGCCGGTCCTTGCGCGGCTACTCCATACGCCACAGCTGAATGGGCAACTGGATATGCGCCTGTTGCGTCCAACGGAGGCTCTTTCCCAGTAACCAGCGCTTCCCCCCTCCCTGTCACAGGCGTTTCCATGACATCTGAGAACGTTTACGAAGGCCCCTTGTCAGTGGTTGGTGCTGTGCCATTCTTAGGAGGTGTTGGTTTAGAGGGTGCTTTACCAACCGCTGGCGCTGGTGGTATCACTTATGCTTGTGGAAATGGAAACGTGGGCATGCTGAGTGAAGATTTCAATGGTTTCAACGCATACGCTGGACCTTACGGCTATGGCACTGGCGTCGCTGGGGGAATTGGCTATGGCTACTCACCCCTCGCGCTTGAAGCCGGTATTGCCGGACCTGGTTATGGATACGGTTACAACAGGGGATGCGGTTGTAACGCAGTTTATTAATCATTTTTAGTCTTAATTTCTAACTAAGCAATGTTTGTTGAGTTTTGTGTCTTACATAATTCTTTAAAAAATAAATATTTGGTTTTTATATTTTGTCTCATTTTATTTACTTCTACGTAATAAACATAGCTAACGCCCGCGACTTCGTCTGCGTGGAATAAGGTTTTTTTTTATTCCTACAATAACTTCTTAATTTTCCGGGGAAAAAGTAGCCTACGTCACTCTCCAGGTCCTCAACTCTACCAATGCAATAAATCACGTCAATCCGTTGCTTTGTTGCAACGTGATTGGAGAACTATACATATAGCTATAGGTAATATTAGTATGATATTATGTAAAAAATACTATTCGTCTCTTCTGTCTGTTACCTGCTTCGCGCATCGTAGGTACATCTTACTGAGGTGAAATTATGTACAGTTGTTGTTGGTACTTGCGAGAAGGTTTTTGATACAGAACCAGCAGCATACAATGGGTAGACAAGTCACATTGGTAGTATGCAGTAGCTTCTATTTTAAATAACTATAAAAGGCTTTGTTCCGAGTGACTGACAGACAACCTACAGCCTAAATGGCTGAACGTAGATAAAATTTTTGAGAGAATATTCCTTGAGATATGAACTCCTACAACTCATCATAATGGGAAAAATTTCCGGATCTAACACAGACTTTGTCACAGAAAAAAATCACAGATTTTGCAGTCCCCGCAAGAATCGGAGTATTGAAAATGAATACAAAAATTTTCGAAAAAGCACTTCTCGCCTGCATTCGCATCTTTTAGCACCATTACCATGAAAAATCGGTCAATAATCATAGAAGCTACATCACTTTTTATATACGGAAATACCCATTTTTCTACAATTCCAAATCTAAAGGGACCATCTACGGGTCACAATTATTAACCGATTTTCTAAATTTGTTCGCTATTTTGTAGCTAAACTAATACCCTAGGAGCCTTTTTTAATTTTTTCTTAAGTCGGTTTTTTTCCGAAATATTTACAATAGCTGATGCCCGCGACTTCGTCCGCGTGGATATACCAAGTTTCATCGAAATAACTTGAGAAATGACTGACTTTTATACAAACTTTCAACCTCTATTTCACCCCTTTGGGGGTGGAATTTTGAAAAATTGTGAAACACGTATGTTTTCATTTCTAACCCGCTGCTCATATACCAAGTTTCATGGATATAACTTGAGAAATGAAGGACTTTCATACAAACTTTCAACCCCTATTTCACCCCTTCGGGGGTAAAATTTACGAAAACTGTGAAACACGTATTTCTTCATTTTTAACCGGTAGGTTGTATACCAAGTTTCATCGATATAACTTGAGAAATGAAGGACTTTCATACAAACTTTCAACCCCTATTTCACCCCTTTGAGGGTAAAATTTTGAAAAACTGTGAAACACGTATGTCTTCATTTTTAACCCGCAGCTCATATACCAAGTTTCATGGCTATAACTTGAGAAATTAAGGACTTTCATACCAACTTTCATCCCCTATTTCACCCTTTTGGGGGTCGAATTTTCAAAAACTGTGAAACACGTATGTCTCCATTTTCAACCCGCAGCTCATATATCAAGTTTCATGGCTATAACTTGAGAAATTAAGGACTTTCATACAAACTTTCAATCCCTATTTCACCCCTTCGGGGGTAGAATTTCGGGATAAAAAGTATCCTATGTCCTACCTCGTAGTATAGGCTCAAATCGTGCCAAGTTTCGTTTGAATTTATTCAGTAGTTTCGGCGTGATGCGCGGCCAAGATACAGACAGACAGACAGACAGACAGACAGACAGACAGACAGACAAAAATGAAAAAAATTACAGATTTGGCTTCAGTATCGAATAATGAGTGCCCTCCAAAAAAAATTTTCAAAATATCTTCAATGTACAGAATTGGACCTGTTACAGTTTTATTATAAGTATAGATTTAGTAAACAAAACCCCCAAAAAACCCGACTTTTTTTACATTTTTCAAAATTCCAAAAAAAGTCACCAGCCGATTTTTAATATTGTGTCTCGATAAATTCCTTAACTCTTGGATCCTCCCAAAATCATCGTAGCTATGGCCAAAAATACGTCTCAGGCGATTTGCACCTGATAACCATTTTCAATGGTAAAATAACTTGGTTACGCAACATATGGGGGTGGCCCGGAATCGTTAGTGCCGCCTAATTACATTTGATAATCGGAAAGGCATCAGACGAAAAAGAACAGAAGAATCTATATTCAGTCAATCTGGGTCAGTTAGAATAATTATTGCATTGTGACAATCAAAACGTCCCACCACCCCGTAGTGTAATATACCCCGTACTATATTTAATACTGTAATAAGGCCAGAATATACGAATATGTTATAAAAGCTTTATCACCCAACGAACATAGGAAAATACAGATTTTTAAGAACCTAAAAGGTACCTAGGTATCTTTGTCATATCAACATTGTAGGAAATATCTACCAAAACTTTATCTTTAAACTGTTTGTATGTAACCAGGAACTTTAACCAATAGACATCCATGGCTAGGCATTGGTCTCTTGCAGGTGCGGCCTTAACCATTGCGAGGCTCTGGGTGGTAGATATTTGTGAGGCCCTTTAGCTTTGTGGAGTATAGTCCATTCACGTTTTTTTTACCTTTCCCTTTGACAGCACTGGCATCTCAGAGCAATAAATAGAATAGATAGTGGATTGTCTATGTGGTTTGTCACTAGTTTGGGTCTTCCTAGCTCACTTCCTATTGATAGTTTTTTTTTTATCCACTACAAGCTAGCCCTTGACACTTGTCCTTGTCACTTACCATGCAGTGACGATACAGTATAAGATGGTCGCGGGCTAACCTGTTAGGGGCATGGCAGTTATATTAAACCCATACCCCTATTCGGTTTCTACACGGCATCGTACCAGATCGCTAAATCGCTTGGCGGCACGTCTTTGCCGGTAGGGTGGAACTAGCCACGGCCGAAGCCTCCCACCAGGCCAGGCCAAGTAAAATTCAGAAATTATAAATTCCCAAATTGACCCTGCCGGGGATCGAACCCGGGACCTCCGCACGTTAAGACATAAGCGCTCAACACAGCACCACGTAGGTCATTAAAAATATATAGGCGAGACTTTTTCTACATGGGCTGTAGCGCGAGGGCGCGAGGCCCCTGCAACAGCGAGGCCCTGGGCGGTTGCCCTGCTGGCCACCCCCTAAGCCCGCCACTCGTCTCTTGTAAGTGCTTGCACCGCCTATAGATCCAGCGGCTATTGCCGACTCCATTAATATCGTCCGTTCACCTAGTTGGGGATCTGCAAATTCACATCGATTCTTCGAATTACATATGGTCTAAGATCCGAATCTAAATCGAAACGTACCGGTTTGATAAGAGAATCAAATTTATTTTATAATAAATTTCATATATTAGAAAATAAATTAAAAATGGGTAGACAACAGAAATCCTGGACAGAATATTTTTAATTATTTTTTGAAAAATGATTTTTCATAAAATGTTGCAAAATGAAGATAATAATAAAATTTTATACTGGACTTAAAGTATAGAGCATATAGAATGTGCAATCGTAGTCGTCGTTTATAAAATAAATTTGATTCTCATATCAAACCGGTACGTCTCGATTTAGATTCGGATCTTCTACTAATAAGTGACCCACTTCAACTTCGCAACACGTCAAACTATGTGCGTCACTTTGACCAATTTCACCTATTTGATCACCTAAAGAAATTCCGAGCATAGCTCTCTCCATCGCTCATTGAACACCATACCTACTAAGAAGCATCATTGAAATCAGATATGCGCATATCAAACAGCAATAAACAGTTAGTTTAATTAACATTTTAGAGTATATTTAATTGATTTAATAAGTGAATAACAGTAAACATTATTTAAAACATACCAAAATCGAAATATTAAACTAATTATGAAACTTATAACTGAATAACTCATTGCCTCATTGCCTCAAAATGTGGTAGTATAAAATACAGTTTAAATACTAATAACCATTTAATAATTAAATAATAGTTTAATTTTGTATTGGTTACCATACTCAACGCGTGCTTGGGGTAGGTGTATGAGAAATCCCTAGGGTTGAAATAAAAAAGCCTGCCTGCAATCTACATTCAAGTATTTGTACAATTTAACAAAACTATTTTGTTACTAGCTTTTGCTTGCAGCTTCGCCCACGTTAGTTTCGATTTTCATACAAATTTCAAAGCCCTATTTTACTCTTTTATTGGTTGAATTTTCAAAAATCCTTTCTTAGCGGATGCCTACGCCATACAGCCCAATCATTGCACACCTGTGCGTTGATAGATCACTTAGTCGCCTTTTCCTTTTGTATATTTAGATATTATCTATGTATGGAATATTAACAAAAGTAATAAGACAAAAATATAATTTTTTTTTTAAATTATTTTATTATGTAAGCGCTCAAATAACCAACAGTTGAGAACGGAACTTTGGAACTCTCTATACAATACAATGGCATTTTTGGCACTTGACTAGTACAAATAGGGTCCACGGTTGCATCCGCAGCCGCAGCTGCCAGTGATGGTGACAGTGCCAGCGGCTGGCAGGTCGCCCGCGAAGCGCACAGCGCCGAGGATCGGCACCTGACCAGCGACGAGGGTGGTGCCAGCGACTGGCATCTCGCCAGCGACCGCCACGTCGCCGATGCCGGCTCCGCCGTACGCGCCGAGCTCTATAGCTGCTCCCAGCCCGCCGAGCTCCACAGCCATTGGCGCCACTCCGAATGGCGCAGCGGCTAGACCGGCTCCTAAGCCGTAAGGCGCTATGCCAGGTGCCAGAGCAACGCCGGGTGCGATGCCAGCGCCGTAGCCGAGCGGGCCAGCACCGATGCACTGGCTGAATACATTCTGAAAGAGACACATCACATCATAAATAAATTTCATGTCTGCCCTTGGCAATTTACTAATTATTATACCATCAATGGCAATTTTGTCCCTCTCTCCTATGAGAGTGAAGGCCTGTGACCAGCAGTGGGACGTTATTGTGCTGTAGTGATGGTGTGTGGCAATAATTATGCCAAGCACCCATACACTCTACTGTGAACGGGTAAAGGTTACAACATGGTCGATGTGTAAAGGACATAGTTAATTTCCGCAAAATAGATTAATTTACGCAAAAATTTTCAAACTTTACAATAGAATTACTTAAAAATATTAAAGAGTGTGTAACATCAACATAAATCAACTTTATTTCTCACCTGTACCAAGCAAGCTTGGACGCAAAGCATAAGGAAAGCAAAGGAGGACATGTTTGTTTGTGCTGTATTGAAGACAAGCGCAGAATATTGATGAATAGTTGACTGTTAGTTTTTATACAAAAAAAAGTTACGAAAAATATATTACTGACATAACGTGGTAAAATGACCTAACTTTATTATTACAAAATACTTAATGTTCTCTTTCCTCATATAAAATTCGTAGTAAGGACATACCTATTATTCTAATCTCTTTTGGGTTTATAAAGAAATATTTTATCAATAATAATATTTTATGTAATCATTATTGTTATAACTTATTACTGACATAATTATTACCGACATAGAAAAGTGACCTTAACTGTAACAGATAATTTGATTTAGTAATTATTCTAATAACAATTTTCCTGGTAATCTATCATTTTTTTATATACACTTGGGTAATAAACTTATAACCCAGCTATATAACGCACTAAAATATTTTATTAAACACATTCACTTACCACTTCAACTCTCAATCAGTCAATCAATTTACTTCTTTTCAACCATGGTAGCAAAGGCAGCTCTTATTTTCTGTGCTCAAGCACTATTGGTCCAGGTAAGTGGTTCCCAAAAATTAACCTTGAATGAGTGCTTATTTTTTAACCGACTTCAAAAAAATCACTGATTTCGCAGTCCCCGCAAGAATCGGAGCATTGAAAGTTAATACAAAAAATTACGAAAAAAAAAATATTTTATATTGACACATTACAAGTAGAATAATAAAAAAAAAATATTTAGATTTACTTCCCTAAAATTCTTCTTTTCTTTGTTTATGAATTACACAACTACATTACTTCAAGGCACCTTTTAACACCATTACCATGACAATCGGTCAATAATCATACTAAGCTACATTACATATCTATATATGGAAATACCCGTTTTTGTACAATTTCAAATCTAAAGGGATCACAATTATTAACCGATTTTCAAAATATTTTTACCATTTTGTAGTTAAACTAATACTCTAGGACCTATTTTTTAATTTTTTCTTAAGTTAGTACTTTTTCCGAAATATTTACAATTTAGTAAACCACCAGTCACCACCAGTACCAGTCGATTTTCAAAATTCAAACGCTCACACGTGTCTCGATAAATTCCTCAAATTCTGGTACTATTCCCATGTCAATCCTCCGAAAATCCTCGGAAAAATACGTCAAAATACGTCTCAGCCGATTTGCATCTGATAACCATGTTCAATGGTAAAAGGAGGAGGTTCTCAATTCGACTGTATGTTTTTTTGGATGTATGTTACGCGATCATTCTGCCAATTATAAATCAATTTTGATGATTCTTTTTTATTTGGTAGATCATACTTCAGAGGTGGTCCCATATAAATTTGATCAAAATTGATTCAGCGTTTTTTGAGAAAATCAACAAAAATCAAAATATATACCCAGATAATGTTTTTACTTTATAGTTTAAGTTGGTACTTCTAGTACAGTTTTGAATTCGATTTTTGTTTAAGATGAAAGCGAATAATAATTAATTATTTCATACGTGGTCTATTTTTGGTCAATCGTGTATAGGGGCTTATAAAAAGCCTTTAATACAAAAAGACAAGTATACCTACTTGTAATAACCACCAGAAAATTGACAAATAATCCTGACTAAATCTTTGTAATTTTTCCCAAATAGTTAACCAGCTTCTACCAAAAATATTTTGATGTGGCTTTGTCTAACCCAGCCATTTTGTTTCTAGTACATCTCCGCGCAATGCATCGGAGCTGGCTACAACGGTATTGGCGCCGCTCCCTTCGCCCCATGGAACAGTCTCGCGTACGCCGAAGCCCCGCTCGCCCCCTGCGCCGCCGGCTTCGCCCCCGCTGCTGCCTGCGGCGGCGGCTTCCCGGTCAGAAGCGCTTCCCCCATCGCAGTCACCGGCGTGTCCATGACATCTGAGAACGTGTACGAAGGCCCACTATCCGTATCTGGCGCTGTACCATTCTTGGGAGCCGTGGCTTTGGAAGGCGGTTTGCCCACCGCTGGTGCTGGCGCGGTGTCTTACGGCTGCGGGAGTGGAAACGTGGGCATGCTGAGTGAGGGTATCTCCGGCTTTAATGGCTATGCCGGGCCTTTGGGCTACGGTGCTGGCATGGTGGGAGAGCTGGGTTATGGCTACGGTCCACTCGCGCTTGAAGCCGGTATTGCCGGACCTGGTTACGGGTACGGATACAACAGGGGATGCGGTTGCGGCGCTTTGTATTGATTAGATTTAAAGTGATCTGTTATATTGTTAGTAGTTATTTGAGTAAGTAGTTATATTGAAATAAAAATATTGACTTGTAATATTCTGGTATTTTTTACTTTTTGACTTCAAATGGTGAAAAATGACAAAAATACACCGTTCCCCCCAAAATTTACAAAGTGAAAAATCAGTAAAAAATTGCGTTGATAGAAGTTTATGTTAACTTTACACGAAAAATATAATGAAGTTTCGTGCGAGGATAGTTTTTGAGAAATCAGCCATAAGCCACTAAGAAAAACCTTGCATTTGCAGTCCGAAATAAAAGAGATTTTTAAGAGATTTATGTAAACTTTACAGGAAAAAAAAAAGGTTTTTGAAAGGACAGTTTTAATTGGAAATTAGTAGCGCCGTGCTTTAGAGGTCGTATAATTAAACCTAATCCTTCCAAGGTACGCAACCTTCGGTGCGCGAGTCCCACACGCACTTAGATAGTTTTTGAAGTGAAATTTCTTTAGAATCGTGATTTGAAAATTCGATGAAACAAAAAAGCGACACTAAAAAGAAAAACATATTCATAAAAGGAGAGAAGGAGAGGAGGAGGAGGCCTGCGAGAGAATGAGATAGAATACAAGTTATATTTATCTCATACTCTCGTAGGCAATTTTATTGAAGTTTTACTTCTGCCGTGTGTGAATTGCACACACACACTTTTTTTGTATGTATTCCTATTCCTCCGAGATGTCTGAACCGTTTGTTTCCACTGGCTAGAAGAAGTTCCCGAGGTTGTCCAATAAAAATTCTGGATCCAACTCCGCAATCCTGATGCTATTGGGTTTGTATCCAAGTAAGTAATGCAGATTTCGGATCTTTGCATAGTGATTGTTGGTATCAAGCCACGACTCTCAGTCCCTGACTAACCCTGATGCTGCGTGGTACAGAACTGCTCAACCATAGAGATCTAGGAAAGAGATTTAAATATTCTGACCTACCTACCGTTCCGCCATTTTTATTGTTGTATCGAAATGACGGCAGTCATAAAACCTGTATCAAGTGATCATCATCATCATCATCAGCCATTGTAAATCCACTGTTGGACATAGGCCTCTTTAGTCTTTGAAGTAGCGCCAACGTACTCTTTCCTCGGCTTTTCGCATCCAATCGATGCCAGCCACCCGCCGGATATCATCGCTCTAACCTTGCTGGGGGGCGCCCTATGCTCCGTTTACCAAGACGCGGTCTTTACTCGAGGACTTTTCGACTCCAACGTCCATCGGTCCTCACTGCCACTTCAGCGTAGTGTCAAGTCAAATAATAGAGTATTAGTATTATATAAGCGACAAATTCTGCTAGAGCGTCAGGTTTCCGAGATATTATAAACTATCGATGTAGGTAGTGTACTAAACGCTAAAAAATAATGAAGTATTAAGGTCTTAGGTACCAGTCATCACACCACTCTCCTCATCAATCTAGGACATTCAGACTTGACGGGAATTTGATCAGACTTAAAAATAAAATCGTTTGGCCTAACCTGAGGCAGGCCCATCGTAATCATTAGACAGCTTAAAACGTATAACTCGAACGGTTTAAGGAGTTCAAACATGCATTTTGACGTACAGGCATCTATGAACTCCTCAAACAGGTCGCCTTATACGTTTCACATTTATGTAAATAGCATTTATAATGATACTAGCTAATGCCCACGACTTCATTCGCGTGAATTGAGGTTTTTTGGTTCCCGCGGGAACTCTTTAATTTTCCGGGATAAAATGTAGCCTATGTGTTAGCCAGACTATAATCTATCTCTGTGCCAAATTTCATCCAGATCCGCTCAGCCGTTCGGGTGTGATTGAGTAACAAACGTCCATCCATCCATCCATCTATATAATTTAATAATAAGTGCATAACAGTAAACATTATTTAAAACATACTAAAATCTAAATATTAAACTAACTATAAAATAAATTTAAAATACTAACCTAACCATTTAATCATTAATAAATGAATAGTTTAATAATTTTTATTGATACTTATTATAAACGCGTGCTTGCAGGGGTGGGTGTATGAGAAATTCCTACGGTTGAAATAAAAACGCCTGCCTGCTGAAAAATATTATGTTACTAGCTTTTGCTTGCGGCTTCACCCACGTTAGGTCCGATTTTCAAAGCCCTATTTTACTCTTTTAGGGGTTGAACTTTCAAAAATTCTCTTCTTCTTTATTAATAAAGGATTCTTAGCAAATGCCTACGTCATACAGCCCAATCATCGCACACCTGTGCTTTGCTAGATCAGTCAGTTACCTTTTCCTTTTGTATATTTATTTGTAAGTAATATTTACAAAAGTAATAAGACAAAATATTATATTTTTTAAATTATTTTATTATATAAGCGCTAAAATAACCAACAGATAAGAACGGAACTTTGGAGCTCTCTAAAAGTCTAAAACAATACAATGGCATTTTTGGCACTTGACTAGTACAAATAGGGTCCACGGTTGCATCCGCAGCCGCAGCTGCCAGTGATGGTGACAGTGCCAGCGGCTGGCAGGTCGCCCGCGAAGCGCACAGCGCCGAGGATCGGCACCTGACCAGCGACGAGGGTGGTGCCAGCGACTGGCATCTCGCCGGCGACCGCCACGTCACCAATGCCAGCTCCGCCGTACGCGCCGAGTTCTATAGCTGCTCCCAGCCCGCCGAGCTCCACAGCCATTGGCGCCACGCCGAATGGCGCAGCGGCCAGGCCGGCTCCCAAGCCGTAAGGCGCTATGCCAGGTGCCAGAGCAACACCGGGCGCGATGCCAGCGCCGTAGCCAAGCGGGCCTGCACCGATGCACTGGCTGAATACGTTCTGAAAGAGGAAAATTATAAATAAATTTAATGTCTGCCGTCTAGCAATTTACCATCATATTATTATACCATCAATGGCAATAATGATGCCATACACCCATTGAAATAGAATACTAAAATTCTACATCAATGCATACACCCTACTGTGAACGGGTAAAGGGCAATTACCCATTGTACTTGTCAATAGATTAATTTACGCAGAATTTTTAAAACTTTACAATATAATGATATTTAAAAATATTAAAGAATGTCTAACATCAACATAAATAAACTTTCTTTCTCACCTGTACCAAGCAAGCTTGGACGCAAAGCAAAAGGAAAGCAAAGGAGGACATGTTTGTTTGTTCTCTATCGAAGACAAGAGCAGAATATTCATGCCCAATTGACTGTTAGTTTTTATACAAAAAAAAAGTTACGAAAATGTTAGTGACATAATTATTAATTTGGTAATAAAAATCACGACCTAAATTATTACAGAATGACTTAAGTTCCATTCCCTCATATACAATTCTTAGTACCTATAATTCTTATCTTATTTGAGTTTAAAAAGAAATATTTTATCAATAATAATATTGTATGTAATAATTATTGTTATCACTTATTACTGACATAATTATTACCGACATAGAAAAGTGACCTTAACTGTAACAAATAATTTAATTTAGTAGGTAATTCTAATAAGAATTTTCCTGATAATCTATCATTTTTATTAATAAACTTTGGTAATAAACTTATAACCCAGGTATATAATGCACTAAAATATTTTAGTAAACACATTCACGTACCACTTCAACTCTCAATCAGTCGATCAATTTACAACTTTTCAACCATGATAGCAAAGGCAGCTCTTCTATTCTGTGCTCAAGCACTATTGGTCCAGGTATATGTTTTCCAAATATTAATCCTTCTTGAAATCAGACTAAGTACCAAATGTGTGATGGGCGGTGGTAACCACATAACACCATCTCTACCAGTTTGCTCGCAATTTTAAAAAAATGGCAGTCATAGGGACTACTGATAGAAGTGAAAACGAATATTTAATTATTATTTTTTACTAGCTGATGCCCGCGACTTCGTCCGCGTGGATTTAGGTTTTTCGGTTCCCGCGGGAACTCTTTAATTTTCCGGGATAAAAAGTAGCCTATGTGTTATTCCAGACTATAATCTATCTCTGTGCCAAATTTCATCCAGATCGGTTCAGTAGTTACGGCGTGAAAGCGGAACAAACATACAAACAAACTCACTTTCCCATTTATAATATTAGTAAGGATAAGGATAAGGATTATATATAGGCATAAAGTTAAATTACGGATGTAGTTTATTTATATTTAAGACCTTTTGTCTTCGTAACAACGCGAGCATGGGGCAGCGAGGTGTCGGTGTCGGTGACGCAAATCCACAAGTTTACTCCCTACCAAAAAGTGCTCAACGTGGCTAAAGAAGTTTTCACTTCAAAAAAAATGTGATGATAAGACAATTTTTGCTCAATCGTGTTAGAGGCATAAAAATTGGTAGCTAGTCTTTCATTAAAAGTAAATGAAGTACCCATAATCTACAGAAAATTGATAAATTAACCTGAATTCTTTGCAATTTTTCCCCAATATATTTTACCAGCTACAATCAAAAATATTTTGAGGTATCACCTTTGTCTAACCCAGCCATTTTGTTTCTAGTACATCTCCGCGCAATGCATCGGAGCTGGCTACAACGGTATCGGCGCCGCTCCCTTCGCCCCATGGAACGGTCTCGCGTACGCCGAAGCCCCGCTCGCCCCCTGCGCCGCCGGCTTCGCCCCTGCTGCTGCCTGCGGCGGCGGCTTCCCGGTCAGAAGCGCTTCCCCCATCGCAGTCACCGGCGTGTCCATGACATCTGAGAACGTGTACGAAGGCCCTCTATCCGTATCTGGTGCTGTGCCATTCTTGGGAGCCGTGGCTTTGGAAGGCGGTTTGCCCACCGCTGGTGCTGGCGCGGTGTCTTACGGCTGCGGGAGTGGAAACGTGGGCATGCTGAGCGAGGGTATCTCCGGCTTTAACGGCTATGCCGGGCCTTTGGGCTACGGTGCTGGCGTGGCGGGAGAGCTGGGTTATGGTTATGGTCCACTCGCGCTTGAAGCCGGTATTGCCGGACCTGGTTATGGGTATGGTTACAACAGGGGATGCGGTTGCGGCGCTTTGTATTGATTAGATTTAAAGTGATCTGTTATTATTGTTAGTAGTTATTTGAGTAGTTTTCGATGAAATAAAAATATTGACTTGTAATATTCTTGTCTTTGATTTTTATTTGACCGAGCGAAGCGAAGGTCTCTTAGTCTACTTGAGTGAATTTGCACTTGTCCGTCCGTCCGTCCGTCCGTCCGTCTGTCAGAGCCTTATAACATCTGAATAACTGAACTTAATTACTTCAAATTTAAATATAATATTTAAACCAATGGCCTCCCGCCGAATATGGTTTAAAAAGTTATAAAAAACTTTATTTCAGGGGGGCTCTCATAGAAGCGAATGCGAAGTAAAATATTTTTTATAGCGTTACTTGGGGTTGCGATAAATCATTTTAAAGATAATTAGGAATGGAGTCCAAAAATATTTTTTTTTTAATTTTTCCCCTAAAATTGACGAAATGGGGGGCTTTCAAAGGGGCGATTTTCTAACGTCCAAAGTTGACCTCAGAACTCTCAATTTTCTGAAAGGCTGAGCCTGAAACTTATCAATTATTTGAATTATATCCTGTACATGAACAACAAATGCTAAAATTAGATAAATATTATAAGGAAACGAAATTATTTAATTATTAATGAGCTTCAGTATTATTAACAGAACTTCACAATGATGTCAATAGATGGCGCTCTGTACAAGTTTATGGATACCGCGAGGTCTCAGTTCGGGGCGAACCACTAGTTATTACTATTTAACTTGCAAGGGTGGCAGATTGGGCGGAATGGAAATTATACCCGGATACAGAAAAATCCGCCACCTTTACAAAGATTTAAATAAAAAAAGTATAAATAATTAATTTTTGTTGTTGATCTATCTACCTAACCAGAAAGAAGCTAGCTGTCGACTCCCTTTTATTGGATATGAGGTGTTATAAATGAAATCTGCTAGTGTTAGGCAAAATTGTCTTTAATAACCTTTATCGGGGTCGCTTACACCTAGATATTCTAGCTTATGTTAACCGACTTAAATTTTAGGTAAACTAGAAAGGTTTAAACAGATAGACCTTAGATTCTACTCCTTAATTTAGTTTTTTACCACAGGGATAGAGTGAAAATGAATACAGAAAGTTTTATAAAATTTCTTTTTAGCTCAGTATTACTACTGAGTAACAAATTGAACCCAGACTTTACAGTCTGGGTTCAATTTGTTGACACAAACACTAAGAACACGACACTAGCTCTGTTTCCTGGATACTAAAGCTTTTGCTTACTTGTAATGGGCTAGCCGAGTGTCCAATCCAGGGAACGATGATAATGCAGTGCAGCTGGGAGGCTCACGAAAAATAATCCAAGATGCTGTTCACTTAATTCTTCCAAACCAAAATGTTAGTTCCAAAATGGTTGCACCAAGATTTCTTGCTGAAATAACGAAGAGACGAACATACTAAATTCAATCCACAACGAAAGTCTTGCAGATATAAAATAAACTTCGAAAATTATTCATAACCAGAATTTTAAAAAAGAGAGAGAATAGAGTAGAATATAATAACCCTGTAACAAAGAAAATAAAGATTATTATTTTTGCTGTGTGAAAAGCCACGTGTATGCATTTTTCTTTCTAATCAAACGCAACTTACCTGTTGAATTCCTGGATAGTACAGGTTCTAGGATTTCACCCACAAACCCAATATACCTCATTTATTCGGAAGATATAACAGGAACTGAAAATAAATTATCAAAAAATTAGAATTTTCTTTTTCAACCACACTCCGCCATTTTGTTCACTCCAAGTCTGGCGTCACCCGATATAGGTACTACTTACCATAATCGAAAAACGTCTATAACATGTTACGAGGACTAAGCTGAAACCATTTTTGCCTTTTCAGGCGCAGCCATGGAGAAAACAGACTCGTTTTCTCCTGGGAAACAATTTTTAGACATGATCTACAGATGAAATCACTACGAAAGATCCTCTCACAAGTCCGTGTTGCCAATCGTAAAAAAGCTCCTGAGTGTTGCCGCCTCAATTAGCTCTGGCCATAAACCAATCGTGTGCGAAATTATGAGGACTACGAAAAAATATATTATAAAACGAATTTTACTAATAAATATTAAATAAATTAAGCGAAAACAACGTCTTTTATTTTATTTAAACCACAACCTATCGACAACGCAAGCGCCATCTATTGAGAGCTGGAAAGAAAACTCTGACATTTCTGCCAGCAACCCAGACGTAATTCTGCACCTTGATGCTAGGTGGCGCTAGCATCCTTTAAATTTAGTAGATTTTTATAAATTCGAGAAGCTCCGAAATTTACCACGTTACAATACTTCCCCTCCTACGAAAAGGTTCAACAAGTTGAACCACGCTGCCCTCAGCGTCATTCAACAAGCAATAACAATTTGCCTGAAACAACAAAAAAAAAAAAAGGAACCAGAAGTTATGCGTGAACGCACATCTACTAACTAACAAGAAAATATTTTCTAACAAAGTAAATAAACTGAAAACCGTGTAATGTTTTACACTCTAGACCTAATTACAAACACTAAATTCTAGAAAGAATATATATATACAAAGAAACTTCATGGTGTCTAATACACGCACATAGCGGTATCGCGCAGTTTGAGGTTGCTGCACGCGATTATTCGGATGCACTGGAGAACAAGTCTCTAGCTATGCATATTCAAGGCACCCATCAGAGGTGATCATGGCAAGCCCCACGTTGGGCGCCATTTGCAAGGGTGGCAGATTGGGCGGAATGGAAATTATACCCGGATACAGAAAAATCCGCCACCTTTACAAAGATTTAAATAAAAAAAGTATAAATAATTAATTTTTGTTGTTGATCTATCTACCTAACCAGAAAGAAGCTAGCTGTCGACTCCCTTTTATTGGATATGAGGTGTTATAAATGAAATCTGCTAGTGTTAGGCAAAATTGTCTTTAATAACCTTTATCGGGGTCGCTTACACCTAGATATTCTAGCTTATGTTAACCGACTTAAATTTTAGGTAAACTAGAAAGGTTTAAACAGATAGACCTTAGATTCTACTCCTTAATTTAGTTTTTTACCACAGGGATAGAGTGAAAATGAATACAGAAAGTTTTATAAAATTTCTTTTTAGCTCAGTAGTAAAGTCTGGGTTCAATTTGTTGACACAAACACTAAGAACACGACACTAGCTCTGTTTCCTGGATACTAAAGCTTTTGCTTACTTGTAATGGGCTAGCCGAGTGTCCAATCCAGGGAACGATGATAATGCAGTGCAGCTGGGAGGCTCACGAAAAATAATCCAAGATGCTGTTCACTTAATTCTTCCAAACCAAAATGTTAGTTCCAAAATGGTTGCACCAAGATTTCTTGCCGAAATAACGAAGAGACGAACATACTAAATTCAATCCACAACGAAAGTCTTGCAGATATAAAATAAACTTCGAAAATTATTCATAACCAGAATTTTAAAAAAGAGAGAGAATAGAGTAGAATATAATAACCCTGTAACAAAGAAAATAAAGATTATTATTTTTGCTGTGTGAAAAGCCACGTGTATGCATTTTTCTTTCTAATCAAACGCAACTTACCTGTTGAATTCCTGGATAGTACAGGTTCCAGGATTTCACCCACAAACCCAATATACCTCATTTATTCGGAAGATATAACAGGAACTGAAAATAAATTATCAAAAAATTAGAATTTTCTTTTTCAACCACACTCCGCCATTTTGTTCACTCCAAGTCTGGCGTCACCCGATATAGGTACTACTTACCATAATCGAAAAACGTCTATAACATGTTACGAGGACTAAGCTGAAACCATTTTTGCCTTTTCAGGCGCAGCCATGGAGAAAACAGACTCGTTTTCTCCTGGGAAACAATTTTTAGACATGATCTACATGATGAAATCACTACGAAAGATCCTCTCACAAGTCCGTGTTGCCAATCGTAAAAAAGCTCCTGAGTGTTGCCGCCTCAATTAGCTCTGGCCATAAACCAATCGTGTGCGAAATTATGAGGACTACGAAAAAATATATTATAAAACGAATTTTACTAATAAATATTAAATAAATTAAGCGAAAACAACGTCTTTTATTTTATTTAAACCACAACCTATCGACAACGCAAGCGCCATCTATTGAGAGCTGGAAAGAAAACTCTGACATTTCTGCCAGCAACCCAGACGTAATTCTGCACCTTGATGCTAGGTGGCGCTAGCATCCTTTAAATTTAGTAGATTTTTATAAATTCGAGAAGCTCCGAAATTTACCACGTTACAAACTATGGGCCTGATAAGAGGGCTCAGGGTCACTCAGCGGGCGATGGAGAGGGCCATCCCTACCTGATCAAATCATAAATGAAGAGATCCGTATAGGAGAACCAGAATCACCGATATAGTTCGAAGAGTTGCGATGCTGAAGTGGCAATGACCGGGGCACATAGTTCGGAGAACCGATGGACGTTGGGGTCCCAAAGTGCTGGAATGGCGACTCGGCACTGGAAGGCGTAAGGTCGGCAGACACGGTGGACGGACGACATCAAACGGGTCGCAGGGAGTCGCTGGATCCAGGCGGCGCAAGACCGTGGCTTGAAGTAAATGTGGTTTTTTGGTTCGTATAAAATGATAAGATATTGGTGGAGACGTCTTTATTCAGTGCAGGCTTAATATCTACTCTTTAATAACTAACAGAAGGAATAACGAAACCTTACATGCTATTGTTATAATATTATTTCCTAATCTAACCTACTTACATTTTCAATGCACCTTTCTTCCAAATCGATGAGTATACAACCTACATCGATTTATTGAGGAGTTGCATCTTTATGTTGAACTGAGTACATATTACAACTCCCCCGAAAATCTATGCGGTTCACCCCTCTTCTTAAAGAAAAAAAATGTTGAGCGGTACTCCGATTGGGAAAAAAGGTGAAATACAAAAAAAAATAAAACTAACCCTAATGGGAAAAGAGAAACATTTTTTTTACGCTTGTTCTTGTGCAATTTATTTTACTACTTCGTATGG
Source organism: Erebia ligea (assembly GCA_917051295.2). Taxonomy (NCBI): domain Eukaryota; kingdom Metazoa; phylum Arthropoda; class Insecta; order Lepidoptera; family Nymphalidae; genus Erebia; species Erebia ligea. Next base: position 2,399,595 of record OU785246.1, read on the forward strand.
GCATCCGAACAATAATATAGAACAATAATAATAAAATAATAGCAAATAATAATTGATCACACTTTACATTGTAAAGTGTTAATTCTACAAAATAAGGTAAGAATGTATGATCAACTTTCAATCGTGATCATCTTACTTCAAAGCCAAATGCAAATATTATAGGCGTATTTTGTCGAATCAAGGTACCTACGCAATTCAAAATCACTAATTTATTCTGTCACAAAATATTCATGTACCACTAGTTACTCCTATCTCTGTCATAATAAAAAAATATCGCCGTAGCATCGCTTCGAGCATATAACTCATCGCTCGAAATGCTCGTCCATTAAAATAATACCTATAAGGTTTCTAAACCATCATGTAACGTCTTAGGTATTTATAATACCTGAATCGTCATAATATTTCATAATAAATCTTCGAGCCTCTAGTCTTCATCTTTCTTTGATATTTCTCCCTTGCATATCAACAAATAAATAAATTAACGTGGCGCGGTACACTCCTAATTATAAAACATAACATCCTTTCAAATATTTATCATAATAAGTATATTCTTCATTATTAACATTCAACAAGGCTCTAGGTCTTTCACTAACACCAGCGCGGTAGATAATGATCAAGAGTCTAGACAAAATATACATCGTTGAATGAGGAGGTACTAAGTATGCGCAAAATATCGCGTTCAAATAATAATTAATCATCTTCACATATAAACTTCTGTCATAATCCGATATAAATATTCGTCAATTCCTATCTATACGTAGCACTTCTACTGCCGAAGGGTGATCAAGCCTTAGGTTAGTAGAGTCCTAATTTGTCCTAGTCGGGTAAAGTCTCTATTTAATTCACTATAGCACGAAATTTCTGTGCTTCAACAGAAAAAAAGAATTCTCCTTATTTCGTACTTATTTCATTGTATTTACAAATTGAATCTCGAGCAATATCATTGTCTCGTAATACAATGAAATTTTAGGTGCGCGTGTGTCGTTGACCACGCGATTACACCGTGATAATTTTTTGAATTATTATTTAACTTCGATATAAAGTAAACTAACATTGTAGGAAAAAAATTATGACATCTACTTGATTAAAATAATACCGTGAAAAATACGTACTAAATGCTAATTGAAGAAAAAAAATACCGAAACGCCAAAAATAATAATAATTACAAAAACTAATAATTTTAAACCTATTGCCCATAGCGAAGTAATAAATGCACTTACTTTATCGACGCATATCAATTTTTATTTATTTGGCCTGTGCTTCGTCGCCGTCACGTCTTCGTAGAATAACTGGAAGATGCAATGGTCTTCGGACAACAGCTTTGGGGTCTGGACCTTTTCATGCTGCATCTGGGTGGGCCGGGATAACCCTGGACTCCTCGAACTGGGCCGGGAATACCCTGGACACCTCCTAGTTGTGGCCGGGATAACCCTGGACGCACGGTGATGGTAGGCAAACGATGAAGCTTGCTGAGATGAGCTTGCGATTTAGATATCTTCTGAATTGTAGACTACTTATTGTGCTTTCTTCTTGGTATTTTTGAGCTTCTTTATTATAATTGTCTTCTTTCTTAATCTTCATATTATTGGCTGGGTATATAATTAAAATCTTGAATCTTGATAACTAATAATTATCTTCTATATTATTCTTCTTGCTGGCCGCGTCTTGAGGCTTTGTGGTCATCTTCGTAATATTCGGTGCCCAGCCGGTGCACGCAGATTAGTAGCGCGCACCGACTGGCAGGGTCGCCATGAAGTAATGTGGGTTTTTGGTTCGTATAAAATGATAAGATATTGGTGGAGACGTCTTTATTCAGTGCAGGCTTAATATCTACTCTTTAATAACTAACAGAAGGAATAACGAAACCTTACATGCTATTGTTATAATATTATTTCCTAATCTAACCTACTTACATTTTCAATGCACCTTTCTTCCAAATCGATGAGTATACAACCTACATCGATTTATTGAGGAGTTGCATCTTTATGTTGAACTGAGTACATATTACAGGCTTGTGGAGGATCCTACAGGAGACTTATGTCCAGCTGAAGACGTCTTTCGGTTGACGACGACGACGATTAGGGAAAGCATTGGCTTCACCCGGGTGACAGTCCTTCATCAAATAAATATTATAAATGCGAAAGTTTGGATGGATGGATGTATGGATGTATGTCTGTTACTCAATCACGCTCCAACGGATGAACGGATCTGGATGAAATTTGGCACAGAGATAGATTATAGTCTGGAATAGCACATAGGCTACTTTTTATCCCGGAAAATTAAGGAGTTCCCGCGGGAACCGAAAAACCTCAATCCACGCGGACGAAGTCGCGGGCATCAGCTAGTCCTTCATATTTTTAGGGTTCTGTACCTAAAAGTTACAATCCTTTGGTTAGGGTTTGCAACCCATATGGTGCGACTATATCTGTCCGGTATTTTTTTTTTATTTATACTGCAGGGAAATCTCAAATTAATAAAAATTATAAATGTGAAAATGTGTTTGTTTCATGGTTTGTCGTATAAACACGCCGTAAAAGAGCAACGGATCGGCGAGATATTTTGCATAGTTACGGAAAACTAACCAAAACTCAGTGGCGAATTATTTAAGGCCGCAGAGCTTGTCTACATAATATATAAGTCAATGGGCGTTTCTTCATTGGACGGCCCGGCCCGGCACCGGCACCGACACCGACAGTATTCAACGACACGACACCGGCACCTACATTCTTCATTGACCGACACCGACACCGACAATTAGCTGCGAACCGCGTGAGCCAAGAGCGATGGCAGCGTATATCAAATTGACGAGCTCCGTGGCGCAGTGTGTAGCGCTGTTGTCTTAACGTGCGGAGGTCCCGGGTTCGATCCCCGACAGGGTCAATTTGGGAATTTATAATTTCTGAATTTTCCCTGGTTTGGCCTGGTGGGACTGGGAGGCTTTGGCCGTGGCTAGTTACCATCCTACCGGCAAAGACGTGCCGCCAAGCGATTTAGCGTTCCGGTACGATGCCGTGTAGAATCCGAATAGGGGTATGGGTTTTAATAATAACTGCGTGGCCCTAACAGATTAGACCGCTACCATCTTAGACTGCATCGTCACTTACCATCAGGTGAGATCGCAGTCAAGGGCTAACTTGTAGTGGATAAAAAAAATTATATTTCTTGTATTTATTATATTTGAGACGCAAAAAAAGAACTACCTAAGTATCAGTAAACGGTTTTGGGCGCATCCAATTATAAAAGTAAGATATTTAGACGGCGTGTATCTAACCAATAACCCGGATAAGTTTTTCAAATATTTCCGTATGAGTAAAGCAGCTTTGATTATTTACTAATGAACTTGATCGAAAAATGCAAATGAATTGTGTACTAGAGCGACGGGGGCGCGGGGCGGGGTCACTGATCACGCCACTCGCACGCCCACATGGACGTTTGTATGCGTACACAACACATGCACAACGATGCCGGCCCGACACCAGTGGGAGACTTGCTGCCGACGACATGCCGGCGCCGGCGCCGACATGTCGGTGCCGGGCCGGCCCAGTGAGACAGCGTGCCATACAACTTCATACAATTATGCGTCCACTAATGTCGGTGTCGGTGCCGGGCCGGGGCCGGGCCGTGCAATGAAGAAGCGCCCAATGGGACCGAGAGTGATAGTACCTAGCCTAAAAAGTATTTTATCCCGGAAAATTATGAAGTTCCCGTTAGAATTTATCAAATAAATATTATAAATGCGAAAGTTTGGATGGATGGATGTATGTATGGATGTATGTTTGTTACTCAATCACGCTCCAACGGCTGAACGGATCTGGATGAAATTTGGCACAGAGATAGATTATGGTCTGGAATAGCACATAGGCTACTTTTTATCCCGGAAAATTAAAGAGTTCCCGCGGGAACCGAAAAACCTACCTAAATCCACGCGGACGAAGTCGCGAGCATCAGCTAGTAATTACTAAAATGAATAAAATAATCTCATGTCAAGTCAACTCTAAAGATGTATAGGTACAAAGATACACTGTACTTAGTAATAAAATAATAAAAATAAAAATAGCCTTCATTTCGAAACATAAAAATTAGTGATTAGACGTAGGTAGGTACATAATATTCTGATGATGATATTATGAACATTTAACAATATTAAAATTAAAACATCACATAACATTTAAATTAAAAAAACTACATAATCACACTAATATTATAAATGCGAAAGTGTGTTTGTTTGTTGGTTTATTGTTTTGTTGGTTTGTCCTTCAATCACGCCGCAACGGAGCAACGGATTGACGTGATTTTTTGGTATGGGTATCGTTGAGGACCTGGGGAGTGACATAGGATATTTTTAATCCCGGAAAACTATGGAGTTCCCGCGGGAATCAAAAAACTTAAACCACGCGGACGAAGTCGCGGGCATCAGCTAGTATTATTAGAAATCGAATTGAAATTAAATTTTCAACTAAAGCTACGAGGGTTTCAAACGCACCCTTGTCTTAGAAGAGTCCGTAACAAAATCAGTCGGATTATACTCGTATAATAAGCACCAGGCATTTTTATTTATTTTTGAGTGTCTTACTTTTTGACTTATGGTGAAAAAAATAATAACTTGTTTTTTTATCTTTTAATTTAGTACTTATTTATGGAATTCGAAAGAAAAATCCCATGACGTATAATTGTCGGTTATAGAGTATTACCAGACCTCTTCAAAAATATTTTATTAGAATTCCCAAAAAATATACTTTTGGCAATCTGAAATTTTAATCACGTATTTATTGAGTAATTTCAATTATGCCTGCAAATCGCCAGACAAACTTTGCGGTTTTAAACAATTCCCAGACGTGAATAAAGTTTTCAAATAAGTACGACATACGATTAAATGACCGCAAACGCTCTACCAGACTGGCAGGCCTGGATTCGCCAATTGACGATATTATATTTTTGTACAATTTCAGCTTGCCAAAAGGGCCTTCCCAAAATTTGTTGCCAGCTCTTGGACTTGGACTAAGTAAATATCAAACAAGATGCCATAACATCACGTAACCAGTTGTGAAATAACTGGCTCACAAATATGTGAGCCACAAATATAATATGGCGCTAAATGGTTGCGCCTGACAAACAATTCGACACCCTATAGGAGTATGGAACCCTTACAACGCTGATTTAGAAGCTTGATTTTTTTACAGGTCCTAGAGACCGTAGATTTTTATATTATTTTCAACTTGATACCTCACACGACAGACAGACGGACAAAGAAGTGATCCTATATGGGTTCCTTTTTAGGGTTCCGTACCAAAATGGTAAAAATGGAACCCTTATGGTGCGACTTTCTCCGTCTGTCTGTCTGTCTGTCTGTCCGTCCGTCACACTCGATTATTTCAGTAACTACCAAAGCTATCGACATGAAATTTGGAATAGTTGTGTATATTAGTGGCCCAAAGACACTGGAATTAAAAAAAATTGGAAATTATTTTTGTTCTTATTTAAAAAGGGGGGAAAATCGGAGGGTTGAAATTTAAAAGTGAGATAACTGTACTGTGTGGGGTATCATATGAAAGGGTTTACTTTGTACATTCTAAAACAGATTTTTATTAATTATTTTTAGTCATGATAGTTTTTGATTTATCGGGGAAAAAGTAAAAAAAAATACCTTTCCCCCCCCCTTATCTCCGGAGTTTACCAATCGAAAAATCTGAAATAATTATGGTCAATAGGAATTTATGTATATTTTACAGGAAAACTATAGCCAATGCTCTAACTAGCATAGTTTTTTTGATATTATTTTTTCTTGAAGTACGGAACATTAATAATTTTGGTTCTACACAGATGTGTTAAAAGATTGTTGAAGTCGGGCGGGCATAAAAAATATGGGCAAAGTTGACGTCACGGTCTTTTGGACTTGTCGGATTTTTGAATATATGTATTTTTTAATTCATGCATTCGGTATCATTAAACTTAATGCTCATTATAATGATCTACTAGTACTTATGAAGCATTAATTAATTTCCCTGAGAGTGAACTTTTTAAAATCTTTATTAAGGGATTCCATAAGAGTTAAGCAAGGCGTTCTACTAACTAAAGGAATCTGATAGATAACAAATTGTATGCTCAAAATAAAAATACAATGTCCGAAACAATTCAAGATTTTATTGACACCAAAAGTACATTTCTATCTATATTGTTGCACTATCCCGCTCCTTTCTTATAGGTTCTTACTCAATGGTTGGAGGAGATAACTTTGTTTTTTTTTTCTATTTATTTTTACGATTTTTATGTTTTATGTAGCAATAAAGAGCTTATATCTGTCTACATTTTAGTACAACGCTCCACCGCAGCCACAGCCGTTAGGTCCGTAGCCGTAACCAAGACCGTCGTAGCCGTAAGGTCCAGCGAATCCGTAGGGTCCAGCGAGGCCGTCGTATCCGTAAGCTCCGCAGCCGCAGGGTCCAGCGAGACCGTCGTATCCGTAAGCTCTGTAGCCGTAGGGTCCAGCGAGACCGTCGCATCCGTAAGCTCCGAAGCCGTAGGGGCCAGCGAGACCGTCGAATCCGTAAGCTCCGAAGCCGATGGGTCCTGCTAGGGGTGCGAAGTCTTCGTTGAGGATAGCAACGTTACCGTTACCGCAGCTGTAGGTAACAGCGCCTCCGCCGATAGTCGGTAATGCGCCATCCAGAGTGACCGCGCCGAGGAACGGTATAGCACCAACCACTGACAACGGACCTTCGTAACAGTTCTCTGAAGTCATGGACACTCCTGTGGGGGCGATGGGTGACGCGCTGGTGACAGTTAAGCCTGCTCCGTTAGACGCGGCGAGCGCAGCGGGCCCCAAACCGTTACAGAATCGACCGTTCCATGCGGATTCGTACAAGCCGTTCGGAGCGATGTTGTCGCATGGAGCGGCCCATGGAGCGACGGCTCCCGCCCAGCCGCAGCCCGCGGCGTAGTCCAGTCCATTGTACGGTCCGATGCATTGAGCGGAGATGGACTGCAAATGAAATTAAATTAGTACTTTCTTGCCATTATTTCTTGTATAATAGAAAAGCTTATTATACTGTTGATGATAAATTCAATAAGTAAATGATAAAAGAGCATGAATTTGACTCGCTCCAGTAATACTTAGTACTACGGTTACTTGTGTATACAACACTTTGATGAAATTGCTAAGGACAGCGGTTACTTATGTAATTACAAATGAATGAAATTGTGAATTATTTTTTTCAAAAGAGAAACCGCCGAGTTTCTTGCTGGTTTTTCTCGGTAGGAACGGCATTCCGAACCAGTGGAAGATTCATTCAACTATTCATAAGCACTTGTAAAAAGTCTATTTGAATAAAAAAACTTTTGAATTTTGAATTGTAAATTAATTTTTTCAAAAGAGCAACCACCGAATTTCTTGCTCGTTTTCTCGGTAGGAACGACATTCCGAGCCAGTGGTAGATTCACTCGACGATTCAAAAGCACTTGTCAAAGTCTATTTGAATAAAAAAGAAAGTTTGAGTTTTTTAATGAAAAAAAAATCGGATTTTGGAGGTTAACTTACCTGGATAAGTGCCTGAGCACAGACCAAAACTACGAGCTTGAACATTTTTTTTTTTAGTTTTTTCGTAAGCAAAGGTATACCTTGAATGATTTAAGAATACATTTCGGGCTTTATATACCTACTAAAGAGCCAGTCTTATCATGTCTATTTTCTAAATTAAGAAATAGTTTATTGTTTAACTAAATTATGACACCGTAGCAACAAAATAAATGTTTTTTTTAGTTTAGGTACCAATCTTGAAAAGTGCTATGTCACATACCTGACTCTACATTGCAAAACTTGTATGATTAAGTCTATGGACCGCGACTAAAATAAATATAGCCCATACTAATATTATCTGTATGTTCGTCTGTCTGCTACGTTTGCACGGCCCATCTGTTGAACCTACTTTGACGTTTGGTACGGAGATAGGTTGCACCCCAAATAAGGACGTAGTGTACTTTTTATCCCGGAAATCGACGACGGGTCGATCCAGATGCCTCCCTGTTGACCCGGACGACCTCCTTTTTGGATGACCTGAATGAATGAATACACTTTCATTGTACACCACAAAGGAAATTATACATTAACAAAATACAGTAAACTTAGCTAAAAACAAAGTAAGAATATAATTTACAATTTAGTGATAATATGCGTGGTCCCGGGTTCGATCCAAGGCAGGGTCAATTATCCACGTCCCCTGTTAGTTTTATGTTGAATTACTATTTTAAACTATCGATTAAAGTAAAAAAGTGCGTCGAACTTTGATGACGTCGTTTGAAAAAAGTTGCTGATTTGACTAGTTGTCAAATACCCAATTTTCTGAATGACAATGTTGCATGGAAGCATACAGTGACCCATATGTCAGTGTAATACTTGTAACGTATTGTGGCTGTGTTCCGTTATAGACTGCGAGCACTGTTCAGTGCTCTTTACTGTGGAGAAATTCGTTCCGTTTTATCTGACAGTAAACTGCTGCAGTATCCTAGGGAAATATATGACGTGATTAATCGACACCATCTTTGTACTGTGAGCACTGGCGTTTTCGAGGTAAGGTGCTCTCAGTGTTTGTCTCAGTGCTGACAGCGTTCCGTTTTAAGCAGTACCCAGTATACCTAACTATAAAGGAACGGCTTCGCAGTGTACTAAAGTGACGTCACACCTTACAGTGCTCGCAGTGTATTTCGGAACACACCCTGTATGTGTTGTATTGTCTACTTATTGGAACCTTTTTCTTTTTTAAGAAAAGAGCAACTGCCGAGTTTCTTGCCGGCTCTTCTCAGTAGAATTAGATTTCCGAACCGGTGGTAGAGACTTAGGGCTGATTTTTCAATCGTCAGATAAATTTTATCGGAGGAATAAATTTGACGTTTTGGCAGATTTTCAATACAAAACCTGTCAAAACGTCAAATTTATTCCTCCGATAAACTTTATCTGACGATTGAACAATCAGCCCTTAACGTATCATAAGTGACACAAGTTGTCCAATGTGAAATAAATCATTTCATTTCATTGCAATCATGTAATTGTTGCCTAGCAACCAATCAGACACTCATGACAACATAAAAAGTGTGTCAATCACAATTTAAAAAAGTGTAGATAAAAAATTAAGGAATAATTGTTTCTAAGTTAATATCACACGTTTTGTGGCATTTGTAAAAATATGTAATTGCAAAATCAAAAAAAAATGTTTTCTATAAAAGCCGCTGTAAGTTTAGGAATAACACCATTCGATACAACGTCGTTGTAGAGACAAACAAACAGACAAAATGAAAAGCTTCGCTCTTCTCTTGGTTTGCTTCCAAGCTTGCTTGGTACAGGTAAGTTTTTAATTGGAACCGATTTTTGAAGTGAAAACTTCTTTAGCCGCGTTGAGCACTTTTTGGTAGGGGGTAAACTTGTGGATTCGCGTCACCGACATGCTCGCGAACACCGACATGCTCGCGTTGTTACGAAGACAAAAGGTCCGAAATATAAATATACTACATTCGTAATTAAACTTTAATGCCTTAGTTTTAAGGTTTATATTTTTAATTTTTTTTCAAATTTTAATACTTACTAAAATTCTAAGTTATAAGTTTTCACTTCTATCGGCAGTCCCTATGACTGCCAATTTTTTTATTGAAAATATATTCACATTAATATTATAAATGCGAAAGTGTCTGTCTGTCTGTCTGCTACGCTTCACGGCCCATCTATTCTACCGATTTTGATGGGTACAGGGATAGATTGTATCCCGGCGAAGGATATAGGCTACTTTTTATCCCGGAAAATACAAGAGTTCCCGCGGGACTCAAAAAAACTTAATCCACGCGGACGAAGTCGCGGGCATCATCTAGTAAAAATATAAAAACGCTTGTCCTGGCAGACTGATTGAATGATCTATCAAAAACCACTGGAGTTGGAAATTAAAATTATAACAGTACTAGCTGATGCCCGCGACTTCGTCCGCGTGGTTTAAGTTATTATGATTCCCGCGGGAACTCCTTAATTTTCCGGGATAAATAGTAGCCTATGTCACTCTCCAGGTCCTCAACTATACCCATGCCAAAAATCACGTCTTATGTCAAATAAATAAATCATCATACTAATATTATAAATGCGAAAGTGTGTTTGTTTGTTAGTTTTATGGTTCGTTGGTTTGTCCTTCAATGACGCCGCAACGGAGCAACGGATTGACATGATTTTTGGCATGGGTATAGTTGTGGACCTGGAGAGTGATATAGGCTACTTTTTATCCCGGAAAATTAAGGAGTTCCCGCGGGAATCAAAAAAAACTAAAACCACGCGGACGAAGTCGTGGCATCAGCTAGTTTATCATAAATCATTTATAATTTTATAGATAAGCTTCACCTTTGTCCATATTTTTTCAATAATCAAAATAAATAAGTAAATAAAAAATCCTTCTTTACAGAATGTCTTCAGCCAGTGCATAGGTGCAGGCCCATTGGCATACGGACCAGGCCTTATTGGTCCCGGGCCTTACAACGGACTTTACGGCCCCGAGATCTTGGCTCCAGGCATCGCTTCACCCCTCATCGGTGCTTACGGAGCAGGCTTGGCTCCGGCAGCTATAGAACTCGGCGCGTACGGCGGAGCTGGCATTGGTGACGTGGCGGTCGCTGGCGAGATGCCAGTCGTTGGCACCACCCTCGTCGCTGGCCAGGTGCCGATCCTCGGCGCTGTGCGCTTCGCGGGCGACCTGCCAGCCGCTGGCACTGTCACCATCACTGGCAGCTGCGGATGCGGGTGCAACCGTGGACCCTACTACTACTAATTAAAATCACAAAAAAAAACAGTGAAAGTTTTATAAAAAATGTGTACAAGACAAAAGTTCTGTATTGTAACGTTTAAACTATCGTGAGTGATATTCATTATAACTGTACATTATATCCGGATAAACTCACGTTTTCCGTCGGAAAAATGCCCGACTAGTTTCGAACCCGTTCGGGGCCCTTATTCATGAGGCTGTTCGCGCGACGCGGCCGCTACTCGACTGCTGCGTTTCGCATGTCGTGCGGCTCTGTGCGATGGTTGAGGTGGGGGGAGGTGGTAACGCGTCTTCTCCCGAAGACTCCTGCTGATCGTCTTCACTGGCGTCGTCAAGATGTAGGCAAGCCGAGCTGACCGTGTCCGGTTCCAAATTTGTTGACTGTACCGTCCTAGTATTAAAAAGCGGTTTCCACGCTGGGGGCAGCATCCAACCACCATCACGGTTAAAATTCGGGTGACGACTAATCTCTATAGCTTCCCGTATTTTCCGAGGTACTAGAAACTTAGGGCCCCGAACGGGTTCGAAACTAGTCGGGCATTTTTCCGACGGAACACGTGAGTTTATCCGGATATTATGTACAGTTATATGTAGTTCCGTATTGGTTTATTTTGTTTTAAAATGTTTTTAACTCGATAGATGTCAATTTGAATAAAGTTTCATACATGTAAAAATGATGCTTATCTTTACTTACTGCGGCCACTCAGAGTAGCCTGATTACATCGACCACACAACCAATAGACGCCTAATTACTATGCTTTCGTAATGCAAACAATTCAGTCAAATGACTCAAGTAAGCGGGCGCGGGTACTAAACGCTGATTGGTCTTCTCAAGGTCAAAAAAATCATAAATCAATTAATGGTATGGGGTCCTAACTCCTAATAAATTTTATTTATCGATAATTAATTATTGATATACTCTAATTAATATTTAAATAACTCGGTAGGTTTTGTTACAAGGGCGTGGAATTATATAAGACCTATTAAGTCTGATGTGTTGTCTGAAAGTGTTCGCCCTATATGAGGAGTCTATTAGTTGTATGGTCGATGCCTGATTATTACCACAAGGAACTCCTTAGTATAGATTTGATATTGAAATCTACTTACTACGAGTACTACATTACTTAACGAGGGCGTTCTTCGTTTTCATCGATTCGAAAATCGTTATAGGTAATTTTGTAACGCGTGGATCGAAAACTTTGATACTAATATTATAAATGCGAAAGTGTGTCTGTCTGTCTGTCTGCTACGCTTTCATGGCCTAACTGTTCAACCGATTTTGATGAAATTTGGTATAGGGGAAGGCTGTATCCTGGGGAAGCACATCCCGGCTACTTTTTCTCCCGGAAAATTAAAGAGTTCCCGCGGAAATCAAAAAATCTTGGTCCACGCGGACGAAGTCGCGGGCATCCTCTAGTATAAATATAAAATAAAAGTACTATAATTCATTATAGTTCTGTTGAATAGTAAAGAAAATTAGCAATGAAGGCATTTGATTTTTTTTTAATTATATTACGTGAAAGTAACCAAAAATTAATTAATGTTGTCTGGGAGGCTTAGGCCGTGGCTAGTTTCCACGACGTAGTTCCACGACGTACTGCCAAGCGATTTAGCGTTCCGGTACGATGCTGTGTAGAAACCGATTAGGAGTACTATAACTGCCCACTACCATCTTAGACTGCATCACCACTTAACATCAGGTGAGAGCGCAGTCAAGGGCTAACTTGTAAATTGTAATCTATATACTTACTTATAATAAAACTGTAACATGTCCAATTCTGTACATTGAAGATATTTTGAAAATTTTTTTTGGAGGGCACTCATTATTCGATACTGAAGCCAAATCTGTAATTTATTTCATTTTTGTCTGTCTGTCTGTCTGTCTGTATCTTGGCCGCGCATCACGCCGAAACTACTGAATGAATTCAAACGAAACTTGGCACGATTTGAGCCTATACTACGAGGTAGGACATAGGATACTTTTTATCCCGAAATTCTACCCCCGAAGGGGTGAAATAGGGGTTGAAAGTTTGTATGAAAGTCCTTAATTTCTCAAGTTATAGCCATGAAACTTGATATATGAGCTGCGGGTTGAAAATGGAGACAGATGTGTTTCACAGTTTTTGAAAATTCGATCCCCAAGGGCGTTATATAGAGAGTTTGTCCTTCAATCACGCCGCAACAGAGCTACGGGTCAACGCGTGATTTTTTGCATTAATATAGTTGAGGACCTGGAGAGTGACATGCCTATGTCACTCTCCAGGTCCTCAACTATATTCCGGTATAATTCCGGTAGCCTTACCGGAATTATACCGGAAAATTAAGGAGACCCTGTGGGGAAAAAAACTTAAACCACGCGGACGAAGTCGCGGGCACAAGCTAGTTCTATCATAAATAAATTTATGGAAATTCTTTAACCACTCAGTTTTATTTTAAGTAAGTACTTACCTACTCACTGACCAAATGTTTCTTACTTCTGGCCTAGCGTGAGTTCAAGCTCAAGGTGCCGGAAGGACGAGATAAAATTTCATACAAACCGCGTCCTTCCAGCAGGACGCGCGGCAGTCTTCCGGCAGGACGAAAACCAGTCGGACTTCCGGAAGCGCTTCCAGCAATCGGGCGATTTATGGTTAAACATCGCCTCCTAGTCGGGAGTCGTGGATTCGAACCCCGGACAACCTCCAACTTTTTGGAGTTATGTATACGTTTGACTGCCTCAATGGTCTAGTGGTTAGTATGTTCGACTGCGGCCGACGAGGTCCCGGGTTCGAGTCCCGGGTCGGGACATAATTGAGTATTGGGTTTTTCTGACTAGAAATTCTCAGTGCTAGCCCGGAGTTAGGAAGTTGGCAGTGCTTCACTCCCGTGCCTCGGAGAGCACGTAACTAAGCCGTCTGTCCCGGTTATAAATATTATCACTAACATGATAATAGTCGTTAAATCCCGCTAACCCGCATTGGAGCACCGTGGTGAGTCTAAGCTCTAATTCCCTCTCTCCTATGAGAAGGGAGGCCTGTGCCCAGCAGTGGGACGTTAATGGGCTGTAGTGGTGGTGGTGGTGGTACTTTTTAGTTTGAAACAGTGAAGTTAAACATCGTGAGGAAATATTGGATAGAAGCAGGCGTTACTTTGCGGAAGTCCATGATAATGAATGAACTAGAAGTATAATTCGCTATAATCCGCCACAGCAGACCAATCTATGTGGTACAGTGCGTGTCCTTCACCAACAGCATGCGAACACCCACCACCCAGCAATTCGCACCGGCACAGCACCACACCACACAAATCCTCCAAATCACTCTCTACGTACGTTTCACTCCGAAACCGGAGCATCCTCAGGAGATGTTGTACTCTCGTATTTTTCTGTTTCCTCGTCCAAAACAGAACTGATTTAAATTTTTTTTTCAAGAATAAGTTTTAGAGGGACTCAGGCTATGTCGGTATGTTTTTCTTTTATTGATTGTATTCGTCAAATTTATTTGCGGGATGTTTGATGATGACGCGAAAACTGGGTCATTTTTTGCAATTTTTGAAGGTTCCATATTCTTAAAATTATTAATTTATCGAAAAAAGAAAAATATGACCATGGCACCGGACACATATAGATTTTATGATGCAAAAATTATTTTCTTTATTATAATTATGCACGGAGAAAACAGACTAATACGATTGTATGGGGAAACCGCCCTCCCGTATCCTCTTAAGCTCCGCCCAATAAGCTAGCAATATGCACCGCCAGCACAACACTGCATCACACAAATCTTCCAAATTACACTCAACGTACGTTGAGACTTGAGACGACCACCCTGGCGCAGTGGGGAATGTGCTGTTGCCTTAAAATGGAAGGTTCCGGGTTCGATCCTCGGCAGGGTCAATTAGGGAATTTATAATTTCTGAATTTATTCTGATCAGGTCGGGAGGCTTCGGCCTAGTTACCACCCTGCCGGCAAAGACGTGTCACCAAGCGTTTTAACGTGCCACTGCCGTATACGTAACAGCCCGCTACCATCATCACTTTCCATCAAGGTGAGATCGCAGTCAAGGGCTAACTTGTCTTTGATAAAAAAGGGTCCATTTTATGAATTTATAACTTCTGAATTTTCTCTAGTCTGGTCTGGTGAGAGCGCAGTCTATGGCTAATGTTAATCTTAATCTACTTTATCGAATTTGAGGTGCAATTTTACCCACCTTTGCAGACGCAGGTTCAAATCCTTCGGTTCCGAAAATTTTGGATATGTATTTAAGTAAGTTTACATAGAAAAACTTTCAGCTTTAATAACATAACGAAGGTCTGATCGTCGCGGGATCTTGCTCTTTAATTCGTATTGGATTTTTAAAAATGTAAAGAAGCATCAAACAGGAACGCGTGATGAAACTATGTCAAAACTCTACTTAGAAACAATTTCAAAAAAATTATCACATTTTCACTGTTTTCGTAATTTCCACCTTTACCTATGTAACATTATTACACTTTGTTACACAGTAGGTACATTATTTTGATATGAATAAATTTGTGTAACAAAAGATAAACTATTCATATAAAAGGCACAGTATAGAAGTCCAAAGTCATTCAAATTCATAAACTCCAAAAAGCAGCAATATGTACCAGGCCGTACTCCTCTTCTGTGCGTCTGCCCTCATCCAGGTAATTCTTCTATTCTACTTATTCTATTTATTAATAACCCAGATTCTACCAAAAGTAAAAAATTCTACTAAAGATTTCACTTACATACGTCGCACTGAAGTTTTGTTTTCTACTTGATGATGCCCTCAACCTCACCCGTGGATTTAGGTATTTTGAAAATCCTATTGGAACTTCCGGGATAAAAAGTAGCCTAAGATGTCCTTCCTCGAGATGAATTCAATCCCTGTATCGCATTTCGTTAAAATCGGTAAAACAGATGGAGCGGGAAATCGTAGCAGACAGACGACACACTTTCCGACTGACATCATGTCTTCACTCTAAACTCTAATTTTAAAATTTTGTCTTTTAATATAATCTTCATGTTACTAATAGGGTAAGCTCTCGTAGTTTATTTACATAACTTGAACTTTTTTCAATAAACCTAATTTTTGCAGACCATCTCCGCCCAATGCATTGGCGCGGGATACGGATTGGGCGGCGCATGGCCTGTTGCATGCGACAACATCGCTCCGATCGGCTTGTACGAATCCGCATGGAACGGACCATTCTGTAACAACTTGGGACCCGCTGCGCTCGCCGCGTCTAACGGAGCAGGCTTAGCTGTCACCAGCGCGTCACCCATCGCCCCCACAGGAGTGTTCATGACTTCAGAGAACTGTTACGAAGGTCCGCTGTCAGTGATCGGCTCTATACCGTTCCTGGGCGCTGTAGCGGTGGAAGGCGCGTTACCGACTATCGGCGGAGGCGCTGTTACCTACAGCTGCGGTAACGGTAACGTTGCTATCCTCAACGAAGACATCGCACCCCTAGCAGGACCCGTCGGCTTCGGAGCTTACGGATACGACGGTCTCGCTGGACCCATCGGCTTCGGAGCTTACGGATATGACGGTCTCGCTGGACCCTACGGATGCGCTGGAACCTACGGCTACGACGGTCTTGCTGGACCCTACGGATGCGCTGGAACCTACGGCTACGACGGTCTTGCTGGACCCTACGGATGCGCTGGACCTTACGGCTACGACGGTCTTGGTTACGGCTACGGACCTAACGGCTGTGGCTGCGGTGGAGCTTTGTACTAAAATTTTCTTTTGGTTTTAATAAATTTTTGAATTCTTTTGGACTTATGTATTTTATTTTTAAACATCCATCTTATTTTATTTTATTTATTGGCATGCCAATGAATATTGTAGAAACAATTAATAATATTAAAATAATACAATCTTTTCAGTTCTATTACAAAAGTCAATTAAATCCATATACAGCATTATGATAATTAATTCTCCGATGAATTTTATATACAAAAATAAAGATTAATACCTACAGTTAATAAGTTAAGAACATCTAAATAAATAAATTAACAATTAAATGAAGGAATAAATAATATTACCTATATGTATAACAAATTCACAGATTTCGCAGTCCCCGCAAGAATCGGAGCATTAAAAATGAATACAAAAATATATGAAAAAAAAATTTTTGAATATTACATTACAAGTTGAATAATAAGAATTTTTTGTTGAGATTTACTTCCCTAAAATTACACAACTACATTACTTACAAGTCGAAATACACCATTACCATGACGATCGGTTAATAATCACTCCAGCTTTTGTTGATTCTTAATAAAATAAAAATCTCTTATTCAAAATTTTTCAAAATGTATTAACCGATTTTCAAAATTCCAACTTGAATGCACTTCTTTCTCGCCTGCATCCGCATCTTTTAACACCATTACCATGACGATCAGTCAATAATCATAGAAGCTTCAAGCTACATCACTTTTTATATACGGAAATACACGTTTTTCTACAATTCCAAATCTAAAGGGACCCTCTACTAGTCACAATTATTAACCACTTTTCAAAAATTTTTCGCCATTTTGTAGCTAAACTAATACCGTAGAACTTTTTTTTTCATTTTGTCTTAACTCGGTTTTTTTCCGAAATATTTACAATTTAGTAAACAAACACCCCCCCAAAAACCCCAACTTTTATTACATTTTTCAAAATTCCAAAAGAAGTTGCCAGCCGATTTTCAAAAATTTTAAATTCACACGTGTCTCGATAAATTCCTCAACTCTTCGTACTATTCCCATTTCGATCCTCCCAAAATCCTCGGAGCTATGGCCAAAAATACGTCTCAGGCGATTTGCATCTGATAACCATTTTCAATGGTAAAAAAATACTATAGTTTAATTGTATGTACCTACACACCGAACCGAATCGAGATTAAGCTCGGCGAGTACACACGTGCGTGCGGCTACGCTGGGTTAGTGAAAATATTTCGCTAGCGGTCTCCGTGACCGGTCTAGGCAATAAAGCTAGTGGACCCCAACAATAATTCCTCAGGCGACGAAACTTTACAGTATGATAAAGTATCATGAGTTAAACGTATTTATAATAAATATCCAACAAAAACTCATAAAGGAAGTAAGGTTTGGATAGAAGCAGGCGTTACTTTGCGGAAGTCCATGAAGGAACTTGTAAACTACGATTGTAAATGTACGATTGTAATTTTTTTACAATTTTTTGCATTGTCGAGTCAACATCTCCTGAAGATGCTCCGGTGTCGGAGTGAAACGTACGTTGAGAATAATTTGGAAGATTTATGTGGTGTGGTGAATATTGCGGGCTGCAAGTGCAAGATAAGCTGCAAGTGCCAGATACACTGTAGCACATATATTTGCCTATTGTTGCGGATAATAGCGAATTAAATTTCAAGTTCCTTCAGAAGTAAGGTTTTTTATGCTATACCCAATGGGGACTATCGCGTGTGAATTTGCCACTAGAGGCGCTAGTGTCGCGTGAGGTCCAATAACATTCACTTTTCACTGGTTTTGGCGGGCTTCGTGACAAATTATTTTAATTTCTATATTTTACCTGTTGAAAAGTGATCTCCTTCGTGAAAATAGCGCAAATATGGATTATTTGGCGATGAATGTGAACGCTTTGAAAGCAGAAAAAGAAAAAGAGGCGCAAAAATAAGCGGCCTCAAAGAGCTGCTAATTCAGAGGTTAGTTTGTTTACTGTACTTATTACAAACTTATTTTTTCCAGAAGTATGCTTGTTTGCCGAGGTAACAGCTATGTTTTTTTCTTTTTACATATATTTACCTAATATATTATGTATATTTACCTAATATGACTTCTGCATGAAAGGTTAAATGGGTTTCATGCTCATCAAGGACACACTTTTACTATATGATATTGATGAACATCGATGTTTGCTCTAGGCATGCTCTAGGTCTCTGCCCTCTGGTACTATTTATATATCTGGTTATGTACCCACAGTAGGTATCTCTAACGAGAACACAACCTATCTTGGGATCAGATTAGGTACTATGTGTGAGATGACTAGAATTTAATAATATTTCTCTTTATTAATACTTATATTGGGCGCAATTAAACTGACAGCGGGTAATGACGCCCGGAGATAGTAAGTATAATAACAAAGATTTTTTACTAATACAAAGTGGTTTGGCAATTCTTTCTATTAAGTACCTACCTAGAGAATATTCTAATCATTTTAGATATAACACTAGGCTTATACTTTCTTTTTCCTATCCTATGTCCTACATTACATACATTCATCAGCCCATTCATCATGGGCGCTATTAGCCCATGCAGGCTAATAGCGCCCAACCGTCATTTTACAGGGCGTTATTAACCAGCCGGGCGTTATTATCTGACACTGACAAAAATTACACGTTTTTGGATAAAAACATAGACACCGACACAAAACATTCAAGCAATAGTAAAATAAGTTCATTTTGAACCATTTCTTACCATAAAGTATACACAAAACGCAAAAAAATACATGTTATTTATTACGATTTCGTCGTGGCACTTATTATAACAACTTGGGACGTGACCAACCCTGCTGGAACGTGGCATCACACTGCCACAACAGTGGCGCGAGCGAGCCGCCGTTCGCCCTGCGCTTTCTTATTGGTTCATTCTATGCATGCGTGGAGTGTTAACAGACTCACACTATATTTAGTGTGTTTTTTGCTAACCGGGCGTAGATAGACAGCGGGCGTTAATCACCCACCCTACCTTATTAGATGTTTCATTTCAGGTTTCTCCAGAAGGATTAATTGGAGAACTAACAGTATTGGAAGAGAAATGTCCTTTCTCTATAAAAGATGAGTTTATCAGTGTGGATAATTATAAGCACATAGAAATGATCAATAATGAATATTGCTTGAAAGAAAGTAGCCCCTACTATTTTCAAATTCAAAAACTTGTTAGGTACTAAAAGAAAGTATTGTGATTTTTTTGTTTGGACAAATAAAGATGAAAAGAGAATTTATGTAAATAGAAATGATAAGCTTATTTCAGAAGTTTTATAACTTAATCTAATATCTAGCTAGTTACCATTGTTTAGTAGTTTCAACTAACAAATCAACCATCTTTCAGTGTCATATCCATTGTATGGATTTACAATGTTTAATAAGTATTTATTTGTATAGCAGTGTGTTTTAAAGGGAAAAGGAAGGATAAATAAAAGTTGAATAAGAAATTAATTTCTTTTTTATTTTATTTATTTAGTGCCTAACTATATAATTCCTCAGAATCCTGCGAATTCCTGCGAATCGCAACTAGCCACTGTTTTAGAACAGTTTTATCTTTTGGAAACATGTGTCCTCCTTTTTTCCGAACAAAACGGAATTGCACAACATTGCGGCATTGCTACTCGATATGAAGATAGCTGTTATAAATTAATAAACATAATGAGAATCAAGATTTAAAACTTTGTTTCGGTACCGATCTTATAAAGTCGCCTTTGACAGCTATACCTCTGACCTTAGTCAACAGTGGCGCCAACTGGTGAGCAAAGAAACGATAGTCCCCATTGTCAAAGCAGGAAGGTACACTATCACGTAAACGCAGTTTAGGCATTGACTTATATGTAGGTATACTACATAAGTCAATGAGTTTAGGTTTGATAATAATATCGATGTTCTGCGTGATTATTTCGTTTGATATTTCGGTTTTGAGTGTAAATATACTACCTACCATTATTTTTAAAAGAAATCGAGAAATATTCAGTCATAAATATTAAGTTTTAAGTATAAAAACCTAACTTCCGCATGGATTTTTTTTTGGATATTTTTGTGTAGGTTTTGGTAAATTTTTGGTTCACTTCATACCATACTACAACCCTGCCAAGTTTCAACGACTGAGGATTTATGCGGGGGTCTCCATACAACGAACCGCCCCGTTGCCTAGACTATAATATGTATAGGTGGTTATGACATTTTCATGTACTTACATATTTTCTATGATAAACAGTTATTATTTTTTAGGGTTCCGTACCCAAAGGGTAAAAACGGGACCCTATTACTAAGACTCCGCTGTCTGTCTGTCTGTCTGTCTGTCTGTCTGTCTGTCTGTCTGTCTGTCTGTCTGTCTGTCTGTCTGTCTGTCTGTCTGTCTGTCTGTCTGTCTCCAGGCTGTATCTCATAAACCGTGATAGCTAGAAAGCTGAAATTTTCACAAATGATGTATTTCCGTTGCCGCTATAACAACAAATACTAAAAATTAAAAAAATATATATATTAAGGGGGGTCCCCATACAATAAACGTGTTTTTTTCGTATTTTTTTGCTCAATATTAAAAACGGTAACAGGTAGACGGTTCAAATTTTCACAGAATATTAACTTGTATATTACCTTTCAAAATAAATAATTAAATATCAATAAAGTAAATATTAAAGGGGGGCTCCCATACAACAAACGTAATTTTTTCGTATTTTTTTGCTCAATATTAAAAACGGTAACAGGTAGACGGTTCAAATTTTCACAGAATATTAACTTGTATATTACCTTTCAAAATAAATAATTAAATATCAATAAAGTAAATATTAAAAGGGGGCTCCCATACAACAAACGTAATTTTTATTTTTAATACGTCATAAATCGTAAAACTTACTACAGGTTTGTACGGAACCCTCGGTGCGCGAGTCCGACTCGCACTTGGCCGGTTTTTGTTGGTTTAGTGTCAAAATTATAATAACGATGAAAATTCATGAAAATAATGGCAAAAAAGCCTATAAGATGCCACATGGAACGTCGCAAAAAAAAAACACCTTCAAAGGGATGGAGTGAGCATCAAAAAATATGTACTGTAAAGTCGCGAAAAATTGTAAATGTTGAGGGATTGCAATTTTGTACAAGTTTTTATTTCAAGGTCGTTTTTTTTTATTTTATTTTATAGTTAGTTTACTCAATTTATAAGAATGAATAAAAAGAAGTTGAAATTTTAGGTTCGTAATTTTACAGATATCCCATTTTCTTAGGAGTAGTTATTTCTTGTGGAAGTATTGTAGCTTTGTGAAGACTGTTAGATTGTTTCGAGATTTTAATTTTATTGTAATAAATGATATTCTAAATTAAAGCTCTAGATTATAAACAAGTATTTTATTCACTTTAATGTTTCATTGTTACCATAGATTCCAAATTAGAAGCAATAATCTACAAGCTGTTTTCAAGACAGCACGTAGGTGGTTAAGGGACGGAAACCGGTGGTAGGTGGTTAAGAGCCTATAGTACTCCAGCTCGTATCAAAGGCGATTCAGGCGATGCGGGGCGCGGGGAAAACGTGAAGTGAACTCGCAATAATTCAGAATTTAACTTCTAGCAACGAAAAAAAAAACATAATTTTAAATTCAGATCACATAGTGCACGTATTGTACTAAGTTGAGTTTCTATACAAAATTTAATTAGTATAGGTAAAGTATTCATTGACTACTGCGGTTTATTTGTATAATTCAGAGGGAAGTTTGTGATTTTTTTCTATCGAGAGAATTTTTAGTAATCGTGTTTTCACATCACATAAAACTCAGTGTATATTCTTAATTTTACTATATACTTTTTTCAATGTTATTGATTCAATACTTTTATTGATATGCAGGTTCAAACGTGGGAGGTTGAGGAGTTTTTTTGACACGCAGGAACCTATAGACCCTTAAGGGTTAAGTACCTTCAAGGCAAGAGTGAATAGGCATCTTCTAGGCAAGCGCGCTCCATCCTAGACCTCATCATTGCTTTATATTAAGCATGATTATACCGCCTTATTGTTTTAACGTTTTAAGTTTTCATATTTGTTATCTGTTTCGTTTATGTTTTTGTGGTGTACAATCACAGAATAGGTAATGTACAATAAAGAATATACAATACAATACAATGATTGTCGTAAAGCGCAGGCAAATGTAAAGGTATATGGGATTAAGGTAGGTATATGGAAGCACTCTTCGCCACGACACGGACACGTAGGCATACATCGAAAAATTTTAGTTCGAAAATTCGTTGCGGTTTGTGAGACCGTTGGTAGGTTAAAGGTTAAGTTATACGCGGCAGGAAATATATTATGCGCTGGAAGGGTATTCCACATGGTACCCTTGCGGTTCGAATCAGCAGAACCGTTTCGTTCGAGCACACTGGACGTCAACCATCTTATGGATGCCAACGTTGACGGTTTCTTGCTGTTCTGTGGTAGAACGGCGACGGAGGAATAGTTCCTGAGCACATTTATATGTGTATTTAATTACATAATTTAATGTCTATACTAAAAAAAATTGGCAAATAGGGACTGCCGATAGAAGTGAAAACGAATATTTAAAATAATTAAAAAAAATTACAACTAAGTCGGTCTTAAAATTAAGTCGGTGTCGGTGACGGGAATCCACAAGTTCCCTACCAAAAAGTGCTCAACGCGGCTAAAGAAGTTTTCACTTCAAAAAGTTTTGGACTCAGTATCGATAAAAAACCTTCCTCCAATAATATATTCAATGTAGTGTATGTAGTGTATTGGATTGTACAGGATCGGTCCAGTTACAATTTTACATTCGTGCATTGTCGAGTCAACATCTCCTGAAGATGCTCCGATGTCGGAGTGAAACGTACGTTGAGAATAATTTGGAAGATTTGTGTGGTGTGGTGAATATCGCAAGCTACAAGTGCAAGATGTATCTTACCACTTATCAGTGTGTACACTGTACCACATAGATTTACCTACCTACTGTGGCGGATTATAGCGAATTAAACTTCTAGTTCATTCAGTATTATAAGTATGGTTGTAACGGAACCTCGCCTCCGCCTCCGTGAGTGCGGAACATTCGCAAGAAATCGTATTCATCATCATCATCATCATCATTCATCGCATCCTACAGCACAGGAAATGGACGATGTGATCGGAGAAAGCCACCTCCGCCTCCGTTAAACTCCGCGTCCGCGGAGGCAAAGCCCCTTCACATCCGCATCCGCCTCTGCTTAGGGATTATTAAAAGGTTTTTTTTTTTAAACAATTTAATTATTTTAAAAAAACAACCAAAATATAATTTACTTAAAAGTACCAAAGGATTAAGTTTTACTGTACTAATAACGTCCATTTGGAATTCCATTTCCAACAGCATTGTAGTATTGATTGTAGCCAATGCCAGGCACGCCAGCGGCTATGCCAGGCACGCCAGCGGCTATGCCAGGCACGCCAGCGGCAATGCCAGGCACGCCAGCGGCTGCGCCAAGTTCATTGCCACGTACTCCCTCAGACATAATGCCAACATTGCCATTTCCACACTCGTATGCCACTACGCCTTCGCCAGCCGCTGGCAATGGTCCTTCAACCGTCACCACTCCAAGGAAAGGCAACTTCCCTGATACACTCAAAGGACCTTCAACAACCAAGTTATCTGATTGGACTTTAAGACCAGTTGGGCCAGCATTCGAAAAGCTTGCCACTTGGAAACCGCCTCCATTGAAAATTGCAGCGTTCTCTGGTATTATTTGTTCTGGTATTGGTGCATATGGCATTGCGTATGGCAAATTGTTTGGCAAAGCTTCGGCGATCGGTGCGATTGGGAGACCAGGGTTGCCTCTGCATTGGGCTGATATCGTCTAGAAAAAAAACAATTAAAGACTTAAAAAATTAGCGACAAATGACAATATTAGAGTCTTTAAAAAACATTAAGTAAGCACGAACTAAGTAGGAACTGTTTTTTATTTTATAATTTTTTCATAAATTACAACACAATTATCCATACTTCCATACTAATATTATAAAAGCGAAAGTGTGTCTGTCTGTCTGCTACGCTTTCCCGGCCCATCTTTTCAACCGATTTTGCTAAAATTTGGTATAGAGGAAGGTTATATCCCGGGGAAGGACATAGGCTACTTTTTATCCCGGAAAATTAAGGAGTTCCCGCGGGAATCAAAAAACCTTAATCCACGCGGACGAAGTCGCGGACATCATCTACTTTTTAAATAAATAAACATAAAAAACTGACTTTTCAATTATTCGTAGGGTGGTAACTAGCCACGGCCGAAGCCTCCCACCAGGCCAGACCAAGGAAAATTCAGAAATTATAAATTCCCAAATTGACCCTGCCGGGGATCGAACCCGGGACCACAACGCTCAACACTGCGCCACGGAGGTTGTCAAGTAGTCGTTCGCTCTAAAATCTCTCTGTAGTTAAAGAAACTCTCTATCTCTATATTTATATCTCTATCTCTATATAAATAAATATAGTGACTTTTATTTACCTGTACAAATACTGCTGATAAACAAATAGTTAAAATCGCTGAAACCATTTTGAATTTTTAGTAAAAATAAATGAACTGGATAAAGTTTGATGATCGAATAATTTTTTTCTGATTAATACTCAGTTTTTTATATATAAAGATGTTGTAATAATTATTTTATTATGTCATTTCTTATTGATAAATTGTAAATTGCGTTGGTTATGTAACTTGGCTTTTAGGTAAAATAATATGATAACATATTAACATGTAGGTACAATTGATATAAGGTTTATATGTCCAACTAGTTAATAGATAAAAACTATGCTCATTCTTAGGCATTTGTGTTAATATAATTTCAAAATAGATAATTATTAATTATCAGATTAAATAATAGTAAATTAAATAATATATTTCATTTGTATCAAACCTTTGCGCGTCTTTGTCAGCTAAGGATTTTTAAGGAGTTGGGTTTTTAAAAATGTCGTGGGATTTGGGTGTAAAAAGAATAGACACATATACATATTTTAATATATGTATACTAATATTATAAAGAGGTAAAGTTTGTGAGTTTGTGAACCGTGAGGTAATCCCTGGATCTACTAAACCGATTTTGAAAATTCTGGTGCCAATGGAAAGCCACTTTATTTGTGAATATCATAGGCTATATATTAACCCGAAAAATTAGGGAGTTCCCGTGGGAATTTAAAAAACTTATTTCACGCGGACGAAGTCGCGGGCATCTGCTAGTACATAATATAACAAATTAAGCATCTGTCTATCTTACTTACTGTCAATCCATCCATCCATATCCATACTTCCATACTAATATTATAAATGCGAAAGTGTGTCTGTCTAAATTCAAAATTCAAAATGTTTTTTATTCAAATAAGCTTTTACAAGCGCTTTTGAATCGTTATAATATGAATCTACCGCTGGTTCGGAATGCCATTCCTACCGAGAAGAGCCAGCAAGAAACTCGGTGGTTGCTCTTTTCCATCAAAACTTACAATCATCATAATGATACAAGTAACTGCAGTCCCACGCATAGCTGGAGCGAATCAAATCCACGCTTTTTTTTTTTTATCATTTACGTAATCTTCGATTGTATAGTACCTAAGCTTTTTTTCACGAGCATACAATATTCAATACACGCCAAGACTGGCAGACAGAGGCAGCCCCATTTCCGACGGTGGCACCCGTTCACGAGCATGACGCATGATCCAGCCATTGCTTCGCTCAACCATATTTGAGGGAACGTAACAACCCGCACCACACGACACCACCACAGAAACGTTAAAGAGAGTGTGACATACCCGTCTGTCTGTCTGCTACGCTTTCACGGCCCAACCGTTCAACCGATTTTGATGAAATTTGGTACAGGGATAGGTTGTACCCCGGGGAAGGACATAGTCTACTTTTTATCCCGGAAAATTAAAAGAGCAAAAAAAATTATATTATCTACATGTGCGCGATAAATGATATATTATCGCGGGAATAAAAAAAACATAATCCACGCGGACGAAGCCGTGGGCATCATCTAGTTATCCATACTTCCGTGCAAGTGTGTCTGTCTGTCTGCTACGCTTTCACGGCCCATCTGTTCAACCGATTTTGATGAAATTTGGTGCAGGGAAAGGTTGTTGTATCCCGGGGAAGGACAAAGGATAGGCTATTTTTTATTACAGAACATTAAGGAGTTCCTCCGAGAAAACAAAAATAATACTTAATCCACGCGGACGAAGTCGCGGACATTATCTAGTTAGTTATCATCAGGTCAGTCAAGCATTATTCGAAAATGCCTAAGTACGTGCCTGCCTAAGTATGGTTGCCTGGTAGAGATCGCTTTACAGCGATAAGGCCGCCACTTGTACCATAGCTTAGTTTTATTGTGTTTAAAAGTATGTGTTTCTTGGTGAACAATAAAGAATTTTTCATTCATTCATTCATACGTGAATATTTTTAAGGTCATACCTACTCTTGAACTTGCATATTGGTTGTGTTAATGCTGATTCAATGTAATTATTACAATTACCTAAAAGTAGTTATCGTATATTGTGGCACTTAAGCACGTATTAGGTAATTATAATTTAGATATTTAATTAACTACGACCTCCGTGGCGCAGTGTTGAGCGCTGTTGTCTTAACGTGCGGAGGTCCCGGGTTCGATCCCCGGCAGGGTTAATTTGGGAATTTATATTTCCTGAATTTTCCCTGGTCTGGCCTGGTGGGAGGCTTCGGCTGTGGCTAGTTACCACCCTACTGGCAAAGACGTGCCGCTCACATGCCGTGGCTATTTGACAGTTTTCGGAAAAATACTCAAAAATGTACGTGGGTTCATTTTATACCTCTTACAATGATTTTTTTCTCAAAAAAAGCGTTATTTATTAGAAAAAATTACATTTTTAATACATTAATTTTAAATTCGCGCGAAAACAGCCGGTCACGTGACATTTGCTAGCTGTGAGTTGTGACGTCATAGCTCTAAATAAAACAAAGCTAACTACGACGCTCCAAGTCTTATGTAATTTCGAGTGGAAAGTTTGCAGCTTTTTTAATGAAATTGTGAAAATTACAAGCTACAAGACGTGTAGAAATACTATAAATAAAATAATTAGTTAATATCCTGACAAATTGTATATAAACACATACCTACAATAGTATTTCATAAACATCGAAAGCAGTGATTACAGTTAATCTGCCGAGACCCGGAATTTAAATCGGATAAATCTGCGATATTACTATGTGAAGACCACTTTGATATTAGTAGTTAATTAGGAAGAAATCAACTTAAGACTCGATCTAGCAAAAATGAGCATGATATAACATTTTCTTCATAAAACATGACATAAAATTAAAAGAAATTATTTTTCTGTCACTTTACAGCAGTACTTTCTTAGGTCTTAAACACGAGACCTAAGTAATATTACTTTGTTTATTTCGGTACTTACATGGAAGTTTTTACATTACGAAACTCGGCAGAGCAAAAGCTAGGATTACACTGTGGATTACACGCAATTAAATCTGCAACCATAAATGAATCGACTTTAGGCAGATTTGCACTATCAGCTTTTGTATAGCCTAACTCCATTTCGTGAAACCTTTCACAAGCTCAAATCGAAATATTTTATGTTAATTTTCTCAACAAAACGAAAACGATTTATAGGTATAACCACATAGCACACGACCTCACAGTGACGTTTCGGTTTGTATGATATAGTACCCCAATAGTACCCTGTCTGTGGTTTGAGAGTTGTGACGTCACACGATGCTAAATCAATGGCGCCCACGTTTCGGGTATGTTTCGGGTCTTGCAATCCACAGATAAAAAATCTCAAATTTGTTTTGCATAAATAAAATATATACAATTTATTTTAATGCAAAATACATATTGCATAATTATTGTAAACCTACAAGCTACCAAATCTAACATATTTCATATTTTATAGTTCCAGCTGTCAAGTAGCCAGTTTAGCGTTCCGGTACAATGCCGTGTAGAAAAGGATTATAGGTAAGTATGGGTTATAACTGTCATAAGCCTAGGGTTATTACACCTTCCTAAATTTAGTCGTCCTAATTAGGATTCAGGAAAGGAAAGGAAATTTATGTTTCTGATCACACCTTCCTAAATTTAGTCACTGAATCAGTTTACAGATAAAGTTCGACGGCGTCGGACGTCTCGAGTGCAACCACAGAGTACATTATAAATAGTGCAACAAGGCTCCAGTACTGTCCAGACACCAAAAAATTGGCATTGCCGTAGCTCTGGCTATTGGCTCAATT
Source organism: Erebia ligea (assembly GCA_917051295.2). Classification (NCBI taxonomy): domain Eukaryota; kingdom Metazoa; phylum Arthropoda; class Insecta; order Lepidoptera; family Nymphalidae; genus Erebia; species Erebia ligea. Next base: position 2,428,323 of record OU785246.1, read on the forward strand.
AAAATTAATAGATGCCTTTATTATTTCTTACCAAAAATTAAAAAAAAAAAACATTATTTCCCCATTGCCTTCAATCAACAGTCTCATCGGTTTGGTAGGTGATCGGACGTTGATGACTGTGGAGAGGGGATATGAATGTTATGATACAATGAAGATGGTGAAGAATGTGTGGATTGTATTCGGTGTTGGGATGGTAAGGTAGTTATGAAGGGGAGAATCCGAAGATTTGATATGTTGCTGTGTAGATGGCTGATGGTGTAAGATGCGCAGATTTTGTTTGGTGTATATTATGTAGGATATTTAGTTATGAAGGGGAGAATCTGAAGAGTTGATACTGGGATATCGTACTGGATTTGATACCGTACTGGAATCTACAAAGTTTTATCAAAAATTAATTAATGGTTATTTGAATTTGCCGCCATCTTCTCCTCCTATCGGGCAGGCGCGGTGATCGGTATTACTTGCTCTATGGCGGTGACTGAACCAATTAGGCGACTAAATGCTATTACACCTTCCTAAATTTAGGATACTGAATGATTTAGTAAGTTAGCAACCATACTTTTTCCTAAATTTAGTATCCTAACTTGCTAAATGCGATTACACTTATCTGAATTTAGTAACTGAATCATTAAGACGACTAAATTTAGGAAGGTGTAATAAGCTTTTAACAGTAACGTTAGCCCGCTACCATCTTATTTCTGGTTTTGGAAATATTTCGTTCTACATTTTTATTGAAGTTACTAAAAATAAATAAATATGCAAGAATTATATCTTTATAAAAATTTATTTACGACTATAAATTACTATGAATAACGTAATCTATATTTCGCGCGCGAGTTGAATACAGAGCATATTGAGCATGTGTCACCTCAGGCCCCGACTGCATTCAACTCGCGCGCGTACTTTAAACAAAAACTAAATACTAAAATTTTCTTCCAGTCTTCTTAAATGATCGACATTAGACTCCTGACTCGGGTTCAAACTTAAAATATTATTCTTGTACACATCCAAACTCCTTTGTGCCGTCGCCATATTGGAATAGACTTCTCTGGGCACAGATGACAAACGAGTTTGCGCGGGAACTTTGACGTTTGGACGTTCGATATTCAAAAAGGCTCTCTCGTTCGGATACGCTGACGGTAATATAAATGGGATATCAGGTTTTGGTATGTTTCTGAACATGGTACGTTCAACAATTTGGTTCTGTGGTACATTGGCGATGTGGTTAAGCGATTTTGCCCATTGCTGCTGCTGGGTCGGTTGCAATCTGTTAGGATAATTGAATATCCATAGTCGGTCGCCTACGAACATAGGTCTAGGCGTTATAATGCCTAGGCTATTGTAATACTGTTGTGCGAGTATTTCGACGTCGTTGGTGTATTTTCGCTTCCATTTTGTCCGCCGATTTTGGAACCATATTTTAATCTGGAACAAATATTATTTGACTTTGTCAGTATGTCGCAGGACCGCTTATTGTACCTTCGACCATACAATTGGGTATTGGGTATGACAACAATTCAAATAAATTATTTTTTGTGATTATTAAATAGAGGATCTCTAAAAAGTCGTAATATCCACGTCCCCTGTTAGTTTAATATTGAATAACTATTTTAAACTATCGATTAAAGTAAAAAAAGTGCGTCGAACTTTGATGAGGTCACTATTCAATATTTCATACGGGAGGGCGGTTTCCCCCATACAATCGTATTAGTCTGTTTTCTCCGTGAATAATTACAATAGAGAAAATATTTTTGCACCATAAAATTTATACGAGTCCGTACCATGTCCCTATGTTTTGCTTTTTTCAATAAATTAATAATTTTAAGAATTTGGAACCTTCAAAAATTGCAAAAAATGGCCCAGTTTTCGCGTCATCATCAGATATCCCGCATATAAATTTGACGAATATATTAAAAAAAGAAAAAACATACCGACATAGCCTGAGTCCTTCTTAAATTGTTCTTGAAAAAAAAATTAAAATCGGTTGTGTTTTGGAGGAGGAAACAGAAAAATACGAGAGTAAGAATTCGACTGTTTTTCATAGGTATGATCGGTCCAAGTTGCAGTTGTCCCTATCGGTGTTATGGAATTCTATTCGAGGAGCAGCGCGACGGCAATATAATTGTTCAATACCTATTCTCAAAGTTTCCCGTTCATCCCATATCCTCTTAAGGGTGCAAGCTCTCAAAAAATATTATAGACTAAGAGATAACTGCACTTTTGGTAACTATCGCCAGGAAGGCTGATTCAGTATTTGGTGCGTGTAGAACTCTCCTCTGGTGGAATTTGTGACGGTCTGACCGCAAGTGGCCGGGGACCTGACTGCTTATCGCCGCTCAAAGACGAGTTATTGTTACCAAAAATGAACAATAACAAGGCCGCCGAATTATTAAAAACTGAATTATTATTATTATTATTAAAAAGGGTTATGGGTTTAATTAATATAACTACCATGCCCTAACAGGTTAGCCCGCTACCATCTTAGACTGCATCATCACTTACCATCAGGTGAGATCGCAGTCAAGGGCTAACTTGTAGTGGATAAAAAAAAAGTCCATCTCGTTTTAACTCTAAGTAAAGTCTGAGCCAAGTCAAAGTACGCTCTATAGATCTAGACATCAGTGTGTCTCACCTGTGTCTCAGTGTGTCTCACCTGTGTCTCAGTGTGTCTCACCTGTGTCTCAGTGTGTCTCACCTGTGTCTCAGTGTGTCTCACCTGTGTCTCAGTGAGTCTGAGCTGCCTCGCCAGCCGTCCTCTCGCCGCTACGGAGAGATATCTGTTCTTTTCGAACTCAGCCTCCAAGCTCTTGATCTGTTGCGCGCTGAACGCTGTCCTCGCCCTCTTGCCTCGAGAGCTGCAGGAACCTGCCAAATACCAATTCATTTAAAAAAAACAATAATAATAATCATAATAATAAATAATAATCATACTAATGATGATTAGTAGATATGGTAATATATTATTAAAAGGGGTGAATAAGAGGTTGACGGATAACAGAAGTGAGTGGCAGGAGAAAACATGTTGTGCCGACCCCACATAACGTGGGAAAAGGGCAAGTAGAAGAAGAAGAAGATCTACTAATCATACTAATATTCTAAACAATTCTTAAACCTGTGTCTCTCTAATATTCTAAACACTTCTTGGACCTGCGTCTCTCTGGGAATCCCAGAGAGAGGCAGGACCTTCTAATCCTGCCATGCCGGCCTGCGTGCAAGAATAAAGTGACGTTTATTCTTGCACAATCATTCAACATTCGTTTTTTTTTAATTCTTAATTTTTGGAGTTTGTTCCTTAAGGAATACGCCACTCCGTAGGGCTTCAAAAATTCCACACAAAATCCCAACCGTCCACAAAGAAACCGTCAGCGCTGTCACCCTTATTTGGTTGACGTCCAATGCTCGCACGAGGCGTTTTTGCTCGACGTTTCTGGTACGAACCGCTATAGCACAGGTGTGGAACACCCTCCCAGCGCACGTGTTGCCTGCCACATAACTTCAACTTACATTCAAGGCAAGAGTGAATAGGCATCTTCTGGGCAAGCGCGTTCCAACAGAGACCTCATCATTGCTTTCCACTAAGCATGATTGTCGTCAAGCGCAAGCCTATCTTGCAATAAAAAATACATTATTAATCATAATTAGCTGCCTAAAATCTTATCATTAAAAAAAACAAAACCTTAAATTACAAAGACGTAAACAGTAAACACTCCTTCAAAATTGAGAGTTTTTGCTAACACTTTTAAAAAAAATAAAGTAACGTTTATTGGCGCGCTCATAAGATGGCGCATACGATTTATTACCTGGTAATAATTAACTCCACATTATTTGTCATTACCAAATCGCGGTGTAAGAACCAGATGAACGTAACTACAAAAAAATCAAAAATCGTTTTTTTTCATAAATCGGATCACAGTGCGGTCCTTTATGAACTGCCAAAACGACGTAACGATATATTCAATATTTCACAAATTCCAAAAAAACGCATCAGCATTTCAACAAGTTTCAATAGAACCAGAAAAACGTATCATGAGTTCCGCTAAATTAGTTTTAATAAACTAGATAGAAATATTGTTTGTTTCACAATATCATAGAACCATATCAACGTAAAAGCTTTTACGTTGTTTAAGGTGTTACAAAATTGTGTTTGACGCTAAGTTTAAAAAAGCCAAAACAACGTTTATCTATTTACGTTCTATTGGCATAAACATTTTTGTAAAATAAATAATTCAAGCTTATAAATAATTCATGACAAAGCGACGTAATACGATATACGTTACTTTGGCGGTACTATTTTCTTTGTTAATTATTAAAGTCCATTGAAAAATACAAACTTACGTTAGTATGGCACCTTAAAGTTGAGTTGAAGCTTTCAATATAACAGAGATTAACCAAAAGTATTTTGAACCTAGGCACAGTCAAATGGAAGCTTATAACATCCACGCGACTATTGAACTGGCTAAGAAGAATATAAGTTCCGATATTTCATCCATCCGGATTCTATACAATTATTTTAAAAAAAGCTTCCCGAAAAAATCCATATGATGTCATTTCTACTGAAAAATATGAAGATTTGCAGCATTTATGCAGACAGGGTAAATGATTCCCATCGCAATATCACAGTTTTTATAAAGGATATTCAGTTGGAACAACAGATGATGATGAAGATTTTTCTATGCGGATGGCTGTATGTTGATTAAACTAAAATTGTAACTTTTTCACTAAGTTAATAAAGATTATTTTGATTACCTATTTAGATGATGACGAAGACAATTAAGATTTTTCTATGCGGATGGCTATAACACGTTGAAAAAACAATGTTTATTATTAAAATTGCGCGTTTTCAGCAAAAAATAAAGATTGTTCTGTTTGATTGATTACCTTTTTAATATTTTTTATTTATTTCATCACTAACACAAATTAATAAAACTTAACTTTACAATTTTTAATGACGTATTTCAGTACGTTAACCTCGCGATAACAACAGAAGTTTAAAAAATTAAGGGCCATACTAACGTATGTCTACCGGATCAAAAAAAATATTGTGCCTATGACGTAAGCATATATATATATTTAAATAATTCTTAACCTTTACAAAGCTCAAATAGTATACCAATACAACAGTATATTTTGTTTTGTCGTCAATTGTATAGTTTCTCTTTAAATAGCTGGTAAAGTCTGAAGAGGCGATTTTAGACAGTTTTTTCGCTCTCCTGTAAAGTTTGCGAAAACGTAGTTACGTTCATCTGGTTCTTACACCGCGAAATTACCTAGGTCCTAGAATCTCATTTTACTAAATTGACAACAAAAAAATCAAAAGCATAAACTACAAAGACATAAACACTCCTTCGAAATTGAACCTTCTTGCTAGCAATTTAAAAAGTAAAGTGACGTTTATTTTGGCGCGCTCATTAGCGCGGGAAACGCTTCAAGATGGCGTATCCGACGCGTTGATATATTACATCTAATTACTCACGGTCTGAGGTGTTTATTGAAAATAGTTGTCAGGTGGCGAAGGGACGCGTCCGCTTCGGTTGTAACAACTTCCGTGTAACTGTATCAACTATAGTTAATTGTCTAAATAGTTAATATTACAATTTTGAAAGAAAGAAAAACAATATTTATTCGACAATGGTGTCACAGACAAAACATAGACTACAGACACCACCCAGAATGGGTGAACACTGTACAGCTCAGCGATAAGCCCTTACAATTTTGCATAAACTGTCCGTTGGAAACAGGATCCACGTATTGTCATTTGTCCTGTCGCCTAGCGTACGCGCTCCACAAGTGACGCAGACGACGATCTCTTCCGCTTGGCAATTTATTATTTTTTTTTATCGTCCATAGACCATAGTGTTTTCGCCTAAACATTTTTGTTTGAAAAAGAAGAAAAATGTAATAAAAGTCGTAGATATAGAACAAGTTGTTCAATATTAGATAGGTACCTACGTATACAGATAGTATTTTTTAAATTAACTATTATGGCAGCCTAAAAATGATTTTTAGAAATTTTGCTAAAGCAAAACCAAGCTGGTTCATCTTACGTTCTAACTAAATATTATACAAATAAAAATGGTCCTCGTAACCGGATAATTTTTTTTCTGCGTCAAATAATGAATGTGATACTCTCTCATATTGGATCGTTAAAACTGAAATACAACTCGAATAATGTCTTTAGTAATTTCTTTAACGGCCGTTGGGTGTGGCGGTAAATCGTGTGGGTGACACAGTCTATTTATAAAATCATTAACCAATTATGTGTGGGGAATGAGAATTATTTCATTATTAATAAAAACAATATATTTAACGTTGTTACATCTATACTTCTTATATTTAATATTATAAATGCGAAAGTTTGGATGGATGGATAGGTGGATGGATGTATGGATGGATGTTTGTTACTCAATCACGCCAGAACGGCTAAACGAATCTGGATGAAATTTGGCACAGAAATAGATAACTTAGAGGTCTACTTTTTATACCGGAAAATTAAAGAGTTCCCGCGCGAACCAAAAACCTCAATTCACGCAGACGAAGTCGCGGGCATTAGCTAGTAAGTTATAATAACAAGTATTACACTGACTTGAAGCCTGCTGGATGCGAAGCCTAACTTGTAGTTAAAGGACAAAAATAACATTGTGAAAAATTAAGACTATCCCAATTGTCTAAGGCTTAGACAATGCTTAAAATAAATTATAACAAAGACTTCAATAGAACTCAAAATAAATTTACTTTTGCATCTAAAATTAACCCCATCCGTTCAAAAGGCAAGAAAACATGGCTCCTACACGTTTAAAAAAACACAACACAGAACACTGGTAAAGCAATTAATGTCAAAGTATCGTCACCTGTCAACGGCCAACAACTTTTTTCGCGCCATTGTAAACTACCGCCATTATAATTTAAGTTTAAAGATAAAAAATATATCTATAGTTTTTAATCCACTAGAAATAGGTTCGAATTTTAAACATCACGGTGTTAAAAATTAGAAACAATAAAATTGTCGATGACCGCTTGACACACGCGCTTTCGTTCAAAAACCCGTTTGGTTTCAGTAATAGAATTTTACAGCTTTTTAATGATCTCCCGACCACTAACATTTCAGACGGGGAGTTTCTTTTCATCTTTATTTCTCTTTTTTTTAACCGGTGAATAATTACTGGGTAGAGAGATTTAGCTAACAAGAGTTGGGACGGCACGGAGATTTATCTTTTCGTAACAAATTTAGAAAATGAGACATCACTTGCGTTCGGGAATCGTTTTATTTGTCGCTGGAATGGAACGTCATGGAAGCAATTCAAACGGCTAATTTGAAGCGCGGCGTGGAAAGCGTGCTTTTATACATAACGATCACAACATGATACGATACTAATTTTATGTTTAGTAGCAATATCGATACGATATGTCTTTAGAGCGAGAACGCTCTAGGGATCGGACAGGAAGCCTGCACGAGACGACCGCTTTGGAGGAGAAAGACGTATTTTCCTGACGCGCTAGTACGCAAAACGCAAGGTCTCAGCTCCACATAAAAGTGGACTTTTTGTCCGCCAGACAATTTATTTGTCGGATAGTGCTTCGAGTTGCCAGCGCGGTGGTTTAAGTCAAAAACGTTGAATATTTTTGACTAACGTTTCTGACACAAACCGCTAAGGTATGGAATGACATTCTGCCTTTTAAAAATTAGATAAGAAGACTATACATTTTTTGACCGTCAATAAAACAAGAAAAGACGTGATGGCGATAATTAATAGTTACGGTATCTTAAAACTAAAGCTACCAGGGATCCAAATGCGCCCTAGTCTGAGAAGAGCCTACAACCAATTTATTAATTACCACGGACCACCACCCACCACCACCACCACTACAGCCCATTAACGTCCCACTGCTGGGCACATGCTTCCACTCTCATAGGAGAGAGGAATTAGAGCTTAGACCCACCACGCTGCTCTAATGCAGGTTGGCGGGCGACCACGGACCACCTTATATTAATAATCATCTAAAACAAATAAGAACTATCAGAGTCGCTAGTACAAATTTTGACCGACTATTTAAATAATCCTTTACAATGTTATACGTAAAAGGACTTTTCAATAAGTTTGCGTTTTACAAAAATTTTAACTTAATTTTTATTCGTTTTAAAATATGCTCTAATTGTCGTAGAGTGTAAAAACGACTAAGTATTTAGATATTTTTGTTTGTAGATTGTAAATAAATTACCGCGCGAATTTAACAGCCTATTTTGCCGTTATTAAGAAAATTTTAAAATCCATAAATTTTATTAATTTCACATAAAATTCTAAAACGTTTAAATTTCTGAAAATACTTTATCTCTCGAAAGTATCTTAGGAGTCGAATGTATTAAAACTATCGATGTAGGTAGAAAGGTATGCTTTGGTATTTTAGGGTTCCGTGACCGTACCTACCCAACAAAGGGTACCAAATAGGAACAAGAGGGCGGCCTTCGCTGTCTGTCTATCTGTCATATATCGCGGCCGATGAGGTCCCGGGTTCGAGTCCCGGGTCGGGTCAAAACAAGTACTTACCTAATGGGTTATCTGACAAGAAATTTTCAGTACTAGCCCGGAGTTAGGAAGTTGGCGGTGTTTTACCCACATGCCTCGGAGAGCACGTCAAGCCGTCGGTCCTGCGCGTGATCTCTCTCCGATCGTGTCGGATTTTCCGTCCCATCGGGCTATGAGGGTAAAGGAATAGAGAGTGCACCTGTGTTTCCGCACACACTTGTGCAAAAATATCTCCCGTGCAGATGGCTAATCTATCTGGAGATTGGGCGCCGTGGCCGAAATTCGGTCGGGAGGACACAAGGACATAGGCTACTTTTTATCCCGAAAAAATTAAGAAATCCCGGGGGAATCTTAAATATCAATCCACGCGGACGAAGTCGCAGGCATCAGCTAGTAATTAATAAACATGTCATTTTAACACTTAATTGGCGCCAAAAAGCAATATGGCGTCGTAAAAGCATGGCGTAAACTTCAATGGGCCGCGAAGGCGCGAAGCCGCGAGCTTTTTACTTTTTTTAAATTATTTTTTATCTGCTGTTTATGAATTATCGCGCGTCGGGTCACATTATCTCCTTTTACAATGATTAATTTGTAAAACTATCTGCGGAGGTTAAAAGTAACATGGTTTTTTTTGATAAAGATGTTGAAAAATCGCGTGTTCTTATTTTTATGAGACATCCGTTTGAGTTTTTTTTTAATGTGTTCTATATTTGAAATTGCCTCGTTGGTCTAGCGGTTCGTATGTTCGACTGCGGCCGACGAAGTCCCGGGTTCGAGTCCCGGGTCGGGCCATAATTAAGAGGATCGTCTAGTTGTAAATTTTCATACAAAAAGCGATAACGTTTTTCTTCCCGTAAAATGTTGTCCAATTTTCATAATTTTTTGAATGTTACAGATACAATGATGATTACAGAAACAACATACATGCTCGTACATTTTAATTTTAAAGAAATATTGCTTAGGTAGGTACGTTAAAAGTTATTAAGTAGCGTCTAAATATCCATATTTTTGACCTAAAAATTTCCTCGAGTATTTTCATTTTTTAAATTTAACTAAACTAAAATATTAAAAAAATAAAACGTACGAGCCTAGATTAAGGTGTACTGAATCTAATGAGACCAAAATTGTCTAATTTCGTAAACGTTTGGGGAGGTAAAAACGTTATCACCCGAAACAATATTTCAAGAATAAAATGTAGGCATATGCCTACTGGACATGCAACTCTCTCTATCGCACGATACGGAGAAGGCAGCGAAGCGTTGTGAAACAGATAGCATTATTGAAAATACCTACTCGCGTCGCGTTTCATCACTAGACGACAGTGTAGTGACAGACAGTTAAGTATTGGGTTTTTCTGACTAGAAATTCTCAGTACTAGCCCGGAAATAAGAAGTTGGTGGTGTTTCACCCCCGTGGCTCGGAGAGCAGGTTAAACCGTCGGTCCCGGTTACTATCACTAACATGATAATAGTCGTCAAAGCCCGCCAACCCGCATTGGAGCAGCGTGGTGGGTCTAAGCTCTAATTCCCTGTCTCCTATGAGAGTGGAGGCCTGTGCCCAGCTGTGGGACGTTAATGGGCTGTAGTGGTGTATTTAAAATTGGATCAAATATGATGATGATGATTTTTTTATTCCCGCGGGAACTGCTTAATTTTCCGGGATAATCCTTTGTCACTCTACAGGTCCTCAACTATACCCATGCCAAAAATCATGAGTGTGGATACAACCGTGCGAGCGGCTAAACCGAATCTGGGCACAGACTTACCAACTTTGCGGCGCGCTAGAGGTCGTAATTTTTGTCAAAAATAAAAAGTAAAACAATTAAATTGTAGGTCTGAATACGCTCTACAAGTTTGATATTAATCATTTTTTCGATATCTTTCACGAGAAAAAGGAAATAGCAAAAAACAAATTTCACTATACCTAAATTTATGGTTTTTTTCCTTTATCACAATAACGATGAAAGATAGGTGAAAAATATACAGGACTTTAATTGTAGATCGTAAAGCATGCAACAAAAAAGTATTGTATCAAAATTTTCGAATCTCAACGGAGAACGGAACGGAAACGGAACCCTTATGGATTCGTCATGTCTGTCTGTCTGTCTGTCTTAACTAAAACTTGGTAAGTAGATGTATTCTGTGAACCGCATTAAGATTTTCACACAAAAATAGAAAAAGACAATAAATGGGGGTTCCCCATAATTAGAACTGAAACTCAAAAGTTTTTTTTCATCAAACCCATACGTCCCGTCTATGGATGCCTACGTCTTCAAAAATGATATTGAGGTATCTAATATTATTTTTTTCTAAACTGAATAGTTTGCGCGAGAGACACTTCCAAAGTGGTAAAATGTGTGTGTGTGTGTGTGTCCCCCTGTAACTTCTACAATAAGAGAATGATAAAACTAAAAAATATATATGATGTACATTATCATGCAAACTTCCACCGAAAATTGGTTTGAACGAGATCTAGTAAGTAGTTTTTTTTTAATAATTTAAAACTTACTTACAGGTTTGTACGGAACACTCAGAGCGCGAGTCAGACTCGCACTTGGCCGGTTTTTCAAGATGGCGGAAAATGCACATAGGAAATCTTGGTCGACACTTTCCACATAATATCCAAAATTTAGCTTTCTCGGTTCACATGCATTTCTAACCCGTTTTTTCCTACGTAATGGAATCGAACCTGTAGTGCAGTGACTACAGGTTCGATTCCACGCAGAGTCACTTTGTGAGTTTAATATTTATAATTTCAAAATTTGCTTTAGTCTGGTCTGGTGGGAGGCTTCGGCGGTGGCTAGTTACCACTCTACCGGCAAAGACGTACCGCCAAGCGATATAGCGTAGCGGTATGGGTTTAATAGAACTGCCATACCCTTAACAGGTTAGCCCGTCACTACTTAGGTACCATCTTAGTCTGCATCGTCACTTAGATACTACCAGGTGAAATCGAAGTCAAAGGCTAACTTGCCTAGTAACTTATTTTCACATTAATAATATTAGTATGGATTTTTATTAATCCAGAAAGATTAGCCATCTGCGCGTGAGATGTTATAAGTGAACAATTAGTGTGTGCGCGCGCATACACAGGTGCACTCTTTGTTCCTTTACTCTCATTCAGTTCATAGATGCATAGATAGATGCCTGCACAGTTCGAGTACAAATGATTACGATTTGCTTAGACAAGGGATGATGACTATATCATACTAATATTATAAATGCGAAAGTGTGTTTGTTTGTTGCATCAGCTATCAAAAATAAATTATTTCTAACTGATTATTAAATAGAGAGTCTTTCAAAAGACCTAAATTTCACATCCTCTGTTAGTTTTAAGTTTGATAACCATGTTAAAATATAGGTTTTTTTTTAAGACCTTTATTGAAAACAATACAATAGAAATTAAAGCTAGCTAGCCTAACCTAATTTTACTATATAAATCATGCCCGCGTGGAATGGTGGCGAGAATACTGGCTGCATTTCCGCGCTGGACAGCCAGGCTGATCCTTTGCGCAAAAAATGAGCCAGCCCTTCTGTCACCAGATGAGGCAATCAACCGGCCGCGGTGAAATAGCTCGCAAAAAATTTTTGGCACTAAGACTCCAAATATACTTATTAGGTAGATTAATGAAAAAAAGTGCGTTGAAATTTTATGACGTCACAACTGTGAATTTCATACAACTTCCATACTAGAAGTGCGTTTTTCAGTTTGATAAAGAGTTACTGATTTGATTGAGTTGCCATCATCCTTATTTGGCCTCTGGTGTTTGTAAAACCTTACCTGACGGATATTCAGTAGTCTTAGCTTCTAGAAACTCCTGCGCATCGCCGGTCGTAGAACTTTCCACATCCAACTGCTCAGAACAGCTACTATTACCATCATCTTCTTCGTCATCGTGCTCTTTATCATAACATTTATAACCCAGGTCGTCTGAAGTTGTAGCTTCACTTTTGTCACTAACAAACTTGTCTGCCAGCAAATTATCTATGGAAAAAGGCAGTTTCGGTTCTGGTTTGGCCGTTTTTAAATCGTTTTGCATTTCCATATCAACGGATTCTGTTTTTATATCGTCCATATTTAATTTACAGACGTTTTTAGCTGTTTTCGATGATTAATAATTGTTTGGATTTGTAATCACGCGCAGCCAAAATGTCCTTCCTTATTTATTTGATTTGGTTTAGAGTAGGGTACGTAAACTCGGATATTACTCTATAATTATTTTTCTGTTCATAAGTTTAATTTAATTATGTATGTCCTTTACATCAAAAGCTATGTACACTATTGTTCTGTTTAATTTAGTTGTCCTTTGTCACATTTTGTTATTCATCTTTCACGTTTTAAGATTGTCCCGTAGGTTCAATTGTTTTGTCTTAATTAAAGTTTCTCCCTACCTATATTGTATGACTAAAAATATGCAATATTTAACGAGAGTTTAGTGTCTTAAATTTGGTTTAATTTTCACTTCCCACTTTACTTCCATTAGGTATCAAATATCTAACTAGAAGAGCACTAAATATTTTTTACTTAGCAGATTTGTTTCTAAACTAGAATACTTTCAGAATCCTAGTAGATTCAATTGAATTTTTTCTTTTTTTCTTCACAAAATATAATTTTATATCACCAAAACTTTTCAGGAAACCTCGGTACGAATCACAGAATTATAAGGAATTTCACCGATTATTGCGCGTATCATCGCCACGTCTTCATCCGAAGAACTGAAGACTTTAGAGTCCTCATTAGTGTCAATTTTTTCTAATTCACCGTCTCACATCACACCCACAACAATAATTTAAACTAATTCGAAACCAAACGGCGCGTTTTTATCAAATTAGAATACGGAATCGACTGACTTGAAATCGTTAACTGAACCACTGAAATTGTAAACCTGAAATTCAACAACCCTTATGTTTATAACCAATAAGGTTGAAAATCCATTGGTAAGGAAGCATCTGGCAATAATACAGTTTCAAATGAAGATCGACTAATGGGCGTTAGAGTGGATGACAAAATTGTATGCCACATTTAAGAGCACAACAATGTGATTTCAACTCTATCCTAAAGTTGTTAGAGTTGATTTTAGATTGTACGTAATTAAACGATGCAAATAGCTCTCAAGCGTCAGTCTCGAAGATATAATTAGTTTTAAACCAATGGGAAGGCGGTGGGCGTGCACCATGCGCAAGCGCATGTCCCTCGGTGTATCAAATTGAAATTTATTTAAGGATCCCCGTGAAATATGCGCTCGGCCATTAATTGTGATAATTATATTGTTAGTCGGTTTAATTGGATACGTCTCCCGGTCGAGATTGTCTAGTTTGTGACTCTTAATGAGTGTATTGAGTGAGTTTAAACGCGTTAGAGCCGTAACAACTAATTAGAGTTGAGTTTGATTTGTGTTTGAGTTTATATTGTCTGTTTGAGTGACTTGGTTCGTTGTGATTTCGATTTAGTGATGTTTGTTCAAAGCATACTGGATCGATTGATGATCTTAAATTAGTCTGTCTTTTAATGCAATGTAGGTACCTACTTGTAGATGGCATATCTTTTCTTGTTTATTTATGACCAAATTAGATCAATCAATTCAATTCAATTCATTCTATTCATTTATTTAAAACATGTAGAACATACCTACAGGTGTCTCTTATGAACTAGGTACGTCATGTTTTGACGCTATCACTCTACCTCATAATCATTCATGTTTATATTTAATAACTAGCTGATGCCCGCGACTTCGTCCGCTTGGAACGAGGTTTTTCGGTTCCCGCGGGAACTCCTTAATTTACCGGGATAAAAAGTAGCCTATGTGTTATTCCAGACTATAATCTATCTCTGTGCCAAATTTCATCCAGATCCGTTCAGCCGTTGGGGCGTGATTGAGTAACAAACATCCACACATCCATACATCCATACATCCATCCAAACATTCGAATTTATAATATTTATTTGACTTAAAACTAATAATTTTATGAATTTTTACTATGAAAGAGGGCCCTGTCAAACAAAGAATGTAAACTCAATTTACTAACGCCATCTAGTCTAAAAAACCGGAACTTAGTTGCAACTAAGCTGGACTATTCTAGGGCTGGAACCAAAACCAGGTTGACTTAAAAAAAACTAGGTGAGGTGCATGCACCCCAAGTCGGACGACTAAACTTTTACTATGAAAGCACCCATCTAGCGATGTTTTAGTAGGTAGGTATTTAAATCCTGCATAAACCGATTTCTCTCCCAGGAAGTTTCGTATCTTATAAAGATTTCCAGCCCCGTTAACAAAAACAAAAAAACCGGCCAAGTGCGAGTCGGACTCGCGCACCGAGGGTTCCGTACAAACCTGTAGTAAATTTTACGATTTATGACGTATAAAAAATAAAAATTACGTTTGTTGTATGGGAGCCCCCCTTTAATATTTACTTTATTGATATTTAATTATTTATTTTGAAAGGTAATATACAAGTTAATATTCTGTGAAAATTGGAACCGTCTACCTGTTACCGTTTTTAATATTGAGCAAAAAAATACCAAAAAACCGGCCAAGTGCGAGTCGGACTCGCGCACCGAGGGTTCCGTACAAACCTGTAGTAAGTTTTACGATTTATGACGTATTAAAAACAAGACGAAATGAACCGCAAAACTAACTTTGTTTGTAGAGGTTTATTGTTAATATCAAAAAATTACGTTTGTTGTATGGGAGCCCCCCTTTAATATTTACTTTATTGATATTTAATTATTTATTTTGAAAGGTAATATACAAGTTAATATTCTGTGAAAATTTGAACCGTCTACCTGTTACCGTTTTTAATATTGAGCAAAAAAATACGAAAAAAACACGTTTATTGTATGGGGACCCCCCTTAATATATATATTTTTTTAATTTTTAGTATTTGTTGTTATAGCGGCAACGGAAATACATCATTTGTGAAAATTTCAGCTTTCTAACTATCACGGTTAATGAGATACAGCCTGGAGACAGACAGACAGACAGACAGACAGACAGACAGACAGACAGACAGACAGACAGACAGACAGACAGACAGACAGACAGACAGACAGACAGACAGACAGACAGACAGACAGACAGACAGACAGACAGACAGACAGACAGACAGACAGACAGACAGACAGACAGACAGACAGACAGACAGACAGACAGACAGACAGACAGACAGACAGCGGAGTCTTAGTAATAGGGTCCCGTTTTTACCCTTTGGGTACGGAACCCTAAAAAACACGTTTATTGTATGGGGACCCCCCTTAATATATATATTTTTTTAATTTTTAGTATTTGTTGTTATAGCGGCTACGGAAATACATCATTTGTGAAAATTTCAGCTTTCTAGCTATCACGGTTTATGAGATACAGCCTGGAGACAGACAGACAGACAGACAGACAGACAGCGGAGTCTTAGTAATAGGGTCCCGTTTTTACCCTACGGGTACGGAACCCTAGAAAAGAGGCATTATTGTGAGGAACAAAGAACTTTTCCTCGATTTTATTTATCAAATTGTCTCATTAAACTCTTTAGAGTCGTAATGAGAGTTGAGTTCGATTTGTGTTTGAGTTAATATAGTCAGTTTGAATGAGTTGGTTCCTTGTGATAATAAATTCCCAAATTTATTCTGCCGGGGATCGAACCCGGGACCTCCAACGTTAAAACAACAACGCTCAACACTGCGCCAGGAAGGTTCTCATTTACTTACGTACTTAATTTTAATTACGTGATTTGGAAGGCCCTCTTATCTATTTAATTATCACAGAAAACATCCCAATTCCAACATTGACATCCACAAAACATAATTCCATCCGAAACCACCGTTCTTTCATAATATAGAAATCAATAAATAACACCTAGAAACGCGGGTCGTGCCCTTTCAAATATAACCGACATATTTTGTCATAATTAGGAACGAGAGTTGGGATGGCGCTTAGCTTTTTTTTGTCGCTACTTTTTTTAGACAAAGATTGATGCGCGTTCAGCCCGTTTAGAGGTTGGTTAAGTGCGAGTTTTAATTTTAAAAATAGAACACAGAAATAGTGTTTGTTTTAAAACTTACTTACCTATCATAATTTTCAAATGCTTTCCATACCACATTTTTTTTTATTTTGTAGAATACGCGCTTGGAAGCTTGTGTGAAAAACGGAATTATTGTGACGGCACTGGGATGGCGCTTAGCTTTTTTTTGTCGCTACTTTTTTTAGACAAAGATTGATGCGCGTTCAGCCCGTTTAGAAGTTGTGGTCCAAGATCCCAGAGCAGCCAGACCTTACTTATTTTCTGAGAAACAAAATGTGTGTAATATAGTAGCTTTGGTACGTAGATTTAACGTACGCATACTCGCAAATTTGGGGCGACGGCCAATTTATAGTTATAAGGTGCTAAAGGTACGTAAAAACGTTGCTAACTTTACTTATTTTCTGAGTGCTGATTTTTATGTATGTTGTACAGAATATTGTTAATAATTAATAATCAATACTCCCAGACTCATGCCGTGGGCCGTTATTTCTGCCAGACACTTTAAAGGTCGCAAAAAAAAAACTTAACTTTACTTATTTTCTGAGTCTTCATTTTTATACACGATACTCAGGGAACTGTTTCAATACTATTTGCAAGCAGCCAGACTAATCTGATGGGCCAAACATCCGCCAGACTCAATTTGAAATTTCGCTGTGATAAAATGTTCGCCTTATTTACAAGGTTTTAGGGACCTTTTTCATTGTGTGGAGTAAAGAAAGCCATCAATTATTGCAATTTCTAAGCCTGTGTACGAAAAGCTTACGAAAATCCACAATAAAGGGGGTGAAATGAGGGTTCAAGTTTTTAAAGTTAGGGACTTGAAAATCGGCATTATGGTTATTAGTTTTAAGTAATAATAACCTGTAAAAGCAATTTTTTGAAAATCCACCCCAAAAGGGGTGAAATGGGGGTTGGAAGTTTGTATGAAAATCCTATGTTTTTGAAGCTAGAGACATGAAAATCGGCACTTAAGTTTTTATTTTTAAATAATAAAAACCTGTATAAGCAGTTTTACGAAAATCCACAACAAAGGGGGTGAAATGGAAGTTAGAAGCTTACATGAAGGTTCTAAGTTTTTGAAGTCAAGGACTTTAAAATCGGCATTTAGATTATTATTTTTAAATAACAATAACCTGTGTAAGCAATTTTTCGAAAATTCAGCCCAAAGGGGGTGAAATGGGAGTTAGTAGTTTGTATGAAAGCTCTATGTTTTTGAAAACATGGAAATCGGCATTTATTTTCAATAATAAAAACCTTCTTAAGCTATATATTATAGCCGCAAGAATGTTAAGAACTTTGATAAGAGCAACGTACCACTGTCTAAAAGTGAGCTTCTGCAGCAGTTTCGGCAGCGAATTATATAAGCAGCTTTTGTGCTTATTTGACAGAACCTATAATTTTTAAACCTGAAAATAACGGATGGATGTTGCAAAACAACAATTACCATTTTAACTGGTTCGATGGGGACCAATTACCGGGGTTTGTAAGAGAATCCCTTGAAGTAGAATCATGTATTTTACTCTCACTTCATATTGTTTTTATAAATTTTGAAGCTATTCGAAACTTTATTATTTTATTTGATTTAACAGACGAAGATTTTACCAATGATATTGACGACGATAAAGATTTGAATATTCAACACCAACAGAGCTTAACATGCACACAACGAGATTATCTCGCGACGAGAGAGAGAGAGATGTTGTCGTTGCCAGCTGTTTTGTTTACCCTAACATGCACAAAATGCGATATATTATTTACAAGAAAAAAATATTCGGCATGTAAATGTTCGTAGAGAAAAATACCACAGATAATAAATATTACTCTCATCTTTTCTTTTTTCCATTTCACCCCCTTTGTTGTGGATTTTCGTAAAACTGCTTATACAGGTTTTTATTATTTAAAAATAAAAACTTAACTGCCGATTTTCATGTCTCTAGCTTCAAAAACATAGGATTTTCATATAAACTTCCAACCCCCATTTCACTCCTTTTGGGGCGGATTTTCAGAAAATTGCTTATACAGGTTATTATTATTTAAAACTAATAACCTTAATGCCGATTTTCAAGTCCCTAACTTCAAAAACTTAGAACCTTCATGTAAGGTTCCAACCCTCATTTCACCCTCTTTATTGTGGATTTTCGTAAGCTTTTCGTACACAAGCTTAGAAATTGCAATAATTGATGTTTTTTTTTACTCCACACAATGAAAAAGGTCCCTAAAACCTTGTAAATAAGGCGAACATTTTATCACAGCGAAATTTCAAATTGAGTCTGGCGGATGTTTGGCCCATCAGATTAGTCTGGCTGCTTGCAAATAGTATTGAAACAGTTCCCTGAGTATCGTGTATAAAAATGAAGACTCAGAAAATAAGTAAAGTTAAGTTTTTTTTTTTGCGACCTTTAAAGTGTCTGGCAGAAATAACAGCCCACGGCATGAGTCTGGGAGTATTGATTATTAATTACATATTAACAATATTCTGTACAACATACATAAAAATCAGCACTCAGAAAATAAGTAAAGTTAGCAACGTTTTTACGTACCTTTAGCACCTTATAACTATAAATTGGCCGTCGCCCCAAATTTGCGAGTATGCGTACATTAAATCTACGTGCCAAAGCTACTATATTACACACATTTTGTTTCTCAGAAAATAAGTAAGGTCTGGCGGCTCTGGGATCTTGCTCTATTGGTTATGTGAGAGTTTTAATTTTAAAAATAGAATACAAAAATAGTGTTTGTTTTTAAACTTGCATAATACCTATTAATTTCAAATGCTTTTCATACAACATTTTTTTTTTGTGAAATACGCACTAGAGCTTGTCGAAAGCCGGAATTATTGTGACGTCATTAACAATCGACGCACTTTTTTACTTCTATTGATGGTTTATTAAAATGAATATCAAACTTAAAACTAATATAGAGAGAGTGTGGATGCTATGAACGTCTTTTTAAAGACCTTGTACCTAATTAATAAAATCACTAAAAAATAACTAGGTACAGAAAAACCCGGGTGAAAGACCTAAGGTTACTTTTTTCAGAAAAGAGGAACTGCGGAGTTTCTTGCTGACTGTAGAATGATCTTTTCTGTGTTTATCTACGGAACCCTAAAGCTAGGCGCGCCCAATATACCAGCATTAACAACTTCACAAGCGTCATTTCCGCATATTCGACTCATTTTGAACTCATCATCATCAAATCGCTTCGGTATGCGAAATTGGGGCAATAATTCACACTAAGAATTTACATGGCTGCACTATTTAGTTTTTTTAATAATCTTCTATAAGTATTAATATTATAAATGAAAAAGTTTGGATGGATGGATAGACTAGCTGATGCCCGCGACTACGTCCGCGTGGATTAAGGTTTTTTGGTACCCGCGGGAACTCTTTAATTTTCCATGATAAAAAGTAGCCTATGTGCTATTCCTGACTATAATCTATCTCTGTGCCAAATTTCATGCATATCCGTTCAGCCGTTCGGGCGTGATTGAGTAACAAACAACCATCCAAACTTTCGCATTTATAATATTAGTATGGATTTAATGGAGGGCTACTTTTTATCCCGGAAAATTAAGGAGTTCCCGCGGCAACCAAAAAATCTCAATCCACGCGGACAAAGTCGCGGGCATCAGCTAGTATTATATTTAAGACAACTACCTCGTTGGTCTAGTGGTTAGCACTAGGGCTTCCAATACCGGGATCCCGGTAGTGGCTAATACCGGGATCCCGGACTTTTTTCGCCGGTTTTCAATACCGGTATTGAAATGTCTAATACCGGGATACCGGTATTGGTGAAACTATAAACGAAACAGTGACTATTGCATTTATTTCTTTTTAGATGCCACTGTTTTTTATTCGGCTAAGTTTAAAACTTGTATCATAAGCATATTAGCTCAAAAAGAGCGCCTTTATTGCTTAAAACCAGTGAAGAAAAGTCGTTTTTGTTCACTCAGAGGGAAAAATTAGTGTTTGAATTTAAATCCCTGTGGCTTGGCATTTCTATTTCATTGTCTCTCAAAACGTTCAGAAATCTCATTTATAACTAATGCATATTTTATTATGATATATTTTCTTTTAAATAATAACTATTGAATTTTAGATTAATTTGTGTTTTGACTAAATTATCGTTTTCTTCGACTTCGATCGACTTCTTACAAAAATATCGTTTATTACTCATTTAGTAGTCTCAATACATTTTACTATAGTGGTTTAACGCTCAACGACCTTAGCAAAGTTCCTCAACAGGTGGGCCTAAAAATGAATATGAGCAAGACAAAGATCATTTCTAATGCACACGTTCAGCCCCAAACTGTTTTACTCGTAGTTGAGAACTCTGCACTCGAATTGTTGATACCTAGGACATACAGTCCAGTTAGGTAGGTCCAATTTCGAGAAAGAGGTCAACCGCCAAATCCATCTCGGCTGGGCAGCGTTAGGGAAACTCCGCGACATCTTCTCGTCCACAATTCCTCAGTGCCTGTTGCCAGTGATGACTTATGGCTCCGAAAAACGGTCGCTAACTTTGGGCCTGATAAGAAGGTCACTCAGCGGGCGATGGAAAGAGGTATGCTTGGAGTATCCCTGCGTGATCAAATCAGATATGACGAGATCCGTAGGCGAATCAGAGTAACCGACATAGCTCGAAGAGTCCAAGCTTAAGTGGCAATGGGCGGGGCACATAGTTGGTAGAACCGATAGGCGTTGGGGTCCTAAAGTGCTTGAACGGCGGCCTCACACCGGGAAGCGCAGTGTTGGACGACCCAACGACGATCTCAAGCATGTTGCTGGGAGCCGCTGGAAACAAGGGGCACAAGACCGTGCCCTGTGGCGATCCATGCATTAGACCTACCTCCAGCAGTGGATGTCTATAGGTTGAAACGACGACGACGATAGTAGTTTAAATTACAATCATCGACACTAATTTCACTCATTATTTAAAATTTCCAGCCATATTTATTTAAGTTTGTGTGTATGTTGAGAAAGTGCGTCACAAATATACTTTATATTAAAAGTTCAAAATTCAATGGAGGTTAAAAATATATATTTCGTAAGAATTCATCCGAAAATAGTTCTATTTTAAAAATCATACCTACAGTTGATATTCTGAAGTTGATATTAAGAAATTGATTATTATTTGATAAAAATATAAGTATTAATAAGATTGTATTTAAAATGATGTGATGGAGTTTCAGAACGTTACGTGCAAAAAAAAATCTCACTGAGTGAAAAAAACGGCGTTTCTTCACTGAATTTATTCAGAAAATGCACTTTTTTGAGTTAATTTGGTGAAAATTTTTTTTTATGAAAAAACTGTTTGTTATGGTGCCGTTTGCTTCAGAAAAGACTAATTTTAAGTTAAAAAACATCTACCACATTTTAAATATTTTCCAATACCGGGATCCCGGGATCCCGGTATTGAAAAAAATCGTTCCGGTATTAATACCGGTATTGAGAAAATCCGGTATTCGAAAGCCCTAGTTAGCACTTAGCATGTTCGACTGGGGCCGACGAGGTCCCGAGGTTCGAGTCCCGGTTCGGGCCATAATATTAAGTATTGGGTTTTTCTGACTAGAAATTCTCAGTACTTGCCCGAAGTTATGAAGTTGGCTGTGTTTCACCTCCGTGCCTCGGAGAGCACTTTAATCCAGCCAGCCCGCATTGGAGCAGCGTGGTGGGCCGTGGGTCTAATCTCTAACTCCCTCTTGTACAAGCACGTTTCTACCCATATATTCAGTAGGTACCTACCTACATCCCCTAGGGAACATCGTCCACCCTTGTGCTTCAGACAGCACGTAAAGCCGTCGGTCCTGCGCCTGATCTCTCTCTGTTCGTGTCGGATATTCCGTCCAATCGGGCCATGAGAGTAAGGAAATAGGTAGAGAGTGCACCTGTTTTGCGCACACACTCAAGTGGACTATAATACCTATATCTCCCGCGTAGATCTTTCTGAAGATGACCATCGTAAAATTCTTGACTTAAACACCCAAAATTTGGTCTGGATTAATAGATATTAATTACAGTAAATTGATTTTGTATTTTACAATTCATTTCGTTACGAACTTCAACCGCGTGGTTTAAGTTTTTTATTATATCTCGCGGATTTAATTTTCTGAGATAAAAATTGATTGAAAAGATGGGCCGTGAAAGCGTGAACGAACAAACAAACATACAAGCAAAAGCCACACAGGATTTTTACTTTGTGTCATTTTAATTTTTATAGCTCCTGCGCGGTTTAAATCATGCAGGCGGACCCGCGTGCGCTTACTAGTGACGCATAAATAACGCGCCACCTCCCGTTTCCGCATATTTGACTCCGGCATGCAGTATGCACCATTGGGCCCGTCAAATTGTTTCGTTATGCAACGTACAGCTATTATTTACACGTGTTGAACGTTGAAGACACCTTTTTTTTTTGTTCTAAGCGCCAGTAATTTAAAGTAACCTAGCTGTATCACTTTCTTTACCTCTTTGAGAAAGTCCTAACTTTTTGAACTTGATATAAATTACTCAAGGACAAAGGAGAAAAAAACTAACTTCTACAAAAAAGTGCAGTTAACAGACGTAGGCTGTGTTCCGTTATAGACTGCGAGTGCGAGCACTGTTCAGTGCTCTTTAGTCTTTACTGTGGAGAAATTCGTTCCGTAAGTAATAACTGACAGTAAACTGCTGCAGTCATAGAAATAGTACGTAATACATACTATTTCTATGGCTGCAGTATCCTAGGGAAATCACAGTAGGGAAATATATGACGTCATTAATCGACGCCATCTTTGTACTGTGAGCACTGGCGTTTTCGAGGTAAGGTGCTCTCAGTGTTTGTCTCAGTGCTGACAGCGTTCCGTTTTAAGCAGTACCCAGTATACCTAACTATAAAGGAACGGCTTCGCAGTCAGTGGCGTAGCTAGGTGGACAAGGGCCTCGGTGCATAGAGGAAAAATCGGGCCCCCACCCCCTCTTTCCACGTAGCTTAAACTTATAGTAGCCCTCAAACTTAGAGATAGGGGTAAGAAAATAATACAAGTGACTTGCATTTATCCCTCGTAGAAAAATCGTGATAAAAAAATTTTGACCACGGATTATTGTTCATTCACCTATCCAGTAGGTAGATGCCTGAATTTTTACAATTCTAAATTTTCATATTTCGTCGTCGTCGTCGTCGTCTCAACCTATAGACGTCCACTGCTGGACGAAGGTCTCCTGCATGGATCGCCACAGAGCACGGTCTTGTGCCGCTTGTTTCCAGCGGCTCCCAGCTGCACGCTTGAGATCGTCCGTCCACCTAGTGGGGGGTCGCCCAACGCTGCGCTTCCCGGTGCGAGGCCGCCATTCGAGCACCTTGGGACCCCAACGCCTATCTGTTCTACGAACTATGTGCCCCGCCCATTGCCACTTGAGCTTGGCGACTCTTCGAGCTATGTCGGTTACTCTGGTTCGCCTACGGATCTCCTCATTCCTGATTTGATCATGCAGGGATACTCCGAGCATAGCTCTCTCCATCGCCCGCTGAGTGACCCGGAGCCTTCTTATCAGGCCCATTATATCAATTTTCATATTTAATAGGTTTAAATAATATTTATTTATTAAAGGTCCAACGTGGGCGAGGCTTACGCAAGGCAGAGTCCTCGTTTTTGGTCGTATTTTCAACCCTGGGAAAATTCTGGGAAATTATAAATATTGGTCCTACAGTTCCGGAAAGTAAGACTTTTTCTTGGGAAATTTCCTCCTCTTTCAAATTTGAAAAATGACAAAAAGTTTTTGAGATATTTGCAAGAAACCAAACCCCATATTTTTCAGTTAATTTTAAATAACTTTTGCAATTTTTGCAAGCGGGTCTTGAATTTTGTTCGAAAATCAGACGCTATTCCGAATCGAATGACACCTCGTTCATATTTTTCGGAGTCGGAGAAAAAAGTTTGACCCAAAAAGCACTTGTTGACTAGAGTACTAGACTATTAGATCATTATGATAGGATATAAATAGTTTTGGAAATATGGCGGCTTATTTTGCGTACCTATTTGCTTTTTTTTTTTTTGAAAAATCGTATATGTTTCTTGTGATTTACACGAAAAGTATAAGAGCTGAGAAAAAAACGACAAAACAAAATGGAAGTTCATAAAATCATCTACAAAAGTCAAAATGCTTTTTATTTCATTTCAATAGACCTAAATACTTTCGGAAATATAACGATCGAAAACGTGCATGACAGAAACTGAACCAAATAACGGTAAAGAATAACAAATGCTTATCAAGGATGCTTGGCGCTTGTGTTGAAAGTCTTAAATTGGGAGTCCTGATAGTTAATGTTCATTCAATATCTTGAAAATAAAAACTTGTGAGCAGGCTCGAAGTTTTCCGGCTGCAGGAGCCCGCTGCTCCTCTCTTTTCAAAGCTTAAGGGGGAGGGGGCCCTCTGAGCTTCGGGGCCCCGGTGCACTGCACCACCTAGCCCTATGATAGCTACGCCACTGTTCGCAGTGTACTAAAGTGACGTCACACCTTACAGTGCTCGCAGTGTATTTCGGAACACAGCCTTAATTTTAAACTTAGCAGAATAAATAAGTCCAAAATTACACACAAGTGTCAGTTATCAAGCAGTTATCATACTAATAAAGCAAGAATCCAGAGCCGAAGCGGTAACACGGTCACTGTTAATGACAACAAAAGTGTTTGACAGTTCTCTTGTCATCACAATGTCATTGTCAGTTTGTCACAAATATGTCACAATTCACCTGTCACAAATCACAATCGTCAATCACATTTCAAATTAATTTGTGTTTTTACGTGGACGCATACGTGTATTTAATCAAAAAACTTTGAATATAATTGATAAAACTGAATAAAACATCACTATCCAGTGATAACGGCCACGTGGAATGATCTTGGAACGCCGTGTTTCAACCAAAATGCGTGAACTACCAGAGACTTTTAGATGGTTATTTTGATAATTTGTTTACAATTTTATTATGCTTTTTATATTGAATGAAAGTGATTTTATGATATGATATATAAATAGAATTGTTCACAATGAGATTAAATATACGTAAATTCATCTTCGTGGGCGGGATAATTGTTGTAATATGGTTACTAGTGTCGTACTCTTCCATATTCGTACCGGTGATAAAATCGAAAAATGGTGCATCTAAAATAGAGTTGGAACTAGATAAATTGCAAAATAAAATGAGAGATCAGTTAAGTGATAGTTATAAGTTGTTAGAGAAAGTTAAAAGTCGATTAAAAACTAATGAAGAGATTAATAATCAAGAGAGTGCCAAGGAGTCTTTCAATTCAGAGAATGAAGTTGATGCGCCCCAGGGTAAGTTGCTGTAATACTTTTTATTTATATATATATAAGTGTGTGTATATATAGACAGACAGACTGGAGTCTGTCTGTCTTTCTGTCATTTGTGACTAAAATACCATAGTAGGTAATTCATCCATATTTAAATTAAAAAGTGTTTCTGTCAATTACTTCTTCTCTGCACTATAATAAACTTAGTTTTGGCTCACAGTTACCCAGATTTCAATTTGAGTCATAATATTACTTAATGACTAAAGCTGACATGCACAACCAGACCTACCAGAATGTGTAACCAGAGTTGAGTCAATTTTTTTCATGCTGTCACTTTTCAACATATTTATTAGGTTCACATGAAAAGAGCAGGTACTTATAGAACATGCAACTAAAACACATATATACAAACAGCTTTGCGCAAGCGGGCCTAAGACATATTGCATATGAGCAAAGCATACATTTTTATCCGTTCAGTCCATCTGCGATCAGTCCTTGGACTATAACCAGATCTGTGGTCCTTATATAGTTACTAGCTGATGCCTGCGGCTTCGTCCGCGTGGTTTAAGTTTTTTTTATTCCCGCGGGAACTCCTTGATTCTCCGGGATAATATGTCTACTCTCCAGGTCCTCAACTATACCCATGCCAAAAATCATGTTGATCCGTTGCTGTGTTGCAGTGTGATTAAAGGACAAACCAACAAACAAACACACTTTTGCATTTATAATATTATTATGATGTTTAACTATGAAATCATCACATCAAATCATTGTTTAACTAGAGAAGTATCAGAGCCATTAGAGTAAATTAGCAACAGCTGTTTCCTTCTATACTACTCTAATCCTAACCATACCACCATACTTAACAGGGGGTTAAAAAAAATGATAATATTAGGTGTGAGAGAGAGAGTAATGATAGCCTACCGTAAAATAAATATAAACCATATAACCATCAAATATCAAATAATTCAAATATTCAAATATAAATATTATAAATCCGAAAGCCTGTTTTCTACATTTTCTTGGCACATCTGTTAAGACAGGTTTCATCCCAGGGTAAGACATAGTATGTCTTTACCAATTTTTTCCCTGGAAAATCAAATAGTTCCCATGGTATTATTAAAAACAAATGGATGCCAACTTTTTGCAAGCATCATCTATTCCACTGATATTTGCACAAAATGGCAGAGTATGTTGGAACCGATAAATAATTATCTATTAAAACCGATAATTA
This sequence comes from Erebia ligea, assembly GCA_917051295.2. Classification (NCBI taxonomy): domain Eukaryota; kingdom Metazoa; phylum Arthropoda; class Insecta; order Lepidoptera; family Nymphalidae; genus Erebia; species Erebia ligea. The sequence goes on from OU785246.1 coordinate 2,455,378, forward strand.
AAAAGAAAAGGTGACTGACTCACTGATCTATCACCGCACTGATCAAACCACTGGACAGATGGGCTGCAATTCGGCAAACTCATTGCTATTATGACGTTGGCATCTGCTAAGAAAAGATTTTTAAAAATTTAACCCCTAAGGGTCTGAAATAGGGCTTTAAATTTTTTAAGAAAATCAAACCTGACATGAGCAGAGCAGTGGGCAAAAGCTTGTTAACTGTATCTTTTTTAGGGTTCCGTACCCAAAGGGTAAAAACGGGACCCTATTACTAAGTCTCCGCTGTCTGTCTGTCTGTCTGTCTCCAGGCTGTATCTCATAAACCGTGATAGCTAGAAAGCTGAAATTTTCACAAATGATGTATTTCCGTTGCCGCTATAACAACAAATACTAAAAATTAAAAAAAAATATATATTAAGGGGGGTCCCCATACAATAAACGTGTTTTTTTCGTATTTTTTTGCTCAATATTAAAAACGGTAACAGGTAGACGGTTCAAATTTTCACAGAATATTAACTTGTATATTACCTTTCAAAATAAATAATTAAATATCAATAAAGTAAATATTAAAGGGGGGCTCCCATACAACAAACGTAATTTTTTGATATTAACAATAAACCTCTACAAACAAAGTTAGTTTTGCGGTTCATTTCGTCTTGTTTTTAATACGTCATAAATCGTAAAACTTACTACAGGTTTGTAGGGAGCCCTCGGTGCGTGAGTCCGACTCGCACTTGGCCGGTTTTTCATACTCATATTCAAGCTAAAAAAACTTAACATTTATCTATTAGAGCAGCCTATAATGTACATATGGGTAAATTATATACAAATGGAACATGATTATAGTATTATCTAAACAACAGAAAGGCCATCTGGGAAAACACATTTTGACATAATCAGTGCATATTGTAACTTGCAAAGTACTTGTATTTATGCAGCCGAGCGATCGCGTAACTTCTGCATCAATCATTGTTACAGTATCAATTGTTGTAATTGGCTAAATTTATGGCATTCTAGCTGCGTCAATGGATTATGTCCAATAGTGGAAGAGTGTTAACCAATCAGAGGTGATTGCGATGTATCAATGATTGATGCAGAAGTTACGCGATCGCTCAGCTGGTTTCATTTAAATGACAATATGCAGTCATGTGTAGGTACTTTGTTTGCTTGCTTTCATATTCAGACTTTGCACCGTGCACGCCTTAAATATTACGGAGTGATAAGACGGCTTAACGTGCTCCTGAGGCACGGGGGTGACTCACCGCCAACTTCCTTACTCCGTGCTAGTACTGAGAATTTCTAGTCAGAAATACCCAATACTTAATTATGGCCCGACCCGGGACTCGAACCCGGGACCTCGTCGGCCGCAGTCGAACACGCCAGCCACTAAACCAACAAGGCAGTCGAAGATCACTTTACACAATTGGAAGGGAGTAGGTATTGATAAGGTTTCCCAATTGCATGCTTCAATGCTGTGAAACCTTTTAGGATTCTTGTTCTAATTGGTTTAAGATGATTTTGTGAGATGGTTATGGAACTAATAAACGCGGCTGAGGGTTAGTTGTGGGCTCTTCTCAGACTAGGGCGCGTTTTGAACCCTCGGTATCGTAATTATTGATTACTAGCTGATGCCCGCGACTTCGTCACCACGTTTACACTAATAATATTTAAAAGAGGAAAGATTTGTTTTGATTGTTTGTTTGTTTGAATAATATATTCGAATAATGCTTGACTACCTGATGATACAGATGATGCCCGCGACTTCGTCCGCGTGGATTAAGGATTTTGATTCCTGCAGGAACTCTTTAATTTTCCGGGATAAAAAGCCTATGTTCTTCCCCGGAATTCAAACTATCCCTATACCAAATTTCATCAAAATTAGTTGAACAGATGGGCCGTGAAAGCGTAGCAGACAGACAGACACACTTTCGCATTCATAATAATAATGTCCTCCCGACCGAGTTTCGGTCACGGCGGCCAATCTCCGGAGAGATTAGCCATCTGCGCGGGAGATATTATAGTGCACAAGTGTGTGCGCAAACACAGGTGCACTCTCTGTTCCTTTACTCTCATAGCCCGATGGGACGGAAAATCCAACACGACCGGTGAGAGATCAGGCACAGGACCGACGGCTTAACGTGCTCTCCGAGGCACGGGGGTGAAACACCGCCAACTTCCTAACTCCGGGATAGTACTGAGAATTTCTTGTCAGAAAAACCCAGTACTTGTTGTGACCCGACCCGGGACTCGAACCCGGGACCTCGTCGGCCGCAGTCGAACATGCTAACCACTAGACCAACGAGGCATTCATAATATTATAGTATGGATTAGCATGATTTTAATTTCTAAAAGTGTACAGTGTACCTTATTTGAATAAATACCTAAACATTGAAACCCGACGTTACTCTATAGTTGGTTCTATAGAATTTACCTATTCCATTCTATAGAATGGAATAAGGTAAACAATCCTATTATCGAACATGTTATACGAGGAGTTATGTTCAGGTATAATCAAATCCAATAGAAACTAACAGCGCCTAGAATTCAAAAACATCCGCGTGAGCTTGTTTACATTTATCCGCGAAGAACAGACTCGATACGTGTTTAGGTTACATCTGGAAATTACTTGGTTTTTTATTGTATTTAGAGACTAGCGATTGGCAGCAATCAAAGCTTCAAGAACGAGTTTTTTTTTTATCCACTTCAAGTTAGCCCTTGACTGCGATCTCACCTGATGGTAAGTGATGATGCAGTCTAAGATGGTAGCGGGCTAACCTGTTAGGGGTATGGCAGTTATATTAAACCCATACCCCTAATCGGTTTCTACACGGTATCGTACCAAAACGCTAAATCGCTTGGCGGCACGTCTTTGCCGGTAGGGTGGTAACTAGACACTTCTGAAGCCTCCCACCAGGCCAGACGAAAAAATCAGAAATTATAATTTATTGAATTTATAATAACCCCCGACATATTAAAGTGACAGGATACCAATTTCACCAACTAGAAAAGAGCTGATGATCTTCAAATGGCTGACCCGATTTTCTTGAATCAGCTTTCTTAGCTATGATTCAACAAAATCGGGTCAGCCATTCTCTTCTCACTCCCGAACAAACAAAAAAAACGTAATCAAAATCGGTTCGTCCGTTTGAGTGCTGAGTACGATACCACAGACAGATACACAAACGTTAAACTTATGACATCCCTCTTTTTGCGTCGGGAGTTAAAAATACGCAAAATTTACGATACCGGCCACTCTCTCTTAATATTTTCAGTTCACGTGAAATGCTCTAAATACCGCTAAAGAGGATGTTAAACAACATTTACCTGTTAACACAATTAGTTTTACCGCTAGACAGTTACATAAATAATAATAAATAATGTCCTCGTGACCGAATTCCGGCCACGGCGGCCTATCTCCAGAGAGATTAGCCATCTGCGCGGGAGATATTATAGTGGACAAGTGTGTGCGCATACACAGGTGCACTCTCTGTTCCTTTACTCTCATAGCCCGATGGGACGGAAAATCCGACACGACCGGAGAGAGATCAACCGCAAGACCGACCGCTTTACGTGCTCTCCGAGGCACGGGGGTGAAACAACTTCCTTACTCCGGGCTAGTACTGCGAATTTCTTGTCAGAAAACCCCAATACTTGTTATGGCCCGACCCGGGACTCGAACCCGGGACCTCGTCGGCCGCAGTCGAATAACCACTAGACCAACGAGGCAGTCACATAAATACATACTACGTGAATAGGTCATTTAGGCTGATATTACACTATCATATATATATGATCATAGATGTATGAGTCATTTTTATATGAAGAACATATGACAGTGTAATATGTACATTTGTCTATGATCATAGTTATGGGATCCTATTTGAAGCTAGCGTACAAGTAGGACCATATCCGTCATGCGTAGCATCTCTACATAGTCTGTGTATCCGTCTAACCAAAAAAAAACGATGGCGTCTTCCAAAATATAGAATTTCGACTGGAATATCGAAACTACAAAAAGACTAATTAGCCTCTACGAGGAAAATGAGTGTTTATATAATAATTTTATCGCCTTGCTACCCACGATCTAACCCAATTTCGTCTTTTATTTCTAGTTTTATTTTTCACAATTTTTTTTAATGCAATTAATAAAATAATTGCTCTCATAGCAACGGAAAACACGGCTAAATCGTTAACCATCTTGATAGTATATGACGTTTATATGATCATATTATGTGGGTCAATAGTGTAATATGTAAAAATGAGGAACTGCATCATATAAATATGATCATAGAACTTGACAGATATGACATCATATATATATGATGAATATATGATAGTGTAATATCAGCCTTACCTTACATTGAAATGAAAATATGATTTGTTTATTTCACGTAGTACAACTAATTGTGTCTATTATGATAAGTCAAGACCAAGACTCAAGAAAACCGAATAGGGGTATGGGTTTAATATAACTGCCATGCCCCTAACAGGTTAGCCCGCTACCATCTTAGACTGCATCATCACTTACCATCAGGTGAGACCGCAGTCAAGGGCTAACTTGTAGTGGATAAAAAAAAAAGACTACCACCAGCAAGAAACTCGGCAGTTGCTCTATTCATACCAATTTTCAATTGTGCTTAATAGATTGGCTTTTTCTTTGTTTTTTTTTTCAGTTTTTTTTATACAAGTATTATAGCCCTGCCCCCCTAGCATGGGCCGAGACAATTTTCTCCCCGAGGAAAGGATAAAAAATTTATTCCTAAATAAATGAATAAAAAACGCTAAATAACGGTGGGTAAATAGTCCCCCGAGTCCCCGTGAAATGTCAAACGAGGATAAACTTCTCCTCTCCCCTGTTGCCGTGCTCTGAGAGGTGGATAAGTTAATTTTATCCCTTGTCAGTGGATAAAATCGGGGGATAAAATTTTTATCTCCGGCCCATGCTAGGGGGGCTTGACTGCGATCCGACCCGCGCCCGTTCCCTGTTGCCCTTTTTAGGTGGGTTGGTCACTGCAAACTGGCTCCAATCGAATACAGCCAACCAAATTACAGTTTACTACTACCTACTTTGTGTGCACCCTCATTCAAATTTTCTGTTATTATTTCCTTCACTAGGTTGCCTGGAAGAGATCGCTTCTCAGCAATAAGGCCGCCTATTGTACAGTTTTTCATAATTTCTTGTTTTGTTTAAATGTGTTTTTTTTTTGTGTATGGTGTACAATAAAGTATATTTTCATTTCATTTCATTTTCAAATTACAGTTTACATTATACCACGTAAAAATAGTTGTGGTTGGCCGTATTCAGTCATACCCGACTTATGGAAACTTGTGGTTGGCCGAAAACCAAATACGGCCGATTAGGTCACTGACCTAATGTAAACGCGCCATTATATTGGCTAGTAAAACACATTGCGATAAGTAATCAAATGGGTCATAAAAATCGTTATTACCGTACTTATTTACTTAAGTACTGTCATTAAAATTTTTAATGAAAGTTTTTAAATACCATGCTAATTTAAATTACGGTTATTATCGAAAGTGTGTTTGTTTGTTGGTTTGTCCTTCAATCACGCCGCAACGGAGCAACAGATCGACGTGATTTTTGGCATGGGTATGATTGAGTACCTGGAGTATGACATAGGCTACTTTTTATCCCGGAAAATTAAAGAGTTCCCACGGGAACCAAAAACCTCAACCCACGCGTACGAAGTCGCGAGCATCAGCTAGTATTATATATAATGTAGTATAATGTCGCTGCAATGTGCCCAGAACGCTGGCTGCGTTACCCCACTGAATAACCAAACTTATATGTTGCTGAGGTAACTGTGGCAGTGGCAGACCCTCCGGTCACCTGTGGGCTCTGTGAGATGAGAAGACAGATCCTTAAAAAAGTATAATAAAAATAATTAAGTAAATAAATAATCCTTTATTTTTCAGGTAACACGGTGTTACCAATATTGGTGATAGCCTGTGATCGGGTGACAGTGAAAAGGTGTTTGGACAATTTAGTGAAATTTAGACCAGACAAGGATACATTCCCTATTATAGTTAGTCAGGTGAGTTCTAGGCGTCAGACACGAAACTAGCGACGGCCGAGCGACGGCGACAGCGGCACATGAGTAGATAAACCTAACAGCGGGGTGATGGGGTCCGAGAGCTGGCGACGAATTTCGGGAAGGTCCTTTAGGCAAGCTGAAATTGTGGAAAAATATAATTTCGTTCATTGACGAATCCAATTCTGCCAGTCTGGTAGAGCGTTTGTGGTTATTTCGCTACTGAGCAGCATATAACATTTGAAAATAAACATAAAACATTATTTTGGCAAGTTGATTTTTTCATCTTTAAATTTTATAGGTACCAGACATTTTTGTCGGTTATAAAGTATTACCAGACCTCTTTCAAATTGTTCCCGAAATTCGTCGCTAGCTTTCCGACTAATCGCATCGCCTCGCTACCGCCGTCGCCCCGCTACCGCTCGTTTCGTGCCCGTACACTTACAGTCAGTCATAGTAGGGATGATGAAAACTCAATCAAATCAGCAACTCTTTATCAATCTTAAAAAAGCATTTCTAGAATGGAAGTTGTATAAAATTCACAGTTGTGACTTCATCAAATTTCAACGCACTTTTTTTCTTTAATCTATATTTTAAAATGGTTATCGAACTTAAAACTAACCGAGGATGTGAATTTTAGGTATTTTGGAAGACTTTCTATTTAATAATAACAGTTAGAAATAATTTATTTTTGACTAGCTGATGCCCGCGACTTCGTCCGCGTGGATCAAGGTTTTTCAGTTCCCGCAGGATCTCTTTAATTTTTCGGGATAAAAAGTACCCTATTATTTAATCCGGACTTCTAACTTTACGTCCGCAAAATTTCAAAGCAATCGGTTCAGTAGTTACGGCGTGAAAGCGGAACAAACATACAAACAAACTCACTTTCCCATTTATAATATTAGTTATAAGGATATAGCCATTATCCCTGTTAGTGACTTCCTCGTTGGTCTAGTGGTTATCATGTTCGACGGCGGCCGATGAGATCCCAGGGTCACTCCCGGGTCGGGCCATAATTAAGTATTGGGTTTTTCTGACTAGAAATTCTCAGTACTAGCCCCCGTGAAGCCCAGTTTCACCCCCATGCCTCGGAGAGCACGTTAAGCGGTCGGTCCCGGTTATTATCGCTAGCATGATAATAGTCGTCAAAGCTCGCCAACCCGCATTGGAGCAGCGCGGTGGGTCTAAGCTCTCTCCTATAAGAGTCGAGGCCTGTGCCTAGCAGTGGGACTTTAACGGGCTGGGGTGAATAGTTAGTAAGAAGTAAGGAATTTCTTGCATTTAAAATAACATCATATATCTTATTTTTCGGCTTCTACTTTTTTATTAATTAAATTACTTTTTAATTCCCAGGATTGCGGTCACAATGAGACCTACAGAGTGATCAGATCGTTCACGGACGCCGACCCCTCTATCACGGTGGTCCAGCAGCCGGAGCTGTCAGAGATCCCGCTCCCGCGCGCGAAGGTCAAGTTTAAGGGCTACTACAAGATAGCGCGCCACTACCGGTTCGCGCTCAACCATGTCTTCGTGGGCTTGGAGTATGACGCTGTTATTATTGTTGAAGGTAAGACAAAAGAGTATCATCATCTCAGCCTGCGGACGTCCACTGCTGAACAAAGGCCTTTCCCAAAGAACACCACCACACCCGCTCCTCAGCCTTCCTCATCCAGCCACTTCCCGCCACCCTTTTAACACAGTAAACAGATACAACCAGTATGGAAACTACCTACATCTAGAAACGTTCGAAACAGCTCACTCACACAAACACGCATCCACGACACGTCATGACGCGGCACTCATTACTGACGGCACTGCGACGAGCGCTTGGGGTCTCGTCGATGCGCATGTTTGTGTGAGTGAGCTGTTTCGAACGTTTCTAGGTAGTTTCCATACTGGTTGTATCTGTTTACTGTGCTTTTAATGTCGTCGGTCCATCGTGCTGGAGGGCGCCCCACACTACGCTTACTTGTGCTTGGAGTATGACGCTGTTATTATTGTTGAAGGTAAGACTATAAAAGTGACTATACATATAAGATTATAAGAGCGAGAGAGAAGAGGTAATACTAATCTGCTCGCGCGAAGCGTTTTTGCTCGACGTTTCTGATACGAACCGCTAGGGTGTGGAACACCCTCCCAGCACACGTGTTTCCTGCCACATATTACTTATGTACCTACCTTCAAGGCAAGAGTGAATAGGCATCTTCTAGGCATGCGCGTTCCAACCTAGACCTCATCATTGCTTTGCACTAAGCATGATTGGCGTCAAGCCTATCACGCAAAAAAAAAATCGATGCTTAATATTATAAATGCGAAAGTTTGGATGGATGGTTGTTTGTTACTCAATCACGCCTGATCGGCTGAACGGATCTGGACGAAATTTCGCCACTATCGGTTCGCGCTCAACCATGTCTTCGTATGGCTTGGAGTATGACGCTGTTATTATTGTTGAAGGTCAGACTGACTATAAAAGAGTATACTCTAATTGATTATTAAAAAGTTCTATCCGACGATACCGCACAAGTCTACGTAAAATAAAGAAATTTTACTTCCCATTTGCTTCTTATTTGGTAATACCTACCCACTGAGGGAATTTTCTAAACTATTCTTAAATACTTATCAAAAATTGCGGAACCGGCAGGATTTGAACCTGCGTCTCTCTGGGCATCGCGCAACCGTCAGTTTGAGATATGTAAAGAAAGAAAGAAAGAAAGAAAATCTTTATTCGGGGATAATACAAGTACTTACAACAAATAACTAATAATAAAATAAGAGTTTATAAAGAAAAAGAAACGCGTAATGTGACTTGATCCCCAAAACGGTCTTCACTCAGCATGTGCTATATCTGTTAGGATATAGCGCTGATCTTCCGTGAAGCCAATATGCTTGGACGGCGCCAAAAACACAAATAGATATATATATATATATATATATATACATAATTGTATATAATATATAATATAATAAAATAAAAAATCTGTTAGTAGGTATAGCCTATGATACAATACAATAATATATATATTATCACAATATGTAAATAATTTAAGATACAATATTTTTGTAAACCAAGGCGTACTATAACGGCAGTTAATAGATAGAGTGCAAGGTGTATGGAAAGAAAATGAACATAAGACCCTTTTAAGTTTTTTGTTTTTTTAATAAATATTCTTTTAACTTTCTTTTAAAAGTTATTTTAGACTTCGAAATGTCCCGGTATGGTGGTGGCAAATCATTCCAACATTTGGTAGCCGCAAATTTAAAACTGCCCCGGAAGGCAGCCCGAGAATGTTGCGGCATTTTTAGGGTCCAAACTCTATTAGCCCTTGTGTCCGTTGTTCTTAACCACTCTAGTTTTTCGTACAAATAGGCAGGCTGCTGCGACTTTAATACCCCAAAAAGAAGTGATGCCAGATGAAGTTCCCGCCTTGTTTTCATATTCAGCAAGTTTGCTTCATTAATAAACGGCGTTACGTGTGTTCTGGGAGGAATATGAAAGCAAAAGCGAGCACAAGCATTCTGAATGCGCTGAACTAGCCTCTGAGTGCGAACCAAAAGACGCGGCCCATACAAAGCATCGCCATAGTTCAGCTTTGACAGTATTAAGGTCTCACACACCTTGATACGCACGTCGACACTTAAATACTGTCGCACCCGGTATAATGTTTTTAATCGATAGAAGCAACTACGTACCACTTCTAGAATATGGCGTTCAAAACGCAGTTCACTATCGATGAGTACTCCTAGATTTCTGGCCTCGTTAGTGCTCTCCAACGCATCATCCTTAATTCGAACAGTGAAGTCGTTAGGAGAGACCTTTGCTAGAGCTTGGCGAGAACCAAGCAACATGAATTTTGATTTGGCGGGGTTTAGGACTAGCTGGTTATCATGAGCCCAATCCGCTACACTGTCTAAGTCATAATTCAATTTATAGACCGCATCACTATGAGCATAAGGCTTAAAAGATATGTATAATTGTATATCGTCTGCATACATGTGATAATTACAATTACTAATGCTATTTATTATATCAGCAGTGTAAATAATAAATAAAATAGGACCAAGAATTGAGCCTTGCGGTACTCCTCTAGACAGATATTTAGGTGCAGATGTAGCAGTCCAGCCTGCGGAATCACGAAGCTCGACATATTGGGAACGCTCAGACAGGTAGCTCTTAAACCACTTGATTGAATTTGGGCACAACCCATAGTATGAAAGTTTTGCTATAAGTAAGGGAATATTTATAGTGTCAAATGCACGTGAAAAGTCCAAAAGAGTCAAAATTGTCACCTCACCGGAGTCCTGTGAGGCAAGCATGTTATCAACCACGTCTATGAGAGCGGTAGTGGTGCTTCGGAATTTCCTGAAACCAGACTGCTTATTGGGTAAAATGTTATTACTTTCGAGATAAAGCGAAAGTTGAGCACAAACCACCTTTTCTAGAACCTTCGACAGACACGGCAGAATGCTTATCGGTCGCAGGTCTTTTAACTCTTGTATGTTTGGCTTCTTAGGAATTGGTTTTACAACTGCTGACTTCCATATTTGTGGGAACGTGCCGGTGACAATAGATCTGTTAATGATTTCAGTTATTACACTGAGAGTGGCTGGAAGCGTCATTAAAATCATATCCAAAGAAATACCATCAACACCCGCTGAATTACTTTTTATAGATTTAATCATCTTGGCGATTTCAGTTTCCGTAACAGGTTTAAGCTCGAATGTAAATTCAGAGCGGTGCTCGTTATGGTATGAAAGTAAGGATTCAGGCACATCATCACTGGTGGGCACATTGAGGAAATGATCATTAATGAGATCCGGGTCTCTGAAAACTTCGGCAACCTGATAGTCTTTTGTATTAGAGTCGGCAACTACATATTTTTTTAAATTATTCCACAGCTTCTTTGAGTCATTTATGTATCTATTTATGTTTTGATTATGAAAGGCTATTTTTTCACTATGTAGTGCAGAAGAGACAATATGTTTTAGATCTTTGTAGTATTGTTTTTGGGATTCCAATGTCTTATCTAGGTTTTTATTATGCGCTAAATTACTAATTTTCATGGTTTGCAAGTATTTATTATGAGCCTGATTGCGGATTTTCATCATTTCAGTAATTGTTGGTGTGATCCAGGGGGATGGCTGTTCCTTAATACGATTCCGATTAATAATCCTTAATACGATTATGTATAATATTTGAATCCAGTCCACGCGACTGTTAATGCCATCCAGTAGCGATATATTAAAAACTAGCTGATGCCCGCGACTTCGTCCGCGTGGATTGGGGGGATAAAAAGTAGCCTATGAGTTATCCCAGACTATAATCTATCTCTGTGCCAAATTTCATTCAGATCCGTTCAGCCGTTTTGGCGTAATTGAGTAACAAACATCAATCCATCCAATCTTTCGCATTTATAATATTACTAGCTGATGCCCGCGACTTCGTCCGCGTGGATTGAGGTTTTTCGGTTCCCGCGGGAACTCTTTAATTTTCCGGGATAAAAAGTAGCCTATGTGCTATTCCAGACTATAATCTATCTCTGTGCCAAATTTCATCCAGATTCGTTCATCCGTTGGAGCGTGATTGAGTAACAAACATACATCCATACATCCATCCATCCAATCTTTCGCATTTATAATATTAGTAAGTACCTATAGATATTCATTACTAGCGCCACTATAAGTACTTAACATAGTTTTCTATCTTTGCAGATGACCTAGACATATCACCAGATTTTTTCGAGTACTTTTTGGGAACCTATCCCCTGTTATATAAGGACCCTAGTATATGGTAAGTATAATAATAAATGATTTATTTATTTCACGTAGCATAACTTGTGTCACTTATGATACGTCAAGACTCTAAGTGTGCGGGCACGAAATGAGCGGGAGCGGGGCGACGGCGGGAGCGGGGCGATGGAATTCGAGAGCTGGCGACGAATTTCGGGAAGGTGTTTTAGGCAATCTGAAATTGTGGAAATATATAATTTCGTTCATTGGCGAATCCAGTTCTGCCAGTCTGATAGAGCGTTTGCGGTTATTTCGCTACTGCGCAGCATATAACATTTGTAAAAAAATCCGAAAAAACATTTTTTTGACAACTTGATTTTTTTAACTTTAAATTTTATACTTCCCAGACGTTTTTGTCGGTTAAAAAGTATTACCAGACCTCTTTCAAATTGTTCCCGAAATTCGTCGCCAGCTCGCCGACTAGTCGCATCGCCCCGCTCCCGCTCATTTCGTGCCCGCACACTAACACCGGTTCGGAAAGAGAATTCTATTGAGAAAAGCCGGCAAGAAAGTCAGCAGTTGCTCTTTTTTCAAAAAGAAATTTTGTACAATAAGTAAACAATACAACGTTACGTTACAAGTATTACACTGACTTGTGGTTCACTGGATGCGAGGCCGGTTGCTTCCATGCAACTTTGTCATGAAGAAAATCATCGATAATAACCTCGGCTTAACAAATGCTGTTTAACATTCTTCAAATTTATGTAATGGCAAATCCAGAAACTCTTTTGGAACTTAAAATATAACTATTAATACCTAGAATTTCGCTCTCTCAGTCACCTCTTGGGCGCAGGCTTCCCCTAAAACTTTCTAAATCTTTGTATCCCTAGCTTGTCTCATCCAATCCGGAGACCGGAGGAGAAGAGGAGGCCAAAGAAAGAGATATTGACATCTCTTTCTTTGGCCTCCTCTTCTCCTCATACAATTAAGAATTCTTTGAAGTGAAAACTTCTTTTATACTACACCTGCTCGGAAAGTACCCTCTTGCTTTTGTCAAAACGAGGTAGAAAGTACGTCATTGCTACAAACCAATTAAGCGGGAGGAAAAGATGTATGAAATTTCATTTCTAACGTGCTAAGCGGGGAGAAAACTGTATGAAAATCCATTTCTAACGCGCTGTTGTTTTTTAATTTTAAGTAAATATGGTATGGACGTTGAGAATTTGGATGTCTTACCTTAAGGAAATATAATATTAGAAGCAGCTTCACCATATTTGACATAGAAAAGTCAAATAATATGGTGAATGTCGATTGTCGACATCGACGTCGATTATCGATATCGATAGTCGATATCGATATCCGATATTGATAGTCGATATCGATATCGATGTCGATTGTCGGTATCGATGTCGATTGTCGGTATCGATGTCGATTGTCGATATCGATGTCGATTGTCGATATCGAAATCTATATTGAAATAATCCTCAAAATGTAGTCTAGTTGTGATAGTGAAGCTTCGAATGAAGCGACTCATATAGTTAGTATCGAACGTCATTTTTTTTTTTTTTTTAATTTTTTTTTAAATTTTTTGAAAACAATACATTAGAAATTAAAGCTAGCTAGCCTAACCTAATTAAGGACTATTAACCATCATTAACTATTAACCTAAACCTTTTTTTTTTCTTTTTTTTTTCTTTTTTTTGTTTTTTTTTTTTTTTTTTTTTTTTTTTTTTTTTTTTTTTCTTTTTTTTTTTTTTATGTTTCTGTATTTTGAATATGGGTTTGTAAAATTGCCTGAAATAAAAAATATTTATTTTATTTGTTATTTTAAACCTTTGTAAGTTCGTTTAATCACTAATTATCGCTTATTTTCCTCGCAGGTGTAGTATAAAGCACTATGTATCACTCGGTAGAAAGTACGATTCCTACCTCGCGTGTATTGCGGCCCTTCGGCTACGCCTCGGGCCTCAAACTACACCCTCGATAGTAATCGGTCACTTTCTCCCCTCGGTGAACAATGTACTATAACCGCGTTGAGCACTTTTTGGTAGGGGGTAAACTTGTGGATTCGCGTCACCGACACCGACACCTCGCTGCCCCATGCTCGCGTTGTTACGAAGACAAAAGGTCTTAAATATAAATATGCTACATTCGTAATTAAACTTTAATGCCTTAGTTTTACGGTTTATATATTTATTTTTAATTATTTAAAATATTCGTTTTCACTTCTATCAGCGGTCCCTATGACAATTTTTTTGCTTATTTTTTTCGAATATAAGTTTTGTACATGTTCCGTAGGTGTATATCAGCATGGAATGACAACGGAAAGAAAGAGTTAATAGACTTATCACGGCCTGAACTCCTGCATAGAACGGATTTCTTCCCCGGGCTAGGCTGGTTGCTGAAGAGAGATACTTGGCTGCACTTGGAACCAAAATGGCCTGAAGCGTGAGTATTTACTGTTAAAGTTCCCTGACTGACTGACTGATGACCAATCTTATTTTATGCTATGTAGGTGAATCCATCATTGTTTATTTCTTTTTTCACTCTCGAAAGTGTATGAAAACTTCTCTAGCGCGATCTAAATGGGGCCTGTTACACTATCAATACCGTATCGCGATCCACGGATCGTGATATTTTTATCGTGACAGTATTGATGGTAGAGTCTCATACTATCAATATTATCATCATCAGTACTGTGTTCGAGTTCGTAGAGAATAGTTGTGCTCTCAGAGTAAACATACCCTGTGGTTGTGCCATATACTTAAAAATCCTTAAAAAAAGAGTCCACTTTGGTCTAAAAATTAATCTGTGGCAAAAATCTTCAACACAGACCATTAATAATTAAAAATGGATAACAGAAAGAAAGCAGCTGTCGCTATAATATTAGCGATGGCAATTCAAACTAATAAAAAACGAAGGCGTTGGGTAAAAAATTGGATTTTAAAACGAAACCAGTACAGTCATTTGAATCTAACGCAAGAAATGCTTTTAGGCGATGACTTGGATGATAACGAAAGTTACTATCTAGCAGCCTGTCCAGCTCCTCATCCCTCTTTTTTTTTTATTCATATTATTATAATTAGAATCATTGGGATTTCAAAGCGCCTGGCACATTTCAAAGTTATATAAAAATCCTTTTAATTCTGCTCCAACATCTTGCGAGGTCTGCGAGACGTCGGAAGCAGTCGGAGATCCACATTCCCAAAATTCCTCGTCCTGCATGTTTCGTTCCCTTAAATTATAGAACTCTGTGACCACAGAGTATCTATACTGGTATCTGTGACGGTTCCGTTGTCGTCGGCTGTCGAACACGTACTGATGGTACAGCGCGTTCACACTGTCAGTATCATTGAAGCCACCCTGGATCGTGGATTTCAAGAACATCCGGTGATCCATCAATATTATCGCAAAACCATCAATATTTGGATCGCGGATCGCGTGATAATACTGATAGTGTAACACCCGCCATTAGACATACGTGACAAAAAAAATCAAGTTTTTTTTTTACTGTTGATAAGATTCAGACAAAGATCTAAAAAAGCCACAAAATAAAAATATATTTTTCTCCAAATTGGGGTCCTTTAAAAATGTGTAAGTAAATAATTCTAAAAGCCATATTTTAGGATCTCTATTCACGTGTATTAAAATCATCTTGGTTCATGTTCAAGGCCCAATCTTGGACAAGTCCTTTGTGCTATGTACGTGAATCCATCATTGTTTATTTCACTTAACACTCTCGAAAGTGTAAGAAAACTTCTCTATCGATCTGATCTGATCTTTTTATCCACTACTAGCAGATGCCCGCGACTTCGTCCGCGTGAAATAAGTGTTTTAAATTATCACGGGAACTTCCTAATTTTTCGGGTTAATAATATATACTATAGCCTATGCCACTCACAAATAATGTGGCTTTCTATTGATACCAGAATTTTCAAAATTGGTTCAGTAGATCCAGATATTATATTATAACATCCCAATTGAAGAGAGTTTTTGTCTCAGTTTTTATTAAGTTGTTATTTTTTTTTTCAGATTTTTCGACGACTGGCTTCGAGATCCGGTGAACACGCAAGGCAGGTCTTGCATCAGGCCTGAGATATCCCGGACATACAGCTTTGGAAAGGTAATCTATTGAATAGAAGAAGGCGTTACTTCGCGGAAGTCCATGATAATAAAAGAACTGAAAGTTTATTTCGCTATAATCCGCATCGGCTTGTAAAGATTACAATCGTGGATTGGCGAGTCAACGAGTTGATGACGTCACAACTGTGAATTTCATACAACTTCCATACTATAAGTGCGTTTTTAAGTTTGATAAAGAGTTTTTTTTTTTTTTTTTTCTCTTTATTAAGGAGCTTAGTCACTCAGTGACTATGTCGCTCCGTAGATTAAATCACAAAGTCACACACGACAAGTTAATCACACTCTTATCTAACTTTAAAATATTTTCTAACTAATTTATATAATAATTTCGATTTATCACACACAGGAAATGATAGAAAGCTAATACAATCACAAATACTTAAACTACTATCCAAAATATTACACAAACTTACTCTAAATGCTTGATTCCGAACACACTCCAGCAATATATGGTAGATATCTTCAATTACTCCACAGGTGGAGCAATTGGGAGATTCCGATTTTTTCATAAGGAAGGCATTGTTTGTTGGAATGTGTCCGGAACGAAGTCTTAATGCTATGATAAGGTCAGAGCGATTGAGGTTATGCTTATCGAACCAAGAGTTGCTGATTTGATTGAGTTGTCATCATCCCTATTATAAGAGCTGTTTGAAATGGTATTTTTTCAGATAGGCGTAAGCAAAGGCTTGTTCTTCGACATGCATCTCCGGTATATGCAACTCAACATGGAATTTGTGGAGTTCACCAAACTTAACCTCACTTATTTACTCAAGGTTAGTTTTTTTTTTGAAGTGAAACTTCTTTAGAATCGTTGTGATTTGAAAATTTGATGAAACGAAAAATCGACACCAAAAAGAGACAAACATATTCATAATAGGGCTGTGTTCCGTTATAGACTGCGAGCACTGTTCAGTGCTCTTTACTGTGGAGAAATTCGTTCCGTTATAACTGACAGTAAACTGCTGCAGTATCCTAGGGAAATATATGACGTCACTAGCTGATGCCCGCGACTTCGTCCGCGTGGATTGAGGTTTTTCGGTTCCCGCGGGAACTCTTTAATTTTCCGGGATAAAAAGTAGCCTATGTGCTATTCCAGACTATAATCTATCTCTGTGCCAAATTTCATCCAGATCCGTTCATCCGTTGGAGCGTGATTGAGTAACAAACATACATCCATACATCCAAACTTTCGCATTTATAATATTTATTTGATTGATATTTGATTATTTGATTGATTAATCGACGCCATTTTTGTACTGTGAGCACTGGCGTTTTCGAGGTAAGGTGCTCTCAGTGTTTGTCTCAGTGCTGACAGCGTTCCGTTTTAAGCAGTACCCAGTATACCTAACTATAAAGGAACGGCTTCGCAGTGTACTAAAGTGACGTCACACCTTACAGTGCTCGCAGTGTATTTCGGAACACAGCCTTTGATTTAGCCTGCAAGAGAATGAGATCGAATGTGAATCGAATGCAACTAATAAAGGGTATATTTTATCTCATTCTCTCGTAGACTACCTTTCTGAATATGGGCCTTTGAAAGTAGTTTCGATACTTTAATATATCGCTACTGGATGGCATAAACAGTCGCGTAAAAAGACTGGATTAAAGATGCATGTCTCAAATTTCGTCACTGGCAGGTAAGTGAACCGTGGCCGAGTGGTCAAGGCGCTCAGGGCGCGATTCCCAGAGAGACGCACGTTCATATCCTGCCGGTTCCGAAATTTTTGATATGTATATTTAAGTAAGTTTAGAAACTTTCCTCGTGTGTGAAGCACTGTAATAAAAATTATAAAATTACCTTTCTGAAGTTTCACTTCTGCCGTGTGTGAATTGCAGACACACACTTTTTGAAGTGAAAACTTCTTTAGCCGCGTTTAGCACTTTTTGGTAGGGGGTAAACTTGTGGATTCGCGTCACCGACATGCTCGCGTTAATACCAAGACACAATCTTAATCTTAGGCCTGTTTTTTAAATTTAATTTAAAAAAAAAATATATATTCGTTTTCACTTCTATCTCCCTATGACTGCTAATTTTTTTTAATATTTTTTACTAGCTGATGCCCGCGACTTCGTCCGCGTGGATTGAGGTTTTTCGGGAACTCCGGCATGAAAAGCCTGTGTTATTCCAGACTATAATCTATCTCTGTGCCAAATTTCGATCCAGATCCGTTCAGCCGCTCTGCTGTGATTGAGTAACACACATCCATCCATCCAAACTTTCGCATTTATAATACATATTAGTATAGATTTTTTTTTAAAGATTTTTATTGTATGTATTTTTCTCCAGGAAAACTACGACCCAGCGTTCACGAGCCTAGTGTCCAATTTACCCGAGATGTCGCCCGAAGACGTGAAGGCCGGCGCGGGAACCGAACACGCGGCCCGCGTGTCGTACTCCTCCGCCAAGACCTACCAGCGGGCCGCTAAGAAACTGGGCCTCATGGACGACTTTAGAGTGAGTAAACTATTGACTATTTTTTTTTTTTTTTTTTATCCACTACAAGTTAGCCCTTGACTGCGATCTCACCTGATGGTAAGTGATGATGCAGTCTAAGATGGTAGCGGGCTAACCTGTTAGGGGCATGGCAGTTATATTAAACCCATATATATATATAACTATACTATATATATATATATATAACTGCCTCGTTGGTCTAGTGGTTAGCATGTTCGACTGCGGCTGACGAGGTCCCGGGTTCGAATCCCAGGTCGGGTCATAATAATTAAGTGTTGGGTTTTTCTGATTAGAAATTCTCAGTACTAGCTCGGAGTTAGGAAGTTGGCGGTGTTTCACCTCCGTGCCTCGGAGGGCACGTAGAGCCGTCGGTCCTGCGCCTGATCTCTCTCTGGTCGTGTCGGATTTTCCGTCCCATCGGGCTATGAGAGTAAAGGAACAGAGAGTGCACCTGTGTAAAGCCCGACCCCGGAACCGAACCCGCGGCCCGCGTGTCATACTCCTCCGCCAAGACCTACCAGCGGGCCGCTAAGAAACTGGGCCTCATGGACGACTTTAGAGTGAGTACACTATATTATCTATCTATACTAATACTAGCTGATGCCCGCGACTTCGTCCGCCTGGTTTAAGTATTCTTCATTCCCGTGGGAACTTTTTAATTTTCCGGGATAAAAGTAGCCTATGTCACTCTCCAGGTCCTCAACATTACCCATGCTCAAAATCACGTCGATCCGTTGCTCCTTTGCAGCGTGATTGTAGGACAAACCAATAAACCAACAAACAAACACTTTCGCATTTATAATATTAGTATGATCATATGGATGTATATAACAGTCCTATTGTACCTTATTAAATGTACTTAATATCTTAAACAAAAATTAATTAATTAAATAACTTATATTAAAAAATCTTTACAATCTAAATTACAGTTAAATGTCTGACGTACTTCCGAATCTATTTATAACACTGTTTATGTAAAATTTAAATTTATGAGTCCAATGCCATATTTTTTTTAATTTCAAAAGTTTTTTTCTTTTCCTATTATTGAGTACCAGCCAGGTACTCATTTAACTACGATCTAGCCTAACTAATTGGCTAATGAGTAGTTCTACACTTTAACCTAAACTTATATTTTATTTTATGTACTAAGAAATTGTCCATTGACTCATCTTAGTCTTTCTTGATAACTCAGACACTTTGTTCACGTGTTCTTTTAGCACTAAACACTACACTGTCACTTAACACTATGCACTAACTCAAAAGGTTTAATCCTTTTTAGTCTTCTCACTAGTTTCGTTACGTCGAGCAGCTGGGGGTCTACTCTCTTTCTCTAAAACGAAACTTCGCAAACAAACGAACGAAATTTCGTTAACTCCTCTCCTACATAATATTATCTCTATGCTCCTCTCTATTTCGTTTTCGTACACGCAGACGAAGTACGGATCCATAGAAAATTTTCGTGACCGATTGGATTGAACGATTTTGAGTGGGTCTAATAACAGACTAATTACGTTCGTTTGCGAAGTTTCGTTTGAGAGAAAGAGAGTAGACCCCCAGGATTGCCTCAACGTTAACGTGGTGATGAAGCCGATGGTCGTGGGCTTTGGCAAATTTTGTTATAATTTGTTCGACGTATTCAATATTGAGGTCGATGAATATCGTCATTTCTGATGTACCAGGGCGCATTTTTCAAAAGTAATAATAATAATAAATTCATTTATTTGCTTGAAAATATGGGTTACATTACAGATAGTAGGTTACAATCAAATAAATATTATAAATGCGAAAGTTTGGATGTATGGATGTATGTTTGTTACTCAATCACGCTCCAACGGATGAACGGATCTGGATGAAATTTGGCACAGAGATAGATTATAGTCTGGAATAGCACATAGGCTACTTTTTATTCCGGAAAATTAAAGAGTTCCCGCGGGAACCGAAAAACCTCAATCCACGCGGACGAAGTCGCGGGCATCAGCTAGTTATACAATAAAGCAAATCCCTTCAAATCGCACCTATGGAATTGCAATTAATAAAGAAATTGGAATTGAAATTGAAACATTCGCGATTATAATATCATAAATTTAGAAAAAAAAAAATTGATTTAGAAAATGGCTATAACATAATTATAATATACAGGTGGACTGGACTGTACGAACAAAATCTATACTAATACTAGCTGATGCCCGCGACTTCGTCCGCGTGGATTGAGGTTTTTCGGTTCCCGCGGGAACTCTTTAATTTTCCGGGGTAAAAAGTAGCCTATGTGCTATGCCAGACTATAATCTATCTCTGTGCCGAATTTCATCCAGATCCGTTCAGCCGTTGGAGCGTGATTGAGTAACAAACATCCATACATCCACACATCCATACATCCATCCAAACTTTCGCATTTATAATATTTATTTGATTATAAATGCGAAAGTGTGTCTGTCTGTCTGCTACGCTTTCACGGTCCATCTTTTCAAGCCATTTTGATGAATTTTGGTATGTATAGAAATAGGTTGTGTCCCGGGGAAGGACATAATATGCTACTTTTTGTACCGGAATATCCCGCGGGTTGAAAATGTCATCTAAGGACATAAATTTTTTGAAGTAAAACTTCTTTACGCACGCTTGACTGAGTAAGCTGATGAATGCGTGACGAGAGCGTTACGAAAAGTGTGATCGGGCGAGCGAACGGAAGTGGAGATGGAGATATAAGTTAGTGAAGACATATAGGTGGAGCTAAAGAAGTTTTACTTCAGTCGTGTTTTACTTCGGTCTAAAGCACACTCGTTTTTTTTTTACTGTTTCACCTTTTTTACTGTTTTTTTTTCTTTTTCAGAGTGGTATACCGCGCACCGCATACCGCGGTATAGTGACCTGTTTCATTAGGAACCGACGAGTTTACCTCGCGCCGAGCTATGAGTGGACCAAATACGACCCGCATTGGGGCTAACAAGCGATGAGTGATGACCCTAAGGGTCAGCGGATATCTGACGAAGCGCAGCGCAGAGCACCAGTGTCAAACCATTATAGACCTTACTGTCCTGGATTAGTATGGGAGTTTGTATGAAATATTGACTTGTCACGTCATCAAGCGGTATCTTTTTCGCTTCAATCCGTAGTTTAAAATGGTAATCAAACTTAAAACTACCAGATCATGTCGATTTTACATCTTTTGGACCCTCTATTTATTTAATAATCACAGAAATAATTTATTTTTGACATGCAACATCCCTAATAAAATAAAAAAAGTGTGTGTGCAACTCACACACGGCAGAAGTGAAACTTCAGAAAAGTAGCCAACGAGAGAATGAGATAAATATAACTTGTATTCTATCTCATTCTCTCGCAGGCTAAATCCTATTATGAATATGTTTGTCTCACTTTGGTGTCGCTTTTTCGTTTTATCGAATTTTCAGATCACAACGATTCTAAAAAAGTTTCACTTTATTAACAAGGATTTACCAAAACCTCAAATTATCCTTGAGCATGTATCTACTGAAATTCGACATTATTTTTTTGTTAATTTTCTATACAAAATAAACCAATAAAAGGAGGATGGGCAAAAATGTATGGAATGTGGTTCCCGCCCCAATAGACATAATTTATATATCATTGGAAAGGTATTTTTACGTAGAGCAACGATTACCAGGTCGCCTGTCCCCAATCGCTGCACATAACAGAGTTATGTGGTGTTTAATATATATGATATATACTATAAGTCAGTTGATTTTTATCATTAAAATAACACGTAGAAATGATATAATATCATTGTTGATGAGAAAATGAAGCAAAAACATTATTTTGGAAAAGTATTAGTGGTTCGCCCCGAACTGAGACCTCGCGGTATCCATAAACTTGTACAGAGCGCCATCTATTGACATTATTGTGAAGTTCTGTTAAAAATACTGAGGCTCATTAATAATTAAATAATTTCGTTTCCTCCCCGCGCCCCGCTGCTGGAAATGAGTCGGAGGGAGCCCCCGTAATAATCGAAGGTTAAAAACTTAAAATAATGTAGTTTTAAAGATGATTTCACTTAAAATATAGAATTGGATAGGGGGAAGTTTCCTGGGGTCTCACGGAATAAATAAAGTAAATTGAATTTAGAACATCGTGTGCACGTTAGTAAATATCACTCGTCTATGAAGTTTGTGAATTCTTAACATCATTAAAACCTATTTACTTCTACCTCTATGGTGCCGAATTTCCATACAACCGTTTTTAATTTGTTAAAAACTCACACTCGTAACCTCATTTTCTCGCTGAGGTGGGATGAAAAGTTACGTGTTGCACTCGAGTGAAAAGATTTTTCACCTCGTGCTCTTTTGATTCCCTCGCTGACACTCAGGATTCTAATTTTTGAAATAAATTTTAGAATCCTTCGCTTGCTCGGTCATCAAAATTGAGCACGCGGTTAAAAAACAACTTTTCACTCTTGTATAACAAATAACTATTGTTGTATTAAGACATCGACACTGCAAAGATAGCTATTGGAGCCGGGCCCAAAATGCCCATTGTCCTTTACCTACTGTGATTTCTTTCGTTTATTAAGTCAAGGTTTTCGAAACTTTTAGTATATTGATGTTAAGATACTGCATTCCTGAACTGACTGAATATATTTTGCAAAATAATATCAATGAGGTCAATTCTATCATATTTTACCAAATAAATATTTACTTTACATCTGTTGTACACCATCTCTAAACTAAAATGGCAGCTCCATTTATATTGCTATCCATTTCCCTGTCAAACAAAGAATGTGGGAGTATTTTACTAACGCCATCTAGTCTGAAAAGCGGGACAGCGCTATGGCGGGGACAAGGACAGGCTTATACAGGTGTGGAGCACGCTCCACAGGTCGGACGCCCAATTTTTTTCTATGAAAAGGCCCATCTAACCCATCTAATACCTACATATATGTATATCGATGGCAGCACTAGATTTACAGCTGTCATTTTAGAGATTGTGTTATACAGAATTGGCCACAGTATGTATTATATTAAGTAACTACCTGAAAAAGCTATGTTAGAACCATTTTTTGTATCCTTTAAAAAAAAATTACCTATTATTTTTCCTATTTTAAAACGTGCTCAAGAACATTTTAAATATTTAAAAAAAAATCAAAAATACCTACTATACTTTCAATAACTTTTATTCTACATAACATAATAGGTATGATGCGTTTAAATGTTTTTAATGTTTTTAATAATTTTAAATAAGTATTTTTGCTATTTTTATCAAATGTAATGTAATTTAATCGCAAATTTTATTTTTATTTCAATGATTTTATGAACTAATTTAATTTAAATACTTTAAAAACAAACAATTTGCACACCATCATATTATGGTAGAATATGTTAAGGGAATTACCACTTTAAGACCTATTTTGTACCCATATTCCGGCAAATAAATATTATTTATATTATTTATTTATTATTTATTATTTAAAGTGACAATAGAAAAGTCAATGACCTCTGTGCACTTTAAAATACTCGTAGGTATGATGACAACTCAATCAAATCAGCAACTCTTTAACAAACTTAAAAACGCTCTTCTAGTATGGAAGTTGTATGAAATTTTGTGACATCATCTCATCACACTTTTTTTCTTTAACTATATTTTAATTGGATATCAAACTTAAAACTATCTGAGGATGTGAATTTTAGGTCTTTTGGAAAATTCCCTCTATTTAATAATCGGATAGAAATAATTTATTTTTGATATAGGCATCATCACCCCTATTACAGTCTAGGTAGGTACAAGTTTATTTTTTTTTCAAAGTGATAAAATCTCTTGCACGCTATTCATAATCGCTATTTTAGAGATGACAAGGTCCTGAACTTACTATCTTTGACGGTTCATCACAAAGTGGACCCTAACGTCTTTATTTTAAAGCTAAAATTCGTTCTTCGTTCGTAATCTTAGAAAATTTGTTTCAGTGATACAGAATTTTCAACTTTGCAAGTATTTATTTTAGGTCCATTTTACTCTAAACTTCATATAAACCTACAGGTTAAGTAGGTGTATTAAAATAATTAAAGTCTGTAAATGTACGTATGTGGGTTGTATAATGTGTTGTAATACCTAATTGTATGTTGTAAATAAATTGTATTGTTATATTCATTGCGATTATTTTTTAAATATAATAAAAGATAATCTTGTTTACATTACTTTCATTTCAAAACTACTTGTAGATAGGTGACCCTATATTATAGTTCTTCGCTTGGATGTCCTGTCAAACAAAGAATGTGGGTGTATTTTACTAACGTCATCTAGCCTGAAGAGCGGGACAGCACTATGGCGGGGACAAGGACAGGCTTATACAGGTGTGGAGCGCGCTCCTAAGAATAATATAACTCTAACGGGCCCACTCCTACGCTCCACAGGTCGGACACCCAATTTTTTTCTATGAAAGGGCCCATCTAGTATCTACATATACATACTTATATCTATGCTTGGATGGAATTTCCTATAATAAGTACTAAGTATTTAACTCTTCAAACGGCATCTGGCCGAATTTTATAACGGTTTTTTGCGCGGATCGTATTTCGCGGCCGCGAATTTGACATTTTGGCAGATTTTTATTTTAATACTAATTACACTATAACGATAGTCGTAAAATTCCTAATTCCATGGTACCTACATAGGTAGGTACTTAAAAAATATCAATGTTGTCGCGACGGACGATTAATTCCTTCTTCCATGGGACGATCGATCGCGAAAGAGCAGCAAATAACTATGGTCTGCGGAGTGATTGTATCTATCTATGCTAAGAGGCCTATTACACTACCCAATATTAAGGGTGTGCGTGCGCGTGACGCCAAGTTATTGCTTCGTTTATACACTGCACTACCAATCAGGCCCTAACTAAGTCCGAACTTCAAGAGAGTCGTACGCGTATCTTTTATGTTTATTGTCGTTCACTTTATTATTATTATGGCACCCATGCTATCGAAGCGGAAAATAGTAGTATCCATACTAATATTATAAACTAGATGATTCCCGTTACTTCGTCCGCGTGGATTAAGTTTTTTGTTTCCTGGAGTAACTCCTTAATTTCCCAGGATGTAACCTAGCAGACAGACACACTTTCGCGTTTATAATATTACGAAGTCGCGGGCATCATCCAGTGATGATGCCCGCGACTTCGTTCGCGTGAATAACGTTTTTTTGGATTCCCGGGGGAATTCCATAATTGTCCGTGAATGTCCTTCCCCGGGACGTAACCTACCGCTGTACCAAATTTCATGAAAATTGTTTGAATAAATGGGCTTTGAAAGCGTAGCAGACAGACAGACACACTTTCGCATCCATACTAATATCATGAACGCGAAAGTGTGTCTGTCTGTCTACTACGCTTTCACGGCACATTTATGCAACTACTATACTACATGAACTACTGAGTTCACATAGTACATTATAGTAAATGACTAAGTCTGTTAACTGCCGAATCTTTCTGAAAGCGTAAGCAGCAGAACTGAGTTTACCAGCTAGATTTGATATATGGGTGCCCCATTGAAGCATCTAAGTTCACTCCCAAGAACACGGCGGCTTCTTCTATTTTTAACATATCATTGTTTACCACTAGATTAATGTTATATGTGTTCTTGCTATTGGGCAGTGCGAACTTAATACACTTAGTTTTTTTTGCATTTAAAAGTAAGTTGTTTACAGTAAACCAGTGAGTGACCTGAGAAATGGCACTATTTACGTCGTCAAAATCTTCCTTATTTCTATCGACTTTAAAAATTAAAGACGTATCATCAGCAAATAGCACAATATCGCAAGTATCCTGGAAACATAAAATATTTTTCTTTAGCACACGACATATTGACAAAATGCTCGCGCGAGCCAGAGAGACGACTACGCTATCCGTTGGTCGTGCGGCGAACGAGCTCCCTAACTACCCTACGTGTAATACAATGCCCGATCGGCAGAGGGCATAGGCTGCTACGCAGTTCAGGATGACCCAATCGCCCTAATTTGGGACCCTTAATACCTTTCCTTTCTTACACCTTAACGACATTAGTTAAGGGTCCCTTGAATTCGGGTAGTGTAATAAGCCTTTAAGTGTTCATAGATAATATTATGGTTCTATGTTCTATCTGTCTATGTTCTGAGAAAATTTTCCTTTCTCGTAACATTGACGTGACGCCATTTGGCATTTGAATTCCTTTCATTGTGAAGAGCGTCGAGCGGCCAGTAAAATTCGAAGCTGATTTTTCCCGATCTGCGCAAGACGTGCTAAAAAACATTGGTAAGTGCTAGATATTAACCGCCACTAAGTAATTAAGACGATTGTTTGATAAATACGTGTGTAGGCAGTTCACATAAGATAGGATGCGCATTCTTTACATAGGGAGACATGTGGTCTACAGAAAATTCAGACATACCTACCCACATGAACGAATTCACCGATAAAGTTGGTATAAAACATTGAATTATTATAAAGGTACCTATTTAAAACGATAATAGCTGCTGGCGTAGCCGGCATAAGAAAGTCCTGCGGGTGGGGGCGTGTCAGGGATGTGAGACGGCGTTGAGGAATGAATAAAAATACAAAGTAGGTACCTACTACCTACTTATTAGAATGAGCGAAGATGCCGGGATAGTTTGATGATACACCAGCCTTTCAGTAAGATTCTATTTACCGAGCCGTTCATAAAATAAAGTCAATTGGTAATATTACATTTAGTACATACATAATACTTACCTCAATGTATTACAATGAGAGAAAGTACTTGTTATTGAAACTTGTTACTTGAAAAAATTGATAAGTAGGTACTTGTTGTTGAAAGTACTTGTGAGTTATTGTTTCTGTATAGACATGGTCTGTTATTATTTATGTTCTGAAATACATTTAGGTTATGGAAATTGTTTTAGCTGTTAAATGATATTGCTGTGAAATTCATTCTCGTATTTGTTCCTTAGCTAAGTTTTAATATAGTATAGTGATTTAGAGGATACTTGTGTTATATTGTCTGTTAACCCTTTGACAACCAAGGGATGTATTTGTCCCCAAACTCATTTCACTTGTACAAAAAAACCAGGACTTGCTTTATTGTATGTAGGTATATGATCGACTGTTGCAAATCCATTGCGAAATTCAGCTTGTTCTTTTGGTTGGTTCTTGTCCAAAGTTTTGGTTATTCGATAGAGTAGGTATTATTTTTGAGAATAGTTTATAAAGGTTAGACAAGACTAATGGGTCTAAGTATATAATAATTATTGATTATTTATTTTTATATCTATTTCCTTTTTTATGTAATAAAATATTTGTTGATGTTGTCCATTGAGCCGGTACTACTTCCCTTTCCAAGATTTCTTTTTTTTTTTTTTTATTATTTTGTAACAAATAGTTATACAATATGTAGAAAAACAGAAACATAGTGGACAAGGAAACACTTATCTCTACCAGTGACCCTTGGCAGTGAGAAAGGTTGTGAAGGAAGAATGGGTACAACAAGATATGAGATGGAATGAAACGAGATATTATATCATAAACTTACACAAATATACATACTAATGACATAAATATATACATAAATAAATAAATACATACCAACATACATATATATATAATACATACCAACATATATATGATACTTAATGATAGATACAGATTATTAATTTATAATTATGATAGAGAAGATAGATAGTGCTGTTTCAGTCGAAGTTTAAAGGTGTGAATAGAAAGGTAGAAGGTGTGGATTTCGTTAAATAAGTGAAATAAATGGTTAATTATAATATCCAATGTGCCTTTTAAGAGTTCGTTAGTTATTTCCCACTTTTTTGGGATTGTATAGGTAGCTTTTCTTATTTCACTTCTCATTATTACAGGTATTTCATCCTAGTTCCCTGTCGTCTAGATTTACTGATGACGATGGTTGGTCATTGTACAGATTGCTATATAAAAATGTTGTTGCTGATTTTAATAAGTATCTCAAGCCTTTTCGTATGTTCTTTCTTTTCTTTATCTTTTATTTTTGGAATCCAGGGTATGTTTTCTTCCTGTTATATCTTTCTGATCTTATTTTTTGTCTATATTTTCTAATGCTTTCATTTATTTTCTTAGGTAGGTAGGTACTAATGTTTGCAATTTCTTTTTTATTCTTTGGTTTTTCTTGACTTAAAATTTTTCGTAAAATAAATACAACATTAATTCTATTAGGTACCTACATAAAGTGCAAAAAAAAACAAACTACAGGTTTTTTTTTTTTCAAATCATCAGATTAAGAAAATTCCTTGAGATAATCGTCAGATGGGTCAGCACTCAGCAGTCACGTTTGGGACATGAAGCTGAACCGTCTGTATGATAATCTGACGCGCTCGAGTATTTAAAAATGACAATATTTCTTTGCATTTTCAAAAAACCGCAGTGACTTAGCGTTACGTCAGAATCGTCACTCCTTTGAATAGGAGCTTCCTTTGGGTCCACTTAACATCTATGAAAATCTGACGCACTCGATTTTTTTTTGTTTTTTTTACAAATATTTTTACTTCCGTACGGCCAACCCCACCATGCAAACCGGCAGACAAACATACCTACCATTCGATAACAGAGACACGTGGGGCGTATACGCTTTCAATATCTGACGCGCTGGAGCAAATAAACCTGTAATTAGCTATAAGTTACCTAATTTTAAGACTATCTAGAACAATAAGCTGTTGGTTTTCCATAACAAATAAAATAAAATATCGAAGTTTCTTATTATATTATCACAATATACATTAGACTGTCGATCTCTATTTCCAACCTATGTTTTGTTCCTTTTTATCGCGTAGTTTGATGTTGACCACTGCCGATGTAGACCAGTAAAAACGTAGGTACCCCTTTTTTTGGGGGTTGAGAAGTCTAAGGGTTTTCTGGCTAGGCTCAGGGAGGCTTCTAAGCAAGGAGAAATACACGTCTTTGTTATTCATATATACGAAATTTTAATGATAATTAAACATCAAAAAATAATATACATTTTTTTTATGCGTGAGTATAGTAATGCATAGTTAGAGAGATATTCGTTGTCAAACATCCATAGTAATAATATTTTATTTTACTCAATGGTTCTGGCTATATATCTATCCTTTTTTGGCTTCATTGTTTTATATGAATACTTATGTTTATTTATTAACTTTTTCCTAATATATCGGTTTATTTTTACATATTTCTGTAGTTTTTTTTACTGCTACAGGGATAAACGTTTGAAGTGTTTGTATAACTCACCTGTGGTATTGGATGGTCAGTACAGAAAGTGGGCTCATCCGTTGAAGCAGTAGGTAACCAACTGTGGGGCGCTACCAACTAATTCCTCGAAGAGACTGGGTATGCTATGCTGTGGTGTTCTGTGCAGCTGTTTCCAACTCTGAGATCTTGTCGTGAGCCTCCTGCCTCATCCAGCTGCTGGTGCAGTGCAGAGATCTTGTTAAGTGTTGCCTCGTACTCAGCCCGGCACTCGTCAAACCTATCCACGAGCTCCTGAAGGCGGTCACGCTTTTCGACTACGTTGTCGTACCGTGTATGTAACGCCGATAAATCTGATTTCAACTTTTCATTACTTATTAATATACCTAATAGTTCCTTTTCATTGTCATCTCTTTCGCTATTCAATTGGGCACATAACTTGTAAGGTCCTCCACCGTGCTTAACACATATTGGACACTTCTTCAATAATTTCTGTACTTGACGTTTACCATGTGGAATTCAATATGTTTCACGGATAATACTTAGTGTGTGATTAGCACCCAAGTGATAGTTTTTATTCAGGTATAATTTTTATTCTATACAAAAACAAAAAGAAAACTTTTCATTGTTTAAAAAATAATTTATTAATTTCTACATAGTAAAAAAATAGTTCGCTTATGTTATAAAAATAAAGAAAAAACTACTTATTCTTATTTATTTTTTTAACTGTAGGAGAACGGTAGTAGCAACGACCTCACCACCGCCACTCCGATGATCGGTGGTAGAGGATAGTATCCGAAGCCTCCGATCCAGTGGGAGCTTACTGTCTGGAAAGAAAAATAGCTTTAGCAAACTCAGAGATACGTTAGGGTCAGCACTGAAAACAAAACTGACCTGTGCGTTGCCCTCTGTGACAAAGAGCGATTCCGGGTCGTAAAATCTCACGATAAAACTAAAAAAAATTATAACTTAAACTACCAAAAATCACTGAACATACATGGGGTATTTTCTGATAGGTCTAAGTATGAGGAATCAAATTGTTTTCTTTGGACGTCATTATTTGGACCTTCCTGAATAGAATAAATGGTGGAGGATAGTATCCGAAGCCTCCGATCCAGTGGGAGCTTACTGTCTGGAAAGAAAAATAGCTTTAGCAAACTCAGAGATACGTTAGGGTCAGCACTGAAAACAAAACTGACCTGTGCGTTGCCCTCTGTGACAAAGAGCGATTCCGGGTCGTAAAATCTCACGATAAAACTAAAAAAAAATATAACTCTTAAACTACCAAAAATCGCTGAACATACATGGGGTATTTTCTGATAGGTCTAAGTATGAGGAATCAAATTGTTTTCTTTGGACGTCATTATTTGGACCTTCCTGAATAGAATAAATTGTGGAGGATAGTATCCTAAGCCTCCGATCCAGTGGGAGCTTACTGTCTGGAAAGAAAAATAGCTTTAGCAAACTCAGAGATACGTTAGGTAAATCTATATTATTTTGAATTAGCCATGGATGAAATAATATATTAGTCATATATTTATAGAAAGTATCTCCACACATCCACCCTGTGTCCGACTTCCCAATTCCATATGAATCAGGTATACTGTTTACAATATTGCTTGGTACACGTTCATATGACAAAATAATCATGGGTGGAGCCATATCACCCGCTGCATTTGCCGTTAATAGCACAGTCAAATTTTCTTTTTCATTGCCGCTTGTTGCGTATATATTTTTTTCACCCTTCCTGACTAAAACCCTTCCCGGCGTGGGATTAAAAAAAAATGCGCTTTCGTCAGTATTGTATATCCTTTTAGGATCATTCAAAATTTGTTCCAGTCCTCTGGATTTCACATAATTCTCAACTTCAGTAAACCAACCGTTAATTTGATGTGCTGTTACATCGTCCCGCGAAGTTGTTTAATTTTGGGCAACCCGCTCTGCAATGTCGGGATGTCGTCGTAAAAAGGCATGGTACCATTTTTTGTCCGGTCTGTTATCAGTAAATGGATTAGCCCCCCGATTATGTAAGAATTGACGATCAAATCGTAAACGTTCGGCGTCAAAGTAAAATAAACCATAACCGCATTGTATTAGAGCTCAATTTCGTGTACCCATTCTTATACGTTTAGGTATGTACGATACCCTAAACGTATGAGAATCGGCCATTCTTACACAATCGGGGGGCAGGTCTTTCAGCCATAATAATGATTTGCTGTACGCTATCCAACAGTTGATCTTTCGAAGTTGGGAAATGCCGGTCGGCTGAAGCAAAAATCCAGTCTTTTAATATATTTTCTTCTTCAGCTGTTAGAACTGTGGGTGGTCCCATGGTACATTGTGCTGGACTTTTACCTGTGACCTTGTTCCTTAAAGTTATTCGTGGCACGCCGTATTTTTTTACTGCCGCCCCCACGCTGAGACCTGTTTTGACAGCCTCCAACGTCTGACCCATTTGTAGTGGCGTATAGTTTTTTGTAGGTGCCATGGCTACAAAAATAGTAAATAACAATTATTAACACAATTAATAATCATTTTTTGAAACGTTTATTTACATAACGAATAATAAGTTTAATTGCCAACTCCATCCCAATCACATCCCATTTCCAAGACCCAGTAATGAACACCCTGTATTGTACACATGTCCATAACTGGATTGCGTTTGTTATTTTAAAACGCACAATAATAAATCGCAATGCCTAGATAAGACGGACTAAAATGGAGTAAACACCCGTAAAAGCATCGAACACCCAGTTATGAACAATTCGTCCTCGACAAAATAATGGTGTCCTATGATGAACATCGGTAAATGTCAACAAATACCTCATCCTAACCTTATTTTAGTAATTCTATCTTAAAGAGCATATATTTTACAAACGAGCAATGTATTAATATACTAAAATAATAAAAGTAAGTAAGTAATATCAAAATATTCAGTTTCTACTTACCTACTTGGTTTTATTTGTCCGTTGGCCGCAGCACGCACACTACTATTTGCAAGGCCCATAAATAATAAACAAAATGGTCGACTGCCGCCTGAGTTTTGACATTTGACAGATAAATATCTATAGTATATGGTTTAATGTTGTCAATAGTAAAATAATATAAGTAAATCTTATTTCAAAGGATTTAGTACTACTTGTTCAACACTGGTGCCAAGTACATTACTGGTTCCACTACCTTATATAGGCACGTCATAGTAAGGATTAATAGCGATTAAAACTCCCGCAATAGGTGTAGACTGTGTTTTGTTCGCAAAATCTGAAAACATAATAACGTCACAGAACATAATATAAAAAATCGCCAATTATTTATTTATCTTTGACTTTACCAAACCATTAGTCACATTAAAAATTACAATGACTAATGGTTTGGATCAACTGGCCCATAGTGACTACTGACTATGTGTGTCAAAGTCAAAGATAAATAAATAATTGGCGATTTAAAAACTTAAAAGGGGTTGTGGCTGTGTTATGGACACGGCCGTTTGTTGTACGTGAATACGTCTCGTGGTACGTTGGTACCATTAGATTGCTTTTGAGATGCCCTTTCCAACCGTATACGATCTCTGTATTTCGATTTGGCTTTTCGACGCGTATAGGCCGACATTATATATTTTTTGACATATTTTTTTTATTTTAACACCTTATTTTATTCAGTCACACTTTTACACTAATGTTTTATATACATATAATCGATAGATTTTGACGAGAGCTGACGATTGAAACTTGAATGAACGTCGTAGCTTCACCGAGTCGAAAGTTCATCATGTTCATAAAGCGCCCTTCAGACTCCGTGAAAAGCCACAAGTGGTACGGCGAGCACGCCGCCAACACGTTTTTGTGCGGACACGCCGGCGATCATGTTCACAAAGCGCCACATACATTCCGAATTCCGTTAATGGTAACCATGGATTGCGTGCGACCTTCAGACTCCTTGAATAATTTCGCGCGTGCGCCGTCCGCCTCGCGCTGCGCTGTTAATATAAAATTAAAAGGAAACAATCTTTGATGCAAATTATGAATTTAAAAAAAAATCGTTCCTTAATTTTTTTTAATGCTTGATAAACGCTGGTTCTTGATAAACACAAAATCAAATTGTTATTTTAGGTGGTTGTCTGGGACACCCACTTGCGGGCGTAGGCCTCCTCCAACTCTCACCATTTTGTTCTGTCCCTTGTTAATCGGGTCCAAGTGAAGCCGATAGTTTCGGTGATGTCGTCACCCCATCTCTTTCGCGGGCGTCCTCTTTTCCTCTTTGTGTTGCGCGGCCACCAATGAAGTACGCGCTCACCCCAACGTCCGTCTGATGTCCTGGATATGTGTCCTGCCCATTTCCATTTCAGACGACAAGCCATATCGACTGCATCTTTAATTTTTGTTCTGTGACGTATTTCTTTGTTTCGTACTCTGTCTCGTAGTTTCAAGCCTAACATACTTCTTTCAGCCGCTCTTTGATATACCCGAATTTTTTCCACTATGTCCTTAGTAAAGGGCCATGCTTGGCATCCGTAGAGGAGTGTAGGTATAGGATCACAGAGTCCATTGCTTTCTTTTTCAGGCTTATTGGCAGGTTCGATTTGAAAATTTCTTTAAGGGACCAGAATTGATTCCATGCCTTACTTATTCTTCTTTCTACTTCTTTTGTTGCCCAGTCTTTAAATGATAACAATTGGCCTAGGTAGATAAATTCTTCTACGTACTTCACGTCTCTATTTTCGATGGAAGTTGGTATTTGTCGACGG
Source organism: Erebia ligea (assembly GCA_917051295.2). Taxonomy (NCBI): domain Eukaryota; kingdom Metazoa; phylum Arthropoda; class Insecta; order Lepidoptera; family Nymphalidae; genus Erebia; species Erebia ligea. The sequence continues at coordinate 2,489,664 of OU785246.1, forward strand.
TTGGTCATAATGCAAGTTTTATCTGGGTTTATCTCTAGTCCACTTTTTTTTACTTTCATGGTTCAGTGTGTTTAACATATATTGTAAAGCGTTATGGTTCTCACTGAAATTCACAATATCATCCGCGAAACTCAAATGCCGTATATAGGCACGTCTTAATATGGATTAATAGCTACTAGTACTATTCCACAATAGGTGTAAATCGTTTTTCTTTCGCAAAATCTAAAAACATAATAACGTCACAGAACATAATATAAAAAATCGCCAATTATTTATTTATCTTTTACTTTGACACACAATATGGTCACTATAGGCCGGTTGATCCAAACCATTACTCACATTAAAAATTAAAATGACTAATGGTTTGTATCAACTGCGCTAGCCAGCGCGGCGAAGGCGCAGAGTTGGCTAAGCACTCCTGCAGCGCGCCGCGCCGTACGACGCCGATGCAGGGCGTAGCCACCAGCCCCGCGCGCCGGCAACGTGCCCTGCGCGGGAGAACATAACGAAGATAACGAAAATAACGAACGAATGCACTGATCTACTCCTACTCGTTGGCAGCAACGGTTGCGGCGGCGCCAGCCAGCGCGGCGAATTTGCAGAGTTGGTTAATCACTCCTGCAGCGCGTCGCGCATCGTGGTCGGCGCGCCGCACGAAGCGGATAGTGCGCCGTACGACGCCGACAGGGCGTAGCCCCCCGCCCCGCGCGCCTGCAACGTGCCCTGCGCGGGAGAACATACCGAACACTGATCTACTCCTACTCGTTGGATTGAATGAAGAATAGCAACGGTCGGTCGTATCTGCGGGTACGGATGGAGGCAGAGGGCAGCGCGAGCGCGCATGCGCGGCGGTGGTGCGGTGCACGGGCGGCAGGTTGTTGGCACTAGTGATTTGGATAATGAACCGCTGCACGCTCGTGGCGGCGCTTCTGATCGCCAGGCGCACGTGCTGCAGCAGCGCGCCCGCGGGCTCCGGCCTGCTCGCCGGCAGCGTGCCCTGCGCGGGAGAACATAACGAACACTGATCTACTCCTACTCGTCGGCGGCGACAGTGACGACTCCGCGTGGCGGCGCTGCTGATCGCCAGGCGCACGTGCTGCAACAGCCCGCCCAGCTGCTCGCGCCGCGCCTCCGGGCAGCAGCGTGCCCTGCGCGGGGGAAGAACAGAACACTGATCTACTCCTACTCGTTGGATTGAATGAAGCGAAGGATAGCAATGGTCGGTCGTACCTGCGGGCACGGAAGGAGGCGGGTGCGGGGACGCGAGCGCGCATGCGGCGGCGGCGCTGTTTATGACTAGCTGCGTGGAGAGCGTCGCGACGGCGCTGATCAGCTGCAGCTGCTCGAGCCGCGCCTCGGGCCCGTGCTGCACCCACCGTATCACCGCCTCCAGCATGACGCACTCGCTGCGGGGCACGTCCTAGGTACCAGATATAAAGTATATATTATCTGGTTTAATTGTAATGTTAACAAGTAACAATTATTTTTACCAACTATACTTATGTATAGTTTATGACGTCACTCACACTCACCGCGAGCCTGCAGCTCTCCAGCAGCGCGAGAAGCGCGTCCGCCTCCAGACCCTGGAACTGGTCCGTCTGCGCCACCTGCACGCACACGGGCACGGGCACGTTATCACTAGGGCTTTCGAATATCGGATATTTTCAATACCGGAAATATTTTTTCCGGTATTAATAAAGGTGTCTCTCTACCTTAACTCAGACTGTAAGCTGTGCTTATTTCACTACAAAGTAAACCAGAAAATAAAAACCAATTTAAAACAAGCCCCAAACTAAACCTAGCAGCTCTGAAACAACTCGAGAAATCTAATCTTCACAATAAATAAATAATGAATGATTACAAATTCACTGGGACAGTCAAAGCGACAGAGAAAACTTCAGGAACTCAATGTGATAGTTCAAATGACCTACTATGACTAATACTTGACCCGGACTCGCGCACTGAGGGTTCCGTACAAACCTGTAGTAAGTTTTACGATTTATGGCGTATTAAAAACAAGACGAAATGAACCGCAAAACTAACTTTGTTTGTAGTTTATTGTTAATATCAAAAGAACTATGCTAGTTAGAGCGTTGGTTTTATTTTTCCTGTAAAATATACATTTAAGCTTTTTATTGACCATAATTATTTCAGATTTTTCAATTGGTAAACTTCGGAGGAACGGTATTTTTTTCGACATTTTGCCCGATAAATCAAAAACTATTATGCATAAAAAAAAAAAAAAACTGTTTTAGAATGTAGAAGTATAGCCCTTTCATATGATAGATATCCCACTAAGTATATTTATCATACTTTGAAATTTCAAACCCCCTTTTTTAATTAAACTAAAAATAATTTACGATTTTTTTTTATTTTAATGATGTTAGGCCACTATTATACACAACTATTCCAAATTTCATGTCCATAGCTTTAATAGTTACTGAAATAATCGATCTGACTAGATTTACTGATGACGATGGTTGGTCACATTGTACAGATTGCTATATAAAAATGTTGTTGCTGATTTTAATATCTCAAGCCTTTTCGTATGTTCTTTCTTTTCTTTATCTTTTATTTTTGGAATCCATGGTATGTTTTCTTCCTGTTATATCTTTCTGATCTTATTTTTTGTCTATATTTTCTAATGCTTTCATTTATTTTCTTAGGTAGGTAGGTACTAATGTTTGCAATTTCTTTTTTATTCTTTGGTTTTTCTTGACTTAAAATTTTTCGTAAAATAAATACAACATTAATTCTATTAGGTACCTACATAAAGGGCAAAAAAAAACAAACTACAGGTTTTTTTTTTCAAATCATCAGATTAAGAAAATTCCTTGAGATAATCGTCAGATGGGTCAGCACTCAGCAGTCACGTTTGGGACATGAAGCTGAACCGTCTGTATGATAATCTGACGCGCTCGAGTATTTCAAAATGGCAATATTTCTTTGCATTTTCAAAAAACCGCAGCGACTTAGCGTTACGTCAGAATCGTCAGTCCTTTGAATAGGAGCTTCCTTTAGGTCCACTTAAGACTATACATTCGAGCTGAGCTTGAGCTGCACGGGTAGACCCTCATATTTAGCTTTTTTGCCCCCTGATATTTTGTTACTCCCTGCATTAAACCAAAACTTATTCATACCAAATTGTAGGGAATTCTCTGATCTACTATTATGACAGACAACATTTTGAAATTAATTAATAGATTGTTCCTTATTACGAAAATACCAAGAAGCTGTTATTTAATCTTGATTTTTGTGTAAAGTTTGACGTTAGCGAACATCCAAATTTACTCGTTGTGGTCACACAAAGAGATACTTTTATAGAGTACTAGAGGATGCTCGCGACTTCGTTCGCGTGGCATAAGTTTTTTTAATTTCCACAGGCACTCCTTAATTTTCCGGTATAAATCCTATATCACTCTTCAGGTCCTCAATTATATCCATGCAAAAAATCACGTTGATCCGTTGCTCTGTTGCGGGGTGATTGAAGGACAAACTCTCTATTTAACGTCCTTGGGGATAAAATTTTCAAAAACTGTGAAACACGTATTTCTTTACTCTATATTTTCTACAAACTTTCAACCCCTGTTTCAGCCCTATGGGGGTAGAATTTTCGAAAATGGCGAAACACGTATTTCTTCATTTTGAACCGGTAGCTCAAATACCAAGTTTCATGGATATAACTTCAAAAATGACGGACTTTCATATAAACTGCCAACCCCTATTTTACCCCTTTGGGGGTCGAATTTCGAAAAATCCTTTCTTAGTGGATACCTGCTCTTCACAAAGAAAACACCCTCCAAATTTCATGTCTCTAGGACCAGCGGTTTAGGCTGTGCGTTGATATATAAGTCAGTCAGTCAGGACTTTGAATTTTATATATTTAGATAAGGTCCTGAACTACTATAGTTGAAGATAAAAATTATTAATTTGCTATCCTTTGTATTATAAAATTCAAAACAAAGAAGATTTAATTTGACGAAATTAAGGACACATATAAACGTCATTTTAGGAGGTTTGTTGGCTTAATTTGTAAAAATAAATTAGTCCTCCTAAAAGTAAGACATATTTTCAATTATATAAAGCAAAAAAAAATATATAATTAACAATAATTTACATCAAAAAATAAGTTTGTAACACACTACAAAACTGCGTGATCAAGCACTAGGAAAACTAGTCGTAGCCGAGGCTTCTCAGAGGGTGGACGTAACGCCTTTTGTCTCCGCAACTCAAAATGATATACGTAGCATATACCTGAGATTGTAGTGTGATTGTCACTTCTCAATAGTAGGCATTTTTAATACTCTCTGCTTTTTCTTATTGATGGATGAAAATTATTTTGTTTTAATTAGTTTAAGGTTTGTATATTATACTTTATACTAAACGTATATGATATTTATAGTAATATTACTTAATTATTTAAATAAGAATTTGATTATTCAATTCAGACAAGGTCGTGTGTTTCAGACAGTTATAAAATAATTTACTTTACTAAACTTGCTTTATACAGCTTACGTGTCTGTGATGATCCAACATTTTTTCTTGGGGATTCAAATGGGATCATTAGGAGCAAGAAATTAGTCTCTGTGCCAGAAATACCAAACTTGAAACTAGTAACAGTTACTGTCAACTTCCCGCTGAGTGACGGATATCCTTTCCATCGATTCTTACGTAAACTCTGTAAGCACTTACAGAGTACATATATTGTGAATATGTGAAATAAGAACGATTAGTGCCGAAGATGAACTTACTAAAATTCAGGCGGTAGCCTACTGAGCTTCAGGTACTTAGCTTCTTTAGTGACAAACTTTCTGAGATACAAACCACTAATGGTCTAAGTAATCTCTGAGCAATATCTCGGTCAAGAAACTCTCGGGTGTCTTAGGATGCAATTAGTTAAATACACTATCGTTTTATAAATATACAATTTTATTAACAAATATATCACATTTTTGAACACTTGACATGAACCACCTTATACTATTTAAAACTTCGGAGATTTTTCCATAGTATTTCGGAAGGGTAACCTTAGTGTATAGCAGTCTAATCAGTTGCGTCTAACATCTCGTGTTATTCATATAATTCACTCATTTTCATAGCAAGTTGTTCTACATCATACCGTTTTCGGGAAGATTTACGATACCAATAGAACAAGACTACAATAAAGAAAACTACCATTAGTATTAAACCAACGAAGAGCATAATCATGACCAGAGATAAAACAGCTTTGACTTCTTCTTCCGCCGACGTTATCGATTTTGATGTAGAGTCATCTAAAGCTTTGACGTCTTCGTCCGCCGACGTTATCGATTTTGATGTAGAGTCAGCTAAAGCTTTGACTTTTTCTTCCGCCGACGTTATCGATTTTGATGTAGAGTCATCTAAAGCTTTGACGTCTTCGTCCGCCGACGTTATCGATTTTGATGTAGAGTCAGCTAAAGCTTTGACTTCTTCTTCCGCCGACGTTATCGATTTTGATGTAGAGTCATCTAAAGTTCTATTTTTGGCAGTCTTTGACAGTGGATGAGATTCTTCTGCGAGGTAACGACTGATGTATGCAAATGGGTCAGATATTTCTTCGCCGTCTTTAACTGTCTCGGGTTCACTCGGCATCGCTTGAATCCCTGAAAAAGATAGACAATGTGAGAATCTGATTTTTGTGGCAGGCGCGAATTCAAACAAGGAGGGTAATCTGTAGAATTTATATTATAAGTTTCAGCTCTTGAAACTAGTAACAGTTACTGTCAACTTCCCGCTGAGTGACGGATATCCTTTCCATCGATTCTTACGTAAACTCTGTAAGCACTTACAGAGTACATATATTGTGAATATGTGAAATAAGAACGATTAGTGCCGAAGATGAACTTACTAAAATTCAGGCGGTAGCCTACTGAGCTTCAGGTACTTAGCTTCTTTAGTGACAAACTTTCTGAGATACAAACCACTAATGGTCTAAGTAAAATCTGAGCAATATCTCGGTCAAGAAACTCTCGGGTGTCTTAGGATGCAATTAGTTAAATACACTATCGTTTTATAAATATACAATTTTATTAACAAATATATCACATTTTTGAACACTTGACATGAACCACCTTATACTATTTAAAACTTCGGAGATTTTTCCATAGTATTTCGGAAGGGTAACCTTAGTGTATAGCAGTCTAATCAGTTGCGTCTAACATCTCGTGTTATTCATATAATTCACTCATTTTCATAGCAAGTTGTTCTACATCATACCGTTTTCGGGAAGATTTACGATACCAATAGAACAAGACTACAATAAAGAAAACTACCATTAGTATTAAACCAACGAAGAGCATAATCATGACCAGAGATAAAACAGCTTTGACTTCTTCTTCCGCCGACGTTATCGATTTTGATGTAGAGTCATCTAAAGCTTTGACGTCTTCGTCCGCCGACGTTATCGATTTTGATGTAGAGTCAGCTAAAGCTTTGACTTTTTCTTCCGCCGACGTTATCGATTTTGATGTAGAGTCATCTAAAGCTTTGACGTCTTCGTCCGCCGACGTTATCGATTTTGATGTAGAGTCAGCTAAAGCTTTGACTTCTTCTTCCGCCGACGTTATCGATTTTGATGTAGAGTCATCTAAAGTTCTATTTTTGGCAGTCTTTGACAGTGGATGAGATTCTTCTGCGAGGTAACGACTGATGTATGCAAATGGGTCAGATATTTCTTCGCCGTCTTTAACTGTCTCGGGTTCACTCGGCATCGCTTGAATCCCTGAAAAAGATAGACAATGTGAGAATCTGATTTTTGTGGCAGGCGCGAATTCAAACAAGGAGGGTAATCTGTAGAATTTATATTATAAGTTTCAGCTCTTGAAACTAGTAACAGTTACTGTCAACTTCCCGCTGAGTGACGGATATCCTTTCCATCGATTCTTACGTAAACTCTGTAAGCACTTACAGAGTACATATATTGTGAATATGTGAAATAAGAACGATTAGTGCCGAAGATGAACTTACTAAAATTCAGGCGGTAGCCTACTGAGCTTCAGGTACTTAGCTTCTTTAGTGACAAACTTTCTGAGATACAAACCACTAATGGTCTAAGTAATCTCTGAGCAATATCTCGGTCAAGAAACTCTCGGGTGTCTTAGGATGCAATTAGTTAAATACACTATCGTTTTATAAATATACAATTTTATTAACAAATATATCACATTTTTGAACACTTGACATGAACCACCTTATACTATTTAAAACTTCGGAGATTTTTCCATAGTATTTCGGAAGGGTAACCTTAGTGTATAGCAGTCTAATCAGTTGCGTCTAACATCTCGTGTTATTCATATAATTCACTCATTTTCATAGCAAGTTGTTCTACATCATACCGTTTTCGGGAAGATTTACGATACCAATAGAACAAGACTACAATAAAGAAAACTACCATTAGTATTAAACCAACGAAGAGCATAATCATGACCAGAGATAAAACAGCTTTGACTTCTTCTTCCGCCGACGTTATCGATTTTGATGTAGAGTCAGCTAAAGCTTTGACTTCTTCTTCCGCCGACGTTATCGATTTTGATGTAGAGTCATCTAAAGTTCTATTTTTGGCAGTCTTTGACAGTGGATGAGATTCTTCTGCGAGGTAACGACTGATGTATGCAAATGGGTCAGATATTTCTTCGCCGTCTTTAACTGTCTCGGGTTCACTCGGCATCGCTTGAATCCCTGAAAAAGATAGACAATGTGAGAATCTGATTTTTGTGGCAGGCGCGAATTCAAACAAGGAGGGTAATCTGTAGAATTTATAATATAAGTTTCAGCTCTGTTGTAGCAGATATTTTTTAAAAAGAACTTATGAAGAGCAATTCCAATTTGTACTTACATGAGATACTCAGGATGGAAACAAACAGAACGATTACTGTTTTGTTGGACATCATAGTTAACTCGTTGTCTGAATACGAATGCAGCTTCTCCAGTTTTGTTGTAACTATTATACGAATTTATTATCATATCCTGTTTTAATTAACTCATAACCGATGTGATTCATTAATGTCACGTAATTCCACGTGTACTAGCAATAACCGCAATAAAAACAGGAAAACATATAGCTCTAGAAACTTAAAATGCGCAATAGCTCGTATCACAATTAACAGGAAAATAACTACTGAAAGTCATCAATCGAACATTCCAAGATATTATCAATACGTAACAAGTGCGAGTCGGACTCGCGCACCGAGGGTTCCGTACAAACCTGTAGTAAGTTTTACGATTTATGACGTATTAAAAATAAAAATTACGTCTGTTGTATGGGAGCCCCCCTTTAATATTTACTTTATTGATATTTAATTATTTATTTTGAAAGGTAATATACGAGTTAATATTCTGTGAAAATTTGAACCGTCTACCTGTTACCGTTTTTAATATTGAGCAAAAAAATACGAAAAAAACACGTTTATTGTATGGGGACCCCCCTTAATATATATATTTTTTTAATTTTTAGTATTTGTTGTTATAGCGGCAACGGAAATACATCATTTGTGAAAATTTCAGCTTTCTAGCTATCCCGGTTTATGAGATACAGCCTGGAGACAGACAGACAGACAGACAGACAGACAGACAGACAGACAGACAGACAGACAGCGAAGTCTTAGTAATAGGGTCCCGTTTTTACCCTTTGGGTACGGAACCCTAATAAAAACCAACATGTGACTACGTAGTCCTCTATTTCGTAGCAGTACCCAACTAGAAATTACTTTAGGATTACCCAGCGTATACATCTGGACCTGATTGGGTCCCGAAGAGGCTCCCCCAATTGGGAAATCCCTATAAGGGCCTAATTAGCCCCGAATTAGGCAATCCCAACGTAAAATTAAAAATATTTATTAAGTTTTTTTCAATAGGGTCCTGTGTGGGACCTAAGAGGGATAACCCAACGAAAAATAAAAATAAAATTGCTATGTTTTCCCAGACGGGATCTGTGTGGGACCGAAGAGGATTTTCCCAAAGTAATGTAAATGTAGCATTGATGAGTTTTCCTAACTGGGCTCGTAGTAGGATCCAATTGGGATAACCTAACCTGAGAGGAGATATTCGAAGAAATAATCTTTAAAGGAGACCGCCAAAAGTCCATACATGTCTGGGCTAAATACACAATAATACGTTACAGCAATGATTCTTGTGTTATTAAATCGGTAAATATATCACATTTTAGCATCTCAAAGTTTTTTTTCAAAATTCAATGGGGATTAGGAGAAAATACATATTTTTGGTTTACTTAGGTTAGGTTAGGTTAGATATGAAGTTTTGTGTTTTATCAAGATGACGGTAAAAATGACAAGTTTTTTCCACAGAAATGTATTGAGGACCAAAATAATGATCTCCAATGAACTGGTAGGGTCATTAAAAATGTGATTGTGATAAAAAAAAACTTCTTTAACACGCAGAGGTCGTTCGCAACAGCAGGGGTTGTCACAGATCACTATATACTAGTCCCTGTCGGGTTATCCAAGTCCTTACAACACAGCCAAAGTCGTCAAAAAACGAGCGAAAATAATGGAAACACATCCGTAAGCGCATGAGTACGAAAGTCGAAAAACAAATGCCAGCAAACTTGCAAAGATTCAAAGAGTATAGTAAAAATGTCATGTAATGACAGTCTAGGTTAGGGATTAGGTACGCATGACAATCTGAAATCGATTTATCAAAGAATCGACTTCTTGAACCAAAAAATGAACTTTTTAATCGATATAGATAATAATGAATCGATCGAGTGGATCGATAAGAAGAAGATAATGAATCGATCGAGTGGATCGATATGTAGCCCTAGATAATCGAGATTCGATCTGTTCTGTTGTGATAACAATAATAACAATAGTAACCGTTGCCTCCATAATACTTAGATGAAAAATCAACTTTTATTATTATTATGAGCAATAGAATTAACATTTTAATTAAAAGATCATTTTATTTATCATATCGACTAGATTTCGATTCAAATCGATTTATGTATCGTTTTTTTTCGAAAAGAATCGTCATCCTTATCTAACATAGACTATGACATAGAGTATAGAGTGGTATAGACATAGCATGACCACAGAGTACCTACAGACCAGTAAAACGTGACCATTGTGGTTTTTAAGGGTTATTTATTAAATAAGTTTTTAGCACATTACCATAGAAAATTGTTAATATTTAATCTGATATATAATCAGAAAAAAATCTACTATTTTTTGGTGTTTATGGGGTGTCTGTAACGATTTAGCCCAATTTTGTCGATCTCCTTTAGGCAATCGTTTATTTATATAAGAAATCAATCACCCAAAGATGTGTAAGCTTATATTATTAACATATATTTGTTTTAAATTAATTAGAAATAAAAATAAAAATTAGCTGTTATGTATAGAAAAAAATTAAGAAAAAAATTCATCCAACATTTAAAATAAAATTTATGAAATTTAGTTAAGCTTTATCAAATTTTACATAACTTAATATTTTGAAAAATTTAATTTTACGAGATTAAAAATACATTGTAAAAAATCGGGATGAATTCGAAGTAAACTTTAATCCAAATTAAAATTTAATCCCATTACTCGGAGTTTCGGAGTAAAGTAATTAAACAATTCGCGTACGGAGTGAATTCGGAGTTTTTTTAGCGGAGTTATTCTAGATTAATTTGAGATCAATTCCAGATTAAATCCAAGTACTAAGTTTTTAGACTGAAATACATTTTTATGTTATTGAAACAAGATTCATACTCCAAATTTTTTCTTCTCAGTATAAAAAAAAAATTTTGATTGAAAAAATTTTTTATTATCAGTATGTAAAAATTCATTTTTTGAAAAATATCCAACTTTTGAGGATTCACATTTGCAAAAGAATTTATATTGTAAAAAAAATTAAACTTTTTCATAATTGAATTTTTATCCATAAAAAAAAATTTAAAAAAATAATTTGCATTTCAAAAAAATTTTAATGTTCAAAAAAAAATTTTTTTTGTTTGTATTAGGAGGATTCCAAATCAAATCGAACAGTTTTAAGGAATTTTATTTTTGATTTTTCAATTTTTTTACATTTTTCAGTCGTTTTTTTTTTTATTATTAAATTTTCTATTTAATTTAGACAAAAATTGTATTTTCACGTCAGTAAAGAGAATAAAAAAAAAAACCATTTCTTAAAGCTTGAGCATAGGATGAATAATGTCTCAGTCAACCAGTTGATGTATACGAGATAAGAACTTTCCTCATCAGTATTCCTGCTTGACGGACCAGTGGTAACGTGAACGACTGAGGACCCAAAGGGCGTGAGTTCGAGCCCAACTCACTACAAGGATTTTTTCAAACAATAATTTCATTTCAATTCAAATCAAATTTACTAATGAGTTCTAATATAATATGAGTATCTGATTCTAAATTTTTTTTAGTCTCTTCGAAAATTATAATATTTTTTTTTTCAAAATTTAGATTGGGTTGTGATGGGGATTTCCCCATTGGGACCTAAGAGGGATTGCCCAATGAGGGCCGCATAGGGCTTTGCGTGACATCCCTATGTTGGGACCCTATTAGGCAACCCAATGAGGGCCCAATAGGTCTCACATTAAAATTTCTAGTCGGGTAGATGTGTCCCGAGGAAGCCAAATAAGAACGACTATCGCTGTAGATGACGTTATGAAAATGTAGATTTTAGCCTACTGACTTTTAGAAAACGAGTTACTTCAGGAACGAACTTTCTGACTTGAAGATTACAAGTGCTCCAAGTCATCTCTGAGCTTACAGAGCAGCATATCACAAAATGTAAGGAAAAGGGTTAAATAGTTTGCATCGAGTCTACTAGGCTGTCTTTATAAAAAAAAACATCAAAGTTCAGGCTAATAATATTTATTGCGAAAAAAAAAAACAAAAAGATCGTTAGGCGACAGTCTGCTTATTCAATTAACTTATGAGCTACATTATTCAATAAAGTGATCCACGGACGTTCAATCTCGGCATAAACTATTTCGAACAATGACATTGAAAGTTAATTTGGAAGAACATATAAAACCAAATCTTGAGTTTTATGTTTGAGTTTCGCTTCCGAATGAATCAGATCTTCTTCCTTTTCTCTTATGGTTGCTATCTCCTGGGTACATATTTCCGAATTATTTTTCAGATAGTTGAACATGAAACTAAGTTCCTCATATAGCTTGACTAGCTTCATTCTATGCGAAGCAATTGCGCTTAGCCATTTGATCTCTTTAGTTTGTCGAACGAAATCATTCTTGGCACTTTTCCGTTGCATTGGATTGATTTCGTTTATGGTGAGAAACGGATTCGTTAAATGCACCAGCTGGACCGCCAGCTGGCACCACTACCAAAAGTGAGCCAGAAGCCCCTAGGTATAAATTGCTACTCCTAAGTATTATTTAAAAAAAAAAACCGTTCAATTTCTCTCCATATAATATTAAATAGGTAGTAAAATATATACAGGGCATTCACTCTATTTTGTAAGTACTATATCCGTCTCCTAGATGGCGCTTTTCAAGGCGGCCATTTGACGGCTTGACTTACCAGTCTATCTCCCTTTATACACTGTAGTCAGTAGCGTGCACAGGGGTTGAAGCTAGGGTAGGCATTTAGTCTGAATACCTATTTACTAAGACTAACAGTCATGGTGGAAAATTAGCATTGACGTATTTCCATTTGGGTAAGCAGTGCTTTTATGCCTCTAAGAACTGCACGCCACTGACTGTGGTCTGTAACGGAAGCACGCAGAGGTGCTAGCCTGGTGGATGTCGTCATCCGACGACATCTGCCCGGCCCACATTCTTGTTACAGATAGCACGGACATATCGGATAATCAAGCGAAGCAGATAGAAGCAATCTACAAAGGCAGCCGACGAGGCAGCTTCACATTAAGGATTCATGTAAGTACATTAACAGTCACTCATTATAATAAATAAATAAATATTATTTACTTTAATTTATTTATTTTCAAAAAATTAGAGAATCGAATTTTTGCAGACTGCGATTACCATTCTTGTTATAGGTACCTATTATATTAATATCCATACTAATATTATAAATGCGAAAGTGTGTCTGTCTGTCTGTCTGCTACGCTTTCCCGGCCCATCTTTTCAACCGATTTTGCTGAAATTTGGTATAGAGGTAGTAGGTTCTTATCCCGGAAAATGAAATCTATTATTTCCTTTTCTAGGTTGCCTGGAACAGATCGCTTCTTAGCGATATGGCCGCCTATTGTACAGTTTTTCATAATTTCTTGTATTTGTTTAAATGTGTTTTGTGTATGGTGTACAATAAAGTATATTTTCATTTCATTTCATCTAGTAATTAATTGACTCTAATTTTCATAATTTTATAACAGTGCTTCACACACGAGGAATGTTTCTATACTTACTTAAATACATATAAAAAATTCGAGGACCCGGCAGGATTTGACCCTGCGTCTCTCTGGAAATCGCGCCCTGAGTAGTGAGTCCTCGTACTGTTCGATACTGCAATATATTGCTTACTGGATGGCATAAACGGTCGCGTTAAAAGACTGGATTTTAATCCAGATTTGGGATCGGCATCTAATATCTCAAATTTCGGCACTGACAGAATGAAAAGAAAGAAAGAAAAAACACTTTATTCAACAGTGGTTTCACAGACAAAACTAGATACAAATGTAACACTTTCGTCTGTGACACCACCCAGAAAGGGTACTGCAACTCCGCGTTTTGCCTTGCGTCATAATGCTAAAAATACATACAAAGCAAGGCGCTGATTTTCAGCTGGGACCCCGGGACAGGTAAGTGAACCGTGGCCTAGCGGCACAGTAAACAGATATAACCAGTATGGAAACTACCTAGAAACGTTCGAAACAGCTCACTCACACAAACATGCGCATCGACGAGACCCCAAGCGCTCGTCGCAGTGCCGTTAGTAATGAGTGCCGCGTCATGACGTGTCGTGGATGCGTGTTTGTGTGAGTGAGCTGTTTCGAACGTTTCTAGATCTAGGTAGTTTCCATACTAGTTGTATCTGTTTACTGTGCTAGCGGTCAAAGGCGCTCAGGGCGCGATTCCCAGAGAGACGCAGGTTAAAATCCTGCCGGTTGAGGATGGTAATTTTGAGCGACCTACATTCTGCTTTCCAGGTCACCTGGAAGATATCCGCCGTAGGTGCCCGAGGAGGGGGCGTTATACGCCGTGCTGCGCTGGTCGCAGCACGTGCGGAGTTGAACGAGCGCCTGGAGCTGCGCCCCGCGGCGCGCGACGTGCCAGACCCGCAGGTACGACCGACCATTGCTATCCTTCGCTTCGTTCAATCCCACGAGTAGGAGTAGATTGTTACACAGTGTTCGTTATGTTCTCACGCGCAGGACGCGCTGTTGTTGCGCGGGGCGTAGTCCGCGGCGGCGGCGGCGGCGGGCGGCGCCATGTGGGCGTCGTGCGGCGTCCAGTCGGCGTCGCGCCAGTTGCCTTTGCCGCCGCCGTGTTGCCCCTGCTCCAGCCACATGCAGCCCTCTCGGGCTGTGCCGTCTGGGCGAACTGCAACAATACCCGGTAAGTGCCGCCACCACGCTGATCGCCCTTGTTCTATGACCCTGGTACTTTTGCCTTGGAAATCGTTAGTGGGCAAAACAAGAGACCTCCTCTTACAAAATATAAATTACTATGTGTAGGTATCATAATATCCGGATAAACTCACGGTCACGTGTTCTGTCGGAAAAATGCCCGACTAGTTTCGACTAGTTTTGGGCCCCGTTCGGGGCCCTTATGAGCCTTCAACCATGAACCTTGAACCATGGGGTTCATGAGCCTGTTCGCGCGACGCTGCCGCTACTCGACTGCGATTCGCATGTCGTACAGCTCTGTGCGATGGTTGAGGTAGAAAAAGAAAGACTTATAAATTTAAAACGCAAACAAGAAAAGAAAATTAAAACTATTAAAGACATGACTCCAAGACAACAAGTTTCCAAGGAAGATGGGAATTCACTAAAAGTAAAAATACTTTCTAATGTTCATTTACACTGGACAAATATTGCTTTCTGCATTAATGCCAGGCCAACTCCTAAAAGCCGAAGCTATCAAACTGATTTTGAAAGATTTATAGCGACACCATTTGAAAAAGATGAAAGTGAGTCAAATAAATATGAAAAATCTGAAAAAGAGTCAAATGATAATAAAGGAAAATAAAGAATTCTTTGACTCAGACTCTGATCTGGACATATTCTATTTTTTTTTTAGAATATATTGGATTTTAAGCGTTATAATATTTCGTTGATGATACCTTTATGTTAAAATACCTAATTTTGTTCAAGTTTTTATTTTATTATAGTAAGTTTTTGTTTAATAATTTTGTTTATTTTGTCCATTTTCAAAATTTTACTTGCTTTATTAGCGACAGTTTTACTTCCTAATTTTGAAAATACCTAACATTATGTAACGGAGATCCTAAGTACATGCGCAAGACACAGAATTGTGATAATTATTAAATTGATTTTAAAAGTGTTTTAATTCACTCTTTTCAAAGTGTTTTAATAATTGATTGTTATGTTAAAAGTTTTGTAGTACCTATTGCGATAGTTTCGTTGGTTATTGCTTATATATGTATTTTATTGTGTATGAATTTTATTATGTATGTATTTGATTAGTAAAAAATACGTTTATTATTGCACGTGAATTTTCATTTCATTACCATCACATTAATATCAACGCCTTCTTCACGAAAATCATTACCAGCACACCAGATCTCATTACCTTCAGTAACTAAAATTTCAAATGCATTTATCTTTGCAATCCATTGGTGCAATTCATTGTAACTTGGTGACTGTCTAATTTTACCTATATTTTCGGTTGGATCATCAATTTCAACGTTTTAAAAAATTCTCCCATTTTCGTCCGATTTGCACGAAATCTGACAATTAGCTGGTGTCCAACGTCTAACAGGATGATGTTTGGTTTTAGCGAGATGACTGCAGTGAACGGGCCAGCAGCCCCTCCTCCAGTGCTGGTGGAAGCGGTACTGGTAATGCGAAAAATCTATTAATTTTTGACATCCCGGCGCAGTGTTGAGCGCTGTTTTTAATCCACTACAAACAAGTTAGCCCTTGACTGCGATCTCACCTGATGGTAAGTGATGATGCAGTCTAAGATGGTAGCGGGCTAACCTGTTAGGGGCATGGCAGTTATATTAAACCCATACCCCTAATTGGTTTCTACACGGCATCGTACCGGAACGCTAAATCGCTTGGCGGCACGTCTTTGCCAGTATAGTGGTACTTAACTAGCCACGGCCGAAGCCTCCCACCTGGCCGGACCAGAGAAAATTCCGAAATTATAAATTAACATAAGACAACAGTGATAGAATTTTGTATTTGAATTTTGACGATCTCCCTGGCGCAGTGCGGAGGTGTGTTCCCACACATCGACGCATACTTACATTCAACCAATGATTGCGTGCAACCAATGACATTAATAAATAAGTATTAATAATAATTAATAGGTCTCAGCAGTGTATAGTTCAAATTATAAAAAAGTTTATTCCAATATTGTCAAAGAAGTTATTTCAAAAATGGAACATAGAAAAGCCGATTCTGTATGATTTTTATTATGTGTACATAGCGTAACTATTTATTTAATTTATACAGTGGGTCGACGCTCACACAAATGTTAGACCATCCATCATACCATTAGCATTTAGCATCAGTTTCATTAGCATTTAAAGTATTTTTTTTTTTAAATAATTGCAGGCGTTATTAAGTTATAGGTAGTAAATGGGTAGTAAAAATTTATAGTCTATGGTTAATATCAACAGCCCAAACTATATAATGTCACAGAAACAGTCTAAGATATGTTTTTTCCTACCATCTAGCAAATCTAGCTTATTTTGCGGGGTGACAGGGGCGTAACGAATGAAACTAGTAGAATTTTTATATGTTCTATTCTTCTATCGTGCTTCTATCATTCTTTTATTGCAGTACCGTACATCTAGGACTGCTAAAACTATCACTAAAACTTAATAATTACTACTACTACTACAACTACTACTACTAACTACTATAAGTTTAAACTATAGGTGTGTAATTGGGACAATAACGGCATTTTGAGGACCGTGTCCTTACTGCCGGTGCCGCTGCCGCCGGGACACCCACCGCCGCCGCCGGAAACGCCGCCGCCGCCGAGGCTGCCACCGTGGCTGTCGCCCCCGCCGCCGCCGCCGGGGCCGCCGCCGCCGGGGCCGCCTCCGCCGGGGCCGCCGGCGTGTTACAGATGCTCCCGCCCCACCACGTCGGTGAGTGCCGGCCACCACGCTGATCGCCCTTGTTCTATGACCCTGGTACTTTTGCCTTGGAAATCGTTAGTGGGCAAAGCAAGAGACCTCCTCTTACAAAATATAAATTACTAGCTGATGCCCGCGACTTCGTCCGCGTGGATTGAGGTTTTTCGGTTCCCACGGGAACTCTTTAATTTTCCGGGATAAAAAGTAGCCTATGTGCTATTCCAGACTATAATCTATGTCTGTGCCAAATTTCATCCAGATCCGTTCATCCGTTGGAGCGTGATTGAGTAACATACATCCATACATCCATCCATTCAAACTTTCGCATTTATAATATTTATTTGACTATTAGTCCATTCATTCTAGATTTCAATGTATACATACATTAAAAAAAACAACTCTACTCAACTAGGAAAACTATTCGTAGCCGAGGCTTCTCAGAGGGTGGACGTAACGCCTTTTGTCTCCGCAACTCAAAATGATATACGTAGCATATACCTGAGATTGTAGTGTGATTGTCACTTCTCAATAGTAGGCATTTTTAATACTGACTGCTTTTTCTTATTGATGGATGAAAATTATTTTGTTTTAAATATGTTTATATAAATTTTGAATTTGTAATCCTTACTAATATTATACATGCGAGTGTGTTACTTTGTCGGTCTGTCAGCTGTCTACATGTATGGTTTATCTACCAATTTTCCCGAAATTCGGTACAGAGATAGCTACTTTCTTGGAGACAAACATAGGTATTTTATCCCGGAAAATAAGAATTCCCATGAGATATTTAAAAATCTTGAATCACGCAGATAAAGTTGCGGGAGTCACCTAGTGAAGCGACTCGTATCGAGACACACGATTGGACGTTAGTAAACTTATGCAATGAGCTTTCGAATAGTCAAATTTACTGTGCACTTACAATAAATTAGAATTTTATTTGTTTGGCTCGCATGTTTGCTTGTTTTTACACTTGGATAGATATTATTTATGGCCATAAAAATACAGTCGTCACGATAACAAAAGCAGGTAGCTATGCAAACAATTGGGTAGGTAGTTATTATTATTTACCACGCTTACGGCCCTTTTTCATGAGTATTTGATATTAATTTCATGATACCTCTACACGTTCCTGAGAAACAGGGTCTTTGTATTTTACGTATATTTCATTACATTTTAACAATAATTCGTAATTGTAGCAACCAAATTCGATTCTTTTGTTTGCGTATCATTACCGGTGAACTTTTGTCAAGATGGCCGAACCGACGCGTACTGAAAAACTCGAATTATATAAAGTTAAAAACATTGCATTTCTCTTTTTTCCTCACTAGTAGGAAACCAATTTATTGGTTTCGGTAGGGGGTGTTCAATCAAGCCAGTTGTTTCTCCAGATTTACAATAATTGGCCTCTTCCGCGAATGCGTTCGGCGGTACCTGATTGGTGATGCCACCAGTGTGCCACGAGTGATGAAAAAAAAGGACATTATTTAGACATCCGCGCTCGTAACGTGCATCCACTGAAAAACGAGTGCTCCCGCGCCGTGCGTGATAAATCCCGCCCGACGTTCAGGGTCCAGGACGATCGTGGTTTTTTGTGTTGTAGATTATGGATTTGGAGCAACTCTGGATAAAGTGGGCGTCTCTCGTCATATTTTATTTTATTTTAAAGGTCCTTCGATTTTGCACCAACATTTCTGACAGTATTGTACAAGACAGTAATGAATTTGTTTTGGAAACAGACAGTTCAGGTTTTGCAATAATTATGCAATAAAAATGTCAATTCGGAATGTATGTGGCTGCCCTAAATACAGCCTGCTTGTGCGCTCCCGCAGGCAGATCCCGGGCGCGCAGGGGAGGAGCCCTGCACCCCTGTAAAGGCTCATCGCTTCGTCCTCGCCATGAGCTCGCCCAGCCTGGCGACGCTTTTTGGCGAGCGCGGTGCAACACGCGTGTGGCGCAGCCATTAAGCTGACGCCCAGCAACGCCGAGGTTAGTTCTGTTTTGGACCACTACTTACTTTATTTATTTACTTACTACTTTATTTTATATTTATTACTTTCAGACATATCATCCATAATTAATCATACAATACTACTAAACTAATCATCTAAATATATAAAAGGCAAAGGTGACTGACTGACTGACTGACTGATCTATCAACGCACAGCTCTAACCACTGCACTGGTCAGATCTGGCTGAAATTTTGCACTCAGATAGCTATTAGGTATAACGTAGGCATCCGCTAAGAAAGGATTTTTGAAAATTCCACCCCTACGAGCAATCATGTATGTACATGACGTGTTTTTGTTTGTTGGCCCTTTATTGCAAAACTACATATTTTGAGTACTGAGATATTATAAGACCATAGTATGACGTCACGGCAAATCCAGGGATATTTCACTGACAAAAAAAGCCATGTTTTTTTGTCAGTTTGTCAACTCAAAATACTTCATCAGTGCACACCTAGACTACTCAAGGAATAAAATATTTAGGTTCATCGATTTTGGCTGAGCGTTGGTCAGCCAAGTGGCCTTATTTCGCTCCATTCATTCAACTCGGCTCATTTCCACTCAAACGTAACGTAGTACTACGTTACGTATGAGTTTAAGTACCTAAGTACTTATAGAAGTCAAAGTTTCAACTTCTATTTTAATCGTCTATCGGCCTGTTTCTGAATTGAGAATTTCATGTTAATCAAATAAATATTATAAATGTTTGGATGGATGTATGGATGTTTGTAACTCAATCACGCCCGAACGGCTGAACGGATCTGGATGAAATTTGGCACAGAGATAAATTATAGTCTGGAATAACACATAGGCTACTTTTTATCCCGGAAAACTAAGGAGTTCCGCGGGAAACAAAAAACCTCAATCCACGCGGACGAAGTCGCGGGCATCAGCTAGTCTACAATATGTGTAATTCGTCCCAACAGCCTCGAAAATGAGTTCTGTACTACCTACCTAAACGGCGGGACATACAGAAGAGGCGACGACGGGCGCGGTTGTGGCGAGGTTGTGGCAAGGGCGCGCCGCCTGTTCTATCATAATACATATTACATACAAAATGAGAGTGTCGTCCAAGCGGCGTGGCGCGAGCGCCGCTTGCACGACACTTTCATACCTAAACTTAAATTCTCTTCTTCTTCTTAATTGCGTTAAATAACTCTCGTCTCCGGTATCCTACTGTATCAATTGTGCTAATACTTGCCACCGCTATGTGTGCAGGGCAGTGGCGGCCTTAGACATTGCGAGGCCCCGCGGGCGGTAGATATTTGCGAGGCCCTTATGTTGTGAGGAATTTATGTGAATACTAATATTTCGATACCTCCCACGTAAGTTGTTGTATGCCACAAAAATGCCGTTTAGCGTTTTTACTGAAAACTATCCTAATTTGTATTATTTTATGCATTCAATGTGAAAAAACTACAAAAATATGATTTTTTCAAGGATTTGCCAGACGTATTTTGTTGTAACTTTCGAACAAGAACGGACTAAAACATTGTATCTACCTTTGCAATGGTTTACGCGGGGTGCGGGACGGGGAAAATCACGCGCTCGCGTCTCGTATTTGTCACATACAACAGACTACGCCGGACTTTCAACCGGCCGTACGCGGTAGGAAGGAAGCGTTTAAGTTCTCTCAAAATTAACTTGCGCTGAATTACTTCAAATATATAAAAATGAAACGTACTGTTGTGATACCAACCTAAAATGTTGTATAGATTACTTACAACAGTAGGTATACGTTGTTGAGCGTTCATTAAAAATGTTGTATGTAATACATATAACATTTTACGTATACATTAAACTGAAAATATTGTTGTATGTAATAAATACAACATTTTACTTCGGAAGTTGTTATTCTAAACTTCGTTGTATCGTGACATGCTATATTTTTCGTTGCTATTACATTTTTTTTTACTTAAATTCAATGTTGTATGTCAAAAGTCTATTCTAAAATTGGGTCATAAAAATAATATTAGGTCCTTACATAGGTAATATGAAATTGGCGTTTTGTAAGGGAGGAACATAAAGTCGATTTTTTTTAAATATAATGTATTATTTATTTAATCAAAGTATGTACCATTGCTATCTATGCAATTTTGCCATCTCATAGGTAGTCAATTCATTCAAAACCATTCTGACGGGAATCAATAAAATCTTTGAAGGCGCTTTGGACTGCCCCATCGGAGTTGAATTTTTTCCCTTGCAAGAAGTTATCCAAATTTCGAAAAAAATGGTAATCTGTTGGAGCAAGGTCCGGGGAGTACGGTGGATGTCTTATAGACATTCCAATTGAAGCTCCTCTAATTTGGTAGCCGTCTGTTGTGCAGTGTGTGGTCTAGCGTTGTCCTGAAGCAGCAGTGGCCTAGAGCGATTGACCAGCCTCCGTTATTTAGCAGTTCTTTCCGTCATGGTTTGCAGTTGCTGACAATAGACATCCGCCGTAATCGTCTGGCCAGATTTAAGAAAGCTGTAGTGAACGACACCGGCACTAGTCCACCAAACGCTCACAAGTAATTTTTTTTGAGTCAATTATCGCTTGGGGCAGGATTTGGCTGGTTCGCCAGGGTTCAGCCATTGCGATGAGCGTTTCCGATTATCGTACAGGATCCACTTTTCATCGCAGGTAATGATTCGATTTAAAATCCCTTCATTATTGTGCCGGTTGAGTAATGCACAGCAGTCGACGCGCGTTTGCCGGTTTGCTGCACTCAATTCATGAGGTACCCACCTTTCAAGCTTTTTCACCTTCCCAATTTGCTTCAAGTGGATTAAAACAGTTTTATCACTAACACCGCAGCCTGCAGCTAGCTCGGACGTGGTTTGCGATGGATCCGCTTCAACTCTTCACTTAATGAGTCTCTGTCACAGTAGAATTATTCCAGCCACATATCACGACTTTTTCAGGAATCTGTCTTTTGTCGATGGCTCTCATAATGATGTTGAATTTTCTGAGTCAGAATAGTACATAATTTAGTCTTGTCTTTTTTAACTTATTTAAATTTCTTTAAATTATGCATCTTTATAATAATAACGTAATAAACGGGTACATACCACGATAAAATGGCGATTTTAACTGTCGATATTTCGACCCAGTTGCATGGATCGTTGTCACGCCGGGACTGCTGTGCTGTGAGATGGAGCTGGAGGGTATCAAACTACCCTCCTTCACGTTCTTTTCGACCACGAAATAATTAGTCTTTAACCATTAGGTATCTTCGTTTTTATTATTGATTCTCTTATAAAAATATTAGTTTTTTACTGATTGAAGTCTCCAATGAAACCAAAAAATAGGTTTATTTAATTGAAAGTAACAGTTGTTTTGTTAATTTTTTTGTTGATTGATTGTTTTGTGTTTAGATATAATTTTGAAAATCTTTTTTTTTTTTTAATTTGAATAAAACCTAGGTATTTACAATGCCAATAATAATTATTATAAATCGTTACCTGATTTTAGTTGTCTTGATCTCATAGAAATTATTAAGTAGGTTACCTATTGATTAGAAGTGATTACCTATCTATCTGTTTTTTTTTAAGATTAATGTTCATTATTATTTTGTTTTTTAAAGATATTAGTTTTCATGAAAACGGTCCTAAAATGACTAGTATGTATTGTTCTTATTAAATAATTAAAGAAATTTATCCTTGATAATATTTCTTTTTTATTTCTTAACCTAGAATTTAATCACATACAATAATACACATATAAATTTTTAACCGATGTATATGGGTATTGCCACATACAATGGAATTAAACTTATATTTTGCAGTGTATATTGTTGTAACTATCAAATACAACAACTGACGAAATCGAAACTCCGCGGTATAATGTTGTAAGTATGAGATACAACAAATGGCGCAGCCTGTACTCCGCAGTAAAATGTTGTATGAACGATATCTCAGAAAATATACATATTTTCTTAAATTATCTTTCAACATAGTCAAGAATACTATAAATTACATTCATATACCAAATTTCACCAAGATACAATAATAAATGCAGTTTTTAGTCCAATTTGAATCTTTAAAATGCTCTATTGTAAAATTGCGGTTTTGGGGATACAACAACTTACGTGGGAGGTATCGATTTATGTTAATACTTTCAGTTTTTTTTCACGATGCTTGACGAGAAATGCAAAAGTTATAAATTTTAGTTTTAACTTTGTAATTAAATAAAATAGTACATATATGGTACATAATATAATCAGGAATTCAGAAAATATGGTGCTGCAAATGTTCATGGGCGGCGGTAATCACTTTCCATCAGGTGACCCGCCTACTCGTTTGCTCGCTATATATATGAATAAAAAAAAAAAAAATAATATGTTTGCGGCCTTTTCTGTGACTAAAATCATTAATTAAAGCACAATAATCTAACGAATTAGCTACCTCATTTTCAATTGAAAGATGGGACATTTTCAGCAACTTCAAATTTCAAGACGACAAATATTATGCGACAAAAAAAACCGGTCAAGTGCGAGTCAGACTCGCGCACAAACGGTTCCGTACCACCACACAATATACATTATTTTAGTATAAATAACAAGAAATATGTCATGTCACTGTGAAATATGGAGCTCAACTGGTATCGCCTGATGACAAACAATTGTACACCACATCCTATGAGTACGAAACTAAGTATAATTAACGACTTTAAGATTTTTCCTATACTTGTGCTGTGAGACCTTGCTTCTTGGTAAATTTCATGACTCTAGAGTCTAGAATAGTCTAGAATCTAGATCTACGAAAAGTGCAAAATATGTGGCACAAACGGTTGCATCTTTTTATTGCGTGTTCTGCGTGCATCTGTTTACAGAACGTTTCGTGCAGTTTAACCAGCAAAAAGGTATTTTCAAAATTAACAGTATTAAATAGGTACTAAAATTCTACATCAATGGTATCAAAAGATAAAAGGTTTCATTTGACAATTTGAAACACAAAGAGCGATGTTGCGTTTCACTCACTCAGTGATGCTAATAGAAAAAAAAATATAAGAGTAATATGTACCTACTCAGTTTTTATTTTAGTACGAAATCCATATAACCGACATCCTTATCTGGCACGAAATTTCGTCAGTGTGAAAGAGACAGGAAGAAATGTTCTCAACATAGTTCGCGCCGATATATCACCCATCGTCCTACGTGAGCGACAAACGCGACACCACGACTCGATACGACGCGACGCGACAGTATTGTACTGTCCAGTACTGTACTGTTGCTGTGCTGCGTTGTGCTGCTGTGCTGCGTTGAGTTGCTTGTTGCTGCTTGTTGTTGCAGTGCTGCGTTGTGCTGCTGTGCTGCGTTGAGTTGCTGTTGTGCCGTGCTGTGCCTTCTGATGATGCTGTTGTCCTCGTCGCGATGACTTAGGGGTTATTGTGATGTGCGATGTTGCTGATGTCTGACGAGTGAGGGCGTGACTCGTCGGCTTGATATGCGTCGGCGGCGGCTCTGAGATCACGTCGGGTTGATGTGATCGTCGGCGGCGGTTTGGAATCACGTCGGGGTCACCAATGTACGGGAGCAGGTGATATGGCTCGACCGTAACAAAGGATGATCATCCTCCGAGCGGGTGTTGTGCTCGGGGACCACTGGTCCGACCGTTCATCTTTGGAGGTCGTATATATAGTGTAATTCAGAGAAAACTTCGTAAGCGTGAGTTAGGCTGTTCGTGTTCGCGTCCATCGTACTAGTAATGCCATCTATTGGATTATGTGGGGACTGCGAAGACCGCCACAGTATCAAACAGTAGCTGACCCTTCACGTGTCTTACGTTGTCGGCTGTCGCGTAGACAAGTTTGTCATTTTCTATAGCGTCGTATAGCATCGCGTTGCGTGACGTCGCTTCTGACGCTAGACCTAGGACAACGGGTCAGCGCGATATTAAGCCTCCTCTACACGTCTGCAGATGCGTCCGCGGACGTCATCTGCGGATGCGTCTGCAGACGTATAGAGGGGGTAATTTGTGCATCTGTTGTAGGTATTTAACGTCCGCCTCGAATCCAATTGTTGGCGCTTTTTGTGGCACAGATCAAAGGGTTTCGGCGCGGACGTCTGGCGTTTGTACACACGTCTGGCGACGCATCAGTTTAATCGGAGTTGCGATTGAGAGTGCACGCGTGCTTCTTGCGGTTTAATTTTTGCTGAAATGGCTAATAATATGAGCACAGAGGAAACTTTTAGGTTTATTGAGCTATACCAAGCTGAAAACTGTTTCTAAATTACTAAATTCTCCAGATGGCTCCAAGTAAAGTTCCGCAAGCTGGTTTTCCATGCTATTCCTGTAAAAAAAATCTAGTTGTATACAAGTGGATATCTATCGTTTGTTGGTTTTATGTAGTATATTTGATTTGCTTTGAAAGTCTTAAATCAAAATTCCACTTACTTTGTTCTGTTTCTATGTATAGCTAGCATCCAACACCTTCTTCTTTTCCATTTCTTTTTAATAACTCTACTGCGATGCACACTCACGTAGTAGTTAAAAGTACTAAATAAATAAATAGCTGCCGCAGCTACGGTCTCAATATCCATTTTTAAACGTGCGTGTTGCGTCTGTCGAGAATGAACCTAGACTGATCGACCTGCAGACGTGTGGACAGCTCGTGGTGATTCATCTGCGCATGCATCTGCGGGCGTCCGCGGACGCATCTGCAGACGTGTAGAGAAGACTTTATACGGCGCAAGCAGCAAGAGTACTGAGTCTGACCATTAAAATAAATAAAAATAAAAACTTTTAATTTTTAATCACTTATTACTCTTATACCTAAGGCCTCGGCAAAACTATAGGGTTCTTTGGGGGCGTGGATGTGTGCACCATTCCAGCACCTCCAGAGAGGGCTGGTCCAGCTTAGTAACCAATGCCATTACATACTTCCACTCGCACGTTGTGAGTTTCGTAATGCACGGCGGACGAGTGATTCTAATATGTACACATTAACACTTAGTGACTTTTTCTACTAGGGCTGTAGGGTGAGGGCGCGAGGCGAGCCCCCGTGCGCTCCACACCGGGCCCTAGGGCCACTGGCGCATGGGGGGGCCCCAGGCGACGCAGACCCGCAGGTACGACCGACCATTGCTATCCATCGCTTGATTCAATCCAATTAGTAAGTAGTAGGAGTAGATCAGTGCATTCGGTCGTTATTTTCGTTATGTTCTCCCGCGCAGGGCACGTTGCCGGGTCGCGGGGCGGAGGGCGGCGCACAGGCAGTCGATTCCCGCGGTGCATTGATTACGACGCGCTGGCGCGGATCGCCGCGCTGGACGGCGCCGCCGCGGCCCTTGGCGCCGACGCGGCGCGCGGGGCGGGTGGCGGCGCCCTGTCAGCATCGTGCGGCGCGGAGAATGCGGGGCGCAACACGCGACGTGCCAGACCCGCAGGTACGACCGACCGTTGCTATACTTCGCTTCATTCAATCCAACGAGTAGGAGTAGATCAGCCCCCCGATCATGTAGGTTTGTACTATACTCTAACGTATAAGAATGGATACACAAAATTGAGCTCTAATTCAATGAATTTATGGTTTATTTTACTTTGACGACGAACTTAACGTTTTGATCGGCCATTCTTACATGATTGGGGGGCAGTGCATTCGGTCGTTATTTTCGTTATGTTCTCCCGCGCAGGGCACGTTGCCGGGGCGGGGGGCGGCGCCCTGTCGGCGTCGTGCGGCGCACTATTCGCGTCGTGCGGTGCCGGCCACCGCCGCCGCCGCGCTGGCTGGCGCCACCGCTGCCGCCGCCGCCCGTTGCAGACTCCGACCGCCGCCACGCGCTGTCACCACCGTCTCTGCCAACGAGGAGGAGTAGAAGACAGAGGCGGGCGCGGAAAACGCGGGGCGCAACACGCGACGTGCCAGACCCGCAGGTACGACCGACCGTTGCTATCCTTCGCTTCATTCAATCCAACTAGTAAGTAGTAGGAGTAGATCAGTGCATTCGGTCGTGTTAGCGCCTCTCGATGACTACAGATGGCGCTGTACCTGTGAGGCGGCAAAGCAGTCAGTACGCGAGGTTTCCGCCAATCAGAAAAGTTTCCGCTCATGTGACAGCTATGTTTAATGACTTGACGTCATAATATTGTTTAGAATGTTACATTATAGCAACTTGAGAGCCTCTAACCATTCGATACTCAGATTTGCCTTGAGTAACACGTGTCAAGAATGTAGACCTATCTTTACCTTGGTTGCGTGTGGTTATGGATCTAACTGTTGTTATATTGTTACATTGCAATTAATTTTATATAGTTTGCATCTTAAAAACCCTATCCATCACCATTACACAAGTAGGTATTTAACGGTCGTTATTTTCGTTATGTTCTCCCGCGCAGGGCACGTTGCCGGCGCGTGGTGGACAAAGCAAGAGACCTCCTCTTACAAAATATAAATTACTATTAGTCCATTCATTCTAGATTTCAATGTATGGGCAAAACGGCAAAATTTATAACTCTTTGAAACCACTGTGGTTTTATACCTATGAGTGAGTACATTAAAAAAACAACTGAAATCCCGCCCGACGTTCAGGGTCCAGGACGATCGTGGTTTTTTGTATGTAGATTGTGGATTTGGAGCAACTCTGGATAAAGTGGGCGTCTCTCGTCATATTTTATTTTATTTTAA
The DNA here is from genome assembly GCA_917051295.2 of Erebia ligea. Taxonomy (NCBI): domain Eukaryota; kingdom Metazoa; phylum Arthropoda; class Insecta; order Lepidoptera; family Nymphalidae; genus Erebia; species Erebia ligea. Next base: position 2,517,509 of record OU785246.1, read on the forward strand.
AGGTCCTTCGATTTTGCACCAACATTTCTGACAGTATTGTACAAGACAGTAATGAATTTGTTTTGGAAACAGACAGTTCAGGTTTTGCAATAATTATGCAATAAAAATGTCAATTCGGAATGTATGTGGCTGCCCTAAATACAGCCTGCTTGTGCGCTCCCGCAGGCAGATCCCGGGCGCGCAGGAGAGGAGCCCTGCTGCACTCCCATAAAGGCGCATCGCCTCGTCCTCGCCATGAGCTCGCCCAGCGACAGCGAGAGTGGTGAAGTATTTACAATTGAGGTAATATATAGGTACGTATATTCAATTTATAGTCCAATCAAATTAGCGATCAACCTCGGAATGAGAGATAATAAGCTGAATTTTTGTATATAAGTATACCTTCATTTTGGCGTTCTAAAAGTTAGCTCAAAGGATAAATGATATTTTAATAATAAATTCTATACTTGTGTATAGTGTAAACTTGCGTCAGATACACATCACATAGATCACATTTTCACAACGTAACAGTAATAAAAAAGTCTGTTCAGCACTCGTATTGTAATTTCTACTTTATGATCGTGAAACTGTGCGTTTACGATCATAAAGTAAAATTAAAGTGAAATACGGTAAGATGTTTTTCTTTATTTCAGGGCGTAGAACATGGCGCACTGCAGGCGGCGGTGCAACACGCGTGTGGCGCAGCCTGCTGACGCCCAGCAACGCCGAGGTTAGTTCTGTTTTGGACCACTACTTACTTTATTTATTTACTTACTACTTTATTTTATATTTATTACTTTCAGACATATCGTCCATAATTAATCATACAATACTACTAAACTAATCATCTAAATATATAAAAGGCAAAGGTGACTGACTGACTGACTGACTGATCTATCAACACACAGCTCTAACCACTGGTCGGATCGGGCTGAAATTTTGCACTCAGATAGCTATTAGGTATAACGTAGGCATCCGCTAAGAAAGGATTTTTGAAAATTCCACCCCTACGAGCAATCATGTATGTACATGACGTGTTTTTGTTTGTTGGCTCTTTATTGCAAAACTACATATTTTGAGTACTGAATATAAGACCATAGTATGACGTCACGGCAAATCCAGGGATATTTCACTGACAAAAAAAGCCATGTTTTTTTGTCTGTTTGTCAACTCAAAATACTTCATCAGTGCAAACCTAGACTACTCAAGGAATAAAATATTTAGGTTCATCGATTTTGGCTGAGCGTTGGTCAGCCAAGTGGCCTTATTTCGCTCCATTCATTCAACTCGGCTCATTTCCACTCAAACGTAACGTAACGTTACGTATGAGTTTAAGTACCTAAGTACTTATAGAAGTCAAAGTTTCAACTTCTATTTTAATCGTCTATCGGCCTGTTTCTGAATTGAGAATTTCATGTTAATCAAATAAATATTATAAATGTTTGGATGGATGTATGGATGTTTGTTACTCAATCACGCCCGAACGGCTGAACGGATCTGGATGAAATTTGGCACAGAGATAAATTATAGTCACTTTTTATCCCGGAAAACTATGGAGTTCCCGCGGGAACCAAAAAACCTCAATCCACGCGGACGAAGTCGCGGGCATCAGCTAGTCTACAATATGTGTAATTCGTCCCAACAGCTTCGAAAATGAGTTCTGTACTACCTACCTAAACGGCGGGACATACAGAAGAGGCGAAGACGGGCGCGGTTGTGGCGAGGTTGTGGCAAGGGCGCGCCGCCTGTTCTATCATATAATATTACATACAAAATACCTAAACTTAAATTCTCTTCTTCTTAATTGCCTTAAATAACTCTCGTCTCCGGTATCCTACTGTATCAATTATTGTGCTAATACTTGCCACCGCTATGTGTGCAGGGCAGTGGCGGCGTTAGCCATTGCGAGGCCCCGCGGGCGGTAGATATTTGCGAGGCCCTTATGTTGTGAGGAATTTATGTTAATACTTTCAGTATTTTATTCACGATGCTTGACGAGAAATGCAAAAGTTATAAATTTTAGTTTTAACTTTGTAATTAAAGTAAAATAGGTACCATAATATAATCAGGAATTCAGAAAATATGTTTGCGGCCTTTTCTGTGACTAAAATCATTAATTAAAGCACAATAATCTAACGAATTAGCTACCTCATTTTCAATTGAAAGATGGGAGCAACGAGGGAGATTTTCAGCAACTTCAAATTTCAAGACAACAAGTATTATGCGACAAAAAAACCGGTCAAGTGCGAGTCAAACTCGCGCACAAACGGTTCCGTACCACCACACAATATAAATTATTTTAGTATAAATAACAAGAAATATGTCATGTCACTGTGAAATATGGAGCTCAACTGGTATCGCCTGACAAACAATTTGACACCCTATGAGTACGAAACTATAATTAACGACTTTAAGATTTTTCCTATACTTGTGCTGTGAGACCTTGCTACTTGGTAAATTTCATGACTCTAGAGTCTAGAATATTCTAGAATCTAGATCTACGAAAAGTGCAAAATATGTGGCACAAACGGTTGCATCTTTTTATTGCGTGTTCTGCGTGCATCTGTTTACAGAACGTTTCGTGCAGTTTAACCAGCAAAAAGGTATTTTCAAAATTAACAGTATTAAATAGGTACTAAAATTCTACATCAATGGTATCAAAAGATAAAAGGTTTCATTTGACAATTTGAAACACAAAGAGCGATGTTGCGTTTCACTCACTCAGTGATGCTAATAGAAAAAAATATATAAGAGCAATATGTACCTACTCAGTTTTTATTTTAGTACGAAATCCATATAACCGACATCCATAACTGGCACGAAATTTCGTCAGTGTGAAAGAGACAGGAAGAAATGTTCTCAACATAGTTCGCGCCGATATATCACCCATCGTCCTACGTGAGCGACAAACGCGACACCACGACTATACGACGCGACGCGACAGTATCAAACAGTAGCTGACCCTTCACGTGTCTTACGTTGTCGGCTGTCGCGTAGACAAGTTTGTCATTTTCTATAGCGTCGTATAGCATCGCTTTGCGTGACGTCGCTACGGGTCAGCGCGATATAATACGGCGAAAGCAGCAAGAGTACTGAGTCTGACCATTAAAATAAATAAAAATAAAAACTTTTTATTTTTAATCACTTATTACTCTTATACCTAAGGCCTCGGCAAAACTATAAGGCTCTTTGGGGCCTCCTAGCGCGGATGTGTGCACCATTCCAGCACCTCCAGAGAGGGCTGTCCAGCTTAGTAACCAATGCCATTACATACTTCCATTCGCACGTTGTGAGTTTCGTAATGCACGGCGGACGAGTGATTCTAATATGTACACATTAACACCTAGTGACTTTTTCTACTTGGGCTGTAGGGTGAGGGCGCGAGGCGAGCCCCCGTGCGCTCCACACCGGGCCTTAGGGCCCCACACTGGCGCATGGGGGGGCCCCAGGCGACGCAGACCCGCAGGTACGACCGACCATTGCTATCCTTCGCTTGATTCAATCCAATTAGTAAGTAGTAGGAGTAGATCAGTGCATTCGGTCGTTATTTTCGTTATGTTCTCCCGCGCAGGGCACGTTACCGGCGCGCGGGGCGGAGGGCGGCGCACAGGCAGTCGATTCCCGCGGCGCATTGATTACGCCGCGCTGGACGGCGCCGCCGCGGCCTTTGGCGCCGTCGCGGCGCGACCCTGTCAGCATCGTGCGGCGCGCTGACAGCGTCGTGCGGCGCGGAGAATGCGGGGCGCAACACGCGACGTGCCAGACCCGCAGGTACGGCCGACCATTGCTATCCTTCGCTTTATTCAATCCAACTAGTAGGAGTAGATCAGCCCCCCGATCATGTAGGTACGTACTATACTCTAACGTATAAGAATGGATACACGAAATTGAGCTCTAATTCAATGCATTTATGGTTTATTTTACTTTGACGACGAACTTAACGTTTTGATCGGCCATTCTTACATGATTGGGGGGCAGTGCATTCGTTCGTTATTTTCGTTATGTTCTCCCGCGCAGGGCACGTTTCCGGCGCGCGAGGCGGCGCCCTGTCGGCGTCGTGCGGCGCGCCGACCACCGCCGCCGCCGCGCTGGCTGGCGCCACCGCTGCCGCCGCCGCCCGTTGCAGACTCCGACCGCCGCCACGCGCTGTCGCCACCGTCTCTGCCAACGAGGAGGAGTAGAAGACAGAGGCGGGCGCGGAAAACGCGGGGCGCAACACGCGACGTGCCAGACCCGCAGGTACGACCGACCATTGCTATCCTTCGCTTCATTCAATCCAACTAGTAAGTAGTAGGAGTAGATCAGTGCATTCGGTTGTGTTAGCGCCTCTCGATGACTACAGATGGCGCTGTACCTGTGAGGCGGCAAAGCAGTCAGTACGCGAGGTTTCCGCCAATCAGAAAAGTTTCCGCTCATGTGACAGCTATGTTTAATGACGTGACGTCATAATATTGTTTAGAATGTTACATTATAGCAACTTGAGAGCCTCAAACCATTCGATACTCAGATTTGCCTTGAGTAACACGTGTCAAGAATGTAGACCTATCTTTACCTTGGTTGCGTGTGGTTATGGATCTAACTGCTGTTATATTGTTACATTGCAATTAATTTTATATAGTTTGCATCTTAAAAACCCTATCCATCACCATTACACAAGTAGGTATTTAACAGTCGTTATTTTCGTTATGTTCTCCCGCGCAGGGCACGTTTCCGGCGCGCGGGGCGGGGGGCGGCGCCCTGTCGGCGTAGTACGGTGCACTATCCGCTTCGTGCTACGATGCGCGGCGCGCTGTACGCGCCGCCGCCCGCTGCAGACCCCAACCGCCGCCACGCGCTGCCAACGAGTAGGAGTAGATCAGTGCATTCGGTCGTTATCTTCGCTATGTTCTCCCGCGCAGGGCACGTTTCCGGCGCGCGGGGCGGGGGGCGGCGCCCTGTCGGCGTCGTACGTACGGTGCACTATCCGCTTCGTGCTACGATGCGCGGCGCGCTGTATGCGCCGCCGCCCGCTGCAGACCTCGACCGCCGCCACGCGCTGCCAACGAGTAGGAGTAGATCAGTGCATTGCATGTTCTCCCGTGCAGTGCGCGTTGGACGTGCCCGTGCCCGTGCGCGTGCAGTCGGTGCTCGGCTTGCAGCAGCGCGGCAGCGGGCAAGGCGACCCACGATGTGGGTATATGGTGTACGGAGAGCATCCGCCGGGCTCGCGGTCGTGGGCGGCTGCGACGGCTTATTTTGTTCTAGATACTTTAACTATTGTTACGAGATGATTGTAAAGGTATCCTAGTTATTATGAATGTCGAGAACTTACATGATTGTTACTAGTTTTATGGCCCAAATAAAATGAAAATACTATACTTTATCTACTCCCATGCTATAAATCCTCTATAACAGGTTCTGAAACAGTTAGCTAATTGCCAACATTAAAACACCCAATGTCCTAATAACCATTACATCATCCAAACGAGTGATGTAATGGTGTACTGAATATTTTCATTACAACACCCCTGCCACATCTGCTCGATGCGTGGTATCTGTACGAATTTCAAAAAAAAAACATTGTCATACACGCGCGTTTCACTACCAGAACGCCGCGCGCTGTAAAAAAAAGTTAACAAAATAATAAAAATAAATAATAAAAAATAATAAAAAAAATTAAAAAATTAAAAAAAAAATTTAAAAAATTTAAAAAAAAAATTTAAAAAAAAATTTAAAAAAAAAAATTTAAAAAAAATTTAAAAAAAATATGAGCGATTCATGTTTTGAGTTTTGATGATATTAGGTTACTAGGACTGGATGTTTTAATGTTAGCAGTAAGCTAACTATTTCAGAATCTGTTAAAGAGGATTCATATTATGAGTGTAAATTAATAAAGTCTTGTATGCAACAGTTGATAATTAGGTATTAAAACACTCATATGATACTATTATCATACTCCGCTTCGCGTCGTATGATAAACCCACATTCGTGTTTTAATACCCCTTATTACACAACTGTTGCATAAATAACTATTTTATAATACTCTTCAATGTTATATATAATTGACCGAGCGAAGCGAAGGTCTCTGAGTCTACTTGGGTGAAAAGGCACTTGTCCGTCCGTCCGTCCGTCTGTCAGAGCCTTATAACTTCTGAAATACTGAACGTAATTACTTGAAAATTAAATATAATATGTAAACCGAAGGCCTCCCGCCGAATATGGCTTAAAAAGTTATAAAAATCTTTATTTCAGGGGGGCTCTCATAGAAGTGAATGCGAAGTAAAATATTTTTTATAGCGTTACATAGGGTTGCGGTATATCATTTTAAAGATAATTAGGAATAGAGTCCGAAAATATTTTTTTTTAAATTTTTCCCCTAAAATTGACGAAATGGGGGGCTTTCAAAGTGGAGATTTTCTAACGCCCAAAGTTGACCTCAGAACTCTCAATTTTCTGAAAGGCTGAGCCTGAAATTTGATCAATTATTTGAATTATATCCTGTACTTGAACAACAAATACTAAAATTAGATAAATATTTTAAGGAAACGAAGTTATTTAATTTTTAATGCGCTTCAGTATTTTAACAGAACTTCACAATGATGTCAATAGATGGCGCTCTGTTAAGTTCTGTAAAGTTATAAACTTGATACCGTGAGGTCTCAGTTCGGGGCGAACCACTAGTTATTATGAGGCCCCAAAGAGCCCTTTAAATGTGTCGAGGCTTTAGGAATAAGAGTAGGTTAGGTTAGGTATTTTGTTTTGTTTTTTTTACTAACATAGGTTAAGTGATTGTTACTAACAAATTATGGGCTGTAGCTGCCTGAAATAAAAAGTTATTTATTTATTAATTTATTATTGTCTTAGATGTTATTGTAGCTAAATAAATAGTTTATTTGATTTAATTGCGTTTATATTAGCGTTTACCCTGATTTCTTTCGCGTCGAATTTATGCCTTCAACAAACACGAGGCGAAGCGTTTTTATTTTGTAAATTGTAATGTACGGTTTCGCTTGAACTCGCTTCACCTTTGCATTTTTGTATGACGACGCTTCGCCGCGCGTTTGGCTCGCCTCACGCTCTACGAGCACATGAGTAGAAACCGTTAGGAGGTTTATCTACTCTGTGCTACGAGGGCTGTACAGGCTCGCCTACGACCTTCAAAAGGGCGACAAAAGACCTTTTCAATAAGTGGGCCTAAAAAGTGGGCCAAGATTGACCACCAGGTTTCACCACTGAGGCGTATGGCAATTATCCAAAACCCTGACTCAAATCACTATTGTTGGCTATTTGAATTTTTAAATCCTGATGTCTCCCCGAGGGAGCCAAACCGGGGAGACACGAGTCCGGCACCGTACTTAAAACTTTAAAACGCGAAGGTACTTTTACGCATACAGATAATTTAGATAGTTAATTGAAATAGGATTACGGTAGTAGGAGCACGAGGACGACCTATTTCCAACTTTTCCTCGTGCTCCTCGTGCTCCCATCAATAGGACAAATTAATAGGAGCACGAGGAAACGCCCCTTCAAAATATAGTATCCACTAGCTTATGCCCGCGACTTCGTCCGCGTGGAATAAGTTTTTTTAAATTTCACTGGAACTCCTCAATTTTCCGGGATAAAAAGTAGCCTATGTCACTCACTCTCTAGGTCCTGATTGAAGGACAAACCATATGTGTTGGTTTGTCCTTCAATCACGCCGCAACGGAGCAATGGATCGACGTGATTTTTTGCATGGGTGGGTATAGTTGAGGACCTGGAGAGTGACATAGGCATCCCGGAAAATTAGGGAGTTTCCGAGGGAATAAAAAAAACTTAAACCACGCGGACGGAGTCGCGGGCATCAGCTAGTAGGTAATAAATATGTCAGACTTATTAGGATTTCTGCCGAGCGATCGCGTAACTTCTGCATCAATCATTGATCACAGAGTTATAAAGAAAAGACGTCTTCTATTTATATGTCTGTGTCATTGATACATCGCAATCACCTCTGATTGGTTAACACTCTTCCACTATTGGACATAATCCATTGACGCAGCAAGAATGCCATAAATTCAGCCAATTACAACAATTGATACTGTAACAATGATTGATGCAGAAGTAACGCGATCGCTCGGCTGCATTCTGCTTTGTTTTTTACTGAATTAAGCTAAAAGTGACGGGCGGACAGCTTTTTACCATTTTGGTATGGAACCAACAAAAAATTAAAAAAATGGATTTTGTTTGTTTGATTAGTGTAGGTGTGGTGTAGGTATTCCGTATTATTTTAAAATCATTTTGAAAAATTTATCATATGTGCGCAAAGCTTTACCCAAAAATACTGACAGTGGCATTTGACAGCTGCCATAAAAATGTCAAACGAAAAGAATCACAAACCGTAGTCTGTGATCACCATGGAGGAAGGAATTACGACTATGGTGATCACCATAGATGATAGTGATCACAAACATGGCCGGCGGAGAAGTGGAACTCGCGCAATCTGCGACTCCGGGAGGAGATACGATATTTGGGAAGATATTGAGGAAAGAGATCCCCGCTAAATTCGTCTATGAAGATGACCAGGTAACTTTCTATTATAAATTGATCTTATTTTTTACCGGCTAGTTTCTTATCAGCTGTTCCAATAACCTTTTCTTGGGTAAAAAAAAAATATTCTGGAATATTGTACTTACCTAAACTATTGTAAAAACTACGAGTTTTTGCTTTGCACCGAAATATAATAAGTATAGAAACTCTGCGATTGCCATGTCTTAAAACTTATTCCTATCTGTAATCCATTAGGTATATTTTTTAACCTTGCGCAGTCCTACAATTAGCTATTAATCTGATATTTCCGGCCAACAAATCATTTATCGTATTACTTAAGAATGATTTGGGCTGCAAGTTCCAAATGTTGCCAAAATCATTTAAGTGGGATAGGCAGTGAAGGGGTAACAAACTTGCTTGCACACTGATAGGATGTTTTCAAAGATATAATAGTTGAGGTCCTGGAAAATCATAAAGTTCCCACATAACTTTTAAAAACCACAATCCAAGATCCATGCAATAAAAGGGCATGACCTAAAGTCAAAGTATATTCATTTAAAATTGGTACCAACACAGTATACTTTTTGAAAGTCCTATTTTACAAAGTAATAAGATGTGATGTTGATAATTAACAACAATTAGTTATTAAGATATTTAACTGCAAGATTTCATGGATGTTTGTTACTCAATTATGACGGCTGAACAGATCTGGATGAAATTTGGCACAGAGATAGGTTATTGTCTGGAATAGAATATAGGCTTTTATCCCGGAAAATGAAAGAGTTCCCGCGGGAACCAAAAAACCTCAATCCAAGCGTATGATGTTGCGGGCATCAGCTAGTAATTTATATCGAGTGGTGGTACTTAACCCTTCTAGTTTTTATTTTCACCATCTCACAAAAAGATCTTTAGCTATCAATTAGATTAATTAGTCGCCTAGTTATTAGTTAATAAATGTCATTAAATAATAAAATATTTCAGTGTGTCGCCTTCCATGATGTGAACCCGCAAGCACCGACCCACATTCTAGTGATCCCGAGAAAACCAATCCCTCAACTGTCTAAAGCAGTGGATGAGGATGAAAACTTGCTCGGTACAATTTTTTAAAACATTTTTAAAAAACTGAATAAACTTTAACAAGTAGGTACTTTTGAATCGTCGAGTTAATCTACCACGGGTTCGGAATGCCATTCCTACCGAGAAGAACCAGCAAGAAACTCTGTGGTTGTATTTCTCAGTGTACCTTTTATTGCTATTTCTTGTCTGTTACAGTTCAGTGGATAAATCTATCTCCCTCCCATTTTTTCAGGTCATTTGCTTACTGCAGCTCGCAAAGTAGCGGCCCAGGAAGGTTTGGACAAGTCTGGATTCCGATTGGTCATTAATGACGGCAAGGATGGTGCACAGAGTGTTTATCATCTCCATATTCATATCCTAGGGGGTCGGCAATTGCTATGGCCACCTGGCTAAGTTGATGTTTGTATATGATTATTAAATCATGTTGGTTTAAAAGAACATGTTTAATTTAATAATTCCCAATCAGTAGGACATAAATATCAAGGAGATGTTACAAATAAATGAAATACTACTTATTTATTTAAAAGTAGTAAGGATTATTTGGTGTTATCTGGTTAGGACTGGGCAGATAAATACTTACCACAACAGTTATATTATACCTTTCATCAAAATCTGTTGAAAATATGGGCCGAGCGTAGCAGACAGATGGATAGACACATTTTCGCATTTATAATATTAGTATGGATAACAAAACGCTTATTATGAAAACGCCATACGAATCATTAAATCTAAAAAAATCTTATTAATTTGAACTAAAAAGGTTCCGAGTCTCGTCTCTTAACACCCAGCATTATGATTTTTAAATTTCGCGCCAAATGACCATAGGTTTGAATTTGACCAAAGCACCCAAAGCTTGGCCCCTCTATGGCCACCATGGAATTAGGAATTATGACTTACGTCTATGGCACCGACCAGAAAAAATAAAAGCGACACCTATGTCTGTGAGCGACACCGACAAAAAAAAAGTCTAATGGTCCAGCATTGGGCGAACCTCAGATCAATATAGATGTTATTAATCTGAGGGGCGAACATGCGGCCATGGCAAACCGACCAAAGTTGGTTAGTCTGTTGTAGATCTTAATCAAATTGTAGGTTATTTGTCTGTGGCAGTGTATCTCAGAAAAAAAGAACATGTTACTCTATGGTGGTTTGCAAAAACACACCACAGCACAGAGTAAAAAGAGAAGGCAAAACAGAAGCAGCACGAAGGTTGTTTTGGTTTGGTTGTTTTCCCAATTTTTTATTCAGTCAAACACTAAATAAAGAAATATGAGCGGAAATCACGTAATTAATTCAATATTTAGTGATTTCCAGAAGAGTTTGGATGAGGAACAGGAGGTTCGCGAAGTAAGTAAAGTCCAAAAAAAGTGCACCAACGAAATGCCGCATTATTTGGCATTCGGCAATTTAGATAAAAAATTATCAATTCTATTAAAATAGTCTAAATTATTCATAATTCGAGACACTATTAAAATTACCTTTTTGTATAGTTTATACGTAGGAGCGCAACATTTTATTTCCAGGTTATTCGTAACGTATGCAAGGAAGTCGATCAAATATCGAGACAAATAACTACAGTTCTCCAAGTAATCCACCATGACGAAGCCGGCAGTAAGTATTAAATAAATAAAAGCTTTATTGTTGTTGTTATTATGTTGTACTAGCTGATGCCCGCGATTTCGTCCGCGGGGATTGAGGATTTTTTGGTTCCCGCTGGAACTCTTTCATTTTCCGGGATAAAAAGTAGCCTTTGTGTTATTCCAGACTACAATCTATCTCTGTGCCAAATGTCATCCAGATCTGTTCAGCCGTTCCGGCGTGATTGAGTAACAAACATCCATCCAAACTTTCGCATTTATAACATTTATTTATTTAATCGTATGGCGTTTAGTGTATATAAGCGTTTTTATAATATTATAAAGAACGCTTATTACGCCTGCAAGCTCGTTGCTCGAAATAGATCGTCGCTGAATAAGATTTTTTTTTTTTTTTTTTTATTCACTACAAGTTAGCCCTTGACTGCGATCTCACCTGATGGTAAGTGATGATGCAGTCTAAGATGGTAGCGAGCTAACCTGTTAGGGGCATGGCAGTTATATTAAACCCATACCCCTATTCGGTTTCTACACGGCATCGTACCGGAACGCTAAATCGCTTGGCGGCACGTCTTTGCCGGTAGGGTGGTAACTAGCCACGGCCGAAGCCTCCCACCAGGCCAGACCAGGAAATTCAGAAATTATAAATTTCCAAACCCTGCCGGGGATCGAACCCGAGACCTCCGCACGTTAAGGCAACAGCGCTCAACACTGCGCCACGGAGGTCGTCAAAATGTCGTGATGTCGTGATGTCGTGATTTATAAATATCTAAGCAAAAAAGTTGCCTGGACACTTTTCCTAAAAAATTTGCCCAGTTTACAGAGAAATGACCTTGTAAGGATAGATTTAAATTGTGTATTAAATAAAAGAAAATAATTTTTATTTACAGTCTCGCCAGCATGCTTGACAGCGCGTGAGTTGTTTGAGAAGGCGAGTGAAGGCTACGGAAAATTGAAGCAGGCTGTTCCAGCTACGGATTACTATAAGTATGGTATACTTATTCACATTGGTGTTGTATACTGGTTGGCAGACCCCCACTATATTCTGTCCAATCATTTATTTTACTTTTGACATAAGCACACCTATGAAGTGTCATAATTATTGAATTATTGACAATAGGTACACTGTACACTTATTGACGTCCAGTTACATAAATAATATAATGGTGATAATCAGTTACGGTATCGTAAAACTAAAGCTACGAGTGTTCCAAACGCGCCCTGGTCTGAGAAAAGCCCACAACAAACTCAGCTGGGTTTTTTTTTATTATCACCATCTCACAATTAATCATCTTTACTAAGGAACTATCAGAGCCATTAGAGCAAACTATTGCCAAGCTTCCTTGACATTTAAATCATACTAATATTATAAATGCGAAAGTGTGTTTGTTTGTTGGTTTGTCCTTCAATCACGGAGCAACGGATCGACGTGATTTTTGGCATGGGTATAGTTGAAGACCTGGAGAGTGACATAGGCTACTTTTTATCCCGGAAAATTAAAGAGTTCCCGCGGAAATCAAAAAACTTAAACCACGCGGACGAAGTCGCGGGCATCAGCTAGTTTTAAATAATCCTCGTAGCTTTAGTTTTAAGATACCGTAACTGGTTATTACCATCATGTTTTATATGTAAGTAATTGTTACCGTCAATAAGTGTACCTTTTATTTATTATTTGCAGCCTGTTGTGTCCCAATGTTGGGCAAAGGCCTCTCTTTCCTCCTTCCATTTATCTCGGTCCATAGATGTTTAGGGCCAGTCCTCCATAAAGGCATCGAGTTCGTCGCGCCAGCGGCGCCTCGGCCTTCCTCGACGTCTTTTTGAGTTTGGTGGCACCCAGTGTGTTACAGCCTTTGCCCACAAGTCGTCGGACATGCGCATCACATGTCCGGCCCAGTCCCACTTTAGTTTTGCCGCTTTGTCTCCAACATCTGTGATTCTTGTCGTGGAGCGCAGTGTGGTGTTTTTAACATGATCAGTCCGTTTTATTCCTAGAATACTGCACTCCAATGCTCTCTGGCAAACTCCGAGTGTGGACTTTTGATGATCCGTCAAAGACCAAGTCTGGGCACCGTAAGTGAGGATGGGGAGAATGCACATATCCACGAGTCTACGTTTTAAAGCTAATGAGAGGTTTCCTTTCATCAAGTCTTTCATAACCCAATAGCTCTTCCAGGCGTTTTCGGTGCGTCTTGCAACTTCTTTACCTTGTCTCGCCTGGAAAGAAACTGTTTGGCCTGAGTATATATACTCATGAACATATTCAATCTCCACACCTGCTTCTTCTAGCTTGCGCTCCGTGCTATTTGTCATGAACTTAGTCTTCGACATATTCATCTCAAGGCCGACCTCTACGCTTACCTTAAGTGTACCTATATTGAAAACCGGCCAATTGCGAGTCGGACTCGCGCACCGAGGGTTCCGTACAAACTAGTAAGCTTTACGATTAATGAATTTAATGAACCGCAAAACTAACTTTGTTTGTAGAGGTTTATTGTTAATATAAAAAAATTGCTTAAAAATTACGTTTGTTGTATGGGAGCCCCCCTTTAATATTTACTTTATTGATATTTAATTATTTATTTTGAAAGGTAATATACAAGTTAATATTCTGTGAAAATTTGAACCGTCTACCTGTTACCGTTTTTAATATTGAGCAAAAAAATACGAAAAAAACACGTTTATTGTATGGGGACCCCCCTTAATATATATATTTTTTTAATTTTTAGTATTTGTTGTTATAGCGGCAACGGAAATACATCATTTGTGAAAATTTCAGCTTTCTAGCTATCACGGTTTATGAGATACAGCCTGGAGACAGACAGACAGACAGACAGACAGCGGAGTCTTAGTAATAGGGTCCCGTTTTTACCCTTTGGGTACGGAACCCTAATAAATGATTTGAATCTTGAATCTAATTATATCAGCACCCCTAATCAAACTTATAAAGTTATATGAACGAAATAAATGTTTTGACCAGTGGCGATTCCTCTAAGATTGCGCAGCTTGCGCCGCAATACCAATAATTATGAATAAGTTACTTACCAATTATACTAGATCTATATAAGTAATATACTAATATTTTATAACATGAAATAGGTACCATTAACAAAACATATAAGTTTATCAATTAAATGATTGCGTTAATCGATAATTATTTAAAATCACGCACGCTCCTTGGTTGTGAGTTGTGACTTGTGACGTGCGCCGCATCGCCACGTGGCTCGTACTGCGAGAATCTTCGAACTCCGTTGGCCCGCTTTCTCCCCGCTCACTACGGGCCGAAGGCGTGCACTATGAGTTGCGCATTGCGAGCTACTCGCTTTTGCCGAAACTCAAAAACTACTCAACCGATTTTAAAAAAAATTTCACCTATAGCAAGCTACATTATCAGCGAGTAACATAGGCTGTATTTTATTTTCAAAAACATTAAAGATCCCTACGAAAATTGCAATAACGTGAATGAAGTCGGAAAAAATTGTCTCATCTGAGAGCTTCCGTGGCGTGCGCTGCGTAAATGGTAAAAGGTACACGAAAACAATGTATTGTGGAATTGTTCCTCTCAAAAAGTTCTAAAAAAAAGTCCGCGACAGCATATAGCTATCTTTTAAGGTCGTCTCACAATAACAGTCATTATGATTTTCTTTGGTCTAAAACATGCTATACTCGCGAAGGTGTTTTTACCAACGTAGTATTAATCCTTATCAAAATAACATGGTTGTTAATCTCAAGTATTTAATAATAGATCAAATTCGCCCTTACACCACTTAATTCAGATGAATATTTTAGAAGATATCATAGTAATAATGTAACACGCACTATACTAATATTATACAGAGGTTAAGTTTGTGAGGTTGTAGGGGGTAATCTCTGGACCTACTGAACCGATTTTGAAAATTCTATTACCAGTAGAAAGTCACATTATTTGTGACTGTCATAGGCTTGGTACGAGAACCGAGATTAACCCGAAAAATTAGGGAGGTCCCGTGGGAATTTAAAAAACTTATTTCACGCGGACGAAGTCGCGGGAATCTGCTAGTGTAAAATAAATAAAAATAGTATTCTTTATTCTAGTAAGTACAAGTTAGCCCTTGACTGCAATGTCACCAGGTGGTGGGTGATGATGTAAGTACTAAGTACCTACTCTAAGATGGTAGCGGGCAAACCTGTTAGGGATATACCTATCAGTTATATTAAACCTATACATACCCCTAATCAGTGTTATATGAGGTAAATGTATTTTAATGAGAAAATACCAAAGTAACCATCAACTAGCGCAAACCCAAGATTGACCACCAGGAATCGCCACTGGTTTTGACTTGTCTTACTGGTAGGTATCACGACCACTGGCGCTACATGACCCAGCGGTACTGTTTCCTCATCTCGCTGACCATTTGGCTGGAGAAGGGTATCCTGGCCACTCATGATACAGTCGCAGCTATCTTAGGCAGTAAGTATCATTTCATTATTATTATACTAGTGGGCCCGGCAGACGTTGAAGCTAGAACCCGATTGCAGCGCCCCTATCGGGACCAATTGTGAATATAAACCATCCCGGGACCCACACAAACACACTCAAAAAATTCCATCTAAATCGGCCCAGCCGTTCTCGAGTTTTAGCGAGACAAACGAACAGCAATTGATTTATTAAACACGACAGAATAGGCTGTATGGTCTTAGACCTTTGCCTGTCCCGAAAGGGGCCAAATGAAAAACAACAACATTATATTACTAGCTGATGCCCGCGACTTCGTCCGCGTGGTTTAAGTTTTTTTATTCCCGTGGGAACTACTTCATTTTCCGGGATAAAAAGTAGCCTATGTCCTTCCCCGGGATACAAACTATCTCTGTACCAAATTTCATCAAAATCGGTTGAACGGATGGGCCGTGAAAGCGTAGCAGACAGACAGACAGACAGACAGACGCACTTTTGCATTTATAATATTAGTATGGATATCACTCACGATAGTATAAACGTTAAAACACTTAATTTGTTATATTCCAGTAAGCGCAGTGGAAGAAAAGAACGGCTTCCACCTCGACATAGAAGACTACCTCGTTGGCTTGCTGCATATGTGCTCTGAGTTGGTAATTATCTCTATCTCTCTATCTCTCTCTCTGCGTCGTATTCCTCATTACTGAGGGTCGTGACTAGGGTTGCCAACATTTCTTCAGAGACGGCCAACGGCCAACGACCGACGGCCTTACGTGCTCTCCGAGGCACGGGAGTAAAACACCGCCGACTTCCTAACTCCGGGCTAGTACTGAGAATTTCTTGTCAAAAAAATTTGACGACCATGTTGATTAATGGAAAGGGGTCACGAGTGACACGACTAGTGTTGCCAACCATACTATAATATGTATAGTATAACCGTAGTATTGTACTCTATTTCGGGTCTGCATACTATATATTAACTAATCTAATAATCTAATATTTAAATGTTTACTATCCATATAAATATTATAAATGCGAAAGTTTGGATGGATGTATGGATGTATGTTTGTTACTCAATCACGCTCCAACGGATGAACGGATCTGGATGAAATTTGGCACAGAGATGAAATTTCCCGCGGGAACCGAAAAACCTCAATCCACGCGGACGAAGTCGCGGGCATCAGCTAGTAGTCTATATGTTGAGTACATTGTAATAAATAGTTAAAAAATTTCAATGCCCAGGCCTCATTCCAATATATGCAAGAACGCAATATTCCGATATTCCGCAATATTCCGTTTTTTGCTGGTTCTTCTCGGTAGGAATGTCATTCCGAACCAGTGATAGATTCACTTGACGATTCAAAAGTACTTGTAAACTTTTTTTTTTTTGGTGTCATCCCCTCTATCATGCGATCAGCTGCGAGAGCTATGAGCAGATTTTATTAAGTTTCCATGGCGTGTGAGTCTGTCCTTCCATTGAAGTCTCTACCTCTTATTTTTATTCCCTTTTTATTTTAGTGGATGAAGTCCCAAATAGAACCGCGTTTCAGCCTTCTGGTCTCCATTGGGATGCTTAGTGACGAAGCTAGCTTGTTGTTGTGGGTATTAATTCGCTCTTTATAGCTCTTTGCTCTGTGTTCAACTTCTTCTTTTATAGTTTTTATATCAAGATGTTCATGAAGTTCTGACATTTTAGTAAACCATGGGGCATTTGCTATGTTTTTGAGGACTTTGTTTCTCTGGAGAATTTCTAGATTTGCAGTGCCCCGTAGCTCAATACCATAGGTCCACACTGGTTTTATAGTAGTTTTGTAAATGAGCAATTTGTTATTTAGAGAAACACGCGAGTAAAACTTTATTTGAATAAAAAACATTTGAATTGAATTGAATATGAAATAACATAATCGCCGTTGGATATGATATTGAAAAAACTAGAAGTTTAATTCGCTATAATCCGCCACAGAAGGTAAATCTATGTGGTACAGTGCGTATCTGGAACTGGCAGCCCGCGATATTCTCCACACCACATAAATCTTCCAAAATAACCTCAACGTACGTTGCACAATGCACGATTGTGAAGTATTCACAATCGTGCATTGTAGAGTCAACATCTCCTGAAGATGCTCCGGTGTCGGAGTGAAACGTACGTTGAGGTTATTTTGGAAGATTTATGTGGTGTGGAGAATATCGCGGGCTGCCAGTTCCAGATACGCACTGTACCACATAGATTTACCTTCTGTGGCGGATTATAGCGAATTAAACTTCTAGTTTTTTCAATATCATGGACTTCCGCAAAGTAACGCCTGCTTCTATCCAATATAGGATATGATATTATTGATTTGTTTCAGGCGCGGTTGGCCGTCAACTCTGTGACTCGCGGGGGCTACGAGAAACCCCTGCAGATATCCAAGTTCGTTATGGAGCTCAACGCTGGATTCAGGTATGTTGCTGAGCCACTTGGATGCTGTTCTGTGGCCAATTGGGTATTTGACTACTAGTGAAATAGAATAGAATAGAATATGGTTTATTTGCTGATCCAACACATAGTACCCATAAAATACAAAAAGTTCTTAAAATCTAACTTAACTTAATTTAATCGTCTAAAATGTGTCGTGCCAACAAAAGGGTCCTTAACTCAGCTTAATGTTGTGGGTACAAAATGTAACCACAATGTAATTCTGTTAGGGCCAAATGAGGGAAGTTCAGGTGACTACAATACTTTAAAGTTATACATACGAATAAATATAGAAAAATAATAATAAGATAATTAATTAAAAATAACAGAAAAAAGCACTTGTACAATCTAAATTATTAACCAGCTTAAAGTTTACCAAAATTAGAAAATAAACCTACCCGTGAACAAAACAAATTATTGAAAAAACTAATATAACTCACACAATCTACAATTTCTATTAAATAAATTATTTTTTAGTGATTATTAAATAGAGGATCTCCCAGAAGTCGTCATATCCACGTCCCCTGACAGTTTTATGTTGAATAACCATTTTAAACAATCGATTAAAGTAAAAAGAGTGCGTCGAACTTTGATGACGTCATAACTTAAATTAATCCATACTATGCACGGGTTTTGACGTTTGAAAAAAAGTTGTTGAGCTATTGTAACGTTGTAGACGGTGGCGAAATTTACCTTCGTATTCTAATGATATTCTAGCAGTTTTTCACTGCCTGAAAACACGTACAAAAAGACATTTTCTAAAAATGAATCCTAGCTGCTAGATTTTTCGCCCCCGAAACCTCCTGCATACGATTTCATGAAAATCGTTGGAGTCGTTTCCGAGATTCAGATTATATATTTTATATATATGTATATATATATATATACATATATATAAAATATATAATCTGAATATATATATGTTATGTATAACATATATAATATGTATAACAAGAATTGCTCGTTTAAAGATATTATTAGATTAGATACCTACTTACATATGTATTGTAATATATTGTTTAAAAAAAAAAGATCAACTGCTGAGTTTCTTGCCGGCCGGCTAGCAGAATCTTCTTTCCGAACCGGTGGTAGAGTCAAATCATGACGTAACATAAGAAACACCTGTATGTCCTACATGTTTTAAATGAATTGAATTGGGCTAATTTTGTATTTTTGTATGATAAGTTAAAAATGTTTTATTTTATCAACTAAGATATGTTTTTTGTTCACAGATTATTAAATCTCAAGAACGATCACCTGCGCAAGAGATTCGACGCTTTGAAGTATGACGTCAAAAAGATAGAGGAGGTTGTCTATGACTTGTCGATCCGTGGTCTGTTGCCCAAACCGGAAGCGCAGGACGAAACGGAAGCGGCGGACGCCAAGACTGACTCTTAGATTTAAGTTTACTTTGGACTAAATAAAAAAATATTTAACAAATAAAAATTGTTATTTTGTTAATTACAATTTTTTTTAAATGTAGGTATAGTCTCGCACATTAACAGACCCGGTGACAGCGTCGCTAGTTTAATTAAAAAATAAAAACAAAGACTATAACACAGCACAAACATTAGTTCCAATTTTGGCCACTGAATTCGCAGACGACACCAGTAGGGCGATTATGTAAAACCTGCATCAATCATCGTTAGTCTCAATTGTTTTGATTGGCTGAATTTATGGTATTTAAGCTGCATCAATGGATTTTGGCCAATAGTGGAAGAATGCTAACCAATCACAGGTGATTGCGATCGTTACCTACATTGTAGCTGTCATTTTAAGGCAATCGCCCTGCAGTTTAGTAGCCGCTGGACGCAGTGTAGAGGAGGCCCTAATAAAACTCCAAAGAGAGTTACCAAATTTTTTAACTAATAAGGGAAGCTTAAGGGACCGGCGACCGCCGCTCGCAACTTCTACTCGAACCGCAAATATAAATTTGCCGGTATATTGCTATCCCTATTTGGCTGAAGACACATGATCGCGTGCAAGCGCGATAGCAATATGAGCGTACAGAATTTGTTATACATTTAGTCTTGTTCCGTGAATACCAAAAATGATGAATGAAAAATTGTTGTGTTTTTAACTTCGTGTTGTTATTCTGTAACTTGACAATATAGGCTATGTTCCTGATCAATTAGTACGTGAGATATCGTTGGTTTTAATATGAAACAAATAAGGAGAAAACATGTCGTTTATGTCGCAAAAACATGCAAAACGCAATGTGCTTACATTTAATTTTGGGAAAGTATTTTGGAAAAATAATTATCCACGGACCTAGATAAATACAAGTTCAATCTTAATAATCGCATAATATGGAGGAAATTTATTATGCTCGAATTAAGTACTAATTATTTTGGTATTACGTTTGTATGAGCAATTAGCCCTCCGCTGGCGCCTTAAGAACCCCAAAAGTTTTTGAAATTAGTCGGAAGTGACGTAGACAGGTTTAAGTATTTTTAATCTTATGTTGAAAATTCGTCTCTACTTCTGTCGAACGTAAACTTTTCACTTTCGACCAAAAATTTTCCGACTTGGGTTAATGTTATGATGGTAATTATTTCATGCAAAGTAGCACGTTCACAAAAAAATGTTCGGAAAAAAATCCATAAACTAATATTATAAAATGCGAAAGTGTGTCTGTCTGTCTGTCTGTTACTTTTTATTCCGGAAAATTAAAGAGTTCCCGCGGGAATCAAAAAACCTCAGTCCACGCGGACGAAGTCGCGGGCATCAGCTAGTATATAATAATAATAAGACAATTGTGTTTTGTTGCGAAAGTGTGTTTGTTTGTTGGTTTATTGGTTTGTCCTTCAATCACGCCGCAAGTTGCAACGGAGCAACGGATCGACGTGATTTTTGGCATGGGTATAGTTGGAGAGTGATATAGACTACTTTGTATCCCGAAAAATTAAGGAGTTCCCGAGGGAATCAAAAAACTTAAACCACGCGGACGAAGTCGCGGGCATCATCTAGTCCTTACTTATATCCTTACTAATATTATAAATGCGAAAGTGTGTCTGTCTGTCTGCTACGCTTTCCCGGCCCATCTTTTCGACCAATTTTGCTGAAATTTGGTATAGAGGTAGGTTATATCCCGGGGAAGGACATAGGCTACTTTTTATCCCGGAAAATTAAGGAGTTCTCGCGGGAATCAAAAAACCTTAATCCACGCGGACGAAGTCGCGGGCAACAACTAGTATTATAAATGCGAAAGTGTGTCTGTCTGTCTGCTACTCTTTCCCGGCTCATCTTTTCGACCGATTTTGCTGAAATTTGGTATAGAGGTAGCTTATATCCCGTGAAAGGACATAAGTAGGCTACTTTTTATCCCGAAAAATTGAGAAGTTCCCGCGGGAACCAAAAAACCTTATTCCACGCGGACGAAGTCGCGGGCATCAGCTAGTATATAATAATAATGACACTGTATAGCGATAAGCGAACATACATCCATACTAATATTATAAATGCGAAAGTGTGTTTGTTTGTTGGTTTTTTGGTTTGTCCTTCAATCACGCCGCAAGTTGCAACGGAGCAACGGATCGACGTGATTTTTGGCATGGGTATAGTTGAGGACCGAGTGATATAAGCTACTTTGTATCCCGGAAAATTAAGGTGTTCCCGAGGGAATCAAAAAACTTAAACCACGCGGACGAAGTCGCGGGCATCAGCTTAGTAAACTATAAAGTCCATTCAGTTAAATAGTGTCGGTACACCCGCAGGGGCTGCAGACACTTATTATTTTGCTTTTATTTTATTATTCTGCTTTTGTGTACCTACTGCGTTTGTTAACTAAATGTTTTTCTATTCTAAGAATAAAAAATAGAATAGGTACTATTTTATTTATTCTTATGGTTATTGTAATGAAATACGAATATAAATAATAAACACAAGTTAGGTAGAAAAAAGAATTTTAATGAAAAAGTACAGTATACATAAACGATAGGTATATACATATAGCAGATAGCAGAGTCAATAAAAACCACCTTTCACCGCGGCCGGCGGCGGTTCGATGTAATATGCGAAATTCTCCTGTATCTGTACTGCGTTGGCGGCGGCGTTTGATGCCACGGCGGTGCCTTTGACAAAAAGCGGCTCATGCCGAGTCGGCGCAGTCAAAGGCGACCGTATGTAAACGAACAGACTGTACATAAAAATCTTACTCCATGCATTTTCCTTAAGGGTGTTTTTTTGCCGGCTAGGGTAACCCTCCGCATCGTCCCATAAGGAACTTCGTTCCAAAAACATTCCACGCCGACGAAGTCGCAGGCATCTACTAGTAGTAAATAAAGAAGCAATCGCCGCGACTCATATTTGATTCTTCTGAATATCTAAATCCGCTCCGATTAGAGGCGCTCCGAGGCCTCCGCCGCCTCGGGTTTTGCTGCTGTGAGTCAAACGACTTGCCTGCAAAGAGCTCTCATTGGTGAGTTCTCATATGACGCACTAAAGCATCTTTTCGAATAAATTTACATTGGCACAACTCACAACCAAATCGTTTCTCACCAGTATGTGTTCTCATGTGTGACACTAGAGCATGTTTGTGACTAAATTTATATTGGCATATCTCACAAACAAGGGGTACCAGTAGTAAATAAAGAAGCAATCGCCGCGACTCATATTTGATTCATTTGAATATCTATATTGTAGAGGCGCTCCGAGGCCTCCGCCGCGACGCCGCCTCGGCTCTTGCTGCTGTGAGCCAAACGACTTGCCTGCAAAGAGCTCTCAGCGGTGAGTTCTCATGTGACGCACTAAATTACTCTTCACTGCACATTTATATTGGCATAACTCACAAGCAAACGGTAGCTCACCAGTATGTGTTCTCATGTGACGAACTAAATGACTATTCTGTGCACATTTATACTGGCATATCTCACAAGCAAAGGGTTTCTCACCAGAATGTGTTCTCATGTGACGCACTAAACTACTTTTTCGACTAAATTTACATTGGCATATCTCACAAGCAATGGGTTTCTCACCAGTATGTGTTCTCATGTGAGACACTAAATTTTGCATGTGAATAAATTTATATTGGCATATCTCGCAAGGAAACGGTTTCTCACCCGTGTGTTTTCTCATGTGACGAACTAAATGACTATTCTGTGCACTTTTATACTGGCATAACTCACAAGCATAGGGCTTCTCACCACTGTGAGTCCTCATGTGACGAACTAAATTACTATTGTCTGCACATTTATACTGACATATCTCACAAGCAAAGCGTTTTCCACCAGTGTGAGTCCTCATGTGACGCGCTAAAAGACTTTTATATTTAAATTTGCAATGGCACAACTTGCAAGCAAACGGGTTTACATCAGTGTGAGACCTAATGTGTTTCACTAAGAGGCTTTTGCGTTGAAATTTATGTTGGCAAACGTCACAAATATAACTGATTTCCGTGATATGTTTACCTGAAAATGAGCGTATAATATTATCCTCCTTCACCATATTTGCAACATCATTGTCAACATTAAAAAAAACTTTCTCTACACCAGTGTGTGTATGGACTGGTTCAACAGCTTCTGATATAGGGAATTCACCTTGGCTGGTTGTCTGAGCGTCAAAATCTTCAGAGTCAGTATCGTTATTTTGAGTGTTCGAGTCAGAACAACACATCAGTTTCCATGTAGACAGTGATGCATCTTGTTCGGGAGCAGCATCTTCAAATTTTCTCAGAACATCACAAGTTGTCTCAAACCAACCGTTTGATGTGTTTACGCGCAGTCCATCTGTTGTATCATTGTTATCTGCTTCGACGACTTCATATTTGACGATTGTTTCATCTTGTTCAGTCTCGTCAGGGTGAATATTGTTTTCATCATTGGTCGCAAGTCTCGCGGGCAATGGAGCAACTGAAACAAGATATTATTTTATCTGCTTCGACTTCATATTTGACGATTGTTTCATCTTGTTCAGTCTCGTCAGGGTGAATATTGTTTTCATCATTGGTCGCAAGTCTCGCGGGCAATGGAGCAACTGAAACAAGATATTATTTTGACTCGCATGTCCTTGGACTTGAATTTGCAAATCCTTACTATAATAATATAAACTCGAAAATTTGTATGTATGGATGTTTGTTACTCTTTCACGCCAGAACGGCTGAACGGATCTGGATGAAATTTGGGACCGGGACTAGATTATAGTCTGGAATAACACATAGGCTACTTTTATCCCGAAAAATAAAAAAGTCAAATGCATGTTGTACATTATAATTAATTATTTGTGATACATCTTTATGCACCTAAGTACTTGTGTCTTCTAACGTTACCATACTAAACAATTTTACAATTTTTTTTTCCTTTGTATCTGCAATCAGTCTTGCGACTATAATGAGATGGGCTGAGTTACATTATGGCATTTGCAGACGAGGGAGCCATCGCTCACCCGTCCGTCAATAATCGAGCACATCAGCTTGTTTCAGGCGTTTCGCTCGTGGGGCTCGTAGTAACAGGTTAGCAAAGTGATTTGGATGTTTGGCAAGGCGGTCTTGGTGTTTTTTGCAATACTTGCTGATTTCATCACTGACTGTTGGCAGATCCAGATATTGATGGATTTCATGGTTGCGTGTAAACCAGGGCGCGTTTGTGATTGTCCTCAGTATGTTATTTTGAACCCTTTGGATGCGCATTATGTTGGATTTACTGCAGGTCCCCCACAACTGAATGCCGTAGAGCCAGATGGGTTTGAGCATAGCGCAGTAAATAAGCACTTTGTTGTTGAGCCTCAGTGTTGATTGCCGGCCAAGCAACCAGAGCAGGTTTCGGAATCGAGCATTCATTTCGTCTCTTTTATTTTCAATGTGATATTTCCAGGTCAGGCGCCGGTCCAGATGGAAACCAAGGTACTTGACACAATTTGCTGAAGGTAGAGTATCGTTACCTAATTTGACAGGAGGACAATCTGCTGGTCTTAATGCAAGGGTGATGTGCTGTGATTTGGATGCACTCGCTTTTATTCGCCATTTAGAAAGCCACAAATGGATAGCATCAAGTTGTTTTTGGAGGCTGGAACTAGCTCGATTGGCATCTTGATTGCAAGAGAGGAAAGCAGCATCGTCAGCAAATGTTGCTATGGTGACATAAGGAGATTGAGTTTGTCCTTCAATCACGCCGCAAGTTTCAACGGACCAACGGATCGACGTGATTTTTGGCATGGGTATAGTTGGAGAGTGATATAGGCTACTTTGTATCCCGGAAAATTAAGGAGTTCCCGCGGGAATCAAAAAACTTAAACCACGCGGACGTAGTCGCGGGCATCATCTAGTCCTTACTAATATCCTTACTAATATTATAAATGCGAAAGTGTGTCTGTCTGTCTGCTACACTTTCCCGGCCCATCTTTTCGACCAGTTTTGCTGAAATTTGGTATAGAGGTAGCTTATATCCCGGGGAAAGACATAGGCTACTTTTAATCCCGGAAAATTAAGAAGTTCCCGCGGGAACCAAAAAACCTTATTCCACGCGGACGAAGTCGCGGGCATCAGCTAGTATATAATAATAATAAGACACTGTATAGCGATAAGCGAACATACATCCATACTAATTGACCGAGCGAAGCGAAGGTCTCTGAGTCTACTTGGGTGAATTGGCACTTGTCCGTCCGTCCGTCCGTCCGTCTGTCAGAGCCTTAAAACTTCTGAATTGCTGAACGTAATTACTTCAAATTTAAATATAATATGTAAACCGATGGCCTCCCGCCGAATATGGCTTAAAAAGTTATAAAAATCTTTATTTCAGGGGGGCTCTCATAGAAGCGATTGCGGAGTAAAATATATTTTATAGCGTTACATAGGGTTGCAGTATATCATTTTAAAGATAATTAGGAATAGTCCAAAAATATTTCTTTTTGAATTTTACCCCTAAAATTAACGAAATGGGGGGCTTTCAAAGTGGCGATTTTCTAACGTCCAAAGTTGACCTCAGAACTCTCAATTTTCTGAACTCTCAAGCCTGAAACTTGATCAATTATTTGAATTATATCCTGTACTTGAACAACAAATACTAAAATTAGATAAATATTATGAGGAAACGAAGTTATTTAATTTTTAATGATGATATTTTTAACAGAACTTCACGCTGATGTCAATAGATGGCGCTCTGTGAAACCGCGAGGTCTCAGTTCGGGGCGAACCACTAGTATTATAAATGCGAAAGTGTGTTTGTTTGTTGGTTTATCCTTCAATCACGCCGCAAGTTGCAACGGAGCAACGGATCGACGTGATTTTTGGCATTGGTATAGTTGAGGACCTGGAGAGTGATATAGGCTACTTTGTATCCCGGAAAATTAAGGTGTTCCCGAGGTAATCAAAAAACTTAACCACGCGGACGAAGTCGCGGGCATCAGCTATAGTATCCGTTCAGTTAGATAGTGTCGGTACACCCGCAGGGGCTGCAGACACTTATTATTTTGCTTTTATTTTATTATTCTGCTTTTGTGTACCTACTGCGTTTGTTAAATAAATGTTTTTCTATTCTAAAAATAAAAAATAGAATACTATTTTATTTATTCTTATGGTTATTGTAATAAAATACGTATATAAATAATAAACACAAGTTAGGTAGAAAAAAGAATTTTAATGAAAAAGGTAACAGTATACATAAACGATAGATACATATATATAGCAGATAGCAAAGTCAATAAAAACCACCTTTCACTGCGGCCGGCGGCGGTTTGATGTAATATGCGAAATTCTCCTGTATCTGTACTGCGTTGGCGGCGGCGTTTGATGCCACGGCGGTGCCTTTGACAAAAAGCGGCACATGCCGAGTCGGCGCAGTCAAAGGCGACCGTATGTAAACGAACAGACTATACATAGAAATCTTACTCCACGCATTTTCCTTACGGACGTTTTTTTGCCGGCTAGGGTAACCCTCCGCATCGTCCCATAAGGAACTTCGTCCCAAAAATATTCCACGCCGACGAAGTCGCAGGCATCTACTAGTAGTAAATAAAGAAGCAATCGCCGCGACTCATATTTGATTCTTCTGAATATCTAAATCCGCTCCGATTAGAGGCGCTCCGAGGCCTCCGCCGCCTCGGGTTTTGCTGCTGTGAGTCAAACGACTTGCCTGCAAAGAGCTCTCATTGGTGAGTTCTCATATGACGCACTAAAGCATCTTTTCGAATAAATTTACATTGGCACAACTCACAACCAAATCGTTTCTCACCAGTATGTGTTCTCATGTGTGACACTAGAGCATGTTTGTGACTAAATTTATATTGGCATATCTCACAAACAAATGGTTTCTCACCAGTATGTGTTCTCATGTGATGAACTAAATGACTACTCTGCGTAAATTTATATTGGCATATCTCACAAGCAAATGGTTTCTCACCAGTATGTGTTCTCATGTGACGAACTAAATGACTATTCCGTGCACATTTATACTGGCATATCTCACAAGCAAAGGGTTTCTCACCAGAATGTGTTCTCATGTGACGCACTAAACTACTTTTTCGACTAAATTTACATTGGCACATCTCACAAACAAATGGTTTCTCACCAATATGTGTTCTAATGTGGGACACTAAAGCTTGTTTGTGACTAAATTTATATTGGCACAACACGCAAGTAAATGGTTTCTCACCCGTGTGTATTCTCAAGTGACGAACTAAATGACTATTATGTGCACATTTATAATGGCATAAGTCACAAGCAAATGGTTTCTCTCCTGAATGTGTTCTCATGTGACGAACTAAATGACTCTTCACTGTACATTTATATTTGCATACCTTACAAACAAACAGATTTTCCCCGGCATGTGTTCTCATGTGCCGTACTAAATTACCTTTCCTTGTACATTTATGTTGACATATCTCGCAAGTAAACGGTTTCTCACCGGTATGTTTTCTCATGTGACGAACTAAATTACTATTCCGTGCACATTTATACTGGCATATCTCACAAGCATAGGGTTTCTCACTAGTGTGAGTCCTCATGTGACGTGCTAAACGACTTTTAAATTTGGATTTGTAATGGCACAACTTGCAAGTTAACAGGTTTTCTTCAGTGTGAGATCTAATATGTTTCACTAAGAGGTTTTTGTGTTGGAATTTATGTTGGCAAACATCACAAATATAACTGATTTCCGTGATATGCATTCCTGAAAATGAGCGTATAATATTATCCTTCTTCACCTTTTTTGCAACATCATTGTCCAGATTAAAAGAAACTTTCTCTACACCAGTGTGTGTATGGACTGGTTCAACAGCGTCTAATATAGGGAATTCAGCTTGGCTAGTTGACTGAGTGTCAAAATCTTCAGAGTCAGTATTGTTATTTTGAGTGTTTGAGTCAGAATAACACATCAGTTTCCATGTTGTAGACAGCGATGCATCTTGTTCTGGAGCAGCATCTTCAGATTTTGTCACAGCATCACAAGTTGTCTCAAAGCAACCGTTTAGTGTGTTTACGCGCAGTTCATCTCTTGTATAATTGTTATCTGCTTCGACGACTTCATATTTGACGATTGTTTCATCTTGTTCAGTCTCGTCAGGGTGAATATTGTTTTCATCATTGGTCGCAAGTCTCGCGGGCAATGGAGCAACTGAAACAAGATATTATTTTGACTCGCATGTCCTTGGACTTGAATTTGCAAATCTTTACTATAATATTATAAACTCGAAAATTTGTATGTATGGATGTTTGTTACTCTTTCACGCCAGAACGGCTGAACGGATCTGGATGAAATTTGGCACAGAGATAGATTATAGTCTGGAATAACACATAGGCTACTTTTATCCCGAAAAATAAAAAAGTCGCCGCGGGAACCAAAAAACCTCAAATGCATGTTGTCCATTATAATAATTAATGATTTGTGATACATCTTTATGGACCTAAGTACTTGTGTCGTCTAACGTTACCATACTAAACAATTTTACAATATTTTTTTTCCTTTGTATCTGCAATCAGTCTTGCGACTATAATGAGATGGGCTGAGTTACATTATGGCATTTGCAGACGAGGGAGCCATCGCTCGCCCGTCCGTCAATAATCGAGCACATCAGCTCGTTTCAGGCTTTTCGCTCGTGGGGCTCGTAGCAACAGGCTAGCAAGGTGATTTGGATGTTTGGCAAGGCGGTCTTGGTGTTTTTTGCAATACTTGCTGATTTCATCACTGACTGTTGGCAGATCCAGATATTGATGGATTTCATGGTTGCGTGTAAACCAGGGCGCGTTTGTGATTGCCCTCAGTATGTTATTTTGAACCCTTTGGATGCGCATTATGTTGGATTTACTGCAGGTCCCCCACAACTGAATGCCGTAGAGCCAGATGGGTTTCAGCATAGCGCAGTAAATAAGCACTTTGTTGTTGAGCCTCAGTGTTGATTGCCAGCCAAGCAACCAGAGCAGGTTTCGGAATCGAGCATTCATTTCGTCTCTTTTATTTTCAATGTGATATTTCCAAGTCAGGCGCCGGTCCAGATGGAAACCAAGGTACTTGACACAATTTGCTGAAGGTAGAGTATCGTTACCTAATTTGTCAGGAGGACAATCTGCTGGTCTTAATGCAAGGGTGATGTGCTGTGATTTGGATGCACTCGCTTTTATTCGCCATTTAGAAAGCCACAAATGGATAGCATCAAGTTGTTTTTGGAGGCTGGAACTAGCTCGATTGGCATCTTGATTGCAAGAGAGGAAAGCAGCATCGTCAGCAAATGTTGCTATGGTGACATCAGGAGATTGAGGTACATCACATGTGAAAATATTATAAAGGACTGGACCAAGAACTGAGCCCTGGGGCACCCCTGCAGAGCAAGTGTAGAAGCTGGATCTGGCGTACCCTTGCTTGACCTGAAATAATCTATTTTCCAGATATGATGCAAGCAGTAAGAACATGGAGTGTGGTAAGAAGTTTCTTAATTTTGGCCAAGAGTCCTTTGTGCCATACTCTGTCGGAGGCCTGTTGCACATCTAGGAATGCGGCAGAGCAATACTTCTTAGTTTCTAGGCACTGTCGGATAGTATGGCACACCCTGTGAACTTGTTCAACGGTAGAGTGCTGTTTGCAAAAGCCAAACTGGTGAGCAGGAATGACGTCGCTTCCGTCCATCCGTCCACACTTTTGACAGAACTGGTGTTAGGTTAATGGGCTGATAGGAGGTAAAATATATAATTTACAAAATATGAAATCAATTAATGGAACCAAAATTATAACGATCATTGTGTTTTAGAAAGATAGATCAATAATTGTTTTGCTTCAAAAATATTATGAATACATCTTCATCATCACTTATCATCAGGTGAGGTTGCACTCAAGTCACAAGTGTATTGGATAAAAAAATGGGAATTAGACAGCTAATCAACATAATATGTAGCAACAACTATTTTCAGAGAAAAGGTAACCAAAATAAGCTTGTTGCATTATACTGTTAATGCAAAACACTGCAGCAGCAGCACACGACTGGCTTTTATATTGTAAATAGGAAACATTATCCTTCATGGAAATGCATGTGAACTATAGAACAGGTCTGACAGTTGGCCAACAACTAGTATGTATGTGTATGGTGCAAACAGTTACCTCGTATCGCGAGCGCGCGCTCTTCCGCACGCGACATCCTCGTCAGCAGCACTCTGCACCGAGCCTCGTCCAGCAGCTTGGCGTCGCGCAGCACGCTGTCGGCGCCGAGCTCCCCCTCCGCCTCCGCCTTCACAGCGGGCTCCCCCTCCCCCTCCGCCTTCACAGCGGGCTCCCCCTCGCCCGCCCGCGGCGCGAGCGCGGCCTGCAGCGGGCGCAGCGCGGCCGCCGACACCTGCCGCGTGCACACAGACAGCCGATTACTGTTGTTTGTTAACACAACTGCCGCCAGATCATTAACCTTATCAGTTAATCAGTTAGTAGCACTAGCTCCTGGTGGTACAGCTTTACTGTAGGCCGGTGACTAGCCGGGGCTGAAGCCTCCCGCCGAACCACACTCCAGCCCATCTAGACATGTTACTTCCCACTCGGGCCCAACCCAGAATGACAACCAGACACAAACAGTCATTACTACTCACCACTTTATGTTGTTTCACAAAGTCCATCATCAGGGCTCGGGCTCTCAAGCTCTTGTCTCTGAATTTGTTAAACTTTGTCAAACTCTGAGCACATTCTTCACAGAGGGTGTGTTTTAGGTTGCCCATGTCAAACAACTGAAACAAAATTAATTCAATATTAACAACTAGCTTACGCACGCAACTTCGCTCCTATTAAGTTACATTTTCATACAAACTTCAAAGAGTGAGACCGCTTGAATTGATGTGGTCACATGATAGTTTTAATAAGAGATAACTCCTGAGTTATTTTTTGGTTGGTGTAAAGTACAATATTACTATGTGCATGAAACGCTTTAGTTAACTAACATATTTAATTTAAATGAAAATTAAAAACAACCAGATCTGGCTTCTTTCTCTCAGCTTTGTTCAATGTTGGCATTAAAGCTGTTTTAGTACTGTAGGTAGATAAGTAAACAACTTACAGGATAACCAGTCAACTCTTCATAAGCTTGTTCCAACTTGTATTCACTCATTGAATACATATCGCTGTCAGTGTCCAGGCATGTCATGCAAACCTGCAACAAACAGTGTTGTGATAGCCTATCCATGTCCCACGGCTGGGCAAAGAGCCCTCTCTCATACAATAAGAGGGGCTCAGAGATTAGAGCCCCCAGGCTAGGGCGCGGTCCCTTCACCTAAACCTTCCTCCAGTCAGGTGAAGCCAGTGATACATACAGGTGCCTGAGCAGGATTCTGCCCGGTGCCCGCCAGGCGACCCCGGCTTCGTCTATCGAGATGTTCAGTTTACAGTTGCAATGCCTCGGCGCGTGTCAGGCTCGGACAGAGGTCCAGAAGCTCGGACGTCACTATGCATTAGTGCTGGGACACACAGACCTGCACTGCGGTGGCGCGGCGGAGCCTCTCGCCGCACAGCTCCTCCTCCATCATAGCGAATGTAACAGCGAAGAGTACTCGTGCTGTACCTACTTATCTTTAATAAAATGAAATCCACAAATCCACTATTATCCACATTTTATTATTTTATGTCTACCAAGTCCACAAAATATAGGGTGCGTTCCGAAATACACTGCGAGCACTGGAAGTCCCCAGTAAAGAGCACTGCCAGGCGTGGCCAGGCCCAGTGCTCGCAGTGCTTATAACGGAACACACCTAAGGTATGTTCCGAAACACACTGCGAGCACTGTAAGTCCCTAGTAAAGAGCACTGACAGTGCTCGCAGTGCTTATATCTATAGTTATTCCACAGCTGTGATCTTTCGTTTCGCAGCAGAGCGAATAGCGATCGGCTAAAAATGACACATGACACAGACATGACAGCTACAGTGAAACGATCGCAATCACCTCTTATTGGTGCAGAAGTTACGCGATCGCTCGGCAGGGCAATCGGCTAAAAATGACAGCTATGTAACGATCGCAATCACCTCTGACTCTTCCAATATTGGACAAAATCCATTGATGCAGCAAGAATACTATAAATTCAGCCAATCACAACAATTGATACTGTAACGATGATTGATGCAATTTTTAGCCGATTGCCCTGCAGAGCGATCGGCTATAAATTGTCGCAATATCACATCCAAAAATGTCATAAAGGATATCCATTGTTACAGTCCATATAGCCGGCTTCACGTAAGCTTTTTCAGGATTGTAGCAATGGGTCGCAAACGGCAAACCACAGATTACTAGTCACGAATTCTGAATATCGATATTTTGGTAGGTAGTGCAGACTGCAGACCTATTTATAATCCGACTAATTTGAATGTCTATGGTAATCATGTGGTAATCTAGCAATATAAGTAGACTTATCAGTCTTCCAAAGGACTTGTCCAAGATTGGGCCTTGAACATGAACCAAGATGATTTTAATACACGTGAATAGAGATCCTAAAATATGGCTTTTAGAATTATTTACACATTTTTAAAGGACCCCAATTTGGAGAAAAATATATTTTTATTTTGTGGCTTTTTTAGATCTTTGTCTGAATTTTATCAACAGTAAAAAAAAACTTGATTTTTTTTGTCACTTATGTCGTTGGGTGATTGTCAAATGTCACTGTCAGTTTTGTTTATCCTAGTTTAATGGTGATTTATTGTTGTGTAATAATTATTTTACGAATGTCTCAAATACTCAATTATTATTTATTAATCTTATATTGTTGTGTGTACTACCTATGTAGTGGAAAATGGGTAGTTTATCGAAATGGAATATTAATAATCACAATTAATGCGCATTACCCAAGTTTTAGTGTTGCCATCCATCGAAAAATATTTTCTACAAACGATATTTTTCATAATTAATTTTTAAAAAAACGGGGTTTTCTAAAATTATTATTTAAATGGCGTTTAATGTTATATTTTTTTCTCTTTCACGTGATGGCAGTTTGGTTCTGGTTCATTGACACTCAGAATAAAAAACCACCCTCCATACTGAACTGGGACATGTCCTTTAACTGCGTTACCTATTTAATTAAGTGATATTTTAGAGTCTGCGGTTTCTTGTGATTTTCTATTTATTAATTGGCTTTGTTTTTTAATAAATATAATTTATGAATAAATTTAAGAAGCGATGCGCTTATGTTAGTAGATTTTCTTTTTACGATGCAAATCAAAGATACCATAAGCTAGAGATATCTCGAGATACCGAAATTGTCTATGGATATTTTCATTATAAATATAGATTTTAATTTATTGCGCAAAGGCAAAGAGAATATACCTAACCACTACATTTTTCGCAAAGGATCAGCCTGGCTGTCCAACGAGGAAATGCAGCCAGCATTCTTGCCACCATTCCACGCGGGCATGTTTCTAGCTTTACGTTCTATTGTATTGTGTTCAATAAAGGTTTAAAAAAAAAGTAGTAGGTTACATAAAGTTGTACTATGTAGGTACTAGGTAGCACAGATGTAGTACCAGATACCGCGCTCGGAACACGGCAGACGCGCCAACAAAGCGAATACAAAACGAAAAGCAAATACAATTCTCAGTTAGTTGGATGCGACGCGTCGAGAAGTTTTGACGTGACGTGTGTGTAGACAAGTTTCTCAAAATAATGCCGTCTTGTGTCTTGAAACACTGTCAAAATTGTTACCAAAAATTAAAAAAGGAAGATGATGTTTCGTTTCATATGCAAAAATTTATATTTTCATTCTGTTAGATTTTTTTTCCATGATAATTAATTGCTGATGACTTGAAACACAAAACCTCAACGATATCTATCAGTGTTGCTAATTAACGTTGAAATATTTTCCCTTAAATTAAAGGTGTAAATGGGCTGTTAGTAGATAGTTTTTTTTTTGTGAAACAGCCGGCTTATTTCGAAGTACGCCGATTAATTTATAGGTACGCCAGCTGCTTGGTACGCAGATGGTACGCAGGCTACTTTGGTGGTACGTAGGGTACTTTGGTAGTACGCAGGCTACTTTTAAAGTACGCCAGCTATTTTCGAGGTACGCAGGCTACTTAGGTGGTACGTAGGGTACTTTTAAGGTACGCCAGCTACTTTGGAGGTACGTAGGCTACTTTTGTGGTACGCAGGCTACTTTTAAGGTACGCCAGCTACTTTAGAGGTACGCCGGCTACTTTAGAGGTACGCAGGCTACTTTTAAGGTTCGTAGGCTACTTTTCAGGTACGCCAGCTACTTTCGAGGTACGCAGGCTACTTTGGTGGTGCGTAGGGAACTTTTAGGGTACGCCAGCTACTTTGGAGGTACGTAGGCTACTTTGGTGGTACGCAGGCTACTTTTAAGGTACGCCAGCTACTTTAGAGGTACGCCGGCTACTTTAGAGGTACGCAGGCTACTTTTAAGGTACGTAGGCTACTTTTAAGGTACGCCAGCTACTTTCGAGGTACGTAGGGTACTTTTAAAGTACGCCAGCTACTTTGGAGGTACGTAGGCTACTTTGGTGGTACGCAGGCTACTTTTAAGGTACGCCAGCTACTTTAGAGGTCCGCCGGCTGTTTTAGAGGTACGCAGGCTACTTTTAAGGTATGTAGGCTACTTTAAAGGTACTCCAGCTACTTTCGAGGTACGAAGAGCTGTACGAGGTACGTACGTACCTCTTAAGTAGCTGGCGTACTTTAGAAGTAGCCTACGTACCTTAAAAGTAGCCTGCGTACCTCTAAAGTAGCCGGCGTACCTCTGAAGTAGCTGGCGTACCTTAAAAGTAGCCTGCGTACCACCAAAGTAGCCTACGTGCCTCCAAAGTAGCCTGCGTACCTCTAAAGTAGCTGGCGTACCTTAAAAGTAGCCTGCGTACCACCAAAGTAGTCTACGTACCTCCAAAGTAGCTGGCGTACCTTAAAAGTAGCCTACGTACCTTAAAAGTAGCCTGCGTACCTCTAAAGTAGCCGGCGTACCTTAAAAGTAGCCTGCGTACTACCAAAGTAGCCTACGTACCTCCAAAGTAGCCTGCGTACCTCTAAAGTAGCTGGCGTACCTTAAAAGTAGCCTACGTAACACCAAAGTAGTCTGCGTACCTCTAAAGTAGCTGGCGTACCTTAAAAGTAGCCTGCGTACCACCAAAGTAGCCTACGTACCTCCAAAGTAGCCTGCGTACGTCTAAAGTAGCTGGCGTACCTTAAAAGTAGCCTACGTAACACCAAAGTAGTCTGCGTACCGCTAAAGTAGCTGGCGTACCTTAAAAGTAGTCTGCTTACCTCTAAAGTAGTCGGCGTAGGTACCTCTAAAGTAGTCGGCCTACCTCTAAAGTAGTCTACGTACCACCAATTTAACTGGCATATCTTGGAAGTATTCGTCGTACCGCTAAAGTACTCAGCGTAGCTCCAAAGTAGCCAGCGTACCACCACAGTAATATGCGC
Source organism: Erebia ligea (assembly GCA_917051295.2). Taxonomy (NCBI): domain Eukaryota; kingdom Metazoa; phylum Arthropoda; class Insecta; order Lepidoptera; family Nymphalidae; genus Erebia; species Erebia ligea. The sequence goes on from OU785246.1 coordinate 2,553,363, forward strand.
ATCTCCTTTTCCAGGATACAAGCTATTCTCCTACCATAAGTCGTTGAAATCGAAGGCCTAAAGAAAGAACCAACAAATAGATTTTCTTTCATTAATTTGGCACTTTTTCATTAATCTGGCAACATTTCACGCACACTGATGCATGTGTTCAGACAGTGCTGTCACGCACACTCGAATAAATTTTGGCCGCACTTCCATGTTCCGAGCGCGGTATCTGTTTACTACATCTGTGCTAGGTAGGTACCTACTTAACGTAATTCTTTTTTACCGTTAATTTTAATTATAAATAACTAGATGATTCCCGCGACTTCGCCCGCGTGGATTAAGATTTTTTGATTCCCGCGGGAACTTTTTAATTTTCCGGATAAAACCCGGGATACAACCTACGGCCTACCCCTGTACCAAATTTCACCTAAATTGGTTGAACAGACGAACCATGAAAGCGTAGCAGACAGACAGGCAGACAGACGTAACACTTTCGCATTTATAATATTAGTATGGATGTAATATTATTACTTATTATTATTAATGAATAGCATTGGTATGTATTTGGTCGTACAATTTTTATATTTTTTTAATAGCGTGAGTTGGCAATACTGCGAATGAGAATATTTTATTAGCTAGACATAGGTATACAGTATACCTAATAAAATATACCTAAATTAAATAACATTTTGAAGCCATTCCAATATAGCATACCTACTTGCTTGAAATAATAGTATTTTCTATTTTTACCCAAACCATCTATTCGAGCTTTTTAATCCTTTTATTATATTTATTTTAGTTAATAAAGAGCCGTTTAATGATTATTCGACACCTTATGTCACCGCTAAAAACACCTCCCACCATGTATCAATGAAAGCCTAGTTTGACGTCACATTTGTCATGGTCCGTAAACGACATCTTACTTCAAAAGTCATACGTGATACCAATTTTCAGCAATTAATTCTATCGATAGTTACTGCATCAATGTCAAAACATTTTTTTGTCCTCAACGATCCTTCTTCTTCTTATTTTGTTTTATGGCGTTTATTAGTGCCGCACCAGCACAATGCACTTTGCCAATGTCAGGTGGAGTGGAAGATCCACAAAGGAGACTGTGCCAAAAAAAAAAAAAAAAGTAAGCTATAATCATGAAGAGATTGCAATAATATGGGTTTTATTAGTCACATTGATTATCTACAAAAACAAAGAACACATAATAAAGGGAGGGTTTAAGCGAGAATATATACAGTAAAATATAGCTATTTATTATTATTATTATTATTATTAATACTCTTTATTTGTACACCACAACACAGAAAAATTAAGGAAACACAAATACACAGAAATTAAGTAATACAAAAAGGCACACACTTACACTACACACTACTACTACTACTACTATTTACACTTTTATTTTGTTAGTATTAATATATTTACAGACAAATTTGACGTAACGGCTAAAGACTAACATAAGGAAACACTCAACACTTATGGGGCGGGGGATGTCGGGAGGGAGAACATCATAAAGTTTGTGAAGGAGTTTCGGACAAGAGAAAAGGATGTGAGTGACCGATCCTTCATCAAGACCACACTCGCACAATGAACTGTCTCTGATTCTTAATTTTGCAAGATGAACAGGGGTACATGCATGACCAATTCGCCGACGGCATATCACAGATGAAACCCAGCGATCTGTGTTGCGGTAGAGGAAGAACCAGGGACGACTTGGAATTTCAGGTTGTATTGTTCCATAGAATTTGCCTTTGACTGATTTTGATTCAATCCAGGTTGAATTCCATGTGTTAGTAAGGTCAGATTTAGCGTGAGACCTGAGGTCCAGAGCGTGATTCCTGAAATGTTCTAAAGCACCAGTCTCAGTTGCCAGTTTAGCACATGCGTCCGCATTCTCATTGCCTATTATTCCTGCGTGACCTGGAATCCAAGCCAACGTAACCGAAAGTCCTTTCTGTTGACAGGAGTATAAAACTTCCCTGATCCGAAAGATGATGGAAATAAGGGTCTTACTACGAAAAGGGTTTGCCTTAAGCACTTGGAGGCAACTTAAGGAGTCGGTCAGTATAATTGATTGTTTGATGTTATGGGATTCAACAAATCGAACAGCTTCAAGAACTGCTATAGACTCTCCAGTAAATACAGAGGATTGTGGGGGGCATTTGTATTGAAGAGCTATTTTGTATTTAGGTATCCAACAGGCAACACCAACGCAGCCATTTTCAGATAATTTTGATGTATCTGTGAATACTGCTAAGTGTTCTGACCACTTCTCACTCATTATTTGATTAAATTTAGTATTGGCCTCTATTGTTTTTTTATTGAGACCTAGATCTGTTATTTTAGGCTTGTGTGTCAGACTAGAAAAATTAGAGGAAAATATGGGTAATTTGGGAGAAGAATTAATAGGGTGAGGTAGACTAGTAAACTTCCGAAAACTTTTGAGTAGGCAGGTGGGATTCTGATTGGGAGTCAGGGCTGAGGCAAGCTGTCTGAGTTTGTCTAGAAGAGGGTGAGAGGAGAGCTGTAAAATTTTGCAGATAAAGCGATCACTTAGATACTGGCAGCGGAGGAGAATTGGCGGATCAACACATTCCACCTGGAGGGCATTAGTGGGGGAGGATTTCATTGCACCAAGTATAATTCTTAAACATTTATATTGAATTTTGTTAAGTTTATCTAAGGCTGATTTATTGATTGGGTCTAATACAAAGAGGCCGTAGTCAATGTGACTACGTACTAATGCATTGTTGACCGAGCGAAGCGAAGGTCTCTGAGTCTACTTGGGTGAATTGGCACTTGTCCGTCCGTCCGTCCGTCTGTCAGAGCCTTATAACTTCTGAATTACTGAACGTAATTACTTCAAATTTAAATATACTATGTAAACCGATGGCCTCCCGCCGAATATGGCTTAAAAAGTTATAAAAATCTTTATTTCAGGGGGGCTCTCATAGAAGCGAATGCGAAGTAAAATATTTTTTATAGCATTACATAGGGTTGCGGTATATCATTTTAAAGATAATGAGGAACGGAGTCCAAAAATATTTTTTTTTTAATTTTTCCCCTAAAATTGACGAAATGGGGGGCTTTCAAAGTGGTGATTTTCTGACGTCCAAAGATGACCTCAGAACTCCCAATTTTCTGAAAGGCTGAGCCTGAAACTTGATTAATTATTTGAATTATATCCTGTACTTGAACAACAAATACTAAAATTAGATAAATATTATAAGGAAACGAAATTATTTAATTTTTAATGAGCATACGTATTTTTAACAAACTTCACAATGTTGTCAATAGATGGCGCTCTGTACAAATTTATTCGTTTGTGCTTAAAAAGAAAAGGCTGAGCCTGAAACTTGATCACTTATTTGAATTAAATCCTGTACTTGAACAACAAATACTAAAATTAGATAAATATTCTAAGGAAACGAAATTATTTAATTTTAGCTTCACTATTTTTAACAGAACTTCACATAGATGGCGCTCTGTAAGTTTATGGACACCGCGAGGTCTCAGTTCGCGGCGAACCACTAGTACAGTAATTTTTGAGTGTATGGGTGGGCACCCCACCACACCCCAGATAAGGCTCTAAGGATATTAATATTTTTTTCACATTTTTTAATAACGTATTCTACGTGTGAGACGCCATTTAGTCTACTATCTAGAACCAATCCGAGAAATTTGGTTTTGCAGGCAAGTGGTATGTGTTGATCTTCAAACAGGATATTGGGGAGCGGGATCTGCCTCTTTCTGGTAAAGATGACTGCCTTGCACTTAGCGATTGAAAGAGAGAGACCATGATCTGATAACCACTGGCCTAGGTAATACAAAGCAGAGTTTAGACGGGTACAGATTTCATCCATCGATTTTGAGCTAGAGTAAAGGGCAATATCGTCAGCATATTGCAATATATTACAAAAGCTGTCAACAGACAATTCGAGATCGTGAGTATAAATACTATATAGTATAGGACTGAGAACGGAGCCCTGAGGAAGTCCTTTCCAGACTATTCTGGGGGGAAGGCTTAAAGAGTTTGTTCTCACCAGAATAGTTCTGGTCGAGAGAAGGTTGCATATTATTCGCGCCAGTCTCGGCGGAACACTCAGCTGTTGCAGTTTTTGCCTGAGTATCGGGAGTAAGACGTTATCGTATGCTGCGGCTACATCCAGGAACACACCCACAAGGTACTCTCCTTTAGCTAGGGCAATGCGAATGTCTGTCGAGATAATGCCAAGGCTATCCATAGTACCAAGACCTTTTCTAAAGCCAAACTGGGTCTTGGCAAGTAAACCTCTGCTTTCCATTAACCATTCCAAGCGGTTCTTAATCAAGTGCTCCATTACTTTGGCTAAAGTGGAGGATAGGGCGATAGGTCGATAGGAATTAGGATCTAGGGGGTCCTTTCCTGGTTTCCGAATGGGAATTATGATTTGAGTCTTCCAAGATTCCGGGACGATTCCTGTTATCAGAAACCTGTTTACCATATCTAAGTAGCACTGCTTCGCTTTATCATTGAGTTTGGCCAAAAATGAGTATGGAATACCATCTTCACCAGGGGTTGTATCTTTTAGATCTGACAGTACACACTGTAGTTCTGAAAAGGTAAATGGAGAGTCCATTGTGTCAGAGTCTGGATAAGATGAGGGGGGTGTCAAACAGTCTGCTGTAGGAGCTGAAGGGGGAGCCAATTTGTCCGCGAAAGCGTCCAGCCAGATAGATGGATCATTAGATAAGGGATCACTGGAGGTAACAGAACAGCGGAATCTTTTAATCCTATTCCAAACCAAGGTGGAGGGTGAACGGGGGTCAAGGGACTCACAAAATTTTGTCCAACCAAATTTTTTCTTTCTGGACATTACTCTTTTATACTTAGCATCGATGCGTTGATAATTTAAAAAATTTGTCTGCGACATCAACACAGTGTATGCACTTTCGGCTTCCTTGCGCTTGTTGACCATGTTGGTACATTCCTCATCCCACCAAGGGGGGGATAAGATAAAATCTCGTTCAGTCTTTTTAAGTGGTATATGGAGGTCAGCAGAGAATTTTAGACAAGTAACAAAATTATCATAATATGGGATAGTATTTTCATCATCATTCAATTCCGGCAAAGTTTCCGTCAAACAGTCAACTGAATCCACAAAAGCAGACCAGTTGGCTTTATTGACTTTATGTTTAAGGAGGGGGTTGAATTTTGTGACTGGGATAGATCTTTGGGCAATTGTGAGAAGGATAGGATAGTGATCACTGCCGTAGGAGCTTGAGAGGGTATTCCAAGAGGAGTGTGAAGCCAAAGAGGGGGAGCAAAGGGACAAATCAATGGCTGCCCTTGGATTTTGATTAGGGTATACTCTTCTGGTAGGCGATCCATCATTAAGAATGCAGATATTAATTTCGTCAAAGAGGTCTAAGAGAAGAGTGGCAAACGCATCAGAAAGATGGGAGCCCCAAGTTGGGTGATGGGCATTAAAGTCTCCCATTACCAAGACGGGGGAGGGGAGTGATAGGTAGTAGAACAGATTTTAATTCAGGAATGAGAGAGGAATGAGGATGGGGAATATAAATTGAAATAAAGGATATGTTAAGGGTCCTCACAGCTACAGCATTAAACTGTTGACTATGGGGGGGGAGTGGTATAGAGGAATATGCGAGAGAGCGCTTAATCAAGATTGCGCTCCCCGCATACCCATCATCCCTGTCATCCCTCAAACAGGCATAGCCCGGGACCCGAAAACGGGAGCCAGGGACAAGCCATGTCTCTGAGATGGCAAGGATGACAGGTTTGTGTTCATTTATAAGAGATAATAATTCGGGTTTTTTGGGGCGGATACTTTTACTGTTCCATTGGATGACCTGTACTGAGGCCATTGTTTAAAGCTAACGCGATTTTGTGAAAATTTCGGCAACGTTGGACGGTATAGGGTTTTGCTTAAGCATTTCTATAATACTAGTAAGGGATTGAGTTAGATTTGGGATTAAGTTATCATTTGAGGGGGTGCTATATGTATGATCAGAGTTTAGGGCAACACCGTTGCCTAGGGAGGTGGGTACATTGCGGGTAATATTGTTGTGAGCTTGTCTGTCATATCCTTTAGTCATGGGGGTTCTGGGCCGGGGGGAACGGAATATAGTTTGCCTATGTGATTTGGATGGTGTCTGTGGTGAGGATATTACGTAGTTAGGAATGGGCCTGGTTGAGTAAGAGGGAGGTGTAAAAACTATTTTGGACATCTCGTTATAAGTAGGGCGAGCTGGGGGGAAGCGTGTCGAAGCTTCCTGGTATGATAAGTTTTCATCAGACATCACGACCTTTATGGATTGCTGCCGGGTGTGCTCTGGACAATTCTTATCAGTAGCTTGATGTTTACCGGAGCATAAGATGCATACTGAGTTAACTGAGCTTACGGAGCATGACTCCCCAGAGTGGGCTTGCGAGCATTTAAAACAGCGTGGAGTTGATCGGCACTGTGCTTTAACATGCCCAAAGCGACAGCAATTCATGCACTGGATTGTGGGTAGTCTGTATGTTTCTATAGGCAAGGAGGTATGGTACGAGTATACCCTTGATGGGAGCATTTGACCACGGAATGTGAGAACAACGGATTGGGTTGGAACCCAGGTCACACCACTTTCATTCAGCATTTTGCGGTTCAGACGTCTGGCCTTTAGAACCTCCCCACAACCAAGGGGGAGTTCGAGCGACTCAACTAACTCATCTAAGTGCCAGTCGGTGGGGATACCTCTAACTAGTCCCATTCGGGTGATATTATACGTCGGGATGTATGCTTGAAACTTTGACATTACCAGTATAGGGTTGGCTAAGAAATCATTGGCCGCTTGGCCGTTTACGAATTCAACTGCGATCTTGTTCCGTCCTGCATTCTTAATACCATCTTTTAAAATACCACTTACCTTATGTTTGTGTAAGAACTGACCAAACTGAATTGCGCGAATAGTGGTACCTGCTGAAGGGTCGGGCACTTCACGAGACACATGTACAATAAAAGGGCCTTTATCATTGGGAAGGTAAGCTTTGGGGGATTCCGCTAAGGAAGGGTGTACAAATAGCATTTGGATAGACGGGGCAGGGGAGGTCGAGTCATTTATAAGTTTTTTAGGGGGCACTTCTGCCTCAGTTTCCACTACACGCTTACGAGAGGGATTGGGTTGGGAGCATGGATCACTAGGGATTGTAATGTTTAATCCTGGGTCAGGAGGCTCAGGAGGTGTTTCCACCTCCATCCTGACTCACCACCACCACCACAGACACTGAAAGAGACACCAACTATTGCAATTAAAGGTATTAACACTACTAAAACAATTAAATTACACACTGGTTCTCACTAACACGTGGATCTCTCACAACCACGCAAAGCAAAGTCCTCAACGATCCTTTACGGACAGTCTCAGTGATACGTGAAGCCAAAACCATGTTTTGACATTGATGCAGTCCTTTAATGATTGCGACAATTTATATCGCTCCCAAATGACAACCATTCCCAATCCCAGTCAGAGAGAAGGTAATCACTAAAATACGTTTCCCAGTTCCCAGAGTACCTACTAAAATCTGTGACCACCGACGGGCGACGGTCGGTGATCACAGAGTACATTATATAGGGTCGGTGATTTTGATACTCGTGTGATTTTGGTTTAGGTTTATATAGGTACTTATTGGATTAATTTTAATGAACTCTGATAAATATTATTTTGTCGACCTATTGTGGACAGTACAATCGTGGATTAGTGGATTTCATTTTATAGAAGATACATCACGGTACTCTTCGCTGTTACATTCACTATGATGGAGGAGGAGCTGTGCGGCGAGAGGCTCCGCCGCGCCACCGCAGTGCAGGTCTGTGTGTCCCAGCACTAATGCATAGTGACGTCTGAGCTTCTGGACCTCTGTCCGAGCCTGACTGCCCTGACACGCGCCGAGGCATTGCAACTGCATCTCGTTGATCTCGATAGACGAAGCCGTGGTCGCCTGGCGGGCACCGGACAGAATCCTGCTCAGGCACCTGTACCTATGTATCACTGGCTTCACCTGACTGGAGGAAGGCTTAAGTGAAGGGACCGCGCCCTAGCGTGGGGGCTCTAATCTCTGAATCCCTCTATCGTATGAGAGAGGGCTTTTGCACAGCCGTGGGACATGGATAGGCTATCACAACACTGTTTGTTGCAGGTTTGCATGACATGCCTGGACACTGACAGCAATATGTATTCAATGAGTGAATACAAGTTGGAACAAGCTTATGAAGAGTTGACTGGGTATCCTGTAAGTTGTTTAGTTATCTTTCTACAGTATTAAAACATACAGCTTTTATGCCAACATTGAACAATAAAATCTGAGAGAAATAAGCCAGATCTGGTTGTTTTTAATTTTTATTTAAATTACATTCATTAGCTGTTATCCTATGTATTACATGCACATAGTAATATTGTCTTTTACACCATACAATAATTTTGAATAATATCTTAAGAGTTATCGCAAAATTATAACTTTCATTTGACCACATAAATTCAAGCGGTCTCACTCTTTGAAATTTGTATTAAAATGTAACTTAATAGGAGCGAAGTTGCGAGCAAAAGCTAGTTGTTAATATTGAATTAATTTTGTTTCAGTTGTTTGACATGGGCAACCTAAAACACACCCTCTGTGAAGAATGCGCTCTGAGTTTGACAAACTTTAACAAATTCAGGGACAAGAGCTTGAGAGCCCGAGCCCTGATGATGGACTTTGTGAAACAACATAAAGTGGTGAGTAGTAATGACTGTTTGTGTCTGGTTGTCATTCTGGGTTGGGCCTGAGTGAGAAGTTCCATGTCTAGATAGGCTGGAGTGTGGTTCGGCGGGAGGCTTCAGCCCCGGCTAGTCACCGGCCTACAGTAAAGCTGTACCACCAGGAGCTAGTGCTACTAACTGATTAACTGATAAGGTTAATGATCTGGCGGCAGTTGTGTTAACAAACAACAGTGATCGGCTGTCTGTGTGCACGCGGCAGGTGTCGGCGGCCGCGCTGCGCCCGCTGCAGGCCGCGCTCGCGCCGTGGGCGGGCGAGGGGGAGCCCGCTGTGAAGGCGGAGGGGGAGGGGGAGCTCGGCGCCGACAGCGTGCTGCGCGACGCCAAGCTGCTGGACGAGGCTCGGTGCAGAGTGCTGCTGACGAGGATGTCGCGTGCGGAAGAGCGCGCGCTCGCGATACGAGGTAACTGTTTGCACCATACACAATATGCTAATTGTTGGCCAACTATCAGACCTGTTCTATAGTTCACGTGCATTTCCATGAAGGATAATGTGTCCTATTTACAATATGTATAAAAGCCAGTCGTTTGCTGCGGTGTTTTTGCACTAACAGTATAATGCAACAAGTTTATTTTGGCTAACTTTTCTCTGAAAATAGTTGTTGCTACATATTATTATGTTCAGGGCCGGTCCTAAGGCGGTGCGAGCGGTGCGACCGCACCGGGCGCCTTCAAGGGGGGGGCGCTAAAATGAACCAAAATTTACCAAAACGTGAAATAAAAGACGCTCGACCGAAGTCGCGCACACGCACTAACAAAATTGCGGGGGAGCGGGCCGCGGGGTGAACTTTCGGCCGTCACTTGTTTCACTAGGCAGGCATTTGTCTATTGAATTGTCAATTCAAACGCGCGCGAGTTTATGTTTTTGTATACATTGTGGTAAACTGCTAATAATAGTACGTACTTAGATTATTATAATATAGTGATGCATTCGAAATAAAACCAGAGGTGAGTATTGTTTATAGAAGTTCCTTTCTAATGTATTTCGTTCGCGTTCGAGCAAACTATCGTTGATGCCCGATTCCGGCTTGAATGCGCCATTTTTACACGACTGCCCAAAAAAGAGTGATGTTTTTAGGGTTCATGTACCTATGTATGTAATTTTCTTTATTCCACCATAACTTTTGAACTGCTGAATAGATTTGGACATATGGGGTATCGTTGGAATCCTTACATCATTTCGATTAACATATGCTATATTTTTTTTTGGAAAAAGTCGTTTTACCACAGGGCGGTCGTGTTAAAGGTCGATAAGATAAAGACGAAGGGAATCGTTAAATATTGAGTTATTGAAGTTTTTACTTACTAAAGGGTTTAATTTAAGGCTATATGCTACCTAAAATTTAAGTAATTTAAAAATGAAATGATATTTTTTTCCAAAATTTGACAACCTAGGACAAAAGTTTTTTTTAAATTTCGCATTGCATGCTCTACACGTTAGGCCAACATGTTGGCCAACAGCTGGGCCAGCGTACAGAGGGCATATTGGTGACGGATGGCGGAAGGGGCGCGGGTTGGCGATGGTTGGTTGCGGTGTTGGTGCACAACGTGGTCAGAGCCAGCATAAGCTGTTTATTGAAATAAACAGACAGACAGACGGAGAAAGTCGCACCATAAGGGTTCCATTTTACCATTTTGGTACGGAACCCTAAAAACAAATGAACACTATGATGGAAAATTATTTATTACTTTGTTCGTTATTGATTTTAAAAACTATTTGTGTTTGCTAAAATGAGTTCAAGTATTAAATACAATTAAGTGTGATGAATTCTTGCAATTAGGGAGCTATTTATTGAAACAAATGAACTCGGGAAAAAATATAGTTGTTCGTTGTTCGCGATTGATTTTGGACATTTCTGCCTATAGGTAAGTACTACTTAGTTTAAATTTCCGCGCATTGTTTGAGAAAAGTACTATACAAGCCTTGGCCACAACTAGGCATTGATGGACTCACGTATGTGTGCCTCGGCTGCGCCTCGGCCCACATTTACACGTTCTTCCGTCAATGCCTCTTTTGCTGGCCGCTGCAGTAATGTACTATTTCAGTTGTTCACCACTTCACATACCTATAGGTAGGTATTCGCACAAACTGGTTAAACGAACTTTTGACAGCAGAATAATCAGAAGCCACTGTTTTTTCTGGTGGAAGATAAAGCAACAGCTTAAACATTTTTTTTATTTAGAGGGGCGCCATTTTTAGTCCTCGCACCAGGTTAAAATGTTAATAGGACCGGCACTGATTATGTTGATTAGCTGTCTCATTCCCATGTTTTTATCCAATACTCTTGTGACTTGAGTGCGATCCCACGTGATGATAAGTGATGATGATAATGTATTCATAATGTTTTTGTAGCAATAAAACAGTTATATATCTATCTATCTAAACCCCTATGATCATAATAATTTTGGTTCCATTTAATTTCATATTTTGTAAAATTAATAATTTACACGTTGTGTGAAAAAAAAAAATAAAAAAAAAAATAATGAATAATGATGCATCACAAATCATTAATAATAATGTAATCTCTTCTACTCAGTCGTTCACTCTTGACAGAGTGGTCGTGGCTGCTGGGATGATTCAGGTACACTCGACATCGATCTTATTCTTTAAGTTGGGTCGCACCGCCTCTCGCGCGATGCTCCTCCACTTGTCTTGGTTGGTAGCATTGCGGGAGCGCTCCACCACAGTTGTCTGGGTCACAGTTTTTATCAGGTCTGTCCATCGAGTAGAAGAACGTCCTTTGGCTCGCTTCCCTTCCACATGACCTTGTACCACCAGACGCTCAATTGACCGTTCATTTCTGGAGATGTGATCAAAGAACTTCAGAATTCGCAATTGCACAGTCGACGAAAACCTTTCTTGTATCTTAAGTTCTTTTAAGATTGAATTGTTTGTGCGAAAGGCAGTCCAGGGTATCTTTCTGATAAAGTAGCTTTCTATGAGCGAAAGAATTTTTAAAATTGGTTGAGTAGTTTTTGAGTTTATTCATTACAAACAAACAAACAAATCTTTCCTCTTTATAATATTAATTTAATTTAATATTTGCAAATACAAGTCCAAAGACATGCAAGTCAAAATAATATCTTGTTTCAGTTGCTCCATTGCCAGCGAGACTTGCGACCAATGATGAAAACAATATTCACTCTGACGAGACTGGACAAGATGAAACAATCGTCAAATATGAAGTCGTCGAAGCAGATAACAATGATACAAGAGATGAACTGCGCGTAAACGCACTAAACAGTTGCTTTGAGACAACTTGTGATGCCCTGAGAAAATTTGAAGATGCTGCTCCAGAACAAGATGCATCACTGTCTACATGGAAACTGATGTGTTGTTCTGACTCAAACACTCAAAATAACAATACTGACTTTGAAGATTTTGACACTCATCCAACCAGCCAAGGTGAATTCCCTATATCAGAAGCTGTTGAACCAGTCCATACACACACTGGTGTAGAGAAAGTTTCTTTTAATGTTGACCATGTTGTTGCGAATATGGTGAAGGAGGATAATATTATACGCTCATTTTCAGGAAAACATATCACGGAAATCAGTTATATTTGTGACATTTGCCAACATAAATTTCAACGCAAAAGCCTCTTAGTGAAACACATTAGGTCTCACACTTTGCCGTTTGCTTGCAAGTTGTGCCATTGCAAATTTAAATGTAAAAGTCATTTAGTGCCTCACATGAGGACTCACACTGGTGAGAAACCCTATGCTTGTGAGATATGCCACTATAAATGTGCAGAGAAAAGTAGTTTAGCTCGTCACATGAGGACTCACACTAGTGAGAAACGCTTTGCTTGTGAGATATGTCAGTATAAATGTGCAGACAATAGTAATTTAGTTCGTCACATGAGGAGTCACACTGGTGAGAAACCCTATGCTTGTGAGATATGCCAGTATAAATGTGCACGGAATAGTAATTTAGTTCATCATAGGAGAACACATACTGGTGAGAAACCATTTGCTTGTGAGATATGCCAATATAAATTTACGTAGAGTAGTCATTTAGTTGATCACATGAGAACACATACTGGTGAGAAACGATTTGGTTGTGAGTTGTGCCAATGTAAATTTAGTCGAAAAGAAAGTTTAGTGCGTCACATGAGAACACATACTGGTGAGAAACCCTTTGCTTGTGAGACATGCCAATATAAATTTTGTCAAAAACATGCTCTAGTGTCTCACATGAGAACACATACTGGTGAGCTACCGTTTGCTTGTGAGTTATGCCAATATAAATGTGCAGTGCAGAGTAATTTAGTGTCACACATGAGAACACATACTGGTGAGAAACCATTTGGTTGTGAGTTGTGCCAATGTAAATTTAGTCAAAAAGATAGTTTAGTGCGTCACATTAGAACTCACCGGTGAGAGCCCTTTTGCAGGCAAGTCGTTTGACTCACAGCAGCCAGAGCCGAGGCGGCGTGCGGCGAGGCCTCGGAGCGCCTCTACAATCTAGATTCTAGATATTCAGAAGAATCAAATATGAGTAGCGGCGAGTGCTTCTTTATTTACTACTAGTAGTACTAGTAGATGCCTGCGACTTCGTCCGCGTGGAATAATTTTTTTTAAAGGTTAACAGTTTAACAAAATATGTACCTATAACAAATGCTCTTTTTTCAAAATAGGTAGGTACGTTTCAAATACTATTCAGGTGACAAACATCATTTGACGATGGTAAAAGATCATTTGACAAATTATACTCAATTCGCAAAATGTTTCACCTTGCAAAATATGTGCTGATTGTTAAAGTACCTACCATTTATAAATTTATTATTTCACTAAATAATTTGTTTGGCAAATTCGCGATTTTACAATATGTCGGTAGATAAATTATTAAGTGTTTGAAATTAATATAAACTTTATACATTTTACGAACTTTACTGCTTGGTAAACTATTGCGTCATTCAGAAATACAAAATTTGATTGAAAATGGATGGACTACGTCAGAAGACTCGCTGCGTCGACCCTACATTCAGCTTCGCCTATAGTGCGCGCCCGAGTTGAATGCAGTCGAGGCCTGAGGTGACGGGCGGGAGCATCTCCCTCCCCCGTCCGCCCTCACCCCCGCGGATAGTGTTGTCTGACATTTATCGTTCGATGTACACACGTATACGGAGTGATTTATATGTTACCGTTCATGTTATTAAAACCGTTTATGTTCACATTAACGCTGTGATGTCAACACTAACGTATCAAATCCGTTAGAGTAGGAATTTTCTTGCTCATACTAGTTACCTAGGTTATGTAAGTTGACATTTCCTAGATAATATGAAGTCTAACGGCCAAGCGTTCATTAGAGTTGAGATAATATATTTACAGTAGGTAATTTAATCTTTGTAAAACAGCACCTTCAGAATTACAAAAGAATATGCGATCTGCACGATAGGCCAACTAGAAACTGCCATAAGCTCGTGACTCCATTGCTCCGCCTCAAGCATTCTATTTTATAACAAAATTCCACAATCTAACTATTTTAAACTTGCCTTTACACAAGAAAAAAGTCCATTAAAAGTAGGTATTCTTTTGAAAAAAGCTTATTGAAGATACGATTAAGATTAAGATACTGTTGAAGATTACGTAAATGACAAAAGAGCATTTGACTCGCTCCAGCAAAGACTCATTCGACGATTCGAAAGCACTTGTAAAAGTTTATTTAAATAAAAACCAGTTGAATTTTTTTGAAAATAGATGATGGTGGTGGTGGTTATGAAGTTATGGTGGACTGTCCCAAGACCGAATCAGCATAACCCGACTCAACGTAGTCTGCTTTGCCCTACCCGTAGAGTGTTTTTGTAAAGTGTAAACCCAGAAGCTCGCGAAGGTCCTGAACGAAGCGAGGTGAAGCTGCATGAAGGGGCGACAAAGCGAGTCTTCTGGTGTAGCCCATCCTTTTTACTTACATTTTTATGGACACCCATCATTAGACGTTTGATCATATATAATGAACCTTTCTCGGAACATTTATAGTGGGATTGGTTACAAACAAATGTATGTAGGTATAATACTGTAGTTGTACGCTATGTCTGTAGGTACGTCAAAATCTTGCCATTCATGCCTTAGAGACAAGTTACAAAAAACATGAAATACGTTTTACGATTACGTCTTATTTTTGTATTTTGTATTTCGTATTTCAATTAAAAATAGCTAAAATACTGTAAGTATTTTGTATTTTATATTTCAAATACCTTACTACCTACCTTCAAATATTTTGTATTTCGTATTTTAATTACTTGCGATAAAGTATTATATATATAGTATTATTAGTATAGTGTAGTTATATAGTCAGTCATTCTATGATAATTTTTATGTATTCATGTTTATTATATATATAGTATTATATTTATTTATTTATATTTATTATATATACTTACCTAGTATAGTATTTATTTATTCATATTTATTATATTACATAGTATAATATTTATTTATGAATGTATATATGTAGGTAATATTGTTTGTAGTTATTATGTACCTTTATACTTAAAGTTTGCGCACCATCCCGCTTGTATTCTCTTATCCTGTCACCAAAGGTTGTCTGGAAGAGATCGCCTTAGGCGATAAGACCGCTTTTGCATACTGTGTAGTCCTAGTTCGTTGTTTTTTAATGTCTTGTTTATTTTCGTGTCCTTGTGTGCAATAAAGATTTAAAAATAAATAAATAAATAAATAAAGTATTTTGTAATTTGTATTTCAATTAAAGCAAAGCATGTATTTTGCCCAGCCCTGAATAGTCCATACTCAATAATAGCCAGTCGGCCGGTAGCCAGGTTTTACATTAGCACTGCGATATCACCTCCTCCCACTGCAGGTCGCGGCCGCGCTTATCTCTATTGCGCGTTACTTTATTTCTATGATATCTTCTAAGATATTCGTCTAAATTAAATGGTGTAAAGGGCGAATTTGATCTATATTAAATACTTGAGATACTTTATTTTGATAAGTATCAATACAATGTCAGTAAAACACCTTTGCAAGTAAAGCATTGGTTTAGACCAAATAAAAACCATAAAAATGGTTATTGTGAGACAACTTTAACAGATAGAAAGATAGATATATATGCTATCGCGGACTCTTTTTTAGAACTTTTTGAGAGGAACAATTCCACCATACATTGTTTTCGTGTAACTTTCACTATTTACGCAGCGCATTCCACGGAAGCTCTCAGATCAGACGAAGTTTTCTGACTTAATTCACATAACATTATTGCAATTTTCGTAGGGAGCCCTAATTTTTTTGAAAATAAAATATAGCCTATGTTACTCGCTGATAAAGTAGCTTTCTATGAGCGAAAGAATTTTTAAAATCGGTTAAGTAGTTTTTGAGTTTATTCATTACAAACAAACAAACAAATCTTTCCTCATTATAATATTAATTTAATTTAATATTTGCAAATACAAGTCCAAAGACATGCAAGTCAAAATAATATCTTGTTTCAGTTGCTCCATTGCCAGCGAGACTTGCGACCAATGATGAAAACAATATTCACTCTGACGAGACTGGACAAGATGAAACAATCGTCAAATATGAAGTCGTCGAAGCAGATAACAATGATACAAGACATGAACTGCGCGTAAACGCACTAAACAGTTGCTTTGAGACAACTTGTGATGCTCTGACAAAATCTGAAGATGCTGCTCCAGAACAAGATGCATCGCTGTCTACAACATGGAAACTGATGTGTTGTTCTGACTCAAACACTCAAAATAACAATACTGACTCTGCAGATTTTGACACTCAGTCAACCAGCCAAGGTGAATTGCCTATATCAGAAGCTGTTGAACCAGTCCATACACACACTGGTGTAGAGAAAGTTTATTTTAATGTTGACCATGATGTTGCGAATATGGTGAAGGAGGATAATATTATACGCTCATTTTCAGGAAAACATAACACGGAAATCAGTTATATTTGTGACGTTTGTCAACATAAATTTCAACGCAAAAGCCTCTTAGTGAAACACATTAGGTCTCACATTGATGTAAGCCTGTTAACTTGCAAGTTGTGCCATTACAAATTCAAATATAAAAGTCTTTTAGCCCGTCACATGAGGACTCACACTGGTGGAAAACGCTTTGCTTGTGAGATATGTCAGTATAAATGTGCAGACAATAGTAATTTAGATCGTCACATGAGGACTCACACTGGTCAGAAACCCTATGCTTGTGAGATATGCCAGTATAAATGTGCACGGAATAGTAATTTAGTTCGTCACATGAGAAAACATACGGGTGAGAAACCATTTGCTTGCGATTTGTGCCAATATAAATGTATTCACAAACATACTTTAGTGCGTCACATGAGGACTCACAGTGGTGAGAAACCCTATGCTTGTGAGATATGCCAATATAAATGTGCAGAGAAAAGTAGTTTAGCTCGTCACATGAGGACTCACACTAGTGAGAAACGCTTTGCTTGTGAGATATGTCAGTATAAATGTGCAGACAATAGTAATTTAGTTCGTCACATGAGGACTCACACTGGTGAGAAACCCTATGCTTGTGAGATATGCCAGTATAAATGTGCACGGAATAGTAATTTAGTTCATCACAGGAGAACACATACTGGTGAGAAACCATTTCCTTGTGAGATATGCCAATATAAATTTACGCAGAGTAGTCATTTAGTTGATCACATGAGAACACATACTGGTGAGAAACGATTTGGTTGTGAGTTGTGCCAATGTAAATTTAGTCGAAAAGAAAGTTTAGTGCGTCACATGAGAACACATACTGCGGAGAAACCCTTTGCTTGTGAGACATGCCAATATAAATTTAGTCAAAAACATGCTCTAGTGTCTCACATGAGAACACATACTGGTGAGCTACCGTTTGCTTGTGAGTTATGCCAATATAAATGTGCAGTGAAGAGTAAATTAGTGTCACACATGAGAACACATACTGGTGAGAAACCATTTGGTTGTGACTTGTGCCAATGTAAATTTAGTCGAAAAGATAGTTTAGTGCGTCACATTAGAACTCACCGGTGAGAGCCCTTTGCAGGCAAGTCGTTTGACTCACAGTAGCAAGAGCCGAGGCGGCGTGCGGCGAGGCCTCGGAGCGCCTCTACAATCTAGATTCCAGATATTCAGAAGAATCAAATATGAGTAGCGGCGAGTGCTTCTTTATTTACTACTAGTAGTACTAGTAGATGCCTGCGACTTCGTCCGCGTGGAATAATTTTTTTTTAAAGGTTAACAGTTTAACAAAATATGTACCTATAACAAATGCTCTTTTTTCAAAATAGGTAGGTACGTTTCAAATACTATTCAGGTGACAAACATCATTTGACGATGGTAAAAGATCATTTGACAAATACTCAATTCGCAAAATGTTTCACCTTGCAAAATATTTGCTGATAGTTAAAGTACCATTTATAAATTTATTATTTCACTAAATAATTTGTTTGGCAAATTCGCGATTTTACAATATGTCGGTAGATAAATTATTAAGTGTTTGAAATTAATATAAACTTTATACATTTTACGAACTTTACTGCTTGGTAAACTATTGCGTCATTCAGAAATACAAAATTTGATTGAAAATGGATGGACTACGTCAGAAGACTCGCTGCGTCGACCCTACATTCAGCTTCGCCTATAGTGCGCGCCCGAGTTGAACGCAGTCGAGGCCTGATGTGACGGGCGGGAGCATCTCCCTCCCCCGTCCGCCCTCACCCCCGCGGATAGTGTTGTCTGACCTTTATCGTTCGATGTACACACGTATACGGAGTGATTTATATGTTACCGTTCATGTTATTAAAACCGTTTATGTTCACATTAACGCAGTGATGTCAACACTAACGTATCAAATCCGTTAGAGTTGGAATTTTCTTGGTCATACTAGTTACCTAGGTTATGTAAGTTGACATTTCCTAGATAATATGAAGTCTAACGGCCAAGCGTTCATTAGAGTTGAGATAATATATTTACAGTAGGTAATTTAATCTTTGTAAAACAGCACCTTCAGAATTACAAAAGAATATGCGATCTGCACGATAGGCCAACTAGAAACTGCCATAAGCTCGTGACTCCATTGCTCCGCCTCAAGCATTCTATTTTATAACAAAATTCCACAATCTAACTATTTTAAACTTGCCTTTACACAAGAAAAAAGTCCATTAAAAGTAGGTATTCTTTTGAAAAAAGCTTATTGAAGATACGATTAAGATTAAGATACTGTTGAAGATTACGTAAATGACAAAAGAGCATTTGACTCGCTCCAGCAAAGACTCATTCGACGATTCGAAAGCACTTGTAAAAGTTTATTTGAATAAAAACCATTTGAATTTTTTTGAAAATAGATGATGGTGGTGGTGGTTATGGTGGACTGTCCCAAGACCGAATCAGCATAACCCGACTCAACGTAGTCTGGTTTGCCCTACCCGTAGAGTGTTTTTGTAAAGTGTGAACCCAGAAGCTTGCGAAGGTCCTGAACGAAGCGAGGTGAAGCTGCATGAAGGGGCGACAAAGCGAGTCTTCTGGTGTAGCCCATCCTTTTTACTTACATTTTTATGGACACCCATCATTAGACGTTTGATCATATATAATGAACCTTTCTCGGAACATTTATAGTGGGATTGGTTACAAACAAATCGATGGGTCCCTGGAACAAGACCGCAATATCCATTGCAGCAGTATTCCGATCAAGCCATTTTCGTAATCTACGGACCCCAATACACCTTGTGAATTTTTTTCAGAAATTTAAAATGAAACCTGGCCGATTTACCAAAATCACTATGGTTATTGCTTCGTTATTTCCCGTTCATCATTCGAATTTTGTTTACCGGAATAATCGTACTATGTCCAATGATACAAGTTTTTTTTTACCTTCTACAAGTAACGGCCATTCTGGCTTTGTTCCCGGAAATAAACTTTGTATGTCGATTCATAATCAACATTGCTGTACAAATATATATATATTTTTTACACTTTCACTAATAAGATGGTGTATCTTCTTGAGAATGATCTCCTTACATTAAATACAATAATGTTGTTATTCATTTTTAATACATACTTCAACATTGTAATATTGTTTCTGGTTTAATTTACATGAGACTGATGATGAATTATTATAATATTAATAATTTACTATTATGATAATGATTTATTATCAAAGTCTCACGTAAATTAAAACAGAAACAATATTACAACCCTTAATAATAATGAAAAAAGTCCATAATAGTATTTTAACAGGTGGTAATAAGGTAAGTGCCTTTAATGGTTGGGTTATGCCTTTACTCACACACCTTTGGCATCCTAAAGTGGACCCAAACTGAACTGGATACCCTGGATCAAAAGGTTCGAAAACTGTTGACCACATACCGTATGCATCCCCCGCGCTCATCTGTTATGAGATTGTACATCCCACGCAAGTATGGAGGACGTGGTTTTTTGAATATCAAGAACTTCCATAATCGTGAGATCTGCAAACTCAGAGATTATTTTCTCAAGGTGAACGTGGGTATACATAGGGATGTGGTTGCAGTTGATAAGGCTTTCACCCCGCTTTCCTTAGGCAAAGAGAACTGGCGCAAACCAATAGTACTTAATACTTCGGATCGCATGACGGTATGGGAGAGCAAGGAGTTGCATGGTAGATTCTACAAGGCCCTAGGGCGGATGTAGATCCAATAGCATCTATATTTTGGTTACAATTCGGTGACCTCTTTGGGAAAACCGAAGGTTTTGTGTGTGCAATTATGGGTGAAGTTATCAAGACGAATAACTATCGAGACACATACCTAATGAAAGATGGCACTGTTGACATATGTCGTGCGTGTCACCTTCCTGGGGAGTCCCTCAGACATATATTGTCTCCGGTTGTTCTCATCTTGCTAATGGAGAGTACTTGCACAGACAAGTCAAGTAGCCAAAATAATCCATCAACAACTGGCTCTCCAGTACGGTCTTATTGATACTGCGGTACCATACTATAGATATAACCCTGTGTCAGTTCTCGAAAATAGTAGTGCCTTGCTCTACTAACCATGGTAACATTTACCATACGGTATTGTTTTGTGTGGCACAATGCTGTAAATAAATGTTTTTTCTTTCTTTCTTTCTTTCTTTCTTTACTGGGATCGGTCGGTTAATCACTGATAGGTTTATTGTTGCCAATATACCTGACATAGTGTTAGTCGACCGCTCAGCGCGCCGAGCAATAACTAATCGTTGATGTTACTATTCCATATGATGATAACCTGATGAAAGCAGAAAAGGGAAAAGTATCGAAATACTTGGACCTTGCTCACGAGATTACCGCCATGTGGAATGTTGACTCAACGATTATTGTACCGATGGTTGTATCAGTTAACGGTCAGTTTATTGCGAAAAGTTTCAATCAACACCTCCAGAAGCTTTCGCTTGGTTGTTGGATTAAGGGTCGGATACAGAAGGCAGTTATTCTTGAGACGGCGCGAATTGTGAGAAGTTCCTCTCTCTGGAGCCCTGACCACTGGCTGCTTGGGTCTTTAAGGCCCCGCAGTGGGTGGAAGTTTTATAGGATTATTTTTAAATGTGTTTGTGTAGTATTTTTATATATTTATGTAAAACGTGTTTAGAAATAATTTTATAAAAATCTGTAGAAATAAATGAGAGCGAAAAATGTAAAAGGGTCACCGTCGTACAAATTTTAGATCGTACAAACATTTTAATAACCAAAGACTAACTATATTATATATTATATTATATTATATTATATTATACAGGACTAATAATATAATTTATTATGATTATTAACAAATTAAATATAATTCCACTACATTATTTACAGATATTTACGTAAATATTCAATAAAAATGTACTCATTCCAGTACAACAATATTCATACAATGTACACAGCATTCACGAGTACATTATCTAGTCGATCATCAAAATTCATGTAATATCACTGCAAAACGCTATTACTGTATTCGCCATACATACTTCAGAACAGCGCACAACGTTGCAATAGACTATTGCTGTTTGATTGATTTCGCACTTTTTACCGGAATATAACCACAATGGACTCTTACGGAAACGTCTTTCAATATCTGTAGCGGCAATATCGTTTTTGTAGTTTTTTAGGTCTTTCCTAAGCACTATAATCTTGTGTACATTTATATGTTACTCCAAAAAAAATAACGCATCGTTTGGTATACAAACCGTTATGATGCGCCTCGTAGTTTAGTAATTATTCAAGATTTTCACTAAATCTTTTTTCCTGTAAAATTGTGTTTTGTCGATTGCGGCTTTGTTCCCGGCACCCATCGAAATGTATGTAGGTATAATACTGTAGTTGTACGCTATGTCTGTAGGTACGTCAAAATCTTGCCATTCATGCCTTAGAGACAAGTTACAAAAAACATGAAATACGTTTTACGATTACGTCTTATTTTTGTATTTTGTATTTCGTATTTCAATTAAAAATAGCTAAAATACTGTAAGTATTTTGTATTTTATATTTCAAATACCTTACTACCTACCTTCAAATATTTTGTATTTCGTATTTTAATTACTTGCGATAAAGTATTATATATATAGTATTATTAGTATAGTGTAGTTATATAGTCAGTCATTCTATGATAATTTTTATGTATTCATGTTTATTATATATATAGTATTATATTGATTTATTTATATTAATATATATATAGCTGCTCGTGCTGATTCACTCATTGATCACCTCTCCTGTAAAATTTTGTATGAAAATATTTTTTTTCACTCATCGTTTCGTATAGAAGCCAAAAATTCATTCAGAGGCAAAATACGGAGAGAGCTGATGATTGAGGATTTCGAAGACGGATGAAGAGCACCAGCCAGGGTATCGAAGATAGGTGGGGGGTGCTCGACCAAATGTCACTCGAAACTTCATCCAATTGACAGTGAGCTGAAAAATTTTTCAAAATGGCGGATTTAAGATGGCCGCCATACAAATTTCGTCGGTGTCTATCTCGGAGAGTATAAAAGATGGAAGAGTGGTTTCTTGGCAAAAGATGATCAGGACATGAAGGTCTACCTGATGAACAGGAAAAAAATTCAAGATGGCGGAATTTTTTTTTCCATAGAAAAGGGTATTGAAGATAGGTGGGGGGTGCTAGACCAAATGTCACTCGAAACTTCATCCAATTGACAGTGAGCTGAAAAAAAAATCAAAATGGCGGATTTAAGATGGCCGCCATACAAATTTCGTCGGTGTCTATCTCGGAGAGTATAAAAGATGGAAGAGTGGTTTCTTGGCAAAAGATGATCGGGACATGAAGGTCTACTTGATGAACAGGAAAAAAATTCAAGATGGCGGAATTTATTTTTCCATAGAAAATGTATGGCGAATATTGAAGAGGCTACGGTTCCTTTTCAAGATTTGTTTTTATGGAAGAAATCTCATTTTGACGAATGGTTCGGAGAAAAAAATATGGAGAGAGATGATGATCGAAGGTTCGGATGATGGGTGAGGAGCACGGTCAGGGTATTAAAGAAAGGAACCTACTTAGGGGCTGCTCAAACAAAAAGGGAGGGGCGGGGGTTGGTGGTCTTTGTTTTATGTTTTTCCTTTGTGAGAATTTTCTTTTACCTCGGACGCTTGGCGTGCTGGCGCTTCCACTGTGCTCAAAAGCATAGCAGTGTGTTGTTCAGATCAGAACACGTAGACAGTAAACCAGCTGCCCGATTATGTAAGAATTGTCGATCAAATCGTAAAAGTTCGGCGTCAAAGTAAAATAAACCATAACAGCATTGAATTTGAGCTCAATTTCGTGTTTCGAAATTGAGCTCTAATTTAATGCTGTTATGGTTTATTTTACTTTGACGCCGAACATTGACGATTTGATCGGCCATTCTTACATAATCGGGGGGCAGGATAGTAGGACAGCGAGTAAGTAGACAGTGGACCACGCGCTCCACTACGCGGTCCGCTTTAGCGGGCCGCGCAGCCACGCGCCATACTAGTTTATTATATATACTTACCTAGTATAGTATTTATTTATTCATATTTATTATATTACATAGTATAATATTTATTTATGAATGTATATATGTAGGTAATATTGTTTGTAGTTATTATGTACCTTTATACTTAAAGTTTGCGCACCATCCCGCTTGTATTCTCTTATCCTGTCACCAAAGGTTGTCTGGAAGAGATCGCCTTAGGCGATAAGACCGCTTTTGCATACTGTGTAGTCCTAGTTCGTTGTTTTTTAATGTCTTGTTTATTTTCGTGTCCTTGTGTGCAATAAAGATTTAAAAATAAATAAATAAATAAATAAAGTATTTTGTAATTTGTATTTCAATTAAAGCAAAGCATGTATTTTGCCCAGCCCTGAATAGTCCATACTCAATAATAGCCAGTCGGCCGGTAGCCAGGTTTTACATTAGCACTGCGATATCACCTCCTCCCACTGCAGGTCGCGACCGCGCTTATCTCTATTGCGCGTTACTTTATTTCTATGATATCTTCTAAGATATTCGTCTAAATTAAATGGTGTAAAGGGCGAATTTGATCTATATTAAATACTTGAGATACTTTATTTTGATAAGTATCAATACAATGTCAGTAAAACACCTTTGCAAGTAAAGCATTGGTTTAGACCAAATAAAAACCATAAAAATGGTTATTGTGAGACAACTTTAACAGATAGAAAGATAGATATATATGCTATCGCGGACTCTTTTTTAGAACTTTTTGAGAGGAACAATTCCACCATACATTGTTTTCGTGTAACTTTCACTATTTACGCAGCGCATTCCACGGAAGCTCTCAGATCAGACGAAGTTTTCTGACTTAATTCACATAACATTATTGCAATTTTCGTAGGGAGCCCTAATTTTTTTTAAAATAAAATATAGCCTATGTTACTCGCTGATAAAGTAGCTTTCTATGAGCGAAAGAATTTTTAAAATCGGTTAAGTACTTTTTGAGTTTATTCATTACAAACAAACAAACAAATCTTTCCTCTTTATAATATTAATTTAATTTAATATTTGCAAATACAAGTCCAAAGACATGCAAGTCAAAATAATATCTTGTTTCAGTTGCTCCATTGCCAGCGAGACTTGCGACCAATGATGAAAACAATATTCACTCTGACGAGACTGGACAAGATGAAACAATCGTCAAATATGAAGTCGTCGAAGCAGATAACAATGATACAAGACATGAACTGCGCGTAAACGCACTAAACAGTTGCTTTGAGACAACTTGTGATGCTCTGACAAAATCTGAAGATGCTGCTCCAGAACAAGATGCATCGCTGTCTACAACATGGAAACTGATGTGTTGTTCTGACTCAAACACTCAAAATAACAATACTGACTCTGCAGATTTTGACACTCAGTCAACCAGCCAAGGTGAATTGCCTATATCAGAAGCTGTTGAACCAGTCCATACACACACTGGTGTAGAGAAAGTTTATTTTAATGTTGACCATGATGTTGCGAATATGGTGAAGGAGGATAATATTATACGCTCATTTTCAGGAAAACATAACACGGAAATCAGTTATATTTGTGACGTTTGTCAACATAAATTTCAACGCAAAAGCCTCTTAGTGAAACACATTAGGTCTCACATTGATGTAAGCCTGTTAACTTGCAAGTTGTGCCATTACAAATTCAAATATAAAAGTCTTTTAGCCCGTCACATGAGGACTCACACTGGTGGAAAACGCTTTGCTTGTGAGATATGTCAGTATAAATGTGCAGACAATAGTAATTTAGATCGTCACATGAGGACTCACGCTGGTCAGAAACCCTATGCTTGTGAGATATGCAAGTATAAATGTGCACGGAATAGTAATTTAGTTAGTCACATGAGAAAACATACGGGTGAGAAACCATTTGCTTGCGATTTGTGCCAATATAAATGTATTCACAAACATACTTTAGTGCGTCACATGAGGACTCACAGTGGTGAGAAACCCTATGCTTGTGAGATATGCCAATATAAATGTGCAGAGAAAAGTAGTTTAGCTCGTCACATGAGGACTCACACTAGTGAGAAACGCTTTGCTTGTGAGATATGTCAGTATAAATGTGCAGACAATAGTAATTTAGTTCGTCACATGAGGACTCACACTGGTGAGAAACCCTATGCTTGTGAGATATGCCAGTATAAATGTGCACGGAATAGTAATTTAGTTCATCACAGGAGAACACATACTGGTGAGAAACCATTTCCTTGTGAGATATGCCAATATAAATTTACGCAGAGTAGTCATTTAGTTGATCACATGAGAACACATACTGGTGAGAAACGATTTGGTTGTGAGTTGTGCCAATGTAAATTTAGTCGAAAAGAAAGTTTAGTGCGTCACATGAGAACACATACTGCTGAGAAACCCTTTGCTTGTGAGACATGCCAATATAAATTTAGTCAAAAACATGCTCTAGTGTCTCACATGAGAACACATACTGGTGAGCTACCGTTTGCTTGTGAGATATGCCAATATAAATGTGCAGTGAAGAGTAAATTAGTGTCACACATGAGAACACATACTGGTGAGAAACCATTTGGTTGTGAGTTGTGCCAATGTAAATTTAGTCGAAAAGATAGTTTAGTGCGTCACATTAGAACTCACCGGTGAGAGCCCTTTGCAGGCAAGTCGTTTGACTCACAGTAGCAAGAGCCGAGGCGGCGTGCGGCGAGGCCTCGGAGCGCCTCTACAATCTAGATTCCAGATATTCAGAAGAATCAAATATGAGTAGCGGCGAGTGCTTCTTTATTTACTACTAGTAGTACTAGTAGATGCCTGCGACTTCGTCCGCGTGGAATAATTTTTTTTTAAAGGTTAACAGTTTAACAAAATATGTACCTATAACAAATGCTCTTTTTTCAAAATAGGTAGGTACGTTTCAAATACTATTCAGGTGACAAACATCATTTGACGATGGTAAAAGATCATTTGACAAATACTCAATTCGCAAAATGTTTCACCTTGCAAAATATGTGCTGATAGTTAAAGTACCATTTATAAATTTATTATTTCACTAAATAATTTGTTTGGCAAATTCGCGATTTTACAATATGTCGGTAGATAAATTATTAAGTGTTTGAAATTAATATAAACTTTATACATTTTACGAACTTTACTGCTTGGTAAACTATTGCGTCATTCACAAATACAAAATTTGATTGAAAATGGATGGACTACGTCAGAAGACTCGCTGCGTCGACCCTACATTCAGCTTCGCCTATAGTGCGCGCCCGAGTTGAACGCAGTCGAGGCCTGATGTGACGGGCGGGAGCATCTCGCTCCCCCGTCCGCCCTCACCCCCGCGGATAGTGTTGTCTGACCTTTATCGTTCGATGTACACACGTATACGGAGTGATTTATATGTTACCGTTCATGTTATTAAAACCGTTTATGTTCACATTAACGCTGTGATGTCAACACTAACGTATCAAATCCGTTAGAGTTGGAATTTTCTTGGTCATACTAGTTACCTAGGTTATGTAAGTTGACATTTCCTAGATAATATGAAGTCTAACGGCCAAGCGTTCATTAGAGTTGAGATAATATATTTACAGTAGGTAATTTAATCTTTGTAAAACAGCACCTTCAGAATTACAAAAGAATATGCGATCTGCACGATAGGCCAACTAGAAACTGCCATAAGCTCGTGACTCCATTGCTCCGCCTCAAGCATTCTATTTTATAACAAAATTCCACAATCTAACTATTTTAAACTTGCCTTTACACAAGTAAAAAGTCCATTAAAAGTAGGTATTCTTTTGAAAAAAGCATATTGAAGATACGATTAAGATTAAGATACTGTTGAAGATTACGTAAATGACAAAAGAGCATTTGACTCGCTCCAGCAAAGACTCATTCGACGATTCGAAAGCACTTGTAAAAGTTTATTTGAATAAAAACCATTTGAATTTTTTTGAAAATAGATGATGGTGGTGGTGGTTATGGTGGACTGTCCCAAGACCGAATCAGCATAACCCGACTCAACGTAGTCTGGTTTGCCCTACCCGTAGAGTGTTTTTGTAAAGTGTGAACCCAGAAGCTTGCGAAGGTCCTGAACGAAGCGAGGTGAAGCTGCATGAAGGGGCGACAAAGCGAGTCTTCTGGTGTAGCCCATCCTTTTTACTTATATTTTTATGGACACCCATCATTAGACGTTTGATCATATATAATGAACCTTTCTCGGAACATTTATAGTGGGATTGGTTACAAACAAATGTATGTATTTATAACTAGCTGATGCCCGCGACTTCGTCCGCGTGGACTAAGTTTTTTCGATTCCCGCGGGAACTCATTAATTTTCCGGGATAAAAAGTAGCCTATGTATGTATGTATGTATCTGTGTATATTCTTTATAGATGATGCCCGCGACTTCGTCCGTGTGGAATAAGTTTTTCAGTTAATTTTCCAGGATAAAAAGTAGCCTATATTACTATCCCACGGTATAATCCCCCTATAATGGTGAAACACGTACTTCTTCATATTTTAACGAAAGCCCAAATGCTGTTTCATGGCTATAACTTGAGAAATTAAGAACTTTCATACAAACTCTCAACCCCTATTTCACCCCTTCGGGGGTGGAATTTTGAAAAACTGTGAAACATATATGTTTTCATTTTCAACCCGCAGCTCATATATCAAGTTTCATGGCTATAACTTAAGAAATTAAGGATTTTCATACAAACTCTCAACCCCTATTTCACCCCTTCGGGGGTGGAATTTTGAAAAACTGTGAAACACATATTATGTTTTCACTTTCAACCCGCAGCTCGTATATCAAGTTTCATGGCTATAACTTGAGAAATTAAGGACTTTCATACAAACTTTCAACCCCTATTACACCCCTTCGGGGGTAGAATTTCGGCATAAAAAGTATCCTATGTCCTACCTCGTAGTATGGGCTCAAATCGTGCCAAGTTTCGTTTGAATTCATTCCGTAGTTTCGGCGTGATGCGCAGCCAAGATACAGACAGACAGACAGACAGACAGACAAAAATGAAAAAAATTACATATTTGGCTTCAGTATAGAATAATGAGTGCCCTCCAAAAAAAATTTTCAAAATATCTTCAATGTACAGAATTGGACCTGTTACAGTTTTATTATAAGTACTAGCTGATGCCCGCGACTTCGTCCGCGTGGACTAAGTTTTTTCGATTCCCGCGGGAACTCATTAATTTTCCGGGATAAAAAGTAGCCTATGTATGTATGTATGTATATACGAGTATATTCTTTATAGCTGATGCCCGCGACTTCGTCCGCGTGGAATAAGTTTTTCAGTTAATTTTCCCTAAGTATAATCCCTCCCTAAGTATAATCCCCCTATAATGGTGAAACACGTACTTCTTCATATTTTAACGAAAGCCCAAATGCTGTTTCATGGCTATAACTTGAGAAATTAAGGATTTTCATACAAACTCTCAACCCCTATTTCACCTCTTCGGGGTGGAATTTTGAAAAACTGTGATACACATATGTTTTCATTTTCAACCCGCACCTTATATATCAAGTTTCATGGCTATAACTTGAGAAATTAAGGACTTTCATACAAACTCTCAACCCCTATTTCACCCCTTCGGGGGTGGAATTTTGAAAAACTGTGAAACACATATGTTTTTATTTTCAACCCGCAGCTCATATATCAAGTTTCATGGCTATAACTTGAGAAATTAAGGATTTTTCATACAAACTCTCAACCCCTATTTCACCCCTTCAGGGATGGAATTTTAAAAAACTGTAAAACACATGTTTTCATTTTCAACCCGCAGCTCGTATATCAAGTTTCATGGCTATAACTTGAGAAATTAAGGACTTTCATACAAACTTTTAACCCCTATTTCACCCCTTCGGGGGTAGAATTTCGGGATAAAAAGTATCCTATGTCCTACATCGTAGTATGGGCTCAAATCGTGCCAAGTTTCGTATGAATTCATCAGTAGTTTCGGCGTGATGCGCGGCCAAGATACAGACAGACAGACAGACAGACAAAAATGAAAAAAAATACAGATTTGGCTTGAGTATCGAATAATGAGTGCACTCCAAAAAAAAATTTCAAAATATCTTCAATGTACAGAATTGGACCTGTTACAGTTTTATTATAAGTATAGATACTGTAGTTGTACGCTATGACTGTAGGTACGTCAAAATCTTGCCATTCATGCCTTAGAGACAAGTTACAAAAAACATGAAATACGTTTTACGATTACGTCTTATTTTTGTATTTTGTATTTCGTATTTCAATTAAAAATAGCTAAAATACTGTAAGTATTTTGTATTTTATATTTCAAATACCTTACTACCTACCTTCAAATATTTTGTATTTCGTATTTTAATTACTTGCGATAAAGTATTTTGTAATTTGTATTTCAATTAAAGCAAAGCATGTATTTTGCCCAGCCCTGAATAGTCCATACTCAATAATAGCCAGTCGGCCGGTAGCCAGGTTTTACATTAGCACTGCGATATCACCTCCTCCCACTGCAGGTCGCGGCCGCGCTTATCTCTATTGCGCGTTACTTTATTTCTATGATATCTTCTAAGATATTCGTCTAAATTAAATGGTGTAAAGGGCGAATTTGATCTATATTAAATACTTGAGATACTTTATTTTGATAAGTATCAATACAATGTCAGTAAAACACCTTTGCAAGTAAAGCATTGGTTTAGACCAAATAAAAACCATAAAAATGGTTATTGTGAGACAACTTTAATAGATAGAAAGATATATATGCTATCGCGGACTCTTTTTTAGAACTTTTTGAGAGGAACAATTCCACCATACATTGTTTTCGTGTAACTTTCACTATTTACGCAGCGCATTCCACGGAAGCTCTCAGATCAGACGAAGTTTTCTGACTTAATTCACATTACATTATTGCAATTTTCGTAGGGAGTCCTAATTTTTTTGAAAATAAAATATTGCCTATGTTACTCGCTGATAAAGTAGCTTTCTATGAGCGAAAGAATTTTTAAAATCGGTTAAGGGACCGGCGACCGCCGCTCGCAACTTCTACTCGAACCGCAAATATAAATTTGCCGGTATATTGCTATCCCTATTTGGCTGAAGACACATGATCGCGTGCAAGCGCGATAGCA
This sequence comes from Erebia ligea, assembly GCA_917051295.2. Taxonomy (NCBI): domain Eukaryota; kingdom Metazoa; phylum Arthropoda; class Insecta; order Lepidoptera; family Nymphalidae; genus Erebia; species Erebia ligea. Next base: position 2,584,210 of record OU785246.1, read on the forward strand.
ATATGAGCGTACAGAATTTGTTATACATTTAGTCTTGTTCCGTGAATACCAAAAATGATGAATGAAAAATTGTTGTGTTTTTAACTTCGTGTTGTTATTCTGTAACTTGACAATATAGGCTATGTTCCTGATCAATTAGTACGTGAGATATCGTTGGTTTTAATATGAAACAAATAAGGAGAAAACATGTCGTTTATGTCGCAAAAACATGCAAAACGCAATGTGCTTACATTTAATTTTGGGAAAGTATTTTGGAAAAATAATTATCCAGGGACCTAGATAAATACAAGTTCAATCTTAATAATCGCATAATATGGAGGAAATATGCTCGAATTACTAATTATTTTGGTATTACGTTTGTATGAGCAATTAGCCCTCCGCTGGCGCCTTAAGTAGTTTTTGAGTTTATTCATTACAAACAAACAAACAAATCTTTCCTCTTAATAATATTAATTTAATTTAATATTTGCAAATACAAGTCCAAAGACATGCAAGTCAAAATAATATCATGTTTCAGTTGCTCCATTGCCAGCGAGACTTGCGACCAATGATGAAAACAATATTCACTCTGACGAGACTGGACAAGATGAAACAATCGTCAAATATGAAGTCGTCGAAGCAGATAACAATGATACAAGACATGAACTGCGCGTAAACGCACTAAACAGTTGCTTTGAGACAACTTGTGATGCTCTGACAAAATCTGAAGATGCTGCTCCAGAACAAGATGCATCGCTGTCTACAACATGGAAACTGATGTGTTGTTCTGACTCAAACACTCAAAATAACAATACTGACTCTGCAGATTTTGACACTCAGTCAACCAGCCAAGGTGAATTGCCTATATCAGAAGCTGTTGAACCAGTCCATACACACACTGGTGTAGAGAAAGTTTATTTTAATGTTGACCATGATGTTGCGAATATGGTGAAGGAGGATAATATTATACGCTCATTTTCAGGAAAACATAACACGGAAATCAGTTATATTTGTGACGTTTGCCAACATAAATTTCAACGCAAAAGCCTCTTAGTGAAACACATTAGGTCTCACATTGATGTAAGCCTGTTAACTTGCAAGTTGTGCCATTACAAATTCAAATATAAAAGTCTTTTAGCGCGTCACATGAGGACTCACACTGGTGGAAAACGCTTTGCTTCTGAGATATGTCAGTATAAATGTGCACGGAATAGTAATTTAGTTCGTCACATGAGAAAACATACGGGTGAGAAACCATTTGCTTGCGATTTGTGCCAATATAAATGTATTCACAAACATACTTTAGTGCGTCACATGAGGACTCACAGTGGTGAGAAACCCTATGCTTGTGAGATATGCCAGTATAAATGTACGCAGAAAAGTAATTTAGTTTATCACATGAGAAAACATACCGGCGAGAAACCATTTGCTTGTGATTTGTGCCAATATAAATTTATTCACAAACATACTTTAGTGCGTCACATGAGGACTCACACTGGTGAGAAACCCTATGCTTGTGAGATATGCGAGTATAAATGTACGCAGAATAGTCATTTAGTTCATCACATGAGAACACATACCGGCGAGAAACAATTTGCTTGCGATTTGTGCCAATATAAATTTATCCACAAACATACTTTAGTGTCACACATGAGAACACACACTGGTGAGAAACCATTTGCTTGTGAGATATGCCAATATAAATTTACGCAGAGTAGTCATTTAGTGTCACACATGAGAACACATACTGGTGAGAAACCATTTGGTTGTGAGTTGTGCCAATGTAAATTTAGTCGAAAAGATAGTTTAGTGCGTCACATGAGAACACATACTGGTGAGAAGCCCATTGTTTGTGAGATATGCCAATATAAATTTAGTCACAAACAAGCTCTAGTGTCTCACATGAGGACACATACTGGTAATAAACCATTTGTTTGTGAGTTATGCCAATATAAATGTGCGGTGAAGAGTAATTTAGTGCGTCACATGAGAACTCACCGGTGAGAGCCCTTTGCAGGCAAGTCGTTTGACTCAGAGCAGCAAGAGCTGAGGTGGCGTCGCGGCGGAGGCCTCGGAGAGCCTCTACAATCTAGATATTCAGAAGAATCAAATATGAGTCGCGGCGAGTGCTTCTTTATTTACTACTAGTAGATGCCTGCGACTTCGTCCGCATGGAATAATTTTTTTTTAAAGGTTAACAGTTTAACAAAATATGTACCTATAACAAATGCTCTTTTTTCAAAATAGTTACGTTTCAAATACTATTCAGGTGACAAACATCATTTGACGATGGTAAAAGATCATTTGACAAATAATCAATTCGCAAAATGTTTCACCTTGCAAAATATGTGCTGATAGTTAAAGTATCATTTATAAATTTATTATTCCACTAAATAATTTGTTTGGCAATATCGCGATTTTACAAAATGTCTGTAATTAAATTATTATTTGAAATTAAAAAAACTGTTATTTTCTTAATTTAATTTAAACTTTATACATTTTACGAACTTTACTGCTTGGTAAACTATTGCGTCATTCTGAAATACAAAATTTGATTGTTAATGGATGGACTACGTCAGAAGACTCGCTGCGTCGCCAATACATTCAGCTTCGCCTATAGTGCGCGCCCGAGTTGAATGCAGTCGGGGCTTGAGGTGACGGGCGGGAGCATCTCCCACCCCCGTCCGCCCTCACCCCCGCGGATAGTGTTGTCTGACATTTATCGTTCGATGTACACATGTATACGGAGTGATTTATATGTTACTGTTAAAGTTATTAAAACCGTTTATGTTCACATTAATGCTGTGATGCACTAACGTATCAAATCCGTTAGAGTAAAAAACTATTTGAATTGGTATGGGCAGAACTTGCACGTAAACGGTTTTTACCATTGAAAATGGTTATCAGATGCTAATCGCCTGAGACGTATTTTTGACCATAGCTCCGAGGATTTTGGGAGGATCGAGATGGGAATAGTAGGTACCTACCAAGAATGAGGAATTTATCGAGACACGTGTGAGCGTTTGAATTTTAAAATCGGATGGTAACTTTATTTGGAATTTAGAAAAATGAAAAAAAGTCGGGTTGTTTGGGGGGTGTTTGTTTACTAAATTATAAATATTTCGGAAAAAAACAGACTTAAGAAAAAATGAAAAAAAAGGTCCTAGGGTATTAGTTTAGCTACAAAATGGCGAAAAAAATTTGAAAATCGGTTAATAATCGTGACCGGTGGTCCCTTTGGATGTGGAATTGTAGAAAAACGGGTATTTTCGTGCATAAAAAGCTAGCTTCTATGATTATATTGACCGACTAGCTGACGCCCGCGACTTCGTCCGCGTGGTCTAAGTTTTTTCGATTCCCGCGGGAACTCATAATTTTCTGGGATAAAGCCTATGCCCTATAATGGTGAAACACGTACTTCTTCATATTTTAACGAAAGCCCAAATGCTGTTTCATGGCTATAACTTGAGAATTAAGGATTTTCATACAAACTCTCAACCCTTATTTCACCCCTTTGGGGGTGGAATTTTGAAAAACTGTGAAACACATATGTTTTCATTTTCAACCCGCAGCTCATATATCAAGTTTCATGGCTATAACTTGAGAAATTAAGGATTTTCATACAAACTCTCAACCCCTATTTCACCCCTTCGGGGGTGGAATTTTGAAAAACTGTGAAACACATATGTTTTCATTTTCAACCCGCAGCTCATATATCAAGTTTCATGGCTATGACTTGAGAAATTTAGGACTTTCATACAAACTTTCAACCCCTATTTCACCCCTTCGGGGGTAGAATTTCGGGATAAAAAGTATCCTATGTCCTACCTCGTAGTATGGGCTCAAATCGTGCCAAGTTTCGTTTGAATTTATTCAGTAATTTCGGCGTGATGCGCGGCCAAGATACAGACAGACAGACAGACAAAAATTAAAAAAATTACAGATTTGGCTTCAGTATCGAATAATGAGTGCCCTCCAAAAAAAATTTTCAAAATATCTTCAATGTACAGAATTGGACCTGTTACAGTTTTATTTTAAGTATAGATATAGCAGTGGCGATTCCTCTAAGATTGCGCAGCTTGCGCCGCAATACCAATAATTTTGAATAAGTTACTTACCAATTTATACTAGATCTATGTAATATGTACTAATATTTTATAACATGAAATAGGTACTTACCATTCACAAAAAAAAAATTGGTTGCCTGTAAAGTCGGTATACGGGCGAAAGTTTTACGTGACAACGACTTTGAGTGGTAAAATAATTTTAATGTGAATATTCATTCGTATAGTAGGAAGAAGGATGAAATCTCTCTCACTCTCTCTCTCTCGCTCTGTCTCTCTCGCTCTTAGGCGGGCTAACTGTGCTCGAGTGGAAGGGACGCGTGCCTTTCACTTTTTATGTCTGTCTCTCTCGCTCTTAGGCGGGCTAACCATGCCCGAGTGGAAGGGACGCGTGCCTCTCACTCGCTCTCATTGTGAGCGCATAACGTGAGCGGAGCGTAACGCAGTTTCTTGAAGTGTCACCCGGCAAACCAATTTATAAGACGTTGTCACGTCAAAATATATGTTTATCAATTAAATGATTGCGTTAATCGATAATCATTTAAAATCACGCACGCTCCATGACCACCTCGCACCTTGGTTGTGACTTGTGACGTGCGCCGCATCGCCACGTGGCTCGTACTGCGAGAATCTTCGAACTTCGTCGGCCCGCTTAACTCCCGCTCACTACGGGCCGAAGGCGTGCACTATGAGTTGAGCATAGCTCTGCATTTGCCGTGTAGTATTATTCAAAAACTACTCAACCGATTTTAAAAATTCTTTCACCTATAGAATGCTACATTATCAGCGAGTAACATAGGCTGCATTTTATTTTCAAAAACCTTAAAGATCTCTACGAATATTGCAATAATGTGAATGAAGTCGGAAAAAATTGTCTCATCTGAGAGCTTCCGTGGCGTGCGCTGCGTAAATGGTAAAAGTTACACGAAAACAATGTATGGTGGAATTGTTCCTCTCAAAAAGTTCTAAAAAAAAGTCCGCGACAGCATATAGCTATCTTTTAAGGTCGTCTCACAATAACCGTCATTATGATTTTCAAATTTGGTCTAAAACAATGCTTTACTCGCTAAGGTGTTTTTACCAACATAGTATTAATCCTTATCAAAATAAAATGGTTGTTCATCTCAAGTATTTAATATAGATCAAATTTGCCCTTACACCATTTAATTCAGATGAATATCTTAGAAGATATCATAGTAATAATGTAACGCGCACTATACTAATATTATAAAGAGGTAAAGTTTGTGAGGTTGTAGGGGGTAGTCTCTGGATCTACTGAACCGATTTTGAAAATTCTGGTACCAACAGAAAGCCACATTATTTGTGAGTGTCATAGGCTTGGTACGAGAACCGAGATTAACCCGTAAAGTTAGGGAGGTCCCGTGGGAATAAAAAACTTATTTCACGCGGATGAAGTCGCGGGAATCTGTAGTGTGTAAGATAAATAAAAATAGTATTCTTTATTCTAGTAAGTACAAGTTAGCCCTTGACTGCAATGTCACCAGGTGGTGGGTGATGATGTAAATACCTACTCTAAGATGGCGGGCAAACCTGTTAGGGATATACCTAGGTACCTATCAGTTATATTAAACCTATACCCCTAATCAGTGATATATGAGGTAAATGTGTTTTAATGAGAAAATACGTAACCATCAGATAGCGCAAACCCAAGATTGACCACCAGGAATCGCCACTGAGATATAGATAGATAGATCGTCATGGTAATGGTGTTAAAAGAGGTGCAGGCGAGAAGTACATTCGAGTTGGAATTTTAAAAATCATACTAATATTATAAATGCGAAAGTGTGTTGGTTTATTGATTTGTTGGTTTGTCCTTCAATCACGCCGCAACGGATCGACGTGATTTTTGGCATGGGTATAGTTGAGGACCTGGAGGCTTTGAGACATAGGCTACTTTATATCCCGGAAAATTAAGGAGTTCCCGAAGGAATTAAAAAAACTTAAACCACGCGGACGTAACGCGGGCATCAGCCAGTCGGTTAAAAATTTTTTAAGAAATTTTTATTTTTTTAAGAATCAACTAAAGCTGGAGTGATTATTTATTGACCGATCGTCATATTAACGGTGTATTTCGACTTGTTAAAGTAATGTAGAACGTGTAATTTTAGGGAAGTAAATCTCAATAAAAATTTCTTATTATTCAACTTGTAATCATGTGTTATTCAAAATAAAATAAAAAAAAATCGTAAATTTTTGTATTCATTTTCAATGCTTTGATTCTTGCGGGGACTGCGAAATCTGTGATTTTTTAGGGTTCCGTAGCCAAATTTGGCAAAAACGGAACCCTTATAGATTCGTCATGTCTGTCTGTCTGTCTGTCCGTCTGTCTGTCTGTGTGTCCGTCCGTATGTCACAGCCACTTTTTTCCGAAACTATAAGAACTATACTGCTGAAACTTGGTAAGTAGATGTATTCTGTGAACCGCATTAAGATTTTCACACAAAACTAGAAAAAAAACAATAAATTTTGGGGGTCCCCATACTTAGAACTGAAACTCAAAAAAATTTTTTTCATCAAACCCATACGTGTGGGGTATCTATGGATAGATCTTCAAAAATGATATTGAGGTTTCTAATATCATTTTTTTCTAAACTGAATAGTTTGCGCGAGAGACACTTCCAAAGTGGTAAAATGTGTGTCCCCCCCCCCCCCCCCCCCTGTAACTTCTAAAATAAGAGAATGATAAAACTAAATAAAATATATGATGTACATTATCATGCCAACTTCCTCCGAAAATTGGTTTGAACGAGATCTAGTAAGTAGTTTTTTTTTAATAATTTAAAACTTACTACAGGTTTGTACGGAACCCTCGGTGCGCGAGTCCGTCTCGCACTTGGCCGGTTTTTTTTATTCCTAACATCTCCCATGTTTACTTTTAAGCTAATAAAAGTTTTTAAATGAATCCTAACTTTTAACTTAAAATTTAATAAAAGTACTTAGTACGTACTTACCTAGGTACTTGGCTAACTGAATTTGATATTTATTTTTCTCGTTAACTAAATTTTATATCATTTATTTTACAAAGATGACGAGTAATCCCATGACTCCCCATAGTCCTGAGGTGCGATTGTGTAAGAATTGCCGATCAAATCAAAATAAACCATAAGTGCATTGAATTAGAGCTCAATTTCGTGTACCCATTCTCATCCGTTTAGGGTATTTTACATACCTAAACGTATGAGAATGGATACACGAAATTGAGCACTAATTCAATGCTGTTATGGTTTATTTTACTTTGATGCCGAACTTTGACGATTTGATCGGCAACTTTTAGACAATCGGGGGGTTTATCAGGGCCCCCCAATCATGTAAGAATGTCCGATCAAACGGTTAAGATTTTCGTCAAAGTAAAATAAACCATAACAGCATTGCATTAGAGCTCAATTTCGTCTGCCCATTCTTATACGTTTAGGTATGTACGATAACCTAATAGTTTTCGAGATATTAATTTTTTTAAATTTTGAGGTTAGGTTCTCAAATTGGGTAAAATTTAGTATCGTTTGGCAGGAGGGGGGTGGGTGGGGGGGGGGGGGGGGGGGGGGGGTTGGGGGAGGAGGGGGGTGCCCCCTACCCCCCGACACTACTCCCATTACAAGGTAATGTACCGTTTTTTTTCTATGAATTTTTAAAAATCTCATTTTGAGGTTATGTCGCCCGCTTCGCGGGGCTCCTTATTCTGGGACGTAAACAAAGTAAATAACCACAGAAGAGGATGGCGGGGTCTTACAGACCCCGCCATCCTCTTCTTAACCTAACCTATCCGAGTCGGAGTGCCCCCAAGTCCTGAGCTCGCTTCGCTCGCTCTTGATAGTGGGAGCAGAAGAGGAAAGAGTACCACCGGCCATGACCGCTATCCTGTCAGCAAGGCATTTCTGCCGAGCGATCGCGTAACTTCTGCATCAATCATTGTTACAGTATCAATTGTTGTAATTGGCTGAATTTATGGCATTCTTGCTGCGTCAATGGATTATGTCCAGTAGTGGAAGAGTGTTAACCAATCAGAGGTGATTGCGATGTATCAATGATTGATGCAGAAGTTACGCGCTGGGTGGTTTTAACTATTCAGAAAAAATTGGTTGCCTGTAAAGTCGATATACGGGCGAAAGTTTTACGTGACAACGACTTACGCGTGCCTTTCACTTTTTATGTCTGTCTCTCTCGCTCTTAGGCGGGCTAACCATGCCCGAGTGGAAGGGACGCGTGCCTCTCACTCGCTCTCATTGTAAGCGCATAACGCGCGGAGCGTAACGCAGTTTCTTGAAGTGTCTCCCGGCAAACCAATTTATAAGACGTTGTCACGTCAAAAAAAATGTGATTAAGGGTGCGTTCCGAAATACACCTTTTTAGTTAATTATAATGTCATTTGTCAATTTAGCGCAAAAAATTTTGGCGCGTTCCGTTTTTGGTACACTTAAATCTGTGTTTTATTCGAAAACGTCAAAAACTGGCGGAACGCCCGCTCCGGGCGTCTGTCACAAAACCCCCAGCTGGCAGAACGCCCGGAGCGGGCGTCCGCAGGGACTGGCGGGACGCCCGAAGCGGGCGTTTCGTTCCGTCTCTCTATTACCTAGTAAAAACTATACCCTGCCTTCTCCAACAATGTGTCCACCACCGTCATAAACCCATAGAGCACTATGGTACATTTCCGCCGTACGTCTTGAACAAAAAAAACGAGAAAACAAGCATAGACTCGACCCTGTTTGTGAGTCATCACACGGGGCAAGTGATAAAAAACGTTATCGTGTAAAAATGCGTTTAGAGAGGCTGGCTTGTCTATTTTTTTATTATAATCTGTTTAAGTATGAAGGAAATAGAATAAAAAGTTTTGTATTTGTGGTTTTACTCTTAGTAACAAAAATTTTTCAAATAGAGGAGGGAAAATTTAGCTCTCCTTACAATTACATGGGATTTAGCTATAAACACATTAATGTATTATACATTAAATTGTAGCTTATTTTATAACGATTTGATAGATGTATGGTTTATAGGTAGGACCTATTACAAAAACAAGAAATCATAGATTTAGTAGTGCGCGGGCGAGTCGTTGGGACCACCCACGAAGAGGCCGCCATTTGCCGCCAGTTGCGTCATTGTTCAAAATGGCGGCCGCCCGTATAGCGGTTATAAGCACTGCGAGCACTGGCAGTGCTCTTTACTGGGGACTTCCTGCTCTCAGTGTATTTCGGAACGCACCCTAGGTACTTTAGGTACTAGTTTACGTAAAACGAGAGACGCCAACTAAACGTCAATGAGTCTGTAATCTATGGCAAATGTCGTACGAAATAGTGAAAAGTGGTGAAGAATTATTGCGAATTTTCAAAAAAATATTTCTCGAATAGTATTAAGTTTCCGACGTAAAATATTTAGTTTCCGACCTAAAATATCTAAGTGCAAAGCTTACCACATCAAGGTCTTTCTGTAAAAACAAATGTGAACGTCCAACTCGTGGGTTACTATACTAAAGCTGAGCCCTCTTCGCTGTTACATTCACTATGATGGAGGAGGAGCTGTCCGGCGAGAGGCTCCGCCGCGCCACCGCAGTGCAGGTCTGTGTGTCCCAGCATTAATGCATAGTGACGTCTGAGCTTCTGGACCTCTGTCCGAGCCTGACACGCGCCGAGGCATTGCAACTGCATCTCGATAGACGAAGCCGTGGTCGCCTGGCGGGCACCGGACAGAATCCTGCTCAGGCACCTGTACCTATGTATCACTGGCTTCACCTGACTGGAGGAAGGCTTAAGTGAAGGGACCGCGCCCTAGCGTGGGGGCTCTAATCTCTGAATACCTCTATCGTATGAGAGGGCTTTTTGCGCAGCCGTGGGACATGGATAGGTATGCTATCACAACACTGTTTGTTGCAGGTTTGCATGACATGCCTGGACACTGACAGCTATATGTATTCAATGAGTGAATACAAGTTGGAACAAGCTTATGAAGAGTTGACTGGTTATCCTGTAAGTTGTTTATTTATCTATCTACAGTACTAAAACAGCTTCAATGCCAACATCGAACAAACAAATCTGAGAGAAAGAAGCCTGAAGATCCTGGTTGATTTTAATTTTTATTTAAGTTACTTAAATATGTTAGTTACCTTAAGCAGTTCATGCACATAGTAATATTGTCCTTTACACCAACGTGACAATATAAATTCGAGCAGGCTCACTCTTTGAAATTTATATGAAAATCTAACCTAACAGGAGCAAAGTTGCGAGCAAAAGCTAGTTGTTAATATTGAATTGATTTTGTTTCAGTTGATTGACATGGGCAACCTAAAACACACTGTCTGTGAAGAATGTGCGCTGAGTTTTACAAGCTTTAACAAATTCAGAGACAAGAGCTTGAGAGCCCGAGCCCTGATGATGGACTTTGTGAAACAACATAAAGTGGTGAGTAGTAATGACTGTTTGTGTCTGGTTGTCATTCTGGGTTGGGCCCGAGTGGGAAGTTCCATGTCTAGATGGGCTGGAGTGTGGTTCGGCGGGAGGCTTCAGCCCCGGCTAGTTACCGGCCTACAGTAAAGCTAGTGCTACTAACTGATTAACTGATAAGGTTAATGATCTGGCGGCAGTTGTGTTAACAAACAACAGTAATCGGCTGTCTGTGTGCACGCGGCAGGTGTCGGCGGCCGCGCTGCGCCCGCTGCAGGCCGCGCTCGCGCCGCGGGCGGGCGAGGGGGAGCCCGCTGTGCAGGCGGAGGGGGAGGGGGAGCTCGGCGCCGACAGCGTGCTGCGCGACGCCAAGCTGCTGGACGAGGCTCGGTGCAGAGTGCTGCTGACGAGGATGTCGCGTGCGGAAGAGCGCTCGCTCGCGATACGAGGTAACTGTTTGCACCATACACATAAGCCAGTCGTGTGCTGCAGTGTTTGTGCACTGACAGTGTAATGCAACAAGCTTATTTTAGTTAACTTTAAATAGTTGCAAGTAGCTGCCACAGGCGGCGGCCAGCGACAGTAACAATTCATTCTGTAGGTTCCTAAAAATGGTTGTCTGCTGATAACTTTAAGTGTCGAGCTACTTATATCATAATGCCATACTAGTATCAGCCTTCCTAGTTATTGTTTATTTTTGGTAACAAAAACTCGTCTTTGAGCGGTGATAAGTAGTCAGTTGCCCAGCCGCATGCGGGCAGACTGTCACTATTCCCTCCAGAGCAGAGGCCTACACGCCCTACCAAATACTGAATCAGCCTTCCTAGCAATACCTAGTTACCAAAAGTACAGCTATCTCTTAGTCTAAAACCAGTCAAGTCCGAGTCAGACTCGTGCACAAAGGGTTCCGTACCACCACAGAATGTAAACAACTAGAGGTTGCCCGCATATAATTTCTGATTTTCTATGAGATTATTAGATTTTCCCACTGCAAAGGGCCTACTTATACCTGCTATATATGGCTATGTAGCTTATGCAGGTTTGTATTTTTGAAAACTAACAACTTTAATGCCGATTTTCAAGTCTTTAAATTCAAAATCTTAGAATTTTCATACAAACTTCCAAACCCCATTTTACCCCCTTTGTGGTGGATTTCTAAAACTGGATATACAGGTTTTTATTAATTAGGACAGAAGGACAACGAAGTGATCCTATAAGGGTTTCTATTTCTTTTTTGCGGTATGGAACCCTAAAAACAGGCGTTTTATATTATTTATTTAATACTAGCTGATGCCGGCGACTTCGTCCGCGTGGTCTAAGTTTTTTGATTCCCGCGGGAACCCCTTAATTTACCGGGATAAAAAGTAGCCTATGTCACGCTCCAGGTCCTTAACTATACCCTTGCCAAAAATCACGTCGATCCGTAGCTCCGTTGCGGCGTGTTTGAAGGACAAACCAACAAACCAATAAACCAACAAACAAACACTTTCGCATTTATAATATTAGTATGATATGAAGTATTTATATTTAATTTTTGATTATAATGACAGCTGTCAATGTAATGTGAACACTTAAAGCACAGGGTAGATAAACCTTGTAGTGTGTGCTCCGTTATAAGCAGGCAGTGCTCTTTACTGGGGACTTTCAGTGCTCTCAGTGTATTTCGGAACGCACCCATAAAGAGGTTGTGTTGGTGCAGCCTGCTGGGTTCCCAGGTTTAAAATTATCCTACAATTTAAATGCCCTCCCGAGTCTTTGGTGTTTACAGGAGAGGCCATTGCCTTATTTGAAGCAATCCTGTTTACCCGCCGAGCGATCGCGTAACTTCTGCATCAATCATTGTTACAGTATCAATTGTTGTAATTGGCTGAATTTATGGCATTCTTGCTGCGTCAATGGATTATGTCCAATAGTGGAAGAGTGTTAACCAATCAGAGGTGATTGCGATGTATCAATGATTGATGCAGAAGTTACGCGATCAACATACAGAGGTGATTGCGATCGTTACACTGTAGCTGTCATTTTTAGCCGATCGCTCTGCCGGTCCCATAACATAAAACAAACTGTTATATTTACAGACTCCCTTAGCTGCTTATTATCCATTAAAGAAAACCCATTCCGGAGTAAGTCAAGATTTCCCATCATTCTAGAGATTAGGGATGCTCTGTTCTCCTGTCATCAAAATAGTTTAGCCTTAACCTTGGTATGGATCCCAAGCCATTCTGGCATTGCAGGCAACGAAACAGCTGATTCATGCGCTAAGGCTGCTATACAAATGGGTTCCCATGAACATTTTAAAAATAGCTCTCAAGATCTGAGCGCTCTATCTAAAACTTATCTGGACCAGTCCTGGAACACATTCTGGAATGAATCAAAACCGGTTAAAGGCAAATTCTACTCCAAAATTCAACCAGATATACCAAGGCGTCTATGGTTTTTCTTTTACAAATATGCAGATAGGTGGGTAACTTCTACAATATGCTGCTTACGCCTTGGTCACTTCTGCACACCTGTCCACTAGCACAAGATCAGAGTTAGAGATCACTCCCTGTGTGAATGTGGCTTAGACGAAGGTACTATCTCCCATATTTTGTTTTCTTGTCCCAAACTTCTTCATCCCCTCTATGATGTCCTTCCATCACAAATCCCCCGCCCAATAAACGCTGAATGTTTGTTAATGTCTGTGTTTAGTCCTTATTGTAAATTTTTATGTAAATATATTAAAGCTAACAATATTAAGCTGTAAATATATAGGTATCTAACTATGTGCATAAGTGTGTAATATTATATGTGCTAATCATAATATTGTGTTGTTCTAGGGTAGAAACTAACCATAAAACATTGAAATAAGAAACCTGCCATTAATACATAATCCAAATTAAAAGCTGGACAGAACCTCCCAGCTCGTGTCTCCTCCATTCCACGCGTCATTGGCGAGGTATATTGTACCTATTTGGTACAAACGCAAGCCATAAAACCAAGAATTGATTTGAAAGAGTTAAGCTAGTCACAGCTGTCATTCTAATCAAGCTATTTTTCAAAGAATGTAGGTAATCAAGCTGATTGTAGCAAACGAAAGCTCTTTCGCTGGCTGTATTTGCAAATACAAATACAAAGGAACATGCAAGTCAAAATAATATTATCTTGTTTCAGTTGCATCATTGGTCGCAAGACTTGCGACCAATGATGAAAACAATATTCACCCTGACGAGACTGAACCAGATGAAACAATCGTCAAATATGAACAAGTGGTTGACATTGATGATGGTGAAGCAGTTAACATTGATACAAGAGATGAACTGCGCGTAAACACACTAAACGGTTGCTTTGAGACAAATTGTGATGCTGTGAGAAAATCTAAAGGCGCTGCCCCAGAACAAGATAAATCGCTGTCTACAACGCGGAAACTGATGTGTTGTTCTGACTCTAATACTGAAAATAACGATACTGACTCTGAAGATTTTGACACTCAGTCAACCAGCCAAGGTGAATTCCCTATATCAGAACCAGTTGCCACACACACTGGTGTCAAAGTTTCTTTGAATGCTGACACTGGGGTGGGGAATATCGTGAAGAAGAAACATGTTGTACGCTTATTTTCAGGAACGCGTATCTCGGAAATAAGTTATATTTGTGACATTTGCCAACGTAAGTTTCAACGTAAAAATCTCTTAGTGAAACACATGAGAACACACACCCGTGAAAAACGGTTTGCGTGTAAGCAATGCCCCTATAAATGTGCATGGAAAAGTCAATCAGTCTTGCACATGAGAACTCACACTGGTGAAAAACCATTTGTTTGTAAGCATTGCCACTTAAAATGTTCCACAAATAGTTCATTAGTTCGTCACATGAGAACTCACACTGGTGAAAAACCATTTGCTTGTAAGCAATGCCCCTATAAATGTGCGCGGAATGGTCATTTAGTCTTGCACATGAGAACACATACCGGTGAGAAACCGTTTGCTTGTGAGTTATGCCTCTTTAGATGTTCTGATAAAAGTTCATTAGTGCAGCACATGAGAACACATACTGGTAAATACCCCTTTGTTTGTAAGCATTGCCACTATAAATGTTCCGCGAATAGTTCATTAGTTCGTCACATGAGAACACATACCGGTGAGAAACCGTTTGCTTGTGAGTTATGCTATAATAAATTTAAAGATAAATGTAATTTAGTTCGTCACATGAGAACACATATCGCTGAGAAACTGTTTGCTTGTGAATAATATGCAACTTTAGAAGTGTAGATAATAGTATTTTAGCTATGCACATGAGAAGACATTACTGATGAAAAACCGATTGCTTGTGAGTAATGCCAGTAGCAGTGAAGAGTCATTTTGTTTGTCACATGAGAAAACACATCGTTGTGAAACCCTTTGCTTGTGAGTTGAGTTATGCCACTATAAGTTTACTACTGAATAGAAGTTTAGTGAATCACATGAGAAACATTAAGATGGGCGATTGTTATGATAAATTATTGAATATTATATATATCTTTCTTTATATTTGTATATATAGTTAGAATAGAATATAGAAATGTGTACAATTTACTATTTAAGAACTAAATGCAAAAATTGGTTTGGATCGCTTGATGAAAAGTATCCCATTTAGATAATTTGTTAAATTTTAATATTCATATATTATGTGTACACTATTTTCAAATAAATAGGTACATGTCTACACTAATTGTGTTTTATTTCATTTACCTACTAGATGATGCCTGCGACTTCGTCCGCGTTAAGTAATTTTTTTATTCCCGGGGAAACTCTTTAATTTTCCGGGATAAAAATTAGCCCATGTCGTTCACCCATCCTGCCTGCCCATCTTTGTCACCCAGAGGAGATTAATAAGCATTTTTTAGATATCCCCGGCAAGAATGATGTCTCGATCTCGCAGCTTACTTTTTATGAATTTGTTAGATCTTTACCTGCTAAGTTCACACTAAGTATGACTAAGTAGTGAGGCAGAGATATTTAAAATACCGTAAAGTCCCATTACTTCGCCTGTGAAACCTATCTTCGCCTGAATTAGAAAAACCTCCACAAAATACAAATTAAGAATTTTGTTTGATACCCCTTGTGAAAACTACCAAATACGATGCAATTTTTCAACATGGCAACAATTTGCACACAAGTTCACGTCCTAGAAGAGGGATTGTCAATTTTCGCGCGTTGGTAGTGTCACAATTTTCTGTAAACTTTGATTCGTCACAGCCCGCGCGGGGCAGCAGCGGGTGGTCAAGGTCAAATCGCCGCGAGCTATTTCTCTAAAATCCTTGGACTCACAGATGTCTTGGACTCATAAATATTAACCAAGTATCGATAGAATTGTTATGAAATAATCTTTAATTATATCTATACTTGTCAGTACCTATCTACTTCAGTTACTTCAGTATAAGGCAAAAATGTCAATGAATGTCCTTGAAAGTAGGGAGTTTCTCTCGTTCTTTGGTTCGTCATTGTTTGAAAATGAAACCACTGGAACAAAATGGATGCAAATCGCCTGAGACGAATTTTTGGCCATAGCTCTGAGGATTTTGCGAGGATCGAGATGGGAATAGTACCAAGAATTGAGGAATTGATCAAGACACGTGTGAGCGTTTGAATTTTGAAAATCGGCTGGTAATTTTATATGTTTACTAATTTATAAATAGGTACCTACTTACTTATTTCGGAAAAAACAGACTTAAGAAAAAAAAGGGGCCTAGGGTATTATTAGTTTAGCTACAAAATGGCGAAAAAAATTTGAAAATCGGTTAATAATAATAATTGTAACCTGTATGTAGGTGGTCCCTTTAGATTTGGAATTGTAGAAAAACGGGTATTTCCCTATATAAAAAGTGATGTACCTAGCTTCTATGATTATATTGACCGATCGTCATGGTAATGGTGTTAAGGTGGACTACACAGGTCTGCCCGCGAAATTCAAATTTATATTGGTCCAACTCCAAAACGCCCAATTTTTTTTTTATATGAAAGGGCCCATCTAGTACCTAGGTCTACATATACATAATATATCGAGGGATTTGAGTAATAACTACCCTATAGGTTTTGATTTATTGAAGTATCAAAATATGCGGCATAAATGGCCGTATCTTTTGATTGCGCTGGCTTATAAGGTTTTTACAGGTCCAAGGGACCGTAGACCTAAGTATTTGATATTAATTTCAACTTGATACCTCCCGTCCACACGTTCCCGCGAAAAGGGTGTGAAAAGGAAAAAAAGAAAAAAAAAACAGACGGACAACAAAGTGATCCTTTAAGAGTTCCTTTTTTCCTCGAGGTAGGTACGGAACCTTAAAAATAAATCCCACTAATTCATTCATTCATTAATGAAGTTAGTGAGACGTAAAGAAACAACGGTATTTACTATAGAGTTTATTCCTAAACATAAAATGTAACAAAAACTTACAACTATTACAGCCACATTTCAAACAGAAAAAATAAATCTCCTAAAAGGTGGTAGGTACCTTTCTCACCTACTCGTTCAAATTAAGAAAAGGCTGCCTTAAGCGGAAGCGGATCCGCGGGGCGATACGCTCGAGCCATTCAAATAAATTGTTTTATAGTGATTATTAAATAGAGGATCTCCTAAATGTCTTAATATCCACGTCCCCTGTTAGTTATATGTTTGAAAACCATTAAGTATCGATTAGAGTAAAAAAGTGCGTCTAACTTTGTTAACGGCGCAATTGAGTATTTCACACAAAATCCCTACCCTTACTCTGAGATTGATCGAATTTAAAATACGGTCTCACTAAGTGAGGTGAATCACATTTGCGTCAAACTAAAATGGACCCAAAAACTCTTGATTTAAAGCCACAAATTCAGTGCAACCGATTCAAATTTCGAAACGTATCGTTTGGAGCGCTAGATGTGAATGCATACACGAAATTGAGCTCTAAATTAATAAGATTAAGATTCATTTTAGTTTGATGCAAATGTAATTCACCTCACTTAAGTGAGACCGTATTTTAAATTCGATCAATCTCAGAGTAAGGGTACAACACGCGTTTTGACGTTGGTAAAAACAAGTTACTTATTTGTGCAATAAGTAGTCCCACATCCGAAATTGCGATTGAATTCTATGATTTGGTTGCTGCGGCTCATCAGTGATGCACTTTTGATGTACAAACAGTTGGTGAGTCCGTCTTTAATATTAGGTATGGAATTTATGTAATGTTTTCTTTTGTTTGTTTTGTTTTGTACGATGGGGCTGACATGTCTAAAAGGACAAAAGCCTCCAAAAAAATATAGATTAAAAAAAAAAAAAAAAAGTTATTTGACTAGTTGTCAAATACCCAATTCTCAATCAAGCTAGCGTTTTCCGCTCATATTGCTATATGACATGGGCGGGTCATTCCAACCACAATTACCTACTGTGGAACGTTGCGTATTTTTCTCAAACATGCTTTGAAATTTGAGCATTATTTTGACAACCTTCTTCGAGATAAATTGAAATTGCTGTACTGGCCAAATACATGCGAGCAGCGGCCGGCAAAAGTTGTATGAAAATACATATCTGTCGTGGTTTAGCGGCCAAATAAATTACATAGTAAATTCATATCTGTCGTGTAATTTAAAAATAGAACGATCTTTTACTCCGAAACATGGCAACCAAAGAGGTAACTTATCAAAGGTTTTATTTAAATTTCGAACTACAAGCTTGCAAATAGAAAACTGTTTATTGAAAAAAAAACAAATGAACACTTTAACGCGGGAAAAATTATTATTGTTCGTTGTTCGTCATTGATTTTGAAATGTATTTGACAAAATGTGTTCAAGTGAAGTGTGATGAACACTTAGGTTTAATTTCCGCGCATTATTTGAGAAAAGTACTATACAAGCCTTGGCCACAACTAGGCATTGATGGACTTCGTTCGTCCTTCAATGCCTGTTTTGCTGGCCGCTGCAGTAATGCACTATTATTCCGCTTTCGCTCTCCGCTGTCCACCGAAAATGCAGCCTAAGACGGACTTTTCGCCATCTTGTGACGTCAATGTGATATCGACCTACATGCGTGTGGTGATGGATAGGGTTTTAAGATGCAAACTAACAATATGTAATACACAGACTCGACCATTTATTAAGGAAGAAACACAATAACATATAAGATATATTAAATTAATTGCAATGTAACAATATAACAACAACTAGATCCATAACCACTCGCGACCAAGGTATAAAGATAGGTCTACTTTCTGTAACACTTGCTACTCAAGGCAAATCTGAGTATCGAATGATTAAAGACTTTGAAGTTGTTATAATGTAAATTCCAAAGCAGTATTGTGACGTCATGCCATTAATGGCGGAAAACCACGCGTATAGACTACTTTGCCGCGCCACAGGTTCAGCGCCATCTGTAGTCAGCAAGCGGCACTAACATCGAGCGGCGCTGTCATCTAGCGGCGCTAACACTCGGCCATCAGACCACGCGTGCGTCCCGAACGCGTTCATGTCTGGTGTATTTGCTGAGAACAAAAAACGAAATGTTACAATTTCTGTTAACCATCCGTTCATCCCAAATGTGTACAATGAATTCGGGACAAACGGTTAACTTGTGACAACGCAAATGTAAGATTCACAATATGGAATAAACCACTTGAAAATCTAAAGACCAGTAAAGGTCGTCAAACATGTTAACGATTGAAACCATATTGAAATCTAAAGTTCGAAAGCAAATACATTAGACAAATGAAACAAAACAAGTTAAGGCGCAGATACTTTACTATGAAACTTAATATTTTTCGCTAACACTCGGCCTTTTGTTTTGCTCACCGTCCAACGTATGATAAAATTGTATTCATGATTCGTTAACTAATGTCAATCCCTTTCGCTTCATTATCGACTTGCATATGTGATTAATGCGCAATACGTGCAAGATGAATCGCCGGCATAATCCACTTACACGTTGTACTTGTGTATCATGGTTTCTATAACAAGTGATGTACACATACAGTATCACTAGTTTTGTACACCATGTCCCCTGTATCGTTAACAAGCGGTTGTAATTTGTAAACTCTCATCTCCGCTTAGGGTAAGTACTACTCATCCCTCACATTGCAACCGATACGCAAAGCGAAAGTATCAACTCGTAAAGTAAATTTTATCAAATGTACCGTATATTGTGCAAAGTGGATTTCCTACATACCACGTAACCTTATGGTACATGCAAACATCATTAAACCATTTGATACAAATTGCTAAGTAACTTTGGTGTCTGCTCGTAAAGTAAATTTTATCAAATGTAACGTATATTGTGCAAAGTGGATTTCCTACATACCACGTGACCTTATGGTACATGCAAACATCATTAAACCATTTGATACAAATTATTAAGTAACTTTGTAGTGTAAATCTAGTAAGGTACATAGCCACAGTTAATTGTCAAGTAAAGTGGGTTTACGACATACCACATGGTACGCGAAAAGCTGTACACAGTTTACAGTTTGATTCCAAAAATGCTACGAACGTTTTAGCCACAATATTTTGTATATATTTATCGTAATATTTCATTTCTCAAAAGTCCAGTATAATAATTTAGACAGTTAAAATTTCATGTGTAAATTCAATTGCCAAGTTTTAAATTAAAATGTTTCAAAATGCGTTAAGCGTTAATAACCGTAACGAGATATTATTGTAAAATGAATAATCGTAACGTTATATTACTGTAAAAACTGATTTTTCAATATTCAAATTGAAAATATCTAAAAATTTTTGTAAAACTGAAGTAACATTCCAAATTGTATATTCAATTCGTTAAATGTAAAGAATCAATATTGTTCGTGAACCGGAAGTAACGTTCCAAATTGAAAGTATATTCAATTCGTTAAATGTAAAGAATCAAATTTGTTCATAAACCGGAAGTAACATTCCGAATGAAAATTCAATAAATGTAAACTAAATTAGAGTTAACTGATGACCTTTAATGTTAATGTAATTATTTGTTCAGTATTGATTCAGTTCGGATATGTTGAATCATTTCGTTAAGTGTAACTTTAATTTGTGAAAAATTAATTTCATTTCAAAAGTAATATTTTAACCCACAACTAATACAATCCGTAAATTATTATGTACCTTCGTTACTCACCGTTTATATATTTTAGAAATGTAGGTAGTCCGAAAAAATATTATTTGCACGTGGATTGTTAATACAATGTAGAAGAATCGATTCAAGTATCAACACGATTCGTAATTAATGGAAACTCAGTTCGAAAAACGATATTTTAAAGTTATAAAACTAAACATTGTAGGTATAATTTGAAATAAATTCGTTACTATTTATTGTTATTTCTCGAAATAGAAAATAAAATATATTTATTCATGGAAGCCGCTATGTAAACTTGAGCTTGTTTTTAACGTCACTTTGAAATCAAAAGCAATTATTTTCAGGTAACTTTTAAGCACAGTAAACAGATAAACCTTTTAGCTTGAATAAGTACCGCTCGGCATCTCTGACAATTAACACACTAAGAAACCATATACCTACTCTCCCTATGGTTCTAGTTAAATACGTAATAAGATGTAAAAGAAAAATGAAGGTAATAATAAAAAAAAAAAAATTAACCGAATTCTATTAAAGGAAATTATACTCATCGAGCGTTGACTATAAACAAGTATATACGTAAACTACTTACTTTCAAAAGAAAAATAAATAAATAAATTACTGCCAAGACGCAGTGCAATGCTTTTACTTCTGTTAACTATATTAATGTCGTTAACCCACATTTGTAATTTGTAAAGAAATGTTCAAAAACTTACAGTTTATCCTTTGATTACCAAACCAATTATGGGCGTCTTCATTCTTCAACACTTCTGATGATATCGACCTACATGCGTGTGGTGATGGATAGGGTTTTAAGATGCAAACTAACAATATGTAATACACAGACTCGACCATTTATTAAGGAAGAAACACAATAACATATAAGATATATTAAATTAATTGCAATGTAACAATATAACAACAACTAGATCCATAACCACTCGCGACCAAGGTATAAAGATAGGTCTACTTTCTGTAACACTTGCTACTCAAGGCAAATCTGAGTATCGAATGATTAAAGACTTTGAAGTTGTTATAATGTAAATTCCAAAGCAGTATTGTGACGTCATGCCATTAATGGCGGAAAACCACGCGTATAGACTACTTTGCCGCGCCACAGGTTCAGCGCCATCTGTAGTCAGCAAGCGGCACTAACATCGAGCGGCGCTGTCATCTAGCGGCGCTAACAAATGTTACAAATATGTGTCAATTCGTAGTACTAGATAATAATGGCTTATGATCTAACTGCTTACCAAATAGAGTAAAAAGTTACATCGAAAAGAATACATTGGGGCCGATTCTGTTGTACACAAACTCTGTTTAAACTAAAATGGCAGCATTAAAAATATTAACTAAAATGGCAGCTTAAACCTTTCATAATACTCCCTGTGGAAAGGGACAGAACTAGATTTAAACCTGTCGTTTTAGTTTAGTTAAGAGATTGTGGTATACAGAATTGGCCACATTGTTAACCAAAATTTGACACCTATTTTATGTGAAATTATAACAAAGTGTGTGTGCGATTCACACACGGCAGAAGTGAAACTTCAGAAAAGTAGCCTACGAGAGAATGAGACAAATATAACTTGTATTCTTTCTCATTCTCTCGCAGGCTAAATCCTATTAATATGAATATGTTTGTCTCTATTTGGTGTCGCTTTTTCGTTTCATCGAATTGTCAAATCACAACGGAAACGTGTGCATCAGAATGACTGCCCAAAGTGATGGATCGGCGTAAAATTTTACCAGCATTTAGTACCTATTTAGTACTATTTAGTACCTTTGTTTAAATATTTTGTACCTAATTATTTACGAAGAAATATAATTTTTTAAGTGGGCAGTCATTCTGACGTCAAGATGGCTGCCCACATTTCAATTTCCGCATAAGGGTTCCGTATTTTGCATTTGTCTCTGCACAATAATTTAGTACCTATTTAGTACCTACACATATATTTTTTCTAGAAATTTGATGCGTAAGATAAAGATTTTATACAACTCTGAAAATTTAAGAAGTCAAGGCCAGCACACTCGCTCACTGAGTTATCAACGCCCAGCCCAAACCCTTGGACCTAGATAGCTGAAATTTTGCACAGAAGTTCCCTTTGTGATGTAGACAAAGAATAAGGAAGGGGTTTTCCCCTAATATAATTTTAAAAATCTCTTTGATTTTCCGGGATAAAAAGTAGCCTGATACCTATCACTTTAGTCATTATATCAATGCAAACAAACGGAAATAAGTCATTTTCAAAGCGAAAACAGATTTTCTTTTAATTCCGTTATCCGTTATGTATTATCCCGTGGGAATTTCAAAAAAATCCTGAAAACAGTTAAATTAGTGATTAGAATTACCGACTTGCATGCCATTGAAGTCTCTCATGATTAGTTCCGGAAATTATAACCTTAAATCAAACAGATAAATCCTCTTTATTCCCGATCCCGTGGGAAAAACCCTTCCTTATTCTTTGTCTACTTACATCACAAAGGGAACTTCTGTGCAAAATTTCAGCTATCTAGGTCCAAGGGTTTGGGCTGGGCGTTGATAAGTCAGTGAGCGAGTGTGCGGGCCTTGACTTCTTAAATTTTCAGAGTTGTATAAATTTTTTATGTTTCGTCTAAAAATTCTAGAATAAATATATGTGTAGGTACTAAATAGGTACTAAATTATTGTGTAGAGACAAATGCAAAATACGGAACCCTTATGCGGAAATTGAAATGTGGGCAGCCATCTTGACGTCAGAATGACTGCCCACTTAAAAAATTATATTTCTTCGTAAATAATTAGGTACAAAATATTTAAACAAAGGTACTAAATAGTACTAAATAGGTACTAAATGCTGGTAAAATTTTACGCCGATCCATCACTTTGGGCAGTCATTCTGATGCACACACGGAAACACAAGGAAGTTTCACTCCAAAAATATTAGATCTATTAAAGAAAATGACTCCGAAATAATCATCAATTTAACTCAAAAATAGTAAATGACCATTAAAACTACATTTTGGCACGGGGGTGACTCAACGCCATCTTAGAACTCCGGGCTGGCTCTGAAAATTTCTCAGAGAAAATACCCCATACCTAACATGTTATATGTCCGACCCGGAATCGAACCCGGTACCTCGCCGGCCGCAGTCGAACATGCTAACCACTAGAATAAAGAGGCAGTTAAACCATACATAATTGATTAATTACTAATTTCTAAACATACTAATAATATCACAAAATATCATACACCATAAACAATCACAGATTGCTATGAGAATTGGTTTAATAAAACCTTTGTGCCCTCAAAAAAAAAATTTGGCTACGGAACCCTAAAAACTAAACTTGAAATAGGCTTGTATAATAAACACGATAGTTTGTTAGGCCAATGTGTACATATTATGTAGCCAGTAGGGTTGTTAAAGACTTAATTAAATAACTTGCAAACATCGAAACACTATGGCTGTCAGAGTAAAATAGACCTAAAAATCGTTTCTTTAAAGTCAATTTTTCTGTGCTTCATTCACCACGTTTTAGTTTAGGGCTTAGGCAGTAGATGTTAACGAATTTAAACCTTAAAACAAGAACTATTGAGTACATTTTATCATAACGTTATTGTTTCCTAAATGAAAAATCTCACGAATCCTACAGGCTATTACAGTAATTTATCTAGTGAAAGCTGAGAGTAGATAATTTAATGTTTTTAGTTTGTACTGGGACAAGAAAGCGATCAAATGCTATTAATCCAAAGACAAAGAAAGTATGTTAGACACTATAATCATTTCAGTCGCACAAGAAAGCGATGCATAATCAAAATTTTTTCGTAAAAGAATGAGCCAATCACATAATTTTTTTGTCCCTTATCGCGTCTCACCTACTTTCAAGATCAGCTGGAACTCGGAGCTCAACGTAATTTGAAAAAAAAATGTGCTTTATTTGTTGTGCTTTATATCCCTTTCGGTGACGCGCTTGGTATGGTTCTTTTTTTTAACCTGCTACAAGTTAGCTCTTGACTGCGATCTCACCTGATGGTAAGTGATGATGCAATCTAAAATGGTAGCGGGCTAACCTGGCCGAAACGCTAAATCGCTTGGTGGCACGTCTTTGCCGGTAGGGTGGTAACTAGCCATGGCGGAAGCCTCCCACCAGGCCAAACCAGGGAAAATTCAGAAATTATAAATTCCCAAATTGTTTGATTGACCTGGGACCTCCACACGTTAAGACAACAGCGCTTAACACTGCGCCAGGATGCGTCTAGAAGATTTCTCTTAAGTTCAATGATACTGATAATATTACTTACCAATTTTTTTTTTTAATTTGCCTTCATTTCACTCTCATCTCAGCTTTCACTATAGCTTTTTTAAGCTAACAACCTATACTAAATTGTGCGACATCGTAACCTACGAATAACGAAAAATTTTTATTACAAATATATTCAAAAGAATCACTATCCACCTCTACACATAAAATTAACGTATAAATATAATGTTTCTCCGAAATTATATTCCAATTTTGACATTTTAAACCCTGATTATAGATTTCTAGTAATTCTAAAAACTTTTTAGTGTCTTTATTTAAACTGGCAACTTTTATCTTTAGTTTATAGTTGTTTGTGACACTTTTATAATCTATGACACTATAATTTGGCAGAATGTTTCGCAACCAAAGTCTACTTTCTTTATTATGGCAACTATACACTAATCCTTTGTTTATAATTCCGTGATATTTAAGCAAAGGCAGAAATTCGACTTCGGGATCTATACTTCCTATTGTATTTTGTATTTTCTTTTGAATTACTTCTATTTCTAGAATATTCGATTCTATTAGAACTACATCATAAGCTCTATTGATTTCTGTGTTTGTATTTTTGAGATCTTTTGTCTGGTTTTCACTAGTATGTTTTGAACCGTTGTTATAATCTATGTCTAATTTAGATTGAATTTCTTCTGTGTTCTTAGATTCTTCTAAATCTACTGTTTTAAACTCACTTGTTAGTCTTAAATCTTTCTTATCACTATGATCTTCTTGATTAACACATACTTTATGTTTCACTTCAACTGCTTCGAAAGATTCATTTTGTGTTGCTTTTTCAATAATATCTAATTCGGAATGTTTTTCGTCATCCTGGTGCGATTGATTTGATTCAATCACATCCATGTCTTTAATTTCACTAGCGCGAACTTCATTTACACTTATATTATTCAAATTTCCATTATTATCTCTGTATATTGGAATCACATCTAATTTGGAATGAGTTTCGATTTGGTTCGATATTATTGATTCAATCTGATGTATAGGGTCTTTTATATTATTAGAAACTTCGGAGACTTTCTTATTGGCACTATCTGATTCTGATATTATATCTATCATTGAATGGTTTTTGAATTCTTGAAGAGCTTTTTCTGACTCGATCGCATGTATAATAGTTTTATTGTCATTGACATCCTCTGATACATTTGTAGATATCAAATCTACATTATTATTTTCTTCTTCTTGTATTGTTACTAAAACAGATTGTTTTTCACCAGCTTGATGCCACTCGGTCGGTGCATGATTACTACCTGTTATACCATCACAACCTTCGCATGCACCGATTGGATTAAAATCTTGACTATCTTTTTCTTCTATTCGTTTAACATTCATTTGGGATTGCTTTCCGTCGCCTTGATTTGATAATACAACTTCCGTGGCATCATCTTTATTTTTACCCATGTCTTCATTTTTTGCATTATCAAAGTGGATATTCATCACTTTCTCTCCTATATATTTAAATCCTTCAACATTAGCCTCTTCATTTCTATTGTTATTAGAATCAATAGTTTTCACAGATGATGTATCTAAAACTAGATCACATCTTAAAAAATTTTTACTATGATCATACCATTTTCTCATATTAGAAAGTTGACAAGATATATCTTGTTTATCACTTATTTTTGACGACTCAGTACATTTTTGGTTATCATTTATATTGAAAGCATTATTTTCATGAACTTTAGCAAGTAACTCATTATCATGTAATTCAATTTTAATATCTTCCAATTTTTCAGTATGGGTAGTTAATGAATTTATTGTAACTTGTAGCAAATCCATATCGATTCTTCTAATATCATTATGATCAGTTATAATATCTTTGGCATATAAAGGGAATCTTTTTAATGTTTTACCAGTTTTTTCTTCTATATCTTTACAATCATTAACAATATGATTACTGAATTTTAAATTATCAAAACATTGATTTTCTTCATTTGTTTTCAGTCGGTTTTCCTTTATTTCTTCATCATCAACTACATAATTACGTACTGAATCAATAAAAATATATGAAACTGACGTGTCTTGTTTACTAATATCATTTCTAGGATTTAAGCGTTCACATGTTTTATCAGTATATGGATTAATAATATTACTTGATTCATTTGACGTCACAGTAATTTTATTTTGTTTATTGGCTTCTTTATCACTATTATTTATGACAGTTTCTATGTCTCTATGCTCATTTATATCATCTTTATTTG
The DNA here is from genome assembly GCA_917051295.2 of Erebia ligea. Lineage (NCBI taxonomy): Eukaryota > Metazoa > Arthropoda > Insecta > Lepidoptera > Nymphalidae > Erebia > Erebia ligea. The sequence continues at coordinate 2,611,181 of OU785246.1, forward strand.
CTAACACAGTTTTAGTGTATCTCTGTACAATATTTTTGAATCCTTCTTTGTTAATACAAGGTTTTTTGTGATGAAACTTGCGCAGTAGAAATGATCTGAAATGAAACGGCAGAATTAAGTCACTTTACGGCGAAAGACTAATTTCTGCGGGTCGTGTACTCGTGAGTCGTGACCTCTGATCATTATAATAGTGTGATAGCGGATTTAACATATTTTGATGAAGTTTAAAGGTTGAAGTGAGGTTGGAATAGTCACAAAGTATAAGATAATATCCAAGTATGTATAATTTCACTTCATTTTAATGTCCACTTTTAGGTTATTATTGTGCCACGCCCAAAACTCCAACCCAATAAGTTTCAAACCGATGGTAGTCAAAATGAAGAAAATGTCTTGTATTTATATTTGGACTAGCTGATGCCCGCGACTTCGTCCGCGTGGATCGAGGTTTTTCGGTTCCCGCGGGAACTCCTTAATTTTCCAGGGTAAAAAGTAGCCTATGTGTTATTCCAGACTATAATCTATCACTGTGCCAAATTTCATCAAAATCCGTTCAGCCGTTCGTGCGTGATTGAGTAACAAACATCCATCCATACATCCACACATCCATCCAAACTTTCGCATTTATAATATTTATTTGATTATTTGATGCACATGTCTGATCTGACACAAGAAAAAATATATTGTAATATGTAGGTATGGTCCCATACAAAAACCATTGCGACTGAATTTCTTATAAGACACAAAAAAAATCTTATAATGCGCAATAGGCCTAAGTATGTCAATTACTATCGAGTATCGACATACTTAGGCCAGTCCAAATATTACTGATTTTACTAAATCAGTAAGATTTGGACATGTAACAGTGACAATTAAAAAGTTCAATAAAGTCCAACAAAATTATCTAACCCGGTGACAGCGTCGCTAGTATCTACGAAAAAAAAAAAAAATTGGCGGTCATAGGGACTGCCGATAGAAGTGAAAACGAATAGGTACTAAATTTTTTTTTACCTGTATAATAAACCTTATATATAAATCTTAACACAAAGGCATTCGGCAATCGGTGAATCCACAAGTTTACCTACTACCCTACTGTCATGATTTATGTAAATTTGCAATTTATGAGTGTGTGGGCCGGGAGGCACCATAGTGTCGGATGGCCGAATGTCATGATTTCCAATTATTAATTAGATATTGTGTTAGAATTGTTGCAGTTTGTCATTATATCTCATGAAACAGGAAGTATAACGACAAACTGCAATAATTCTAACACAAATATCTAATTATTAATTGGAATTCTAGGCATGCGCGCTCCAACCTAGACCTCATCATTGCTTTGTACTAAGCATGATTGTCGTCAAGCGCAAGCCTATCTCACAATAAAAAAAAAAATCATGACACTACCAAAAAGTGCTCAACGCGGCTAAAGAAGTTTTCACTTCAAAAACTAAACAGACATAAAAATTAGTTCCAATTTTGGCCACAGGGTCAGATAAATTTGTGGGACTTACCAATATTAATTTTGTCAATAATCCAATATCGAAAAAAATAAAAAATATTACCTGGTTGGTTTACCATCGAATTGTACATCCAAAAAGCATTTATCATCGACTTCCATGATTTCCCTCGCAATATCTCTAGCAGACATGCAAGGAATCATTGTTTTAGTGTTCACACAAAAGCAAACCTTATCGACAATGTCACAGTATTTTTCTGGTAATGTACCATCAAAATTGATCCCTCTCTCGGTATCTGAACTTTTCAAAAAATCCAACACTATAGAACAAATGTAAATATTGAATTCTGTTTTTGACATTTTTCTAGATGATGTCACGTCTTCGTTGACCTTCTCTGGTAAAAGTGTACGTCTCTTTCTATGGGGTCTGAAGTCCTCAATGCTGTCTATGATTTTTGTTATTGTTAATTCGCTAGAAAAATAAATTTAAATACATAAAAGGATAAATGGACATCATAATAATTCAACATAATACAATATTACTTATTATTATTATTATTTTGTAATTTTTTCTTTTTTTTTCTATTGTAATTGATATTGTGATACATCACTACCTATAAATTATAATTGTTTTAAGGGACCGGCGACCGCCGCTCGCAACTTCTACTCGAACCGCAAATATAAATTTGCCGGTATATTGCTATCCCTATTTGGCTGAAGACACATGATCGCGTGCAAGCGCGATAGCAATATGAGCGTACAGAATTTGTTATACATTTAGTCTTGTTCCGTGAATACCAAAAATGATGAATGAAAAATTGTTGTGTTTTTAATTTCGTGTTGTTATTCTGTAACTTGACAATATAGGCTATGTTCCTGATCAATTAGTACGTGAGATATCGTTGGTTTTAATGTGAAACAAATAAGGAGAAAACATGTCGTTTATGTCGCAAAAACATGCAAAACGCAATGTGCTTACATTTAATTTTGGGAAAGTATTTTGGAAAAATAATTATCCAGGAACCTAGATAAATACAAGTTCAATCTTAATAATCGCATAATATGGAGGAAATATGCTCGAATTACTAATTATTTTGGTATTACGTTTGTATGAGCAAATAGCCCTCCGCTGGCGCCTTAAGCATAGATGTATTATATATTTATTACCGTGTCATTGACTTCAAGTATTCATTGTAAAAGTGTAGAGTAATTATCAATTTTATATAATAAAAAGTAAGTACTCCACCAAATTGTTATTCAAAATTATTATTTACTAACTGATGCCCGCGACTTCGTCTCTGTGGATTGAAGGTTTTTGGTTCCCGCGGGAACTCTTTCAATTCTCCAGTATAAAAAGTAGCCTATGTTTTATTCCAGACTATAATCTATCTCTGTGCCAAATTTCATCCAGATCCATTCAGCCGTTCTAGCCTGAAAGAGTAACAAACATCCACACATCCCTACATACAAACTTTCGCATTTATAATATTACTAGCTGATGCCCGCGACTTCGTCCGCGTGGATTGAGGTTTTTCGGTTCCCGCGGGAACTCATTAATTTTCCGGGATAAAAAGTAGCCTATGTGCTATTCCAGACTATAATCTATCTCTGTGCCAAATTTCATCCAGATCCGTTCATCCGTTGGAGCGTGATTGAGTAACAAACATACATCCATACATCCAAACTTTCGCATTTATAATATTTATTTGACTAGATGATGCCCGCGACTTCGTCCGCGTGGATTAAGGTTTTTTGATTCCCGCGGGAACTCCTTAATTTTCCGGGATAAAAAGTAGCCTATGTCCTTCCCCGGGATATAACCTACCTAAATAGAGCCAGGAAAGCGTAGCAGACAGACAGACAGACAGACACACTTTCGCATTTATAATATTTATATGGATATTAAGGATACATGAATCAAACAAGGTGTACTCACTTCATATCCTCAGTAACAATTAGATCCAAAGCCAGCTCGGGAACCGCATTCATGCATTGTGTGACTTCCTTCAGAATCAGATTCTCTGGCGGCGTCAGGGAGTGAACCACTCTCCTATTCAGGTTCTTTATTATATTTTTGAAACCTCTGTAGTTTTATACAAAATATAAAAATTAATTAACATGTTTTTATCCATTGAAGTTTTGCTATTAAAAAAATTGCCGATAGGAGTGAAAACTTTAAAAAACCAAAAAAAAAAAAAAAAAAATGAACCTTATTTATTATTTAAATATAAACCTTAAAACTAATGCATTAAAGTTTAATTACGTATGTATTATATTAATATTTAAGACCTTTTGTCTTCGTAACAACGCCAGCATGTCGGTGACGCGAATCCACAAGTTTACCCTCAACCAGAAAGTGCTCAACGCGGCTAAAGAAGCTTTCACTTCAAAAAATTTTCTTCAGACAGCTTAGGTACTCCATATTTAATTTTCATTTTTACAAGAGTGAAAAAAAAAGTGAAAAAGCATTAAAAATTAAATCAATAAAATAATTGACCTCAAATTAAAAGCGTTAAATTAAAAATAAAACAGATCAAAAATAAAAATTGCAATATAAAAATGTCAGGTATGAAATTGAAAAAAATAAATCCATACTAATATTATAAATGCGAAAGTGTGTCTGTCTGTCTGCTACGCTTTCCCGGCCTATCTTTTCAACCGATTTTGCTGAAATTTGGTATAGAGGTAGGTTATATCCCGGGGAAGGACATAGGCTACTTTTTATCCCGGAAAATTAAGGAGTTCCCACGGGAATCAAAAAAACTTAATCCACGCGAACGAAGTCGCGGGCATCATCTAGTAATTAATATAATATTATTATTATTATTAAGCCTTGACGAAAATCCTGATATGAAAATGTTATTTTTATTTCAAACCTTCAATGGATAAAAAATACATGTCAGTGGCTGATAGTTTTTGTTTATCCACTACAAGTTAGCCCTTGACTGCGATCTCACCTGATGGTAAGTGATGATGCAGTCTAAGAAGGTAGCGGGCTAACCTGGGGCATGGCAGTTACATTATACCCATACTCCTACACACTCGGTTTCTACACAGCATCGTACCGGAACGCTAAATCGCTTGGCGGTATGTCTTTACATATAGTGTGGAAACTACCCACGGCCGAAGCCTCCCAGTTAATGAGTTGAGAGAATGAGCTGCTGGTAGTAATAATTACTAGATGAGTATACTAGTTAAATAGTTAAATTTAAGCTAAAGGGCACGTCTATGAAGTATCGCATTTTTTGTCGATGGTTGTCAGTCAATAATTTTGAAACTTCTTATGCATCGGTTTATGTTAAAAGTGAAATAAATTCAACACTCACTTTTTTTCCTTTTTACTGAAATCCACCGGGTAAGTTAAAATAACAGATTTAATAGACATATCTTTGTTTATTAGATCCAATATCGCCTCGAGGAAGTGGATTCGATTCGCGACACGGACACTCAGTTTGGTGGGTGCAGGCTTCTCTTCCACTTGCGGGTTATTGACAGGTTTTTGCGGTTTCTCATCCTCGACTTTTAAGTTTTTGACAGGTATGACAGGTTTGACTGGTTTGACGGATTTGACAGGTTTCGTGGGTTTCGGCTTTTCTTTCACGTGGCCCAGCCCTTTGCCGCGCACCTGGAAAAAAAAAGTTATAATAAGGAGGATACCAACTCGCGCGCCAACCATAATCGTGCGCTTAGAATGGAAGTTTATATGAAATACTAGCTGATGCCCGCGACTTCGTCCGCGTGGATCGAGGTTTTTCGGTTCCCGCGGGAACTCCTTAATTTTCCAGGATAAAAAGTAGCCTATGTTATCTCCAGGTCCTCAACTGTACCCATGCCAAAAATCACGTCGATCCGTTGCTCCGTTGCCGCGTGATTGAAGGACAAACCAACAAACAAACACACTTTCGCATATTTTATAAGATTATATTATAAGTAATAGTATGACTAGCTGATGCCCGCGACTTCGTCCAAGGTTGTTTTGGTTCCCGCGGGAACTCCTTAATTTGCCGGGATATAAAGAAGCCTATTTATGTGTTATTCCAATTCCAGACTATGATCTATATCTGTGCCAAATTTCATCCAGATCCGTTCAGTCGTTCTGGCGTGGAGTATAGTCTGTTCGTTTACATACGGTCGCCTTTGACTGCGCCGCCGCGGCACGTGCCGCATTTTGTCAAAGGCACCGCCGTGGCATCAAACGCCGCCGCCTACGCAGTACAGATACGGGAGAATTTCGCATATTACATCGAACCGCCGCGCCGCGGTGAATGGTGGTTTTTAGTTTTTACCGAATAGGGTTTTAATATAACTGCCATGCCCCTAACAGGTAACGACACATGATATTGACTCCTGTTTCTTTCGAACAAGGTGCAAAATGCTTTAGGGCTCTTACGATTCAATAATTCGGGTGTTTCCGGGAATACGACAATTAACGAAGATCTACATGTGCATTATTAATTTGGGAATACTGTACTAACTGACTGACACAAAATACTCACTATATCCAGCGCGGGTATGATCGGCTCCACGATGCCATCGCCGCGCGCGCCCAGGGCTCCGCCCTCCCAGCCCATCAGACGCATCATTCTGAAATCATACGTAGGGTATGCATTTATGTATGTATATTCTTTATTGTATATAAAAATAATATATCGCATACTATATTATTTATTTATTATATTCTTGGTATATTTGACGACCTATCAAACCGACCTGCCCCCCGATTACGTAAGAATTGTTCATTAAACGTTAAAGATTTTTGTCAAAGTAAAATAAACCATAATCGCATTGAATTAGAGCTCAATTTCGTCTGCCCATTCTTATACGTTTAGGTATGAACGATACTCGAACGTTTAAGAATGGATACACGAAAATGAGCTCTAATTTAATGCTGTTATGGTTTATAAACTTTGACGACGAACTTTAACGTTTTGATCGGACATTCTTACATGATAAGGGGGCTGGTCCTGGACCAAGGTCTGGTGGGTGGCTTCGTTACCCCCTATCGGCAAAGCCGTACCGCCAAGCGATTTAACGTTTCGGTACGATGCAGTGAAGAAAATGATTAGTGATTTAACATAACTGTCGCATTCCTAAAAGGTTACCCCGCTACCATCTCAGACTGCATCATCACTTACCATCAGGTGAGATCGTAACTTGTAGTGGATTAAAAAAAACAAACCTCATAGCTTTATCGCTTTCCAACGGAGTGGACATCGCTTCTAACAGCTTTTCTTTCCTTGCTCCGAGACACCTATCCTTCATTCTATTATGGGATATGGCCGGGATATCCATTTTTTTCTCAGGTATTATTCTGAAAGTAAAATGAAACTCAAAAAACCGGCAAGTGCGAGTCGGACTCGCGCACCGAGGGTTCCGTACAAACCTGTAGTAAGTTTTACGATTTATGACGTATTAAAAACAAGACGAAATGAACCGCAAAACTAACTTTGTTTGTAGAGGTTTATTGTTAATATCAAAAAATTACGTTTGTTGTATGGGAGCCCCCATTTAATATTTACTTTATTGATATTTAATTATTTATTTTGAAAGGTAATATACAAGTTAATATTCTGTGAAAATTTGAACCGTCTACCTGTTACCGTTTTTAATATTGAGCAAAAAAATACGAAAAAAACACGTTTATTGTATTGGGACCCCCCTTAATATATATATTTTTTTAATTTTTAGTATTTGTTGTTATAGCGGCAACGGAAATACATCATTTGTGAAAATTTCAGCTTTCTAGCTATCACGGTTTATGAGATACAGCCTGGAGACAGACAGACAGACAGACAGACAGACAGACAGCGGAGTCTTAGTAATAGGGTCCCGTTTTTACCCTTTGGGTACGGAACCCTAAAAAAAAAACTCAAAACTGAAATCATCTTTATTCAAAATTGGTACCTACAAAGTACACCTTCTGATCGTCATTGACGTAGATTGAGGTTTTTCGGTTCCCGCGGGAACTCTTTAATTTTCCGGGATAAAAAGTAGCCTATGTGCTATTCCAGACTATAATCTATCTCTGTGCCAAATTTCATCCAGATCCGTTCATCCGTTCTGGCATGATTGAGTAACAAACATCGCATCGCATTTATAATATTTATATTTGATGCGAAAGTTTGGATGGATGTATGGATGTTTGTTACTCAATCACGCCCCAACGGCTGAACGGATCTGGATGAAATTTGGCACAGAGATAGATTATAGTGTGGAATAACACATAGGCTACTTTTTATCCTGGAAAATTAAGGAGTTCCCGCAGAGAACCGAAGAACCTCGACCCACGCGGACGAAGTCGCGGGCATCAGCTAGTATTATAAATGCGAAAGTGTGTCCGTCTGCCTATATATTCATCGCCCATGACAGATAAGTAGCATCATGAACACATAGGCTACTTTTTATCCTGGAAAATTAAGGAGTTCCCGCAGAGAACCGAAGAACCTCGACCCACGCGGACGAAGTCGCGGGCATCAGCTAGTATTATAAATGCGAAAGTGTGTCCGTCTGCCTATATATTCATCGCCCATGACAGATAAGTAGCATCATGAACACATAGGCTACTTTTTATCCTGGAAAATTAAGGAGTTCCCGCAGAGAACCGAAGAACCTCGACCCACGCGGACGAAGTCGCGGGCATCAGCTAGTATTATAAATGCGAAAGTGTGTCCGTCTGCCTATATATTCATCGCCCATGACAGATAAGTAGCATCATGAACACATAGGCTACTTTTTATCCTGGAAAATTAAGGAGTTCCCGCAGAGAACCGAAGAACCTCGACCCACGCGGACGAAGTCGCGGGCATCAGCTAGTATTATAAATGCGAAAGTGTGTCCGTCTGCCTATATATTCATCGCCCATGACAGATAAGTAGCATCATGAACACATAGGCTACCTTTTATCCTGGAAAACCAGAGTTGCCACGGAATATTTCATAGATCTAAACCCACGCTCAGGCATCATCCATACTAATATTATAGTAGAAGATCCGAATCTAAATCGAGACGTATCGGTTTGATAAGGGAATCAAATTTATTTTATAATAAATTTCATATATTAGAAAATAAATTAAAAATGGGTAGACAACAGAAATCCTGGACAGAATATTTTTAATTACTTTTCGAAAAATGATTTTTCATAAAATGTTGCAAAATGAAGATAATAATAAAATTTTATACTGGACTTAAAGTATAGAGCATATAGAATGTGCAATCGTAGGGTAGACTATTATTTCCATTATTTAAATAATAGGGTAGACTATTATTTCCATTATTTATCCAGGTAAATAATAGTCTACCCTACGATTGCACATTCTATATGCTCTATACTTTAAGTCCAGTATAAAATTTTATTATTATCTTCATTTTGCAACATTTTATGAAAAATCATTTTTCAAAAAATAATTAAAAATATTCTGTCCAGGATTTCTGTTGTCTACCCATTTTTAATTTATTTTCTAATATATGAAATTTATTATAAAATAAATTTGATTCTCTTATCAAACCGATAGGTCTCGATTTAGATTCGGATCTTAGACTATTATAAATGCGAAAGTGTGTCTGTCTGTCTGTCTGCTACGCTTTCACGGCCCATCTGTTCAACCGATTTTGATGAAATTTGGTATAGGGATAGTTTGTATCCGGGGAAGGACATAGGCTACTTTTTATCCCGGTAAATTAAAGAGTTCCCGCAGGAATCAAAAAACCGTAATCCACGCGGACGAAGTCGCGGGCATCAGCTAGTCCAGTAATAAATAAGTCCAATATGGCGGATGTGTCGCCATATTGGATTTGTCATGACGTCATATTACAAATTGGATGTTAGTTACTTACGATTTCGCTGCATCTTTTGGAATAGCAATTCCTTCTGTCTCTTTCTTCAAAATTTCTTTCTTCATTTTCATTTCATTTCTTATTTCATTGTCTTTAGTCTCATTTATTGACTTCACTTGTTTAATATTGGCATCTGAGCTTTCAGCTTTCGTATTATTTTCATTTAAATTATTCACACACAATCTTTTTCCTCCATTTTCTCTATTCATTGAAGTTTTCTCTTCTCTGTTCATAGAATTCTCTTCTCCATTTTCTGCATTCAAAGTCAATTTGTCTTTTATATTTTCAATATCTCCATTAGGTATTGTAATTTGCAAATTACTATTCATAATAGTTTGACTAAGTATGGGTCTTGGAATTTTGGCGTTATTTTTAAACGGACTCACATTTTGAATGTCTTTTGCTTTCATAATATTGGCATCTGAATTTTCAGCTTTTGTATTATTTTCATTTAAATTATTCGCACACAATCTTTTTCCTCCATTTTCTCTATTCATTGAAGTTTTCTCTTCTCTGTTCATAGAATTCTCTTCTCCGTTTTCTGCATTCAAAGTCAATTTGTCTTTTATATCTTCAATACCTCCATTAGGTATTGTAATTTGCAAATTACTATTCACAATAGTTTGTTTAAGTATAGGTCTTGGAATTTTTGCGTTATTTTTAAACGGACTCACACTTTGAATGTCTTTTGCTTTCATTTGTGGTACTATTTGTTTTTGGCTGCAAATAGTGAATTAATTTTTGCATTATACGACTTTGTTTATGATATATTTCTACAATTTAAAGAAAGTTTGCTTAGTATTTGAATACCAGCTAAAATTGTGAAGAAACAAATTTAGTTGTTACTTTTACTTTTAGACGTGACTTTGGCTGTTACTTGCGATGAAGAAACTGGCCGTTAGGAGTGGAATTTTCAAAAATCCTTTCTTAGCGGATGCCTACGTTATAATAACTACCAGCCCCCCTAGCATGGGCCGAGACAATTTTCTCCCCGAGGAAAGGATAAAAAATTTATTCCTAAATAAATAAATAAAAACGCTAAATAACGGTGGATAAATAGTCCCCAGAGTCCCCGTGAAATGTCAAAAGGGGATAAACTTCTCCTCTCCCCTGTTGCCGTGCTCTGAGAAGTGGATAAGTTAATTTTATCTCTTGTCAGTGGATAAAATCGGGGGATAAAAATTTTATCTCCGGTCCATGCTAGCCCTGCTGAGTGCAAAATTTCAACCCGATCCGACCAGTGGTTAGAGCTGTGCGTTGATAGATCAGTCAGTCAGTCACCTTTGCCTTTTATATATTTAGATTAACCAATCAAAGTAAAAAAAATAATTGTAGACAGTCTAGAAACACATACTAATCCATATCCATACTAATATTATAAATGCGAAAGTGTGTCTGTCTGTCCGTCTGTCTGCTACGCTTTCCCGGCCCATCTTTTCAACCGATTTTGATGAAATTTGGTACAGGGATAGGTTGTATCCCGGGGAAAGACATAGGCTACTTTTTATCCCGGAAAATTAAGAAGTTTCCGCGGGAATTGAAAAAACTTAACCCACACGGACGAAGTCGCGAGCATCATCTAGTACTAATATACTTTAAGTGCAAAAGTGTGTTTGTCTGTCAATTTATTACCTTCTCATTTGCTTGACTGATTTAGACGGATACAGAGTTCTTACATTCTGGAGATAATCAAATAAATATTATAAATGCGAAAGTTTGGATGGATGTGTGGATGTATGGATGTTTGTTACTCAATCAAGGCTGAACGGATCTGGAAGAAAGGACATGTCCCAGTTCAGTATGGAGGGTGGTTATTTATTCTGAGTGTCAATGAACCAGAACCAAACTGCCATCACGTGAAAGAGAAAAAAATATAACAATAAACGCCATTTAAATAATAATTTTAGAAAACCCCGTTTTTTTAAAAATTAACTAAGAAAAATATCGTTTGTAGAAAATATTTTTCGATGGATGGCAACACTAAAACTTGGGTAATGCGCAATAATTGTGATTATTAATATTCCACTTCGATAAACTACCCATTTTCCACTACATAGGTAGTACATACAACATTATAAGATTAATAAATAATAATTGAGTATTTGAGACATTCGTAAAATAATTATTAGACAACAATAACTCAGCAATAAACTATGATAAACAAAACTGACAGTGACATTTGACAATCACCCAATGACATACGTGACAAAAAAAACAAGTTTTTTTTTTACTGTTGATAAAATTCAGACAAAGATCTAAAAAAGCCACAAAATAAAAATATATTTTTCTCCAAATTGGGGTCCTTTAAAAATGTGTAAATAATTCTAAAAGCCATATTTTAGGATCCCTATTCACGTGTATTAAAATCATCTTGGTTCATGTTCAAGGCCCAATCTTGGACAAGTCCTTTGGCACAGAGATAGATTATAGTGTGGAATAACACATAGGCTACTTTTTATCCCGGAAAATTAAGGAGTTCCCGCGGGAACCGAAAAACCTCGATCCACGCGGACGAAGTCGCGGGCATCAGCTAGTATTATTTATATGTTTTATAGCCGTTAGTTTTTTAAGTATTACAATATGGAATTTACTCACGATTGGCTCGCATTCGTCCTTGTGTATCTTGGTACCTTCATAAATGTCACCTCTCTGGAAAAAAAAAATACAAAATGAAATAAAAAATCAAAGATCTCCTAGTTAGTCGGTGTCTATGAGAGTGGGGGAATAAAGTATGCGGCATACGCACACATTTGTGCGCTACAACATCACAAGCTTATCTGGCTAGTCAAAAAAACCCCGGCTGTGTTTCTTGTGGGCTCTTTTCAGAACAGGGCGCGTTTGGAACCCTCGTAGCTTAAGTTTTAAGATACCGTCATTAATTATCACCATCACGTCTTATACTTTGTAAACGTGATGTTCAGAAAGCGTACTGTGTAGGTAACAATCCATACTAATATTATAAACTAGCTGATGCCCGCGACTTCGTCCGCGTAGATTGAGGTTTTTTGGTTCCCGCGGGAACTTTAAAAACCGGCCAAGTGCGAGTCGGACTCGCGCACCGAGGGTTCCGTACAAACCTGTAGTAAGTTTTAAATTCTTAAAAAAAAACTACTTACTAGATCTCGTTCAAACCAATTTTCGGTGGAAGTTTGCATGATAATGTACAATGTAGAAGTTACAGGGGGGGGACACATATTTTACCACTTTGGAAGTGTCTCTCGTGCAAACTATTCAGTTTAGAAAAAAATGATATTAGAAACCTCAGTCAATATCATTTTTGAAGACCTATCCATAGATATCCCACACGTATGGGTTTGATGAAAAAAAATTTTTTGAGTTTCAGTTCTAAGTATGGGGACCCCCAAAATTTATTGTTTTTTTTCTAGTTTTGTGTGAAAATCTTAATGCGGTTCACAGAATACATCTACTTACCAAGTTTCAACAGTATAGTTCTTATAGTTTCGGAAAAAAGTGGCTGTGACATACGGACGGACACACAGACAGACAGACAGACAGACAGACAGACAGACAGACAGACAGACAGACAGACAGACAGACAGACAGACAGACATGACGAATCTATAAGGGTTCCGTTTTTGCCAAATTTGGCTACGGAACCCTAAAAACGGTACGCGGGACCGGCGCGGCGGCTTAACGTGCTCTCCGAGGCGCGGGGGTAACACACCACCAACTTGCTAACTCCGGGCTAGTACTGAGAATGCCTACTCAGAAAAACCCAATACTTAATTATGGCCCGGCCCGGGACTCGAACCCGGGACCTCGTCAGCCGCAGTTGAACGTGCTTAACACTAGACCAACGAGGCAGTTGAGCCAGTTTTGAGCCTCGAAATAAGAATTATTGAAGTGAAAACTTTTTTAGCCGCGTTGAGCACTTTTTGGTAGGGGGTTGGTCTTAAATATAAATATACTACATTCGTAATTAAACTTTAATACCTTAGATTTAAGGTTTAAATTTTAATTTTTTTTTTTTTTTAATTTTAAATATTCGTTTTCACTCCTTTTCTTTCTTTTTTTATTTATTTAGTCCTTACCTCTTCTGGGTGCGAACGTTAATCTTGGCAGCGTAGACCTCCAACTTGCATTGCTTGTCAAACTCCTTGAAGAATTCACACATTTTGTCCAGGATTACATTGCACGCCGGGGACAGGCTGTCCCGGAATGATAGACGTTTGTTGTAAATACCTGGGAAAAGTCCATACTGCTATTGGTATTCAAATTTTTTGAAGTGAAAACTTCTTTGGCTGCGTTGAGCACTTTTTGGTAGGGGGTAAACTTGTGGATTCGCGTCACCGTCACCGACATGCTCGCACCGACATGCTCGCGTTGTTACGAAGGTCTTAAATATAAATATACTACATTCGTAATTAAACTTTAATCCCTTAGTTTTAAGTTTTATATTTTTTTAATATTAGTTTTCAATTCTATCGACAGTCCCTATGACTGCCAATTTTTTTTTTTCAAGTTGACTTTGACAAGTGCTTTAAATGAATAGTCGAGTGAATCTACCACTGGTTCGGAATACCATTCATACCGAGAAGAACCAGCAAGAAACTCGGTGGGTGCTCTTTTGAAAAAAATATTTTTCAATTTCATCAATGTGTAGATACATAAGTAAGATAGTATTTGACAACTAGTCAAATCAGCAATTTTTTTCAAACGTCCAACGGGCACTTGTATGGGATTTTGTATGAAATAACTGGGACATCATCAAAATTCGGCGCACTTTTTTTTAGGGTTCCGTACCAAAATGGTAAAAATGGAACCCTTATGATGCGACTTTCTCCGTCTGTCTGTCTGTCTGTCCGTCCGTCACACTCGATTATTTCAGTAACTACCGAAGCTATCGACATGAAATTTGGAATAGTTGTGTATATTAGTGGCCCAAAGACACTAAAATTAAAAAAAATTGGAAATTATTTTTGTTCTTATTTAAAAAGGGGGGAAAATCGGAGGGTTGAAATTTAAAAGGGTTTACTTTGTACATCCTAAAACAGATTTTTAATTATTTTTAGTCATGATAGTTTTTGACTTATCGGGGAAAAAGTCAAAAAAAATACCGTTCCCCCCCCCCCCCTTATCTCCGGAGTTTACCAATCGAAAAATCTGAAATAATTATGGTCAATAGGAATTTATGTATATTTTACAGGAAAACTATAGCCAATGCTCTAACTAGCATAGTTTTTTTGATATTAACAGAAAACCTCTACAAACAAAGTTAGTTTTGCGGTTCATTAAATTCATTAATCGTAAAACTTGCTACAGGTTTGTACGGAACCCTCGGTGCGCGAGTCCGACTCGCACTTTGCCGGTTTTTTTTTTACTTCAATCGATAGTTTAACATGGTTATCAAACAAAACTAAGAGTGGATGCGAATATTACATCTTTTGGGAGATCCTCTATATACTGAGTTTCTTGCCAGCTCTTCTCAGCAGAACCTCCTTTCCGGACCGGTGGTAGAGTCAAAACATGACGTTACATAAGAGACACCTGTATGTCCTACACGTTATAAATAAATTTTACTCGGTTAATTGAGTTTACTCACCCAAAAAATTCTCCAAAAACTTCGCCTCCACTGGCGCTAAATCCGAAAAAACTATACTCGCTTCCTCCTTCTTTAGTAGAAAATCTAGAATATTTTTCAGAGCCTTCTTTACCAGCACAGGCGATATAGACTCTATTATCTTTTGCTTGTCTAAGCAAAACTTCTGGCCCTTGGTTTTCTTTTTTTTGGTTTTTCTAGGTTTTTTTATTCGAGCTCCTGTCGGTATTTGTGTATCCAGTTGGGATTGGCTGGATTCCGAATTACTATCTTCACTATCTGTGCTTTGGTAATCTGGAATTTCACTGGAAGAAATAATTTTAGTTTCAAATTAAATCACTACTTAATATTAATACTAAATTCAAAAAATTCGAAATTCGAATAAACTTTTTTATTCAAATAAACTTTTACAAGTACTTTTGAATCGTCGAGTGAATCTACCACTGGTTCGGAATGCCAATTAATTCAATAAGTGCTGTAACTGGGGGCATACTTCCTTCGTTAAAAGCTGTATTGTTTTATTTTAATCCACTACAAGTTAACCATTGGCTGCGATCTCATCTGATGGTAAGTGATGATGCGGTCTAAGATGGTAGCGGGCTATCCTGTTAGGGGCATGGCAGTTATATAAAACCCATACCCCTAGTTTCTACACGGCATCATACCGGAACGCTAAACCGCTTGGCGGCACGTCTTTGAAGGTAGGGTGGTAACTAGCCAATAGAATAGAATATTTTTTAGAATAGAATAGAATAGAATAGAATATTTTTTATTTGCATGATTGTAAGTAAAGTAAGGTGTTAATAATATAATATGGTGAGCAAGTTACAATCAGCCATGCAATGGCGTGCAAAATACTTAAAATTATCAAATTAATAGCAAATTAAAGTTTAATATCGACACTTCTTAAGTTTTAAAATTTAATGGTAAAAATTACGAGCTACTAGCCATTTATATAACTTATTTTTAAATAATTTAATTGGTAATGCCTTAATATCTTTTGGCAGCTTATTGTAAATTTTTACACATAAGGCTGAGCAATTTTTCAAATAGAATTCCGTCCTCGGCCGACACTGCAACACAAGCCTGTCTGTGTTTCTAGTACACCGTGGGTAGATATCGCTAGCTTTAATAAATAAACTATGGTTTTCTCTCACGAACACAGATATTTCATAAATGTATAAACTAGGCAGTGTTAAAAGGTTTAATTTGATGAAGAGAGGTTTGCAAGATGTTATTGGCGAGACTCCGCAAATTGCTCGAACACATCTTTTTTGGGCTATAAAGGCCCTGTTAAATTCAGAACTATTTCCCCATAGAATTAAACCATATCTGAGGACTGATGCTACGTAAGCATGGTATACTGTTAGGGCAGTTTGTTGATCAGTGACTGAAGTGAGTCTTTTCAGTGCAAAATTAAATCTATTTATTTTTTTACACACGTGGTCCACGTGAGTTAACCATTTTAGGCTTTTATCTAAGAAAACTCCTAGAAATTGCACATTAAGTGATTTAAAAGGCTGAAGCCTCCTACCAGAAAAATTGTTTTATTATTGTTTGTAAAAAAAATTTTTAATTATTGTTTATGTTTGTGTTTAAGAATTATAATCCTTATTTTATGGACATCAAGGTATGTGAAATTGAACTTAATTTTGATACTGCGTTAAGAGATGGTAGTAGCCGGAGAACGGATCAAAATGATTTTTAATTTTTATAGTGATTTTTTTTAATGATTTTTAAAGACCTGGCTCCTGACTCCTGGAAAGTGACATAGGCTACTTTTGGTCCCAGAAAATCAAAGTTCACTTTGGATTTTTAAAACTAAATCCAGCAGCCATCAGCTATTAAATAAAATAGTTATATTTTAACCAACAAGGATTATATTATTAGTGATTGTAAAAGTGGAAATTCCACCTCCAAGGGGGTTAAAATTTAACTAGGGGGATGAATTATGAATTTGAATGAAAGTTTGTCATTTTTCAAGATTGGAATCCAAATTGTATAAAGGATGTGTTTAAGATTTTTGTGAATTACACCTAAAATTTTCAAAAAGTAAACCTGATCAAAGCTGAGGTGTCCTCTAGTGATAGCATATACAAGAGAAATCAAAATCTTACTTGGCCTGTTCTAAGTTCTGTTCTGTAGCTGGTTCCATATTTTCTTGGTCCTTCTTTGGGATTTTTTCTATAACTAAATGCCTGAAAAATGGAAAAACCAGTATAACTAAGTTATAATAGTTTTCTATTCTTATTAAATACCCGCAAATATGTTTGAGTGGATTTCCCCATAGGAGCTCCTTGGTTTCCCAGCATAAAAAGCATTTTCTTATGCGCCAGCATGCAAGCAAATGTATGTATGTACCAATATACTTTATTGTTCACTATGAAAACACAAAAGAAACAGCTAGCAAACAAGAAAACTTAAGTATCGTGAGCAACAGCTAGTTTATCATAATCAGTTAAGCTGGGTTAACATGCAGTGACTTTGATCGACACCAACTCGGTGGCAATTTAAGCCTATTGTGTCCACACAATTGCAATCTATACTATATACTATATAATATTATAAATGCGAAAGTTTGGATGGATGTATGGATGTATGTTTGTTACTCAATCACGCTCCAACGGCTGAATGGATCCGGATTAAATTTGGCACAGAGATAGATTAGTCTGGAATAGCACATAGGCTACTTTTTATCCCTGAAAATTAAAGAGTTCCCGCGGGAACCGAAAAACCTCAATCCACGCGGACGAAGTCGCGGGCATCAGCTAGTAATATTATAAATGCGAAAGTTTGGATGGATGGATGTATGGAGGGATGTTTGTTACTCAATCATGCCAGAACGGATGAACGGATCTGGATGAAATTTGGTACAGAAATAGATTATAGTATGGAATAACACATAGGCTACTTTTTATCCTGGAAAATTAAACAGTTCCCGCGGGAACCAAAACACCTTAACCTTGACGAAGTTGCGGGCATGATGAAAGGAGAAGTGTTGTAAGCACTAGCAACAGTTTGCATACATCTCTCTGCATCGTGTTCCTCATTATTAAGGGCTGTGAGTGTGACCCCTTCATTGATCCATTAATCACATAATGGTAGTTTTCTTGGGATAATAATGACAATATGACTTTGCATACATATGACAGTGAAAAAAGAAGAATAACATTTTAGATTTGCAGCGATACAATTACAGCATTGCCAGCAACAATGCATTTGCTGCTATTTTCATGTCCACACAGTAAGCATTATATCGCTAGCGAGTTGACCAAAGTCACAAACTTGTGTACCAGGCTTTAGGAAGTCCTTAGTTTGTAATCAGACAATTTTGACATTTCATGCATGCTGGCCGCAGACCAGTTGCCCCTTGAAGGAACTATGTAAATTCAAGTTTGCCTTCATTTTATTCATGCTAAGCATCAGTTAGTGTATAAAAAGATGGGTGGATGGATATTATACTCACCCTGTTTCACCATCCTCAGATTTATTAACAGAAACCTTAAATTGGTATTTTAAGCTAAAAATCTTCATTGCCTCCCATACCGGTGCATATATCGACTTAAAACCCAATTCGACCCCGTTTCTATGTTCCCATATTAAATTGTACAAGTACTCCATATGGTTAACTGGCATATCTGAGTACTTCATGATCAGTTGGCTATCGTCTTTCAAGTATTTTAAAGTGGTGTTGATCCATTGGACTTTAAACGATTGGGAAATTTGGTCTTCCATATTTTTTGGAGGTTTTTACTAAAAATCTGAATTCTATAAAGTGATACTTACAATGTTAAAGGGATACGGAACATAAACAATTTAATAAAGATATTTGTGGACAAAGCTTAATTCACAAGTCGAATTCACAAGTTGCGACGGTCGTTACTTCGATATAAAAGTACCTACTCTACTTCGCTTTACCCACATTTTGTGTCAATGATGAATGAATAGCTATTAATTCACCTGGGTGGATAGCTGTTTATTTACCTGGATTCTAGCTGGAAATGTTTCCAATTTCTTGTATTCTACAGTTTTTTTTAAATTGAATTGATAGAAAAATTTAAACTCACCAACCAATCATAGACAAATGACAATAAACAAAACAATATTCACTTTTTTTGCAAACAGCAAGTCTGCGAACCTCTCAACTCTGCGAACAACTTCAAAGCTTCAGCCGAGCGATCGCGTAACTTCTGCATCAATCATTGTTACAGTATCAATTGTTGTAATTGGCTGAATTTATGGCATTCTTGCTGCGTCAATGGATTATGTCCAATAGTGGAAGAGTGTTATCCAATCAGAGGTGATTGCGATGTATCAATGATTGATGCAGAAGTTACGCGATCGCTCGGCAGAGTTCAGACAGACGAGCCAACACATGTAACCAACCTCCGCCCGACAAAGTCAGTCAGCCGGCCAAAATCCAAACGGCAAATCATATTACTTGTTTTTAATAGTGATCTTTAGACATCAGTAAATAATAAGAATTTATTAGATAATAAGTATTTATTTATTTGTAACACACAAACAATATATAATAAATCTATGTCCATATTTATTATTAAAGTTTACCTGTCTCTGGTCTGATCTAAACGCAACAAACTTTTACTTATAATAGGTACACTACATGGACTTAATATTATACATTATTAGTCCATGGTACACTACAACTTTGTATAAATAGGTACCTATCATGTACCTATTTAATCATAGGCAGCAAACATGTCTGTAAAACGCACAGAGCAATCGGCAAACGCATCCAAGATATCATAGAATAAGTCACAGAGTACTTTGTTTAAATCACAGACATGTTTAAATATAGGTATAATCGAACAAGGAAAATATGAAAATATCATTAGACGTGGTCGTATCTGGTTTGTATGTCTGTGGTAATTCCTAATTCCATGGAAAATATATGGAAAAAATATGGAAAATATACATACCACAGTGTACAATATTGAATATAGGGACTATCAGGGGTACTTACTCTGAGTGATACTTTCCACAGACCACAGATTACTTTTTGATTCTTTCTCTCTGATTGATCCAAATGACAAATCTGTGGTTTATTTCATACGTATAGTCTATGGTTTATTTGTTATTACCTATTATTTTTCATACCAAATTTCAGCAAAAATAGACGATAAAAAGCAACTTAAACACTCTAATTTAATTAACAAAATGCCTTTCGACGTAAGTTGGGACGTGAATAAATACCGAGAGGATCATGAAAGCGAAGAACACTGGTTGTTACGGAAGGCGTTCATGGAGCGATGGAAAAACGACTATTCCGAAGAGAGATTGGTCTGTTTGGCGCGTGTGTTCTTCAATATCGAGTTTATGGGGTGTAGATACCCTACCGAGATCATGCAGGAAGTGGCCAGGCTATCGCACGATGTAAATATAACCTATAACATTGCAGTTATTTATCCTCTCTGGCACAGTGTTGCGCTTGTGCCGCTTCGGCCACTTATGTGAGAGATTCCGGGTTCGAACCCGGAAACATGAGGATCAAGCTCCGAATATAGCTATCTCCATCGGAGATCTCTACAGAGTACTGACATCTGGTGGGGAATTGTATTTACCGAAAAAAAATTATAAATAATAATAATAATGTCCTCCCGACCGAATTTCGGCCACGGCGGCCTATCTCCAGAGAGATTAGCCATCTGTGTGAGAGATATTATAGTGCACAAGTGTGTGTACACAGGTGCACTCTCTGTACTCAATACTTTCATAGCCCATATGTATATTATATGCATTATGTTGAAATTATGCATAAGGTTATATGGAATGTCGCTACTCAAAGACAGGCTCTCAAATGAGGTCCTGAACGATGCGGGTCTACATTATCACGAAAATTATATTGGTTCACAAAGGGTAGTCTATAGTAGGATTGTAACGGAACCTCGCCTCCGCCTTCGTAAGTGCGGAACTTTCGCAAGAAATAGTACCTCCGCTTCCGCATCCTCCGTCGTTTTTTTGCAGAGTTGTAACAGAGGTTTATTTACATGGACTTACAATGCGAGGTACAAATCAAAGCAGGTAACGTCATTTACACCATTACAACAAGCAAAAAGGCAACAGTCCTTAGAAGAATCCTTAAAAAAAATCAAATGTGGGATTCATTGCATCCTAAAGCACAGAAAATTGAAGATGTGATCGGAGAAATCCGCCTCTGCTTCCGCTAAGATCCCCTCTGTTACAACCCAGGTCTATAGTGCAACTTCCACCTGCTGTGTTCTCTCAAAAACTATCGTTCAAAGTTTAAAATATGTTTATTCAAAATTGGTAACTATACAGTACACTTTTTCAAGGTCAAAATGAAAAGTAAATGCGATGGTGAAGGTGAATTCACTACCTTATCTTAAAACTAAAACTATGTGGGTTCCAAAGAGACCTGGCTTGAGAAGAGCGCCACATCAAGCTCAGTCGGGTTTTTTTTTAAATCACCATCTCACCAAACATCTTAAACTAGTTAGATTTATCAGGAGCTGCTAGAACCATGCATTATTCAGTGCCACACACAACAAGCATTATCATGGTTCTTCTATGACTTGATCGTGAGTCTAATGCTCAGGTACTGGAAGCGTCATGGTAACATGTACCTTGAGGTATTGTTTTCTTTCTTTTCTTATTCGGTCTCTTTTTGAACTGATTTACAGAGGTTGACATCACCAAGCATGGACTTATTATACCTACCTACATTCACCAAGTGTGACTTTTTACCAAATAATAATGATAATAATTTGACATTAAAAACTGACATATGAATTTTTTTTTTTTATTATTAACTACAAGTTAGCCCTTGACTGCGATCTCAAAAATTATTATTAAAATAGGTATAATATAATATGTAGTATAATATAAAAAGCTTATTGTGAATAAAATTCCATACAATTAAATAAAATAATGGACTACTTAGGACACATGTTTAATTTATAATTCCTGAATTTTGTCTGGTCTGGTGGGCAGCTTCGGACGTGGCTAGTTACCACCCTACCGGCAAAGACTTACCGCCATACGATTTAGCGTTCCGGTATGATGCCGTGTAGAAACCGACTATTAAACCGAGTTTAATATAACTGCCATACCCCTAACAGGTTAGCCCTCTACCATCTTAAACTGCATCATCACTTACCATCAGGTGAGAAGTGGAATTTAAAAAAAATTATCGTAATGTACTGATTTTTTCAGGTTGCCCAACAATACAGAAATCTGAGGAAGACCAAACTCCAACGTACATTTGTATCAGCCTCCGACGCAGCAGAGGACAGGGCGAAGGGCGTCAAAAGATCAGGAGGGGTCATAATTGAGGGTCCATCAAAGAAATCAAAGAGAATCGACTTTGTACCGCAGGGACATAGCGATACAACTGAAACCATTAATATATCAGATGACGAGGCAAATGGGAATCAAGACACCCCAAATGTATGTAATTACTACCTAAGGTTTTGATTCCCGCGCGAACTCTTGAATTTTCCGGCATAAAAAGGGGCCTATGTCCTTCCCCAGGACACAACCTATCCCTGTAGCAAATTTCATCAAAATCGGTTCAATAGACAAAAAATTATTACCGCGGGAACTCTATAATTTTTCAGGATAAAAAGTTAAGTTTTTCCCTGAAAGTTAGGGAGTTCCCTGGGAATTAAACAGTAATCCACGGGTTATATGGCAATATACGTAATACACTACTTATGACTTACTTGTAAAAAAAATCAAAAGATGCTCAATTTGAATCTAAAATACTTTTCACAGGTGATTCCTGTACAAAATGATAAACCAAATGAAATGATCCACAACGAAACTCTAAATGCAAATAACGTAGAAAACATTAATGAAATAGTAACATACCAAGCTATAGATCCAAATGAATACTTCAAAGAGATGGAAAACATGAAATGTTTGGACATTAGAAGTTTTTCTGAAAGAATGTTCAATTCTGCATTCGGAAGATTGGTATTACTGATACGGCCTTGGAGTTCTAAGTTGGGGAATATACAAAGTAAGTAGAATCTTTACATGACTGCCCAAAAAAGGAGTGTATGTATGTGAGATTCCAACCTGTATGATCTAGATCCTGTGTAGATACTGATCAGGGTTATGGGTTTAATGGGGTATTTGACAAATATTCAAATAAATTATTGTTTAGTGATTATTAAATAAAGAATCTCCCAAAAGTCGTAATATCCACGTCCCCTATTAGTTTTATGTTGAATAACTATTTTAAACTATCGATTAAAGTAAAAAAGTGCGTCGAACTTTGATGACGTCACTATGCAATATTTCATACAAAAACCCATACTAAGCGTTTTGGCGTTTGACAAAAAGTTGCAAATACCCAATTATGGTGCTAAAAAAAGTTGAAAAAGAGTTTTTGTGGGCTCTTCTCAGACCAGGGCGCGTTTGGAACCCTCGTAGCTTTATTTTTAAAATACCGTAACTGATTATCACCACCATATTTTATAAGTGGACAGTGGACGTCATTAAGTGTACAGTGTACCTAAATTGAATGAATATACTTTGACTTTGTAACTATAGTAGAAGATCCGAATCTAAATCGAGACGTACCGGTTTGATAAGAGAATCAAATTTATTTTATAATAAATTTCATATATTAGAAAATAAATTAAAAATGGGTAGACAACAGAAATCCTGGACAGAATATTTTTAATTACTTTTTGAAAAATGATTTTTCATAAAATGTTGCAAAATGAAGATAATAATAAAATTTTATACTGGACTTAAAGTATAGAGCATATAGAATGTGCAATCGTAGGGTAGACTATTATTTCCATTATTTATCCAGGTAAATAATAGGGTAGACTATTATTTCCATTATTTATCCAGGTAAATAATAGTCTACCCTACGATTGCACATTCTATATGCTCTATACTTTAAGTCCAGCATAAAATTTTATTATTATCTTCATTTTGCAACATTTTATGAAAAATCATTTTTCAAAAAATAATTAAAAATATTCTGTCCAGGATTTCTGTTGTCTACCCATTTTTAATTTATTTTCTAATATATGAAATTTATTATAAAATAAATTTGATTCTCTTATCAAACCGGTAGGTCTCGATTTAGATTCGGATCTTAGACCACTACCACACCCCTCACAGGTTAGACTGCACCATGCCTTACCACCAAGTGAGACCGAGTCAAGGGTTTGTTCTACTGATTTTTTCTAATGATTGCTCTAAAAATCATGATTTTTTAGAAGTAGTAATAAAAGGTGAGGGACAAGTGGCCTAGTTGTGACAACGCATATCAGTTGATTGCGATTGTTAAGCAACGTTGACACAAGTCGGTAGCTGGATGGGTGACCGAATTTGGTAGTTCAAATTTGGCCTTTTCGTTTCCGCCGTGCCTCGGAGAGCACGTTAAGCCGTCGGTCCTGGTTATTATCACTAACATCTGAAAATAATCGTTATAAAAACCTAAGAGTTTAAATACTCTTAGTCGAACTCGAGTCGTATGCGGAAGGACGTGGGAACCCACCGCATTATTATCCCAAGAAAACTCCTACCATTATTTGATTAATGGAAAAGGGTCACAACCCTCAGTAATGTGGAATACGACGCAGAGAGAGAGAGTAATATAACGGCAGCTACTAGCGACAACTACTGACGAAAGTTACTAGCATGAACTAAAATATAACAATGCTATTTCTTCCAGGTAGTTGCCAAGCGTGCCACATACCAATAACAAGTACTTACGAGAATAGTTGCTTCTCGGTACTAGTAAACGGGCAGCTACTGGCGCGAGCTACTGGCGCGAGCAAAGCCGAGGCGCGCAGTGTAGTGGAGGTCATGGCGTGGAATGTATGTATGTATATCATTAATAAAAATATCGCGCGCTCGCTACGCTTTCTTAAATATCTGACGACCTCCTTGGCGCGGTGTTGAGCGCTGTTGTCTTAACGAACACTATAGCGAACATACATAAACTTTACATAAAAATCTTACTCCACGTATTTTCGTTACGGACGTTTTTTGCCGGCTAGGGTACCCCTCCGCATCGTCCTATAAGGAACTTCGTTCCAAGAAAGAAAGCTGCTTTTCTGAAGTTTCACTTCTGCCGTGTGTGAATTGCACAAACACTTTTTGTTTAATTATTTTATTGTTATAAACTGTTTATTCATATTGTTTTTGTTTATTTCAGAGGTTAAGAGCGGAGTTAGTGAGTGTGGTTATCAAAGAGCAGTTTATAGCGCAAGGTGACAGAATATCTGTTAACGATGTCTCAGGTATGTTTATTCCATCTTATTAATTACTAGCTGATGCCCGCGACTTCGTCCGCGTGGTCTCCTTAATATTCCGGGATAAAAAGTAGCCTATGTCACTCTCCAGGTCCTCAACTATACCCATGCCAAAAATCACGTCGATCCGTTGCTCTGGTGCGCCGTGATTGAAGGACAAACCAACAAACAAACACTTTCGCATTTATAATATTAGTATGATTGTACTGGCACTCTACTGTATAGCTCCACAAACTTATCTGACCCAGTGGCCAAAATTGTGACTAATTGTGACTAATTTTTATGCCTGTTTAGATTTTGTTTTTTGAAGTGAAAACTTCTTTACCCGCGTTGAGCACTTTTTGGTAGGGGGTAAACTTGTGGATTCGCGTCACCGACATGCTCGCGTTGTTACGAAGACAAAAGGTCTTAAATATACTACAGTCGAAATTAAACTTTAATGCTTTAGTGTTAAGGTTTAATCTATACTATACTAATCAAATCAAATAAATATTATAAATGCGAAAGTTTGGATGGATGGATGTATGTATGTATGGATGTATGTTTGTTACTCAATCACGCTCCAACGGATGAACGGATCTGGATGAAATTTGGCACAGAGATAGATTATAGTCTGGAATAGCACATAGGCTACTTTTTATCCCGGAAAATTAAAGAGTTCCCGCGGGAACCGAAAAACCTCAATCCACGCGGACGAAGTCGCGGGCATCAGCTAGTAAATATTATAAATGCGAAAGTTTGGATGTATGGATGTATGTTTGTTACTCAATCACGCTCCAACGGATGAACGGATCTGGATGAAATTTGGCACAGAGATAGATTATAGTCTGGAATAGCACATAGGCTACTTTTTATCCCGGAAAATTAAAGAGTTCCCGCGGGAACCGAAAAACCTCAATCCACGCGGACGAAGTCGCGGGCATCAGCTAGTAATATTATAAATGCGGAAGTTTGGATGGATGTATGGATGTTTGTTACTCAATCACGGCCGAACGGCTGAACAGATCTGGATGAAATTTGGCACAGAGATAAATTATAGTCTGGAATAACACACAGGCTACTTTTTATCCCGGAAAATGAAAGAGTTTCCGCGGGAACCAAAAAACCTCGATCCACGCGGACGAAGTCGCTGGCATCAGCTAGTTTCGAATAAACTATACATAAAAATCTTACTCCACGCATTTTCGTTACAGACTTGTTTTACCGGCTAGGCTACCCCTCCGCATTATCCAATAAGGAACTTCGTTCCGAAAATGCGTTAATTTACCCTCATTTACTAATCTATATTATACTAGCGATCCGCCCCGGCTTCGCACGGGTAGCACTAATAATCCTAATCTATATAATATAAACTATCCTATCTCTCAAGTTAGATCGAACTGCACATGGTGTGCGAATTTTATTATAATCGGTTAAGTGGTTTAGAAGTCCATTGAGGACAAACATTGTGACACGAGATTTATATATATATAGATTTTATGATCGTTCGTAAAGAGTAAACTCCAGTCGTGCGTTGGAGCTGACACACACAATTTTTTTTTTCAGGTAATAAAAGACCGGAATTTGGCACCCCAGTGGATAACAGTGTTGCCACTAAGTAAGTTATGGAATTAGAGTAGTTGACCAGTTGACAAAACGTTTGTTTTAAAGTGTCTTTTACCGCTACTAAAACTATAAACTAGACTTTTACCACCCTTGGGTATTAAGTATATTACCACTCAGTATTTAATTCAAATGTTTTTTATCCAAATAAACTTTTACAAGTGCTATTGAATCGTCGAATGAATCTACCACTGGTTCGGAATGCCATTCCTACCGAGAAGAACCAGCAAGAATATCGGCGGTTGCTCTTTTGAAAAAAATAATTTATAATTTATAAATTAATGTATACTATACATAAGTAACCGCTGTCCTTAGCATTGCTGGAGCGAATCAAATGCTCTTTTGTCATTTACGTAATCTTCCACAGTATAATAAGCTTTTTTCAGAAGCATACTTTTAATGGATTTCTTAAACTTGTGTAAAGGCAAGTTTAAAATGGATTGTGGAATTTGGTTATAAAATAGAATGCTCATTCCCACGAACGACCTTCGCACTTTCTTGAGGCGGATTAGCCTTCATTAAGTATATAAAATAAATGACAGATTTACGGCAAGTGGCAACGCACATTTTAATTAGTATATTATATTGAAATGCTTAACAAACTACAAATGAAATCTAAATTAACACTAAGAGAATAGAATAATCTTTATTTGCATAATGTGTGTATACATAAGATGTTATGTCTAATATTACAGAGTCCAGCACATTAGCCGTATCGGCGTACAATAGTAGATTAGTAGCCAAGGGTTGTAAGGCATCAATTGCAACCCGAGATATTTAGGCGCACGAGCGCAGGGAGGGCGCCTATAGTTCGAGGGTGCAATTGATGCTTACACCCGAGCTAACTACTCTGCTTTACATCTCGATTGTGAGGTAAAGTAGGTCCTTATTACCCCCAAATGGAGCTTGTAGGTGACCAATTAGTGCTCGAGGGTAATAATGTAGAGCTAGAAAAGCCCTAGGGCGGTAAGTAATTAAAAAAAAACTCTTCACTCTTTCAAAAAGATCGCGTACATCTAACCATCATACTTTTTTTAATTACTTACCGCCCTAGGGCTTTTCTAGCTACATTATTACCCTAGAGCGCTAATTGGTCACCTACAAGCTCCATTTGGGGGTAATAAGGACCTACTTACCGAATATGAGAGATGTAAATATATTATAAATAGGCAATTGAGTTCAAATTCATTATACCTAGTTACTATTCCAATAATAATAATATTACAACATAAAAATTAGATTTTAATAATATTTCAGGATCAATTGTCAAAAGTATTAAAAATAAAGAATGTAAAAATGTCAGTGTTTTTTGTCGTGTTGGAAAAATTCTTCCAAGGTGTAAAACTATCAATCAAATCAACTAATCTAACATTACAATCACCATTAAATTAAAACTAAAATAAATTGAATTAAATCTAAAACCTCATCGAGACCACCGCAGCGACGCATTGTACCCAAGATGCTGGCAGCATTACCCCTTTGAAAAAAATAAATTAATATAAATTAAAATAAATTGAATTTGTTCAGGATGATGAAACTAATGGGCTGGAAAGGTGGCGGGTTGGGTGTGGACGCGCAGGGGATCGCTGAACCAATCAAGCCACATTTACAAATGGTAAGGTCAACCATAATTTTGGGTTATGGTTATTCCATCTATTATTCTCACATCTTTGTTGTTTGTAGTTTGTACCGTTTTAACCTAATTTTACATACAAATTAATACATATTATTTGAATACTATAGGCAAAATATCAGAATAATATTCATACCATAAATTGGTAAATGTGGCTCTCAAGCTGTAATTATTTATATAACTTTTAAATATATTATACTAGCAAAATGCGGCCATTTAATTGTAGCCCAGATTGTCACATGAATTTGTATGTGCACACACATAGCAACAGATGTTTGAAGCTGACAAGTTTGACGCTTAGTTTTACGCTCACGCACACATGTATCTTTTCAAAAATAGGAATACACACTACAATAATTAGTTGCCTCATTTTTGCAGGTATTGTTTTTAGGAAGGGCGGTATCTATAGATATGTAAGGTGTTGCCTGGTGGGAGGCTTCGGCCGTGGCTAGTTACCACCCTACCGGCAAAGACGTGCCGCCAAGCGATTTAGCGTTCCGGTATGATGCCGTGTAGAAACCGAATAGGGGTTATGGGTTTACTATAACTGCCATGCCCCTAACAGGTTAGCCCGCTACCATCTTAGACTGCATCATCACTTACCATCAGGTGAGATCGCAGTCAAGGGCTAACTTGTAGTGGATAAAAAAAAAAAAAAAAAAAAAAAAAAAAAAGCGTCAGCGTCAGCGTTTTAAATCTATGAATAATTTACGTCACTAACCTATTGGTAACCCAGGTGGCGAACCTGACGCAAACCTAACTGGACGTCAATAAGTGTACATTGTACATAAATTGAATAAATATATTTTGACTTTAACTTTAATTATTATTTATTTATATCTGTATGTTTTGGACCCTTAAGCCCCTTCAAGCTCTTACCATCGTGTTTGGTTGTCAGGTCAACCGCGCTGGCCTCGGTAGCAACACGACTGACATCCGTCAGCTGAGGCGCGCGGGACAAGAGCTGATGAGGCGATACATACAAACTGACACCTTCGACCTGGACCTGGTCTTCAGCGCTGACTTCAGCAAGGAGGAGAGGGCGCTGCTGCATCAGTGTGCGCAGAGAGCCGGCCTGGCTTCCAGGAGTTACGGCTCCGATGTGGACAGGTGAGGAGCTCAGGGTACCAGGGCCATAGGAACTGCTAAGATATCTCTGGTCTTCAGCCCTGACTTCAGCAAGGAGGAGAGGGCGCTGCTGCATCAGTGTGCGCAGAGAGCCGGCCTGGCTTCCAGGAGTTACGGCTCCGATATGGACAGGTGAGGAGCTCATGGTACCAGGACCATAGGAACTGTTAAGATATCGCTGGTCTTCAGCCCTGACTTCAGCAAGGAGGAGAGGGCGCTGCTGCATCAGTGTGCGCAGAGAGCCGGCCTGGCTTCCAGGAGTTACGGCTCCGATGTGGACAGGTGAGGAGCTCAGGGTACCAGGGCCATAGGAACTGCTAAGATATCTCTGGTCTTCAGCCCTGACTTCAGCAAGGAGGAGCGGGCGCTGCTGCATCAGTGTGCGCAGAGAGCCGGCCTGGCTTCCAGGAGTTACGGCTCCGATATGGACAGGTGAGGAGCTCAGGGTACCAGGGCCATAGGAACTGCTAAGATATCTCTGGTCTTCAGCCCTGACTTCAGCAAGGAGGAGAGGGCGCTGCTGCATCAGTGTGCGCAGAGAGCCGGCCTGGCTTCCAGGAGTTACGGCTCCGATGTGGACAGGTGAGGAGCTCAGGGTACCAGGGCCATAGGAACTGCTAAGATATCTCTGGTCTTCAGCCCTGACTTCAGCAAGGAGGAGAGGGCGCTGCTGCATCAGTGTGCGCAGAGAGCCGGCCTGGCTTCCAGGAGTTACGGCTCCGATGTGGACAGGTGAGGAGCTCAGGGTACCAGGGCCATAGGAACTGCTAAGATATCTCTGGTCTTCAGCCCTGACTTCAGCAAGGAGGAGCGGGCGCTGCTGCATCAGTGTGCGCAGAGAGCCGGCCTGGCTTCCAGGAGTTACGGCTCCGATGTTGACAGGTGAGGAGCTCAGGGTACCAGGGCCATAGGAACTGTTAAGATATCTCTGGTCTTCAGCCCTGACTTCAGCAAGGAGGAGAGGGCGCTGCTGCATCAGTGTGCGCAGAGAGCCGGCCTGGCTTCCAGGAGTTACGGCTCCGATGTGGACAGGTGAGGAGCTCAGGGTACCAGGGCCATAGGAACTGCTAAGATGTCTCTATAGGGAATTTAGTTATGAACTTCTTTTAGTTGGACAGCTGAAACTTCCTTATGTGTTATGCACTCCTAGTACTTTTTAGTGAGGATAATGAGGTGATTAGCTAAATTTTAATGCGTGGTTTGAAAAGTAGATTACATCACTTTCATAATGCTGACTTCAGCAAAAGAACACTAGACTTAGACCTGTCATTTTAATTCCACCGCCACCACCACAACAGCCCATTAACGTCCCACTGCTGGGCACAGGCCTCCACTCTTATAGGAGAGAGGGAATTAGATCTTACATCCACCACGCTGTGGGTTTTCGGGCTTTAACGACTATTATCATGTTAGTGATAATAACCGGGACCGACGGCTTAACGTGCTCTCCGAGGCACGGCGGTGAAACACCACCAACTGCCTAACTCCTGGCTATTAATGAGAATTTCTGGTCAGAAAAACCCAACACTCAATTATGGCCCGACCCGGGACTCGAACCTGGGACCTCGTCGGCCGCAGTCGAACATGATAACCACTAGTCCAACGAGGCATTTTAATTTATGACCTGCCAATGATATTTACGAGTTATTATCGTGCCCTATGCTCTAGGCTGACTTTTTAGGTAAAGAATTGTGAAGAATTTTGAATTTTGTATTTTGAATCCGTAAAGAAGACCAAAAAGTTTGCCGTTTTATAATTTACTAGCTGATGCCCGCGACTTCGTCCGCGTGGATTGAGGTTTTCGGTTCCCGCGGGAACTCTTTAATTTTCCGGGATAAAAAGTAGCCTATGTGCTATTCCAGACTATAATCTATCTCTGTGCCAAAATTCATCCAGATGCGTTCAGCCGTTGGAGCGTGATTGAGTAACAAACATCCATACATCCATCCAAACTTTCGCATTTATAATATTTATTTGATTTTTCTTTTCTTCACAGATTCCTGGTGGTAAAGAAGAAATTGGATCCATTTTCTCTAGTGCGCGCCGTCATAGAGAAGGGGGGAAATACGCCAAAATATCAAGTATTTTTACCTGTCTCTTTGCGTGCAAATTAATTAATTAGTATTTCAACTGAATTAAAAGTAAGAGTTAATAATATACAAAGTTTCAAATAAAAATCTATTTTTAAATATTCCATGCTGTTTTATTATGGCTTCTTTTGCACATAAATTTCAATCTACCAGTGAATAGTAAACTGTTATTTATAACGCATACTGCCCAGAGTTTCATTTTCAAAGAACTTTTTACAATACATTTGTGAATAAAAATAGTAAAAATAAAACATAATAAAACAACGCCAGCTGATAAGTTACTGCTCCAGTTAAAAATTGAATATTCCTGTACGGCTTCGTAGGTAAAAATCGTTGGCAAAAATTAATATTACTGCACGGATCTGGGGCATAGTTCTGGGGTAATATTTTGATCGCCCAAGAGTGTGGAAAAATATAGTTTTAATAAACGGCAAAGTAAGAGTTAGTATATGAGCTGTTCTACACCTACCATGGCCTTGTGTGAAAGAGCTATAATAATATTAAAATACATTCGTGCGATAGATCTTATGGTGGACTACACAGGTCTGCCCGCGAAATTCAAATTTAATTTGGTTTTTCGCAATTTATAAACTAATACGACAAAGTAGGCTTATGGCATTCTAATTCCGCCAATGGCAGTATCATCTTCACAGGGTTATATAAAAATCTTTATTTGAAAGTGTCCAGTTTAAGTAATTAATCAGATAATCGACTAATTTGTGAGTAACTCACATCCAACTCGATAGTCTAACTAATTTCTTAAACTGGACACTTTCAAGTAAAGATTTTTATATAACCCTGTGAAGATGATACTGCCATTGGCGGAATTAGAATGCCATAAGCCTACTTTGTCGTATTAGTTTATAAATTGCGAAAAACCAAATTAAATTTGAATTTCGCGGGCAGACCCGTTAGTCCACCTTAATGATAATGTGTATGAGGCAACAACCTCAATTTCCATAGATGGGCCCTGTCAAACAAAGAATGTGGGCGTATTTTACTAACGCCATCTAGTCTGAAAAGCGGGACAGCGCTATGGCGGGGATAAGGACAGGCTTATACAGGTGTGGAGCGCGCTCCACAGGCCGGACGCCCACTTATTTCGATGAAAGGTCCCATCTAGTACCTACATATATATCGATGGTATGAGGTCCTTTACAATAGGAACAGCTGACAGCGAATCCGAATAAAAACCCCTACTGTAGTTCCTGAGATTAGCACGCATAGACAAATAAACTCGACGGATTGACTGATAATGAGGTTAAAGTCTTTTATCTCGTTTAAGAGTTTAAAGATTTTTATTTCGTTTTAAAACATTAAAACGAGATAAAAATCTCGTACCTGCCGCCATCTTTGATAAAAATCTAACATGGACATAATTAGTATTCTGTAAAGCTGCATACGGGTTTGATATTATCAAGTCATCATTTTATCTACCATAGGGGTTCAATCGAAGGCATTAAGTATAAATTCCCTTGAAAATTGGGATTAGGCTACATTATTTTCCCAATCGCCATTGAACGCAGTTTCCCGCCAAAGTTTGACTTTGACAGTTATTTTAAAACATATCGTTTTTTAAAATTAACAATGGTTTCTAAATCAGCATACGGTATATTCGCATTCTGCCTAATCTACCTTTTTGTTGAAGTCGAAAGTTCGTTTATAAAACCGAACAATATACCGAGGGTGGGACGGAGCAGCGAAAGCGATCCTTTCGATCAAGGTTTGATGGGATATGTTATAAAAACTATTCCGAGTAAAACCATCCCAAGGATGGGGCGGAGGAACTTCGATAACGTAAGTTTTTTTATTCTTATTCCTAATATATCCATACAAATCCATTAAGGGGATAAGACAAAAAGTTGAAAAATTAAATGTAGGTACCTACCTATCTCACTGTGAAGAGAAACCTACATGGGATATTGGGTTTAATATCTAGGTACTCATCTACCAGGTTAGCCCGCTACCATCAACGCATATCTGGGGGTCTACTCTCTATCTCTCAAACGAAACTTCGCAAAGGATAATAGATCGGATTTCGGATAATAGATCGGAATTCTTAGCTGATGTCGGTTTATTAATACGGGATCATGATAGGTCCATGTACGAGATTAAAACTGCATCTTCGCATTCAAGGGCTTGGTACTAGAGTTTAAAAAAATATTTTTCTCAAACATGCATGGAAATATTGTCATTATTTTGTAAAAAGAACACGCGAAGTACTTATCGAATTTTCGGACAAAGAAAATCCAATCCATTGCAGGAGCGTTTTTTGAATTTGGAACATAACAACGCTCCTGCAATGTTGTATGAAAAGGCGTGCTGGGGTTATTAGATACTATTTGATCGGATCCCTTTTGTCATTCTTGGCATACCATAGTATCTTTGCTTAGTACAAATTGCGTTTACGTGGCTGTACATAGCCTTAAATGCGTTTGCCTGTCGGCACAGATGATAAAAAAAAAATTGAAGGCAAAGCTGAAAATTCGTCTATAAAATGGTTTCCAACGGTTCAGAGAGTGAAATGGAGATTGATTGTACTTCACCAGATTTAAGATAAGAAGCCAAATTGACAATGGAAAACCTGCTTCCAGCGAATTCAAAAAAAAAAATAGGTACATGAAAGTAACTAGTTAAATGAAAATTTTATGATAATATAAAAAGTATTTTTTATTTCCCTGTACATTCTTTTGAGAAAAGCACTTGTATATGCCTCGGCGGAAATGGCAATTGCCTGTCTCGTATTAAAGAAGTCCTCGCCTACTGCTCGGCCTTCAAACTCATACTCGACCTCCAATTGCCTATTTCCCGGCCTTTGCAATAATGTACTATTATTCGTAGGTAAATCGCTTCGACATCCCGAAACTATACCAAGAATCTGAGGACAACATGAAATATTTAAGTGGTAAGTATGTACGTAATTTTTTTTAAATTAGGTAGGTAGTAGGTATTGGGATGGGACATAATTGCCCAAGACGACACGACGCGATGAGCGTGAGATGAGAAGGATATACTTTTAACATTACCTCTATGACTTTTATGCAGATGAGCTGATGTATCGAGAAAAAGATGGCAATAAAAAAATGTTAGCCTCTACAATAGTTTTAAAAATTTACTAAAAAAATTAAACCTTGTTGCAGATGAAGATATTTCAAGATTAACTCAAGAACAGGAGAATTCTTACGGCAGCAGATAAACTCAAAGAAATACAGTATGAAATCTTGCTAACGACTTTAATTTGATGCGCGGCCAATTTTTATTGTTTTATTTCAGTCTAGTCATTGTGTTTTTGGTTTTAAAATTGAGAATAAATACATTTGCATGCTATTTGTATGTGTTTTCTTTTATAAATCAATAATTGATATTAAATAAGTAGTTTTCAACTTTTTTGTCTCAATGTAATACAACGTGAAAGACTCAAAAACTGACCTCAAAAAAAAGTTTCGCGTGAAATGAAACGCTGAATTGTCAATTGTCATACTGATAGTTTACGATTGATATTATCTTTTCTCTCCTTTACACTTTATGCATAGCTAAAAAGCTATCTCGCTCTACGTATTTTTACTAAAATATTTAATATTTATTTTAGCAGGTTCTGTTTTACTCCACGATTTTTGTGGAAGTAATTTTACAATTTACTTATAGTATCGGTTTTAAACCTCTAAATTATCAGTGAAATTAGATAAAAACAAAATGGTAGTGACCGCGGACGTAACTTTGCCCGAAGAATCAGAATTGACAGTGGAAGAAGTTAATTTATCAACTGCTACGCTAAGAGCTGGTTCCTTCCATTTGGGAAAATATTGCGAACACGCCAATAATGTGAGTGTTTTTGTGTTATTTTACGATAGTTATAGTGTCTATATGTTATTTTTTAGTAGTAGTTGTATTTGTAGGCGTTGTTGTTAAAATTGATTGCATAATCACAAAATAATAGGTTATGTTTTGATAATATGAATCAAATTTCAATAACACATACAAATAAGATATATTATATCCTATTTGTAGATAGGTAGGTGTATTTGTGGATAGGTACTGTGTATTCCTTACTTTACTTAAAATGACTAATTTATTACTGAGGGTGGAATTTCCAAAATTTATCATAATGATACAGAAGATAGAACCAAATAGAATTTTGGCTTTATGGATGGATGGATGTTTGTTACTCAATCACGCTAGAACGGCTGAACGGATCTGGATGAAATTTTGCACAGGGATAGAGGTTGGGCTTTAGTATACATACCGCGAGGGGGGGGGGGAGAGGGGGGGCGAGGGGGAGGGGGGGGGAGGGTGTCTACTCCCCCTCCAAGCCAAACTTGTAGGAACCTAATAGTTTTCGAGATA
Source organism: Erebia ligea (assembly GCA_917051295.2). Classification (NCBI taxonomy): domain Eukaryota; kingdom Metazoa; phylum Arthropoda; class Insecta; order Lepidoptera; family Nymphalidae; genus Erebia; species Erebia ligea. The sequence continues at coordinate 2,647,086 of OU785246.1, forward strand.
TTAATTTTTTTTAATTTTGAGGTTAGATTCTCAAATTTCCTGCCTAACACTGATAGTTATGACGGAGATTGGGTAAAAGTAGCTTGGAGGGTGGGAGGGAGGGAGAAGGAGGGGGTATTACCTTTATATCTTGTAATTACACCTACTTTAACCTACCCTTATATCTTTTGTTTTAGGTAGTGGAAAAGGTTAATTTCTGAAATGGAATGGGCTACGCCAGAAGACTCGCTTCGTCGCCCCTGAATGAAGCTTCGCCTACTCGACCTTCGTTTCGCTGCGGAGGTCGCCGGCTCGCTTCGCTCGCCACCTCCCCCCTTCGCTCCACTCGGCCTCGTAGGCTCGCTTCATTCAGGACCTCCTACGCGAGCTTCTGGCTTCGCGCTTACAAAAAACACTCTAGGGGCAGGGCAGACAAGACTGCGTGGAGTCGGGGCGTGCCGATTCGGTTTTGTGATCAAAAGTACCTAAATAAACATTTAATAACCTACCTTTATACCTTTTTATTTAATTTTATAACCTTGAAACTCTGTGTTTTATTCATGGAATTAGGAATTACCATAGAAATAAGAAGATAATTCCATGGGAATTACGACTATAGTCTTCCTATTTCTATGGTTTTATTCGAATGATTAGAAAAAAACGTCAAATAACGTCCATGGAACGGATTTTAATCACAGATTAGGTACTCAAACGCCAACGAGTCTTTAGTCTATGGTACAATCTACGGCAAATGTCGTAAGAAATAGCGAAAAGTGGTGAAGATTGCGAATTTTCAAAAAATTATTTCTCGAAAAGTATTAGTTTCCGACGTAAAATATTTAGTTTCCGACATAAAATATTTTAGTGCAAGGCTTACCACATCAGAATTTTTCTGTAAAAAAATATGTGAACGTCCAAACTCCGCGGTATGTATTCTAAAGCTGAGCCGACACCATACACATAGATAGATATAAAACCTTATTTCTATACAAGGAGATCATATCATTCTCCCCCTATATTCCCTGTCATTCACTTTGCTGGTAGGGTGGTAACTAGCTACAGCGGAAGCCTACCACCAGGCAAAGTTAAGTGTAAGTTATGAGTCGAAAATACATTTTTTAAAAATTTGATTGAAGAAATTATGTCTACTCTATGCTCTTAATATAACTCCAGGAGTTCATGCTCTGTCGAATGGAAGAGAAGGACCCTCGCAAGTGCCTCAACGAAGGCAAAGCGGTCACCGCCTGCACCCTGGAGTTCTTCCGGAAAGTGAAGAAGACCTGTCTGGCTGAGTTCAACCAGTATACAAATTGCATTGACAAGAGTTCTGGAGACTTTGGACTGCAGCAGTATGTATTGGCTGTTTTTTACCCATAACATGCTCTTGTAGCGAGAACTATTATGTAATACTTTTAATTTCTAATCCGAAAAGCATAATTCTGGCCAATTCTGTATAACACAATCTCTAAACTAAAATGACAGCATTAAAAATATTGCTAACCCTTTCATAATTCTCCCTGCGGAAAGGGTCAGGCCAATTCTGTCTGTTCTAGTCTGTAGAAGGGTTGGTTAGCAATATTTTTAATGCTGTGATTTTAGTTTAGTTAGAGATTATGTTCTGTGCCACTATTTTTTCTCTCGACAACTCCTGCTGGGTCTTCATTATTAAATGACTAATGTTTTTCCCAGCTGCCGCAAAACCCAAGGAGTGTTTGATGGATGTATGCTGGAAAAGCTTCAAATTGAACGTCCATCCTTTGGCTACTTTACCGAAGTTAGAGTTCATGCCACTCAGAGGTAAATTTGTATTTTTTATTATGCATGTTTAACCATCTTGTAGTCCGATTTTTCACTCAACTAGAGTTGCCAAGCACTTAGATACAAAATCCAGCCATTTTGCCCTAAAAGCCAGACATATTTTTATATTGAAGTTTTTATTTTTATTTATTTTATTTATTAAGCACACTTACAATTTACAAGAGGGACATGTGGCCTAGTTGTGACAACGCATATCAGTTGATTGTGATTGTTAAGCAACGTTGAAGTAGGTAATGGGTGACCGAATTTGGAGGTTTAATTTGGCCTTTTCGTTTCCTGTGCCTCTGAGAGCACGTTAAGTCGTCGGTCCTGGTTATTATCACTAACATAAGATAATAATCGTTACAAAAACCTATGAGTTTAAATACTCGTAGCCGAGTATGCGGAAGGATGTGGGAACACTCCGCATTATTATCTCGAGAAAACTCTTACCATTATTTGATTAATGGAAAGGGGTGACGAGTCACGTCACTCACGACCCTCAGTAATGAGGAATACGACGCAGAGAGAGATTCCTTTTTCCACTCAACTAGAGTTGCCAAGCACTAAAACACAAAAGCCAGCCATTTTGCCCTAAAAGCCAAACATATTTTTATATCGAAGTTAATTTGCCGACATTTTGCAATCTCGGCTTCCACCAGACAAACATCCTGGCGCAGCTTTGAGCTCTGTGATAGAGAGATAGATAGATAAAACTCTTTATTGCACACACTTAAGGGTTTATAGGTGCCTGTGTGTCAAAAAAACTGCTCAACCTCTCACGTTTGAACCTGCATATCAATAACAGTATCAATAATACTGAAAAAAATATATAGTAAAGTTAAGGATATACACTGAGTCCTATGTGCTGTGAAAACACTATTACTAAAAATTTTCTCGATAGAAAAAAATCACAAACTTCCTTCTGAATTTTACAAATAAACCGCAGTAGTCAATGAATACTTTACCTATACTAATTAAACTTTGTATAGAAACTCAACTTAGTACAATACGTGTACTATGTGATCTGAATTTAAAATTATGTTTTTTTTTTCGTTGTTAGAAATTAAATTCTGAAATATTGCGAGTTAAATTCACGTTCACCCGCCCCGCATTGCTTGAATCGCATTGGGATACGAGCTGGAGTACTGTAGGCTCTTAAGCAAAGACAATAAACAAAAACGTTAAAATATAAAACAGAAGGGTGCAAAGGCGGTCTTATTGCTAAAGCAATCTCAATCACACCACAGCAATCTCTTGCTGTGGTCTAGGAGGTCCCGGGTTCAGTCCCCACTCCCTGGCATGGTAGAGTGATGATTGCTGTATTTTAAACACGTGCGCCAAGCTATTTAGCGTTTCGGTACGATGCCATGGAGAAACTGATTAAGGGTATAGGTTTGATATAACTGCCATATCCCTAGACCATTTTAAACTGCATCATCGCTTACTACCAGGCATTAGATGACATTGCAGTCAAGGGCTAACTTGTAAAAAAAATACTATATCATACTTATATTATAAATGCGAAAGTGTGTTTGTTTGTTGGTTTGTCCTTCAATCACGGAGCAACGAATCGACGTGAGTTCCCGCGGGAATCAAAAAAACTTTAACCACGCGGACGAAGCCGCGGGCATCAGCTAGTTATCCATAATAGTATAAATGCGGAAAAGTGTACGTCTGTCGGTCTGCTACGATATCACGTCCCATATTTTGAACCGATTTTGATTAAACTTAGTGCAGATAGTTTTCATTCCGGAGAACGTCATGTTACATTTTATCTCGGAAAATTAAAGAGATTTTGCGGGAATCAAAAAATCTTAATCCACGCGGATGAAGGCGCATATCTCTAGTAAATTTTGAATTAATCAGTACACGAATATTTGATATGCTAGGAGAATCATTTCAACATAATTTTAAAGAAAAAAATAAGATTTTTTAAATTTGCCGCCATTTTGCACTGAGCTTTCAATACACAGACTATAAAATACCCTAATGTTATGATATTTTCAGGCCTAAACCCCCAGTAGAAGAGCAAGCGGTGTACCCGGACGCTACTCCGGAACTCCCGGAATCGGCGGAGAGGAAACCGGCGCGATTCGGTTCACGTTTCTACTGGATGACGGAATAAACTTCCACCACCATTACCGCAGTTGGAACTAGGAACCTGTAATTTTCTAAATAAAGCGTGATTAATAAAATTCATTACACAATTTCTGCGCTAGCGCCACAGAACATCATATTGTTGAATTTCAAAAAGTGTGGCTCTAAACATTGTTGATTATGTTGATAAAATTTTAAACACGTAACCCTAAAAGTAAAACTCTTTTGCGGATTCAACAAAAAATATTTAATTATATTGCAACAATTATGTAAATCATGTTAAAAAGAAAAGATTTTGTGAAGCTTAATAATGTAAGCGAAGTTTTATTGTTTTTATTTCTAGATTATTTTAAGTAATTTGTAGTGTAATAAAATGTTGTAATTAAATATTTGCTATTTTTTACTTACCCAGCCTACATAACAAGTTTCAAAATATGAGTAGTCCCATCATCTAGTAAAGTACCACTGCCTGCAGCAACAGGTGACCAGATTGAAGAGTTGGAACATGGTGTATTTACATTTTACATGGTAATTAAACTCTTTACTTCACATCTCGCTCTAACTTACGAAATTATTTGCGGTACCGGTCTATGAACGGTAGGATATCGATTAACGGTACTCGTGAGAAAGTACCGGTATGAAAGAATCAAAGAGCTATTTGATACGTCTTACATTAATGCAGGTCCTGTACGACCGACATCAGCAAAGAACAGGTTCTCAAGTATAGGTCAATCTACTATCTAGGCGTATGACCTAGATAAACCTATTATTATGCCGTTATTTAGCATAGATTGACCTTTAGATTGACCGACACTTGAGAACGAAATACGGGCCCAAGTAGGGTGCCGTTACAAAATGGCACAGGTAAAGGTAACGGTATATTGCCAAAGCCTAAGCGTAAATGCCTAAATGGTACCGGTGTAAGAAAATACCGGTAATTCAAGCGCAGGTCGTGCTCATATTCGATATCTTTTTTAGTACCTATTTATTTATTATAGTCAAACTTGGTAAACATCAAAAATATGTCGAAAGGCTGGAGACCAGAGCCGTGAAGTCAGTTAATAAAAAAAAGTGAACAACAAAAAAAACAATTGTCAATTTGACAAATGTCATAATTGTTGTTTACTTTTTCGTGGTCGGCGTAAAAGTAAAGATTTTCCTAAAAAGTCGAATTTTATGTACTCAATAAACAGAAATAATGAGTAAAAATCCAAAGGCTGAAACTGCATAATTCGTAAAATATAAAGTGTTTGAAGAAAATCAATAATTGGAAACCTTTTTCCACTTATTTTAGACCAACATCGTCTTTCTGCATTAATTACAATAACGTAAAGGTAAAATAATGCCGAAACACAGGAATAAACAACACTGGAACGACCGGAATCCAGGTTTTCAAAGAAATAACCGGCAAGGTGCTCAGAATTTTCAAAGAAATATGAGTCAAGATTTTTACAATGGTTACTGTAATCAAACAAACTATCCTCCAAATGCTAGTTACTATAATGTTAATTTAGATTTTCAGAATAATTACTCTCAAAATTATAGTAACAATTACTATGACCCAAGTTATCAGAGAAATTTTACCCAAAGTCATATCCAAAGTAACTTTAACCAGAAACATGAAAAGAACTTCACTCAAAATGCTACAAATACTCAATTAAACCAAAACTTTCAAAGAAGAAGCAGAGAAAGTTCTAGTAGCAGTATCAATGATACAATTGATCAAAGTGATTTTAGACAAAATGATAGAACAAAAAATGTCAAAAAAAAATCTGCAAAAACTAACCCATGGTATAAAAAGCAACAAACAAACCAAAAAACAAATCAACAAACGAACCAACAAACAAACCAAAAAACAAATCAACAAACAAACCAACAAATAAACCAAAAAACAAACATAAAAACCAACGCTCCTCCTGCACAAGGGTATAAAAGAAAGCAGAAACGTAATTTGGTTGCCGAATATTATAAAATAACAGAGAATTTTACTGAAAATGGTTATATAATAAAGGAAACCTTGTACCAAGATCCAAGTTTATTCTATGCTAATGTTAATAGGTAAGTATTATTATTTCTTATTCCTACCTATTTAGTTGACCAGACCCAGCTTTGTGTGGTTGAGGTTAAGGCTTGTGCAGTATGCCGGCTATATTGTACTTTAGTTGCAGCAACTTCCAGTGTCTAAGGGATCATCCATTAAGTACGTCACATGTTAAGGTGGAGGAGGGGGTCGATGAAGTATGACATTGTGTGACAAGGGGTGGGGTGTGTCGTAAGTTTTGTGACGTCACATTTCAAAATCTTATACATTTAAGTAAACTTAAAAATATTTCCAAGTATCTGTATCTGTAAAATTTAAATTGTTTTGTTGGCGAGTTTTCTAGATATTTCTAGATGTAAAATTGCAAGATATGTGACGTCATACTAGGGAAGGGGGGTCTCACAAATGTGACCAACTGTGACAAGGACGGGGGAGGATTAAAAATCACGAAAATAAGGGTTCCTTTTAGTCTGACAAATATATCTGAACCGCTGGCAGCGTTGCTAGTATATTCTGTTCTTTCTCCTAGCCTTTTCCCATTATTTGGGGTCGGCTTTCGTCTTTTTGCGTCAGGACATTCTTTCCTGGGTTGTCTCCTCCGAAACCGCTTCGCGCTTCATGTCCTTGGCTATATAATTCTCCATGCATTCCCCAGAAAAAGGTGGTTGACAGACAGACAGATGGACAACAAATTAGTGATCCTATAGGGGCTCCTTTTTTCCTCTTGAGGCACGGAATCTGTTTCCACAGGTTTCAAAATAAGATAAGTGAAGTCACAAGCATCACCAAGTTTGTTATATTTTTCAGTAATACAGATCTACCTTCAAATAATGATGCAAATGATAATAATTGGACGGACGCATTTTGGCAAAAACATGATGTAAGCGGTGTGCTAGAAAGGTCCAAAACTGCGCAGAGAACTGGAAAAGTTACCAGGAAAAACCAGAACAGATTGGAAAGGAGCTTGAATGCTATGCTTTCTAAACCGGTAGAAATGAGTAAAGGGAAAAGGTGAGAGTTTCTGTCCTAATATTTGAGTGAGTAGGGCCATGTATCTTTCTTTAATCAATCCACTAGCTGATGCCCGCGACTTCGTCCGCGTGGATTGAAGTTTTTTGGTTCCCGCGGGAATTCTTTAACTTTCCGGGATAAAAAGTAGCCTATGTGCTATTCCAGACTATAATCTATCTCTTTGCCAAATTTCATCCAGATCCGTTCAGCCGTTCTGGCATGATTGAGTAACAAACATCCATATACATTCATCCATCCTACAGTACAGCTAGTACTGTATACATAACAAAAAGTATAACATGAAAGCTCTTTTTCAGTTTACTGCAAAAAATGGGTTGGCGAGGCGGCGGCCTGGGCAGAGATGGGGATGGGATTGTAGAACCCATTGCACCCAAAGCTACCTATGTGAGTATCTTTTACAGTGCACTACCGTCGATATATATGTAGGTTCTAGATGGGCCCTTTCATAGAAAAAAGTTGGACGTCAGACTTGCAGAGCACGTTCCACAACTGTCATAAGCCTGTCTTTGTCCCCGTCGTAGCATCGTCACGGTCGCTTGTTGTGTAGATATTTGTTATTATTAAGGGACCGGCGACCACCGCTCGCAACTTCTACTCGAACCGCAAATATAAATTTGCCGGTATATTGCTATCCCTATTTGGCTGAAGACACATGATCGCGTGCAAGCGCGATAGCAATATGAGCGTACAGAATTTGTTATACATTTAGTCTTGTTCCGTGAATACCAAAAATGATGAATGAAAAATTGTTGTGTTTTTAACTTCGTGTTGTTATTCTGTAACTTGACAATATAGGCTATGTTCCTGATCAATTAGTACGTGAGATATCGTTGGTTTTAACATGAAACAAATAAGGAGAAAACATGTCGTTTATGTCGCAAAAACATGCAAAACGCAATGTGCTTACATTTAATTTTGGGAAAGTATTTTGGAAAAATAATTATCCAGGGACCTAGATAAATACAAGTTCAATCTTAATAATCGCATAATATGGAGGAAATATGCTCGAATTACTAATTATTTTGGTATTACGTTTGTATGAGCAATTCACCCTCCGCTGGCGCCTTAAGTTAACATCTAAAGCACCCAGCAAGCCGACGAGGCTTAAGGGTGTTAAGAACCCAAGTAAATGTAAAAAGTGTAAATGTGAATAAAATAAATTAAATTAAAAAAAAAAAAAAAAATTAAAGTTTTCAAGCTGTAATTCAAGATGGCGCATGCGCATATGTTGCAAGCAAGTTCCCGCTTTTCAGACTAGATGGCGTTAGTAAAATACACCCACATTCTTTGTTTGACAGGGCCCGTCTATGTAAATTGAGGTCGTTGTGCACTACTTTAAATTCAAAGTATTAATATTTTGTGACTGCCAGGCAGGCAGAATGAGATAAATAAAATTTGTATTCTATCTCATTCTCTCGCATGCTAAATCCCATTATGTTTGTCTCTTTTTAATGTCGCTTTTTCGTTTCATCGAATTTTCATTAAAAAAAACTTCACAGAGCCTAGCCAACTATGCAAGAAATATTATAGTCTCATTATCTTCACAGAAGTCGTTTGTATAAACATTTCCTATCAAGTGGCAACTAATTCATTTTAGTCCTATATTGCCATTACATTTGCCACATGATAGGAATATTACTCAAATATCACACATTATAATTTTATTAGATAGATATTAGATCAGAATTATTTAGTTTTTATGTATACTATATGTATGTATGCATGTCTGTATGTATGTATGTATCTATGTATGTATATTTATTATATATTTTAGTGTTTAGACGTTGCACTATCCCGCGCTCTTGTTTGTTAATCTCCTCTCCCCAAAGGTTGTCTGGAAGAGATTGCTTCAGCAATAAGCCCGCCTTTGCACCCTTCTGTTGTATCTTTTAATCTTTTTGTTTATTGTCCTAGTTCTAAGTGTGTGCAAGTATCTATCTATCTATAGTGCGGAAACACAAATACGTACGCTCCATCCCTCACTCTCATAAATTAAGATGAAATCATGAAGATCCATCTTCATAATCTCATAAAATGTGATCTAAAGCTCATAATATTATAATGTTTTTTTTATCCACTACAAGTTAGCTTTGACTGCGATCTCACCTGATGGTAAGTGATGATGCAGTCTAAGATGGTAGCGGGCAGCGGGCTAATCTGTTAGGGGCATGGCAGTTATATTAAACCCATACTCCTTACTCGGTTTCTACACGGCATCGTACCGGAACGCTTAATCGCTTGGCGGCACGTCTTTGCCGGTAGCGTGGTAACTAGCCACAGCCGAAGCCTCCCACCAGGCCAGACCAGGGACAATTCAGAAATTATAAATTCCTAAATTGACCCTGCCGGGGTTCGAACCCGGGACCTCCGCACGTTAAGGTGGACTACACGGGTCTGCCCGCGAAATTCAAATTTAATTTGGTTTTTCGCAATTTATAAACTAATACGACAAAGTAGGCTTATGGCATTCTAATTCCGCCAATGGCAGTATCATCTTCACGGTTATATAAAAATCTTTATTTGAAAGTGTCCAGTTTAAGTAATTAATCAGATAATCGACTAATTTGTAAGCAACTCACATCCAACTCGATAGTCTAACTAATTTCTTAAAGTGGACACTTTCAAGTAAAGATTTTTACATTGGCGGAATTAGAATGCCATAAGCCTACTTTGTCGTATTAGTTTATAAATTGCGAAAAACCAAATTAAATTTGAATTTCGCGGGCAGACCCGTGTAGTCCACCTTAAGACAACATCGCTCAACACTGCGCCATGGAGGTCGTCAAACGTCGTTTTACACATTTTCAGGCGGTTAATACGATAGGCTTAGGACATGGGACAGAAAACCCTAAGCAGCCTATACCGTTTGCGAGCATGACTAACAAAACGCTACAAAGAAGACCCGAGTTTCAAAACAACTTCTGCATGAATGTATTGTTGTACATTTTGGAGTTTGTGAAAAACGACGAGCAAAACAAAATAGTTTTCGAACCAAGACTTAGCAAACTGGAAAGAAAGAAAATACACCAGATCGTTGAAAAAATAAGGTAGGTTTGATGAAATCTACGAGTATACTTATAATATTATAAAGAGGTATTAGGTAAAGTTTGTGAGTTTGTGCGGTTGTAGGGGGTAATCTCTGGTAATGAATGAACCAGAAGCCTAAATCACTCTCTACGTACGTTTCACTCCGAAACCGGAGCATCCTCAGGAGATGTTGACTCGACAATGCACGATTGCGAAGCGATTGAGATTGCGATTCTTCGCAATCGTGCATTGTCGAGTCAACATCTCCTGAGGATGCTCCGGTTTCGGAGTGAAACGTACGTAGAGAGTGATTTAGGATTTGTGTGGTGTGGTGCTGTGCCGGTGCGAATTGCTGGGTGGTGGGTGTTCGCATGCTGTTGGTGGAAGACACGCACTGCACCACATAGATTTATCTACTGTGGCGGATTATAGCGAATTAAGCTTCTGGTTCATTCATTATCATGGACTTCCGCAAAGTAACGCCTGCTTCGATTCAATATTGGTAATCTCTGGATCTACTGAAACGATTTTGAAAATTCTGGTACCAATTTATGTCTTTGGCGCGGTCCAAGCATATTGGCTTCACGGAAGATCAGCGCTATATCCCAAAAGATATAGCACATGCTGAGTGAAGACCATTTTGGGGATCAAGTCACATTTCGCGTTTCTTTTTCTTTATAAAGTCTTATTTTATTATTAGTTATTTCTTGTACTTGTATTATCCCCGAATAAAGATTTTCTATCTTTCTTTCTTTTCTTTCAATAGAAAGCCACATTATTTGTGAGTGTCATATTAACCCGAAAAATTAGGAAGTTCACGTGGGAATTTAAAAAACTTATTTCACGCGGACGAATCTGCTATTGTCAGATAAGGTTGTAACTTAAATGATAAAATTTACTGATAAGGTAGAAACTTATGATGAAGTTGTCAGATAAGGTAGTAAGTTGTGATGAAATTGTCAGATAAGCTTGTAACTTAAATGATAAAATTTACTGATAAGGTAGAAACTTATGATGAAGTTGTCAGATAAGGTAGTAAGTTGTGATGAAATTGTCAGATAAGCTTGTAACTTTCGATGAAATTGTTGGATAACGTAGGGGGGAGGGACTTTCTAAAGAAATTCATGGAATTTTTTAATAGATCTGGCAGAGATATATTATAGTCTTGAATAACACATAGGCTACTTTTTATAGCTCCCGTGGGAACCAAGAAACCTCAATCCACGTGGACGAAATTCAAAAAGTTTCAAAATTCAAAAGTTTTTTATTCGAATAGACTTTTAACAAGTGCTTATATATACGAATATGAAGTCGCGGGCTTTTGCTAGTAAAATAAATTTATTTTCTTTTCCTTCTAAGTTGTATGTATCCTTGATTTTCCAGGGAAAGCGACAATTTGGAGGATTTCGAAAATTTCGAGAAGTTTTCGGAGAAACATTTAGAGGTAGTCACAGATATATGGGTGCACAACTGCTATGAGCTGTGGACTGAGAGCGAAGGCGAGACGAGAACTCGGTGAGTTTTCACTCTGCATGTATCCCTCATTGCTTTTTTTTTCTTTTTTTTGGAACAAAGTTCCTTATGGGACGATGCGGAGGGACCCTAGCCGGCAAAAAATGTACGTATCGAGCAAAAAACGTCCGTAAGGAAAATGCGTGGAGTACGATTTTTTTACGAAGACAAAAGGTCTTAAATATAAAATATACTACATTCCAAATTAAACTTAGATGCCTAAGTGTTAAGGTTCATATAGTAATATTTTTTTTTATTCAAAAAAAAAAGAAAAACAATTGGTTTTCGTTTGAAATTAAAATTTAAGAAATTTTGTTCCTATCTGGTGTCCCACGACTCCACACGTTTTTTTTTAAGTTCACAAAACCGACTACAATTGATTTAGGTACAACGCATGATAACTAAATATTTAAATATGATACCTACAATTGGGTATTTGACAAATAGTCAAATCTGCAACATTTTTTCAAACGTCAAAACTAGGGCTTCCAATACCGGGATCCCGGTATTGACCAATACCGGGATCCCGGACTTTTTTCGCCGGTTTTTAATACCGGTATTGAAATATCTAATACCGGGATACCGGTATTGGTGACACTATAAACGAAACAGTGACTATTGCATATATTTCTTGGTAGATGCCACTGTTTTTTATTCGGCTAAGTTTAAAACCTGTATCCTAAGCATGTTAGCTCAAAAAGAGCGCCTTTATTGCTTAAAACCAGTGAAGAAAAGTCGTTTTTGTTCACTCAGAGGGCAAAATTAGTGTTTGAATTTAGATCCCTGTGGCTTGGCATTTCTATTTCTCTCAAAACGTTCAGAAATCTGATTTATAAAGTCTAATGCATATTTTATTATAATATATTATTTTCTTTTAAATAATAACTATTGGATTTTGGATTAATTTGTGTTTTGACAAAATTATCGTTTTCTTCGACTTCGATCGACTTCTTACAAAAATATCGTTTATTACTCATTTAGTAGTTCCTCAACAGGTGGGCCTAAAAATGAATATGAGCAAGATAAAGATCATTTCTAATGCACACGTTCAGCCCCAACCTGTGTTAGTTGAGAATTCTGCACTCGAAATTGTTGATGAGTACATATTCCTAGGACATACAGTCCAGTTAGGTAGGTCCAATTTCGAGAAAGAGGTCAATCGCCGAATCCAACTCGGCTGGACAGGGTTCGGGAAACTCCCCGACATCTTCTCGTCCAAAATTCCTCAGTGCCTGAAGACGAAAGTTTTCGAACAGTGCGTGATGTCAGTGATGACTTACGGCTCCGAAAAATGGTCGCTAACTTTGGGCCTGATAAGAAGGCTCAGGGTCACTCAGCGGGCAATGGAGAGAGCTATGCTTGGAGTATACCTGCGTGATCAAATCAGAAATGAGGAGATCCGTAGGCGAACCAGAGTAACCGACATAGCTCGAAGAGTCCAAGCTTTAAGTGGCAGTGGGCGGGGCACATGGTTGGTAGAACTGATAGGCGTTGGGGTCCCAAAGTGCTTGAATGGCGGCCTCGCACCGGGAAGCGCAGTGTTGGACGACCCCCCCACTAGGTGGACGGACGATCTCAAGCGTGTAGCTGGGAGCCGCTGGAAACAAGGGGCACAAGACCGTGCTCTGTGGCGATCTATGCAGGAGACCTACGTCCAGGATGTCTATAGGTTGAGACGACGACGACGATAGTAGTTTAAATTACAATCTTCGGCACTAATTTCACTAATTATTTAAAATTCCCTGCCATATTTATTTAATTTTGTGTGTACGTTGAAAAAATGCGTCACAAATATACTTTATATTAAAAGTTCAAAATTCAATGGAGGTTAAAAATATATATTTTCGTAAGAATTCATCCAAAAATAGTTCTATTTTAAAAATCATATAGTTGATATTCTGATTGATATGAATAAGAAATTGATTATTTGATAATAATATAAGTATTACTTAATAAGTTTGTATTTAAAATGATGTGATGGAGTTTCAGAACATTACGTGGTCCGTAATTTTCACCTTATACATACATGAAACAAACGATAGTTTCGTAAGGATTATGTCAACGCGTAAATAACTATCTCAATACTCAAAATACAAATAAATCTAAAAATCAACATACCAAAACAAATCAAAATACTTGGTGATTTTTTTTTTAAAGAAAGTACAATTTCATAAAATATTGCATGATATAAAATAGAGTGAAGGAGTTACTTAACGGCTTTTCTTCACTGAATTTATGCAGAAAAGGCACTTTTTTGAGTTAATTTGGTGAAAAAATTTTTTTATGAAAAAACTGTTTTCTATGTTGCCGTTTGCTTCAGAAAAGACTAATTTTAAGTTAAAAAACATCTACCACATTTTAAATTTTTTCCAATACCGGGATCCCGGGATCCCGGTGTTGAAAAAAATCATTCCGGTATTAATACCGGTATTGAGAAAAACCGGTATTCGAAAGCCCTAGTCAAAACGCGTCCAAAGTACCTATGGGATTTATATGAAATTCTAAAATGTGACGTCATTGAAGTTCGACGCACCTTTTTACTGTTTAAAATAGTTATTCAACATAAAACTAACAGGGGACGTGGATATTACGACTTTTGGGAGATCCTCTATTTAATATAATCACTCTTTAGTAGGTATATATATTTTATTTTGACTAATAATTATTATTATATCTATGTGTTTATGTTTTACTTGCACTATCCTGTTATCTTTATTTTTTCCTCTCTAGCCAAGGGTTGCCTGGTAGAGATTGCTTGCAGCAATAAGGCCGCCTTTGCGTACTACCATGTTAGTTTTAGATATTATATATTTTGTTATTTCTTCATGTAACTATTTGGTGTGCAATAAAGTTTTTTCATTCATTCATTCATAATCACTAAAAAATAATTTATTTGAATAGTTATCAAATACCCAATTGAGTCTTCTTGATGTAATAAGGGCACCTTAATTACAACGCACAGTACTTAGTAAACAGTTGCTTTTACAATAATATAGTTTTTTTTATTCCACTACAAGTTAGCAATTGACTGCGATCTCACCTGATGGTAAGTGATGATGCAGTCTAAGATGTCTTAGGGGCATGGCAGGTATGTTAAGCCAATGCCCTTAATCGGTTTCTACAGGGCATCATAACGGAACGCTAAATCGCTTGGCGGCACGTCTTTGCCGGTAGGGTGGTAAATAGCCACAGCCGGCCAGATCAGGGAAAATTCAGAAATTATAAATTTCCAACCCTGCCAGGGATCGAACCCGGGACCTCCGTTAAGACAACAGCGCTCAACACTGCGCCACGGAGGTCTTCAAAAGTATTGCAGTCACACACCAATTCAATAGCTCATGCTTGCATAATCAGAGACCCAACTGTCTTAGTAAATCGTAATCATTACAGCTTAAAACGTATTACTCCAATTGTTTAAGGAGTTTATACATGCGTAACTGTTTAAGTTCATACATGTGTAACTATGTATTCCTACGTCTATGAAGACATAGCTAGGGTATTAATGTTCTGTGGACCCATAGAGTTTGGATACGTCAAATAAATTTATCTATAAATTTGATCTTTAAAAATGTTATGCATAAGTATGTTTGCAAGGTCTTGAAATAAAATCTCTCTTTTCAGAGCAACACAAGTTTTTATTTCGCCTTAATAAGAAACATTGTACATGATTTCTGACGTGCAGGCATCTATGAACTCCTTAAACAGGTCGAATAATTCGTTTGACAAACGATTACGATTACGATTTCCTTACACAATCGGGGGGCAGCTCAATCGATTCATTTTCACTGTCCTAATAGGGATGATGACAACTCAATCAAATCAGCAACTCTTTATCAAACTTAAAAACTCACTTCTAAAAGGAAGTTGTATGAAATTCACAGTTGTGACGTCATAAAATTTCAACGCATTTTTTTTCTTTAATCTATATTTTAAAATGGTTAACAAACTTAAAACTAACCGAGGATATGAATTTTAGGTCTTTTGGAAGACCCTCTATTTAATAATCAGAAATAATTTATTTTTGACTAGCTGATGCCCGCGACTTCGTCCGCGTGGATTGAGGTTTTTCGGTTCCCGCGGGAACTCTTTAATTTTCCGGGATAAAAAGTAGCCTATGTGCTATTCCAGACTATAATCTATCTCTGTGCCAAATTTCATCCAGATCCGTTCATCCGTTGGAGCGTGATTGAGTAACAAACATACATCCATACATACATCCATCCATCCAAACTTTCGCATTTATAATATTTATTTGATATATGCATCATGCCTATTAGGTTACACCACCTTACATTCTAAATCAAGATAATACGATATTAAAATTACGACTCACACTTGACCATTCTGGCCATTTCAGACGGCTTTGTCTATTCAAAGAGGCCCCGGCGCATGTTTACTTAGTTACACCAGAAGACTTGACAGAAAATGATGAATCTAATGATGAAAATGAAATTTTTTGTGAAGAAATCATACCGAAAATGGAATCAAATGACCAAATTGTTATTATTAGTGATGGAAGTGATTCAGAAAATGAAGTAACTACGAATAATGATAAAAGTAAAGAAATTAAAGAAGAAAATCAGCAAAGCGTAGTTAAAAATGAATACAATATGTCAGAAGAAGCGAATATTTGTAACGATATTGTATTGAAAATGGAAATAAATGAAAATATTTCGGATACGACTACAAATACTAATATTCATGATGCTGTTAAACCCAGATTAGAAAATGACGAGGAAACATGTGATATTGCAGTAAAAATGGAAATAAATGAAAGTATTTCGGATACGACTACAAATACTAAAATTCATGATGCTGTTAAACCCAAATTAGAAAATGATGAAGAAACATGTGATATTGCAGTAAAAATGGAAATAAATGACCAAAATACGAAAAATGAAGAAATAGTATCGAAAAAGGCTACAAATATCGATAATAATGATGATGTACCTAAACTAGAGAGTGATAATTGTTTAGAAAATTTATTATTGAATGATAAAATGGATCAAAAAAACACAAAAGAAAGTGTTTTAGCAAAAATAGTTAAATATTTCAAAGAATTCAGCAGTGATGAAACGTTTAAAGAGTTCAGATTCCTCGGGCCTTTCAATAGTGAAGAAATAATGCATATAAATATGTTTTTCGATATTTGTATGAAGCAAGATGACATTGAATGTGACGAGAAACACGAATTATTGGCAGCTTTTGATAACGATTCGGTCAAATTCAACGTACTCGAGGATAATAATGGCAAGGCATTGTAAGTAACCATTTTATTATTTTATACTAGATCCCGCAACTACGTCCGCGTGTTTTTTGATTTCCGCAGGAACTCGTCAATTTAGCGGAGAAAATGTATCCTATGTCCTTCCCCGGGATGTAACCTATCTCTGTACCAAATTTCATCAAAATCGGTTGAGTAATTGGGCGTGAAAGTGTGTCTGTCTGTCTGGCTACACTTTAACGGCCCATCTTTTCAACAGATTTTGATGAAATTTAGTTCATAATAGTAATACATATATATATAGTGATAGGTTACATCCCGGGGAAGGACATAGGCTATTTTTTATCCCGGAAAATAAAGGCTTAAATATCGATAATAATAATTATAAATAATAAAAAATAAATAATAAATTTAAAATAAATAATAAAGCGCTGGCCTATAAATTAAAAAAAAAAAAAAGTTCCCGCGTTAATATAAAAAACAAAATTCACACGGACGAAGTTGTGGTCATCATATAGTAATTAGTAAACTCAAATCTTTTATACTCAAGTAGACTTTGACAAGTGATTTTGAATCGTCGAGTGAATCTACCACTGGTTCGGAATCTACCACTTGGTCATCGGCATTACATACATTTTGAAAGATTCAAATCGATACAACATTTTAAATTTGATTAATGTGGACTTCCAAGATTTATTTACATACAAAGTTACTAAAAAGCTTGAAAAAAAAATTGCGTATTGAAAAAAGTGTGAAAAAAGTTCACACACGGCAGAAGTGAAACTTCAGAAAAGTAGCCTACGAGAGAATGAGATAAATGTAACTTGTATTCTATCTCATTCTCTCGCAGGCTAAATCCTTACTAATATTATAAGTGTGAAAGTGTGTCTGTCTGTCTGTCTGCTACGCTTTCACGGCTCATCTGCTTAACCGATTTTGATGAAATTTGGTACATGGATAGGTTGTATCCCAGGGAAGGATATAGGCTACTTTTTATCCCGAAAAATGAAAAAAAACTTAATTCTCGCGGACAAAGTCGCGGGCATCATCTAGTCCTATTATGAATATGTTCTCTCATTGGTGTCGCTTTTTCGTTTCATCGAATTTTCAAATCTCAACGATTCTAAGAAGTTTCACTTCAAAAAGACATAATTTTCTTTTTTTTTTTCAGCATCAAAAAAGTAGGAGACAGTCCAGAGTTACCATCTGAAGACGAAGATATTGTCTATGCTTCAGGAGTTTACATATAAAACTGCCATTTTAAAGTCTGTACCCTTATTCTATGTAATCAAATTAAATTAAAATAATTTGAGCATGTTTAAAGGTATAACAATATGTTTTTTAGTAAAAGATTAAATTTTATTAAAGCATTTCTTTCATTTAATAGGGATGATGCCTATATCAAAAATAAATTATTTCTAACTGATTATTAAATAGAGGGTCTTCCAAAAGATCTAAAATTCACATCCTCGTTTAGTTTTAAGTTCGATAACCATTTTAAAATATAGATTATAGAAAAAAATACGTTGAAATTTGATGATGTCATAACTGTGAATTTCATACAACTTCCATACTAGAAGTGCGTTTTTAAGTTTGGTAAAGAGTTGCTGATTTGATTGATTTGTCATCATCCCTATTGTAAAATTCATTCTGAAATATTGTGGTAAAGTTACCACTCTTTTTATAAGAGGGAAAGTCACTGAAGCCTAAATCACAGGGTAATTCCTAGATTAGGCAACAGAGACCGACCATACTATATGTATCATTAGACCTAAGTCTAACTTTTGTATAGTGCGCGCACGAGTTAAATGCAGAGCAAATGTATGGTGACATATACATTTACTTTGCATTCAACTCGCGCGCGAACTGTTAATTATGGAATCAATAAACAATTATTTATTTATGTGTTATCGTTTTAGCATTCGATGACATTAGTGTAAAATTAAAATGAACCTATAATCCCACAAACTTTTTTTTTTTTTATCCACTACAAGTTAGCCCTTGACTGCGATCTCACCTGATGGTAAGTGATGATGCAGTCTAAGATGGTAGCGGGCTAACCTGTTGTTGTAACTTATCTGTATCTATACTTCTATACTAATATTGTAAATGCGAAAGTTTGGATGGATGTATGGATGTTTGTTACTCAATCACGCCCGAACGGCTGAACGGATCTGGATGAAATTTGGCACAGAGATAGATAATAGTCTGGAATAGCACATAGGCTACTTTTTATCCCGGAAAATTAAAGAGTTCCCGCGGGAATCAAAAAAACTTAATCCACGCGGACGAAGTCGCGGGCATCAGCTAGTATATAATATTATAAATGCGAAAGTTTGGATGGATGTATGGATGTTTGTTACTCAATCACGCCCGAACGGCTGAACGGATCTGGATGAAATTTGGCACAGAGATAGATTATAGTCTGGAATAGCACATAGGCTACTTTTTAGCCCGGAAAACTAAGGAGTTCCCGCGGGAATTAAAAAAAACTTAAACCACGCGGACGAATTCGCAGGCATCAGCTAGTAATTAATTAATTACTACTCGATAATTTATTATCGAGTTATCTACGATTAATCGATGAGGTTTCTAAGTAACGTTGTCAAAATTAAAAGATGGTATGTCTGTCTAGTAAAATCTGAGAAGAATAAAAAAAAACATTTATTTCTCATCAAATAATATTATAAAATTGTGTTTGAATATAAAATTAATTATTAATAATCTTTGGTTTGGCTGAATTAAGGGGAAAAAAAGTCGTCGAGTCGTAGTCCTGAGAAGAAGATTATGATGAGCTACAAAATGGCGGCAAATTAAAAAGAATGAGAGTTTGTTGTGGGCTCTTTTCAGACCAGGGCGCGTTTGGAACCCCGATTGTTGCGGGGACTGCGAATTTTTAAGGTTGTCGATAGGCCTATTGTAGCGGGAACATTTTATAATCTCATAGGAATTTAGGAAATCAGAAATTGTACGCGGACGAAGTCGCTGGCAACCGCTAGTACCTACATTAAAATACAGGAATTTCATATAGACAAAGTACTCTATGCATCGATGTATTTTATCACGCATTGTTTAGGTACCTACAGTATTACATAACTTGTTATCTTCGCAAAACAATATACCTACTAAGGTACCTATTTATAAAAGAAATCGATAACAGTGTAAGGCGTCAGGCACGAAATTAGCGACGCGACGGCGACAGCGGGCTGATGTGGTCCGAGAGCTGGCGACGAATTTCGGGAAGGTCCTTTAGGCAAGCTGAAATTGTGAAAAAATATAATTACGTCAATTGGCGAATCCAGTCCTGCCAGTCTGGTAGAGCGTTTGCGGTTATTTCGCTACTGCGCAGCATATAAAGATAAAGACGTGCCGCCAAGCGATTTAGCGTTCCAGTACGATGCCGTGTAGAAACCGAATAGGGGTATGGGTTTAATATAACTGCCATGCCCCTAACGGGTTAGCCCGCTACCATCTTAGACTGCATCATCACTTACCATCAGGTGAGATCGCAGTCAAGGGCTAACTTGTAGTAGATTAAAAAATATATATATAACATTTGCAAAAAAAAATCCAAAAAATCCTTATAATAACTACCTAATATAGAAAGTATGTTTCCAAACAACGCCTTCTCAAAACGCAAGCTACAAATTCGCTGTGTGCTTGGTTTACTTGCCTCGTAAACGCAAACATAATGTTGCCAGTTTAAATGTTTTCCACCTAAAAGTTGGGTAAGTAATTGGTTAGTTTGTTTGTAGCATTGTAGCTTCTAAAACTAAGTTAACCAGCTTTTTCGAACTGCGCGTCGAGCGTCGTACGATGCCATTTATGGCACCAATTTAACGGCTTACATTTCGCGAGTGTACCTACTAGGTTTCTATAGGTAAGTAGTTATTCTAAGAAAAAATCATTTTTTTGGCAACTTGATTTTTTTATCTTAAAATTTAGTAGTTAACTACCTACTTACTTATAGTATTCGAAAAAAAATCCTAGACGTTTTTGTCGGTTATAAAGTATTACCATCAAAATTCTTCCCGAAATTCGTCGCCAGCTCGGCTCTCTAATCACTAATCGCATTGCCCCGCTACCGCCGTCGCCCCGCTACCGCTAATTTCGTGCCCGTACACTAAGTCTGTGTGAACGATGTAATTTTAATGGATTTTGTCGTGACTGGTCAGTTATCGGTCATACGTAGTCGGTAATAATTCGAATACACACGTTTCATTGCCAAGGTAAGTGTTTTTTCTTATTTACTTATTTTGCTAGGTAGGTAGGTATGTTTGCTTCTTATTTTATCAATTAGTACAAAAATAGATAAAACATCCGTCGGAACTGTAGTATTTACCTAATTACTTAAATATCAGCTTTAAATCACTTCTAAGGCCTACGTGACTTAGCTATATCTAGAACTAGTAACGTAGGTAAGCTAATTATTCCTACCGAAATACGACTTTTATAACGTTTTTATGGAAAGATTGCAAGCTAAGTTATAATAGGATTTAGCCTGCGAGAGAATGAGATAGAATACAAGTTATATTTATCTCATTCTCATGCCGTGTGTGAATTGCACACACTCACTTTTTTTTAAACTAGCAATTGTCAAATTCTAGCAATTTATCTCATTCTCTCGTAGGTTACTACTTTTCTGAAGTTTCACTTCTGGCGTGTATGCACACACACACACACTTTTTCTTGCATAATCAAATTGTTTCAGTTACCATGTCAGCGTCGAGTGCCTTCAAGTCCAGTAAAATTGTACCCGATGTAGTGGACTTTCCACCCAACGATATCATAAAGGTTTAAAAATATTTATCATCGATGTATCTATGCTACAAGGGATGCTAAGTAGTAGAGTAGTAGATGCAGTACTAAGCTACTCTACTACTAATACTACCATACTAATATTATAAATGCGAAAGTGTGTCTGTCTGTCTGCTGTCTGCACGGCCCATGTTTTAAGCCGATTTTGATGGAATTTGGTATAGGGGTAGGTTACATCCCGGGGAAGGACATAGGCTACTTTTTATCTCCGAAAATTAAAGAGTTCCCGCGGGAATTGTACCTACAACCTTATTCCACGCGGACGAAGTCGTGGGCATCATCTAGTTTTTAAATAATAGAGACCTGTGTACGCTATATATGTCTACAGCCGCTATAAGTAGGCCTTTTGCAGAGGGGAAATCTCATAATCTCATAACTCCGGGCTAGTACTGAGAATTTCTAGTCAGAAAAACCCAACACTTAATTATGGCCCGACCCGGGACCTCGTCGGCCGCAGTCGAACGTAGGTACTAACCACGAGACCAACGAGGCAGTCACGAGTAACGAGGAGGATGGTATATTATTGAAGTGAAACTTCTTCAGAATCGCTGTGATTTGAAGATTAGATGAAACGAAAAAGCGATACCAAAAAGAGACAAACATACATATTCATAATAGGATTTAGCCTACGAGAGAATGAGATAAATATAACCTGTATTCTATCTCATTCTCTCGTAGGCTAGTTTTCTGAAGTTTCACTTCTGCCGTGTGTGGATTGCACACACACACTTTTTATATTAAAGATTTCAAAACTTTGCATTCAAATGATAATATTGTATAAAATAAATACGATACTTACTATAAAATTTAACACTGTTAAAAAAATGAAGGTACCTACATTTTTTTAAATATATGTAAGTATAGCGAGCAAACGAGCAGGCGGGTCACCTGATGGTAAGTGATTACCGCCGCCCATGAAC
This sequence comes from Erebia ligea, assembly GCA_917051295.2. NCBI lineage: Eukaryota > Metazoa > Arthropoda > Insecta > Lepidoptera > Nymphalidae > Erebia > Erebia ligea. The sequence goes on from OU785246.1 coordinate 2,669,536, forward strand.
ATTTGCAGCACCAGAGGAACCGCCAATGCGTTTGCTGGCTTTTGAGATATTTGTTTATCCGCCCTTTGAAGAGCACCATATTATAACCATGAGGGAGCACAGATGATGGAAGCTGGTTCCGTAATTTGCATACATATGGCTAGCTCAAAGCTAAATCAAAAAAAAATTCTTTATTCCAGCTCAGTTACCCAAGTGGGGCTAAAGTTGATCTCGGCAACGAACTTACTCCGACCCAAGTCAAAGATCAACCCACCGTATCTTATGCAGCTGACCCTGACTCATTCTATACCCTTATCTTTACTGGTGAGCATCTATAGTCAAATTTTAAGAACATTTAATTGGGTATTTGACTAGGTACTAATAATCTACACTAATATTATAAAGAGGAAAGATTTGTATTTTTGTATGTAACGAATAAACTCAAAAAGTACTGGACCGATTTTAATAATTCTTTTTTCATTAGAAAGCTACATTATCACTGAGTAACATAGGCTATATTTTATTTTCAAAAAAATTAGAGATCCTTCCGAAAATTGCAATATTGTGAACCAAGTCGGAAAAAATCGTCTCTTTTGAGAGCTTACGTGGCGTGCGCTGCGTAAATAGTTAAAGTTACACGAAAACAATGTATGCGAAAATTGTTCCTCTCAAAAAGTTCTAAAAAAAAGTCCGCGACAGCATGTATCTATCTTTTAAGGTTGACTCACAATAACCATTTCTGTGATTTTCAAATTTGGTCTTTACCAATGCTTTACTTGCGAAGGTGTTTTTACCGACATAGTATGAATCCTTATCAAAATAAATACCTATGTTATTCATCTCAAGTATCTAATTAAGATAAAAATTGTCCTGTACATCATTTAATTTAGATGAATATCTTATGAGATATCATAGAAATAGTGTAACGTGCAAGGGAAAATGGAATATAATAATCTGAGGGCTGGCGGCTGTGGTGAGGAAGGGGCGTACACTCTTACAATGTAATATTGAAATGTAAAACCTGCCCACTGGCTTTAATAGGTATAGACTATTAGGATTATTAGTGTTGCCCGTACGAAGCCGGGGCGGATCGCTAGTTATCAAATTTCTTTGTGTTTATTAAATAGAGGATCTCCCAAAAGTCGTAATATTCACGTCCCCTGATAGTTTTATGTTGAATAACCATAACCATTTTAGAATATCATTATAGTAAAAAGGTGCGTCGAACTTTAATGACGTCACGTTTCAGAATTTCATATAAATCCCATTGGCCCAAGAGCTGGCGACGAATTTCGGGAAGGTCCTATTGGCAAGTTGAAATTGTGGAAAAATATTATTTCGTCAATTGGCGAATCCAGTTCTGTCAGTCCGGTAGAGCGTTTGGTATGTCATACTCATTTGAAAACTTTATTCGCGTCTGGGAATTGTTTGTCTGGTGGGTGATTTGTAGGTATTATTGAAACATCGACCACACAACCAATAGACGCCTAATTACTATGCTTTCGTAATGCAAACAATTCAGTCAAATGACTCAAGTAAGCGGGCGCGGGGTACTAAACGCTGATTGGTATACTCAAGGTCAAAAAAATCATAAATCAAATGGGATGGGGTCCTAACTCCTAATAATTATTTATCGATAATTAATTATCGATATACTCTAAATTAATATTTAAATAACTCGGTAGGTTTTGTTACAAGGGCGTGGAGTTATATAAGACCTATTAAGTCTGATGTGTTGTCTGAAAGTGTTCGCCCTATATGAGGAGTCTATTAGTTGTATGGTCGATGTATTGAAATCACTCAATAAATACGTGATTAAAATTTCAGATTGCCAAAAGTATATTTTTTAGAAAGGACTTGACCAGTGCAACTATGGGAGCTTGCCTAGATATCAAAAATCAATGTGCAGCAATGATTTCTTTATTATTGTAATTGTTATATTTTATAGTTTTCAGATAAAAAAGTTTCAGGAGTCTGAAGGTTAATAAAATATTTTTGAAGAGGTCTGGTAATGATTTGTAACCGACAAAAACTGGGAAAAATCTGGGATTGTTTTTTCGAATTCTATAAGTACTAAATTAAAAGTTGCCAAAAAATATTTTTTTGGTATTTTTTTGCAAATGCTGCGCAGTAGCGAAATAACCGCAAACGCTCTACCAGACTGGCAGGACTGGATTCGCCAATTGACGAAATTATATTTTTTCACAATTTCAGCTTGTCAAAAGGACCTTCCCGAAATTCGTCGCCAGCTCTCCGTCTACATACTTACAGGACGCGTTTTGATGTTTGAAAAAAGTTGTTGATTTGACTATTTGTCAGATACCCAATTGCCCATGGTGCCCGCGAATTCGTCCACGTGGATAAAAGCATTATCCATCTCAGGGTTCGAGCAATCTTTACGTACCAAGTTTCTACCATCACGAATGGGCCATGAAAAGGCACATAACACTTTTGTAATACCTACATAATTGGTTCTTACCATTTTCTGCGTTTTTACATTATGTGTAGGTATAATGTCCTCCCGACCGAATTTCGGCCACGGCGGCCAATCTCCACAGAGACTAGCCATCTGCGCGGGATACTTATATTATAGTGCACAAGTGTGTACACATACACAGATGCACTCTCTGTTTAAAATAGATAAATGTATCAAGCATGCTTTCAGTAATAAGTACCTATAAAAAATACGTTAATTTACTAATCTACTTATATTTATTTTATAAATCGTTCGTAAAGAGTAAACTCCAGTCGTGCGTCGGAGCTGACACACAATTTTTTTTTGTTAAGATCCGGACAACTATGATGGTCCCGAGCTCATATACCGCGAATGGCACCACTGGCTCGTGGTCAACATCCCCGGAAGCAACGTCACAAAGGGCGAAGTCCTGTCCGGGTATATCGGCTCCGGTCCCCCAGAGGGCACGGGCCTCCACCGCTATGTCTACATACTATTCAAGCAGCCGAAAAAACTTTCCTTTGGAGAAAAGAAGCTTGATAACAAGTAAGTTTTTACGCGACCTGGGCCCCAATCATGTAAGAATGTCCGATCAATCGTTTAAGATTTTTGTCAAAGTAAAATAAAACATAACTGCATTGAATTAAAGCACAATTTCGTCTGCCCATTCTTAAACGTTTAGGGTATCGTACATACCTAAACGTATAAGAATGGACAGACGAAATTGAGCTCTAATTCAATGCAGTTATGTTTTATTTTACTTTGACAAAAATCTTAAACGTTTGATCGAACATTCTTACATGATTGGGGGGCTGAACTCTCAATAGATTTTTGAAGTGAAAACTTCTTTAGCCTATACTTTAGCCATCACACACAGCGACCAGCCGAGCGATCGCGTAACTTCTGCATCAATCATTGATACAGCACAGATGTTACAGTCATTGTTGTTGTTGTTGATGTACAGATCATTGTTACAGTATCAATTGTTGTAATTGGCTGAATTTATGGCATTCTAGCTGCGTCAATGGATTATGTCCAATAGTGGAAGAGTGTTAACCAATCAGAGGTGATTGCGATGTATCAATGATTGATGCAGAAGTTACGCGATCGCTCGGCTGGTGCCCATGTGTGTGCTGGGTGAGTAGGTATAGTTCTTTTGAAGTGAAAACTTCTTTAGCCGCGTTGAGCACTTTTTGGTAGGCGGTAAATTTGTGGATTCGCGTCACCGACACCGTTACCGGCATGCATATCGCGTTGTTACGAAGACAAAAGGTCTTAAATATAAATTAGGTACATTCGTAATGCCTTTAATAACATAACTCGTACCTACCTAAGACGCGTTTTGATGTATGAAAAAAGTTGCTGATTTGACTATTTGTCGAATTCCCATTTACATAATATTATATCTCATTCTTCAGGTCCATAAACGGTCGCGCCGCCTTCTCCACGAAGAAGTTCGCTGAGAAGTACAACCTGGGTGCAGTTGCCGGCAACTTCTACCGCGCACAGTTCGATGATTATGTGCCACAATTATACAAGAGCTTGGGTGCCTAAATATTGTTATTGTTTTAAATATTTAATATAAATATTGTTATTGTTACTATATAGTGTGTGTTCCGTTATAAGCACTGCGAGCACTGGCAGTGCTCTTTACTGGGGACTTTCAGTGCTCTCAGTGTATTTCGGAACGCACCCATATTGTTATTAAAATTGAATTGACAAAACAGAAGAATGTTTTAATTTTTTTTATGTGTTACCCTTTTATTCCATTACAGACATAGAGTAAATTGCAGAGTTAGCGTGGCCAGACTATATACCGCAGAGTACATTATACCTATGTATTATAATATGTTTGTATTTATGTATGTTCTATGCTGCACTAGGGCTGGAGTATCGATACTTAAATACTTAATCTACTCGTCTATACTTATAATAAAACTGTAACAGGTCCAATTCTGTACATTGAAGATATTTTAAAAATTTTTTTTAGAACTGTTTATTCGATACTGAAGCTAAATCTGTAATTTTTTTCATTTTTGTCTGTCTGTCTGTATCTTGGCCGCGCATCACGCCGAAACTACCGAATGAATTCAAACGAAACTTGGCACGATTTGAGCCCATACTACGAGGTAGGACATAGGATACTTTTTATCCCGAAATTCTACCCCCGAAGGGGTGAAATAGGGGTTGAAAGTTTGTATAAAAGTCCGTCATTTCTCAAGTTATTTCGATGAAACTTGGTATATCCACGCGGACGAAGTCGCGGGCCGAAGTCCTTAATTTCTCAAGTTAGAGCCATGAAACTTAAACATTAAACTTAACAACTTAACATGAAACTAGAGCTGCGGGTTGAAAATGAAGACATACGTGTTTCACAGTTTTTGAAAATTCGACCCCCAAAAGGGTGAAATAGGGGATGAAAGTTGGTATGAAAGTCCTTCGTTTCTCAAGATGTTTTACAAGTTATATCAACGAAACTTTTTATTTTGGCTTACGGTAAAAAATAAAGAAGTACGTGTGTCACAGTTTTTCAAAATTCCACCCCTAAGGGGGTGAAATAGGGGGTGAAAGATTATATGAAAGTCCGTCATTTCTCAAGTTATATCGATTAAACTTGGTATACAAGCTACCGGTTGAAAATGAAGAAATAAGTGTTTCACAGTTTTTGTAAATTTTACCCCCGAAGGGGTGAAACAGGGGTTGAAAGTTTGTATAAAAGTCCGTCATTTCTCAAGTTATTTCGATGAAACTTGGTATATCCACGCGGACGAAGTCGCGGGCATCAGCTAGTATAATATAAAATTACAAATTACATGTTTCATTTACATGTTTTGTTAACAAAATGCATCGTATAATAACTATAATTGAGTATAATGCAACATATCCTTCTCCTATATATATAATCAAAGAGGCACCATACATCTTTGGCGATGGATGGTTTCTATGACCTGACGGTTTCATGTAAGTACATGTACCTACTGCACTGTTTTATTTAAATAATGTATTTAAATAAATACATTAATATACTTAATAATTTAAACGCTTGGGTACCTACGTTTATAAAACAATAAAAAATGTTGAGCAAAGATAAATTACTGACACTATAGATAGACTGATAAAATCATAACCCTTCGTACTTTACCGAAGTTGGGTAAAAATAGCGTCGTCTGACTCTGCGCGTAGAAAATACGCCGTCTTAGACATAAATAAAACAAATTTTTACGTATTTATGATTATGTATTGCAAGTATCGAAGTACAATATTTATTTACAAGTTGTCATAGTATTACAAAAAAAAAACATTTCATCTTTAATTTTTAGTACCCACTAAAAGTCAGCATTATGGTAGAAACACATTAGCAAAACGTCAGGCAAGCTTGCGTTTTTAAACACGCTAGGGAAAACTTAATATACGGCGGAAGAGAAATCTGAAGAAAATTACTAATATGGATCCGCACTCACCAACGCGACAGAAAAAAACGTCGCTCTTCATCAAAGCGGTCAGATAGATTGATTATTAAATACGGTAGTAAAAGCAGGCTGATATTAAAATCTAGATATTTGAAGCAGATTTCGGTATCGTTTTGTATGGAAACCATTGACTAATTTTGTTGTACACAATTGCATTGCAAGGGACAGCAATACAATTAATTCTGAGGTTGAGGTTGAGGAGGACAACATCTCAATTCAACACCTGTCAATGTCGTTATGAATTAGCCATCGTATATGCATGGGTTATGCAAGTCAATGTGTTTCTACTCTAATATACATTCAGTAGGTATGTTTATGTATATTAAATCATACATGGTCTGTTTATAATAATCTATTTACTTACTTCCAAAACTTTGTAAATACATATTTAATTACTAATTAAGCTACAAAATAAAATTTGATTAAAAAATTAAACTAAATAAATATGTATTTTTTATTTTTCTTATTTTCCTAATGTATTTTTCAGGAGATACATTTTATTTATATTTATATCTTTATCTCTACGGAAAAACTAATACATGTTTTTTTTTAAATAATGATACGTCTTTTAAAACTAAATTCACGATATGTATGAAAAATATCATATGTTCACATTACTAATAATTATAATGAAAAAAATCGAAGTTACATCTTTATTCAACCCTAAAAGACTAATCTTGCTCGACTCTTGTTATGATGTATAAAATAACGTTCTCATAATATAACCTGCACCGAAAGTATGAGTTTCGATGCCTGTTGACCCACCCGAAACTAGTCAATTACAGACGAATACGTCATTCGAAATCGTCTTGTTTCACCCCTAGGCACACAATATACTATTACAAAAACTAAAAAATAACAAATTTTTTTGGACCCCAGATAAAATAGGAGAAAGTAAAAAAATGTCATTTCAGTATGTTTTATAAATATTGCACTTATATTTTTTGACACGTTAACATTACTTACTAGCAATTAAAAATAACAATAATTAATTATCGAGTTATCTACGATTTATCGATAAGGTGCTGAGAAAGCAACCTTGTCAAAAATAAGTTTTTTTTTAAATGTTGCTAAGTATGTCTGTCTAGTGAAATCTGAGAAGAAAAATAACAGCTACAAAATGGCGGCAAATTAAAAAATAAACTATAGTCTTTCCGCGTTAAGAAAATAGTGACCTTAGCTTTCACTAGACATATTTACCATAAGTTATCGACAGATGATACATACTCGTAGATTGATAATAATTTTATTATTTGGGTGTTTGACAACTAGTCAAATCAGCAACTTTTGTGTGTTCCGTTATAAGCACTGCGAGCACTGTCAGTGCTCTTTACTGGGGACTTCCAGTGCTCTCAGTGTATTTCGGAACGCACCCTTTATTTCAAACGTCAAAACGTGTCTATAGTATGGGATTTTGTATGCAATATTGCACAGTGACGTCATCAAAGTTCGAAGCACTTTTTTACTTTAATCGATAGTTTAAAATAGTTATTCAACATAAAACTAACAGGGGATATGGATATTACGACTTTTGGGAGATCCTCTATTTAATAATCACAAAAAAAAAAAAAAAAATTGAATAGTTGTCAAACACCCAATAATTGTTTACAAACTTTCAGACAAAATTTTGCAATTTGAAGCGAAACTGTACCACGCACAGGTATCTGGGTTAAGGCCGTAGTCTACCAAGCTGGCGATGTGCGGCAGTCTTCACATACCTTTGAGAACATTATGAAAAACTCGGTTTTCTAACGACGTTTTCCTTAAAAGTTCAAACAAGTGATAAGGAAGCTTGGCAATAATTGGCTCTAATGGCTCTGATAGTTCCTTAGTTAAAGATGATTTTTGTGAGATGGTGATAATAAAAAAAAACCCCGGCTGAGTTTGTGGGCTCTTCTCAGACTAGTGTGCTTAGCATGCGCACAACGAGATTCTCTCGCGACGAGAGAGTAAATGTTGTCGTTGCCGGCAATTTTTTCATTAAACCCTAACTAGCACAAAATGCGGTATGTTACAAGAAAATTAATTTATTATGTATACAAGAGTTAATGTAGTTCTATAATAACATTTTTTGGAGTCGGTACCAATTAGCCGCATGAACCGTCTACCTACTCTTCATTATTGTTGACGTGACTCCACATTGGCACCGACTCCAAAGAATGTTATTATAGAACTAAATTAACTCTTGTATACATAATAAATTAAATTATTTTTTACTTTTTAGTGTTTGTGGTTTTTGAAGTCGGTTTTTATTTTTTTTTTGAAAAATTTTTATTTCACAATTTTTAGTGGCCCCACTGTTTTAAAATACAGGATGTAACCAGAACGAGATATGCTATGCATGGTTAAAACATACTGTTTACAAGACTATCACACTGATCGCGAGCAATTTACTCTTATCCATGAGGAGTTCCGTTCTCCATCTCCGGAGATATTCATCAGATCTTCACCAAATTGAATTGGGACCACACGGGAAGCACCAGCTTTCAAATAAAAAGAGAATCATCCAAATCGGTCCACCCAGTCAAAAGTTCTGAGGTAACAAACATAAAAAAAAAAATACAGTCGAATTGAGAACCTCCTCCTTTTTTTGAAGTCGGTTAAAAATAGTCGCCATGTAAAGGTTCGTAGAGTAAAATACCACAGATAAGAAATATTACTTTTATCTCTACTTTTGACGTAACGATACAAGTAACCATGTTAGCTTCGGTAGACAAATAGAGATAACGGGTAGACATAATTTTACTCGTAGTGCGCATGCTAGCCACACAGGGCGCGTTTGGAACCCTCGTAGCTTTAGTTTTTAAGATACCGTAACTGATTATCACCATCATGTTTTATAAGTAAGTAATTGTTAACGTCAATAAGTGTACCTACAGTGTACTCTATCAAATATAAATATTATAAATGCGAAAGTTTGGATGTATGGATGTATGTTTGTTACTCAATCACGCTCCAACGGATGAACGGATCTGGATGAAATTTGGCACAGAGATAGATTATAGTCTGGAATAGCACATAGGCTACTTTTTATCCCGGAAAATTAAAGAGTTCCCGCGGGAACCGAAAAGCCTTAATCCACGCGGACGAAGTCGCGGGCATCAGCTAGTATTGAATAAAATATGATTTGATTGATTGATATTCAATTGCTTAAAACGCACACAACTCAGATAAATTCCAAGAACATCCGAATATGTGGCAGAAATTTAAACCACTCGGCTATCAGGGAACGGTAAGAGCCAGGTTTGAAAAAAAAAATAGTAAATAGGCAAAAAGTACAAATATGTTAGTTTCGTTTTACTCACGTAAGTCGCTCATATTAGCCCGAGATCCCGCTGCAGGATTGTTACATGAATCGAGTACGCGATCAAAAACTAATTGTTATGTATAATTATAAATGGGGGAATATATATTTGCCAGGGTGCCAATCAAAAAGTGGCCGCCAGTATTTTTAATTAAAATAATTGTTTACGCCTAAGTAATGTAGTTTGTGCCACCTAGATTTGTCTCGCGCTAAACGCGAGCCAAGTGGTGCCATCTAGTTGGCACAGAGCAAATTAAATTACTTAGACGCAAACAATTTTGTTTTAATTAAAAATACTAGCGGCCACCAAAAATAGATCGCCCCGCTGACCACCCGACCGCCGACCGGGCGTCCACTGCCTCGAGAGCTCCTGCGATCGCCATCACCTGCGCGGCACGCAGGTGATCGTAGCGACGACGACGACGCGACAACCACTGGCCATGACACCGACTCCGCGCGCGGTGGCGATTAAATCCACGCAGCGCGGAGTCCACCGGACTTGACTTCAGCTCCGCGCGCGACGGCGACCATATCGCACGCACCGCGGAGCCCACCAGACTTGGCATTATCTCGCCCGCGGCGCCGACATAACTGGATTTGACACGGGTCCCGCGCGCGACGTTGATGACTTCACCCGCAGCGAGGACCCAACTCCGGAAATGACAACTGATCCAGGGGCCTGTAGCCTACAAGGCAGGCCATAGCCAACTCACGGCTAGAAGACATTCACCGGGGTACAGAATTACCCCGCGCCCCGCCCAGGTAAGAAGGCCATGCCTCGAGGCCCGTACCCCTGCTTGGCCCTGAAAGGGTCAATCGGAAAAGTCCCACGCTTGAACAATTATTTTAATTAAAAATACTAGTGGCCATTTTTTGATTGGCACCCTGGCAAATATATATTCCCCCATTTATAATTATACATAACAATTACTTTTTGATCACGTACTCGATTCATGTAACATTCCTGCAGCGGGATCTCGGGCTAATATGAGTAACTTACGAAACGTAAACAGTCTTGTAGGTCGCATGTGTCGCATGCAAATGTTAGTAATGTCTTACGTAAAAGCTTACAAGTGTGATTGCGGCCTTAGGATAGGGGCCAAAAATAATAGTGAGCATACAATATTAATAATAGTGTCTTTTTATAACCTATTAAAATCAAAATAATAATAAAAGCAGTCTATATTGAATATCACCTAAGATATGGCATCTACATTAACATGCTATGAAAAACAGTATATTTGACGAAAAAATAAAAGTACCCGCATTTTTGTATTTTATAAAGTCAACTATTATATAGCCACAGTATGGCCCTTGGCTGCTCTATCTCACCTGGTGGTAAATGATGATGCATTTTAAGATGGTAGCAGGCTAACTAACAGTTATATTAAATCCATACCCCTAATTGGTTGGTGATATTATAGGGTATGAGTTTACCCTGGGAAGATGGCAGCCTGCTGTGGCCAACAAGCAGCCATACCTCATGTATCCTCCGACCCAGGAGTCCGTGATGAGCTCTATGGGCATAGCACAAAGGGGGCACCGATGCGTTCTTTAGAGATCTCGGAGCCCCCCGACATGCGTTAAGTCGGCCAGCGAGGGGGTTTTAGTAGGTAGAAATCCTACATAACCCGATTTCCTTAAGTCGGGTATCTTGAGATTTCCCCCACTGAACAAAAAAAAGGGGGTATGAGTTTCGTCTTTGCCGGTAGAGTAGAAACTAGCCGAGGCCGAACCCACCTTATGGGTTTAATATAACTGCCATATCCCTAACAGTTTACCCGCTACCATTAGACTGCATCATCACATACCAGTCAAGGGCTAACTTGTAGTAGAATTTAAACAAAAATACAACTCGGGAACCTCCAATTAGGAGGCCGCAGTCTTTACCACTGGGCTACTGGCTTCTCGGATAACAATTATATTTTCGTGAAATATACCCTTATTTAAAAAAAGGATTACAACCATTTTCACCCTCCCTTACGATATGTTCAGCCTTAATCAACCTACCATAGTGTAATAACTCTAATAACATGATATTAATTATTTATGGCGCGTTTACATTAGGTTGGTGACCTAACTGGATAACCTTAAATGGATTCGATAACCGGATTGGCCTGTTTACATTAGGTCGGTGACCGAATGCATCGGTCAATTTCGGTTTTCGGTCAACAGGAAGTATCAGCCGTAACAACTTTTACACTGGGTCGGTCTGCAATCATATATGGCCAACCGAGTTACAGTTTACAATAGTCGGTGACCGAATAAGACTGCAGTCTGCCCACGTCAGACTTTTTGTAGGTCAGATAAAATCGGGCCGATTTTTATCACAGACTAGCTGATGCCCGCGACTTCGTCGGCGTGGATTTTAGGTCTTATCGAGTCCCGTAAAATTGGTTGTTTTCCCAGTATAAATGTACATAATATATGAAACTGAGTAAATGACCGTCAATCTGTCAATATATTTGAAGATCTCTCTACTGTCTTATGTCTCATTTACTTTGGTACCTATATGGAGATTTTTTAACCGATTTTTTTTACTTTTCCGTACAATTTTTCAAACATTTTCTTTCTTAAGAACCTTCTCCTTACAAACACAACAAAAAAAGAATTGGCGAAATTGGTCCAGCCGTTCACGCGTGATGCCGTGACCAAGGGAAATAGGGATTCATTTTTATAGGTAAGATAAAATCGGGCCGATTTTTATCACCGATTTTGTGACCGGCAATATCTGAGCCTTTCATTTTCCACCAAGATTCGAATCGGCCGATTTGTTTTGACTACGTGAGCGTTTTAATATTGCAATCTGTAGGTATGTTTTTTTTTCGACAAAAATCGGTCACCGATTGTCTGACGTGGAAGCCGCACGGAATACGGCCAAACCGACCTAATGTAAACGCACCATAATAGTAGCTAACAATAATACATTCCTTTTCCCAGACATAAATTTGACATTTTGACAGATTTCACATACAAAACATGTCAAAATTTCAAATTATTTCATACACACCATAGTAGGGAATGACAGACAGAATAAGAGCCTTTTTCAATCACACCAGAAAGAGAGCACAGATTAAAATGCAAATGTGATGAACAGAGACACCACTATTCTATTCTCCTTCCCTAATTGTGTAGCCCATTTTAAGGCCAAATCAAACTTGTTAACAAATGACTACTATATTTGTCTCAGTCATGATTACATGGCATACCTATATTCTGTCCAACCATTTATTTTACATTTGACATAATCTCGCCTATGAAGTGTCATAATTATTGACAGGCAACCATCGAAGACGTTAAGCGACGTGCCCTTTTATCCGATATTTCATAACTCATCTAGTAATTACATGCACGACTTTCCTTTTCAAAATAGTCTTTGAGCTGCAACACTAGCTTTCTTGATAGTCCTTTAAGCATCTTTGGCGATGAATGGTTTCTATGACCTGACAGATTCATATACATTTACTGTACTGTTGTATATAAATGATTTATTATAATATATACATAAATATACTCAGCCATTTAAACGCTTGGGTATGTTAATAAAACAATAAAAAAATGTTGAGCAAAGATTAATATCAATGTGTCAAATCGATTGAAACTTCTTCATAAAGAAAGTCGATTGTTATCAAAAATCGACATAACGCATTAGAACATCGTTGAATCGAGCTGCCAAAACTAAAATAAATGATTGGATAGAGAATAGTAACTTACTCTATCTGTTACTTCCTACACTATCTATGTACGAGATAAAAAAATTTGACAGGATACCTATCAAAAGAAGGTTTCCTATTCAAAACCTGTCAAAACATCCAATTACTTAATATACATTGGGCAAAACTTTCTAAGATTTCCTCTGATTTTTCTCTTGAGTTTCATTTCAAAGAGCAGGACATTTCCTTTCTTTTACGAAAACTGCAAAATTCCTAGCGAAATATTTTAAGGGTTTTAAGAAATTCCCTTAAGTAAATTATTTCCAAAAATGTTTCCATCATGTTTTTTTTCCCAGATGAGATTATTGAAATTGATGGATGTACCTACAAATTATAAATCGGCAGACTAGTTAAGTGACTTTTAAGTTGACACAAATCAATTTGAATAGATGGGTGACTTAGTGTGTGTTCCGTTATAAGCACTGCGAGCACTGGCAGTGCTCTTTACTGGGGACTTCCAGTGCTCGCAGTGTATTTCGGAACACACCCTTAGTTTGGGTTACACTAAATTGCGATGCAAAACTAATTTTTGTAATATAAATCTACTGCTAAATATTTATAAGGCTGATATTTCAATAGCAAAATCAACTAAACTGACAAATTTTGAAATACTGACAAATTTCCTATAAAAAAACTGTCGAATCATCAAATTTTATTATCGACTGATAAATCGGCCATTTTTTGAATTTCTACAACCACATACATACAAGAATTTCGTTTTACAAATTTATTTAATAGTTACGTATTTTATAATATTTACATTTTAGACCTTATTTTTACAATAATTTAGCTGCCTTTAGCTCTATAATTAGACTTGTCATGACTAAATTTAGTTGTTATAATAATATGGCTTTTTTTACCGAAAAAATATTTCATAATGCCTACAAAATCGGTCCCTGTTTCATATATGTATTATGATAAATATCGGTGAAGCTATTTTGACACTTGCTTTTGTCAAATGTCAAGAATGTATGGTAAAAAATTACCATCATTGTAACCTGAAGTATATTATAGAGGATTTTAACTCAGAGTTTTAGCCAATCATAGATGATTGCAATCATTACAATATAGATGTAGCTGTCATTATACCATAGTAGGGCCATTGGTATTACTTAGCCAAGCATTTGGAATTAAAAAAAAAATAGTGAAGAAAAAAGAATATGTACGTAGTTCACATATTACAACTCTCACAGCACTTATCAACTGTATTTCTGTTTCTTTTCAACACACTAGTTATCAGAATCGATGTCTCTCTCCCTCTAGGGCAGCTTCGTGGTCATTCAATTTTCAAAGTCGCTATCTCTTTCTAACATGTGTAAATGTATTATCCTCTCGGTCTTTCACCTAGAAGGGATGAGTATTACGTATTGGGTACATATTATTGTTATTTGATTATTAAATATTTTACTGGGAAAAACAATATTGAGGAACAAAAATAAGGATTTCACTTCAGCTCCATCTTGTTTTAAACTTTAACTTTGATATTAATTTTTCATGTTTCATTATTGGCTTCAACGTGCCAAGCAGCGGCGAATACGCGCCCATATCGCGTATTATCGCTGACAGGATTACACCGCGACTACGTCATACTGTTGACTTTTATATAACCCTGGTACTTTGGTAATTGATTTGACTGATGGAATAAGCAATCGATTTAGGAAAATAAAACTGAAATAACACCGTATCAGTTTTTCAACATCCCTTTTTGACACTAGTAATACATTTTCAATATCAATGTTTCTAAGTCTTTTTAACACACCAGTAAACTATATTATGGGCAATTCTGTATAACACAATCTCTGAACTAAACAGCTTTAAATCTAGTTTCGTCCCTTTCCACAGGGAGTATTATGAAAGGGATTAGCAATATTTTTAATGCTGTCATTTTAGTTTAGTTCAGAGATTGTGTACAACAGAATCAGCCCCATTGTCATTTTGCTGTTTCTACTCATGGCTAAGAAAATGAGTATAACTGTTGATTTTTATATGACCCTGGTACTTAACAATTAATTATTTTATATTTTACTGGAGTAAACAATCTTGAGGAACGAAAATGAGGATTTCACTTTAGCTCCATCTTGTTTTTCACTTTCACTGTCACTTTTCTGACAAATATTTCACTTTCATTTGTCACTTTTATTTTTCACTGTCACTTTCATTTATCACTTTCACTCTATCGCAGCCGGGCGGCTATAGCAGTGGCCATAACCGCGAAGTAGGCGCATAGCATGGCGCTAAGCAACGGTGAATAGGCGCCCATACCGCGTACCGCCGCACCTACCATGTAAGCTATGGACAGGATTAGGCCATGCACTGTGCATCTGTGGAACATAAAACATCTGGTAAGTACAGTCTGTCCACATTTATTTTACCTCTCGCTGTAACATTGGCTAACCTGAATGTCCGTGGTGCCTAATGAGGTTTTTCTGCAGTTAAATGGATTAAGGCTTTTGATTCCTGCGGGAATTCCCTAATTTTCCGGGATATATGTAGCCTATGTCCTTCCCCGGGACACAACCTATCAACCAAATGTTCTCAAAATCCATTGAAAAGATGGGCTGCGAAAGCGTAACAAACATACAAACTTACGTTCACATATATAATAATTAATAATAATTAGGTATATAACTAGAATGAATTCTTAGGTAGGAGCCCTCTTGCTCTGTGCGGAGTATATAGAGGGGGAAAGAGATATATATACTCGCCTCAAATGAGCGGGATAGTTGTCCATGATCTTGACGCCCACGCCGAAGAATATCACGATGATGACCAGTCCATACACGGCTTCCACAATGTATAGCGCCATCTCGCTCTGCGCGAAGTATATAGAGGGAGACAGCAGGATCAGCAAGCCGCATATTACCACTGGAAAGGGAATAGGGATGATGACAACTCAATCAAATCAGCAACTCTTTATCAAACTTGAAAACGCACTTCTAGTATGGAAGTTGTATACAATTTACAGTTGTGACGTCATCAAATTTCAACGCACTTTTTTTCTTCAATCTATATTTTAAAATGGTTATTAAACTTAAAACTAACCGAGGATGTGAATTTTAGGTCTTTTGGAAGACCCTCTATTTAATAATCAGTCAGAAATAATTTATTTTCGATACAGGCATCATCCCTATTACAGTTTACATTAGCCGGTGACCGAAAATGGCTGTAGCCGAATACAGTCAAATCGACCTCATGTATAAATGCGCCATATGTTTTATGCTATCCTGGTACTTTCACGGAGTTGATTATATCAGATAGGCCCTCTATAAAACGGTGGGAGGGGTTTGAGATTTAGAGATTCGTCGATGTCGTCCACAGCACAGCTGGACAGAGTTTTCCAGCATGGATCTCTACAGAACACGGTCACGGTCCACTCGCTTCTAGCTCCCAGCTTCATTCGCCAGTAATTATCCCTATAAGAGAGTGCTTACCCAGTAATTGCCAGAGCATAAACGACCAGCAGATGAGAAGAGAACTAAGAGAGTGAGGGAGTGGATGAACGCATTCCCTTATTACCATGCATGCCATGTCTACATCAAGAAGACTCAATTGTAGGTATTACATTTAAATATTTAGTTATTATGCGTTGGTACCTTAAGCAATTGCAGTCGGTTTTGTGGACTAAATAAAAAAAAAAAAAAAAAAAAAAAAAAGCGTGACCGCCCGGGGCAGATCGGCGTGTACCTGTAGCGGGCGGGCTCTGCAGAGCGCGCAGCGCGAGGATCGGCGCGGCGAGCAGCGCGGCGTGCGCAGCCAGCGTGCGCTCGGCGAGGCGGCCGCGCACCGCCCAGCGCAAGTCGGCGTGGCGCGCGCACACGCCGGGCATGCCGCGCACGGTGGTGCCGCTCAGCGTGCAGTCGGCGTCCAGCTCCCGGCCCAGCTCCATGTCCGTGTCGATGATGCTGACGAGGGAAACAAACTTGCTTTGAAACAGCCAAAAGTAGTGCCGCGTTTACAAACGAACAGCTAACAAACTGCACATGCGACATCAGTATGTCACGGAAAGTGCAGTTCCGGAACGTCACGTACAGTCCACGTTTTCGAGCGTCTCGTAGGATAACACGTTTTAGCAAGAAATTACAAGAGAAGAATAAAAAACAACCAAAACTGGTCATAAAACAAAAAATTGGATTTAAAACAGCCAAAAGAGGTACTTACTTGCTATTTAGAAACACGGACGCGCGGAAAGCTGTATACGACGTCTTGATGTTCGTAAGCGCCGCGTTAACAAACGTGCAGTTAACAAACTGCACATGCGACATCAGTATGTCACGGAAAGTGCAGTTCCGGAACGTCACGTCGATACAGTCCACGTTTTCGAGCGTCTCGTAGGTTAACACGTTTTAGCAAGAAATTACAAGAGAAAAACAAAAAACAACCAAAACTGGTCATAAAACAGCGGAAAAATTGGATTTAAAACAGCCAAAAGTGGTACTTACTTGCTATTTAGAAACACGGAGGCGCGGAAAGCTGTATACGACGTCTTGATGTTCGTAAGCGCCGCGTTTACAAACGTGCAGTTAACAAACTGCACATGCGACATCAGTATGTCACGGAAAGTGCAGTTCCGGAACGTCACGTCGATATAGTCCACGTTTTCGAGCGTCTCGTTGTAGTAAACGTTGTCGAATGTCGTATTCGTTATCGTCTTCTTGGCCGAGTCGTATTGGGCGTTGTCGATATTCGTTACGGCGTATGGCACGTAGAGCGATAGGTAGCACTGCAAAGAACAAAACTTATTACAATCATTAACTGGTCTACAAAGTGATTCATAAATGTTCAAAGCAAAAGAAACGCTCGCGCGTATTGATACGGCATAAAATAGCCTGCATGCCCGACCCACTCGAGAGGTATTAGGGCCGCCACATACATTCGCAATCCATACTAATATTATAAAAGCGAAAGTGTGTCTGTCTGTCTGTCTGCTACGCTTTCCCAGCCCATCTTTTCAACCGATTTTGCTGAAATTTGGTATAGAGGTAGGTTATATCCCGGGGAAGGACATAGGTTACTTTTTATCCCGGAAAATTAAGGAGTTCCCGCGGGAATCAAAAAACCTTAATACACGCGGACGAAGTCGCGGGCATCATCTAGTTCCAAATAAAAATATCGAATTTGAATTTCGAACGCAGCAAATCCATATACTCGTAAATCAAGGGGTCTCACACACGCACAGTAGTTTTCCCTTCGAATTTATTTCAGTTTCGAAATTCCGAATTATCCGAAAAAGGCGTTTATGTCAAAATTGTGGGTACATTATGTGGGTTGATAATGATAACCTTGTCATAGAAATGTTTTATTCTGTAAAAATTGTCAGATCATTTTGAACTTTACACGGTCGATAGAAGGTGCATTTTAATTATTTATTTATATCATCATCATTTATCAGTGAAAATACAGTCCACTTTAACTATCATAATATTTATCATTTTATCACCACAAAGAACAGCACCCCCCACTTGAATAAAAAAAAATTGAATTTATGTCTTCATTGGAGTCGAAGTCCGACTTTTAACTCTGTACCATGGCAAGTCCCACATCAGCCCACCGATTATGTAACAATTGTCCATCAAATGGTAAAGGAGCAGCGTCAAAGTAATATAAACCATAACTGCATTGATTTAGAGCTCAATTTCGCGTATCCATTCTTATACGTTTGAGTATCGTACATACGTAAACGTATAAGAATGGGTACACGAAATTGAGCTCTAATTTAATGCAGTTATGGTTTATTTACTTTGCCGCAGATTTTTAACGATTTCATCGGTCATTCTTACATGATTGGGGGGCAGAATCGGCGAAAAGCTTGGTAAATTGATCACTGCTTGCCATCGGTGACCGTCGTCGTAGGTAGGTATGATAAGTGATAGTTTTATTTCTTGTTTTAGTTATGTTTAGATTATTTTTTTGTTCAATGTATTTAAAATAATGTTGCGATGGGGTGGACATATCTTTTAGAATAAAAACCCCAAAAAAAATTAGATTAAAAAAAAAAAAACTCTGTACCAAATTTCATCAAAATCGTTTGACAAGATGGGCCGTGACAAGCAGACAGACTTTCGCATTTATCATATTAGTATGGAGTATGCGCAATGGTTTACCTGTATGGCCACAGCGAAGAGCAACATACCGCCCAAAGAGAGCGTAGTGTTCCGGTAAGCGCTCGAGAACAGCTGGAAAAACGCCTGCCAGAACTGGAACAAAAATACTTTATTGACCGAGCGAAGCGAAGGTCTCTGAGTCTACTTGGGTGAATTGGCACTTGTCCGTCCGTCAGTCCGTCTGTCAGAGCCTTATTACTTCTGAATTACTGAACGTAATTACTTCAAATATAAATATAATATGTAAACCGATGGCCTCCCGCCAAATATGGCTTAAAAATAAATAAAAATCTTTATTTCAGGGGGGCTCTCATAGAAGCGAATGCGAAGTAAAATATTTTTATAGCGTTACATAGGGTTGTGGTATATCATTTTAAAGATAATTAGGAATAGAGTCCAAAAATATATTTTTTTAAATTTTTCCCTTAAAATTGACGAAATGGGGGGCTTTCAAAGTGGAGATTTTCTTACGTCCAAAGTTGACCTCAGAACTCTCAATTTTCTGAAAGGCTGAGCCTGAAACTTGATCAATTATTTGAATTATATCATGTACTTGAACAACAAATACTAAAATTAGATAAATATTATATAAGGAAATGAAGTTATTTAATTTTTAATGCGCTTCAGTATTTTAACAGAACTTCACAATGATGTCAATAGATGGCGCTCTGTTAAGTTCTGTAAAGTTTATGGATACCGCGAGGTCTCTGTTCGGGGCGAACCACTAGTCATAATACTAGCTGATGCCCGCGACTTCGTCCGCGTGGATTGAGGTTTTTCGGTTCCCGCGGGAACTCCTTAATTTTCCGGGATAAAAAGTAGCCTATGTGCTATTCCAGACTATAATCTATCTCCGTGCCAAATCTCATCCAGATCCGTTCAGCCGCTGGGGCGTGATTGAGTAACAAACATACATCCATACATCCATCCAAACTTTCGCATTTATAATATTTACTTGATTATATACTAGCTTTACATCTTTTTTGAAGCGAGAACTTCTTTAGCCGCGTTGAGCACTTTTTGGTAGGGGGTAAACTTGTGGATTCGCGTCACCGACACCTCGCTCCGGCATGCTCGCGAACACCGACATGCTCGCGTTGTTACGAAGACAAAAGGTCTTAAATATACATATACTTACTACATTCGAAATTAAACTTTAATGCCTTAGTGTTAAGGTTTATATTTTAACTAGCTGATGCTCGCGACTTCGTACGCGTGGATTGATGTTTTTAGTTCCCGTGGGAACTCTTTAATTTTCCGGGATAAAAAGTAGCCTATGTGCTATTCCAGACTATAATCTATCTCTGTGCCAAATTTCATCTAGATCCGTTCATCCGTTGGAGCGTGATTGAGTAACAAACATACATCCATACATCCAAACTTTCGCATTTATAATATTTATTTGATTATTATTTTTTTATTTCAAAAAGAGCGTTTTTAAGTTTGATAAAGAGTTGCTGATTTGATTGAGTTGTCATCATTCCTATTGCTTTATTTCCAGCCTGTGCAGTAATGTACTATTTCTCACCTCCGGGCGGAAAGCGTCAATTTTCCTCCCGCTGCGCTAAACGAAAATGCCGCTTTCCGCCTCCGTCGAGGAGAAAAATAGTATACACACCACGGGCAGTAAATAAGAAAGCCTCAGATCACATGTTTATTGACCTCGGCTTCGCCTCGGACAACAATTACATGTGATCTGAGACATTTCTTATTTTACTGCCCTAGATGTGTAATGTACTATTTCCGAGGCGCCCACCATTTTGACGCTGTGCCTGACGTGGTGCAGCGCAGGCGGGCGCCGCTTGCCCGGCAGCGACAGCTCGCCCAGTCGGTAGTCTGCGTCGGCCGGCAGAGACGCCGCGCGCCCGCATATGCGCGTCTGGTTGCCGCTGTGTATGCTCTGCAATAAACACACAATCAATATTATTATTATTAAGTTCTTTATTGCATAAAAAATGTACATATAAAAAGAACATTATACAAAATTACAAACAAAAGGCGACCTTATCACTAAAGTGGTCTCTGCCAGGCAACCTACGTGAATAGATTGTACTTGCTGTGAGATGGGAAATTGCTTTAAATAATAGTACATTACATCGCGAGACCGGGAAGTACGCGTTTTCTGGTCGAGTGTTAGTTAGGCCGGCTATATACGAGACCAGAAAATGCTCTCCCGGTCGAGGTGTGTATAGTGCTTTTCTAAAAAATGAAACAAGTGACTTTTTTTTAATATATTATATTATGTAATTAAAAGAAAGTAAATAAAAAAGCAACCTATATAATTTTTTTTTTTGCGCTGTGAGTGCTGAACGCGTAATACGGTAGAGTTCCAAATTTAAACTATTATAATAGGCATATCATCCCTATTGCCAACAATTTGCAACAAAGAAGAAAACGGAGGCCAAAGAACATTATAACAAGTTACAAGATATTCAGCAAGAAAGATTTCAAATTCAAACTTATGATATGTAAAGAATGTATGTACATTCTTTACTGGCCTAGGCCGAGAAGTTTAACTTTCGAACTCATTTACAGGGTATGAAATGTGCACATTTCATATAATTTTTTAGAAAAACATAATTACTTATACATACATTCTAATATGTACACACTATAAACAGATAAAAATATTACACATATAATAATATAAATATATAATTAAATATAATAAGTACATATATTATATACATAAATATTAAATTAAATATGACTAATTTAAAATACCTAAACACAAATAATAATAATAAGAATAAGTTTACAGCGATAGATAATGCTTCTTGACACGACCTTTAAAGGCCACAATAAGACTGCTTTTAGGGTGAACGAGTCTGCGCATCCCTCGGCGTTACGTGTGGCGATTTTAAGTTTACTAGCTGATGCCCGCGACTTCGTCCGCGTGGGTTAAGGTTTTTTGGTTCCCACGGGAACTCCTTAGTTTTCCGGGATAAAAAGTAGCCTATGTGTTATTCCAGACTATAATCTATCTCTGTGCCAGTGTGCTGAAAATTCATCCAGATCCGTTCAGCCGTTCGAGCGTGATTGAGTAACAAACATCCATACATCCATCCAAACTTTCGCATTTACTATTGATTTCTCGTACTATTGATTATTTCGTATTTACTAGCTGATGCTCGCGACTTCGTCCGCGTGGATTGAGGTTTTTTGGTTCCTGCGGGAACTCTTTAATTTTCCGGGATAAAAAGTAGCCTATGTGCTATTCCAGACTATAATCTATCTCTGTGCCAAATTTCATCCAGATCCGTTCGTCCGTTGGAGCGTGATTGAGTAACAAACATACATCCATACATCCAAACTTTCGCATTTATAATATTTACTAGCTATTACCCGCGGCTTCGCTCGCGTGGCTCAAGGGAACAATAACTGAGTTTTATGTGAAAGATTGTCAATTGTCAACTTAACTGTGACTGCCTGTTTGAGACATTTCACTCAGCGCTCTGAACTCTGAACTCTGCACTCTGAACTCTGAACTCTGCACTCTGAATTCTTAACTCTGCACTTTGAACTCTGAACTCTGCACTCTCAACTCTGAACTTTGAACTCTGAACTCTATACTCTGAACTCTGAACTCTGCACTCCGAACTCTTAACTCTGCACTCTGAACTCTTCACTCTGAACTCTGCACTCTGTACTCTGAACTCTGAACTATGCACTCTGAACTCTGACCTCTGCACTCTGAACTCTGCAATCTGAAGTCTGAACTCTGCACTCTTAACTATAGACTCTGAACTCTGCACTCTGAACCCTGAACTCTGCACTCTGAACTATGACCTCTGCACTCTGAACTCTGCACTCTGCACTCTGAACTCTGCACTCTGAATTCTGCACTCTGAACTCTGCACTCTGAACTCTGAACTCTGCACTCTGAATTCTGAACCCGAATATCTCTTCTATTCTATTTCTATTTTTTAGTCATTCTTATACTTACTATTTAACCCCCAAAAAGAAATTTTTTGTTTTTTTTCGTCTGCAAACTAAAGGGTTAATGCCTTTGTTTTAAGGTTTATATTTAAAAGTGATGTGTAATCGTGACTGACACCACGTGTTGTTACGAAGACAAAAGGTCTTAAATATAAATATAGTACATTCGTAATTAAACTATAATGCCTTAGTTTTACGGTTTATATTTTAATATTAGTTTTCACTTCTATCGGCAGTCCTGACTGCCAATTTTTTTTACTTACTGAAAGCGTAGCAGACAGACAGACAGACAGACAGACAGACAGACACACTTTCGCATTTATAATATTAGTATGGATATGGATTAGTATGATACGATGTTACTAACACACAGACACTTACAGACAGATGTTACTGACAGACAGACAGACAGACAGACAGACAGACAGACAGACAAACAGACACACTTTCGCATTTATAATATTAGTATGGATTAGTATGGATAAGTATGGATTAGTATTTAGTATGATACGATGTTACTAAGGTAGCACATGTTACTTTCCTTGTCCTAAAATAAATCTTAACGTCGGCTAACCTGAATGTGGGCTAACCTGAACGTGGGCTAACTTGAATATCAGGTAACGTGGACGTCGGCTAACTTGAACGTCGGCTAAATTGAACGACAGCTAACCTGACCGACAACTAACCTGAACTTCTGCTAACCTGAACGTCGGCTAACATGAACGTGGGCTAACCGGACGGGTATGATAACCTGAACGTGGGCTAACCTAAACGTCGGCTGACCTGAACGTGGGCTAACCGGAAGGTTATGATAACCTGAACGTGGGCTAATCTGAACCTGTGAACGTGGTAACGGTGAAAAAAATGCGAGAAAAAGAGCATACTATCCCACAGGATCTGTTAGTCTTTCCAGGATGAAAAGTGGCCTGTGTCACTATCCAGGTTCTCAAATATACCCATGCAAAAAATCACGTCGATCCGTTGCGCCGTTGCCACCTAATTGAAGAAAAATGCGAGAAAAAGAGTATGTTATCCCACAGGAACTGTTTGTTTTTCCGGGATAAAAAGTGGCCTATGTCACTCTCCAGGTCCTCAAATATACCCATGCAAAAAATCACGTCGATCCGTTGCGCCGTTGAAGCGTGATTGAAGAAAAATGCGAGAAAAAGAGCCTGTTATCCCACAGGAACTGTTTGTTTTTCCGGGATAAAAAGTAGCCTATGTCCTTCCCCGGGATGCAACCTATCCCTGTACCAAATTTCATCAAAATCGGTTAAACGGTTGGGCCGTGAAAGCGTAGCAGACAGACAGACAGACAGACAGACAGACAGACAGACAGACAGACAGACAGACAGACAGACAGACAGACAGACAGACAGACACACTTTCGCATTTATAATATTAGTATGGATGATACGATGTTACTAAGGTAGCACATGTTACTTTCCTTGTCCTAAAATAAATCTTAACGTCGGCTAACCTGAATGTGGGCTAACCTGAACGTGGGCTAACTTGAATATCAGGTAACGTGGACGTCGGCTAACTTGAACGTCGGCTAAATTGAACGACAGCTAACCTGACCGACAACTAACCTGAACTTCTGCTAACCTGAACGTCGGCTAACATGAACGTGGGCTAACCGGACGGGTATGATAACCTGAACGTGGGCTAACCTAAACGTCGGCTGACCTGAACGTGGGCTAACCGGAAGGTTATGATAACCTGAACGTGGGCTAATCTGAACGTGTGAATGTGGTAACGGTGAAAAAAATGCGAGAAAAATGAGCATACTATCCCACAGGATCTGTTAGTCTTTCCAGGATGAAAAGTGGCCTGTGTCACTCTCCAGGTTCTCAAATATACCCATGCAAAAAATCACGTCGATCCGTTGCGCCGTTGCCACCTAATTGAAGAAAAATGCGAGAAAAAGAGTATGTTATCCCACAGGAACTGTTTGTTTTTCCGGGATAAAAAGTGGCCTATGTCACTCTCCAGGTCCTCAAATATACCCATGCAAAAAATCACGTCGATCCGTTGCGCCGTTGAAGCGTGATTGAAGAAAAATGCGAGAAAAAGAGCCTGTTATCCCACAGGAACTGTTTGTTTTTCCGGGATAAAAAGTAGCCTATGTCCTTCCCCGGGATGCAACCTATCCCTGTACCAAATTTCATCAAAATCGGTTAAACGGTTGGGCCGTGAAAGCGTAGCAGACAGACAGACAGACAGACAGACAGACAGACACACTTTCGCATTTATAATATTAGTATGGAAGTATGGAAGTATGGATTTGACATCCATCCAAACTTTCGCATTTATCAAATAAATATTATAAATGCGAGTTTGGATGGATATATGGATGTATGGATGTTTGTTACTCAATCACGCTCCAAAAGTTTAAGTACGAATGTAGTATATTTATATTTAAGACTTGTCTTCGTTACAACGCGAGCATGTCGGTGTTCGTGAGCATGTCGGTGACGCGAATCCACAAGTTTCCACCAAAAAGTGCTCAACGCGGCTAAAGAAGTTTTCACTTCAAAAAACTTTATTACTAAAACAAAATACACTCTGAAAAAGTGTGTAGTGTGCAATTCACACACGGCAGAAGTGAAACTTCAGAAAAGCAGCCTACGAGAGAATGAGATAAATATAACTTGTATTCTATCTCATTCTCTCGCAGGCTGAATCCTGTTATGAATATGTTTGTCGCTTTTTCGTTTCATCGAATTTTCAAATCACATCGATTCTAAAGTTTCACTTTTAAAACTCTAAGTTAGATTTTAAGAACTTTTTGTATTTTATGTTTACTATCTGTTGGATCAGCCCCCCCGATTATGTAAGAATTGACGATCAAATCGTAAAAGTTCGGCGTCAAAGTAAAATAAACCATAACAGCAGCATAACATCATAACAACTTATACGTTTAGGTATGTACGATACCCTAAACGTATGAGAATGGATACACGAAATTGAGCTCTAATTCAATGCTGTTATGGTTTATTTTACTTTGACGTTTTGATCGACCATTCTTACATAATCGGGGGGGCTGCAAATAAACCATATTCTATTCTATTCTAAAACTGTACACACCTGGTAAACCATCATGGCGTCGACCTCTCGCCCGACGTCCAGCAAATAGCGAGGAGACTCGGGCGTCCATATGAGGCTTATGAGTGACGCGATGATCGGCAACGTGCATAAAAGCAGATATCTGGAACAAATACAATATCGATAGATAGACAGATAGATGAATACTTTATTGCACACATAAAAGAATACAACAACACATAAAAGAATATACTATTGGTGCTTCCAACAAATGATTTGGCGTTGAAGTAAAATGGACCTTAACAACCTTTTTCAGAGGGGTTTGAAATTTAAATTAAAATAGATGATGCCCGCGACTTCGTCCGCGTGGATTTAGATTTTTGATTCCTTTTTTTTTTTTTATCCAATACAAGTTAGCCCTTGGCTGCGATCTCAAGTGATGGTAAGTGATGATGCAGTCTAAGATGGCAGCGGGCTAACCTGTTAGGGGCATGGCAGTTATCTTAAACCCATACCCCTATTCGGTTTCTACACGGCATCGTACCGGAACGCTAAATAGTTTGGCGGCACGTCTTTTACCGGTCGGGTGGTAACTAGCCACGGCCGAAGCCTCCCACCAGGCCAGACCAGGGAAAATTCAGAAATTATAAATCCCCAAATTGACCCTGCCGGGCATCGAACCCGGGACCTACGCACGTTAAGACAACAGCGCTACACACTGCGCCACGGAGGTCCTCAAATCGCCGCAATTTCATATCGCCGCATGCCACTTTCCGGTACGATCACTTACCATCAGGTGAGATCGCAGTCAAGGGCTAACTTGTAGTGGATATTAAAAAAAAAAAAAAAAAAAAAAAAAAAAACTTACCTATGCCAAGCGCTAAAATGCTCCTTATTCTCCACTAGCGCCTCAGGCCCAGTGCTGGGCAAGATCGCCTGCGCCAGTCCAGCGGACAGTAGGATGCCAGCGCCCATACTGGCCGGGAGAGTGGCGAGTAGGGCCGTGCGATAGGGCCGCGCCGCGACTTCGCCCGCGTACGTGAAGCCCGTGGGAATGATGCCGCCGGAGCCGATGGCTGAACAGAACCTAATGGAACAACGAGGATATATTATCAACCGAAGGGAGAAGTGTAATAGTAATATGTAATATGTATGTAGTGTAATACATCTATATATATATAAGAAATAATATATATATATATATATATATAAGAAAAAAAAGAAAAAGAAAAAGAGAAAGTAAGAAAGAAAGAATATATATATATATAAGAAAGTCATGTTAGTTACACTATTTATAACTCAAGAACAGCTGAACCGATTTGGCTGAAAATTTGTGGGGAAGTAGCTTCGAACCAGGAGACGGACATAGGATACTTTTTATCCCGGAAAATTAAGGAGTTCCCGCGGGAATAAAAAAAAACTTAAACAACGCAGACGAAGTCGCGGGCATCAGCTAGTTATAAATAGATAGCATTGTCGAGTCAACATCTTAGTCTAGGCAACGGGGCGGTTCGTTGTATGGAGACCCCCGCATTAAATCCTCAGTCGTTGAAACTTGGCAGGGTTGTAGTATGATATGAAGTGTGAGCCAAAACTTATACAAAAAAACCGGCCAAGTGCGAGTGGGACTCGCGCACCGAGGGTTCCGTACAAACCTGTAGTAAGTTTTAAATTATTAAAAAAAATTGCTTAAAAATTACGTTTGTTGTATGGGAGCCCCCCTTTAATATTTACTTTATTGATATTTAATTATTTATTTTGAAAGGTAATATACAAGTTAATATTCTGTGAAAATTTGAACCGTCTACCTGTTACCGTCTTTAATATTGAGCAAAAAAATACGAAAAAAACACGTTTATTGTATGGGGACCCCCCTTAATATATATATTTTTTTAATTTTTAGTATTTGTTGTTATAGCGGCAACGGAAATACATCATTTGTGAAAATTTCAGCTTTCTAGCTATCACGGTTTATGAGATACAGCCTGGAGACAGACAGACAGACAGACAGACAGACAGACAGACAGACAGACAGACAGACAGACAGACAGACAGACAGACAGACAGACAGACAGACAGACAGACAGACAGCGGAGTCTTAGTAATAGGGTCCCGTTTTTACCCTTTGGGTACGGAACCCTAAAAAACCATGCGGAAGTTAGGTTTTTATACCTAAAACTTAATATTTTATGACTGAATATTTTCTTGATTACTTTTTAAAATAATAGTAGGTATATTTACACTCAAAACCGAAATATCAAGCGTAATAATCATGCAGAACCTCGATATTTAAACCGATTTTATTATCAAACCTAAACTGCGTTTACGCGATACTATACCTTCCTGCTTTAATAATTGGGTACACTGACCTGGCCATCATGAAGGTGCCGTACGTGGGCATGAATGCTGCGATCGTAGCGAAGACCGCGTTGACCGCGAGCGCGTAATGCAATATTACAGTCTCAAGTACAAGACTATCAAAAACACAGGAGAGTTTCAAACTATTTAATTAATGACCTTAGAAAGGTTCAAAGAGGATTGACTGACGATCTGAAAGTACCAGGCAATCATAAATATAGGAGAGTTTTGAAGCCGCCACAGGGGATCTTACACACAAAGACTAAAGAGCTTCTTTGTCAAGGTCTGATGATCTGAAAGTACCAGGCTACCATGAACGCAAGGTGTTGAGGCGTGTCCACACTGACCTGGCCATCATGAAGGTGCCGTACGTGGGCATGAATGCTGCGATCGTAGCGAAGACCGCGTTGACCGCGAGCGCGGATTGCAATATTACAGTCGCAAGTACAAGACTATCAAAAACACAGGAGAGTTTCAAACTATTTAATTAATGACCTTAGAAAGGTTCAAAGAGGATTGACTGACGATCTGAAAGTACCAGGCAATCATAAATATAGGAGAGCTTTGAAGCCGCCACAGGGGATCTTACACACAAAGACTAAAGAGCTTCTTTGTCAAGGTCTGATGATCTGAAAGTACCAGGCTACCATGAACGCAAGGTGTTGAGGCGTGTCCACACTGACCTGGCCATCATGAAGGTGCCGTACGTGGGCATGAATGCTGCGATGGTAGCGAAGACCGCGTTGACCGCGAGCGCCGAGTGAAGCGCGCGCCGCCTGCCACCGCGCTCGGCGAGCGCGCCCCAGCCCACACCGCCCAGCGACCAGCCCATTATTGTGATCAGAACTGGGATAGAAGCAGGCGTTATTTTGAGGAAGTCCATTATAATGAAGGAACTAGAAGATTAATTCGCTATAAATCCGTGACAATAGGTACCACATAGATTTACCTATTGTTAAACTTCTTTTTTTTCTTTTTTTTTTCGTGGCACAGTGTTGAGCGCTGTTGTCTTAAAGTGCGGAGGTCCCGGGTTCGGGTACGATGCCGTGTAGAAACCGAATAGGGGTATGGGTTTAATTAACTGCCATGCCCCTAACAGGTTAGCCCGCTACCATCTTAGACTGCATCATCACTTACCATCAGGTGAGATCGCAGTCAAGGGCTAACTTGTAATGGATTAAAAAAAAAAATAACCCACCCAGCCAATTCTTCTCGTGCGGCAGTATGCACAGCTCGATTTCCGCCGAGGGCAGCACGAAGGCGATGGAGGCGAGCTCCAGCGAAGCCCCCGCCACCGCCAGGCAGACTGCCACGTACACCTTGAGCTGAGACATGCCGCACCCAGCCTGAAACAGTTATAGTACTAGTATGTGAATTTATTATTATTATTATTATACACTTTATTTGTACCACCACAACAAGTAAAAATAACAAAAATAAAAATTGGAAATAAAACAAACAGAGACAGAAGTAGGATACAAAAGGCGGCCTTATCGCTTACGTAGCGATCTCTACCAGACAACCTTAGGAAAAGGAGAAAATAACGGAAAATAGACTGCAGGTGGCTTTATAATATACTTACATTCAAATAACTACATACTAATACATAAACCAATAATACACATATAATCAAAATATAAATTATATATAATATAGCTAATTATAAAATATACTAATAGATATGTATTATAATACATAATATATTTCGATTATTTATAATTATAATATATAATAATACATAATATATAATATATTTCGATAATTTCATACAACTTCGGACGGATCAAGTACCAACTCGACACATTAGACTCGATGGATCGCCGGGCCCGAAGGATAATTGGCGACCAATCCAAACAGGCGAAATTGCTCAGTCTACAACACCGACGAAGTGTCGCCTGCTTATCGGTTTTTTAACGGATATACCATGGAGAGTGTGCTCAGGAACTTCACAACCTTGTTCCTCCTTCTCCGTTCTACCACAGAACAGCGAGAAACCGTCAGCGTTGGCATCCTTATGTGGTTGAGGTCCAATCTGCCCGCACGAAACGTTTTTGCTCGACACCGCTAGAGTGTGGAACACCCTCCCAGCGCACGTGTTTCCTGCCACGTATAACTTAGGTACCTTCAAGGCAAGAGTGAATAGGCATCTTCTTCTAGGCAAGCGCGCTCCAACCTAGACCTCATCATTGCTTTGCACTAAGCATGATTGTCGTCAAGCGCAAGCCTATACACAATAAAAAAAAATAAAAAAAACTTCCACACAAGAAGTGCGTTTTTAAGTTTGATAAAGAGTTACACTATCTCTAAACTGAAGTAAAATGATGGCTCTATACATATTGCTATCCCTTTCATAATACTCCCTGCGGAAAGGGGCAGCGCTAGATTTTTAAACTACTTAGTAAAGTTAAACAGAATAGGGATGATGACAACTCAATCAAATCAGCAACTCTTTATCAAACTTAAAAACGCACTTCTAGTATGGAAATTTTATGAAATTCACTGTTGTGACGTCATCAAATTTCAATGCACTTTTTTTCTTTAATCTATGTTTTAACATTATAGACCTGGATAAACCTTAATCCAGGCTCAGTCTAAATGACTTTTTCAATGGGAAAAGTCATAAAAAGACACGAAACTTTCAACACATCTGCTCATAGTCAGAAGACTGATTGCTTGATATTGCACAGCGAAAAAAAAAAAAAAAAATCTATGTTTTAAAATGGTTATCAAACTTAAAACTAACCGAGGATGTGAATTTTAGGTCTTTTGGAAGACCCTCTATTTAATATGCATCCCTATTATGCATACAAAACAAAACAGGAGACTGGTAATGCGCAATGGCGGCCGTATCACTAAAGTGATATTTTAAAGGCAACCCAAGCATACAAAGCTGATGACACTAGGTCTAGGAGCTGCAGGCCCCTCTTTCCCACTGGGCACTCTGGGCGAGTGCCCAGGGCCCCGCAATCGAGTTCCCCCAAATTCCTGCCAGATCACCCACCAATAGATAACCGATATTCATTAACAATAACTACACACATAAATTATGTTCAAAAGCAACCTATCATACTTAATATTATAAATGCGAAAGTGTGTTTGTTTGTTGGTTTGTCCTTCAATCACGCCGTAACGGAGCAACGGATCGACGTGATTTTTTGCATGGGTATAGTATAGGACCTGGAGAGTGACATAGTGACATTTTTTATCCCGGAAAACTAAGGAGTTCCCGAGGGAATTGAAAAAACTTATTCCACGCGGACGACGTCGCGGGCATCAGCTAGTTGTTAATATGTTAGTTATATTAATAATTCTAAATGTACGACAGAGTTGGCAGAATGCATGTTAATATTGTGTTCACAATGAATAAATCTATAAATCACCTGTCGTAACGCATCTTCGTGGAATTGCTCAAGCACACTGGAGTCGTTATAGTCTAGGAGCTCTCCACTCTCATTGCTTTCCGCGTTCTCTTGAGGAGCATTTGCCATGTTCCCCGCATTGCCAGGGTCTCCTGAGCCTTCTGCGCCTATAATTAGTTAAATTATATTAAAAATCATCTTTAAAAAATCTTTTATCATCCGCCATATTGGATTTAGTGTGACGTCATTTTATTACTATTTACAAATAATATGTCTTATGTCTCATATAATAAAGAGAAAAGTCATTTACTCACTCACTGACTGACCAACTCCAGCCCAAACACTTGGACTTAGAAAGCTGAAATTTTACACAAAGGTTCCCTTTATAGTTTAGACAAGGAATATGACTGGATTTATTGAAATTTCCAAGGGAGCAGCCTTTTTAACCGACTTAAAAAAAAGGAGGAGGTTCTCAATTCGACCCTAGTCCCTAGTCCATACTCTGACTTCACTAAGAGTAAAAACGAGATTACCAGGCACATTGAGTTTCCCCTCGTTGTAAGTCATACTGTAAGATCTGGAGAGCGATCCAAAGCTGCCGAGCTTGGACGAGCACTCAGAGTGAGAGTTAAACACTGTGCTCTGACTTCACTAAGAGTAAAAACGAGATAGAGTAATATCCTCTAAGCTGTAGTATTTAGAGTAAAAACGAGATAAAGTAATATCCTCTAAGCTGTAGTACTTACCAGGCACATTGAGTTTCCCCTCGTTGTAAGTCATACTGTAAGATCTGGAGAGCGATCCAAAGCTGCCGAGCTTGGATGAACCCTCAGAATCAGAGCGAGCGCGCACTAGGCACGCTTGTTCCTCCATTGTGCGGCTGGCTTACCACTACTATATTGCGATACATCTGAAAAATATATACAAGGTTAGAAATAATTTGATGAGCTCCCTAGCTCAATGGTAAGGGCTCTGGTCTTTATAGTGGACAGTCCTGGTCAATTTCCAGCAGGGTCAAATTGGGACATTATAATTTCTGAATTTTCTCTGGTCTGGTTTGATGCTTTGGCAAAGAGATTTAGTGTTCCAGGTGGGTTTCCTAGTATGGATTTAACATAACTGCGGTACCCTTTATGTATTGAACGTTTTTTTTGTCTGACCATCACTAGCTTGCGATTCAAAAGTTACATCAGGGTTGCAACTTGTACACCTCTACACTATTCTATAGAAAAAATATATAGGTAGTATGCTATAATATTAGGTAGGTAGAGTTTGGTACCTACTTGGTACCTACCACCTATGTAAAATTGTCTTTGTGGTTAATGTTAACATAAGTTCCCTTCTTACTTTGTGTCTAAGTTCTGAATCAAAAAATAATTATTTTGTGTACACCCGGTTTTAATAGGTCCTTTTAAAACCAATGAATTATTTCTTTATTGCATGGTAGTTTAAAACTGTGATGTTGCGAATGTGAGTTTGTTTGTTTGTTATGCTTTCAGAGCCCATCTTTTCAACCAATTTTGATGAAGGACAAAGACTAATTTATATCCTAACATCAATCCTATAAATTATAGAACTCCCCAGGAATTAAAATAAAAACTTGAACAACATTGATGAGTATCAGGCATCAGCTATTATAAATGCGAAAGTTTGTGATGGATGGATGGATGGATGGATGGATAGATGGATGGATGGATGGATGGATAGATGGATGGATGGATGGATGGATGGATGGATAGATTGATGGATGTATGGATGGATGGGTGTTTGTTACTCAATCACGCCAGAACGGCTCAATGGATCTGGATGAAATTTGGCACAGAGATAGATTATAGTCTGGGATAACACATATGCTACATTTTATCCCGGAAAATTAATGAGATCCCGTGGGAACCAAAAAACCTCAATCTACGCAGACTTAGTCGCGGGCATCAGCTAGTAATATCAATAAATTACACTGGTTTCACTTAAGTAAGTGCCTAACATTCTTAAGGTCTAACAAATTAACAACATCCCACATAATAGTGCTAATTAAATTAATTGCATGTGCTATGCTGCAGTAACAACCATATTAATATTATAAATGCAAAATTATCTTTGTCTGTATGTTTGTTAGGTACTTAATATGAGCAAACTTTGACTTTGCTTAGACTTAAGACATGGTTAAAATGAGACAGATTTATGTTACTCACATAAGTCCATCTCGTTTTAACTCTAAGTAAAGTCTGAGCCAAGTACCTTACACTCTATAAATCTCAGCCTTAGGGCCGAATTCATCGTTGCACATAAACGCGATTAGTTATAGATAAACTCGGTTCACGCGTCTAACTGAGTTTAATGCATTTCAACAACATAAATTGAAGGCGGTTCAAGCTAAACGCGGTAAAATAGTCTCTGGCCGGCCACTGTGCATTCTAAATATGTACACATAGGCTTCTAGAAAATTATATTATTTTCTTTCAAAAGTCATGGGATTTAGTAAATATTTAAAAAATAATGTATCGTACAAATATAGCGTTTTGGCATGCAAAATGTTGTTTGGTATGTTTACTTTATTTAGGCTACTAACAAATAAAAAAATAACTTCATAAATTAAATATCTTAATATTATGTATTAGTTACCTACACCACAAAAATGTATTGTACTCTTGTACTCACGATTCACTTTTATCCATGATTATTTACATCCGATTAACATAAATAAACAATAGACTGGTTTATCACTGTCATGTTATCTCTATAAAAACTGAATGCCAATCAATTGTTGAATGTACAATGTACAAAATAATATTAAAATTTCTTAACACTAAAGTTGAACGACATTAGGACAAAAGAGCTTATTACACCTTCCTAAATTTAGTCGTCCTAATTAGGATTCAGGAAAGGAAAGCAAATTCATATTTCTGATCACACCTTCCTAAATTTAGTCACTGAATCAGTTTACAGATAAAGTTCGACGGCGTCGGACGTGTCGTGCTAGTGTCGAGTGCAACCACAGATTACATTATACAACAGTACTGGACAGTACTGGAGCCATTGTCCAAAAAATTGGCCTTGCCGTAGCTCTGGCTATTGGCTCAATTAAAATTAATAGATGCCTTTATTTTTTCTTACCAAAAATTAAAAAAAAAATCATTATTTCCCCATTGCCTTCAATCAACAGTCTCATCGGTTTGGTATTGATCGGACGTTGATGACTGTGAAGAGGGGATATGAATGATATGATACAATGTGGATGGTGAAGGATGTGGAGATTGTATTCGGTGTTGGGATGGTAAGGTAGTTATGAAGGGGAGAATCCGAAGATTTGATATGTTGCTGTATAGATGGTGTAAGATGCGTGGATTTTGTTTCGTGTTGAGATATTAAGTTATGAAGGGGAGAATCCGAAGATTTGATACTGGAATACCGTACTGGAATCTACAAAGTTTTATCAAAAATTAATAAATGGTTATTTGAATTTGCCGCCATCTTCTCCTATCAGGCAGGCGCGGTGATCAGTATTACTTACTCTATGGCGGTGACTGAACCAATTAGGCGACTAAATGCTATTACACCTTCCTAAATTTAGGAAACTGAATGATTTAGTAAGTTAGCAACCATACTTTTTGCTAAATTTAGGATCCTAACTTGCTAAATGCGATTACACTTTTCTGAATTTAGTAACTGAATCATTTAGACGACTAAATTTAGGAAGGTGTAATAAGCTCTAAAGCCAAAAACCAAATAACTTACGTTTAGCTGCAATATAGTTAAAGTATCATCAAGTGGAACACATTAAACGCTTAAAATATATTATTTTTTAGCAATAAAATGCAAAAATATCTCAAAACAAAATAAACAAGAGAAAAATTCAAGAATGAACAAAAGCAAATTACCACCGCAAAGTACCATAGACAATATTTTTTTCCACAGGAAGCTCATACAGGAAGTGACAGAATGTCAGTCTTTTTTTTAGCCTGGATTAATTATTAGTCTGTATTAATAATTTTATAAAGCCGTGTTCACACATAGGTAAAAAGGTTTTATAATGGTCTAAAATTGTGTAGAATCCTAAATATTTTATTTTACATTCATTGCTTTAAATAAAATAAAATTATAAAATATATTTTTTTACGCATTATTAAGGAAATAAAATACTAGGTTAATAAGCATTAGACTTACAATTTTCAAGCGTAAAGCAATGGAGTTTGTATGTTACACTTATATCTTAAACTCTCATTATGCACACTGAAAGCGACAATACACCAGTAATTATTAAAAATTTGTACAAATTACATTGTGATTATTTATTGCTCGTGATATTGTGCAAAATTAATAATAATATTGAGCTGTTTAGAACCTGCTACACATCATACAACACATCTCGATTTAGTTCAAACAGTAAATAAAAACACGTTTCACCAATAAACGAAATGAAAAATGCTTGTATAACACATTTTTGGAACTACTATTGCTCGATTTTGCGATTATAAACACAATAATTTAACACGGCACGGCACTCTCAAATGTATGATATGTGGATAAGTTGATGCTTAGACTACGTTTTTTCTAAAATCTCACTTTTATTTAGTAATAGAATTATACCGCTGAATACCGCTAAATATTTCCTAATGAGTTACTAAAATAAAAAGCCTATTTATAGAATTAAGAAGTCCTCAATTCATCACTCTTATCGCTAAGTGCTACGTTTATAACTGCGGAGTTTAAGGTCAAAAAAGGATAGAATAATAGAACGAGTAATTGTGGGAGCGAGAGATGTATATCCATGATGGCACGACAAGCGTGAATAGAACACAGCACCGTGACACAATCTCTTCGGATTTATCTCAGGATATTATGGTGTTTAAGTTGGATTAGGTATATATTTTTTAATGTTAAAAAAGGTCAGTTTGTAAGCGAAGTAATTATAACCACTACTATCTAGTAAAATAAAGATTTTGAATAAACTTAATATTTTTTAGTTAATGAACTATTTTGATGATTTCACTATAAATTCATCGATTAAGTAAAGAAAGTCATGTATACTAAGCCTAAGGTGAAGTTCGAAAAATGAAGCTGCCTGTGCTGCCTAGTAATTCTAGAGGCATGAGATTTTAATCTTAACAAAACTAACTCATGTGTAGCGTCTCAAATCGATATGAGGAGCCCACGCAATGCGCAGCAGGGAGTGTTGAGACATGCGCAGATAGATTTATTAATATTATGGTTTATATTACTTAGCTGTACATATAAATGTACGTACTTCACAGGGCTTAAAAAAAAGGCTAACAAATCTAAAATTCTCAAAAAGACGAAAAAATCAGCAAATCTATTCAGTTATGAGTAATTGTAAAATATTGTCTATCACAGATTCACAGATAAATATCCTACAACTCGGTAGCTAGGTACATATTTTTGAACGCAAATGTAGCTGTCACTTGTTGACTGCAATATTTGTCAGTGTCAGAAGTCAGGAACTAAAAAAAGCGCGAAATGATCAACATCAATTTGTTTACAAATTAATAAAATAAATATAATTTTTAGCTACAAAACAAATAATGCAAGACCATAATCTGACACAATCAGCTTTGCATATGAAGCTAATAAGAAAGTATTTAAAGTTGAAAATAATGGAAGACAATATCTCGTTCAGAGGCCATGAAAACGAAAGAAAACACATCTATGATTTGATAAAACGGTCTGTTTTACACGGAGAATCGCATTCGGCGCTCATTATTGGGCCCCGAGGCTGTGGTAAGACTACGGTAAGTCATCAATAATGAAATGAAAATAAAAATGAAAATATCTCTTTCAGCTTGCCAGCTGTAAAGTTATTGCAAAAATATAAGTAATAGGCACCTCTTTACCGACTTTTATATAAGTATGCTTTGCGCCTACTGCTGGACTATAGCCTTTTACTTCCCACCATTGTGATGTGGTCCCACTAACATTGGGGGATCACATCACAATCAAAACACTAACATAGGGTGCGTTCCGAAATACACTGAGAGCACTGGAAGTCCCCAGTAAAGAGCACTGCCAGTGCTCGCAGTGCTTATAACGGAACACGCACATAGTATGTAACACTTTAGTAGCAATATGGCATTCCAAATTTGGGAGCTGTTTATTTGAAAAACAGCTAAGTATAAATGTACAATTGCTTTAATATTTCAACGGCTGGGCTATAGTATAGTCGCCGTGAGGGAGGGGGGAGTGGGTCTACCCCCCCTCCAAGCCAAACTTGTCGGAACCTAATAGTTTTCGAGATATTATTTTTTTTTAATTTTGAGGTTAGGTTCTTTGTTTTAGTGGAAAAGGTTAATTTCTGAAATGGAATGGGCTACGCCAAAAGACTCGCTTCTGGCTTTGCGCTTAAAAAAAACACTCTAGGGGCAGGGCAGACAAGACTGCGTGGAGTCGGGGCGTGCTGATTCGGTTTTGTGATCAAAAGTACCTAAATAAACATTTAATAACCTACCTATAAACCTTTTTAGTTAATTCTATAACCTTTAAACTCTGTGTTTTATTCATGGAATTAGGAATTACCATAGAAATAGGAAGATAATTCCGACTTATTATTATTAGACTTATTATTCCGGAATTACGACTATAGTCTTCCTCGTCAAAAATGTCCATGGAACGGATTTTAATCACAGATTAGGTACTCAAACGCCAACGAGGTCTTTAGTCTATGGTACAATCTATGGCAAATGTCGTAAGAAATAGCGAAAAGTGGTGAAGATTGCGAATTTTCAAAAAATTATTTCTCGAAAAGTATTAGTTTCCGACGTAAAATACTTAGTTTCCGACATAAAATATTTTAGTGCAAAGCTTTCCACATCAAGGTCTTTCTGTAAAAACATATGTAAACGTCCCAACTCCGCGGCGACTATACTATAGCTGAGCCATTTCAAATATCTGCTCTTGGGGTCTTTAATCTTTATTACGTGACAGAAACATGATTGGCTACTTGGGCCTGCCTCATTCTATCGTATTCTATCGTATTCTATCTATCTATCTATCTATTAGTAAAATTATGAATTAAAAACAATTTTTTCCCTGCAACTTGTAATTTTCTACTGATATAAAGTATAGCTAACTAGTTCAGAAAACTGAGGCACAGTATGGCTAACATTCTCCTTTTCATTAAACCAACCAACCAACCAATTAAGTAGATGTATGGGTTTAGTATAACTGCTCTAATATGTTAGCCCGCTACTATCTTAGACTGCATCATTATTTACCATCAGGTGGTTTATATTCTTAAATTGACGTTAAGGCCAGGGAGGTCGTCGAAATATTGTGAAATATTGAGGTATTGTGTGTAATTATCCAACCAGCTTCCATCTTCCGTGTTCTCTCATAACTACAATAAGATGCTCTTCAAATGGCAGATAAACAAATCTATCAAAAGCCAGCAACGCATTGGCAGTTCCTCT
Organism: Erebia ligea; assembly: GCA_917051295.2. Classification (NCBI taxonomy): domain Eukaryota; kingdom Metazoa; phylum Arthropoda; class Insecta; order Lepidoptera; family Nymphalidae; genus Erebia; species Erebia ligea. The sequence goes on from OU785246.1 coordinate 2,708,683, forward strand.
GGTGCTTCATGTAATCACTTAACATCATCACCCGCCTGCTCATTTGATTGCTATTACATATTCATAGAATGATACATTCCCAGCTCCTCAACTCGGTGCTGCACCAGGTGTCCAATGAAGCTGACCTTGTGAATGATGCCATCGTCATCAAATTGAATGGACTCCTACATCACGATGACAAAATCGCTCTGAAATCCATCACCGCTCAGGTATCCATACCCATACTAATAAAATTCAAAATTCAAAATTCAAAATGTTTTTTATTCAAATAAGCTTTTACAAGCGCTTTTGAATCGTTATAATATGAATCTACCGCTGGTTCGGAATGCCATTCCTACCGAGAAGAGCCAGCAAGAAACTCGGTGGTTGCTCTTTTCCATCAAAACTTACAATCATCATAATGATACAAGTAACTGCAGTCCCACGTATAGCTGGAGCGAATCAAATCCACGCTGTTTTTTTTATCATTTACGTAATCTTCGATTGTATAGTAAGCTTTTTTCACGAGCATACCTACAATACTCAATACACACCAAGACTGGCAGACAGAGGCAGCCCCATTTCCGACGGTGGCACCCGTTCACGAGCATGACGCATGATCCAGCCAATAGACATGTGAAAGTGTGTCTGTCTGTCTGCTAGGCTTTAACAGCCCATCTTTAAAACCGATTTTGATGAAATTTGGTATAGAGCTAAGGACATAGGCTATTTATCAGTTGCAGAAAACATCACGATGACAAAATCGCTCTGAAATCCATCACTGCTCAGGTATCCATACCCATACTAATAGACATGTGAAAGTGTGTCTGTCTGTCTGCTAGGCTTTAACAGCCCATCTTTAAAACCGATTTTGATGAAATTTGGTATAGAGCTAAGGACATAGGCTATTTATCAGTTGCAGAAAACATCACGATGACAAAATCGCTCTAAAATCCATCACTGCTCAGGTATCCATACCCATACTAATAGAAATGTGAAAGTGTATCTGTCTGTCTGCTAGGCTTTAACAGCCCATCTTTAAAACCGATTTTGATGAAATTTGGTATAGAGCTAAGGACATAGGCTATTTATCAGTTGCAGAAAACATCACGATGACAAAATCGCTCTAAAATCCATCACTGCTCAGGTATCCATACCCATACTAATAGAAATGTGAAAGTGTATCTGTCTGTCTGCTAGGCTTTAACAGCCCATCTTTAAAACCGATTTTGATGAAATTTGGTATAGAGCTAAGGACAGTATTTATCAGTTGCAGAAATCCTTTGTGGGGTACTCTTTTATAACATGGTTCCCAAAGAGTTTCTAGATTTGCCATTTCATAAATTTAAAGACTGTGTTAAACAGCATTTGTTAAGTCGAGGTTATTACACTATCGATGATTTTCTGAATGACAAAGTTGCATGGAAGCAACCAGCCTTGCATCCAGTGACCCACAAGTCAGTGTAATACTTGTAATGTAATGTATGTGTTGTATTGTTTACTTATTGTAACCTTTTTCTTTTTTGAGAAAAGAGCAATTTAAGAAAAGAGTAACTGCTGAGTTTCTTGCCGGCTCTTAGTAGAACAGCTTTCCGAACTGGTGGTAGAGTCTTAACGTATCATAACACAACAAGTTGATAGTTGAAGTTGAAGTTATGAAATAAATAAATCATTTATCATTTATCCCGGAATATTAAGAAGTTCCCGTGGGACTTGAAAAAACTTAAACCACTCGGGCATCATCTAGAACTAATATTTTTCCCTTTGACTTTAATGGATGAACTATAAAATAATGCTTTTCTGTTCTATATGTTTAAGATGCAATTGGAGAACGCAGTGGGTGACAGAGTGTTTGGATCGTTCGCTGAGAACCTGAGCTTTTTGCTTAGCTGCTTGAGGAGCGGCGCGGACAGACGCTGTAGGAGTATGGTTTTTGTGTTGGAGCAATGCGATATGTTCTGTCACAGCGCGCGCACACAGACACTGCTCTATAACCTCTTCGACATCACACACAGCGACCAGGCGCCCATGTGTGTGCTGGGTGAGTATACTTCTTTTGAAGTGAAAACTTTGAGCACTTTTTGGTAGGGGGTAAACTTGTGGATTCGCGTCACCGACACCGTCACCTCGCTGCCCCATGCTCGCGTTGTTACGAAGACAAAAGGTCTTAAATATAAATATACTGCATTCGTAATTAAACATTAATGCCTTAGTTTTAAGGTTTATGTTTTAACTAGCTGATGCCCGCGACTTCGTCCGCGTGGATTGAGGTTTTTCGGTTCCCGCGGGAACTCTTTAATTTTCCGGGATAAAAAGTAGCCTATGTGCTATTCCAGACTATAATCTATCTCTGTGCCAAATTTCGTCCAGATCCGTTCAGCTGTTGGAGCGTGATTGAGTAACAAACATCCATACATCCATACATCCATACATCCATCCAAACTTTCGCATTAATAATATTTATTTGATTATTTTGAATATTTTTATGGTTTATTTTTTGTAATTTAAAAAAGGAAAAAAAAAATTAAAATAATCAAATATCAAATATAAATCCATATAAATATTATAAATGCGAAAGTTTGGATGGATGGATGTATGTATGGATGTATGTTTGTTACTCAATCACGCTCCAACGGATGAACGGATCTGGATGAAATTTAGCACAGAGATAGATTATAGTCTGGAATAGCACATAGGCTACTTTTTATCCCGGAAAATTAAGGAGTTCCCGCGGGAACCGAAAAACCTCAATCCACGCGGACGAAGTCGCGGGCATCAGCTAGTATTATAAATGCGAAAGTTTGGATGGATGTATGGATGTATGGATGTGTGAAATGAATGTGTTGTAATGTAGGTATAACTAAAATAATGATTTGATTGATTATTTTTAAAATTGAAGAGTGACTACAAGATTAAAAACATCTAAATATATCTAAATAATTCATGTGCCTACACCTATATGATGTCTTTGGTTGACTATGCTGTAAGTCTGGTTGTTGATAGTTATTTTATTATAAACTAGCTGATGCCCGCGACTTCGTCCGCGTGGACTAAGTTTTTTCGATTCCCGCGGGAACTCATTAATTTTCCGGGATAAAAAGTAGCCTATGTATGTATGTATGTATGTATATTCTTTATAGCCGATGCCCGCGACTTGTCCGCGTGGAATAAGTTTTTCAGTTAATTTTCCAGGATAAAAAGTAGCCTATATTACTATCCCACGGTATAATCCCCCTATAATGGTGAAACACGTACTTCTTCATATTTTAACGAAAGCCCAAATGCTGTTTCATGGCTATAACTTGAGAAATTAAGGATTTTCATACCAACTCTCAACTCCTATTTCACCCCTTCGGGGGTGGAATTTTGAAAAACTGAAACACATATGTTTTCATTTTCAACCCGCAGGTCATATATCAAGTTTCATGGCTATAACTTGAGAAATTAAGGACTTTCATACAAACTCTCAACCCCTATTTCACCCCTTCGGGGGTGGAATTTTGAAAAACTGTGAAACACATGTTTTCATTTTCAACCCGCAGCTCATATATCAAGTTTCATGGCTATAACTTGAGAAATTAAAGACTTTCATACAAACTTTCAACCCCTATTTCACCCCTTCGGGGGTAGAATTTCGGGATAAAAAGTATCCTATGTCCTACCTCGTAGTATGGGCTCAAATGGTGCCAAGTTTCGTTTGAATTCATTCAGTAGTTTCGGCGTGATGCGCGGCCAGGATACAGACAGACAGACAGACAGACAAAAATGAAAAAAATTACAGATTTGGCTTCAGTATCGAATAATGAGTGTCCTCCAAAAAAAATTTTCAAAATATCTTCAATGTACAGAATTGGACCTGTTACAGTTTTATTATAACTTATAAGTATAGATACTCCATGTTATCATTATAATTTTTGTAATGTTAAAGCATGTTACGCATATTATTTGTACGCCACACTGTGGTAGAATACAAGAAACTTTTATTATTGTAACACATTTTGTACCTACTGTATTCACAAATAAATAAATGTAATGAAATATTTTGTAACAGCGATTCTATGGGGATGCCTACGTCATAATAGCATATTAGTAATTGCTTTCGAGCTGTATGTTGATAGATCAGCCAGTCACCTTTTCCTTTTACATATTTAGATTAATTTTTCAGGCATAACAAATCGGATAGACGTTATGGAGTTACTAGAAAAACGTGTGAAGTCGCGGTTTTCGCACAGGCACATATTCATATTCCCCAACGAAGCAACGGGAGAGAGAGATAAAGAGTGCCCCGTTACCAACTATAGGGGCAAATTGGTACAGTGTCTCAGTATGCCCCTCGCTTTGGCTAAGAGAGAACTCTCTAAGAAACGCAGACGGAGAAAATCTACAGGTAATATTTTTTTTGGATCTAACTAAAAAGCGGCCGAGCGAGGGACAAGTGGCCTAGTTGTCACAACGCATATCAGTCGATTTCGATTGTTAAGCAACGTTGACCCAAGTCGGTAACTGGATGGGTGACCGAATTTGGACGTTCAAATTTGGCCTTTTCGTTTCCTCCGTACCTCGGAGAGCACGTTAAGCTGTCGGTCCCGGTTATTATCACTAACATCTGATAATAATCGTTACAAAAATACCTAAGAGTTTAAATACTCTTAGTCGAGTCGTATGCGGAAGGACTTGGGAAACCCACCGCATTATTATCCCAAGAAAACTCCTACCATTATGTGATTAATGGAAAGGGGTCACGACCCTCAGTAATGAGGTATACGACGAAGAGAGAGAAAAAGCGACAAATCTCTCTCTCTGCCTCTAGTATAGATGGAGAGTGACAGAGTACTTGTATGTATTTATTTTAATTAATATTTTGAACACTTCCAAGTAGCACATTTGACGACCTTCCTAGCGTAGTGTTGAGCGTTGTCTTAATGTGGGTCCCGGGTTCAATCCCCAGCAGAGTCAATTTGGGAATTTATAATTTCTAAATTTTCTATATGTTCTGGTATGGTGGAAGGGTTTGGCTGTGGTTAGGTACCACCCTACCAGCAAAGACGTGTCACCAAGTGATTTAGTGTTCCGGTACGATGCCGTGTAGAAATCGATTACGGGTATGGGTTTAGTATAACTGCCATACCCCTAACAGGTTAGCCCACTACCATCTTAGACTGTATCGTCACTTACCATCAGGTGAGATCGCAGTCAAGGGCTAAGTTGTAGTGGAATAATTAAAAAAAACTACTTACTAGATCTCGTTCAAACCAATTTTCGGTGGTAGTTTGCATGGTAATGTACATCATATATTTTTTTTAGTTTTATCATTCTCTTATTTTAGAAGTTACGGGGGGGGGACACACATTTTACCACTTTGGAAGTGTCTCTCGTGCAAACTATTCAGTTTAGAAAAAAATGATATTAGAAACCTCAATATCATTTTTGAAGACCTATCCATAGATATCCCACACGTATGGGTTTGATGAAAAAAAAATTTTTGAGTTTCAGTTCTAAGTATGGGGACCCCCAAAATTTATTGTTTTTTTTTTATTTTTGTGTGAAAATCTTAATGCGGTTCATAGAATACATCTACTTACCAAGTTTCAACAGTATAGTTCTTATAGTTTCGGAAAAAAGTGGCTGTGACATACGGACGGACAGACAGACAGACAGACATGACGAATCTATAAGGGTTCCGTTTTTGCCAAATTTGGCTACGGAACCCTAAAAAGTCATCATTGGCTTGAATTGCATAAAAAAAAGACCCCTTGTATTGGTCACTTTGATTTTGTTTTTAATTCTTAATTTTAAAATTCCAGTTAATATGGACGAGCAAATGGAAATTGACAATGAATTCCAGTATACCATACCAGATGTAGTCCTAAGTAAATGCAGAACAGATACAAATCAATTCCAACATCTGGAATCTGGTTTCCTGGAAGATTGGAACTCCCACATACAAAGCTTGGCGAAGGACCAAAAAGTTTTGGATTCTTTGGAAAAGTTGTGCTATTACACTGTAAATGAACAAATCTTTAAGGATATTTTGGTAAGTCATTTATTTAAAAGTTCCACATAATTGGGTACACATAACTGTTCAAATAAATTATTTTTTACCACCACCACCAGCACCACTACAGCCCATTAACGTCCCACAGCTGGGCACAGGCCTCCACTCTCATAGGAGAGAGGGAATTAGAGCTTACACACACCACGCTGCTCCAATGCGGGTTGGCGGGCTTTAGCGACTATTATCATGTTAGTGATAATAACCGGGACCGACGGCTTAACGTGCTCTCCGAGGCACGGGGGTGAAACGCCGCCAACTTCCTAACTCCGGGCTAGTAGGTACTGAGAATTCCTAGTCAGAAAAACTCAATACTTGTTATGGCCCGACCCGGGACTCGAACCCGGGACCTCGTCGGCCTCAGTCAAACATGCCAACCACTAGAGTTAGACCAACGAGGCAGTCACTATTTTTTAGTGATTACTAGCTGATGCCCGCGACTTCGTCCGCGTGGATTGAGGTTTTTCGGTTCCCGCGGGAACTCTTTAATTTTCCGGGATAAAAAGTAGCCTATGTGCTATTCCAGACTATAATCTATCTCTGTGTCAAATTTCATCCAGATCCGTTCAGCCGTTCGGGCGTGATTGAGTAACAAACATCCATCCATACATCCATACATCCATCCAAACTTTCGCATTTATAATATTTACTAGCGATCCGCCCCGGCTTCGCACGGGTAGCACTAATAATCCTAATCTATATAATATTAAACTATCCTATCTCTCAAGTTAGATCGAACTGCACATGGTGTGCGAATTTTATTATAATCGGTTAAGTGGTTTAGAAGTCCATTGAGGACAAACATTGTGACACGAGATTTATATATATTAAAGATTTGATAACTATTTTAAACTATCGATTAAAATAAAAAGAGTGCGTCGAATTTTGATGATGTAGCTATTTAATATTTCATACAAAATCCCATACTAAGCACGCGTTTTGACATGCAAAAAAATATTTGCTGATTTGACTATTTGTCAAATACCCAATTACTTAGGGTATGTTCCGATATACACTGCGAGCACTGTAAGGTGTGACGTCAATTTAGTATACTGCGAAGCTGTTCCTTTATAGTTAGGTATACTGGTTACTGTTTAAAACGGAACGCAGTCAGCACTGAGAGCACCTTACCTCGAAAACGCCAGTGCTCACAGTACAACAGTGGCGACGATTTATGACGTCATATATTTCCCTAGGATACTGCAGCAGTTTACTGTCAGTTATAACGGAACGAATTTCTCCACAGTAAAGAGCACTGAACAGTGCTCGCAGTGTATTTCGGAACATACCCTTAATTAGTCCATACCCAAAGTACAATGTACAGTGGGTCGATGCCCATACAAATGACAGGTCCGGTTACCATGACTGTTTACATTTACTCCAATGGTTTGTCTAATTTAGGCTGTGTACCGTTATAGACTGCGAGCACTGTTCAGTGCTCTTTACTGTGGAGAAATTCGTTCCGTTATAACTGACAGTAAACTGCTGCAGTATCCTAGGGAAATATAAGACGTCATTAATCGACGCCATCTTTGTACTGTGAGCACTGGCGTTTTCGAGGTAAGGTGCTCTCAGTGTTTGTCTCAGTGCTGGCAGCGTTCCGTTTTAAGCAGTACCCAGTATACCTAACTATAAAGGAACGGCTTCGCAGTGTACTAAAGTGACGTCACACCTTACAGTGCTCGCAGTGTATTTCGGAACACAGCCTTAGGATGAAAAGTTTGGATGTATGGATGTATGTTTGTTACTCAATCACGCTCCAACGGATGAACGGATCTGGATGAAATTTGGCACAGAGATAGATTATAGTCTGGAATAGCACATAGGCTACTTTTTATCCCGGAAAATTAAAGAGTTCCCGCGGGAACCGAAAAACCTCAATCCACGCGGACGAAGTCGCGGGCATCAGCTAGTTTATAATAAATGATGCGGGTTAACTTATTAGGGTTACCAGTTTTTTTTTAATTTCTTTAATTTTTTCTAGTTCCAAACAGTATCAAAACTGTCACCAACCAAGCCATATATAGACGCCACAGAGCTAAGCAACGCAATAGACAGCGCAGTGGGCTCAGAGCATAGAGTCAAACTATTGCAGTCCTTGTCTATTCTAGAGTTGTCTCTGGTAATTGCAATGGTACAGGGAATGGCAATATTTGATGGACAACCAATGAATTTCGAAATGGTTTTACATAGGTAAGTTGATTAATAATAATAATGTACTTACTATTTATTATGTATGTACTATTTATTTTAATAACTTTTTGGAGTTTACCTCTTTTAGAATCGATTTGCATATTATTTAAGAAAAATCGATTTGCATATTATATAAGTTGAAAAAACTAGAAGTTTAATTCGCTATAATCCGCCACAGAAGGTAAATTTATGTGGTACAGTGCGTATCTTGAACTTGCGGCCCGCGATATTCTCCACACCACATAAATCTTCCTCAGGAGATGTTGACTCTACAATGCACGATTGTGAAGTCAACATCTCCTGAGGATGCTCCGGTGTCGGAGTGAAACGTACGTTATTTATTTATTTTTTTATTTTATTTTTTATTGAAATGCCAACAAGTATTGTTCAAACAATTAATATTAATAAAATAATACAGTCATGTCTCGTTCTATCACAACACTTAATTATAGGCAAATACAGCATTATTATAGATAATCCGGTCAAATTTTTTTTTTTTTTTTTTCGTTGAGGGTATTTTGGAAGATTTATGTGGTGTGGAGAATATCGCGGGCCGCAAGTTCAAGATACGCACTGTACCATATAGCTTCTGTGGCGGATTATAGCGAATTGAACTTCTAGTTTTTTCAATGTCATGGACTTCCGCAAAGTAACGCCTGCTTCTATCCAATATATTATACAAGTCCGGGGTATGAAAATTTATGGGGAGTAAAATCAAATCTTCTCCGTTACGTTTTTGACGTTATGTTTCCATGACTATGTAAGGTATTTTGATGAATATAAATTATATAATTACTTAATATAAATAAATGTATCAAGCATGCTTTCAGTAATATAAAAAATGCGTTAATTTACTAATCTATATTTTTTATAATCGTTCGTAAAGAGTAGGTAAACTCCAGTCGTGCGTCGGAGCTGACACACAGGGAGGCTTCGGCCGTGGCTAGTTACCACCCTACCGGCAAAGGCGTGCCGCCAAGCGATTTGGCGTTCCGGTACGATGCCGTGTAAAAACCGAATAGGGGTCCATATGGGTTTAATATTACTGCCATGCCCCTAACAGGTTAGCCCGCTACCATCTTAGACTGCAACATCACTTACCATCAGGTGAGATCGCGGTCAAGGGCTAACTTCATTATTTAATCTAATACCCCCTTCCGTGTTCTCCAGTCGCACTCTTGGTCGCAGAAACAAATTTCATCCTCACCACCTGGACGCCTGGTCTTCTTCCACCTCCCGTTATTCCAGGTCATTTCTGCCACGTACCTGCAAATTGTGGAACCAGATTCCACCTTCTGTGTTCCCTAATGATTATAATATGGGGCTCTTCAAAGGGCAGATAAACAAATTTCTCAAAAGCCAGCAACGCATTGGCGGTTCCTCTGGTGCTGCAAATGTTCATGGGCGGATGGTAATCACTTACCATCAGGTGACCCGCCTGCTCGTTTGCTCGCTGTATATAAAAAAAAACTTGTGGTAGATAAAACAAAAAATGTAAATAACATTATTTAAATTTCGTATGACTAGGTACTTGGGTAACTTAATATTTATTTATTACAGATACACAAAATTCGCTAACGCAAACTCGTCAAACCAATCTGTGCCCCGCCCCGTTGTGCTGAAGGCATTCGAGCATTTACAGCAGTTACAGATCATAACGCCTACAAAGAACGCGCCCCACAGTTCAGGAGACGCGTGCACGAGTCGAGTTCAGAAAGAATACAAGCTCTACGCCCTGACCGCGCCCGTAGACGATGTGAAGCGAGCCGTCGCGAGCTATAGGGCGCTGCCCACCGAAATTAGTCATTGGTTCAACAATTCCATTGACTGAAAGCCAGAAATTCCCAAATTAGTCATTGGTTCAATATACTGAGTTTCATAAATTCCGGAATTAGCCAGTGGTTCATTAATTCCATTAATCAAGTTCCACCACCACCACTACAGCCCATTAACGTCCCACTGCTGGGCACAGGCCTCCACACTCATAGGAGAGAGAGAATTAGAGCTTAGACTCACCACGCAGCTCCAATGCGGGTTGGCGGCCTTTAACGACTAATCATGTTAGTGATAATAACCGGGACCGACGGCTTAACGTGCTCTCCGAGGCACGGGGGTGTAACACCGCCAACTTCCTAACTCCGGGCTAGTACTGAGAATTTCTAGTCGGAAAAACCCAATACTTAATTATGGCCCGACGGACCCGAACCCGAAACCTCGTCGTCCGCAGTCAAACATGCTAACCACTAGCAGTGGTCTTGTGTTAATTTAGGAATCAAGTTCCATTGATTCCTAAATTAGTCGTAGGTTCAAAAATTCCATTGACTGAAAGCCAGAAATTTCCAAATATGTAAGTCATTGGTTCAATATACTGAGTTCCATAAATTCCGAAATTAGAAATGCCTGGAAATGGAACCAAAGATTCCATTTTCAGGCTGCAAGTTCCATTGACTTAGTTCTAGTAATTCCAGAATCAGTCAATTGTCATAACAATAACTTAACAGAGTTCTGAAATAATTTATTTGTACACTCTCAAAAAAAAATTGCATTGAGACCGTTTTGTGTAATAACTGTAGCATGGTGTTAATAAAGCAATATACATAAAAAGAACCTTAGATATTTGTTTAATTTATCTTAACTAACCCTTTTTTTACTAACATTCGCTGGGCTGACAAGTGTACAAATTATGGCCTAAGTAAGCTGCACAGATGTATTCTCTATTCCCTCACTTCCGTAGTTCTATTGACACACAGAGTCAGAGACGGCATCAACAGTCCTTTCCATAGACCTAGGATAGATACGTCATAACGAGCCGTTAAGTCATAGAGGTAGAAAATTAATAGGTACCAATGACTAAGGTACCTACCATAAAGGGAGTAATATTACCTCTATGGTACCTACTAATTTTCTACCTCTTGATTACTTACTATACAATAATATAGACAGCCATTTTTTAAAATAAATAGGCTAGCGCTTGGCTGCAATCAGACTAGCTTGCAAGCGGTGATGCAGCCTATGGTGGAGCGTGCTTGCCTAGAAGATGCCTATTCACTCTTGATTTGAAGGTACCTAAGATATTAAAAGAGGAGGGGAAAACTGAAGCCGTAAGGGCATTCCTGCCATTCCATATCCTAGCGGTTTGAATTAGAAACGAGGAACCAAATCGCTTCGTACGAGCCCGCGGAATTTCGTGGGTGCAGACCTTGTCGATGCCTTGCATTGACTTATATGAATACTACTAGACAAGCAATTTGGAATTTATTTGTGTCGCAATTTCAGATCGCGCGGACGGGTAGGGAGGGTAGTACGGAAGCGAGTTACGGAAAACTAACCGAAACTAAGTGGCGAAGTGTATATTAGTCACCTAGTATACGTCATATAAGTCAATGACGCCTTGCGGTTCGATGATAAAAAGGTGACGGAGGAACAGATCGAATAATTCTTGAGCATTGTCTCCGAAATATATCAATTTTATCGATAGTTACTGCATCAATGTCAAAACATTTTTTCGTCCTCAACGATCCTTTACGGACAGTCTCAGTGATACGTGAAGCCCGGCAGTCGTAATTCCTTCTTCCATGGTGAAGCCAAAACCATGTTTTGACATTGATGCAGTCATAAATCATAGTATGATTGATGCAGCAGAGCGATCGGCTATAAATTGTCGCAATATCACATCCAAAAATGTCCTAAAGGATATCCATTGTTACAGTCCTTATAGCCGGCTTCACGTAAGGTTTTTCAGGATTGTAGCAATGGGTCGCTAACCACAGATTACTAGTCACGAACTCTGAATATCGATCTTTTGGTAGTGCAGACCTATTTATAATCCGACTAAATTTGAATGTCTATGGTAATCATGTGGTAATCTAGCAAATTAAGTAGACTTGACAGTCTTCCAAATTTAACTGCGTTACCTATTTCACTAAGTAATATTTTAGAGTCTGTGTTTTCTTGTGATTTTCTATTTATTAATTGGCTTTGTTTTTTAATAAATATAATACAAAATACTTTAATATAAGAAGCGATGCGCCTAAGTTATTAGATTTTCTTTTTACGATGCAATCAAAGATACCATAAGCTAGAGATATCTCGAGATACCGAAATTGTCTATGGATATTTTCATTTTAATCACAGAATAAAAGTTAATTAAAATTAATTGTGAGCGGGCATGTTTCTAGCTTTAAATTCTATTGTATTGTTTTCAATAAAGATTTAAAAAAAAGTAAGTACATAAAGTCTACTACTTACCTACTTACTTAATTCTTTTATAACTAGATGATTCCCGCGACTTCGTCCGCGTGGATTAAGATATTTTGATTTCCGCGGGAACTTTTTAATTTTCCGGGTAAAATAGCCTATGTCCTTCCCCGGGATATAACCTACCCCTGTACTAAATTTCACGAAAATCGATTGAACAGACAGACAGACACACTTTCGCATTTATAATATTAGTATGGATGTTATAATATTACTTATTATTAATGAATAGCATTGGTATGTATTTGGTCGTACAATTTTTATATTTTTTTTATAGTGTGAGTTGGCAATACTGCCAATGAGAATATTTTATTAGCTAGACATAAGTAAGTACGGTATACCTAATAAAATATACCTCTATAGGTAAATTGTCAATAGAATGTCTTTTATTAAATAACATTTTGAAGCCATTTCAATATAGCATACCTACTTGCTTGAAATAATAGTATTTTCTATTTTTACCTAACAAACAATCTATTCGAGCTTTTTAATCCTTATATTATATTTATTTTAGATATTAAAGAGTCGTAAAACGATTAATGGACACCTTATGTCACCGCTAAAAACACCTCCCACCATGTATCAATGAAAGCCTAGTTTGACGTGACGTTTGTCATGGTCCCTAAACGACATCTTACTTCAAAAGTCTTACGTGATACCAATTTTCAGCAATTAATTCTATCGATAGTTAACTGCATCAATGTCAAAACATTTTTTTGTCCTCAACGATCCTTTACGGACAGTCTCAGTGATACGTGAAGCCAAAACCATGTTTTGACATTGATGCAGTCCTTTAATGATTGCGACAATTTATAGCCGATCGCTCTGCAGGTTTTACTCCATCGCTCTGCTGCTGTCATGGAAGAAGGAATAACGACTGCCGTCTTCTATGGCTGCTGTAGAATACCGACAGACAGGCAACTTTGCGCCGATGTTTCAAGCTTTGCAGCTTCGAAGTTCGAACTGACGAGTGACAGATGTGGCCACTCTATATAATATTTGAACTAAGTAGATGCAGTTTTTTAGTTATAGCAACACTGTATAATTTTACTAAGTCATTTCAACCACGACGACTAGATGGCGCTAGTCTTTTTGGTCCTAGTATATTACTTTTTTGCAGACGACAGCATGGTGTAATTAAAATTTTACTTAGGGTGCGTTCCGAAATACACTGAGAGCACTGAAAGTCCCCAGTAAAGAGCACTGCCAGTGCTCGCAGTGCTTATAACGGAACACACACTAAGTCATATCAACCATGTCAACTAGATGGCGCTTGTTTTTTAGGTCCATAAGTATATTATTTTGTTATAACTTTTTAAGACGACATAGCATGGTACAGAGCAAAAGGATAAATTCTCATGCACTCTTTTAAGTTTTAATATAGCAAGCAGTACAAGATGACAAAATAATAAGCCATATACCCGTTTGTTTGGGCGGCGTGATTATTAGTCAAATCCGATCTACTGATTACCAGCATGTGACCAACCGTAAAATACATTGCCATTCACGAAGGAATCTATTGCTTGGATGATTCCCGCCGAGCGATCGCGTAACTTCTGCATCAATCATTGATACATCGCAATCACCTCTGATTGGTTAACACTCTTCCACTATTGGACATAATCCATTGACGCAGCAAGAATGCCATAAATTCAGCCAATTACAACAATTGATACTGTAACAATGATTCATGCAGAAGTTACGCGATCGCTCGGCCGGTCTACCTGACTCTGAAAGTGACTCAGATTCAGATTTGGAGGTTACTGGAGACACAAACAGTGATCAGGACGATGGGGAGCCATGGGATTACTAATCATCTTTGCGAAATAAATGATATAAAATTTAGTTTAGGTACGAGAAAAAAAAACAAATTCATAGTTATCTAAGCACTTTTATTGAATTTTAAGTTATAAGTTAGGATTCATTTATAAACTTTTATTGGCTTAAAAGTAAACATGGGTGATGTTAGGATTAAAAAAAATATTTATTAATTAACAATTTCGGCTAAATCGGCAAGTTGCTTAGACCTAGGGGTAGGTTGGAAGGGCACCCGTCCACCCAAGGAGGCCCAACTATAGGCTACCCGAGACCTCCGCCGCGACGCCGCCCCTCCTCTTGTTCCTGTACGCACTGACGAACTGCTCTCACTAGCGTGAGTTCTCTTGTGACGCACTAAACTACTATGAACTGCACATTTAAAGTTGCATAATGCACAAACAAAGGGATTTTCACCAGTATGCGTTCTCATGTGTTTCACTAAATCACTTCTCCTACAACTTTTATACTGGCATAACTCACAACAAAAGGGTTTCTCACCAGTATGTGTCCTCATGTGCTTCACTAATAGACTACTCACTGTACATTTATAGTGGCATAACTCACAAGCAAAGGGTTTATCACCGGTATGTGTTCTCATGTGATAAACTAAATAACTTTTCTGTGTACATTTATACTGGCATAACTCACAAGCTAATGGTTTGTCACCGGTATGTGTTCCCATGTGTTTCACTAAATTACTTCTCCAACAACTTTTATACTGGCATAACTCACAACAAAAGGGTTTCTCACCAGTATGTGTCCTCATGTGCTTCACTAAACTACCTTTCTGTGCACATTTATAGTGGCATAACTCACAGGCAAAGGGTTTCTCACCGGTGTGTTTTCTCATGTGACACGCTAAAACACATTTATATTTGAATGAGTAGTGGCAGAACTTGCATGTCAATGTTTTTTTTTCAGTGTGCGACCGGATGTGTTTCGCTAGCAGGTTTTTATGTTTAAACTTTTGTTGGCAAACGTCACAAATATATTTTATTTCCTCAATATGTTTTCCTGATAATGAACGTACAATATTTTCCTTCGTTATATTACCTACAATACTGCCAGTTTTCAAAGAAACTTTTTCTATAGCCGTTTGTGTGTTGGCTGCTTCAATGGTCTCTGATGTAGAGAGTTCATCTTGGCTTATTGCCTGATCGTCGAAATCTTTGGAGCTGGTATCATTATTTTCAGTGTCCGATTCCGAACTTCGTATAGTTTTCAAAGTATCTACTAATATGTTTGATTGTGTATTAATGCATTGTTCGTCTTTTGTACCATTGTTATAATTAACAGTTGAACTGTTATCTTCCTCAGTGTCAATGTTAAACACTTCACGTTTGACGATTGTTTCATCTTGTTCAGTCGTGTCAGGGTGAATGTTGTAATCGTCATTAGTCCCCGGCAACAGTGCAACTGGAACAAAAGATTTTGACATGTATTTTCATTCCGCTCGATTTAAATAACAAGCGGCTGTACATACATTCATATAAGCTAAGAAGAGCCGGCAAGAAACTCAGTCATTGAAGAGTACATACCTACCTATTTGTATTTTTTTCCCCAAATAAGACCCTTATAACCTCAAATATGTACCTATTGAAATATGTAGTATGTACTCAAATGAACCTGACAGTTACCAGCGAGGGTGGCGCCATCTGAGATTAGCTTTGCTTGTCCCTCCCCATTTAAAGAAACCACTTCTTCTTTTTATGAAAAGGCAACTGCTGAGTTTCAGCAGTTTCTCTTCTCCGAAGAATTTTCTTTCGGAACCGGTGGTAGAGTCAAAGCGTAACGTAGCATAAGAGACTATGAAAATCCTATAAAATAATAAATTGAGTAGGTATTGAGCATTGCACTGAAAAACCGTTAACTTCGTTTGAATCGTAAACAATTCAAATAAGTAGGTACCTATAGTGCCAATAAATACACTATAATTAATAAGTATATTACCGTACCTACAGCTTCGTAGGCTAGTTATAATTTTGTCGCCCAAGGGTGGTAGTCCACTTATACTTGCATATAAGGATTTGTTAGAAAATTATTTTATAGTTAGTTTAATATCAAGTTTTGAGCATTTTAATGTATAAAATAGTGTTAATTTGTAGTATTAAATAAATCTAAATTATAGTTTTAAAAGCGTTTAGCACTTTTAAAGCAAATTGATGAGCAAATGTTGTCAAATAATCCATATTAATATTATAAACTAGCTGATGCCCGCGACTTCGTCCGCGTGGATATAGGTACCAAGTTTCATCGAAATAACTTGAGAAATGACGGACTTTTATACAAACTTTCAACCCCTATTTCACCCCTTCGGGGGTAAAATTTACGAAAACTGTGAAACACGTATTTCTTCATTTTTAACCGATAGCTTGTATACCAAGTTTCATTGATATAACTTGAGAAATGAAGGACTTTCATACAAATTTTCAACCCCTATTTCACCCCTTTGAGGGTGAAATTTTGAAAAACTGTAAAACACGTATGTCTTCATTTTTAACCCGCAGCTCATATACCAAGTTTCATGGCTATAACTTGAGAAATGAAGGACTTTCATACAAACTTTCAACCCCTATTTCACCCCTTCGGGGGTAAAATTTACAAAAACTGTGAAACACTTATTTCTTCATTTTCAACCGGTAGCTTGTATACCAAGTTTAATCGACATAACTTGAGAAATGACGGCTTTCATACAAACTTTCACCCCCTATTTCCCCCTCTTAGGGGTGGAATTTTGAAAAACTGTGACACACGTACTTCTTTATTTTTTACCGTTAGCCAAAATAAAAAGTTTCGTTGAAACGAAGAACTTTCATACCAACTTTCATCCCCTATTTCACCCTTTTGGGGGTCGAATTTTCAAAAACTGTGAAACACGTATGTCTCCATTTTTAACCCGCAGCTCATATATCAAGTTTCATGGCTATAACTTGAGAAATTAATGACTTTCATACAAACTTTCAACCCCTATTTCACCCCTTCAGGGGTAGAATTTCGGGATAAAAAGTATCCTATGTCCTACCTCGTAGTATGGGCTCAAATCGTGCCAAGTTTCGTTTGAATTCATTCAGTAGTTTCGGCGTGATGCGCGGCCAAGATACAGACAGACAGACAGACAGACAGACAGACAAAAATGAAAAAAATTACAGATTTGGCTTCAGTATCGACTAATGAGTGCCCTCCAAAAAAAATTTTCAAAATATCTTCAATGTACAGAATTGGACCTGTTACAGTTTTATTATAAGTATAGATAGATAGATAGATGCGAAAGTGTGTGTCTGTCTGTTTGATACACTTTAACGGCCCATCTTTTCAACCGATATAATGAAATTTTTAATTTTTATCCCGGAAAATTATGGAGTTCCCCCGGGAATTAAAAAACTTACTCACTTACACACACACACTTACTTTAAATGAAATAAAACACAATTAGTGTGACATGTATTTAATTGAAAATTGTGTACTAATATGAATATTAGGATTTAACAAATTATCTAAATGGGATAATACCTACTTTTTATCAAGCGATCCAAATCAATACGTTCACAAACACTAGGGCATTGCGAGCTTTATATGAAGCTCTGGTTAAAAGTCACTTGGAATGCAACGCGGTAGTCTGGTCACCGAACCAAGATAAATACAAGATAATGCTGGAACGAATCCAAAACAAATTTTTAAGGTTTATGTTCCTAAAGTTATATGGGGTGTATCCGGGATATCCTTTGCTATATCCCACTTTGTTTGTTATGGGCATGGTGGGATATAGTAAACTTGAATTGAGGAGAGAAGTACCGCTGGCAACTTATTTAAAATCTTGAGGGGGAAGGTGCACAACCCTGCTATCTTGCACGAGTTATGGTTGTGTGTGCTGAATGAGAGCGTGTCGCGCAGGCGTGTGCCGCCGCTGCTGGCGACACCGCGCGCTCGCACGTGCTTGCTGCAGAGGGCGCCACTGGTGCGCGCGACTCGTACGCTCAACGCAGTGGCTGAACAGAGGGATCTCTTCAGCTGCTCACTGAGCGAGTTCATAAAAACGGTTACGTTTGTATTAAGTTAAGTTCATAGGATAGGTATCTTTTTATTGTTAGTTTAGTCTATTTTATTGTAAATATTTTTTGTAGTATTGCATTATGTATTTGTATATTATTATTATTTTTGTAGTATTATGTTGTATTAGTCTATCGCATTAGGTTATACCTGTAAGGATAGATATAAGTAGGAAGATAATAAATAAAAAAAAAAAATAAAAAAAAATATTTGTATTTAATTCTTAAATACTAACCCCCTTATTAATAAACGTGGAATAGCGGTAGACTAGTTGAAACCTGTTTTGTCTTTTTCCTTCGAATGTCAAATTACTGTTGACAAACAAAGACAAAACAGGTTTTAACTATTCCACCGCTATTCCACGTTTATTAATAAGAGGGTAAATGTACAAGTTTTTATATGTATTTTATTCTATACAGATTACAGGGTGGTCCAAATAGTGACGTCCAAAGAAAAAAATTAGATTCCTCGTACCTAGACCTATCAGAAAATACCCCATGTGTGTTCAGCGATTTTTGGTAGTTTTCGAGTTATAGTTTCTTTTAGTTATATCGTGAGATTTTTCAGGGAGCGAGTGTTAAATTTTTTTTCTTTTTATTTAGTGTTTTTTTCCGAACTTTGTTTTTGTGAACATAATATGAAGTGTGCTACTTTGCATAAAACAATTACCATCTTGACATTTACCCAAGTCGGAAAATTGTTGGTCGTAAGTGAAAAGTTTTACACCACTACACTACTATATGGACCAACCTGTATATAAATATAAAGAAAGCTGTATATAAAGAATCTATTTATTCAATAGTAATTATTTATCATAACATTATCTATATTTGTCTTAATGTTTCTCATGTGATTCACTATAAATTTCTATTCAGTGTAAACTTATAGTGGCATAACTCACAAGCAAAGGGTTTCTCACCAGTGTGTTTTCTCATATGCATAACTAAAAGATCACTTGCCTTAAAACTGGTTGCCTTTAAAAGATCACTTTAGTGATAAGGCCGTCTTTGCACCACTGTTTCCGATGCAATAAAGACATACTACCACTACTACTAAATTACTATTATCCACACTTCTGAAGTCCCATTATTCACACGCAAACGGTTTCTCACCGGTATGTGTTCCCATGTGACGAACTAATGTACTATTCTTGGAACATTTATAGGGGCATTGCTTACAAGCAAACGGTTTCTCACCGGTATGTGTCCTCATGTGTTTCACTAATGAACTTTTATCAGAACATTTATAGGGGCATTGCTTACAAGCAAACGGTTTTTCACCGGTGTGAGTTCTCATGTGCAAGACTAAATAACTTTTATGCGCACATTTATACTGGCATAGTTTACACGCAAACGGTTTCTCACCGGTATGTGTTCTCATGTGCGTCACTAATGAACTTCTATCAGAACATTTAAAGTGACATGCCTGACATGCAAACGGTTTCTCACCGGTATGTGTTCTCATGTGCGTCACTAATGTACTATTCGTGGAACATTTATAGGGGCATTGCTTACAAGCAAATGGTTTTTCACCAGTGTGAGTTCTCATGTGCAAGACTAAAACACTTTTCTGCGCACATTTATACTGGCATGTCTGACATGCAAACGGTTTCTCACCGGTATGTGTTCTCATGTGTTTCACTAATGAACTCCTATCAGAACATTTATAGGGGCAATGCTTACATGCAAACGGTTTCTCACCGGTATGTGTTCTCATGTGCATTACTAATGAACTTCTATGAGAACATATATAGTGACATGCCTGACATGCAAACGGTTTCTCACCGGTATGTGTTCTCATGTGCGTCACTAATGTACTATTCTTGGAACATTTATAGGGGCATTGCTTACAAGCAAATGGTTTTTCACCAGTGTGAGTTCTCATGTGCAAGACTAAAACACTTTTCTGCGCACATTTATACTGGCATGTCTGACATGCAAACGGTTTCTCACCGGTATGTGTTCTCATGTGCTGCACTAATGAACTATAAGCAGAACATTTATAGTGACATGCCTGACAAGCAAACGGTTTCTCACCGGTATGTGTTCTCATGTGCGTCACTAATGTACTATTATCAGAACATTTATAGTGACATGCCTGACAAGCAAACGGTTTTTCACCGGTATGTGTTCTCATGTGACGAACTAATTTACTATTATCAGAACATTTATAGTGACATGCCTGACAAGCAAACGGTTTCTCACCGGTATGTGTTCTCATGTGACGAACTAATTTACTATTATCAGAACATTTATAGTGACATGCCTGACAAGCAAACGGTTTCTCACCGGTATGTGTTCTCATGTGCTGCACTAATGAACTCCTATCAGAACATATAAAGGGGCATTGCTTACAAGCAAATGGTTTCTCACCGGTATGTGTTCTCATGTGTTTCACTAATGAACTTTTAACAGAACATTTATAGGGGCATTGCTTACAAACAAACGGTTTCTCACTGGTATGTGTTCTCATGTGCTGCACTAATGAACTTTTAACAGAACATTTATAGGGGCATTGCTTACAAGCAAACGGTTTCTCACCGGTATGTGTTCTCATGTGCGTCACTAATGTACTATTATCAGAACATTTATAGTGACATGCCTGACAAGCAAACGGTTTTTCACCGGTATGTGTTCTCATGTGACGAACTAATTTACTATTATCAGAACATTTATAGTGACATGCCTGACAAGCAAACGGTTTCTCACCGGTATGTGTTCTCATGTGCTGCACTAATGCACTATTCTTGGAACATTTATAGGGGCATTGCTTACAAGCAAACGGTTTCTCACCGGTATGTGTTCTCATGTGCTGCACTAATGAACTCCTATCAGAACATATAAAGGGGCATTGCTTACAAGCAAATGGTTTCTCACCGGTATGTGTTCTCATGTGACAAACTAATGAACTTTTAACAGAACATTTATAGGGGCATTGCTTACAAGCAAATGGTTTCTCACCGGTATGTGTTCTAATGTGCTGCACTAATGAACTTTTAACAGAACATTTATAGTGACATAATTTACAGACATAGGGTTTCTCACCAGTATGTGTTCTCATGTGCTGTACTAATGTACTTTTCCTCATACATTTATAGTGACATAACTTACAGACATAGGGTTTCTCACCAGTGTGAGTCCTCATGTGACGAGCTAAAAAACTTTTATTATTGAATTTGTAATGGCACAACTTGCAAGTTAACAGGTTTTCATCAGAGTGAGACCTAATGTGTTTCACTAAGAAATTTTTACGTCGAAACTTACGTTGGCAAATGTCACAAATATAACTTATTTCCGAGATACTTGAAAATGAGCGTACAACATGTTTCGTCTTCACGATATTCCCCACCCCAGTGTCAGTATTCAAAGAAACTTTGACACCAGTGTGTGTAGCGACTGGTTCTGATATAGGGAATTCACCTTGGCTGGTTGACTGAGTGTCCAAATCTTCAGAGTCAGTATCGTTATTTTGAGTGTTTGAGTCAGAACAACACATCAGTTTCCGCGTTGTACACAGCGAGTAATTTTGTTCTGGAGCAGCGTCTTCAGATTTTCTCACAGCATCACGAGTTGTCTCAAAGCAACTGTTTAGTGTGTTTACGCGCAGTTCATCTGTTGTATCAATGTTATCTGCTTCCACATCATCAATTTTAAACACTTCATATTTGACGATTGTTTCATCTTGTTCAGTCTTGTCAGGGTGAATATTGTTTTCATCATTGGTCGCAAGTCTCGCGGGCAATGGAGCAACTGAAACAAGATATTTTGACTTTTTCCTTGGACTTGTATTTGCAAATACAGCCAACGAAAGAGCTTTCGTTCGCTACAATCAGCTTGATTGCGGTACTTGAAATATTATTTTGTTATCCACTATAAGCTAGCCCTTGAATGCGATCTCACCTGACGGGAAGTGATATCGCAGTCTAAGATGGTAGCGTGCTAACCTGTTAGGGTTATGGCAAGTTATTTAAAACCCATACCCCTATTCGGTTTCTGCACGGCATAGTACCGGAACGCTAAATCGCTTGGCGGCACACCTTAACGATAATAAAATGAATTAATAATGACATGACTGAAATAATGACATGATTAGAATGACAGCTGTGACTAGCACATTTATCTCAGCTGTAATTATAGTTCGCGCGCGACTTGAATGCAGAGCTTATGTATGGTGACACATACATAAGCTCTGCATTCAACTCGCGCGCGAATAGGGATGATGACAACTCAATCAAATCAGCAACTCTTTATCAAACTTAAAAACGCACTTCTAGTATGGAAGTTGTATGAAATTCACAGTTGTGACGTCATAAAATTTCAACGCACTTTTTTTCTTTAATCTATATTTTAAAATGGTTATCAAACTTAAAACTAACCGAGGAGGTGAATTTTAGGTCTTTTGGACGACCCTCTATTTAATAAATAATTAGAAATAATTTATTTATAGATATTTTTAAAAATTTGGCCTGTTTTTAGGGTTCTGTACCTCAAGGTCTGTCTGTCAACCACCTTTTTCTCGGGAACGCGTATACGTGGGAGGTATCGAGTTGAAATTAGTATCAAAAAAATACTTAGGTCTACGGTTAGGTTAGGAGCTGTAAAAAGTCAAGCTTTATAGTCAACACAATCGAAAGATACGGCCGTTTATGCCGCATGTTTTGCACATTTTGTCACTCGCCAATAAATCACAACCTAGTCTTACAGAAAATCGTTAATTAGGGTTCCGTATTCATAGGGTGTCGCATTGTTTGTCAGACGCCACCAGCTTAGTGCCATACGTACCTAAGCCAGTTATTTCACAGCTTATCAGCTGTTACCACGTTATCACGTGTTGTTATGACATTTTCTTATTTACTAAAATAATTTACATTGTGTGTTGGTACGGAACCATTTGTGCGCGAGTATGACTTGCACTTTGCCGGTTTTTTCAAACTTGTAGGTATCCTTTGTGTTCTTTATTATGCAATAAAATTGTTTAATAATAATAATAGGGAACGAACAAAGTATAACGAAACACTTATACTTTGTTCGTTCGTTTTTGCCTGGTGGGAGGCTTCGCCCGTGGCCAGTTACCACCCTACTATATTATAGGAGATAACTGCACTTTTGGTAACCATCGCCAGAAAAGCTGATTCAGTGTTAGGTGGATGTAGAGCTCTCCACTGATCACAAAAGTTGCAGTATGCTTGCATTTGGATGGCCCTTTCGCTAAATATGGCCGTTCAAAGACGGTTTATTGTTACCAAAAATGAACGATAATTAGAAAAGCTGATTCTTGTACAGTATTAAAGTATGCGCAGTACCTATGTAAACAGCGTAAAAACTGACGCATTTGGATGGGACTTTTTCTAGATATCAGCTTTCAAAGACGTTATAACCTATACTTACTATGCGTTCCTGTAAAAAAATATTAGCAATTATTATGTCGTCCCGTTGATTGCTGTTAATAATTTTTAATAGCGATCAACGGCGACAAAGTTATTGCTAATATTTTTTTACAGGAACGCATAGTAAGTATAGGTTATAACGTCTTTGAAAGCTGATATCTAGAAAAAGTCCCATCCAAATGCGTCAGTTTTTACGCTGTTTACATAGGTACTGCGCATACTTTAATACTGTACAAGAATCAGCTTTTCTAAATATCGTTCATTTTTGGTAACAATAAACCGTCTTTGAACGGCCATATTTAGCGAAAGGGCCATCCAAATGCAGGCAGACTGCCACTTTTGAGATCAGTGGAGAGCTCTACATCCATCTAACACTGAATCAGCCTTTCTGGCGATGGTTACCAAAATTGCAGTTATCTCTTAGTCTACTAGTCCATTCATTTTAGATTTTTTGGCGGCAAAATTTATATTTTTTTGAAACCACTGTGGTTTTATACCTATGAGTGAGTACATTTTAAAAACTCAACTCTCCCCCTCCGGTGGTGGCTTCCCCCCTCCCCGCCTTGAAAAGTGTGCCATTTTGCAGATTTCCTAGATTTTCAAGAAAACTATACAAGCTAGGACAAAACCGTCAAAGAGAACATTGTTCCTTAATAAATTACCTACAAATAAATTCATAACATTTATTATGATAGGAGTAGAATGGATAGTTTACAAGCTATGGTGCGTTAAAGTTGACTAAAAATTGCAGCTCAGTAAAATAAGCCAAATAAGTCAAAATTTTATATGTATTCTGTAAATTCTAGAAAACTAGAGTTAGGCAAAAACTGTCAGAAATAAAAATAAACACCATTTAATGACCTATAAAAAAAATTGAAGGAAATGTGTTGAGTCTTGAAAACTGGGACTGGAAAAAAGCAACTTTTTTCGCCCATACATACTACAAAGTCACCAGCTCCAGCATCGAGCTGATCTGATGATGGAACCAGGAGGTGGATAGGGGAACTCTTCAATGATTATCAGTAAGCCCCTCGAATATGGGCTCAATTGGTTTGTTTTAAAGATTCCAAGCGTGTTTTTGAACTAATTTAGGGCTTATTTTACTGAGCTGCGAATTTTAGTCAACTTTAACGCACCACAGCTTGTAAACTATAACTCCTATCATAATAAATGTTATGAACTTATTTGTAGGTAATTTATTAAGGAACTATATTCTTTTTGACAGTTTTGTCCTAGCTTGTATAGTTTGGGGGGGAGAGAGAAGTTGTGTTTTTAATGTAATCACTCATAGGTATAAAACAACAGTAGTTTCAAACAATTATAAATTTTGCCGTTTTGCCCATACATTGAAATCTAGAATGAATCTGGGGTCACGGGAGTGACCCCGCCAAAGCGAGCCAAAGGAAACGGGGCACTACCTACCTTTTCTCGAAGCGTTTCGTCGGATTTTCGAACCGTCATAGCTTAGGTCCAGATGATGCTAGAAAGCTGAAATTTTCAGGATAAGGTGTTGTTGGCAAACTTACCAAATATACCAAGTATAAATTTTCTAACATATATAGTTTCAGATTTATTGATACCTGAAATACGTCGATTTCGTGACTGACTCACTGACCGTCATCAACATGAAAAAGGTACTTCCTGAAGTGCTAGAAGGCTGAAATTTGGTATGTAGGCTAGAATTTGCATATAAACAACAGGAAAATTAAGAAATCTGAAACTTTTCCCCTCCAACCCCTCCTATAGGGGGTGCAAATCTGACAGCATTTCCTCGTATTTTAGAACAGTCATAACTTCGGTACGGATGATGGTAGAAAGCTTTAATTTTCAGGATAACATGTCGTTGGCACATTTATAAAACATACTAAGTTTCAATTATCTAGCATTTATGGTTTCAGATTTATTGATACCTGAAATACGTACTTTTGGGGGTTTTTTACTTTTACTAAATCACATGAAACACGAAACCTCTAGGGTACTTCCTAAAGTCCTAGAAAGCTGAAATTTGGTATGTAGACTAGGAATTGCACATAAACAATGGAATAATTAAGAAATCTGAAACTTTCTTTTTCCAACCCCTCTTATTGGGGGTGCATATTTGACAGCGTTTCCACGTATTTGCTAACCGTCATAGCTTCAGTCCGGATGATGCTGGAAAGCTGAAATTTTCAAGATAAGATGCTGTTGGCCAACTTATTAAACATACCAAGTATCAATTGTCTAGCATTTATAGTTTCAGATTTATCGATAACTGAAATACATCGGTTTCGTAATTTAGCCTTATAAATCGCTGATGAAAATCAAAACCTCTAGGGTAGGTACTTCCCAAAGCTCTAGAAAGCTGAAATTTGGTATGTGGGCTAGGAATTTCATATCCCACCAAAACCATTTCATGGATAGGCTGCCAAAACTCGCATACAAGTCCAAATCATAATGCTTTCACTGTTAAAAAGTTATGAGATCTCTAGTAGAGCCAAGCCCCTAGTTGAGCTCCGATTTGTGCTGCGCATCATCATAGCTCATGGGGCCAGTTCCAAGTCCAAAGTGTACAGGTTTAAGTACTTTTGGCTGTACCACATTTACTACATAGAAGTCCTGACTCTATAAACTCTACATCTTGATAAAAAGATGTGGCTTGGCCGTTTCGTGATTCTCGCACAAACTATACCTATTCCACGAACATTAAATGATTGATTGGATCACGAAACAGCCAAGCCACATCTTTTTATCAAGATGTAGAGTTTATAGAGTCAGGACTTCTATGTAGTAAATGTGGTACAGCCAAAAGTACTTAAACCTGTACACTTTGGACTTGGAACTGGCCCCATGAGCTATGATGATGCGCAGCACAAATCGGAGCTCAACTAGGGGCTTGGCTCTACTAGAGATCTCATAACTTTTTAACAGTGAAAGCATTATGATTTGGACTTGTATGCGAGTTTTGGCAGCCTATCCATGAAATGGTTTTGGTGGGATTTCATTTCTTTTTGGCAGGCGCACTAGATTTTTTAATTTTTTGGACTCTATTTCTCGCACTACAGTTATTCCTTTTTTCATTGCCCACTCTCTATCGTTGCCTCTTTTCTTTGTGGGTTTGCTGTATATGTATGTAATGAGCGGCAAATCCATACATACTTAAGTTAGTTCTTATTTTCGAGTCTGGTGCTCAGTATTAAAGATATTTGGTTGTATGGGCCAGCCGGTTTATATCTGCTTATTGTTGATTAGCGACCCGCCCCGCTTCGCAAGGCTAGCACTAATCATGATAATAGTCCATTATTTTTTACCCACTAAAGCCAGTGGGCACTGAGCAGCACATAAGATTTTACATTAGCACTGGAATGAACCTACGTGAAGTGCCGGAAGAATTTTTAAAATCGGTTGAGTTTTTTTTTATTTTATCCACAGCAAACTTGACGGTTAAATCTTTCCTCTTTTTAATATTAGTTTAGATCCATATAATATTATAAATACGAAAGTGTGTCTGTCTGTCTGCTGCGCTTTCACGGCCCATCTTTTCAACCGATTTTGATGAAATTTACAGGGATAGTTTGTATCCCGGGGAAGGACATTGGCTACTTTTTATCCCGGAAAATTAAACAGTTCCCGCTGGAATCAAAAACCTTAATCCACGCAGACGAAGTCGCGGGCATCATCTACTTTTCTATAAATTGTCACGCGTTAATTTAATTCAAACCAATGAACAGTGTTTAGTTCGAAGAACAGGGTTAGACGAAAATATCGTTGATTACTTATTGAACAATTCCTAAAGGGATGCCGGGTCATACGTGGACTCTTCGCCAATGATTACTATAGGTATATTTACCTCTGAAAAATATTTTATGTTGTAAGTACCTATAGGTATTTTATAATTTTTCAGTAATAAAATGAAAATAATGAGAATAAAAATGACAAGATTACGTGATTATTATGTGCGACCTGTTTGGCCGATTGGTTACAGACCATGACTGTTGAGGGAGAGGTCGCGGGTTCGAAATCTGCTAGGGGCATTATTTTTGTATTCAGAACATTTGTACCTGAGTCATGAATTTTATATATATATTATTTATGTACGGTATTATGTATGTATACGGCATTTTGCACATATTTCTTTTAATACCGACTGTGCAGCTATTATGCACCCCCTATAGGAGGGGTTGGAAGGGAAAAGTTCCTGATTTCTTAATTTTCCCATTATTTATATTAAATTCCTAGCCCACATACCAAATTTCAGCTTTCTAGGGCTTTGGGAAGTACCTACCCTAGAGGTTTTGATTTTCATCAGCGATTTATAAAGCTAAATTACGAAACCGATGTATTTCAGTTATCGATAAATCTGAAACTATAAATGCTAGACAATTGATACTTGGTATGTTTAATAAGTTGGCCAACAGCATCTTATCCTGAAAATTTCAGCTTTCCAGCATCATCCGGACTGAAGCTATGACGGTTAGCAAATACGTGGAAACGCTGTCAAATATGCACCCCCAATAAGAGGGGTTGGAAAAAGAAAGTTTCAGATTTCTTAATTATTCCATTGTTTATGTGCAATTCCTAGTCTACATACCAAATTTCAGCTTTCTAGGACTTTAGGAAGTACCCTAGAGGTTTCGTGTTTCATGTGATTTAGTAAAAGTAAAAAACCCCCAAAAGTACGTATTTCAGGTATCAATAAATCTGAAACCATAAATGCTAGATAATTGAAACTTAGTATGTTTAATAAATGTGCCAACGACATGTTATCCTGAAAATTAAAGCTTTCTACCATCATCCGTATCGAAGTTATGACTGTTCTAAAATACGAGGAAATGCTGTCAGATTTGCACCCCCTATAGGAGGGGTTGGAGGGGAAAAGCTTCAGATTTCTTAATTTTCCTGTTGTTTATATGCAAATTCTAGCCTACATACCAAATTTCAGCCTTCTAGCACTTCAGGAAGTACCTTTTTCATGTTGATGACGGTCAGTGAGTCAGTCACGAAATCGACGTATTTCAGCGTGCCTAGCATGCGCACTACGAGAAAATTATGTCTACCCATTTTATCGCGTTATCTCATTTCTCTACCGTAGCTAACATGGTTACACTTAAGTCTTGTTTCGTTACGACAAAAGTAGAGATAACAGTAATATTTTTTATCTGTGGTATTTTTCTCTACGAACCCTAACATGGCAGACTATCGCCGACTATTTATTCTCGTTTTTTGACATCTAAACATGGTTATTTATCGTCTATCAATCTTGAGGGCGAGAAACATACGAGATAGATTATCAAACATTTCGCAACAATAAACTTGTAAATTTTCGGGTGGTTCCTCCACGATTATGATGGCGGGTCAATACAATGGGTCCATAGTACAATTAGGTAGGTATTTATTTATAGCTAGTGTCGGGTGTGTGTGTATATCAAGAGCGAGAAACGCGAAAATTACGAATAATAGGGATGTCTGTGATGTAATTGATTTGAGCGACGGAGGGTTCCAATCGCTTTGGCGAATCTCCAAGCCTATGGCGATCTATATTGTCCAGAAACTTGCCGAGGATTTGGAGCCTGTACTTACCTAAGCAGTGACGGCCTGCCCGTTTATCTAAAGGCATTTTAAAGGTAAGCCTCACAAACTTGGGCCGGACCACATCATGTGCGAGGCTCAGACCACTGTCAGTAGCTTGCACAGCAACAACACACCACACACAAGGACAGTTTAAATGACCTCTATTTAAAGAAGGTATCATCATCTACTTTAATATTCTCCTCCAGTGTTCATCTTATTATAATGCCTATATGTACAAATTTCAGACTCTTTGCTGAATGGATGCATTTTCCTGCTTCGGAAACAGCCCGGAGGAGTTAGCTTGATAGAGATAGACAGGAGATAGTTTCAGGCTTTGAAAATAAATTTAATGTGCCAGCTGTTATATTGGGACTCATTGACTGCACGCACGTGAAAATAAGTATTTCCTCCATCTGGACCACAAGGAACCCAGTATAAAAATAGGAGAAAAGATGCACACACAATAAATGTGCAACTGGTATGAGTTTCCATCATTTCTTTTGGCAGAGAACTAATAAGTTAATAACTAAAACACCTTACCTACAACATAAGTAATTCACATTTATGCAAACTTAATTTTCTTAATTTTTTTATACTGCAGCGCTTTTGGCAGGTTTTTACAATGCATTTATAAATTAATAAGTATTACAGATAGCAGATTCAAACTGCAGGGTACCTACATGATGCATTTATAATATGGCTACATTCATCCGTAAGAACAGAGATGAAAAGGCTCCATGATAGAGGAATTGGAAATTACCTACTTCCTTTTAGGTAACCTAACCATACGGTCTATGTACCTACTAACTATTTAGGTACTAAGGTTAAAATTCAGACATTGTAAAATAAACTTCAAAAACTACATATTAGTACAGTAGGTACAAGTTTTGATTTTTTGTTCATTGGCATAGAGTAAATTGGATGAAAGTAGGTAATTTATGTTTTTCAGTGCTTTTGAAGTCTGTCCATTTTTTGAAAGTTTTATTTTAGGCTTTTTATTGTCTCATTACTTACAACATGGTTCCTAATGCAGTCTGTAGAAATACTTACTTAGTACCTACTCAAAGTACTCTGTGCTTAGTACCTACCTGCAATATTATTTCACCAGCAAGGATTCCTAAATAATAATAATAAAATCTCTTTATTTCTAAAAATTACAAAGGTACATTTATAATTTGGCTTCTATCTCCCAAAAAAGTCAAAACTGTGTTAAGGGAGCTAGTGCCTTCCCTATAACATTTGTTTATTTTTTTTTTGCAATAAAAATACTTATCTAAGGTAGGAATGTGCTGCACGATTTCTCATCAGTGTTAAAGAGTTCTGACGTCTTGTAGTAGTTGAATCATGAAGTCGTTGCTAGGTATCTACAATATAAATTCACCAGTAACAATTCCTGAATCTCCATAACTTAGGCAGGCAGTAACCCTACAAGTATCAGGATTATGGAGTTGTATACAGGAAATTGTATCATTTTGAAAATATCTTATCATTTTATTACCTAGGAAATTAGGATTAATTAAAACCGGTCCATTACTTTCAGAGATCAAAACAAACAAACAAATCTTACCTCTTTATAATATTAGTTTAGATATTGCCTGCAGCTCTGCTTATGTTAAGTTTGATTTTCATACAAATTTCAAACCCCACTTATCTCCTTAGAGATTGAACTAAAATCCCTTCTTAGTAGCCTGTCATACATAATTGAGCTATCTGTATGCCGAATTTCAGCCAGATTAATTCAGCAGTTTGAGTTGTGTGTTGATAGATCAGACAGTCAGTCAGTATGTCAGCCTCATGGAATCCTAGATGAAATTTCATAGATAGTAATTCTATTATAAAAATCTTCATCAATACATTAATAAAAACCCAGTTAGCCTGCTGTTGTTTAATGGTCTCCCATCAGAATTAAAAAACTAAACTATTAAAAAATATTTAATGAATATTAAAATTATACAGGTACATTATCATCAGTCATCATACCATAGCTTAGATTTTAACATTAAGAATTATTAATAACTATTCCTGTCCAATCATTTATTTAATTTTTAGCACCTTGAGTCAATGATGTTCTAATTCTATAGTTTACTGCTACATTTTTTACTCCTTGTTTCATTTTTATTACATTTACTCCTCATTTCGGTCATGGCACCTGTAAAAAGATAAATAATTACAGTCTTATCATGTAATATTAATTACTGTCATGTAATATTTACTGTCATCACAGACATTTAGTTTATTTATTTATTATTACAGGTGATTCAGGTAACCCATTGGAACCATGGCTAACGACTCCAATCCTGCATGCTGAACTCAACACTCCTGAGCAAAGATATACCGGATTGGCACTGCAAATGAAAATGTGCTCATTTCGGAGGGAGATGATGGAAGAACCTAGGCGTCTTTTTACACTCCCAGGCCAAACTAGTACAATTAATTGCAGGATACTATTATTATTGTAGTGTATAAAGTTGAATATAAAACATTTGAATTTGTATTTGAATTTTGATTTAAGCCAGAACCAAAACGTAGATTTCATACATAGGGAAATAAATAATAACTATTTGTGAATATAGATATGTAGAACTCATAATATTACTTAGTACAATGAATGTTACATAATATCTGTTAATTTTATAGTGTCCTAAGAGGAAACTATAAAATATGATCTAGGTACTGAGAACATTAATTTCAAATTAGTTTCAATCATTGCCAACCAATTTTAAAATTTCTGCAGACAAGAAACATTCCAATTTCGTACAAGTGCATAATAATATTATAAATGCGAAAGTTTGTCTGTCTGCTACGGTTTCACGGCTCATCTGTTTAACTGATTTTGATGAAATTTGGTACAGGGATAGTTTGTATCCCGGGGAAGGACATAGGCTACTTTTTACCCCGAAAATCTAAGAGTTCCCGCGGGAATGAAAACCTTAATTCACGCGGACGAAGTCGCGGGTCGTCTGTAGTCTAGTATTACTTATATACTCAAGAACTTGCTGCGGCGAACTTCCCAGATAAGTTACTACAGCTTCGAACCAATGGCGATTTGTAGTCCCCGGTGCTGCGCCTGAATAATATATTAGCACAAATTTTTTATTGTTTGATCGTATTCTGAAAGAGTGTAAGTACCTAATTATTTTATGTTTGAGTACACTGTATTTATCCATATTATCACCAAATTCATTAACTTCCTATTTAGTATTTTTTCTATGATCCTAATAACATTTAGTTGTTTTTAAAAATAAAAAAAACAACAACAAGTACTTGTCAGTTGTCACTGTCAGTGTCTTAAAGACGTCATTTTTAAAGTTTACAGATAATTAAATCTATTTATAAGCGTAGACAGAGAAAGATTTATGCATTAAGAATGAACAATGAATGAACTAAATCGGTGTTGCAACATTAGAATATCGTATGTTATTGAGAAAGGGCAACATTGGTTTCTCCACACGACAAGGCCAAATCTTCCACGAGAATTTTGTCACGCGTAGCGTGCATGTTAGGGTAAACGAGAAATAAACCGACACGACAACATTTCTCTCTCTCGTTTCGAGAATATCTCGCGGTGCGCATGCTAGGCAGGCAGGTATCAATAAATCTGAAACTATATATGCTAGAAAATTTATACTTGGTATATTTGGTAAGTTTGCCAACAACACCTTATCCTGAAAATTTCAGCTTTCTAGCATCATCTGGACCTAAGCTATGACGGTTCGAAAATCCGACGAAACGCTTCGAGAAAAGGTAGGTAGTGCCCCGTTTCCTTTGGCTCGCTTTGGCGGGGTCACTCCCGTGACCCCAGATAAATAATGGGAAAATTAAGAAATCAGGAACTTTTCCCTTCCAACCCCTCCTATAGGGGGTGCATAATAGCTGCACAGTCGGTACTAAAAGAAATATGTGCAAAATGCCGTATACATACATAATACCGTACATAAATAATATATATATAAAATTCATGACTCAGGTACAAATGTTCTGAATACAAACATTATGCCCCTAGCAGAATTCGAACCCGCGACCTCTCCCTCAACAGTCATGGTCTGTAACCAATCGGCCAAACAGGTCGCACATAATAATCACGTAATCTTGTCATTTTTATTCTCATTATTTTCATTTTATTACTGAAAAATTATAAAATACCTATAAGTAGGTACTTACAACATAAAAATATTAATATTTTTCCATTGAGGTATTATGTACTAATGTATTTTTCAGAGGTAAATATACCTATAGTAATCATTGGCGAAGAGTCCACGTATGACCCGGCATCCCTTTAGGAATTGTTCAATAAGCAATCAACGATATTTTCGTCTAAACCTGTTCTTTGAACTAAACACTGTTCATTGGTTTGAATTAAATTAACGCGTGACAATTTATAGAAAAGTAGATGATGCCCGCGACTTCGTCTGCGTGGATTAAGGTTTTTGATTCCAGCGGGAACTGTTTAATTTTCCGGGATAAAAAGTAGCCAATGTCCTTCCCCGCGATACAAACTATCCCTGTAAATTTCATCAAAATCGGTTGAAAAGATGGGCCGTGAAAGCGCAGCAGATAGACAGACACACTTTCGTATTTATAATATTATATATGGATCTAAACTAATATTAAAAAGAGGAAAGATTTAACCGTCAAGTTTGCTGTGGATAAAATAAAAAAAAACTCAACCGATTTTAAAAATTCTTCCGGCACTTCACGTAGGTTCATTCCAGTGCTAATGTAAAATCTTATGTGCTGCTCAGTGCCCACTGGCTTTAGTGGGTAAAAAATAATGGACTATTATCATGATTAGTGCTAGCATTGCGAAGCGGGGCGGGTCGCTAATCAACAATAAGCAGATATAAACCGGCTGGCCCATACAACCAAATATCTTTAATACTGAGCACCAGACTCGAAAATAAGAACTAACTTAAGTATGTATGGATTTGCCGCTCATTACATACATATACAGCAAACCCACAAAGAAAAGAGGCAACGATAGAGAGTGGGCAATGAAAAAAGGAATAACTGTAGTGCGAGAAATAGAGTCCAAAAAATTAAAAAATCTAGTGCGCCTGCCAAAAAGAAATGAAATCCCACCAAAACCATTTCATGGATAGGCTGCCGAAACTCGCATACAAGTCCAAATCATAATGCTTTCACTGTTAAAAAGTTATGAGATCTCTAGTAGAGCCAAGCCCCTAGTTGAGCTCCGATTTGTGCTGCGCATCATCATAGCCCATGGGGCCAGTTCCAAGTCCAAAGTGTACAGGTTTAAGTACTTTTGGCTGTACCACATTTACTACATAGAAGTCCTGACTCTATAAACTCTACATCTTGATAAAAAGATGTGGCTTGGCTGTTTCGTGATCCAATCAATCATTTAATGTTCGTGGAATAGGTATAGTTTGTGCGAGAATCACGAAACGGCCAAGCCACATCTTTTTATCAAGATGTAGAGTTTTAATTATTAATTTTATTATGCATGAAATTATGAGGAATGATCATATTTTGCTGCTACAAAAACATTACATAAAAGGAAAAATTAACAAACAGAAACATTGAGTGCTTAAACTAGCTGATGCCTGCGACTTCGTCCGCGCGGATTGAGGTTTTTTGGCTCCTGTGGGAACTCTTAAATATTC
Organism: Erebia ligea; assembly: GCA_917051295.2. Lineage (NCBI taxonomy): Eukaryota > Metazoa > Arthropoda > Insecta > Lepidoptera > Nymphalidae > Erebia > Erebia ligea. The sequence goes on from OU785246.1 coordinate 2,743,586, forward strand.
CGGAATAAAAAGTACCATAGGTGTTATTCCAAACTATAATCTATTTCTGTGCCAAGTTTACAGATCCATTCAACCGTTCTGGCGTGATTGAGTAACAAACATCCATCCTTCCATCCAAACTTTCATATTGATAATATTAGTATAGATTGGACACATTATCCTTCATGGAAATGCATGTGAACTATAGAACAGTTCTAACAGTTGGCCAACAATTAGTATGTATGTGTATGGTGCAAACAGTTACCTCGTATCGCGAGCGCGCGCTCTTCCGCACGCGACATCCTCGTCAGCAGCACTCTGCACCGAGCCTCGTCCAGCAGCTTGGCGTCGCGCAGCACGCTGTCGGCGCCGAGCTCCCCCTCCCCCTCCGCCTTCACAGCGGGCTCCCCCTCCCCCTCCGCCTTCACAGCGGGCTCCCCCTCGCCCGCCCGCGGCGCGAGCGCGGCCTGCAGCGGGCGCAGCGCGGCCTGCAGCGGGCGCAGCGCGGCCGCCGACACCTGCCGCGTGCACACAGACAGCCGATTACTGTTGTTTGTTAACACAACTGCCGCCAGATCATTAACCTTATCAGTTAATCAGTTAGTAGCACTAGCTTTACTGTAGGCCGGTAACTAGCCGGGGCTGAAGCCTCCCGCCGAACCACACTCCAGCCCATCTAGACATGTGACTTCCCACTCGGGCCCAACCCAGAATGACAACCAGACACAAACAGTCATTACTACTCACCACTTTATGTTGTTTCACAAAGTCCATCATCAGGGCTCGGGCTCTCAAGCTCTTGTCTCTGAATTTGTTAAAGTTTGTCAAACTCTGAGCACATTCTTCACAGAGGGTGTGTTTTAGGTTGCCCATGTCAAACAACTGAAACAAAATTAATTCCATATTAACAAGTAACTTTTTCCTGCGGCTTTGCTTGTGTTAGGTTAAGGTTAGATTTTCATACAAAGAGGTCTCACTCTTGAATTTATTAATTGTTCACATGATGGTTTTAATTTTGCTATGATTGATGATATGGTTGATGAGGAGTAATAGGCTAGCATGGAACGGGCATGTTATGCGGAGGGAAGAAAGGCATATTACGCGAAGAATGACAGATATGCATGTGAAGGAAAAAAGAGTAGAGGGAGACCAAAGAAAAGATGGATGGATTGTTTGAAAGAAGATATGCGTATAAAAGGGGTGAATGAGAGGTTGACGAATAACAGAAGTGAGTGGAAGAGGAAAACATGTTGTGCCGACCCCACATAGCGTGGGACAAGGGCAAGAAGAAGAAAGAGATGGTTTTAATTTTGCTACAACTCCTAAGATATTATCCATGGTGCAAAGGACAATATTACTATGTGCATGAAATGCTGGTAACTAACATATTTAATTTAAATAAAAATTATAAACAACCAGACCTTGCTTGTTTGAATTGAAGCAGGCGTTACTTTGCGGAAGTCCATGATAATGAATGAACCAGAAGCTTAATTCGCTATAATCCGCCACAGTAGACAAATCTATGTGGTACAGTGCGTGTTTTCCACCAACAGCATGCGAACACCCACCACCCAGCAATTCGCACCGGCACAGCACCACACCACACAAATCCTCCAAATCACTCTCTACGTACGTTTCACTCCGAAACCAGAGCATCCTCAGGAGATGTTGACTCGACAATGCACGATTGCGAATGTGTATGGGTATGTGTATGGGTGTTGAGTGTTGACTTGTATGGGTATGAATATACTTATGCTTTGGTGGTATAATCCAATAAACTTATCTGACCCAGTGACAGAGTCGCTAGTGAATGAACTAGAAGTTTAATTCGCTTTAATCCGCCACAGTAGACAAATCTATGTGGTACAGTGTGTGTCTTTCACCAATAGCATGCAAGCACCCACCACCCAGCAACTTTGTAAGTTTACAATCGTGCATTGTCGAGTCAACATCTCCTGAGGATGCTCCGGTTTCAGAGTGAAACGTACGTAGAGAGTGATTTGGAGGATTTGTGTGGTGTGGTGCTGTGCCGGTGCGAATTGCTGGGTGGTGGGTGTTCGCATGCTGTTGGTGGAAGACACGCACTGCACCACATAGATTTGTCTACTGTGGCGGATTATAGCGAATTAAGCTTCTGGTTCATTCACTTGCTTGTTTGTTCAACGTTGGCATTAAAGCTGTTTTAATACTGTAGATAGATATGTAAAAAACTTACAGGATAACCAGTCAACTCTTCATAAGCTTGTTCCAACTTGTATTCACTCATTGAATACATATTGCTGTCAGTGTCCAGGCATGTCATGCAAACCTGCAACAAACAGTGTTGTGATAGCATATCCATGTCCCACAGCTGGGCAAAGAGCCCTCTCTCATATGATAGAGGGATTCAGAGATTAGATTAGAGCCCCCAGGCTAGGGCGCGGTCCCTTCACCTAAGCCTTCCTCCAGTCAGGTGAAGCCAGTGATACATACAGGTGCCTGAGCAGGATTCTGCCCGGTGCCCGCCAGGCGACCACGGGCCACGGCTTCGTCTATCGAGATGTTCAGTGTACAGTTGCTATGCCTCGGCGCGTGTCAGGCTCGGACAGAGGTCCAGAAGCTCAGACGTCACTATGCATTAGTGCTGGGACACACAGACCTGCACTGCGGTGGCGCGGCGGAGCCTCTTGCCGCACAGCTCCTCCTCCATGATAGCTTATGTAACTATACGAAGAGAACTCGTGCTGTCTCCACTCTCCAGCTCCTAAGTCCTACTGGAACTGGATCCCACAAACTACAAACAAAGTACACCATTGAATGGTCTATCACACAGACTACAGTGGTCTATCACTAGCAGCTAGCTTGCAAATGTACTCTGTGCTAGCTTGTGTTCAGGGCATAAATTCCTTCCTCCATGGTTCAGGGCCTGTGCACTTAGAACATTTTTCGGTTGTATGGGGGTGTTAGTTCCACAACTCCCTAAAGGATGGCGCTCATGGCGCTTATCTTGTACTGAAAGTGTGTGTACCAAAAGTCTGTGATCAGGTCTGTGATGGCGCTGAAGTAAGTGTTCGTTCAGAAGTTTATGTTTTTGATCAATTTAATGCTTTTGCCATTTAAATAAACACATAGCTAATAATATGTAAAACAATTTTTTTGAGCAGAATATGAGCTTCGATAATTTATAAAGATTTATCTGTTAAAAATTTAGTGAGTTAGAAGTTTAATGAAACATTGGTGTTTTAATTTCTAAACGTGGCCAGCCGCCATTTTAAAGTTTGACAAGTTTGACATTGACGTGTTCTGGCATGCCGGATGCCGGCCGAGCGATCGCGTAACTTCTGCATCAATCATTGATACATCGCAATCACCTCTGATTGGTTAACACTCTTCCACTATTGGACATAATCCATTGACGCAGCAAGAATGCCATAAATTCAGCCAATTACAACAATTGATACTGTAACAATGATTGATGCAGAAGTTACGCGATCGCTCGGCGGGTGGACAAAATTATTAATTTTTTGTTATAAAAATTCGTTGAAATGTGAAACAATATATTATTTTAGTGTGTATTATGTGTGTACGATGTGAAAAACATAAAACTGTGGAATAATTGTTATAATTCATGTGTATTCTTTGTAATTGAGAATATAAGAGAAAATAATCAACATGCGTTTCATTTAGTAACATCTGAACACCATCTTTTACAATTTGTGTTTATCGTATAATAATTTATCTTAATTATTACAAGGTCACATAATTCTATAGTTGCAGAATTAGGTGATCTTGTAATAATTAAGATAAATTATTATACGATACACAAGGACTATAATATATAGTACCTACTATAGGACTGTAGTAGTGTGTGTAGGTATATACATATTTTAGTTGGACAACTTCCCGATAGATGTCGCTGCAGATGGAAAGTCGAGTAGCAACTTTAAACCAGTATATATAATGTACTCTGTGCTTGTGTTGGCGAATGGTGACCATTCACCCAGTGTTGCCAACAACTCAGGACCAGGTGTTGCCATTTTTCAGAGCTTGAGTAGCCTAAAGTAGCCGAATTTGAGCTGAAGTAGCCTAAAAGAGTAGCCTAAATGGAAAAACTAAAATAAAAAACCTAGAGTGTGTGGTTAAGACCGCACGGCAGAAGTGAAATCTTCATTAGCAATCGCAATAATAATTGTGAAAAATACAGTTGGCTTACCTTAGCGAATACATCCTTCTTCTTTTCAGACCAATACCGTAGAATTAGGTAGGTATTGATTTATTGAACGTAAAAAAGCGAGATTACTTTCGATGCAACCATGAATATTAAGTCCTCGGATTGTATATTTGCTCTTTAGTAACATTTGAATTTTTCCCTACATGCTTATCGATCTAGCTAGGATTCATTTTTAGAAAATGTCGTTTTATCCCTGTTTTCAGGCAATGAAAAACTGCTACAATATTGTCGCCTATGAGAATTTATGCGTAACTTCTCTCATCTCTCTTCTCGCATCTTAAGGGGCCGGCGACCACCGCTCGCAACTTCTACTCGAACCGCAAATATAAATTTGGCTATCCCTATTTGGCTGAAGACACATGATCGCGTGCAAGCGCGATAGCAATATGAGCGTACAGAATTTGTTGTACATTTAGTCTTGTTCCGTGAATACCAAAAATGATGAATGAAAAATTGTTGTGTTTTTAACTTCGTGTTGTTATTCTGTAACTTGACAATATAGGCTATGTTCCTGATCAATTAGTACGTGAGATATCGTTGGTTTTAATATGAAACAAATAAGGAGAAAACATGTCGTTTATGTCGCAAAAACATGCAAAACGCAATGTGCTTACATTTAATTTTGGGAAAGTATTTTGGAAAAATAATTATCCAGGGACCTAGATAAATACAAGTTCAATCTTAATAATCGCATAATATGGAGGAAATATGCTCGAATTACTAATTATTTTGGTATTACGTTTGTATGAGCAATTCACCCTCCGCTGGCGCCTTAATTTTGGTTACGTTATAACTACGACAAATACTGGGTATTCCCCGAAACTAACGAAGGGTGGGGCGATCTTTTTATCTTGATATTCCCACACCTAGTATTTTGGGCGTGGGTCTAATTTTTATTTCTCAGGCTTATGCTCATTTGTTTTGTGATTATTTCAACCTACTGAAAGGGCCTTTTACCTTTTTTCAAGTAGCCTAAAAGGCGACCAGTCGCCTTATAGATTTTTTTGCCGCCGATTTCCATTACGAGTAGCCTAAATGGCGAAAAATCGCCCACGTTGGCAACACTGCATTCACCAACACAAGCTAGTGACCATGGAAGAAGGAATTACGACTGCCGTCTAGGAAGTAGGACTAAAATAAAAACTAAGAATACTATATTTTATCCAATTTCTGTTTATTACCATCACGTAAGTGTGAGTGAAACAAAATATCGCTGTTTGTGTCTATTCGATTAGCAACTGGTCACAAGGTTCAGATTGTCAAATTATGGGTGCGTTCCGAAATACACTGAGAGCACTGCCAGTGCTCGCAGTGCTTATAACGGAACACACACTCTGTGTGTGTATTTCGGAACGCGCCCTCTATCTTTTATCTTTTAATACTGTCAAATTCAAAATACCCTATTCTTGTACGAATAATACGGGTCGTTAACTGTACACATAATTTTGTTGCTTAGTATTTGTTTGTTTACATTCGAGGTTACAGAAAAGTTTTTTAAGAATTTCTTTATTTTAAGTAAATTCCTAAGGTGCATAAAGCATAAAGCTCTAAAGTCAAAGCCAAGTGTCCACAAAAAATGTATTGTGCCTTTGAGGGACGTAAATCCAATAGTTTAAGAAAATAAAATGATACAGAATCTGTCGGGTTTCATCGGTGAGTTTTGGCAATGGTTCTTTTTACTAGTAAATAGGTAAGCAAAGGTAAGAAAAAGTAAATAAATATGTTTAAGTACTCAATTACATACTTATTTAATAATAATAATGATTTTTCGCCAAAACGCTTTTAGGTTACTAGTGCTGTGAAATAGATTATTGATAATTATTGCACTAGTACGTACATACGAGTATTATGTACTCTCTAATCTCTATGTTATAGATTTCCTTAAAAATGAACTAATAATAAGGAAATTGATAGAAATGATAAAAAGACCTAATAGGATACCCCGGCATAACAGTCGTATTTGCTCAAAACATTTCACAGAAGACTCATTTTTGCCAAACGAATACACCAAATGTAGGCGACCGAAATCAAATGCTATACCCACTATAAATTTACCCCAAGAAATAGGCGTTATCACGACAAGAAAGTTTAATATTTATAAATTAACTAGCTGACCCGGTGAACTTCGTACCGCCAACTTATCTATAAGAAAAAAACAAATAAACTATCCTATCTTTTAAGTTAGACCAAATTACAGATAGTTACGAAGTTTGATCAAAATCGGTTCAGTAGTTTCAGGGTTTATCCCGAACATACCTACATCGTGACACGAGATTTTTATATACTTATATAAAATCGGATATTATATTGTACCAATTTTTACCCGACTACGACAAAGCCCAAAGGAAGGGTTCTGAAGTATGATTTTAGCTGTCGATGGTATTTAGCTATTTACGAATGTTCCTCCGTTACACCTTCATGAAGCAATCATAATCAAATTACGAAAGTTGGTGGTATTCTCTAAAATTGATTGGGTGTAACGATCGCAATGGCTTCCACTCTCCCGCTAAAGGTTAAAATGCATTGATACACCAAGAACGCCGTAAGTGCAGCCAATCAGAGGTCATCACGATTGTTACACTGATGCAATAATTTTTAGATAATACGAGTTTTTCTAATTAGAATTCTTTTTCTAATTTTTTTCTAAAACATATTTGCGGTATTATACTGTCATCATTTCATTTTGAAATGGGATATTTGGAAGACGATATTTTGGGCAAATTATATTTCTTTGTACATGTAGTATGTAAATAAAATAAAATATATTGAAACTTACTAACTAAACTGCATTTTAATCAATAACCCCGTGCGTAATTAATATAAGGAGTGTGGTGCCAACCACGTAAAGATTTTTTTTAGTTTTAATTAATTTAGTAACTAGTAATATAGTTAAAATTTTACCTTCTTTTATAAATTATTTAGTTGCTATTTGGGTTTAAATAAGGTTATTTATTATTATTTTTAGTATTAGATAAATAAATAACAAGAAAGGACTTGTCCAAGATTGGGCCTTGAACATGAACCAAGATGATTTTAATACACGTGAATAGAGATCCTAAAATATGGCTTTTAGAATAATTTACACATTTTTAAAGAACCCCAATTTGGAGAAAAATATATTTTTATTTTGTGGCTTTTTTAGATCTTTGTCTGAATCTTATCAACAGTAAAAAAAAACTTTCTCACTTAAGTCGGTGATTGTCAAATGTCAGTTGTCACTGTTAGTTTTGTTTATCATAATTTATTGGTGATTTAAATGTTGTCTAATGATTATTTTACGAATGACTCAAATACTCTATTATTATTTATTAATCTTATAATGTTGTATGTACTACCTATGTAGTGGAAAATGGGTAGTTTATCGAAATGGAATATTAATAATCACAACTAATGCGCATAACCCAAGTTTAAGTGTTGCCATCCATCGAAAAATATTTTCTACAAACGATATTTTTCATAATAATTAATTTTTAAAAAAACGGGGTTTTCTAAAATTATTATTTAAATGGCGTTTAATGTTATATTTTTTTCTCTTTCACGTGATGGCAGTTTGGTTCTGGTTCATTGACACTCAAAATAAAAAAACCACCCTCCATACTGAACTGGGACATGTCCTTTGTACTGAAAAAACTAGAAGTTTAATTCGCTATAATCCGCCACAGAATTATACATTCTGTGACGGATTATAGCGAATTAAATTTCTAGTTTTTTCAGTATCATGGACTTCTGCAAAGTAACGCCTGCTTCTATCCAATATAAGAAATTTGTAATCAATAAATGTACTACTTTGATTTCAGTAAAGTAGTTAAGTATTAAAACTAATCTGTCGTACTATGCGGGCTAGTTCGGGTTGCTAGATTCAAGAAAATTTTGCGACAGTGGCGCCCCTATTTATTTCACGACTTTTTTGCCAAGCTATAGTACCTATGGCATGTATATTTTTTACCCTGCTGCCGCACATCGCCAAGCTGTTTGAGCGTCTGTTGCTGCGAAGGCTCGCTCCGCACCTCCGTCCGTGTCTCTACGCGGTGTACACGGACGACATCCCTACCCTCGCCAACCATCTGCGCGAGGGGGAGGAAGACGTGCTGCTGTCGCTTTACGCTGACGACAGCGCGTACTTCGCGTCGTCGTTCCATCAAATCGTCGCTACAAATCGCATGCAACGTCTGCTGGACTTGCTTCCGGAGTGGCTGGACAAGTGGAGAATGGCCGTCAACGTGGGGAAGACGACCGCCATTTTGTTCGGCGCCCGGAAGCACATGCGTCAGCTCCAACTGCGAGGCCAGGACTTAGAGTGGCAGACTTCGGTGCGCTACTTGGGGTGCCACATTGACGCCGGCCTGGCCATGGTCCCCATGGTTAACCATGTTGTGAACCACGCCACGGCTGCCGCGTCGATGCTGCACCAGGTCCTCACCTCAAGCCTCTCACCGAAGACCAAGCTCCGGATTTACGGAGCCTATGTCCGCTCGCGGCTGACGTACGCGACTCCTGCCTGGTATGCGCTGTGTTCTGTATACCAGAAGAGCCGCCTACAGGTCCGGCAGAACAAGTGCCTGCGCCAAATCGTGGGAGCTCCGAGGTACGTGAGGAACGCCGTGATTTATCGCGACCTCAAGACGCCCACCGTGGAGGAGTACATCCGTGCGCTCGCGCGGCGCATGTTTGCGCGCGCGGACAACGGGCCGTACGAACACCTCCACGGGATCGCACCGCCGAGCACCCGACCTCCGACAGGGCGTCCACTACCTCGTGAGCTCCTACGATCGCCATCACCTGCGCGGCACGCAGGCGAACGTAGCGACGACGACGACGCGACACTCACCGGACTAGACACCGACTCCGCGCGCGGCGGCGAACTTATCGCCCACGACGCGGAGTCCATCGGCTTGACACCATCTCGGCGCGCGAGAGCGACCCCATTGCCCGCAGCGCCGAGATACCTGGACGAGACACGGGTCCTGCACGCGGAGGTGATGACGTCACCCGAAGTGCGGACCCAATACCGGCAATGACACCCGACCTAGGGGCCCGTAGCCTACAAGGCAGGCCCTAGCCGGTTTTACTCGGCTTCAAGTTTTTTCACCGGGGCACAATGTTGCCCCGCGCCCCACCCGGGTAAGGAGGCCCAGCCTCGAGGCCCGTACCCCCGCTTGGCCCTCACGGGCCAACCGGAGAAGACCCCGAAGTAGTATATTTTTTATAATTATTGTTAAAATCTGTCATCACCTATCCCGAAGGAACCCTATAATTTTTGGGATAAAAATATTCTCTAAGTTAGGTATCCCAGGGCAGAAAGTATGTCAAGTTGCAATCAATCCATATTGCAACTTGATAGTAAGTATTCACTGGTTTGAACGTGATCGGTTAACAGGCAGCCAAAAATAAAAAATAAACTGTAGGTAACTGTAAACTTTTAGGTTCTTTATGGATACTAAAGCATCCTCTATTAATAGTAGATTAGTAGCCAAGGGTTGTAAGGCATCAATTGCAGCCCGAGATATTTAGGCGCACGAGCGCAGGGAGGGCGCCTATAGTTCGAGGGTGCAATTGATGCTTACACCCGAGCTAACTACTCTGCTTTACATCTCGATTGTGAGGTAAAGTAGGTCCTTATTACCCCCAAATGGAGCTTGTAGGTGACCAATAATTAGCGCTCTAGGGTAATAATGTAGCTAGAAAAGCCCTAGGGCGGTAAGTAATTAAAAAAAAACCTCTTCACTCTTTTAAAAAGTTCGCGTACATCTAACCATCATACTTTTTTTAATTACTTACCGCCCTAGGGCTTTTCTAGCTACATTATTACCCCAGAGCGCTAATCGGTCACCTACAAGCTCCATTTGGGGGTAATAAGGACCTACTTACCGAATATGAGAGATGTAAATGATTTTTTATACAAAAATCATCCCTTTATATTTGATAGATTACAGTTAGACAATAATATACATAATCAACAAATATCCGACCCATCACTAGGAAAATCCTACCTAGTGACAAATTAAAAACACAATCTTACTTCTATAGTCTTCATATTTCTAGGCTAGTGACTTAGACGGCAGTCGTAATTCCTTCTTCCATGCTAGTTATTAAAGTAAAATAAATACTGTTGGAACTTGTGACGAATGTTTTTATTTTACAGTTGTATGACAAGTTATAAAATAATAAAAACTGTTGCTATGGAGACTGAAGGTACAGTCCTCCTAACATCCACTCCTCTTTTAGGAACTGAGGCCAAGAGCTTTAGTTAGCTTTTCCAGCCTGGGTGCATATAAGGGCTTTGTAAAACAATCAGCCAGTTGGTCCTCAGTAGTAACTTGCTTGACCTCAAGTATGCCAGCTGCCACACACTCTCTGACATAGAGATACCTTCGTTGTATGTGCTTGGTTCGGCTATGTTGCTCGTACGGCGGATTGTATGCTAGCTTTATTGTTGACTCATTGTCAATGTAAAGAAGCGGTGGCTTTTCAGTTTTAGTGATTTCCTCCAACATCTGCTGTAGCCATATAATTTCCCGGGCTGTCTCCGAAGCTGCCACTAGCTCTGCCTCCGTCGACGATAAAGCTATCGTCTTTTGCTTGTTACTCCGCCAGCTGATTGGTCCATAATACAAACAAAGTATGCCGGACGTTGAGTGCGCTGCTGAGAAATCTGCATCGCTGTAGCAGATTAATTTGTTATGAGCATTATTTGACGAACCGAATACTAGACTTTTATTCATTGTACCTTTTAGGTAGCGTAGTATTCTTTTTACTGCTAGAATGTCTGCTTGTGATGGATTATCAAGGTTTCTTGAAGCGCAGCTGACAGCGAAATTGATGTCTGGCCTAGTCCCGACCATGAGGTAGGCTAAGGAACCCACAGCCTGTCTATAAGGGAAGATTAAACTACTTTCCTTTTCATCTGATGCATTCTCTATTTTAGCTGTCTCTTTTGTTATTGGTGTCTTAACTGGTTTGCACTCAGACATCTTGTACTTTTCTAGTACTTTCTTTGTATAAGCTTTTTGACTTAATGTTATGTTACCATTGTCAGATCTTTCGATTTCCATACCAAGAAAATATGAAGCTGGTTTTGTTACAATTTTGAAGCGATTTTGTAATTCCTTTATGAATTTCTTTCCATCATCCTCTGTAGTTGATGCAACTAGCCCGTCATCAACGTAAAGTGCAATCAACACTTTAGATTTTCCATTCTCTCGAATATATAGGCATGGATCAGAAGTACTCTGTGTGAAGTTGAAGCTCACAAGAAATTCATGTATACTGGTGTTCCAACATCTTGGAGCCTGCTTGAGGCCATATAAGCTCCTCTTCAGGCGGCACACTCTGTTTGTTCCATCGCTATAACCATCGGGCTGTTTCATGTAGATTTCTTCTTCTACGTTACCGTTAAGAAATGCTGTTGACACATCAAACTGACAGAGAGATAATTTCTCTTTTACAGCTACTGCTAATAGGGTACGGACGGTAGTAAGGCGCACTACGGGGCTGAATGTCTTGTCATAGTCTACCCCTGGTTTCTGTGAGAATCCCTTTACTACCAATCTTGCTTTATATCTCTCGACACTACCATCTGGATTGGTCTTAACTTTAAATACCCACTTGCAAGGCAGTGCTTTTCTGTTCTTTGGTAAAGGAACAATATCCCATGTTTGGTTCTCATGAAGGGAATTGATCTCGCTCAGCATCGCTCCTAACCACTTCTCTTTGTCTGTGCTTTCAAGAGCTTCGCGATAGGTTGAAGGTTCTCTATAGTTGTTAAACTCTTCAGTAGCAGCGAGAACAAATTCATCAAACCTTTGTGGTTTTCTGAGACAGCTGCGATCACGAAGTACTCGTTGTTCAGGAGGAGCTTCATTGGTAACTTCTTCAGTTGGATTTATTTCAATAATAGTGTCATTAACATCTGTATCTGGGATAGGTATTTCTTCATTATCATTACCTTGTACTGATTCTTGTTCATCATTTTCTTGCACTGACTCATACTCACTTTCAACATCATCATCAAAGAAGTTTATTTCGGCGTAATGTTTATCATTATCCTTCAAAGATTTTGTAATTTCCGAGATTGAATTTTGTGTTTCGGTGTAGTAGAGTTTGTTAGTGAATCGAACGTCTTTGGCAATTATGATTTTATGTTTTGAAGGTACCCAAATTTTATAAGCTTTGGAAGTATCTGAATAGCCTGCAAACATCCCAGGTATAGCTTTTGATGTGAATTTATTATGTTCTTTGCCATCTTTCAGTAATATAAAGGCTTTTATTCCAAACTGACGCAGATGGAGGATGCAAGGCTTTCTTTGTACCCATTTCTCATAAGGTGTAGTAACAGTACCAAAATGTGCAGAAATAGTTTTATTGACGCTCCGGTTGGAAAGGTAGTTTGCAGTTTGAATAGCTTCTCCCCAAAGGCTTTGAGGTGCTTTGGATTCGATCATCATGCTCCTAGCCTTTTCCAGTAGGGTACGGTTTTTACGTTCTGCAACACCATTCTGGTGTGGTGTATATGGTGCTGTTAATCGTTTTGTAATACCATGTTCTTTCAGAAAGTTATCAAAATTTTGATTGCAGTATTCCAAACCATTGTCGGACTGGAGACTGATAATTTTGTCACCAGTGAAATTTTCCATTTCTGCCTTGTAAAGTTTGAATTTGTCCAATACATCACTTTTTTGTTTTATGCAATAGACTCGGCTGTATCTAGTATAGTCGTCGATGAAAGTTATGAAGTATTTCTCTCCACCGAGGGTTTGAGTCATCGGACCACAGACGTCGCTGTGCACTATCTCAAGTCGTTTTGTCGTGCGTGGTGTATCATTGGGTTTACTAGGCAGTCTTTTAATTTTTGCTTGAATGCATATTTCACAATCTCCAAGCTTCTCATCTGACTTGAAATCTAAACCGATAAGTGTCTCATTCTTCAATGCCAATTTCATATCGGCCTCATTCATATGACCTAAACATTTATGCCATTTATGAATTTTTGTGTCTTCTGCCAAGTTACATTTATCTTTTTTGTTGTATTTACACGATGCAGGATTTAAGTAGTACAGCCCATCTTTGCCTTTTGGCGCATCGAGTATAATACCTTCTTCAGGATGTGTAATTGTGGCCTTTTTATCTGTAAATAAGACAGTCCATCCAGATTCTGTGGCTTTACCTATGGATAGTAAATTCGAGGATAGGGTTGGCACATAGAGAGTATTTGTCAAAATAACCTCTTGAATTTTACTTTTGCCTCTAACGTTGGCATCTAGCATAATAGTGACTTGGCCTTTACCAGTAATTTCAGCTGTTGCATCTTGGGAAGCTAGTCTTAATAGTTGAAAGTTAGATTTGTCGAGATTTTCGAAATAGTTTCTGTTATGAGACATGTGCGATGTACAACCGCTATCAAGAATCCATGTATTCTTTTCATCATCTGAACTCTTACTTTTGGAATGCATACATACAGTGTGGGAAGTTTTAGGAACTTCTTCGTTCGTTTCTTTCTTTTTCTTATTCTCCAGCCTTCTGCATTCACTGATAACATGTCCTTTCTTCTTGCAAAATTTGCATGTTTTTACGAAATTTGTCTCTTCTTCGTGTTCATCTTTAGTGTTGGTAGTATTGGTGTTGGAACCATTATTAAATTGTCTGGCTTCTGATTCTTCTAAAATTTTTACCTTGAGTTCTTCAGGTTTCGGTAACGTGTCTCTGGATTCTATCGCTACACGAAAATTTTCGTAGTCAGGTGGTAAGCTGTATAGCATCATAACAGTGAGCAACTCCTCATGAATACGAATGTCCATATCCTGCAATTTGTCTACCACGTCCATGAACTTATTTAAATGCTCTCTAATATTGCCATTTTCCATGTTGGACAATATTAACTTCTTTAAAAGAGAGGCCTTTCTAGCCGGTCCCTTACTGGCATATATAAAATCAAGCAAAGTCCAAATCTCGTGAGCTGTTTTGCAGTTTTTTATTTGCTTCAATTCAGAGGGTGAAATTAAAAGTACTAACTCAGATTGAGCTAAAAGATCCTTCTCTCTCTTCTCTTCATCGGCTTTCTCAAGATCCAGCGGCTTCTCAACAACACTCCATAATTTGTTTTTGATGAGTACGGCCCTTGCTTGAATTCGCCATGTGTCGAAATTTTCTTTATTTAAAGTCTCAATTTTTGTACTTGAGCCCGACGCCATCGTGATCAACGTATTTATCGCTTTATTTTTGCTCTGCTACCATATTAAAGTAAAATAAATACTGTTGGAACTTGTGATGCTTGTGACGAATGTTTTTATTTTACAGTTGTATGACAAGACGTTATAAAATAATAAAAACTGTTGCTATGGAGACTGAAGGTACAGTCCTCCTAACACTAGTGACACTGACCAGAGAGAAGGTAATCACTACGACACTGACGACTAAACACAAAACCTTATCTATGGACTATGACTAAAACCAACACTGTGCAGCAAAGAAAATATCACGAAAATATACTCTTTATCTGTGCAGTGTGCACTGCAGTAGGTACCTACTCTGTGTTTTTAATATCTAGAAATGTTTCGAAAGGTAATTTTTTTACGTTGCCTGTTCGGTGTTCCCAGGGCCTTTGCACAATATTTTTCTATTGTGTTAGTTCCCTAAAGGATGGCGCTCATGGCGCTTATCTTGTACTGAAAGTCTGTGATCAGCTGCAGAGCGATCGGCTATAAATTGTCGCAATCATTAAAGGACTGCATCAATGTCAAAACATGGTTTTGGCTTCACGTATCACTGCGACTGTCCGTAAAGGATCGTTGAGGACAAAAAAATGTTTTGACATTGATGCAGTAACTATCGATAGAATTAGGCTGTGTTCCGTTAAAGACTGCGAGCACTGTTCAGTGCTCTTTACTGTGGAGAAATTCGTTCCGTTATAACTGACAGTAAACTGCTGCATTATCCTAGGGAAATATATGACGTCATTAATCGACGCCATCTTTGTACTGTGAGCACTGGCGTTTTCGAGGCGAAGAGTATAATAATATACAGAGGTATTAGGTGCTCTCAGTGTTTGTCTCAGTGCTGACAGCGTTCCGTTTTAAGCAGTATCCAGTATACCTAACTATAAAGGAAC
Source organism: Erebia ligea (assembly GCA_917051295.2). Taxonomy (NCBI): domain Eukaryota; kingdom Metazoa; phylum Arthropoda; class Insecta; order Lepidoptera; family Nymphalidae; genus Erebia; species Erebia ligea. Next base: position 2,758,879 of record OU785246.1, read on the forward strand.
GGCTTCGCAGTGTACTAAAGTGACGTCACACCTTACAGTGCTCGCAGTGTATTTCGGAACACAGCCTTAATGTATGGACATTGCTGAAAATCGGTATCACGTAAGACTTTTGAAATATGATGTCGTTTACGGACCATGACAAAAGTGACGTCAAACTAGGCTTTCATTGATACATGGTGGGAGGTGTTTTGCGGTGTCCAATAATCGTTTTACGACTCTTTAATAACTAAAATAAATATAATTTATGGATTAAAAAGCTCGAATAGATTGTTTATTTGGTAAAAATAGAAAATACTTACCTACTATTATTTTAAGTAAGTAGGTATGTTATATTGGAATGGCTTCAAAATGTTATTTAATTTATGACAGTCTATTGACAATTTACCTTTAACTAGGAATATTTTATTAGACCAGTGGACCAACTTATGTCTAGGAATAAAATATTTTCATTGGCAGTATAGCCAACTCACGCTATTAAAAAAATATAATAATTGTACGACCAAATACATACCAATGCTATTCAATAATATTATGTAATAATATTACATCCATACTAATATTATAAATGCGAAAGCGTGTCTGTCTGCTACGCTTTCATGGTTCATCTGTTCAACCGATTTTGGTGAAATTTGGTACAGGGGTAGGTTGTATTCCGGGGAAGGACATAGGCTATTTTACCCGGAAAATTAAAAAGTTCCCGCGGGAATCAAAATATCTTAATCCACGCGGACGAAGTCGTGGGAATCATCTAGATTCTAGTTATTTAAAATTAAAATTAACGTTAAAAAAGAATTAAGACGTAAGTAGGTAGACTTTATGTACCTACTTACTTTTTTTTTAAAATCTTTATTGTAGAAATTTGTATTTAGTAGAAAGCTACAGAAGATGTAAAGAATTGCCGCATCAAATATCTCAATCACCTGTTTTTCCTTTATTTGACTGTAATTTCGATGCTCTGATTTTCAAACCTAATTTAAGACTGGATTTTGGTATTTCCAAAAACGAAAATGAAGCTAATAGGAAACTATGCCAAACCTTGGATCAAGACTGGCAAGAATGGTTGCTAGTCTTCACTGATGCGTCTAAATTAACGGAGAATGATAATGTTGGTTCGGCGGTTTGGATCCCCAAGTACAATATTGTCCTCCTGTTTAGAAGTCCTCCTCAAACATCAGTTTTCACTGGAGAAGCCATTGCCATTCTCGAAGCATTGCTATCATTGAATTATATGTACAAGTACCATAATACCTCAATGATTGCTATACATTAAAGTCTCGGATACACTAGGGAACATTTTGTCCCGCAACATGACGCGCAACACTAAATATACGTGACGCTGCAACGTTGCATAGTGTCCCGCAACATGCCCCGCAACATTGTACGTGACGCGGGGCATGTTGCTTGCTCCCGCCTCGAGAGCGAGCGCAAGTGTCCCGCGTCAGTGTCGCGCCCATAGATAAGTAGGTCGCGCCATTTGTCACCGAGAGTAGTCGCGTACGCAACGTGCCGCAACGCAGCACTAATAGCCACAACCTCCTCGGGGGACATTTCTATAAACACTGACTAGTGTGGCCTACACAATGTTCCGCGACATTTCCACGGCACGTTCTACGTAGTTGTTGAGGAACATGTTACTCAACATGTTGCTCCATTTGCCCCCTAGTGTATCCGAGGCTTAAATCCCACAGCCTGATTAAGGTCTTGATACTATCAGATTCTAATAGTTGCTTGCAAGCAATAACGGGTAATGTTTTCAAAAATAAAGTTCAGGACTTCCAAATTATACTAAATACTAGCTGATGCCCGCGACTTCGTCCGCGTGGATGTACTTACCAAGTTTCATCGAAATAACTTGAGAAATGACGGACTTTTTTACAAACTTTCAACTCCTATTTCACCCCTTTGGGGGTAGAATTTTGAAAAACTGTGAAACGTATGTTTTCATTTTTAACCCGCAGCTCATATACCAAGTTTCATGGATATAACTTGAGAAATGAAGGACTTTCATACAAACTTTCAACCCCTATTTCACCCCTTTGGGGGTAAAATTTACGAAAACTGTGAAACACGTACTTCTTCATTTTTAACTGGTAGCTTCTATACCAAGTTTAATCGATATAACTTGAGAAATGAAGGACTTTCATACAAACTTTCAACCCCTATTTCACCCCTTTGAGGGTGAAATTTTGAAAAACTGTGAAACACATATCTTTATTTTTAACCCGCAGCTCTTATACCAAGTTTCATGGCTATAACTTGAGAAATGAAGGACTTTCATACAAACTTTCAACCCCTATTTCACCCCTTCGGGGGTAGAATTTCGGGATAAAAAGTATCCTATGTCCTACCTCGTAGTATGGGCTCAAATCGTGCCAAGTTTCGTTTGAATTCATTCAGTAGTTTCGGCGTGATGCGCGGCCAAGATACAGACAGACAGACAAAAATAAAAAAAATTACAGATTTGGCTTCAGTATCGAATAATGAGTGCCCTCCAAAAAAAATTTTCAAAATATCTTCAATGTACAGAATTGGACATGTTACAGTTTTATTATAAGTACCTATAGATAGCTGATGCCCGCGACTTCGTCCGCGTGGATGTACTTACCAAGTTTCATCGAAATAACTTGAGAAATGACGGACTTTTTTACAAACTTTCAACTCCTATTTCACCCCTTTGGGGGTAGAATTTTGAAAAACTGTGAAACACGTATGTTTTCATTTTTAACCCGCAGCTCATATACCAAGTTTCATGGATATAACTTGAGAAATGAAGGACTTTCATACAAACTTTCAACCCCTATTTCACCCCTTTGGGGGTAAAATTTACGAAAACTGTGAAACACGTACTTCTTCATTTTTAACTGGTAGCTTCTATACCAAGTTTAATCGATATAACTTGAGAAATGAAGGACTTTCATACAAACTTTCAACCCCTATTTCACCCCTTTGAGGGTGAAATTTTGAAAATCTGTGAAACACGTATGTCTTCATTTTTAACCCGCAGCTCTTATACCAAGTTTCATGGCTATAACTTGAGAAATGAAGGACTTTCATACAAACTTTCAACCCCTATTTCACCCCTTCGGGGGTAGAATTTCGGGATAAAAAGTATCCTATGTCCTACCTCGTAGTATGGGCTCAAATCGTGCCAAGTTTCGTTTGAATTCATTCAGTAGTTTCGGCGTGATGCGCGGCCAAGATACAGACAGACAGACAGACAGACAGACAGACACACAAAAATAAAAAAAATTACAGATTTGGCTTCAGTATCGAATAATGAGTGCCCTCCAAAAAAAATTTTCAAAATATCTTCAATGTACAGAATTGGACATGTTACAGTTTTATTATAAGTATACAAGCTGAATTTTTAGTGGTTTTAAGACCCCTGAGAGGTGATTCGAAATTAACAGTACAATTTGTTTCTACCATTAATCCTGACCCTAGTATTAAAATAAAAAATAAAAAATCGAGAAATTATTATTTCGAAAATTTTGCGATCAATTAGTAGCGCCAGCTGACTGAGCGGGTCACGTGACGCTTGAACCGAGCGGCGCACGACTGGTCGTTCACCTACGTACGACTATCAGCTGTTTAACATTAGGTAAAGTTTCGATGAAAGTTTTAAGGCTTTAAGGTACTTTTAAAGGAAAGTTTTTGTAAGGAAAGTTTTAAAGTTTTAAGGTACTTACACCATCATTGCAGGTTATTTACAGCTCACGAGGTAGGTGGGTACACTTATTTTAGGTATTAAATTTTACACTCACGTATTTACGCACTTTCTTTGATTCGAGCACTTTCGCGGATCACGTGGGGGTTGTTAAAGGCCCAATAATGTTTATTGTGCTAGTTAAAAATTCCAATACGAGTAAAAGTTGACTAGACAGTTCACAGAATGCTTAATTCACGATTGTTTAATAACCACTGACAAAACTCAATCCTAGCTGGCCCATCGTTCTCGTGAAGTGCATGTACACGCCTAAAATGGTATGGATGTAAGCCTTCTGAGTTTAACAACTTCCACACGTAGGTAATACTGGCTCAAGTTAAACCTAATTGCAGCCATTCGGGTGCTTCGCCGAGGATCGCGTTCGAAGTATTCGAGGATTTCCTCGTCGAGTTCCGGCGAGTACATGCGGGGACGACCTCGACCTTGAACATGCTCTGGTGTTCGGAATTGCCCATGGTCGACTAAACGCTGCGCTGCGGCTAAGATAGTGATACTGGACGGAACTTGTGGGTTTCGGATTCCTCGCAGACGAAGGGAATTTAAGTGATCCGGTTGTGCGTAGAGCCGTCGAGCTTCTGTCGCATTGTATCTAATTTGCAATGGCGTTGCACCATACCTACTTAGGTCTTTCAAATTGGAGTACTCGTAATGGCGATCCATTTTTGCGCGTATTTGAAAACCGAATTAGCGTCACTTACGGCACGCGTGACGTGTTTTGCGTAACTGAGGCCGGAAGTCGGCTAGCCGCGAGCGGTCAGCGGCGCGCGGGCCGTTTCAAAGGATTAAGGGGCGGGGCTTTTAAACCCCGTATCGGTTCGATGATTGGACGCCAGACGCCGCTCGCGCCGTCTAGCTTCTTTGAACTTCGCCGCGTAGTACTACTGTTTCTCACAGTTTCGAGTTTATTTCGAAAAAAAATTCTAACTCAAAAAAGTAAGTACTTTAAAAAAAATTAAAAAAAATTGAGCCGATAGTACTGCTAAAGGCGATTAAACTCGCCGCGGCTTTAAAACCACAAAAAATTCTTCGTGTAGATTAAAGAGGCACTCCACCACTGCCATTATAATGACTTAGATATAGCATTAGCTTGGATACCAGGACGATGTATGCAATTATGCCGTCGACCGTACGTACATACGTACCTATAAACCGCAGCTAAGAACAGATATTATTATAGTCCGTTCAATCCACGAAGACGCGCGTCACTATTTTTCGTCAATCGTCTCATAAAGAATGTTGCTTTAGGTAAGTACATACATTATTTGTATAAAGTTGTGTGTTTTTAAACTTACTTTAAAAAAACATATCAAAAATTTTCGGAACCGACAGGATTCAAGGCGCTCAGAGCGCGATTCCCAGATATACGCACTACGCAGGTTCAAATCCTGCCGGTTCCGAAAATTTTTGATACCTATCACAGAATAATTTAACTAGTTGTAGGTCTATGTAGGTACGTATGTAAGTAATTTATTTGATATGTATTTAAAACACATTTAAAACCAAACTTATTTATTACCTACAAAAATTATCATTATTTACTAGGCAATGATGATGATGATGATGATACCTATATCAAATAAATATTATAAATGCGAAAGTTTGGATGTATGGATGTATGTTTGTTACTCAATCACGCTCCAACGGATGAACGGATCTGGATGAAATTTGGCACAGAGATAGATTATAGTCTGAAATAGCACATAGGCTACTTTTTATCCCGGAAAATTAAAGAGTTCCCGCGGGAACCGAAAAACCTCAATCCACGCGGACGAAGTCGCGGGCATCAGCTAGTCTAAATATATAAAAGAAAAAGGTGACTGACTGATTGACTGACTGATCTATCAACGCACAGCTCAAACCACTGGACGAATCGGGCTGCAGATAGCTACTATGACGTAGACATCCGCTAATAAAGGATTTTTGAAAATTCAACCCTAAGGGGGTAAAATAAGGATTTGAAAGTGTGGTCCACGCGGACGAAGTCGCGGGCCTAAGCTAGTCAAAAATAAATTATTTCTAACTGATTATTAAATAGAGGGTCTTCCAAAATACCTAAAATTCAAATCCTTGGTTAGTTATTTTTGATAACCATTTTAAAATATAAGTAGATTAAAGAAAAAAAGTGTGTTGAAATTATATGACGTCACAACTATGAATTTCATACAACTTCCATACTAAAAGTGCGTTTTTAAGTTTGATAAAGAGTTGCTGATTTGATTGAGCCGCAGCGGGAAAGGCTGAAACCGGCAAGCGGCGGAAGCATGTCTCTCTCATCATCATCATCAGCATCGTCATCCTCAACCGATAGACGTCCACTGCTGGGCATAGGCCTCTTGCAAGGATTTCAAGCGGCTCCCTGCGACTCTTCTGATGTCGTCCGTCCAGCGAGTAGGGGGTCTGCCAACGCTGCGCTTTCCAGTGGCCAGCCAGTTTCCACGCTTTCCGAAAGGGTTTTTGTTGTCCTCGATTATGATATTGGGTCAAATTGTTCCGAGTCTGTAGCATCGGTTGGTTAACTTTGACTTGGATAATTTGCGAGATAGGCGTCATAGGGTAGGGTCAAATCATTAAAAGATATTCATTCATTATTTACAGATATTAGATGATCAAACGAACTTCCTGAAGTGAAGTTCGATCATTATTATATGAGTCGCTTCATTCGAAGATATATACTATGTAGTTTCCTTAATTATACAGCAACAATCGTACGATTTTTAGAAATGTTTTATTTTAGTTTATCGACAAAATTCTCCCGTTTGAGCCATCTCTACCTGCCTGCGTCATTCTTTTTAGAGATATATACCTAATGTTATTGCAAAAATATGTTTCGGGTTGGGTGGGTTGGGAATTTATTTATATATCTTCGAATGAAGCGACTCATATAATAATGATCGAACTTCACTTCAGGAAGTTCGTTTGATCATCCATTATATTTCGTCGCTTCATTCTTCAGATATATACTATGTAGATGTTTAGAGATACAGATAATATCTATTTTTGCAAGAACTGTATCCACGTTGAATAGATACTAATTATTGTTGTCAATAATTTTTTTTTTTTTTTTATTCTTCCCAATCTCTTATTTGAGTCGTAATGTTTTAAGCAGCTTTATGCTTAAGGTTGGAATCATGTGCGGATTTCTTGAGATTCTCATCTACGTATAGTTAAGATGAGTCTAAGATTTTTCTTAAGTATTCATTTTACTTTAGAAATACAATGTTGCGCTTTTTACATAAGCTCCTGAGTAACAAGCTTACAGATTGGATGCAAACCAATAATTATTTATGTTAATGCTGCAAGATTTATAATCTTATCAAAAGTATATTAGCTGGCCCAGTATGTACTTGGTTTTATTTACACACAACAGACGTCCAATGGGACGTTTGAACGTGTGGAAACCTACCCAGAAGGGGGGAGAAAATTATTATTTTTCAAAACGCGGCGGGAGAAGAGGTTATTCTGGTCCTGTTGTAGAGGTCTACTACAGGCACATAATTTAATAAAATTATTAATAATGGTACCATTTTAAGATGTTTGTCAAAAAATTATGCCTTATTCAAGATTATGGAATACGACAAATTCCTATCTGTGTATAAGTTCCCCGCAGAATATAAATGAAAAATGATGAATATACACGGTCGATATTGTGATAGACTACTAGGTAGTACTAACGTTGACTTGGAGGTGTAAGTCGGTCGGTTTGGGCTTTAAACCCCACTGACGTAAGAAGTTTTAATTAAGTGAGATAACAATACTAACAATAGTAACAATGGACAACCTAGTTGTTCATGTCGCTAAAAACATGTGTCATCAGTCATTATAAATTATTTAATATACAAGTACCTACTTATTTTTGAATAAATGCGTTATATCATTTCCCTCCGTCAATTATTAAGGTAGACGCGCTGACAGCGTGGATCTATACTCTTTACTCTTTTTACAAAAAACCAAGTGTTTTAATTTTGCATTAAGCAAGTTATTATGGAGTATGTTGTTAAGGCGGAGTAAATTGTATGTTTTCCACGAGTGATAACGATGTACGTATTATAATAACGACAGTTTTATGACGGTTTTTCAAAGATTGTTTCCAATATATGGACGATGTATAGATACTAAAGTTAAGATCCCGCTTCGGGCAGCATTATCCCGAGTTTGCAGAAATGCTTGCCCGCTAGCCCGCGAAAAATCTTTTTTAAAAAACAATAATACGATAGAAATTTTACATTGTTAGATAGGTACATCATACGAAGTCTACTTCCGGTCGTAAAAATACTCGCCGTTTAACCGACTTCCAAAACGGAAAAGGTTCTCAATTTGGTTTTTGTTTTTCTGCCGTCTTCTAAGTTTAGTCAACCATTCTTACACGTCACCGGATGTATGATAAATTATGCTTCCAGCACGATGGAGATATAAAACTAGAGATTTGAGCCCAAGAACATGTGGGTAGGAAAAACATAAAACTTGTGGGTAATTTTTGCAATTTTACCACACATTTTCGTTGCAAATTTTCTTTGCACACCACTATGAGGCAAGATGCTAGCAGCTTTTATTTTCGTTTTCTGTATCTACAGTATTCGTAAATAAATTGAATATATATAACGCTAAAGTACCTAGATAACTGATAAAAAGGATATATTCATTATCTCCGACCTCTTGTTACCTCTCTGACGGTGTATGTACATTTATACTGAGAGGTTTTATATTGTGAACAATTACATCTGGAAATTTTGAACCTGAGATCTTGACTATTTCATTCACTGAATGATTTACGTTTCTTTCAGGTCTATTCATTTAATATATTTTTCACCAAATTTTGGATCATTTCCAGTCTCTTCTTTCTCCGAGTACCCCGAGGAGCTCTGGATCGAGCCCTGGACAATCTTAGAGCATCTATTAAATCTTCGTGTTAACTCCCGGTTAACCGCCAGGTTTTTCGGTTACAGAATATTATCGTATGAAACATACAAGGCGTAACTTCTATCATCTGTTAAACCTTCGTGATAACTCTCGGTTAACCGCCAGGTTGTTCGTCAATACAACATTATCTTATGAAACGTACAAAACGAAACTTTTAGTAGGTATTTATTGAACCTTCGTGTTAACTCTCGGTTAACCACCAGGTTGTTCGCCTACATCCCATTGTTGTATGGAACGTACAAGACGAAACTTTTAGCGTGTATTTAAACCCTCGTGTTAACTCTCGGTTAACCGCCAGGTTGTTCTGTTACATAATATTACCGTCTGAAAATGTAGGTACGAGACTAAGGTTTTATCTCTATGAAACCTTCGTGTTTTTCTTACACAGGTATGATTAAAAGTAAGGTAGACGGCCATCGTTTTAACTCTTGGTCAATCACCAGGCGTTTGTACGGTCGAATAAGCCGGTTTTCTGCTTTGAAAGCGATAGAATTTAGCTGTATTTTAATGCAATATTATGATAGTGAAAAAATATTTTTATGAGAGGGTAGGTTGAATTATGAATGCATACCGGGAGTCTGATGAGGATTTTATAATAATCCTTCGACGATTACGTTTCTATTGTTCGCGTTTTCGTTTCGGCATTTCACTTAAATATTCACATTTAAAAGTTTTAACAAACAGTGCACGTGCGTTTGCTACCTCGCACGAAAAAAATATAATAAGAGTAAAAAGTAACCTTCTTTAAAAGTAGGTAAATAATAAATTTACCTGTGTTCCGGATACTTCTCGAGTATTTGTGAACGAAACGAAATCAATTTGTGTTAGGCTTGCTAAGCCGGTCCTTAGTGACGAATCTGATATAGTTGGTCGTACAAGTTAGCCCTTGACTGCGAACTCACCTTATGATAAGTGACGATGCAGTCTAAGATGGTAGCGGGCTAACCTATTAGGGGCATGGCAGTTATATTAAACCCATACCCCTATAAGGTTTCTACACGGCATCGTACCGGAACGCTAAATCGCTTGGCGGCACGTCTTTGACCCTCCACGACTTCCCCCTTGTTCAGAGAATGGTGAATTCGTCTTGTGCATGGGGCTCAACCTCATTTGTATCTCTAAAGAATACAATAAGTGAGCGGACGAATATGGAGGTAGTATGTATGTACGCATTTTGCGTTAATATTGTCTCGCGGACAAAAACTTGCAGTTAATGTGCATATCTAGTCAAGGTGATATATATTCACTGCATGAGTGTCATACGAATATGACTCTTAATTAGCTCGCAGCTAATTATGATCTCGCAATTGACTCGCAGTCAATCCCGAGTTAAACACACTTTTTTAGCTTACAGTTAATGTGCATATCTAGTCAAGGTGACACATATTCACTGCATGATTGTCATAAGAATATGACTCATAATGAGCTCGCAGCTAATTATGATCTCGCAATTGACTCGCAGTCAATCCCGAGTTAAAAACACTTTTTTAGCTTGCAGTTAATGTGCATATCTAGTCAAGGTGACACATATTCACTGCATGATTGTCATAAGAATATGACTCATAATTAGCTCGCAGCTAATTATGATCTCGCAATTGACTCGCAGTCAATCCCGAGTTAAAACACTTTTTTAGCTTGCAGTTAATGTGCATATTATCTAGTCAAGGTGGCACATATTCACTGCATGAGTGTCATAAGAATATGACTCATAATTGGCTCGCAGCCAATTATGATCTCGCAATTGACTCGCAGTCAATCCCGAGTTAAAAACACTTTTTAACACTTAGTAATAGAATTTTCGACTAACCTGCAAAGTTCTCGTCATCAGACAAGTCTAACGGGCGCCAATATTTCTTCTTATCCTGCTATCGCTAGGAGTGTCTAGCTGGAAGGTTTGATTTCTGTCGTGTTACTTCGCTAGTAACCTCCCAGTAGATTAGCGTACTTTAACACGTACTTCGTGTCAGTACTAAGTAACTATAATTATTAATGCAATAAATACGCGAGAGCCACAATGAAAGTGACAGAACTGTTTTGTTTAAGTACCCACATACAACATAGTGTAATTTTGTTGAAAGTGGGAACGTCCGATCGTTGCTACGTACGAAAAAATTGGTTGCCTGTAAAGTCGGTATACGGGCGTAAGTTTTACGTGACAACGACTTTGAGTGGTAAAATAATTTTAATGTGAATATTCATTCGTATAGTAGGAAGAAGGATGAAATCTCTCTCACTCTCTCTCTCTCGCTCTGTCTCTCTCGCTCTTAGGCGGGCTAACTGTGCTCGAGTGGAAGGGACGCGTGCCTTTCACTTTTTATGTCTGTCTCTCTCGCTCTTAGGCGGGCTAACCATGCCCGAGTGGAAGGGACGCGTGCCTCTCACTCGCTCTCATTGTGAGCGCATAACGTGAGCGGAGCGTAACGCAGTTTCTTGAAGTGTCACCCGGCAAACCAATTTATAAGACGTTGTCACGTCAAAAAGAATGACGCAGGCAGGTAGAGATGGCTCAAACGGGAGAATTTTGTCGATAAACTAAAATAAAACATCTCTAAAAATCGTACGATTGTTGCTGTATAATTAAGGAAACTACATAGTATATATCTGAAGAATGAAGCGACGAAATATAATCAAAGATATTCCATTGAAGAGCTAGACTGTTCAAAATTAACTGGCAAACGACCTTACAACAATGATGCGTTGAATGAGATGATAAGACTGAGAAACATGTCCAGCGACAACTAAAAAGTAAAAATAAATTAAAAGTAAAAAGCTTTTTTAAAAACAAGCTTTTATTTAAATGCGCTAAAAAGAATAAAATAATTAATAAACTTTTCATTTAAATTGTGTAATGACGTTGTAAAAGTTTTAAGGAAAAGTTTATTTTATTCTTTTTAGGCCATTTAAATAAAAGCTTGTTTTTGAAAAAGTTTTTTTTACTTTTAATTTATTTTTTATACTAAGTAGGTATGGTATACCCACTTGTTAAAGCATGAAGGTACACAATCGCGTAAACGCAGTTAAGGTTTGAAACTAAAATCGGTTTAAATATCGATGTTCTGCATGATTATTTCTTGTGATATTTCGGTTTTGAGTGTAAATAATATGACGACCTTGGACCTACTATTATTTTATTATTAATCTATATATATAAAATTCAAAGTCCTGACTGACTGACTGACTGACTTATATATCAACCCACAGCCTAAACCTCTGGTCTTAGAGACATGAAAGAGCAACGGCGAACTTCCATACATCAATATTATTGAGAAAAAATAATTATGTACACGTGTGAAAAAAATATCTTTTCAATACAGTTGTCAAACATGGCGCACTTTCAGAGGCTGTAGTTATTATTCGAAAATTGAATCTTTCGCATAGGCATCTTACTTTTACACGGTCGTGACTTACTTTTACAAGCTCGACACTTACTTTTGCAGTTTATTTTTAAATTTTCCAAGTCAATTAAAAAAGTTTAGTAGCAAGGAGTTTTCATACATAGAATATAATCGGATAGGCTTTTTACGAGGAAAAATGAATGAATCCGTACGTTTTAGCATTGTATTTCCAAAATTCTTTTAAATGGTTGTTGATTATATTTAATTACCAGTTTTAATTTAATTATTTTCAACATTTGACAAAAATCGAATAGGCTGTATACGCGTAGGTACGAACCCGTAGCCTAGTTTCGTTGAAAAAAAAAATATGTCCAGGTGTAAATACGCGCCATTTGCTGAAATTTTTTATTTTTATGTGATAAATTGATTATATTTTTGTTAATATGAGTTCTAGTACTTATGATGAAATGGAATTAACTCCACCAGATATTTTATCTGAGGCGAAAACTGCGCAAGATGGAATTTTGCCCCCAAAATCTCGAGAAAGATATATGACGGCTTACAATAATTTTATTTCATGGAAAAAACATAAAAAAACTAAGTAAGTCATTCTCAGAAAATGTTTTGTTAGCTTATTTTCATGAATTGAGTGGAAAATATAAACCATCTACATTGTGGTCAAGTTATTCCATGTTAAAAACTATCTCAATTTTCAGAATTAATTACTATGTACGTATGTATGTTGAAATAAACTTGTAATTCTTTGATTTGTTTATTACTATTTCCCACAACTGTATTGAAAAACGTCGTGTGATACACGGGTGTGAAGGTTAATGCAAACTCGTGACATTAAAAACCCTCACCTTCGGTTCGGGCTTATTAATGACAGCTCGTTTGCAATAACCTACTTTCCACCCTTGTATCACAATATACTATTTTACAAGCGTCGAATATGAAGCTCACAGCAGCTAGAATTTTGTTTTTATGAGCCTCGAAAAAAAAGATATTTCGTTTTAAAATTGTGTAGGTTATGTGGTAATGTCACTTCTAAAAATGACAACCGGAAGAAAGCCACAAAAACAAAGACAGATGACAACCACAGACCAGTAAAACATTCGGCACAACCACAGACAATCAGCATCAGTGCTTCCATAATATTCTTTCAATTATTACCATTCTGTTAGAGATTATTAAATAATGTATGCAAGAAAATTCACTTAAATAATATAAAATACACTAAAAAAAGAGCATTACTATTATTTATGTAAACATTAATCAGACGAAATAATTATAATTTTTAAAACGATACAAAATAATCTACTAATTCAGATTTATTCTAGCTAGGTACTAGGTAGATTAAACATAAAATGGTAACACTAAACTGAGAAACGGGAACTAAATAATCAAAAAAGATTCCCTAATTATTTTATTTTTTTACCTAGGTTCAATTAATTAAGGTGAATACTTGATAAAATTTAAAAAAATAAGCAAATTACTTTCGTCTTTACCTTACTTGTGTACAGTCAAGATTTAGTAAATGTGGTCAATAATAATTTCGCCGTTGCTCTTTGGAGGGTGTGTTCTTTGTGAAGAGCAGGTATCCACTAAGAAAGGATTTTTCGAAATTCGACCCCCAAAGGGGTAAAATAGGGGTTGAAAGTTTGTATGAAAGTCCGTCATTTTTGAAGTTATATCCATGAAACTTGGTATTTGAGCTACCGGTTCAAAATGAAGAAATACGTGTTTCGCCATTTTCGAAAATTCTACCCCCATAGGGCTGAAACAGGGGTTGAAAGTTTGTAGGAAAGTCCGTCATTTTTCAAGCTGTAGCCATGAAACTTGGCGTTTGGGATTTCGGTTGGAAATGAAAAAATACGTGATTCACAGTTTTTGAACATCCTATCCCCAAGGACGTCAAATAGAGAGTTTATCCTTCAATCACGCCAAAATAGAGCAACGGATCAACGTGATTTTTTGCATGGGTATAGTTGAGGACTTGGAGAGTGACATATGCTTCTCATTATCCCGAAAAATTAACCTGCCAGTGCCTGTGGGAATCAAAAACTTATGCCACGCGAACGAGGTCGCGGGCGTGCGCTAGTTACCTATATAATTTTAAAAGTAATCTCATTTATTTGTACATATTTTTATAAAATTATTTCTAAACACGTTTTACATAAATATATAAAAATACTATACAAAACACATTTAAAAATAATCTTATAAAACTTCCACCCACTGCGGGGTCTTAAAGACCCAAGCAGCCGGTGGTCAGGGCTCCAGAGAGAGGAACTTCCTCACAATTCGCGCCGTCTAGTCTCAAGGATAACCGCCTTCTGTATCCGACCCTTAATCCAACAACCAAGCGAAAGGTTCTTGAGGTGTTGATCGAAACTTTTCGCAATAAGACCGTTAACTGATACAACCATCGGTACAATAATCGTTGAGTCAACACTCCACATGGCGGTAATCTCGTGAGCAAGGTCCAAGTATTTCGATACTTTTTCCTTTTCTGCTTTCACCAGATTATCATCATGTGGAATAGTAACATCAACAATTATTGCTCGGCGCGCTGAGCGGTCGACTAACACTATGTCAGGTCTATTGGCAACAATAAACCTACCTATCAGTGATAACCGACCGATCCCAGTAGAGCAAGGCACTACTATTTTCGAGAACTGACACTGGGTCATACCTATAGTATGGTACCTCAGTGTCAACAAGACCGTACTGGAGAGCCAGTTGTTGATGGATTATTTTAGCTACTTGATTATGTCTGTGCAAGTACTCTCCATTAGCAAGATGAGAACAACCGGAGACAATATGTCTGAGGGAAAGGTGGTGACACGCACGACATATGTCAACAGTGCCATCTTTCATAGTGTGTCTCCGATAATTATTCGTCTTGATAACTTCATCCATAATTGCACACACAAAACCTTCGGTTTCCCCAAAGAGGTCACCGAACTGTAACCAAAATATAGATGCTATTGGATCTACATCCGCCCTGGTTAGGGCCTTGTAGAATCTACCATGCAACTCCTTGCTCTCCCATACCGTCATGCGATCCGAAGTACTAAGTACTATTGGTTTGCGCCAGTTCTCTTTGCCTAAGGAAAGCGGGGTGAAACCCTTATCAACTGCAACCACATCCCTATGTATACCCACGTTCACCTTGAGAAAATAATCTCTTGAGTTTGCAGATCTCACGATTATGGAGGTTCTTGATATTCAAAAAACCGGCCAAGTGCGAGTCGGACTCGCGCACCGAGGGTTCCGTACAAATCTGTAGTAAGTTTTACGATTTATGACGTATTAAAAATAAAAATTACGTTTGTTGTATGGGAGCCCCCCTTTAATATTTACTTTATTAATATTTAATTATTTATTTTGAAAGGTAATATACAAGTTAATATTCTGTGAAAATTTGAACCGTCTACCTGTTACCGTTTTTAATATTGAGCAAAAAAATACGAAAAAAACACGTTTATTGTATGGGGACCCCCCTTAATATATATATTTTTTTAATTTTTAGTATTTGTTGTTATAGCGGCAACGGAAATACATCATTTGTGAAAATTTCAGCTTTCTAGCTATCACGGTTTATGAGATACAGTGAGGTGTAGAGATATAAGTTTAGATAATATTTATAATACTTTAACCTAAATGTTAGAGCAGTAATAAACCTAACTACCGAGAAGAGCAGACGTCTTATTTTACCCAAACACCCATCCTTACATGGCGATCCTGCCTGTGAGCGATCGGGTTCGCGCCGCGTTCCGTTCGCCAAATATGGGTTAGTAACTATAAACATGGACCCAATGGACTTATTGTGATGTCTATACGACGAGTTTTAAAGTAAAATTAAAATTATAATTTTCAAAGATGTGCAGATCTAACGTAAAAATGAAGAAACTTTTATTAATCAAAACGCTGGAACTGGAAATACGGCTTCAATCGAAGAACTTAATTTTCATATGAACACAACGAATATTATATTATCAATGATTGTGGTTCTTCTACTCATCGGTGCTTCCATATTTATGTATAGAATCTACAAGAAATGCCACTATAATTGGATACGAGCTGAAATAAGAGAAGACACGGTACGTCGCTCGGTCACAGAGAACTGAACAGAGAGGAAGCTTCATACAAACTGCTCGCGGCGACTTCACCCATACATAGCGCAACGATGTGTGCGTGAGCTCTCACCAACACATTCACCGACACGATCGTCCGGGTTAGCGAGACACTGTCTGGGTTAAGAACGCAAGGGCTGACTGTGGCTGACGGTCGTGCGTTTAATGAAAATAAATAGAGGAACAATTTCGTGTTCAATCACGAAATTGTTCCTCAATTTATTTCCATTACTATAAGTTTACTGATTTTGTATTAAAAATAAAACTATTTAGATTTATTTAGTATATTATACATATAGGTATGTATGTAGGTTTGTTAACGATTTTCTCGGAAACCAACCTATTTTTATGATTTTTTCACTTGTGTAATTAACGTACTTTCGGGAAGGTTTAGGTTAGGTTAGGTTGGGTTCGGGAAGAATATATTTAAATACACCAATAAATCAAAAGAATTTGAATATGTCTTACCATTAAGGATATAATGTTAGAAGCAGCTTCACCATATTTGACATAGAAAAGTCAAATAATATGGTGAATGTCGATTGTCGATATCGATATTAATGCCGATTTTGATGGTCGATATCGATGTCGATTGTTGATATCGATTTTGATACTCATATCGATTGACGATATCGATGTCGATGTCGTTTGTCGATATCGATTATGATTGTCGATGTCGTTTGTCGATATCGATGTCGACTGTTGATATCGATGTTGATACTCATATCAATTGACGATATCGATGTCGATTGTTGATATCGATGTTGATACTCATATCGATTGACGATATCGATGTCGATGGTCGATACAAATGTCGATATCGATGTCGATGTCAATTGTCGATATCGATGTCGATTGTCTATATCGATGTCGTTGTAGATGTCGATATCGATATCGATTGTCGATATCGATGTCGATTGTCGATATCGATGTCGATTGTCGATTGTCGATGTCTAAGTCGATGTATAATATTTTTATTTTTCCTTAAATTGTTGACATGCATCAGCCGAGCGATCGCGTAACTTCTGCATCAATCATTGTTACAGTATCAATTGTTGTAATTGGCTGAATTTATGGCATTCTTGCTGCGTCAATGGATTATGTCCAATAGTGGAAGAGTGTTAACCAATCAGAGGTGATTGCGATGTATCAATGATTGATGCAGAAGTTACGCGATCGCTCGGCAGGTGACAACCCTAGCAGAATAGGTATACATTTTCGACTTTATTAGGAAGCTTCCCCTCTGATCGGATATATACTCGTGTGGCTCGGTGAGCCGACGATTCAAAGAATTGAGAAAAGCAGATGCGGAACAATAAATAAAATGTGTAAAGTGCAAATATATAATTAATCAGTGAAAAGTGCAGTGTTTAGTATATATATATTTTTATTGTCATGTAGGTACGAAACTATTATAAAATATTATATTGTATATTTATTAATCTCATTCATATATGGCAGATATTTGTGAAAAATTTAATGAAAATTTATTAGAAATAAGGATATATCTGTTAAAAATAGGCCCACAAAGACGCCAAACTGGCAGTATTAGTTCTAAGAAACTAGAAGAGTCAAATATAATTTTGAACAGTTTTGAGAAGGAATTGATAGATTTACGTAAAAAGTCACTAAGTGAAAGTGACTGGGTTTTAATAAATAGTTATACGGAAGAAATTCAGAAGTTATTTAAGGAAATTAGAATTTTATGTAATGTACCTTTAGTTAGCAAAATGGAGACCTTTAACCTAAAAACTGCCGTCTCTTTATTACCTATAATGAATGATAAGGAGGAGGTAACTAAACAACTAATCTCATCAATCGAAATGTACAGTAGCATGCTTGAGGAAAAATCAAGACCGATACTTATAAACTTTATTTTAAAAACTAGACTATCGGAAGGTGCAAAGCTGAGATTATCCCAAAAATATGAAACAGTAGAGCTCCTTATTAATGATATGAAAAAACATTTGTTAATTAAAAAGTCTTTTACAGCTTTACAACAACAATTGTTAAGGTGCACACAAAACCAGAAAATGACTATTGCAGACATATTGCAGACTATGGCAAAGACATAGAAAATTTATTTGTAGAGCTGACTATCTCGCAAGCCGACGGGGATGATAATAAATTTGAGATTTTAAAGGAAATTAATGAAAAAACAGCAATTAATCGGTTTGCTACCGGATTGCGAAATAGTCACCTCAGTACAATAATTTCAGCTAGGAATTACGTAAGTTTAAAAGACGCAATTCGAGGTGCGAAGGACGAGCAGATTTCTACATTTTCAGAGGATAGTATTATGAAGATAGGTCGTAATAAACATTTTTCGCAGATGACCTACCACACGAGAGGACATAATACTCAAGGTAGAACTGGTTACAATAATCGTAACTATCACCATGGCCAGTACAATCAGCGTGGTCACCCTACTCGCGGAAAATTCAATTTTTCTCGCGGCCGCGCACAGCCTTCATATTACAGTCGCGCGACACAACATATCACAGGGAATAGAGGTAGGTATTCTTTTTCTAATCGCGGACGTAATTATAATGTTTCTCGTATTAATTATATGAATTCAGACATGCAACAACAACCCATGGCCAGTATTAAAAATACTACAGAAACCGATTTAAATCCTAAAAATCAGTTTTTTCGTGAATACTAACGACATTAAAAGTAATAATCATGCCCAAATATGTCATTACAACAATTATAATTCCATACAATTGTCACTTGGTAACAATTTATGTAGTTGGTTAGTAGATACCGGCGCATCGCTCAGTGCCGTGAAATACGAACAGTTATCACAACAAAACATTTCATTCCATATAGGGAAAGTAAAGATAAACGGAGTGTGTGGGGAACTTTGTTCGGTAGGTTACGTTGATCTAAGGTTATCATTTATGGATCAAACATTTACACATAGATTTCATGTACTTATATAGAAAAACTTATGTTGTTCGACTGACGGAATTTTAGGTATGGACTTTTTGAAAAAGTATAGGGGTAAATTAAATTTGGAACTAGATACCTTATCAATATTATCAAGTTGTGTGTCTTATATTATCAGACATCGAAACTACTTTATCATTGCAACCGGGACTCTTAGGAAATAATAAATATATTTGCTTACCGCCTAGATCAGAATCTTTACATTTAGTGTCAACGCACTTAAAGGAAGAATGTGTGGTTTTACCGAAAGAATTGTGTGAGGGAGTATTTTTGGCTGCAACTATCTCATGCCCAAGGTCAGGCAAAATACCTATTCAAATATTAAATACACGTGAAGAGGAAGTTAACTTAAGTTTTTTTAATCAAGAAATAGATAAATTGACAAACTACAGTTAACTTTGTTTCGATAAACCGAAAGTTAACGCGGATAGAGTAAAGAAATTACTTACAGAGTTAAATTTAACTTACTTAAATAATGAAGAACAATTGGAAATAGAAAAAATCTGTGCGAAATATTCGGATATTTTTTATTTAGAAGGAGACACATTAACAAAATGTAATATTTATCAGCAATCAATTCATTTGAAACCCGATACGGTACCCGTTTATAAAAAGCAATACCGCTTACCTTTATTTCAAAAAGGGGAAATAGAGAGTCAAATACAAAAGTTATTAACTGACGATATTATTGAAGAGACTATGAGCGAGTGGTCTAGTCCTATCCTATTAGTGCCTAAAAAAGGTGATACATCCAAAAAAAAATATAGACTTGTAATTGATTACCGGAAACTGAACGAAAATATAGTTGACGATAGATTCCCTCTCCCAAACATAGCAGATATACTTGATTCACTTTCAGGAGCTATATATTTTAGTCATTTAGACCTCCAAAGTGGATTTTATCAAATTGAATTAGAGCCTACTAGTAGAAAATGTACAGCTTTTACTTTTAACAAACAATATCAGTTGAAACGCATGCCAATGGGACTTAAAACGAGCCCCAGTGCATTTTCAAGGGCAATGACTGTCGCATTATCAGGGTTAAACTATGAGAAATGTTTAGTTTATTTGGACGATTTGATATGTTTCGGGCGAAATTTGGAAAGCCATAATAAAAACTTAATGGATATATTTTCAAGACTTCGTAAAGTTAATTTAAAGCTTAATCCAAAAAAATGCGAATTTTTAAAGAAAGAGTTGCTATACCTAGGACATGTTGTAAGTGCTGACGGGGTAAAACCCGACCCTGCTAAAACCTTAGCCATCGAAAATTATCCAACTCCAACCTCAAGTGATGACGTGAAACGATTTGTAGCTTTTTCAAATTATTACCGACGATTTATACCTAATTTTGCCGAAATTGTAATTCCATTAAATCAACTATCTAAGAAAAATACAAAATTTATTTGGACAAAGGAATGCGAAAAATCATTTTTACTATTAAAACAATCTTTAATTTCGCCACCTGTCCTACAGTATCCGGATTTTTCGGATAACAACGAGTTTCAATTATATACTGATGCCTCTGGTATTGCAATAGGTTCATATTCATATTCATTTATTTGCAACAACTTGAACAATACATCAATAATTGCCAAGTCACCCCGTTAGGGCATATGCAGTTTGAGTGGCAGGGCTTCGAAATTATTATTTTTATGTCTATAATCAAGTTAAAAAATAATAATTTCGAATTACAAATGCGAATAATATTTATTTTTTACAAAATTTTGACAATTAATTTACAATTTAACAATTTAATAATTACAATGGACAAAAATACAATAAATCAATGCTTAAAAAACAATTATAGTCATACATCACAATGTCAAAGAACAATATTTCAAAATAACAAATAATTAATAGGTTATTAGGTAATGTCAAATATTATGGTTTATAGCAATGGTAAGCGGCTTATTGCTCTGTAAGATATTCATTTATCGTATAATAGCATTTATTTATCAAATAGTCCTTCAACTTGCAGAGTACCGTACTCATATTTATTTATTAGTTATTTATTATAAAGAAAACGATAAATTAAACAATAAAAAAATATTAAGTTGTAGGTACAAATACAACTTCCGCATGTTTTTTTTATACTTATACTCTTGTATAAGTTTTGGTTTATACCATACCACAATGAACGACTGAGGATTTCAGGATTTAATGCAGGGGTGTATTTACACCAAACGCCCCTTTTCCCACACTAGATATGTTTTCTAAAGGGTTTTTCACCGGTATGTGTTCTCATGTGCTTCACTAAACTACATTTTTTACTAAATCTGTGCTGGCACAACTCACAAGCAAACAGTTTCTCTCCTGTATGTGTTTTCATGTGAGACACTAAACTCACTGCACATTTATACTGGCATAACTCACAAGCAAACGGGTTTTCACCAGTATGTGTTCTCATGTGCAGCACTAAACTTCTACTCTCAATACATCGATAGTCACATAATTCACAAGCAAAGAATTTTTTACCGGTATGTTTTCTCATATTATGCATCACTAAAGTACTTTTACGACTAAATTTAAATTGGCAGATCTCGCAAGCAAAGGGTTTTTCACCAGTATGTCTTCTCATATGCCTCACTAAATTACATTTTTGACTAAATTTGCATTGGCAGATCTCGCAAACAAAGGGGTTTTCACCGGTGTGTGTTCTCATGTGCCTCAGTAATAGTCTATTCAATGTACATTTATAGTTGCATAGCTTACAAGCAAACGGTTTATCACCGGTATGTGTTCTCATGTGACGAACTAATTGACTTTTCTGTGTACATTTATAGTGGCATAACTCACAGGCAAAGGGTTTTTCACCGGTATGTGTTCTCATGTGATGAACTAATTGACTTTTCTGTGTACATTTATACTGGCTTAACTCACAGGCAAAGGGTTTCTCACCAGTATGCGTTCTCATGTGATGAACTAATTGACTTTTCTGTGCACATTTATAGTGGCATAACTCACAGGCAAAGG
Source organism: Erebia ligea (assembly GCA_917051295.2). Classification (NCBI taxonomy): domain Eukaryota; kingdom Metazoa; phylum Arthropoda; class Insecta; order Lepidoptera; family Nymphalidae; genus Erebia; species Erebia ligea. Next base: position 2,780,925 of record OU785246.1, read on the forward strand.
GTTTCTCACCGGTATGTGTTCTCATGTGATGAACTAATTGACTTTTCTGTGTACATTTATAGTGGCATAACTCACAGGCAAAGGGTTTCTCACCGGTATGTGTTCTCATGTGATGAACTAATTGACTTTTCTGTGTACATTTATACTGGCATAACTCACAGGCAAAGGGTTTCTCACCGGTATGTGTTCTCATGTGATGAACTAAATTACTTTTCTGTCTACATTTATAATGGCATAACTCACAAACAAACGGTTTCTCAGCCGTATGTGTTCTCATGTGACGAACTAAATGACTTTTATGTGTAAACTTATACTGGCATGACTCACAGGCAAACGGTTTCTCACCAGTATGTGTTCTCATGTGATGAATTAATTGACTTTTCTGTGTATATTTATACTGGCATAACTCACAGGCAAAGGGTTTCTCACCGGTATGTGTTCTCATGTGATGAACTAATTGACTTTTCTGTATACATTTATACAGGCATAACTCACAGGCAAATGGTTTCTCACCGGTATGTGTTCTCATGTGATGAACTAAATTACGTTTCTGTGTACACTTATACTGGCATAACTCACAGGCAAAGGGTTTCTCACCAGTATGTGTTCTCATGTGATGAATTAATTGACTTTTCTGTGTATATTTATACTGGCATAACTCACAGGCAAAGGGTTTCTCACCGGTATGTGTTCTCATGTGATGAACTAATTGACTTTTCTGTGTACATTTATACTGGCATAACTCACAGGCAAATGGTTTCTCACCGGTATGTGTTCTCATGTGATGAACTAAATTACGTTTCTGTGTACATTTATACTGGCATAACTCACAGGCAAAGGGTTTCTCACCGGTGTGTTTTCTCATGTGAACCGCTAAAAGACTTTTGTTTTTGAATTGGTGGTAGCAGAACTCGCTTGTCAATGGTTTTTTTTCAGTGTGTGACCTGATGTGTTTCAGTAGCAGATTTTTACGTTTAAACTTTTGCTGACAAACATCACAAATATATTTTATTTCCTCATTATGTTTTCCCGATGATGAACGTACAATATTTTCCTTCATTATGATATTACCCACAATACCTACTGTCAGTTTTCAAAGAAAATTTTTCTATAGCCGTTTGTGTGTTGGCTGCTTCAATGGTCTCTGATGTAGAGAGTTCATCATGGCTTGTTGCCTGATCGTCGAAATCTTTGGAGCTGGTATCATTATTTTCAGTGTCCGATTCCGAACTTCGTATAGTTTTCCAAGTCTCCAATAATATGTTTGATTGTGTATTAATGCATCGTTCGTCTCTTGTACCATTGTTATAATTAGCAGCTGAACTGTTAACTTCTATGTCAGTATCAATGTCAAACTCTTCACGTTTGACGATTGTTTCATCTTGTTCAGTCGTGTCAGGGCGAATGTTGTAATCGTCATTGGTCGCCGGCAACCGAGCACCTGGAACAAAATATTTTCACATGAATTTTCATTCAGCTCGATTATAATAAGCAGCTGTACATACTTACATATTCTTACAAATGATAAGTACCTACACATCAAAAATAACTTTTAACTTTTACAGGCTTATCTCCTTAGTACTTTTCTGTAAATAGAAGAAACAAAGCGCAGTATATGCATATTGACTTATAATATCGTTTTTGTAATCATTTGGGACTTTTCACTAGATGGATATCGGTATTAGTCGCGTCTGCACGACAATTTTACGGCGTTTCGAGAACTAAATATCTCATTTGGCAGCAGACCCACAGATTGTTTCAAAATAGGTACCTATATAAGTTTATTTAATAAGCTATGGCTCACACTTCCGATTTGTATCTTTTTGCTCTACTTTAATATTTTCCAGTCATCTATTATTCCAGTTCGCTTCTATAAAATTGATTTCCTGTTGCTTATTAATAAAATTATTAATTGTAGTTACACACACATCACATCCAGTAAATCCATACTGTTGTCGCCTTTAGCTGTGTACATTATCTGTGTACGGTAGTTGGCAGAACTGACGTTGGCAGCGCTGTCGTAGCGCGCCAATTCGACTTGCTATGGTGGCAGCGCTGACGCAAGAGGGCGCTCTTGAGTGAAGTGTTTTCCTTTTCTTAGTGTTAAAAAGTTTAGTGATTCATTCCAACTTCAGCAGAGCTTGTGGTTACACCACAAGATCAAGTGTTCAGTATAAGTATTATTGTATCGCCTTTCAATAATTTGTGTAGATTTAAGTATTTCCAGTTTTGCTCAATTGCTGTTTAATTGTTTTACGTTATATAACTTAATCACATTACCTGAGTAAATTGTAATAAGTAACGGTGGATAAATTAGCAAATCATTCATTTAATTGAACAATAAATATCTAGGAAATGTTAATAAATTATTACGTATTGGAATTAATAAATACGGTATGATTCTAGATTGTGTTTCCTTGTCTGCTTCATCAAATCAACGGGCAGATTACAATACTACTATTATAAATGCGAAAGAGTGTCTGTCTGTCTGCTGCGCTTTCACGGCCCATCTGTTCAACCGATTTTGATGAAATTTGGTATAGGGATAGTTTGTATCCCGGGGAAGGACATAGGTACGTTAATGGAGGCAAATGTTATGAGCAACGGGTTTCTCACCCGTGAAAGTTCTAGTGCGCTTTTTAGATCAAATGTTTATACTACCGGAAAAGACATGACTAAGTTCGCATTTATGGGGTTTGTTTTGGTAATGAATCCACAGACAACAACAACAACAATCCTCATATTAGAGACAAATGATAAAAATCAGAACCAGACAGCCAGTCAAATAATAACTTTAGAGGATATTTTTTAAAACAAAAGAAAAATTAATGTAAAATAGTTATTTGTGTTACATGGGGCCAAAAAAATTTTTGTTCCCCGAGGGCGCTATTTTGAATTCAGAGCGAAGTGAAGGATTCTATAGTAGAATCCCGAGCGTAGCGAGGGGTTCTAAAGTAGAATCCTGAGCGTAGCGAGGAATTCAAGATACGCCGCCCGAGAACAAAAAATTTGGCCCCGAGTGACACACACTATTTTTCATCATTACGTATGAGAAAAAGCTAGGAGTATCAACCTACTATGTATGGACATTACCTATACGTTTAAGTACCAATCAGAAGATACTCCTATCAACCTTCTATGTAATTGTATAGACATTATTTAGACGTATATTTAAAGTTTAAATAAAATGTAAAGACGTATATCCGATCAACAAATTGATCACGTGACTTCGGACCAATCAGAACAGAGAAATGCAGTCGTATATTCGATCAACAAATTGATGACGTGACTTCGGACCAATCAGAAGAGAGAAATTAAAAGTCCTATGGGCCTACAAGTGACACTTTGCTCCCGCTATCCTCTGAAGCCAATATGCGTTTTTCGAATAGGTATGATGAAAAATATTTTATTTAAGGATGGCGACAATATTATCAGTTATTGGATAGAAGCAGGCGTTACTTTGCGGAAGTCCATGATAATGAAGGAACTAGAAGTTTAATTTGCTATAAAAGGACTAAAGGGAATTAAACTTCTGATTCCTTCATTAATATACTTATCAGTTGACAGAGCATTGTGTGTGAATTGAGTGTGTCGATAATTTCGTGAAAGTATCGAAATCTTAAGGGTGCAAGCTCTCAAAATATCCTTTTCTGTTCCGACTTTTGAGGATAGTAAAAATTAAAATTTAATTTCCAAATAAATACCATTCGCTACTCAGTTAAATGAAGTATGACGTACTTAATTAAAAAAGTGGTCAAAAAATCGTATAGTAACAGCAGAAAATTATCGGGAATTTCATGGAAATCTCAAAAAAGGCGTTATCGCGTTCCGACTATTGTGATTTAATTTGAGACATTATTTAAACAAAAGTTATTTCAAATTAATCGTAAGAGATCAAATAACACTTTAAATAAACAATATTTTCAATACAACTTAAAGTTTTTTCACAATCTGGTTTCAAACATCCCTCATTTTTTACAGTACGAATTTTTCATACAAATTTGCACTAGCTCGTGCCACCCAAATGTCAATACTTATATACTAGAGATAACTGTATTTGTGGTAACTATCGCAAGGAAGGCTGATTCCGTATTTGGTGCGTGTAGAGCTCTCCTCTGGTGGAATTTGTGACTGTCTGACCGCAAGTGGCTGGGAGACCTGACTACTTATAGCCGCTCAAAGACGGCGCCCTAGTCATTATTCATTTTTGGTAACAATAACTCGTATTTGAGCGGCGATAAGTAGCACCACGCACCAAATACCGAATCAGCCTTCCTGGCGATAGTTACCAAAAGTGCAGTTATCTCTTAGTCTGTATATTTTTCGAGAGCTTGCACCCTTATCAAAGAAACGAACCAGTACATTCGAAATTATAGCGAGAGGCGCGATTCCTGGCAATAAGTGCGGTTAATTACATCTTCTAATCCTATGAATACCCAGAGGCGCTCCGAGGCCTCCGCCGCGACAGGGCTCTCACCAATGTAAGTTCTCATGTGACGCACTAAATTATAGCGAGAGGTGCGACTCCTGGCAATAAGTGCGGTTAATTACATCTTCTAATCCTATGAATACCCAGAGGCGCTCCGAGGCCTCCGCCGCGACAGGGCTCTCACCAATGTAAGTTCTCATGTGACGCACTAAATTATAGCGAGAGGTGCGACTCCTGGCAATAAGTGCGGTTAATTACATCTTCTAATCCTATGAATACCCAGAGGCGCTCCGAGGCCTCCGCCGCGACAGGGCTCTCACCAATGTAAGTTCTCATGTGACGCACTAAATTATAGCGAGAGGTGCGACTCCTGGCAATAAGTGCGGTTAATTACATCTTCTAATCCTATGAATACCCAGAGGCGCTCCGAGGCCTCCGCCGCGACAGGGCTCTCACCAATGTAAGTTCTCATGTGACGCACTAAATTATAGCGAGAGGTGCGACTCCTGGCAATAAGTGCGGTTAATTACATCTTCTAATCCTATGAATACCCAGAGGCGCTCCGAGGCCTCCGCCGCGACAGGGCTCTCACCAATGTAAGTTCTCATGTGACGCACTAAATTATAGCGAGAGGTGCGACTCCTGGCAATAAGTGCGGTTAATTACATCTTCTAATCCTATGAATACCCAGAGGCGCTCCGAGGCCTCCGCCGCGACAGGGCTCTCACCAATGTAAGTTCTCATGTGACGCACTAAATTATAGCGAGAGGTGCGACTCCTGGCAATAAGTGCGGTTAATTACATCTTCTAATCCTATGAATACCCAGAGGCGCTCCGAGGCCTCCGCCGCGACAGGGCTCTCACCAATGTAAGTTCTCATGTGACGCACTAAATTATAGCGAGAGGTGCGACTCCTGGCAATAAGTGCGGTTAATTACATCTTCTAATCCTATGAATACCCAGAGGCGCTCCGAGGCCTCCGCCGCGACAGGGCTCTCACTAATGTAAGTTCTCATGTGACGCACTAAATTATAGCGAGAGGTGCGACTCCTGGCAATAAGTGCGGTTAATTACATCTTCTAATCCTATGAATACCCAGAGGCGCTCCGAGGCCTCCGCCGCGACAGGGCTCTCACCAATGTAAGTTCTCATGTGACGCACTAAATTATAGCGAGAGGTGCGACTCCTGGCAATAAGTGCGGTTAATTACATCTTCTAATCCTATGAATACCCAGAGGCGCTCCGAGGCCTCCGCCGCGACAGGGCTCTCACCAATGTAAGTTCTCATGTGACGCACTAAATTATAGCGAGAGGTGCGACTCCTGGCAATAAGTGCGGTTAATTACATCTTCTAATCCTATGAATACCCAGAGGCGCTCCGAGGCCTCCGCCGCGACAGGGCTCTCACCAATGTAAGTTCTCATGTGACGCACTAAATTAATTCTCCGCGTATTATAAAGGGTGTCGTACAATTCACGCAACATTTGAATTTGGTGCCATTTTGTAGAGTTGTGTTATAAAAATTTCCTTCTCTTCCTCTGTTATCTACTTACTTATGTAGTTAACTGAGAATAGGTTTTTCACTGGTGTGTTCTCATGTGCTTCACTAAATGTTCTTTACGACTGCATTTGTGTTGGCACAAATCACAAGCAAACGGTTTCTCACCCGTATGCGTTCTCATGTGCTGCACTAAATAAATTTTCTGACTAAATTTATTGTTACATAACCCACAAACAAACGGTTTCTCACCGGTATGTGTTCTCATGTGGCGCACTAAATTACTTTTCTCTGCACATTTATAGTGACATAGCTTACAGATAATGGGTTCCCTGGGTATGCAGGTAAGTTTTCTCATATGACTCAATAAATTACTGCTCTTATTACATTTATAACTGCATAAATCACAAGCAAAGGGTATATCACCGGTATGTGTTCTCATGTGCTCTACCAAAGCGCTATTCCTTGTACATTTATAGAGACATAACTCACAAGCAAACGGGTTCTTAGCAGTGTGACTTGTCATGTGACGCTCTAAAATACTTTTATATTTGAATTTGGTATGGCACAACTTGCAAGATAACAGCTTTTTTTCAACGTGATATTTGTGTTTCACTGAGAGACACTCCGAGGCCTCCGCCGCGACGCCGCCTCGGCTCTTGCTCCTGTGAGTCAGACGACTTTCAAGCATAGTGCTCTCACCGGTGTGAGTTCTCATGTGGCGCAATAATTGATCTTTACGACTACATTTATATTGGCACAACTCACAAGCATAGGGTTTCTCACCAGTATGAGTCCTCATGTGACGAACTAAAAGACTTTTATGTTTGAATTTGTAATGGCACAACTTGCAAGCAAACGGATTTTCTCCAGTGTGAGACCTAATGTGTTTTGCTAAGAGATTTTTGCATAGAAACTTATGTTGACAAACATCACAAAAATAACTTATTTCCGGGATACGCTTGCCTGAAAATGAGGGTACAAAATTATCCTCCTTCACGATATTCCCAACATCATTGTCAGTATATAAATAAACTTTCTCTACACCAGTGTGTGTAGTAACTGGTTCAACAGCTTCTGATATAGGGAATTCAACTTGGCTGGTTGTCTGAGTGTCAAAATCTTCAGAGTCAGTATCGTTATTTTGAGTGTTTGAGTCAGAATAACACATCGGTTTCCATGTTGTAGACAGCGATGCATCTTGTTCTGGAGCAGCGTCTTCAGATTTTGTCAGAGCGTCATAAGTTGTCTCAAAGCAACTGTTTAGTGTGTTTACGCGCAGTTCATCTGTTGTATCAATGTTATCTGCTTCGACATCATCAATGTCAAACACTTCATATTTGACAATTGTTTCATCTTGTTCAGTCTTGTCAGGGTGAATATTGTTTTCATCATTGGTCGCATTTCTCGCGGGCAATGGAGCAACTGAAACAAGATATTTTGACTTGTTCCTTGGAAAGAATGAACCATAAGCTTAATTCGCTATAATCCGCCACAGTAGACATGTGGTGCAGTGAGTGTCTTCCACCAACAGCATGCGAACACCCACCACCCAGCAATTCGCACCGGCACAGCACCACACCACACAAATCCTATAAATCACTCTCTACGTAGGTTTCACTCCGAAACCGGAGCATCCTCAGGAGATGTTGACTCGGCAATGCACGATTGCGAAGTGACGATCGTGTCGAAAGTTCCGGCTTTTATACCTTTTTGGCATGACTCATACCGAAGCCCCGCCCCCTCCCCCCCTATTACTGTATAAATTGAGTAAAGGTAAAGAATTTGATACGTTTATTTGTTCATTTAGCAACTCAAATCCTTTATTATTGTGTTTAATTATTTCTTATTGCTCCCAAACGCAGAGTCGAAACCCTTTGCTACATTTATGTAGGACTAGCTGACTCATGTCCACTTCGTTGGGCGGTAAACATTTTTACTTGAGATGAAATTATGAGTGTGGTTCGGTTGTTACAGAGTGCTATGATTTATTTCCTGACGTCCAAAAAGAGGGTTATATTTTTACTGTATATGTATGTAGGTATGTATTTGCATGCCAATTGGGCTATACCGGGTTGATTAGTATTACCACACATTTAAGCCACTTTCCCCACAGCGACCGACGCGGTCGCGTTGGCCGAACATTAATAAAATTGTCTCGCGTACCTATTTGATATTTTAAATTATCTTTAAACTATGCAACCAAAAAACATACTGTAAAAATTCTTTCCAAAAAATCGACTTCCAAAGCCACTGTAAAGTAAAAAATAATTTTGATTTCTACACACTATGTTGAAGGCGAGCCTGACGCGTCAAATTTGCCTATCTTTGTGATACCTACTCGCCCGACTTCAACATACTTAGTATGTAGAAATCAAAATTATTTTTTACTTTACAGTGGCTTTGGAAGTCGGTGTTTTGGAAAGAATTTTTAATTTTAACTTTTTAGTGTACTCTAAATCCCCACGGCTTAGGAGTGCAGTAGGTACCCTGCAGCATCAGAGTTGAGGAGTTGGAACTTGGGTTTAAGTATGAAGTCGTTGCTTGACACTTACAATATGAATTCACCATAAAAAAATCCTAAATCGCTATTTTTAAGGAGTTCTGTACCCTTCAGCATCAGGGTTGAGGAGTTGGGACTCAGAGTAGAATCGTATGTACACGTGACTTGAGACCTACTATATGAATTAACCATCCCTAACTCCCTAGTTTTGAGGATTTCATGTAGGTACGATACACCTACAGCATCAGGATTGAGGATTTGGAGTCAGAATTTTTTATGGGACCACCTCGTGAGCTTCTAACCACTGAAAAAATGTTTTTTCAAATCGGTTTAGAAACCACGTACTTAGATATATGCAACGACAATACATTAAAAAAAAAACATACGCGCCGAATTGAGAACCTCCTTCTTTTTTGGAAGTCAGTTAAAAAGGGAAAAGTCTTTTGTTTTAAACACTTGAGGCGATAAGTTTACTTATTTTGATAAATATGACCAATAAACATGACCTAAGTAATGGTTTAAATTTTTTTTTTAAATAAAAAACTACTTTTTGTGAGTTGATTATAAAAGGTTTAGGTATATAAGTTAAATATATAAACTTTTTTGTAGGCATTATCAAAGCTCTACAACTTTTCTCCAGAACTCAATCATAATTATCTCTCCGTAAGAAACGTTTTTGTTCGACCGTTTTTTCTCCGACTTACTTTGCAAATCAGACTACCACGAAAAAGTTTTTTTTTTTCGAGTTATAATGTGGCTTTATATTGGTAACATAATTTTCGAAATCGGGTCAGTAGATCCAGAGATTACCCCCTACAACGTCAACGTCGTCTGGTGGTGGGACCAATAGCGGCAATTTTACTTTACCACCAGCACAACATAATCCAGTAGATTCGCTGTTGTATTTTTTAACGCTTTACAATATTGACATTTCCCCAAACGATTATCAAAAAGTTTTTTCATTTTATTTGTCAAACAATGACAACCATCAATAAGTATATGTCCATGGAAGAAGGAATTACGACATGTATGTCAATACAATGACAACTATCAAAATAGTAAAATATAAATACCTACGCGATAATCCGAGTAATGTGGATATAATGTTGTCGATTCAAAACCCTTATTTTAATACGCGCTTCAATTCAAGTGGACCCGAGTCTACCGTACGGTAGACTCGAAGGGGCGAACGTCTAACGAACAGCAATTGATTTTTATATATATAGAGATTTTATATGAATGGTTATTGCCCACCTCATGTCCACTATCCAAAAGATGTTTAGCAAAGTGGGACCTTTGTGGTCGATAACATATATCTGCTTATAGGAACGCCTATGGGCGCCTTCAAATTTGCCGCAAAGCGTAGCGCGGCTGCAGCGCGGCTGCAGCGCTGCGGCCGCGCTCCTGTCGCGAGGTTCGAACATCATAGAGTCTGGCCACGCTAACTCTGCCACGGAATAAAAGGGCAACACTTAAAACAAAGTAAAAACATTCGTCTAATCTGTGTTCTTACATTTGTCTCTGATTTGTCAATTCAGCTATCAGGTTGTTTATGTTTGTTTTAATATTTCGAAAATAAAAGTGAAAATAGTGAAATAATGGATAAACCTATTCAAAATAATGTGTGCGAGTTATTTTATAAAATGATTCTTAAATTCTAAGAAGTAAAGGAAGAACACGATGCTGTCTTAAGCCAAAAACAACAATGTTTACAAGAAATTGAAGAGTCGACAAGTAAGTTGACCAAACGGTTTTGATATTTTGCCTTTCGATCTTTGCATAAAATACTAGATTATTTATATAAAACGTTTAAACGGTTTATATTCGCCTGTTCATATCGTATAATTATGATGATAATATGCGAAAAAAACTGACAGCAAAATCGTATCAAGTTTTAATACTTTTTATTAATTATTGTATAAATTCAAGGTGGAATAAGCGAAGAGTTAAAGCCTCATCTCCAGGATGTCCTTCAGAAACTTGGAATAAGTCAATCCATCCATCTCAAATTGAAATTTTGTTTTTTTTGGGGTGGGATTTTAGAAACGTGCTGCCTTGATCAAAAGCTGTCGCGTCTAAGGAAGGGTCAAGAGAGTCTAGACGGAACCCCCAACATAATTATTTTTTGCCGAAAATGCGAAAAAAATACATTATTTTCATTTATTTCCAGGTGTAAGCGAACGAACCTTAAGAGTTATTAAAAATGAGGGCCAAACTAATCAGGGAATCTGGAGGACTCCCGGCAAAAAGCGTGCAGCACGGGAAACAAAAGTCAATATTGATAATTTTTATTGTTTTATTTTATTTTTTGTTTTATTGATTCTGATTATTAATGTTATGTCTTTGGTGTACAATAAAGAATATTTCATTCATTTCATTTTATGTTTTAATTCATTTATGCTCTCCTTAAGTAATTCAAAAGATCTCCCCTGATCAAGTAATAATTTGTTGTTAATCTTTAGCGTCATTAGATTCATACTAATATTAGTAGTAGCGAAGATTAGTTAGCGAAAGTAACCGTTCGTCTGTTACCTTTTTTGACTCATCCACTAAACAAAAACATATGGTTTCTGCGTGAGTTTATAGCCGAAATCCACGCAGACGAATTCACGGCAAATATTGTAGATAAAATTTATATAAATACGGGGATCATGTATGCTCTACCTTATTACGCTGTCAAAATTGTGCCCTTTATTTACATTTTACTCTTTGAAATGTACTAAAACGAACAATGACCACACTCCCAGGAAAGCAGATTAAAAACAAAAAATACAAGTATCAAGTGCGTTTTTTCGCATTACACTCTGTGTTGTCATCAACAGATTTTCAAATTCTACCATTTTCTTACTGCTGCAGACTTAGCTTAGACAGTCTATAGGGTTGTACCTATATTTATTTTCACGATGGACTCTGACGAAGAAACACTGCTCTGTGTTACTATTAATACGAAACAACGAAAATATAAAGTAGTTGTGTTAACAATACATAATATTATACTTACATGCTTCATTTTTTTTCACTTGGAGTCTTAGAATAACTACCTATATAGAAACCTAGTACACTCGCGAAATGTAAGCCGTTCAATTGGTGCCATAAATGGCATCGTACGACGCTCGCGCAGTCCGAAAAAAGCTGGTTAACTTAGTTTTAGAAGCTACAATGCTACAAACAAACTAACCAATTACTTACCCAACTTTTAGGAGGAAAACATTTAAACTGGCAACATTATGTTTGCGTTTACGAGGCAAGTAAACACAGCACACATAGCGAATTTGTAGCTTGCGTTTTGAGGCGTTGTTTGGAAACATACCTTCTATAGGTAGTTATTCTAACCTTGGAGTCTTGTTTGTGAAATTGTCAATAAATTTATTTAGCCTTTTTCTTTTCGATTTTGTTGCTGTACTTGTCGGACTTCGAATCCCATATTGCTGGAGGACTCTCAACCTCATCGATAAATTCTTCTACCTACCTAATTATACCTTATTTTCGTTCATGTTTAGACTTGAACAAAAATACGTGCGCAGTCCCGTCACTAGTCGATCGATGAACTGATGCGCGGCCGCAGCGCGGGTGCAGCGCTGCAGTCGCGTGTTTTTTATTTATATGGATTTACAAAGCAGCGCGACCGCAGCGCTGCAGCCGCGCTGCTTCCGCGCGGCACTTTGCGGCAAATTTGAAGGCGCCCTATAAGCAGATATATGTTCCCTATAACGCGTCTCGAAATTGCGCCCAGTTTGACCAACATATGTGGCACCGCATTTAGGACACACACACACAATAATAAAGGATTTGAGTTGCTAAATGAACAAATAATTGCTGGGTGGTGGGTGTTCGCATGCTGTTGGTGGAAGACACGCACTGCACCACATAGATTTGTCTACTGTGGCGGATTATAGCGAATTAACTGAAAAAGGCTTATTATACTGTGGAAGATTACGTTAATGACAAAAGAGCGTTTGACTCGCTCCCGCAATGATAAGGACAGCGGTTACCTATGTATGTATGTAGTACCTACACATTAATTAAAATGTATAAAATGATTTTTTTCAAAAGAGCAACCGCCGAGTTGGTTCTTCTCGGTAGGAATGGTATTCCGTACCAGTGGTAGATTCATTTGACGATTCGAAAGCACTTGTAAAAGTTTATTTGAATAAAAAACGGTTCTTCTGGTTCACTCATTAGTTATCATGGACTTCCGCAAAGTAACGCCTGCTTCGATTCAATAATTGTTCCTTGGACTTGTATTTGCAAATACAGCCAACGAAAGAGCTTTCGTTCGCTACAATCAGCTTGATTGCGGTACTTGAAATTTTTTTTTTTATCCACGACAAGCTAGCCCTTGAATACGATCTCACCTGACGGTAATTAATGACGCAGTCTAAGATGGTAGCGGGCTAACCTGTTAGGGGCATGGCAGTTATATAAAACCCATACCCCTATTCGGTTTCTGCACGCAAATTTATTTTATAGTTAGTTTAATATTAAGTTTTGAGCATTTTAATGTATTACATAGTTTTAATTAGTTGTATTTTATTAATCTAAATTATAGTTTTTAAAGCGTTCAGCACTTTTAAAGCAAATCGACGAGCAAATGTTGTCAAATAATCCATATTCCATACTAATATTATAAATGCGAAAGTCTGTTTGATACACGGCCCATCTTTTCAACCGATTTTAATGAAATTTTTAATTTTATCCCGGAAAATTAAGGAATTCGCCCGGGAATTTTAAAAACTTACTCCACACGGACGAAGTCGCAGTCATCATCTGGTAAATGAAATAAAACACAATTAGTGTGACATGTATTTAATTGAAAATTGTGTACTAATATGAATATTAAGATTTAACAAATTATCTAAATGGGATACTTTTTATCAAGCGATCCAAACCAATTTTTGTATTTAATTCTTAAATATAAATGTACAAATTTTTATATTTTATTCTATACAGATTACAGGCTGGTCCAAATAGTGACGTCCAAAGAAAAAAATTAGATTCCTCGTACCTAGACCTATCAGAAAATACCCCATGTGTGTTCAGCGATTTTTAGTAGTTTTCAAGTTATAGTTTCTTTTAGTTATATCGTGAGATTTTTCAGGGAGCGAGTGTTAAAATTTTTTTCTTTTTATTTAGTGTTTTTTCCGAACTTTGTTTTTGTGAACATAATATGAAGTGTGCTACTTTGCATAAAACAATTACCATCTTGACATTTACCCAAGTCGGAAAATTGTTGGTCGTAAGTAAAAAGTTTTACACCACTACTATATGGACCAACCTGTATTGTATATAAATATAAAGAAAGCTGTATATAAAGAATCTATTTATTCAATAGTAATAATTTATCATAACACTATCTATATTTGTCTTAATGTTTCTCATGTGATTCACTATAAATTTCTATTCAGTGTAAACTTATAGACTATAGTGGCATAACTCACAAGCAAAGGGTTTATCACCAGTGTGTTTTCTCATATGCATAACTAAAAGATCACTTGCCTTAAAACGGGTTGCCTTTAAAAGATCACTTTAGTGATAAGGCTGCCTTTGCACCACTGTTTCCTGTTTTGTATGAATAATTTTGTACCTATGTGTTAAGATGCAATAAAGACGTACTACTACTAAATTACTATTATCCACACTTCTGAAGTCCCATTATTCACAAGCAAACGGTTTCTCACCGGTATGTGTTCTCATGTGCTGCACTAATGAACTTTTATCATAACATTTATAGGGGCAATGCTTACAAGCAAACGGTTTCTCACCGGTATGTGTTCTCATGTGTTTCACTAATGAACTTTTATCAGAACATTTATAGTGACATGCCTGACATGCAAACAGTTTATCACCGGTATGTGTTCTCATGTGCTGCACTAATGCACTATTCTTGGAACTTTTATAGGGGCATTGCTTACAAGCAAATGGTTTCTCACCGGTATGTGTTCTCATGTGCTGCACTAGTGAACTTTTAACAGAACATTTATAGGGGCATTGCTTACAAGCAAACGGTTTCTCACCGGTATGTGTTCTCATGTGCGTCACTAATGAACTTTTATCAGAGCATTTATAGGGGCAATGCTTACAAGCATACGGTTTCTCACCGGTATGTGTTCTCATGTGCGTCACTAATGAACTTTTATTAGAACATTTATAGTGACATGCCTGACATGCAAACGGTCTCTCACCGGTATGTGTTCTCATGTGACGAACTAATGTACTATTCTGGGAACATTTATAGGGGCATTGCTTACAAGCAAACGGTTTCTCACCGGTATGTGTTCTCATGTGCGTCACTAATGAACTTTTATTAGAACATTTATAGTGACATGCCTGACATGCAAACGGTCTCTCACCGGTATGTGTTCTCATGTGACGAACTAATGTACTATTCTGGGAACATTTATAGGGGCATTGCTTACAAGCAAACGGTTTCTTACCGGTATGTGTTCTCATGTGCGTCACTAATGAACTTTTATCAGAGCGTTTATAGGGGCAATGCTTACAAGCAAATTGTTTCTCACCGGTATGTGTTCTCATGTGCTGCACTAATGAACTTCTATCAGAACATTTATAGACGCATTGCTTACAAGCAAACGGTTTCTCACCGGTATGTGTTCTCATGTGCTGCACTAATGAACTTCTATCAGAACATTTATAGGGGCATTGCTTACAAGCAAACGGTTTCTCACCGGTATGTGTTCTCATGTGCTTCACTAATGCACTATTCTTGGAACATTTATAGGGGCATTGCTTACAAGCAAATGGTTTCTCACCGGTATGTGTTCTCATGTGCTGCACTAGTGAACTTTTAACAGAACATTTATAGGGGCATTGCTTACAAGCAAACGGTTTCTCACCGGTATGTGTTCTCATGTGCGTCACTAATGAACTTTTATCAGAGCATTTATAGGGGCAATGCTTACAAGCAAACGGTTTCTCACCGGTATGTGTTCTCATGTGCTGCACTAATGAACTTCTATCAGAACATTTATAGGGGCATTGCTGACAAGCAAACGGTTTCTCATCGGTATGTGTTCTCATGTGCTGCACTAATGCACTATTCTTGGAACATTTATAGGGGCATTGCTTACAAGCAAACGGTTTCTCACCGGTATGTGTTCTCATGTGCTGCACTAATGAACTTTTATCAGAACATTTATAGTGACATGCCTGACATGCAAACGGTTTCTCACCGGTATGTGTTCTCATGTGACGAACTAATATACTTTCCCACATACATTTATAGTGACATAACTTACAGACATAGGGTTTCTCACCAGTGTGAGTCCTCATGTGACGCGCTAAAAAACTTTTATTTTTGAATTTGTCATGGCACAACTTGCAAGTTAACAAGTTTCCTTCAGAGTGTGACCGCATGTGTTCCACTAAGAGATTTTTACGTCGAAACTTACGTTGGCAAATGTCACAAATATAACTTATTTCCGAGATACTTGAAAATGAGCGTTCAACATGTTCCGTCTTCACAATATTCCCCACCCCAGTGTCAGTATTCAAAGAAACTTTGACACCAGTGTGTGTAGCGACTGGTTCTGATATAGGGAATTCACCTTGGCTGGTTGACTGAGTGTCCAAATCTTCAGAGTCAGTATCGTTATTTTGAGTGTTTGAGTCAGAACAACACATCAGTTTCCGCGTTGTAGACAGCGATTCATTTTGATCTGGAGCAGCGTCTTCAGATTTTCTCAGGGCATCACAAGTTGTCTCAAAGCAACTGTTTAGTGTGTTTACGCTCAGTTCATCTGTTGTATCAATGTTATCTGCTTCGACATCATCAATGTCAAACACTTGTTCATATTTGACGATTGTTTCATCTTGTTCAGTCTCGTCAGGGTGAATATTGTTTTCATCATTGGTCGCAAGTCTCGCGGGCAATGGAGCAACTGAAACAAGATATTTGGACTTGCATTTTCCTTGGACTTGTATTTGCAAATACAGCCAACGAAAGAGCTTTCGTTCGCTACAATCAGCTTGATTACAGTACTTGATTTTTTTAAATCTACTATAAGCTAGCCCTTGAATGCGATCTCACCTGACGGTAAGTGATATCGCAGTCTAAGATGGTAGCGTGCTAACCTGTTAGGGGCATAGCAGTTATATAAAACCCAAACCCCTATTCGGTTTCTGCACGGCATCGTACCGGAACGCTAAATCGCTTGGCGGCACACCTTAACGATAGTAAAATGAATTAATAATGACATGAATGAAATAATGACAGCTGTGACTAGCACATTCATCTTAGCTGTTATAGTTCGCGCGCGAGTTGAGTGCAGAGCTAATGTATTGTGACACATACTTAAGCTCGGCATTCAATTCGCGCGTAAATAGGGATGATGACAACTCAATCAAATCAGATGACATCATCCACAAAATCAAAGAAATTGTGCTTTTCAAACACCAAATCACTATTGGAGAGGTAGCAGAGGAAGTTGGTGTCTCATACAGATCTTATGAATCGGATATCACAAACATCCGCAAAAAAAGAGCAGAATTGTGAAAGAACAACTCGTTCCAATTGCACCATGATAACGCGCCCTCTCTCGCCTCGCGGCTTGTTCGGGAATTTTTTCCAAAAACCAGACTGCATTAATGCCTCAGCTACCATATTCGCTGGACTTGGCTCCGTGCTACTTTTTCCTGTTTCCAAAGATAGAAACTAAGAAAGAGAACTATGAAAGGACGTTTTGTGACCATAGAGAAAATGAAGACTAATTTGCTGAAGGAACTAAGGCCATTACAAAAAGTGAGTTCCAGAAACGTTTTGAAGATTGGAAAAAACGCTGGTAGAAGTTGATTATATCCAACGGTGATTGCTTTGAATGGTACTATATTAATACTCAGGAATAATAAAGTTTTTTTTTAATTATACACAATTTTCGGGTATTTTTTGATCAGCCTGTATATTTATTTCCCAAAAGAGATGCAATGTTTAGTTTTAATAATTAATTTTATTATGCATGAAATTATGAGGAATCATCATATTTTGTTGCTACAAAAACATTACATAAAAGGAAAAATTAACAAACAGAAACATTGAGTGCTCAAACTAGCTGATGCCCGCGACTTCGTCCGCGCGGATTGAGGTTTTTTGGTTCCCGTGGGAACTCTTAAATATTCCGGGATAAAAAGTAGCCTATGTGTTATTCCAGACTATAATCTATTTCTGTGACAAGTTTTCAGATCCGTTCAGCCGTTCTGGCGTGATTGAGTAACAAACATCCATCCTTCCATCCAAACTTTCGCATTTATAACTATTTGAACGCACTATTTGAACGTGAAAACCCCACTCTGATCGCGCGGTATTTTTGAATGTATTAAAATTAATTAAAATTTATAAAAAAAAATCAAAAATGAGTATTATTACTAACTATCACAATTGCAAACTTTATACCAAAAAAAAGTTATTTTCTTTTCGTTTTTGTGCATAATTAACCTAAAATCATAAAAGAAACTTTAGGACAAAAAACGAAAAATTTTTTGTAGAGTCGTGTTATATAAAAAGGAGACGGTCCAGATTTGTATGGAGCGTCGGTCCGGTCCTTTTACAAGTAGAGAAATGAAAGAAAAAAAAATATTAAACCAGTTTTGATCGTTTAAATCTATGAATTCATCGTAATTTGAGTGGTGTAATTATTTAATCTTTCCACGATAAGCAACACTAAACACGAGTGGGTAACAATGGCGGATTCATACTTTTTGACGTTTTCTGTCAAGTGTCATCACAACATTGGAAAACCCGTAGGGAAAAACACGTTATTTTGACAGTGACTGTCAGAAATGACATTTGATACATTTCGCGCCTACTGCCATCTCTATGGCTAAAGGTTGCCATCTTGGAAACGTATCGAAAACTTGAAATACATTTTATTTTATTTCTCGTTATTTACTTTAATATTCTAAATTATTATATTTTTAATACAATCTATGTGTTTTCCTCTATTCATGGTAGAGTGTACAAAGAGTGCACCGAAGGTGAACCTTCTCCTTTCCTTCCCTTCCTTTGTTATCTATGTAGTTAACTGAGAATATGTTTTTCACTGGTGTGTTCTCATGTGCTTCACTAAATGTTCTTTACGACTGCATTTGTGTTGGCACAAATCACAAGCAAACGGTCTCTCACCCGTGTGTGTTCTCATGTGCTGCACTAAATTAATTTTCTGACTAAATTTATTGTTACATAACCCACAAACAAACGGTTTCTCACCGGTATGTGTTCTCATGTGGCGCACTAAATTACCTTTCTCTGCACATTTATAGTGACATAGCTTACAGATAATGGGTTCCCTGGGTATGCACGTATGTTTTCTCATATGACTCAATAAATTACTGCTCTTATTACATTTATAACTGCATAAATCACAAGCAAAGGGTACATCACCGGTATGTGTTCTCATGTGCTCTACCAAAGCGCTATTCCTTGTACATTTATAGAGACATAGCTCGCAAGCAAATGGTTTCTTAGCAGTGTGACTTGTCATGTGACGCTCTAAAATACTTTTATATTTGAATTTGTTATGGCACAACTTGCAAGATAACAGCTTTTTTTCAACGTGATATTTGTGTTTCACTAAGAGACACTCCGAGGTCTCCACCGCGACGCCGTTTCGGCTCTTGCTCCTGTGAGTCAGACGACTTCCAGGCATTGTGCTCTCTTCGGTGTGAGTTCTCATGTGACGCAATAATTGATCTTTACGACTACAATTATATTGGCACAACTCACAAGCATAGGGTTTCTCACCAGTGTGAGTCTTCATGTGACGCGCTAAAAGACTTTTATGTTTGAATTTGTAATGGCACAACTTGCAAGCAAACGGATTTTCTCCAGTGTGAGACCTAATGTGTTTTGCTAAGAGATTTTTGCATAGAAACTTATGTTGACAAACATCACAAAAATAACTTATTTCCGGGATATGCTTTCCTGAAAATGAGGGCACAAAATTATCCTCCTTCACAATATTCCCAACTTTCTCTACACCAGTGTGTGTATGGACTGGTTCAACAGCTTCTGATATAGGGAATTCACCTTGGCTGGTTGTCTGAGTGTCAAAATCTTCAGACTCAGTATCGTTATTTTGAGTGTTTGAGTCAGAACAACACATCGGTTTCCATGTTGTAGACAGTGATGCATCTTGTTCTGGAGCAGCATCTTCAGATTTTCTCTGAGAATCACAAGTTGTCTCAAAGCAACTGTTTAGTGTGTTTACGCGCAGTTCATCACTTGTATCATTGTTATCTGCTTCGACAACTTCATATTTGACGATTGTTTCATCTTGTTCAGTCTCGTCAGGGTGAATATTGTTTTCATCATTGGTCGCAAGTCTCGCGGGCAATGGAGCAACTGAAACAAGTTATTATTTTGACTCGCATGTCCTTGGACTTGTATTTGCAAATACGATATAAATGCTGTTCAATCAATGTTCGGTTACACGCAGTGTCCTAAACAGCATACAAATTTAATCGTGTGATATTGTATCTTTCAACTGTTAGACAGAGATATTCCTGTTGTTAAGGTCAAACCACATGAACTGCTCCAGTGCACAGAGTTGAATCTTATTTTCAATAAAAACCGACCAAGTACGTACGCAGAGTAGGGTTCCGTAGTTGCCCTTCACAATATACGGGCAGTTTAAAATTAAACTTAAATTTCGCATACGGATCCCTGAATCGAAAATGATTTTTCTAGTACTAATAATCTCTGAGCTAAGCCGCGGACGAACAGACGCACAGACATGGCGAAACTCAAGTGGTTCTTGTTGCCAACGGAACCGTAAATAAGGATCCCTTGCCAAGCTGCCAACATTCTGGTCATCTTGCTCCTCGTTACTAAGTTTTGTGGCATTTGTGATATTTTATTACATTACTTTTAATGATTTGTACATCACTATTCATTGTGCACCTGCGTCTTCTAACGTTACCATACTATACAACAACATGTAAATTATAATTTTACAAAATATGAAATTAAATGAAAGTTGAAACCAAAATCATTATGGTCATAGTGTTTTAGATAGATAGACAAATAACTGTTTTGTTACTAAAAAAACATTATGAAAACTTCATCATCACTTATAATCAGGTGAGATTGCACTCAAGTCACAAGTGTAGTGGATAAAAAAAATGGGAATTAGACAGCTAATCAACATAACACGAGTAGGTATGTAGCAACAACTATTTTCAGAGAAAAGTTAACCAAATTAAGCTTGTTGCATTAAACTGTCAGTGCAAAAACAAAAATAAGAAGAAGAAGAACACTGCAGCACACGACTGGCCAATATTTTAAATAGGACACATTATCCTTCATGGAAATGCATGTGAACTATAGAACAGGTCTGACAGTTGGCCAACAACTAGTATGTGTATGGTGCAAACAGTTACCTCGTATCGCGAGCGCGCGCTCTTCCGCACGCGACATCCTCGTCAGCAGCACTCTGCACCGAGCCTCATCCAGCAGCTTGGCGTCGCGCAGCACGCTGTCGGCGCCGAGCTCCCCCTCCCCCTCCGCCTTCACAGCGGGCTCCCCCTCCCCCTCCGCCTTCACAGCGGGCTCCCCCTCGCTCGCCCGTGGCGCGAGCGCGGCCTGCAGCGGGCGCAGCGCGGCCGCCGACACCTGCCGCGTGCACACAGACAGCCGATTACTGTTGTTTGTTAACACAACTGCCGCCAGATCATTAACCTTATCAGTTAATCAGTTAGTAGCACTAGCTCCTGGTGGTACAGCTTTACTGTAGGCCGGTGACTAGCCGGGGCTGAAGCCTCCCGCCGAACCACACTCCAGCCCATCTAGACATGTAACTTCCCACTCGGGCCCGACCCAGAATGACAACCAGATGCAAACAGGCATTACTACTCACCACTTTATGTTGTTTCACAAAGTCCATCATCAGGGCTCGGGCTCTCAAGCTCTTGTCTCTGAATTTGTTAAAGTTTGTCAAACTCAGAGCGCATTCTTCACAGAGGGTGTGTTTAAGGTTGCCCATGTCAAACAACTGAAACAAAATTAATTCAATATTAACAACTAGATGATGCTTTTTGTGAACCTTTGTCCCCCTTGATTAAGGCTTTTTGACTTCAGGAGGAAGCCTACATCCTTCTCCAGGATTCACCTAATCTCTGTGACGAAATTCATCAAAATCGGTTGAAAAAAAGACTGTGCAAAAGTAGCTGACAGACAGGCTCTAGCATTTATAATATTAGTATGTTCCTGGTATAAAAAGTAGCCTGTCCTTCCCTAGCATTACACCATCTGTACCAAAGTTTGTCACAATCAGTTGAAAAATGAGCTGTGAGTCGCAAACACGACAGACCAGCCGAAGGACAGACGACCGACGTGCTCTTCCATTCATAATATTAGTATGTACAGTCGACTTTCGTTAATTCGAAACTCGAGGGACTCTTAAAATATTACGAACTAGCTGATGCCGAGGTTCGAGGGATCGAGGGATTTTCGGTTCCCGCGGGAACTCCTTAATTGTCCGGGATAAAATTAGCCTATGTGTTATTCCAGACTATAATCTATCTCTGTGCCAAATTTCATCCAGATCCGTTCAGCCGTTGGGGCGTGATTGAGTAACAAACATCCATACATCCACACATCCATACATCCATCCAAATTTACGCATTTATACAATCTTTCTGTCTCTTTCTCTCTGCAACTTTGAATTGTCGAGTGTTTGACGCCGATGAGTTCGAATTAAAGGCGGGTCCAGATGTGTATCACTTGCCCGATCCGATCACCGTATCCGTATCAGCGTATCACGTATCAATCCCCGTATCAAGTTGTGGCCGCCTCCGATTTGCTCCGTATCCGTATCTTCACAATAGTCATGATCGCATATCAAATTGCCCAGTTCAGTTTCTGCTCTCGATCAAACATGTCGTCGCAGTTGGTTGAAATGTACGAGAATTTAGCAATTTCATGTGCCTGTTTTATTGTAATGCTTCCAGACTGACCCACGTCCGTATCTGTATCACCTTTGATGATCGGACAAAAACCGACACGACATGGGACGGGCCGTATCATAACGGCGTATCGAGATCCCGTATCATGATACGTATATCATTACCCGTCCACATATGCGATCATGATACGCGTCGACGTTACGGATACGGTGATCGGATCGGGCAAATGATACATGTCTGGACCCGGCGTTTTGTTACGTAGCAATGATTTTTTCGTTCGAATTACCAAGTGCATAAAAATGGATTGATTTAGTTCGAAATATAAAGAGATTTTGTAGGGAACTCGTGATAACTTTGAATTATAGATAGGTTCGAATTATCGCAGGTTTGAATTAACAAGAGTCGACTGTATCACTTAGTATGATATTGTTTGAACAGGTCTCACTTATGTCTACACATGCATACTATTATTATAGCTTGAACTCATGTATTTTGCCAGAATATACCACATTAGTTTCAATTGACATGAGGAATTGAGTTTAACCAATTTAAATTTATGTTTATAATGGATATCACTCACAACTGTCAAAAAGCTTAAAAAACCCACTCATCATCATTATTGGTCAACTACATTTGGCAGGGTTATGTGCCACAAAATGCAGCAACTCCAATTTCTAACAGCTAGTGTTCCCTCAGTGTAAAGTGCAGGCATCTCTCACATAAATTTATAAATATACTCAATATTTTCCACATCTTAATAGCCAAACTGTGCCACCAGATCTGGCTTGTTTCTCTCAGCTTTATATATTCAATATTAGCATTAAAGCTGTTTTAATACTGTAGATAGATAATTAAAAAACTTACAGGGTAACCAGTCAACTCTTCATAAGCTTGTTCCAACTTGTATTCACTCATTGAATACATATCGCTGTCAGTGTTCAGGCATGTCATGCAAACCTGCAACAAACAGTGCTGTGATAGCCTATCCATGTCGTCCCACGGCTGGGCAAAGAGCCCTCTCTCATACGATAGAGGGATTCAGAGATTAGAGCCCCCACCTTCACCTAAGCCTTCCTGCAGTCAGGTGAAGCCAGTGATACATAGGATACATACAGGTGCCTGAGCAGGATTCTGCCCGGTGCCCGCCAGGCGACCACGGCTTGTCTTTGTCTATTGAGATGTTCAGTGTACAGTTGCAATGCCCTGGCGCGTGTCAGGCTCGGACAGAGCTCCAGAAGCTCAGACTTCACTATGCATTGGTGCTGGGACACACAGACCTGCACTGCGGTGGCGCGGCGGTGCCTCTCGCCGCACAGCTCCTCCTCCATCATAACGAATGTAACTACGAAAAGTACTCGTGCTGCCTCCAGGCTCCAGCTCCTACTGGACTGGATCCCAAATCCCAATTCCCACAAAGTACACCATTCACCAACACAGGCTACGACGTGACACGTCAAAACCAACACAGAACACTGTGCAGTGTGCACCACCCACCACCGACCAGAAAAAGAAGCTGTCGCTGTGCAGTACCCTTAAATTCAATCAAAGAAAATGTAATCACTTTATTCAATGTACTCTGTGCTGCGCAAAGAGAATATAACCAGTGCTGTGCAGCGTGCACTGTGCACCAGTGTTGCCAACAACTCTGGACCAGGTGTCGCCATTTTTCAGAGCTTGAGTAGCATAAAGTAGCCGAATTTGAGCTGAAGTAGCCTAAAAGAGTAGCCTAAATGGAAAAACTAAAATAAAAAAACTAAAGTGTGTGGTTAAGACCGCACGGCAGAAGTGAAAACTTCATTAGCAATCGCAATTGTGAAAAATACAGTTGGCTTACTTAATTGACTGATAATAGCGAATAAATCCTTCTTCTTTTCAGACCAATACCGTAGAATTAGGTATTGAACGTAAAAAAGCGAGATTACTTTCGATGCAACCATGAATATAGTCCTCGGATTGTATTTGCTCTTTAGTAACATTTGAATTTTTCCCTACATGCTTAACGATGTAGTTATGATTCATTTTTAGAAAATGTCGTTTTATCCCTGTTTTCAGGCAATGAAAAACTGCTACAATGTCGCGTAACTAAGAGAATTTATGCGTAACTTCTCTCATCTCTCTTCTCGCATCTTAATTTTGGTTACGTTATAACTACGACAAATACTGGGTATTCCCCAAAACTAACGAAGGGATGGGGCAATCTTTTTATCTTGATATTCCCACACCTAGTATTTTGGGCGTGGGTATAATTTTTCTTTCTCAGGCTTATGCTCATTTGTTTTGTGATTCTTTCTACCTACTGAAAGGACCTTTTACCTTTTTTCAAGTAGCCTAAAAGGCGACCAGTCGCCTTTAACTTTTAGGTTTTTTTGCCGCCGATTTCCATTCCAAGTAGCCTAAATGGCGAAAAATCGCCCACGTTGGCAACACTGCTGTGCACTCAAAGAGAATGTAATCCACAGATCACTAATAAACTAGTCCGTGCAAAAGTTGACTGTTTTAGAATCGTTTATTCGTATATATTGTATAGCTATTTCAGTTTCACCCTGGTTTCACCATCGCGCACTCCCTCTCCTACCTGGATATCATGATTCGGTTCGGCTTCGAAATTATTTTGATACCACGGCGAGGGCGATACAATATCGTCGCAAATCGAAATCGGCCGTCGCTCAAGTAATATAGTGTTTCAACCATTGTATTTTCGAATAAAATAGTTCCCATCAGCGTTCATTATTGTATTATGTGGATGAACCCAAAATCTTCTTTTTTTCTATATCAATGCAACACGCTTCTTGGATCCATGTCACTTATGTCATAAATATTTTTTCATCCCACCATCTCGGAAAGAGTATTTTCTCACCTCCGGGCGGAAAGCGTCAATTTTCCTCCCGCTGCGCTAAACGAAAATGCCGCTTTCCGCCTCCGTCGAGGAGAAAAATAGTATACACACCACGGGCAGTAAATAAGAAAGCCTCAGATCACATGTTTATTGACCTCGGCTTCGCCTCGGACAACAATTACATGTGATCTGAGACATTTCTTATTTTACTGCCCTAGATGTGTAATATACTATTTTATTCTTCGATATCGGATGGTAAAAGCCGTTATTATCCTCTAGAGGATAAAGTAAATTGAATTTAGAACATCGTGTGCACGTTAGTAAATATCACTCGTCTATGAAGTTTGTGAATTCAAAACATCATTAAAACCTATTTACTTGTACCTCTATGGTGCCAAATTTCCATACAATCGTTTTTAATTTTTTATAAACTCACACTCGTAACCTTCTTGGTGTACTTTTTTAATTTGCTTTGCGAGCACCATTTTCTTTCACGTCATATTGTTTAAAATTAAAACCGATTAAAAACAAGAAAATTGAAAATAAGTGAAAAACCTAAAATGAGTGATTCTAGTGACGAAGAAATTAACAGAATTGAATTTAATCTTGTGATTTTTTTTGCATTTAGTCATTTCCTCGCTGAGGTGGGATGAAAAGTTACCTTGTGATTTTTTTTGCATTTAGTCATTTCCTCGCTGAGGTGGGATGAAAAGTTACGTGTTGCACTCGAGTGAAAAAATTTTTCACCTCGTGCTCTTTTGATTCCCTCGCTGACGCTCAGGATTCTAATTTTTGAATCACTCGCTCCGCTCGTGATTCAATTTTAGAATCCTTCGCTTGCTCGGTCATCAAAATTGAGCACGCGGTTAAAAAACAACTTTTCACTCTTGTATAACAAATAACTAATTCAATATAGGTAGATGCACTACACGTCTTATTGACGTCCAGTTACATAAAAATTGTTGTGAATATGAAAATTAGGGCTCAACATGCAGTCGTAATTCCTTCTTCCATGGGGCTCAATTTCTGTGTAAAACCTGATTTACAACAAGATGTGTCAACCATAGATTTTACTGTCATGTCGAAATGTCATTCCTCTTCCTTCTTCCTTGGTACATGGCGTCGCACTCAGTTCTGTTTTCTGCTTTTAATATTTTTAATAATAGTAATATACAATCAGTTCCATTCCACTGTGCTGTATTTTATTTCATAGCCCCATCAAGAAAAATATGATGGTGATAATCTGTTACGGTATCTTAAAACTAAAGCTACGAGGGTTCCAAACGCGCCCAGGTCTGAGAAGAGCCCACAACAAACTCAGCTGGGGGGTTTTTTTTTTTTTCATTATCACCATCTCGCAAATCATCTTAACTAAGGAACTATCAGAGTCATTAGAGCAAATCATTGCCAAGCTTCCTTGTCATTTAAGTAATCACTCACTACTTCTAAAAACTCGTACAGACTCCAGTACGGTAGACTACCGTCGAGCGTATGGACTGGTCACCTGAACCAACGCTTCGCCGTACGAAATCGCATCGCAGTTTTGTGTGGGAGCCCTTAGTGCTCGCAGTGTATTTCGGAACATACCCTTTATCACAGATTAGATACTAGTTACTACGTAACAGAATATGCGACAGCACAGAGTTATAAAGAGAAGTGCGACAGTGACTTTCGTTCTGTGGTGACTTTTTCCCATGGAATTAGGAAAATCCTTTGATTATAACGTAGACTGAGTAAGATATATAGACGCCGCCATATCTCCTTTTCACTCCCACATGAAAGAGATGCAGTGTTGGGATGTTACCCAAGATAGAATGAGAAAAAAATACCTATGTGTTTTTCTCTCCCTTTCTGCGTGTCACGGATTTTGTGCCTATTGCATACAAACAAACCATATCTTGTGCCGACGTTTGTATGACGTTTGGGAGGTGTTTCATAGTATTACCTATCCCTTTCGGTTACACGCTGACCCTGTCTAGAGATTCCTTCTTCTATGGATTATAATAAATTTAAATAGGAGGGAAAACCGACTAGTCTTCCTATTTCTATGCTTTTTCCACCCAGTTTCCGAATTGTTGTTTCGGCGCTGCTGTAGCGTTGCCATGTGGAATTAGGAATTACGACTACCTACCGTCTGCAGCTCAATTGACAGTGGCTTACCCCAAGTCGATAACTCGCTATCGATACTTTAGTGATGTACTTCTATCGACAACCAAATAATGTAGGGATTTCCTAAGTACATAATATTAAAAATTAAACAAGTTAAATCTAGAACTTATTTATTTAAAACTTTTTTCGGCTCAGCTTTAGAATACTGTCGGTTGAGTTGGACGTTAATATTTTTTTTACAGAAAGACCTTGATGTGGTTAGCCTTCCACTAAAATATTTTACTCCGAATTCTAATACTTTTCGAGAAATATTTTTTTGAAAATTCGCAATTCTTCACCACTTTTCACTATTTCGTACGACATTTGCCATAGATTACAGACTCATTGACGTTTAGTTGGCGTGATAGAGATTCGTTTTACGTAAACTAGTACCTAAAGTACCTAATCTGTCATTAAAGTCCCTTTTTTTTGACGTTTTCGAATAAAACACAGATAGTGTACCTACCAAAAACGGAACGCGCCAAAATTTTTTGCGCTAAATTGACAAATGACATTATTGAATTCAAATTTCAAATCTTCCACCCAGAAATGCCTTGCTGACAGCATAGCGGTGGTACTCTTTCCTCTTCTGCTCCCACTATCAAGAGCGAGCGAAGCGAGCTCGGGACTTGGGGGCACTCCGACTCGGATAGGTTAGGTTAAGAAGAGGATGGCGGGGTCTGTAAGACCCCGCCATCCTCTTCTGTGGTTATTTACTTTGTTTACGTCCCAGAAAAAGGAGCCCCGCGAAGCGGGGCTCCGTCGACCGGCCTTGGAGGGGGTGAGAGGGAGAGGGTGAAGTCTAAGGAGTTTTCCTAGCGTCCCCACTTTCTCCTTGCTTTGCTGACAGCATAGCGGTGGTACTTTTTCCTCCTCCGCTCCCACTATCAAGAGCGAGCGAAGCGAGCTCGGGACTTGGGGGCACTCCGACTCGGATAGGTTAGGTTAAGAAGAGGATGGCGGGGTCTGTAAGACCCCGCCATCCTCTTCTGTGGTTATTTACTTTGTTTACGTCCCAGAAAAAGGAGCCCCGCGAAGCGGGGCTCCGTCGACCGGCCTTGGAGGGGGTGAGAGGGAGAGGGTGAAGTCTAACTCCCCCTCCCCCTCTAAAGTACTTTTTCCTTTGGAGGGGGGGTTCACCCCCTCCCTTCCTACCCCTCCCCCCCTTCCCCTCCTCCATAAATGAGGTTCATGATATCAAAAAAATATACAAAAACATAACCTCAAAATGAGATTTTTAAAAATTCATAGAAAAAAAACGGTGCATTACCTTGTAATGGGAGTAGTGTCGGGGGGTAGGGGGCACCCCCCTCCTCCCCCAAAACCCCCCCACCCCCCTCCTCCTGCCAAACGATACTAAATTTTACCCAATTTGAGAACCTAACCTCAAAATTTTAAAAAATTAATATCTCGGAAACTAATAAAATTCGGAACGTCTTACTTGGAGGGGGGGTATATCCCCTCCCCCCCTCCCCCTCCCCGCTCCTCCTCCCCCTCCGTCACCGACAGTATACTAAAGCCCAACCCTTTTTTCCTTAATTTAAAACACATATATCTTAAATAGGCTATTTGTTGAATTTCAGCCATTTTTCTTAGATATCCCTTTTAATATTTTATTATTACTTAAGGACCAAAAGGAGGACAAAATTTTTTGCACCAATTGTGATGTAATCTTATTAAGTAGTTACATGTTTTAAAAATATATTTTTTTGCACAGTCAAAGGATCAGCCAGCCCAGCGCGGAAATGCAATCAATCAATCAATCGTTTATTTGCATTGCGTTTATATGCAGCCAGCATTCTTGCCACCATTCCACGCGGGCATGATATAAAGTAAATAAGTAAGGCTAGCTAGCATTAAGTTTAATAGGCAGAAACAACACAAATCATACTAATATTATAAATGCAAAAGTGTTTCTTTGGTGATATATATATTTATTAGGTATATTTATACTAAGTATCTCTCTGCGTCGTATTTCTCATTGCTGAGGGCCGTGACCCCTTTCCATTAATCATACAATGGCAGGGGTTTTCTTGGCATAATTATGCGGTGGGTTCCAAGGTCCTTCCGCATACGACTCAACTAGAAGATTACAATTTCAACGCTTAGGTTACTGATTATTAATTATTATCAGATGTTATCATGTTAGTGATAATAACCGGGACCGACGGCTTAACGTGCTCTCCGAAGCACGGAGGAAACGAAAAGGCCAAATTCGGACATCCATGTTACAGACTTAAAAGCCCCCAAATAAATCAGATAAAAAAATTAAAAAAAAATGTTACAGACTTGAGTCAACGTTGCTAAATAATAGCAATCGACTGATCAATACACATTGTACCTGACATGTTTTAACAAAATATTATGGTTATATTAAGTAGGTATACTAAAGTATAACCATAATATATAAGCATGAATGTACACAATCGCATAAACGCAGTTTAAGTTTGATAATAAACTCGATTTAAATTATCTGTATGACGGTTTTTTTTTGATATTTCGGTTTTGAGTGTTAATAATATTATGACGACCTACTATTATCACAGTAAACAGATACAACCAGTATGGAAACTACCTAGAAACGTTCGAAACAGCTCACTCACACAAACATGCATCCACGAGACCCCAAGCGCTCGTCGCAGTACCGTTAGTAGTGAGTGCCGCGTCATGACGTGTCGTGGATGCGTGTTTGTGTGAGTGAGCTGTTTCGAACGTTTCTAGGTAGTTTCCATACTGGTTGTATCTGTTTACTGTGCTATTATATTAAAAACCTAACTTATACGTAGCGGCTAGCTTCCGCATGTTTTTTTAGATATTCATGTATAAGTTTTGGTTCATATCATACCATAATTAACGACTGAGGATTTAAGAATTTTACAATTAGATTTTTAAAGATTTTACTTTACACCAAATGCCCCTTTTCCCAGACTAGGTATGTTTTCTAAACAGTTTCTCACCAGTATGTGTTCTCATGTGCTTCACTAAACTACTTTTTTGACTAAATCTGTGTTGGCATAACTCACAAGCAAACGGTTTCTCACCAGTATGTTTTCTCATGTGAGGCACTAAACTGTTCTTCATTGCACATTTATACTGGCATAACTCACAAACAAACGGTTTCTCTCCTGTATGTGTTCTCATGTGAGACACTAAACTACTCTTCACTGCACATTTATACTGGCATAACTCACAAACAAACGGTTTCTCTCCTGTATGTGTTTTCATGTGATACACTAAACTTTGCTTCACAGTACATCTATATGGGCATAACTCACAGGCAAAAGGTTTTTCACCAGTATGTGTTCTCATGTGATGTCTTAAATTACCACTCTCAATACATCTATAGTCGCATAATTCACAGGCAAAAGGTTTTTCACCAGTATGTTTTCTCATGTGATGTCTTAAATTACCACTCTCAATACATCTATAGTGACATAATTCACAAGCAAAGGATTTTTCACCAGTATGTATTCTCATATGCCTCACTAGAGTACATTTTTGACTAAATTTGCATTGGCAGATTTTGCAAACAAAGGGTTTTTCACCGGTGTGTGTTCTCATGTGCTGCACTAATAGTCTATTCAATGTACATTTATAGTGGCATAACTCACAGGCAAAGGGTTTCTCACCAGTATGTGTTCTCATGTGCTTCACTAAACTACTTTTCTGTGCACATTTATAGTGGCATAACTCGCAAACAAACGGTTTCTCACCAGTATGTTTTCTCATGTGAGACACTAAACTGCTCTTCACTGCACATTTATACTGGCATAACTCACAAACAAACGGTTTCTCACCAGTATGTATTCTCATGTGAGACACTAAACTACTCATCACTGCACATTTATACTGGCATAACTCACAAACAAACGGTTTCTCACCAGTATGTTTTCTCATGTGAGACACTAAACTGCTCTTCACTGCACATTTATACTGGCATAACTCACAAACAAACGGTTTCTCTCCTGTATGTGTTCTCATGTGCAGCACTAAACTTCTTCTATGAATACATCGATAGTCGCATAATTCACAAGCAAAGGATTTTTCACCGGTATGTTTTCTCATATTATGTATCACTAAATTACTTTTTTTACTGAATTTGAATTGGCAGATCTCGCAAGCAAAGGGTTTATCACCGGTATGTGTTCTCATGTGATGAACTAAATAACTTTTCTGTGTACATTTATACTGGCATAACTCACAGGCAAAGAATTTCTCACCGGTGTGTTTTCTCATGTGAGACACTAAACTACTCTTCACTGCACTTTTATACTGGCATAACTCACATGCAAAGGGTTTTTCACCAGTATGTGTTCTCGTGTGATGCACTAAATCTCTTTTCTGTGCACATTTATAGTGGCATAACTCACAGGCAAAGGGTTTTTCACCAGTATGTGTTCTCGTGTGATGCACTAAATCTCTTTTCTGTGCACATTTATAGTGGCATAACTCACAGGCAAAGGGTTTCTCACCAGTATGTGTTCTCATGTGCTTCACTAAACTACTTTTCTGTGCACATTTATAGTGGCATAACTCACAGGCAAAGGGTTTCTCACCGGTGTGTTTTCTCATGTGACACGCTAAAGCACTTTTATATTTGAATTGGTAGTGGCAGAACTTGCATGTCAATGTTTTTTTTTCAGTGTGTGACCAGATGTGTTTCGCTAGCAGATTTTTATGTTTAAACTTTTGTTGGCAAACGTCACAAATATATTTTATTTCCTTAATATGATTTTCCGATAATGAACGTACAATATTTTCCTTCATTATTATATTTCCCAAAACACTGTCAGTTTTCAAAGAAACTTTTTCTATAGTCATTTGTGTGTTGGCTGCTTCAATGGTCTCTGATGTAGAGAGTTTATCTTGGCTTGTTGCCTGATAGTCGAAATCTTTGGAGCTGGTATCATTATGCTCAGTGTCAGATTCCGAACTCCGTATAGTTTTCGAAGTCTCTACGAATATGTTTGGTTGTGCATTAATGCATCGTTCGTCTCTTGTACCATTGTTATAGTTACCAGCTGAACTGTTATCTTCTATGTCAGTATCAATGTTAAACTCTTCATATTTGACAATTGTTTCATCTTGTTCAGTCGTGTCAGTATGAATGTTGTAATCGTCATTGGTCGCCGGCAACAGAGCAACTGGAACAAAAGATTTTGACATGAATTTTCATTCTGCTCGATTATAACAAACAGCTGTACATACTTATATTCTTATTTAAAATGTTATATGTACGCGTCAAAAATCAAATAAGTAGCTTATTTCTTCTTATGTGAATAGTAGAGAAATACTTAAGCCGCAATATCTGCGTATTGTCTTACTTAGTTATAGGTCTTAAAGAAGATATCTTATAAAATGTTTTTTTTTAATTTCATCAAGAAGATAATATAGTCGCATTTGTAAGAAAATTTATACGGTGTACAAAAATATCAGTACATCTATCTGAAGGGGCATGATCACTTACGAAGTAAACTGTTTCTACTCTTGTACTTAAGTCACTTATACTCACAGTAAATTAATAAACAGAGGCAAATGTTATGTGCAACTGGTTTCTCCCCAGTTTAGTATGTAAAAATAACCTCATAATATATAAAAGAGACAAAAGCTCAGAACCAGACAATCTGTATCTAAAGAGTGAGTAGAGGCGCTTCGAGATCTCCGCCAAGACGCCGCCTCGGCTCTAGCTGGACTGTGAGCACAGAATACATATTATATACTGACTGTGAGTCAAACGAATTACACGCCAAGGGCCATGGTTGGGGGGGGGAGGGGGTCTACTCCCCCTCCAAGCCAAACTTGTCGGAACCTAATAGTTTTCGAGATATTAATTATTTTAAATTTTGAGGTTAGGTTCTCAAATTGGGTAAAATTTAGTATCGTTTGGGGGAGGAGGGGGGTGCCCCCTACCCCCCTCTATTCTATTTTCTATTGAATTCATTTTCATTTATGGAGGAGGGGAGAGGGTTAGGGGGGGAGGGGTAGGAAGGGAGGGGGTGAACCCCCCCTCCAAAGGAAAAAGTACTTTAGAGGGGGAGGGGGAGTTAGACTTCACCCTCTCCCTCTCACCCCCTCCAAGGCCGGTCGACGGCGCCCCGCTTCGCGGGGCTCCTTATTCTGGGACGTAAACAAAGTAAATAACCACGAAGAGGATGGCGGGGTCTTACAGACCCCGCCATCCTCTTCTTAACCTAACCTATCCGAGTCGGAGTGCCCCCAAGTCCCGAGCTCGCTTCGCTCGCTCTTGATAGTGGGAGCGGAGGAGGAAAAAGTACCACCGCTATGCTGTCAGCAAAGCAAGGAGAAAGTGGGGACGCTAGGAAAACTCCTTAAACTTCACCCTCTCCCTCTCACCCCCTCCAAGGCCGGTCGACGGAGCCCCGCTTCGCGGGGCTCCTTATTCTGGGACGTAAACAAAGTAAATAACCACGAAGAGGATGGCGGGGTCTTACAGACCCCTCCATCCTCTTCTTAACCTAACCTATCCGAGTCGGAGTGCCCCCAAGTCCCGAGCTCGCTTCGCTCGCTCTTGATAGTGGGAGCAGAGGAGGAAAGAGTACCACCGCTATGCTGTCAATTTAGCGCAAAAAATTTTGGCGCGTTCCGTTTTTGGTACACATAAAACTGTGTTTTATTCGAAAACGTCAAAAAAAAGGGACTTTAATCACAGATTAGGTAGTACTTTAGGTACTAGTTTACGTAAAACGAATCTCTATTACGCCAACTAAACGACAAACGTCTTTGAGTAATTATTATACTATAGAGTAGACGCCGAGACTTGGTTGTTTGCAACAAGAGTACAAGTACACGTACTTAAACTCACTTAGGGTGCGTTCCGAAATACACTGAGAGCACTGGAAGTCCCCAGTAAAGAGCACTGCCAGTGCTCGCAGTGCTTATAACGGAACACACACTTAGTCTGTGCGAACTGCGAAGCGCCTATCGAAACGTGACGTGTTTGAGTTGTATTTACAATCTAATAAATATGCCTGGGTGTGTACTGAGGTACTGTGTAAACCACTCAAGAAATAAAAGTAAAGGCCAAGGAGTTACTTTTCACTCGTAAGTTCACTTAATTATTGGTAAAATACACGTAATTTAATTATGTTTATTTTGCCGAGTAACCACTCTTCCATCTTTTATACTCTCCGAGATATACACCGACGAAATTTGTATGGCGGCCATCTTAAATCCGCCATTTTGAAATTTTTTTCAGCTCACTGTCAATCGGATGAAGTTTCGAGTGACATTTGGTCGAGCACCCCCCACCTATCTTCGATACCCTGGCCGGTGCTCTTCATCCGTCTTCGAAATCCTCAATCATCAGCTCTCTCCGTATTTTTCCTCCGAATGAATTTTTGTCTTCTATACGAAACGTAGAGTGAAAAAAAAAAAATTCATACAAAATTTTACAGGAGAGGTGATCAATCAGTCAGTCAGTCAGCACGAGCAGCTATATATATATTAATTATGACTCGTCAATATACGTCACCGCGCTTGCTGCTATGTTTCGGCGAAATTCATAGACTAAGAAACTATGCAGATATGACACTATGAACATTGTACTAGGAAGGTGGTAGGAAAAAAGATGTGTTTATTTACCCTTTTTATATTTGCTATTATGTTTATTTAGGTACCTATTGCATATTTGATCATTTCAACCATAGACATAGAATTTTTTACATTCTAAACCTATGATTTCAACCACGACTCGTGCGCAAGTTTTATTTACTTTGTTTAATTTTGTATTATTTAAAATGATTTGTATTTAAAGGTTTCCTCGGCCGGACAATGAAAAAAGAGAGTCGTGGATTCCTGGCTCGAGGTCCGCAGTCAGACATATAAACGATAGATCAACGAGGCAGTTATGTTAAATATATAATTACTTTTATTTTTGCAAGGTTTAATAATGGACTACCCAAGCCCCGGAAAACCGTTGCTTAAGTGCGTGTTTGAGTCACACAGTGCTATAAAATAAATATTGTAATAAAAACCTCAGTTGCGCTTTAAATTTATTTTACTACGTTCTCTTACAGTAATTCAATAGGTAAAATATCGTACAAAGTGTCGCCTCTGTATAACAGTCGCATCTATGTTAAGGAGCGGGACGCGCGGAACGAGGCCCTCCCCTCCCGCGCGCCCCGTACTGCCGCTCGCGGTACACAGATTTTGTTAGCGTTGTCTGTTCTAGTCATGGATGTAATAAGTACTTATTACATCCATGGTTCTAGTACCTACATATTAATTCAATGACAAACGTAAATGAGTCTGTAATCTATGGCAAATGTCGTACGAAATAGTGAAAAGTGGTGAAGAATGGGGGCTATCGCGTATGAATTTGCCGCTAGGGGCGCTGGTGTCGCGTGAGGTCCAATATCATTCACTTTTCACTGGTTTTGGCGGGCTTCGTGACATAAATTATAATTTCTTACATTTACCTGTTGAAAAGTGATCTCCTTCGTGAAATTATCGCAAATATGGATTATTTGGCGATGAATGTGAACGCTTTGAAAGCGGAATTAAGAAAAAGAGGCGCAAAAATAGGCGGCCTCAAAGAGCAGCTAATTCAGAGGTTAGTTTGTTTACTGTTTCCAAACTTATTTTTTGCCAAAAGTATGCTTGTTTGCCGAGGTAACAGCTATGTTTTTTCTTTTTACATATATTTTCCTAATATAGGTATTATATATATTTACTTACTAAGACTTCTGCATGAAAGGTTAAGGGTTTCATGCACATCAAGGACACACTTTTACTACATGATATTGAAATATACCTATGTCTCTGGTTATGTACCCACAGTAGGTATCACTAACGAGAACACACCTATCTTAGGCCCGCTTGCGTAACATCCTTAAATCGTATTTAAAATCGTCCTAAACGCATTTATACGGTTAAATACAATTAGCGTCTTGCACGACGTAAAGGACTTGTCCAAGATTGGGCCTTGAACATGAACCAAGATGATTTTAATACACGTGAATAGAGATCCTAAAATATGGCTTTTAGAATTATTTACACATTTTTAAAGGACCCCAATTTGGAGAAAAATATATTTTTATTTTGTGGCTTTTTTAGATCTTTGTCTGAATTTTATCAACAGTAAAAAAAAAACTTTATTTTTTTTGTCACGTATGTCTTTGGGTGATTGTCAAATGTCACTGTCAGTTTTGTTTATCTTAGTTTAGTGGTGATTTATTGTTGTCTAATAATTATTTTACGAATGTCTCAAATACTCAATTATTATTTATTAATCTTATAATGTTGTATGTACTACTTAAGTAGTGGAAAATGGGTAGTTTATCGAAATGGAATATTAATAATCACAATTAATGCGCATTACCCAAGTTTTAGTGTTGCCATCCATCGAAAAATATTTTCTACAAACGATATTTTTCATAATTAATTTTTAAAAAAACGGGGTTTTCTAAAATTATTATTTATATGGCGTTTAATGTTATATTTTTTTCTCTTTCACGTGATGGCAGTTTGGTTCTGGTTCATTGACACTCAGAATAAAAAACCACCCTCCATACTGAACTGGGACATGTCCTTTTTCTGCTAAGTACAATTATCGAACTGTCAAATTTAAACATCCGTGCCGAGCGATCGCGTAACTTCTGCATCAATCATTGTTACAGTATCAATTGTTGTAATTGGCTGAATTTATTGCATTCTTGCTGCGTCAATGGATTATGTCCAATAGTGGAAGAGTGTTAACCAATCAGAGGTGATTGCGATGTATCAATGATTGATGCAGAAGTTACGCGATCGCTCGGCAGAATGGCTATTTAACGGCGCTAAACGTATTTAAGCTGTTGTCATTGCTGTCAGTTGTGTTATGAATTTAATAACAAATAAAAAAATGTATTTCTCTCATTGAATTATATGTACAAGTACTAGAACCGACGCCGCAAACAACAAATTTGCGCCATGCTTTGCGGCCGGCCGGCTTCACCTCATTTAGTCTCTCGCCTACGCTCTTCGCGGCCGCGTGTCGAAATTGTGCTCGCACGAAAATTTTAAAATGCCCTCGTGCGTTATAAAAACGTGTAAAAATAATACAACTGTAAATATAAAATATTGTCGCGTGACATATCATCGGTAAGTAAACAAAACGTTAACGAAAACAAACCAAAACAAATTTTTGAAGATATTTTTCTACTGATTCACCCACGTTCCACCATTTCTCGGAATATCATAGATTAAAAAATGAATTTTACCTACAGATGAAACACCTACGATCATACATTTTACATTTTACTTTTTTATTATTCGACCGGGCTCCCTAGGATCACAAAACAGGAAACTGTTACAAAAATTTAAAAAAGTCAGCGCCATTTTGAAATTCTTTGTTATTGTACCGATTTCGTTCAAAATGGATATCTGAGGATCCCTAGGATCACAAAACAGGAAACTGGTACCAAAATTTAAAAAAGTCAGCGCTATTTTGAAACTTCTTTAGTTTCTCGGTAATTAATTACTGTAAAACTTTAAAATTTAACAAATACATTTTAGCTCTCTTGTTACACAAATAACTATTATATAAACGGAAACGATGTTTTTTTCACTTCATTTCTATAATGATAAGGTAGAGAGGTAACATAACTTTAGTGAGTTTAGATTTAATTTAATTTTTTTATCGCAATTTGGTATTTTATAAATACCATGTTGTAGGTACACTTTAAACCAATACCTATATGAAATTAGTAATGTTAAATGTAAAATGACGACCTCCGTGGTGCAGTGTGTAGCGCTGTTGTCTTAACGTGCGGAGGTCCCGGGTTCGATCCCCGGCAGGGTCAATTTGGGAATTTATAATTTCTGAATTTTCCCTGGTCTGGCCTGGTGGGAGGCTTCGGCCGTGGCTAGTTACCACCTAACCGGCAAAGACGTGCCGCCAAGCGATTTAGCGTTCCGGTACGATGCCGCATAGAAACCGAATATGGGGGTGGGTTTAATATAACTGCCATGCCCCTAACAGGTTAGCCCGCTACCATCTTAGACTGCATCATCAGGTGAGATCGCAGTCAAGGGCTAACTTGTAGTGGATAAAAAAAAGTAAGATAAAAATGACACTATATGTATATTATTTTTTAACATGATAGGTGGATTGGTTAAGTTACAACGTTTTCTTTTATAGTGTCAACAGTTCCTAATAAAAAGGTTAAAGTTGTATAAAATTAATATCTTTTTGTTTTTACTTTTTAATTGTTTTTTTCCGTCTATAAAACTAGGTCTACTATTATCTTATTTAATATGTGCACTTTATGCAGTCTCACACTGCATAAATTCAAAAGTAGTCTCATTGAATAACCCAATAGGCAGAAAATACGTAGTGTCACTTCTGCGTGTCTCATCTATGACCTTACCCGCGCGTCACGCACCCGCCGCGTGCTTCGCGACGCAGCACAGATTACATTCGCGGTGTCTTCTCTAGTACGTTAGTACATAATACCTCAATGATTTCTCTGTAAAACGTAAAGAGTGGACCAATTTGACGAATATTATTGAGCACACAATGGATTTTTTCGAACTACATTCTGACGACAACGAAGAAATCATAGAATATTATTATAAGTAGACCTCGACAACTCCTAGCACGAACTGATCTGTTCAACAGTTTTCCAGAAGACTGTGAGAATATTTTCGCCTGGATGCAGAGATCGGTAGAAATAGAAAAGGCTACTTTTCTATAATACTCAGTGCGTAGCTGCTGCTAACCTACCTATCAGTTCTAATTGTTGTGGCTAGATAGCACGGATCAGCACATGATTCAAATATATGGGACAACTGTAAAATAAAACGCATCATAAAAGTCATACATAAGTATATCCCGCATGAAATAAACGTGTTTGAGTTTGAAGAAAGCACGGGAAAGTGTAGCGCTAGCCACGACCCCCCTAGGTAGATGGGCCGAGTCGCAGGGAGCCGCTGCATCCGTGACACAAGACTGCGGCGTGTGGATGTCCTACAATAAACTTATGTACCGATCTTGATGAAAATTTGCAGAGATAGCTTACATCCTAGGCATAAACATAGGACACTTGATATCCAAGAAAATTAAAGGGTTAAAAAAGAAAGAGAGATTGAAGTTAATTGAAAACAAAATAAATAATAATATTTTTTTTTGTTCGTCTGCTTGTTTTATTGCATCAGCTTTTTTACATTCTATGATGGAAGAATTAGTTCTATCGTCCTAAACATTACTTTATTTGTTCCTCGCTGTACTAAAATTGGGTCCCCCGACACCATTGAGGTATTATGTACTAACGTACTAGAGAAGACACCGCAAATGTAATCTGTGCTGCGTCGCGAAGCACGCGGCGGGTGCGGGACGCGCGGGTAAGGTCATAGATGAGACACGCAGAAGTGACACTACGTATTTTCTGCCTATTGGGTTATTCAATGCGACTACTTTTGAATGTATGCAGTGTGAGACTGCATAAAGTGCACATTTATACTTATAATAATGAAATAAGATAATAGTAGACCTAGTTTTATAGACGGAAAAAAAACAATTAAAAAGTAAAAACAAAAAGATATTAATTTTATACAACTTTAACAGGAACTGTTGACACTATAAAAGAAAACGTTGTAACTTAACCAATCCACCTACCATGTTAAAAAATAATATATAGTGACATTTTTATCTTACTTTTTTTTATCCACTACAAGTTAGCCCTTGACTGCGATCTCACCTGATGGTAAGTGATGATGCAGTCTAAGATGGTAGCGGGCTAACCTGTTAGGGGCATGGCAGTTATATTAAACCCACCCCCATATTCGGTTTCTACGCGGCATCGTACCGGAACGCTAAATCGCTTGGCGGCACGTCTTTGCCGGTAGGGTGGTAACTAGCCACGGCCAAAGCCTCCCACCAGGCCAGACCAGGGAAAATTCAGAAATTATAAATTCCCAAATTGACCCTGCCGGGGATCGAACCCGGGACCTCCGCACGTTAAGACAACAGCGCTACACACTGCGCCACGGAGGTCGTCATATATTACTAATTTCATATAGGTATTGGTTTAAAGTGTACCTACAACATGATATTTATAAAATACCAAATTGCGATAAAAAAATTAAATTAAATCTAAACTCACTAAAGTTATGTTACCTCTCTACCTTATCATTATAGAAATGAAGTGAAAAAAACATCGTTTCCGTTTATATAATAAT
Source organism: Erebia ligea (assembly GCA_917051295.2). NCBI lineage: Eukaryota > Metazoa > Arthropoda > Insecta > Lepidoptera > Nymphalidae > Erebia > Erebia ligea. The sequence continues at coordinate 2,821,432 of OU785246.1, forward strand.
TATTATTTGTGTAACAAGAGAGCAAAAATGTATTTGTTAAATTTTAAAGTTTTACAGTAATTAATTACCGAGAAACTAAAGAATTTTCAAAATGGCGCTGACTTTTTTAAATTTTGGTACCAGTTTCCTGTTTTGTGATCCTAGGGATCCTCAGATATCGATTTTGAACGAAATCGGTACAATAACAAAGAATTTCAAAATGGCGCTGACTTTTTTAAATTGTTGTAACAGTTTCCTGTTTTGTGATCCTAGGGAGCCCGGTCGAATAATAAAAAAGTAAAATGTAAAATGTATGATCGTAGGTGTCTCATCTGTAGGTAAAATTCATTTTTTAATCTATGATATTCCGAGAAATGGTGGAACGTGGGTGAATCAGTAGAAAAATATCTTCAAAAATTTGTTTTGGTTTGTTTTCGTTAACGTTTTGTTTACTTACCGATGATATGTCACGCGACAATCTTTTATATTTACAGTTGTATTATTTTTACACGTTTTTATAACGCACGAGGGCATTTTTAAATTTTCGTGCGAGCACAATTTCGACACGCGGCCGCGAAGAGCGTAGGCGAGAGACTAAATAAGGTGAAGCCGGTCGGCCGCAAAGCATGGCGCAAATTTGTTGTTTGCGGCGTCGGTTCTAGTACTTGTACATATAATTCAATGCCCGACACCTGCTTTGTTGCGTTAAATCCAATAATTCAGATTATTTTAAGCCAATATTTACTAAATTAATTTTAAGGCTGTTCCAAAGTCATTGGGATGTTTTGGACTTTGAAGTTTGAATTGCGTTTTGAAAAAAAATTACGTTTCATTTCATGCGTAGTTGTAATGCAAACACAATTTCCTGTCAATCCATCACAAATGGTATGAAATGGAACGCAATTACTGCTTTACCGACTCGCTAAACCGATTTAGTTATATGACATCCAAAATAGCCTCGTGCAAGACGATCATAAATGCGATTAGGATAAACATGTTTACACAATTAAATACATTTAACTAATTTTATTTAGGAGATATTTAAATCAAACGTTACGCAAGTGGGCCTTAGGATCAGATTACTATGTGTGAGATGACCAGAATTTAATAATAGTAGGTATTTCTCTTGATTAATATTAGATGTTTCATTTCAGGTTTCTCCAGAAGGATTAATTGGAGAACTAACTAACAGTATTGGAAGTGAAATGTACTTTCTCTATAAAAGATGGGTTTATCAGTGTGATATTTATTATAAGCACATAAAAATGATCAATAATGAATACTTATAGCTTGAAAGAAAGTAGCCCCTACTATCATACATACATGATACCTGCTATTGCTAGAAATTTTTTTAGTTTAGTAGTTTCAACTAACAACTCAACCATCTTTCAGTATCATATCCATTGAATGGATTTAAGTAAGTACAATGTTTAATATTTTTTTGTATAGCAGTGTGTTTTAAAGGGAAAGGGAAGGATAAATATAAGTTTAATAAGTAATAAATTTATTTTTATTTTATTTATTAAGTGCCTATATAATTAATTCCTCAGAATCCTGCGAATTCCTGCGAAACGCCACTAGCCACTGTTTTAGAACAGTTTTATCTTTTGGAAACATGTGTTCTCCTTTTTTTCCGAACAAAACGGAACTGCACAACATTGCGGAACTAGCTACTCGATATGATGATAGTTATAAATTAATAAACATAATGAGATTCAAGATTTAAAACTTTGTTTCGGCGCCGATCTTATATAGTCGCCTTTGACAGCTATATACCTCTGGACCTTAGTCAACAGTGGCGCCAACTGGTGAGCAAAGAAACGATAGTCCCCATTTCTCGAAAAGTATTAGTTTCCGACGTAAAATATTTAGTTTCCGACATAAAATATCTAAGTGCAAAGCTTACCACATCAAGGTCTTTCTGTAAAAACAAATGTGAACGTCCAACTCACAGATGGTCCAACTCCTGGGTTAGTATACTAAAGCTGAGCCATAAAGTTCCTTACCAAGCAAGGAAAATCAGTTGCGACCTTATTGGATGAGATGTCATCGGTTTACGGTGACTCTTGTCCAGGAAAAACCATGGTGTATAAGTGGCACAGTTTGTTTAAAAAAGGAAGGGAATCCCTTGAAGACGACCCGAGGCCGGGCAGGAGCATCGAGGTGACCACGCCAGAACTTATCCAAAAAGTCGAAAAACTTGTACTCGACGATGCTCGACTAAAGAAGAAACAACTCGCAGAAATGGTTGGAGTATCCAACACAACCATTTTTAAAATCCTGCACGATCATCTTGGCATGACTAAGGTCAGCGCAAGATGGGTACCGAGAATGCTCACTCCGCCGCAAAAACAACAACGCGTAGAGTGTTCACGTGCATTTTTGGACCTCTGCAATGAAGACAAGGATGGTGTATTGAGTCGAATTGTTACTGGAGACGAAACTTGGGTTCATCATTATGAACCTGAGTCGAAACAAGACTATGCAGTGGCATAAAAAGGGCACAGCACCCCCCAAGAAGTTTAAGGTGTCACAGTCAGCTGGGAAACTCATGGCAACGGTCTTTTGGGACTCAGAAGGAATATTATTGATCGATTATAAAGATAAAGGTGTTTCTATAACCGGAGAATACTATGCTTCAATATTAGAGCGACTAAAAGAAGCCATTAAACAGAAAAGACGGAGAAAATTGACGAAAGGTGTGCTGCTTTTGCACGACAATGCGTCCGTCCACAAGAGCCGCGTTGCATTGGCTGCCCTGCTTAAAGTGGGCTTCGATATTTTGAACCACCCACCCTACAGCCCAGACCTGGCCCCGAGTGATTATTACCTCTTTCCAAAAATGAAAAAAGAGCTGCGGGGTAAAAAATTTACCACCGATGATGAAGTTAAGGAGGCAGTTTCAGCGTATTTTGAGGACAAAGACAAGACATTTTTTTATAAGGGTATAAATAAATTAATTGAAAGATCTGAAAAATGTGTCCGTCTTGCAGGTGAATATATTGAAAAGGAAAAATAATTTGGTTTTTTTATTTCAACCCCTTACCCTTCATTCCGCGAACATAAAAACGCTCCCTCGTATGTAACAAATCCTAGGACCATACATACGATTCAGCCTTTAAACGAATTCTCCAAAACCTAATATGAATATAAAAATAATGAGTAGGTAATAGTAGTAATAGAACTTCCTATTTTTATCATTACATACTTTCAAAAAAAAATCAAAAGTAGCCAAGTCCGACCTGTGGAGTCGGACTTGGCTACTCCACACCTGTATACGCCTGTCCTTGTCTCCGCCATAGCGCTGTCCCGCTCTTCAGACTAGATGGCGTCAGTAAAATACGCCCAGTCTTTGTTTGACAGGGTCAGTCTATGTAAATTGAGTTTGTTGGTTACAATACACAATTACTTTATAGAGCAATTTCCCGTCTCACATTAATCATTGGTTCATTAGTGTAGGTTGCCTGGCAGAGATCACTTTAGTGATAAGGTCACCTTTCGATTTTTACTTGTATCATATTATGTCGGTGAGATCCATTAGGATTTAGGATCTTACCATCAGGTGAGATCGCAGTCAAGGGCTAACTTGTAGTGGATAAAAAAATGGAAATTTGAGAACTACATAATCAAAATAGCAATTTCTTTTCAAACGTTAAAACGCGCGCTATTTTATGGGTGATGTATGAAATCCTTCTAAACTTAAATACATATCAAAAAATTTCGGAACTGGCAGGAAATTTTTTGATATGTATTTAAGTTAAGAAACTTTCCTTGTGTAGCACTGTAATAAAATTGTAAAATTATGAAATCCTTATTTATTTATTTTCCAAAAGAGATGCAATGTTTAGTTTTAACTATTAATTTTATTATGCATGAAATAATGAGGAATCATCATATTTTGTTGCTACAAAAATATTACTTAAAAGGAAAAATTAACAAACAGAAACATTAAGTGCTTAAACTAGCTGATGCCTGCGACTTCGTCCGCGCGGATTGAGGTTGTTTGGCTCCCGTGGGAACTCTTAAATATTCCGGAATAAAAAGTACCCTATGTGTTATTCCAGAGTCCAGACTATAATCTATTTCTATGCCAAGTTTCCAGATCCGTTCAACCGTTCTGGCGCGATTGAGTAACAAACATCCATCCTTTCATCCAAACTTTCGCATTTATAATATTAGTATAGATTGGACACATTACCCTTCATGGAAACGCACGTGAACTATAGAACAGGTGTGACAGTTGGCCAACAACTAGTATGTGTATGGTGCAAACAGTTACCTCGTATCGCGAGCGCGCGCTCTTCCGCACGCGACATCCTCGTCAGCAGCACTCTGCACCGAGCCTCATCCAGCAGCTTGGCGTCGCGCAGCACGCTGTCGGCGCCGAGCTCCCCCTCCCCCTCCGCCTTCACAGCGGGCTCCCCCTCCCCCTCCGCCTTCACAGCGGGCTCCCCCTCCCCCTCCGCCTTCACAGCGGGCTCCCCCTCGCCCGCCTGCGGCGCGAGCGCGGCCTGCAGCGGGCGCAGCGCGGCCGCCGACACCTGCCGCGTGCACACAGACAGCCGATTACTGTTGTTTGTTAACACAACTGCCGCCAGATCATTAACCTTATCAGTTAATCAGTTAGTAGCACTAGCTCCTGGTGGTACAGCTTTACTGTAGGCCGGTGACTAGCCGGGGCTGAAGCCTCCCGCCGAACCACACTCCAGCCCATCTAGACATGTGACTTCCCACTCGGGCCCAACCCAGAATGACAACCAGACACAAACAGTCATTACTACTCACCACTTTATGTTGTTTCACAAAGTCTATCATCAGGCCTCGGGCTCTCAAGCTTTTGTCTCTGAATTTGTTAAACTTTGTCAAACTCTGAGCGCATTCTTCACAGACGGTGTGTTTTAGGTTGCCCATGTCAAACAACTGAAACAAAATTAATTCAATAATAACAATTAGGTTTTGCTCGCGACTTCACTCCTGTTAGGTTTGATTTTCATACAAACAAAGAGTGAGACCACTTGAATTCATGTGGTCACATGATATTTTTAATTTTGCGATATTACTCCTAAAATATTTTTCAAAATTGCATTCTGTACCTAATGGACAAAATTACTATGTGCATGAAATGCTTAAGGTAACTAACATATTTAATTTAAATAAAAATTATAAACAACCAGATCTGCTTTCTTTCTCTCAGCTTTTATTGTTCAATGTTGGCATTAAAGCTGTTTTAGTACTGTAGATAGATAAGTAAACAACTTACAGGATAACCAGTCAACTCTTCATAAGCTTGTTCCAACTTGTATTCACTCATTGAATACATATCGCTGTCAGTGTCCAGGCATGTCATGCAAACCTGCAACAAACAGTGTTGTGATAGCCTATCCTAGGGTGCTGTCCCTTCACCTAAGCCTTCCTCCAGTCAGGTGAAGCCAGTGATACATACAGGCAGAGGCAGGTTTAGGGGGTGGCAAGCAGGGCAACGGCCCGGGGCCTCGCTCTAGCAGGGGACTCGCGCCCTCGCGCTACTGCCGCGTGATCGTGAATCGTTATGACGGTAGAAAATTTGAGCCCGGTAGTTCAAAAGGAAACGAGTTTGTTAACTGTTGTTAATTTCTAAAACTATAAATTTATTTTTACTTATAAATTTTGCATTTCTGGTCAAACATCATGAATAAAAATACTTTCAATTTACATAAATTCCACAAAGCATGTGGCCTCGCAAATATCTACCGCCCCGAGCCTCGCAATGGCTAAGGGCACCCCTGCATACAGGTGGCTGAGCAGGATTCTGCCCGGTGCCCGCCAGGCGGCCACGGGCCACGGCTTCGTCTATCGAGATGTTCAGTGTACAGCTGTTGCAATGCCTCGGCGCGTGTCAGGCTCGGACAGAGGTCCAGAAGCTCAGACTTCACTATGCATTAGTGCTGGGACACACAGACCTGCACTGCAGCGACGCCGCGGAGCCTCTCGCCGCACAGCTCCTCCTCCATGATAGCTAATGGAACTACGAAGAGTACTCGTGCTGTCTCCAGCTAATACTGGATCCCACAAAGTAGGTACACAGTACACACACTACACACGGCACCATTCACCAACACACGCTAGTTACGACGAGAATCGAGAGTCGACTGTCGAGACACTAAAATGAAAAATCAGCTAACCTCAACTTCAACTGCAACACTGTTAGGCTGATTACACCTACCGAGTAGAGAAGCGAGACAGTAAAATGTCACTCGGCCGAGACAGTGCTGTGGCCGAGTGAGTGTTTATACCATATTTAGAAATTGCGGCGAGACAGTCAGTCAGTTCAGTTTATACCCGGTACCTACAAGGACAAGTGACGCTGATATGGATCGGAAAAAAATTATTAGAAAATCCACAAAGCTGCTTATACCTCTTCTGGTAGAATTAGAATTTTATAGATGTTTTTATTTTTAGAATTTTATAGTTGTTTCAATGTCCCATTTATTATAAGTAGCCATGCTGTATTTTATTACGTAGGTACGTAAAACTACTGTATTACTACGTAAATTCTACGTTGAACTTGTTTTTTACTTTTAAATAATAACCACAAGAAAACAATTGCGCGCGCGGCGTAGCAAGAATCGACTGGCCGAGAGGCGAGCATAGAGTAAAGTAATATACCTGAAATAGAGAGCCCTCTCAACGAATATTTTTGCCAACACGACATTAACGCCATCTATAAATCTTGACCCTACACTAACTATCCCTTCTGACGTCATCATAAAAATTTATTAAAAGTAGATCGATTTTAAATTTGTAAATATAGTAATGTTAAGTATATATTTTTCTTTCTTTCATTATTTTCATGATAATATAATCTATTATAAACATGAAAATAATGAAAGGAAGAAAAATATACTTATAGGTACTTAACATCACTATATTTACAAATTTAAAATCGATCTACTTAAATTATCAAGTAGGGGGCTATAAATAATAACAGAAAATGTTATTTTGTAACTTTATTGTGCCTATTTTTAGTGTAATACAATCGTCCCCATCATAAGTAACTTTGCCACATAAAATTCTATCGATTGTCCGACACCAACTATAAATTAACTATAGCGTCCTTTTCACTGCTTATTTAAAATAGTGTCAATATCACAAAACAAGAATAAACCCAACAGAAGCACAAAACAAAAACTTAGCAAACCGAAAATCGCAACCGATGATAAAATTCAAACAGACAAGTTTAAAATGTCAATAACACTAAAATGACAACTCTGTGACTACCATAAAGTGATCCGATTCACGCATTTTATTAAATTTAAAAAAAAATTTACGTGCTGTTTCACTATAAATTATAATGAAACATTATCGATTCAAATAATTAATTTGTTATTTTATGCAATAAACAGTATCATTGTTTAATGAGTGATACGAGTGCGAACGTAGCGACATCTTTTGATACGACTTGTAGTCGGTAATAAATTTAAGCAAAAGTTTCGGGTCAAGATAAATAGATGGCACTGTCAATTTTTCCTGTGGCCGATGTTCTAAGTTTCCAGCCCATGGAGGCGAGACAGTGCGTGTTCAGACCTGCCGAGTGAGCGAGCGAGACAGTGCGGGGAAGCGGGAGGGTGGGTACTCGGCCTAGTAAATAGAATGGGGGCCGAGCTATTGTCTCACCACTTTCCTCGGCCGAGTGGTCGGCCGAGCACTCGGCGAAGTGTTTACCCCCCTGCTACACACTGCCCGAGTGACGTGGGAAGTAGCGTGGGACGGAGGCAGAGACGTCGTGTGGCAACGATACTCGCCATGCTCTCGCCACGCTCCTCGTCCTCGCGCATCGCTCCCTGTTTTGTCGGTTTTTTGGGCGCGAGTCAAAGGACTGGCGATATGAGCGCGAGAGACCTCCCACACACTGCCCGCTACTCATTCGCAATCTAGCGCTCGTAGCAGAAGCACGCGCAATCATGCCGTCGCCGCCGCCGCCGGCCGATGTTTTATGTTTTAATATATTATGTTGGTACCTATACCTACATTATGATGCCCGTGACTTCGTCTGCGTGAATTAAAAAAATTCCTGCGGGAACTTTTTAATTTGCCGGGATAAAAGTAGCTTATATTGTGTTATTTCAGACTATAATCTATTGATGCCCGCGACTTCGTCCGCGTGGATTGAGGTTCTTTGGTTCCCGCGGGAACTCTAATTTGCCGGGATATAAATTAGCCTCTATGTTATTCCATAAGTATATTAGTATAGAGAAGCTTGTTTTTTAAAAGTACTAGCTGATACCCGCGACTTCGTCCACTTGGAATAAGTTTTTTTAATCCCCACGGGAACCATTGATATATTAACTCTAATTTTCCGGGATAAAACTATGCCTATGTCGATCTCCGAGTCCTAAACTATACCCATGCAAAAAATCACGTCGATCCGTTGCTCTGTTGCGACGTGATTGAAGGACAAACCAACAAACAAACACTTGGTAGAGGGGATGAAAGTCAAAATATATGTACTTAGTTGTAATTCATTAACGCGTAGTCTGATTTCATTCATTCTTTTTTGTTCGAAAGTACGTACTTACTACTTACCTACTTTAAAAATTGATCTGTAAAAATTTCAAGGTCATTGGGTTTGTAGTTTAGAAGCATTGATGTAGAATTTTAGTAGTATGTTTAGAAGTATCGAAACTATCATTATACACAGCAATGAACGTCCAAAATAACTTGAAGCCTATAATGTGTTATTTTTTGCATGGGTTGATATACCTAGTTGAGGACCTGGCCCCTTATTCTCTAACTCAGTGGCTATCAGAAAATGAAAGACACTGACATATTTATTATCCATTGAATGTTCGCTATGAAAATGTTATTATTACTTCATAGCAAACCTTCAATGGATAAAAAATATATATATGTACTTTTTTCCCGGAGTGTATGTTTAGGCACACAATGGGGCAAATAAAACACTAACTTTAGCAATTAGTGGTTTTAATGTTTATCCGTCGACGGATGTAAAACGAATGAAATTGCATAATTAATAAAGTCAAGTACAGTGTTGACAAACGCCTGTTAAAGTTTTAGAGCAATTATTGTATGTGATAAACTAGTGTTCCGAAGTGGCCAGGCGTCTGCGCCGGAACACGTTGCAATAAGGAGTTCCCGTGGGAAGTCGCGGGTATCAGCTAGTTTATAATATTAGTATGGATTTTGAACTTATTATTTTTATATAATTTAATAGGTACATTTATATAGTTAAATATGCTAAACAAGGATAGCGCGCACGCAGCCACAGTTTCAACCTCCATTGTGTGTTACGTGTAGCAAGTGCAAATGACCTATATACCTATATTATGTTTTAAATAAATCATGTTGGTACCTATACCTACATTATGATGCGCGTGACTTCGTCTGCGTGAATTAAAAAGTTCCCGCGGGAACTTTTTAATTTGCCGGGATAAAAGTAGCTAGGTATATTGTGTTATTTCAGACTATAATCTATGATGCCCGCGACTTCGTCCGCGTGGATTGAGGTTCTTTGGTTCCCGCGGGAACTCTTTAATTTGCCGGGATCTAAATTAGCCTCTATGTTATTCCATTAAGTATATTAGTATAGAGAAGCTTGTTTTTTAAAAGTACTAGCTGATACCCGCGACTTCGTCCACTTGGAATAGGTTTTTTAATTCCCACGGGAACCATTGAAATATTATACGAGAACTCTGTAATTTTCCGGGATAAAATGTAGCCTATGTCGATTTCCGGGTCCTAAACTATAGCCATGCAAAAAATCACGTCGATCCGTTGCTCTGTTGCGACGTGATTGAAGGAATTAAATATGCTAAACAAGCATAGCGCGCACGCAGCCACAGTTTCAACCTCCATTGTGTGTTACGTGTAGCAAGTGCAAATGACCTAGTGCGGAGCGTCGCGATTAATCGCGCGAGGAGAGCTGTGTGTGGCCACGGAGGGCAGCAACGCGGCAGAGCGAGGGCGTGCTACGCGGCAGCGCGAGGAGCATAGTGTAGCGGAGGCTTTATACGCACCGAGTACTCGGCCGAGAGTACTGTCTCGCTTCTCTACTCGGTAGGTGTAATCAGCCTATGTGCACTGTGCAGCAGACAGCACGTATGACGTAAATAGTATTTTTATTTTTTATCGATTCTGAGAAATTTTTAGACCAAAGACCAGTCAAAGTCAACCCCACAGAACACCACCGGGCACCGCTCTGTGGGGCACCGACCAGAAAAAAAAGCAGAACATAAACTGGGTCAACCCGTGGTCAACCCGCACACACCAGAAAAACCACAGAACACATTGGAATTTGGAACACATACTCCTACTAGGAGTATGTTTATGTGTGTAAGAATGTACTCTGTGCTAGGAGCATAGACTTAATATATAATATACATTATTAGGACTGAGCTCTCCTTTCCAAAAAACGTGCCGAGAGAGATATGTTGAAGGGAGGATTTTATCTCGTTCTAATAGGGTGACCAAACATTTTTTAACACACAGGAAAGTTCATTTTGGCTTATACCTATCACTTGTCAGGTTGGCTGCGGAGTTTGAGTATTTAAAGAATCAATGGGAAATAAAACAAAGCGTGTGTCACTAACATTTATTTAACATTTAATATTTTAACACAAAAATATCAGAAGTCTGGCGCGTAACTATGATTATTTGCTTCGTTTTTTTAACATTAATTGAAAACAATACAATAGAAATTACTGCTAGCTAGCCTAACCTAATTACTATATAAATACTGGCTGCATTTCCGCGTTGGACAGCCAGGCTGATCCTTTGCGCAAAAAATGAGCCAGCCCTTCTGTCACCAGATGAGGCAATCTACCGCGGTGAAATATCTCGCAAAAAATTTTTGCCACTAAGACTCCACGGCTCCAGGGTCTCCACGGCAAACGGAACAAATATGTAACTCTCTTTGAGAGAGGCATACTTCCGCCGTTTGCCGGTTTCAGCCTTTTCTGCTGCGGCTCCCGGCCTTGATGCTGTCTCCCTGATATGACACGGGGCCAATGTGTCTACGCATGTTGCGTCCCACATTAGCGCCCGTCCCCGTTCCCAGGGAACCAGCGTCAATCCATCAGGTCTCTTGCCATCATCCCGTCTAATCCCTGCTGGCTCAATGCGCGCAGGAATATCTATGGTGGCAAGAGCCCTTTTGATCGTATCATTGAGAAAGCCATGCCAAAAAAGCCTACCAGCGCTCCTTTGGCAAGAGAGTCCGTGAATTCCAAATTTATCGACCTCTTTTCCACACGGACATCTGTGCTCAATGCTCATAGCACAGGGTGTTCCCGATCTGAGACCTAGAGCCACACGAAAACTTTCGTTATCTAAAAGCATGCCTAGATTTTTGGATGGCAAGACATGAAGCCAATACCCGGATTCGTTTTCAGATAAGGCTAGAAGCTTTGCTCGATCTCTTTCACTTGTAAGATTTTGAACCAAATTTGCACCAAATTTGTATGTGTCAGCCGAACCAACGGCACATCCCAAAGTTTTTGTGTGAAACATTCCTTCGGAATGTCGTCATTGGGACATCTGACCTTCCAACTATCTAGGGCCTCTGTGGCATAGGTCAATGAAACTGAATTAGAATTAAGAATTTGAGAACTATAGTCTTTTATATACTCTTTTATACTATGCACAGAGGACAGAAAAGCCGGAAGAGCAACACTGGAAATTTTTCTCACGCCGATGCCACCATACTTGACCGGTAAAGTAGCTTGATTCTAGGACTGATCATCAAAACATAAATTTAGAATTTTTTCTAGCGTATCTCTTAAGGTGGCATCCATAATATCGAGTAGTCCAGGAAATTTCCAAATTGGGCTCGCACGGAGAATGTAAATTAATTTAGGTACAAAAAGGCAATATTTTAGGATCGAAAATGTAATGTGAGAATTTAGAGCGCCCAATTTGTCAGAATGTTCCGAAAATGTTCTGATTTTTTTGTCCAAGATTGGTTGTATGGCTTCGTTCTAAAGAGGAGCACCAAGAAGACAAAGTGAATGTTTATCAAGAATCTTAATATTAGGGGCAATTCCGTTAAATAATTCCGAGGCCGATAATATTCTATCTTGCGATAGTTTTTCTGTGAAAAACAGTACACATTTGGAAAAATTTAGTTCTAAACCAATTTTGCTAAACTGTTGCTTAACACTGTTAAGATCTTTTAGAACGTCATCCACGTTGCCTCCAATGGTTCCATCGTCAAGATACCATATGTTTTTAGATGTTAAATTTGAGATATGGTTATGGATCCCTAAGCTGAACAGGGCTGCCTCACAACCACCTTTACTGCCAAATCCAACTTGAATAGGTTGGAATTTATGATTAAAATCCGTTCCATGGACGTTATTGGACGTTTTTTTCTAATCATTCGAATAAAACCACAGAAATAGGAAGACTATAGTCGTAATTCCCATGGAATTATCTTCCTATTTCTATGGTAATCCTAATTCCATGAATAAAACACAGAGTTTAAAGGATAAAGGTATAATTAAGAATTAACTAAAAAGGTTTAAAGGTAGGTTATTATTTGTATAATTAGGTACTTTTGATCACAAAACCGAATCGGCACGCCCCGACTCCACGCAGTCTTGTCTGCCCTACCCCTAGAGTGTTTTTTTTAAGCGCGAAGCCAGAAGCGAGTCTTCTGGCGTAGCCCATTCTATTTCAAAAAGGAATTTTGAGAACCTAACCTCAATATTTTAAAAAATTAATATCTCTAAAAGTATTAGGTTCCGACGAGTTTGGCTTGGAGGGGGAGTAGACCACCTCCCCCCCCTCCCCCTACCCCCCTCCCCTTCCCCCCCCCCCTTCGCGGCGAGTATACTAAAGCCGAGCCCAAAACGTTTTTGCCAAGCTAAAATTTAAATTTTACTGATGATAAAAATTTTAAAGTCCATATCCATACCACTGGAAAAATTGATGGTAAGTACTGCATTAGCATTCAACACTGATCGTGATTTCGCAATACGAAAATCTTCCGGTTTGAAATGACGGCTGCACACAACAGAATGTGTAGTAATTTTTTCTGATTCAGGAATTACATCCAACCATTTTTGCTTCAATTCTTCATGTGATGGGAATCTGCTATGAACATTAAAGCAAGTGTAAAATTAAAAATTTATATCAACCTGACAATCTCTAATTTTTTTTCTCCGTAGGAGGAAAATCTCAAGGATGTCTCCTGCCCCCCCTATTCTCTAACTCAGTGGTTATCAAAAAATAAAGCCACTGACATATATTTTTATCTTTTTGAGTCTGGGGTTAATGCTAGAACTATCATGTATGTACCAAAATATGTATTATGAAAATTGTGTTTTCTATAAACAGAATATAACAATATTAAACTGAAATACACTAAAGTTTTAAGTTTCTTCCGTCTACAAAACGACTTGAGCATGGTCAAACTGCTTTGACTCATACGACAATAAACAAATTATTATCTTTGTTATTCCCCTTACCTGTGAAAAGAAATGCCGCAACCAGCATATGATTCACTTTTACATTTCTTGATGCAACAATTTTTGACCATTTTTGCATATTGAGAATTGAAAAACGAAAATAACACTAGCTAATAGCACAACTAATAGCTAAATCCACAAAACAACAGCAGGTCCATGGACACCCTGGTGATGGCATATTTCAGTGCTACCAGGGTAATTCTATATAGCTACCAAACAATCATGTTATTTTGACTATTTACTTTAAAAAATGGTAAACATAAAAAAATAAATTGTAAACATAAAAAATAAATTAAATAAAAGTATTCTAAAAGCTAAAAATATTTATACGTTCCTTGTTTTATTTCTACTTGGAAAAATGTTTTCTGCCACTTTTAACATTTTTTTCTACTGGCAATTGAGTAAAAGGGACACAGTACCCACCTTCAGACTATCTCTCTCGGCTCGTTTTCCCTGTGTTGAGACAGCCTAACAAACCTAATCTGAATGTCCAAATGTTAAGGTTCATTTTCGTATGACACATTATCTAGAGTACTCAGTCCTATTATTGTATATTAAGTCCATGGCTAGGAGGCTAGGAGTCTCCTAGCCTCCTAGCTCAGAGTACCTACATTCTTCTTCTTTTGTTTAGTGGCTGTGGCTCCGACAGAGTGCCTACAATAAATAATAACTCATACGAGTTTTCAGTTTACTAGATTTAATTTTTTAAATAATAAATATCAGCTAGGGATTCGCATTCCGCAAAAAGTATCGATACTTTCGTTTCGATACCTAGTATTTATGTACTCGATACTTTTATGTTTAAGTATTTTACTCATTATCGATACTTTCCCAATTACTCGATACTTCACTGGACATCAGTGGATTACCTTGGATTACAAACATCATATTATTTTTCTATAACTACTATTTCTATTTTAAATGTATAGCGTTGTCTCCCTCGATGGAGTGGTACAGGCTACAGCTTTCGGGGAAAACCCTACTATAGTAGTATTGTTCGTGCTAAACGTGCCCTCTAGCTCCAGATTGGCAAACTACAACGCTCTTTAGCGCGAAGCTAGGCTGTGTGCCAAGGTTCGAGGACCAATATTGAATAGATGGTACCACGGTGTAGCGATAGATGTCGCTACGGGTATTTTTTGGTAGGGTTCTGTAAACCTTGTACCCATGAGAAGGTCGCCGTGACCGGTGACAAAGTCAGTCTTTTGCTGACCACCGACGTATACGGTCGCGGTCGGGTCGTTAAACCCTGGAAGACAAAATGGCCGAAGTTTGAAGCGCTCGCACGCGCCGGCATTTGCTAGCTTAAAATATATTGTTTTACGCGCTCACCGGAGTATGGGATCTGATTTGATGTGAGCTTGTGGCGTTATCTATCTAATTTGAACTCAGTGTGTGTGTGGATTATCTTGATTGACGATTTGTGGGCAGATATTGACTGCTGACGCTTTGAAGGCACGTGTACGTGAAATACCAGTGCAGTGTCCCGGATTCTTGCGAGATCCTATGCGTCTGGTCGTACCAGGTTACACAAACATACTAGATGATTCCCGCGACTCCGTCCGCGTGGATTAAGATTTTTTTATTCCCGCGGGAACTCTTTAATTTTCCGGGATAAAAAGTAGCCTATGTCCTTCCCCGGGATATATCCTACCTCTATTCCAAAACTTCAGCAAAATCGGTTAAAAAGATGGGCCGGGAAAGCGTAGCAGACAGACAGACAGACAGACACACTTTCGCATTTATAATATTAGTATGGATATGGAAGTATGGAAGTATGGATACAGTACACTTACATATTATTGCCCTTAACACACCTCGCCTGGACGCGACGAACGACGTGATTCGACCAGCGATTGTTAAGGTGTTTGCCACGTAAGTACTAGCATAAATTACAACTATATTTATTTGTAAGACAGAGAGCCGCCTGCAATTCACAGAACCACCTATTCCACCTTAAGCTGGGTCAGCGAAGTGCAAATATCGACCTGATGGGCCCGTCGGTACTCGCTTTCTGTCCGCTGACCGAGCTGGGCCAACGTGCTGGCGTTTGGCCTTAACAAGTATAGTATATAGATTGCTTGTGTAACCAGTTAAGTAAAAGTACTGCAAAGTGCAAAACTTCTGAATTAAACAATAAAATTTGATTTATTTACGTTGTAAAAATAACATAATTTAAATATTATACCTGCGGCTGTACCTAATCAGTGGGTAGGAAACACGATGAGATTGTTTTTTTATTAATTTTAATCATTATCTGTTTAATAAAAAATGAATCGCTAAAATGTGTGCAAGCGCATAACTTCCGAACGACAACCAAATTGGATTATTCTAAAAAAAAAATAAAAAAAACAAACAGTTTTTTTAAAATCTCATACCTAAGTAATATGAAAAGTGAGTGAGTGAATGATACAGAAGACTGTGAGAGATCTTAAATATATTGACAAATGGGAACTCTAGATTGGGAAAATAATATCCATACAGCATACTACCATACTTACTAATATTATGAATGCGAAAGTGTGTTTGTTTGTTGATTTGTGGGTTTGTCCTACAATCACGTCACAACGGAGCAACGCAAAGACGTGATTTTTGGAATCGGTATAGTTGACCTGGACAGTGACAGGCTACTTTTTATCCCGGAAAATTAAAGAGTTCCCGCGGGAATAAAAAATTAAGATAAACCACAGAATCGGGCATCAAATAGTTTTTAATATTTAAATGGCAATATTGATTTGTTGTTTGACTGTTTTTAAGTTCAAAGTAAGGTCTGGCTCTATCTTGTTTACTTTTTTAATAATTTCGAATTTCGAATGTTTATAATTATATTTTGACAAAATGCCACCTAAATCATTACTAATTATTATTATTGTTGTATTTTATATTATTCGATACCCATTCGATTCGATACTTTTATCGGTATCGATACTTTTCATCCGATACTTGGCATCGAGTAAGTAATAAGTATCGATACTTTTGCGGATCCCTATCCCTAGACCCTAGCCCTCTTAATAAACGTGGAGTAGCGGTGGAATAGTCATAGACTATACGTAAGTTAAAACCTGTTTTGTCTTTTTCCTTCGAATGTCAAATTACTGTTGGCAAACAAAGACAAAACAGGTTTTAACTATTCCACCGCTATTCCAATTTCCACGTTTATTAATGAGAGGGTTTAAGATATTATTTATTGTAGGCACTCTGTCGGAGCCACAGCCACTAAACAAAAGAAGAAGAATGTACTCTGTGCTAGGAGGCTAGGAGTATGTGTTCTGTGGTTCTTTCTCTCTGTGTGTTACGGGTTGACTGGCTGGTCTTTGGGCTAAAAATTTCTCAGAATCGATAAAAATACTATCACTAGGGATCCGCAAATTTTCAAAAGTATCGATACCTACTCGATGCCAAGTATCGAATGAAAAGTATCGATACCGATAAAAGTATCGAATCAAAAGTATCGATACTACTTGGTATCGAATAGGTATCGAACAATATTTTGAAGAAATTTGAAGTAACAGAAAAACAACAATAATAATTGGAAATTATTTATTTAGTGATTATGTTTATAAATTAATAAAAAAAACGTGTGGTGTCGTGGGACACCAGATAGGAACGAAGATCCTTATAACATAAATATTTATTTTAAGTTCTAGTCGAGGTAAGAAGACAAAAGATCTTAAATATAAATTTACTACATTCGAGATTAAACTTTAATGCTTTAGTGTTAAGGTTTAATTTCGAAAAAATCTTACTCCACGCATTTTCGTTACGGACTTTTTTGCAGGCTAGGGTACCCCTCCGCATCGTCCCATAAGGAACTTCGTTCACAAGAAAAGTTCCAGGCAAGCACGCTCCACCTTAGGCTGCATTACTACTTCCAGCAGGCAGCAAGTCAGATTGCAACCAAGCGCTAGTCTGCAAATTAAAAAAAAACAACTTTTAACCTCCAAGCCCCCAATCTTCTTCAGTGCAATCCGACATGAATAATAATCTGTCTATCCGTGATCCCGTTAATCGATTGCGTGCCGCAGTTACCATTGCAACCCGCTTTAGAAAATAATCTCTCTGACGGTACTGAAGTGCCCGGTGCCCACAAAACACATATACTCATGAGTCATATGACCGCGCTGCGTCAAGATGTATCAGTATTCGAAATTTACTAAAGAAGTAAAGTAAACTAGATAGAGCCAGACCTTTATATATAACTTTGAACCACAAAAAAAAATTAAGGGGGGCACCTGCATAGACATATTAAGGGATCTTCCCGTAATATGTATGTGCTTTGAACTTAAAACCTATCAAACAACAACAGCTAACAATGATTACAGGTATAATATAAGTATGCTAATTTATAACGTAATTCAGATGTTTTGCAGTTTGATTCGATTTAAACAATTACCTTAAACCAATATAATATCATTGCCATAAACCAAATACTTAATTGCCACTTTTATTTACCTGGTCACACAAGCAATATATAGACTATAGTAGGGTATTCCCCGAAAGCTGTAGCCTGTACCACCACTCCATCAAGGGAGATAACGCTATACATCGAAAAGAGAAGTAGTATAGAAATTATGTTTGTTAAGCCTCGATGACACGGGGCGAGTTTACAAGTTACAAGCCAGCGAGTTTGCTAGCAGCTCGTAAACTCGCCCCGTCTCATCGAGGCTTAATCTAGTGATTGACAAAAGTATCGAGTAATTGGGAAAGTATCGATACTTAGTAAAATACTAGAATAAAAGTATCGAGTACAAAAATACTAGGTATCGAAACGAAAGTATCGATACTACTCAGGTATCGATACTTTTTGCGGATCCCTAACTATCACAATACTATTTACGACTACGTGCACTGCTGCAGTCACAGAGTACATTATATATACTGGTATAGAGTTGCTACTCGACTTTCCATCTGCAGCGACATCTATCGGGAAGTTGTCCAACTAAAATATGTATATACCTACACACACTACTACACAATACACACACTACTACAGTCCTATAGTAGGTACTATATATTATAGTCCTTGTGTATCGTATAATAATTTATCTTAATTATTACAAGATCACCTAATTCTGCAACTATAGAATTATGTGACCTTGTAATAATTAAGATAAATTATTATACGATAAACACATATTGTAAAAGATGGTGTTCAGATGTTACTAAATGAAACGCATGTTGATTATTTTCTCTTATATTCTCAATTACAAAGAATACACATGAATTATAACAATTATTCCACAGTTTTATGTTTTTCACATCGTACACACATAATACACACTAAAATAATATATTGTTTCACATTTCAACGAATTTAAAAAACAAAAAATTAATAATTTTGTCCACCCGGCATCCGGCATGCCAGAACACGTCAATGTCAAACTTGTCGAACTTTAAAATGGCGGCTGGCCACGTTTAGAAATTAAAACACCAATGTTTCATTAAACTTCTAATTCAGTAAATTTATAACAGATAAATCTTTATTAATTATCTAAGATAACTCATATTCTGCTCAAAAAAATTGTTTTACATATTATTAGCTATGTGTTTATTTAAATGGCAAAAGCATTAAATTGATCTAAAACATAAACTTCTGAACGAACACTTACTTCTGCGCCATCACAGACCTGATCACAGACTTTTGGTACACACACTTTCAGTACAAGATAAGCGCCATGAGCGCCATCCTTTAGGGAGTTGTGGAACTAACACCCCCATACAACCGAAAAATGTTCTAAGTGCAAAGGCCCTGGCTGCAGTGTTGAAGTTGGGTTAAGCTGATTTTTCATTTTAGTGTCTCGACTCTCGATTCTCGTCGTAACTAGCGTGTGTTGGTGAATGGTGCCGTGTGTAGTGTGTGTACCTAGTACCTACTATGTGGGATCCAGTACCTATTACTTATTAGCTGGAGACAGCACGAGTATTCTTCGTAGTTACATTAGCTATCATGGAGGAGGAGCTGTGCGGCGAGAGGCTCCGCCGCGGCGCTGCAGTGCAGGTCTGTGTGTCCCAGCACTATAATGCATAGTGAAGTCTGAGCTTCTGGACCTCTGTCCGAGCCTGACACGCGCCGAGGCATTGCAACAGCTGTACACTGAACATCTCGATAGACGAAGCCGTGACCCGTGGCCGCCTGGCGGGCACCGGGCAGAATCCTGCTCAGCCACCTGTATGCAGGGGTGCCCTTAGCCATTGCGAGGCTCGGGGCGGTAGATATTTGCGAGGCCACATGCTTTGTGGAATTTATGTAAATTGAAAGTATTTTTATTCATGATGTTTGACCAGAAATGCAAAATTTATAAGTAAAAATAAATTTAGAGTTTTAGAAATTAACAACAGTTAACAAACTCGTTTCCTTTTGATCTACCGGGCTCAAATTTTCTCCCGTCATAACGATTCACGATCACGCGGCACCAGCGCGAGGGCGCGAGTCCCCTGCTAGAGCGAGGCCCCGGGCCGTTGCCCTGCTTGCCACCCCCTAAAGCTGCCTCTGCCTGTATGTATCACTGGCTTCACCTGACTGGAGGAAGGCTTAGGTGAAGGGACAGCACCCTAGGATAGGCTATCACAACACTGTTTGTTGCAGGTTTGCATGACATGCCTGGACACTGACAGCGATATGTATTCAATGAGTGAATACAAGTTGGAACAAGCTTATGAAGAGTTGACTGGTTATCCTGTAAGTTGTTTACTTATCTATCTACAGTACTAAAACAGCTTTAATGCCAACGTTGAACAATAAAAGCTAAAAGAAATAAAACAGATCTGGTTGTTTATAATTTTTATTTAAATTAAATAAGCTACCTTAAGCATTTCATGCACATAGTAATTTTGTCCATTACACCATGCAATTTTGAAAAATATTTTAGAAGTAATATCGCAAAATTCAAAATATCATGTGACCACATGAATTCAAGTGGTATCACTTTTTGTTTGTGTGAAAATCTAACCTAACAGGAGTGAAGTCGCGAGCAAAACACGATTGTTAATATTCAATTAATTTTGTTTCAGTTGTTTGACATGGGCAACCTAAAACACACAATCTGTGAAGAATGCGCTCACAGTTTGACAAAGTTTAACAAATTCAGAGACAAGAGCTTGAGAGCCCGAGCCCTGATGATGGACTTTGTGAAACATCATAAAATGGTGAGTAGTAAGTGTCTGGTTGTCATTCTGGGTTGGGCCCGAGTGGGAAGTTACATGTCTAGATGGGCTGGATTGTGGTTCGGCGGGAGGCTTCAGCCCCGGCTAGTTACCGGCCTACAGTAAGTGTGCGGGCACGAAATGAGCGGTAGCGGGGCGACGGCGGGAGCGGGGCGATGGAATTCGAGAGCTGGCGACGAATTTCGGGAAGGTGTTTTTAGGCAATCTGAAATTGTGGAAAAATATAATTTCGTTCATTGGCGAATCCAGTTCTGCCAGTCTGATAGAGCGTTTGCGGTTATTTCGCTACTGCGCAGCATATAACATTTGCAAAAAAAATCCGAAAAAACATTTTTTTGACAACTTGATTTTTTTAACTTTAAATTTTATACTTAGAAAATTCGAAAAAATAAATCCCATACGTTTTTGTCGGTTAAAAAGTATTACCAGACCTCTTTCAAATTGTTCCCGAAATTCGTCGCCAGCTCTCCGACTAGTCACATCGCCCCGCTCCCGCCGTCGCCCCGCTACCGCTCATTTCGTGCCCGCACACTAAAGCTGTACCACCAGGAGCTAGTGCTACTAACTGATTAACTGATAAGGTAAGGATCTGGCGGCAGTTGTGTTAACAAACAACAGTAATCGGCTGTCTGTGTGCACGCGGCAGGTGTCGGCGGCCGCGCTGCGCCCGCTGCAGGCCGCGCTCGCGCCGCGGGCGGGCGAGGGGGAGCCCGCTGTGAAGGCGGAGGGGGAGGGGGAGCCCGCTGTGAAGGCGGAGGGGGAGGGGGAGCTCGGCGCCGACAGCGTGCTGCGCGACGCCAAGCTGCTGGACGAGGCTCGGTGCAGAGTGCTGCTGACGAGGATGTCGCGTGCGGAAGAGCGCGCGCTCGCGATACGAGGTAACTGTTTGCACCATACACATACTAGTTGTTGGCCAACTGTCACACCTGTTCTATAGTTCACGTGCGTTTCCATGAAGGATAATGTGTCTAATCTATACTAATATTATAAATGCGAAAGTTTGGATGGATGGATAGATGTTTGTTACTCAATCACGACAGAACGGATCTGGAAACTTGGCACAGAAATAGATTATAGTCTGGAATAACACATAGGGTACTTTTTATCCCGGAATATTTAAGAGTTCCTATGGGAACCAAAGAACCTCAATCCACGCGGACGAAGTCGTGGGCATCAGCTAGTTTACCTATAAATACGACGTTATCATGAATACCTGATTATGGTTTTAATTCTTTTTCATTTCGATAGTTTCGAAGCACACTCGCTAATGGGCGACCATCTTTTGCTAATTTTTTTTACGAACCATGACCCTTTGCGTGTAATTCGTTTGACTCACAGTCAGAATATGTATTCTGTGCTCACAGTCCAGCTAGAGCCGAGGCGGCGTCTTGGCGGAGATCTCGAAGCGCCTCTACTCACTCTTTAGATACAGATTGTCTGGTTCTGAGCTTTTGTCTCTTTTATATATTATGAGGTTATTTTTACGTATACTAAACTGGGGAGAAACCAGTTGCACATAACATTTGCCTCTGTTTATTAATTTACTGTGAGTATAACTTTATAAGTGACTTAAGTACAAGAGTAAAAACAGTTTACTTCGTAAGTGATTATGCCCCTTTAGATAGATGTACTGATATTTTTGTACACCGTATAAATTGTCTTACAAATGCGACTATAATATCTTCTTGATGAAATTAAAAAAAAACATTTTATAAGATATCTTCTTTAGGACTTATAACTAAGTAAGGCACAATACGCACACAGATATTGCGGCATAAGTATTTCTCTACTATTCACATAAGAAGAGATAAGCTATTTGATTTTTGACGCTTACATATAACATTTTAAATAAGAATATAAGTATGTACAGCTGTTTGATATAATCGAGCAGAATGAAAATTCATGTCAAAATCTTTTGTTCCAGTTGCTCTGTTGCCGGCGACCAATGACGATTACAACATTCACCCTGACACGACTGAACAAGATGAAACAATCGTCAAATGTGAAGAGTTTGACATTGATACTGACATAGAAGATAACAGTTCAGCTGGTAATTATAACAATGGTACAAGAGACGAACGATGCATTAATGCACAACCAAACATATTCGTAGAGACTTCGAAAACTATACGGAGTTCAGAATCTGACACTGAGCATAATGATACCAGCTCCAAAGATTTCGACTATCAGGCAACAAGCCAAGATGAACTCTCTACATCAGAGACCATTGAAGCAGCCAACACACAAATGACTATAGAAAAAGTTTCTTTGAAAACTGACAGTGTTTTGGGAAATATAATAATGAAGGAAAATATTGTACGTTCATTATCGGGAAATCATATTAAGGAAATAAAATATATTTGTGACGTTTGCCAACAAAAGTTTAAACATAAAAATCTGCTAGCGAAACACATCTGGTCACACACTGAAAAAAAAACATTGACATGCAAGTTCTGCCACTACCAATTCAAATATAAAAGTGTTTTAGCGTGTCACATGAGAAAACACACCGGTGAGAAACCCTTTGCCTGTGAGTTATGCCACTATAAATGTGCACAGAAAAGTAGTTTAGTGAAACACATGAGAACACATACTGGTGAGAAACCCTTTGCCTGTGAGTTATGCCACTATAAATGTGCACAGAAAAGAGATTTAGTGCATCACACGAGAACACATACTGGTGAAAAACCCTTTGCCTGTGAGTTATGCCACTATAAATGTGCACAGAAAAGAGATTTAGTGCATCACACGAGAACACATACTGGTGAAAAACCCTTTGCATGTGAGTTATGCCAGTATAAAAGTGCAGTGAAGAGTAGTTTAGTGTCTCACATGAGAAAACACACCGGTGAGAAACTCTTTGCCTGTGAGTTATGCCAGTATAAATGTACACAGAAAAGTTATTTAGTTCATCACATGAGAACACATACCGGTGATAAACCCTTTGCTTGCGAGATCTGCCAATTCAAATTCAGTAAAAAAAGTAATTTAGTGATACATAATATGAGAAAACATACCGGTGAAAAATCCTTTGCTTGTGAATTATGCGACTATCGATGTATTCATAGTAGAAGTTTAGTGCTGCACATGAGAACACATACTGGTGAAAAACCATTTGCTTGCGAGTTATGCCCTTATAGATGTGCTGTGAAGAGAAGTTTAGTGTATCACATGAGAACACATACAGGAGATAAACCGTTTGTTTGTGAGTTATGCCAGTATAAATGTGCAATGAAGAGCAGTTTAGTGTTTCACATGAGAACACATACAGGAGAGAAACCGTTTGTTTGTGAGTTATGCCAGTATAAATGTGCAGTGAAGAGTAGTTTAGTGTCTCACATGAGAACACATACTGGTGAAAACCCCTTTGTTTGTAAGCTATGCCAGTATAAATGTAAATTTAGTAGTAGCTTAGTGCTTCACATGCAATCACATACCGGTGAGAAACGCTTTGCTTGTAAGCTATGCCCCTATAAATGTACATTGAATAGACTATTAGTGCATCACATGAGAACACACACCGGTGAAAAACCCTTTGTTTGCAAAATCTGCCAATGCAAATTTAGTCAAAAATGTAGTTTAGTGAGGCATATGAGAATTCATACTGGTGAAAAATCCTTTGCTTGTGAATTATGTCAGTATCGATGTATTCAGAATTGTAATTTAGTGCAGCACATGCGAACACATACTGGTGAAAAATCATTTGCTTGTGAATTATGCGACTATAGATGTATTGAGAGTGGTAATTTAAGACATCACATGAGGACACATACTGGTGAAAAACCCTTTGCCTGTGAGTTATGCCCATATAGATGTACTACGAAGCAAAGTTTAGTGTATCACATGAGAACACATACAGGAGAGAAACCGTTTGTTTGTGAGTTATGCCAGTATAAATGTGCAATGAAGAACAGTTTAGTGTCTCACATGAGAAAACATACTGGTGAGAAACCGTTTGCTTGTGAGTTGTGCCATCACAGATTTAGTCAAAAAAGTAGTTTAGTGAAGCACATGAGAACACATACCGTTGAAAACCCCTTTAGAAAACATACCTTGTCTGGGAAAAGGGGTGTTTGGTGTAAAGTAAAATCTTTAAAAATCTAATTGTAAAATCCTTGAATCCTCAGTTGTTAATTATTGTGGTATGGTATGAACCAAAACTTATACATGAATATCTAAAAAAAACATGCGGAAGCTAGCCGCTACGTATAAGTTAGGTTTTTAATATAATAGCACAGTAAACAGACACAACCAGTATGGAAACTACCTAGAAACGTTCGAAACAGCTCACTCACACAAACACGCATCCACGACACGTCATGACGCGGCACTCACTACTGACGGCACTGCGACGAGTGCTTGGGGTCTCGTGGATGCGCATGTTTGTGTGAGTGAGCTGTTTCGAACGTTTCTAGGTAGTTTCCATACTGGTTGTATCTGTTTACTCTGTTTACTGTGATAATCATTGGTGATAATAGTAGGTCGTCATAATTTATTATTAACACTCAAAACCGAAATATCAAAAGAAACAGTCATACAGATAATTGATATTTAAATCGAGTTTATTATCAAACTTAAACTGCGTTTATGCGATTGTGTACATTCATGCTTATATATTATGGTTATACTTTAGTATACCTACTTGACCTACTTAATAAAAATAACCATTTATTAAAACATGTCAGGTACAACGCGTATTGATCAGTCGATTGCTATTATTTAGCAAGGTTGACTCAAGTCGGTAACATTTTTTTTTTATTTTTGTAATCTGATTTATTTGGGGGCTTTTAAGTCTGTAACATGGATGTCCGAATTTGGCCTTTTCGTTTCCTCCGTGCTTCGGAGAGCACGTTAAGGCCGTCGGTCCCGGTTATTATCACTTACATCTGATAATAATTATTAATCTTTAGTAACCTAAGAGTTGAAATTGTAATCTTCTAGTTGAGTCGTATGCGGAAGGACCTGGGAACCCACCGCATAATTATCCCAAGAAAACCCCTGCCATTATATGATTAATGGAAAGGGGTCACGGCCCTCAGCAATGAGGAATACGACGCAGAGAGATACTTAGTATAAAATATATACCTTACTCCCTATATTTGCGGCGTGATTGAAGGACAAATCACCAAACAAACACTTTCGCATTTAATATAATATTAGTAGGTATGATTTGTGTTGTTTCTGCCTATTAAACTTAATGCTAGCTAGCCTAATTTATTTACTATAAATCATGCCCGCGTGGAATGGTGGCAAGAATGCTGGCTACATTTCCGCACTGGACTGGCTGATCCTTTGTGCAAAAAAAAATAATTTTTAAAACATGTACTTAATAAGATTACATATTGTGCACAATTGGTGCAAAAATTTTTTTTCTTAGATGTCCCCTTTTAATAAAATATTTAAAGTAAGAAAAATGGCTGAAATTCAACAAATAGCATAAGTGAAATATGTGTTTTAGATTAAGGAAAAAAGTTTTAAATAAATAAGTTTTAGATCTAACTTGTTTGATTTTTATTTTTAATTACAAGTACTTATTTAGGAAATCCCTACATTATTAATTGGTTGTCGATAGAAGTACATCACTATGTGCCGGGGTGGAAATTATATACTTAATGAATTTAGAAAAAAGGGGGAAATGAAATTAAAATGCAAAATGGGGAAACTGTTAAATACGATTTATTAACGGTACTCTAAAAAATGGCACAGAGAATCGCGGCTTTGCTCAACGAGTAGGCACACAAAGTAGGGTCGTGGTGTAACGTGATGTCTGCTTTGACCTCGGCGGTATTTAGGCACTCCCCTGGGTGATTGGCCGTGATGGTAGTAAGCGGCCCGGAGGTGATGAGCGCAGCAGATGGTCGCGTTGGGATCCCGAACGGCGCTGGTGTGGCGTGGCTGGATATTATGCCACGATGATGTTGAAGGTGCACGTTGCTCCTGGAATTGATAATACCGACTAGTTACCGTCTGGCATATCAATTCCGTCCTGGATCCGGCCCTGGTCTGTGTAGACCACAGGAGGTACTTTGGCGTGATAGAATTGTCGGTGTGGTGGATCCAGAACGGAGTTTACAATGAGTATGAATTATTATTACTTGGCTGAAGGCCCAAAAATATGAAAAAGAAAGATAAAATTAACTAATGAAACAAAAGTGAGGGTGTTTTGAAAACTAAAAAAACCGGCCAAGTGCGAGTCGGACTCGCGCACCGAGGGTTCCGTACAAACCTGTAGTAAGTTTTACGATTTATGACGTATTAAAAACAAGACGAAATGAACCGCAAAACTAACTTTGTTTGTAGAGGTTTATTGTTAATATCAAAAAATTACGTTTGTTGTATGGGAGCCCCCCTTTAATATTTACTTTATTGATATTTAATTATTTATTTTGAAAGGTAATATACAAGTTAATACTCTGTGAAAATTTGAACCATCTACCTGTTACCGTTTTTAATATTGAGCAAAAAAATACGAAAAAAAAACACGTTTATTGTATGGGGACCCCCCTTAATATATATATTTTTTTAATTTTTAGTATTTGTTGTTATAGCGGCAACGGAAATACATCATTTCTGAAAATTTCAGCTTTCTAGCTATCACGGTTTATGAGATACAGCCTGGAGACAGACAGACAGACAGACAGACAGACAGACAGACAGACAGACAGACAGACAGACAGACAGACAGACAGACAGACAGACAGACAGACAGACAGACAGACAGACAGACAGACAGACAGACAGACAGACAGACAGACAGACAGACAGACAGACAGACAGACAGACAGACAGACAGACAGACAGACAGACAGACAGACAGACAGACAGACAGACAGACAGACAGACAGACAGACAGACAGACAGACAGACAGACAGACAGACAGACAGACAGACAGACAGACAGACAGACAGACAGACAGACAGACAGACAGACAGACAGACAGACTGTCTGTCAGACAGACAGACAGACAGACAGACAGACAGACAGACAGACAGACAGACAGACAGACAGACAGACAGACAGACAGACAGACAGACAGACAGACAGACAGACAGACAGACAGACAGACAGACAGACAGACAGACAGACAGACAGACAGACAGACAGACAGACAGACAGACAGACAGACAGACAGACAGACAGACAGACAGACAGACAGACAGACAGACAGACAGACAGACAGACAGACAGACAGACAGACAGACAGACAGACAGACAGACAGACAGACAGACAGACAGACAGACAGACAGACAGACAGACAGACAGACAGACAGACAGACAGACAGACAGACAGACAGACAGACAGACAGACAGACAGACAGACAGACAGACAGACAGACAGACAGACAGACAGACAGACAGACAGACAGACAGACAGACAGACAGACAGACAGACAGACAGACAGACAGACAGACAGACAGACAGACAGACAGACAGACAGACAGACAGACAGACAGACAGACAGACAGACAGACAGACAGACAGACAGACAGACAGACAGACAGACAGACAGACAGACAGACAGACAGACAGACAGACAGACAGACAGACAGACAGACAGACAGACAGACAGACAGACAGACAGACAGACAGACAGACAGACAGACAGACAGACAGACAGACAGACAGACAGACAGACAGACAGACAGACAGACAGACAGACAGACAGACAGACAGACAGACAGACAGACAGACAGACAGACAGACAGACAGACAGACAGACAGACAGACAGACAGACAGACAGACAGACAGAGACAGACAGACAGACAGACAGACAGACAGACAATTGAAATAATGATTTTACTATTTACTGAAATAAATTAACAAAAATGAGAATAAAAAAAAACTACGAACAATGTTGGATGAAAATGACTACGATTATATGTGTTTTAGGTACCATTCAAAAACTTACCCTAATGCGGGAGAAAGGTTGCACGGAATTTACATAATATTATATTAAGATTTAAAAAAAAACGCATTTTAAATGGCGTCGCGTCCCAACTAGAGCGCTGGAACGCGACAAAAAAACATCACGCCCGATGCTAGAAGCGCACCGGGTCTGATTGAGGTTAGAAATTAGAATAATTAACCAACTTCCAAGCCGCGGGTTCCGTCCATTGCTAATATCAGACGCTAGCAAAGTCGCGTTCGGAAAT
Source organism: Erebia ligea (assembly GCA_917051295.2). NCBI lineage: Eukaryota > Metazoa > Arthropoda > Insecta > Lepidoptera > Nymphalidae > Erebia > Erebia ligea. The sequence goes on from OU785246.1 coordinate 2,850,195, forward strand.
TGGTATTGAATAAGTTAATTTATGTTAATATATAAATAAGATTAGACAAAATATTAATAAAAACATTGTTTAAAATAATAGATAATAATATTATAAATAAATAATACTTAATTATGTAATGCTTCGTTACAACTAAAGTATCGATAGCGAGTTATCGACTTGGGGTAAACCCTATACTGTCAACTGAGCTGCAGACTGTAGTCGTAATTCCTAATTCCATGGCAACGCTACAGCAGCGCTGAAACGGAACAATTTGGAAACTGGGTGATAAGAAATAGGAAGACTAGTCCATGGAATTAGGAATGACGACTTACGTCGATTTTCCCTCTTAATTATTCAAAGGATTTTCCTAATTCCATGGGAAAAATAATAATAATACAGTCTGTTTGCGAGGCCTTTTTTGGCCGCCTGACAAAAATCTGTAAAAGTTTTTTGTCGGGCGCCAATAAGGTTCGAGCCTATAACGGCTGGGTTATGCCCGTCCTCATGTACACCTTTGGAGTGCTCAGATGGACTCAGACCGAACTTGACGCCCTGGATAGAAAAGTCCGCACGACTATGACACTCTATCGCATGCACCACCCGAAATCGTCTGTGATGAGATTGTAGGTATATCCCCCGGAAATGTGGTGGTCGAGGCGTATAAAGCGTCAAGACCATGCATAACCGGGAGATAGCCAATCTCAGAACATACTTCGAGACGAAGAGGGAGTCACCCATGCATAGAGAGGTCATAGAATGTGATAAAGGACTTACTCCCCTATCCTTATTCCTTAGCCAAAGTCGAGTGGCAGGCGCCGGTGGTACTTAGCACCTCTGACCGGGAGACCGTATGGAAGGAGAAGGAGTTGCACGGACGCTTTTTTAAAGCTCTTAATGAGCCGCACGTTGATAAAAAAGCGTCCGTGCAATGGCTGCGCTTCGGTGACCTCTTTGGGGAAACCGAAGGTTTTGTCTGTGCGATACAGGATCAGATAGTTAAGACGCGGAACTACCGAAAGTACTTATATTCTGAAGGATGGCACTCACGATCATCTGTCGAGCCTGTCGCCATCCCGGTGAGTCGCTCAGACATGTGCTTTCTGACAGGACTATTCTTGCGAATAAGCCTGACATCGTGTTGTTGGACCGGGCACAGTCGCGGGTGTTTTTGGTGGACATCACCATTCCATATGATGAGAACCTAGTGAGAGCTGAGACGGAGAAAAAACGAAAGTATCTCGATCTGGCTCACGAGGTTTCCGCCATGTGGCATGTGCAGTCCACTGAAACCATCCCAATCGTTATATCTACTAATGGGTTAATCCCAGTCAGCCTCGCTCACCATCTGAGGCGACTGGGGTTCCGTGGCAGTTCGCTCGCAGGGAGGATGCAGAAAGCGGTGTTGCTGGACTCGGCTAGGATAGTTCGCCGGTTTCTCAACCTGTCGCCCTGAGCCCCGGCCGTCTGGTCTCCCCTGCCGGGGTGTAATCCTCCGCCCGCTGCAACTATTTATTTGTGTATTTGTGTATGTAAGTTTATTCATTTCTATTTATTTACGTACGTTTATTATAACTCTTTTGGTCATATTATATGTATTTATTTTGTATGCGGGCGTGAGAGTAAGTTATATGTCGATAATAATAATAATAAAGTTTTTTATTAAAGGCATTAAAGTCACTGTCGCATCTGTTACGGCAGTCGGTGGGCAGTCGTAATTCCTTCTTCCATGATCTGTTACGTGGTAACTCGTATCTAATCTGTGATAAAGGGTATGTTCCGAAATACACTGCGAGCTGTAGACTGAATGCTGCGAGCACTAAGGTGTGACGTCAATTTAGTATACTGTGAACCCGTTCCTACTTACTATACTGTAACCAGTTGCTGGACTGCGTTCCGTTAAACAGTAACCAGCCGAGCGATCGCGTAACTTCTGCATCAATCATTGTTACAGTATCAATTGTTGTAATTGGCTGAATTTATGGCATTCTTGCTGCGTCAATGGATTATGTCCAATAGTGGAAGAGTTTTAACCAATCAGAGGTGATTGCGATGTATCAATGATTGATGCAGAAGTTACGCGATCGCTCGGCTGTTTAACGGAACGCAGTCCAGCAGTAGATCATGTGATCAAAGGACTGAGAGCACCTTACCTCGAAAACGCCAGTGCTCACAGTGCAAAAATGGCGTCGATTAATGACTTTTGTTTCTGGTCGGTGATTAATGACGTCACATATTTCCCTGGTACTGCGGCAGTTTACTGTCAGTCATAACGGAACGAAGTTCTCCCAATGACGAAGGAAGTACTTGATTTCTCCACACTAAAGAGCACTAAACAGTGCTTGCAGTGTACAACGGAACACAAGCTACCCCACCCCAGCCTGCAAAATAATGATATTTGTATTAAAAAAAAAAAAATAAACAATAGATTTTCAATAGCTCAATTCAACTACGTTGTCCTTTATAATTGCTCACCTTAAATTATTTAATTAAAAATCAATAAAGTCGTTGAAAAAAAATTCATTTATCCATACTTTCAAACTCCTATAACTTTTGATTTATACAATATTTTAAATTGCTCAAAGTGTGAAAAAATTGCTCAAGTTGCATTTATAATTGCTCAAGTACAGTTTGGAACAGCTCCACTTTCCTTAATTGAACACAAAACCGAATCGGCACGCCCCGACTCCACGCAGTCTTGTCTGCCCTACCCCTAGAGTGTTTTTTTTAGGCGCGAAGCCAGAAGTCTTCTGGCGTAGCCCATTCTATTTATGAAAAATTAGATGATGTTATGCTTGTAGTATTTTGGCTCCATTTTACTTGAGGCCTTTCATGCGCAGCGCTTACCTATCTATTATGTAGGTACTAGGTATACCTCTGTGACCTACACACATGGATGTAATAAGTACTTACGTTTAAGAGTACTTATTACATCCATGCCTACACATAGGTCACACATAGGTAGATACCTGATACCATCGACCACACAACCAATAGACGCCTAATTACTATGCTTTCGTAAAAGCGGCTACACACGACCCTAAAATCACTGGCAATATCGGGACAGTGGTGGGGAGGACCCTAGATCGTATCATAAATCGCCTGGTGTGTAAGCAAATCGTACCCGATTTTTTTCGTCCCTAAATCGCTACGGGCGAGCTCACGATTCAGGGACGATTATCGGCTCAGGGAGCGTTGTCAGGACGTGTGTAGCGAAATCAGGACTGATTTTTGCGCAGTCTGCGCTCGAGCGCTGCGGCTTTTTGCGCTGCGTTTCATTAACCAGTTTTTAACCCAGATCCTCCTTTTTCGTCTCTGGTTAGGTGGCACCGTAGTAAGTGCCAAGACAATTCCTATTTTCTGCTGTTTTGAGAGCGTCGGCGGCATTTCGGAAAAACGAGCAGTCTGTAGCACGGTCGGTTACGTACTGACAGGCAAGGACGTGTGTAGAGTAGAGACAATTTTATCGCCGATTCAGCCCCGATTTCACTGTCTCGATATCGCCAGTGATTTTAGGGTCGTGTGTAGCCGCTTTCATGCAAACAATTCAGTCAAATGACTCAAGTAAGCGGGCGCGGGGTACTAAACGCTGATTGGTCTACTCAAGGTCAAAAAAATCATAAATCAAATGGGATGGGGTCCTAACTCCTAATAATTATTTATCGATAATTAATTATCGATATACTCTAATTAATATTTAAATAACTCGGTAGGTTTTGTTACATAAGACCTATTAAGTCTGATGTGTTGTCTGAAAGTGTTCGCCCTATATGAGGAGTCTATATGGTCGATGCCTGATACATATGTCGTAACCAGTATATAGTGATCTGTGGTCGTAATTAGCGTGTGTTGGTGATTTGTGTACTTTGTGGCATCCAGTGCCGGGTAGTGCGGGTAATATTGATCTGTGATCCAGTGGCAGTATTAGCTGGAGACAGCACGAGTACTCTACTCTTCGTAATCATGGAGGAGGAGCTGTGCGGCGAGAGGTTCCGCCGCGCCACCGAAGTGCAGGTCTGTGTGTCCCAGCACTAATGCATAGTGAAGTCTGAGCTTCTGGGACTGGACCTCTCTCCGAGCCTGACACGCGCCGAGGCATAGCAGCTGTACACTGAACATTTCGATGATCTCGATAGACAAAGCCGTGGTCGCCTGGCGGGCACCGGGCAGTCCTGCTCAGGCACCTGTATGTATCACTGGCTTCATCTGACTGGAGGACGGTTTAGGTGAAGGGACCGCGCCCTAGCGTGGCGATCTCTGAATCCCTTTATCTAATTGTATGAGAGAGGGCCCTTTGCCCCGCCGTGGGACATAGATATGCTATCACAACACTGTTTATTGCAGGTTTGCATGACATGCCTGGACACTGACAGCAATATGTATTCAATGAGTGAGTACAAGTTGGAACAAGCTTATGAAGAGTTGACTGGTTATCCTGTAAGTTGTTTATTTATCTATGTACAGTATTAAAACTGCTATAATGCTAATATTGAATAAATAAAACTGAGAGAAACAAGCCAGATCTGGTGGCACAGTTTGGCTATTAAGACTTGGGAAATATTCAGTATATTTAAATAAATTTATGTGAGAGATGCCTGCACTTTACACTGAGGGAACACTAGCTGTTAGTTTATTTGGAGTTGCTGCATTATTTTGTGGCACAGAACCCTGCCAAATGTATATGACCAGTAATGACGATGAGTGGATTTTTTTAAGCTTTTTAACAGGTGTGAATCATATCCATTATAAACATAAATATAAATTGGTTGAACCCAATCCCTCATGCGAATTGAAACTAATGTGGTATATTCAGACAAAATACATGAGTTCAAGCTATAATAATATGAAGTATGTTTGTGTAGAGATTTAAAGTGAGATCTGTTAAAGTATATCATGCTAAGTATGATAGGTGAATGCTAGGGAAGGACAGGCTACTTTGACTGGATATGGGATCATGCTTATATTATAAAAGCTAGAGTCTGTCCCCACTGCCTGTCTGCCAGCTACCCTTGCACAGCCCATTTTTCAACAGATTTTGATGAATTTTGGCACAGAGATAAATTACAGCGGAAGGATGTAGGCTTCCTCCTGAAATCAAAAAGCCTTAATCAAGGCAGACAAAGTTGTGGACATCATCTAGTTGTTAATATTGAATTAATTTTGTTTCAGTTGTTTGACATGGGCAACCTTAAACACACCCTCTGTGAAGAATGCGCTCTGAGTTTGACAAACTTTAACAAATTCAGAGACAAGAGCTTGAGAGCCCGAGCCCTGATGATGGACTTTGTGAAACAACATAAAGTGGTGAGTAGTAATGACTGTTTGTCTGGTTGTCATTCTGGGTCGGGCCCGAGTGGGAAGTTACATGTCTAAATGGGCTGGAGTGTGGTTCGGCGGGTGGCTTCAGCCCTGGCTAGTTACTGGCCTACAGTAAAGCTGTACCACCAGGAGCTACTAACTGATTAACTGATAAGGTTAATGATCTGGCGGCAGTTGTGTTAACAAACAACAGTAATCGGCTGTCTTTGTGCACGCGGCAGGTGTCGGCGGCCGCGCTGCGCCCGCTGCAGGCCGCGCTCGCGCCGCGGGCGGGCGAGGGGGAGCCCGCTGTGAAGGCGGAGGGGGAGGGGGAGCTCGGCGCCGACAGCGTGCTGCGCGACGCCAAGCTGCTGGACGAGGCTCGGTGCAGAGTGCTGCTGACGAGGATGTCGCGTGCGGAAGAGCGCGCGCTCGCGATACGAGGTAGCTGTTTGCACCATACACATACTAGTTGTTGGCCAACTGTCACACCTGCCCCCCAATCATGTAAGAATGGCCGATCAAAACGTTAAGTTCGTCGTCAAAGTAAAATAAACCATAACTGTATTGAATTAGAGCTCAATTTCGCGTATCCATTCTTATACGTTAGAGTATCGTTCATACCTAAACGTATAAGAATGGGCACACGAAATTGAGCTCTAATTTAATGCACTTATGGTTTATTTTACTTTGACGACGAACTTAATTCTTACATGATCGGGGGGCTCTTCTATAGTTCACGTGCATTTCCGTAAAGGATAATGTGTCCGATTTAAAATATAGAAGCCAGTCGTGTGCAGTGTTTTTGCACTAACAGTATATTGCAACAAACTTATTTCGTAAACTTTTCTCTGAAAAGGTCGCATGCAGGTGCCGCAGGCGGCGGCTAGTGGCACCGCAACAATTCATTCTTTAGTTTCCAAAAAAGGGTTGTCTGGTGATAAGTTTCAGTGATATGACCTCTATTATTTCTATTACTGTGAGACTAAGTGACATACACGAGAGAGATACAGTTTTCTTCGTAAGTGATTATGTCACTATAGATATACTGCGAAGCTTTTTAAATGAAATATAATTTACTAGCTGATGCCCGCGACTTCGTCCGCGTGGAATAAGTTGTTTTAAATTCCCACGGGAACTCTTCAATTTTCCAGGATAAAAAGTAGCCTATGTCACTCTCCGGGTCCTCAACTATACCCATGCATAAAATCACGTCGATCCTTTGCTCCGTTGCAGCGTGATTGAAGGACAAACCAATAAACTAACGAACCAACTAACAAACACACTTTCGCATTTATAATATTAAGTATGATTTCCTGAATGTGATGTGTGTGTACAATTAATAATTTTATTATTAAGCATCCCACATGTTGTACTGTTTAGCACAAAATCTATATCTATATATATATAAATCTCGTGTCACAATGTTTGTCCTCAATGGACTTCTAAACCACTTAACCGATTATAATAAAATTCGCACACCATGTGCAGTTCGATCTAACTTGAGAGATAGGATAGTTTATATTATATAGATTAGGATTATTAGTGCTACCCGTGCGAAGCCGGGGCGGATCGCTAGTACATATATAAAATTCAAAGTCCTGACTGACTGAGTGACTGACTTATATATCAACGCACAGCCTAAACCGCTGGGGTTAGAAACTTGAAATTTTGACAGTAGGTTCCTTTTGTGACGTAGGCGCTCACTAAGGAAGGATTTTGCAAAATTCCACCCCTAAGGGGGTGCAATAGGGGGTTAAAGTTTGTATGAAAGTCCGTCATTTCACAAGTTATATCCATGAAACTTGGTATATGAGCTACCAGTTAAAAATAAAGAAATACGTATGTCACAGTTTTCCAAAATTCTACCCCCAAAGGGGTAAAATAGGGGTTGAAAGTTTGTACGAAAGTCAAGCCAATTTCTCAAGTTATAGCCATGAAACTTAGCATTTGGACTTTTGGTTAAATATGAAGAAGTACATGTTTCACCATTTTTGAAAATTCGATCCCCAAGGCCGTTAAATAGAGTTTGTCCTTCAATCGCACTGCAGCAACGGATCAACGTGATTTTTTGCATGGGTATAGTTGAGTTACCTGGAGAGTGACATAGGCTACTTTTTATCCCGGAAACTTAGGCAGTGCCTGTGGGGGAAAAAAAAAACTTAAACCACGCGGACGAAGTCGCGGGCATAAACTAGTCATTTATAGAAGGGAACTGGAGTAATAGTTGACTGGAAAATATGAAAGTAGAGCAAAAAGATACAAACCAACCAAATGTGAGCCATAGCTTAAAAGGAACCTTAACATGTATTATCTTTCGGTTCCACTTTTTTAACACAGTCCGTAGGTCTGCTCCCAAATGAGATATTTAGTTCACGAAACGCCGTAAAAATTGTCGAGCAGACGCGACTAATAGCGACATCCTTCTTGTGAAAAGTCCCAAATCATTACAAAACTCACATTGTTATCAGTCAATACGCAAATAATGTGCTTTGTTTCTTCTATTTACAGAATAAGAGATAAGCCTGTAATTTTTGAACTGTACTTATTATTTGCAAGAATATGTATTTATATTTTTTATGTACAGCTGCTTATTATAATCGAGCTGAACGAAAATTAATGTGAAAATATTTTGTTCCAGGTGCTCTGTTGCCGGCGACCAATGACGATAACAATATTCACCCTGACAAGAGTAAACAAGGTGAAACAATCATCAAATATGAAGAGTTTGATATTGATACTGACAAAGTAGATAACAGTTCAACTGGTAATTATAACAATGGTACAAGAGACGAACGATGCATTAATACACAATCAATTTACATATTCGTAGAGACTTCGAAAACTATACAAAATTCGGAATCGGACACTGAAAACAATGATACCAGCTCCAATAATTTCGACGATCAGGCAACAAGCCAAGATGAACTCTCTACATCAGAGACCATTGAAGCAGCCAATACACATACGTCTATAGAAAAAGTTTCTTTGAAAACTGACAGTGTTGTGGGTAATATCATAATGAAGGAAAATATTGTACGTTCATTATCGGGAACACATATTGAGGAAATAAAATATATTTGTGATGTTTGCCAGCAAAAGTTTAAACGGAAAAATCTGCTAGCGAAACACATCAGGTCACACACTGAAAAAAAACCATTGACAAGCAAGTTCTGCCACTACCAACTCAAAAACAAAGGTCTTTTAGCGGTTCACATGAGAAAACATACCGGTGAGAAACCCTTTGCCTGTGAGTTCTGCCAGTATAAATCTTATAAGAAAAGAGATTTGGTGCAACACACGAGAACACATACTGGTGAAAAACCCTTTGCTTGTGAGTTATGCCAGTATAAATGTGCAGTGAAAAGTAGTTTAGTGTCTCACATGAGAAAACACACTGGTGAGAAACTCTTTGCCTGTGAGATCTGCCAATTCAAATTCAGTAAAAAAAGTAATTTAGTGATACATAATATGAGAAAACATACCGGTGAAAAATCCTTTGCTTGTGAATTATGCGACTATCAATGTATTCAGAGTAGAAGTTTAGTGCTGCACATGAGAACACATACTGGTGAAAAACCATTTGCTTGTGAGTTATGCCCATATAGATGTGCTGTGAAGAGAAGGTTAGTGTATCACATAAGAACACATACAGGAGAGAAACCGTTTGTTTGTGAGTTATGCCAGTATAAATGTGCAATGAAGAGTAGTTTAGTGTATCACATGAGAACACATACAGGAGAGAAACCGTTTGTTTGTGAGTTATGCCAGTATAAATGTGCAGTGAAGAGTAGTTTAGTGTCTCACATGCAATCACATACCGGTGAGAAACGCTTTGCTTGTAAGCTATGCCCCTATAAATGTACATTGAATATATTATTAGTGCGGCACATGAGAACACACACCGGTGAAAAACCCTTTGTTTGCAAAATCTGCCAATGCAAATTTAGTCAAAAATGTACTTTAGTGAGGCATATGAGAATACATACTGGTGAAAAATCCTTTGTTTGCAAAATCTGCCAATGCAAATTTAGTCAAAAATGTACTTTAGTAAGGCATATGAGAATACATACTGGTGAAAAATCCTTTGCTTGTGAATTATGTCACTATCGATGTATTCAGAGTTGTAATTTAGTGCAGCACATGAGAACACATACTGGTGAAAAATCATTTGCTTGTGAATTATGCGACTATAGATGTATTGAGAGTGGTAATTTAATACATCACATGAGAACACATACTGGTGAAAAACCCTTTGCCTGTGAGTTATGCCCATATAGATGTACTGTGAAGCAAAGGTTAGTGTATCACATGAGAACACATACAGGAGAGAAACCCTTTGCCTGTGAGTTATGCCAGTATAAATGTGCAATGAAGAACAGTTTAGTGTCTCACATGAGAACACATACTGGTGAGAAACCGTTTGCTTGTGAGTTGTGCCAACACAGATTTAGTCAAAAAAGTAGTTTAGTGAAGCACATGGGAACACATACCGTTGAAAAACCCTTTAGAAAACATACCTAGTCTGGGAAAAGGGGCGTTTGGTGTAAAGTAAAATCTTTAAAAATCTAATTGTAAAATCCTTAAATCCTCAGTCGTTAATTGTGGTATGATATGAACCAAAACTTATACATGAATATCTAAAAAAAACATGCAGAAGCTAGCGGCTAGGTATAAGTTAGGTTTTTAATATAATAGTAGTATATTATTAACACTCAAAACCGAAATATCTTAAGAAACAGTCATACAGATAATTGATATTTGAATCTAAATCGAGTTTATTATCAAACTTAAACTGTGTTTAAGCGGTTGTGTACATTCATGCGTATATATTATGGTTATACTTAGTATACCTACTTAATATAACCATTTATTAAAACATGTCAGGTACAACGCGTATTGATCAGTCGATTGCTATTATTTAGCAACGTTGACTCAAGTCGGTAACATTTTTTTTTTATTTTTGTAATCTGATTTATTTGGGGGCTTTTAAGTCTGTAACATGGATGTCCGAATTGGGCCTTTTCGTTTCCTCCGTGCTTCGGAGACCACGTTAAGCCGTCGGTCCCGGTTATTATCACTTACATCTGATAATAATTAATAATCTTTAGTAACCTAAGAGTTGAAATTGTAATCTTCTAGTTGAGTGATGAGTCGTATGCGGAAGGACCTGGGAACCCACCGCATAATTATCCCAAGAAAACCCCTGCCATTATATGATTAATGGAAAGGGGTCACGGCCCTCAGCAATGAGGAATACGACGCAGAGAGATAGTGTAAATATACCTTACTTCCTATATTTGCGGCGTGATTGAAGGACAAATCACCAAACAAACACTTTCGCATTTATAATATTAGTATGATTTGTGTTTTACTGCCTATTAAACTTAAAGCTAGCTAGCCTAACCTAATTACTATAAATCATACCCGCGTGGAATGGTGGCAAGAATGCTGGCTGCATTTCCGCGCTGGACTGGCTGATCCTTTGTGCAAAAAAATATATTTTTGAAACATGTATTATGATTACATTAATATGTAATAAGGTTGTACACATGTAATAAGATTTGATCGCTCCAGCAATGCTAAGGACAGCGGTTACTTATGTACACATTGATATAAGTAATACGTAATAATGATAAATTATTGTAAATGAATTATCTAAAAAGAGCAACCACCGAGTTTCTTGCTGGTTCTTCTCGGTAGAAATGGATTCCGAACCAGTGGTAGATTCACTTGACGATTCAAAAGTACTTGTACCTAAACGTTTATTTGAATAAAAAACATTTGAATTTTGAAATTTTGAACATGTGCACAATTGGTGCAATATCATAAATAAAATATTAAAAGGGGATATCGAAGAAAAATACGTAGCAAAAATGGCTGAAATTCAACAAATAGCATAAAATATAAGTGTTTTAATTAATTAAGGAAAAAAGTTTTAAATAAATAAGTTTTAGATTTATCTTGTTTGATTTTTAATTCTAAGTATTTAGGAAATCCCTACATTATTTGGTTGTCGATAGAAGTACATCACTAAAGTATCGATAGCGAGTTAGCGACTTGGGGTAAGCTCTATACTGTCAACTGAGCTGCAACGCTACAGCAGCGCCGAAACGGAACAATTCGGAAACTGGGTGGAAAAACATGGAGGAAGGAATTACGACTGCCGTGGAAAAAGCTTTATATGTCTGTGGAAAAAGCACGGAAAAAGTCACCACAGAACGAAAGTCACTGTCGCATCTTTGAGCTGTGCTTTGAGCAGTCGTAATTCCTTCTTCCATGGATCTTACGTAGTAACTACACAGAGTTAGTAACTAGTACCACCGACCAGAAACAAAAGCTAGTACCTAATCAGTGATAAAAACACAGGATAAAAAGTACTCTGTGCTCTCGTCGTAACAGACGTAAGTCGTAATTCCTAATTCCATGGTCGTAACTAGCGTGTGTTGGTGACACAGAGTACATTGCACAGGTACATTGAATCTAAAGTGATTTGGAGAATGGTGTGTACTTTCTGGCACTGCTATTAGCTGGAGGTGGAGACAGCACGAGTACTCTTCGTAGTTACATTAGCTATCATGGAGGAGGAGCTGTGCGGCGAGAGGCTCCGCCGCGGCGCTGCAGTGCAGGTCTGTGTGTCCCAGCACTAATGCATAGTGATGTCTGAGCTTCTGGACCTCTGTCCGAGCCTGACACGCGCCGAGGCATTGCAGCTGTAGCCTGTAGGTACACTGAACATCTCGATAGACGAAGCCGTGGTCGCCTGGCGGGCACCGGGCAGAATCCTGCTCAGGCACCTGTATGTATCACTGGCTTCACCTGACTGGAGGAAGGTTTAGGTGAAGGGACCGCGCCACAGCGTGGGGGCTCTAATCTCTGAATCTCTCTATCGTATGAGAGAGGGCTCTTTGCCCAGCCGTGGGACATGGATATGCTATCACAACACTGTTTGTTGCAGGTTTGCATGACATGCCTGGACACTGACAGCAATATGTATTCATTGAGTGAATACAAGTTGGAACAAGCTTATGAAGAAATGACTGGTTATCCTGTAAGTTTTTTACATATCTATCTACAGTATTAAAGCAGCTTTGATGCCAACATTGAACAAATAAGAACAAAACTGAGAGAAACAAGCCAGATCTGGTGGCACAGTTTGGCTATTAAGACGGGAAATATTCAGTATATTTAAATAAATTTATGTGAGAGATGCCTGCGCTTTACACTGAGGGAACATCAGCTGTTAGTAATTGGAGTTGCTGCATTATTTTGTGGCACAGAACCCTGCCAAATGTAGTTGACCAGTAATGATGATGAGTGGATTTTTTAAAGCTTTTTAAGAGTTGTGAGTGATATCTACTATATAAAAATAAGTCAGGTTTTCCTTCCTGACGCAATAACTCCAGAACGCACGAACCGATTTCCACGGTTTTGCATTCGTTGGAAAGGTCTTGGGCTCCGTGAGGTTTATAGCAAAGAAAATTCAGGAAAAATTTCAACAGAAAAGCGGGAAAATATCTGGTGGCGAAACAGAGTTCGCCGGGTTTGCTAGTGCATTATAAACATAAATTATTATTATACATTATAAATTGGTTGAACCCAATCCCTCATGCCAATCGAAACTAATGTGGTATATTTTGACAAAATACACAAGTTCAAGCTTTATTATTAGTATGTTTGTGTAGAGATGAGTGAGATCTGTTCAAAGAATATCATGCTAAGTATGATAGGTGAATCTAGCATTCAAGGAAGGACAGGCTACTTTTTATCTGGGGAACTGTGATATCCTAGGGTTTTAGGCAGACAATAAGACGCAGATGATGTTTGCATGAAGACCGTTTATTCCAAACTAACTTATATTCTAAGTACCCACATCACACCTCCACACTAAATTAATACTAATAACAATATTATAGATATTATCGGGGTATACAGAACCAACTAGGTATCTTATTTAACTAAACTTAATATACTACTAAACTACCTAATTACAAGTTAAAGTTTAGTGTAGGGTTTCCTACGTCTACACTGCCTGACCGGGCGTGCTCCTGGCGTAGCAGGAAGAGCCGGCGAAGTAATATGGCGGGCCTGGGGCGGAGACCTTGCTTCCTCCAAGGCATCTTGAAACTCCGGTGAAGCCGGAGGTTCCACGTGTGCCTCACCCGCCTCCCCCGAGCTCGCTGGTGGCATAGTTACTAATTCTATGTCACTTTGTGTCGACTGCTCCGACCGAACCTGCCCGGGTGAACCTACTGGCGATTGAGAATTTGTGCTTGACTCCTGAACTAAGCTTGTGGTAGGGCAAGCGAGAGAAAATCTTGTGGAACGCTTCTTGAGCTGGTCAATGTGTCTATGAACCAAGTCCCCATCCTGGCCTCTGACTTTATAATTACTTGGCCCCACACATTCAACAACCTGACCCGGGACCCACTTTTCTCTCTTTAAATATTGCCTATACCAGACCTCTTCCGCGGGTTTTACCTCTCTTTCCACTCCTTTCGCTAATTCTTTTTGATGTTGCTGTACTTTAGCTACCTTCCTCTCCCTATCCGGTTTCAACATATCTAATTTTGTACGAAGCCGCCTACCTAACAGCAACATGGCCGGGCTTTCCCCAGTTGTGGAATGTTCCGTGTTCCTGTAATGCATCAGGTAAGTCCAGAGCGCTCTGTCTACATTTTGTTTACCTAAAACCGCTTTCTTAACCACACGTTTCAGAGTTTTTACTGCGTTTTCCGCTAGACCGTTTGAGGCGGGATGGTACGGAGCTGTAAAAATATGTTCAATCCCGTGACACTGTAAAATTCCTAAATTCAACGCTAGAAAAATAACTGCCATTGTCCGTTACTACCTGCTTAATTAACCCAAATCTACTACATAACTCCATAATTCTATCAATTACTACCGAACTCGATGTATTAGGTACCTGAAAAAGTTCAATCCATTTAGACATCGCATCCACGACCACCAAATACGTCTTTCCGAAAATAGGGCCCATGAAGTCTAAGTGGACCCTTGACCAAGGTCGGTTAGGCCACGGCCACATACGTACGGCTTGCTTCGGCGGCGCGTCCGCTTGTGCTGCGCATACCTCGCATTCCTGACACATGTCACATACGCTGCACGGACTCGTCTAGCGAAGGCCACCAAACGTAACTGCGTGCCAAAGACTTGGATTTGACTATTCCCATATGAGGCTCATGAATCATCCCCAATACTTACTCTTTCCCTACACGCCTCCGGAACCACTAGTCTATGACCCCACATCACGCAGCCTAACTCCTCGTACAACTCATTTTTACGATTAAAGTACGGTTGTAAATTCTTCATACTATTCTCCGAAGGCCAGCCGTCCCGTAAGTAGCTTAGTATTCGCGATAAATCCGGATCCCGACTAGTATGCTTCTTTATCTCATTGTAATCTAACAACAAAGCTTCTTGAATAAAATGTAAATTTATGTCTGCTCCGGAGCCGACCGGGCCGCGGGCTGTTTACCTACCACCGGTAACCTCGACAATCCGTCCGCTCCGTTCTCATCGGTGCGCACGTACTCAATATCAAATGTATACGCGGATAGGATAATAGCCCACCGTTGCATGTAGGTCCATCGTAGGTATACCCGTATGCGGACCAAAGATAGATACCAATGGCTTATGGTCAGTTCGCAAGGTAAAACGCCGACCGTATAAATATTGGTGGAACTTATTAACGGAAAATATAATTGCAAGCGCTTCGCGATGTATTTGTGAATAGTTTTTTTCCGCCTCATTAAGCGTTCTCGACGCATAGGCTATTATAGGCATCTCGCGTTCTCCGTCCCGGCTCGGTTGTGAGAGGACGGCCCCTACTCCCTTGGCGCTCGCGTCACGTAACGATAAGCGGCCGGTTAGGATCGTAATGCGCTAACACCTCTGCACTAGTTAATAAGGTCTTAACTTCTTTAAACGCCCGCTCGCATTCTCTCGACCAAAACCATTTACTATCTCTTTTCAGCAACTGATACAAAGGTACTAACTTAGAACTCATATTCTTTATTTTCGCGTAAAAGTTTATTAATCCCAATAACGAACGCAATTCCGTTACATTGCCGGGTCTAGGTATTCTTGTTATGGCTTCAATTTTATCCGGGTCCGTTTTTATACCTTCGCTGTTTAACACATAGCCTAAATATTTTATCTCGCTTACCAGGAATACGCACTTGCTACTTTTTAATTTTAACCCGTAACGATGCAACCTACTAAAGACCGACTCCACCGCCTGCAAATGTTCAAGTTTGCTCTTCCCGCCAATAACCACATCATCCAGAAAAACTTCAACATTCGGTATATCTTTTAGTAAGTTAGACATTATGCGCTGAAATATTCCCGCGCTCGACGATAGACCATACACTAATCTATTATATCGATATAAGCCCCTATGAGTATTGATGACGGTGACTTTTTTAGTTTCGTCCAGCTCAATCTGGTTATACTGGTTATTTGAAAAGTAATTCGAACCGCTTAATCGAACAATTAAATCGTCGATTCTAGGTAAAGGGTAACGATCGACTAACAGCACCGGATTTACTGTAGCTTTATAGTCAGCACAAATTCTCAACGAACCATCAGCTTTATTTACCGGTACCAGAGGCGAAGCCCAGTCCGAGCAGTCCACAGGTTCGATGACTCCGTCCCGAAGCATTGCATCGAGCGCTGAGTCGACGCGCTCCCGCAGCGCATACGGCAGGGCGCGAGCTCGGTGGAAGACGGGAGTAGCCCCCTCGCGTACTCTCAAGGTCGCCTTGCCTCCGGCCTCCGTGTACCGACCCAGGCTGCCGTCAAACAGTTCTTTATACCTGTCAACCAAATTCCTTAATTCATTATTTAAACCACTCACTTCCCCGGCTTCGCAAATTTTATGACAATTACTGAATATAGGTATCCTAATTTTTAATTCAGTTAACCACTGCCTACCTAGGAGGGACGTGGTCCCGCCTTCAATAACGAATAACTCTAATTGCTTCTTAAGACTACCATATTCCACCATGGGTTTAATAACTACTAACGGTTTAATCGTCGACCCGTCGTAAAAGTTAAGTTTTATATTAGTTGGGTCTAACTTTAAATGACTAAAATGTTTCTCGTATGTTCGATTGTTAATGCACGAAACTGCAGTTCCGGTATCCACTTCCATCACTATTTCCACATTATCTATTAACATTGACAAACTCACCGCCTTGTAGTCGTTTAGACAGAGGTGATGAAAATCACTGCCATAGTCCTCGCAGTCCCTCTCCTCCGTGCCGGTGTCTTCCGCCTCCCCGTAGTGCACTCGGTTCCCTCTTCTTGGCCCGTCGACCTTTTCAACACAGGCGCGGCGGATGTGGCCACGGGTTCGGCACCGGGAACACACGTAATCCCGGAACCTACAGGTTTCGTAGCCGTGAAGGGGGGATGTGCACCCCCTACACCTGTAATCCTGAGTACCTCTATCCGTACCCCTCGAAACGCTTCTGCCTCGCGCTCCTGCGCCGTTCCGCGCCGCGCGCTCTGCCTGCGTGCTTCGGCCGCGCGTGGCCGCCCGCCATCGCCGCCTGTCTGTCTCGACCATCGTATGCAGGCCCGCGCCGTCCGCGCCGGCCGCCGCTCCCGAGGTCGCCGCCGTTTCCGCTGCATCCGCCGTGTCCACCGCTGCCGCGTCCCGCTCCGCAGCCTCCAGCGAGGTTGCAAGTTTAAAAACTTATCGTTTCCTCCTCCGCGAATAACCTCTGACGGATGAGGTCGCTTCTCAACCCGCACACGAACTGGTCCCGCAGGTTTTCGTTCAAATTATCGCCCAGCTTGCAATGGCGCGTTAACTTTTTTAACTCCGCGACGTAGCTGGCGATATTTTCATCCGCCGCCTGCCTCCTCTGCCTAAACCTGAACCTCTCTGCTAAAACCGACGGCGCCGGTTGTAAATGCCGACGCAGTAGCTCAATCGCGTCATCATATTTCATCTCCGCCGGTTTCTTTGGGCTGGATAGATTAACTAGGAGCTCGTACGCCTCGTCACTCATCACAGCTATTAACGTAGGTAGCTTGAGGTCACTCTTAACGTTATTAACTGTAAAGTACATTTCGAGTCGCTCGACGTAAGACGACCACACCCCTGTTTTCACATCGAACTCCTTCACTTTTCCGATCGACATTATTACGAATACACTATACACGCACTATTTACTAACTATTACTGACTATAACACCAATCCTCGTTAGCCACTGTGATATCCTAGGGTTTTAGGCAGACAATAAGACGCAGATGATGTTTGCATGAAGACCGTTTATTCCGAACTAACTTATATTCTAAGTACTGATGGGTTCAGAGGGATATTCCGTGAAATAATACTCGAAACATTCTTAAAACCAATATATTCATCATTTCCTTATCGCTCTCACAAAAACTTCTGTAATCTTCAGTAATACGGGTACTCTCACATCATTAACAATTTTAAGCGAATCTACCGCTGGTTCGGAATGCTACGACTTTGCGAGACGAACCAGCAAGAAACTCGGTGGCGTCTAATCTTCAAAATAACTTTTTCACAGCCACCGATCAATCAACAAAAACTATCACCAACTCCTATTAATTTCTAATCACCCAGTGCACGCTTAATCCAATCTTCCCTCCCTTTCAGCCTCTTTTCGATCTACCCGCAGCTCCAATGCAATAAAAAGTGTCGACATAAGTCAAATTGACAACTATCGAAATAATAAACCTTACAGCTCGGCCATCCTACCATAAGCGAGTCCCCTCGCGTTTTGAGGCTTGACCTAATCTCTCTTAATTATCTTAGATTACCTTTTACTTAAAAAAAAAAAAAAGCTCAGCTTCAGCCTTATGCGCAAAAATTTACAATAAGCTGCCAAGAGATAATAAGGCATTAACAATAAAATTATTCAAAAATAAGCTGTATAAACGGCTAGTAGTCTAAAACTTCTATTCCTTAAAAGAATCCTTGAATCTTGAAACTAATCACCGGATTTTGGAACTAAGTTCTTTATGGGGCGACAGGGTAGGTACCCTAGCCGGCAAAAACGTCCGGCGTGGATGCGCCCGTGCGTTAATGCGTGGAGATTTTTTTTTAACGAAGACAAAAGGTCTTACTTATAAATATACTACATTCCAAATCAAACTTTAATGCCTTAGTGTTAAGGTTCATATTGTAATATTTTTTTAAATTTAAAACAAAAAATGTTATTAATAAAAATAAATAACTGTAAATTTTCAAAAAAAAATGAAATTGAAATTTAAGTATGTAATAAGGAACTTTGATCCTATCTGGTGTCCCACGACACCACACGTTTTTTTTTTAAAACTCTCATTTGTCTATTTATGTAAGTTAATTTTACAAAAATTTGAAACTTGCAACTTGTTTAGTCCCTTTTATGAAAACTATGGTAGTTTTAAGTATTTTGCACGCTACCCTACTTACAACTATACAAATAAATAAATATTATATTCTATTCTATTCTATAGAGTCCTCTTGTATGCGCCATTTCTACCTTGGGCTGGGCACACCGCCCTACTGAACCCATTGGTATAACCTCGGCTTCTTCTTTAAATGCGTATTCAAGTCCATCGACCTCGTCGCGTGCTAGCCTTGAAAAGTGCTTCTTTACTCCGTGCATTTTCATAGTCATTCGTCACGGTGTTATCTGAAACTTACACTGGCTTAATATGTGTCCTTTCTTATATTAATAACCCAACAACGCCATACATATCCATAACCCAAAAACATAAAAGATATTAATTAGTCCATATTGGTTTTGAGACTAAATGACATGACCAGTAACCGCCCTGCGATTCGAGACAATGTGCAGGATTTCCTTTTTTTTTACAGTAAGTTTTAAAAATTAGAGCCAAAATTACTACGGATTTATTATTCGGAATATGGTTAAGTTTAAAATGTCTAAAGAAACAATACATTAACCGTTTAAATCTTGAACGTTCGCTTTCCTCTTTAAGCACTACTCCATTTTAACGTTCCGTTTTATACATGCCTAATAATATTATTGTAACCCTACATGAATACCATTTAAGTACCTTAGTCACTATAGTGCTATGAGTGATTAATTATTGATCAATTAAAATAGTAATGAAATGGAAATGTATGTTCTGTTTATAATTATTTTTGATAATTGACAAACCCCAATGAAACGTGTAATTGATTCTTTGAGTTATTAAACTGAATTCGGATGGCGATGTATGATTCTTCCAGTAAAATATTTTGCATAAAGTTATAAGATTCACTACACTATATTTTACTTCTCCCATTATTCTGGATCCAAACCTGTGAAGAAACGAAAATAAAACAAACTTGCTACGTACGTATCATCCAGCTCTTCATCCTTCCTTAGATTGGACTCTCTGTACCCAGAATCCAATCCTCCTTAGGTATGACCCAGTGCCAGCCCTTTCCTTTGATTGGACTCTTTCCCTTAGAGTCCAACCCTCCTGAGCATGACCCTGTGTCTGCCTTCCTTACATTACACTCTTCCATCAAGAGTTTCATCTTCCTTAAGTATCAACCTTCCTTAGATTGGACTCTCTACACCCAGAGTCCAATCCTCCTTAGGTATGACCCAGTGCCAGCCCTTTCCTTTGATTGGACTCTTTCCCTTAGAGTCCAACCCTCCTGAGCATGACCCTGTGTCTGCCTTCCTTACATTACACTCTTCCATCAAGAGTTTCATCTTCCTTAAGTATCAACCTTCCTTAGATTGGACTCTCTACACCCAGAGTCCAATCCTCCTTAGGTATGACCCAGTGCCAGCCCTTTCCTTTGATTGGACTCTTTCCCTTAGAGTCCAACCCTCCTGAGCATGACCCTGTGTCTGCCTTCCTTAGACCCTTTCTCACCCGGGGTCAACTCATCATCCTCCACTCCTTCTTTCCCTGAAACTTTCAAGCACCGCTTCATATATGATACCACACAACCCAGTTCCAACGTTCAAGTCATTTTTACTCGCTATTAAACCATCACACAATGATAACTGCTTAATCTCTCCCTTTTTTTTTTTTAAATCGGTCGTATAAATTAATTATGTCCCATCCCTATTATACACAATTTATTTATTTTTTTGAATTGAACACATTAAAAATCGGACTATTCCTATTTATTGTATTTCCTGTAAGTTTTAATCCAGTAGACACATAAAGTTCCTTTCCCATCGAAAATAAGTATCCCAATTAAAATGATTTTAACGGCTCGTAGCGATGAACAAAATTAAAATTTACACCAATTCAAAATTTTGCCTTTAAATCAAATCAAATCAAATCGGGCATCAGCTAGTAGATAATATAAATTGTTTAAATCACGGATCTTAAATAGTTCTCTCGCCTACCACTATCATGTGACTACAGGGAACACGGGTCCAAACGGGTCTCTAGTCTATTACTGGTATTTGTAACCATTTTGACCAGCCTCAAAGGCGATTCAAACAAGCAAGAGCGGGTTCAAGACGAAGGCTACAATAATGACTGGAACCAATTTGATAACCTATCCTATAACCTAATTTGATAGTCTATATTAACGATCTTCCCAGTATAGTAAAAGAACTAGCAGATATCGTATTATTTGCAGATGACACTTCTCTCGTGTTTAAAGTCAACAGGAAAAACTCCGATTTGGGAAAACTTAATAAAACACTCACCAAGCTTTCGCAATGGTTTTCGGTCAATAATAAGCTTAGCATTAAATAGTAAAAAAAACCAAATGTGTTTATTTTGCCTCATCGAACTTCCGTGGGGAAAGAAATGTTGAGATATTTCTGAACAACGAAAAATTAGATATAGCACACGACGTTCTTTTCCTTGGCCTAATCATTGATTCTAGATTACAATGGGGAGCGCACATTAATAATCTGGCAAATAAACTAAGTTCAGCGGTATTTGCGATTCGTAAAATAAGGCAATTATCAGATGTAAAAACTGCTAAAATAGTATACTTTGCACATTTCCATAGCTTGATGTCTGGAATTTTGTTGTGGGGCTCGGCTTTCGATTGGAAAACTATTTTTATACTCCAAAAAAAGAGCTATTCGCGCCATTTATAAGATGAAGCCCAGAGATTCTCTAAGAAATTTGTTTAAAGATATTCTGACTATGCCTTCACTTTATATATTTGAGAATATTATGTACATTAGGAAACATCTAGCATCGTATAAGAAGAACTCTGACTCTCATCACTATAATACACGAAACAAACATAAGTTAACTGGGCAGACATTCAGGTTGTCTAAAACCAGTAAATCATTATTGGGCAGCTTGATACGCTTCTACAACAGGATTCCAAAGGATATAACCGATCTTTCTGACAGACAGTTTAAAAGTAAAATAAAAGAAATTTTAATTAAAAAAAAGTTATTACATGATTAATGATTACTTAGATGATAAAAACGCATGGAAAATATTATAACACCGCACAAGCTATTGAACGAGCAAGGATAAAAATTATGTACATGTGTACTTTTAATATAATATAATATTGTGACTATATTTATTTTATGACATGAAAATTATGTACTTGAGTAATTTTCCTTTCTTTTTTAATTTAAATATAATAATTATGACATTTTATTATGAAGTTGCGACATTTTAATTTGTAAATAACATAACATATGTATAAATTTTTTTATGACTAGGTACTCGGGTAACTTATTAATTTTTATGACATATCAATGTAAATTTTTATCAATGTTGTATTGTACTTTATCGACCTGACTTTCTTAAGCGCTTTTTATAAGTCTAAGCGAAGAATAAATATAAATATACAAAAATATACAAAAATAATAAACCCATCTCTAGCTTATTCAATAATCTATCTCAGTAGGTAGATGTTTCCAAACGAATCTGCCACCGTGCGACAGTATCATGGCATTTCATAAATGCTAGGTACTAGTTGTAATACGTGAAATAAATAAATAATTTCATTTCAATAATTTCATTTTACCAGTATTACTGAAAACAAACTTCATCCAAAAGAAATACCACTGGTTACTATTTTAGATTGTTGGCTCCCCCAAACAAAAAACAGAACCAAACACTTGGAAAAACAAAATACCAATTCAAATCCTTAGTCATATATAATCCTACGAACCCGATCACGATCACGATGGGCTATGATCCACAAAAACAGTGTTAATTTTTGTTTGAAAGACAAGTAAAACCTTGCCAAACCCATGCCAAACCTAGTTACCGAATTTTAAGCTAAAATTTGTCTAACCCTTCTTCTTGCAATCCTTTTGAGAGCGCCCTCAAAACTAATGAATAAATTCCACCATTACGACATTGTTCAGCGTCAAACCTTCCCACCAATACGGTACGACACGTTACATAGCTCAGCCCGCCTCCACTAGTCGACGGGTCTCACGCAGTTTGCAACTAAAGTCTAACCAAATCAAAATCTTCGTATAATAATAAAGAGGAAACAAAAAGTACTTACGGCAAGTATGAGTCCCTTTAGAACAATCAAACATTTTGTATAACTCACACGGCTGTACCACTTGTTACCCAACCTGCATTAGCAGCTCCTTCAGCACCATCTAGGCCCTCGTCAACCTCCATTCCAGCCTCTCACGCGGCTCCTCAGTGGATTCACTTCAACGCCTCGAATGACTGCGCGAACCGATACACGGGCGCTGCCTCGATACCCAGCTAAAAATTAAAAATAATACAAAAGTACACGTTCCAATTCCACTTATCCCGTATCTCGAATACCCATAGTCCAAACGCATGGCGCCGGTGCTCCGCAAACTACTCCACAATTAAACATAATTTACAGACGCGGAACCGCAAATTAACAAGTAACTTTCTGATTACTAATCGTGTACTAATATCTTATCGACCAGTACTTTTATCACCTGCGTATTCAATTTAGAAGAAAAAAAAAATATATATATATGGATTTGTATTGTATTTTATACACACATCACGGGCTCCACTTATATCCAAAAATACATAAATTTGGCCAAAAGAAAACATTAATACCAATAAATAAGAAAATATAAAAAAACAAAAATAGTACATGACCTTTTTTTCCCTTTGGGCGTAGTCCTTCGACGGGATGATAACTGTACTATCTTCCCGTTATCCCTGCTTCTGAACTGATGGGTTCAGAGGGATATTCCGTGAAATAATACTCGAAACATTCTTAAAACCAATATATTCATCATTTCCTTATCGCTCTCACAAAAACTTCTGTAATCTTCAGTAATACGGGTACTCTCACATCATTAACAATTTTAAGCGAATCTACCGCTGGTTCGGAATGCTACGACTTTGCGAGACGAACCAGCAAGAAACTCGGTGGCGTCTAATCTTCAAAATAACTTTTTCACAGCCACCGATCAATCAACAAAAACTATCACCAACTCCTATTAATTTCTAATCACCCAGTGCACGCTTAATCCAATCTTCCCTCCCTTTCAGCCTCTTTTCGATCTACCCGCAGCTCCAATGCAATAAAAAGTGTCGACATAAGTCAAATTGACAACTATCGAAATAATAAACCTTACAGTACCCACATCACAGGAACATACTAATATTATTAATGCTAGAGTCTGTCCCCACTGCCTGTCTGTCAGCTACTCTTGCACAGCCCATTTTTCGACAGATTTTGATGAATTTTTGTTGAAGTGAGGCCTTGGATATATTCTCTAAAACAGATTTCTATTATAAATAACTAATTTATTGTTTTATCATTTTACAACCATATTTATTTTTCATGAGAAGACAGCAAGTGACATATCATATAATATACAATATCTCTTTATCTCTGTATATATAAAAATCAATCGCTGTTCGTTTGTTTTGCTAAAACTCGAGAACGGCTGGGCCGATTTTGGTTTTGAAATGTTTGTCGTAGTCCAGGGAAGGTTTAAACGTTGAGAAAATATGGAAATTTTGCGAGGAAGATAGTAAAAACAACAACTCCATTTTCCCATATAAACTGTTCTAGCTACTTTCCTGTCAAACATTTGACGTTCGTCCCTTCGGTACAGTAGATAGTATTAGTATAGATTCTTCTGTAAGTGTGTTTGTCACCTCGATTTGGATGAAATTTTGTGTGTATATTTCAATGGGTGGATGTATAGATTATAATTCCTGGATGGTTTGAAAATACAATTGAATTGGTGGCACTGCATCCGGGTTCTAGGTTCAGGGCAGGACAATGTCTGCCGGCCCCGCTAATTATAAATAAAAACTAAATAAGTACAAAATTATAATAAAAATAATAAAATAGCCTTTTATTTCCGAACCTAACATAACTAATACATAGAAGTTTTATATAAAAATATTAGTTTTCTAAATTATGTCTCTAAGTTCGGCGTGCCTGATGGCATAGGCCTCCTCCAACTCTCGCCATTGGGCTCGATCTGCTGCAACCCTTGTCCAAAAAGGACCCAATGTCCGACGAATGTCGTCTTCCCATCTTCTGGTAGGTCGTCCCTGTCTCCTGGCCCCCTCCCTTGGGTACCATAGAGTGACTTGTTTGCTCCATTTATTTAGTTTGCAACGTAACATATGCCCTGTCCAGCCCCATTTCAGATGATCAATACGAGTAAGTATGTCAGCCACTTTAGTTTTCTTTCTTATTTCTGTGCTCTTTATTTTTTCTCTGAGTTTTATTCCCAACATACTCCTCTCCATTGCACGTTGACATCTTGCAAGTTTCTCACGGTGTTTTTCCGTAAGGGACCAGGGGGTCTACTCTCTTTCTCTAAAACGAAACTTCGCAAACGAACGTAGTTAGTCGGTTATTAGACCCACACAAAATCGTTCAATCCAATCGGTCACGAAAATTTTCTATGGATCCGTACTTCGTCTGCGTGTACGAACACGAAATAGAGAAGAGCAAAGATATAATATTACGTAGGAGAGGAGTTAACGAAATTTCGTTCGTTTGTTTGCGAAGTTTCGTTTTAGAGAAAGAGAGTAGACCCCCCTGTCTCACAACCGTAAGTTATACAGGGAAGAATACAAGTATTAAAGGTCTTCTTTTTAATACTGATGTTTAATTCTTTACTCTTCATGATCTCTTTTAGGGACCAATATCTCTTCCATCCACTAGCTATTCTTTTGTCTACTTCCTTTGACATCAGGTCATGGGGAGAAATAATTTGCCCCAAATAAACATACTCCCTTACATAATCGAGCCTGTTACCATCTATTTCTATGTTTACTTCAGTGGAGTTGGTCATCAGTTTTGTTTTACTCGTATTTATTTGTAGTCCGACTTCCTTGCTCTTGCCAGATAAGGTTTGAATCATACTTTGTAAATTCTTAGGGTCTTCTTCTAGCAGAACAATGTCATCAGCAAATCTTAAATTATTTAAGAGACTACCGTTTATGTTGATGCCATACTTATCCCAATCCATTTTCCTAAATATATTTTCAAGCACAGCGGTAAAGAGTTTAGGGGACAATGGGTCTCCTTGTCGAACTCCTCTGTTTATGGGGAATGCGTCACCTATCGATTCTAGTTTTATGCGGCTTATACTTTTTCTATAGATGTTTTTAATTATGTTAATGTAAATGCTGTCTACTCCTTGCTGGCTAAGGCTTGTCCTGATATAGCTATGGTTCAGGCTGTCGAATGCTTTGGAATAATCGATAAAAAGTAAGTATATTGGCTTCTGGTATTCATTATATTTTTCCAAGATTTGTTTTATAGTGTGGATATGATCTATGGTACTGTACTTCTTTCTGAACCCCGCCTGTTCAATAGGTTGATTTTCATCTAGAGATTTTGTTATTCTGTCTAAGATTACTTTGGCAAACACCTTGTAGACGTTTGATATGAGGCTTATGGGTCTGTAGTTACCAATTTCATCTTTGGCTCCTTTCTTATGCAGAAGAATTATATGCGATTCTCCCCATTGGTTTGGAATTGTACCTGTTTTTAGAATGTCATTAAAAATCCGAGTTAGAATCGGGCTCAGTTCTTCTATGGTACCTCTCAACAACCCACTTGGTACTTTGTCGGTTCCTGGTGCTCTGTCTAATTTTTGTGAGTTGATAGCTTTTCGTACTTCTGCAGTAAGTATTGGTGGTACATCACTCTGAATATTGTTTGGCCTTATGCTGGTATCAGTTTCTTTTACGGCACCATTGTCAGAGTAAAGGTTTCTGTAGTAGAGTGTGGCTAGTTTCTGAACTTCTGTACGGTTTGTCACTGGGTTGGAAAGGTTATTTTTTAAACTGGAAATCCATTCCTTTTCATACTCCCTTAATTCTTTAAGCGCTTTTTTCGTTCCACCTGTTCTTTTAATTTCTTCTTCAAATTTTTTATTTCTTCTTGCTATCCTGTCCTTTCTCATACTTTCCCGAATTTGTTTACTAAGACTTGATATTCTACTTTGGTTTTCTCTACTATTTTCTTTATCTGATATTAGGATTTTTCTTTCTTCTAGTAGTTTTAAAGTTTTTTCACTAAATTTGCTTTTATCTTTAATGACATTTACTTTCTTTATTTGTGTTAGTTTCTTGTCTAGGTGATCATATTTTTCTATAATATTTATGTCAGAGTTGGCTGTATCTTGCAGCTGCCGAATAGAAGTCTACATATTTCGCATATTGTTCTGATGGCAGTGCCTTGGCATTTGTTATAAATTTCCTAGATTTTTTTGGTGGGTATTGTCTTAGACGACATCGTACCATACGGTGATTGGTATTGAAGTTCAGATTCTGTACTATGTGTGTGTCATTGAAATGTTTTAGTCTGTTTGTGATGATATAATCAATTTCATTTTTATGCTTTCCGTCTGGAGATATCCAGGTCCATTTCTTTTTAGGATTTTTCTTGAAGACTGAATTGAGTAATGTTAAGTTATTTTGCGAAAGAAATTCTATTAAGTTGTGACCGTTTTTGCTTCTCTTACCATGACCGTAATTTCCCAATATTGATTCTTCCCCAGCTTCTCTGATACCAACCTGGGCGTTGAAGTCTCCCATAATTATAATGTTGTTGTTGTGATATTTCTTTACAATATCCGATAGATTGTTATAGAAGTCTTCAATATCGTCTTTGGTGGATTGCTCGGTGGGTGCATAAACCTGTATAACCGTCCATGGCGTCTTGTATCCAGTAAAGTTGATATTAAGTATCGCTAATCTATCCGAAATTCCTGTCAGCTCTTGAATGTTATGCTTTAGAGATTTTTTAATCAGGAATCCCACCCCTCTGTGACCAGCTATTTCTCCATACTGGTATAAAATGTAATCGTTATGTTCTTCTATTTTGTTGCCTAATCTCCTCATCTCGCTAATGCCTAAAATATCGTAGTTTATGTTTTGTAGTGATTTTTCTAATTCCAGTAAACTTTCTTGGGTTCTTAGGGTTCTTGTATTGAGTGTTGCAATGTTAATTGTTTCGCATCTTTTAGTTGGAGGGTTTTGGTTTAGATCTCCCGCGGGGACCAGCCGTGTTGGGAGACATTTTAGTTGCTGTGTACTGAAAAGTTGTTTTGATTGTCTAGTTCCTGGTGGTAATTTAGATTCTATAAGTGTTTTTGTCGGAGAGTGCATAGGATCTCTCGCGCATGAATTGAAATGCATCTTTCCTTTGCATTTTTGGGGTATTATGTTTTGCATTAGAAGTGCCAGGGCTTGGGGTTTCTGATCTCTTCCGTTTTTCGTTGTCCCTTTCCTTTTTTTCTTTCTTTAGCTGTAGTTCTGTTTTTGTTAGATCATGGGTAATGTATGAGTTTTGTTTCATCTTCTTTTTGTTTTTAAGAATTTGTATTTTTTTCTGCAGAGTGGTTGTGGCTAATAAAATTGGTCTAGTTTTGCTATCCTCTTTTGCTTTTTTCCCCAGTCTTTGCAGTCTGTCGATTTCCCCATATTCAAGTTGCACATCTATCTCTTTTAGTGTTGATGTAATCAGTGAAGTTAAATCCTCATGGGTTTCCTCCTTCGTTTCTGGGAGCCCGTGGAATATTATGTTCTTCCTCTTACTATTTGCTTCGAGACTCTGTATCCTTGTACTAAGTTTTTCAACTTCTCCCTTTAGCCTCTTATTTTCTTCTAATATCGGTAAGATTTTCTCATCCACTTTCTTTAAAACGGCTGCTGTAATATTTTATGTTATGGTATTTGTTTGTATATTAAGCTGTTCTGTCATTTTTGATAAGAGCAGTGACATCTCGGGTGACAACTGGGTGGACATCTTACCGTGAAACGGAATGCGATAGTGTACGTGTATCCGAACGTAGCCCTCGACGTATTAAGTTGGTAGCACTGTATCTATGGTTTCCTAATTCTAGTTTGTCAGTGTTTTCTGTCAACTGTTTATTTGACGTCTAACCTTTTCTAATTTGAGGTTATAAATTGAAATATTTGATCAAAGTGAATTCACTTTTTGCACTTGTTTTTGGTGTAATTCAGTTGTATTTCGACGATCCTTTGCACAAAGTTGTTTCGGAGCAACACTATTCTGCGGAGCTGTTAATATTTCTCGCCAAAACTATTTAATATTGCTAGAGCGTATCACTGAACGTCTGACGTATACGACACCGGAAACGGAACTACAAAACTACGGAAGTACAAAATTAACAAACTCTTTTCTTTAACAATTTTGGCACTGAGATAAGTTGAATCCTGGGGAAGGATGTAGGCTTCCTCCTGAAATCAAAAAGCCTTAATCAAGGCAGACAAAGTTGTGGACATCATCTAGTTGTTAATATTGAATTAATTTTGTTTCAGTTGTTTGACATGGGGAACCTAAAACACACCCTCTGTGAAGAATGCACTCAGAGTTTGACAAAGTTTAATAAATTCAGAGACAAGAGCTTGAGAGCCCGAGCCCTGATGATGGACTTTGTGAAACAACATAAAGTCGTAAGTAGTAATGACTGTTTGTGTCTGGTGGTCATTCTGGGTTGGGCCCGAGTGGGAAGTTCCATGTCTAGATGGGATGGGGTGTGGTTCGGCGGGAGGCTTCAGCCCCGGCTAGTTACCGGCCTACAGTAAAGCTAGTGCTACTAACTGATTAACTGATAAGGTTAATGATCTGGCGGCAGTTGTGTTAACAAACAACAGTAATCGGCTGTCTGTGTGCACGCGGCAGGTGTCGGCGGCCGCGCTGCGCCCGCTGCAGGCCGCGCTCGCGCCGCGGGCGGGCGAGGGGGAGCCCGCTGTGAAGGCGGAGGGGGAGGGGGAGCCCGCTGTGAAGGCGGAGGGGGAGGGGGAGCTCGGCGCCGACAGCGTGCTGCGCGACGCCAAGCTGCTGGACGAGGCTCGGTGCAGAGTGCTGCTGACGAGGATGTCGCGTGCGGAAGAGCGCGCGCTCGCGATACGAGGTAACTGTTTGCACCATACACATACTAGTTGGCCAACTGTCAGACCTGTTTGAAGGATAATGTGTCCGATTTAAAATATAGAAGCCAGTTGTGTGTTGCAGTGTTTTTGCACTAACAGTATATTGCAACAAACTTATTTCGTTAACTTTTCCCTGAAAATGGTCGCATGCAGGTGCCGCAGGCGGCGGCTAGTGGCACCGCAACGATTCATTCTTTAGTTTCCTAAAAAGGGTTGTCTTGGTGATAAGTTTCAGTGATATGACCTCTATTATTACTAACTAGCTGATGCCCGCGACTTCGTCCGCGTGGATTGAGGTTTTTCGGTTCCCGCGGGAACTCTTTAATTTTTCGGGATAAAAAGTAGCCTATGTGCTATTCCAGACTATAATCTATCTCTGTGCCAAGTTTCATCCAGATCCGTTCAGCCGTTGGAGCGTGATTGAGTAACAAACATCCACACATCTATACATCCATACATCCATCCAAACTTTCGCATTTATAATATTTATTTGATTAATTTACTGTGAGAATAAGTGACATACACGAGAGAGATACAGTTTTCTTCGTAAGTGATTATGCCACTATAGATATACTGCGAAGCTCTTTAAATAAAATATAATTTACTAGCTGATGCCCGCGACTTCGTCCGCGTGGAATAAGTTGTTTTAATTCCCACGGGAACTCCTCAATTTTCCGGGATAAAAAGTAGCCTATGTCACTCCCCGGGTCCTCAACTATACCCATGCAAAAAATCACGTCGATCCGTTGCTCCGTTGCAGCGTGATTGAAGGACAAACCAATAAACTAACGAACCAACAAACAAACACACTTTCGCATTTATAATATTAAGTAAGTATGATTTCCTGAATGTGATGTGTGTGTACAATTAATAATTTTATTATTAAGCATCCCACATGTACTGTTTAGCACAAAATCATTTATAGAAAAGAACTGGAATAATAGTTGACTGGAAAATATGAAAGTAGAGCAAAAAGATACAAACCAGCCAAATGTGAGCCATAGCTTAAAAGGAACCTTAACATTTATTATCTTTCGGTTCCACTTTTTGAAACAATCCGTGGGTCTGCTCCCAAATGAGATATTTAGTTCACGAAACGCCGTAAAAATTGTCGAGCAGACGCGACTAATAGCGACATCCTTCTTGTGAAAAGCCCCAAATCATTACAAAACTCACATTGTTATAAGTCAATACGTGCTTTGTTTCTTCTATTTACAGAATAAGAGATAAGCCTGTAAAGTATGTATTTTTAATAAATTTTTTATAAATGTATTTTTTTTTATGTACAGCTGCTTATTATAATCGAGCTAAACGAAAATTAATGTGAAAATATTTTGTTCCAGGTGCTCTGTTGCCGGCGACCAATGACGATACCAATATTCACTCTGACAAGAGTAAACAAGATGAAACAATCATCAAATGTGAAGAGTTTGATATTGATACTGACAAAGTAGATAACAGTACAACTGGTAATTATAACAATGGTACAAGAGACGAACGATGCATTAATACACAATCAAACATATTCGTCGAGACTTCGAAAACTATACAAAATTCGGAATCGGACACTGAAAACAATGATACCAACTCCAATAATTTCGACGATCAGGCAACAAGCCAAGATGAACTCTCTACATCAGAGACCATTGAAGCAGCCAACACACAAACGGCTATAGAAAAAGTTTCTTTGAAAACTGACAGTGTTGTAGGTAATATCATAATGAAGGAAAATATTGTATATTCATTATCAGGAAAACGTATTGAGAAAATAAAATATATTTGTGATGTTTGCCAGCAAAAGTTTAAACGAAAATATCTTCTAGCTAAACACATCAGGTCACACACTGAAAAAAACCCATTGACAAGCAAGTTCTGCCACTACCGACTCAAAAACAAAAGTCTTTTAGCGGTTCACATGAGAAAACACACCGGTGAGAAACCCTTTGGCTGTAAGTTATGCCACTATAAATGTTATAAGAAAAGAGATTTGGTGCAACACACGAGAACAC
This sequence comes from Erebia ligea, assembly GCA_917051295.2. Taxonomy (NCBI): domain Eukaryota; kingdom Metazoa; phylum Arthropoda; class Insecta; order Lepidoptera; family Nymphalidae; genus Erebia; species Erebia ligea. Next base: position 2,881,821 of record OU785246.1, read on the forward strand.
ATACTGGTGAAAAACCCTTTGCATGTGAGTTATGCCAGTATAAATGTACACAGAAAACTTATTTAGTTCATCACATGAGAACACATACCAGTGATAAACCCTTTGCTTGCGAGATCTGTCAATTCAAATTTAGTAAAAAAAGTACTTTAGTGTTGCATAATATGAGAAAACATACCGGTGAAAAATCCTTTGCTTGTGAATTATGCAACTATCGATGTATTGAGAGTAGAAGATTGGTGCTGCACATGAGAACACATACTGGTGAAAAACCCTTTGTTTGTGAGTTATGCCAGTATAAATGTGCAGTGAAGAGTAGTTTAGTGTCTCACATGAGAACACATACTGGGGAAAAACGCTTTGCCTGTGAGTTATGCCAATATAAATGTTATAAGAAAAGAGATTTAGTGCTACACACGAGAACACATACTGGTGAAAAACCCTTTGCCTGTGAGTTATGCCAGTATAAATGTACACAGAAAACTTATTTAGTTCGTCACATGAGAACACATACCGGTGATAAACCCTTTGCTTGTGAGATCTGTCAATTCAAATTTAGTAAAAAAAGTACTTTAGTGTTGCATAATATGAGAAAACATACCGGTGAAAAATCCTTTGCTTGTGAATTATGCAACTATCGATGTATTGAGAGTAGAAGATTGGTGCTGCACATGAGAACACATACTGGTGAAAAACCATTTGCTTGTGAGTTATGCCCATATAGATGTACTGTGAAGCAAAGTTTAGTGTATCACATGAAAACACATTCAGGAGAGAAACCGTTTGTTTGTGAGTTATGCCAGTATAAATCTGCAGTGAAGAGTAATTTAGTGTATCACATGAGAACACATACAGGAGAGAAACCGTTTGTTTGTGAGTTATGCCAGTATAAATGTGCAGTGAAGAGTAGTTTAGTGACTCACATGAGAACACATACTGGTGAAAACCCCTTTGTTTGTAAGCTATGCCAGTATAAATGTAAATTTAGTAGAAGCTTAGTGCTTCACATGCAATCACATACTGGTGATAAACGCTTTGCTTGTAAGCTATGCCCCTATAAATGTACATTGAATAGATTATTAGTGCAGCACATGAGAACACACACCGGTGAAAAACCCTTTGTTTGCAAAATCTGCCAATGCAAATTTAGTCAAAAATGTACTTTAGTGAGGCATATGAGAATACATACTGGTGAAAAATCCTTTGCTTGTGAATTATGTCACTATCGATGTATTCAGAGTTGTAATTTAGTGCAGCACATGAGAACACATACTGGTGAAAAATCATTTGCTTGTGAATTATGCGACTATAGATGTATTGAGAGTGGTAATTTAAGACATCACATGAGAACACATACTGGTGAAAAACCCTTTGCCTGTGAGTTATGCCCATATAGATGTACTGTGAAGCAAAGTTTAGTGTATCACATGAGAACACATACAGGAGAGAAACCGTTTGTTTGTGAGTTATGCCAGTATAAATGTGCAGTGAAGAGTAGGTTAGTGTCTCACATGAGAACACATACAGGAGAGAAACCGTTTGCTTGTGAGTTATGCCAACACAGATTTAGTCAAAAAAGTAGTTTAGTGAAGCACATGAGAACACATACCGGTGAGAAACTGTTTAGAAAACATACCTAGTCTGGGAAAAGGGACGTTTGGTGTAAAGTAAAATCTTTAAAAATCCAATTGTAAAATTCTTAAATCCTCAGTCGTTCAATTGTGGTATGATATGAACCAAAACTTATACATGAATATCTAAAAAAACATGCAGAAGCTAGCCGCTAGGTATAAGTTAGGTTTTTAATATAATAGCACAGTAAACAGATACAACCAGTATGGAAACTACCTAGAAACGTTCGAAACAGCTCACTCACACAAACACGCATCCACGACACGTCATGACGCGGCATTTACTACTGACGGCACTGCGACATGTTAGTGTGAGTGAGCTGTTTCGAACGTTTCTAGGTAGTTTCCATACTGGTTGTATCTGTTTACTGTGATAATAGTAGGTCGTCATATTATTAACACTCAAAACCGAAATATCAAAAGAAACAGTCATACAGATAATTGATATTTAAATCGAGTTTATCAAACTTAAACTGCGTTTATGCGATTGTGTACATTCATGCTTATTATATTATGGTTATACTTTAGTATACCTACTTAATATAACCATTTGTTAAAACATGTCAGGTACAGTCGACTGCAAAAGTCCATACATAGCTCTAAGGCTAAAACCGCTTGCAATCAATGCTGTGAATAACCCACGTGCTCACTCACACTGATAAACATAAACTGTCAATAATATTATCAACCTTAAATCAACACCGTAAGGTTCAAACGATTTCAGTTCAATACTACCTGCATTACCATAAACTGTCAACAATATCAACCTTATGTCATTAGCATTAGGTTCTAAATATTCCTATTCAATCACCTTGTCTATTCTGATTGTTTATTTCATCACTTTACAGTAACCACTCCCAGTGTCGTGATAATATAGTTGGTATACGAGTTGCGACGCATCATATGACCTAGGTTCGAATCTCTTACAGCAGTTTTTATTTTGTTTTGAATACAAACAAAATTTATGTTTTGTTTATGTGTTTTGTGTCTGTTTGTTATTCTTTATTATAATATATCTTTATTTCCATTTATAAACGCAAACATTAATTATAACAAGATAATACTTAAGGACAAAGTTAGTTATTTTGGGAGGAAAGCTATAACTATGTTAGTGGTGTCAATTATTGCTTATTATGAGTCAATAAGTAATAAAACAAACAAAATAAATTGGAAGAAACACTTTTTATTAGATAATCGACTTTATTTTCATTTATTTTCATTGTTATCATGTTACATTTTCTCAAAAGTAATAAATAACTTCAGCTACTTTTTCTATCATTTTTTAAGGTTATAGCTTAAGTAATCGTTTTCATAAAGAAAAGAAAATTGAAGCTAAACCTTAAAATCTAGTAAGCAAAGGGCGGCGCTGCTTTTTTGTCTGTTAATTTTGATAAGATATACTAATAATAATTATTACAAGTTAGGAAAAGAATAAACGTTATGTTTCATATTTAAAGCCTTAAAAATTAAATTTTATATAGCTTTAAAAGTATTACTATTCAATAAAACCTCCACTTTTTTCAATAACATCAAGCAAGCGCCGCCGGGTGAATCCGTTTGTAATATTAGGATAGATATCCGTTATTCTAAATATATTCTCCCATAATTCCATACAGTGAGCCTCCGTTTCCTCTGCAGTCTTTTCATTTCACATAACCCACCAGTTTGCACCATCAAACCTCATAATATTCTCTATGATTTAAGTTTGGTGATCTTACTGGCCAGGGAATAACTGTTGTCTGGGTTTTGATTAAACCAATTACGCACTATATGTGATCGATGCACAGGACAACAATTATCATGCACAAATGATAGTTGTGGCACATCAACAGCTGGACATCACTTCCATGTGTTATAATGTGCAGCTTTGGCGCTGGTGTTTAAGTATCCTGTATCGAACATGTTCGCGAACTCGACAGTTGGTATGCAGATATTGTTCTCATATTGTTCATCTATAATATTATGTCTTCGTTGTGAAGCATTACTCTCTTCGTCAGGATGCGACACCCAACACTTGGTTGTCCACTAAAAACCAAACAGCGAGATTAAAATAAACACTTTTGAAACTACTAAGTATCTTGTCTAGATATTTACTAATAAAACGTTATGTAACTAATCCTAAGTTTATGAACACACATTTTTTAACAATAAAAACAATACTCACAGTGAAACCAGTTTCATTGCAAATTTGAGCTAAGTATATTGTATCCGATATTATTTAGCTCAATAATATGCATCCTCTTCTGCATATTAATATAAGCCTGCATTATTGTTGAAGATAAGAAACAGCAAAACTTAGTAAATTGTAATAATTTTGTAGTATTTGCTAATAACGACTAACGAGTGTCAAATCTTCCGTCTCCGTCAGTACTCAGTGGCCATATCTGTTCAGAGATTTTTTAAACTACCCGCATATGCTATTGCTGGTATAAAAATATCAGTCATCAAATAAAAAAAGTAAAAAAAACTTACACGGGGTCGAGATTGAACCAGCAACAGTTGCGGTGTGCAATCCAAGTAGTTCCACACCTCGCCATTGAGCTCACTTACTTGAGGTGTGAAATTATCGATATTACTCGGCTATTACAATACCTACAAGCTGAACGACTTATATTATACTACTGCAAGTGTGTGGGTGTCCGACCGCATGCAAAGCAACTTATTTGCTTATTCTATATGCAATTTTGACGTCGACTGTACAACGCGTATTGATCAGTCGATTGCTATTATTTAGCAACATTGAGTCAAGTCGGTAACATTTTTTTTTTATTTTTGTAATCTGATTTATTTGGGGGCTTTTAAGTCTGTAACATGGATGTCCGAATTTGGCCTTTTCGTTTCCTCCGTGCTTCGGAGAGCACGTTAAACGGTTAAGCCGTCGGTCCCGGTTATTATCACTTACATCTGATAATAATTATTAATCTTTAGTAACCTAAGAGTTGAAATTGTAATCTTCTAGTTGAGTCGTATGCGGAAGGACCTGGGAACCCACCGCATAATTATCCCAAGAAAACCCCTGCCATTATATGATTAATGGAAAGGGGTCACGGCCCTCAGCAATGAGGAATACGACGCAGAGAGATACTTAGTATAAAATATATACCTTACTCCCTATATTTGCGGCGTGATTGAAGGACAAATCACCAAACAAACACTTTCGCATTAATTATAATATTAGTAGGTATGATTTGTGTTGTTTCTGCCTATTAAACTTAATGCTAGCTAGCCTAATTTATTTACTATAAATCATGCCCGCGTGGAATGGTGGCAAGAATGCTGGCTGCATTTCCGCACTGGACTGGCTGATACTTTGTGCAAAAAAAAAAAATTTTTAAAACATGTAATAAGATTACATATTGTGCACAATTATTGGTGCAAAAATTTTTTTTCTTAGATGTCCCCTTTTAATAAAATATTTAAAGTAAGAAAAATGGCTGAAATTCAACAAATAGCTTAAGTGAAATATGTGTTTTAGATTAAGGAAAAAAGTTTTAAATAAATAAGTTTTAGATCTAACTTGTTTGATTTTTATTTTTAATTACAAGTACTTATTTAGGAAATCCCTACATTATTAATTGGTTGTCGATAGAAGTACATCACTGTGCCGGGGTGGAAATTATATACTTAATGAATTTAGAAAAAAGGGGGAAATGAAATTAAAATGCAAAATGGGGAAACTGTTAAATACGATTTATTAACGGTACTCTAAAAAATGGCACAGAGAATCGCGGCTTTGCTCAACGAGTAGGCACACAAATTTTTATAGGGTCGTGGTGTAATGTGATGTCTGCTTTGACCTCGGCGGTATTTAGGCACTCCCCTGGGTGATTGGCCGTGATGGTAGTAAGCGGCCCGGAGGTGATGAGCGCAGCAGATGGTCGCGTTGGGATCCCGAACGGCGCTGGTGTGGCGTGGCTGGATATTATGCCACGATGATGTTGAAGGTGCACGTTGCTCCTGGAATTGATAATTGACCGAGCGAAGCGAAGGTCTCTGAGTCTACTTGGGTGAATTGGCACTTGTCCGTCCGTCCGTCCGTCCGTCCGTCCGTCCGTCCGTCTGTCAGAGCCTTATAACTTCTGAATTACTGAACGTAATTACTTCAAATTTAAATATACTATGTAAACCGATGGCCTCCCGCCGAATATGGCTTAAAAAGTTATAAAAATCTTTATTTCAGGGGGGCTCTCATAGAAGCGAATGCGAAGTAAAATATTTTTTATAGCATTACATAGGGTTGCGGTATATCATTTTAAAGATAATGAGGAACGGAGTCCAAAAATATTTTTTTTTTAATTTTTCCCCTAAAATTGACGAAATGGGGGGCTTTCAAAGTGGTGATTTTCTGACGTCCAAAGATGACCTCAGAACTCCCAATTTTCTGAAAGGCTGAGCCTGAAACTTGATTAATTATTTGAGTTATATCCTGTACTTGAACAACAAATACTAAAATTAGATAATTATTATAAGGAAACGAAATTATTTAATTTTTAATGAGCATACGTATTTTTAACAAACTTCACAATGTTGTCAATAGATGGCGCTCTGTACAAATTTATTCGTTTGTGCTTAAAAAGAAAAGAATTTATTCGTTTAAGAATTTATTCGTTTGTGCGTTTGTGCTTAAGAAGAAGAAGAAGTGAATTATTATTACTTGGCTGAAGGCCCAAAAATATGAAAAAGAAAGATAAAATTAACTAATGAAACAAAAGTGAGGGTGTTTTGAAAACTAAAAAACGATGATGCAATCTGATGAAAATTACGCAATAATTTTGATGAAACTATATACGAAATACTAAAACAAAGGTTTCTATGAACAATTGAAATAATGATTTTACTATTTACTGAAATAAATTAAAAAAAACTACGAACAATGTTGGATGAAAATGACTACGATTATGTGTTTTAGGTACCATTCAAAAACTTACCCTAATGCGGGAGAAAGGTTGCACGGAATTTACATAATATTATATTAAGATTTAAAAAAAAACGCATTTTAAATGGCGTCGCGTCCCAACTAGAGCGCTGGAACGCGACAAAAAAACATCACGCCCGATGCTAGAAGCGCACCGGGTCTGATTGAGGTTAGAAATTAGAATAATTAACCAACTTCCAAGCCGCGGGTTCCGTCCATTGCTAATATCAGACGCTAGCAAAGTCGCGTTCGGAAATTGGTATTGAATAAGTTAATTTATGTTAATATATAAATAAGATTAGACAAAATATTAATAAAAACATTGTTTAAAATAATAGATAATAATATTATAAATAAATAATACTTAAATATGTAATGCTTCGTTACAACTAAAGTATCGATAGCGAGTTATCGACTTGGGGTAAACCCTATACTGTCAACTGCAGAGCGATCGGCTATAAATTGTCGCAATATCACATCCAAAAATGTCCTAAAGGATATCCATTGTTACAGTCCATATAGCCGGCTTCACGTAAGGTTTTTCAGGATTGTAGCAATGGGTCGCTAACCACAGATTACTAGTCACGAACTCTGAATATCGATATTTTGGTAGTGCAGACCTTTTTATAATCCGACTAAATTTGAATGTCTATGGTAATCATGTGGTAATCTAGCAAATTATGTAGACTTGACAGTCTTCCAAATTTAACTGCGTTACCTATTTCACTAAGTAATATTTTAGAGTCTGTGTTTTCTTGTGATTTTCTATTTATTAATTGGCTTTGTTTTATAATAAATATAATACAAAATACTTTAATATAAGAAGCGATGCGCCTAAGATAGTAGATTTTCGTTTTACGATGCAATCAAAGATACCATAAGCTAGAGATATCTCGAGATACCGAAATTGTCTATGGATATTTTCATTTTGAATAAAAGTTAATTAAAATTAATTGTGATCGGGCATGTTTCTAGCTATAAGTTCTATTGTATTGTTTTCAATAAAGATTTAAAAAAAAAGTAAGTACATAAAGTCTACTACCTACTTACTTAATTCTTCTATAACTAGATGATTCCCGCGACTTCGTCCGCGTGGATTAAGATATTTTGATTTCCGCGGGAATTTTTAATTTTCCGGGTAAAATAGCCTATGTCCTTCCCCGGGATATAACCTACCCCTGTACTAAATTTCCAAAATCGATTGAACAGACAGACAGACACACTTTCGCATTTATAATATTAGTATGGATGTTATAATATTACTTATTATTCATGAATAGCATTGGTATGTAAGTATTTGGTCGTACAATTTTTTTTTTTTTTTCATAGTGTGGGTTGGTAATACTGCCGATGAGAATATTTTATTAGCTAGACCTATGTAAGTACGGTATACCTAATAAAAAAATATACCTCTATAGGTAAATTGTCAATAGAATGTCTTATATTAAATAACATTTTGAAGCCATTTCAATATAGCATACCTACTTGCTTGAAATAATAGTATTTTCTATTTTTACCTAACAAATAATCTATTCGAGCTTTTTAATCCTTATATTATATTTATTTTAGATAATAAAGAGTCGTAAAACGATTAATGGACACCTTATGTCACCGCTAAAAACACCTCCCACCATGTATCAATGAAAGCCTAGTTTGACGTGACGTTTGTCATAAACGACATCTTACTTCAAAAGTCTTACGTGATACCAATTTTCAGCAATTAATTCTATCGATAGTTAACTGCATCAATGTCAAAACATTTTTTTGTCCTCAACGATCCTTTACGGACAGTCTCAGTGATACGTGAAGCCAAAACCATGTTTTGACATTGATGCAGTCCTTTAATGATTGCGACAATTTATAGCCGATCGCTCTGCTGAGCTGCAGACTGTAGTCGTAATTCCTAATTCCATGGCAACGCTACAGCAGCGCTGAAACGGAACAATTTGGAAACTGGGTGGAATAAGCATAGAAATAGGAAGACTAGTCCATGGAATTAGGAATGACGACTTACGTCGATTTTCCCTCTATTATTCAAAGGATTTTCCTAATTCCATGGGAAAAATAATAATAATAATACAGTCTGTTTGCGAGGCCTTTTTTGGCCGCCTGACAAAAATCTGTAAAAGTTTTTTGTCGGGCGCCAATAAGGTTCGAGCCTATAACGGCTGGGTTATGCCCGTCCTCATGTACACCTTTGGAGTGCTCAGATGGACTCAGACCGAACTTGACGCCCTGGATAGAAAAGTCCGCACGACTATGACACTCTATCGCATGTACCACCCGAAATCGTCTGTGATGAGATTGTATATCCCCCGGAAATGTGGTGGTCGAGGCGTATTAAGCGTCAAGACCATGCATAACCGGGAGATAGCCAATCTCAGAACATACTTCGAGACGAAGAGGGAGTCACCCATGCATAGAGAGGTCATAGAATGTGATAAAGGACTTACTCCCCTATCCTTATTCCTTAGCCAAAGTCGAGTGGCAGGCGCCGGTGGTACTTAGCACCTCTGACCGGGAGACCGTATGGAAGGAGAAGGAGTTGCACGGACGCTTTTTTAAAGCTCTTAATGAGCCGCACGTTGATAAAAAAGCGTCCGTGCAATGGCTGCGCTTCGGTGACCTCTTTGGGGAAACCGAAGGTTTTGTCTGTGCGATACAGGATCAGGTAGTTAAGACGCGGAACTACCGAAAGTATATTCTGAAGGATGGCACTCACGACATCTGTCGAGCCTGTCGCCATCCCGGTGAGTCGCTCAGACATGTGCTTTCAGGATGTTCGGCGCTTGCTAACACTGAGTATCTGCACAGACACAACCAAGCGGCCAAAATCCTTCACCAGGAGCTTGCTCTGAAGTACGGTCTCCTGGATGAGAGGCTGCCGTACTACAAGTACACACCGGTGCCTGTACTCGAGCGTGACGGAGTCCGGCTCTATTGGGACCGGTCCATCATCACGGACAGGACTATTCTTGCGAATAAGCCTGACATCGTGTTGTTGGACCGGGCACAGTCGCGGGTGTTTTTGGTGGACATCACCATTCCATATGATGAGAACCTAGTGAGAGCTGGGGGTCTACTCTCTTTCTCTAAAACGAAACTTCGCAAACGAACGTAATTAGTCGGTTATTAGACCCACATAAAATCGTTCAATCCAATCGGTCACGAAAATTTTCTATGGATCCGTACTTCGTCTGCGTGTACGAAAACGAAATAGAGAAGAGCATAGAGGTAGTATTATGTAGGAGAGGAGTTAACGAAATTTCGTCCGTTTGTTTGCGAAGTTTCGTTTTAGAGAAAGAGAGTAGACCCCCTGAGACGGAGAAAAAACGAAAGTATCTCGATCTGGCTCACGAGGTTTCCGCCATGTGGCATGTGCAGTCCACTGAAACCATCCCAATCGTTATATCTACTAATGGGTTAATCCCAGTCAGCCTCGCTCACCATCTGAGGCGACTGGGGTTCCGTGGCAGTTCGCTCGCAGGGAGGATGCAGAAAGCGGTGTTGCTGGACTCGGCTAGGATAGTTCGCCGGTTTCTCAACCTGTCGCCCTGAGCCCCGGCCGTCTGGTCTCCCCTGCCGGGGTGTAATCCTCCGCCCGCTGCAACTATTTATTTGTGTATGTAAGTTTATTCATTTCTATTTATTTACTGATATATAATAACATACGAAATAACCCAAGAATTAGGCTTTATTCTACTAGAATTACAATAATATGTAAACAAGATGAAATGTGACAATTGACAACAAGAGAACATATTAACATTAGATATTCCTAATTTAAATAATACGCATAGAGGTATAATAAACCTCTTTGATAATACGTCATTCACCCCTCCTCTCTGATATCACACATGTATAATCTTGAAGATATGTTGGCTGACGTCTGTCTCTTATAGATCGTCTAAGAGGAAGAGTTTCGGAAGGAATGGATGTTATCGGTTGTTGTTCCTGATCTATGATCGTTGGCTCTTCTGTATTAAGATTTTCTAAAGTGTCTTGGTTTTGTCTAACTTGATTGTTTTCTTCAACTTCTTCAATTTGTTTATCTGATTCTATAGAAACTTCTTCTCCTAAATCCTCTGATTTTCGGGATTGATGTTCTAATACTGGAAGTGGAGCTATTTGTCGATTAGAAACTGTTGATTCTTTTCCATTTTTATTTTTAATAAACGAATAATAAGGATTGCTTTGCAGTAATTCTACTTCCTCCACATAAGGGTCATTTTTATTTCTTACATTTTTCTTAAGAAGTACTGGTCCAGGCACCATCCAGCTAGGTAAAGATTCCCCCGTAGTGGATCTACGAGGGTGCCTGAATAGTCGCTCATGGGGAGTCGTGTTAATAGTAGTGCACAAAAGCGAACGGATTGAATGCAGTGCTACTGGTAAGACTCGCTCCCAATTCTCTATAGCCATATCTTTCGAACGTAGAGCCAGCTGGATGGATTTCCATAAAGTTCCATTCAAGCGTTCGACTTGTCCATTCCCACGTGGGTTGTATGGTGTTGTTCTACTACAAGCAATTCCTAAGGAAGTTAAAAATTCTGTAAATTCCGTAGATAGAAAAGAAGACCCTCTGTCACTGTGTATATAAAGAGGAGTTCCAAAAGTATAGAAAATATCTTTGAGACATTGTATAACAGTAGTAGTCGTCATGTCTTTACAAGCGTATGCAAAAGGAAATCTACTATATTCATCAATAACCGTGAATAAATATTTATTATTTGTGTTTGTAGGTAGTGGACCTTTAAAATCTATATTCAATCTTTCAAAAGGTGCTATAGCTTTTATCAATCGCCCTTTTACGTGCATAAAACGAGGTTTAATTTCGGCGCATATAGGACACGAAGAAATAACTTCCTTAATGTTCTCTATTGAATATGGCAAATTTTTTGTACGAACCCAGTGTGCCATTCTTACTATTCCTGGATGGCATAGTGAATCGTGTAATTCTCGTAAACGATTAATATTTAGATGCGCACAAACTCTCGATAATGCGTCTGCAGCAATATTTTGCTTACCCGGGCGATAAATGATTTCATACTTAAAACAAGATAATTCAAGCCGCCATCGTTCTATCTTCTCGTTTTTAATTTTGCTTGAATGTTTTTGATTAAACATGAATCCAACAGAACGTTGGTCCGTAATGAGTAAAAAATTCTTCCCTATAAGGTAATGTCGCCACTTACGAAGACATTCAACTATCGCACAGGCTTCTTTTTCAACTGAAGATTGTTTGCGCTCAGATTCAGAAAGAGTTCTAGTAAAGAAAGCTATTGGACGATCTTTTTGGGACAAGGTTGCTGCTAAAGAGTGTTCAGATGCATCTGTTTCTACTGTGAAAGTTTCTTGATCATCAATAGCAAGTAAGGATGACTTCTTAACGTCATCTTTAATCGATTCAAAAGCTTCTTTCGCTTTGTTGTGTAATGGAAAACTAGATACATTTACCAAGGGTTGTATCTTCTCAGAAAACTTATTTACCCATTTTGCATAATGTGCGAATAACCCTAGTGCTCGTTTTAACTCATTTGCATTGGTAGGAATTGGAAGTTCCACTAGGGGTTTTAATCTTTCGTAATCGGGTCTGATAATATTGTTTTTTATATTATAGCCTAAGAGACTTATTGAGTCGGTACTAAATTTGCATTTTTCTTCATTGAGTGTTAAATTGTATTTTTTTACAGCAGTCATAAACGACTTTAAGTTGTCATCATGATCAGTTTTACTTTTTCCGCAAACTGTCACATCATCGAGGTATGCGTAGGTGCCTTTTAAATGTTCTTGGTCTATAATAAATTGAAGTGTTCGCTGAAAAGCTGCTACCCCATTTGTTACTCCAAATGGGATTCTCGTGAACTGATATAAATTTCCGCATGCTTCAAAAGCGGTATATATCTTTTCATTTTTCAAAATAGGCACTTGATGATACGCACTACGTAAATCAATCTGACTGAAATAGTTATATTTGGCTACTTTAGAAACAATATTTTCAATATTTGGCAAAGGATAGGCATCCAAAAGTGTAAATTTATTTATAGTTTGCGAATAATCAATTACCAATCGTTTACGATGAGCTCCACCACCTGTTACTAGTACTTGAGCTCGCCATGGAGAAATACTTGGTTCAATAACTCCGTCATTCAAAAGTTTAGATATTTCATCTTTAATAAACTTTTGATTTTCGTCTGTAAATTTTCTAGACCTTATAGCTATTGGTCTTGTAATAGGTGACAAATTAGTAAAAAGGGATGCAGGGGGTACTGAGGCCTTCATGACATTACAAATTTTCAAGGGCTCTCTATCACCTCCAAATTGCAGTTCAAGTGATGAATGATCCCTTAATATATCATGACCAACAATGACATCGGCGCAGAGGTTATTAACAATCAGTAGAGGGTGTTGTTTATAAATATGATTCTCAATTTTAATTGTTGCAAAGCATATACCTTCTACAAAGGATACATGGTTTAAGGAAGCTAAAGTAACAGATTGTTTACATGGTTTTGTTTCCAATTTCATCATCTTTGATAAATTTTTATCTATAAAACTGACTGAGCTACCAGTATCAATTAGCGCATCTGCACGTATATCATTTACAGTAATAGGAATAGTAGCTTTATTTAGACTCATAGGAGCAGCAGCTAATGTAGCAGGACTGTTTGTAGAGTTTTCACCATCGTCTGTAGTCACAGTACTTACTGTCTGGGCAGTTTTGCTTCGGCAAACATTGGAAAAATGACCTCTTTTAAAACAGTTTTGGCATTCTGCCTTAAAGGCAGGGCATTTAATTCGCTGATGAATACTGCCTCCACAAAAGAAACAACGCTTTCGTTGGGATAGACTTACGTTCAAATTAGGAGTATGAGGAGATAATTTTTCTTGGTTCTGCAATGCATTAAGCACTGAATTTGAAGTATTTCCTATAATTTTCGAATTACGCTCAGCTGTTTCAAGTGAAATTGCTTGGTTTAAAGCTTCATCAAGTTCAAGCGTCAAATTTTCCAAAAGGCGTTCCCTAATTTTTTGAGAATTAATCCCTGCAATAAATGCACTTCTTACTGCTTGGTCTTCATGTTCTTTAGCCGTAACTTCTTGAAAAAGAGCATCTTGAGCAAGAAGTTTTAAACTTCTCGCATAATCGGAGATGGACTCTTCAGATTGCTGTTTTCTTGTATTAAGAATATGTCTTGCTAAAATTATATTCTTTGGTTTCACGAATATCTTATCTAGCAACTGTATGGCATCATTATAAGTTGCGCAATTTTGTATATAAGAAAAATTAGTTGAGGACAAATGATTGACCAATAGCATGAATTTAACTGAATCCGCTGCATCATTAGTTATCTCTTTAGACAAAAAGTTTTCAAATGTAAAGCGCCAATGTTTCCATTTTATATCTGCATTATTACTATTAGGTTCTACTTCAAACCTTTCGGGCCGCAGATAACGCGTGAGTGTGTTGAAAGGGCTGGAATCATGCCATGTTGATACTGGTTCTTCTTTAGACATTTTCTATTCCATCTAGTAGAATAAATTGATATATAATAACATACGAAATAACCCAAGAATTAGGCTTTATTCTACTAGAATTACAATAATATGTAAACAAGATGAAATGTGACAATTGACAACAAGAGAACATATTAACATTGTGTGTGTTCCGTTATAAGCACTGCGAGCACTGGCAGTGCTCTTTACTGGGGACTTTCAGTGCTCTCAGTGTATTTCGGAACGCACCCATTAGATATTCCTAATTTAAATAATACGCATAGAGGTATAATAAACCTCTTTGATAATACGTCATTTACGTACGTTTATTATAACTCTTTTGGTCATATTATATGTATTTATTTTGTATGCGGGCGTGAGAGTAAGTTATATGTCGATAATAATAATAATAAAGTTTTTTATTATAGGCATTAAAGTCACCACCATAGATAATACCTATATATACCAGAGATAGATGCGCCACTCACATTTCAAGTGTCTAAAAAGGTGTACCCTGTACGCTAGATGTCGCTGTATCGTGTACAACGCAGCTAGCTGGCAGTACCACTAGATTTAATTTATTTTTATCTCAATAAAATAGAAAAGGAAGTGAAAAAGGAAAAGCTTTTTAAATAGATACTAATATATTTATTACAATGAAAAATCACAGAATATTTATACTTTTTGCGTTATTACGTCTTTATTATTCTTGATTTGTGGTTCTTCATATAACACTTATTAAAACACTTTCTTGCTGATTTTCTCGGCATCTTAGCCAAGTTCGTTGCGGCAAACAAAGTCCCGTAGGGAAAAGCAGTGTCGATAAGTTGGCAGCGGCAAAGTCCAGTTAGCAAGAGCAGGTCAATCGTCAGGCAGGTAACACGAGTCCAGGGCATAAAAGAGGTCAAACGTTCATGAAGAAGATACAACAAAACAAGCAGATAATCCAGAATTTTCAAACTACACAACACATCGCAAGCACATCAACGGAATATTTATTTTGAACACATTTTGAATAAACAAAAAAACTGTCAGTCAACCACAACTGATAACTACCAAAGTTTTTTTTGGAATTTTTGGGCTCTGGATTCTAAGATTTTTGACTATTAAACGCCATCTATAGTACGCTCTAGAAAAATAGCTCACGAGTTTTTGTTCCGCGATCACCAGATGGCAGTGTTTTCTACGCAATATTTTTTCACGTGAATTTGTACGGCAGTTTCACCTGTACTTGAGCAATTATAAATGCAACTTGAGCAATTTTTTAACACTTTGAGCAATTTAAAATATTGTATAAATCAAAAGTTAAAGGAGTTTGAAATTATGGATAAATGATTTTTTTTACAACGACTTTATTGATTTTTAATTAAATAATTTAAGGTGAGCAATTATAAAGGACAACGTAGTTGAATTGAGCTATTGAAAATCTATCGATTAGTATTTTTTTATTACAAATATCATTATTTTGCAGGCTGGGGTGGGGTAGGTCGGAACACAGTGAAAAAGTACTCTGTGCTCTCGTCGTAACCATAGTCTCTACCTACACATAGGTAGATACTTATGTCGTAACCAGTATATAGTGATCTGTGGTCGTAATTAGCGTGTGTTGGTGATTTGGGGTGCGTTCCGAAATACACTGAGAGCACTGAAAGTCCCCAGTAAAGAGCACTGCCAGTGCTCGCAGTGCTTATAACGGAACACACACTTGATAAGTGTACTTTGTGGCATCCAGTGCCGGGTAGTGCGGGTTATATTGTGTTCTGTGGTGCGGGTAATATTGTTCTGTGATCCAGTGGCAGTATTAGCTGGAGACAGCACGAGTACTCTACTCTTCGTAATCATGGAGGAGGAGCTGTGCGGCGAGAGGTTCCGCCGCGCCACCGAAGTGCAGGTCTGTGTGTCCCAGCACGGGTTGGCATTTGAAATACGCATCTGGAATTTGGACTTGATAAGGGTTGATTTTTATAGGGGTAGGTTACCCCTTTCAATCGACACCCCCCCCATCCCGCGGAGATGCGTGGTTTTTTTTTTACACGTGTTTGAAGTTACGTGTAACGGAACGTTATTGTGTTTGAAGTTACCAACAACCAACCAACAAGGTGCACCTATAGGTAATTAGGTTAAGGTTATTTTCCTTTTTTGACCACCCAGAAATAGGAGCCCCGCGAAGCGGGGCTCCGTCGACATGCTCTTAGAGGGGAAGAGGGTGACGGCTAAGGAGTTTTCCTAGGTCCCCCACTTTTTCTTAGGCTATAGTCGTAAATTCTTATATAAAGTTAACACAACATCAAAAAATCCAACCAACAAGGTGCACCTATAGGTAATTAGGTTATGGTTATTTTCCTTTTTTGACCACCCAGAAATAGGAGCCCCGCGAAGCGGGGCTCCGTCGACATGCTCTTAGAGGGGAAGAGGGTGACGGCTAAGGAGTTTTCCTAGGTCCCCCACTTTTTCTTAGGTTAAGTTAACACAACATCAAAAAATCCAACCAACAAGGTGCACCTATAGGTAATTAGGTTAAGGTTATTTTCCTTTTTTGACCACCCAGAAATAGGAGCCCCGCGAAGCGGGGCGCCGTCGACATGCTCTTAGAGGGGAAGAGGGTGACGGCTAAGGAGTTTTCCTAGGTCCCCCACTTTTTCTTAGGCTATAGTCGTAAATTCTTATATAAAGTTAACCAGTTAACACAACATCAAAAAATAATAAAAAATAATAAAAAAAAAATTATAGGTTTCCGCGCCGCGGGGGATGGTGGGGAGGGTTCCTATCCTCCCCCCTCACCCCCCCCTCCACCCCCACCCCATACATCCAGATGCGTATTTCAAATGCAACCCCCCCAGCACTAATACATAGTGAAGTCTGAGCTGTGAGTCTGAGCTTCTGGACCTCTGTCCGAGCCTGACACGCGCCGAGGCATAGCAGCTGTACACTGAACATTTCGATGATCTCGATAGACAAAGCCGTGGTCGCCTGGCGGGCACCGGGCAGTCCTGCTTAGGCACCTGTATGTATCACTGGCTTCATCTGACTGGAGGACGGTTTAGGTGAAGGGACCGCGCCCTAGCGTGGGGGATCTCTGAATCCCTAATTGTATGAGAGAGGGCCCTTTGCCCCGCCGTGGGACATGGATATGCTATCACAACACTGTTTGTTGCAGGTTTGCATGACATGCCTGGACACTGACAGCTATATGTATTCAATGAGTGAGTACAAGTTGGAACAAGCTTATGAAGAGTTGACTGGTTATCCTGTAAGTTGTTTATTTATCTATGTACAGTATTAAAACTGCTATAATGCTAATATTGAATAAATAAAACTGAGAGAAACAAGCCAGATCTGGTGGCACAGTTTGGCTATTAAGACTTTGGAAATATTCAGTATATTTAAATAAATTTATGTGAGAGATGCCTGCACTTTACACTGAGGGAACACTAGCTGTTAGTTTATTTGGAGTTGCTGCATTATTTTGTGGCACAGAACCCTGCCAAATGTATATGACCAGTGATGACAATGAGTGGATTTTTTTAAGCTTTTGGCTCAGCTATAGTTTAGTCGCCGTGGAGTTGGACGTTTATATTCTTTTTTACAGAAAGACCTTGATGTGGTAAGCTTTGCACTAAAATATTTTATGTCGGAAACTAAATATTTTAACTAATACTTTTCAAGAAATAATTTTTTGAAAATTCACAATCTTCACCACTTTTCACTATTTCTTACGACATTTGCCTTAAATTACAGACTCATTGACGTTTAGTTGGCGTGCTACAGTTTCGTTTGATGTGCAATCCCTCATGCGAATTGAAACTAATGTGGTATATTCAGACAAAATACACGAGTTCAAGCTATAATAATATGAAGTATGTTTGTGTAGAGATTTAAAGTGAGATCTGTTAAAGTATATCATGCTAAGTATGATAGGTGAATGCTAGGGAAGGACAGGCTACTTTGACTGGATATGGGATCATACTTATATTATAAATGCTAGAGTCTGTCCCCACTGCCTGTCTGTCAGCTACCCTTGCACAGCCCATTTTTCAACAGATTTTGATGAATTTTGGCACAGAGATAAATTGAATCCTGGGAAGGTTGTAGGCTTACTCCTGAAATCAAAAAGCCTTAATTAAGGCAGACAAAGTTGTGGACATCATCTAGTTGTTAATATTGAATCAATTTTGTTTCAGTTGTTTGACATGGGCAACCTTAAACACACCCTCTGTGAAGAATGCGCTCTGAGTTTGACAAACTTTAACAAATTCAGAGACAAGAGCTTGAGAGCCCGAGCCCTGATGATGGATTTTGTGAAACAACATAAAGTGGTGAGTAGTAAAGACTGTTTTTGTCTGGTTGTCATTCTGGGTTGGGCCCGAGTGGGAAGTTACATGTCTAGATGGGCTGGATTGTGGTTCGGCTGGAGGCTTCAGCCCCGGCTAGTCACCGGCCTACAGTAAAGCTGTACGACCAGGAGCTAGTGCTACTAACTGATTAACTGATAAGGTTAATGATCTGGCGGCAGTTGTGTTAACAAACAACAGTAATCGGCTGTCTGTGTGCACGCGGCAGGTGTCGGCGGCCGCGCTGCGCCCGCTGCAGGCCGCGCTCGCGCCGCGGGCGGGCGAGGGGGAGCCCGCTGTGAAGGCGGAGGGGGAGGGGGAGCCCGCTGTGAAGGCGGAGGGGGAGGGGGAGCTCGGCGCCGACAGCGTGCTGCGCGACGCCAAGCTGCTGGACGAGGCTCGGTGCAGAGTGCTGCTGACGAGGATGTCGCGTGCGGAAGAGCGCGCGCTCGCGATACGAGGTAACTGTTTGCACCATACACATACTAGTTGTTGGCCAACTGTCACACCTGCCCCCCAATCAAGTACGAATGGCCGATCAAAACGTTAAGTTCGTCGTCAAAGTAAAATAAACCATAACTGTATTGACTTAGAGCTCAATTTCGCGTATCCATTCTTATACGTTAGAGTATCGTTCATACCTAAACGTATAAGAATGGGCACACGAAATTGAGCTCTAATTTAATGCAGTTATGGTTTATTTTACTTTGACGACGAACTTAATTCTTACATGATCTGGGGGCTCTTCTATAGTTCACGTGCATTTCCGTAAAGGATTATGTGTCCGATTTAAAATATAGAAGCCAGTCGTGTGCAGTGTTTTTGCACTAACAGTATATAGCAACAAACTTATTTCGTAAACTTTTCACTGAAAGTGGTCGCATGCAGGTGCCGCAGGCGGCGGCTAGTGGCACCGCAGCGATTCATTCTTTAGTTTCCTAAAAAGGGTTGTCTGGTGATAAGTTTCAGTGATATGACCTCTATTATTACTAATTAATTTACTGTGAGAATAAGTGACATACACGAGAGAGATACAGTTTTCTTCGTAAGTGATTATGCCACTATAGATATACTGCGAAGCTCTTTAAATTAAATATAATTTACTAGCTGATGCCCGCGACTTCGTCCACGTGAAATAAGTTGTTTTTAATTCCCACAGGAACTCCTCAATTTTCTGGGATAAAAAGTAGCCTATGTCACTCTCTGGATCCTCAACTATACCCATGCAAAAAATCACGTCGATCCGTTGCTCTGTTGTAGCGTGATTGAAGGACAAACCAATAAACTAACAAACCAACAAACAAACACACTTTCGCATTTATAATTTTAAGTATGATTTCCTGAATGTGATGTGTGTGTACAATTAATAATTTTATTATTAAGCATCCCACATGTTGTACTGTTTAGCACAAAATCATTTATAGAAGGGAACTGGAATAATAGTTGACTGGAAAATATGAAAGTAGAGCAAAAAGATACAAACCGGCCAAATGTGAGCCATAGCTTAAAAGAAACCTTAACATGTATTATCTTTCGGTTCCACTTTTTGAAACAATCCGTGGGTCTGCTCCCAAATGAGATATTTAGTTCACGAAACGCCGTAAAAATTGTCGTGCAGACGCGACTAATAGCGACATTCTTCTTGTGAAAAGTCCCAAATCATTTCAAACTCACATTGTTATAAGTCAATACGCAAATAATGTGCTTTGTTTCTTCTATTTACAGAATAAGAGATAAGCCCGTAAAGTTAGAAGTAATTTTTGAACTGTACTTATCATTTGCAAGAATATCTATTTATATTTTTTATGTACAGCTGCTTATTATAATCGAGCTGAACGAAAATTAATGTGAAAATATTTTGTTCCAGGTGCTCTGTTGCCGGCGACCAATGACGATACCAATATTCACTCTGACAAGAGTAAACAAGATGAAACAATCATCAAATGTGAAGAGTTTGATATTGATACTGACAAAGTAGATAACAGTTCAACTGGTAATTATAACAATGGTACAAGAGACGAACGATGCATTAATACACAATCAAACATATTCGTCGAGACTTCGAAAACTATACAAAATTCGGAATCGGACACTGAAAACAATGATACCAACTCCAATAATTTCGACGATCAGGCAACAAGCCAAGATGAACTCTCTACATCAGAGACCATTGAAGCAGCCAACACACAAACGGCTATAGAAAAAGTTTCTTTGAAAACTGACAGTGTTGTAGGTAATATCATAATGAAGGAAAATATTGTATGTTCATTATCAGGAAAACGTATTGAGAAAATAAAATATATTTGTGATGTTTGCCAGCAAAAGTTTAAACGAAAATATCTTCTAGCTAAACACATCAGGTCACACACTGAAAAAAACCCATTGACAAGCAAGTTCTGCCACTACCAACTCAAAAACAAAAGTCTTTTAGCGGTTCACATGAGAAAACACACCGGTGAGAAACCCTTTGGCTGTGAGTTATGCCACTATAAATGTTATAAGAAAAGAGATTTGGTGCAACACACGAGAACACATACTGGTGAAAAACCCTTTGCATGTGAGTTATGCCAGTATAAATGTACACAGAAAACTTATTTAGTTCATCACATGAGAACACATACCAGTGATAAACCCTTTGCTTGCGAGATCTGTCAATTCAAATTTAGTAAAAAAAGTACTTTAGTGTTGCATAATATGAGAAAACATACCGGTGAAAAATCCTTTGCTTGTGAATTATGCAACTATCGATGTATTGAGAGTAGAAGATTGGTGCTGCACATGAGAACACATACTGGTGAAAAACCCTTTGTTTGTGAGTTATGCCAGTATAAATGTGCAGTGAAGAGTAGTTTAGTGTCTCACATGAGAACACATACTGGGGAAAAACGCTTTGCCTGTGAGTTATGCCAATATAAATGTTATAAGAAAAGAGATTTAGTGCTACACACGAGAACACATACTGGTGAAAAACCCTTTGCCTGTGAGTTATGCCAGTATAAATGTACACAGAAAACTTATTTAGTTCGTCACATGAGAACACATACCGGTGATAAACCCTTTGCTTGTGAGATCTGTCAATTCAAATTTAGTAAAAAAAGTACTTTAGTGTTGCATAATATGAGAAAACATACCGGTGAAAAATCCTTTGCTTGTGAATTATGCAACTATCGATGTATTGAGAGTAGAAGATTGGTGCTGCACATGAGAACACATACTGGTGAAAAACCATTTGCTTGTAAGTTATGCCCATATAGATGTGCTGTGAGGAGAAGTTTAGTGTATCACATGAAAACACATTCAGGAGAGAAACCGTTTGTTTGTGAGTTATGCCAGTATAAATGTGCAGTGAAGAGTAATTTAGTGTATCACATGAGAACACATACAGGAGAGAAACCGTTTGTTTGTGAGTTATGCCAGTATAAATGTGCAGTGAAGAGTAGTTTAGTGACTCACATGAGAACACATACTGGTGAAAACCCCTTTGTTTGTAAGCTATGCCAGTATAAATGTAAATTTAGTAGAAGCTTAGTGCTTCACATGCAATCACATACTGGTGATAAACGCTTTGCTTGTAAGCTATGCCCCTATAAATGTACATTGAATAGATTATTAGTGCAGCACATGAGAACACACACCGGTGAAAAACCCTTTGTTTGCAAAATCTGCCAATGCAAATTTAGTCAAAAATGTACTTTAGTGAGGCATATGAGAATACATACTGGTGAAAAATCCTTTGCTTGTGAATTATGTCACTATCGATGTATTCAGAGTAGAAGTTTAGTGCAGCACATGAGAACACACACGGGTGAAAAATCATTTGCTTGTGAATTATGCGACTATAGATGTATTGAGAGTGGTAATTTAAGACATCACATGAGAACACATACTGGTGAAAAACCCTTTGCCTGTGAGTTATGCCCATATAGATGTACTATGAAGCAAAGTTTAGTGTATCACATGAGAACACATACAGGAGAGAAACCGTTTGTTTGTGAGTTATGCCAGTATAAATGTGCAGTGAAGAGTAGTTTAGTGTCTCACATGAGAACACATACAGGAGAGAAACCGTTTGTTTGTGAGTTATGCCAGTATAAATGTGCAATGAAGAACAGTTTAGTGTCTCACATGAGAAAACATACTGGTGAGAAACCGTTTGCTTGTGAGTTATGCCAACACAGATTTAGTCAAAAAAGTAGTTTAGTGAAGCACATGAGAACACATACCAGTGAGAAACTGGTTAGAAAACATACCTAGTCTGGGAAAAGGGGCGTTTGGTGTAAAGTAAAATCTTTAAAAATCTAATTGTAAAATTCTTAAATCCTCAGTCGTTAATTGTGGTATGATATGAACCAAAACTTATACAGGAATATCTAAAAAAAACATGCGGAAGCTAGCCGCTACGTATTAGTTAGGTTTTTAATATAATAGCACAGTAAACAGATACAACCAGTGTGGAAACTACCTAGAAACGTTCGAAACAGCTCACTCACACAAACACGCATCCACGACACGTTATGACGCGGCACTCACTACTGACGGCACTGCGACGAGCGCTTGGGGTCTCGTGGATGCGCATGTTTGTGTGAGTGAGCTGTTTCGAACGTTTCTAGGTAGTTTCCATATATTATAGGAGATAACTGCATTTTTGGTAACCATCGCCAGAAAAGCTGATTCAGTGTTAGGTGGATGTAGAGCTCTCCACTGATCACAAAAGTTGCAGTCTGCCTGCATTTGGATGGCCCTTTCGCTAAATATGGCCGTTCAAAGACGGTTTATTGTTACCAAAAATGAACGATATTTAGAAAAGCTGATTCTTGTACAGTATTAAAGTATGCGCAGTACCTATGTAAACAGCGTAAAAACTGACGCATGTGGATGGGACTTTTTCTAGATATCAGCTTTCAAAGACGTTATAAGCTATACTTACTATGCGTTCCTGTAAAAAAATATTAGCAATAATTTTGTCGTCGTTGATCGCTATTAAAAATGTTTAACAGCAATCAACGGGACGACATAATAATTGCTATTTTTTTTTACAGGAACGCATAGTAAGTATAGCTTATAACGTCTTTGAAAGCTGATATCTAGAAAAAGTCCCATCCACATGCGTCAGTTTTTACGCTGTTTACATAGGTACTGCGCATACTTTAATACTGTACAAGAATCAGCTTTTCTAAATATCGTTCATTTTTGGTAACAATAAACCGTCTTTGAACGGCCATATTTAGCGAAAGGGCCATCTAAATGCATGCAGACTGCAACTTTTGTGATCAGGGGAGAGCTCTACATCCACCTAACACTGAATCAGCCTTTCTGGCGATGGTTACCAAAATTGCAGTTATCTCTTAGTCTAATACTGGTTGTACCTGTTTACTGTGATAATAGTAGGTCGTCATATTATTAACACTCGAAACGCAAATATCAAAAGAAACAGTCATACAGATAATTGAAATTTAAATCGAGTTTATTATCAAACTTAAACTGCGTTTATGCGATTGTGTACATTCATGCTTATTATGGTTATACTTTAGTATACCTACTTAATATAACCATTTGTTAAAACATGTCAGGTACAACGCGTATTGATCAGTCGATTGCTATTATTTAGCAACGTTGACTCAAGTCGGTAACATTTTTTTAAATTTTTTTTATCTGATTTATTTGGGGCTTTTAAGTCTGTAACATGGATGTCCGAATTTGGCCTTTTCGTTTCCTCCGTGCTTCGGAGAGCACGTTAAGCCGTCGGTCCCGGTTATTATCACTAACATGATAACATCTGATAATAATTAATAATCAGTAACCTAAGAGTTGAAATAGTAATCTTCTAGTTGAGTCGTATGCGGAAGGACCTGGGAACCCACCGCATAATTATTCCAAGAAAACCCCTGCCATTATATGATTAATGGAAAGGGGTCACGGCCCTTAGCAATGAGGAATACGACGCAGAGAGATACTTAATATAAATATACCTTACTCCCTATATTTGCGGCGTGATTGAAGGACAAATCACCAAACAAACACTTTCGCATTTATAATATTAGTATGATTTGTTGTTTCTGCCTATTAAACTTAATGCTAGCTAGCCTAACCTAATTACTATAAATCATGCCCGCGTGGAATGATGGCAAGAATGCTGGCTGCATTTCCGCGCTGGACTGGCTGATCCTTTGTGCAAAAAATATATTTTTAAAACATGTAACTAATAAGATTACATGTGCACAATTGGTGCAAAATTAGGGTTAGGGTGAGGGATATAGATAGACACGAAGGTTTTATTTAGAACTCTAGCGGCAACAACATTGATTTCTTGTGAGTGCTGTGGTAAGGGAAGGAGAGAGTATATTAGAGTTTTTTTAATAAACAGAGCACAACCACCATATCCATCGGCTCTGTCATCCCGGAGGCATGCGAGGCCCGGTATTCTAAAAGTGGACCCTTGCCTCAGCCATGTCTCCGAGACAGCAGCGATGGCAATGTGGTGTTTTTTGAATAATGTTGTAAGTTCATGCTTTTTATTTTTAATGCTTCTACAGTTCCACTGTAGGATTGGAGTTGACTGTGGCATTGTGTGTTTTAGATAGGTCAGTTAATTTAGCAATTTTTTCAGCAACGTTGTTCGGTATGTTATTGTTTGGTTTAAGTATACAATTGTTAAGTAATGCCAAAAGGATTTCCATAAGATCCTCGTTGGTGACAGATACTGAGTGATTTTTGAGGGCACCTCCGTTTGCAGAGGAAGAGGGCGGAACACTAATAATAGAATTGTGTGTTTGTCTGTCAAAGCCTTTAGAAGGTGCTGGTCTAGGTCGTGGGGAGGAGAAAACAGTTTTTCTGTGATATCTAGATGGTGCAGAAGCAGCAGGGTTCCTGCCTATAGGGACTTCTAACACTGGGGTGAATATTTCATTTGATACATCTGAATAAGGTTTGCGAGTCTGAGGAACTTGAGTAGAAGCCTCTATGTATGAGATATTGTTTTCGGACATGATCAATTTGATTTTATGTTGTCTTTGGTGTTCAGGGCAATCTTTGAGTGTGGCTAAGTGTTTTCCCTCGCACAATATACAGAATGTTTCAGCTTGGCAGCTGTCACCGGTATGATCTTTGCCACATCTGTAACATCTGGGTTTGCTCCTGCATATATTTTTTGTGTGGCCAAATCTGCAGCAGTTGTGGCATTGAATAGTGGGAAGGAGATACTTTTCCACTGCCAAGGAGGTATAATAAGCATATACATGTTTAGGCAGGACTTGTCCTCTGAAAGTTATAACAACAGATTGGGTGGGGACCCATGATGGGATGCTGTCATTAATTACCTTGCGGTTTAGTCGTCTTGCTTTTAAAACAACCCCACAGTTGTCTGGGAGCTCTAGGGCCTCCACCAGTTCGGTCATGGACCATTCCCTGGGAACTCCTCTAATGAGTCCCATGCGGGTAACTTGATATGTAGGTACGGATGCGTTGAGTTTATTTTGAGTTAAACAAGGGTGTTGGAGGAATGCATTTGCATCTCCACTGGTTTTAAATTCAACTGCGATTCGGTTCCTACCTACTGATTTTACACCGTCTCGAACAATGTTGCTTATGTTGTTTCTGGTTAATAGCAAGCCTATTTTAATTGGTCTCAATGTTAGTCCGGCAGCAGGGTCCGGTTCCACTCTTGTGATGTGAACAATGAAAGGGCCTACGTCATTTAGGCCGTAAGTTCGGTCTAGAATAGCCAACGATGGGTGAGTGTAAATATTTTGGATTGAATCCATTGACGATTGGCTGAGGTCAGTGTCAGCTCGCTTTGTGGGTTGCCTTACGGGTTCCGCGGCACGTTTTTTAGGCCGTTCATTTGTTAGGGAGGGATCGGGGCCTGTTGGATCCGGAGGATCCCCTGGGCTATCCACCTCCATCACTTTCTCCTCTCATGCACATAACACAAATACAACACAATTACTCACCAAACCCCACCACCAAGTCTCAAATAGAAACGAAAAACAAAAACCACACAGAAAACACGTGCTTTCGCCAGCTAAGTGACGGACGGAATCCCAAAAACCGTTTAATAATGACTGTTTTCTCTTTGATTGACTTGACACCTACTACACCGACCAGAAACCAAGTGCCCTTTTAGTATTTAGACATTCATTTGTTAAAACATGTCAGGTACAATGTGTATTGATCAGTCGATTGCTATTATTTAGCAACGTTGACTCAAGTCTGTAACATTTTTTTATCTGATTTATTTGGGGGCTTTTAAGTCTGTAACATGGATGTCCGAATTTGGCCTTTTCGTTTCCTCCGTGCTTCGGAGAGCACGTTAAGCCGTCGGTCCCGGTTATTATCACTAACATGATAACATCTGATAATAATTAATAATCAGTAACCTAAGCGTTGAAATTGTAATCTTCTAGTTGAGTCGTATGCGGAAGGACCTTGGAACCCACCGCATAATTATGCCAAGAAAACCCCTGCCATTATATGATTAATGGAAAGGGGTCACGGCCCTCAGCAATGAGGAATACGACGCAGAGAGATACTTAGTATAAATATACCTTACTCCCTATATTTGCGGTGATTGAAGGACAAATCACCAAACAAACACTTTTGCATTTATACTTAATATTAGTATGATTTGTGTTGTTTCTGCCTATTAAACTTAATGCTAGCTAGCCTAACTTATTTACTTTATATCATGCCCGCGTGGAATGGTGGCAAGAATGCTGGCTGCATTTCCGCGCTGGGCTGGCTGATCCTTTGTGCAAAAAAATATATTTTTAAAACATGTAACTAATAAGATTACATCACAATTATTAGCCTTTTTCCTCTGAAGGTTTAAAAAAGATCCGCTAGAGGCAGCACTAGTGGTGGGGTACAACGTTTTGACTTCTCCATTAAGAGTAACGTTAAACGTACGTTGTAAGAATGGAAATTACGGAAGATTTTGCCTGGAGCAAAATTGAAATATGCATAAATTCAAGATCATCTTGTCCGGTATTTAAAATGATAGCTTGCATGCCGTGGTTTACCTGTTTCAGGTTACAAAAATGTACTCGTAGAAAGGTTAGTTGTCGATTATAGTTCGTTTTATTTTATCTTTGGGAATCAAAAAAATACATTGAATTAATTAAATATCCATATTATAAATGCGAAAGTGTGTCTGTCAGCTGTCTGTCTGTCTGCCACTATTACCCACTCCTATTGTCCACACGCTGTCTCAGAGCGGACTAAAAATGGGGTCACCAAGTGTGACGTAACATCGCAGGAATGTGCGATGCGAATCAAATCGCAAGGTCTTGCGATGCGTCCTGCGAGCTCGCAGGTTCCTGCGATGCTACGTCGCATTTTGCCACATAGTTTTGTGTGGGAGCCCTAATGAATCACTAATTGCAAAATAGGCACATGTCAATGCATACAAATTTTTCAGGAAAGGCAAAAAACTGATTTCTGTATGCAATAATAAAATAATGCAAGAATTTCTTCGTTAGGGACATCCTAACTGTCATTTACAATAAAAATATGTGGGAAACTGTATCAAGAAAAACTAACTTTTCTAGTAAATAGCAAATAAAAACCATGCACATGTTCCCTTTTTGCCATCAACAGCGGACATGAGCCCCTTTTGCAGTGAAAAATACATTTTCATACAAAGTTTAAGTGAAAAAAAAACATTTTTTTTTTAATTTAAGGTAAAATTTATTACTTATATGTAACTTAATATTATCAGTAACTCAGACACAGTGTTCATAACTAATAATTTACTAATATTAGTTATGAACTCTACTGTCTCTTTCGAGTCGATTTTCAGTAGGCCATGCAAACAGTTCATCCCAGAAGTCGTTGAATTCTGAAGGTATGTACTCCTTGAGCTTTTTCAAATCTGCCATTTTAGACTGAAGTAAAGGTATTTTATTACAATATAGTTTTACAGATGGTAAAGAAATTGGAGTTGTTATGGGTTTTCTTAAATGAAAATAGTGTGAGACTAAGCCACCAAGGAATTCTTTAGTTTTTACCACCTTCGGCTCCTTACAATTAAATTCAAAATAATGGTAGTTTGATATTGTGAATGGGATAGAAGTGTTTTCTCGAACTTCAGATTTTTTCATTTTGTAATAAAATTGAGGGTACCAATTTTGAAAATCATACATAATTGATGAATCCGGCTGGAACACAGTAAATTTGCCATTAATGTTTGATGCCTTGAGTAAAACTTCCTGCACATACTGGTCCACAGTATATAACCTGTCAAATTCTTTTAATTTCCTTTTGATAAGGCCAAATGATCGATCACATGGCAGAAATGAGTGACCATGTTGAGGAAAGTGCAGCTTAATCTTCTTAAATAATCCACATTCCACCAAACTCATCAGCATTCTTATGAGAGCATGATTTTTATTCTGTCCCCAACAATTGTCACAGAATAAGTGCAACTCTTCCACTTCAGGGTCCAAAAAATTCTTTAAATAGTGGAGTAAAAATGAACAGACATCGTCAGGTGTCTTTCTTGCAATTCCTTCATGAAACACATAGCAAGTTACCTTGTCATTTCCGGTATTGTAAATGCCAAAGGTGTTCACACTGAGTTGGCGGAAATAATATACATCTTGTACAGGTATTTTAGGTAAATCTAATACAGCCATAAAATCAAAACACACTGATTGAATTTTTTTATTTTGCTTTGCAATTTTAGTACTTTTGTCCAAAGCCGAATAGAATTTTTTACTTCTATTTTTATGAACTAATAGTTCTGCCACTGCAACCCGTTTGGCAACCTCATTTAAAGAATTACTTTTAATTTTGGCATTTAGTTCTTCACACTTTGAGCAAGTGTCTTTTGCAGGCTTTCCGAATGTTAAAGTAAAATTTCGTTTAAAATATAGCCAATAGTATGTGTACGTGACTTTGTCTCTGAGCTCAGGATTCTGTACAATAAAACTATTATACATTTTTTTAACATTCAAATTAGCACTCAGGTAAAAAAATGATCGGGTTGTGTAGTGTGATTCACGAACAGGAAATGATTTTATGTGCTCATCAATTTTTGTTACAATTTCAGGTGGCATTGCATTAACACTGCTTTGCTTGCCACGTCCAACAACTGGTACAACATTTTTTGCTAATAGATTTGAAATTCGTCTCACCCTTTTACTAGTAATGTTATGAGCATTGATGAATGCCTTCTTACAAACAGGCGTTCGTTTTTGGCCAAGTAATAAGTAATAATTGTAGTTTCTTGATTTAGGCTTTCGTTCACTATCAAGCGTGTCAGGACGAGCTCTTGATTTTGAGATTGGCACAATTTCTATCATCCTCTGTAGATTTAAGTCCTGTGCATTTTTAGATTCAATTTCATAGAACTGAAGAAGGACGTTGTCTAACAGCTCAGGGGGATTTATGTTTTCCAAACATTTTGCTTTGCAACTGAAAAATAAAAGATTATAAAAATACTAAGTATAAGTTGATAATATTAAGAAATTTATGAATGAATAACAAACCAATTTCTGTTGATCAAATCGGGATCATTTTTCGCGGGAACTCTTTTACCGGCCCAGTTAATATGATTTTCACCTGCAACTTTTGCCTTCTTGATGACATTTCTTTTATAATTTTCGTAGTTTAGAATGCCTTTTTTTCTTTTACGATTATTTTCTTCCATTATATCAGCAGTTAATTATTTAAAATACAATATAAAAGCAGAAAGGCGAAAGCACAACGGTTTGTAGCTTGTTGACAACTGACATCCATGACATTGACAATACCACAGAATAGCGACTCTGTGCTGCCATTCCTTGCAAAAAGGTCACATGCTTTCAACCATGGGCCCTTTCTGCGATAAACTGCGTAATTTGCATTCCGATATCTGCGGATTGGTAAGTTACATGAGTGCCCTTTTTGCAGAGATAATGTATAATAGGAAAATACATTCAAAAACGAAAAAAAAGATTTTTGCCTATTTGTTCACCATGTGCCCTTTTAGCAATTAGTGATTCCTATGGTGTGACGTCAATTTAGTATACTGCGAAGCCGTTCCTACTTACTATACTGGTTAGTGGTTACTGTTTAACGGAACGCAGTCCAGCAGTTGATCATGTGATCAACCAAGAGAATTTAACCACTACGTGATCAAAGGACTGAGAGCACCTTACCTACGAGCAACGCCAGTGCTCACAGTGCAAAAATGGCGTCGATTAATGACTTTTGTTTCTGGTCAGTGATTAATGACGTCACATATTTCCTTAAGGTACTGCGGCTACTGTCAGTCTTAACGGAACGAATTTCTCCATTGATTTCTCCACAGTAAAGAGCACTAAACAGTGCTTGCAGTGTATAACGGAACACACTGTAAAAGTACTCTGTGCTCCTGTGCTGTGCTCTCGTCGTAACCATAGATAATACCATGGAATTAGGAAAATTTACGACTGCCGGTTATTAAACAAGTGACGTAGAATAGGTACATAAGTCGTAACCAGTTTAAAAATAAAGTGATCTGTGGAGTGTGGTCGTAACTAGCGTGCACAGAGTACATATAGGGTGCGTTCCGAAATACACTGAGAGCACTGAAAGTCCCCAGTAAAGAGCACTGCCAGTGCTCGCAGTGCTTAAAACCATAGAATAATAAAACCATAGCGGGAAGAATGTCAACTTCATACAAAAAAAATAGGGACAAAATTCAGTTGTAACGCCATCTCTGATCAGCCCAATACAACATAAAGGCGGGAGATATGAAAATTCCCAGGCGGGAAATTTAAATCATACCACGTTCCCAGCTCCTAAAAATTGTTTAAATCCCTACTAGAAAGACTAGAAACAATCCCGTAATTTAGTAATGGATTGTTTCTAGTCTTTCTAGGCTCAGGCTTCCCATTGAGGTTTTAAAAAAAACAAGAGTAAGTGATAAGAAATATTTTCCATTTATTTCTGTTTTATGTTACTTTCAACTAAATATCAAATCATACTTGTCGAAATATCGAGCCTTAGATTAGGTATCTATATTGAACTGAGGTACTATTAGGTATCATATTCTCCTTTAGATGAAGTCCGGCTTCCGGCTTGTCTCCGGCTGTTTAGGTACCCTTACATTCCTTAAATAAAGCCCAACCATGCCCTTACAGGTATACAATCAAAAGTTAAAGTTTTTAAAATTCCCGGAGGAACTCTTGTATTTTTCGGGACCACAAGTAAGCATTTAGCATTTAAGTACTTCGAGATGCAAGCTCCCGCTGTACTAAATCTCGTCACAATCGCTTCACCTGTTGAGCTGTGAAAAGGTAGCAAACAGACTGATACACTTTAAATTGACTTTAAAGGATACATTGTTCCTGAGAATATGATACGTTCGACGTACGTTATACAGTTTTCAGAATCAGAAAATACTTAATTCAAAATTTGGTACACTGAACATTTTTTTAAAGTCAACTATTTAATCAACTATATTTAAGATGATAACAGAAGACCCCGGATAAGTAGAGAGTGATAATTATTAACGGTATTAATAGTGATGATAAAATATATTAACGGTAATTAGCACACAACAAACCGGGATTAGTCATTATCAGCATCTCACAAATAATAAAATTACTTAAAACTAACTAAGCGGCTAGAATGTATCCTATTTTTTGGGTATGAACTCATCAGCTCCAGTGCTGCACCCCTTATTTCATAATGGCACAGTTATCTGACTAATGTTTCATGTTTAACATAATAAACAGCCTTGGATAAATCACAGAAAACGCCAACCCATCTCATGACTCCTCCCAGGCTTCATATAAATTTTTTTTACCTCAACATCATCATCGATTGTTGTACTAAACGGTTTGTTTTTAAACACCGTTTAGTACACATGAATTAAAATTGATTTTTCAAAAATTATACTGGAAGTGGATAATCTGCCTAAAGTTAGTGGGGTCAACCCATTCTAATAGTGAAATTATTTTACTATGTTTCATTAAGTCAGGAAACTCACTAGTCACTATTGTTGAATGTTGATTAGATGATTTTTTATAGGTGAGGTAAGTAACTGTGATATAATAAGTAATTTAAAATCAACTTAATCAGCGTATCAAGCATAATGTGAGAACAGTTAAATATGTTTGAGTGTATCAATTTTTCTTTTTAAACCTGCTGAAGCAGCTTCAACAAAATTTCGGTTCTTTACTGTACAACACCTTTTTATACATATGTGAAATACACTGTTGTTTATAAATGATATATTAAAAGAAAAATGTACTTCACACTTTCTTAAAAAGGAAAAATTGACATTTTTTAACAAAGTTTTTATAGTATTCTCTTTTAATTTTAATGAATGTGATGACACTGAAAATAAATTGTTGCAATTAGTGGCACAACTTTCCACACATTGGATGAAGTCTTCTGATGCATATTTTAGGCTTTTCTTAGTATCATCATATTCTTTAAAATGCATAAAAGTATATAATATAAGGTCGTCTTCATTTTTACTTTTTAAAATATTATTACAGTCTGTGCATGCATCATTTTTTAAGTTTTTTAACATAAATCCACACACATATGCACAGGCTTGTAACTCTCCTGTATCAGATTGTTCAGAGACACTTTCATCAAAAATGCTCTCAATTGATGAAAGCATCTCTGACACATTCAGTGGACTTTTTGGTTGGTCTGTTGCATATAACATTATATTTTTATAATTTGTCAACACTGACTCGCACTCATCTAATTTACAATTTCCTGAGCCAGACCCCATGTGGGCAAGGTTGGACAACATCGCTGTCTTCAGTCCCCCTATAAATTGCCCAGTAGTGGGATTGCAATTGGCACCACAATTTGCTCTTATGGTGCCAAATAAATTTTCAAGAGGGTCCTGCTGAAGATGCCGAGTAGCCAAGGCTTTAATCTTATATTTTCTTTTTAAATTTTGGTACACCCTGGCTACTGCGTTTAGCATCCAAATCCAACCTTGCTTAGATGGGGGTAGACTTTTGCATCCTATGTATTCTGCATTTTGAAAAAACTTTTTCATCTCTTTGAAAAGTGCCAAATGAGGCGATTCATCTGTAAAATTTGTTAGATGTGGCTTTCCTTTTTTGTGGTCTGCTGAGTTGCTATTTAAGCAATCAAATAGCATGTCCATTTTTTTTATCATATCGCCGGTTCTTGTTGCTTCAGATATTAATAGTCCTGAAATTAACAAAAATTTAATTATTTTATGAAAGGCCAAATCATTCTGATTCTGAAAGCAGAACTCATTCAGAGAGGAGACTTGTTCTCAGTAGCGAGCCGGCAATGGCATCAAATCACTTTTTTACCAACAGTTTTTTGTTATGTTAAAATAATGCAGGGAAATAGACAGCTTGCTCAGCCCCCTAACATGGGCCGAGATAATTTTCTCCCCGAGGAAAGGATAAAATTTTTATTCCTAAATAGTATAAAACAAAGTCGCTTCCCGCTGTCTGTCCCTATGTATGCTTAGATCTTTAAAACTATGCAACGGATTTTGATGCGGTTTTTTTAATAGATAGAGTGATTCAAGAGGAAGGTTTATATGTATACTATATAATACATGCATAATATAACAGAGAAACACTGATCATTTTAGAGGTTTCTAATGTGATGTCGTAAATAAGCAAATTTTTTTGTGCTTACATTGCAAACGCTGGCTGAACCCTATGAGATACTTGTAGATAAAAATAATATACTACAGTATTGTACACCTTAAAAAGGTGTACAAAATAGTCCGCGATAGTGTATGTCTATCTCTTAGGACAACCTACACTACCCACAATAACCATTTTTTATCCTTTACTTTTTACGAGAAATAGCGATTTTAAGCAATAACAGCATTAATCCTTATCCAATTAAATACATTGTCCATTTACTTAATACAGATCAATATGGCCCTTCACAGCATGTAATTTAAATGAATATATTCGAAGATATTACAGATTTAAAATGCAGGGACATAGCGGTTGCGGCAGTACCGGCCGGGGCGAATAACACACAGGCTACATTTTACCCCGGAAAATTAAAGAGGCCCCGCGGGAATAAAAAAAAACTTAAACCACGTGGTAGTAGGTAAATAACTTATAGCCTAAATTGACTTGTGAGCTGAGCTAAGTTACTTTGATGTTTAACATTTTTATTCATAAAAGGCTCAGAACATTAAATAGTACAGTATTAGAATTACCTTTTCCTGCTGCTTATTTGTTATATCAATAATTAATCCTGCCTGATGAGCTAGGAAAAGATTCTCTTTCACAGTCCTTGGATGATATTGGTAGGATCTGTAATAGAAACAGTAAAAATTGCTTATTATATAAGTTTTCTTTGAATACTGACTTGGTTATCTTCACAACCTATAGATTTCCACTTTTGATTTAACATTTTTATTTATAAAAGGCGCAGAACATTAAATAGTACATACAGTTTTAGAATTACCTTTTCCTGCTGCTTATTTGTTATATCAATTAATATGCCTGATGAGCTAGGAAAAGATTCTCTTTCACAGTCCTTGGGTGATATTGGTAGGATCTGTAATAGAAACAGTAATTATTGCTTATTATATAAGTTTTCTTTGAATACTGACTTGGTTATCTTCACAACCTATAGATTTCCACTTTTAATTTAACATTTTTATTTATAAAAGGTGCAGAGCATTAAATAGTACAGTTTTAGAATTACCTTCTCCTGCTGCGTAGTTGTTATATCAATTAATATGCCTGATGAGCTAGGAAAAGATTCTCTTTCACAGTAGTTGGATGATATTGGTAGGATCTGTAATAGAAACAGTAATTATTGCTTATTATATAAGTTTTCTTTGAATAATGACTTGGTTATCTTCACAACCTATAGATTTCCACTTTTAATTTAACATTTTTATTTATAAAAGGCACAGAACATTAAATAGTACAGTTTTAGAATTACCTTCTCCTGCTGCGTAGTTGTTATATCAATTAATATGTCTGATGAGCTAGGAAAAGATTCTCTTTCACAGTCCTTGGATGATATTGGTAGAATCTGTAATAGAAATTGATTAATTATCATATATGTTGTCTTTGAATACTCAATTAGTCATCTTCCCAACCAATAGATTAACACTGTCCTCTGTTATTTAATTTAATTTGAGCATAAGAATCCTTCAGTATGTTATTTCTATGCAAATAAAGATATATGTTATACTAGCTTATACCCGTGACATTGTCCTCATGGATTGAGATTTTTTCATTCCTGTTTTTTCTTTCATTTTTCAGGATAAAAAGTAGCCTATGTGTTATACCAGACTATATTCTATCTCTGTGCCGAATTTCATTGCCAAAGCCTACCACCAGACAAAAGTTTAGTAGGTTACACATCCCATTATTAACCTGAACAATTAGTATTCTAACCTTAAGACATAACTGAATGGATTTCAGTTCACATATTATTATATTTTGATTTCATTATTAATATTATGTGAAGTACACATTACCTCCTCATCTGGAACAGCAAATCTGCAGTTTTGTAGTTTTGAGGATAATCACTGAATGGTGTCCTTTTAAAATGTCTATGGCACAACATTCTATGTTCCCTATGCAGTTTTTGTTGAAATTCCTGTGAAGACCATTCTCCATAAGGGAAACAGTATTTTGCCCATAATTCACACCTAAAAACAACAATCTGTGTCATTAGCAATACAAAGGAGTATTTAATACTTTGAATGCTCCCACAGAGCAACTATGTAAAAAGAAGTTACTGGTTTGTATATAATTGTGTGGTCAAACAACCTGGTTGTTTCAATCACTATTATATAAAATGACACATGGCTTTTCTACAACTTATCTAGCTTGTCCTTATACATTTGTATGATAGCATGCATGTTATTCAGGTGTTTCAAATAGGGAATTCGTTATAATAAAATACAAAATTAGTACTGTACTTGAGAGTGTTGGTTATGCCAGGCTGAAAGCGAAATAGTTTAGTATTGGGGTCAACACCCGGTGAATGCCCACACTTTAAGCATTTTCTGCTATTTTCTGCCATTCCAAAAAGTCTTATTCCAACGAGCACCACACACTATTTGTACGGTTACGGAGGAGCAGAAGCTCGACTCGACGTAACGTTAACAGCACACAACTCAGGAAGTAAACGTTCTCAGAAAAGCGTACTCTGAAACGATGTTACTTTATTTTGTAGAAATGTTTTCCGTGTTTTCACAACGAACAGAGACCACGAAAATCAAAAATCAAAATTCACAATCACCACGAAATACAAAATTCGAAAAATCTGCGAAAAATGACGTGACAGTGACAGGTGACTTTATAAATTTGAAATGTTGCCTTATAGAAAATAATTTTTGCACCACTTGGCAACACATTGATTTGCCCAAGTAGGTATGTCGCAATGACGTAGAACAAAGTTGACCGGGCCTGCTTAAAACGGAACACACACTAAATCTAGCGTGTGTTGGTGACAATGACGAAGGATTTACTATTTACTCATTGTTAATTGGTTGGTGATTTGGTAAATTGTGTGTAGGTACTTTGTGGCATCCAGTATTACCGTATTAGCTGGAGCTTAAATATGTATTGTATAACCTGAAAGCTGGAGACAGCACGAGTACTATAGTTACATTAGCTATCATGGAGGAGGAGCTGTGCGGCGAGAGGCTCCGCCGCGCCACCGTAGTGCAGGTCTGTGTGTCCCAGCACTAATGCATAGTGAAGTAGAGCTTCTGGACCTCTGTCCGAGCCTGACACGCACCGAGGCATAGCAACTGTACACTGAAAATTTCGATGATCTCGATAGACAAAGCCGTGGTCGCCTGGCGGGCACCGGGCAGAATCCTGCTCAGGTAGGTACCTGTATGTATCACTGGCTTCATCTGACTGGAGGAAGGTTTAGGTGAAGGGACCGCGCCCTAGCCTGGGGGATCTCTGAATCCTTCTATCGTATGAGAGAGGGCTCGTTGCCCAGCCGTGGGACGGATAGGCTATCACAGCACTGTTTGTTGCAGGTTTGCATGACATGCCTGGACACTGACAGCGATATGTATTCAATGAGTGAATACAAGTTGGAACAAGCTTATGAAGAGTTGACTGGTTATCCTGTAAGTTTTTTAATTATCTTTCTACAGTATTAAAACAGCTTGAATGCTAATATTGAATAAATAAAGCTGAGAGAAACAAGCCAGATCTGGTGGCACAGTTTGGCTATTAAGACGGGAAATATTCAGTATATTTAAATGAATTTATGTGTGAGATGCCTGCGATTTACACCGAGGGAACACTAGCTAAATTGGTTGAACCTAATCCCTCATGCGAATTATAACTAATGTGATTTATTCTGACAAAATTGTCCCCCCCACTGCCTGTCTGTCAGCTGCTCTTGCACAGCCCATTTTTCAACAGATTTTGATGAATTTTGGCAGAGACAAGTTGAATCCTGTGGAAGGATGTAGGCTTCCTCCTGAAATCAAAAAGCTATAATCAAGGCAGACAAAGTTGTGGACATCATCTAGTTGTTAATATTGAATTAATTTTGTTTCAGTTGTTTGACATGGGCAACCTAAAACACACCCTCTGTGAAGAATGTGCTCAGAGTTTGACAAACTTTAACAAATTCAGAGACAAGAGCTTGAGAGCCCGAGCCCTGATGATGGACTTTGTGAAACAGCATAAAGTGGTGAGTAGTAAAGACTGTTTTTGTCTGGTTGTCATTCTGGGTTGGGCCAGCGGCAGCGCGCTACCAACAGGCGGGCGCCGTTACAACGTTATTTATAGTGTTATTACGTTACGACTCATTATGAGGCACCGCGCGCGATCGCGTGATATTCATAACCCCGTAACGTCATGGCGGCTCCTCACATAACACGTTATTCCGTTATGGAACAATAACGCGTTATCATATTGTGATACGTGTTATATTAACCAGGTGTCGGCGGCCGCGCTGCGCCCGCTGCAGGCCGCGCTCGCGCCGCGGGCGGGCGAGGGGGAGCCCGCTGTGAAGGCGGAGGGGGAGGGGGAGCCCGCTGTGAAGGCGGAGGGGGAGGGGGAGCTCGGCGCCGACAGCGTGCTGCGCGACGCCAAGCTGCTGGACGAGGCTCGGTGCAGAGTGCTGCTGACGAGGATGTCGCGTGCGGAAGAGCGCGCGCTCGCGATACGAGGTAACTGTTTGCACCATACACATACTAGTTGGCCAACTGTCAGACCTGTTTGAAGGATAATGTGTCCGATTTAAAATATAGAAGCCAGTTGTGTGTTGCAGTGTTTTTGCACTAACAGTATATTGCAACAAACTTATTTCGTTAACTTTTCTCTGAAAATGGTTGCATGCAGGTGCCGCAGGCGGCGGCTAGTGGCACCGCAATGATTCATTCTTTAGTTTCCTAAAAAGGGTTGTCTTGGTGATAA
This sequence comes from Erebia ligea, assembly GCA_917051295.2. Classification (NCBI taxonomy): domain Eukaryota; kingdom Metazoa; phylum Arthropoda; class Insecta; order Lepidoptera; family Nymphalidae; genus Erebia; species Erebia ligea. Next base: position 2,920,546 of record OU785246.1, read on the forward strand.
GTTTCAGTGATATGACCTCTATTATTACTAACTAGCTGTTGCCCGCGACTTCGTCCGCGTGGATTGAGGTTTTTCGGTTCCCGCGGGAACTCTTTAATTTTTCGGGATAAAAAGTAGCCTATGTGTTATTCCAGACTATAATCTATCTCTGTGCCAAGTTTCATCCAGATCCGTTCAGCCGTTGGAGCGTGATTGAGTAACAAACATCCACACATCCATACATCCATACATCCATCCAAACTTTCGCATTTATAATATTTATTTGATTAATTTACTGTGAGAATAAGTGACATACACGAGAGAGATACAGTTTTCTTCGTAAGTGATTATGCCACTATAGATATACTGCGAAGCTCTTTAAATAAAATATAATTTACTAGCTGATGCCCGCGACTTCGTCCGCGTGGAATAAGTTGTTTTAATTCCCACGGGAACTCCTCAATTTTCCGGGATAAAAAGTAGCCTATGTCACTCCCCGGGTCCTCAACTATACCCATGCAAAAAATCACGTCGATCCGTTGCTCCGTTGCAGCGTGATTGAAGGACAAACCAATAAACTAACGAACCAACAAACAAACACACTTTCGCATTTATAATATTAAGTAAGTATGATTTCCTGAATGTGATGTGTGTGTACAATTAATAATTTTATTATTAAGCATCCCACATGTACTGTTTAGCACAAAATCATTTATAGAAGGGAACTGGAATAATAGTTGACTGGAAAATATGAAAGTAGAGCAAAAAGATACAAACCAGCCAAATGTGAGCCATAGCTTAAAAGGAACCTTAACATTTATTATCTTTTGGTTCCACTTTTAGAAACAATCCATGGGTCTGCTCCCAAATGAGATATTTAGTTCACGAAACGCCGTAAAAATTGTCGTGCAGACGCGACTAATAGCAACATCCTTCTTGTGAAAAGTCCCAAATCATTTCAAACTCACATTGTTATATAAGTCAATATAATGTGCTTTGTTTCTTCTATTTACAGAATAAGAGATAAGCCTGTAATTTTTGAACTGTACTTATTATTTGCAAGAATATGTATTTATATTTTTTATGTACAGCTGCTTATTATAATCGAGCTGAACGAAAATTAATGTGAAAATATTTTGTTCCAGGTGCTCTGTTGCCGGCGACCAATGACGATAACAATATTCACCCTGACAAGAGTAAACAAGGTGAAACAATCATCAAATGTGAAGAGTTTGATATTGATACTGACAAAGTAGATAATTGTTCAACTGGTAATTATAACAATGGTACAAGAGACGAACGATGCATTAATACACAATCAAACATATTCGTAGAGACTTCGAAAACTATACAAAATTCGGAATCGGACACTGAAAACAATGATACCAGCTCCAATAATTTCGACGATCAGGCAACAAGCCAAGATGAACTCTCTACATCAGAGACCATTGAAGCAGCCAACACACAAACGGCTATAGAAAAAGTTTCTTTGAAAACTGACAGTGTTGTGGGTAATATCATAATGAAGGAAAATATTGTACGTTCATTATCGGGAAAACATATTGAGGAAATAAAATATATTTGTGATGTTTGCCAGCAAAAGTTTAAACGGAAAAATCTGCTAGCGAAACACATCAGGTCTCACACTGAAAAAAAACCATTGAGAAGCAAGTTCTGCCACTACCAACTCAAAAACAAAGGTCTTTTAGCGGTTCACATGAGAAAACACACCGGTGAGAAACCCTTTGCCTGTGAGTTCTGCCAGTATAAATCTTATAAGAAAAGAGATTTCGTGCAACACACGAGAACACATACGGGTGAGAAACCCTTTGCTTGTGAGTTATGCCAGTATAAAAGTGCAGTGAAGAGTACTTTAGTGTGTCACATGAGAACACATACCAATGAGAAATCGTTTGCTTGTGAATTATGCGACTATCGATGTATTGATAGTAGAAGTTTAGTGCTGCACATGAGAACACATACGGGTGAAAAACCCTTTGCTTGTGAGTTATGCCAGTATAAAAGTGCAGTGAAGAGTACTTTAGTGTGTCACATGAGAACACATACTGGTGAAAAACCCTTTGTTTGCGAGATCTGCCAATTCAAATTTACTAAAAAATGTAGTTTAGTGATGCATAATATGAGAAAACATACCAATGAAAAATCCTTTGCTTGTGAATTATGCGACTATCGATGTATTGATAGTAGAAGTTTAGTGCTGCACATGAGAACACATACGGGTGAAAAACCATTTGCTTGTGAGTTATGCCCTTATAGATGTGCAGTGAAGAGAAGTTTAGTGTCTCACATGAGAACACATACAGGAGAGAAGCCATTTGTTTGTGAGTTATGCCAGTATAAATCTGCAATGAAGAGTAGTTTAGTGTCTCACATGAAAAAACATACTGGGGAGAAGCTATTTGCTTGTGATTTATGCCAGTATAAATGTGCAGTGAAGAGTAGTTTAGTCTGTCACATGAGAACACATACTGGTGAAACCCCCTTTGTTTGTAAGCTATGCCAGTATAAATGTAAATTTAGTAGTAGCTTAGCGCGACACATGCTATCACATACCGGTGAGAAACGCTTTGTTTGTAAGCTATGCACCTATAAGTGTAAATTTAGTTGTACCTTAGTGCAGCACATGAGAACACACACTGGTGAAAAACCCTTTGTTTGCAAGATCTGCCAATGCAAATTTATTCAAAAATGTTCTTTAGTGAGGCATATGAGCAAACATACTGGTGAAAAATCCTTTACTTGTGAATTATGCGACTATCGATGTATTGAGAGTAGAAGTTTAGTGCAGCACATGAGAACACATACTGGTGAAAAACCCTTTGTTTGCAAGATCTGCCAATGCAAATTTAGTCAAAAAGTAACTTTAGTGAGGCATATGAGAAGACATACTGGTGAAAAACCCTTTGTTTGCAAGATCTGCCAATGCAAATTTAGTCTTGAATCTACTTTAGTGAGGCATATGAGAAAACATACTGGTGAAAAATCCTTTGCTTGTGAATTATGCGACTATCGATGTATTGAGAGTAGAAGTTTAGTGCTGCACATGAGAACACATACGGGTGAAAAACCATTTGCTTGTGAGTTATGCCCATATAGATGTGCAGTGAAGAGAAGTTTAGTGTATCACATGAGAACACATACAGGAGAGAAACCGTTTGTTTGTGAGTTATGCCAGTATAAATGTGCAGTGAAGAGTAGTTTAGTGTCTCACATGAGAACACATACTGGTGTGAAACTGTCTGCTCGTGAGTTGTGCCAACACAGAGTTAGTCAAAAAAGTAGTTTAGTGAAGCACATGAGAAAACATATCTAGTATGGGAAAAGCATCAACCACTAAACCTATAGACGCTATAAATGTTTTTTTTTTTTTTTTTGTTTTCAAGTACACAGTAGTTTAAAAATGTAAAAAATATGGAGCTAAATAAAATAAAAGAATAATAATAATAAATGTATTTATTTTGTATGCGGGCGTGAGAGTAAGTTATATGTCGAAGCTTTATTTAATCCATCTGTTACAATTTTCTTTACAATGCCTTAATTTACAATGCCTTCAATATAATTATATGTTAGTTTTGTTAGTTGAGTAGTAAACATAGTGAGATTTAAAGGTAAGTAAGTGTTAGTTAGTTAGTAATTTTAGCTTGAGATGGATCCCATATCCTAGGTAAAAGCCTCCTCCATTGTTTGCCATGTTTTTCGGTCTATTGCCACCTGCATCCAATCTTCTCCGGCCAATTTTTTGATTTCGTCAGACCACCTTGTCTTGGGCCGGCCTACGCTTCTTTTTCCCTGTGGATCTCTCCACTTTGTGGCAGTTACTGTCCACCTTTGGTCCCTATATCTTGCAAGATGACCGGCCCATTTCCATTTTAATCTCAAAACCTGTTCTAGGGCGTCTGTTAATTTAGTTTTTTTCCTGATTTCCGTGCTCCTTACTTTATCAATTTTTCTTAGTTTGAGGATACTCCTCTCCATGGCCCTTTGACATGTCTTTATTTTGTTTTTGATTTTTCCAGTATATACCCATGATTGGCTTCCATATGTCAGACATGGTAAAATACAAGTGTCCTTAATAGTTTTTTTCAGATGCAGTTCATATTTTTCTTTTAGAATTTCTTTTTGAGACCAAAATTTATTCCATGCAATTTGGATTCTTCTATCTATTTCGTCTTCATTATTATTTGTATTGAATGACATTTTCTTACCCAAATATATGTAATCTTTCATGTAATCTATTTTCTTCCCTTCTACACTGATAGGAGTTTCAGATCCGTTTGTCATTAATTTACTTTTGGTAGTATTCATTTGCAGTCCCACCTTCCTGCTTTCCAAGTCCAACTCGCGGATCATCTTCTCTAGTGCTTGTGCGCTTCTGGCGAAAAGTATTATATCGTCTGCGAATCTTAGATGGTTTAGTCTCTGGTTTCTTATAGGGATGCCTTTGTTTATCCAGTCTACTTTTTGAAATATATGGTCTAGTACAGCGATAAATAGCTTGGGCGACAGAGGGTCTCCTTGTCTGACTCCTTTTTCAATTGGGAAGTACTCGCCAAAGTTGTCTAGTTTTATTCTGCTTACACTTTTCGAGTAGATGCATTTTAATATGTTAATATACTTTTGGCTTATACCACATGATTCCAGTGCTTTACATATTGATGTGTGTGTTATGCTGTCAAATGCTTTTGAGTAGTCTATAAATGCTGTATACAATATTTGGTTATATTCTGTATATTTTTCAATCACTTGTCCTAGTACATGGATGTGATCAATTGTTGAGAAACCAGATCTGAAGCCAGCTTGTTCGATTGGTTGTTTCCCGTCTATTGTAGGTGATAATCGGCTATTCAGGATTGATGCGAATAATTTGTAAATGCAGCTTAATAAGCTTATTGGTCTATAATTTCCGATATCTAATGGATCTCCTTTTTTGTATAGTAATATGATATCAGAGTTACACCATTGACTGGGGACCTCTTCTTGTTCTAGAACCATGTTGAAAAGTTTTGCTAAACTTGTTACTATTATAGGTGCTCCTAGCTTTAGGGCCTCGTTATAAATGTGGTCCGGTCCTGGACTTTTTTCTGATTTAAGCTTCTTTATATGTAACATTATCTCTTGTAAGTTGTATGGATATTTCTTCGACCTCGTTTTGGTTTCCAGTAGTATATGTGGTGTTGAAGGGGGGTTCGTTCTTAGTTAGATCTTCTGTTTGATTTTTATAAAGTTCTGAATAGTATTTCGTAGCATGTCTTATGATGTCATTTCTACTTTTCGTTTCTCCTTCAGTGGTTTTCATTTTCTGGATCCAATCTTTGTGAGAGCTAAGTTCTTTGTACGCTCGTTTTGAACTTCTGTATCTTAGTATGTTGTTTTCTATAACTGTGTTTCTGTGTTTGTTGTAATCTTTCCTGATAGCTTTGTTTGTTAGTTTGAACAGCTTCGAGAGTTCTCTTTTATCCTTCTTGGTTTTGTTCTTTTTTAATAAACTTTCTGTGCGTTTGGTTATTAGTTTTTTCGTGTCGTCACTGAGTATGTTGTCTTTCTTTTGGATTTTCTGGCTGTTCATATTTTTCAGGCTTTTTGTTATTACCTCTACTAGTTTGTTGTAGTAGGGTTGCACATCTTTAGCGTTTGCTATTTCATCCAATAGACTCATATTTTCTTTTAGTTTTTGTATATAAATGGATTTTCCAGTATCTGATTTTGGTGTGTGAGGTAGGGACTTGTACGTTTTCCGGCTCTTTTTGGGTAGCTTAATGAGGAGTGTCATCATCATCGCGTGCCTTCTTCAAAATGAAGTTTGGCGGTCATCATCCGAAAATCTTTCCTATTTCATCATGACGAAATGAGGAGTGTAGCTCTTAGTAATCGATGGTCTGAGGAGTGGCTGACTTTATTCAAAACCTCTACATTTGTTACTAATTTGGGGTTGTTACACAGTATAAAATCAATTTCATTCTTTGTCTTCTTATCAGGCGAGATCCAAGTCCATCTACGGCTTTCTTTCTTTTTGAAATATGTGTTCATTATGCTTAATTTTTGTTCAGCTGCATATTGTAGTAGTCTCTCTCCTCTGTGGTTTCGGACTCCGTACCCGTATTTCCCCAAAATTTGATATTCATGCGCTTTGGGTTGCCCGATTTTCGCGTTAAAATCTCCAATCACTAGGACTGTTTTATCTGCTAGATCATGAGCCGATGTTAAGTCTGAGTAAAATTTGTTAATTTCGTCTTCATCATGGTTCTCTGTTGGAGCGTATGCCTGGATCAGTGAGATTGTTTGGTCCTGGAATCTTAGTTGAAGTAAAGCTACTCTCTCGGATATACCATTAAAATTTACTATATTGTGCTTGTGTTCTTTCTTGATTAAGAAACCTACTCCATACAGGCCTTTAGTTTCTCCTTTGTAGCATAAAAATGTATTCTTGGTATTCTTCTATTTTGCTGCCCATCCTTCGGACTTCAGCCAGCCCAATAATATCGTAACTTATTGTTTCGAGAGCATGGCTCAGTTCCAGTAAACGTTCTGGTGAGGACAGTGATCTTACGTTGTAAGTACATATCTTTAAGTAAGTAGGTAACATTTACAGGTATATTATGTTGTTGCGTATTAGCATTTAGGCGCTTTGGATATTATGGATAAAATAGTTAGATTGTCGATATCGGTCCTAATGATAAATTGTAAATTTTATGATTCGATTGGTATAATTATATTATGATTTAGATATGTTAATGTACTTTATTATTAATACTAAAGCAGAGATTATTGAAATGTAAAATCTCCGTATTTTGGCTAAATGTTTTAACATACGTCAAGGTCTAGTTTTGAGAATACTCCGATATACTGCCGAATATGGGATTCTAATCATATGAGACTCATACATCGACCATACAATTGTATGGTCGATGTATGAGTCTAATAATTAGAGGTAGTTATTACAACATCACATGTCGTAACTTAAATTTTATTTATATACAAGCCGATTTGTTCGGTCTAGGACCTTGTTAAAATGATAGAGTTGATGGATAATTGATTTATTAACTGCTAATAATTATAACTAATTAAATAATTATAATTAAATGATTAATGCTAAATGCTGATGATCTAAATGAGTGGCACGCGTGCTGGTCGCGGTAATGATTTGCGCACTGATTGATTGTTAGTTGGAATGAATAATGAAAACTAGGTTAATGCTGATGGAGCAAAGTGTACGATTGGACTGTGGACCGTACATGCTCCCAGGGGAGAGGAAAGGAGATGATAGGGAAATTGATAAGCAATTTACAAATTAAAGCGAGATGATTGATGCTAGATGAATGCTTATAAATTACAAATCACTTATTTTAATGCTATGCTAAAGTTATGCTATGCTTAAGTTAAAATGTAAAATTTATAAATTGTATATAAAGTGTATATATGCTGAAATGATGATGAGATCTCCGAGTTCGCGTTCGCTGCTGGCTTGCTGGAGCTGGGGCGGACGCTGCCGCGGCTGATTGCTGCGGGCCTTCGCGAGGGCGGTACTCGCTGGGGCTCGGCCGGAAGTTGCTGAGGGCACGAGGTGGCGGCTGGGGTGGCCGCTGCCGAGGACGCGGGGTGGCGTAGACGGCGGCGGCTGATGATTGCAGGCTGCGGCTGATAGCTGCGGGCCTTCGCGGGGACTGCACTCGCTGGGGCTCGGCCGGAAGTTGCTGAGGGCACGGGGTGGCGGCTGACGGCTGCGAGTCCTCGGGGGTTGTGCACGACTGGCACCCCTGCGCCGGCGTACTGGTGTACATCGTGATAGGAGATGCCTTCTGCTAGGGCTGTCTCCGACTTCATTTGTTCAATCCGCTGTTTGATGTCCCGCAATTCCACGGTCGTCTGATTGTTGTTGAACTGGGTAGTGATTATATCCAGAACCGGGACCGAGATGTTTATGATGTGGTTGATTGGCGGAACTTCTGGAATTAACAAGTCACCAGTAGCGTTTATAATGTGTTGATGGCTTTTATGCGCAAAGACTGTAAAGTCTTGTCCTTGTATGAGACAGTCTTGCCCCAGTGCTATGACCCCCGCCTTTTCTACTTGTATTGCAGAAATGCGATCCTCGCATATGATTCTCCAGGTGCATTGTCCGCAACAGTAGAATAGGTATGAATTTATCGTGCTCAATTCAATCCATGTATTACGACACGGTGCTATGTTTGTAATACATTTGTTGGTAATCGGATCCTTTCGGCGGGACCGCGCACGTGATACCCAAGCAAGTACACGAACATCGCGGTTCAAGTTGCAATGTTTTGGGTCATGCTTCATTAAATTATTTAGTATGTAACTCGTCGAAGTTTTTGATGAATTCAACTCGTTGCGCAACGCTGTCGTCGACGAGTCAGCGCATTCCATGCCATGGTGAGGTAAGTAGCAACTAGGTGTCATGTTGCTAGTACACTCAGCCATATAATTTTGTGACTGATATTCGATAAAATATGCTCGTGCTAATTTTGTTAGTCTGCTCGACTTGCGTTCCAGGTTCCGAAACTGTGCTGCTGCTATGGGCTTTGAAGCTCCCAATTTTTCCTCCATGTCATGAGTAAATGGATATTTCACCACATATCGGCCGTCCTCATTTCTTGTAGTCGTGTCTTGCTGTTGACACTCCGGATCTTCTTGCGACATGTTTGCCGTAGCGGGAATGTCTTCCACGGACCAAAAGTTTTGTATGTCACCGATGTTGTTCAGCACCACGTTGCATTGGAATGTCTGCACGTGGCCGCATAAAATCCAGCCGAAGCGTGTCTGTTGCGCGACTGGTTGGGTTTTTTCGTGTCTGATGATACCTTCCTGAATGATGGTGGAATAAACATCGGCTCCCAATAGTAGATCCACGGGGCGACTGATATGAAAATCTGGGTCAGCCAATTGAATGTTTTCCAAAAATGACCATTGTGGTTTTTGGAATGAATTATTCGGGAGATTGTTTATGAGGCTTCGCATTACGTATACATTGGTATGTAATGTATAGTCGTTGTGTATTGCCATGCACTTGATATTAATTACGACCTGGCACGTGCTCTCCTTGGCGCCAATGCCGAATACGACACCTTTGCTTCGGTCGCGTGGCAATTTCAACATTTGTGCTGCATGCTCAGATATGAGTGATACTTGAGACCCTTGATCAATGAGGGCTCGTAATGTGATCAGGCTATTGTCCGCTGCTTGAACTCTGATTAATGCTGGTGATAAAAGTGTCTCCGATAAATTGACTTGAGACACGTGACTGTTGCTGGTTGATTTATTGTTTTCATTGTGTAGTATCACGTCGAATTGGAATGTCTGCCACATTTTGACGTTGATGAGCCTCTTGATTTTGGTGTATTGAAACTCACATATGCTGTACTGAAATTCACTGGAAATATCTTTCGTACCTTGCATTCTATCAATTTCCCAGTGTAATGCGTTGATTGCTCTCCAGCGAGAATTTAAGGACTCAAGAACGTCCTCAAATTCCCACTTCTCTTGGATGAGATCGACTTTGATATTGTCGGCCGTTCTCGTAAATGCTTCGTAGTTACTGGTTTGCTGACGAAGCATTTTTGCTAGGATGCTAGAATCCGTCTCCACCCGTGGCGAAAAATTGAATTGCCTCTCTGGCCCGGCCATTGTCACTGCAGTGAAATGTGGTGGATCGCAGAGAGAAACTGATTGATTGATTGCTTGATCGTTCGCCACTCAAAGTCGCTGCTGGCTGATGAACTCTGCCGAGCGATCGCGTAACTTCTGCATCAATCATTGATACATCGCAATCACCTCTGATTGGTTAACACTCTTCCACTATTGGACATAATCCATTGACGCAGCAAGAATGCCATAAATTTAGCCAATTACAACAATTGATACTGTAACAATGATTGATGCAGAAGTTACGCGATCGCTCGGCTGCTTTCTTGCCTCCTTCCTTAATGCTCGAAGACAGGCAAAAAGATGTATGCTGATGTTATGCTGGTTGTCCCTCAGCTCGGTAATTCCGTGTCCCAAGTGCGATATATGCGCCTTCTCAATCCAACCGGGGAGACCCGCTTGTGGGAGGCCGGCAGACCGATTCGCTACCGCACCAAGAAACACGAAAAACTGAGCGTGGAAATACGTTGCTTGAACCGTTCACTGCTTGATCACTGGTTCTGCTGAATGTATTGAAGGACCATAAATGTCCTAAGTGATAAATTGCTTGATAAATAATTAAAATTATAATTATTAAAATAATTATAATTAAATGCTATGATAAATGCTGATGATCTAAATGAGTGGCACGCGTGCTGGTCGCGGTAATGATTTGCGCACTGATTGATTGTTAGTTGGAATGAATAATGAAAACTAGGTTAATGCTGATGGAGCAAAGTGTACGATTGGACTGTGGACCGTACACGATTCCTGCGACTTCGTCCGCGTGGACTTTCTGGGATACAATTTAGGTACCTAACATTCATTATCAAAACTTTTTAAGTCCACTGAGGTAATAGTCGTCGCAAGAGAATCAAGAGCTGTTAATAAAATAATTAGTAGTTTAAATTAATTGTAATTTGATTCCGTGTGTCTGTGATTCCGTGCGTGAACCCTCGAGTGGCGGCTATTCGTATTATGATACGGGATCGGCCGATCCTGATTCTTAGTGTGTACATGCCTACGGATTGCAGTGAAAATCTGCCAGAGTTTACGGATTGCCTGAGTGCTGTAAGTGCTATCGTCGAGGAGGCAGGTATCGAATCGGTTTTTATCCTCGGGGACTTCAATACGCATCCAGGTGAGCGTTTTTACAAGGAAATTTTGGAATTTTCTTCGGAACAGGACTGGGTCTGTGTGGATATAAATAAGTTAGGTATTGATACTTATACTTTTATTAGTGAAGCGCACGGGTGCAGGCGATGGTTAGACCACTGTTTTGTGACCAAAGCGGCATGGCAGTGTGTTATAAATGCATACATAAAATATGACGTATATTGGTCGGACCATTGCCCCCTGGTGGTTGAGTGTAATTTGGATGTGGTAAAGAAAAAATTAAATTCAAATATTACAGAGCGTAGTAAAGTGCTGTGGGGAGATAGGACCCCAGAACAAGTAATTGAGTATAAGAAAAAGTGTAACTTAGAGTTAAAAAAGTTAGATTTTCCATCTGAATTACACGAATGCGCTGATTATCATTGTAATAATGCTCATCATAAAGTTGTAATTGATAATTTGTATAACGGTTTAGTGAATGTGTTACGCCAAGCTGCCAGTGATACTTGTAAGCTAAAAAACAGTCAGCCAAACAGGAAAAAACCACTGGCAGGCTGGAATAGGCACGTGAGTGACGCATACTTGAACGCCAGGCACAAATTCAATATATGGTTCTGGTATGGCAAACCAGCTAGCGGTCCTATTTTCAATGATATGGTTGAATCAAGGAAGATTTTCAAAGGGAAGCTAAAATAGTGTCAAAACCATCAGGAACAATTGAAAATGGACATGTTGGCAACACATCACTCTAACGCGGATTTTAAGAATTTCTGGAAGTGTACAAACAAGCTCAATGTAAGGCCTGGCGTTCCAGTGAGTGTCGAGGGTGTTTCTGATCCTAAGGAGATTGCCAACTTGTTTGCAAATCACTTTACAGTGAAACCACTTGTAGGGCCGCAACGTCGGGACTTCGACGCTGAGACCATGGGTAAAAAGATATCAACTGTTATCTTGGCCAAGGATATAAGAAAAATTATTGCTCAACTAAAAAGAGGTAAATCTCCTGGTCATGATGGGCTCAGCGTCGAGCACCTGAGGTATGCGGGGTATCATTTGCCTCGTGTTTGGCTCTAATATTTAATTTGTGTATTAGTCACTCGTACCTGCCTCAGAATCTGATGAAGACCGTGGTCGTGCCTGTTGTAAAGAGTAGGACTGGGGATGTGTCTCATAAGTGTAACTACAGACCTATTTCGCTAGCCACTACCATAGCAAAAGTGCTTGACAGTGTACTCAACCAACATTTGAAGAGGAATGTTAAGCTCCATGATGCTCAATTTGGATTTCGGTCCGAACTGTCAACGGAGACAGCCATTCTCAGTTTGAAGCATACTGTTAGGTACTACACGGACAGACACACTCCAGTCTATGCTTGTTTTTTAGACTTGTCGCGGGCCTTCGATATGGTCCAATACAATCTTCTATGGCATAAGTTAAGAAACACCGGGGTGCCAGATGAGGTCAGCTCCCTTTTTGAGTATTGGTACTTGAGGCAGGAGAACCAGGTCAGGTGGGCGAATGAGCTCTCGGACACGTACAGGCTGGAATGCGGTGTCAGGCAGGGCGGAAAGAGCTCTCCTTTGCTTTTCAGCCTGTACGTGAATGAGTTGATTGAGGGACTCAGCAGCATGCCGGTGGGCTGCCACGTTGACGGTGTCTGCATGAATAACTTTAGTTACGCTGACGATATGGTGCTGCTGGCTCCCTCAATCAACGCACTGAGAAAGATGCTTGCGGTGTGTGAGTCATACGCTGCGTCGCATGGCTTGCAATACAATGTCCGGAAGACGGAATTTATGATATTTAAGGCTGGTGCTGCGTGTCCAAGTTATGTAGCTCCTTTAAAACTACACGGAGCAGCTCTAAATAGGGTTTATAAATTTAAGTACCTTGGGCACGTTGTAACAGACGACCAAATGGATGACGCGGACATGGAAAGGGAGCGCAGGGCGTTGTCAGTCCGAGCGAATATGCTGGCCCGCAGGTTTGCCCGATGTACAGAGGCTGTGAAGATAACTCTTTTCAGAGCCTACTGTACATCCTTATACTCGGCGAGCCTGTGGTTCCGGTATACGCAAAGGGCTTGCAACGCACTGCGAGTTCAATATAATAATGCATTCAGGGTGCTGTTGCGGCGACCTAGGTTCTGCAGCGCGTCAGCGATGTTTTCCCAGGCGCGGACAGATGGTTTTGAGGCTATCTGGCGAAAGAAAACCGCATCACTGCTGTCCAGAGTCCGTGGAAGCAGCAACAGCATCCTGTATAGCATAGCAGGGAAGATGGATAGCCCTCTGGTGGGCAAACTCATGCTGAGGACTAAATCCCTTTTAGTTTTTAGGTACTAACATAGATTAAGTTAAAATTGTTACTAACTCCTTAGATTGTAAGTACTAACATAGTTATTAAGATTATATTGTTACTAACATTAAAGTGGACCACATGTTGTCTGATTTAATAAATGAAATTGAAATTGAATTAAATTATGTGCGAGTTAGGTACCTACTATTGATTTCATTTATACACCATGATAATAGTGTCAATACAGAAAAGCTCAGCTTACGATTAATGTGTAACAAAACCTACCGAGTTATTTAAATGTTTAGAGTATATCGATAATTAATTATCGATAAATAATTATTAGGACCCCATCCCTATATTTGATTTATGATTTTTTCGACCTTGAGTAGACCAATCAGCGTTTAGTACCCCGCGCCCGCTTACCTCAGTCATTTGACTGAATTGTTTGCATTACGGAAGCATAGTAATTGTTGTATGCGGGTACATAAACAATAAAGTAGTTCTGTCACCGACCCGGTCTTTCATTGTGTCTCTCGCGTATTTATTACATTATTAATTATAATATCTAACTGGCGACGAGTAAAAATACGTTTAATTGTGAAGTTAGTGATCATTTATCGAAATGCCGATTGGTAAAATTGAGTGCTTCGACTTAACTAGAAAAAAATGGTCGGCTTACATACGACGCGTGGAACAATTTATCGAACTCAACCAAATCGATCAAAAGTTAAAGGTTGCCACCTTGATTACAGTAGTTGGTCAAGCTACTTATGATTTAATGTGCGATTTGTGTGCACCTAACGATCCGGAGACTAAATCATTCGAAGACTTGGTGAAGTTGGTGAGCATATTGAACCAAAGAGATCCGACATTGCGGAACGGCACGTTTTTCGGCTTCGCCGGCAGAGGGCGGGCGAATCGCTCAGTCAATATCTTCAAGCTCTTAAACACTTAGCGAGTACTTGCAATTTTCGACCGAATCTCGAAGAAAATTTAAGAGATCAATTTGTATCGGGGCTGGCGAATGATGATAGGAGATCTCGTTTATTCGCTGAACCCGAGCTGACCTACAAAAGAGCTGTGGAATTGGCTTTGGCACTGGAGGCGGCGGACAGGCACGCACAAGCGAGTGTTTCTACGAGTGAAGCGGTCGACGCGGGGTCAGCGCCCGCGGCGGAGCCCTTGCATCGGGTAGCGGCGGAAGCGCGCGCGCCTCGCGGCTTCGGTGGCGGCGACGGCGGCGGCCCCGGCGCGAGCTCGAGGCCGGCTGGGGGGACGTGCTGGCGGTGTGGAAGGCTGCATAACCCTAATTGGTGCCGTTTTAAGAATTATACCTGTGATCGGTGTCAGGTCAAAGGTCACCTTCTCGCTATGTGCAGGGATCAAGGCGTAAAACGACGCGGGGCAGGCGACAGGCAGGGTCGCGCCCGGGGCAAATCCCATAATTATATCGATAGTGATAGTGGTTCAGAATGTGAGATGTATAGTTTAAGAGTGTGCGGTGTAAGTGATCGGCCGTATAGTGTGCGTATACAGGTGAATGAATTATCTTTGGATTTTGAACTGGACACTGGCAGTAAGTTATCTACTATTAACTATGACTGTTACGAGCGTCATTTTAAAAATTGTACTTTACATAGAGATAATGTTTGTTTACGTTCTTATACTGGCACTTTGATTGAGCCAGTTGGCTTCTTGTTAGTAGATGTGGTACTTGGAAAGTATAGGGCGAGTCAACTAATAGTACATTACACATCTAGGGCAGTAAAATAAGAAATGTCTCAGATCACATGTAATTGTTGTCCGAGGCGAAGCCGAGGTCAATAAACATGTGATCTGAGGCTTTCTTATTTACTGCCCGTGGTGTGTATACTATTTTTCTCCTCGACGGAGGCGGAAAGCGGCATTTTCGTTTAGCGCAGCGGGAGGAAAATTGACGCTTTCCGCCCGGAGGTGAGAAAAATTATTTGTTATTAGAAACGGGGGCCCGCCACTCCTAGGGCGAACTTGGTTACGGAATCTAAAAATAGATTCGGTAGAAATTAACGATTTCCTTTGTAATTTAAAAGATGAAAATATTGTGGAAAGCCTACGGCAAGAATTTCCCACTGTGTTTTCGCCTGGACTGGGAACATGTTCCATACAAATGTCATTAAAATTGGATGATTAAAACTCCTGTTTTTCTAAAAGCGCGGCAATTGCCGCTGGCTTTACGCGAACCAGTCGAGCGGGAGTTAAGTCGACTCGTGGCAGAAGGTACGATCTATAAAGTTGATTATTCGGAATATGGAACACCTATCGTGCCGGTAATTAAAAAATCTGGTGAAATACGTATTTGTGGTGATTACAAGGTTACTATTAATCCGAAATTGTTACGTGAGCCGTACGCATTGCCACGAATCGAAGAACTATTCGCCGCGTTGAGTGGCGAGGAGCAGTTTTCTAAGATCGACCTCACTAACGCTTATCAGCAGTTATTGTTGGACAAAGATTCCCAAGCATGTACAGCTATCACCACTCACTTAGGGACTTTTGTATACAGACGCACGCCGTTCGGATTAAATTGCATTCCGGAAAAGTTCCAGAAGTTTATGGAGGAAACTCTTCGTGGTTTGAGTGGCGTGGTTGTATATCTCGATGATATTGCTGTGACTGGCCGTGACAGAGCGGAGCATATTTCTAATTTAAAACGCGTTTTAGAACGTTTACGTGATGTTGGTCTTAGAATTAAATATGAGAAATGTTCATTTTTGCAAAACAGTATCACATATGTAGGTTTTGTTATTGATAAGTACCTACGGTTTACACCCAGATCCAAACAAAGTCAAAGCAATTGTAGATGCCACAGCTCCGACCGATGTAACGCAATTGCGTTCTTTCTTAGGACTAATAAATTACTACTCTAAATTCATGAAAAATAGTAGTACATTGCTTGCTCCATTGCATGAGTTATTGAAGAAAGACGTTGTTTGGAACTGGTGTGGAAAGTGTGAAAAGGCGTTTCAAGCTGTTAAGAAAATGATTTTAAGTAAAAATATTCTTGTGCACTATGATCCTAAGCTACCTTTGGTGTTATCTGTCGATAGTAGTTCGTACGGCATCGGTAGTGTACTAGCGCACCGCTATCCGAACGGTGAGGAGCACCCTATTTGTTTCGCGTCGCGAACATTGAACAGGGCCGAACGTGCGTATAGCCAATTAGATAAAGAGGCTTTAGCTATTGTCAGCGGAGTGAGTAAACACCACCACTATTTATATGGCCGCCATTTTATTATAAAGACGGATCACAAACCTCTTTTGTTTATTTTTGGCTCAGGGCTGCCACAAACAGTTGCCAGTAGATTGCAAAGATACGCTGTCAAACTAGCAGCGTACGACTTTGATTTAGAATATGTAAAATCTAAAGACAACTGCAGTGACGCTTTATCTCGTCTGCCTTTGCCGTGCGAACGTAAAGAACCGGAATCGGATCCGATTGCTTATATCAATTATGTGGAAGCTTCTTTCCCTATTTCAGTGAAAGAAGTAGCTCGGGAAACCTTAAAGGATCCTATTTTAAAAAATATTTATCAATATATTGTTTCTGGTTGGCCTTCTAAGGTAACGGAGGCACATAATTTCAGATGATACTGTATACGGCAGGTTTTTCATTACCGTATAATAAAATACGGCAATCCAATTTTGAAATTTTCGAATCGATTCACAAGGATAAGTTAATTAGGTTACTCATTAATCTCATCGCCATAGAGATTACTTTATTTTTCAATTTTGGGATATATTTGGAACATATCTTGGGATGGTTGAAATGTGTCGTAGGTACAGTTTATTGATTCATAAAAAAATTTGGCTTGCTTCTAAAAAAGAAAATCTTTATGGCGACCATCGACATCTAAGAGATTTTCGTTTTGTTTCCTTTTTTAATATAGTGTGTGTTCCGTTAAAAGCACTGCGAGCACTGGCAGTGCTCGCAGTGTATTTCGAAACGTCCCCATAGGTTTCCTACTTTTGTACTTTTTTTCTATTTTTTTCACAATAAAAATAACAATACGGCAATTTCATGATTTTGAACACCGTGTATAGTAATTAAAATTTTATTAAATTTTTTCATAGATAGGTAAATAGATTTCATCTTTGCTGTGGGTGTCTAATAAATTGTATGAGATTTTCGGTGTGTTTTATTTGTCGCTCAAAAACGTTCAAAATATATTTTTTTTCTCCATCATCATCACTTCAACTTACTGCCGGCTCACGAATGAGAAGGAGTCTCCTCTCAGAATGAGATATTAAATTTAATTAGTGCTAGCCTACCGGCCACACGTGTTGATCCTCGTTGAATGTGTATGAAATACACATACTGCCCCCCAATAATGTAAGAATGGCCGATCAAAACGTTAAAGTTCGTCGTCAGAGTTTATAAACCATAACAGCATTAAATTAGAGCTCAATTTCGTGTATCCATTCTAATACGTTAGAGTATCGTTCATACCTAAACGTATAAGAATGGGTAAACGAAATTGAGCTCTAATTCAATGCTGTTATGGATTATTTTACTTTGATGACGAACGATTACGTTTGATCGACAATTCTTACATAATCGGGGGGCTGATCCCGAAATAGTCTTAGGAGCCTACGCTACAGCTACGCTACAGTACTCCAGCTCGTATCCAAATGCGATTCAAGCGATGCGGGGCGGGTGAACGTGAAGTGAACTAATATTTCAGAATTTAATTTCTAACAACGAAAAAAAAACAATTTTAAATTCAGATCACATAGTACACGTATTGTAAGTTGAGTTTCTATACAAAGTTTAATTAGTATAGGTAAAGTATTCATTGACTACTGCGGTTTTTTTGTTAAATTCAGAGGGAAGTTGGTGATTTTTTTCTATCGAGAAAATCTTTAGTAATTGTGTTTTCACATCACATAGGACTCACTGTTACATATACTTAACTTTTTTTACTAGGTATATATTTTTTTCAATATTATTGATTCAATACTTTTATTGATATGCAGGTTCAAACGTGAAAGGTTGAGCAGTTTTTTTTGACACGCAGGCACCTATAAACCCTTAAGTTAAATGTAAAGGATGGTGAACATTTGGACCACATGTTGAATGCTGTCGATATTGCGAGCTTATTGAAGTGAAAATTTGTTTTCTCACCTCCGGGCGGAAAGCGTCAATTTTCCTCCCGCTGCGCTAAACGAAAATGCCGCTTTCCGCCTCCGTCGAGGAGAAAAATAGTATACACACCACGGGCAGTAAATAAGAAAGCCTCAGACCACATGTTTATTGACCTCGGCTTCGCCTCGGACAACAATTACATGTGATCTGAGACATTTCTTATTTTACTGCCCTAGATGTGTAATATACTATTATTAGCCGCGTTGAGCACTTTTGAGTAGGGGGTAAACTTGTGGATTCGCTCCGACATGCTCCCGTTGTTACGAAGACAAAACGTCATAAATATAAATATAATACATTCGTAATTAAACTTTAATCCCTTAGTTTTAAGGTTTATATTTTAATTATTATATTATTAGTATTTTTTTTTATTATTTTAAATATTCGTTTTCACTTCTATCGGCAGTCCCCATTGAAATAGAATGAGTAAACTAAAATTCTACATCAATGGCCACATCAATGGCAGTCCCTATGACTGTCAATTTTTTTTTCTACATGTTGGCCGCGACTTCTTCCACGCGGTTAACGTTTTGATCTGCGCAAGAACTCTTCTGCGTTCTTGCGTTTTTCCTCTTTAATTTGTGGGATAAAAAGTATCCTATGTCATTCCCAGGGGCTGGGATGGAACCTATATCTCTGTAGGTACCAAATTTCATCAAAATCGGTTGAACAAATGGATCGTTATAGCGTAGCAGGAACACTTTGCATATATAATTAATAGTATGGATACTATACCTATAGTTCGCGCACGAGTTGAATGCAGAGCAAATGTATGGTGACACATACATTTACTCTGCATTCAAATTTCAACTCAAGCGCGAACTGTACCTGTTGAGCCTTTAATAAAGCTTTTCATATCAAACACCAAGGTACCTACATAATGTAAGATTATTGGATTTATTGAAAAGGACAATCCGTGCAATTAGTTAAGTCTCGTGATGTCCCTTTCCGCAGGAAACGTTATGAAAGGTAGGTAGGTACCTATGTATTAAGCTGTCATATTTTAGTTTAGAGATTATGTACTTAAAACAGATTCAGTCACATTATTTTAATAAATTAAATCTTTATTTGGGCTTACAATGGACACAAAACAAATAACAACATAAGTATGTATTTGAAACAAATTATTTGATAGATACATGTTTTTCAGCAGGGCGATTGCCTAAAAATGACAGCTACCTACAGTGTAACGATCGCAATCAACTGTGATTGGTTAGCATTCTTCCACTATTGGCCAAAATCCATTGACGCAGCAAAAATACCATAAATTCAGCCAATCAAACAATTGAGACTGTAACAATGATTGATGCAGGTACATACTATTAAATCCAAACACGGTTTATCCATTTTAATACTATAATTAGCAATTATTTACACAGACACACGTCAATAGCGTTACGCCATCTTACATGATGATCCTAGAGTTCCCAGATAAGTGTTGCCACTCTACAAAACCATAGCTGGGATACCATACATAAATTGTATTTAACTTCCAATCTAACAATACATACAGGTATTACATAATTACCCTGCTGTATGAGGATGTGAATCACATTGCGATTGGGAGCACAGGCCCAGCGCTGTTCTTCCGTGGGCTTTCAACACTCGTATACGATCAACGTTGTCGAGCTAATCGATCCAACGCACGTTAGCTGTGACAGGGGCTTCTATGTCTAAGTCAGCATAGTCGTGCCGGTGTCTGAACCGGTCCTCGCCTGCAGCCATTCCGTTCAACACCTCTAGCTGGCTCGGCGAGAGCTCCTTCCACTTCATCCCTTTCAACCCCTCGGGAACCCGAAATGATCCATCTTGACTACTGACGCCATCACGCAACTGAGAGTGATGTTTTGGCGTGCATACTTTACACGGTTCTACGGTGGAACAACTTTGTTTTAATTGCCCACTGATCTCTGGGGCCATAGAGTCTAGAGCGCGGTGCAAATCGTTTTCGGGGTTGCCTGGCCGCTTGTTCAGAAATCCTTTGTTCTTGAAAGCGCTGCGTTCGGTCTCGTCGACAAATGCTGTGTTGGTGAATATCTGGAGGTTGTCGCCGCGTTTGCCCTTCGGTTTGTTCTTTTGTATCTGTGGTAAAAAAATATTGTTTGTAAAGAAACGATCCATAATCTTGAACTATCTACTATACTTCAACTCATCTTGAGGCGCGGCGCTATGTTTGCCCGTGTTTGTTATATATATACAGGTTGTATTGAAAATACTTATTAAGGCTTTAGTCTCTCTGAGTCTGAGTCAGAGTAAATGGTTTGACTCTTTAGAAAATTCTCTTAACCATTTAATTACAGCCCCCTGTAGGTGACCCTACAGTCGAAATCTGGGGCGAACCACCCCCTCCACCCTTTTCCTAGTCCGCCACATGGCTGAAAAATAGCTCTTGGTCACCCCGAGTGGTGAAAATCTTTTCATAATATAACAAGGTTATTTTTTGTATTCGTAACTATAACCTATTAGAACCTCTGTAAATCTTTGGAACTATCGAGTCGCAACTTGAAATTGCAAGATTTAAGAAAACTTTGATGCTGAGATCTATAGAGCGTACAAATTGACTTGCTTAGAGTTAAAATGAGGTGGACTTATATGTGAATAACATAAATCTGTCTCGTTTTAACCATGCCTTAAGGCTTAAGTCTAAGCAAAGTCAAAGTTCGCTCTATAGATCTCAGCATAAGAGTTGAGAGATCTAGAAAGAAAGCCATCGATATACCTAAATGTATTAGATGGGCCCTTTCATAGAAAAAAATTGGGCGTCCGACTTGTAGAGCGCGCTCCACACCTGTATTAGCCTGTTTTTGTCCCCGCCATAGCGCTGTCCCGCTATTCAGACTACCTAGTAAGTCCACATTCTGTTTGACAGGGCCCGTCTATGTAAATTGAGGTCGTTGCTGATAGCCAATCCGAAGTGATTGCGATCCTACCTCTTGCAGTTTGTCGACCACAAGACTGTGGCCTGTGTTGACGCCGACGCAGCCGACGCGTTCGACGCTGCTCGACCGGTGGTAGGGGCGTAGCGCTGACACCGCCCGAGATATTCCCACCTGAACAACAATTTATCTATGCAATATTACTATACTTAAGCGATATTACTATACTTAACAACTTAACTGTCCCTATACAATACAATTTACAACTACCCCAAGTCCCTCGTGTTTTTTTTTGATAGGTTAATCATTCACATTGCGAAATTTTATTTTATTTTATTTTCTTATAGGTTAGGTTTTTTGCTATACGTTCACGTAATTTTAATTATAATATTACTCCACGCTCATAACAAAATTATGTGCCAAATTTGTATAAAAAAATTAAAAATGAGTCACATGTGACTCTTGAACTTATTTCAAATGTTCTCCGTGAGTCTTAAGTGACTCTTTGGACAGTTAAGTTGTTAAACAATATTACTATACTCAAGCAATATTACTATACTTGAAACAATATTACTATAGGCTGTGCTATAGGTACTTAGGGAAGCGGTGATAGCCTAATGGTTAAGATGATGTAAGTTGTAACGGCTATTACGTACGGCTATGTTATTAAAGCGAAAGGTTTGTTGGTTTGTCCTTCAATCACGCCGCAACGGAACAACGGATCGACGTAATTTTTGGCATGGGCATAGTTGAGGACCTGGAGAGTGACATAGGGTACTTTTTATCCCGAAAAATTAAGGAGTTCCCGCGGGAATCAAAAAAACTTAAACCACGCGGACAAAGTCGCGGGCATCAGCTAGTAAAGTACATTTTACTTTTTTAGGGTTCCGTACCAAAATGGTAAAAATGGAACCCTTATGGTGCGACTTTCTCCGTCCGTCTGTCCGTCCGTCACAGTCGATTATTTCAGTAACTAACTATTAAAGCTATCGACATGAAATTTGGAACAGTTGTGTATAATAGTGGCCCAACATCATTAAAATAAAAACAAATCGAAAATTATTTTTAGTTTAATTAAAAAAGGGGGAAAATCGGGGGTTTGAAATTTCAAAGTATGATAACTATACTGAGTGGGATATCATATGAAAGGGCTATACTTCTACATTCTAAAGCAGATTTTTATTTATTTTTATGCATAATAGTTTTTGATTTATCGGGCAAAATGTCGAAAAAAATACCATCTCCGAAGTTTACCAATTGAAAAATCTGAAATAATTATGGTCAATAGAAGCTTATGTATATTTTACAGGAAAAATAAAACCAACGCTCTAACTAGCATAGTTTTTTTGATATTAACAATAAACCTCTACAAACAAAGTTAGTTTTGCGGTTCATTTCGTCTTGTTTTTAATACGTCATAAATCGTAAAACTTACTACAGGTTTGTACGGAACCCTCGGTGCGCGAGTCCGACTCGCACTTGGCCGGTTTATTTTTACCTGGCCATGTCTGATTCTGTGTTCGGTGAGGTCCGCGCCCAGCAGCTCCTCGTAGGGCTCCATGCGGATGGGCAGCACCAGGTCGATGAGCCACAGCAGCGCCATCGTCACCAGAGCACCCCAGCTCGCCAGGCAGACGCCTGTTAGCGACTGCACGCCCAACAGGTACCAGCCGCCGCCTGGGGGCATTTGCATCAAAAATTTCAGCTTTCTAGCTATCACGGTTTATGAGATACAGCCTGGAGACAGACAGACAGACAGACAGACAGCGGAGTCTTAGTAATAGGGTCCCGTTTTTACCCTTTGGGTACGGAACCCTAAAAACCGTTAAAGGCATGGGCGCTGAAGTCTACAACCGTATACCCACAATTAGAGATGCACCCAGTTTAACAAATTTTAAAAATAAATTAAAGACATGGCTTGTCGAGAGGTCCTTTTATAGCTACAATGAATTCTTAGATACTAAAATTATATAATAATAACAATGCAATGTTATAATGGTTTATTAAAACGTATAGTAACGTTAGTAATAAATAGTATATAATTATATACAATATTTTTTGTTACATGTACCTACCTATATTTAAAATGACTTGTAAACTAAATTTTACCAATAAATTGACTATTGCCTATTTAAGGTACAGATAGACATGGTCATTAGGTACTAGCACGAAAGCATGCCATTGATGAGCAATTGCTACTTTTTTTTTAATCCACTACAAGTTAGCCCTTGACTGCGATCTCACCTGATGGTATGTGATGATGCAGTCTAAGATGGTAGCGGGCTAACCTGTTAGGGGCATGGCAGTTATATTAAACCCATACCCCTATTCGGTTTCTACACGGCATACCGGAACGCTAAATCGTAATCGCTTTTATAGCGGTAGGGTGGTAACTAGACACGGCCGAAGCCTCCCACCAGGCCAGACCAGGGAAAATTCAGATATTATAAATTTCCAAACTCTGCCGGGGATCGAACCCGGGGTCTCCGCACGTTAAGGCAAGAGCGCTCAACACTGCGCCACGGAGGTCGTCTACTTAATAGTATGTACTCGTATGTCAGCTATTTGACTTGAATTGTTATTATAGTTAACAGAATTGTTATTATTGAATTTTCGAAGTTACCTTTGAAGAGTCCAGATCTTCCGTTGGTAGTGTCCATCGGTATTGGATTGTCCGCGAATAGCCCCACTGCGATCACGCCTAGAGATTTAGAATACATACTTATTTTAATGCGTGACCAAGTTCCGATACTTCCGATCCGTGAAGTTACCATACCGTTATATTATGGTACTTAGTATTTAGGTACCATAGTTCATGTAGTTTAGGCAATAAAGCTAGTGGACCCCAACATTAATTCCTCAGGCGAAGAAACTTTACAGCATGATAAAGCATCATGAGATAAACATACTTAGTTATATTATAATTAATAGGTATTCAATAAAAAATCATAAAGGAAGTAAGGTTTTTTATGCTATACTTAATTGTCAAAGCAGGAAGGTACATTATCGCATAAACGCAGTTTAGGTTTGATAATAAAATCGGTTTCAATATCGATGTTCTGCATGATTATTTCGTTTGATATTTCGGTTTTGAGTGTAATTAAAAATAAATTATGATTTTAAAAAGAAATCGAGTAAATATTAAGTTTTAGGTATAAAACCCTAACTTCCGTATGGATTTTTTGTTGGATATTTTTGTATAAGGTTTGGTTCATATCATACTACAGCCCTGCCAAGTTTCAAAGACTGAGGATTTAATGCGGGGGTCTCCATACAACGAACCGCCCCATATGCATTGCCTAGAGTCTAGACTAATAGGTAACTTCACGGATCTGTTAACCGCTTGAGTTATACATATATATCAAAATATAGGTAATTTAGACGGTAGTCGTACTTAATTCCTAATTCCATGGTAATTTTATAACAAAATACATTCATTGCCTACAATAAACCTGTCAAAAATATTAATTAAAATTAATTTATTTAAAAATAGCCTAGTCAGGATTTTGATAAGCAAGCTATTTTATTCGTATTTATCTATTATTAAAATTAAAATAAAAAGTATGTACCTATCATCCATCGTACCTAATACCTCAATGGTTTCATCTGGTTATCAGATCGGTGAAGGTCGGTCGTAGCGGTCTACGACCGACCGTGTAGTGTAGTGTAGTGGCTCAGACCCTAACGCCCGAAATTAATAATCAATACGTATCTGTACCTACCTAATCTGTCGATTTGTTACCAAGCAACGTTGTTATATTTTGTCCAGAGTTGTATAGTGAGATTGATTATTAATTTCGGCCGTAAGACGTTAGTAGTTAGTACCTACTTCTCTGCTATGATTTACTCAAGTCTCTCATAAATTAACTTCGTCATGTTTTGACTCCTGCAGGGCAATCGGCTAAAAATTGCATCAATCATCGTTACAGTATCAATTGTTGTGATTGGCTGAATTTATAGTATTCTTGCTGCGTTAATGGATTTTGTCCTATAGTGGAAGAGTGTTAACCAATCAGAGGTGATTGCGATCGTTACACTGTAGCTGTCATTTTTAGCCGATCGCCCTGCAGCCTTATGCTACGTCATGTTTTGACTTTACCAAATTCTGAAGCTTAATAAGATCACTCAAGCTGTTTCAACCAGCCAAGCGATCGCGTAACTTCTGCATCAATCATTGTTACAGTATCAATTGTTGTAATTGGCTGAATTTATGGTATTCTTGCTGCGTCAATGGATTATGTCCAATAGTGGAAGAGTGTTAACCAATCAGAGGTGATTGCGATGTATCAATGATTGATGCAGAAGTTACGCGATCGCCCGGCTGGCTATCATAAAATTAAAGCAGACTGAACGTCAAATACCCCAGAGTCCGCAAGCGCCGTGCACCGCCGACGCGCCGACGGGGTCATCGACCTTCATCATGTCAAACAAGGGCGCGCTCATAGACGCAATGGCGGCTCCAATCATTCCTATCACGAGGGACTCCCAGGCGCGGTAAAGGAAACAACCAGCTGCAACAATAGTAATTTGAATATTAGGTATTTAACACTGTACCTACCACACATAAGAAAAAAAAATTGGCAGTCATAGGGACTGAATGAATGAATGAATGAAATATTCTTTACATCTCTCATATTCGGTAAGTAGGTCCTTATTACCCCCAAATGGAGCTTGTAGGTGACCAATTAGCGCTCTAGGGTAATAATGTAGCTAGAAAAGCCCTAGGGCGGTAAGTAATTAAAAAAAGTATGATGGTTAGATGTACGCGAACTTTTTGAAAGAGTGAAGAGTTTTTTTTTTAATTACTTACCGCCCTAGGGCTTTTCTAGCTCTACATTATTACCCTCGAGCGCTAATTGGTCACCTACAAGCTCCATTTGGGGGTAATAAGGACCTACTTTACCTCACAATCGAGATGTAAAGAAGAGTAGTTAGCTCGGGTGTAAGCATCAATTGCACCCTCGAACTATAGGCGCCCTCCCTGCGCTCGTGCGCCTAAATATCTCGGGCTGCAATTGATACCTTACAACCCTTGGCTACTAATCTACTATTATTGTACACCAAAGATCATTAATAAACATTTATACAAATCGGTACAATTGGCGGCCTTATCGCTTTTAAGCGATCTCTGCCAGGCAACCAAGTCACATAGGGATTAAAACTAGCGAGAGAGGGTTATGGGTGTACGTTAAAGTAACAGATAAAAAAACAAATCTAGCACCTAACTAACAATATAATATTATTAGCCGATACGGACTGCCGATAGAAGTAAAAACGAATACTTATTTAATTTTTTTTTAAAAAGAATACATATTTTTTTTTAAAAAGAATACAATATATTTTTTTATTAAAAAAATATTAAAAAAATTAAAATAAGTATAAACTTTAAAACTGAGGCATTAAAGTTTAAATAAGAATCTAGTATATCAAATCAAATAATATCAAATATCAAATAAATATTATAAATGCGAAAGTTTGGATGGATGTATGGATGGATGTTTGTTACTCAATCACGCTCTAACGGCTGAACGGATCTGGATGAAATTTGGCACAGAGATAGATTGTAGTCTGGAATAGCACATAGGCTACTTTTTATCCCGGAAAATTAAAGAGTTCCCGCGGGAATCGAAAAACCTTAATCCACGCGGACGAAGTCGCGGGCATCAGCTAGTCAAATAAATATTATAAATGCGAAAGTTTGGATGTATGGATGTATGTTTGATACTCAATCACGCTCCAACGGCTGAACGGATCTGGATGAAATTTGGCACAGAGATAGATTATGGTCTGGAATAGCACATAGGCTACTTTTTATCCCGGAAAATTAAAGAGTTCCCGCGGGAACCGAAAAACCTAAATCCACGCGGACGAAGTCGCGAGCATCAGCTAGTAAATATTATAAATGCAAAAGTTTGGATGGATGTTTGAATGTATGGATGTTTGTTACTCAATCACGCCCGAACAGCTGAACGGATCTGGATGAAATTTGGCACAGAGATAGATTATAGTCTGGAATAACACATAGGCTACTTTTTCTCCCGGAAAACTAAGGAGTTCCCACGGGAACCAAAAAACCTCAATCTACGCGGACGAAGTCGCGGGCATCAGCTAGTTTATAATAAAGACCTTCGTAACAACGCGAGCATGTCGGTGTTCGCGAGCATGACGGTCACGCGAATCCACAAGTTTACCCCCTACCAAAAAGTGCTCAACGCGGCTTAGAAGTTTTCACTTCAATGAATAACAAAACATGAAATAAAACAAAGAAGTACAAAAGGCTGCCTTATCGCTAAGTAACTAGCGATGTATTCCAGACAACCATAGGGTTAGGAGAACGGAAGGAAAATGGCGCAAAATTATCCTAATTCTACATCACGAAAAACTACATAACAATACATAGACAACGAATACATACAATACATAAATCTATACTAATAATATTATAAATGCGAAAGTGTGTCTGTCTGTCTGTCTGCTACGCCGGTTAACCTACGACGGGAAACCGTCCCATCTTTTCAACCGATTTTGCTGAAATTTGGTATACTTAGACATAGAGGTAGGTTATATCCCGGAAAATTAAATAAATTACTTTTTAGTGATTATTAAGTAAATAGAGGATCTCCCAAAAGTTGTAGTATCCACGTCCCCTGTTAGTAAGATAAAAAAAAAAGATATAACTGCCACGGGTTAGCCCGCTACCTGACTGCATCATCACTTACCATTAAAAGTCAGATCGCAGTATTACTTGTAGTGGATAAAAAAGACTGACATAAAGTGGCGTGCAGTTCATCGTGGCGTAAAAGCACTGCTTACACAAATGGGCTCATTTTTCATCCCGAGAAACCGAATAGAGGTAGGTTTTATATAACTGCCATGCCCTTAACAGGTTAGCCCGCTACCTTATTAGACTGCATCATCACTTACCATCAAGTCAGAATGCAGTCAAGGTCTAACTTGTAGTGGATAAAAAAAGACTGACATACCTACGTAGTACGTACCTACCTGTAATAGAAACTAGAGATCCAAGGATGCTGTTTATAAGTTCCATGACGTCAGCACGACCCTTGTTCTTGATTAAACTGAATCTGGAATATTAAAAAAAAAAACTTTGTGTGCGTGTCAGTACATTTTTTTTTGTTTCGCACCCCATAGGGATGATGCCTTAGATATCAAAAAAAAATTATTTCTAACTGATTAATAAATAGAGAGTCTTCCAAAAGACCTAAAGTTAAGTTAAGGTTAAGGTAAGTTAAGTTATTTATCAGACGCCTAAGTTCTAAGGCGTCTGATAAATAATACACGTTTAAAAATTTTAATAAAGTAATCAAAGGTTCCATTATTACCTACTCATCTAGATACTACAATACTATTTGCCAAAAGCTTTGATAAAATTGAACAGGCCTCAGCCCCCAGAGGCTGAAAAGAAAGAAAGAAAGAAAACGTTTTTATCTTCGATCACAGAAATGAATTTGTTTCTTGCCTCGTATAACTCATCATCAATCTTCTAGGCAAGTCATTCAGATCCGTTCAGCCGTTCTTGCGTGATTGAGTAACAAACATTCATCCATCCATCCAAAATTTCGCATTTATTAAACTAGATGATGCCCGCGAGTTCGTCCGCGTGGATTAAGAATTTTTGATTCCCGCGGGAACTCTTTAATTTTCCGGTATAAGAAGTAGCCTATGTCCTTCCCCGGGACACACACTATTCCAATACCAAATTTAATCAAAATCGGCAAATAAATGTGAAAGCGTAGCAGACAGACAGACACACTTTCGCATATATAATACTAGCTGATGCCCGCGACTTCGTCCGCGTGGATTGAGGTTTTTTGAGTTCCCGCGGGAACTCTTTAATTTCCCAGGATAAAAAGTAGCCTATGTGCTATTCCAGACTATAATCTATCTCTGTGCCAAATTTCATCCAGATCCGTTCAGGCGTTGGAGCGTGATTGAGTAACAAACATCCATACATCCATACATCCATCCAAACTTTCGAATTTATAATATTTATAATGAATTAGTATGGATTAGTATATTAGTAAGTATAAATTAGAACTGCTTGTTCTTTCAGAGCTGCTCAAAAGGCTCTAAAAACCTCAATACTTACAGAAGACCAAAGCAGCCCCCGCCGAAAGACCCCATCATAGTCATGACGGCCGCTCGCGCCGCGTACTGCCACTTTGCGCCACTCACCTACACAACAAATATCAAATATCTATTTGTTATTCAAGTAGACTTTTAACTAGTGCTTTTTTTTATTTTATGGATTAGTCCTTGACTGCGATCTCACCTGATGGTAAGTGACGATGCAGTCTAAGATGGTAGCGGGCTAACCTGGGCCTCAATCATGTAAGAATTGTTCATCAAACGTTAAAGATTTTTGTCAAAGTAAAATAAAACCATAACTGCATTGAATTAGAGCTCAATTTCGTCTGCCCATTCTTATACGTTTAGGGTATCGTACATACCTAAACGTATAAGAATGGGCAGACGAAATTGAGCTCTAATTCAATGCTATTATGGTTTATTTTACTTTGACAAAAATCTTAAACGTTTGATCGAACATTCTTACATGATTGGGGGGCTGTTAGGGGCATGGCAGTTAAATATTATACCCATACCCCTATTCGGTTTCTACACGGCATCCATGCTCTTTTATCATATTTTCTCTAATCTTCAACAGTAATAATAAGCTTTTTTCAGGAGCATATTTTTAATGGATTTCTTAAACTTGTGTAAAAGCTTAAAAAAGCAAGTTTATAATTTTTTTATTTTATTTGTTATAATAGGTTGTGGACAAGTGAACGTAATTAGAAGTACATACATGAAAAAAAAATTTAAAATAAGCAATACAATCTTAAGTCCGGTCAAGTGCGAGTCAGAATCGCGTACAACGGGTTCCGTACTACTTACCACACATTAGATTTTCTTTAGCAAATAACAAGAAAGATGTCATAACTCATAACAATATTGTCAACACGTAATCTGTAGGTACTAGGTATTATGTGACGTAATCAGCTGTGAAATAACTATGGCGCTAAACTGGTACCTAGCGCATGACAAACAATTCGACACCCTATGAAAACGGAACCCTAATTATAATTTTTTATTAATACCTAATTATAAAACCCTAATTATAAAACTTAATCAACTTACTTACTACTACTACTACTAACTAGGTACTTATTCAACACATTCGTCCTTCCAAGCATTACGCCTGTGAAACCTGGGCACTAAACAAGGCCCATAGGGACAATTTTGAGAGGTGTCAGAGGGCGATGGAACGGAGTATGGTTGGTGTCAAGAAAATGGACCAAATCAGAAGCTCAGTCATCAGAGCGAGAACAGGTGTCACAGATATACTCAAAAGAATGGATCAGCAGAAGTGGAGGTGGACTGGTCACATGCTCCGAGACCCCCACGGAAAATGGAGTAACCTGGTAACACAATGGTACCCACGAGATGGGAAAAGAAACGAGGGCCGGCAGCAAAGACGTTGGGAAGACGAACTGAAGCTGACAGCTGGTCCATTCTGGAGAAGGGTGGCACTAAATCGCACACACTGGAAAGAGCTGGAGGAAGCCTTTGCCGCGAGGCACACAAAGCTCAGGGACTTATTGTGATCAAGCTGTAAAAACTATAATTGTGATAGGGCTCTGTAATAAAAGGCTATTCTATTTTATTTTATAATTATAAAACTACTTGCTGATGCCCGCGACTTTGTCCGCGTGGATTGAGGTTTTTTGGTTCCCGCGCGAACTCCTTAATTTTCCGGGATTAAAAGTGCCAAAAGTCTCTGTACCAAATTTCATCCAGATCCGTTCAGCTGTTCGAGCGTGATTGAGTAACAAACATCCATTCATCCATACATCCAACTTTCGTATTTATAATCTAAATCATGGTAGGTATATAAAAGGAAAAGGTGACTAACAGACTGACTGACTGATCTATCAATGCACAGCTCAAACCACTGGACGGATCGGGCTGAAATTTTGCATGCAAATAGCTATTGTGACGTACCTAGACATCCGCTTAGGATTTTTGAAAATTCTACTCCTAAGGGGGTAAAATAGGTGTTCGAAATTTGTGTAGTCCACGCGGACGAAAGTCGCGGGCTAGTTTTGGTATAGAAGTACCTATAGATATAGATTTTTCCTATACCTACTTATGCTGTGAGACCTTGGTTCTTGCCAAACATGATTCTAGGTCAACGGGAAGTACCTACCCTATAGGTTTTGATTTATTGGCGAGTGTCAAAATTCTAAAGATACCCCATGATAGACCGTACATCCCATGGAATTAGGAATTACGACTTGTACATCCTAATTTGCCCCCCGATCGTGTAAGGAAATCGTAATCCTAAGTATTCGTTTGTCAAACGTATAATTCGACTGTTTATGGAGTTCATAGCTGCCCTGCACGTCAAAAGCATGTATGAACTCCTTATACAGTTCGAGTAATTTACGTTTTAAGCTGTCAAATGATTACAATTTGCATATAAACAATTGGGCCTCTGTTCAGACAAGAAGCGATTGGCACGGCACATTTTAGACGGGATTTTAAGTAGGTACCTAGTACCTACCTATAGTTCGCGCACGAGTTGAATGCAGTGCAAATGGATGGTGACACATATACATTTACTCTGCATTCAACTCGCGCGCGAACTGTACTTTCTGTATGCTGGTCAGCTAATAGGTAAAACAAATCTATTTTATTATAGGTTATGGTGGAATAAAATAAAGATATTCACATACACTGACTATCCACTGAGGGACGAGTGGCCTAATTGTAACAACGCATATCAGTTGATTGCGATTGATAAGCAACGTTGACCCAAGTCGGTAACTGGATGGGTGACCGAATTTGGAGGTTCAAATTTGGCCTTTTCTTTTCCTTCGTGCTTCGGAGAGCACTTTAAGCCGTCGGTCCCGTATTATTATCACTAACATCTGATAATAATCGTTACAAAACCCTAAGAGTTTAAATACTCTTAGTAGAGTCGTATGCGGAAGGACGTGGGAACTCACCGCATTATTATCCCGAGAAAACTCCATTATTTGATTAATGGAAAGGGGTCACGACTCACGACCCTCAGTAATGCATAATATAATGATTATCGTAATTTAACTTTGATCGCCTGTCATGCAACTGGTCTTTAGCTAACGAGATCAATTAAGTGACATAATTAGATAAGCTCGCGTGCTGGCAAATTGCAGCCATTTTGTTTTTAAGCGGTAAATTTTTAAAATGGCGGTCGTTTACGAACAATCACCATTCATTTTGTAATCAGGCCGATTTAAAAATAATCCAGGAAATACGTAGTCATACCTACTTACCTACTCAGGTATTCAGAATTATTTACTATTATTGTTATTACCGTAAAAGTTAGACATTTGCGATCACACCTGGGCACTTATTAAGTAAAAATGCTTGCTGCATTGTAACGATCGCAATTCGCAATCACCTTTGATTAGTTAGTTGTCAATTTTTCGTTATAGACCAAAATCCTTTGCCGTGGACCAAGCATCAGGGCTGATACTCACTCCATAGGTGCTGCCAGAGTTGAAGGCCAACCGTCCCCACCACAGCACAAAGGTGCCCATCACCGCGTTGACAGGGTTGCCTCAAGGTAGTGGCGCAGTGCCATGCGCGTAGCGACCCAGCCGTGGACCAAGCATCAGACCTGTTACTCACTCCATAGGTGCTGCCAGAGTTGAAAGCCAACCATCCCCACCACAGCACAAAGGTGCCCATCACCGCGTTGACAGGGTTGCCCAAGGGTAACGGCGCAGTGCCATGCGCGTAGCGACCCAGCCGTGGACCAAGCATCAGGGCTGATGCGAACGCTGAAGCACCACCTGTGGAGAAAAACGGAATTTCCTTTAATTTGTTGTTTCTTTTTTAATTTGTAGACTCTGTCAGACTTTTTGGCAAGTGGTGACGCAGCCTAAGGTGGAGCGCGCTTGCCTAAAAGATGCCTTATTCACATCTTATTCACTCTTAATTTGTAGATACCAATATTAAAAGTAGAGGGGAAAACCGGAAGCCGGAAGGACATTAAATATAATAGCGGTTTGAATTAGAAACGAGGAAGCAAATCGCTTTGTACGCATCCGTGGAATTTCGACTGTGTAGGGATGCATCGACGACCCTGACGATGCCTTGTGATACGATAGAAGAACCGCGAACAATGAGGGCCGGGAAGTGGTATAATAAGGTTGGGATATGTTGGGCAGTGGCGATCTCCGTTCATATAGATGGCGCTACTGGTGGTACAAGAGCTGGCAACGAATATCAGGAAGGTCCTTTTGGCAAGCTGAAATTGTGAAAAAATATAATTTCGTCAATTGGCGAATCCGGTCCTGCCAGTCTGGTAGAGCGCGTTTGCGGTTATTTCGTATGTTGTACTCATTTAAAAACTTTATTCACGTCTGGGAAAGTACTAAATTAAAAGATAACAAAAAACAAGTTGGCAAAAAATTTTTTTTTTGCAAATGTTGTTTACAAATGCAAACGCTGTACCAGACTGGCAGGACTGGATCGCCAATTGACAAAGTTATATTTTCCACAATTTCAGCTTGCCAAACGGACCTTTCCGAAATTCGTTGCCACCTCTCCGTCTATGGTAGCATACGAGGAAATCTGAACCGAGTTAATATTGTCTGCATCTCGATTACGAAGTTATTCTCTGATTTGCGCTGTAGGTATCATATAAAACTTCCAAACGGGACATGGAGGAAACGTACATTAAATTTTGAATATATCTGCAATTTTCAGTCGAAGGAAACCTTTTTTATTTTAATAAAAGTATGGCCTGGTGGGAGGCTTCGGCCGTGGCTAGTTACCACCCTACCGGCAAAGACGTGCCGTCAAGCGATTTAGCATTCCGGTACGATGCCGTGTAGAAACCGACTAGTGGTATGGGTTTAATTTAACTGCCATGCCTCTAACAGGTTAGCCCGCTACCATCTTAGACTGCATCATCAATTACCATCAGGTGAGATCGCAGTCAAGGGCTAACTTGTAGTGGATAAAAATAAATCAAACCTGGCTACCAGGCTATCATAAATACAGCAGAGGACTCACCGACCAAGTGTACAGGGCCGGAGCCGGCGATGTCAACTGCGCCCAGTTTGTACAGGAACCCGTGTTTGCCCCACACCCAGCCCGCCGGCACGCAGTACACTATTGTGTTGAGGAACGAGAACAGGCAGTAGGCTTTGAAGTTACATCTAAGGGCAAAAAAGATAATAAATTGAAAATTATTTCTCAAGCAAGAACAAAGTTCACTTACTTATATGAGAACAATAATAATACTTAAACTATGCTTATAATAAGGTGACCTTAAACTAATTTCTATCTACAAACTAATCTTATTATTTAAACTTCATTTTGAAAATGTGTGAGTAATTTTTTTTTTAATTTAATAAAACATTTTTCGTTAAAAACTTCATTTGGTAAGGCATTGTACAGTAGTGCTCCTTCAAACTGTACAGTTTTAGTACCATAAGTTTTAGTCCTAGCTTTTGATAATTGTAATTTATGTTTGTTACGTGTACCGAGTTTATGTGATTTAGTTTTAAAAGTAATTTGTGTGTGAATTGAATTTGAGAGAATTTTTCTCACTAACATGCATGTTTTGTATTTGTATAGTTGATTTATAGATAATGTATTAGTTTTTTTATAAAGTTCTTTAGTCGGGAAGCGATAGTCAAGTTGGAATAACGTTTTTAACAGTTTGTTTTGGGATATTTGAAGATCTTGTAAATTAGTTTTAGACGCACTTCCCCATATCTCTATTAAATATTCAAGTTGAGGCTTAGCTAATGAATTGTAATAGTACATTGTTCACCGAGGGGAGAAAGTGACCGATTACTATCGAGGGTGTAGTTTGAGGCCCGAGGCGTAGCCGAAGGGCCGCAATACACGCGAGGTAGGAATCGTACTTTCTACCGAGTGATACATAGTGCTTTA
The DNA here is from genome assembly GCA_917051295.2 of Erebia ligea. Classification (NCBI taxonomy): domain Eukaryota; kingdom Metazoa; phylum Arthropoda; class Insecta; order Lepidoptera; family Nymphalidae; genus Erebia; species Erebia ligea. Next base: position 2,955,634 of record OU785246.1, read on the forward strand.
TACTACACCTGCGAGGAAAATAAGCGATAATTAGTGATTAAACGAACTTACAAAGGTTTAAAATAATAAATAAAATAAATATTTTTTATTTCAGGCAATTTTACAAACCCATATTCAAAATACAGAAACATATAGTTAATAGTCCTTAATTAGGTTAGGCTAGCTAGCTTTAATTTCTAATGTATTGTTTTCAAAAAATTAAAAAAAAAAAAATTAAAAAAAAAATTTCGTTCTATCATAACTATATGAGTCGCTTCATTCGAAGCTTCACTATCACAACTAGACTACATTTTGAGGATTATTTCAATATAGATTTCGATATCGACAATCGACATCGATATCGACAGTCGACATCGATACCGACAATCGACATCGATACCGATAATCGACATCGATATCGATATCGACTATCAATATCGGATATCGATATCGATAATTGACGTCGATGTCGACAATCGACATTCACCATATTATTTGACTTTTCTATGTCAAATATGGTGAAGCTGCTTCTAATATTATACATATTTCCATAAGGTAAGACATCCAAATTCTCAACGTCCATACCATATTTACTTAAAATTAAAAAACAACAGCGCGTTAGAAATGGATTTTCATACAGTTTTCTCCCCGCTTAGCACGTTAGAAATGAAATTTCATACATCTTTTCCTCCCGCTTAATTGGTTTGTAGCAATGACGTACTTTCTACCTCGTTTTGACAAAAGCAAGAGGGTACTTTCCGAGCGGGTGTAGTATAATAGTAGATTGTATTATTAGGGAGCAAAATTATATTTTTACGGCGAGGGCGCTTTTTTGAATCCAGAGCGAAGTGAGGGATTCCAGAGTAGAATCCTGAGCGTAGCGAGGGATTCTTTATTAGAATCCTGAACGTAGCGAAGGATTCAAAGTACGTCGCCCGAGCCAAAAATATATTTGCGCCCGAGTGATACACTCTACTTTTCATCACCCTGTATGAGAAAATTTATCTTTAATTTCCCAGGATAAAAAGCATATGTGCTATTTCCAGACTATAATCTATCTCTGTGCCAAATTTTATCCAGATCCGTTCAGCCGTTCGGGCGTAATTGAGTAACAAACATCCATACATCCATACATCCACACATCCATCCAAACTTTCGCCTTTATAATAATATTTATTTAATTTTTTTTTTTTAATATTATTATAGGATATATCCACTACCTTTACTAGTTAGTCCTTTCGTTAGTTCAAATTCAGAAATTATAAATTCCTAAATTGACCCTGCCGGGGATCGAACCCGGGACCTCCGCACTTTAAGACAGCAGCGTTCAACACTGCGCCACGGAGGTCGTCAATTTGCGTTGGCGCTGAACACTAAGATGTTCCAAATTCAATAAGTGCGCGGCAAAGATAATTGCGGCGCACTTACGAGTATAAAGAGGATTAAAAACTCATTACTGCCCGCTAAAAGTTTCTTATAGAAAACACTACCTTTGGGCGCATATAAAGGCGAACCAAGTCGTCCTTTTCGAATACATGGGATGAAAATAATATTTCGTACTTTAGGCGGTATACATCGTGTAGATCTGCGCAAAGCCCCTGTTAAAGATGAGAGTTTTGACTGCAGGTAATCTAAATGATTGAGTTTTCGTGGGCTTATTCCGAATATATTATATACTGCGCCAGGGAGATCGTCAAATTCTATCTATACTTAATATACGTGCTCGAGTGTCGATCGATCCATGTTTGACAACCTCCCTTCGGTCGTGGCTAGTTGCCAGTATACCGGCAGAGAACCGCCAAGCGATTAAGCGTTGCGGTACGGTGCTATGTAGACACCGTTTAATATAACTGCCGTACCATCAACAGGTTAGCCCGCTACCATCATTGGCGTGCTTATTATAGAGGCGTCAAAGCAATGCTTACCCTACTGCAGTGACGTGAGATCGCAGTTAAAATGGCTAAATTATTGTAATTGAAAAAAAAAGGTTTTGTACTGCGCCAGGGAGAATCGTCAAAATCTATCAATGTAGTAGATACTAGCTGATGCCCGCGACTTCGTCCGCGTGGATTGAGGTTTTTTTGGTTCCCGCGGAACTCTTTAATTTTCCGGGATAAAAAGTAGCCTATGTGCTATTCCAGACTATAATCTATCTCTGTGCCAAATTTCATCCAGATACGTTCATCCGTTGGAGCGTGATTGAGTAACAAACATACATCCATACATCCAAACTTTCGCATTTATAATATTTATTTGATATTTGATACATGCTCGAGTATCGGTCGATCCATGTTTGACCACCTCCCTTCGCCCGTGGCTAGTTACCACTAAACCGGCACAGACGTGCTTTTGGATCGGCGGTAGATTCACTCGAAGAACAAAAAACCGGCCAAGTGCGAGTCGGACTCGCGCACCGAGGGTTCCGCGTACAAACCTGTAGTAAGTTTTAAATTATTAAAAAAAATTGCTTAAAAATTACGTTTGTTGTATGGGAGCCCCCCTTTAATATTTACTTTATTGATATTTAATTATTTATTTTGAAAGGTAATATACAAGTTAATATTCTGTGAAAATTTGAACCGTCTACCTGTTACCGTTTTTAATATTGAGCAAAAAAATACGAAAAAAAACACGTTTATTGTATGGGGACCGCCCTTAATATATACTTATATTTTTTTTAATTTTTAGTATTTGTTGTTATAGCGGCAACTGAAAATTTCAGCTTTCTAGCTATCACGGTTTATGAGATACAGCCTTGAGACAGACAGACAGACAGACAGACAGCCGAGTCTTAGTAATAGGGTCCCGTTTTTACCCTTTGGGTACGGAACCCTAAAAATCTTGGTTACCTTTCGGCCATGGCGCCGCTAACGATGGTGGTGGCAGTGGTTGCAAAGGACAGCTGGAACAGGAACGAGGCGAACACGGGCCCCATGAGCGCGTCGCCCACGGGTGGGTCCACGAGGAAGTCGCCCACGCCGATGAACGGGTTGGACAGTGGGCCCTCGCCGAACGACATGCCGTAACCGAATATCCAGTAGGTCAGACCTGGGGGTTATACTCTAATTTAGTGATCATCACTTTACTTAATTATAGTTATACCTACTAGCTGATGCCCGCGACTTCGTCCGCGTGGTTAAAGTTTTTTTTTTCCGGGATAAAAAGTATGCCTATGTCCCTCTCCGTCCTCAACTATACCCATGCAAAAAATCACGTCGATCCGTTGCTCCGTTGCCAAACCAACAAACCAACAAACAAACACACTTTCGCATTTATAATATTAGTTTGATTATTGAATAGAAGCAGGCGTTACTTTGGGGAATAAAGGTTTGCGGAAGAGGTTTATGTAATTCGCTATAATCCGCCACAGTAGACAAATCTACTTATGTGGTACAGTGAGTATCTTGCACTTGCAGCTTGCGATATTCACCGCCCAGTAGGTACCTAAGCCAGCAATTCGCACCGGCACAACACCACACCACATAAATCTTCCAAATTACTCTCAACGTACGTTTCATTCCGACACCGGAGCACCCAAATAACTTAATAGATTACACCTAAAAAATTTTTGCCAAAAATTAAGCTTAAGTCAGAATTAGAACAGGAAAAATCTTTGAATTTCCTTGACTTAACTATTTCCAGGGTTATTAATAAACATGAGTTTAAAATTTATCGCAAGCCTACATATATACTGACACGACTATGCCCGCATCCTCTTGTCATCCTTGGCAGCATAAACTCGCAGCATTCCATAAGGTAATAGGTTATATTGTCCGTTCCACTCTCCAAAGATAGTATAGGAAAGAAGTTCACTGCATCATCACTTACCATTAGGTAAGATCGCAGTCTAGGGCTAACTTGTAGTGAAATAAAAATAATAGTAAGTATGGACAGTTTACAACCACTTACCGCCAAGTGAGATGTCGGCCAAGTTCTTCATCATTATGTTAGCTTCGTTCTTAATGGACACGCAGCCAGATTCCAGCATGCCGAAACCTTTAAAATAGCAAGCAAATTATAGCACCTATTGTAATTAAGTACAATAAATAATATTAATAATAATGATAAATTAATAATCCATACTAATATTATAAATGCGAAAGTTTGATTGTCTGTCTGTCTGTCTGTCTGTCAGTCTGTCTGCTACGCTTTCCCGGCCCATCTTTTCAACCGATTTTGATGAAATTTGGTATAGACTATAGAGGTAGGTTAGGTATACTTATCCCGGGGAAGGAGTAAGGACATAGGCTATTTTTTATCCCGGTTCCCGCGGGAATCAAAAATCCCTTAATCCACGCAGGTGAAGTCGCGGGCATCATCTAGTAATTAATAATTTAAAATAAATATATATATAAAAAAAATTGAAATTGAAAATGCATACTATTACGGACAGCCAACGAGTTAATCCAAAGTTATTTAAGCCTAAATTCAATCATTAAATCACAATAATTAACTATCACCAATAATATACCCCTATAGCGCCCTGCTGCAATCATTGCCGTTGTCAAAATAACGTTTGCGCGCCCCGCGGCAATGGTTGCCGCGGGACGCTCTTGCGTTTCGGCGCAAATATAAAATCGGTCTATCGTAAAAACATCTGCGTCTATCTCACTTCTACCACTTGGTCATTGTTCTGGAAGAAGTAAAATTATTTGAGCCACGCAAGGCGCCAGACGATCAAATCGAAAAAAAAATATTTTATTTTGAATATTAGGTAGGTACAAGTTGAATAATAAGAAATTTTTATTGAGATTTACTTTCCTAAAATTACACAACTACATTACTTAGAAGTCGAATTTTATCATACGAATGTATAACATTTTTGTTGATTCTTAAAAAAATAAAAATCTCTTCTTCGAAAATTTTAAAACCGATTTTCAAAATTCCAACTCGAATGCACTTCTCGCCTGCATCCGCATCTTTAAACACCATTACTGGCATGACGATCGGTCAATAATCATAGAAGCTAAGTTATTTAATTACTTGTTATATACGGAAATACCCGTTTTTCTACAATTCGAAATCTAAAGGGACCATCTACAGGTCACAATTATTAACCGATTTTCAAAAATTTGTCGCCATTTTGTAGCTAAACTAATAACCTAGGACTTTTTTTTTGTTTTCTTCTTATGTCGGTTTTTTCCGAAATAAGTATTTACAATTTAAACAAACCCCCAAAAAACCCGACTTTTTTTACATTTTCCAAATTCCAAAAAAAGGTACCAGCCGATTTTCAAAATTCAAACGCTCACACGTGTCTCGATAAATTCCTCAACTCTTGGTACTATTCTCATCTCGATCCTCCCAAAATTCTCGGAGCTATGGACAAAAATACGTCTCAGGCGATTTGCATCTGATAACCATTTTCAATGGTATCAGATTATTCCATTTTCAATGGTATTTTCAATAACTCAAAAGAATACAAGTACCTAAAATAGGTACAAATAAATAAATTGCAAAATTAAATATTCGTCCTTTCTTAATCCTTTTAGCAGGTGACGTAAGTTGACATTGTAGATCACCTTGGATTGTATTTAATAATGATAACTTTATCCTGGTAACGCAAGAAAAATATACTTAGGTATCATCCATACTAATATCACAGCGTAAGAATATTCATACAGTGGGTCGACACTCATACAAATGCAGACCCGGCGACATGCCTACATATACACATACAGCTCAGCCCGCTACCATCTTAGACTGCATCATCACTTACCATCAGGTGAGATCGCAGTCAAGGGCTAACTTGTAGTGGTTAAAAAAATATATAGGCTTAGCATGCGCACAACGAGATATCTCGCGACGAGAAAAAGAGATGTTGTCGTTGCCAGTAAATTTTTCGTTTTCACGTAACATGCACAAAATCCGGCATATTACTGATATTACGAGAAAAAAAATTGTCGATACAGACTCTACGAGCCCTTACAGGGCTCGTAGAGTAACATACCAGTGGGAAACATGTATCGAAATGTAAAATGGAAATGTAAATAAAAATAAATAAATAAAAAGTAAACAAATAAACAATAATAATAAATAAATAAATAATGGATAATTAATATAAATAAATGTATCAAACATGCTTTCAGTAATACAAAAAATGCGTTCATTTACTTACTAATCTAAGGGCTGATTTTTCAATCGTCAGATAAAGTTTATCGGAGGAATAAATTTGACGTTTTGACAGGTTTTGTATTGAAAATCTGCCAAAACGTCAAATTTATTCCTCCGATAAAATTTATCTGACGATTGAAAAATTAGCCCTAAGTATATAATATTTTATAATCGTTCGTAAAGAGTAAACTCCGGTCGTGCGTCGGAGCTGACGCACAATTTTTTTTATACCTAGGCTATGATATTAATAAGTCGTTGTACCGAGGTACTTTTTGAAATTTCTGCCAGGTTCCTCTGGTGCTGCAAATGTTCATGGGCGGTGGTAACTTGGCACTTAACATAAGGTAACCCGCCTGCTCGATTGCGCGATATATAACATAAATATAAAGTACTTACATATAAATATTTAGGTAGATAAGTAGATGTATAAAAAACCCGGCAAATGCAAGTCAGACTCGCGCACAAAGGGTTCCGTACCACCACAAAATATATTAAATTTTATTTTAGTAAATAACAAGAAAGATATAACAATACAAAATCAGCTCTGGAATAAAACTGGCTTAGGTACATATGAATTCCAAGTTTACCAGAAGACACCCGATTTATTAAGTATAATATAAAATAATTGGTTTGGCGCGTAGCGATGGCAAGAGACCTGATGGTATGACGCTCATACCTTGGAAGATGGGCAGGTCACTTGTTTGGGATGCAACGTGTGCAGACACTTTAGCTGCATCCCACATTCAGGCGACCTCCTCTACGGCGGGTGCAGCGGCCATCAGCGCCGAACAGGCCAAGAGGCGCAAATATGAAAACCTCGATTCGAGCTTCATATTCGTGCCTTTTGGTGTGGAGACCTTGGGGCCGTGGGGCCCGGGGGCTCGAGCTCTTTTTGAGGAAATTTCTAAAAGGGTTATCGAGTCAACCGGGGACCCGAGAGCTGGCAGCTACCTTGGTCAAAGAATTAGTTTGGCCATCCAAAGGGGTAATGCTGCCAGCATCTTTGGTACAATGCCTCGCTGCGGTGGTCTCGATGAGGTTTTAGATTTAATTTAATTTATTTTAGTTTTTAATTTAATGGTGATTTTAATATGTATAATAGTTTTACTTAATATTAATACTGTTATTGATATTTTATATTATAATAAAACAGGTTAAATATCAAATAATATAAATATTATAAATGCGAAAGTTTGGATGGATGTATGGATGTTTGTTACTCAATCACGCCCGAACGGCTGAACGGATCTGGATGAAATTTGGCACAGAGATAGATTAAAGTCTGTAATAACACATTCGCAACTTTTTATCCTGGAAAACTAAAGAGTTCCCGCAGGAACCAAAAAACCTCAAATCACGCGGACGAAGTCGCGGGCATCAGCTAAGTAGTAAATTATAAGGTTAACTGGTAGCACCTGGTAAAAATTCAAAATTCAAATGTTTTTTTAATCGTCGAATGAATCTACCACTGGTTCGGAATGCCATTCCTACCGAGAAGAAACAATTCAACACCCTATGAGTACGGAACCCTAAGTAATGTGACTGTGTGAAATTAATAATTGCTTAAATGTATGAGTCCATAAAAATAAAAAAAATAAGTAGCGATTTTCGCATTTTTTCCTATAGGTACTTGTGTTGTGAGACGCTTGCTTCTAGCCAAATTTCATGATTCTAGGTCAACGGGAAATACCTAGGTTTTGATTTATTGGCGAGTATCAAAATATGCAAAATATGCGGAATAGACGGCCGTATCTTTTGATTGCGTTGACAGAAGCTTGACTTTTTTATAGCTGCAAGGGACCATAGAACTAAGGTTGTGTTCCGAAATACACTGCGAGCACTGTAAGGTGTGACGTCACTTTAGTACACTGCGAAGCCGTTCCTTATACTGGGTACTGCTTAAAACGGAACGCTGTCAGCACTGAGACAAACACTGAGAGCACCTTACCTCGAAAACGCCCTATTTCCCTAGGATACTGCAGCAGTTTACTGTCAGTTATAACGGAACGAATTTCTCCACAGTAAAGAGCACTGAACAGTGCTCGCAGTCTATAACGGAACACAGACTAAGTATTTGATATTAATTTGAACTTGATACCTCCACGCGTTCCCGAGAAAAATGTTTTATTTTTTTATCCACTACAAGTTAGCCCTTAACCGCGATCTCACCTGATGGTAAGTGATGATGCAGTCTAAGATGGTAACGGGCTAACCTGTTAGGGGCATGGCAGTTATATTAAACCCATACCCCCTATTCGGTTTCTACACGGCATCGGAACGCTAAATCGCTTGGCGGCACGTCTTTGCCGTTAGGGTGGTAAGTAACCTAGCCACGGCCGAATCCTCCCACCAGGCCAGACCAGGGAGAGGTCGTCACGGAGATGGTTGACAGACAGACAGAAAGCCAGACAGACAGACAGACAGACGGACAACGAAGAGATCCTATAAGGGTTCCTTTCCTCTTGCGGTACGGAACCCTAAAATGACCTTACCTACCTGTTTGCATGGTAAATATGATGAACGACGATGTCAGGATCCAGTTGGTGTCTTCCAAATCGATTTCGAAATTTTCTTGAAGGTTGACTGTCGTATTGGTTAAGTTAGGAGATCGAAGACCGATGTGGTATGACAAATTTCCTTCCATTTTGTTTTTTTGGTAATAATGAGACGAGTAATATAATATTAGTAAGGTAGAAATTAATTTTGGGAATTGGGATGGTTAAAGCAAGTTTAAATACCTACGAGATCATTGTGCTTTGGTTGATGTTAAAAATTATAGGTGTACAAAAGATTTTGCCTACTAAATAAAATCAGTATTTAATTGTTTCTTTTTTCATCTCATCTTTATTGTTAAAATTTTCTTGTTTTATTTCATTGAGTTCATTCTTAGTTTTATTGACTTACTCAGGTAGTTTTATTTTATTTTATTTTTATTCACTACTTTAGGTAAATACCAGAAGCGATGACTACCATGTTTTTTTTTTAAAATATTATGCACTTATGTAAACTAAGAATTTAATTAATTTTATACGTATACACAGTTTAAAATGCAACTTTACTTATTTTAAATTTTTTGTTCCGTAACTGGTTTTTTAGCAACACAAAACACGTTAGACTGTTGCAAAATGACGACAGCGAATGAAGAACGGCGATGAAAATTGGCTTTCTTTAAAGATTACTTCAAGTTCAAGCAATTTCAAAACCTTGCTTTTTGAAGATCCGCTGAAATACTGTAAAATGTAATTTTTCAATAATTTACTTTCGTCTAACTCTAACCCGTTTTTTATCTACTACAATTTGACTGCGATCTGTTGCATGATGCAGTCTAAGATGGTAGCGGGCTAATTTTCCGGCTATGTCTATGTCACTCTCGGTCCTCAACTATACCCATGCCAAAAATCACGTCGATCCGTTGCTCCGTTGCGGCGTGATCGAAGGACAAACCAACTAACAATACACTTTCGCATTTATAATATTAAGTACTAGCTGATGCCCGCGACTTCGTCCTCGTGGTTTAATTTTTTTTAATTACTGCGGGAACTCCCTAATTTTCCGGGATAAAAAGTAGCCTATGTCACTCTCCAGGTCCTCAACTATACCTACCCATGCCAAAAATCACGTCGATCCGTTGCTCCGTTGCGGTGTGATTGAAGGACAAACCAACAAACCAACAAACAAACACACTTTCGCATTTATAATATTAAGTAGTAGGTATGATGATTACCTATAGTTAAGTACTAAGCTGTGACTGTAACTTATAATATGTGAAAGCGTAGCAGACAGACACAAATTCGCAAAACCTCTTGTGAACTCTTTAATTTTCTGGGAGAAAAAATGTATCCTGTCTTGGTGTTGCTGACTTGCTAGCAAGTGGTGATGCAGCCTAAGGTGGAACGCGCTTGCCTAGAAGATGTCTATTAACTCTTAATTTGAAGGTACCTATATTAAAAGAGGAGGGGAAGACGGAAGCCGGAAGGGCATTCCATATCCTAGCGGTTTCTTTGTGTGTGCAAATAGCTGTTTAATTTTTAAATTCCCTAAAGTACCTAGTTACTGATTATTCTGAATGCGACAGTGATTAAATTTTGCGTTCATTTTGTATTCATTGTAATTAAATTTTATGATACAAATTTTTTCTTCCTCATAGAATTATTACTTCATAGGTAATTAATTCAATGCACGCGCACAGATACTAAAGATGTGTTTGTATCGTTAGATATTCCTCGGACCTCGCGCGTGGACTGTATTTATGTTTTTTAGTATGTATGGTTTAATTTAATATTTTTCAAGTTTCATAAGAACATTAAATGTTATGATTTATTCAAACTAAAAATTTAGGAACATGTTAATTTTCACACGCATCGCTCCCTCAAGGTCGTTTTATTGGCTTACATCTTTGGCAAATATTTTATTTTCTAATAAAATATGATTATCATGTTATCTGTCTGCAGTTTATCTCTACATAAGTAGGTACATTACTTTATTACTACATAAGATCTTGAAAATAATTGAAATTTTACCTATTTTTAACACACTTTCAAAAAGGAGGTTCTCTATTGACCGTGTCTCTGCACCTTTTGTTTTTATCCACCACACGTTAGCCCTTGATTGCGATCTCACGTAATGGTAAGTGATGATGCAGTCTAAGTTGGTAGCGGGCTAACCTGTTAGTGGCATGGCAGTTATATTAAACCCATAACCCTATTAATCGGTTTCTACACGGCATCGTACCGGAACGCTAAATCGCTTGGCGGTACTGTGCGGGAAACTATAGCCGCGGCCCACCAGACCAAAACAAAACTGAGAAAAATCAGACATTATAAACTCCAAAATTGACCTTGTCGGGGATCGAGCCCCGGACCTCCCACCGCCACCTCCCAAGACCACTGGGCCAGTTATGTCTTGCTGTAATCGTTCTGTAAAAATTCTGTATAATAAAAAATACGAATATAAACGTTGTAGAATCCAGAGCCGCATAAAATTAAAAACTAAAAGTCAGAGCCGAAATTTTTTTTAAGAAATGTTGTGGAAATGTTGCCAGTATAAAAAAATATGAAATACATTAGCGCCATCTAGTGTTACGTCACTTTACTTTACAAATGTTTACTTTGTGAATAAGGTTAGCTACTCATCACTAGATGGCGCTTTTAAAGATTTCTAATTTTACTATTCAACAATAGATGTCTCATTGATTGGAACAAAATAAAATCGCACGTTTCTCGGTTCCTTTGTCCTTGGCGACGCGGCATGGGAGAAGAATGGGTTTGTTTTTAAAAAAATACGTAATCCACGTAGTCGTGGGCATCATATATAGTCAATAATAATTGATACAGATTAGGACATACCTACTAAACCTAGGTATATCTAGGAAAATGCTTACAATTATCTAAAATATGTATACTATTATCTACTTATATTATATCCTTACAATATCATTCACGAAAGTCTTTTTATAGTCGTACCTCGTAGGTACTATATCTTAGTAGGTACCTACGGGCAAATCTTGACTAGACTAACTCGAAATCTATAGGTACTTACTATAATATTATAAATGCGAAAGTTTGGACGGATGGATGTTTGTTACTCAATTACGCCAGAACGGCTGAACAGATCTGGATGAAATTTGGCCCAGAGATAGATTACTGTCTAACCTTTTTATGCCGTAAGAGTTCCCGCACCTACTAATTAGTAGGTACATTATACCTACTTCAATGGCGGGAACCAAAAAACCTGAATCCTTGCGGACGAAGTCGCGGGCATCAACTATTAACTATTTTATAAGTCATAGTTATAAGGTATGGAAAAACAATGTGGGTATTTTGCTGGCCAAAGGGTATTTATTTTCATTTATTTATTTGAACTACTTATATCTCTAAATATTTACCTCTCTCTCTTTCCGTCGTATTGCTCATTACTGAGGGTTGTGACCCCTTTCCATTAATCACATAATGGTAGGAGTTTTCTTGGGATAATTATGCGGTGGGTTCCCACGTCCTTCAGCATACGACTCGGAGTATTATTAACTCTTAGGTTTTTGTAACGGTTAAATATATTTTTCGTACCACTTGCTCAAAAAAGTGACATTCTATGCCACAAAAAGCGAACATAACAATAGTCATTTTTAATCTGTTAAAAACAGGGAAAGAAAATTGTACTGAATTTCATTCATCCTCTAGGGGGAGAATGTGATTTAAATTTGGAATACTTACCGACACTACATCTGTGACTTACCGAAATTTATACTTAACTACATCTGTGTCCACAGACATATAAATAGAAGATCTGTGTCCACAGACATACTGTGTCTGTGTCACAGTCTGTGTTTACACCATTGAGTTTGTATATAAAGCATTATACATCTTTTTGAAAAAGGAATACGCATTTATTATGCAGTTATGATTATTAAATAAAATGACGAAAACCGACGAGGCCGTATGAGCTTGATGCCTTTGCTTTTCCGACAAAAAAATATTAGTCTAGGAATTTGCCGCGTTTTTGTTTTCTTCAAATACATAAACGTTAAGTTTATTTTAATTTATTTTTATAAATAAGTTAATGTTCTAAAAATACGTTACGATGTTAAATCAAAGCGACAGTGACAGTGAATTGTCGGATTCCATCAATTACATGCAAAATTTTTTCGCAAATGGTACGAAAAGTCGAGTATTTTCCTCGGTGATAAAGCTGTCTTAGTCTTGGGTGAACTTAAATCCCTCGCTACACTCAGGACTCGTCTTAAATCCCTCGCTTCGCTCGTGATTTAAGTTTTTAACACCCTCGCTACGCTCGGGAGTAAACCTCAAGTCCTTCGTTACGCTCGCGATTTAAATCGTCACCCGCGACAGAAGACACTGCTTTATCCCCTTGGTTAATAATCTACTATTATGTTGCATATAAAATTAGCACTAGTAAGTATACCTAATAACCTAACACTAACAAACAAACAATTTTAAAAAGAAACCCATCTTAACAAAAACAAAAGAAAATACAAATAAACAATATAAATAAAAGAGAAGAGAAAAAAAAATAAAAAAATAATAATTAAGTAATCAATTAATTAATTATTAGTCAGTTAATAACCGGGACCGACGGCTTAAAGTGTTCTCCGAGGCACGGAGGAAACGAAAAGGCCAAATTTGAACTTGATTTGAAAAGATTTGTGAATTTGATTATTTCTCGGACAAATTTAAAACACCGGCTAAACTAAGAGATAACGCGAGAAGTTGTAGAAAGTTATGATTCACGTTGCCAAATTAATATGTAACTATTACGGTACTAGGTTGAGTTGTTATTTAGTACCCAAAATTTACAATAACATAAGTAGATTGGCTAAGGGAGGAAAATAAGGTTAGTGTAGGAATAGTACCTACTTACTTAAGAAGAAGTTCCTTAAAAGGTTACTTGAGTACTCCTCTGACTAATTAATGAATTGATTAATTATTTTTTAAGCTATTGCATAGCTTCTATCGCGGGCCTTGAGCGTGGAGACCGAATCCAGAAATTTCGTAACGAAAATAACCTGACACCCCCCACTCCGACCGGCTCCGACTCGATGAATAGGACCTACCTACTTATGCAAAAAGGAACCAATCCACTCACATGCCAAAAATGAGATAAGTATACAGAAAGCTTTTAAAATGCACCTTCTATCGACCCTGAGTCGATGTGCATTTTTTTTCTCCTCTCTTTTATTTATATTGTTTATTTGTATTTTCTTTTGTTTTTGTTAAGATGGGTTTCTTTTTAAAATTGTTTGTTTGTTAGTGTTAGGTTATTAGGTATAACTAGTGCTAATTTTAGATGCAACTTAAATATTATGTCTAGAGCGCCAACTCGCCAACAAACTGGCCCACCAGTTTGGCGAGATTTATATTTCTGTAAAAAATTGTTGTGTCCATTTGAAATAATAATAAAAAAAAAAAAGAACCTCCCAATTCAGTCACCCATCCAGTTACCGACTTTGGTCAACGTTGCTTAACAATCGTAATCGACTGATATGCGTTGTCACAACTAGGCCATTCATCCCACAAATACTTTCGTAAAGCTTTATGTTTATCCCCGAGCGTACAAAATGGAAATAAAACAACACAGTTTTATAGGAAATAAAACAACACAGTTTTATAATAACTTCATATTTGTCTTTTTTATTCAATATTTTACAATTTTCTTACTCTAAGATGACGTTTAAAATGATAAAACATTTAATTCTATGAACACCTAATAATAATTTTACTGTAGTTTATGGATGAATTTAGGTACATTTTTTTACATATATGTACATACGATAATAATACCTTTAGACAGATTCATACATAAAATGAAAAAAAATAGATAGATATTTTTTAATTAATTTCCATTCAAAAGGAGAATGGGCAAAAATGTATGAACGTTGGTCTACCTAAAACACTAACGCCTTCTATGGAAATAAGAAGCTAATAAGTAGTTAATCAAATAACGCATAGCGCTTACGCCAAAATATATGGGAGTTTTTCAAAAATAAACAAAGAAGTTTGAAGAGAAATGTTTTAAAAATAATTTATATTTCTATACTAGCTGATGCCCGCGACTTCGTCCGTGTGGATTGAGGTTTTTCGGTTCCCGCGGAAACTATTTTATTTTCCGGGATAAAAAGTAGCCTATGTGCTATTCCAGACTATAATCTATCTCTGTGCCAAATATCATCCAGATCCGTTCAGCCGTTGGAGCGTGATTGAGTAACAAACATCCACACATCCACACATCCATACATCCATACATCCATACATCCATACATCCATACATCCATACATCCATCCAAACTTTCGCATTTATAATAAAGCATTTGATTAAGTTGTTCTATTACCTATCAATTTAATTAATAGCCCAACCCAAGACCTACAGCTTTGCTTCCTATCAAATAAATATTATAAATGCGAAAGTTTGGATGGATGTATGGATGGATGTTTGTTACTCAATCACGCTCCAACGGCTGAACGGATCTGGATGAAATTTGGCACAGAGATAGATTATAGTCTGGAATAGCACATAGGATACTTTTTATCCCGGAAAATTAAAGAGTTCCCGCGGGAACCGAAAAACCTCAATCCACGCGGACGAAGTCGCGGGCATCAGCTAGTTAAAATTAAGTACTAAAAATAAGCTTTTTATTGCAATAGGTTTCATTTGAGTTGAGTAGGTAGACCACTTTACCCATTCTCCTTTGGCACCCGTGTTAATTTCTGGGTTCTGAAGTGAAAAATTGGTAGTGGTAGGTAGGGGTCTAAAATTGGCAACCAAAGGACATGTCCCAGTTCAGTATGGAGGGTGGTTTTTTATTCTGAGTGTCAATGAACCAGAACCAAACTGCCATCACGTGAAAGAGAAAAAAATATAACATTAAACGCCATTTAAATAATAATTTTAGAAAACCCCGTTTTTTTAAAAATTTATTATGAAAAATATCGTTTGTAGAAAATATTTTTCGATGGATGGCAACACTAAAACTTGGGTAATGCGCATTAATTGTGATTATTAATATTCCATTTCGATAAACTACCCATTTTCCACTACATAGGTAGTACATACAACATTATAAGATTAATAAATAATAATTGAGTATTTGAGACATTCGTAAAATAATTATTAGACAGCAATAAATCACCCATAAATTAGGATAAACAAAACTGACAGTGACATTTGACAATCACCCAATGACATACGTGACAAAAAAGATCAAGTTTTTTTTTTACTGTTAATAAAATTCAGACAAAGATCTAAAAAAGCCACAAAATAAAAATATATTTTTCTCCAAATTGGGGTCCTTTAAAAATGTGTAAATAATTCTAAAAGCCATATTTTAGGATCTCTATTCACGTGTATTAAAATCATCTTGGTTCATGTTCAAGGCCCAATTTTGGACAAGTCCTTTATTATTACAAAAATGTAAAATACCTACCATCCAAAATAAATTAAGTATACGTCCAATATATATTTATTGCACTTATACTACAGTTAAATTAATAGTTATTACTTACGATACTTTGGTTTTATACAAAAGAAAACCTTTTAATTAAGATTTAAAAGGAATTAAATCTTAATTAAAAGGAATTTTAAATCATAGACTCCATTTTTTTAAAATGCCAGTTACTAAATAATTTTAAAATTGTCTATGGTAGGTACCTGGATAATCTGAGTTTTCCCGCGCTTCCATCATAAACAGAATTAAATTATAAACTTAGATTCGAATTTCTAACTAATTATTTGTACAAAATGGAATGAATAACATTTACAATTGTCTTTTTTTTAATTACAATAATATTAATAAATTACAACAAAAAATTATCCTCTATTATTATGTATTTATCAATCTACAAATAACTGGGTTTATTTTATTAATTATTTTATCTACATTTAAGTGATTAGGTACCTATAACTAAAACTGTTTAAATAAATAACCTATATGATAAAAACTTATATACATAAATACACCTAATATAGATTGAGTACAGGTATTAGGTAGTTACAGACGACACAACTTAGTTTCCTCCATCGACAGATACTTAAATCTTTTTTTTTTAATACACTACAAGTTAGCCCTTGACTGCGATCTCACCTGATGGTAAGTGATGATGCAGTCTAAGATCTGTGCTAAGATGGTAGTAGGCTAACCTGTTAGGTATGTCAGTTACATAAAACCCCCTCATCGGTTTCTACACGACATCGTACCGGAACGCTAAATCGCTTGGCGGTACGTCTTTGCCGGTAGAATGGTAACTAGCAACCGCCGGAGCCTCCCACCAGGCCAGGCTTAAGTTGTGTTAAGTTGTGTGCCTGTAGAACCTTAAAATAATTTTATTTACATAATATATGGACTGCCAAAATACTTAGCACCAAAAATTTTCTTAAACGTTTTGGTTGTTCGTTTGTGAAAAATAATGAAACGAAAAAAAGCGCATGAAATTTTTTTTGGTGCTTTTAAAATTCGAATTCACACATTTTGAATCTGTGCGTGCTTACCATAGACTAAAATAAGTTTACTTGTCAACGTTAATATTAAAGTTTTGGTATGTTGGCCGTATGGATTCTGCATTGACTGGCGAGGGTGGAGTCGGTGGGATATAGGGGTACCTCGGGTACGGATACGGGTAGGGGTACCCTGAGGGTAGTAGCTGGGGATTGTGGAATGGGGGCAGCAGCGCTGGGGAGGGGTAGCCGTAGGGTAGGCCTACTGAAGAGGCAGCGGCTTGTAGGATTGAAGCAGCAAACGCTGGGTCACTGTAGACGGCGGCGTAAGGCCATGCAACGGCGATTCTTTGCCTCTTATCCTTCATTCTTCGGTTTTGGAACCATACCTGTAGACAAAGAAAACAATTTTTAGACTCTAGTTTAAATTTTACGTCTAAAAATCATGGGAATGAAAAATTGCTCTAAGTAAGTTTAAATAATAAAATTAGATTTCAGCTTTTTTGCCATCTCCGGTATACTTACAAGTTACAATTACTTACAACCTATCTTTGTGCCAAATTTCAACAAAATCTGGTAAATGTAGGTACACAGTGTAGGTATATTTAATTAATACGACTCGTTCGTGATCATCGTTTCATCCGTGTCGATTTAGGCTTTTTAAAAGTCCAGCCGGAACTCTTTGTTTTTCCTATGTCTCTCTCTCTCTGTACAAAATCGATTAGCTATAAAAAGTAGATTGGGAGTAGATAGATGGTAGATTCTTACGACTTATCATAAGTGACACAAGTTTTCCTACATGAAATAAATCATTTCATTTCAAAGGCGACAGATGGATGATTGGTGAATAGACCTCAATAACTTGATCAGCGCACCTATTGAAATTTTGACATTATTATTTTAATTATGTATGGACAGGACGCAATTATAATGATATAATAGGTATAATAAGTATAATTATTTTAGCAACGCCCTGACAGGGCCTTAATGTCCATGTACTAGCCAATGTAATGTAATGATTAATTATGTAATAGTAAGTACCTAAAATTCAAAATTCAAACCTTTTTTATTCAAATAAATTTTTACAAGTGCTTTCGAATCGTCAAATGAATCTACCACTGGTTCGGAATGCCATTCCTACCGAGAAGAACCAGCAAGAAACTCGGCGGTTGCTCTTTTGAAAAAAAAATATCATTAACAATTAATTAATGTGTACTATACATAAATAGTAAATACCCGCTGTCCTTAGCATTGCTGGAGCGAGTCAAATGCTCTTTTGTCATTTACGTAATCTTCAACAGTATAATAAGCTTTTTTCAAAAGCATACTTTTAATGGATTTCTTAAACTTGTGTAAAGGCAAGTTTAAAATAGATTGTGGAATTTTGTTATAAAATAGAATGCTCATTCCCACGAACGACCTTCAGACTTTTTTGAGGCGGAGCGATGGAGTCACGAGCTTATGGCAGTTTCTAGTTGGCCTATCGTGCAGATCGCAAATTCTTTTGTAATTCTGAAGGTGCTGTTTCACAAAGATTAAATTACTGTAAATGTATTGTATTGTAAGAATACCTAAGGCATGTACATGAAAGCTATCTAAATAAATAAGTGTCTAAATGTCTGGACATAAAGACCGATAGGTATCTACATTTCCGCATTATTAATATTAGCAAATAATATTCTATTTTCATTACTCGAATTAAAATTATAACTACATCCATCGTCAGTAGTAGGTAAGTATTAAAATTTCCGAATCGACTCAATCTCGTCCGAGCAGCCGAGTTGTGTGTAAAATGCTAATTAAACAAAATAAATTAATAAATCTGAATACGAGTCCAACGCGACACTGTAAAGGCAATATAAAAATGCGAAGATATTTGAACGTAATTTTAGTAACAGATAAGACAAATAACAGAATTGAAAATGGACATGATGCCTACTTATATCAAAAATAAAATCGGTATTTCTACTGATTTTATTAAATACCTAGAGGGAAAAAGTTCTAAAATTCACATCCTCGGTTAGTTTTAAGCGTGATAACCATTTTAAAATATAGAAAAAAGTGCGTTAAAATTTTATGACGTCACGTTACTTATATTTGATTTTATTGTTAAACTTTTTAAAAAGAGCAACCGCCGAGTTTCTTGCTGGTTTTTCTCAGTGGGAATTGGGTACATTCCGAACCAGTGGTATATTTGACGATTTTATTGTAAAAGTAGATTTGAATAAAAAACATTTGATTTGAAACAAAGTGTATTTTAATTATTCTTTTAATTTCATTTATATTTTGCAGCCAAATAGCCGCTCTATCATCTCTACAACGTAGGTATATCTCCTGGGTCCAATATAAAAAGTCATCAAGAGCGGAATCGGGCCAACAATAAAGAAGTCTCAATAAATACCTAATGCGTTATCACTCGGCTTGATTCAATCATCATTCCCGACATTTACAACTGGCCAGTTTCTGAGCTGTTCACACACCTTCGCTAATTAATTAAGTTATATCTATATTTTAATGATGTCGCGGTAAAAAACTACTTCGTAATCATTTTGCGTTTGTTTTTATAATGTTGGCCTCATTGTTTCTTAACGGAAATTCCATGTGTTTGTGTTCTTTTTAACTGATGCTCGCGCCCAAAAAAAAACAAAATTCAAATGTTTTTATTCGAATAAACTTTTACAAGTGCTTTTGGATCGTCGAGTGAATCTACCACTGGTACAGAATGCCATTCCTACCGAGAAGAACCAGCAAGAAACTCAGTGGTTGCTCTTTGAAAAACAAAATTGGCAGTCATAGCCGCCGATAAAAGTGAAAACAAATACTTATTTGAAAAAATATATATATATTAAAACCTTAAAACGAAGACATTAAAGTTTAATGTAGTATATTTATCGCAAATCCACAAGTTTACCCCCTACCAAAAAGTACTCAACGCGGCTAACGAAGTTTTCACTTCAAAATTTACAATTTCATCAATGTGTAGGTATATTTAGATAAGTAACCGCTGTCCTTAGCATTGCTGGAGTGAGTCACATTCAGGCTCCTAAATTGCTGGAATGGCGACCCTGCACTGGAAAGCGCAGGGTGCGTTGGCAGACTTGGTGGAAGGACGGCAATAGAGTTGCAGGGAGCCGCTGGATCCAGGCGGCGCCGCGCAAGACCGCGGCGTGTGGAAGTTTTTGCAACTTACAAGAGCTACGTCTATCGGATGACGACAACGGCGATGTCCGTGTAGGTTTTAGTCAAAAATGACGTGGGTTTAGGCAACTCTTTAATTTTCTGGGATAAAAAGTAGGTATACAAGTTGTCGCAACTTTCAAGGCCGGCAAGGATTTAGCAGATAGGCTGTGAAAAGTCAGACAGACCAGTTATTAGTGTAAGGTTGGTAAATAAAGTTTAGGGCTAGAACCCAGAGCCATAACGTTAGCTGACTACTCTACCGAGGTGGGTAGAGTCGTAGTTTGTAAAGAGAACTATAATTAAGGTACCTACTGATTTATGTAAGTACATATAGGTACCTAACTTATTTAATCATCTCGAAAATTATTCTATTTTATTTGGGACCGCAAAACTTTATTCGTAAAGGATAGAAAACCACTTTATGATCTTAAGGAAGGAGTTTTAAGAATTCTCAGAATTGAGCAATAATGACGCACGCAAAGATGGTTTGTTAAATTAAACAAACATTTCACCAAGCGAAACCACTGAGAAGTCATTTCAAATCATTAAAACAGTGATGGCGGGTCCATTTTACAACAATGTCAAATAAAAGTTTTCGCTTTAGCGCCATAAAACACCTTTGGCGTGCAAACAGCGAAATTACGTGTTAATTGGCGGGAATTCTGCAACGGAAACCAAGATGGCGGATTTCCAGTTGCATCATAGACAACATTATTACTTTCTACAGATTGTAGGCAATGGAATATATTGTATTATGCCTAAGCGCCTAACATAAAATTATATTTAACTAAAACGTTTAAAATTTTAAAACTCTTAGAAATAAACAAACATCATTAAACTTTAGCAATCTAAATAAAATATTAGGTGTGAGAAACTGAAACATTTAGCAAACGTGACACGAAATTGCGAAAAAAAAATTAATTGCCTAATAGTAGGTACGAGTATATTAAGAAATGAGTTATAATTAAATAGATACAAGTTGTAAAAATTAACTTTCTTTATGTCTTAACTTTTAATTAATCCTAAACCGTACTCACTAATTAAACACCTCTAAAGCCATAACAATTATCATCTTTATTTTGAAACGTATGATGAACTTTTATTACGTTCAAAAGGCATCAAAAGGAACATGATGGAAGAATTTCGTTTGTTGTTTTAAAACCCGCAATAAACCCGACAATAATAAACAAACACACGAAAATCTAAGCTTACATCATCAAATGGTAGCCGCTAGGTTTAATTTAATAGTTTTTAATTGGTATAATCGCACCATAAACCAGATGCCCGGCCATAGACAAGCGATGGAGTCTTTTCATAATACAAGCTCACTAATGACGGTCGATTTTTGGGGTTCCGTGAAATAATATACAATAATTTGATAAATCATACTTCATACTATGTGTATTATAAATGCGTAAGTCAGTTTGTTTCTTTGCCCTTCAATCACGTCTCAACAGAGCAACGGATAACTTGACTTTTTGACATGGGCATAGTTAGTTAAGTAGGTAGGTACTTACTTTTTATCAAAGCGTTCCCCCGAGATTTTCAAAACCTACGCAAACGAAGTCACGGGCATAGCCAGTTAGGTTTTCTAGGTAGGTCACAGGACCTACCTAGTATCTCCTTGTACTTACCTAATTTAATATAGTCTTTAAAATATTTAAGTTTTTTACGGAACCCTCAACGCATGGCATCGTTACCACTTAACAGTTTTTAAGTAAGAGCGTTCTTTTCGGTATTAATGTTCATTAGCGTCTCACAGCTACTGAATAATTCGGTCGGTTTCTTTTAATACACGTCAACAAATTAGCGTGAATGTAAAATTCGAATGAGCCATAAACAATTCTTTATTTTTTATTTTGAAGCTGTGCGTTTTCTTTTTTTTTAAAGCGAAGTGATAATTGACATTATGACGATAGACAGCCAGTGTTTGTAAAGAATTTGAATTTAAATTGGCGTGTGGTATTTTAAATGTGGAATTAACTACCAACGCAAACTTAAAACTACCGCATTTCGGTCACATTCATTTGTAGAGCGCTATCTCTTCTACTCTTGTTCGTTTTGTATAATCTACTGTCTTACTCATCAACAAGAACTTATATTTTTTAAATATGTATTCGAATTTCGGCCAGCGTGGCCTAATTAATCAGAGTTCGGTGTGCTATCTGCGTAGGAGATACCTATTGTATAGTGTGTGCGCTAGCACAAGTGCACGCTATATTCCCTTACTCTCATAGTCTAAACTCCAAACTATTTACTTAAATACCTAAATTCACGCCCTCACTTATGGCATAGATTAATAATTATTATAAATCTATGCTTATGGCGCTGAAACGTGGAAAATGCACCTACTTACGTTTTACTTTTAAATCCACAAAAGCTTTTTGAAAATAACAATTGCTGAGTTAGGCACCTACTATAGAAATAATTTTTACTCTAATTACTAAGGCCCGTGGTTAAAATTACATACTTTGAATTACTTTCTTTTTTGACTTTCGAGAAGAAATCTACGCGGACAAAGACACGGGAAACAGCTAGTCATACTAATACCTATCATAAATGCGAATGTGTGTTTGTTTGTTTGTTGGTTTGTCCTTCACGCCGCAATAGAGTCACGGCTCGAGGTGATTTTTTGCAAGGTTGAGGACCTGAGAGTGACGTAGGCTATTTTTTATCCCGGAAAATTAAGGAGTTTCCGCGGGAATTAAAACAAAAAAAATATTGGCAGTCATAGGGATTGCCGATAAAAGTGAAAACTTAAAAAAATATAAACCTTAAAACTAAGGGATTAAAGTTTAATTACGAATGTAATGTAATGAAGTATTTATATTTATTTCATTTCATTTATTTCATTCCATTTATTTATTTGCACAGATTGAAGATATAAAGGTCTTATAATAATTTTAGCTGTAGCATACAATCTGCCATGGAGATGGCATGCAAAATTCAGACGTAATTATTATTATACTTAGCATAATACTTAAACAATATACAATATTAACATTACAATTAAAAGTATACGACGATAACAATGCTAAGATAAAATAAATATTAAATAGTTACATTCCACCAAAGCCTCATTCTTATTTATTATTCTCTAATTTTAATTCCTTCATTACTACTAACTATAAAGTGTCTGATAAATTACCTAGTATCGCTTTTTTAACAACAATTCCTTTATTTTATTTTTGAAAGATATTTTACTCAGATATTTATTTAGATTTAAGACCTTTTGACTTCGTAACAACGCGAGCATGTCGGTGACGCAAATCCACAAGTTTACCCCCTACCAAAAAGTGCTCAACGCGGCTAAAGAAGTTTTCACTTCTAAAACTTATTCCACGCGGACGAAGTTGCGGGCATCAGCTATGTAATGACATAAACGTCTTTTTATGATTCAAGTAATCATGGCCTTATAATGTAATAATATGTCTGTGCCGTAGCTATTTGCTGTACAAACTAACTCTTTGTGTTTTACCCAAGCGGTATGATGCCTCAATTAGATACATAATAATTTCCATCATGCTAAACCCATGGGCATAGAGAACGCGTGACGACAGCGTTTCCAACGCGTTACGCGACTAGGCCTGAGATCTATGGTGCGTGTACATAAATGTATACTTTTGAGTTTGCTCTACAGACTTAACACACAGATTCAAAACAACGATCCTGATAATAATAATTTAAGCAAGTATATAAATTAAATTAATTATAAAAATAATTGTGCTTATTGAAAATAGCAACTGATGAAATGCTGAGTGTTTCGGCAGCTTTCCTTAGTAGAATCTGCTTTCTAGACATGACGTCATAAGCGACGCAAGTCTTATGTATGACAAGTATAGACTTTGAGGTAAGGTCGTAGTTTGCAAAGAATACATTTAAAGAACCTAGGTATGCTTTACACTCTACCGATAGGTCTTTGCCATACCGCGTTATGTCTGACCAAGGCTTAACTTTATAGCGGACCGCTAATTCGCAGAATCATGTTACAAACGTGTGAATCGATGAAAACCAGTTGCTGGGAGCAATTTGAGCTTCGTTCAGTGAGATGTTAGAAATAAACGGTATCTTACACTAGGTAGTTAGATAGGTAGGTACCTTTATCTAAGTATGTCATGATTTTCTAGTTTTAAATTCTGTATCAAGGCATTCGCAATAATTATTATTTATGATAAGGCTATAAAATACCTGAATCCAGGTCCGCAAAATTAATTAATTAAAAATAATTGTATGCTCTATGTCATAGCTTTTAAAATAATAAATAAAAAAACTCGTAGGTATAACTAATTGGTGAATGGCCAATCAAAAATAACCGCAATTCCCTTGTTATTCCTCTGGCCAATCACAGCGTTTCCCGCGTAGAGAAAAATTACAGCGAGGAGCTGAAAAAAAAGCTTATCAGATGCAAATCGCGACGTACCTACTTTTGAAAATCGGTTAAGTAATACATTTTTGCAAAATTTTGAAGAAGAGATTTTTATTTCAGAAATTATATTTTCGTAAATTTTTGTATTCATTTTCAATGCTGCAATTCTTGCGGGGAGTGCGAAATATCTGTGAACTTTTTAACATGAAATGTCATGGGATGAAAATGGGCTTGGTTCCAGTATAGTATCCAGATAGATAGATAGATAAAACTCTTTATTGCCATCGATATATATGTAGGTACTAGATGGATCCTTTCATAGAAAAAAATTGGACCTGTGGAGCGCGCTCCACACCTGTAGACTAGTTGACTTGTCCCCGCCATAGCGCTGTCCCGCTTTTCAGACTAGATGGTATTAGTAAAATATGCCCACATTCTTTGTTTGACAGGGCCCGTCTATGTTTGACAGGCTTACACAGGTGAGGAGCGTGCACCACAAGTCGGACGCCCAACTTTTTTCTATGAAAGGGCCCATCTAGTACCTACAAATATATCGATGACTATATACCGTACGTAGGTGATAAAACCACAGAAAACTGTCTTGGTTGCCGGGTCTGTCATTTGTATAGGTGAGATCGCATCAAAGGGCTAACTTGTAGTGGATTTAAAAAAAAAAAGTATGGGCGTCGACTCACTTACACTGTATGAATCTATGCTTACGCATTATCAAAGTTGGTTACTTTCAGGCCGGCTATCGGAAAGTTGTCAATCGTTGCGACAGGCTGTGTCATTTCAGTTGGGTGTCAGGTCTAATTGAACAAAGGTCGCTCTCATTCGGGTCACTACGTGGGTGACCCCGTGTCAAGTGATTTAACAAATCGGTTGCGAAAAACACAGTTTTATTTGACAGTGAGTGCTGAAACGCAGGTAGCAACAATTCGAGCTTCCTACGCATAATCCATATCTACTAATATCACAGCATGAAATTGTTAAAATTCTTTATAATCATTGTGTTTTGAAAGTTCGATGAAACGGATGTTGTCGCCACGGTGCAAGTGGCGCCACCGGACGAACATGTACTATACAAAGCGTTCCATTTTTGTAATTTCCTGTTTGATTGTTTAAATGTAGCAGTAGAAAGTCTAATTTGTTAATTGATTTTTGTTTTATTTATTTTATTTTTATTATTTTTGTACCTACAAAAATATTGTTTAAAACTACCTAATAGAAAAAAGCCGCCTTTGGTAAGTAGATAAAACGAAACGAAAAAGCGTCACTAAAAAGAGACAAACATATCCTTCCTTACTAATATTATAAATGGAAAAGTGAGTTTGTTTGAATGAATGAATACACTTTTATTGTACACCACAAAGGAAATTATAAAAAAGAAAACTTAGCTACTAACAAAGTAAGTATACAATTTGGCGGCCTTATCGCTACATAGCGATCTCTTCCAGGCAACCAATGGTGTGAAAGGACATAGCTACAAATACAACCGGTAGATGGTGCTGAAATAACAAAATAAATAAAAAATATTTATATAATGCTGCAAATTATAATACATATTATTATATAAAATAAGTATATATAAAATAAGTATAAGTACATAGTTTGTTTGTATGTTTGTTCCGCTTTCACGCCGTAACTACTGAACGGATCTGGATGAAATTTGGCACAGAGATAGATTATAGTCTGGAATAGCACATAGGCTACTTTTTATCCCGGAAAACTAAAAAGTTCCCGCGGGAACCGAAAAACCTCAATCCACGCGGACGAAGTCGCGGGCATCAGCTAGTTCATAATAATTCGTAATATTGTTTACCTTGATAGTTGACTCCGGCAGCTGAAGCTGTGCCGCCAGCTCGCACCTCCTGGGCCTGGAGACGTAGTTCTCCTTCATGAACTCCTTCTCCAGCCGCGCCAACTGTTCCCTGGTGAATGCTGTGCGGTACCTCCTGAGAGACATGAAATATGAATGTAACACGAGAAAACCATACATAAAATATTACTTTTATCAAAGTTGTTTGGATGGATGTATGGTAGGATGTTTGTTACTTAATAACGCCAGAACGGCTGAACGGATCTGCTTGAAGTTTGGAGCAGAGATAGATCATAGTCTGGAATGGCACATAGGCTACTTTTTATCCCGGAAAAATTAAAAAACCAAACGGGAAAGCGTAGCCGACAGACAGAAAGACAAACGGATAGACAGACGGACACTCTTTCAAATTTTTACTAATAAGTCTGTTTTATGTAGTATAATTTAATACTGGTGGCCGTATATAAAAAGACATCTATAAACATTGAAATAGAATGAGTACTAAAATTCATACATCAATGTCTATAAATTAAGAAAAATACTATAAGTATTATGTATTATTGATAGGTACTATAATAATACTACTAAGTTAGCTAACTATTAGATTGGCTAGTAATTTTAAAAACGTAATCATTACCTTATGTTAGGGTCCGGTGCAGAGTTTGAGGTATTTATTTGTTCTGATTGAGGACTCAGCGATTCTGCAGACAAAAATATTGAAATAAGATCGGATTTGTAGAAGAACTATATCAGTTTTTTTAACTCGAAAAAGGCAAACAAAGAGCTTCTCGGTGAAACGCAAGAACCTTTTAGCCAGGCTTTTATCGTGCGCCATATTTAATTTAGCGTGACGTCATTTCATTTTTCATATTCTTCTTAGGAAACCCTTTTAATTGATAGGTCTATTATCATGGGGGTACATACAAAATACCTAACTAGTAGGTAGGTAAGCCATCTTTGGGAGTCCGCCATTTTAGGTTTAGAATGACGTTACTTACTTAGCTTACCTACCATGCATTGAGCTAAACTAGCTCTATTTATATTGCTATTCCTTTCATGATACTCCCAGCGGAAAGGGGCAGCACTAGATTTAGAGCTGTAATTTTTTCTTTTTTTTTGTACTAAAAAGTTATACAATATGTAGAAAAACAGAAACATAGTGGACAAGGAAACACTTATCTCTTTAAGAGATCTCTACCAGTGACCCTTGGCAGTGAGAAAGGTTGTGCAGGGAAGAATGGGTACCTACAACAAGATAATATGAGATGGAATGAAACGAGATATTATATCATAAACTTACACAAATATACCTACTATAGACAAATATATACATAAATAAATAAACACATACCTACATACATAATATATATATTATATATAATACATACCAACATATATATGATACTTAATGATATAACAGATACCTACATATTATTAATTTATAATTATGATAGAGAAGATAGATAGTGCTGTTTCAGTCGAGGTTTAAAGGTGTGAATAGAGTTATTTTAGTTTAGTTTAGACTCATAAAGGTTGTGTTAAAACCACAGACCATACACTACTCGGTGTGTTAAACAGTGGCTACAAACTAAACGTGTATGCAGCACATCTCAATCGAAATTAAATGATTTATTTCACTTAAGACAACTTGTGTCACTTATGATAAGTCATAAAAATCTACCACCAGTTCGGAAAGCTGATTCTACTGCGAAGAACCGGCAAGAAACTCAGCAGTAATTGCTCTGTTTATGTATTTTTTTTTAAATATTACCTAATAGTTTTAACTTTTTGAATAAATAAAAAAATATAAACCTTAAAACTTAAGAGATTAAAGTTTAATTACGAATGTAGTATACTTATATTTAAAACATTTTGTCTTCGTAACAACGCGAGCATGTCGGTGTTCGCGAGTATGTCGGTATCCACAAGTTTACCCCCTACCAAAAAGTACCTACTCAACGCGGCTAAAGAAGTTTTCACTTCAAAAAAACATGAAAATCGGTTGAAAAGACGGGCCGTGAAAGCGTAACAAGGAAACAAACATACAATCGCATTTATAATATTAGCTAAGAAGTTATGATGATAAACCGTCTATATTATGAACATCTTCATACCAATAACGACTTATCTGTTGTATGGAACGGCTAAAGGGTTATAAGGAGCGGGTACTCGAAGCGGCGAGTCTTTAATATTTAAGTATCCGCTTATCTTAATGACTGTTTTGTCTAGACATCAGCTACTGGCAATCTGCTCAAAGAACACCGCTTAAGGCCTACTTAAACCATAATTAAGCATCAAAAGCGGTAATAGCCTAGTGGTAAGACGCCTGACTTCCTATTCGAGTGGTCGGAGGTTCGATCATCGATACACCTCGGATACACGGACAGCTTGAAGCAGTCAGAATGGACTGCTTCAAGCTGCGACTGCATAGTGAACTACCTAACTACAGTCTTCTACGTACACACATGATGGAACCGCTCGAGCCGTTGCGACTGCTTCGGGCGGTTGGCAGCAGTTATCAATGGTAGCTTCAAGCTGTTGACTATGACTGCAAGATGATTTATGAAGAAGATGTTTAGGTACGTGCCGCTAAGCGATTTAGCGTTCCGGTGCAATGCCGTGTAGAAACCGAATGGGGTATGGGTATAATATAACTGCCATGCCCCTACGGAACTTTTCGCACGTATGCGCAAACCATGCGCAAACACTTGTGCACTATATAATATCTCTCGCGCAGATGGCTAATCTCTCTGGACACAGGCCGCCGTGACCGAAATTCGGTCGGGAGGACATTATTTGTATTATGGATGAGAGAGGTAGGAAACTGCATACAAATTCGACATCAGAGCGACAGAATTTTGTATTGAACATTTAATATCGCCTTTTTTAATATAGGTATGTACCTTCAAATCAAGAGTGAATAGGCATCTTCTAGGCAAGCGCGCGCCACCTTAGGCTGCATCACCACTTGCAAGCAGGTCTGATTGCAGCCAAGCGCTAGGATATATATTTAAAAATAAACCGGCCAAGTGCGAGTCGGACTCGCGCACCGAGGGTTCCGTACAAACCTGTAGTAAGTATTACGATTTATGACGTTCGTAAAAACAAGACGAAATGAACCGCAAAACTAATTTTGTTTGTAGAGGTTTATTGTTAATATCAAAAAAACTATGCTAGTTAGAGCATTCGTTTTATTTTTCCTGTAAAATATACATAAGCTTCTATTGACCATAATTATTTCAGATTTTTTTTTTCGACTTTTTGCCCGATAAATCAAAAATTATTATGCATAAAAATAAATAAAAATCTGTTTTAGAATGTAGAAGTATAGCCCTTTCATATGATATCCCACTCAGTATAGTTATCATACTATGAAATTTCAAACCCCCGATTTTCCCCCTTTTTTAATTATTAAACTAAAAATAATTTTCGTTTTTTTTTTTTAATGATGTTGGGCCACTATTATACACAACTATTCCAAATTTCATGTCGATAGCTTTAATAGTTACTGAAATAATCGACTGTGACGGACAGACGGACGGAGAAAGTCGCACCATAAGGGTTCCATTTTTACCATTTTGGTACGGAACCCTAAAAAGAAGCCAGTTTCCTCTGTCACGTCCCTGTCATCCACAGCATTGCTCTGTCTAGACTCTAGAAGTCTAGACGCTTCCGTCGAACAACTGGTAACAAAGAACGTACCTATCTCCTTGTAGATGTCGCGTCTATGTATTTGCACCTTTAGAAACTAACTATAGTGGTTCGCCCCGAACTGAGACCTCGCGGTATCCATAAACTTGTACAGAGCGCCATCTATTGACATAATTGTGAAGTTCTGTAAATAATACTGAAGCACATTAAAAATTAAATAATTTCGTTTCCTTATAATATTTATCTAATTTTAGTATTTGTTGTTCATGTACAGGATATAATTCAAATACCTAATTGATAAGTTTCAGGCTCAGCCTTTCAGAAAATTTAGAGTTCTGAGGTCAACTTTGGACGTTAGAAAATCGCCACTTTGGAAGCCCCCCATTTCGTCAATTTTAGGGGGAAAATTAAAAAAAATATATTTTTGGACTCTATCCATATAAATATTATAAATGCGAAAGTTTGGATGGATGGATGTATGTATGTATGGATGTATGTTTGTTACTCAATCACGCTCCAACGGATGAACGGATCTGGATGAAATTTGGCACAGAGATAGATTATAGTCTGGAATAGCACATAGGCTACTTTTTATCCCGGAAAATTAAGAAGTTCCCGCGGGAATCAAAAAAACCTCAACCACGCGGACGAAGTCGCGGGCATCAGCTAGTTCCTTATTATCTTTAAAATGATATGACCGTAACCCTATGTAACGTTATAAAAAATATTTTACTTCGCATTCGCTTCTATGAGAGCCCCCCTGAAATAAAGATTAACTATTTAAGAATATAATATTTAAGATAAACTTTTTAAGCCATAGTCGGCGGGAGGCCATCGGTTTACATATTATATTTAAATTTGAAGTAATTACGTTCAGTAATTCAGAAGTTATAAGGCTCTGACAGACGGATGGACGGACGGACGGACGGACGGGCAAGTGCAAATTCACT
Source organism: Erebia ligea (assembly GCA_917051295.2). Lineage (NCBI taxonomy): Eukaryota > Metazoa > Arthropoda > Insecta > Lepidoptera > Nymphalidae > Erebia > Erebia ligea. Next base: position 2,986,634 of record OU785246.1, read on the forward strand.
CAAGTAGACTCAGAGACCTTCGCTTCGCTCGGTCAATTAGTTACCTATCTTCTACCTAGTATGGAGCATGGACCCAAATGCAAGATTGGCCTATCATAAAACACGATTTCGTTCGTAAACCAGAAGCCTCAAGCAAAAGGTGTTAATTGCTCGCCCAGCGCTTCAAAAGCAGTACATTAACACAAAACAAACACAAATAAGCTATTGTCTAATTAAATATTTTCCCATGCTCCTTTATGTGTTCATATGAGCATCTTTCTTTCGTTTATAAACACGGACCACAAAGGAACCGAAAGCCTACAGTCCGGTGCCGACTCAATTTAAAAAAAAATAACAAAAAAAGTAGCACCAAACGCCGACTTTACAGATCTGATTAGCCGCTGAAGTGGTTCTAAATTTAAAATGGGCGGCAAGTTATTGACACTGGCCGATGAAAACGCTTTCAAGTCACGTTTGACGTTGACGTTTGCCTATGGTCTATTATCGTAATGGCCGTTCGATTAAGATGTTCGATACAACTTCCGGTGTATTGCCCTATCATCGCGAAGAATGCATACGGGCTTTATAAATTGCGTTTGTCTGTATTTTACGTATTCATGGTCCATCTATTTAACAGATTTTGACGATATTTTTGTACAGAGATAGGTATATTATGTTGTATCCCAGGGAAAAGCATTTATAGCTACTTTTTATGCCGGGAAATACAAGAATGACCCCGGGAGCTTTCAAAATTATATCCAAGCGAAGTCTCGGGCTATAATCAAAACTTATATTAAAGGCTCTCAAAGGACACAAGGGGCCTTATTACGTAAAAATGATTGCTACAATGTGACGATTGCAATCACCTCTGATTGGTTAACACTCTTTCACTATTAGCCAAAACCAAAATACTTAGATATCTAATAACATTTTTTTCATCCACTACAAGTTAGCCCTTGACTGCGATCTCACCTGAGATATGTGATGATGAAGTAAGTGATGATGCAGTCTAGATGGTAGCGGGCTAACCTGTTAGGGGCATGGCAGTTATATTAAATCCATACCCCTATTTGGTTTCTACACGGCATTGTACCGGAACGCTAAATCGCTTGGCGGCACGTCTTTGCCGGTAGGGTGGTAACTAGCCACGGCCGAAGCCTCCCACCAGGCCAGACCAGGGAAAATGCAGAAATTATAAATTTCTGAACCCTGCCGGGGCTCGAACCCGGGACCTCCGCACGTTCAATGATTGATGCAGGTTTTACACTCATTTTTTTTTTAGGCACGTATATGTATCGCACATTAGTACCTACCTATACTTAGATCAATTTGAGATGCACTAATCAAATCAAAAGTTATTTCGTAACGTCACTTTAATATAGATACTTGTTGGTTTTGGTATAATTTTCAAGGTACTTGTAATAGTGTAGCTTCATAGAATAATATACATTATTACGTGTTAAAAAGATCCTAAATTGCGTGCAAAATTATTAAGTACCAGTCTACTTATAATATTGGTCAAGGTTTACCTGTTAAAGTTATAATTGACCGAGCGAAGCGAAGGTCTCTGAGTCTACTTGAGTGAATTGGCACTTGTCCGTCCGTCCGTCCGTCCGTCCGTCTGTCCGTCTGTCAGAGCCTTGTAACTTCTGAATTACTGAACGTAATTACTTCAAATTTAAATATAATATGTAAACCGATGGCCTCCCGCCGAATATGGCCTAAAAAGTTATAAAAATCTTTATTACAGGGGGGCTCTCATAGAAGCGAATGCGAAGTAAAATATTTTTTATAGCGTTACATAGGGTTGCGGTATATCATTTTAAAGATAATTAGGAATAGAGTCCAAAAATATTTTCTTTTAATTTTTCCCCTAAAATTGACGAAATGGGGGGCTTTCAAAGTGGCGATTTTCTGACGTCCAAAGTTGACCTCAGAACTCTCAATTTTCTGAAAGGCTGAGCCTCAAACTTGATTAATTATTATTTGAATTATATCCTGTGCTTGAACAACAAATACTAAAATTAGATAAATATAATAAGGAAACGAAATTATTAAATTTTTAATGATGATGATATTTTTAACAGAACTTCACACTGATGTCAATAGATGGCGCTCTGTGATACCGCGAGGTCTCAGTTCGGGGCGAACCACTAGTAATTATGTATCAGTTTTGATACATGAACACTAAATCATACTAATATTATAAATGCGAAAGTGTGTTTGTTTGTTGGTTTGTACTTCAATTACGCCGCAACGGAGCAACGGATCGACGTGATTTTTGGCATGGGTATAGTAGAGAACCTGGAGAGTGACCTACTTTTTATCCCGAAAAAAGCATGTATGAACTCTTAAAACAGTTAAAGTTATACGTTTTAAAAAGCTCTCAAATGATTACGACAATAAATTAGGCCTCAGGGGTTTGGCATACCACCCACTTGTAATACCTAAAGCACAGAATAGGTAATCCTAAAGTACAGATTTTGAAATAATGTCTCGTCTACATGACTGTACAAGTCTTTGTACTTTTAATTAGCATGGCTCTGAAACAATGACTAACCGCCTCGATTTCGAAATCATTTACCGAAAATGACAAGTTTGTTAGTGCCTTGACCATCTCTACCGTTTTTATCTTTTCCTTAAAAAAAAACAGAGGTAAGTATATATTATATTTACTGACTGACTTAATTGGGTATTTGGCAACAAGTCAAAACAGCAACTTTTTTCAAACTTTTTTCTTGCTGGCTCTTCTCGGTAGGAAATGGCATTCCGAACCAGCGGTAGATTCATATTATAACGATTCAAAAGCGCTTGTAAAAGCTTATTTGAATAAAAAACATTTGAATTTTTTTTTTGAAACGTCAAAACGCGCGCTTAGTATCTATTGTATGAAATACTGAACAGTGATGTCATCAAAACTCGACGCACCACAACGAATCCACAAGTTTACCCCCTACCAAAAAGTGCTCAACGCGGATAAAGAAGTTTTCACTTAAAAAAAAAAAGCGCACGTGTATCTTTTTTTTTATTTGAAAACCCCTAATTGAGATCACCCTCCTTTTTTTGGAGTCGGTTAAAAATCAACGTCCTTCATTTCCAGTCCTAAAGAGCCTATATGTACCTATCACATCAAGAAAAAAATAAGCACACTTAAAAAATGTAAATAAATATAGGCATCCAAGTGTCGCCAGTTATAAAAATAAAAATATATTATCTTCCGTCCAAAAAAAGAACGGAAGCTAATTCAGGAAGCTTTCAGAGTGTTCGAAATTGTCTATCTATGACATTCTTTTTTTTAAGGACACACGCCAACGCAGCTGGCGATCGGCGGCGAAGAAAGGAGGTCTCATGTCGTGTTTAAAGATTGTACAACAAACTGTATTGAATGAGAGGAAGCTATGGCTAGACTATTGCAAATTGGCTTTAAGTGATCTGTCGCCACCCAGTATGGGAACCTTTCGAGTGGCTAAGACGCCATTAGGATCCAAAAAAACGTATCCACCACTTGAAATACACAATAAATATTCTATAATTAGGTAGGAATGTTTTGCTAAATAGTTTGTGACGTTTAACGGCCTCTCTACCACTGCTTAAAACAATACGTATTATTTTAATATTTTTATAGGTTTTGTGACTTGGTTTTGGTGTAAGTTACTTTGTGATTGTCTACGAGTAAATAGTTAGTCCAAGTTAGTCTGGCTTCGCTTCTAGAGTTTTTAAATCTTTTCTAGAGTAAGGGGAATCCCCATTCGAAATCTCAAGCAATAAAAGTAGTTCCGGAAGTTTGTATACAATTTTAAATGCGATGCTACGTTTTCACGGTCCATCTGTTCAACCGATTTTGATAAAATTTGGTCGAAATTATAGAGATAGGTTGCATCCCGAGGACGGACATAATCACTTTTACCTAATTCCGGAAAATGTTAAAGTTAACACGGGCTTTCCAAAACTCAATTAAATAGAGGATCTCCCAAGTCGTAATATCCAAGTTCTTTGTTAGTCTTATGTTCGAAAACCATTTTAAACTTTCAATACTTGCAACTTACAATTGAAAGTTTAAAATGGTTTTCGAACATGGTTTCGAAAAAGTTCGTCGAATTTTGATGACGTCACTGTTCAGTATTTCATACAACATCCCACACTAAGCGCGCGTTTTGCCGTTTGAAAAAAAGTTGCTGATTTGACTTGTTGTAAAAATTCAAATTCAAATCTTTTTTATTCAAGTTGACTTTGACAAGTGCTTTTGAATAGTCGTGTGAATCTACCACTGGTTCGGAAAGGCATTCTTACCGAGAAGAACCAGCAAGATACTCAGTGGTTGCTCTTTTGAAAAAGTTAATTTACAATTTCATCAATCTGTAGATAGGTACATATTAAGTAACCGCTGTCCTTAGCATTGCTGGAGCGCGTCAAATACCCAATGACCTACGATCAAAATCTATGAAAACATAAACGCCGTTCTAATTTCAAATAAGCGCCACAAATCACAACAGAGCATCCCTATTACTAAATGTATGGGTCCGATAAACATTGTCTATGACACGCTTCCATAGAGTAAGCAATAGGTCACAAATGTCACAATGGCAATACAATTAGGACGCGTGCCGATACCGAGGGTCGTGGCAATTCTCGATAATTCCGAATGGTTAATATACGCTATCGGTTTCCGGCTATTACAGGGGCTATTTGGTTCGCAAATTGGCCTGAGCCACTATTAATTAGATGTTTAACGCTTGAGGTAATCGATTCTGGCGAATGATTAATCGGAATCGGTTGTTCTGTGTGCAATGTATAGAGCAATTTTACAATCTTTTTGCAGTATCTTTTTTAACATCTCTTTAACATTTAGGACTTTCTTATTTGACTCTTGAGATGTTCGAAGTTTCATCCGTAACTATAATATCTATGGTAGGTACTAACTACTAATAGGTAGGTTAAAAAAATTGAACTCTTTGATTTTCCAGGATAAAGAGTTGTCTTTATCCTTTCAAGGTAATGTGATACGGACAAACACAAATAAAATCGGTCTCCCTACTACAATTCACTGTTGTTAGGTTCAAAGATATTTATTTCTCAAAGAAGAACAAAAGTTCACTTATATGAGAACAATAATAATACTTAAACTATGCTTAGACAGTAAAACAGGTGACTATATACTAATTTCTATCTACAAACTAATCCTAATTAAATAGTTGTTGCTACACCCAAACTGGGTATCCATAGCCTGCCTTACCTATTATTGACTAAATTTTATATTTTAAGGAATAAGTGTACCTACCTACCCATGGAATTGCAATTAATAAAGAAATTGAAATGGGAATAATTTACTCTACAAAAGTTTTTTCCTCTCTTATTAGATAAATAGTGAATACCCCTAAAAACGTACCTATAGTTCTTATAAAAAAACAAAAACTGGCAGTCATAGGGACCGCCGATAGAAGTGAAAACGAATATATACATTTTTTTAATTAGGTATTAGTAACCTTAAAACTAAGGCCACAGAGTACTATATAATATATTCGTGTGCTAAGGCATTAAAGTTTAATTACAAATGTAGTATATTTATATGTATTGAAGTCTTCGTAACAACACGAGCGTGTCCGTGTCGGTGACGCGAATCCACAAGTTTACCCCCTATCAAAAAGTGCTCAACGCGGCTAAAGAAGTTTTCACTTCAAAAATTATAACAAAAATTAGCACCCTCCCAAAAGAATTAAAACAATCACAGTTGAATCGAAGCTAAACATTTGCGAACAATTATCCGTTGTAGAGCCAATTACACGGTGTCATCCCTCGACGCACCCCTAAACCAATTTTGATAATAAAATCCGCATCCAGTAGTCGGCAGCGATGTTATGAAGATAAATATCTCCGTGGGGAGTTGGATGCAATAAAAACACAATCAGTTTAAGCCCAATTGACAAGACATACTGCCGTTTATGCTCCCGGTCACTACTAGGCGGTATTATGCCTGCTTCACACATTCTGAGTCGTATTTTTTGAAGGGAAACCTTCTTTAGAATCGTTGTGATTTGAAAATTCGATGAAACGAAAAAGCGACACCAAAAAGAGACAAACTAGAAAATTTATATTCATAAATAGGATTTAGCCTGCGAGAGAATGAGATAGAATACAAGTTATATTTATCTCATTCTCTCGCAGGCTACTTTTTCACGAGTAGCATAGGTACGTCTACGTACGTTGACTTCGACAGTTTGTGTGAGAGCTGCGCAAACAAGCACTCGCACCTCAGCTCTGAGACGACTACACTATTTGAATTTTGATTAGACTATTGCTAAATCGTCTTTGCGGGTAGAGGTGAAAAATAGCTACAGCCGAATCAGATCAGAGAAAAAAAAATCATAAATAATTAATTTCCAAATTGATCATGCCAAAGATAAAGCCCGGAACCTCTGAAAAGATGAGACCGTGAAAATTTCAGCATGTATATTATGAGGTACAGTCTTACTCAATGGGGATGATGCCTATATATCAAAAATAAATTATTTCTAACTGATTATTAAATAGAGGGTCTTCCAAAAGACCTAAAATTCACATCCTCGGTTAGTTTTAAGTCTGCTAACCATTTTAAAATATAGATTAAAGAAAAAAAGTGCGTTTAAATTTTATGACGTCACAACTAGGGCTTTCGAATACCGGTTTTTCTCAATACCGGTATTAATACCGGAATGATTTTTTTCAATACCGGGATCCCGGGATCCCGGTATTGGCAAAAATTTAAAATGTGGTAGATGTTTTTTAACTTAAAATTAGTCTTTTCTGAAGCAAACGGCACCATAAAAAACAGTTTTTTCATTAAAAAAAAAATTCACCAAATTAACTCAAAAAAGTGCCTCTTCTGCATAAATTCAGTGAAGAAAAGCCGTTAAGTAATTCCTTCACTCTATTTTATATCATACAATATTTTATGAAATTGTATTTTCTTTAAAAAAAATCACCAAGTATTAATTTTAAGATTTATTTGTATTTTGAGTATTGAGATTGATTGTTATTTACGCGTTGACTTAATTCTTACGAAACTATCGTTTGTTTCATGTATGTATAAGGTGAAAATTACGGACCACGTAATGTTCTGAAACTCCATCACATTATTTTAAATACAATCTTATTAAGTAATACTTATATCCATACATTAGTATGGATATAATATAATAATAAATGCGAAAGTGTGTCTGTCTGTCTGTCTGTCTGTCTGTCTGCTACGCTTTCCCGGCCCATCTTTTCAACCGATTTTGCTGAAATTTGGTATAGAGGTAGGTTATATCCCGGGGAAGGACATAGGCTACTTTTTATACCGGAAAATTAAGGAGTTCCCGCGGGAATAAAAAAACCTTAATCCACGCGGACGAAGTCGCGGGCATCATCTAGTTATTATCATATAATCAATTACTTATTCATATCAATCAGAATATCAACTATACGATTTTTAAAATAGAACTATTTTTGGATGAATTCTTACGAAAATATATATTTTTAACCTCCATTGAATTTTGAAATTTTAATATAAAGTATATTTGTGACGCACTTTTTCAACGTACACACAAAATTAAATAAATATGGCAGGGAATTTTAAATAATTAGTAAATTAGTGTCGAAGATTGTAATTTAAACTACTATCGTCGTCGTCGTCTCAACCTATAGACATCCTGGACGTAGGTCTCCTGCATATCGCCACAGAGCACGGTCTTGTCCCCTTTGTTTCCAGCGGCTCCCAGCTACACGCTTGAGATCGTCCGTCCACCTAGTGGGGGGTCGTCCAACACTGCGCTTCCCGGTGTGAGGCCGCCGTCCCAAGCACTTTGGGACCCCAACGCCTATCGGTTCTACCAACTATGTGCCCCGCCCATTGCCACTTAAAGCTTGGACTCTTCGAGCTATGTCTGCTATATTTCTGATTTGATCACGCAGGTATACTCCAAGCATAGCTCTCTCCATTGCCCGCTGAGTGACCCTGAGCCTTCTTATCAGGCCCAAAGTTAGCGACCATTTTTCGGAGCCGTAAGTCATCACTGACATCACGCACTGTTCGAAAACATTCGTCTTCAGGCACTGAGGAATTTTGGACGAGAAGATGTCGCGGAGTTTCCCGAACCCTGCCCAGCCAAGTTGGATTCAGCGGTTGACCTCTTTCTCGAAATTGGACCTACCTAACTGGACTGTATGTCCTAGGTATATTTAGGTACTCATCAACAATTTCGAGTGCAGAATTCTCAACTAACACAGGTTGGTGCTGAACGTGTGCATTAGAAATGATCTTTATCTTGCTCGTATTCATTTTTAGGACCACCTGTTGAGGAACTACTAAATGAGTAATAAACGATATTTTTGTAAGAAATCGATCGAAGTCGATGAAAACGATAATTTTGTCAAAACACAAATTAATCTAAAATCCAATAGTTATTATTTAAAAGAAAATAATATTACATCATAATAAAATATGCATTAGACTTTATAAATCAGATTTCTGAACGTTTTGAGAGAAATAGAAATGCCAAGCCATTATCCGATCTAAATTCAAACAATAATTTTTCCCTCTGAGTGAACAAAAACGACTTTTCTTCACTGGTTTTAAGCAATAAACGCGCTTTTTTTGAGCTAATATGCTTAAGATACAAGTTTTAAACTTCGCCGAATAAAATACAGTGGCATCTACCAAGAAATATATGCAATAGTCACTGTTTCGTTTATAGTGTCACCAATACCGGTATCCCGGTATTAGACATTTCAATACCGGTATTGAAAACCGGCGAAAAAGTCCGGGATCCCGGTATTGGCCAATACCGGGATCCCGGTATTGGAAGCCCTAGTCACAACTCACAAGTCACAACTGTGAATTTCATACAACTTCCATACTAGAATTGTACGTTTTTAAGTTTGATAAAGAGTTGCTGATTTGATTGAGTTGTCATCATCCCTATTGCATGCAATAATTTTTAGCGTTATGTAGGTATGTTCTAGTTTCAAAATTTGAACTCAGAATGTGATTCCCCATGTGTGAGGTAGGCCTTTGAATCACTGAGGTGTAATTAAAAATGGCGTAAAACTGTCAAATTGTGGCGGGAACAACGGAACACCCGCGCTTTTCTCCTGACCATAGACAATTTAGTTTTGACAATTGACTTTTGTTAAGCAATCTGAACAGCTGCCGACTCCGGGTTATTAAGCAAGTCAATTTATGGGATTATTGCTAATTTTATTGTGTCTAAATTGGATAATTACATGTAGTTAATGAAAATTAGGAATTATATTACATGGTATGGTTCTTTTGCTATTAGTATTTAGTACCTACTTTAGTAGGTAGGTTTCTAATAGAATTCGTTTCGTGATATTTTAAAAGCGGATCCATACCTACTAAACATAGAGGTATAATAATAATATTATAGTAGGTACTAAATAAGTATTTTTGGGTCCAGCGAGGGTCCAGTGAGTTTCTTACCGGCTCTTCTCAGCAGAACTTTTTTCCGAACTGGTGGTAGAGTCAAACCATGACGTAACATAAGAGACACCTGTATGTCCTACATGTTATAAATAAATTGAGTTTATTATTATAAAAACGAAAGTCTGTCTGCCTGTTAATTTTCCAGGGCCCATTTGATGGGCCGATTTTGAGGAAATTTGGTTCAGAGATACTTTGTATTATCATGAAGACATGTTGAAGATGTCTCTGAATAAGTTCAAAGCTAATGTAAAACGTAAACTCATTGAAAAATCCTATTACCTACCATGTGAAAGATTACTTAAATGACAAGGAAGCTTGGCAATAATTTGCTCTAAAAACCCAGCTGAGTTTGTTGTGGGCTCTTCTCAGACCAGGGCGCGTTTGGAACCCTCGTAGCTTTAGTCACAGTTTTAAGATACCGTAACAGATTAGGTATTACCATCATATTTTTATGTAACTGGACCTCAATAAGTGTAGTGTACCTATCTACCTAAATTGAATAAATATTTACGACTTATGACTTAGGTATCAGGACAGGCTCGGAAAATCAAAAATCCGACCGGTTCCTAAAAAAACACGAATGAAGTCGCGGGCAACATCAAGACGTATTATAACGTGCACGAAGAAAAGTGTTCTGGCATTTTTTTCATTCGAAAGGCCACCCCACATCTAACGGTACAAGAAGTTAACCTTACATTAATGTAACAAAAGGTACGGGACGTTAAATTTGTGTCGGTATTTGACAAAGTAAGTTGTAAAAATCTCCTAATTGTTTTACGGTGTAGCTCAGGGGCTGCTTTAGGGTTGACAGTATTTAATATTTCACTGTCAAAAAAAAACATATAATATACTTATAATAATATAAAAAAATATAATATTATATCATTAATAATCGTAGAGAAAGTAAAAAATATTTAAATTTACAACTTTTTATGTGAAATTAAAAATCTGCCAACATGACATATTAACTGCCTGAATAAATTAAAATTTTAATCAATTAATAACAATAAAAATAAATCGATTATTAATTTAATTAAAGTTAATCTCTCTTACTTTAAGGACAATTACACAATACACATTTTACTACAAAACTGCAACGATACCTATTTATCAACTACAGAAACTTATGATACATAGTTTTAAATATAGAATGGTTGAAAGCCCTACTACTAACATAGATTTAAAATGACATGACTTATTAAAATCATATTATTCTGTATTGCAATGAAGTAAAGTACAAAATCGAATGGAAACTAATTTTAGAGTTGTAAAACTGTAATCTTATGCCTACCTGTAAAGTTTGTTTGCATTTTATGATCCATTTTTGTGTCTTTGACGGCTTTTAGCAAAAGATAGTTTGTGTTGTCAAACAATTAGTGAAAACTGACTACAGTTAAGTGTTAATGGCCTAATGATGGATTATTTCAATGTAAGATGGTCCCGAGTGGGATATAGGAGTTTTTTGAGTTTGTTCCCTAACAGTTGTTAGGTACAAAGTATGTAGGTACTAGGTAGTAGGTACCTACCTAACAGCTATTAAAAAACAAACTAACTATTTTATTAACTTTGTGTCTTCCTGTCTTTTACTTTTGAAGTGGATATGGTAGAGATTAATAATTCTTATCTCTGGCTAGGTATATAGTAAGCAAAAACTTATCATGGCCCATCTGTTAAACCGATTTTGATGAAATTTAGATATTAAAATCTCAATTCACATCAATGTAGTCGCGAACGTCATCGAGTTGGCTATTTATGTTAATTGCCTATCAATAAATAAAATTCAATGAATCATTTGTAGGTTTAGATAAGGTAGGTACCTACTTACTTAAGCCTACAATGTTATTTGGTACGTATTTATGTTCCCTATCCCTAGAGATAGTATACCTAGTACCTACCTACCTACCTTTTTTTTTTTTTTTTTTTTTTTTTTTATCCACTACAAGTTAGCCCTTGACTGCGATCTCACCTGATGGTAAGTGATGATGCAGTCTAAGATGGTAGCGGGCTAACCTGTTAGGGGCATGGCAGTTATATTAAACCCATACCCCTATTCGGTTTCTACACGGCATCGTACCGGAACGCTAAATCGCTTGGCGGCACGTCTTTGCCGGTAGGGTGGTAACTAGCCACGGCCGAAGCCTCCCACCAGGCCAGACCAGGGAAAATTCAGAAATTATAAATTCCCAAATTGACCCTGCCGGGGATCGAACCCGGGACCTCCGCACGTTAAGACAACAGCGCAACACACTGCGCCACGGAGGTCGTCAAAACCTATTGTGTATATTAAGTTAGGTACCTAAATTAAACCTGGGGTTGTAACTTTGTACCTAATAGGTAGGTATTATACAAAATTAAACCCACTTAATCTCTGAATTTTCTCTGGTCTGGCGTGGTGGGAGGCTTCGGCCGTGGCTAGTTACCATCCTACAAGCCGCCAAGCGATTAAGCGTTCCGGTACGATGTAGTGTAGAAACCGCGTAGGGGTATGGGTTTAATATAATTGCCAACCCCTATAAGGTTAGCCGAGATCGCAGTCAAAGGTCGTAGTCGATGAAAAAAAAGATTATTCTGGAATAACGATAAAATAATCTTGGCTCAGCACAACTCTGTATTATTATTGACCGAGCGAAGCGAAGGTCTCTGAGTCTACTTGAGTGAATTGGCACTTGTCTGTCCGTCCGTCCGTCCGTCCGTCTGTCCGTCTGTCAGAGCCTTATAACTTCTGAATTACTGAATGTAATTACTTCAAATTTAAATATAATATGTAAACCAATGGCCTCCCGCCGAATATGGCTTAAAAAGTTATAAAAATCTTTATTTCAGGGGCGCTCTCATAGAAGCGAATGCGGAGTAAAATATTTTTTATAGCGTTACATAGGCTTGCGGTATATCATTTTAAAGATAATGAGGAGCAGAGTCCAAAAATATTTTTTTTTTAATTTTTCCCCTAAAATTGACGAAATGGGAGGCTTTCAAAGTGGAGATTTTCTGACGTCCAAAGATGACCTCAGAACTCCCAATTTTCTGAAAGGCTGAGCCTGAAACTTGATTAATTATTTGAATTATATCCTGTACTTGAACAACAAATACTAAAATTAGATAAATATTATAAGAAAACGAAATTATTTAATTTTTAATGAGCTTAATTATTTTTAACAAACTTCACAATTATGTCAATAGATGGCGCTCTGTACAAGTTTATTCGTTTGTGCTTAAAAAGAAAAGGCTGAGCCTGAAACTTGATCACTTATTTGAATTATATCCTTTACTTGAACAACAAATACTAAAATTAGATAAATATTCTAAGGAAACGAAATTATTTAATTTTTAATGAGCTTCACTACTTTTAACAGATCTTCACAAAGATGGCGCTCTGTAAGTTTATGGATACCGCGAGGTCTCAGTTCGGGGCGAACCACTAGTGTATATACTAGATACCTAGGTATTAGTTAAATCCCTACACATTTCCTGAAAAGTGACAACCCTAATAAATAAAGTTAATTAAACCAAATAAAGCCATACCTTTGCTTTTAGGTGACGACGGCGGTGTATTTTGAATAATGTCACAATAAACTCGAGATTTCGACATTAAGTCTGCTGATAGCTCACTCATCCTATCCAATTTATAATTGAACTCCATTATAAATTTTTTTTAAACCATAGACAACAAAAAAGTAAAAAAACACTAGCAGTTAGAGCGCGCTGAAAAAGTGAACTGTCAATTTTTTACGTCTATGTGAGCGTGAACACCCTATCAGTAAAGCCTTTTACACACACACTGTGAAATGTAGCCCGTATTTTCAAGGTGATAAGGAGTCGAGGTGAACGTTAGTCCGCGGTAAAGTCTACTAAAAATCCATAATGCGCCAGCCAATAACGTAGCTCGTTGTTCTCCCCGCCAAAATAGGGCGGGTATGAGATAATATACCCGTCCCTTTCGCTCACGAGCTTTCCCGTTATGAGCTTATAAAGTGGTTTAAAGCCTGCGGCATACTTGTCGGTTTTAAACTTTTATGGGCGTCCTTATTTGGTATTATGTTTGCTTTTAGTTTGTACCGATTTTGGGTAATTTTTATTGCATAGTTGTAAGTGGAGTTTATTAACGTTCCGGTGCCAAGGAATTCTTTCGTGATTATAGCTATTAGCTATGTTTTGGTTAGGTATCTTGGATAGATATCTTTCTTTGTTTAGAAGTGGTATTGTCTAAAGAAATGTTATCTTTAAAAATTTAGTTTAAGTAACATACCTAGTATTATACATAGTAGGTACGTCTACGTACTAGGTATTACATACCTAGTACCTACCTAGTACTTAAGTAGGTAGTTATTGTACCCACTAGGTACTTATCAGAATGTAGCCTTCCTACAAAAGCTATATGACTTAACTAAAAATCAAAGTGAAAACTCCTAGAGATGATTCCAATGTCCATATAGAATAAATATTATTATCTATCTAATATTTTCAAGAAAATTTAATTTAATATTGAAAATTTAATTTAATATTAGATCTTAATATTGATGATGCGACATTAATTTAAATTAATTGAATACAAGTTGAATTAATTGACCTAAATTTTAAATTAACTTGATATTTTCAGGTAGGTACGCAAAGCAGTCGTGTGTGCCGCTAGCCTAACAATTTAATTCGGTTCATCTCATTTTAATCTCTCAGCATCATGGACCGTTATTACCGGGCCCCAGTTATTAATACGTTATAACACCGAGCTGATGAATTGTTTTATGGCACCTTGGTACCTACCTACTTTACGTGCGAAATATTAAGTATACGATTTATTTTATACTTATACGATTATGATTTGATTTTTCAGTTTTAAGACCTCCATTATTGGCTTGTGACATTTTGATTTAAAAAAAACGGTGATTGATAGATAGGTTTAGACTTCAGACGGCAGGCTTCCTGTTCGGGTGGTCGGGGGTTCACAGTGGCGTGCAGTTCACAAAGGCCTAAAAGCACTGCTTACCCAAATGGAAATACGTCAATGCTCATTTTTCATCAATACAGCTGTACACGCCACTGGGGGTTCAGAATTATGTGTATTTTAAGAAATAAAATATCACTTGTTTTTATGCCACTAGGTAGGTACAACCTTGTCTGCAAGCTCACGTTTAGGTAAGCGATGATGCAGTCTAAGATGACATCGTACCGGAACGCTAAATCGCTTGGCGGTACCTACGTCGCATAGCGGTGAAGGAAAATATCGTGAGGAACGAGAGTTATTCTTAATATTCTCATTCTCAAAGTTGTGTGAAGTATGCCGAACCCTTCTCATTTTGAGAGACTTTTCTCTAAAATCTTTTCCATACCATAATAAGTCGAATTTACGCATTTAGGTAGCAAATCATTTCAAATTTACACTAGAATCAGAGACTTGAGAGAGAGAGAGAAATAAATTTTACATAGGTGTCCCAACTATAGACCTAACCTATAGAAAAAACACCAAATACCAAGTAGTAGTAAGATAATGATGAACATGGTATAGTCACAGTAAAATTCCAAGTAAAGAATTCTTTCAAAAATATTATGGAAGCAATAAACCAAACATTAAAATCTGAAGACAGCAGCAATAAAAGAGAAATTTCCAACCAAACTTCTTTGTTTATTTACCCACAATACACCACTCTATAATTGAGCAAAAGGCTGTGTACCAACATGCAAAAAATTACATTGTTTGACGTGCAGCTTTTGTCTATGGCCCGGTATTGTTTTGGCGGCAATTTTGACAGATGTCACGCTGGGACAACATGGCGGGCACGTATTGTTTTAGACAATCGTTGTCGACACAAATTGCTACTGGACGGTCGGACGATGATTTGTCGAAAATTGAAGCGTGAACTTCCCGAAAGCCTTTTCATTCTATATTCTATGTACTTGCCTGGTAATTCTCGAGATGCCCCCTTTTAAATACCCTGTGCAATTAGTATAATGCGTAGAGACTATATCTGCAACTGTCTTAAGTAGGAAGGTACCTACATCAGAGGCTCAATTGTCTAGGTACGCAAATTGTGATTATTTGACAGCTTAAAACTTATTACTCGAACTGTTTAAGGAGTTCATACATGCTATTTGACGTGCAGGCATCTATGAACTCCTTATACAGGTGGAATTATACGTTTAACAAACGATTACGATTTCCTCACACAATCGGGGGGATGGATGGTTAAAAATTCGCCCCATTTAACGACACGACTGAGTTTTTATTTTATTTTTGGTTCTTTTAAACTCTTTAAATTAACTTCATCTTCATAATTTATTTTATTTTACAAGATGCAAAAATTCACGACGATCCGACGCTCTACTGCGGCGTGATTAAAATGCCTTTCAAGTAACCAATACAGAAACAGCCTTTCGCATTTACAATAATAAAACTCGCCATGGAGCAGCTGCAGAAGGTTCACGAGGATCGCAGATGACAGAAGTGCAGCTGACCCTGGACAAACTGAAGTCCAGTAGGACAACCTACTTCAGTTCGTATGTCCTTACTGTTCCGGCTTCGTGCAAAGACGTGTTCCTCAGTTCAGACTTTTGGCCTGAGGGCATAGTTTACCGTCGCTTCAGGGAAGCCAGATGCAGAATCCCTACAGTTTTATAATTATATTTTCATATTTATGTATTTAGTTTATTTTAAGAATTTTTTATTTTGTATGTTATATTATGTTTTATGTTTCTATGGGCCTAGTTGCCTGATTTAAACAAATAAATAAAATAAATAAATAAATAATATGGGGCTTATGGCATGATTAGATAATGATTTTCCATAACTTACACAACCGTTTAAACATGTGTAGCAGTGGCGATTCCTCTAAGATTGCGCAGCTTGCGCCGCAATACCAATAATGATGAATAAGTTACTTACCAATTAGTTATACTAGATCTATTTATGTAATATACTAATATTTTATAACATGAAATAGGTACCATTCACAAAACATATAAGTTTATCAATTAAATGATTGCGTTAATCGATAATTATTTAAATCACGCACGCTCCATGTCCACCTCGCGCCTTGGTTGTGAGTTGTGACTTGTGACGTGCGCCGCATCGCCACTGCGAGAATCTTCGAACTCCGTCGGCCCGCTTACTCCCGCTCACTACGGGCCGAAGGCGTGCACTATAAGTTGCGCATGTGCCGTGTAGTATTAGTTTCGAAACTCAAAAACTACTCAACCGATTTAAAAAAAAAATTCACCTATAGAAAGCTACATTATCGGCGAGTAACATAGGCTGTATTTTATTTTCAAAAACATTAAAGATCCCTACGAATATTGCAATAATGTGAATGAAGTCGGAAAAAATTGGCTCATCTGAGAGCTTCCGTGGCGTGCGCTGCGTAAATGGTAAAAGTTACACGAAAACAATGCAGAGTGGAATTGTACCCCTCAAAAAGTTCTAAAAAAAAGTCCGCGACAGCATATAGCTATCTTTTAAGGTCGTCTCACAATAACCGTCATTATAATTTTCAAATTTGGTCTAAAACAATGCTTTACTCGCGAAGGTGTTTTTACCAACATAGTACTAATCCTTATCAAAATAAAATGGTTGTTCATCTCAAGTATTTAATATAGATCAAATTCGCCCTTACACCATTTAATTCAGATGAATATCTTAGAAGATATCATAGTAATAATGTAACGCGCACTATTATATACTAATATTATAAAGAGGTAAAGTTTGTGAGGTTGTACCTACTTAGGGGGTAATCTCTGGTTCTACTGAACCGATTTTGAAAATTCTGATACCAACAGAAAGCCACATTATTTGTGAGTGTCATAGGCTTGGTACGAGAACCGAGATTACCCCAAAAAATTAGGGAGGTCCCGTGGAAATTTAAAAAAACTTATTTCACGCAGACGAAGTCGCGGGAATCTGCTAGTGTAAGATAAATAAAAATAGTATTCTTTATTCTAGTAAGTACAAGATAGCCCTTGACTGCAATGTCACCAGGTGGTGGGTGATGATGTAAGTACCTACTCTAAGATGGTAGCGGACAAACCTGTTAGGGATATATCAGTTATTTAAACCTAATCAGTGATAGGTATATGAGGTAAATGTATTTTATTGAGAAAATACCTGAGTAACCATCAGCTAGCGCAAACCCAAGATTGACCACCAGGAATCGCCACTGATGTGTAGGATTAAAAACTTGAACAACAAAAGCCTATCAGTATCACCCTTGTGTAATATTTAATAGACTATTATAATGTAAATATTTATATTTGCAATCGCATGATTTAGTATCGTAATAGTGGGGTGGTACCCTAATATTAATTTCACACTTGTTCAAAAGTGAATGTGTATTAGGGACTATTTACACCATAGATAAAAAAATAGAGCCACAGATTAAATCGGGCGTGTGCCTGTCTATAGATTGCATTAAAAAAAGAAGGATGTAATTGGGTATTTGACAAATAGTCCAATCAGCAACTTTTTCAACAGCAACATCAAAACGCGTGCTTAGTATGGAATTTGTATGAAATACTAGCTGATAATATTTATTTGATTATAAATGCGATAGTGTGTTGGTTTGTCCTTCAATCACGCTGCAACGAAGCAACGGATCGACATGATTTTTCGCACGGGTATAATTGAGGACCTGGAGAGTGACATAGGCTATTTTTTATCCCGGAAAATTGAAGAGTTTCCGTGGGATAGGCTACTTTTTATCCCGGAAAATGAGGGCGTTCCACGCAACGAAGTAGCTGACATCAGCTTGTTTATAGTATTATCAGTTACCATCAGGTGAGATCGCAGTCAAGGGCTAACTTGTAGTGGATAAAAAAAAAAAGTTAATATGATTTTTCACGATCTTGTTTACCTAATTTTTTCCGTTCCGTTTGCCTGAGTGAAGACATTAGGACTTTACAGCCAGCAATAATCTAAATTGCGGTAAAGGCGGTCCGTCGGCGGCTGCCTTTATTATCTTTGAAATATTTCTATAGTTATATTAGCCGTCATTAAACCGTTTACCGCTATGTCTGAAGTTTTAATAAATAGTTTAAACCGGTATTCGTTTTTAGGGTTCCGTAGCCAAATTTGGCAAAAACGGAACCCTTATAGATACGTCATGTCTGTCTGTCTGTCTGTGTGTCCGTCCGTATGTCACAGCCACTTTTTTCCGAAACTATAAGAACTATACTGTTGAAACTTGGTAAGTAGGTACCTAGATGTATTCTGTGAACCGCATTAAGATTTTCACACAAAACTAGAAAAAAAACAATAAATTTTGGGGGTCCCCATACTTAGAACAGCTGAAACTCAAAAAATTTTTTTTCATCAAACCCATACGTGTGGGGTATCTATGGATAGGTCTTCAAAAATGATATTGAGGTTTCTAATATATTTTTTTTCTAAACTGAATAGTTTGCCCGAGAGACACTTCCAAAGTGGTAAAATGTGTGTCCCCCCCCTGTAACTTCTAAAATAAGAGAATGATAAAACTAAAAAAAATATATGATGTACATTACCATGCAAACTTCCACCGAAAATTAGTTTGGACGAGATCTAGTAGGTAAGTAGTTTTTTTTTAATAATTTAAAACTTACTACAGGTTTGTACGGAACCCTCGGTGCGCGAGTCCGACTCGCACTTGGCCGGTTTTTTTTATCTAAATAGAGAAGATTTTTTTTTAATGCTTTCGAAAAATGCTTTGCTTTTTTTGCCTGGTGGGAGGCTTCGGCCGTGGCTAGTTACCACCCTACTGGCAAAGATGTGCCAAGCGATTGAGTGTTCCGGTACGATGCCGTGTAGAAACTAGAAACCGAATAGGGGTACGGGTTTAATATAACCGCCATACCCCTAACAGGTTAGCCCGCTACCAGCTTAGACTGTATCATCACTTACCATCAGGTGAGATCGCAGTCAAGGGCTAACTTTTAGTGGATAAAAAAAAATTACTTAGCATTTAGGTCTATTTATTTGATGAAAATATTACCTATATAAAATTTAAAAATTGTAATTTACCTAAAAGTGCCTTATCTAAAAAAGAAGATTTTTTTAAAGCTTTCGAAAAATGACTAGGTACTTAGTGTACCTACCTATTTTATTTGATGAAAATGTAATATGAAATCTAAATAGTGTAAAAGTAGGTACCTTGGAAAATATTTTTTTTGGTAAGAAATCAATATTTGATAGATAAAGGGCAGCTAAATGAACTAAGTAGGTACCTAGTAGGTACCTAAGTACATACTTTAAGAAAAGTGTTATAAAGTCATCAGAAAAAAAACGAATAAACCGGCCAAGTGCGAGTCGGACTCGCGCACCGAGGGTTCCGTACAAACCTGTAGCCTGTAGTAAGTTTTACGATTTATGACGTATTAAAAACAAGACGAAATGAACCGCACTTTGTTTGTAGAGGTTTATTGTTAATACTTAATATCAAAAAAATTATGCTAGTTAGAGCGTTGGTTTTATTTTTCCTGTAAAATATTGTATTGACCATAATTATATTATTTCAGATTTTTCAATTGGTAAACTTCGGAGATAAGGGGGGGGGGGGGGGGGGACGGTATTTTTTTCGACATTTTGCCCAATAAATTAAAAACTATTATGCATAAAAATAAATAAAAATCTGTTTTATAATGTAGAAGTAAAGCCCTTTCATATGATATCCCACTCAGTATAGTTACTTTGAAATTTCAAACCCCCGATTTTCCCCCTTTTTTAATTAAACTAAAAATAATTTTCGATTTTTTTTTTATTTTAATGATGTTAGGCCACTATTATACACAACTATTCCAAATTTCATGTCGATAGCTTTAATAGTTACTGAAATAATCGACTGTGACAGACGGACGGACGGACGGAGAAAGTCGCACCATAAGGGTTCCATTTTTACCATTTTGGCACGGAACCCTAATAAAAAAAATATCTTTGGTGACTGGTGGAAATATACCTAATAATATCTAAACCTGCAAGCTGTACCTACGTAGAGATCTCTAGGTATATGTAATATGCCCTTCATCAGACGATGAATTAAATAAATATGTCTTAAATAAATAACTCGCCTTACGTATAATATAACTACCTATGTAGTATGTACCTATATAGCTATTACATTCGGCATGATAAAAATTAATTTAATTAAAAAACGCGTTCCGTATAGGCTACGGCGTCCCATGGCGGAAAATCGGGAAATCCGGCGTTAGTCGATAATAGTGGTATAATAGGTACCTACGTATCATATTTAAACAGAAGGATTAATTAAGGAAAAAAAAAACTAAGAAATAGGCCTAGAACGTGAGTCTTTTAGTTACCTATAAGTATAGGTAAATAAGGCAACCTTTGTGAACATAATTTATAATAATACTATGTAATTATAAAAAAAACTTACCATGTGGTCGGTCTTCAGGGCCGTCGCTGTCCACTTCGCTTCTTACACTTCCAGGGCTGGCTCTTTTCAAGTCCTCACTGCCCTGGTTTTCCGGATATCCGTTGCTTATCTGCCGTTTATCATAAGACATGAAAAACGGAAAATTCGGCACTCTACTTTGCTGAAAATAGTACATTTTCCCATCCCTAATCTTCAAATCCTCGTCTTCGGAATGATCGGTATTAAAATCTGTGATAGTATTCTCGATGTCGATTTCCGGCGACCGTCGCTCGTTCAACCCTACTATCGATTCTATTGAGAAGTTCTTCGGTGGTATTTTCGTCATCTTGTTGATTTCCGATTCCATCACTATCGATTTATAAATGTTTTTTTTTAAACACTGCACGCACTGGCCACTAACACAATTTGAATTTGGAACGTCCGTATCTGACAGATCGCTGACGAGTTTTGTGGTGGTCCCACAGATTGGAAATAACCACGCCTTCTAGTGGGGGAGTACACCATACAAATCTTAACTACATTGAATTTTCAACCTTATCCGCTTGCTCTTAAGTAAACTTTCCAATGAAGTTATATTTGAATAAGTTTTCATGAAAAACAACAGCATTCTATTTTGAACTCTAAACTGTTAAACGTAAAGTAAAATTTGTATGAATGTGGTAAAATTAATATGATTGCACGTAATCTGTTGTGGTTTTTCTTGAAAAAAAAAGGTCGTAGTTACTTAAATTAGAATACGTGTATTGTCTAACAGTAGCAGAGCAATTAAAAAATAATATTATGTTTGATGGCTTCGATCATTAAATCGATTGTATAAAATATGTAGTACCTAAGTACCTACCTACCTACCTAGTACCTACCCCTAAATAAGTTATGAAAATCCAAAAAATGTATACCTATAAATTTTCTTTTATTCAAGAAGCTATAGTTTTAAGTCAGCTTAAGCTTTTAAAAAAGCCTGGTTTTTGGTATTAAGGTGGGTAGATAGATACTAGATAATATTAAAATATTGTATGTAGGTCTACTTATATATTTTGATTTTTGATTAGACTTCTTCCAATGCTGGGACCCCGGGATCCCAGTAGGTATTAGAAAAAATCTTTCCAGTACCTACTACCTATTAATACCGGTATTGAAAAAGACCCTATTCGAAAGCCGAAAATCCATACTAATATTATAAATGCGAAAGTGTGTCTGTCTGTCTGCTACGCTTTCACGGCTTGTTTTTTCAACCGATTTTGATGAAATTTGGTATAAAGGTAGATTACCCCGCTTGAACTTAGGCTACTTTTTATCTCTGAAAATTAAGGAGGGCGAAGACATCATCTACCTAGTAAACACATTGAATTATTATGTAGGTAAGTACATTCCTCAAAGAGTAAACACAATAATTTATCAACTCTTTTTAATTACTTCACTATACCTATACTAGGTATTGGAAGTCGGTTAATAAGAGCTCATTTAGCCACCTCGGTGTAATGGGCGGTGATACATCACGGGCGGTGCTGTCAATAATGCGCGGCGGGCTTTATTAACTCGACCCGACTCCGCCGCTATAAACGACACTTTTATTAACTTTTACATACCTACTTAGGTATAATATACTTAGTCAAGGGTTGTAACGGAGGCGTTCTTAGCGGAAGCAGAGGTGGATGCGGAGGTGAAGGGGTCTACCTCCGCGCGGCAGAGGTTAACGGAAGCGGAGGCGGAGGTGGATTTCTCCGATCACATCGTACATTTTCTGTGCTTTAGGATGCGATGAATCCAACATTTGATTTTTTTAGGATTCTTGTAAGAACAGTTGCCTTTTGATGGTGTAACTGACGTCACCTACTTCGATTTGTACCTCTCGCATTGTGAGTCAACGTAAATAAACCTCCGCAAAAAAACGGCGGAGGCCGATGCGGAAGCGGAGGTACGATTTCTTGCGAAAGTTCCGCACTTACGGAGGCGGAGGCGAGGTTCCAATACAACCCTAATACTTACTAGCTTAAAGGTGCGTTTCCACCAGAGATGGGCCTTGTATCAATTTCATTTTTTTTCAATTTATTTATTTAAAACATGTAGGACATAGGTACAGGTGTCTCGTATGTTACCTACGTCATGTTTTGACTCTACCACCGGTTCGGAAAATCGCATCTATGCGGTAAGCAAGGCTTAAGTTAAGCTACCGAAACTATGTTTGGCGACCTCCGTGGCTAAGCGATTTAGCGTCCCGGTACGATGCCGTGTAGAAACCGATTGGGAGTATGAGTTTAATAATAACTGCCATGCCTCTAACAGGTTAGCCTGCTACCATCTTAGACTGCATCATCACTTGCGGCTTTTTTTATCCCCGTAAATTGCCCGTAAAAACCCGTAAATTTCCTTTTCTCCAAAAACTTGCTGTCGCGGAACCGTATGAAAAAAAAGGAAAACGCAGATATTATTAGGTAATGTCTTCTTATTAATGTCAGCAATTTTTTCCCGCCATTCGCAGTTTGATAATGGCGCGTAACAAATGCTGGCATACATCAGCAGTCCGATCATAATAAATGATAAGCAGGCAACTTTAGGGCGGCCATGTTGATGGGAAAACCTAGGGTATTTCCAATCTTAAAGTGGCTAAAAATAATAACGAAATTCATCATATTTGATGAAATTGTTGTGTCATTTAAAAACAATCAATTTTGAGGTAAAACATAAACATCGACGTTTTTTGATTCCCGCGGGAACTCCTTAATTTTCCGGGATAAAAAGTAGCCTATGTCACTCTCCGTCCTCAACTATACCCACATACCCATGCCAAAAATCACGTCGATCCGTGGCTCCGTTGCGGCGTGATTGAAGCACAAACCAACAAACAAACACATGCTTTCGCATTTAAATATTAGTATGAAGTATGATGATTTGCCCGCAAAACGAAGCCGTTTTATAATGGCGCGTAACAAATACCGGGATAAATCCGTAGTCTTATCATAATCAATGGTAAGCTGGAAAGTGTACAGCGGTCATGTTGATTGAAAAACCGAGGATAACTCTATCCTGGAGCAGCAAAAAAAACTAAGGAAATGAAAATTGTCAAGGCAAAAAAACATACGCGACGAATTGAGAACCTCCTCCTTTTTTGAAAGTCGGTTAAAAAATGGAAAAACTCTGCACTCCTTAAGGCAGATACCAAATCAGTCCGATTTTTTTTTAATAAATAGGTAAGAGATTGACTCTTATTGGCATTACAAAAAGGCCGAAATTTCAGAATTCAAGCAAATTGTCGCCTCGCTCGCGATTTTATTTAAAATTAACGCAATGGAAGTAAAATATAGATTTAAACTAATAAATCTGTATGAAGGAACTTGAAATTTAATTTGCTATAATCCGCAACAATAGGCAAATATATGTGGTACAGTGTATCTTGCACTTGCAGCTTGCAATATTCACCACACCACATAAATCTTCCAAATTATTCTCAACGTACGTTTCACTCCGACACCGGAGCATCTTCAGGAGATGTTGACTCGACAATGCACGATTGTAAAGACACACAATCTCTTCATTGGCGCTATTTTTCGTTTTATATTTTTATCTATCCACTTTTTTGTATGAAGCTGTAAGTTTTCCGAACAAAATAAAATAAAATAAAAATATCGGAGACCCTATCGAAGTCCACCCTTGATAGAGTGAATGCTTATAAAGTGACAGGTTTAAATCTTTCTTTCGTTTCTTTCTATTATTCTGTATTTTTTATAACTTGTAAACACTAGCCAGTGTCCATTACGCACATATAAAAAACCTATTCCCATCCATTGCCCATCAAATATCCATGGAACAGCCATGAATAAGTCCGGATTACACTCGTTCAAGCTATGAATACGCTTAGTAATAATATGCCATGAGAAATATAGGGAATTGATCGAGATAACTGCGTTATAAATGATAAGAACATCAGCGGGGAAAATTGTATATTGCGTTGGGGCGGCCATGATTGTCTTGGTTCTCGGACGGCGAGATGTAGGTATCTATCCTTACTAAATTTTTTTTTTGCACTATAAGTTAGCTATTGACTGCAACCTCAAATTATGGTTACCGATGATGCAAAGATGGGCTAACCTGTTTAAAAATTCCACTCACAAAGGGGTAAATCGGGGGTGAACATTTGTACATTACACATTTGAACATTTGTCCGTTTATACACTGTAGTCACTGTAGTCTGTGTTTATACACTGTAGTCTGTGATTTGTACATACATTTGTTTGGCTATTAGGTATACTTAGATACAATTGACGAATTTCATAATGACAAAGTTGTATTTAAAGGTTGCAACCGACTCTGGGTCATGCTCCCCACAGGACAGTATAACTTACACTATTGTGTTTAATTTACATAATTACCTACGTAATGTAATAATATATATATTGTTTAAAAAAAAAAGAACAACTGCTGAGTTTCTACTTTCTTGCCGGCTCTTCTCAGCAGAATCTTCTTTCCGAACCGGTGGTAGAGTCAAGACATGACGTAACATAAGAGACACCTGTATGACCTACATGTTTTAAATAAATGAATTGAATTGAATTGTACGAAAGTCCGTAATATTTTTAGTCATATTCTTCATGAAATTTGGGGTTTGGGCTTTCGGTTAAAAATTAAGAAATATGTATTTCACAGTTTTTACATCCCCAAAGGGGTGAAATAGACGATGAAAGTTTGTAAGTAGGTATACGTGTACGAAGGCATCAGCTTAGCAGCTAGTCTAATATTATATAAATATCTTGCAACAAATACTTAGATTTTAAGTTTTGATACGCGCAAAGCTATCACAACGGTATATAAATCTGGCAATAAGCTATTATTTCTTGTCAAATCGTCAAAAGTTTGGAGTAAGCGAGTTCTGTTTCGATATTATTAGTATGCACCCCAAATCGGCCCGACATTTATATACCATACGACCTATACGATATCGACTGTAAAGTGGAGTTTCACAGCTAACAGCCTTTCTGTGAGCCTTTTTTGAGCGAACAAAAAGAGTCAAAATGAACTCATTTTCATTTAGGGAAACTGTGAAAACCCTTTGTTAGTGGTAGTGTAAATCAATTTTGTCATGCACAGTCCGTTGCGCTCAGCCATATCCCACTCATAACATTATATCCCCTTGCCGCTGCTTTAACTGAGGAAAAGCTGTATCATCAAGGAGCACTGTATGCAAGAAAAATGTAGCTTGCACGTGTAGCTTGCGATATTCAAACTACACGTGCAAGCTACACGTTGTACCACATAGATTTGTCTGCTTTGGCGGATTATAGCGAAGTAAGCTTCTTGTTCCTTAATTATCATGGACTTCCGCTTATATGATATTAATTGTAACAGAGAGAGTGTCAGCCAATCAGAGGAAATGGTGATCGTCACATTGATGTCTGTAAATTGAAACGACAAAATAATATATTCTCTTATTTTTTATCCTTTGAATGTAACGTATCTAAGTAAAGTAATGCGCTAGTCGCTTCCGGGTCGTGAGCGCTGCAGTTATCATATACTGCAGCAACATGCTGAGGTAGCAGCCTTTTTAGCGGAAACACGGGGTAATTACTAACAGAATTAATGCCAGAATCTGATTATTATCCTTATGATAAACAATGAAAAAATGAGTAATTCTGGGTAATTTATATTAGTAGTTAAATACTTCTTGTATTAGTACTACCTAATTATTTAGTAGTTATAATTTTTCATTACTGTATTTCTCTTTTTTCCTCTTTAGTTAGCCGTGTAAAGCAAATAAACATTTATTTATTTCTCGTGTCGCATGATATAAAGTTCTGCTCTAAAATAATATAATAGACCGTCTCGTCTGCTTCGTTGGCTGTATAAAGGCTGTATAATAAATACGCGAAGCTATTTTTCACTAGTCGCTGAGTCGCCATAATTGACTTGGCCCGAACTTGCGGA
This sequence comes from Erebia ligea, assembly GCA_917051295.2. Taxonomy (NCBI): domain Eukaryota; kingdom Metazoa; phylum Arthropoda; class Insecta; order Lepidoptera; family Nymphalidae; genus Erebia; species Erebia ligea. The sequence goes on from OU785246.1 coordinate 3,013,337, forward strand.
ATTTGCAACGAATGCTTTTATATAAACAGCCATAAATGCTGCTAATAAATGGAGTTATTAATGTGTTTAACTTACCTAAAAGAAAATAATTACTTGTGCTTATACCTAATAACCTCAGTTTAGACCAAGGTAATATTAATTAATTATTAATACTAATTCTTAGGTAACCTTCACTATCGGAACTCTAAAAATAGCAAAAATTAAGATTAGGTACATATAAATCTAAATTTTTGCTAGTTTCAGAGTTCCATAGTAAACAAGGAAGTCGGTCGAACGTCTTGGCTGTCCATCTATCTGTGTGTCACATTTAACGAATTTTAATATCTACCTTAGGTACTCGGTGTTTCACTAGTCGTATCACAAATCTTTGATTATTAATCAGATTGCAGATATTATTTTAAAAATTGCATAAATAAAATTATCAACTTTTAAATATTTTTATTTGTCTTATTTTTTTAATGTTAAAGATTGAAAATCGTAACCCCAGACCCCAATACAACAACTTTGTGCGAGTCGATATAGTTACTATAATAAACAATATTTCTTTAACTTTTTAAAGGTTTCAAATTATGCTCCAGCTATCCATATCCATACTGTCCATACAAATATTATAAACGCGAAAGTGTGTGTGTCTGTCTGCTACGCTTTCGCGGCCCACCTGTTCAGCCGATTTTGATGAAATTTGGTACAGGGATAGGTTGTATCCTGGCGAAGGACATAGGCTACTTTTTATCCCGGAAAGTTAAGAAGTTCCCGCGGGAACCGAAAAAACTTAGTCCACGCGGACGAACTCGAGGGCATCATCTAGTAGCTCTTTTATAAACAACCAGATTTTTTACAAACAATTTTTGTAATCTTTCCAAAAATTCGAAAGCATAAATTAAATTATCAACACCTCACCGTAACTAATCATTTGCTACTGTACCAGACATGTTTTTTTTAGGGTTCCGTACCCAAAGGGTAAAAACGGGACCCTATTACTAAGACTCCGCTGTCTGTCTGTCTGTCTGTCTGTCTCCAGGCTGTATCTCATAAACCGTGATAGCTAGAAAGCTGAAATTATCAACTGAAGCTATAACAAAAAAAAATACTAAAAATTAAAAAAATATATAATTATATTAAGGGGGGTCCCCATACAATAAACGTGTTTTTTTCGTATTTTTTTGCTCAATATTAAAAACGGTAATAGGTAGACGGTTCAAATTTTCACAGAATATTAACTTGTATATTACCTTTCAAAATAAATAATTAAATATCAATAAAGTATATATTAAAGGGGGGCTCCCATACAACAAACGTAATTTTTATTTTTAATACGTCATAAATCGTAAAACTTACTACAGGTTTGTACGGAACCCTCGGTGCGCGAGTCCGACTCGCACTTGGCCGGTTTTATTGTTTAAAGGTTCCTGGGACAAAAGGCTCTGGGTGGGTGTTTGTTTAAACACTTATTATTGAGCCCTTAAAAATTAAAAATTTAAAAATTTAAAAATTTAAATTTTGAAAATTAAAAATTGAAAATTGAAAAATGAATGAAAATGATTTATTTCAACATACATTATTATATTGACACATTTTAAATTTTTGGACTTAAGGGAATTGGATGTTGTTTAAACATTATTAATAATTGATAAAAATAACGTAATTTAAGGCAATACATGTATATTTTTGCACACTGCTACTAGCAGTAAATTGTGAACGGCACTAATTATAAGATAACAACTGTTTTACCCACAATTTGGCAAAATAAAAATTATGAATTATGAATTATGAAATTATGAATTACGCGTAACTGAAGGAATTATAAATTATTGTGGTAGGTACTAGACCGCCGCCGCGTGTCCGCGTGGATTAGGGTTTTATGATTACCTTGAGAACTCTTTAATTTTTTAATGATTGATTGTAGCCTATGTCCTTACCCAGGATAGTAAGTATCCCTATACCAGTTTTCATGAAAATCGGTCGAACAGATATGCCGTGAAAGCGTAGCAGACAGACAGACACACTTTCGCATTTATAATATTAGTATGGATAATACCAACGACCTAACTATTTATAACCTTAAGTTTTTAGGTAGATATGTAGGAAAATAAGGATTTTTATTTCATAGAGTCAGCCTGTATCGCGCTTTATGTGGGCGCTGTGTGTCGTGTATTAGGTACCTACCGTGCGGTCCTGGGTTCAATCCCCGGCAAGGTCAAATTAGGAATAGGTAAACATATTTATTATTAGATGATTCCTGCGACTTTGTCCGCGAGCATTAACTCTTTAACTCTTCAGAATATAAGTAGGTATATAATTATTAATTATATCATTCCTCAGGAATCGGTAGGTATACAATATACATCATACAACCTATCTCTGTAATAAACATCAAAATCAGTTGAACAGATGGGGCGAAAAAGCATAGCAGATAGACATACCTACAGACAGACACACTTTCGCGTTTATAATATTACTTACTTTTATTAGATTTCCGATCGGATGCGGATTTAGGTAAGTATTTTCCAACAATTAGATCAGAATCAAAAAGTCCTAGACCTGAAATAAAACCTCCTTACCTAAGTAAGGTTATTTCAGGTCTAGGACTTATTCAAGTCTAAAACGGCGCTTACGACATTTCAAATGAAACGTCATAAAGAACGCGATGCGCGCAATTTGTTTCGGCCAATCGTGAGCTGAGTTGTTTTTTTAAAGCCAATAGAGACCGGCACTACGGCATGTTTTCCTACAGCTTTTCGTTCTGAAACCCGGAACCAACAAGTGACGCGCTTGGGAGTCGAAATAGGTAGGTAATAGCCTAATAGGTATATAGCTTTTGACTTTTTTTAACGACTACAAGTTAGCCCTTGACTGCAATCTTATCTGATGGTAAGTGATGATGCAGTGCAAGATGGTAGCGGGCTAACCTGTCAGAGGTATGGCAGTTATATTAAACGATAAGTGATAATGAAAAAAAAAAAAAACCCCAGCTGAGTTTGTTGTGGGCTCTTCTCAGACCTGGGCGCGTTTAGAACCCTCGTAGCTTTAGTTTTAAGATACCGTAACAGATTATCACCATCATATTTTTATGTAACTGGACGTCAATAAGTGTAGTGCATCTACCTAAATTGAATAAATATTTATGACTATGACTATGACTATGAAACCCATACCCCTAATCCGTTAGGGTTATATTATTCTATGCCCCTAATCGTTGGCTACACGGCATCGTACTGGAATGCTAAAATGCTAAATCGCTTGGCGGCACGTCTTTGCCGGTAGGGTCGTAACTACTAACTAGCCACGGCCAAAGCCTCCCACTAGGTAAAATATCTGTTATATCTACCTCAACTTATATCAGGTCTGTTTAACATCAGGGTTAATTTAAAAATACTAAGAATCTCTCATTGGTAGCTTGTCTATTAGGTACAGAATCTGTAATACTGAACTACTTTTATTCTACGACTATTTATTTAAAATTCTGAGAAAAAACTAAATTTTTTTCATACAAAAATAAAAATGATTAAATTGGCTGCTCTATAGCCCTTAGCAGTGGACATCTATCAGTTGAGACGACGAAGGCATAGCTATCACTTTATAGTAGTTTAATTTAGTAATTTTTGAACAACAGAATTGGCTTTCTCGAATTGGAACATAACATCAGTAGGTAATTTTTTCTGCCACCCATTACTCTTCGATATAATGTATTTCTATAATTAGTAGACCAAGTGGTCCTATACTTAGACAAATAAAACCGTCGCATTTATCTTCTCCCCAAGCAGAGGGGTGGGCGTGGGGCTCTTGTGAAAACCCGTGACCCTTTTCAAATAAGGCTGCCTCGGAAAAGCGTTCACTGTATTTTCAACCGTACTGGATTTTACTCAGAACAATGAAAATAGTAGACAGAGACCTATATGTGCTAAACTCTCTCTTATTCTGTATTCTTTACTGAAAGAAAGATAGTCGTGACCTGTCCATCTATCTACTAATACCTTCGAAATTAAAAAGAGATACTGACTGAAAATATCAATGTGAAGCTAAACCAGAAAACTATAGCTTGTGAGTTAAAACCGCTGGGTCTTTGACTTGACTGGAGAATCTAGAGATCTAGAGATCTCTTCTAGAATCTAGAGTTTCAAGACGATGAATAAAATATGAAAATATGGTTTTATACACAATGCTAAGGACTTAGGAGTAATCTATACTAATGTTTTAAATGCAAAAGTGTGTCTGTCTGTCGATCTGCTACGCTTTCACGGATCATCTTTTCAACCGATTTTGATGAAATTAATAAGAATTCACGCGGATGAAGTTGCGGGCAATTTATTATTATCCTGCCTTGCTACGTGTTGCGGTCACTATCCATCTATATCTATTTTCATTGTTCTGAGGCATTGTATAATCAGCCATGATGGCAGCCCAGGGCGATTCATGAACGATTTCCGAACGAAAAACAGCTTACCTCGCTTGCATCTATTCCATACGTGCGAAAGAGACAGAAATATGGAAAAACTGCAGCGAAAAAGAGACAACAATGGCTGGCTGTTAGGTTCTTTTAGATGTCGGTGTTGGTAAAGTAATTTACTCGGTTTTATTCGCGTAGCAAGACTACTATGTAGCGAGATAACGTATATTTATTTTGTAGCTGAAATAACATGCTATTATTGTGCACGATAAAAATAATCGTAGCCAAATAACTTGTTTATTATAATTATTGATGTTAATAAGAGTGTATTATGTTTTATGTTATGTGTATTAGCAATAATAGTCAGTGGACATTTGTAATTGTATTGTAGGTACATGTGCATAGGTTTAATTTTTGGAATTAGCCAAAATGTGACATTCATGCAAATAATTTCATTGAGTACCTTACATAAGTAGTTTTAGTCTATTTTATCTTAATGTTCTTATCCGGAAATAATTTAAGAGTAGATAAACAAGCAATAAAATACAATTTCTAGTATATCCGACTTCTTTTTTTAATTTTCTACCATTTTGCTCTATCAGTTCTCTCAAGAATAGACTTAGGTACTTAGGCAACTATTATAAGTAAATAAATTCGGTAATAGGAGTAGGTACTGTCTATAGATAAATTGTTAAAAAAAGTGTGTGTGTATGCAATTCACACGCTAGAAGTGAAACTTTAGAAAAGTAAATCCTATTATGAAATATGCTTGTCTCTTTTTGGTGTCGCTTTTTCGCTTCATCGAATTTTCTAATTACGATTATAAAGAAGTTTCACTCCAATAAAATACGAATAAAAAAACTTCCAATGTTTTCCGTAGGAGTTTAATAAAACAATATCATAAAGCTTGCGCAGTTTCCGAACGTTGAGCGTGCAATGATAGCCGTTTATCCGAGGCGCGGGAACACGGCGGGAAGCGATCCCGAATGACGTTAATTTTGGCGCGAACCGCCATTTTGAGTCATTCATTCGGCGTGTAACTGAAATGGGGTTTCTGATTTGTTTTTGAACGACATAAATAACGCAGCCATTTTTAAATAGATAAAATTAATGAAAACAACAAATAATCTGATATTTAAATGTCCATTTGTATATACGTACCTAACAGCCATTTTTAAAATTCTATTTAGTAAGTACAGCTGTAAATAAAGATGAAATTTGGTAGATACCGGATTGAATACATAAATTAAATTAGTTTTAAATCATTGTGAGATTCCTTTAACTTTAGCTCTTTTCTGTACTTACTACTACTAGGTACGTAATACATGGGTAATACCTACCTTTTAGAAATGTGAAAGTGCAGTCTGTCTTTGTATCTGTTCGCTTTGCTTTCACGGCCCATCTGTTCAACTTTGAAAGTTTTGATGAAATTTTGTTCAGAGATAGTTTGCATTTTGATAGATCATTGTTGATGAGATAGACAATTGATAGATTCCGGAAGGACAAAGGCATTTTATCACGGAAAACCGTTGCAAAAAATCAATGAAACAAATTTCGAGGAAATAATCCCACGGGATTTTCGAAAATCTTGTAGGCGAATCACCCAGACAAGGAAAATAATTTATTATCTGGGAGAAACTATTATTAGGGTCCTTTTTTCATACGAAATCCATGGAAAAACAGGTACTCTCATTATGTTATTCACTGCGCAAAAATACCTTAAAACCTACCTTAGTCGGTACCGCATTACTTTCCAACCTAACGTCAATTTACTGTTGTGTACCTACAACCAAATAAGTACCCATACCTACCTGAAATAAGAAGAATAATCCGATGAGCTATTCAGTGGCGGACTTAACCCGTAGAGGGGCCTGGCGGCCTCACTGAGTGAGGCCCTTATTCATGGAAATTAAAAAACAACATTTATCCAGCTAGCCGGCCAGAGCCAATTCAGCCCTAAACATCATAGCCAGCAGGCTTGACTGCTAACGTACCTGCGTGCTGCGGCTTGAACCGTACTTTCAGCTTGTGTAGAAACAAGAAACTATGTTGTAACGGTTATTTAGTTAATTATTTTTTTTCAGATTCTTGTTAGTGTAATTTAGTTTAAATGTGAGTCAAATAGGGGTTTAGACGCCCGGATTACTCAGCGACACGCACCTCTCAGAGCTAATGTACGTTTTAAGAAAATAAACATCACTTGCTTTTAATGGTGAAGGAAAACATCGTGGGGAAACCTGCGTGCCTGAGCGTTCTCCATATTTTGAAAGGTGTGTGATCCTGGTGAGAGACTTGGCCATAGCCACCCTTCTCATACTGAAAAGATACTCATGCTCAGTAGTGATCCGTGTAACAAAGAGTACCACTACTCTTTGTTACATGAATTAGATTTCTATTTATTTATTATTATTTACTAAATACGAATAGGCCCAGACTCCAGAGGGCCCGGGTGGAATGCCCTCTCCGGCACTGGATCAAATAAAACTTTTACACCTCCGGCCGGCTTGTCCCAATCCGGGGCCGGGTCGTAAAGACGGGTCGCGACCCAAATCACGGATATTCGGGCGCAATCATTCCGCCATCTGCAGTATTTTTGCCCGGGAAACGTAAAATGCTACCCGGGTCGCACCCAATACGTGTTTTATTCAGGGGATAGGGAAGTTGTGTTATGTTGGCGTTGAAATGTCTCTTTTCGATCCATCTCAGGCTTAAATAAGAGTCTAAATATATAAAAGGAAAATAGTACCTAACTGCAGTCAGTTACCGCAGTCAGTACTGCGGTCTATCAACGCACAGCTCAAACCACTGTGCACTGGGCGATTTTGGCATACAGATAGCTTTTATGACGTAGACTTTGAGCAATTTATTTTATAGATAGTATCTAGTATATATAAAATATTGTGAAAATAAAATATTCACTACTTGGTACCTATACCAAGACAATGAATGAAATTTCTAGAAATGCACATCGAACATTGCCATTTTACAACCTAACCAAGAAAGAAATTGTAACAATTTATAAAACAAAACCTCGAAACGCCTTTATTGCTCAGGCATAATGAATTAAAGACCTTTGTCTCGCCACACAAAGCGAAAAGAAAAAAAAACTTGTTTGGATGACAACATTTTGACATTTTGTAAAGATTAAAGATTGACGTTTATGGTTGCGTTCGGGAATCGGTCCGCAATTGTTCAAAAAAGGTTTTTATTCATGTCGTTTAATGGTGGATGCCCGCTGGGATGATGTTGTTTAATTCTGCTACCGGTAGCAAATGATTAGTTTCGGTAGCCATTAAATAGTGTAAATAATCTCGTCTCATATATTGTTTGTGGAGGCGATGACCAAACAGTTTAGTGTCGCTTACAAAAATATTTGAAAGTAATGAATTCGTTGAAAGGTTGTGAAATTATTTAACGTTGGATAAGGGTCCCATAGCCTACCTACCTACTTTAGTTAGTACGTCATCTTGTTGTCTCTATGTAAAGTCCAGCGCCTGATCTCTCTCTGGTCTTGCCAGATTTTCCGACGAAATGAATCGGAGGAATAGTGTGTGTGTACCTACCTGTGTTTGCGCACACATTTGTGCACTTTAATATCTCCTGCGCAGATGGCTAATCTCTGTGGAGATTGGCCGCCGTGGCCGAAATTCGGTCGGGAGAACATTATTCTGTAACATATTTTACACCCCAAAAACTCTCGCTCCTAAGCACCATAAGCAAAAACAATAAAGCTTCTATCATCCCTTGTAATATCATAACAAGATTTAACTTCATTTATTATTTATAAAAATTCACGTCGGAGTCAACCCTTGCGCTCCCAAGACACTCATGAAAATAAAATCATGGCTCCCGACCCGCGCAGATTGAATTCAAAATTGGAATCAAAGACAATTTCGTTTTTTTCTTTGTTTTTACCTGGCAAAGGAAAATATGCGTTCTTCTTTAACCGTGTTACAATCGGTCAGATTGGTAAGTACAATGGCAGTGTGTAGGATAAACTTACTTAAAAAGAATTTCCAATTTTTTTGATGGGAAGTGGGAACTTATTAATTTTGTATGCAAGAAAATTAGCTGGTTACCAACAGAACCGGCGGTTTATTTTTAGAATAGACGTGACGAATGTGTTGCTTCGACTACACTTATATTTTTAGTAGGTATAGGTACAGAGTCATAAAAAAGTATGTAGGTACAGCAACTTAAGAGCTGTTACACTTTGCATTGGGTATTCAGATATTGTTAAAGTATCGCCTAAATTGCAAATAGGTGTACCTACAGGCTAGTACTTATAAGTCCAATCGTGATAGAGCTGATATTTTCACGGACTAGTAACGACTAAAATACCTACGCATAGACAAAAGTTTCATGTATTTTATTGCGATAAAAATGGCGATTGCGTGAAGGTTGGGTCGCCCGAGCTAAATATTGTATGCTTAGAGGATTGGGACTTGGTAAATAATGGATTTTATGCTCAGATAAGTGTATGGAGACCTGCGCTAGCTATAGTGCCCTAGTTAGGACAGTCAAAATATTAAATATGACTTGTACGTTGGAAGAGCGCCGCAGAGAAGTCAGTCCTCTTCGTGTGATCATATCAAGTGAATCAACTTTACCATAACTCTAGAATGGGCAGTGACACTTCTAACTTTTTTTTATTATTCCACTACAAGTTAGCCCTTGACTGCGATCTCACTGCGGTAAGTGATGATGCAGTCTAAGATGGTAACGGGCAAACCTGTTAGATAGGGGTATGGCAGTTAGATTAAACCCCTAGTCGGTTTCTACACGGCATCGTATCAGAACGCTAAATCGCTTGGCGGCACGTCTTTGCCGGTAGGGTGGTAACTAGCCACGGCCGAAGCCTCCCACCAGACTAGACCAGAGAAAATTCAGAAATTATAAATTTCCAAATTGACCCTGCCGGGGATCGAAACCGGGAACAGGGAGGTCGTCAAAACTTCTAAGGAGTTTCGATCTAATGCCATATTCCCTGTTTTCTGATCGCACCTTTCGTCGTGGAAACTTTCATCCACACCACCTGGATGGCTCGTTTATAGCCACCTATATTTCCACTTTTTACTGTTACGTCAAAATCATATTTTTTTAAAGCAATTTGCTATATAACGGTGTAGGAAACATAATCGTGGGGAAACCTGCATGTCTGTCGGTCCTTGATTCGTGATTTTCTTATACTTATTTTGATATTTATTACTCGGAGCAATTTTAAAAAGGAAATAAAAACAAAGCGACTCCGATATGTTAAAAAAAAGAATAAACCTTCTAATAAAAAATAAAGGGACAAAACGACACTATAAAAAGCCTATATCCATAATGGCACATCAAACACTCACTAAAAGCTTGCTTTATAAATGCCCCAATATGTCACAGCTGAAAGTATTAACCAATAAAGCGGCAATTAGCCGCCGGGGCTTTTTTAAATTCATAAATAGAACGGGGGCGCCATAATGTGATATCCTTGTTTGTTTTTAAAAAGAGAACACCACTCAATTAGATGGATAAGTGTTTAAGGAGATACTTATAAGTTATAAATGGGTCTTTTTTAGTGTCAGTGCGTGATTATTTTCGTGTTTCGGCTTTTAATTTGTGCGATAGAGTTTAGATTTTTTGGGGAACGGAGGTACATACATGTCTTTATCATGAATGATGAAATACCTAAGTATTTAGGTACTACTATTTGGTCTCTAATTTTTGTCTGGTGTCATAAAATCCTCGTTATAAAGTCTTATTTATTAAGATTAAAATTACTTAATGATGACGGGGTTTTAAGTAGGTAAGTACTAAGTACCTAATAAAAAATCAGTAGAACTCAGTCAGTTTCCGGGTCCTTTTAATTGAAGGACAAACCTACAAACAAACAGAATATTATTCGCGTCAAAATATTAAGCACGGTTCATCTATACATTGGTGAAAGCCGCATTACAACAGCTACAGTAGTTCAGATTCAGATTCAGAGACTTTATTGGCATAATAAGTGTACATTATTGGCATTAAAAGATAGTTAATTTTGTTACATAGTCCCAACTCCCAACATATTAGCCAAACAGCGTACAAATATTATTTAGGTTATGAAATAAAGTTAGTTTCTGAGATTAACGCCAACAGACATACTAACTCGGCACGGTTTTGTCAATTAACAAGCTTATTGGCGGTGGGTGCGTGCGTAAACACGGACGTCAGCATCAGTGCAGTTAAACCACTTATAACCAGCTGAATCCGCCCCCGATCCGGTTAGAACCGGCCAAATCCGGCTAAATCCGTATTAATAGTCTGTCAAATAGACGCCGAGGGCGCCCGACTCGCACCTGCGCCCTTTTTACACCCCCAGGGTTTGATTTTAAAGCTTGAAACAAATAAAACTTGAATCCGCAGTTAATGATTTTATGACGATCGGGTGAATTTATGTTACCTACTCTTGTCGCGACAATATATTTTGGGCAGGCTATCTTTCTATCTGATGTACTACCTAAAAACTATTTAAATAGAAAATATTTTCAGTATTTAGGTAGTAGGTATCTAATGATCTTTTACAATATGGCTTTATGATATTAAAACTAAGTAATTGAAAGTGATGTTGAAAAATAAACAAAATTTACTGAACAGTGTGTCAATTAAAAATTACACAAGAGAGCTGATGTCATTTTAATTCACGTTTTGTGGTTGAATTATAGCTAAAGTAAGCAAGACACCATAAAGCTCACTAGTAGGTATTATTAGTTTCTCATATTATTAGTTTATTCAATAGCTTTTTTAAGGTCACACATAAAGGTCTGAAATCACAGCTTCAATACTCAATTTGTTTAATTCATAATATAGCATAGGGCCTCTTATGACACCTACTCGTACGTCTTGTTTTGACTCTACCTACCAATCTTCTCTTACTCTCTTCAATATCTTCTTCAACCAAAAGAAGAAGAAGAAGAAGAATACCCATACTCAGCCATGATCACAACAATTGAGATTTTGTTCGACTCGCTGTCGTCCCGCTTTCTATTTGTTTCAAGCCTTATCGGGGGTTTCAATAATTTACAGTGTGTTTATTATTTTTTGTTTTGATAGGTATAATAGTTACTTGACTACGTTTATGCGTGTAAGCCCTTCTATTCTGTTTTATTCTTTAGGGATTTAGGGGTTATTTTTTTATTTTCGTCGACAGATTTGCACTTGACTGCTATTTCATAATATTACTTACTAGCTGATGCCCGCGACTATGCCCGCGTGGTTTGAGGTTTTTTGATTCCCGCGGGAACTCCTTAATTTTCCGGGATAAAAAGTAGCCTTCCCCGGGATTTAACCTACCTCTATACCAAATTTCAGCAAAATCGGTTGAAAAGATGGGCCGGGAAAGCGTAGCAGACAGACAGACAGACACACTTTCGCATTTATAATATTAGTATGGATTAGTATGGATGTGTGAAGATTGCCAATCCGCAATAGACAAGCTTAGTGGACTATGGCCTAAACTATAAATCCTCCTCATTTTGAGAGGAAACAATAGGTTTCCTCTCAGAATGAACCTACTAAGTAATACTTAATTATTCTGTGCGCTTTAAATATTTATTTTAATTTATCATCGAAACCCTCAAACCATAATTTGAAATGTACATAATAAAAACTCTTTATTGCTATTAGAGCCTCAAAATTATTTTAACTACTAAACTGACATTTAGCATTTCATTATTTAGTCTGTAAATGTGATGAAATATGGCGTCGTCAAAGTCGCCGCCAAAACAAAAGATGGCCGATTTTTATTGCCGCCAAAATTGCGGTAGGATCTAAATACCTCTGGTTGCAATATAACAATGAAACACTACCGTAAAATGGCTAGGACATGAATAGAGTTGTAAAATAATTTCTGTTTTCACCATTTCGGCGCTGGAAGACTTATGTTAGTTACGCTTTATAAAGTGACAGCATATTGCTTCTATTGTTCGAGCGTCCTTGAGTCTAAATGGCGGGAACATTTTGACAGCCCGCCATGATTGTTTTGTATAGAAAGATCTTAGCTTTTATTAGGTTTTTTAGCGCTTGCGGTTCCATTTTTTTTGCAAAATGTACGGAATAGTAGACTACTGAGTACCTACATAAAATATGACTCAACAGAGAAATCGCCTTTTACTTAAGGCGATAATTTTTGTAATGATCACTATCTCCTCTTAAATATTGACATAGGTATCACCCTTCCAATACGAGCCAGTTTTAGGTACATACTTAGATTAGGATATTGCTTATGCATGAAAATTGTTTTTTTTAAATTAAACAATAAAGGAGCTCCCAAAAACGCAATATAATATGCATGTTAGTTTTATGTTTGATAACCCAGATTTTGATGACGTCACTACTCACTAGCAATTACCTATTTCATTACCTAATTATTATCACAATTAATCTTCTAAGCGCGTTTGAAGTTTGAAAAAAGTTGCTCATTGGACTATTATGTCAAAAACCCTATTTACCAGCAAGTAATGAGTTCATTTCAATTAGGCATTTCAAGCGAAAAAAATCCGTAAATAAACCCAAAACTTGAATTGTCTTTTGAAAATTTTTAATTGGTGGTAACTGGTACCTAATACTATCTTCCCCCCTCCTAAGAACAAAAGGCACGCTACTATAACGAAATTTCGTCTGAGAGCTCAATAATCGGCAGGTTTTGCGAATTAAACTCTATAATATGCATGTTATCACTTTATTATCTATGGTACACCCTGCCACACAGGACAGAAAGAGATGGAGCGATCTATGATGTGTTTTAGCTATAGGGGGAAAAGAGACGGTTAGAGCGTTGAAGCACGGGTAACCCCCCCTTTGGTATGGGGGTGCAGATTATATTTTAATGCAATAATTCTACGTGATCATACCACGTTTACGAGCGTTCAGTACTTTACATGAGATGTCTGAGAAAAGGATTAATCTTAAGATACCGAAGATTTTAAGTTCTATGTACCTTACTAGCTGATGCCTACAACTTCGTCCGCGTGGATTGGGGTATTTTGGTGCTCGCGGGAACTCCTTATTTTCCTGGATAAAAAGTAGCCTATATTGTGTTATTCCAGACTATAATCTATCTCTGTGCCCAATTTCATCCAGATCCGTTCAGCCGTTCCAGAATTTGAACCTGCTTCTCTCTGGGAATCGCGCCCTGAGCGCCTGGACCACTCGGCCACGGTTCACTTACCTGCCAGTGACGAAATTTGAGATATGCATCTTTAATCCAGTCTTTTAACGCGACTGTTTATTCTGACTGTTTGTTCCAGTAGCGACACATTGCAGTATCGAAACTACTTTCAAAGGCCCATATTCGATGGAACTTTTATGATTTTTGGATATGGATGGATTTTTGATATGTATGTAAGTTTAGAAACTTTCCTCGTGTGTGAAGCACTGTAATAAAATTATAAAAATACTCTGGAAAATTCAATAAAAACTCAATAAACTAGATTTATTTATAACATGTAACTAGGACATACAGGTGTCTCTTCTGTTAGGTCATGTTTTGAATCTACCGCCGATTCGGAAAGCAGGTTCTGCTGAGAAGAGCCGGCAAGAAACTCAGCAGTTACTCTTTTTAGAAAACAGGAGATACGCAAAGGATATTTTTTTCCGATTCCTTTTGGTTCCTTCGGGATAGGGGATGGAATTTTTTGTAATGTTTTACAATAATTACAATACGATTTATAACAATAGACTCGTATCTTCAGACTTGTTTTTACAATTGAGTTTCGTGTACAACTGGCTGGCAAAAGCGCTGAAGATTAAATTTGTCGAAATACACCGAGGTTTACACTTTACATAGCGTGGGTACACTCTAGAAAAAAGTATAACAGTCAATTCAGCGAAATACTTTTAAGCGCGAAAATGCAGCCATCATTCCACGTGGGTATAATTTGTATGGGATAAGGCCTAGCTAGCTGTAAGTTTTATGGCGACTTTTTCAATAAAGAAAATTGAAAAAATAATAATAATTAACATTCTAAGTCGCGATAAACTTGTTTTTTTTTTTTTTAAATTCCACTTTATTTAAGTTAGCCATTGGGACTGATTCTGTAGTTTCCGTAGGGAGTATTATGAAAGGGATAGCAATATTTGTAATGCTCTAATTTTAGTTTAGTTTAGAGATTGTGCACTACAGAATCAGCCCTTTTGACTGCGATCTGGTGGTAAGTGCTGATGCAATCTGAGATGTTAGACAGCTAACCTGTTAGGGGTACGGCAGTTATATTATACCCATACCCCTAGTCGATTTCACTTTCAACACGGCATCGTACCGGAATGCTACATCGCTTGGCGCTCCGCCTTTGCCGGTAGGGTGGTAATTAGCCACGCACGAAGCCTCCCAGCAGACCAGACCAGAGAAAATTTATAAATTATAAATTTCGGAAATCGAACCTGGGACCTCCCACGTTAAGACAACAGCGCTCAACACTGCGCTACGGAGGTCGTCAATGATGAGAATATGTTGACTCGACAACGCACGATTGTAAAGGTCGTCTGCTTTGGCGGATTAAAGCGAATTAAACTTCTAGTTCCTTCATTATCACCCCCCTTATCGGTTTCTACACGGATCGTACCGGAACGCGAAATCGCTTGGCGGTAGATACCTACTACCTACGTCGTTGTCGGTAGGGTGGTATGTGGTAAATATCCACGATCGAAGCCTCCCGCCAGACCAGTCAGAGAAAATAATTAAGAATTATAAATTCCCAAATTGACCATGCCGGGAATCAAACCCGGGACCTCCCACTCAGAGACCACGGCGTTAGAGGTCGTCATTTTTTTAGCGTCCTCTTTGTCGGATGACGAATTTAGAAAAGAAGAATAGAAGTTGGGAATTCCTCAACCCACCGGTTGGGAAATGAAAAAAGTCATTTTGAAAATTGATAAGCAAAACTTATTTTGCACACTGTACCGCTACCATAGAATAATATTCAATTATTAAAACAATAATACCCCCTCACAGGCCGCCTGGGAGTAGCGCCATCTATACGACGCTTAGCTGACTCAGCCGCTTGAGAATATTTTCAGCTCAATTTTAGGAAAATTAATAAAACCTCACGCTTTATGCAGAGAATTATTCTCTGCATATATTTCTCCATAGAACAATATTAATTACCTAATAAGTATCTACTTAGTACTTCGCTGTGTTTTTCCACTTTCTTACTTTTTTTTGCAGTATCTTATTACTTACGTATTCATAATTTTTTTATTATACTAATTTGAGTTTCAATGTTGGTCCTGGATACAAAAATGAAACACTGCAATTATTAATAAATTATATTATTTTATTTTCCTTTAGAACACTAATAGACTAACTACGCCATCTGTTGTCGAGTAGTGTCAATAAAACAGAATGAATATGCCTATTGCCCCTTCTCAACGGTAGATGTCGCTGTAAAATTAATATTCTTATCAATACAATAATAATTCACTAATAAAATATGTAAAATAAATAAAATTCTGTATAATTTAAATAACTTCGGTATTCGGTTTTCCTTTTTCCTTCGTTAATTCTGTATGGCAACACTGAACTTTTTCCGTCAGCTGTTGACACTAATTTTTTTAAAATCATATGTCACGTCACTGTCACTCATCCAGTCAATAGTCATCTCTCAATTTTCAAATCAAGATATAGAAATAACCAAAAAATATTTAATTTCCTCAATTAAACCAATCTGCTAGGGGTATGTGAGATTAAAGCAGTGTTTGTACCGCCATGGAGCATGTCTACGCGCTCGGGGTGTCTTGCATAGAGTCGATTCAGTACTGGTAATAAAAATGGAATATTTACAAGAAAACTTGGTGAAATGCATGGAATTTTAACTAATGTTGGTTAGCTCCGGCTATGGCAAGGTGCTACTTTACAGGATAAGTCTTACCGCCAAGCGATTATGCGTTTTAATACGTACCTACTGCCTATGGGAGAAATTGCCATTCAAAATGTGCCAATATGATATGCCATACATAAGACAAAATGCGTGAAAATATCGATGTAATTTGGTATAGGGATAGTTTGTATCCTGGGGAAGGACATAGGCTACTTTTGTGAAAGAAAATTAAAGAGTTTCTGCGGGAATGAAAAACCTCGATCCACACGGAGGAAGTCGCGGGCATCAGCTAGTATTTGAATTGAATTCAGTATATCTCCCTTCAGTTCTGATTCTAAGTCTTTCCTTTATATTCTAGGTTTGATGGCTGGTCCAGTTACTTTGAGCTAGTAAACCACTTTGCAAACCCACACTATGTGACTGAGATCTTGTTTCCTCTCATCTCCATTGTGGACTCTGTGTTTGCCTCGCAGCTGCTACTTACCATGGCATTTGGCGGATGGCTCAACGGTGTTATGAAATGGTAAGGTTTCTTTTATTTTTATTCTACTGCAAGTTAGCCCTTGACTGCCATATCACCATAGTAGGAGGCCGGCTGGGGAACCCTAAGCCCCGGCTCGAGGCTTCGCCCCCGCACGCTGCAAGCAGTGGATGTACCAGTGCTCGATAACAGTGTGCGAACGCTGGCACAGAGCTAATGGTACGAGGGAGCGTTTTTAAGTACGCAGAATGGGAAGTAAGGGGGGTAAATAAAAATTCGCAAATATTTTTCTTTTAATATATATTCATCTGCTAGCCTAATACATTTTTCAGATCGTTCAATAAGCTTATGCATACCATCAAAAAAAAATTATTCATTTTTATCCTCAAAATACGTCCTTCACTTCTTCATCACTTAAATATTTCTCGTCAAGAAGCTCTTTTTTCATGTTTGACAATAGATAATAATTACAGGGGGGCAGGTCTGAACTATATGGTGGGTGGTTAATTATTTCGAAGCCTAACTTGTGTAGGGCAGCCAGGGAAACACGGCTCTTGTGAACAGGCGCATTGTCGTACAAGAGCAAGATACCTTTCGTCAATTTTGCTCGTCTTTTCTCTTTGATTGCTTCCCTCAAATGCTCCAGAATTGACGCTTAGTATTCACTGATTAACGCCCTAGTCCTTATAATCGATCACCAGGATTCCTTCAGTATCCCAGAAAGCAGTCGCCATGAGTTTTCCGGCTGACTGCGACACCTTGAACTTCTTAGGCGGTGGTATGTCTTTCTTATGCCACTGTATAGTATAGTCTTGTTTAGGCTCAGGTTCATAATGATGAACTCAAGTTTCATCTTCAGTAAAAATTTGACTCAAGATACCAAGATACCCTGTTGATCTTCGTTACAGAGGTCCAAAAACGCACATGCACCTCTACTCTGTTGCTTTTGCGGCGGCGTGAGCATTCTCGGCACCCATCTTGCACTGATCTTAGTCATACCGTTAAATTTTAAAAATGGTTGCATCGGTTACTCCAACCAGTTCTGCAAGTTTTTCGACTTTAGCGATGATTTTGGGTGTGATCACCTCGATGGGGTGTCCAGGCCGCGGATCGTCTTCAAGTGATTCTCGTCCTTGCTTGAATAGACGATGCCACTTGTAAAACATGGTTTTAGAAGGGCAAGAGTCTCCGTAAACGGAGGACATATTTTTTGTAATGGTTTGGAAGTTTTTCCTTGCTTGATAAGGAAGGAACTTTATAACAGCGCGGTGCTCGATTTTCTCCATTGTGAACGCTGTCTTCCCGATTAAGATGCTTGGTTGATGATAGTTCAAGGACTAATGAGTCGATTGTAATAAAACTCGGTATTTATTCTAATAGTGAATCATTCAACACGTTGAGATATTAATTAGACCCCGCACCCCTCTCCAACCCCGCCATTCCGCGGACTTAAAAACGCGCCCTCGTAAGTCACAGAGTAGGTGAAAAGCGCTCATCCAGTAACGATGGAAGATTCGACGACCTCCCTGGCGCAATGTTAAGCGCTGTTGTCTTAACGTGCGGAAGTCCCGGGTTCGATCCACTGCAGGGTCAATTTGGGAATACATATTTTCTTAATTTTCCCTGCTTCGGCCGTGGCTAGTTACCACCCTATCGGCAAAGACATACCGCCAAGCGACAAAGCGATATAGCGTAGCGAAGCCTCCCACCAGAAAGTACCTACAAAGTACACTTTCACTTTCGTTTACAAAGTATAAGACGTGATGGTGATAAATAATTAACTACGGTATCTTAAAACTAGAGCTACGAGGGTTCCAAATGCGCCCGTCTATAGGTATAGTCTATAGTTTCTAAGTATATAAAATAACGGTTTCCAGGTGGCTGCTAGAAGACCGTCCATACTGGTGGATCCACGAAACGACGTTCTACACAAACTCACACCGTCCCCAACTGCGACAGACCCCACAGAGCTGCGAGACAGGCCCGGGCAGCCCCTCTGGACACAGTGTAACGGCCGCCTCCATCCTCATACTGGCTGTTATGTGGGGCTCACATGTCCTCAACGACAGGTATGGGATAAAAAATTTGGCCGATAGAAGTGAAAACGAATATTTAAAATTTTTTTTTTTCAATTTTTTGTAAAAAAATAATCTCAAATAATTGAAATATAAACCTTAATACTAAGGCATTAAAGTTTAATTACGAATGTAGTTAGTATATTTATATTTAAGACCTTTTGTCTTCGTAACAATGCGAGCTCTGTGTTCGCGAGCATGTCGGTGTTCGCGAGCATGTCGGTGACGGTGACGCGAATCCACAAGTTTACCCCCTACCAAAAAGTGCACAACGCGGTTTTAGAAGTTTTCACTTCAAAAATCTTTAAATTCCATGTGAGATCTATTTATGTGTTTTAGATTCTCGCGGGAACTCTTCAATTTTGTGGGATAATAAATAGCCTATGTCCTTCCCCGGGATGTAGTTTATCTCTGAACCAAATTTCGTCCGAATCGGTTGAGTAGTTTGGCCGTGAAAGCATAGCAGACAGACAGACACACACTCTCGTATTTATAATATTAGTATGGAATATTAGTATGGATAAAGTGATACAAAAGAAGAGCCAAAAACAACATACCAAAATAAGAAAACAAAAAAAAGTAAGTATTTCTTCGTCGTTTCCAGGAAATGGGAGGTGCGCTGGTGGAAAGCGTGCATATACCCGTTGTTCGGCGCGGCGCTCGGCTCGGTCATGCTCGCGCGCATGTTCGTCGCCACACATTTCCCGCATCAGTGTCTTCTCGGATCGTTGCTAGGTAACCATCATACTTTATCTTTATTTTCGAACCAGTGGTAGATTCACTCGACTATTTACTTTCGAACCATGCAGTGGTAGATTCACTCGACTATTTATTTTCAAACCAGTGGTAGATTCACTCGACTATTTATTTTCGAACCATGCAGTGGTAGATTCACTCGACTATTCTTTTCGAACCATACAGTGGTAGATTCACTCGACTATTTATTTTCGAACCAGTGGTAGATCGACTATTTAAAAGCACTTGTTAGTCTACTTGAGTAAAACAGTTTTGTATTGTATTGTATTTGATTATGCATCTACTTCACAGACCCGTTCATATTTCGTTATATCACGCACAGCGCTATGCCTGTGAAGAACGTAGTATTATGGCATATAGTGTGTTCCGGGCTTGCTGTTGCTATCACTGTAGTGACCATGCCATGCAGTGGTAGATTCACTCGACTATTTATTTTCGAACCAGTGGTAGATTCACTCGACTATTTATTTTCGAACCAGTGGTAGATTCACTCGACTATTCATTTTCGAACCAGTGGTAGATCAACTTTTATAATTTATAATTTATTTATTTCTCAAATTACATTGGAGCCTTAAAAACTATAGAACGATAACAACTGCGTTAGTTAAAAACTGTGTTGCAGTTGCTAAAGCCCACGTCCAGATATACAGTTTCATGAGAATTATAATTCTACATAATTAAATAATGAAGTAAATTACATAATGAATTTAGTAATAATACTTATTGAAGTAAAGGTAAAGTGAACTGTGTGTGTCTCTGTGTGTGAGAGTGTGTGTGTGTATGTGCGTGTGTGTGTGTATGTGTGTAAGTGTGTGCATGTGTGTGTGTGCAAGAGAGAGTTCTTATTCGTGTATGTGTTACGTGGATTATTTCAAAGTTACGATATCTTCTGTGTCACTATAAGACAGTTTTTTAAGCCATTTAGAAGTAAGTATTTTACATGAGCGTAAGTTTTCAGGGTATATATTTAAGTGATAATTAACTTTATTGTAAATGATTGAGCTAGCATTACAGAAGTGTTTTCTTGCTGAATCAGTTCTGCAAGGTTTGATCTGGCAAACCTTATCAGACCTTCTCTTCCGATTTTGTAGGGTGGGGTCAAAGTGTAGCTGTTTGTGCTTACGTAGTATTACATGGAGTATGTAATTCTGTCTCACAGTGAGCACATCGCACAAACCATACAACTCATTAGTTGGAAAGAGAATAGGCTTCCCTAGCATCACTTTTAGGATAGCTCTTTGAGCTCGCTCTAGTCGTAAAAGTAGGGTTTTTCCGCAACTACCCCAGCTTGTGATGCAATATGATAGGATCGACTGTACCAAAGCTAAATAAACAATTTTCAAGGTTTTTGTGTCAAGTATAGGTTTGAGATTTTTAAATACATATATCATTTTCCTAGCTTGACCAACAAGTTTGTCAATTTGCGGAGCCCAGGTTAGCGTGAAATACGTTAGTGGCACTTGGAGGATTTAAAAAAAAGGATTTATTTTACTACTTATTTAATTAGTTACAAAAAAATAATTATTACTAGGAAAATGGTGACTCTACCCGATGTTAGGAATAGAATAATTTAATCTAGATCTTAATTAATAATGATGCGTCGGCTTGACCCTAATAAACAAAATTACGTGTTGGTAGGGGTGCAACGTCGGCGATCTTCGTAGGGCTGCCACATCTTCGTAGGGCTGCCACACGTAACTCCTCCACCCTCAGAACGGCAACTATTTGAGGACTTTCAGCGAAAATGTTGCCGGGACGTCTTCCAACTCGGCGGTTTTCTCGGCGTTGTCTGTAGTTGGTTTTCTCGTCTCCCTGCCAGGCTTCTTCAGGAACCTTTGAAATAACCGGAGGATGAGAAAAATGCATATACCCGATAGTATTATGTAGAAGGGTATGGTAGTGTGATAAAGGGTGCTTGACTGTACTTGTTCGATTCTGAGAGGGGCTTGAACCATGATTTTCTCTTGAATATTATGAAGATCTTGAAGGTTGATGGAGCTTAAATTGAAGCGTGGTGATGTGATAGCCTGTTTTCCGACGTCGTAGGGTATCTTAGATAGTTTTAAAGCCTGGCCCTTGATTTCGTCGTAGTCGTTGACTATGGTAAGGTCCTCGGACTTCAGGCGACATCCGACCGGGATTGTAGCGAAGTAGCTTCCCTGGAGTGAAGTGTGGTCTTGCTGGTCGCAGGAAAGCTGTACTCTTGTGGTCTTGGGGAATGACAGAATGTAGTGTCTATCGTCTAGCTTCTCCATTGCTTCATCCGCTAGATTGATGGTTGCAAGTTGACAGGATTCCCGTAGAGTTTGCTTGACGATCAGTTCGTGGATGCAGTCTGATTTAGTGCGGATTTGATGGTCGATCCCTTTTTCGCATAGGAACCAGTTGTTAAACTTCGGACATTCTGTCTCTATGTACACGAATGATTCCTCGTTAGTTGCTATGAAGGGATAGGACGGGATGAGAGCCTGAGCATTTTTGTTAGGAACTATCGATAGCCTATATAAGTTAAATATATCCTTAGACAAGATTGGGAAATTAAATACGAAAACTATTTGTTTTTCTACGTAGTACGACGCTGGTTTTATGATATCGTAATAATCCCTTAGTTCTAATTTTAATATTTGATCTACCCCGTAAATACTTTGAAGCTTACTAATCATTGAACTTAATACATCTATATCTATCATCTAAGAGTGGTACGTGCTCGATGCGCGTACGAATGCTAAACTATTTTCTATTCTAATTAACTCTTGCATTAAATCCTCTACGTTATACTATAGTCATTATTGTAAGTGTACGTATCGTACTCGGGCTCGTAGTAAGTGTTGTAGTCATCGTAATATGATCCGTCATATGGCATACATTCATTTACGTGCATTTCGCGCGGTTTGAAATTATTACCAGCTGGAGGGTTCCCGGACCTATTCCAATTATAACCTGTTGGGGCATTAATAGGAGGTAATGGTCGGGTGTTGAATCTTTGGACTCCACTCATAGGCTGTAGTGTTTGTCCGTTAGTCTGGTTGTTTCGGGGTGTATCTGGTATTCCATTTGAGTTGATGGTACGGGCCGCGGTGCCTGTGATTTTATTTAAAATACCATTAATTACACACGAGTTAGCGAACTCATTACCCGGTGCCGTGCTTACGTATTGCGCAACAAGCTGATCGCATATTTTTATAAACCGTGTCAATATGTTAGGGTTACCATCAAAATCTGGGACAAGGCGAAGTGCCTTAAAAATTGTGTCTGGCTGGGCTTGAGCCATCTCGAATAACTGGTCTAAACCTAAATTACTTTCTAAGTCTAAATATCTATTATTATCTACTATTTGTCGTCGGGCCTGTCTGAATTCAGGCTCGCGAGAACTAGAGGCTCTTGGGTGGTAAATCTTGAGGAATTTACAGGTACTTAAGGATAAGGAGAGCAACACGAGAAATATTCTAGTGTACTCACATATACCGCATGGCTCCTTTTCTTCGGAATCGATTTCTTGATTCTCCTCCTGATGTGCCACAGGTCCGTAGGTTCTCTTCGACTTCGGGACTTGATAGCCCCCGGGAACACAAGTCTTCCCGCGAAGATCCTCAAAACTGCGCCAAATACGTTAGTGGCACTTGGAGGATTTAAAAAAAAGGATTTATTTTACTACTTATTTAATTAGTTACAAAAAAATAATTATTACTAGGAAAATGGTGACTCTACCCGATGTTAGGAATAGAATAATTTAATCTAGATCTTAATTAATAATGATGCGTCGGCTTGACCCTAATAAACAAAATTACGTGTTGGTAGGGGTGCAACGTCGGCGATCTTCGTAGGGCTGCCACATCTTCGTAGGGCTGCCACACGTAACTCGTGCTATCAATAATAACTCCTAGGTATTTTATAGTATCAACACGGTCCATTTTACTGCAATCACAGTTAGCAAGATTTAAGCCACAGTTATGCACTTTAATCAAAAATGATTCATTAGGCTGAGAGTTTTTTTTCAGAGAAAATGTTATAAATTTGCTTTTTTGTACGTTTAATGAAAGTAAATTTGAGGAAAGCCACATCATAATCTTTTCTAACACCCGCTCTGCGTTAGTATGTGTTTCAGCCCAGTTTTTACCCCGAACAATTATCGCCATATCGTCAGCATACGCTACTATTTTAAGGGGAAGGGTAAGTTTACATAATTGGTTTAGATATATAAGGAAGAGTGTCGGACCTAAAACACTCCCCTGAGGGACACCGTAAGTCAAGATTTCTTCTTGGCTTATACAACTACCAATTTTCACACTTTGAGTACGGTTGCTCAGATAGTCTTTAAAAATTTTGAGTACTATTCCTCTAACACCAATTTCTTCTAACCTACGAATTAGACTATTCAAAAGCACTTGTCAGTGAATAAAACAGTTTTGTATTGTATTGTATTTGATTTTCAGGTCTATTCATGGCCCCAGCGCTATGCATCTACGTCACAGACCCGTTCATATGGCGGTATAGCACACACAGCGTTATGCCAGTGAAGGACGCAGTATTATGGCATATAGTGTGCTCCGGGCTTGCGATTGCTATCACTGTAGTGACGTACTGCAGTCTGAGGTTATGCGGCATAGATCCCGACTTCACTGTGCAACTGGTGAGTTATACTATCGTCTAACACTATAAGGAATTTTAATACTTTAGTATGGATTCTGACTTACCTGTGGGACGAGTGAGTGATATGTATTCGTCTGCACCAATAGGAAGATCTTCCTCCGGGCTGGTGTTGTGTTGTAAGTTTCTATTGGAAGTTTAAACGGTCTATATATTATAGTGCTATTCTCAGAAAACTTCGATATCGCGATTCAGGTTTGTATGTATACATTTTAAGCCAATATTATCTATCCTTAGTCTGAGGTTATGCGGCATAGATCCCGACTTCACTGTGCAACTGGTGAGTTATACTATCTTCTAACACTATAAGGAATTTTAATACTTTAGTATGGATTCTGACTTACCTGTGGGACGAGTGAGTGATATGTACTCGTCCGCACCAATAGGAAGATCTTCCTCTGGGCTGGTGTTGTGTCCGGGGACCTTTTTGGTCCAACCGTTGTAAGTTTGAACGGTCTATATATAGCGCTCTATATATCTATGGATGCGAGACTTGGTCACTAACTATGGGCCTCATAAGAAAGCTCAGGGTCACTCAGATGGAGAGAGCAATGCTCGGGGTTTCTTTGCGCGATCAAATCAGGAATGAGGAGATTCGCAGAAGAACGAAAGTAACCTACATTGCTCGACGCGTTGCGAAGCTGATGTGGGCGGGGCACATAGTTCGAAGAACCGACAGACGTTGGGGTCCCAAAGTGGTGGAATGGCGACCTCGCACTGGTCGCGCAGTCAAGCGCGACAAGCGCAGCGTTGGCAGACCCCCTACTCGCTCCTGGATCCAGGCAGCGCAAAACCGCGGCGTGTGGAAATCCTTGCAAGAAACCTATGTCCAGCAGTGGACGTCTATCGGTTGATGATGATGATGATGATGAAGGAATAATTTATTTTTGACATAGGCATCATCCCTATTTTCAGGCATACCGCTGGTGCGCGAACCCTGACAGTATCCACGTATCCACCACACCGATGTACGCGTTAGTAAAATGCACTGCCAGCCTTCTGGGATGGGCGATATGCGTCACGCCCGCCGTCGCACAGTAAGTATAATAAAATATAGTGTCCGACCGAAGGTTCGGTTTCGGTTTCGGTCGAGTTTCGGCAAAAAACGAGTTTCGGTTTAGTTTCGGTTTCGGCGGCAAACCTGCTGAAACTACGACCGAAACCGAAACTACATTCGGGAGTTCTCGCGCTGTGATCGGTCATGTTCGGCGCGTTAAATTCCATCCAAGCGAGTAAGCGACGAAGACATTTCCACGCCGCGTCCACGTGCCTAGTCATGTCGTGACTGGCTTGTGTTTGCAGTTTGTTTTGTTTGTTGTGAGTTTTCGTGTGATTTATTTTGAATGAGGTAAGTTTTATTACGTGATATAACATAAGAGTAGGTAGTCACTACCTTGTAAGGAAGTTTCGGTTTCGGTTTCGGCCGAAACTGAGACTGTTGCCGAAATTCGGTTTCGGTCGTAAAAACCAGTTTCGGTCGGACACTAAATAAAACTAGTACCACCGAGTTTCTTGCTGACTCTTCTCGTTAGGAATTTTTTTTATTCCACTACAAGTTGACTGCAATCTCACCTGATGGTAAGTGTTGATGCTGTCAAGATGATAGCGGGTTAATCTGTTAGGCGTCAGGCACGAAACTAGCGACGGCGACAGCGGGGCGATGTGTTCCGAGAGCTGGCGACGAATTTCGGGAAGGTCAAATTCAAATTCAAAATTCAAATTCAATAGTTTTTTATTTAAATAGACTTTATACAAGTGCTTATGGATAGTCGAATGAATCTACCACTGGTTCGGAATGCCGTTCCTATCGAGAAGAAAGTCCTTGGCAAGCTAAAATTGTGAAAAAAAACTAAACGAAAATTGGTTCATCCGTTTGGGTGCTACGATACCACAGACAGATACACAGACAGATGCAAAGACAGACACGTTAAACTTATAAGTTTAACGTGTCTGTCTTTGCACACACACCTGTCTTTACACCCCTCTTTGCGTCGGGGGTTAAAAATATAATTTCGTCCATTAACAGTTCTGCCAGTCTGGTAAACCGTTTGATGTTATTTCGCTACTGCGCAGCATATAACATTTGCAAAAACAAACCAAGAAAACATTTTTTTGGCAACTTGATTTTTTTATCTTTAAATTTAGTACCTAAGTTCTTGTAAAATTCGAAAAAAAAATCGCAGACGTTTTTGTCGGTTATAAAGTATTACCAGACCTCTTCAAAATTCCTCCTGAAATTCGTCGCCAGCTCTCCGACTCATCGCATCGCCCCGCTGTCGCCGTCGCTCCCCCGTCGCTAATTTCGTGCCCGTACACTTAGGGGTATGGCAGTTATATTAAACCCATACCCCTGGTCGGTTTCAACACGGCATCGTACCGGAACGCTAAATCGCTTGGGTGCACGTCTTTGCCGGTAGGGTGGTAACTAGCCACGGCCGAAGCATCCCACCAGGCCAAAGCTTTTAAATAAGTAAATGAGAAAAAAGGTTTTCGTTTTATAATACAATTTTTTTTTAATTTGTTAAGTTGAAAGGCCGAAGCACAAAATAGGGAGATGGGGAAAAATCGGAGGGAGGCCTTTGCCCAGTCGTGGGACAGTACAAGGCTAGATTAGAATAACTTTAATAATACATGTTTTTTTCTACAGGTACCGCCATTACACAAAAAACAGATCGCTCCTAATATCGATATTCGCGACCGGGGTATCGATATATTTGCTGAAACGCCTCGACGCGAACATCACTAACACTAGTGGTGTGTATTTCTACGCGCTACAGTTTTTATTGAATGTTATAAAACCTGCTCTATTGCTTAGGGTTGTACCTACATTGGCCATGTGGCCATGTTATAGCGAAAATAAACAAAAAATTAATTAAAAATTACATTGCTACAAAAAATCTTTTCTATTAAGCCACTTTTGACGCGTCAGATATGAAAACTTATTACGCAATAATATAATTATTTAAAAAAAAAATTGGCAGTCATAGGGACTGCCGATAGAAGTGAAAACGAATATGTATTTAACATAATAATTAAAAAAAAAATTAAAATATAAACCTTAAAACTAAGGCATTAAAGTTTAATTACGAATGTAGTAAACGACCTTAAGACCTTTTGTCTTCGTAACAGCCCGGTGTCGCTGACGCGAATCCACAAGTTTACGCTCTACCAAAAAGTGCTCAACGCGGCTAAAGAAGTTTTCACTTCAAACAAAAAAAACCGCCTTCAAAACTATATTCTGTCTAATGTTTCTGTGATAACAGTTAAAACAGAGATTGAAAGTCCTCATCAAAAATTTTGCCGAAGGGAACCACAAACCAAAACATTATCTGGGTACATATTTTGTTTTTTGTTGATTTTCTCAAAAAACGCTAAATCAATTTCGATAAAATTTATATGGGACCACGTTTGAAGTGTGATCTACCAATCAAAAAAAGAATCATCAAAATTTATTCATAATTAGCGGATTGATAACTACTACAACTAAATAACATACATAAAAAAACATAAAGGCGAATTGAGAACCTCCTTTTTTGAAGCCGGTTAAAAATTATTGCTACAGTGTAACGATTGAAATCGCCCGTGATTGGTTAACTCTCCTTATTGTTAAAGTAAAATAGACCTTAATGGCCTTGTTTTGTAGCTCAATTTCATTCCTACGCGTATAGCTCAAAAGAAAAAATTGTTGGTACTGAATTTCCGACTTTTAATCGACGAGACTTAGGTCTATATTTAAATGTGGTCAAAAGTGGTTTATTAAAATTCATTAAGGGACCGGCGACCGCCGCTCGCAACTTCTACTCGAACCGCAAATATAAATTTGCCGGTATATTGCTATCCCTATTTGGCTGAAGACACATGATCGCGTGCAAGCGCGATAGCAATATGAACGTACAGAATTTGTTATACATTTAGTCTTGTTCCGTGAATACCAAAAATGATGAATGAAAAATTGTTGTGTTTTTAACTTCGTGTTGTTATTCTGTAACTTGACAATATAGGCTATGTTCCTGATCAATTAGTACGTGAGATATCGTTGGTTTTAATATGAAACAAATAAGGAGAAAACATGTCGTTTAAGTCGCAAAAACATGCAAAACGCAATGTGCTTACATTTAATTTTGGGAAAGTATTTTGGAAAAATAATTATCCAGGGACCCTAGATAAATACAAGTTCAATCTTAATAATCGCATAATATGGAGGAAATATGCTCGAATTACTAATTATTTTGGTATTACGTTTGTATGAGCAATTAGCCCTCCGCTGGCGCCTTAATGATTACTGTATTGTACATTAAACTAATGTTCAAAACAGAGATAGATAGACAAATAAAAATAGAGTAATTATTAAATAATTATGTATTGATAGAATAATACTTCCCATAGTTATCGATAAAATCGATTATAATCGTATATTTTCGTCACGATAATCTATACCGCGATATCGATATTTTTTTTTTACAAAAATCGATATTTTGTCGCACATCGATGATATCATAATTTTATCACTATATATCAGGTTGTAATCGGCACAAAAAAATATTGTATCTTAGTATCGATGTTTTGGTTAGTACCAGTACCTACTTGAAAAAATTCATAATATCGATATATTTTTCATACACTTATCACTATAAAGCTATTGCATTTCTAAACACCTAGATATTTTAAGTCTCTTAACATTATAAGAACTTCTTAAAAGATACATAGACAGACAATCTAGTATAGTACCCATCTTCGTTTGATTTTTGAAGTCAAACTTCTTTAGAATCGTTGTGATTTGAAAATTCGATGAAACGGATGTTGTCGCCACGGTACAAGTGGCGCCACCGGACGAACGTGTTACATACAAAGCGTTCCATTTTTGTAATTTTTCTGTTTGATTGCTTAAATATAGCAGTAGAAAGTCTGGTTTGTTAATTGCTTTTTATGTTTTATTTAATCCGCCTCTGGTTGATATAAAGAAACGAAAAAGCGACACCAAAAAGAGACAAACATATTCATATAAGGATTTAACCTGCGAGAGAATGACGTAGAATACAAGTTATATATATCTCGTTCTAATACATTTATCTGACTATCTTGTAGGCTACTTTTCTGAAGTTCCTTTCTTGAAGAAATTAAAAAAAAAATAAGTTTCTAATAAGGGGTCATCCATAAAGTACGTCACACGTTAAGGCCCCCCCCTTTAACGGGTGTAGGGGGGGACGAAGTGTGACATTGTGTGACGGAGGGGACGAAGGGGTGAGAGGGGGACTAAGTTTTTTTTTGTGACGTCACATTTCAAAAACTTGTCATTTAAGTGTTAAAATGCCAAATTTAAACTATTTACGAAAAACTTTAAAATATTTCCAAGTTAAACTTAAGTTAAAGTTAAGTTTATTTTATTAGAAATAAAACTAATTTCGGAAGTGCTGTTTTAATTTAATAATTTCTACATGTAACATTGCAAGATATGTGACGTCAAACTAGGGAGGGGGGTCTCACAAATGTGACCAACTGTGACAAGGACGGGGGAGGGGTCAAAAAATCACGAAATGAGTGTGACGTACTTTATGGATTAAGGTGATTATGATTAAGGTGTTCTTATAATGTTAATTTATAAGCTAAATTAGTTTAATTACTGTCCTAAAAATATTTCTGTGATATCGTACAAAGTACTTTCTATTCAAAATGGGAACCTATTCTTTGTAATTCGAAACACCAAATATGATTTTATTTGTAATAAAATAAATTTTTGAACACATTCTGAGTTTTTTATTTTCTTAAAATAACATTCAAATTACCGTATAGGTAGTATGCTATATTAAGGTGTTTCATTTTATTTTATATAGAACTAGATGATGTCCGAGACTTCGTCCGCGTGAATTAGTTTTTTGATTCCCACGGGAACTTTAATTTTCCGGGATAAAAAGTAGCTTATGTCCTTCCTCGACCTATCTCTGTACCAAATTTTTTTTAAATCGTTGAAAAGATGGGCCGGCAAAACGTAGCAGAAAAACAGACAAACACATCTATGGAAAATCGAGTAATTCTACCAACTTTACAGTCCACTTTTGATACGTTTTATATCAACCTACCTACATAAAATAATATCCTTGTCTGTGGTCCACTTCCCGCCAATTATCAAAATGTTATTGGGTGTGTAATTTTCATAAAATGATAAGATTATACATTTTTTGTTACAGGCATGAGCCTTTTTGAGCCAAAAAATATTGCCTTAATTTTTATCTGTGGTCAATTCTCCGCCAAAAGCTTTACAATCTATGCATGCTTCATCCTTGGTGTTTCCACAATCTTCTTCACAGACTGCAACATTTTTTACATTTTTATTATTGTTTACACTTTGTTGTTGACTCTTAAATAACCTTTTAAAAATCCCATCCTTTTTAGTTGGTTTAACGTGAAATTTAATCTGTGGTCCATCTCCCGCTAACTTATCTGTGGCCATAGAGTGTGGATAGTCTGTGGTGCTTATTTCATATGAGGGCAAGTCTCTAGTGTCTATGCTTTGGCATTTATACTTTTTTTTCTCTTCATTTTTCACTCCTATTAATTTTTCTATATCAGACGTAACCTGAAGTTCCTTTAGGACCCTGATTTTATCTATTCGACTATACAGCTCGATACTCGATGTTCTAGTTTCGATAGATCGATCGATTGTCTCCAACTCCTTATTGATTTTGACGGATAGGAAACGATTTCGAAACGATTTTGTTAGGCTTGGCGATTTATTTTCTATGGGATTATGGGTTTTGCTTTTTTCCATGATTCTTATTTTTGATCTTGGTGTGTGGTTGTTTTCGTCCCAGTGTCTATAAAGATAATAGATAGATAAACTCTTTATTGCCACACAAACTTAAAGATATAAAGTAAACAAGTACCTACAGATAAATTCAAAATTCATTCAAGATAGTTAAATAGTAAACAAGATACTATTATTAAACGAAATAAGTCTATTCCGAAAAAACTATCCGTTAATGCTACAATTTTAATGGATTGGATTAATGGATCAACCAATGATAAATGATAAATGATTTATTTATTTTAAGTAGGGCAACTTGGAAAATTTGGACCACAAGAACTAACCTTGTCCATGTTCCGTTTCCGTTTCCAAACCCGTTGCCATTTAAAAAACCATTTCCGTTTCCGAACCCGTTTCCATTTCCAAAACAATTTCCGTTTCCGTTTCCAAACCCGTTTCCATTTCCAAAACCATTTGCGTTTCCATTACCCATACCATTTCTGTCCCTATTTCCAGTTTCATTATAGTCTCTATGGTGTTTGTAGCAAGGCACATTATGCTCTGTCACGTAATAAGGCTTCTTGGCATTAGGAAATATTCTGTCCAGAGGAACGCAGCATACAATCTGGCATAAAATCTTTAGTCGTTCTAGAAGTTCATGTATAATGTTCTCTATTACGCAGTTGAGGTAATCTTCTTTTTCTGGGGTTTCTTTAAAAAATATATACCTAAGTATTTAAAAACTAGCTGAAAGCTACTTACTTTTCCGAGATGAAAAGCCCATGCCCTTCCCTATGACACAACTTAATATGTTTATAACAAATTTCATCAAAATCAGTTGAAAAGAGTAGCAGACAGACACGACACACTTTCGCATTTATAATCTCTCTCTCTCTGCGTCCTATTCCTCATTACTGAGGGCCGTGACCCATTCCATTAATCACGCAATGGTAAGAGTTTTCTTGGGATAATAATGCGGTAGGTTCCCACGTACTTCCGCGTACGACTCGACTAAGTGTATTTAAACTCCTCCATTCCTCCGTGTCTCAGAGAGCACGTTAAGCCGT
Source organism: Erebia ligea (assembly GCA_917051295.2). Taxonomy (NCBI): domain Eukaryota; kingdom Metazoa; phylum Arthropoda; class Insecta; order Lepidoptera; family Nymphalidae; genus Erebia; species Erebia ligea. Next base: position 3,045,329 of record OU785246.1, read on the forward strand.
CGGTCCCGGTTATTATCACTAACATGATAATAGTCGTATGAGAGTGGAGGCCTGTGCCCAACAGTGGGACGTTAATAGGCTGTTGTGAGGTGGTGGAGATCGTAGTCTAGGGTAAGATTGACTTTTAAAAAAATAACCTTGCTCTGGCCTTTCTTCTGAATTGTTCCTGGGTGGTTTTATACAGATATGCATGGTGTTTATTTATTGCATGGAATTGCATTGCCATGCCACTTTTGGCACGTCAAATTTTGGAACGTCATTTTAAAGAAATGTTTTTTTTTAATTTGACACAAAATACTAACTCTATGGTACATAAAAAAGATTATAAAATACATTGATGTAGAATTTTAGTACCTATATAAAATAGCTTCGGTGGGACTAGGGGAGGCTTTTGGTCTGGTGGGAACATAGATATAATATATTATGGAGGCTTCGGTCGTGGCTAGTTACTGTTAATAAAACCTATTTAAGTAAACCCACATTCTACACAGTATGATGTGAACTGTCATTGTGAAAAAGATTGTTATGTTATTATAAAATGGTGGTCATGAAGAAAGTATTTTTTATTTAATTTTTATTAGGTTATGGGCTTTAACACGCAGCGATAAAAGGTAAAAAGAAAATATAAAGCATGGCTGAATTAAAGGAAATGGAATTTAAAATTAAAACAAATCAATATGGTGTAACTCCATTCGCCGGTGCAGATTTTAGTAATTGGTTATTTAGAATTAAAACAATCCTAGAAGAAAAACAACTGCTTAAATATATAAATCAAAATATAAAATCTAAAGTGCTTAATGATACTGAACAAATTGAAAACGCGAGAACCAAAAATATTTTAATACAATGTATATCTGATAATTACTTAGAAATAATTAAAGACTGCACACTAGCCATCGAAATTGTAGAAAACTAGAAAAAATATTTGTGAGAACAGGAATTTCGTCACAATTACTAATACGCAAAAAATTACTTACAATGAAGTTTAAAGAAAATGAGTCTCTTTCAGAATTTATTCTGGAATTTGACAGAGTAGTGAGAGAACTAAAGTCGTCGGATGCTAAACCTAGTGATAGTGAAATAATATGCTATCTATTATTAGCTATGCCAGATTCATACGATAGCGTCGTAACAGCCATAGAAACATTATCGTCAAGCCAATTGACACTGGAATTTGTCAAAAGTAGATTATTGGAGCAAGAAATTAAAAAGAAGAATAGAGAAAATACATTCGATACTCAAGATAATCATAGAGTATTCTATCAGAACAATGCTTCTCAAATGCGCTGTTACGGCTGTGGAAGACAAGGTCATCGTCAATCCCAGTGCCGTATGCGCGGGAATTACTCGAAACCTAGATATTGGAAGTCGCGGGCTAATAGCGCAGAAGAAACGAAGGAAGTAGCTTATATGTCTGGAGATACCGGAAATGAAATAACAGGTCAGTTTCTACATTTTTATATTGATTCTGGTGCCTCTGATCACTTAATTGGTACTGATGAATATTTCTCAGATTATTTAAAGTTAGAAAATCCTATAAAGATCAATATTGCTAAGAAGGATCAGTATCTTTATGCTACAAAAATTGGCAACATACAGACTGATACTTGCAAATTATTAAATGTTCTCTATGTACCAGAATTAAGTAATAACTTATTGTCTGTAAGTCGTATTGAAAACAATGGATATGGTATTAAATTCGAGAACAATGTTGTTAAAATTCACAGGAATAATTATGTAATTCAGGAAGGAGCAAGAAAAGGTAATTTGTATGACATCAAATTTAGAATCTCAAAGGCAATAGCACAAAAAGCCTACGCGATACCATCCTCTGATGAGATATGGCATAGACGATTGTGCCATACGTCAACTGATAAAATGAAAATACTAAAAGGTAAGAAATTAATAGAATGTGAATTATTGTCAAATTCTGATATACATATTATGTGAGCCATGTTTAAAAGGACGTCAAACGAGATTACCATTTAATAATGATTACAAAAAGACGACTAGAATTCTAGAACTCATACATAGTGATCTGTGCGGTCCAATTAGACCTGAAACACATGACAATAAAAAATTTATTTTGACGTTTTTGGATGATTATAGTCATTTTATGGTTGTCTATCTGCTGGAAAATAAAAAGGATGTGATAAAATATTTCAAAATATATTCAAAAATGGTTGAGGCTAAATTCCATTGTAAAATATCGAGGTTTCGTTGCGATAATGGAACCGAATATATAAACCATTATTTTAATGAATACTGTCAACAGGAGGGAATTCAGATAGAAACTACTATAGTATATTCACCACAACAGAACGGAAAGGCAGAGAGATTAAACCGTACATTAGTAGAAAAAGCTAGAACAATTTTAGCAGATTCCATTTTTGATAAGAAAATGTGGGGTGAGGCTGTGTATACAAGTGCATACGTAATTAATCGTTTGCCTACAGTAGATAATAAAATACCAGCAGAACTATGGTATGGTGAAATATGTAATTATCAAAAATTAAAAGTTTTTGGGAGCGAAGCATACTGTTACATAAATAGAGTATACCGACAAAGTAAAATGACAGAAAAATCACAAAAATTTTACATGATTGGATACTGTAACAATGGATACCGTTTATGGGATCCAATAAAGAGGGAAATAATTCAAGCGAGAGATGTTATATTTAATGAGGAAAGAATACAAAATAAAAAGGTTCATATAAATACTGAAATATTAACTGATATAGGAAATAGTACTAATAATAATATTGAAGGTGCGGAAGAATTAGAAAATGAGAAACCTAGCACTTCAGAACAGAATACATTAGGAAATGTTTCTGAAGAAATAACGGAAACAGAGAACAAGAGAACGAGAAGGAAACCGTCTTATCTTCAAGATTATATATGTGATGATGAATTCCATGAATGTGATTTTGTTGCTCTGAGTGTAGAAAATTTAATAAATGATCTCGATGTTCCAAAAAATTTGAAAGAAGTATTAGAATCTAAAGAAAAACAGCAGTGGCTGAAAGCTATAGATGAAGAAATGAATTCACATAGGAAGCACAACACTTGGACTGAGGTAGAAAAACCAAGAGATAAGGAAATTATTCACAGTAGATGGGTATTTAGAAAGAAAAATAACAACACCTACAAAGCAAGACTGGTAGCAAAAGGATATGAGTCTTCAGAATGGAACGAAACCTATGCACCAGTAGGAAAACTATCTACTTTTAGAACACTTTTAGTATTAGCAAATAGAAATAATATGTTTATAGAACAAATGGATGTTAAAACAGCTTTTCTGCATGGAAATCTACAAGAAGAAATTTATATGTTTTTGCCGGAAGCATTAAATAATAATAAAGTATGTAAGTTAAATAAATCATTGTACGGCTTAAAACAAGCCCCTAGATGTTGGAATGATACGTTTCATGAATTTATGTTGGAAAAAGAATTTAATAATTCACTATATGATACATGCCTTTATACAAGAAGGGACAATTTTTACATATTCTTATATGTTGATGATGTTCTTCTTATTCATAATGATAAGAGTGTTATATGTAACTTTCAAAAAGAGTTGAAGTCGAGGTTTGATATGGTGGATTTAGGTCCAATAAAAAGGTATTTGGGCTTAGAAATAGAGAGAGATCATAAGAATAACGTCATCAAGTTACATCAAAAAACGTATATCGAAAATTTATTAAAACGATTTAACATGCTAGAATGTAAAGGTATAGCCACACCTGTAGAGAAAAATCTTAAATTGACTAAGGAAAGTAATACTAAACTCTTTACTAAGAAACCTTATAAAGAATTAATTGGCTGTCTTATCTATTTAGTTGTTGGCACTAGACCAGATTTAAGTTTTGCAGTAAGTTTCTTTAGTCGCTTCCAAAGTTGTGCTAATGATAATCATTGGAACTATTTAAAAAGAGTGTTACAATATTTGAAATTTACTAAAGATTTAGCAATTTATTATAGAAATGACATACGTGTAGAACATGATGTAATTGGTTATTGTGATTCTGATTGGGCGGCTGATTGTACTGATAGAAAAAGTGTTTCAGGATTTTGTCTAACGTTGTATGGCAATGTTGTTAACTGGGGAACCAAAAAGCAAAAAACAGTATCACTATCAACAGCAGAATCTGAATATATTGCTCTTAGTTCATTAGTTCAAGAATCTTTATGGTTTAAAGGATTGTTAAAAGATTTACACCTAAATTGTGATAACGTTCTAATATTCGAAGATAATTTAAGTTGCATTCACACATCACATATTAGACATCACTTTATTAGAGATGCAATACAGAATGGTAGTGTAATTTTAAAATATATACCTTCTTCAGAACAAAAGGCAGATATATTCACAAAGGCTTTATGTAAGGACTTGTTCACTAAGTTTAAGAATGCCTTAGGTTTGTTGAATTGTTAAATTAACTATAACTAGGCAGTTTATTGTTTCAATGATTTGTATTAACTATTTGTTCACGTAATGTTTCTGTTTTTAAGTTATTTATATTAGTTAGGTATTTAGTTTAGTTTGTCTTATTTAAATAAGTTGTACCTATGTAGAATGTGGTTTAAGGGGGAGTGTTAATAAAACCTATTTAAGTAAACCCACATTCTACACAGTATGATGTGAACTGTCATTGTGAAAAAGATTGTTATGTTATTATAAAATGGTGGTCATGAAGAAAGTATTTTTTATTTAATTTTTATTAGTTACCACCCTATTGGCAAAAACGTGTGTGGCATTACGAATGTGGTACGAAGTACGAACCCGCTTAGAAATCGATTAAACGCTTTAAACTTGTCTCGCAAGTTTATTACAATGATAATTTACAAGCAAGAATGTAGGTATGTATAATCAAAATAATGAATAGCCGGCAATATACATATTAGTCAAGTATTTATAATATGATGTTCTGATTTGCCTTGGAGAGTTGGAGATAATGTATTGATCTTTAAAGAAAAGTGGAACATATTATTATTATGGCCTATACTTACGTACAACTTAAATTATTATTTTACCATAGTTATTTTGACAGTTACTATATGTTTACGATATCATTCATTCATTTTAGGGTTCCGTATGTAGAATAAGGAACCTATAAAAGTTTTTTCGGTCCATCTGTGTCAATCAGGCATTTTAAAAATCTATATCCATACTTCCATATTAATATTATAAACTAGATGATGCCCGCGACTTCGTCCGCGTGGATTAAGTTTTTATGATTCCCGCGGGAACTCCTTAATGTTCCTTAATAAATAGCCTATGTCCTCCGCCGGGACGTAAACTACCGCAATACCAAATTTCATCAAAATCGGTAGAATAGATGGGCCATGAAATAGTAACAGACAGACAAACAGACACACTTTCGCATATATATATATATATATGTATATATATTTATAAAATGTGTCTGTCCATCTGTCTGTCTATCTAGAATTTTTACGTAATTTGGTACAGAAATAAGTTGCATCCCGGATAAGAAAATATGCTTTTTATCCCGGAATATCAAAGAGTACATTCTTGGTTTTCTGATTTTAGGGTCGGGCCATAATTAAACATGCATTATGCTTTTCCGACAAGAAATTCTCAGTACTAGTAAGTTAAGAAGTTGGCGGTGTGTTTCACTCCCGTGCCACGTAGAGCACGTAAAGCCTGATTTCACTCCGGTCGTGTCGGATTTTCCGTCCCATGATGGGACGGAAAATCCTATGGGACTCCCATCGGACTATGAGAGTAGGTAATGGAATATAGAGTGCAGCTGTGTTTGCGCACACACTTGTGCACTGTATATCTCCCGCGCAGATGGCTAATCTCTCAAGATTGGCCGCCGTGGCTGAAATTCAGTCGAGAGGACATTATTACCTGGAAGAAATGAAGTCGAGCTGTAGGACGGCCTATTTTAGCTCCCACGTGCTAACAGGTCCGGCTTAGTGCAAACATAAAACACTTCAAAAAGAGCAACTGCCGAGTTTTTTGCCGGCTCTTCTCAGTAGAACAACTTTCCGAACCGGCGGTAGACGTATCAGTCTTGACGTATCACACGAGACACAAGTTATCCTACGTGAAATAAATAAATCATTTATCATGTGTTCCTCCGTACGAACTTTTGACCTAAGGGCATAGTGTACCGTCGCTATAGGGAAGCGAGGGAAAAATCCCTGCCTTAGTACTAGTCTTTCTTTCTATGTACATATTTTAAAGATTGTATTTTATTTTGTAAATATTATTGTTTTTATAATATATTTTATTACAGCCTAGTTGCCTGAAATAAATAAAATAAAAATTGTTATGACTACATACGGAACCTGTTTAAGGTGACGACACACACTTGACGAGTTTTTATTGCAATAAATATTTATTTCCTCCGTTGACTGGTCGTAAGTTTATTAAAATGGCTACCTACAATGTATATATAGAGCTCATTCATTTTATACAGCAAAGAATGGACAAAAATCATGGATCTTGCACTGCGTTCCAACTTCCAAGCACTTCAAAAATATTTTAATATTATAATATTTTTTTTTTTTTTTTTTAAATTTCGACTATAAGTTAGCCCGTGACTAAGATCTCACCTGGTGGTGAGTGATGATGCAGTCCTAGATGCCTGCGTGAAATGGCGCGGTGGCAAGAACGCTGGCTGCATTCCACAGCCAGGCTGATCCTTTGCGGAAAAAATTAGCCTGTCCTGCTCTCACCAGAATATGAGACAGCTATCCGTGGTGAAATATTTTGAAGAAACAATAAATGGAAATTCAAGAAAATTGATTTTTGAGCGCCTCTCTTGTTTCTTTTTTGAAAATATTTAAAAAGTAGGTAGGTACTTAATTAGTGTTAAACTATTTCGATGGTGTTAAATTTTTTTTAAATCTTTTATTAGAGGCCATTTTTTGTGTACGCGCACGAAAGTAGCGGTAGCGGGGCGATGCGATTAGTCGGAAAGCTGGCGACGAATTCCGGGAAAAATTTTGAAGGTCTGGTTATATCCGACAAAAACACTTTTTTTCGAATTCTATAAGTAGGTACTAAATTTAAAGATAAAAAAATCAAGTTGCCAAAAAAATTTTTTTTTTGTTTTTTTTATTGCAAATGTTATATGCTGTGCAGTAGCGAAATAACCGCAAACGCTCTACCATACTGGCAGGACTGGATCCGCGAATGGACAAAATCATATTTTTTTACAATATCAGCTTGCCTAAAGGACCTTCCCGAAATTCGTCGCTAGCTCTCGGACCCCATCGCCCCGCTGTCGCCGTCGCTCGGCCATCGCTAGTTACGTACCTGACGCCTTAGAAGTTTCTGTGGGTGAACATTACTTACTAATTAATAATAATTTGATTGGAAGAATTTGGCCTACTTAATAAACCGTGAACGACACCAACGTGTCCAACCAGACGTAAACCATCAATCAATTTGCCTGATTGATATCGGGCCACAGTTTGGGGAAGGAAGGTGTTTGAAAACCGAAATTGTTGGTTGGTTGTCCCGATCCAAACGGAAAACGGTGGATGCTTTTTATCCAAGTGTATAAAAAAAAACTCTATGTGCCATCACCACATATTTGCTTTTCAGCCGAGTATAACTACTCCAAAATCTTGTAAGACGTTAGTTTTGTTGAAAAATTAAGTTTGTCAAGCCTACCTATCTTCTAGGCAATAAATCTAGGCAATAAATTATTATAGTACCTAACTAATTAATTATGCAATCAGCTTGTAAACGCTGAGTAACGACCTAGGCGACACATGTTTTAAGGCTATATAAACCATTTTGGTTTATGCGTTTTGCAGGATACCCAATGATACATGTTTCGAGATAGTTTTTGAAGTGAAAACTTCTTTAGCCGCGTTGAGCACTTTTTGGTAGGGGGTAAACTTGTGGATTCGCGTCACCGACACGGACACCGCGCCACCGACATTTTCGCATTGTTACGAAGACAAAAGGTCTTAAATATAAATATACCTAATACATTCGTAATTAAACTTTAATGCCTTAGTTTTAGTTAAAATAATGAAAAAAAATATTTAAATATTCGTTTTCACTTCCTTAGCCCGTTTGCAGTCCCTATGACTACCAATTTTTTTTAAATATATAGGCTAGCACTTGGCTGCAATCAGACCTGCTTGCAAGTGGTGATGCAGCCTAAGGTGGAGCGCGCTTGCCTAGAAGATGCCTATTCACTCTTGATTTGTAATTCAATTTATATATTCAAAGAGGAGCGGAAAACTGAAGCCGGAAGGGTATTCCATATCCTAGCGGTTAGAATTAGGGACGAGGAAGCAAATCCACGGAATTTCGACTGCGTAAGGGTGCAGAAACAAACAGTATCTCAGTATTTTTGAAGTATTTTAGTCAAATCATGCCTAACATAATGGCCCTCGGACTATAATGATACGGGCGGCTAAAACAATCCAGAATCCAGATATTATCAACATTTTTACAAGACAGATCATGGAGGAGAGGATTCTCAACAATATCTATAATTTGCTTAGATACTCTTTTTACTTTAAGAGAATAGTAAATACCGATATTAGTTAGTTTAAAACATAATAATAAAGATGTGAAAAGCTACCAAAACACCACATTTATTTTTAATTCACTACAAGTTAGCCCTTGACTGCGAACACACCCGATGGTAAGTGATGATGCAGTCTAAGATGGTAGCGGGCTAACCTGTTAGGGGAATGGCAGTTATAATTAAACCCATACGCCTAATCTGTTTCTACACGGCAATCGGTTCTAAAGGCCAATAATTTGTCTAAGCAAATCGTAATCATTTGACAGCTAAAACGTATTACTCGAACTGTCTAAGGAGTTCATACATGCTTTTTGTCGTGCAACCATCTAAGAACTCCAAAAACGGGTCGAATTATCCGTTTGACAAACAATGACTTATTACAAATAGACGCGGCATACGCGAACATCATTGCACTAAAAAACGGCGTAAATATTACGTACGCGGAGAAAGGGAAAGAACATAAAGATCAACATACGCTAGACCTGTTGTTAGAAAGAGATGAATATAGATTCTGAGTTACACTGTTGTTTACTGCAATGTACGCAAGTGAGGGCAAGTGCCTTCTTAAATTCTTGCCAAAATAAAGCGCGGGGAACGTATCTAATGTTTTAAATATCATAGTTGACAAACGGTTATGATTTCGATTACCTTACACAATTGGGACGCTGGTCTAATTATCTGTTTGACAAACAGTGATGTGATATCGTTGGATTTTTAATATCAATGGTTTTAAACTAGAAATGGTATCAATTGCACGACATCTTCTGCAAGGCATAAATAAAATGCGACGGCTATTTTTATGGTGCTAAGTGCTAAGCATAGCTAATTAATCCATATTTGGTAAGAGTAGTAAATAATAAACATACATTTCTTCGTGTAAGGTCAGCGTATGATGTTATTTTTACTAAAATAAGCTAAATAAAGCTGTTATTATTCTGATAGAGTATTAATATTGTATCTTTTTACAAGCCGTAAAGGAAAATAAATAAAATAAATAAAATAAATAAAATAAATAAAATAAATAAAATAAATAAAATAAATAAAATAAATAAAATAAATAAAATAAATAAAATAAATAAAATAAATAAAATAAATAAATGTTTATTGAACACTTGTTGAGTCGAGGCTATTATACTATTGACCAATTTCTTAATGACAAAGATGTATGGAGGAAATCGACTTTGGGTCCAGCTACTCACAGGATAGTATAATAATACTACTCTATTTAATTTATATACCTACGTATTGTAATATCTCGTTTAAAAAAAAAGAGCAACTGCTGAGTTTCTTGTCGGATCTTCTTAGCAGAATTTTTTTCCGAACCGGTGGTAGAGTCACAACATAACGTAAGAGACACCTGTATGTCCTGCATGTTATAAATAAATTGAGTTTATTGAGTTTACACGACTGCCCAGAAAAAGGAGTGTAACGTTTTTAGGGTACATTTATGTATGTATGTGAGTTTCTTTATGCCGCCATAACTTCATAATTTTTATGTTATTTTATTACTCTTATTTACATGATCTTAGTTAGTTTCTAGTGAGTGTATTATATTTGTGTGGTTTGTGTAAACTTTTTAAATAAACAAATTGAAATTGAAAAAAAAAAAATGCTAGAACCATAGATATAATAGTACATTCTTACGCTGTGGCTTGAACAGATTTGGATGTATGGCCTCTGGGGGTGATACTAGTAAATATTTAAAGTATTTTGGCATTTTTGTTTGAATTTTTTACAATACTTACGATTTTTTTTAAACAAATCAATATGGCAGGGCAGCCGGTTTTTAAAATTTTTTTTAAAATTGTGTACACCTGTTTAACCAGTTCTAGATGTTGCCTGCGACTTCGCCCACGCATTTTTCATTTCCCGCGGGAACTTTTTAATTTTCCGGGATAAAAAGCCTGTTTCACACTCCACGTCCATGCAAAAAATCACGTCGATCCGTTGCTCTATTGCGGCGTGATTGAAGAACAAACCAACAAACAAACACACTGTCGCATTTATAATATTATAGTAGAAACGAAGGTAAGAATAAATAAAAATCGAACATGTTCATCTTAATAATATCCCGAATTAAAAATAACGAGAAACCGTCAAAAATCAATCATTTTAATGATACCATTGTTTTTGGACGCGAATTATTTCTTAAATCAATCATTTTTTATGTTAAACAAAATACCATCGCAATATCCAAATATAGTCCGCCATTTTCTTCCGCCGTAATTATGTCACGCGAACAGAGAGATATTAAATTACTAGAGGAGCATACTTTATACACATAAGGCCTCTTAGCATAAAAGTGTTTGTATTTTTTTTATTTTTAACCTAAGATGGTAACGGGCTAACCTCTTAAGGGTATGGCAGTAATAGGGGTACCTATATTAAAAACAATTATAATATTAATTCCTAAACGGATTCTACGCGGCATCACACCGGAACGCTAAGTCGCTTGGCGGCACGTCCTAATTTATTTAGTTTTTTATCAAAGAATAAGCTGGTCTGAGCTCACCAAGGAGGTCGTCAAAATGTAGTCCATGGTGAATTTCCACCAAGGTTATTGGCTAAATTGAATGATGGCCACGACTTCGTGTGCGTGGATTAGAATTAAGGTTTTTAAAAATCGAGCGTGAACGTAATTTAACGGGATAAAAAGTAATCTATGACCTAAGTAGTTTTATTTACCTACTAATTATTCTTCATTTAATTTTGACGTTTTGATTGTAATATTTGCACAGTATTAATTTCGTTCAATGTTAATGAACAGACTGTATTGTTTCATCATCATTATGTACAAATATTCTGGCAAATAAATGATTATTTATTTATTTTATGTCACTCTCCAAGTCTTCAACTGTACCAATGCAAAAAACCATGTCGAGTCTTTTGCGATTCATCCGCAATAAACCAGCAGGTCTGGTTAATACCATCTTGTGTGTAATAGCTGCTCTAGTACATGACAACTCTATGGTCACACCATATAGAATGGTGACGGTAATCGGTACACGTTCCAACCTTGCATTGTCAAAATATAATATGGGAGTGATGGCATGTGTATTGTGAAGCCATTGATTGTGGGTCGAAAGGTCAGATGTTAAATAATTATGAAGACTGCCTTGTTGGTCCAGTGGTTAGCATGTTCGACTGCGGCCGACGAGGTCCCAGGTTTGAGTCCCGAGTCGGCCCATAATTTTTGACGACCTCCGTGGCGCAGTGTGTAGCGCAGTTGTCTTAACGTGCGGAGGTCCCGGGTTCGATCCCCGGCGGGGTCAATTTGGGAATTTATAATTTCTGAATTTTCCCTGGTCTGGCCTGGTGGGAGGCTTCGGCCGTGGCTAGGTACCACCCTACCGGCAAAGACGTGCCGCCAAGCGATTTAGCGTTCCGGTACGATGCTGTGTAGAAACCGAATAGGGGTATGGGTTTAATATAATTGCCATGCTCCTAACAGGTTAGCCCGCTACCAGCTTAGACTGCATCGTCACTAACCATCAGGTGAGATGGCAGTCAAGGGCTAACTTGTAGTGGATAAAAAAAAAATGAGTATTGGGTTTTTCTTACTAGAAATTCTCAGCACTAGCCCGGAGTTAGGAAGTTGGCGGTGTTTCATCCCCGTGCCTCGGAGAGCACGTTAAGCCGTCGATCCCGGTTATCATCACCGGGATCGACGTCCCATCTGGCTATGAGAGTAAAGGAACAGAGAGCGCACCTGTGTTTGCGCACACACTTGTGCACTATAAAACTAGTAATTTCAGAAGGTTTGATGTTTTTCTTACCGTTTATGTAACTAAAGGAAGCGCTAGTTTAAACTAATATTAATTATCAATGCTAATGTTTGGATGGATGGATGGATGTTTGTTACTTAATCACGCCACCTAACGACTGAACGAATCTGGACGAAAGGGGTTGTTTCAAATTTATACGGAGCCTGGGCCAGGTGTTTGTACGGTATTTTAAAATATTCGGGGTCATAAAATAATAACATTTTTTTCTTTATTTCTTACTAAAAAGTTCAATTTACGAGGTACAATGCGAAATTATTTTTCATAATAAAAGCGCAATAACATGCGTCCATTTTGACATTGACGTATATTACACGTGTCATGATGACATTTGACATAAAAATAACCTGAGAAATGAGAATTAACCTTAAAATATCCAACAGTAGCAGATGGATGGATGGATGCGCTGCGAGAGTTGCTATTCTACAAATGTAGTTAATTAATCATTTTATTTTTGTACCTCTTAATCACTGTAAAACTGCAAAAAAGCATATTTTATTTAGTTTTCTATGATTTTATACTATTTTTTGGAATACTGTACAAGTACCTGACCCAAGATGAAACAACCCCAGGCACAGAGATAGATTATTATCTGGAATAACACAAAGGTAACTTTTTATTCCGGAAAATTAAAAAGTTCTCGCAGGAACCGAAAAACTTCAGTCCTCAGTCCAAAACGCAGTCGCGGGCATCAGCTAGCTGTGTATATTTATTCAAGTATTTGAACATGCTGAGTATTTTTTTAAATTAAATATATGCAAAAATGTGGTTTTGTCTATGTTTAATTACTTATCTAGTCTACAGTATCACTCGTGGCATGATGCATCCTATGCCTCTATTTACTATATTTGGTCTATGTCGATCACTTTTTTTTCTATTTTGTTTTAATTAATCGAAGGAACTAGATTTTTAATTCGCTAAACAGAAAAATCTATGTGGTACAGCGTGTAGCTTACGATATTCACCGCCCAGTAAGCCAGCAATTCGCACCGGCACCACACCACACAAATCTTATAAATTATTCTCAACGTACGTTTCAGTCCTACGTATGTTTGCATGGCGGGAGGCTTCGGCCGTGGCTAGTTACCACCCTACCGGCAAAGACGTGCCGCACAGCAATTTAGCGTTCCGGTACGATGCCGTGTAGAAACCGAATAGGGGTATGGGTTTAATATAACTGCCATGCCCCTAACAGGTTAGCCCGCTACCATCTTAGACTGTATCGTCACTAACCATCAGGTGAGATGGCAGTCAAGGGCTAACTTGTAGTGAATAAAAAAAACTCCGGCAATGGAGCATCTTTAGGAGATGTTGACTCGACAATGCACGTTTAAGGTCGTGCATTGTCAAGTCAACATCACGTACATGGTATACCATATAGATTTAATGTCTTCTTTGGCGGATTATAGCGAATTAAACTTCCATCTCTTAATGATGCTCTTAAATTCTGTACCATATGGATTTGTCTGCTTTGGCGGAGTACCTATAGCGAATTAAACTTCTTTATCATGGACTTCCGCAAAGTAACGCCTGCTTGTATCTAATAAGTAATATTTAATTAATAAATCGATTAACGCTCAATCTAGAGGGCCCTCCAAAAGACGTAAAATCCCAATACATTTTACCAATAAATTTCACTTTCATTTTCATTTTCAAGTAAAACAGTGTCTCAAATTGTCACAAGCATTTCACACAAATTCCCATACTTAGCGCGCCTTTTGATGTTTGGAAAAAAGTGGCTGATTTAACTAAATGTCCAATACTCTATTGCATTTTACCACATACAAAATTTAGGGTTTCCTATTCGCTCGCGCGATTTTTCTAGATTACCAAAGGGTGTAAACTGTAAATTACCCAAAGGGTAAAGGGTAAGGTAATGTTTCGCCGTCTTGCCTATATAACAAAAGAAGTTAAAAGTAATAAATAAAATTACTGTGGTTAAAAGTGTTTCGGTAACTTGTCATTTCTTTATTTATTTAGTAGCTAATAGCGTAGTCAACAAGTGCTTTTTGGGTCACACTTTATTTCGAATATCATCTACACGCTATTCCGAATCGAATGATAGACATACCTCGTTCATATTTTTCGGAGGCGGAGAAAAAAGTTTGACCCAAAAAGCACTTGTTGACTAGACTATATTTATATGATTGGTCTTTACACTAACTTATCTGTAGTAAAAAGAGTTAACCTCAGACCTAAGCTAATTAATTTGTTGAGAATCCACCTCATCACCTTTCGTCTAAAAATGTTGCTATCGGAGGAGGGTTATGAGGAGTGTTACAAAAAGAATTTGTTTAGTTTACCATATTTATTTACAATTTTTTACACATTTTTTTACAAAAATCCGAAACGCTGAGCAAAAATCAGTTCGTGTTATTTACAATTTCATAAAGGTACAATGTAAAATATGGCAGTGACATTGTTAATTAACACAGAATTCATACAAAACGTTAATGTTGTCGACATACAATATGGGCAAGTGTAATGGCATTCATTCTCAGGCAGAATGACATTTATCATGCAGAAAGGCAGTTAGTATTGCATTCAACTTTTGAGCAGTATTGCATTCATACCCAGAGTAGACTTTCCAGCATAAAGAAGAATTTGTTTCCACTCTAAGTATTATAGAAATTATATTACCATCTCCATAGAACTTCATACAATCTTGGCATTGAACAATAAGTAAAATTGCATTCAACTCCGGAGCAGAATAGAATCAAAATAGCATTCAATTTGAGGTTGAATGGCATTCAACAAGAAGTAGAATTAAATTCATGTCCAGAGCAGTATAACATTCAACTTAGAATACAATTCATCTTCGAGTATTACTGAGATATATTTAGCATAGCTGAATGCTATTAAGCCTTATTTTAAAGAGATCAGGATGTCACAGTGACGTTTTGTGGTGAATTCTGGCATTAACGTATGTCGTGTGTCTGGAAGGCTGGCCTGGTCTAAACTGTTCACCAGCAGTATGGGTAGTTGGGGCATGCTGCCGCGTTGAAGTTTGCCGGGTATTTTGGGGCGATGTTGGCGTTGGGGCTGAAACAACACATTTTTATGTTAATAGATATATCCACAAAAGTTTCCTCCGTGCCTCGGAGAGCACGTTAAGCCGTCGGTCCCGGTTATTATCACTTTCATCTGATAATAATCGTTATAAAAACCTAGGAGTTTCAATATTCTTAGCCGATTCGTATGCGGAAGGACGTGGGAACCCACCGCATCATTATCCCAAGAAAACTCCTACCATTCACACGAGACAGGGTCACGACCCTCAGTAATGAGGAACATGGACATGATAATAAATCTGAAATGAAAAGCAAGCCTAACTTAATTCTTGCTCGCGTGGAGTTACTTACCTTTACTAACAGCATCTGGGAAGTGGCTGGTCTTTCGTAGTAAAGTTAGTGAACGAATAGTACTTAGATGAAAACTTTTTAAGCGCGATTCAATACCGTGCAGCGCCATCTAGTTTGTAATTAAGTAGTTTATTCAATACTCACTCAGCGGGTGCTACGGGTAGGATGGATGGGTTGTACACCCACTCGGGGATGGGCGGGCCTTCCGGGGTGAAGCGTGCAAACTGCAAAGGTGGTGTCGCAGAAAGGGGTAGTTGGGGCACTTTGAGGGGTGGAGGACTTACTTACCTCTACTAACAGCATCTAGGAAGTAGCTGGTATTTCGTAGTGAGGTTAGTGAAGGATTAGTACTTTTTAAGTGCGATTCAATACAATACAGCGCCATCTAGTTTATAATTAAGTAGTTTTTTCAATACTCACTCAGCGGGTGCTACGGGCAGGATGGATGGGTTGTACACCCACTCGGGGATGGGCTGGCCTTCCGGGGTGAAGCGTGCGAAGGTGTTGGTGTCGCAGAAGGGGTAGTTGGGGCACACTGCGGGGTGGAGGCCGGCCGGGTACTCGCGGGCTAGCGCTACCACGGCGACGACGCAGACGATGAACTGGGGACAAGAACATTATGGTTAGTTTAACGTAGTAGAAATATGAGAGTGAGGGAATAGAGTCTCTCTATTAAGTTTGACGACCTCAAACTCGAGTGGGGAGGTCCCGGATTCGTTCCCCGGCAGGGTCAAGTTGGGAATTTATAATTTCTGAAATTTCTCTGGTCTTGGCTGCCAAGGCTTTGGCCGTGTCTAGATGCCGTCTACATGCCAACCACTAGACCAACGAGGCAGTTATAAAGTTTGAGTTTGTATATGAAGTTTGTATGAAAATCAAAAATGAATTGTTTTTTTGTATGAATTAACGTGAGCGGGCGTAAAAGCTAGTTACGAATAATATGTTTAGCATAATCGTTTACAAATAAGCAGTACAACTAAACAACAATAGATCATAATATCAATCTAAATACCAAACTACGACAAGTAAGTATGTTTGTCTGCCTACGCACATTCGACATAGCGCAGTCATTAACAGATCGTTTGCGTCTAATAAATTCAATAATTTGTGTGTCTAGGTGCCTGTTAATATTCAGATGACAAAGATTTTGAATAGCTACATTACATTGTTCAAATACCTGGTTTACAAATTCAGAATCGTACTAATATTATAATGCGAAAGTGTGTTTGTTTGTCCTTCAATTACGCCGCAACAGAGCTACGGTTCGACGTGATTTTTTGCATGGGTATAGTTGATGACCCTGGAGAGTGACATAGGCTAGTTTTATCCCGGAAAAATTAATGAGTTCCCGCGGGAATAAAAAAAAGTTAAAACACGCGGACGAAGTCGCGGGCATCAGCTAGTGTACCAAATAAAGTAATAAGGTAAAAACTAATAATTGTTGTGAGCACATTGTCGAAGTAAATGGTGCATAACTTTTATTGCAATAGAGTAAGAAGTAGGTACTTAGTTAATACAGCTTACGTAAAACGCAATTTCGTTCGCGGATTTCGTGAAATGGCCATATCTCACGAAAATGATGAATTTCAGGGTTCCTAAATCAAACTAAATAATCCACCAACACCACCACTACAGCCCATTAACGTCCCACTGCTAGGCACAGGTTTAGGGTTCCTCAGTCAAACAATTATACTACTAAGTACCTAATCCACCACCACTACAGCCCATTAACGTCCCTCAGCTGGGCACTGGCCTCCACTCTCATAGGAGAGAGGGAATTAGAGCTTAGACCCGCCACGCTGCTCCAATGCGGGTTGGCGGGTTCAATAATACAGTGGGATAAATTCATTTTTTCAAATGAAACTGTAGTATAAGGTAGAGGTAGATAGATATACATAGAAAAAAAAACTATAATGATTGTTAAAAAATTACCAAAAAAAAGTCACAAAAATAACGACTGCAAAACTTTTAATTTTTTTTTTTTTAGTATTCTTTGCCTTGACTGACGAAACATGTTTGGACTATTTTTGGGCTGTCATCATAATTGTACAATGTTCCAAGCAAATAAACGATTGATTGAGTTTAAAAAGGTTGAATAATTGACGCCGAGCTTCCTCTAGACAGACTTTTAGAAGCAGTTAGTTTTTTATAAGCGGAACCCTTCCGTATGCGAATTCTGACGCGCACTTGACCATTCATTTTCACAACTCTGTTTGAAGTTTGGACTAACAAATAATAATGATCTGCTTTGTGTTATTACATGATTTAAATCGATCTTGGTTACATAAAACATTAATTTTAAATTTGAACTTTTTTACTGCTGCTAAAACATCGCGCAACTAAATTGTAGAATATTTAGAGCGTCATTCCAGATACTTCTGGAATGACTATTCTATTATTAATTATTAAATTATAGGTATATTAATTTAACACTTTTAATATTTTTGTACTTGGATGGAAACTTGCACGAGTAAATTGTTATAAGTTACAACGTGCAGACTGTAGAGGCTTCACGGGAGATTTAATCAAATTAGTTAATTATTGACTAATTACGATTAATTTTGAAATAATAAGATAGATATAAAATATCTTAAAAGAAAAAGAAAAAAATTCACATCTGTAATGGTTAATTACTTTGTTCATGAACACTTTTGCTTTCTTTAGTATTTGAATACCTAAATGTCGTTTTAATAATACCTACTAATGAAACAAAATTGATTTATTACTTTTGCATACTTAAATTAACTTTTGTTTTTCACCGCCGAACGTATTTTTTTTATTTTTCAGCAACTTAGGATTATGCTTTAATTTATTTATGTTATTTAACATATTTATTATTTGTATATTTGCTAATTTAAATTAATTGTTATATTTCACCGCCGAACGAATATTTTCACCTCAGAAACTGAAATATTGTTAGGATTAATTTTGAATTTATTTTTCTGATTAAAAATAATTATTAATTTACTATTTTTATGTTCACTTATTTATTATTTGTATATTCACTAATTCATTATTATAAAATAAATACATCTCACCGTTTTAGGATTTTGGTATTCTTAACATAGTGACATTAATAATGTTGTAGGTACTGTATAATCATTTTAATATTCACTTAACTGTTATTTTTATATTCACTAGTATACTTAAATTAATTCATTAATATAAAATAAATATATCTCACCAGTTTAGCGTACATGTTTGGTATCCTCTCGACAATGTGAGACTGATAATGCTGTACCGTATACCCACTGTATTTATACTGGTTACCGTTTGCTTGTTATCCTTTTTGATATTATGGTACATACTACATCGGTATCATAATATATAAGAAATACGGTATTAAAAATGGAGCGGAATGTTTTACCCTTATTAAAATATCAAGATTGTTTGGTTTTTTGAATCGCTTTTGCATCTAGGTAAATAATATAGCAACATATAGCTTGATATGACTTTAATAAGTTCAATAATGTGCCTACTTATTGATATCTGATCAAAATTTACGATTGGAATTTGGAGTTCGCTCGTAATGTGAACTTTTATGAATGAAAAAGCTATGTAGTAACCTCTGACATTGTCTTAACGTGTGAGGTCCCGTGAAAGCCTAGCAGACAGACAGACACACTTTCGCATTTATAATATTAGTATGGATATGTAAGTAAGCGTCATGCGAATTCAGGGTATAGGACTTGATTGATGAATCGTAAATTAATTCCGGTAACGTTCAATACACGTATTTTAATTGAAAACTAACAAACATGTTTGACATTTATTATTTAAAAGTAGTAAATAAATTAAGCACTTACCTACCTAGTATGTGATAGCCTAAAGGCATAATTAATTTATTGGCTCAATAAAATAGAAATTAACTACTGTCCCAAAATATTTCTAAACGCGTATATTAACTACTATATATATACCTAGCTTCTTATTGTAACATTTTGCTAGTTAAAAAGAGCAACTGCTGAGTTTAATAATTTCTAAATTGACCCTGCCGGGAATTATATATTCCCAAATTGACCCTGCCGGGGATCGAACCCGGGACCTTCGCACGTTAAGACAACAGCGCTACACACTGCGCCACGGAGGTCGTCAAAACTTGCTAGCAAGTGGTGATGCAGCCTAATGTAGAGCGCGCTGGCGTAGAAGATGTCTATTCACTCTTGATGTGAAGATACGAATATTAAAAGAGGAGGGGAAAACGGAAGCCGGAAGAGCGTTCCATATCCTAGCGGTTCGAACTAGAAACGAGGAAGCGAATCGCTTCGTACGCGTCCGTGGAATTTCGACTATGTGCGGATGCAGACCCTGACGAGTGATGAGCCTTGCGGTACGATAGTAGAAAGGTGACGAATAAGTCATAACCTAAACTTTTCAATCAATCAATCAATTTCAATATCAATTTCAATTTCAATTTCAGTTTCAATTTCAATTTCAAGTTTCCCCAAACTGTGACGTCTGTGGCGTCTTTTAGGGTTCCGTACCAAAATGGTAAAATGGAACCCTTATGGTGCGACTTTCTCCGTCTGTCTGTCTGTCTGTCTGTCTGTCCGTCCGTCACACTCGATTATTTCAGTAACTACCGAAGCTATCGACATGAAGTTTGGAATAGTTGTGTATATTAGTGGCCCAAAGACACTGGAATTAAAAAAAATTGGAAATTATTTTTGTTCTTATTTAAAAAGGGGGGAAAATCGGAGGGTTGAAATTTAAAAGTGAGATAACTGTACTGTGTGGGGTATCATATGAAAGGGTTTACTTTGTACATTCTAAAACAGATTTTTAATTATTTTTAGTCATGACAGTTTTTGATTTATCGGGCAAAATGTCGAAAAAAATACCGTTCCCCCCCCCCCCCCTTATCTCCGGAGTTTACCAATCGAAAAATCTGAAATAATTATGGTCAATAGGAATTTATGTATATTTTACAGGAAAACTATAGCCAATGCTCTAACTAGCATAGTTTTTTTGATATTAACAGTAAACCTCTACAAACAAAGTTAGTTTTGCGATTCATTTCGTCTTGTTTTTAATACGTCATAAATCGTAAAACTTACTACAGGTTTGTACAGAACCCTCGGTGCGCGAGTCCGACTCGCACTTGGCCGGTTTTTTTTCTTTAAAATCTATATTTTAAAATGGTTATCAAACTTAAAACTAACCGAGGATGTGAATTTTAGGTCTTTTGGAAGACCCTCTATTTAATAGTTTAGTAGTACTTATTTAGTAGTATTTAGTAGTATATAAAATAAAGTAGTAATCTAGTCTCGTAGTAGTAGTAGTCTCTAATAGAGTAGAGAGATGGTAATCAGTTATAACTAATTTATTTTTGATATAGGCATCATCCCAATTGGTTTCTACACGGCGCTGTACCGGAACGCAAAATCGCTTGGTGGCACGTCTTTGCTGGTAGAGTTGTAACTCGCCATGGCCGAAGCCTCCCACAAGACCAGACCAGATTAATTTTATTACGGGATTCAATTCAGTATATCTCTGTACCAAATTTTATTAAAATCGATTGAATATATGGACAGATAGATAGACAGGCAGACATATATGATATTAGTGTAGATTCAGCGATTCCCGCGACTTCGTCTGCGTGGATTAAGGTTTTTAGATTCCCGCGGGAACTCTTTAATTTTCCGGGATAAAAAGTAGTCTTTGTCCTTCCCCGGGATACAACCTATCCCTGTACCAAAGGGGTTGTTTCATCTTGGGCCAGGTAGGTACTTGTACAGTATTCCAAAAAATAGTATAAAATCATAGAAAACAAAATAAAATATGCTTTTTGGCAGTTTTACAGTGATTAAGAGGTACAAAAATAAAATGTTTAATTTGTAGAATAGCAACTCTCGCAGCGCATCCATCCATCAATCTGACTGCTGTTGGATATTTTAAGGTTGATTCACGTTTCCCAGGTAATTTTATGTCAAATGTCATCATGACACGTGTAATATACGTCAATGTCAAAATGGACGCATGTTGTTGCGCTTTTATTTTGCAAAATAATTTCGCATTGTACCTCGTAAATTGAACTTTTTAGTAAGAAATAAAGAAAAAAATGTTACTATTTTATGACCCCGAACATTTTGAAATACCGTACAAATACCTGGCCCAGGCTCCATATAAATTTGAAACAACCCCTTTCATCAGAATCGGTTGAACAGATGGCCCGTGAAAGCGTACCAGAGAGACACACTATATCGCATTTGTAATATTAGTATGGACTAGTGGATTAGATGGATTGGATTAAATTGAAATGCGATCAGCGTTAAAGAACTATTAGATCATAGCTTTTGTGAACATTTGATATCAAAAGTGTCATAATATTATTTATTGTTTTTGCGACATTTTTTTTGGTGGAAGTAGTTTTTGTGTGTTTATTTTTATGTATACCTACTTACGTATCCTAAGGAATTTTGTGCCTCCTTTTTTGTTTATTGTTTGCCGTTCAACGAGGTAATAATAGCGCCAGTGTTTTGGGCACCATGCCCAATTAACGATCACTTGGATTGCGTTTTTTTTTGTAAATATAATTAGTAGTAGTTTTTCAATTTATCTATTCTATAATATTATTTGTTAGTATGAAAATCCATACTAATATTATAAATCCGTCTGTCTGTCTGCTACACTTTCCCGGCCCAAACATTCAACCGATTTTGATGGTATTTGGTACAGAGACATGTTACATCCCAGGGAATCTTTTATACGTTTTATCCCGGAAAATTGAAGAGTTCCCGCGGGAATAAAAAAAAAGAAGATCGCCGCCTAAGTCGCGGGCATTATCTAGTGGTTGAATAAATTTCAAAGATTATTTCAGGTTCGCATTTTACCCGGTATAATCAGGCTATTGATGTACCTACATAATCTATACTATACAAATAAATTCGAGTATCTAAGACTAAGAAGTTTCATACTATAGTGAGAATGGCGACCAACAGAAGCCAATGGAAACAAATAATCCGTTCGAGGTTGGGATCCGGCCAGGATCACGATCTTCAGCAATGAAGGAACGACCGAAGAGAGAGAGATCAAAGACTCGTTCGAGGTTATTCGTTCTCGACTCGTACCTAGGACTTGAAATAATACAAATACAAATTTTCCGAAGACCTCCGTGGCGCAGTGTTGAGCGCTGTTGTCTTAACGTGTGGAGGTCCTGGGTTCGATCCCCGGCAGGGTCAATATGGAAATTTATAATTTCTGAATTTTTCCTGGTCTGGCCTGGTGGGAGGCTTCGGCCGTGGCTAGTTACCACCCTACCGGCAAAGACGTGCCGCCAAGCGATTTAGCGTTCCGGTACGATGCCGTGTAAAAACCAGAAACCAAATATAACTGCCATGCCCCTAACAGCGTCTAATACCGTCGTTACCACCATCATACTTTGTATACTTGCAAGTTCATAAAGTGTGCTGTGTATGGTACTATTATGAAAGAATATATTATTTTGACTTTGACTTTGACTACTGATTTAGCAGCTCTGATGCTGAGATCTATAGAGAGTACTTTGACTTGGTTCAGACTTTACTCAGAGTTAAAACGAGATGGACTTATGTGAGTAACATAAATATGCTCCAAATAAAATAATAAATAAATATTCATACATATGGAGAATATGCTCCGGGACAACCCATCCCTTGGAGTTTTCAGGTCAAGACTTAAACATCACTATCTTTCTTCTTTAGATAATAATATTTAGTTCTTCATTTCTATTTATTTGTATATTGTAAATGTACCTATATTATAAATATATATTCATATATATGTTATATTTGTATGTAATATTATATGTATTATTTTTTAATTTATATTTGTGTATTTATATATATACTTATTTATATGATTATTTATATATGTATATGCTTTTAAATGATGTATATTATTTAGTTTTGTATATAGTCTCTTGCCGTTTCTGTACCTGCTATGCATCTCTAGACATCAATTGTTCTCACACCTAGGGCATCTGGAAGAAATCCACATTTGTAGCGATAAGATGTCCTTGTACACGTCCTTTCTATATTTAAGTTTAGTTTTAATTTGTATTCTGTACAGAATAAATAAATAAATAAATAAATAAATAAATCTGTATCGTTTTAACCATGTCTTAAGTTTAAGCAAAGTCAAAGTTTGCTCCATAGATCTCACACTGTGCGGCAGTTAGGTCGATAGCTTAAAAAACACAATCGATTTACATGATCAGCTTTTGTCGGCATGATAAATAAAATCGACTGGGCTTCGATGTGATACTGTTTTAATAGTCAATTAAGACATAATTGTATTTTTTTCCGCAAATAATTATTTCCATACAACGTATAATTGACGTTGAATGACAGGTCGCAAGACGGTTCGCGTAGTTAACTTTAATTAAAATGATTTAGTGCGTATACTTACTTTTTAATTTATAATTTCATTCACATTGAAATAATCCGTACTTCCTTATCCAATTATTATCTATACTAATATATATTATATTTAATATTATTATGGATAGTATGTCTTATTAAATTAAATGTACTTTTATTATTAGTATATTACCTACATACGAGTAGATCAAAGGTTAAATTTCGGTCCATTTGGTAATTGATTCTTGACACCAACTTGACACAAATATATTATTACTGAAACCGATATATGTTACGACTTACGACCGCGTTTATGTGTGCTGATCATAATAATTGAGTTACATTGTATTAGTGCCTAACTAACTACATCGCTAGGGTTCTGTTGTTAAATCAGAAACACATATAATTTCGCCTTATCCATTTGAACTCTTAATTATAATATTTATTATGACTGTATCACCAATCACAACTAAGTATTTATACCTACCGGCAAAGACGTGCCGCCAAGCGATTTAGCGTTCCGGTACAACGCCGTGTAGAAACCGAATAGGAGTATGGGTTTAATAGAACTGCCATGCCCCTAACAGGTTAGCCCGCTACCATCTTAGACTGCATCATCACTTACCATCAGGTGAGATCGTAGTCAAGGGCTAACTTGTAGTGGATAAAAAAACCTATTTTATAATGAGTAACTTCTCTACATATAAATACTTTTAAATATCTAATTTAATTTTGTAATTTTATTTATTATGCTAATCTAATAATGTATTTAATTTTCTAACTTATAATTATTATACTTAACCCATGTATTTTGAGCAGTGGGTATGTAATCCGGCCTACTGCCAATTTTGCGCGCCAATTATTTGGCAAAATGTGACATTCCAATTTCCATCTTACTATGTATTTGAACTCAAATTTAGCAAAAAAAAAATGTTTCGTCGTCGTTTCAAACAATAGACGTCCAATGCTGGACGAAGGTCCCCTGCTGCTAAAATCATAAACCTTCCTTTTGGATTTAGGTACAGTAAAGTCAATTAATATATTCACCAGCCAATCACAGCAATAATAATTATCGAGATTGTAATAATGATTGATACAGGTTTTACATAATAGGGCTGCTGTTTTAAAATTTGTTAATAAAAGTTAATGTAATGAATTTATTTATTTAGCTCTGCGCTTAAACGTTTTATTGCTGGCCTCTAAGCACGGCCTTAACAATATATTTATGTTTTTCTGTCGGTGTATTTGAAATGTATGTTAAAGGCTTGTGGTTGTGATTTCGGCCATATAATCGGCGGGTTTGAGGTTCTTATCCAGGACTAACATTTTACTAACATAACTAACATTTTGCAGTAATGGGCGTTTTGAGCAGTACCCTTACTCTGAGATTGATCGAATTTAAAATACGGTCTCACTAAGTGAGGTGAATTACATTTGCATCAAACTAAAATGAATCTTAATCTTATTAGTTTAGAGCTCAATTTCGTGTATGCATTCACAGCTAGCGCTCCAAACGATACGTTTCGAAATTTGAATCGGTTGCACTGAATTTGTGGCTTTAAATCAAGAGTTTTTGGGTCCATTTTAGTTTGACGCAAATATGATTCACCTCACTTAGTGAGACCGTATTTTAAATTCGATCAATCTCAGAGTAAGTACTGTTATATCACTGGCTTTAACGGTGAAGAAAAACATCAAACTTCAATTTTTTTTGTAAATAAACTTTTAGAAGTGCTTTAGAATCGTCGCGTCGAGTGAATCTACCGCCGCGCTTTGTTTGGAACGCCGTTCCTACCGAGAAGAGCCAGCATAAAACTTGGCATGGACTTGGTCCCATCTGCCCCGCTGACTCTGCCCCGCTAGCCTCGGCGTAGCCGCTTAACGGGGCAGTTGAAACTTTTTCACACAGATCCGACTTCCGGAAACTTACGAAAAGCCCTATTTTTGTCTTTTTACCTATAAATGAAAAAGTTTGCATTTTATAATCAGCTTTTATTTTTTGAACAAAAAGGGGGGGGGAGCTGTTTTCAATCAAAAATTTCTTCTTAAGTAAACCTGTATTCCTGAGAGTTTCACAATGTTCTCGAAGGTGTGTAAGAAGTAAGAACTATCAATCAAATACAAGGCGAGTGTAAAATGCTCTTTAAACTTTTTATATTTAAACAAATAATATATACCTACCTCCACTTATATTCATACTAATATTATGAATGCGGAAGTGTGTCGGTCTATCTGTCTGCTACGCTTTAACTGCCCACCTGTTCAACTGATTTTGATAAAATTTGGTACAGAGATAGATTGTATTCCAGAAAAAGTCATAGGGGCTACATTTTATCGCGGAAAATCAAGTTCCCACAGTAAAACTAAATCTACGTGGACAAAGTCGCGGGCATCATCCAGTTGTACTATTTACATCAAATTTTCATTAAAATAAACCTAGTGTATTTTTTTTTTTTTTTAATCAACTACAAGTTAGCCCTTGACTGCGATCTCACCTGATGGTAAGTGATGATGCAGTCTAAGATGGTAGCGGGATAACCTGTTAGGGGCATGGCAGTTATATTAAACCCATACCCCTATTCGGTTTCTACACGGCATCGTGCCGGAACGCTAAATCTCTTGACAGCATGTCTTTGCCGGTAGGGTGGTAAATAGCCACGGCCGAAGCCTCCCACCAGGCCAGACCAGGGAAAATTCAGAAATTATAAATTCCCAAATTGACCCTGCCGGGGATCGAACCCGGGACCTCCGCACGTCAAGACAACAGCGCTGCACACTGCGCCACGGAGGTCGGAGGTTTGTATTCAATACAAACTAGTGCAAAGTGCTATTTAAACTTTTTTTGTGGCACCTGTACGCTTACTCCCAGTTTTAACATTGCAGATACGATTGAGTGACGTGAGCGTTCGATCGCATTTGCGTCAAACTAAAATGAACCATAATGACATTGATTTAGAGCTCAGTTTCGTGTATGCATTCACAGTGAGCGCTCCAAACGGTACGTTTCGAAATTTAAATCGGTTGCACTGAATTTGTGGCTCTAAATCAATGCGATTAAGGTTCATTTCAGTTTGACGCAAATGCGATCGAACGCTCACGTCACTCAATCGTATCTGCAATGTTAAAACTGGGAGTAAGCGTACTGTACACCAATACATGAATGATATACATAATAAATATGCGATTACCCGCACTTGTTGGGCTCATATGAATTTCATGAGGACGGGTTTGGTGTATATTGATCGAGCATTACTATTAGGAATGTGACAACATTAAATGGTTACTAGTTACATTTGCAAATTACAGAACGCCCTCTGGATAAACCAAGGTCATTATTTAACCGGAACTGTATGCTCCTGAAAAACATAATTAATAACAATGTATTATTAAAACTCTGTACCATTTCAAATCTTCAGTCTTTATTCAAATTTGAAAAATGACAAAATGTTTTTGAGATACATATTTGCAAAAAACCAAACCCCATTTTTTCAGTTTTTTGCAAGCGGCTCTTGAATTTTTTTCGAAAATTCTACACACTATTCCGAATCGAATGACACCTCTGTCATATTTTTCGGAGGCGGCGAAAAAAGTTTGACCCAAAAAGCTAGAATAGTAGCGTGATTGAGTAACAAACATTCATCCAACCATCCACACTTTCGCATTTATAATATTAGTTTTAGTATAAATTTTATTAATAAACAAATATGATAATATTATGTATTTAAATCATGTATTACCATGACTCATAATCATAACATAAGACGTGATAATAAATGTTCATAATATAATAAATACATTATGTATTAGTTATAACACCATAACTCATGTTTTATGACTGCCTATTGGATTTCAAACACGAGAGCATGCTTTTTTTATCTTCACAGGTATGCGTTTGACTATGTTTTCATCCAATTGCTTAATACTATATTTTAAAACATCTGTATACAATATATAACATATACTAACTACCTATATACATATAACTATATATGTACAGTCGACGTCAAAATTGCATATAGAATAAGCAAATAAGTTGCTTTGCATGCGGTCCGACACCCACACACTTGCAGTAGTATAATATAAGTCGTTCAGCTTGTAGGAATTGTAAAAGCCGAGTAATATCGATAATTTCACACCTCAAGTAAGTGAGCTCAATGGCGAGGTGTGGAACTACTTGGATTGCACACCGTAACTGTTGCTGGTTCAAATCTCGACCCCGTGTAAGTTTTTTTAACTTTTTTTATTTGATGACTGATATTTTTATACCAGCAATAGCATATGCGGGTAGTTTAAAAAATCTCTGAACAGATATGGCCACTGAGTACTGACGGAGACGGAAGATTTGACACTCGTTAGTCGTTATTAGCAAATACTACAAAATTATTATAATTTACTAAGTTTTGCTGTTTCTTATCTTCAACAATAATGCAGGCTTATATTAATATGCAGAAGAGGATGCATATTATTGAGCTAAATAATATCGGATACAATATACTTAGCTCAAATTTGCAATGAAACTGGTTTCACTGTGAGTATTGTTTTTATTGTTAAAAAATGTGTGTTCATAAACTTAGGATTAGTTACATAACGTTTTATTAGTAAATATCTAGACAAGATACTTAGTAGTTTCAAAAGTGTTTATTTTAATCTCGCTGTTTGGTTTTTAGTGGACAACCAAGTGTTGGGTGTCGCATCCTGACGAAGAGAGTAATGCTTCACAACGAAGACATAATATTATAGATGAACAATATGAGAACAATATCTGCATACCAACTGTCGAGTTCGCGAACATGTTCGATACTTAAACACCAGCGCCAAAGCTGCACATTATAACACATGGAAGTGATGTCCAGCTGTTGATGTGCCACAACTATCATTTGTGCATGATAATTGTTGTCCTGTGCATCGATCACATATAGTGCGTAATTGGTTTATTCAAAACCCAGACAACAGTTATTCCCTGGCCAGTAAGATCACCAAACTTAAATCATAGAGAATATTATGAGGTTTGATGGTGCAAACTGGTGGGTTATGTGAAATGAAAAGACTGCAGAGGAAACGGAGGCTCACTGTATGGAATTATGGGAGAATATATTTAGAATAACGGATATCTATCCTAATATTACAAACGGATTCACCCGGCGGCGCTTGCTTGATGTTATTGAAAAAAGTGGAGGTTTTATTGAATAGTAATACTTTTAAAGCTATATAAAATTTAATTTTTAAGGCTTTAAATATGAAACATAACGTTTATTCTTTTCCTAACTTGTAATAATTATTATTAGTATATCTTATCAAAATTAACAGACAAAAAAGCAGCGCCGCCCTTTGATTACTAGATTTTTAAGGTTTAGCTTCAATTTTCTTTTCTTTATGAAAACGATTACTTAAGCTATAACCTTAAAAAATGATAGAAAAAGTAGCTGAAGTTATTTATTACTTTTGAGAAAATGTAACATGATAACAATGAATATAAATGAAAATAAAGTCGATTATCTAATAAAAAGTGTTTCTTCCAATTTATTTTGTTTGTTTTATTACTTATTGACTCATAATAAGCAATAATTGACACCACTAACATAGTTATAGCTTTCCTCCCAAAATAACTAACTTTGTCCTTAAGTATTATCTTGTTATAATTAATGTTTGCGTTTATAAATGGAAATAAAGATATATTATAATAAAGAATAACAAACAGACACAAAACACATAAACAAAACATAAATTTTGTTTGTATTCAAAACAAAATAAAAACTGCTGTAAGAGATTCGAACCTAGGTCATATGATGCGTCGTAACTCGTATACCAACTATATTATCACGACACTGGGAGCGGTTACTGTAAAGTGATGAAATAAACAATCAGAATGGACAAGGTGATTGAATAGGAATATTTAGAACCTAATGCTAATGACATAAGGTTGATATTGTTGACAGTTTATGGTAATGCAGGTAGTATTGAACTGAAATCGTTTGAACCTTACGGTGTTGATTTAAGGTTGATAATATTATTGACAGTTTATGTTTATCAGTGTGAGTGAGCACGTGAGATTCACAGCATTGCTTGCAAGCGGTTTTAGCCTTAGAGCTATGTATGGACTTTTGCAGTCGACTGTACATGTAACTGCCTTGTTGGTCTAGTGCTTAGCATGTTCGACTGCGGCCGACGAGGACCCGGGTTCGAGTCCCGGGTCGGGCCATAATTAAGTATTGGGTTTTTATGACTACAAATTCTCAGTACTAGCCCGGAGTTAGCAAGTTGGCGGTGTTTTACCCCCGTGCCTCGGAGAGCACGTAAAGCTGTCGGTCCTGCGTCTTATCTCTCTCCGGACTTTCTGTCCCATCGTGCTATGAGAGTAAAGGAACAGAGAGTGCCCCTGTGTTTTCCGTCGGTCCCGGTTATTATCACTAACATGATAATAGTCGTTAAAGCTCGCCAACCCGCATTGGAGCAGCTTGGTGGGTCTAAACTCTAATTCCCTCTCTCCTATGAGAGTGGAGGCCTGTGCCCAGCAGTGGGACGTTAATGGGCTGTTCTGGTGGTGGAATCGTCCAGAATCCGACATACCAACCTGTTGATGTTAAATATAATAATATTGTTGATGCAAACCCGGAAACCACAGCTCGTATAACAAGTATGTGTTTCCGTACCGGATCGCTAAGTCGTCCTTAAAGTAAAGCAACTTCATTACATATGTACATACATACATACATACATACATACATAGAGATGGCAAGTGACATTTTATTGGGTGATAAGTATGCTGGCGATATGGAGTGTAGGGTGACCATACAAATTCAAACTTAAATTCTTTATTTGCAAAAACTGTACACGTACTAACTGCCTCGTTGGTTTAGTGGTCAGCATGATCGACTGCGGCCGACGAGGTCCCGGGTTCGAGTCCCGGGTCGGGCTATTAATAAGAGGTTTTTCCTGACTAGAAATTATCGTTAGATAATTCAAAATTCAAAATTCAAAATTCAAAATTCAAAATTCAAATGTTTATTATTCAAATAAGCTTTTACAAGCGCTTTTGAATCGTTATAATATGAATCTACCGCTGGTTCGGAATGCCATTCCTACCGAGAAGAGCCAGCAAGAAACTCGGTGGTTGCTCTTTTCCATCAAAACTTACTTGCATCATAATGATACAAGTAACTGCAGCCCCACGCATAGCTGGAGCGAATCAAATCCACGCTTTTTTTTTATCATTTACGTAATCTTCGATTGTATAGTAAGCTTTTTTCACGAGCATACAATACTCAATACACGCCAAGACTGGCAGACAGAGGCAGCCCCATTT
This sequence comes from Erebia ligea, assembly GCA_917051295.2. Taxonomy (NCBI): domain Eukaryota; kingdom Metazoa; phylum Arthropoda; class Insecta; order Lepidoptera; family Nymphalidae; genus Erebia; species Erebia ligea. The sequence goes on from OU785246.1 coordinate 3,076,643, forward strand.
CCGACGGTGGCACCCGTTCACGAGCATGACGCATGATCCAGCCATTGCTTCGATCAACCATATTTGAGGGAACGTAATAGTCGTTAAATCCCGCCAACTCGCATTGGAGCAGTGTGGTGGGTCTAAGCTCTAATTCCCCTTTCTCCTTTGAGAGTGGAGGCCTGTGCCCAGCAGTGGGACGTTAATGGGCTGCAGTGGTGGTGGTGGTACACGTACTGACGCTCTGTATTGGTTTCATTTCAGTCTGCGGATATTATGCATTGCCCGCTAGCTATAATTATTACCTCCGACGCAAAAAGAGGGATGTTGTAACGTGTATATCTATCTTTGTATCTGTGTGTCTGTCTGTGGCACCGTAGCTCCCAAACGGATAAACCGATTTTATTTAGTTTTTTGTTTGAAAGGTGTCTTGAGTTATCTTAGCTATGATTCAAGAAAATCAGTTCATCAACTCTTTTCTAGCTGATAAAATTGGTATCCTGTTACTTCAATATGTCGGGGATTATTTTAAACAATCTTTTGCCCTAGGCTTCGCTCACATTAGTTCGATTTTCATATAAATTTCCCAGCTCCATTTAACCCCTTAGGGGTTGAATTTTCAAAAAACCTTGCTTAGCGGATGCCTACGTCATAACAGCCTGTTCGGTTTGCTAAATTTCAGCTCGATCTGGCCAGTGGTTTGAGCTGTGCGTTGATATATCGGTCAGTTAGTCAGTCAGCTTTCATTTTACATATTTAGATTTGTAGTTGTTGTCTTGGCCGTTTGCCATTGCCTTGTCACATTTTTGTTTATTAATAGGATGAAAGTTATTTTTTTAAATTAAAATAAAGTACTAGAAAGGGCTTTAAATGCTGGGAGTGTCCCTACGTGATCAAATCAGGAATGAAGAGATCCGTAGGAGAACCAGAGTCACCGATATAGTCCGAAGAATTGCGAAGCTGAAATGGCAATGGGCGAGGCACATAGTTCGAAGAACCGATGGACGTTGGGGTCCCAAGGTGCAGGAATGGCGACCCCGCACTGTAGCGTTGGCAGAACCCCCACACGGTGGACAGACGACATCAAGCGAGTCGCAGGGAGTCGCTGGATCCAGGCGGCGCAAGACCGTGGCTTGTGGAGGACCCTACAGGAGACCTATGTGACCCAGCAGTGGACGTCCATCAATTGACGACGGCTAGAAAGGGTCCATCGAAGTTTCATCGAATGGTCACCCTACAACCGCCCCATCTGTACAATTGCTAAAATAAAATCTTGTCCAGTACATCGCAAAAAATGCTCTTTAAAAGTTATCGGTTCAGTCACAGATGTATGAAATTTAAGTTGGTATATGGAATGGATATGTCATATTAATACTTACATGGGTGATACCTGATATCATTTAAGTTTTTGAAATTCCTGCGGGAACTATTTGATTTAACGGGATAAAAAGTAGCGTATCTTCTTCCCCGGGATATAAAGTAATGTCTCCTGGCGTGTATATCCTGGTGTGTATCAGTTTAATATTTAGGGCAAACATAATTTCACGAGTGGAATTTGAACCTGCAACATCTTGCTTACGACGCGACTCCTTTCTAACTAAGCCACTGAGGCCTTCTTAGAAGTTTTTTAATGCACAAGTTAGCCCTTGACTGTGATTTCACCTGATAGTTAGGGGTACGGCAGTTATATTAAACCCATACCCCTATCGGTTTATAAAGTGTCTAAGATGAATAATGATAGAATAGGGATGATCAAATCAGCAACTCTTTATCAATCTTAAAAACGCACTTCTAGTATGGAAGTTGTATGAAATTCACAGTTGTGACGTCAAAAAATTTCAACGCATTTTAAAATGGTTATCAAACTTGAAACTAACCGAGGATGTAAATTTTAGGTGTTTTGGAAGGCCCTCTGTTTAATAATCACTAAGAAATATATTATTTTTGACATAGGCATCATATTACCTATTGTATTAATTGTCACATCCACTTCTTAGGAACTGAGGTGTATTTATAAAATACGTCCGTCAGCCAGTCAAGCTCTTCATGTGGGCTGCTTCCGCGTTCTTGTGCCGGGCGCGGCGCGTAGGGGCGATCTGCATGTATATGCATCATCACTTACCATAAGGTGAGATCGCAGTCAAAGGCTAACTTGTAGTGGATAAAAAAAAAAATCTAAAACGTAAACGGCGTAAACACACTAGGGGCAAAAACATTTTGTCTGGCGCACTTTTTAACACCCGACCTAAAAAGAGGGGCGTTAGAATCAATCAATATTTGTTTATTCAAATCCTGAGGCCGAATTGTCTAAGCAAATCGTAATCAATTGACAGGTTAAAACGTATTACTCAAACTGTTATAAATATCAAATTAAGTAAAGCTCGTGTAAGTAAGTTTATGATATCATATTTATTATTTGAGTAAATATTATGTTTATTTTATTTTTATATTTATCATTATGTAAAATAGTATGTAATTATAGTATGTACTGTTAAGTAAGCTTATTATATTGCAATAGTTAGTTGTAATAGTTAAGTAACTAGTTAGTAGGTTGTTATAATTTTTCTTTTAGAAAGGGGTTGTTTCAAATTTATATGGAGCCTGGGCCAGGTATTTGTACGGTATTTCAAAATGTTCGGGGTCATAAAATAGTAACATTTTTTTCTTTATTTCTTACTAAAAAGTTCAATTTACGAGGTACAATGCGAAATTATTTTGCAAAATAAAAGCGCAACAACATGCGTCCATTTTGACATTGACGTATATTACACGTGTCATGATGACATTTGACATAAAATTACCTGGGAAATGTGAATTAACCTTAAAATATCCAACAGCAGTCAGATTGATGGATGGATGCGCTGCGAGAGTTGCTATTCTACAAATGTACCTAATTAAACATTTTATTTTTGTACCTCTTAATCACTGTAAAACTGCCAAAAAGCATATTTTATTTTGTTTTCTATGATTTTATACTATTTTTTGGAATACTGTACAAGTACCTGGCCCAAGATGAAACAACCCCTTTACACGTGTGCACCGCCCTGTCATCATGCAACCAATCTCCTTTCTTAGAAAGGTTGCCTGGAAGAAATCACTCATAGTGATAAGGCCGCCTTTACACCGTAACAAGTTGTAAATCCTGTCACCATTAGTTTTACCTCTGTTTATTTATTTGTTTGTATGTAATAAAGTGTTTTTACTTACTTACTTACTTACTGTTTAAGGAGTTCACACATGCTTTTTGACGTGCAGGCATCTATGAACTCCTTAAACAGGTCGTATTATACGTTTGACAAACTATTACGATTACGATTTCCTTACACAATTGGGGGGCAAGTATACTGTACACTTTTTGACGTCCAATAACTTATAAAACAACTAGCTGATGCCCGCGACTTCGTCCGCGTGGATTTAGGTTTTTCGGTTCCCGCGGGAACTCTTTAGTTTTCCGGGATAAAAAGTAGCCTATGTGCTATTCCAGACTATAATCTATCTCTGTGCCAAATTTCATCCAGATCCGTTCAGTAGTTACGGCGTGAAAGCGGAACAAACATACAAACAAACTCACTTTCCCATTTATAATATTAGTAAGGAAGTAAGGATATGATGGTGATAAACTGCACAAGTGATTATAATTCTAAATTCTTAATTTACCATTTCTTTATTTAATTTTTTGTATCCTAATTATACAATAAAAGTTAACGTTTTTAATTTTTTTTAAATATGGCTTATTACAGGTTATTATTTAAAACTATTTTTTTAATTAAAACCCGGCTGAGTTTGTTGTGGGCTCTTCTCAGACCCGGCGCGTTTGGCACCCTCGTAGCTTTAGTCTTAAGATACCGTAGTTAATTATCACCATCAAGTCTTATTCTTTGTAAACATGACATTCAGAAGGTGTACTTTGTAGGTAGGTACCTATTTTGAATAAAGATGTTTTGTTTTGATTTGATTTGATTTGATTAAACTTAATCCCTATAAAAAAAACACAAAATTGAACATTAATGAAACAATATGGCTTTAAAGTGTTGGCAGTATGCCCCCAGGTATCTGTAACAGTTTTTTTAAATTCTCGCCTTACTGATTCCAAAAAAATAACCAAACACCTGCTACTTACTGCAAATAATATAGTCGTTCATCTTTTATAATTATATATCGGTACGCACCTACGAGTCGAAAGATCAGTTTGATTAATAATTAAAGGCAAGTATTTTATGTCCAGTATCAATTTTATTTCCTGGGTTATCGCACTGGTGACATTAATTATACTTTACTAGCTGATGCCCGCGACTTCGTCCGCGTGGAATGAGCTTTTCGTAAGAAACTTTTTCGTTCGACCGTTTTTTCTCCGACTTACGAGTACTTTGCAAATCCGACTACCACGAAAAAGTCTTTTCATTTCTCGGGTTAATATATTATAGCTTAGCTTCGCAATCAAGCTATAAATATTTGTTTTAAATACTTTATTGCACATATTATTGAAATGCACAAAGGCGAAACATACTTTTATTTATTTTTAGGGTTCCGTACCCAAAGGGTAAAAACGGGACCCTATTACTAAGACTCCGCTGTATGTCTGTCTCCAGGCTGTATCTCATAAACCGTGATAGCTAGAAAGCTGAAATTTTCACAAATGATGTATTTCCGTTGCCGCTATAACAACAAATACTAAAAATTAAAAAAATATATATATTAAGGGGGGTCCCCATACAATAAACGTGTTTTTTTCGTATTTTTTTGCTCAATATTAAAAACGGTAACAGGTAGACGGTTCAAATTTTCACAGAATATTAACTTGTATATTACCTTTCAAAATAAATAATTAAATATCAATAAAGTAAATATTAAAGGGGGGCTCCCATACAACAAACGTAATTTTTATTTTTAATACGTCATAAATCGTAAAACTTACTACAGGTTTGTACGGAACCCTCGGTGCGCGAGTCCGACTCGCACTTGGCCGGTTTTTTTTAATGATAAATGATTTATTTATTTCACGTAGGACAACTTGTGCCATCTTATGATAAGTGTAGACTCTACCTCTCTCTATCTCTACTCTATCTCCCTCTTTTCCATAAAGTCCGCGTGAAATAAGTTTTTTAATTCCCACGGGAACTCCCTAATTTTTCCTATGACACCCACAAATAATGTGGCTTTCTATTGGTACCAGAATTTTCATAATCGGTTCAGTAGATCCAGGGATTACCCCCTACAACCTCACAAACTTTACCTCTTTATAATATTACTAGCTGATGCCCGCGACTTCGTCCGCGTGGTTTAAGTTTTTTTTCCCACAGGCACTCCTTAATTTTCTGGTTTAAAATGTCACTCTCCAGGTCCTCAACTATACTCATGCAATCACGTTGATCAGTTGCTCTGTTACGGCGTGAAGGACAAACTCTATATTTCACCCCTTTGGGGGTCAAATTTTCAAAAATGTAGAAATACGTAAACTGAAAACCCAAATGCTAAGTTTCATGGCTAGAACTTGAGAAATGACGGAGTTTCATACAAACTTTCAACCCCTATTTCACCCTCTTAGGGGTGGAATTTTCAAAAATCCTTTCTTAGCGGATGCCTACGTTAATTATATCGGGCTGAAATTTTGCACTCAGATAGCTATTAAGCTATCTGAGTGCAAAATTTCAGCCCGATCCGACCAGTGGTTAGAGCTGTGCGTTGATAGATCAGTCAGTCAGTCAGTCAGTCAGTCAATCACCTTTGCCTTTTATTGACCGAGCGAAGCGAAGGTCTCTGAGTCTACTTGGGTGAATTGGCACTTGTCCGTCCGTCCGTCCGTCCGTCCGTCTGTCAGAGCCTTATAACTTCTGAATTGCCGAACGTAATTACTTCAAATTTAAATATAATATGTAAACCGATGGCCTCCCGCCGAATATGGCTTAAAAAGTTACAAAAATCTTTATTTCAGGGGGGCTCTCATAGAAGCGAATGCGAAGTAAAATATTTTTTATAGCGTTACATAGGGTTGCGGTATATCATTTGAAAGATAATTAGGAATAGAGTCCAAAAATATTTTTTTTTTAATTTTTCCCCTAAAATTGACGAAATGGGGGGCTTTCAAAGTGGCGATTTTCTGACGTCCAAAGTTGACCTCAGAACTCTCAATTTTCTGAACTCTCAAGCCTGAAACTTGATCAATTATTTGAATTATATCCTGTACTTGAACAACAAATACTAAAATTAGATAAATATTATAAGGAAACGAAATTATTTAATTTTTAATGATGATGATGTTTTTAACAGAACTTCACAATGTTGTCAATAGATGGCGCTCTGTACAAGTTTATTCGTTTGTGCTTAAAAAGAAAAGGCTGAGCCTGAAACTTGATCACTTATTTGAATTATATCCTGTACTTGAACAACAAATACTAAAATTAGATAAATATTCTAAGGAAACGAAATTATTTAATTTTTAATGAGCTTCACTATGTTTAACAGAACTTCACAAAGATGGCGCTCTGTAAGTTTATGGATACCGCGAGGTCTCAGTTCGGGGCGAACCACTAGTATATTTAGAAGAAGAAGATTATAGATTGGTCCCTACTGAACGTCACGTTTACAAAGTATAAGAAGTAATGGTGATAAATGATACTTAACCACGGTATCTTAAAACTAAAGCTACGAGGGTTCCAAACGGGCCCTGGTTTGAGAAGAGTCTATGGAACAATGTTGTTTATTGAGTAATTAATTATTAATGGACCCATAAATTTCAACTTGATTACATAGCTACTGTGGGCGTATAGAACAAGTGACCTACCGTACCATAGTAATATTAATATTTAAGATGTAAATTCGCATACCTATGTAATTGGTAAGTAAGTATGTGCAGTTATTTTCCTAATACTTACTTGTAAGTTGTTGTAAATAATTAATTCGACATCATAATCTAATTAACTAGGTTAATTAAGATGGGCAGGTTGCTTGTTTGGGATGCAACGTGTGCAGACACTTTAGCTGCATCCCACATTCAGGCGACCTCCTCTACGCGCGGCGGGTGCAGCGGCTATCAGCGCCGAACAGGCCAAGAGGCGCAAATATGAAAACCTCGATTCGAGCTTCATATTCGTGCCTTTTGGTGTGGAGACCTTGGGGCCGTGGGGCCCGGGGGCTCGAGCTCTTTTTGAGGAAATTTCTAAAAGGGTTATCGAGTCAACCGGGGACCCGAGAGCTGGCAGCTACCTTGGTCAAACAATTAGTTTGGCCATCCAAAGGGGTAATGCTGCCAGCATCTTGGGTACAATGCCTCGCTGCGGTGGTCTCGATGAGGTTTTAGATTTAATTTAATTTATTTTAGTTTTAATTTAATGGTGATTGTAATGTTAGTTTTAATTTAGATTTCATTTATAGTTTGTTTATTGTCCTAGTTGTAATTAAATAAAATGATTAAAAAATTACCTAGGTAGGTACACCACAATACATATTATTTAAAAATAATTTCAAAAGTTTTTAGTTTTTAATTTAGATTTTTTTGTTATTAGGATTAAAAAAGTTTTTAAATACATTTCAGAAGTGACTTAATGATTATACCAAGTTACGTAGGCTTATTTCAAAATATATTTATCTACTGCTTTAAATATGATCTTCAGTGATTATCGTGGATTTAGGCTGGAAAAACATTTAAAAAAAAATAATTTAATTTAACATGGAAAAACTGGATTTGACCATAGACAGAATTTTTTCGCTCCGCGATTTGACCTACATCGCACGGCGAGCGTCATACGCTCTCGGTAGAGAGTATTATGTTCTGTGGTCATACGCCTCCATACAACACCATACGCCTCTCGCGAAATTTGTATGAAACCATATGAACCCTTTTCGCGCGAATTTTATTCACATGTGCGTACACCTCCATATGATTTCTAGTGTTACAGAATTGCAACAAAAAATTCGCGCTAATGTTTTTCGCAGTGCGAACATAGCCTAAGGTTTTTGAAAATGATCTGGGGAATATCTTGACGGGAGATAGGTATAGTGTACAAAAAGTGTGAGTTGTTGTTAAAATAACCAAAAGTCATAACAAGCCTCGAAAACGCGCCCCGCTATTTCTCTTCTCATCGGGAAAGATGCGTTTAATCACATACTTTGTTTATCTATACTAATATTACAAATAATGTGAAAGTGTGTCTGTCTGTCTATCTGCTACGCTCTAGCCTCTAACGGGCCATATTTTTAGCCGATTTTTATGAAATTTTGCACAGAGATGGAAAACAGGAAAATTAAAGGGTTCCCGCGGTAACCAAAAAAAGCTTAAACCACGCGGACGAAATAAATAAATAAAATATTTATTTGGGATTTAAACACATAACAAAGAACAAACAAAAATTTCAAAAACATAAAATTAAAACTAGAACTAAACAAACTTAACTTTTTTTAAACTGTGCAACAAATAATCCCAAAAAGAGCATCGCCTCAGCGTATAATGCTGAATGGTCCAAGATCCCGCGACGATCAGTACCCTTACTCTGAGATTGATCGAATTTAAAATACGGTCTCACTAAGTGAGGTAAATCACATTTGAGTCAAACTAAAATGGACCCAAAAACTCTTGATTTAAAGCCACAAATTCAGTGCAACCGATTCAAACTTCGAAACGTATCGTTTGCAGCGTTAGCTGTGAATGCATACACGAAATTGAGCTCTAAATTCATAAGATCAAGATTCATTTTAGTTTGATGCATATGTAATTCACCTCACTTAGTGAGACCGTATTTTAAATTCGATCAATCTCAGAGTAAGGGTACAGACCTTCGTTATTTTACTATAGATGAAAGTTTTTCTATGTATGTCTCTAATAGAGGTATAAACGATCCCCGACTATGAAGTTTGGATCGCGGTTGCTTTGGAAGGTATCGGGTAGAAAAGGTGGCACCTCGAATTCGTTAAAGTATTAAGCTCCGTTTTTTTTATTTTTCTTTGGAATAATATTAGAACCCACGTTGTCCATTGTCAGACACTTAGTACGATTGCAGCCCTCTGTCAGACACTCTTAAATTATAAAACAACAAATGTCTGATAATGGACAACGTGGTTTCTAATATTACTCCAAAGAAAAATATAAAAAAACGGAGCTTAATGCTTTAACGAATTTGAGGTGCCACCTTTTTTACCTGATACCTTCCAAAGCAACCGCGATCCAAACTTCATAGTCGGGGATCGTTTATATCTCTATTAGAGACATAACAGAAAAACTTTCAGCTATAATAAAATAACGAAGGTCTGATCGTCGCGGGATCTTGCTCTAGAAGTGCACATTTGAGCACCATTCCAGCGCTGTTCTTCCGGCAATCTCGCGCAACTAGTACTTAATATTGTGTTTGTTTGTTGGTTTATTGGTTTGTTGGTTTGTCCTTCAATCACGCCGCAACGGAGCAACGGATCGACGTGATTTTTGGCATAGGTATCGTTGAGAACCTGGAGAGTGACATAGGCTACTTTTTATACCGGAAAATTTAGGAGTTCCCGTGGGAATCAAAAAAACTTAAACCACGCCGACGAAGTCGCGGGTATCAGCTAGTAAAGTATAAGAATGAGACGTATCTTCGTGGATTTAACTATCGATAAATAATGTATCTTTATTGCAACAAAACCGAGTTCACAGGACCAATCAAAGTCATATCATTAGTACCTATCTCACCACTTATGAGATACGCACGTAGGTGGCAAGAAGCTGTCCCTTTTCGGTAGTAGGTAAATGCCAGTGTACTTCGCGGCCTTGACATTCTGCTGTATTTGTATGTAACGAGATATGTGGAGTACACCGACCGGTTTACATGCGCAAGGAGGGGTTTATGCAACCCCAATAAATGTTAACAAATCAATTCAAAAGAAATTTTTGAAGTGAAACTTCTTTAGCACCGTTAAGTTATTAGAAAATTCGATTCGAAGTGTGATTGAAAAAGAGACAAACATATTCATAATTCATATATAGGATTTGGCTAAATCCCATTAATGAATCAAATCAAATATAAATATTATAAATCCGAATGTTTGGATGGATGTATGAATGTATGGATGTTTGTTACTCAATCACGCTCCAACGGCTGAACGGATATGGATGAAATTTGGCACAGAGATAGGTTATAGTCTGGAATAACACATAGGCTTTTTATCCCGGAAAATTAAAGAGTTCCCGCGGGAACCGAAAAACCTCAATCCACGCGGACGAAGTCGCGGGCATCAGCTAGTATAATATATGCGAATATATGCGAGAGAATGAGATAAAATACAAGTTATATTTATTTCACTCTCTCGTAGGCTACTTTTCTAAAGTTTCACTTCTGCCGTGTGTGAATCGCACACACACACTTTTTCAAATAAAGTAATACAAATGGTTATTCAACATTAAATACGATCACGTGGTTATAACGACTTTTGGGAGATCCTCTATTTAATAATTAATCACTAAAAAATATTTTATTTGACTAGTAGTCAAATACCCAATTGATGTTATGTACTTGGTTCACTATTGCATAACACAGTTCGATGCAATTTTATGTCTCGTCGGCACCTACAAAAATAAGTACAGCGTAGCCCAAGAGTTGACGTAAATGTTAATGGAAACCAATTTACAGGCTCAGAGCCGGCGATAAATATATTTATGCAAATATGAATCACTTCATTTAATTGTATTTGTATCAACATAGTTGGGTGGGACGTTATTTATTGGGAAGTGCGAGGAAAACTACTCAAATACTCTTGTTAGTATGTATATTATAGTGGTTTAATTAAACCGACAGCGTTATGTATTTTATTATTGTAATTTTGTATTTATGTAGAAGTATGCATTTTAACCGGGGTTTGAAGGTATAAACATAATATTTACGTAGGTATAGATCAATAATCTATTTATTTAAACTAATATAATAAATGCGAAAGTTTGGATGGATGGATGGATGTCTGTTACTCAATCACGCCAGAACGGCTGAACGGATCTGGATGAAATTTGGTACAGAGATAGATTATAGTCTGGACTCTGGAATAATGCATAGGCTACAGAGTTCCCGCGGGAAACAAAAAACCTCAATCCACGGGGACGAAGTCTCGATCATCAGCTAGTATCTATATAATAATAGAATGATCTGCATAAGGAATAGGTAGGTACGTTTGCCTGGATAAGCAAGTAGGTAAGAAGTTAACAATAATACCTTTTTGATGATATCGCATTATATTACTATGCCCTACATATTTTATTTCATTTTACTCGATATGCATTCTTCCAATCAATAAAATCACACTATATTAGCTATATTTTCAAATACTTTCGCACTTATAGAGCTAATAGATTTAGCTCTATTTCTTTTATATTTTTGGATTTGTAGACCTTTTGCGAAAAGATTTTCTTATTTGTCATTTAACCATGCATTTATCATATAAGTACATATAATTTAATTTTAATTCAGTCATGGTTATTTAGATCGGTCCATAAGGGCATACAGATAGATCTACATGGGATATAAAATATGTAAATTAATTATTATTGCCTTGCCTTAAATTATTAGATTTTGTTTATTTAAGTTTCGCTATTCAGCGGGGTAACGTAGCCAGCGTTCTTGGCCTTTGCATCCTTACAGATTTATTTAGTACATTTTTCATATTATAAAGAGGTAAAGTTTGTGAGAATCGACCGGCAGCAACGAAGCTTTTGGCCGACCAATTAACTAAATACAAAGCCGATGTAACAGCGCTACAAGAAATGAGATGGAAGGGCGAGGGAGTGAAGGAGAAGCGCGATTATAACATCTACTATAGTTGCCAAGGCGACCATCATATCCTCGGCACCGGCTTTTTCGTGAACCGTAGACTTAAGCACCTAGTGATTGATTTTAAGGCTATAAACAATAGACTCTGCATACTTAGAATCAAAGGCAAGTTTAGGAATTTTTCCATCATTAACGCTCATGCACCAACGGAAGAAAGCACAGCAGAAGACAAGGACGCGTGGTACGATAGGTTGCAAAATGCCTACAATAGTTGCCCAGCATAATATGACGTTAAAATTGTGATAGGTGATATGAACGCTAAAGTGGGGAGGGAAGTGGAATATGAGCCAACTATCGGTAGAAATAGTCTACATGAAGTGTGCAATGAAAATGGGACAAGGCTGGTAGATTTTGCAATCTCAAATAATATGGTCATCGGTAGCACGAAGTTCCCACACAAACGCATACACAAGGGAACATGGGTGTCCCCAGATGGCAATGTGTGCAACCAGATAGACCACATACTTATCGATGGCAGACATATGTCACACCTAATGGATGTAAAGTCACAAAGGGGGGCAAACATCGACTCCGATCATAACCTTGTCACAGCACGTATAAGAGCAAGAATATCCAGAGCAAAGCTACATAAATCACAAAGAACAATGAAATTTGACTGTAATAAATTAAAAGACCTGGATGTAAGAATCGATTACCAACAACAGTTAAAAGATAAACTAAACAATATAGAAGAAAATAGGGAGGTATCTAACACAGACCAAGCGTGGGATAACATAAAACGATGCATAGTTGAGTCAGCAACTGAAATACTGGGAGTAACACAAAAGCAAGATAAATCTGGCTGGTTCGACAAGGAGTGCGAAGAGGTAACTGCTAAGAAAAACGAAGCACATGGACGACTACAACTTATAAGAACAAGACGAACAGTCGAAGACTATAAACAAAAAAGATGTTTAGAAAAGAAGGTGCATAAAAAGAAAAAGAAACAGTATGAAGAGGACCAAGCCCTAGAATTAAGTGAAAGCTATACAAAAAATAACAGCAGAAAATTTTACCAAAGAGTTAACTACCAACGAAAAGATTTCAAGCCAAGAAATATAGCCATAAGAAGCAAGGAAGGGCTCATTATAAATGACAAAGTCGAGATACTTACTCGATGGACAAATCACTTCAAAGAACTGTTAAACCCAAATATGTCTCAAATAACGATGATGTCTGGCAATAGTGACGATGGTGTCCCGGACGAAATCGCGAATGAGGTAGCGCTCCCACACATTGCCGAAACAAAAATAGCACTAGAAAAATTAAAAAACAAAAAAATAAATAAAAAAAACAATAAATCGTGTGTGTGAAAAAATAAGTAGTGATTCGATCCCGAGTGAACTGCTTAAGTACGGTGGAATGACTTTATATGATAAAATACACCAACTTATAGTGAATATATGGACTCCTGAGACAATGCCTGAGGAATGGTCCCTTGGGTTAATATGCCCACTGCATAAAAAAGGAGATCCCCTAGAATGTTCCAACTATAGAGGCATAACTCTGCTCAACTCATGCTATAAAGTGCTGGCAAATATAATATACACACGACTTTTACCTTACTCTGAACAAAATGTGGGAGAATACCAATGCGGATTCCGGCCAAACAGGTCAACCATAGATCAAATATTCTCGCTTCGTCAAATACTAGAAAAAATGCTCGAATTTAACCTCACAACGCACCACTTATTCATTGATTTTAAAGCCGCTTACGACAGTATCACCCGAGTCAAACTCTTCGAAGCGCTTAAAGAACTTCAAGTCCCTAGCAAGCTAATAGATTTGGTTAAAATGACCCTAAACTAAACCCTTAATCAAGTTAAAATTCAAAATGATCTGGGTGACCGCTTCTCAACACTTAATGGTCTCAGACAGGGAGATGCGCTCTCGTGCCTTCTTTTTAATTTGGTGTTTGAAAAGTGTATAAGAGACTCACAGATGCAAACATTGGGTACCATATTCTACAAGTCGTCCCAAATCTTAGGTTACGCAGACGACATCGATCTTATCGCAAGAAACCAGGAAACCCTAAAGCAGGAGTTTATCCGGATTAAAAATGCCGCTGAAAATGTAGGCCTTAAGATCAACACCCAAAAGACCATGTACATGGTGTCATCTAAGGCTGAAGCTATCCCGCAAAGTCATATAGAAATTGGAGATGCAGCCATAAAACTTAGTTCGAACTTCGTATACTTAGGCTCGCAAGTCACATCTATTAATGATATATCCACAGAAATAAGGCGGAGAATAGCTGTTGCAAACAGAGCGTACTATGGTCTAAAAAAGCATTTTAGATCACGGTTTCTTTCAAGGCGTTGTAAAATAACTTTATACAAGACACTGGTAAGGCCCGTTCTGACATATGGCAGTGAGTGCTGGACGATCAGTAAGAAAGACGAAGAAGCCCTTCTCATCTTCGAAAGAAGAGTCTTGAGATCAATATATGGTGCGGTTCAGGATAATGGGTTGTGGCGCATTAGATACAACTTTGAGCTATACAAAATCTTTAATGAGCCAAACGTTGTTCAGCACATTAAAATTGCAAGATTACAATGGGCTGGACACGTGCAACGAATGGACGAACAGCGGCCGCCAAAGAAACTGATGTCGTCAAACCCAGATGGGCGTAGGAGTATCGGTCGACCAAAACTTCGTTGGTTGGATGGGGTTAACCAAGATGCAAAGCGGATTGGTTTAAAAAGCTGGAGAACGAGCGCGAATGATAGAGATAGATGGAGAAATCTTCTGGAGCAGGCCCGGGCCCATAAAGGGCTGTAGCGCCGATGATGATGATGAAAGTTTGTGAGGTTGTAGGGGTTATTATCTCTGGATCTACTGAACCGATTTTGAAAATTCTGGTACCAATAGAAAGCCACATTATTTGTGAGAGTGAGGCTATATTATAATAACCCGAAAAATTAGGGAGTTCCCGTGGGAATTTAGAAACTTATTTCACGCGGACGAGGTCGCGGGCATCTGCTAGTTATTAATAAAAACAATGCCAACTCATGGAAATGTGAAAACTTTTTATGTATTTTGTCATCCAAAATAGCTTCTATCGCCCAATCTTATCGAATATTTTTCAATAAGTAGGTAAGTAGCCGTGACCGGCATTTTTATTAATGAAAACATCTCAGCAAAGATCACAGTTAAGATAAGGAAGTACATAATGTTTACTTGAACGAGAACATTTTGTAAAACAGCTTTTATTGAACGGTTCGAGTTTTATTGACATTTTGAAAATTCCTCACGCGTCTGAGTGGGTTAATTATGGGTAGGTATCATTTCTCTTGAATGCCGCAGTGTTGATCAGAGGGCTGGCACGGAAGTTTGTATCATCTTTGCGATGATCTTAATAATAGTTGTAATTAACTAAATTCAGTATTAATGCTGCTTTTCTGAAAAAAACAAAGTAGCCAATTCTGTTTACTTAACAAAATCTCTAAACTAAACTAAAACTAAAATGACAGTTCTAAATCTAGTGCTGCGGAAGGACGTAGGAACCCACCATTAGTATCCCAAGATAACTCCTACCATTATTTGATTAATGGAAGGGAGTCACGACTCACGACCCTCAGGAATGAGGAATACGACGCAGAGAGAGAGAAATCTAGTGCTGCCCCTTTAGTATGCCCCTGCTAGTATTTTAGTTTAGAAATGGTGAACTTGTTCTTTTTCTTTTGACTTCAATAGTAAAAATAAAACCGGCCAAGTGCGAGTCGGACTCGCGCACCGAGGGTTCCGTACAAACCTGTAGTAAGTTTTACGATTAATTAATTTAATGAAGCGCAAAACTAACTTTGTTTGTAGAGGTTTATTGTTAATATCAAAAAAACTATGCTAGTTAGAGCGTTGGTTTTATTTTTCCTGTAAAATATACATAAGCTTCTATTGATCATAATTATTTCAGATTTTTCAAGTGGTAAACTTCGGAGATAACGGGGGGGAACGGTATTTTTTTCGACATTTTGCCCGATAAATCAAAAACTATTATGCATAAAAATAAATAAAAATCTGTTTTAGAATGTAGAAGTATAGCCCTTTCATATGATATCCCACTCAGTATAGTTATCATACTTTGAAAATTCAAACCCCCGATTTTCCCCCTTTTTTAATTAAACTAAAAATAAATTTCGATTTTTTTTTATTTTAATGATGTTAGGCCACTATTATACACAACTATTCCAAATTTTATGTCGATAGCTTTAATAGTTACTGAAATAATCGACTGTGACAGACGGACGGACGGACGGACGTACGGACGGACGGACGGAGAAAGTCGCACCATAAGGGTTCCATTTTTACCACTTTGGTACGGAACCCTAAAAATATTGATGCGTGGATCAGCTTTTGGGACAATTCTTCGTGTCCGATGAACATGTACCCAGACTCTCAAGCGAAACTTTTCACTGTTCAACTTATTGTACAGACTCTACACTCTAGTCTAGAGTCTAGATCACGCTCTTCAACTCCGTGTTTTCAGTAGGCATAGTCGACTAGTCGAAAGATATTAGAGTAGAGTAGAGTAGTGTTGTCTTAGACTTAGAGCAACCAATTTATGTATTTTTCAACCGACTTCAAAAAAGAGGAGGTTCTCAATTTGACTGTGTTTTTTTTGTATGTATATTACGCGATCATTCCGCCAATTATGAATCGATTTTGATGATTCTTTTTTGTTTGGTAGATCATACTGCAGAGGTGGTCCCATATAATTTTTTTCGAAATTGATTAAGCGCTTTTTGAGAAAATCAAACAAATATAGCCAGATAATGTTTTTTACTTTTTAGTTTAAGTTGGTACCTACTTATAGGTATAGATTTGAAGTTGGTTTTTGTTTTAGATGAAGGCGAATAATTATATTTAAAAAAAAACAGATTAAAAAAAAATACAACTGAAAAGTTGTTCAGCATTACGTACCTACAGAATATTAGTATTTTTTTGAAAACTATACAAAAGACCTTAAACCTAGGTAGCCTAACCTAATTAGTAATCAAATAAATATTATAAATACGAAAGTTTGGATGGATGGATGTATGTATGGATGTATGTTTGTTACTCAATCACGCTCCAACGGATGAACGGATCTGGATGAAATTTGGCACAGAGATAGATTATAGTCTGGAATAGCACATAGGCTACTTTTTATCCCGGAAAATTAAAGAGTTCCCGCGGGAACCGAAAAACCTCAATCCACGCGGACGAAGTCGCGGGCATCAGCTAGTTACTATATAAATCATGCCCGCGTGGAATGGTGGCGAGAATGCTGGCTGCATTCGCGCGTTGGACAGCCAGGCTGATCCTTTGCCTTTATAGTATTTTTAACATAATTATAACTCGGTGTACTTTCGCTGTATTACGAATTAATCAATCTGTCAATCAGACATAACGTAAATTAGTTTAGTAACCCAAAAAATGGTAAAAAAAATGGAATGGTAACGTAAGTTTCATATCACTGCGCAACATTGTTTTGTGCACTATTTTTAACGATAATTAGGAACGTTGCATGATGTATCGATGAAATAGGTGTATAATCACTTGCTGAAATACTAAATAGGTATTGCTTGCTAAATCCAATGAAATTATCGACTGGCCAATATCCTCGACGTTGCATGTATTACCAAGAAGTTACATGTACTGCTATGCCCCTACAGGTTAGCCCGCTGCCATCTTAGACTGCATCATCACTTACCATCAGGTGAGATCGCAGTCAAGGGCTAACTTGTAGTGGATAAAAGTTAAAAAATACCTAAGCCCCTGGCCTACGTGACCCGTTGTACTCGTATAAGGTCAGGTGACATTGAAATAGGTGTCTACTGTCTACTTACTACTCGGTTTCTACACGGCATCGGACCGGAACGCTAAATCGCTTGCCGGTACGCCTTTGCCGATAGGGTGGTTACTTAGTCACGGCCGAAACCTTCCACCGGACCAGACCAGAGAAAATTCAGAAATTATAAATTCCCAAAGTGACCCTGCCTGGAATCGAACCCGGGATCCACTATAAGACCATAGCACTCACCACTGCGCCAGCGAGGTTGTCTAATATGCCTATCGTGAAAATCGCTGCGTTATTTGTAGTTAAAATATTTTGTCTCACAAAAATATATTAGTGTAAATTAACTTAACAAACCTTTTTTTTAAAAAAAAATTTGTATAGGCTAGCGCTTGGCTGCAATCAGACTTGCTTGCAAGTGGTGATGCAGCCTAAGGCGGAGCGCGCTTGCCTAGAAGATGCCAATTCACTCTTGATTTGAAGGTATGTACCTATATTAAAAGAGGAGGGGAAAACGGAAGGCGGAAGAGCATTCCATATCCTAGCGGTTCGAATTAGAAACGAGGAAGCAAATCGCTTCGTTATACTTAGGTATAAGATAGATTGATGCCTATAAAAAAATATTGACAGTGAAATTACTATAGCTCAAATTACGCACTAAGTACATAATTAGCATACAATAATCATTGTCGTCAGCGTTACAAGACCATTCTTTGATTATTATTTTATTTACTTGCTTTTTCCATGACTTCGTCCGTGTGAATTTAGTTTTAAAAAAAATCCTATCAGGATTCAGAACTAACTTATAATTTTTAATTATTATTTATTATTACAATTTTTTTTTATCCACTACAAGTTAGCCCTTGACTGCGATCTCACCAAATGGTGAGTGATGATGCAGTCTAAGTCACTGCTATGCACTATGCACTATGCACTATGTCTGAGATGGTAGCGGGCTAACCAGCCCGCTACCATCTCAGACATAGTGTTAGGGGCATGGCAGTTATATTAAACCCATACCCCTATTCGGTTTCTACACGGCATCGTACCGGAATGCTAAATCGCTTGGCGGCAAGTCTTTACCGGTAGGGTGGTAACTAACCCACCAGGCCAGACCAGGGAAAATTCAGAAATTATAAATTTCGAAACCCTGCCGGGGATCTAACCCGGGACCTCCGCACGTTAAGGCAACAGCGCTCAACACTGCGCCACGGAGGTCGTCAATTTCTTTTGGAGATCGTCAATTTTTTTTATCTCCCACATCCCTTCATCAACTAGATGTTGTCTAGCTGATGATCTTCAAACGGCTTAACCGATCATCTAAAAACAGTTTCGATCAAGTCACCTTTCAAACAAAAGAAACGAAATCAAAATCGATCCATCCGTTTGGAAGCTACGATGCCACAGACAGACACACATATTCCTACCTACTCAATAAACTTATAACTAACTAGCTAACGACTTCGTCCGCGTGGTTTAAGTTTTTTCGGTTTCCGCGGGAACTCTTTAATTTTCCGGGATAAAAAGTAGCCTATGTCACTCTCAGGTCCTCAACTACACCCATGCCAAAAATCACGTCGATCCGTTGCTCCGTTGCGGCGTGATTAAAGGACAAACCAATAAACCAACAAACAAACACACTTTCGCATTTATTATATCAGTATGATAACACCCCTCTTTTTGCATCAGGTGTTAAAAAAGCCCGGGATGGCGACATATTTTTGTACAAAATTTCATCAAAATCGGCTAAACAGATCGTGCTGACAAACAGACACACTTTCACATTAATAATATTAGTATGGAATAGTAGCTTAGTAGGATAAAAATAATGGTTGTACAGCGATTGATATTTTGACATGACCTTTTATTGAAGGACCATACATTAGTACCTATTATATACTTTAGACATGCATTCCGATTGAATTTCGACCACGGCGACCAATCTCCAGAGAGATTAGCCATCTGCGTGGGAGATATTATAGTGCACAAGTGTGTACGCATACACAGCTGGTGCAATCTCTATTCCTTTACTCTCATAGCCGGAGTCAATATACCATGACCTTTAGATTAAAGTCAGCATGAAAAAAGGAAAGACACTGAAAATTTTCAAATGCACATATATTCGTTTACAATAATAGTTGTAATTATTAATAATAATTGTAATACAATAATAAATGATTGTAATAATAATAATAAATATTCTCTTAAACACTATTAAAGCTGGCACAGATTTAAATTGTATTACCGCAACACTAAATTCTTATTTATTAATAAATAATTTATTAACATACTATTTAATAACAATAAATCAATGGGACTGACGGGATCTTTCAAAAATTTTCAATAATTTTGAGTTTTTTACCCGATTGTAGTTAAAGTTACTATCTACTAGCCAGCCCCCCAATGATGTAAGAATGGCCGATGAAATCGTTAAAGTTCTGCGGTAAAGTAAATAAACCATAACATCATTAAATTAGAGCTCAATTTCGTGTACCCATTCTTATACGTTTAGGTATGTACGATACTCTAACGTTTAAGAATGGATACACAAAATTAAGCTCTAATTCAATGCTGTTATGGTATATATTAATTTGACGCTGAACCTTTACATTTGATCGACAATTCTTACATAATCGGGGGGCAGGGCCGAAGCCTCCAACTAGGCCAGTTAGGCTAGCATGCGCACACCATGCGCATAACGAGAAAATTTTGTCTACCCATTTTCTCGAGTTATCTCTATTTGTTTATCGAACTGCATGTAGCCGTAGCTAAATTTATATATTTTTTAATTGGGTATTTGACTACTAGTGAAATAAATGATTTTTAGTGATTATTAAATAAAGGATCTCCCAAAAGTCGTAATATCCACGTCCCCTGCTAGTTTTGTGTTGAATAACCATTTTAAAAATTCATACAAAACCCATACTAAGCACGCGTTTTGACGTTTGAAAAAAAGTTGCTGATATTTTGACTAGTTGTTTAATACCCAATCGACACTCTACAAACCGGTCGCTTTCGCCGACAGTCCCAAGTTTTTTTTTAAATATAGAACTTATATTCTATACATACATACAGACATACAGAGTAACCACTGACCACTATTACTGACCATACAAATGACAACTTAGATACTGTATGACGTTTCCTACGTCAAAAGCATGGTCAAAAGTTTTTTTTGTTGTGATTAAAAAAAAGAAAGGCGCGCTATTGAGAACCTTTTCCTCTTTTAGAAGTCGGTTAAAAATACACCATCTTTCAAAAGACGTAAAGAAGTTCCAGAAGAATCCATTCAGGATTTCATACACGCTGCCATTATAATTTTATAAACGAGCGTTATGACGTTGGATAAAGAGTGACTAAGTTGATTAGTTGGCAATGCAAAAGTACCTATGTCTGTCTGTCTGTCTGCTACGCTTTCACGGCCCATCTGTTCAACCGATTTTGAAGAAATTTTGTGCGGAGATAGGTTCCGGGGAAGATAGGACTAGGCTACTTTTTATCCCGGAAAATAAGGAGTTCCCGCTTGAAAAACCAAACCCAGGCGTGGAAAGTCGCGGGCATCATCTAGTATTCAATAAGTTAGCCACATACAATTTCAGTCTCTATTTATAATAATAGTCTGTGGTTGGTACTCATATACAATTATTATACATTTAACAACATATTTAGTGATAATTCTTTAGTTTTACACAAATCTATAAAAGTGTCCATTAAGACGGACCACAGGGACAAAAATGTTATCAAGCAGTGGTCGTGTGTAAATGATCAGCCACTGAAAATCTGTACAATCATTTTTTTGACGTGACAACGTCTTATAAATTGGTTTGCCGGGAGACACTTCAAGAAACTGCGTTACGCTCCGCGCGTTATGCGCTTACAATGAGAGCGAGTGAGAGGCACGCGTCCCTTCCACTCGGGCATGGTTAGCCCGCCTAAGAGCGAGAGAGACAGACATAAAAAGTGAAAGGCACGCGTAAGTCGTTGTCACGTAAAACTTTCGCCCGTATATCGACTTTACAGGCAACCAATTTTTTTTTTTACTTCACAAGTTAGCCTTTGACTGCGATCTCAATAGTTAAGTTATGATGCAGTCTAAGATGGTAGCGACCTAACTTGTAGGGGGTACGGTAGTTATATTAAACCCATACCCCTAATCGGTTTCTATGCGGCATTCTACGCTATATCGCTTGGCGGCACGTCTCTGCCGGTAGAGTGGTAACTAACCACGGCCAAAACCTCCCACCAGACAAACTCGTCATGGGCTCTAATTGTTATGAAAATCCGACTTATACTTGCATTCGTTTGGAAGTTATTTTAGTCAGGTGCCCTATTATGTCGGCTTTAATGTAGCGTTTAGTCTAGGCAATGAAGCTAGTGAACTCCAACCGTGATTCCTTAAGAAACTTTACAGTATGATAAAGTTTTATGATTTATTAAAATCGAACGTATTTTATAACTGTCCAAAAAAAAAAATTAGAAAAGAAGTTAGGTATTTTTATTCAATTGTTCAAGTATGAAGGTGTATTATCGCGTAAATGCAATCTAGGTTTGATAATATGATTGGTTAAATATCGATGTTCTGTATGATTATTATTAAAAAAAGAAATTGATAAATTATTCAGTCAAAAATACTAACGTTTAGATAAAAATACATATCTTCCGCATGGATTTTTTTACATAACTTTAGATTCATACCATACTACAACCGAACTGAAGCCAAGTTTCAGCTACTGAGGATTTAATGCAGGAGTCTCCATACAATAAACCGCTCCGTTTCCTTAATCAGTTAGAGATTTTCGGCATTATTGGACGTTGTATTGGACGTCTATGGCAGCATAATATCACAACTATATTTTTTTCAATAATCTGTTCAACATACATAAACACTTAACATAACATACATAAATACTTAACTTACATTTTTAATAATTTATTAATAGTTTTCATAAAATAACAATAGATTAACAATAAAAGCTAATAGTTAAAATTACGATTCTTAAAACATTAAACAATAATTTTAATAAAAAACCCGTCATCAACTATTATGAAAGGTACGGTGGTCAGGTTGTGATCAACTTCTTGCGTGCGAAAGCCGCGAGTGGTTGCATTGTGGACGTGGCAATGATGTTTGCAGTAACCATACGCCCACAACGTTGGTTGCAAATAGTTGTTCGTCTATAATTGAATATTTTCATGTGCAGCTGTGGCACGCCTGAAAGGACCCTAACAAATAATAGATAACAATAGATTCCAAAATTCGATATTTTTCGTAAGAATTACAACCAATTAGAAATTCCATAATTCGTGTTTTTTTTTAATTTATTTTCCGTGTTAGTTTTTCGTAATTTTTTGGCAGTTTGTTTATGTACGCTTATTTTGTTTTCTAAAATTAATTCATGCAATAAAACTTAATATTTGAGACCTAAATTAATTTAAATGAATAAATGAACGAATGACGATCGAAATGTGAATGAATGATTTGTTTTGGACAATCATTGAATAAATATAATTTATATTTAATTGAATATTGTATGGGTCGCTATTTTTTCGTTTTAAAAGCATTTAAAAATACTCAAGTGAATTTAAATGCTCTGTTGGCTGAGTATTCGAGTCTAGAAGCATGTAGTCAATGTGGGTAACTTTAGATTTACGTTCAATCCACATGAATTAAATATTGAACGCTACATAAATCTATTTACGGCATTGACGGGTTTCTCCAACTTTAAGTTTGACATTTACGTTGTCTTCGTGCCTCGAAGAGCACATGAGCCGTTGGCCCTGGCTAATACCATGACAATCTGAATATAATAATTAATTTTGCCACGCAAATGAGTCGAAATCCCGATTTCTTAGTCCATTATAGTTTTTAGAGTCCTTATTTTAAGAGAACTTATAAGAAGAGACCCATCATAAGAAATTTTTTAAATATAGTCCTTGTCAGGAGACAATTAGTGTTTTGATATACAACCATTGGGATGTTGCCTATGTCAAAAGAAAATTATATTTTTAATGATTATTAAATAAAGGACCTGCCAAAAGACGTAATATCCACGTCTCGTGTTAATTTTATGTTTGATAACCATTTTAAACTATCAATTAAAGAAAAAAAGTGCGTTGACTTTTGATGACGTCACAAATATGTATTTCATACAACATCCCATTGTAAGCGCACGTTTTGCCGTTTGAAATAAGTTCCTGATTTGACTACTTGTCAAACACACAATTGCATAAATATGCATCTACTAGTGCCACCTCTAGAGGACTTCTTTCGTGACATGGACTATATCAATAAGACGTGATAATGGGATGGGGTCACAAGTCACAACTCTTAGCAAAGAGGAAAGGACACAGCAAGTCAGTCAATGACGCGAATTCTGTTATATACAATCACTAAGCTAAACTAAAATAACAGCTCTATTTTTATTGCTATCCCTTTCAGAATACTTCCAGCGGAAAGGGGGAGTATTAGATTAAGAGCTGTCATTTTAGTTTAGTTTAGAGATTCTGTTAAACAGAATTGGCCTCAATGTCAAACTTGAATCTAAAGTTACCCGCAATAACTCGTACACAGTTAGAAAAGAAGTATTAAGACCTATAACTAACAATAATATCTATAATAATGCAAAATGTCTATACTTTTGCGTGTAAATTTCCTAATTTTTTATATAACGTATAATTTCGCAAAAATGGACGTACTTTTATTTTTGGTTCATTCAAGAAGCTAAATGAGATTTAAGCACAAAAATACTGTCTTAAAAGCTATCTATTTAAATATTTTGTAAGTACATATATTATTTTAGAAGTCTTTTTTAGGTTTTTTACAATATATTTTTGACGTAACGCAGGTAATGTGCAAAAAAATTACAATTCCCTTCATAAAAACTAAAAAAAATACAACAAAACCTTGCAAAATTTAAAAAAAAACACATAAACAGTGGTTTTTAATCTATAACGTGTACTTATTCGTAACATATGGACATACTCTATAAACATTTAACACACATTCATAAATAAATAATAACATTTAAATACTACTAACAACATTAAGGCGACGATCACTTAGTCAAATCGGTATGTCTCTTCACAAAAAACTCGTTCAGAACTCTCTTCAGCCCCCCGATTGTGTAAGGAAATCATAATCGTAATCGTTTGTCAAACCGACAATTCGACCTGTTTAAGGAGTTCATAGATGCCTGCACGTATGTAAAAATCATGTATGAACCTCATAAACAGTTCGAGTAATACGTTTTAAGCTGTCAAATGATAACGGTTTGCTTAGACAATTGGACCTCTGCTCAGTGTCAAAAATTGAAATTGGTCATCATTGAGAGGATCTTGGGATTCCGATAGCCTAATATCCCCCCCCCCCCCCCCCCCCTGTTAGTTTTAATAAGTTTGATAACTATTTTAAACTATTGATTGAAGTAAAGTGCGTCGATTTATGATGACGTCACATGCCGGTTTTCATACAACATTACAACCGATTAGGTTCCGGTTTAATATAACTGCTGTACCCCTAACAGGTTAGCTCGCTACCATCTAAGACTGCATCATCACTTACTATGAAGAGAGATCGCAGTCAAAGGCAAACTTGTATAGTGGAATAAAAAAAACATTCTATACTATGGCACACGTTTTTGACGTTTGATAAAGAGTAGCTGATTTGACCAGTTGTCAAATACCTAATTAAATAGCACTTGCTTTAATGGTGTACAAAAACACCGTGGGAAAACCTGCATATCCTTTTAAAACTGAGAGTTCTATATAATGTTCTCAAAGGTGTTTGACTGTGAATGTTTTTGTATGAAATCTAGACCTCTCTATGTGGGATCGTCGCCTTAAATCTAAAAAACAATGAATATATAGTAGGACCTTTAGTTACAGTTCTGGACAACTGTGGACACCAGTGGAGATACATAGGTAATACTGTTATTGCGCGGTAAATCAAAGGTTGATTGATTAACCAATCGCGCGGCAGTTTACTTGCACCGTTGTTTATCACCGCCGCAGTTTATCGATTCTCCCACAGCGCATGTTCAATTTCTGAGCTTACTAACTGTATCAAAAACTCCTTGTAAAATATTCATTGTTCCGAGTTTAACACCGATGTTGACGCAACAGAGTCGATAATAATTGTCTCTTTCTGGCCTGTAACGAGTTATATTGGAATGAGTGAGCGAGACTAGCAGTGAGTGAAGAGCTTGAAGAAGCTGCGTCCCTTTTCTGGCGCTGGGCCCATCAGCATTGGTACTTGGTTCTTGTGGGTTATGGTGATCTGAAAAAATTTACACTAAATTTAAATGAATTTAATACAGCTAAAAATATTACTATTTTAATATTACTATTGACTCACTCACTGACTGAATCATCAACGCTCAGTACACTTGTGTGAGATAATTTCATTTCCCCTGATACGAATATCGATTATCTATTGAAGCTATGAATGAACGAATGAACTATTCAATAATAATTTAGTCTCATTCGTTCTCCATTCGTTCAATTATGTCAATTCTTAAAATTACGTCCATTTTGTCACATTATATGATGTACCCGTTGTCCTAGGTGAGCGTCAAAAACGACGCCACGCAATACGACTCGATGTGACGCCATAGAAAATGACAGACGTATTTACGCGACAACGTAGACGTAAAGTCATTTTCCTGTTCTTGATCGTGTTCCAAACTTTTCCAAGTGGACAAATGATTTTGAATGAATGAAAAGAAAAATAATAAATTTCACCTTGCAAGGAGGCTGCATCCACGGTTCACCATCGATTTGCATGGGAAAGGTGCGCTTAGTGGTGATTGTGATCGAACTGCACTGCGCCAAACGACGGCCCGACGCCCGGAGACCTGCAACGAATATGTTTATCGTTCACTCATACATTCAGCATTCATTCATCCATTCAACATTCATTCATACCAAATTTTAAACGAATGCGAGTGACATTCATTATAAACACATATTACACTATGAACCCGGTTGTTATTTGTTTTTGTAGGATACTCAGGATTTTTGTAGGATAATGCTCGATTAGTTTCGAACCCGTCCGACGTTGACTGTCAATGCGTGGCCGCCGGATCGCGTTCGAAACTAGTAGGGCATTATCCGACAAAAAGTGAGTTTACACAATTACAACTGTTTACATACGTGTACTTGTTTCTATTTAATTAATTAATTCAGAAATTATCTTCCAGGTTTAATTAATTAGTTCATTTCAGTCAATAATTATTTTATTCGTCTAAACTCTAAATGAATGAATATTCATTGTTTTATTGAGTAGGTATTCCATATTCTTAGCGGGGACAAAGTCCTAAACAAAATATCACTGGTAAAAAAATTAAACATATTTTGAAATAACATACCCGTCCGAACTTGTCCCATATGCAGACAGTTTTCTAAACCGATTACTTCTATTAATTTGTCGCCTATATCTATAACAAAAAACAAATAATTATTAGTTTTCTGTTAACATTGAAGTGGATAGGTCTACAGTTTATTTAGACGACGTGGGAATTTTTAACCCGATCCACGACAGGGTTAGTTTGGAAATTTATAATTTCTGAATTTTCTTTAGTCTGATGGTGGGAGGCTTCGGCCGTGGCTAGTTACAACCCTACTGGCAAAGACGTAACGCCAAGCGATTTAGCGTTCCGGTGCGAAAGAAACCGCGTGGAGGTATGGGTTTAATACTAATGCCATATCCCCAACAGGTTAGCCCGTTACCATTTTAGACTGCATCGTCACTAGCAGTCAAGGGCTAACTTGTAGTGGAAAATAAAGGGTATCAATTAAGAGGGTTTGTTTGAGAAGAATACGTTTTTCGTCATTTTAAGTCGTCGTCGTCGTTTCGTCGTCGTTTACGCCATCTTAATACGAATTAAAATGACGTCACTCTAAATTCAATATGGCAGACGATGAAAGCTTGTTCATAATGGTTTAAGACTTATATATTTTTTTACTAGATGATGCCCGCGACTTCGTCCGCGCGAGTTAGTTTTTTTTAATTACCGGGGAAACTGCTTCATTTTCCGGGATAAAAAGTATAAAAGCCTATATGTCCTTCCCCGGGATGTAATCTACCTCTACTTATACTAAATTTCATCAAAATCGGTTGAAAACATGGGCCGTTAAAGCGTAGCAGACAGACGCACTTTTGCATTTATAATACTAGCGACTTTGTCCGCGTGAATTGATGTTTTTTGGTTCCCGCGGGAACACTTTAATTTTCCGGGATAAAAAGTAGCCTATGTGTTATTCCAGACTATAATGTATCTCTGTGCGGGTGTGCTTATCCAGAACCGTTCAGCCGTTGGGACGTGATTGAGTAACAAACATCCATTCATACATCCATCCATCTATCCAAACTTTCGCATTCATAATATTAGTATAGATAAGTATGGATGCTTGTTTGATTCCCTTACCTTGCTGTGCATTAGGGAAGCGCCCTCGCCGGTGCGCCCCGCTAGCGCCCCACAGGTTGGAGCCCCCGTGAGCGTACGGAATGTTGAGTAGCGCTACGCCCTGTAGGGCTACGCCCTTCGACAGCTCCAGAGAGGAACCGTCACACTGTTTAAATAAAAACACTAAATTAGCTATAAAATTTTAGATTGTCAGTATAAAAAAAAAGAAATAAATAAATTATGGTTTATTTAGCTTTACACGGATACAGAGAAAAGGAACTCACAAAACATGAAATTATTTAACATTTTATTAACTAATTTTCTATTTTAAATTTATTTATGTACCTAATATAATTTTTGCACGCTGTCCCTGACAGTAGATTGTGTACGGGAAGTTTCTACTTATGTACAGCTGTTATTACCCACAATTTTGCAAAATAAATGATTTATGATTTTAAAAATAAGAAATATAACTACGAATTCCTTACAAAACTTTCAATACAACATATTACATAATACAAGGTGTATTTTTTTTTTTTGACAAAAAAGAAATTGTTCCTTGTGTTAGTCAAAGAGGTCACTATCTCAGCATGTTGCTGCAGTGAGTATAGGTATGTAATGTATCGTTCATTCAATTATTCGTTCTTGCATTTTCATCATCATCATCATTGGCGCTACAGCCCCTTGTGGGCCCGGGCCTGGTCCAGAAGATTTCTCCATCTGTCTCTTTCCTTTGCGCTCGTTTTCCAATTTTTTATTCCAAGTCGCTTAGCGTCTTGGTTAACTCCATCTAACCAACGAAGTTTTGGCCGCCCAATGCTTCTACGTCCATCTGGGTGCGACGACATTAGTTTTTTTGGTGGTCTATGCTCATCCATACGCTGTACGTGTCCAGCCCATTGCAATCTTGCGATCTTAATGTGCTGCACAACGTTCGGCTCGTTAAAGATTTCTTGCATTTTACATGCATTAAATAAACTTTATTTTTCCGTTCGTTCAGCAGATACCTCTAATCGAACCGGAATGCTAAATTGCTTTTCGGCACGTCTTTGCCGATAACTAACTATGGCCGAAGCGTCCCACTAGTGACTAGACCAAACCAAAGCAGATTCAGAAATTAATCATAGGTACAAAAAAATCATAGTTATATAATATTAGTGTGTTTTTATAAATAACTAGATAGGTCTGCGACTTCGTCCGCGTAGATTAAGTTTTTTGATTCCCGCGGGATCTCCTTAATTTTCCGGGATAAAAAGTAGCCTATGTCACTCTCCAGGTCGTCAACTATACCCATGCCAAAAATCACGTCGATCCGTTGCTCCATTGCGGTGTGATTGACGGACAAACCAACAAACAAACACACTTTCGCATTTATAATATTATAGTATGATACTTTAATAATAATAATTTTATGTAGTGCCATTAAAATATAATTTTTTTAAAGTTATTAACATAATTAAATGTGTTTCATTAATAGGTTTATTTATAACAAAAGTGAATGTTTGCATGCCATTGCATGGCTGATTGGGGCCCAGTTTCTTTTTTACTTGTAACACCTCTTTTGTTTACCTAAAATCTAGCAAATAAAGGATTTATTTATTACTAGATGATGCCCGCGACTTCGTCCGCGTGGATATGATGACTACATGATATGTTATGATTCCCGGGGGAACTCCTTAATTTTCCGGGATAAAATGTAGCCTATGTCCTTCCCCGGGATGTAACAAAATTTCATCAGAATCGGTTGAATAGATGGGCCGTGAAAGCGTAGCAGACAGACAGATTTTTCTTTTCCCATTTTCATTGTTATTGTTTAATAGTTATTTGTGTTACATGGGGCCAAAGAAAATTTTTGTTCCCCGAGGGCGCTATTTTGAATTCAGAGCGAAGTGAAGGATTCTATAGTAGAATCCCGAGCGTAGCGAGGGGTTCTAAAGTAGAATCCTGAACGTAGCGAGGAATTCAATATACGCCGCCCGAGAACAAAAAATTTGGCCCCGAGTGACACACACTATTTTTCATCATTACGTATGAGAAAAAGCTAGGAGTATCAACCTACTATGTATGGACATTACCTATAGGTACGTTTAAGCACCAATCAGAAGATACTCCTATCAACCTTCTATGTAATTGTATAGACATTATTTAGACGTATATTTACGATCAACAAATTGATGACGTGACTTCGGACCAATCAGAAGAGAGAAATGAAAAGTCCCATGGGCCTACAAGTTACACTTTGCTCCCGCTATCCTCTGAAGGCAATATGCGTTTTTCGAATAGGTATGATGAAAATGTATTTTTTTATTTGGTGTACAATAAAGACATACAATAAAGAATTCACATTCGGCATGACGACGACATGACGGCATTCCGAACCAGTGGTAGATTCATTCGACTATTCATAAGCACTTGTAAAAAGTCGATTTGAGTTTTAAAAAAAAATTTGTTTTGAATATTTAATTCATTCATTCAGTCAGATAGGCAGACAGACATACACACTTTCGCATTTAAAATATTAGTATGGATAAATTCCTAAATTGATTGAATTGATCCTAAATCCTTCCGGGGATAGAACCCAGGACCTCTCACGTAAAGCTTTAAGAGTGCACGACTGCGCCAGGGAGGTCGGCAAGTGTTGATACGATAGTTACCACGATGTCAATATTCTCGTGTAGATTCTTGCAGCTGGCAGCGAATTGCTCTGACGTGGCGAACTCGAAGTACCACAGTTTGTTTTTCATCCGGGAACTGAATTTGTCCGGGTTCCGTTCCCTTTCCGTGTGGAACTTCACGCAGATCGCTGCGTCCTGCAAATCAATAATAATTATAAATCATACTTTTTATTTATTTTTATAATTTTTGTACAAAGTATTGTCCCAAAAGTCAAAACTAATACAAAAAAATGGACGATGGTAAAGCTTATCTCTAAAATACCAATCTCTTCCAGCCTTCCTTGAAAGTAAGTAAGGAGTGATTTTTTTATATTAAAGTTCCTACCAATGGCCCACCAACCAAACAAATTATTCCCATTAGTCCCAATATCATAAGTGACGCAAGCGGTCCAACATAAAATAAAATATTTAATTTCTTATAGTGAAATTTTAAGTTTAAAAACTGAATATAAGCAAGTTTATTAATTTAATCATAAAAATCCATTTAGTATCTTCAATATTTTAATTTTAATAATTTAACCATTCACTCATTCTTTCACACGAAAATTCTTTCATTAAATCATTCGATAATGTATTAAGTGAGCATCCAAAAGTATGATTTCATTCATTCATTCATTCATTCATTCATTAAAAAATTATTAAAAGTAGTAATACCGATTTAACGTATTAATAATGAATACTTACTACGCCTACGGAGAAATAGTTGTTGATAATGGTGTATGGGACAGAAGTAGGGTGAGGCGCTGAGTCTGGCATTTGGACAAATTCACACTGAAAAACAAAAAAAAACTAAAGTCTATAAAATTTCAGCAACTTTAAAAAAATTAAGGTTACTTACAATTTACTAAGTATACTTAGTAGGTAACAAGTTTATTGAAAAATAATTGATGGAATTCGGACGAGCAAAAAATTTTATGTCGGACATACTTAAAGGCCATCAAAAAGGGTTAGGATATTTTTCTAGGGAACGCCATTTACCTGTATTATTAAATAGCTGGTATCAATACGAAAAAAGAAACTTCTGGTTACCGGAATTGTCGTTTTGATTGATGGAATTTTTGAAAATTATGCATAGTTTATTTGTTTAATTTGTATAAACAGCCTTCAAATTTAGTAAATAACAATTAAAACATAACATTTAAATAAATTTCTTTTGCTACTTTTAAAAAAAATAACAGATTAATACAGGTTTTCATGCGTGGCGGTTATTTCAAGAAAAAATAAAAATGGCGGAATGGTTGGTAACCCAAAAATATTCGCACCCTTTACTGTATAATTTGAATAATGCCATTTTTTACCTCGTCATTGGAATTTTCCACGTGAATCTGCCACCTGTCCATCATGACAGTGCTTGCGCGCGCTATTTTGTCCAGAATCTTGTGAATTGATTCGCCCTCATATCTGAAAACAATGAAGCAATATTTAAAGCATAAATGCCTTATTCTTCTGCTCCTGAAAAAGATTATTATTATACTGTTATTGTTAATTATGTAAATGACAAAGAGCGTGTATGTGACTCGCTCCAGCTTTTTTTTATTCCACTACAAATCAGCCCTTGATTGCGATCTCACCTGATGGTAAGTGATGATGCAGTCTAAGATGGTAGCGGGCTAACCTGTTAGGGGCATGGCAGTTATATTAAAACCATACCCAGGCCAAACCAGGGAAAATTCAGAAATTATGAATTCCCAAATTGACTCTGCCGGGGATCGAACCTAAATTGACCCTGCCGGGGATTGAACCCGGGAACTCAGCAGTCCGCACGTTAAGACAACAGCGCTCCACACTGAGCCACGCATAATATTAGTATAACATTGTTTTGTACATACCCTCCGCCCCACCGAAGACACCTGGCCAAATCATTGCCAGTTCCCAGCGGTATAACTCCCACTGCTGGCCGATTTTCCGTCTCTACTTTATCTGTAAAATAACCAATATTATTGCCATATCACATTATTTTCTTTAATATTAATTCGTTTATTAAAAATTCATTAATTTGTTTAATGTAATCGATTAAAAATCAAATGAAAATAACTAGAGGGTAATAAAATTAGGCCATCTCACAAAGTTGCTAGAAAACTTCCGAAACGTAGGTACTTAAAAGAATGTGTTATTCTATCTCTGTGCCACATTTCATCCAGATCCGTTCAGCCGTCCTGGCGTGATTGAGTAACAAACAAACAAACATCCATCCATCCATACATCCATCCATTCAAACTTTCGCATTTATAATATTAAGTATAGATTTAAGTGTCTCACCCATAGTTTCCAAAACCCAGCCGACTGTACCGTCGCCGCCGCAGCATATCACCCTGTAGTTTCTCACGTCCTTGAACATTTGTAAACCTGCGAAAGAAACAATATTATATTTGTGAAAAGACAAATCAATCAAAGAAACAATAAATTAAAAATAATTTATGAATGAATGAAGAATTGATTAATCATAGAAACAATAAATTAAAAATAATTTATGAATGAATGAAGGATCATTTTTTTCTTTAGGATTTTTAAATACATTTCTTAAATGTAAATTTCAATTAATGACCGCTACTTCGATGCTTTAGGTTATTGAAGTTCTCGTAAAAACTTATAATTATGTCATGGACATGCCTACATAAGTAGCCTATGTCCTTCCCCGGAATGTAATTTATCCCCGTTCCTTTCGTCAAATCAGTTGAACTGATAGGCTGTAGAAGCGTATTAGATAGACAGACAAACAGACAGACACATTTTCACATTTTTTAATATTAGTATGGATCAAGAATAAGACCGGATTTTTCTCGTGTTAGAGAGCGTTTGCCTTTTTTTAGGGTTCCGTAGCCAAATTTGGCAAAAACGGAACCCTTATAGATTCGTCATGTCTGTCTGTCTGTCTGTCTGTCTGTCCGTCCGTATGTCACAGCCACTTTTTTCCGAAACTATAAGAACTATACTGTTGAAACTTGGTAAGTAGATGTATTCTGTGAACCGCATTAAGATTTTCTTACAAAAATAGAAAAAAAAACAATAAATTTTGGGGGTTCCCCATACTTAGAACTGAAACTCAAAAATTTTTTTTTCATCTAACCCATACGTGTGGGGTATCTATGGATAGGTCTTCAAAAATGATATTGAGGTTTGTAATATCATTTTTTTCTAAACTGAATAGTTTGCGCGAGAGACACTTCCAAAGTGGTAAAATAATCCTTCCTTAACTTCTCCTAATCCAAAGGTTGCCTGGTAGAGATCGCTACTAAGCGATTTTCTGTTGTGCTTTTTATATTTTTGTGTTGTGGTGTACAAATAAAGAGTAATAATAATAAAATGTGTGTCCCCCCCCCTGTAACTTCTAAAATAAGAGAATGATAAAACTAAAAAAAATATATGATGTACATTACCATGCAAACTTCCACCGAAAATTGGTTTGAACGAGATCTAGTAAGTAGTTTTTTTTAATAATTTAAAACTTAATTATAATTAATTAAAACACAAAAGGTTTGTACGGAACCCTCGGTGCGCGAGTTCGACTCGCACTTGGCCGGTTTTTTTATATATAGGCTAATGCTTGGCTGCAATCAGACCTGCTTGCAAGTGGGGATGCACCCTAAGGTGGAGCGCGCTTTCCTAGAAGATGCCTATTCACTCTTGATTTGAAGGTACCTATATTAAAAATCCACCAACCTGCCATGGGTCCCCCTTTCGCTATATCATGAACCTGGCGGGGGTTTAAGATATACTGGAGCTTCCTCAACACCCGGGAACCCTGCCTCCCTCCAGACTTGGGGTTGATAAACACGAGTAAAGGGCACGTCCCTTCGAGAGGAGTTATTTGGAAAGAGATGGGAGGAGCTCGGTGTTCTTTCTTCTCTTCTTTCCTTTCTTCTGTTGTCGTTGACATAGAGATTGGGAGGGATATTGAGACGGGTATAGATGGCTGAAAATAAAATTTATATTCTTCAATTAAAATGAAATTTATTTTACACTTGTTTTATTGGTTTAGGTATTAGCATGTGTACCTAATGCAGTTACGAAAACAAATGTCATGAATTTATTGCATCATATTTAATTAAAAAATATTAATAAATCTTAGGGTATTGTTGAGAGTCGAAAGAGAGAGAAAATACCGAAATTATATAAGCACATGTTATTATTCAGTCATTTATAGACTCATTCGTCAGTTCATTCATTCAGTTTTATTTCGATTTGGCAACGATCGTTGTTGGTCCAGAACAAGAGGCCCAGAGGCCATTGTCACCAATGGCCATTATATATTTGGCAAAAATATGTTTACCGATGTCCATTCATAACCTAATACACCTAAACGTCCGAACATCACCATAAAATTCATCGAATTTTGGACGTCTCGCATGACGACTTTCAGGATAGGAATTGTTAATCATTAATTCTTCAGTTCATTCACTTACTTTTCAGTAATATTTCAATGTGGCAACGATTGTTATCGGTCAGATAGATACAAGTGGTCAGACGGCGGTCAGCTCGGATGATCCCTGGCTGTTAATGTAAAAATTTTCATTGCAGGACGAATTTTAGAGAATGCATCGTGGTTCGTAAACCATCCATTCATCGGTTCATTTACTTACGTTCTTATGTTCGGTGTATTTCGATGTGGTAAAGATATTTTAAGCTCCAGTACATATTGGTGGTAGAATATTCCTAGCATGACGACTTTCAAGGCAAGCGTCGTTCACCATTCGTTCATCAGTTCATTCACTTACCGGTTCGGCGCTATTCCGATGTGGTAATGATCGTTGTCGGTCCAATACAAGTGGCCGTATGGCCGTTGGCGGTAGAATGTGTTTAGCATGACGACCTAGAGTGCAAGCGCCGCCGGCACTGCCTACGCAGCGGTTATGAAGCTGAAATAAAAATGATACGTTAAAAATCTAAAGAGCTAAAGAATGAGTAAGATAATGACTTGAGTGAATGAATGAGTTCATGTGTGAAATATTAATTTATTGTATTCATTTAATTAAATAACTTAAAGAGTGAAGAGCGGATCATTTGGACCTCCTCTGCTGAACTATAACGAATCGTTATTAAAACTATAACGAAGACTTTTACCACCCTAGAGTGATAAAGAGATTAGCGCATTTATTAGCTTGCAAAGCGGTGGGGTAAGATGAATTTTCGCACTAGTGCGGTAATTTAATGGCCGTCAACAAACAACCAGCTGTTTCGATGCTGATATTTTTTGTAATAATAATGTAATCGATTAAAAATCGAATGAAAATAACTAGAGGGTAATAAAATTAGGCCATCTCACAAAGTTGCTAGAAAACTTCCGAAAGGTAGGTAAAAGAATGAGTTAAAGATGAGCTTAAAAGAATGTGTTATTCCAGACTATAATCTATCTCTGTGCCACATTTCATCCAGATCCGTTCAGCCGTCCTGGCGTGATTGAGTAACAAACAAACATCCATCTATCCATACATCCATCCAATCAAACTTTCGCATTTATAATATTATAATGTACCATATTCTGAACAATAAAATGAATTATGAATTATAGATCACCGCAAACTCCCTTACTTACAGTGATATGACACCATCGGCAGTGCAGGCCTGTTATTCCGTTGTAGCCTTTAATTTTTTTCCGACACCGCGCGCATTTGCCGTGGCAATTCCCTAAAACAATACAATAGTATTAACTGGCGCCTATTAACTTGAGGGACGAGTGGCCTAGTTGCGACAACGCAACGCTGACCCAAGTCGGTAACTGGGTGGGTGACCGAATTTCCGTTTCCTCCGTGCCTCGGAAAGCACGTTAAGCCGTCCCGTTTAGTATCACTAACATCTGATAGTAGTATTAATCGAGTCGTATGTCGAAGGACCTGGGGACCCAATGCATTATCATCTCAAGAAAAATCCTGCCATTATGTGACTAATGGAATGGGTCACGACCCTCAGCAATGAGAAATACGACTCAGAAAGAGAACTGGCGAACGCGATTTTCTCCGCGAGGACATTAAAGCGTGTGCACCGCCCTGTCATCATGCAACCAATCTCCTTTCTTAGAAAGGTTGCCTGGAAGAGATCACTCATAGTGATAAGGCCGCCTTTACACCGTAACAAGTTTTAAATCCTGTCACCATTAGTTTTACCTCTGTTTTGTTATTTGTTTGTGTGTAATAAAGTGTTTTTACTTACTTACTTACTTAAAGCTCGCCATTGACGGTAAGTCAATTGACTTAAAAGTACGACTTGAGTGAAATGGACGGACGCCAAAGTGTTTGCCCATTCACGACGTTAGTTCTAATAACTTCATTTATCGATCGATGGGTCATAGGACTTCGAACTATGATTTTGGGCGCGGAGTTTCCGTGGGCATCTCGCCAAAATTTATCTTACAGACTTCATCCAAATGGCTTACCAATAATGGCACGTGGCGAAATTTATTTATAATCATCGCTAGTATTCCTAATATATGGCGTGTGAGAGGGATACCAAATTACAGTCCCACCAAATGATCTGGCCATTATTGGAACAAATTTTTTTGCCTTTTTAGGTTTAGTTTTTATTTAATTTTTAATTTACTAGCGACGCTGACACGGGGTCAGATAAGTTTGTGGGACTTTACCAACTCTTAGGAGTTTTCTATTCGAGACTGTCTCTTTCGAGACCGTTTTTTCATAGATCTCCAAATAAAGTTTGATTTATAATTTAAACCATAGTCATCATCAACCAATAGACGTCCACCGCTGGAGGAAGGTCTCCTGCATGGTTCGCCACAGAACACGGTCTTGTGCCGCTTGTTTCCAGCGGCTCCCAGCTGCACGCTTGAGATCGTCCGTCCACCTAGGTCCTAGAGGGTACAACGCTGCGCTTTCCTGTGCGAGGACCCAACGCCCTTTCCGCCAGTTCTTTGAACTATGTGCCCCATCCGTTGCCTTAATCACTTAAGCAGGACACTTGAAAACTGTACGGTCTTCGCTTCGTTGTGGGCTCCATACGTACCTTCCACCCAGTGATGCGCGAGCGTGGCGGGCGCACGCCTTGACTTGGAGTACGTTGCGATACAAGACGCGGGCGCGCGTTGCACGCAGCGCTCGTGCACCGTGAACTTGCAAACTGTACAACAGATTATAAATATTAATTTCATTTTAAGTATTGGAATATTTTTAAATAGAGGGAAAAAGACGTAATATCTACGTCGCCTGTTATTTAATGTACTTAAATAAAGAAACAAAATATTTATTTGGAATTACCAAAAACACAGGGAAGATACTCGTACAAACACAAAATGACTAGAAAAAAGCTTAGGAACTAGACTGTGGCACAAAAATAATTCCAAAAAGAGCATCGGCTCAGCATAATGCTGTTATGGTGTAGCATAACAGCGCTGATTTTCAGCCGATCCCTAAAAAGTTTTCAAGTTTTATTTAATTTTTTATTTAAAATTAAAAAATGAGCCCTTAATTTCTAACAACACTGAATCAATGCTACTGGAAAACAATAAATATTCACAAGCATCGTGACTCGTGGCACGTTTTTTTTATGTTTCGCACCCAATTATCCTCTGAAGATATTGTGTCAGAGACCTTTTTGTTGCGAGTTTTGCTCTGAAAAGGGTGCCATACTATAGGAATTTAAACTCTACTTACATATACAACAAAGTCCTTTCTACCCTAACCCAACGAGCATGTTGAGACAGAGATTACAGTGCGCCGGTCGGTTGAAGTGCTCCAACCTCCACGCATGTTCACCATTCTCTTTGACGTTGAAGTCATGTTATAGGAAAATAAACTCTACTCACATATAAAACAGAGTCCCTTCTTCGCTAACCCAACGAGCATGTTGAGACAGAGATTACAGTACGCCCGTCGGTTGAAGTGCTTCAACCTCCACGCATGTTCACCATTCTCTTTGACGTTGGAGTCATGTTATAGGAAAATAAACTCTACTCACCTAAACAACAGAGTCCTTTCTTTCCTAACGCGACGAGCATGTTGAGACAGAGATTACAGTACGCCGGTCGGTTGAAGTGCTTCAACCTCCACGCATGTTCACCATTCTCTTTGACGTTGGAGTCATGTTATAGGAAAATAAACTCTACTCACATATACAACAGAGTCCTTTCTTTCCTAACCCGACGAGCATGTTGAGACAGAGATTACAGTACGCCGGTCGGTTGAAGTGCTTCAACCTCCATGCATGTTCACCATCCTCTTTGACGTTGGTGTCTAGACCCAAGAGTACCAATAGGGGTATTGTTGTCATGCTGTCAAAAATAAAAAATAATTATTTTATATTCCCGGCCGATTTTTGGCCACGACAGAATTATTTTCTGGGCAAGCCTTTCTCATCATTGCTTTTCTTAAGCGTGATTGTCGTCAAGCGTTAGCCTTGTTATTAAAAAAATTAGCGATCTGTGCGGGAGGTATTATGATGCAAAAGTGATTGCGCAAACGCAGGTGCATTCTCTATTCCCTTACTCTCATAATCCCGATTTTACGGAAAATCCATCATTACCCGAGAGAGATCAGACGCAAGACCGATGGCGATAGCGTGCTCTGCGAAGCGAGGTTGTAGCACCACTAACTTCCTAACTATAAGCTGGTACTGAGAATTTCTTGTCCGACCCAGGAATCGACTTCAGGATCTTGTTATCTGAACTCTATCATGCTAACCACTAGTGACTAGACCAATGAGGCAAAATTTTGTACTTAGGATATTTAAAGAAGAGAGAGAGTATTTCGATAAAAGTTTAGTGTAATGATTTTCAAGTAAGTAACTTACCCCCCTCTCTTCCACTCGTCGAGTGAAACGGTACCATCTGCGTCGTAGTCTATCTCTACCATCATGTCTTGCAGAATCTGGAAAAAGTATATCAAACATAATTTTTCATACACAATTCAAACATTTTTCACCATACAAGGTGATATTCATAAAATCAACCTTTGCTCGCTACTGATATATACCTAAAGATTTTACACTCACGACCGAATTTTGTTATCAAATCACGACTCAAATCGGTTG
This sequence comes from Erebia ligea, assembly GCA_917051295.2. Lineage (NCBI taxonomy): Eukaryota > Metazoa > Arthropoda > Insecta > Lepidoptera > Nymphalidae > Erebia > Erebia ligea. The sequence goes on from OU785246.1 coordinate 3,116,235, forward strand.
ACTTAACGTCAGTGGCGAGCTTAAGTGATACCGTCAATAGCGAGATTAATTAATGATGGTTTGTGATCCGGCTGCAAGATTGCTTTGCTACATGAATCGAGTACGTGATCTAAAACTAATTTTTATGTATAATTAAATTATTATTAATTACTAGCTGATGCCCGCGACTTCGTCCGCGTGGATTGAGGTTTTTCGGTTCCCGCGGGAACTCTTTAATTTTCCGGAATAAAAAGTAGCCTATGTGCTATTCCAGACTATAATCTATCTCTGTGCCAAATTTCATCCAGATCCGTTCATCCGTTGGAGTGTGATTGAGTAACAAACATACATCCATCCATCCAAACTTTCGCATTTATAATATTTATTATTTGATAAATGGGGGAACATATATTTGCCAGGTTGCCTATTGATAATACGCAGGATCTTCTCCGTTTGGCCATGGCCAAAACGGGGGCACGGGCCTCGAGGCGTAGCCTCCTTGCTCGGGTGTGGCGCGGGGAAGTACACTTCTCCGGTGTCGTATTTTTAGCCTTGTGACGGCTAGGGCTTTTAGCCTGTCATCTTGGCTTAAGGCCTCGTGGTTTTGACTGGGTATTTGTCTTATACTTATCAGCAGGGTGAAAGGTATACTCAAATACAGTTAGATGGCGCTGTTAACTTAAATTAGGATTTTAACGGGCATTCTGTACTTTTCCCGAATAGCCTTCAAGTGAGATAATGAATAGAAAAACGCACCGGTCTTAGCTCCGAAGTCTCCCAGCCCAGATACTCGGCGACTGTCATCATCTGGTTGACGATACAGTCCATTTCATTGGTGTCCAACACGCCATTGCCGTCCGTGTCGTAGAGGCGAAACATGACTGTAAACATGCCGTCCCTACTAAATTACTCGATAAAACCAGGCATTGACACAAAATAGAAGCAGATAAATTAATAGACTAATAATTAATGGTAGATTCATTCGACTATTCATAAACACTTGTAAAAAGTCTATTTGAATAAAAAACTTTTGAATTTTGAATTAAAAATTCTACTTTAACCAGAAAGGTACACTTGTCTTTTTCTCTCGTTTTGTTTCCCTCCATACAGTTTTAACTATGGTAGGTACCTACAACATGGAAATATTCAGAAAACAATCCTCCCTCTCTTCTTACTTTTAATGTAGCATTAAAAGTAAGAAGTAACATTTTTAATTGTTACGAAAACAACTCAATTTTTTTTTCCATTAAATTTCAGTTTTTCAGGGAGACTCAGTTTTTCTGCGGCTGTCTATTCATTCAAAATCAAACACCATTCAGTTTACACTATTTCAGTAGCCTAGCCACATACGGCTAAAATTGATTGTTGATAGAATCATGCAAACCCTTAAAGATAACATAGCCACAAAAATTCAAAAAATTCAAAATTCAAATGTTTTTTATTCAAATAAGCTTTTACAAGCGCTTTTATATGATTCTACCGCTGGTTCGGAATGCCATTCCTACCGAGAAGAGCCAGCAAGAAACTCGGTGGTTGCTCTTTTCCATCAAAACTTACAATCATCATAATGATACAAGTAACTGCAGTCCCACGCCTAGCTGGAGCGAATCAAATCACGCTTTTTTCGAAACGCTTCAAAAGGGTTATACTCACATTCTAACTTATCCTCAGGTCTCCCGGCTTCAAGGAGCGAGAGATAGCAAACGATATCCTTGAGGGACACCCGAGCCGTGTGCACTTCTATAGTCGACGGCCGGCGCATGAGGTGTTTGTAGTCTGAAAAAGCAGATAAACTGAAGATAGAAAGAAAAAAAATAAAGAAAGAAAAAACATTTATTTTCAAACTGTGCCATACATAACAAGCGTACCTACCGCATCACGTATGGCACAACCCGAAAAATGGTCCAGCCTCAGCATAATGCTGTATGTTCAGTGCAAGCACTGACCATACAGCGCTGATTTTCAGCCTGAACCCTGATTCAGGTGACACCACGGAAAACAAACTACGTAGCTGCAAGCTAGTAGAATACTTAAAAACTATAGTTTAATAACAAATTTATCTATCTATCTAATTATCAATCTATCTATCTATAAAATTAAAAATGCTACAAAAACGACTACAAATGTTCATTAGTACTATATACAGTTCTCATGTCTATCCAATAAAATTAACTATTATACTACTAATAGGTACTATAGGTACCTAGGTTACCTCTGGTAATCGTTTACAAAAACCCAGCTGAGTTTGTTGTGGGCTCTTCTCAGACCTGGGCGCGTTTGGAACCCTCGTAGCTTTAGTTTTAAGATACCGTAACAGTTTATCACCATCATATCTTTATGTAACTGGACGTCAATAAGTGTAGTGTATCTACCTAAATTGAATAAATATTTATGACTTATGAAAACAATTGACACACCAGCAGATCAATCACCAGTGGCGTGCACAAGGTTTGCAGCCTGGGTAGGCATTTCTTACGTCGCGTCGTAGGCACTAGATTAATGGCAGGTCATAAAGAAAAATAAGCATGAGCTATTTAAACTAGGGTAAGCAGTGTTTTACTGCCTCTATGACATGCATGCCACTGTCAGTCACATACCTCTATGGCTAAGCCTTTGATGTAGTTTTGGATTTGTTTCATCCGACAAGTTGCAAGACATTACACATGTAATGTTGCGTCACTGGTTAAGGTGCATCACCGCTTGCAAGCAGGTATGATTGCAGCTAAGCGGTAGCGTACAAATAAAAACAAAATATTACCTTCTATTTTAGTGGACTGGTTGACTCGCAAGGAGTTGCTGCTCTTTCGGCTCGAGTTGCGCGACATCTGACTGTGGCTCGGACTGTTCTCTAGACGTCCGAGACACAGTTCGTGGGAAGAGTAAGATGGGTGCGTTGTCACGGAGAACATTGGGTGGACACTGCCTGTAAACAATTACATCACAATGACGACGCCAGTGAAGAAGATCAGCAGGAGTCATCGGGATAGAACGGATTACCATCTCCCCCTCCGCCTCAAAACCCCTCGCAGAGAGCTGTACGGTACGCTGCTCGCAGTCAGTCAGCGACCGTGTCGTGCGAAGGGTCCCGAACGGGATTGAAACTAGTCGGACATTTTTCGACATAACATGTGAGTTCATCCGGTAGTTATGTATAGTTAAAATGAATATCACTCACGATAGTTCAAATGTTAAAATAGTAGCATTTTAAGAACACCATCTTTCTTCATCTTTGCAACCCATTGCCGGATCGGAAGATAGTCGGGAGCTATTATTCTTGTACCCACCAGTTCTGCTTCTAGAAGCTTTGTCGCCGCTGTCCAAGGAGTCAGCCGAGCTCTTACCCAGCTGCTGTAACCTCTCAGCCAGGCCGTGGATCTTGGACGCGAGGCTGAGTTTGCCCTGGAATAGTCAAATCAAAAGGGGTTACAACTTGTAACTTACAGTAGGTATTCCGTGTTCCTAAGCACACACTTGAATATATTAAATTACTTAACTTACTCAGAACTTAGAATTTTGTATGGATTCTGGCCTAAATGCCGTTCCGGCAATTTTTTTTCGAAATAACAGCCGAATTTCGATGATGCAGTGTCGGGCTAACCTGTTAGGGGGGTAAGGCCATACCCCTATTTGGATTCTACACGGCTTCGTACCGGAACGCTACATCGCTTGGCGGTACGTCATTGCCGGTAGGGTGGAAACTAGCCACGGCCGAAGCTTCCCACCAGACCACAGAAAATTCAGAAATTATAAATTCCAAAATTGATCCTGCCGGGGATCGAACCCGGGACCTCCCACGTTAAGACAACAGCGCTCAACACTGCGTCAGGGAGTGTTTGACGTTTGACGACCTCCGTGGTGCAGTGTGTAGCGCTGTTGTCTTAACGTGCGGAGGTCCCGGGTTCGATCCCCGGCAGGGTCAACTTGGGAATTTATAATTACTGATTTTCCCTGGTCTGGCTTGGTGGGAGGCTTCGGCCGTGGCTAGTTACCACCCTACCGGCAAAGACGTGCTGCCAAGCGTGCCGTGATGCCGTGTAGAAACCGAATAGGGGGTTGAAACCGAATATAACTGCCATGCCCCTAACAGGTTAGCCCGCTACCATCTTCGACTGCATCATCACTTACGATTAGGTAAGATCGCAGTCAAGGGCTAACTTGTAGTGGATAAAAAAAAGGGAGGTCGTGTAAATAAGGATGGAAAACGTCAGTACCGAGTGGTCAGCATGAGCGGTGACGGCGGCGCAGGCTGTGGTGGAGCTGGCGGCGGCCATTTCCCGCAGGGCTGGCCTCTTCTCCCTCCGCACGAAGGATAGGAACAGGTGCCTGGAATATAGAGAAGAAAGTTCTGTAGAGATACACAAATTAATTATAGTACCTTGTAACCGCTAGACCAGAGATTTCTAAACTATTTTGGGCAAGAGAACCCTGTTCCAAAATGAACTGATACATCAGACCCCCATAGCCAAATTACTTTAAAAATCCTATCTCTAGTTTTTTCCGTCCGAGTATTAGCCGTCAGAAAAGAGCCAATAATACAGTACGCGCGCGAGTTGAATGCAGAGCTTTTGTATGTGTCACCATATATTAGCAATGCATTCTACTATAGGTACCTACGTTTTGTTTTTTTTAAAATAATGAAGCAATTTCCGAACAAGTAGGAGAAAAATACGTCAAAGCTTTATCCACCCCAGTTGAGTCGAGGCTGTTATACAATAACTAGACGATGCCCGCGACGTCGTCCGCCGTCGTTGTTGCAAAATCACGTGGGAACTCTAATTTTCCGGGATAAAAAGTAGCATAAGTCCTCCCCCCTAATGCAAACTTTCTGTGTACCTTTCGTCGGCACGGAAGATAGGCTACTTTTATCCCGGAAAAGCCTATCCCACACTATGGTTGACCGTAACTATAGAATTTATAAAGTTTGTATGAAAAATACGCACAATACAACACACTACATAGCCTCTCCGAGCGTGATTAGAAAGTAAGAAAGAAAGAAAATGATTTTTTTATTTGATCGCTGCATGTACGTTTTAGAATTATAATTAATATTAAGTAGATATAATATAGTGATACGTGACCAAATAAAGGTTTCCATCTCAGCATCATGCTGCAGCAGACTGCAGCGCTGGTTTTCAGTGGAAACCTTGATCAAGTGAAGTCACGGACGGAACTATGAATATATATTAGTGCTATATCTATATCCTTATTCATTTATAGTTAACTTATAATATTGTTATTACGTATAAATATTACATTATCTAAAATTTAAAATGAAACATACAGTTTGGTACAAGCAACAAAAATACAATAAAAAGAGAAAACTAAATAACATCATAACAAAGTAAATAAAATAAAAAGTTTATAAACAGGCTTATTGGAATAAATTGGAGAAACAATAATAAATGCGGCATAAGTGCTGAAACGATAGCTACTTCTGAGATAAAGTATAGTGTAATAATTATTTAATAATTAATTTCAAGGTATATTTTTTGATTAGTAGTTAGTACGTAGCTCTAGCTCGTGTGAGATCAGGGCCCCAATCATGTAAGAATTGTCCATCAAACGTTAAAGATTTTTGTCAAAGTAAAACAAACCATAACTGCATTGAATTAGAGCTCAATTTCGTCTGCCCATTCTTATACGTTTAGGTATGTACGATACCCTAAACGTATAAGAATGGGCAGACGAAATTGAGCTCTAATTCAATGCTGTCATTGTTTATTTTACTTTGACGAAAATCTTTAACGTTTGATGAACAATTCTTACATGATCGGGGGGCAGGTATAGAGCGAATTTTGACTTTGCTTAGACCTTATGACGGTCGGTGGAGCGAGCGCGTATTACACTGGTGGCCGCGCGACCAGACAAGGCCGCGCGGGCGACCACGCGCTCGCTGGAAGGACGACATTGTAGACGTCGCAGGACCAACATGGACGAGGCTTGCCGCGGAGAGAGAAAAGTGGAGCATGATGGAGGAGGCCTACACCCAAAAATGGGTACCCAAATAATTAAAATATGTAAACTACATTTACCTATATATGACTAATCATATACCTACTCAATGTGACTTGTTTTATTGTAATGGTATTGTTTTCTTTTTTGACGTATAACTGTATAAATTTCGACTAAATTGTATTGACTTAATAACTGAACTATAATTTGATATTGTGTAAATTTAATAATATTTTAATAATATTTAATAAAAATTATGCAACGTGACTTAATAGGTAAAATGTTATGTAACCTACTTACTAACTACTGAAAAATAATCATATTCTGTCATTTTATGTATCTGAAATGTATTGTTTGGGAATAAATGGCTTATTTTTTTTTTATTTTTTTTTAGACCTTAGACTCAAGCCCTGGTTAAAACGAGACAGATTTATGTTAATCACATAAGTCCATCTCGTCCCTCTAAGTAAAGTCTGAGCCAAGTCAAAGAACGCTCTACAGATCTCAGTGCGATTGGTCTTAGAGTTATCATGGGATTCTGGGAACTAAGTATATTACCTGGATAGTTCATCTGGCGTAGTGACCTCGAGGAATGTGTCCAAAAACCACCGGAACCCCTCATAGTCGATGTCCTGAAACAATAAAAAAACAAAATTTGTTTCATTCAGATCTTGCTCCATAATTATGGTGCTAGTACAATACTGAATTAAAACTAATGTTAGTAGTTAGTACCTACCTAAAAATAAAAACATTAAAAAAAAAAAATTGGCAGTCATAGGGACTGCCGATATCTAGAAGTGAGAACGAATATTTAAAATATTTTTTTTTAAATATTTTTTTTTATTTTTTTTTAAATAATAAAAAAAAATATATGAACCTTAAAACTAAGGAATTAAAGTTTAATTACAAATGTAGTATATTTATAAGTATTTAAGACCTTTTGTCTTCGTAACAACGCGAGCATGTCGGTGACGCGGAGCATAAATAATAAGCGGTCTTAAATATAAATATTATACTACATTCGTAATTAAACTTTAATGTCTTAGAGTTAAGGTTGATATTTTAATTATTTAAAAAAAGAAAAAAAAAATATAAAAATCAATTATTTTAAATATTCGTTTTCACTTCTATCGGCAGTCCCTATGATTGCCAATTTTTTTTCTATGACACTGTTTGAGATCGCCGCTCTACGAAGCTCTATCGTTAACATCTCTACGCAGCTATCATAACATTCCCAGATAACGCCCTTGAAGGCTATAGCGTGTACTTCAAGGTTGCCAGGCAACGGTCGCCATGGCAACGGCGCCATCTTGATCCTCCACAGATTATATTTTGTACCCACGCTGTTGATGCGACTCCTACTCAGAACCTTTGAGTGGTTTCAATATTTTTCTTATATTATTTATTTTCAATTCAATATTTTCAGTAAAAGATTTATAATACCTTCCCACGTAAATTACGTAACGTTCTCATGAGGGTATCACAAACTAGTTAACTAGATACCCTTATTAAATATCCATATTTTCCGTATTTTCAATTCTCGCGGAACTGAAAATATGTCTATGCCTATGTCCTTCACCGGGATACAAACTATCCCTGTACCAAATTTCATCAAAATCGGTTGAACCGGTCGGCCGTGAAAGCGTAGCAGAGAGACAGACAGACGGACAGACAGACAAACAGACAAACAGACACACTTTCTCATTCATAATAATATTAAGTATGGATTTTAGCTAAGAGCAAACTTATGGACCGCACAGAAAAAACGTTCGGAACGACGTTCTGTGATCTGTCCCGTCACCAAGCGTGCGCATCCATTGCAAAAAAGAATTTGTGCCCAATAGTTTCAATATGGCCAATCTTCAATATGGCACCTCTAATCTATATATATAAAATTCAAAGTCCTGACTGACTGACTGACTGACTTATATATCAACGCACAGCCTAAACCGCTGGGGTTAAAAACTTGAAATTTTGACAGTAGATTCCTTTTGTGACGTAAGCGCTCAATAAGGAAGGATTTTTCAAAATTCCACCCCTAAGGTAGTAAAATAAGGGGTTGAAAGTTTGTATGAAAGTCCGTCATTTCTCAAGTTATATCCATGAAACTTGGTATATGAGCTACCGGTTAAAAATTAAGAAGTAGGTACGTGTTTCACAGTTTTTGAAAATTCTACCCCCAAAGGGCTGAAATAGGGGAGTAAAGTTTGTAAAAAAGTCCTTAATTTTACAAGATATTTTTCAAGTTATATCTACGAAACTTGATATTTTGGCTTTCGGTAAAAAATAAAGAAGCACGTGTGTCAAAATATTTAAAAATTTCACCCCCAAAAGGGTTAAATAGCTTTCAAAAATAAAATAAAGGAATTGTTGTTAAAAAAGCGATACCACACTATTAAAGACTATTTATCAGACACTTTATAGTTAGTAAGTAGTAATGAAGGAATTAAAATTAGAGAATAATAAATAAGAATGAGGCTTTGGTGGAATGTAACTATTTAATATTTATTTTATCTTAGCATTGTTATCGTCGTATACTTTTAATTGTAATGTTAATATTGTATATTGTTTATGTATTATGCTAAGTATAATAATAATTACGTCTGAATTTTGCATGCCATCTCCATGGCAGATTGTATGCTACTGCTAAAATTATTATAAGACCTTTATATCTTCAATCTGTGCAAATAAATAAATGAAATGAAATGAAATGAAAAGTTTGTTGACCCTATCCCCTCACTCTCATAGTGTCCGACAGACAGACAAAAGTCCGATTCAGACACAACAGAGGGAAATTAAATGTTTACTGCCACACTGTATCTCTTTATTTTATTTTTCTCTCGCAAGTAGTTTTCCGAGCATAAAAAGGGCAATATAAAAGTTAATGTGAACAAATGCGGTAGCGGTAGCGTGAACACATATTTATTAGGAGCTTAGGGTGCTTACAAACTAGGTGATTATTATCCGTATTATATCAAACTAGCAGATACCCGCGATTTCGTCCGCGTGAATTAAGTTTTTTAAATTCCCACGGGAACTCCCTAATCTTTCGGGTTAATAATATAGCCTAAGGCACTCACAAATAATGTGGCTTTCTATTGGTACCAGAATTTTCAAAATCGGTTATGTAGATCCAGAGGTTACCCCCTACAACGTCACAAACTCACAAACTTTACATCTTTATAATATTAGTATAAATTAGCGTACCCGCCCCTGCTTCGCTCGGGTGAAATCCTGAAACACGTGTTTCTTAATTTTTTATTGAAAGCCCAAATACCAATTTTCATGGATGTTGTATGTGGAAAAAAAAAGAACTTTCATCACCTATTTCACCCCTTTGCGGGTCGAATTTTCCAAAATGGTGACACATACTTCTTCATATTTAACCGAGAGCCCAAATGATAAGTTTCATGGCTATAACTTGAAAACATGCATTTGTTGATATAATTTATATTGCGCGCAGGAGCGCAGCGGAGACCAATCCTAAATCTATGTTTGCAAAATGAAGGACTTTCATACAAGCTCAACTTCAACCCCTATTTTACCAATTTGGGGGAGGAATTTTGAAAAACTATGACACACGTTTTTTTTATTTTTTACAGAATGGGCCTTTAGCTAATTGACGTCATTTAAAATCCGATATCGCGGACTCCCATAGAGCTATTTTAAATTTAAATGCTGCACCACCACGATATGGCCCGTATCAATTAAAAGAGATTGCTGAAAAAATGCGAAAGTAAAATGCCGTCACACATAAATAAACATGGCGGACGATGCAAGCTTGTTGTTAAATAATCTTGTTCCCGTAAAGGAAAAACAAACTAAGTAGGTATATCTGTGTAAGCGCGCTGTTGTACACGCGTTTATTCTAGTTACGCGCTCATAAGGTATCCAGTTGTGCTGCAAAAATTGGGATGATGACAACTCATCAAACTTTGTATGAAATTCACAGTAGTGACGTCATAAAAATGTCAACGCACTTTTTTTTATTTAAACAGTTTAAACTATATTTTAAAATGGTTATCAAACTGAAAACTAACCGAGGATGTGAATTTTAGGTGTTTTGGAAGACCCTCTATATAATATTCAGTTAGAAATAATTTATTTTTGATATAGGCATCATCCCTATTATCCTGTTCCCGTAAAGGAAAAGTAGGTATCTTTGTGTAAGCGCGCTGTTACACGCGTTTATTCTAGTTACACGCTCATTAGGTATCCAGTTGTGCTGCAAAAATTGCCTGTTAGAGTCAGGCACGATTAGGCAGCTCAGGTTATAAGTCTGCCTTTTCCATGTTATTATAGGATAGCGTATTTTCTCTTTTATAAAATATACATAATACATATCTAATTTTAATGTTTGTTTGTGATCATTGAAAAAATGTAATTTCTTTCATAGGCTTTTTGTGCTGTGGACATCGTCGTTGGCCTTCGTCCAGCTGTGGACGTCTAATAGGTTAAGACGAACGACGACGGATTTAGAAAATACAGATAAAGTCTTAAAATCCTTTATATTAAAGTCTTAAAATGTACCGTAGTAATGTTTGGAAAATATAGAGAAAATTGTAATCTGTAGCCAATCGTGTTTCTGACACCTAATTAAGTATAGATTAAAGACTCAAGCAGCACATAGATATTGAAATACCACAGCTATAAATTGTTGACCGAGCGAAGCGAAGCGAGTCTACTTGAGTGAATTTGCACTTATCCGTCCGTCCGTCCGTCCGTCCGTCCGTCCGTCCGTCCGTCCGTCCGTCTGTCAGAGCCTTATAACTTCTGAATTACTGAACGTAATTACTTCTTTAAATATAATATGTAAACCGATGGCCTCCAGCCGAATATGGCTTAAAAAGTTATAATAATCTTTATTTCAGGGGGGCTCTCATAGAAGATAATTAGGAATAGAGTCCAAAAATTTTTTTTTAATTTGTTCCCTAAAATTGACGAAATGGGGGGTTTTCAAAGTGGAGATTTTCTAACGTACAAAGCTAACCTCAGAACTCAATTTTCTGAAAGGCTGAGCCTGAAACTTGATTAATTATTAGAATTATATCCTGTACTTGAACAACAAATACTAAAATTAGATAAATATAATAATATAGGAAACGAAATTATTTAATTTTTAATGAGCTTCATAAGTTTTAACAGAACTTCACAATGATGTCAATACATGGCGCTCTGTGATACCGCGAGGTCTCAGTTCGGGGCGAACCACTAGTATTAATGATTGTTATTTTTCTTTCCTAAAATTTTAAATTTCAATTTTTGTATAATTTTTCCTTTTCTATAATTTTTAAGTTTAGATTTTTGTAGTGTAACTTTTAATTTTACGCGCTTTTGCTTTTTATTTTATTTTTAGAGAATGATGTGGCACCTTTGATAAATTGTACATTTAACAAGTATCCTAAATGTGTCTAGTTTTTAAGGTTTTTTTGAATGTAACAATTTTTGGTTGTCCAATTAAATAAATATAAAAATAAAATGTATGGTGTAATCTACACCATAACAGCATTACGCTGAGCCGATGTCCTTTTTGGAATTATTTTTGTGTCACAGTCTAGTTTCTAAGTTTTCTACTAGTCATTTTGTTTTTGTATCTTAACTGTGTGTTTGGTAATTCCTTTAAATTAAATTTTTTTTATTTATCTATTTAAATCGTAAAAAAACATACTTAGCGCTATGATTTTATTTAAGAAATATCGACATTCAAACTATAATAATTATAATGTCAATGAGAACGGAATCGCCTACCCAACAACCTATGAATAAAACAGAGTTTACAGTTTCAAGTACCTTGAAAGCTTTTTGTGTATTTTACACAGAGTTCTAAAAATACACTGTCCAATGTCCATCCACTATCATACGAATCGATACGACAACACTGTTCAAATATCTACCTACATTTTGAACAAATAGGATTCGTTTTTAATTGATATTCGCTCAGGTCAGTACTCAGTACTCAGTATTAAGCCATAGAGATAGATAGATAGATAAATTCTTTATTGCCACACATAATATATTACAGAAATAACTTAAATATAAACAAACATAAAAACAACGCGTGCGCAAGGGCGGTCTTATCACTAAAAGTGATCTCCTCCAGACAACCTGTTTCATAAGGAACTTTAAAATGGAGCGGGAAAGTGCAACAATAAACAATAAACGTGCAATAATAATATACTACTTAAACTATACATACTAATAATACATAAATAACTAAATTAATAAATATAAACACATATCTATCTATTGTTCGTTTGTCTGGCTAAAACTCGAGAACGGCTGGGCCGATTTAACTGATTTTGGTTTTGAAATGTTTGTTGTAGTCCAGGGAAGGTTTAAACGTTGAGAAAGTATGGAAAAATTGCGAGGAAGATAGTAAAAACAACAATTTCATTTTCCCATATAAACTGTTCTAAAAACTTTCCTGTCAAACATTTGACGTTCGCCCCTTCGAGTCTACCGTACGGTAGACTCGGGTCCACTTGAATTGAAGCGCGTATTAAATTAAAGGTTTTGAATCGACAACATTATATCCACATTACTCGGATTAACGCGTATTAAAATTTTAATATTTTGATTATCGCGTATTTATATTTTACTATTTTGATAGTTGTCATTGTATTGACTTATATCAAGATGGTTGTCATTGTTTGACAAATAAAATGCAAAAACTTTTTGATAATCGTTTGGGGAAATCTGTGGGGGAAATGTATTGTGTAAAGCGTTAAAAAATACAACGGCGAATCTACTGGATTATGTTGTGCTGGTGGTAAAGTAAAATTACCGCTTTATCCACCACTTCCACACTGGTTTTACCACCAGACGACGTTGACGTTGTAGGGGGTAATCTCTGGATCTACTGACCCGATTTCGAAAATTATGTTACCAATATAAAGCCACATTATAACTCGAAAAAAAAAGACTTTTTCGTGGTAGTCTGATTTGCAAAGTAAGTCGGAGAAAAAACCGGCAAAGTGCGAGTCGGACTCGCGCACCGAGGGTTCCGTACAAACCTGTAGCAAGTTTTACGATTAATGAATTTAATGAACCGCAAAACTAACTTTGTTTGTAGAGGTTTTCTGTTATTATCAAAAAAACTATGCTAGTTAGAGCATTGGCTATAGTTTTCCTGTAAAATATACATAAATTCCTATTGACCATAATTATTTCAGATTTTTCGATTGGTAAACTCCGGAGATAAGGGGGGGGGAACGGTATTTTTTTTGACTTTTTCCCCGATAAATCAAAAACTATCATGACTAAAAATAATTAAAAATCTGTTTTAGAATGTACAAAGTAAACCCTTTCATATGATACCCCACACAGTACAGTTATCTCACTTTTAAATTTCAACCCTCCGATTTTCCCCCCTTTTTAAATAAGAACAAAAATAATTTCCAATTTTTTTTAATTCCAGTGTCTTTGGGCCACTAATATACACAACTATTCCAAATTTCATGTCGATAGCTTCGGTAGTTACTGAAATAATCGAGTGTGACGGACGGACAGACAGACAGACAGACGGAGAAAGTCGCACCATAAGGGTTCCATTTTTACCATTTTGGTACGGAACCCTAAAAAACGGTCGAACAAAAACGTTTCTTACGGAGAGATATAATATTATGATTGAGTTCTGGAGAAAAGTTGTAGAGCTTTGGTAATGCCTACAAAAAAGTTTATATATTTAACTTATATATCTAAACCTTTTATATTTAAGTCACAAAAAGTAGTTTTTTATTTAAAAAAAAAAATTTAATTCCATTAGGTCATGTTTATTGGTCATATTTATCAAAATAAGTAAACTTATCGCCTCAAGTGTTTAAAACAAAAGACTTTTCCCTTTTTAACCGACTTCCAAAAAAGGAGGAGATTCACAATTCGGCGCGTATGTTTTTTTTTAATGTATGTCGTTGCATATCTCCGTGGTTTCTAAACCGATTTGAAAAAATTTTTTTCAGTGGTTAGAAGAAGCTCGCGAGGTGGTCCCATAAAAAATTCTGACTCCAAAGTCGCGAGTATAATAAAGATAGGCAAAGTTGACGCGTCAGGCTCGCCCGACTTCAACGACAACAGTGTGTAGAAATCAATAGTAGATTGTATTATAAGGGAGCAAAATAATATTTTTACGGCGAGGGCGCTTTTTTGAATCCAGAACGAAGTGAGGGATTCTAGAGTAGAATCCTGAGCGTAGCGAGGGATTCTTTAGTAGAATCCTGAACGTAGCGAGGGATTCAAAGTACGTCGCCCGAGCCAAAAATATATTTGCGCCCGAATGATACACTCTACTTTTCATCACCCTGTATGAGAAAATTTGGTTCCCGCGGGAACTCGTTAATTTCCCGGGATAAAAAGCATAATATGTGCTATTTCCAGACTATAATCTTTTTTTTTTTTTTAAATCATCCAGATCCGTTCAGCCGTTCGGGCGTAATTGAGTAACACACATCCATACCACCATACATCCACACATCCATCCAAACTTTCGCCTTTATAATAATATTTATTTCATTATAATTTTTTTTTTTTTTTTTTAATATACATATCCATATAGCCCTTTCGTTAGTTAAAATTCAGAAATAATAAATTCCTAAATTGACCCTGCCGGGGATCGAACCCTGGACCTCCGCACGTTAAGACAGCAGCGCTCAACACTGCGCCACGGAGGTCGTCAATTTGCGTTGGCGCTGAACACTAAGATGTTCCAAATTCAATAAGTGCGCGGCAAAGATAATTGCGGCGCACTTACGAGTATAAAGAGGATTAAAAACTCATTACTGCCCGCTAAAAGTTTCTTATAGAAAACACCACCTTTGGGCGCACATAAAGGCGAACCAAGTCGTCCTTTCCGAATACATGGGATGAAAAATTATTTTTTACTTTACCAGTGGCTTTGGAAGTCGGTTTTTTGGAAAGAATTTTTATACTGCACATCATTTGGAATTTTGGAGATAATACGACATAGGTATGGAACCGCGACCGTGTCGTAATCTGTTGAATGATTCTATTTAGAAATAAATTGCTTTATCACCAAGGAAATTGTATTAAGATAAAATTCGTATTTTAACCGACTTCTAAAAAATGAGGAGGTTCTCAATTCGGCGCGTATGTTTTTTTATATGTATGTCGTTACATATCTCCGTGGTTTCTAAACCGAAAAACTAAAATTTTTTTTTTCAGTGGTTAGAGTTAACTTGCGAGGTGGTCCCATAAATAATTCTGACTGCAAATCCTCAATCCTGATGCTGTAGGTGTACCGTAATACATGAAATCCTCAAAACTAGGGACATAGGAAATTTTGATGGTGAATTCATATATTATGTAGTACGTATCAAGTCATGTGTATACGCTTCAACTCTGAGTCCCAACTCCACAACCCTGATGCTGCAGGGAACAGAACTCCTTAAAAATAGCGATTTAGGATTTTTCTATGGTGAATTCATATTGTAGGTGTCAAGCAACGACTTTATACTTAAACCCAAGTCCCAATTCCTCAACCCTGATGCTGCAGGGTACAGAACTCCTTAAGCATAGTGATTTAGGATTTTTTAATGGTGTATTCATATTGTAGGTGTCAAGCAACTACTTCATACTTTAACCCAAGTCCCAACTCCTCGAACTCTGATGCTGCAGGGTACTGGACTCCTAACCGACTTCAACATAGTGTGTAGAAATCAAAATTATTTTTTACTTTACAGTGGCTTTGGAAGTCGGTTTTTTGGAAAGAATTTTTACAGTATGTTTTTTGGTTGCATAGTTTAAGAAATAATTTAAAATATCAAATACGCGAGACAATTTTATTAATGTTCGGCCAACGCGACCGCGTTGGTCGCTGTGGGGAAAGTGGCATATGTTTGGTAATACTAATCAACTCGGTAGGTAATATAGCCAAATACATACCTACATACGTAAGCAGTAAAAATATAACCCTCTTTTTGGAAGTCAGGAAATAAATCATAGCACTCTGTAACATCCGAACCACACTCATAATTTCATCTCAAGTAAAAATGTTTAGCGCCCAACGAAGTGGGCACGGGTCAGCTAGTACATAATATATAGCAGTAGGTACATAAACTTACATAGGTACAAAACAAAATACTTAAATAAATACTTAAATAGAGATTCACTCAATAAGTAGAGAATCTTAAGAGAATATTTTCACAAGAAAATTTTGATCTACCTAATTAGTAGCTGGATTCTTCAAAATACGTAATCGATTACCTTATTGGTAAAGTTCTCGATTGTTATTTTATGATAATAATTTAATATGGAGTAGGCATTTAATACAGCGAAAATACTTAAATATGGAATGTAAAAGCCATACCTTGTCAACAATGTCTGTGACATTGTATTGTTTGCTGACGACACATCACTTATTTTTAAAGTGGGCAGAAGCAAGGAAAATTTTGATGATGTAAACAATGCAATATCACACGTATCACACTGGTTTACTGTCAATAATTTGTTATTGAATGCTAAGAAAACCAAGTGCCAGAGTTTGTTCTAACTAATGTAAAGAATATTGATAAAACTATAATGATAAATGGAGAAACACTAAAAATGGAGAACTCCACAGTTTTTTTGGGGGTGACCTTGGATAATAAGCTTCAATGGGGCGCTCATATAGAGACACTAGCGCGAAAACTTAGCTCGGCTGCTTTTGCTGTCAGGAAAATTAGACAGTTTACCGATATTGAAACGGCTAGGCTTGTCTACTTTGCTTACTTAAGTCGAGGTTATTACACTATCGATGATTTTATTAATGACAAAGTTGCATGGAAGCAACCGGCCTCGCATCCAGTGACCCACAAGTCAGTGTAATACTTGTAACGCATGTGTTGTATCGTCTACTTATTGTAACCTTTTCGTTTTTAAGAAAAGAGCAACTGCTGAGTTTCCTACCGGCTCTTCTTAGTAGAATCAGCTTTCCGAAACGGTGGTAGAGTCTTAACGTTTCATAACTCATAAGTGACACAAGTTGTCCTACGTGAAATAAATAAATCATTTATCATTTATCATCGTTTTGTAAATATGAAGCGATCGACTTGTTCTTTTACTCTGTAACAGCACAGATCGGCATTTTTCACGCAGCACATAATATTACGACGCGGACGTTACACTGTGATGCGAAAACCAATCTGATAATGATAAAATCGATTCCGTAAACAGTTTTCATAAACGCATTATATTCTAATAGTAGTTTATGCAACTGTCATATAATGAAGGGTATTAAAACACGAGTGTGAGTTTATGAAACGAGCGCAGCGAGTTTCATAATAGTAACGAGTGTTTTAATACCCGTGTTATATGCAGTTGCATACACTACTTTATCTTCACTAATGCAATTTATCAAACAACAAGAGTAAAAGCTGACAATAGTTCACGCGTACGTGTATTGTCACAGTGAACTTGCCGCCATTAAAATCTAACCAATGAGAGCGCAGCTGCGCGCGCAGGGCCAATCAGGAGCGAGCGCGAGATCTTACCAAAGAGTTTTGTGTATGTAAGTTTAGTAGTTTCGACGAAGTTTTCACGTATAACCCAACTGTTTTCAAAAGCCAGCCTAATATCAAAATTTTATACAACTTGTATGAGGATTTTGACATAAGGCTCGCCAGGTTAATTGGTCGCGTTTTATTGATGTTATAATGAGATTTTACGATATCGATGTGGATATTATACCATCATGTGAAATTGCTTAAATTGAGTGTTTTGTTATCTGCGCTATAACAGTAGTAATTATAAGTCAAGTATTGGAAACATAAGTAGAATGTTATAACATTAGTGTAGATAAAATCCATTATATTACAGTGGGGAGTAATCGTGTGAGCCTCGTCGCGTCGGTTGGATGGTCTTAGTGTTTTGTTTGTGCCAAAGTAGAGTTTTCAGTAGGAAATATTGCTATTATCAGTTTAGATGTGTTTATATTCTTAACTGAAAATATCTAGCACTTGATATAAAAATATCATTGAAAATTGTTGAAAAATGAAAAAGAGACCAAATGACCTCTTTTACAACTTACTCCTATCTATTATTAAACATAAAGTTAAAACTCTCATACCTACTACCATAACTCAAATATCAACCATATGTTTGTATTACCAAAGTTCGTTTCCAATAATTAAAATTTGCATACAGTTTATTAAAAGTTATTCAAATGTTTACTTTAAAGTTGTCTGTATAAAGTTTTCATTTGAATACTGCGCTATTCGAATATATACTTTAATAATTAAAGTAATTAACATAATTAACATAATTATTATGTTTTCATAAAGTTTATTTTCAATTGAAACTTATTCGACCCTATATATTATATAAACAACCTAGAAGGCAAACTTGGCAAAGGATTATTAAATTAGCTACCTGTCGTTGTAGAGGGAAATAGGTTAAAGTGCGAGGGTTAATAAGTAATTAATTATTGTCTAATGGCTTATTGTACGGAACTGACAGGTCCCAAACATTTGAGCTGAAATAATTTAGCTTATACGTTTAGTTTGGATGACAAATGGGGCTGATTCTGATGTAGGTACTTACACATTCTCTAAATTAAACTAAAATGACAGCATTCATACTGATATTATAAATGCGAAAGTGTGTCCGTCTGTCTGTCTGCCACGCTTTCCCGGCCGATCTGTTAAACCAATTTTGCTGAAATTTGGTACAGGGATAGGTTGGATCCCGGGGAAGGACATGGGCTACTTTTTATTCCGGAACCCGCGGGAATCGGAAAAACTTTGTCCACGCGGACGAAGTCGCGGGCATCATCTAGTTCAAAATATTGCTAACCCTTTCATAATACTCTTTGGGGAAAGGGACAGAACTAGATCTAAATGTGTCATTTTAGTTTAGTTTAGAGATTATTTTGTACAGAATTGGCCTCAATGCATGGTTAGCTATTGTGACGTCATTCTAAATCCAATATGGCGGACTCCCAAAGATGGCGGATTAGGTATTTTTTATTCACCCCTATGATAATATGGATACTTACTTATCAAATGTAAGGGTTTGCTGATTAGAATACGAAAAATAAAATGACGTCACTCTTAATTCCATATGGCGGCAACACCATAAATGCATATTGTACCGTACTGAACGTTGTAAGTACCTGTTTGTTTTAGCGAATTATAGCGAATTTAGCTTCAATTTCAATTTCAATTTATTTATTTAAAACATGAAGGACATACAGGTGTCTCTTATGTTACGTCATGTGTTGACTCTACCACCGGTTCGGAAAGAAAATTCTGCTGAGAAGACAGCTTCTTGTTCCTTGATTACTTAGGGATGCAACCCATCTCGCTACCGTACGCCAAAATCGATTGAAAAGATGGGCCGCGAAAACGTAGACAGATAGACAGACAGGTATATGCACTTTCACATCCATACTTCCATACTATTATTATAAATGCGAAAGTGTGTCTGTCTGTCTTCTATGCTTTTACGGCCCATCCATCCAAACGATTTTGATGAAATTCGGTAGGTATGGACAGGTAACAGGGATAGTTTGTATCCCGGGGAAGGACATAAGCTACTTTTTATCCCGGAAAATTAGGGAGTTCCCGGTGACAGAAGGGCTGGCTCATTTTTTGCGCAAAGGATCAGCCTGGCTGTCCAGCGCGGAAATGCAGCCAGCATTCTCGCCACCATTCCACGCGGGCATGATTTATATAGTAATTAGGTTAGGCTAGCTAGGTTTATTGTTTCTATTGGAATAAAGTTCCCGCGGGAATTAAAAAACTTAATCCACGCAGACGAAGTCGCGGGCATTATCTAGTTTATTATATTAGTATGTATAGCCGCTTTTAGTTCTAGTAGATTAAAACTTTTATTTTTATAGAGCTGGAAAAACATTAGTCACAGAGTAGTGAAAAAATAGATGAAACATACAGATAGTAAATTGAATTGTCCGAACGGATCTCACGATCAAAGGTACACACGATCCCAATAAATTCACATTCATTTTCACCAATGTTTTTTATGTTTCCAATCAGGTGTTGTATTATTACATAGGTTTATTTTATTTTATTTCACCACAAGTTAGCCCTTGACTGCGACCTCACCTGATGGTAAGTGATGATGCAGTCTAAGATGGTAGCGGGCTAACCTGTTAGGGGCATGGCAGTTATATTAAACACATACCCCTATTCAGGGTAGCAGGCTAACCTGGTTCGAGGTATGGCAGTTATTTAGAGGGGTAATAGGGGCTCAACATACAAAATGCCTGCATAATGTTTGACGACCTCCGTGGCGCAATGTTGAGAGCTGTTGTCTTAACGTGTGGAGGTCCCGGGTTCGATCCCCGGCAGGGTCAATTTGGGACTTTATAATTTCTGAATTTTCCCTGGTCTGGCCTGGTGGGAGGCTTCAGCCGTGGCTAGTTACCACCCTACCGGCAAAGACGTGCCGCCAAGCGATGTAGAATTCCGGTACGATGCCGTGAAGAAACTGAATAGGGGTATGGGTTTAATTTATAACTGTTATGCCCCTAACAGGTTAGCCCGCTACCATCTTAGTCTGCATAGAGATCGAAGTCAAGGGCTAACTTGTAGTGGAGTGAAAAAAAAATGTAACTGGCAACTACAGATCCCTATTTCATTTCATTTATTTCATTTATTTATTTAAAACATGTAGGACATACAGGTGCCTCTTATGTTACGTCATGTTTTGACTCTACCACCGGTTCGGAAAGCAGATTCTGCTGAGAAGAGCCGGCAAGAAACTCAGCAGTTGCTCTTTTTTTTTGTAAACAATATAATAATATATATTACATTACGTAGGTACTTACGTACCTACACGCACTTCGCCGGTTTTTATATGTCTGTACCCTTACTCTGAGATTGATCGAATTTAAAATACGGTCTCACTAAGTGAGGTGAATCACATTTGAGTCAAACTAAAATGGACCCAAATACTCTTGATTTAAAGCCACAAATTCAGTGCAACCGATTCAAATTTCGAAACGTATCGTTTGGAGCGCTAGCTGTGAATGCATACACGAAATTGAGCTCTAAATTAATAAGATTAAGATTCATTTTAGTTTGATGCATATGTAATTCACCTCACTAGTGAGACCGTATTTTAAATTCGATCAATCTCAGAGTAAGGGTACTGATTCCAAGGAGGTCGTCAAAAACCACCCTGGCGCAGTAAGCAAAGGTTGTAGACCCCAACCGAAAAATGGCGTCGAACCAACGTTCTAACTTCTAACCCTGTATTTTTCACACACCCATCCCATTCGTCTAAAGGCAGTGATAATACGTCCCCCGCCCTCTCCGCGACAAATTAGATCCCATTTCAACTTTGTTACTTTAGAGATCACCCCTCGGGACACGCCAAAGGTTTAAACATAAACAACGTTCGTACGAAACTTCCGCCATTGATAGAAATACGATCCAAGCGTTCGGATCTAACGGAAAATTGACAACCAAAACGTAAAAGAAACATTCGCATTTGCTTTTCCGCGATAATCTCAAACTCAAATTCAAAGTATATTTATTCAAAACTAGCTGATGCCCGCGACTTCGTCCATTTTTTCCGGCCCAGAGCAGTGTTACCTACCACCACCCATTAACGTCCCACAGCTGGGCACAGGCCTCCACTCTCATAGGAGAGAGGGAATTAGAGCTTAGACCCACCACGCTGCACCAATAGAATAGAATAGAATAGAATAGAATATTTTTTATTTGCATGATTGTAAGTAAAGTATAAGTATGTTAATAATATAATATGCGGGTCGGCGGGCCTTAACGACTATTATCATGTTAGTGATAATAACCGGGACCAACGGCTTAACGTGGTCTCCGAAGCACGAGGGTGAAACACCGCCTTCACCGTCAACTTCTAAACTCAGGGCTAGTACTGAGAATTTTTAGTCAGAAAAACCCAAAGGGCCGACTCGGGACTCTAACCCGGGACCTCGTCGGCCGCAGTCGAACATGCCAACCACTAGACCAACGAGGCAGTCAGTGTTACCTAACTAAACTTCTGAAAAATAAGTTTTACCCATCTATTTTTTTAGGGGCTAATGGAATAACTTTTTTGGGACCCTGATCCCTTTGGGACCCGCAAAAGGTTTAAGCAGATGAATCAACCTTTGCCACGGATCCCTGGACATTGATAGAAATGGGATACTTTGCGGATACTTTCGTGAAGAAACAAACAAGTAACAAGTTTGTTTCGGTTTCTTTCGATTGATATTATGTTACTGTGGGGCAGTATTGGGGCTAATGCGACTTACCTTAACTTTTCCTTAAGACGAAAAGTCCAATCAATGGGTATTTATTTTCTTTCCAAAAGAATACCTACTATATTTCTATTAATAACAATCGAATAATAAATATTATAAATGCGAAAGTTTGGATGGATGTATGGATGGATGTTGCAGCGTGATTGAAGGACAAACAAACACTTTTTCGCTTTAATAATAATAAATAATAATTTATACTATGATGATACCGGTGGGTCGTGACGGTCCACAAGGGAGTGAAGTAATTTTTTGGAAACCTTCGAGTTCTTGGTATTTGTACAAAGGCTTGATAAAACCAATACGAATGACGTCACATAACGTCATATATGCTCTCTCTTTCTGTCATGACGTCACAAATCCCAACCAGGTCGCCTACTATCCCAGGTCCCTATACTACCCGATATTTAATCTTATTGTAACTTTAATCTGAGTATTGGTAGAGTCGAAAATCGTTTTTCAATATTTCATAGGTCGGACCGTCGTCGGTTACGTTATGTAGGTTATATTATGTACGGTCGCTTGTGTAATGGAAATGCAACTTTATTTGTATTTTCTTAGAGTCGAATATCGCTTAGCACAATTTTACTAGGTAGGCTTGATGGGTCATGCATGACGTCACAGGGATGAGGGAACCATGTCGAGGTCTTCCGTGATGGATTTTGTGACCTATGACCTATGATGTAAGGTACAAAATGTCAAGCTATTTGCAATAAGTAATGGATGATGTTTACAGGAATGTTGAAAATCCAGTCTCGTCGTCGTCGTCTCAACACTCAACCAATAGACGTCCACTGCTGGACTAAGTCTCATGCAGGAATAGAATAGAATATATTATTTATAATATTAGGTATATACTAGCTGACTATAGCTGATGCCCGCGACTTCTTCCGCGTTGGCTAAGATTTCTTTGATTTCCGTTGGAACTCCTTAATTTTCCGAAATAAAAATTAGCCTATGTCCTTCCCTGGGAAGCAATATATCTCTATTAGTCTAATTTCATCAAAAACAGTTGAAAATATGGGCAGTTAAAGCGTAGCAGACAGACAGGCACACTTTCGCAATTAATTAATGGTGTATGTGAAAAAATATTACAGAGATAAAATATATAAAATTAATGGACAAATGCGAGTTTAAATATAGTTTTAAAATTTAAGAAGTCTTTTACATAGTAGAAATTATGAGCTACTAGCCACATAAACTTATTTTGAAATAATTTAATT
This sequence comes from Erebia ligea, assembly GCA_917051295.2. Classification (NCBI taxonomy): domain Eukaryota; kingdom Metazoa; phylum Arthropoda; class Insecta; order Lepidoptera; family Nymphalidae; genus Erebia; species Erebia ligea. The sequence continues at coordinate 3,139,626 of OU785246.1, forward strand.
GGTTATGCCTTTGTCTTTTGGCAGGTTATTGTAAATTTTTACACAAGGCCATCGACCACACAACCTAAAGGCTGAGCAATTTTTCAAGTCGAATTCCGTCCTCGGAATGGATCTCCACAGAGCACGCAAGTGTTATGATATTTAAAACAACTAGCTGATGCCCGCGACATCGTCCGCGTGGATCGAGGCTTTTTAGTTCGCGCGGGAACTTTTTAATTTTCCGAGATAAAAAGTAGCCTGTTTTTTTTTATCCACTACAAGTTAGCCCTGTGTTATTGCAGACTATAATCTATCTCTGTGCCGTTAGTCCAGATCCGTTCAGCCGTTCTGGCGTGATTGAGTAACAAACATGTATCCATCCATCGCATTTATAATCTCGTAGTATAGATAATATACGAGTAGGTAAGTCAGCCGCTAGCTTCCAGCGGCTCACCTGCAGTAAACCTCTTTCAAGATTTTTAGGCCATCACGATTTGCACAATAATATAAAGGAAGGAAGTAAGTAAATATAAGAAGTAGGTAGGTATGTACAATGAAACTAGTATCATCAAAATACCTACTCATTATAGACGCAGAATAAAATCGGACAATACAAAAACATTAATTTAAAAAGTTCGGACAATGCATAGACAACAACTCAATTATTTGTTCTAGAAACTAGTTAATATGGATTGTTTTTTTAACTAGGACCCAGGTTTCCAACATTTTCCATTATTTAACTTGTCATCGAATAAAGGATGTTTTTAGGGTTCCGTATCGCAATGGTAGAGGGACGAGTGGCCTAGTTGTGACAACGCATATCAGTCGATAGCGATTGTTAAGCAACGTTGAACCAAGTCGGTAACTGGATGGGTGACCGAATTTGGAGGTTCAAATTTGGCCTTTTCGGTTCCTCCGTGCGTCGGAGAGCACGTTAAGCCGTCGGTCCCGGTTATTATCAATAAAATCTGATAATAATCGTTACAAAAACCTAAGAGTAAAATAGAGAGAGAGAGTTAAATACTCTTAGTCGAGTCGTATGCGGAAGGACGTGGTAACTGATAACCCACCGAATTACTATCCCAAGAAATCTCCTACCATTAAGTATGTGATTAATGGAAAGGGGCCACAATCCTCAGTAGTGAGGAATACGACCGAAATGGGAAGTGGGACTCTCTATCTGAGGTGGGGAATGGGGACCCCTCAATAGCATTATGAGTTAACTCACCCCATCTGGATTTTGTTTCTTAACTTCTGCCAACTCTTTGAGAACATCTTCCAGCTTTCTGGTAGAATCTGAAAAAAAAACAAGGAATATAGATTATGTAATGTATTACCGAAATTTAATTACGATGACTCGACTCCGCGAGGGTTACGGATTTTTGATTCCCACGAGAACTTTCTTTAATTTTCGGGGATAAAAGTACCCTATGTCCTTCTCCGGGATGCAAACTATCCCAGTACCAAATTAAAACGCATCTTTAATTCCGAATCTCAGCTTCTAAAATCATTTCATTACAGGTCCGCGGACCCATATAAAAACACGTTTACTATCAAAAACATTAATTTAATATTAAAAATATTATGTAAAAATTATTTAATCTCTAAACTAAACTAAAATGGCAGATCTAGCGCAGACTGCTGCTTCTGATATTAAAATCTTCTTCTTCTTCTTGCCCTTTTCCCACGCTATGTGGGGTCGGCACAACATGTTTTCTTCTTCCACTCACTTCTGTTATCCGTCAACCTCTCATTCACCCCTTTTATATGCATATCCACTTTCACACAATCCATCCATCTTTTCTTTGGTCTCCCTCTACTCTTTTTTCCTTCCACATGCATATCTATCATTCTTCTCGTAATATGCCTTTCTTCCCTCCGCATTACATGCCCATACCATGCTAGCCTTTTACTCCTCATCTTTTCTATCACTGGCGCTACTTTCAAACTTCCCCTTATATATTCATTCCTAATCTTATCCATTCTAGTCACACCACACATCCATCTCAACATTCGCATTTCGGTCGCATGTACTTTTCTTTCATCCGTCCCTTTCACCGCCCAACATTCAGAACCATATAATGCGACAGGTCTAACGACTGTATTATATATTTTCCCTTTTAGCTTAAGGGACATTCGTGGGTCGCATATAACACCCGAGACCTGTCGCCATTTCATCCATCCCGCATTCATTCTTTTGTTCACATCTCGGTCAATATTGCCGTCGTTTTGAAAAAGCGACCCAAGGTACCGGAAATCGGAACAGACCGGTAGGGATACACCATCTAAGGCAATTTTATAGAAATGGGAGGGGCCACCGAAGTCACAGAACAGATGTTCAGTCTTTGTTCGGCTGATCCTCAGGCCAACACTCTCCAATCTCTCTTGCCATTTTCCCAGTCTGCTCTGGACCTCGGACGCCTCTTCCCCGACAAGCACAATGTCGTCGGCGAACATCATGCACCAGGGTGCCTGCTCCTGTATGTCTGATGTTAGAGCATCCATTACCAGGAGAAACAGATAAGGACTTAAAGCCGATCCCTGGTGCAAGCCCACTTCCACATTGAACCTGTCTGTAACGCCAGCTTCTGACCGAACCCTTGTGCTCGCTTCCGCATACATCGCTTTCACAAGCCTCACATACGTCTCAGGTATTCTTTTCACTTTCATAGCCCACCACAAAACTTCTCGGGGAACTCTGTCGTATGCCTTCTCAAGATCGACAAACACCATATGCAAGTTTCTATGTGCACTCCTGTATTTCTCGCACAGTTGTCGAAGCGCAAATATTGCATCTGTCGTTCCTCGTCCCGGCATAAACCCAAATTGATTTTCTGTGATCTCACTCTCCTCTCTCATTCTTCTTTCTATTACTTTTTCCCAAATTTTCATGCTATGTGACATGAGCTTTATTCCTCGATAGTTATTACAGTCCTGTACATCACCCTTGTTTTTGTAAATGGGCACCAGCGTACTGTTGCACCATTCTTCTGGGATCGCCTCCTCGAGTAACAACTTATTGAAGAATGAAGTCAGCCAACTCCATCCATCCGCTTTTAGAAACTTCCATACTTCAGCTGGTATACTATCTGGCCCTGTCGCTCTACCATTTTTCATACTCTGCACTGCCATTCTTACTTCATCTACACTCACCTCTTTCACCACACCCAAGTTGGGTGGTACATTGTCTAGCTCTGTGCTCCAGTCATTTTCTTCATTCATCAACCTTCTAAAATATTCCTTCCAACGTACTTTTATTTCATCGTCATTCATTAAAACTTTTCCATCATCACCTTTCATGCATTTTATATGTATGATATCCCTTGCACTCTTTTCTCTCGTTCTCGCTAGCCGGTACAAATCTTTTTCTCACCTCCGGGCGGAAAGCGTCAATTTTCCTCCCGCTGCGCTAAATCACGGGCAGTAAATAAGAAAGCCTCAGATCACATGTTTATTGACCTCGGCTTCGCCTCGGACAACAATTACATGTGATCTGAGACATTTCTTATTTTACTGCCCTAGATGTGTAATGTACTATTTGTCCTTGGGGGCTTTCCAGGGATTCATACAACTTTTCTTGGGTACTTCCCCTTGCAATAGCAACAGCTTTCTTAGCTTTCCTTTTACTCTTCATATATACTTCCCTTTTATTCTGTTTTATCATGGTGTCACTATCACTCACACTTTTCCAATCTTTAAAAGCATCCTTCTTTTCTTTCAGAAGTTTTTGTACATCCTCATTCCACCACCACGTGTCTTTATCTATCTTTCTTTTATTCTTTGTCACTCCAAATACATCCTTCGCTACACTTCTCATACATTCAGCCATTTCATTCCAGCATTCATTTACTGACATCTTTTGAAAATCACCATTCATCTCAATCATTTTATCAACAACTTGCATTCGAAACTCTTTCGCGCATTCCTCTTTCTCTAACATATACCATTTTATTTTGGGCAGGGCTTTAGGCTTAGATTTTACAGCCTTCTGATATTAAAATAAACAATTAAAATAAAGTTTTTTTTTAATTTTTAGTATGAGTAGGTACTAGGTAGTAGGTACCTATTATATTAATTTGCCATTTTAGTTTAGTTTATAGATTGTGCTTAATAGAATTCGCCACAGTGAAAGGAATAGCTTGTGTTGGTATAAAAAAAATTGGCAATAGAAGTGAAAACGAAAATATTAAAAAAATATTTAAAAAAAAAATATATTAATATTAAAAAAACAAAAAAAATTTTAAACCTTAAAATTAAGGCATTAAAGTTTAATTACGAATGTAGTATATTTATATTTAGGACCGTCTTCGTACCTCACAACGCGAGGTGTCGGTGACGTGAATCCACAAGTTTACCCCCTACCAAAAAGTGCTCAACGCGGCTAAAGAAGTTTTCACTTCATAAATAGCAGAACGATCACCTTTTACAATATGATACCTCTCTCGGGATATGGGATAAAATGATTAGTAAGCCGCGCCACGCAATACCTTAGGGATAGAAATTAATTTGTTAGAGTGCCGAGTGAGTCCATATACGTAATGCTATAAGCTCTTGTGGCAGGGGGATTATTATAGTAATCAGCTTGGTAACCCGACGACAGAAGGATTGTATCATTGTGACGTGGGTGGAAATTTCAGAGCCACTAAATGGACGTTCCGTGTTTTTTCTCCTCAACGTAAAAGTATTTCGGAACTAAAGGATACTACCTAAACTAATAATGATAAGTTTCTTTTTTTTTTAAATAACATTTATTGAAAAAAATACAATAGAAGTTAAAGCTAGCTAGCCTAACCTAATAACTATATAAATCATGCCCGCGTGGAATGGTGGCGAGAATGCTGGCTGCATTGGACACGCTGGACAGCCAGGCTGATCCTTTGCGCAGAAAATGAGCCAGCCCTTCTGTCACCAGATGAGGCAATAAGTTTTGAGTTCGAATAACACATAAAAATGTTACTGAGAAATAACTACCGAAAACGCCCGCAACTTCATCCGCGTGGATTAAGTTTTTTTTATTCTCGCCGGAACTCTTTGATTTTCCGGGATAAAAAGTAGTATGTCCTTTCCCTGGATACAACCTATCCTTGTACCAAATTTCATCAAATTCGGTTGAACAGATGGGCCGTGAAAGCGTAGCAGATAGACAGACAGAAACACTTTCACGTTTATAATATTAGTATGGATTTCGCCGTGGTACGATTTTCACTGTTTCATGATACCTAAATATAAAACAATCACTGTTAAAGGTCTAAACTATGCTCTCAAATATCAATAAATAAAGCTTTGTCCTGAGTGACAGACAGACAAAAAACTTTGAGAGAATATTCCTATCGCACCCTTGAGGTGTACTAAAGAAGGAATTTTCGAAATTCCACCCCCAAGGAGGTTCAAGTTATATCCATGAAACTTTGTATTTGTGCTTTCGGTGAAAAATTAAGAATTTTATGTTTTTATTAATTAATTTATTTTTTTAAGAACCTGATTCCACTCGGAAAAAGCGCGGGCAAACGCTAGTACATAAAGTACTAAGGTAATTCCTTTGTCTGAAGGCATATAGGTATGCCTTTATGAATTTCATTTACTCTTGGGAGTACGGTAACTCAATAATGCGCGCGGCCGGGTTGCCCATATAGGTTGCTACGTAATTACCTTCATGCCACGAGGGGGCAATTCCGGTAAAACATTTTGCGATTACTTTCTATTGCGTTACCGCAAAAGCTCTCTATAGACGAAAAAACGTCACATGGGTCACGTAGGTAAACATGGGGTTTACCTAAAAACTGCCCCCTTATCATGTAAGAATGTCCGATCAAAACGTTAAAGTTCCTCGTCAAAGTTTATAAACCATAACACCATTAAATTAGAGCTCAATTTCGTGTATCCATTCTTACACGTTCGAGTATCGTTCATACCTAAACGTATAAGAATGGGCAGACGAAATTGAGCTCTAATTCAATGCCATTATGGTTTATTTTACTTTGACAAAAATCTTTAACGTTTGATGAACAATTCTTACGTAATCGGGGGGCTGCTTATAATGTCATGTCCCAAAAACTTATCCACGCCTCAGGTGACCAAAAGCTGGCGCTTATTGTGCCCAACGACTTAGCCTTGCTATACATAGACGGGCCCTGTCAAACAAAGAATGTGGGCGTATTTTACTAACGCCATCTAGTCTGAAAAGCGGGACAGCGCTATGGCGGGGACAAGGACAGGCTTATACAGGTGTGGAGCGCGCTCTACAGGTCGGACGCCCAATTTTTTTTCTATGAAAGGGCCCATCTAGTACCTACATAGTACATAATAATATATATCGACTAGCGCACGCCCGCGACTTCGTTCGCGTGGCATAAGTTTTTGATTCCCACAGGCACTCCTTAATTTTCCGGGATAAAAAGAAGCCTATGTCAATCTCCAAGTCGTCAACTATACCCATGCAAAAAATCACGTTGATCCGTTGCTCTATTTCAGCGTGATTGAAGGATAAACTCTCTATTTGACGTCCTTGGGGATAGAATTTTCAAAAACTATGCATCACGTATTTTTTCATTTCAAACCGAAATCCCAAACACCAAGTTTCATGGCTACAGCAAGCTGTAGGAATGTGAAATGTTGAATGTGAAATGTGAATGTGAATGTGAAAGTTTGTAGGAATGTCCGTCATTCTTCAAGAAGAATGACGGACATTCCTACAAACTTTCAACCCCTGTTTCAGCCCTATGGGGGTAGAATTTACAAAAATGGCGAAACACGTATTTCATCATTTTGGACTGGTAGCTCAAATACCAAGTTTCATGGATATAACTTGAAAAATGACGGACTTTCATACAAACTTTCAACCCCTATTTTACCCCTTTGGGGGTGGAATTTCGAAAAATCCTTTCTTATTGGATACCTACTCTTCACAAAGAACACACCCTCCAAATTTCATGTCTCTAGGACCAGCGGTTTAGGCTGTGCGTTGATATATAAGTCAGTCAGTCAGTCAGGACTTTGAATTTTATTTAAATAGATCAGAACCCTAGAAAAATGATCTAACTCACATGAGGTCAGCTCCTGTAGCTGCTGGAACTCTGCGGGTGACAGCTTGTCCCACTGGAAACCACTTCCGGTTGCGTTCGGCATGCTCTGCGGACAAAGTAACCCTTATTAGTTTTTGAAGTGAAAACTTCAATTAAAAGGATAAGAACATTAAAATGGAATCAGGCTGGACTATGCACACTAGAAAACACAAGATGGACCAAAAAAGTCACTGAATAGGTCCCTAGAGACAGGAAAAGGAAAAGAGGCCGTCAACGAAAGAGGTGGCGAGATATTTTTTTTTAAATATGTGGGCCAAACTGGATGAGTCAGGCCAGAAACAGAAAGCGTTGGAAAGATTTGGGGGAGGCCTACGCCGTAGAGGCGACTTATAAGTTAAAATAAATAATAATAAAATAGATAATAAAAAAAATTGTAATATGTTTAATAATTTAATTTAATAATGTGATTGTAATTCGTAATAATATTGTGAGAGTTTGTAATTTCAGGTAGTTTTAAATTGTAATAATGTAATTAATTGTAATTTCAATCAATCAATCAATCAATTTATAATTTTGTAACGTATTAGAAATAAAGGCTATTTTATTTATTTATTTTATTTATCTGAAACTTGTGGATTCGCGTCACCGACATGCTCTGCGCCGACATGCTCGCGTTGTTACGAAGACAAAAGGTCTTCAATATAAATATCCTACATTCGTAATTAAACTTGAATGTCGTTTTAAGGTTTATATATTTTTTTTAAATTAATTATTCGTTTTCACGTCTATCGGCAGTCCGTATGACTGCCAATTTTTTTTTTTTTTTTTCCCGGAAAGTCAAAGAGATAAATTCTTTATTGCCAGACAAACATAAAAATACAAAGTAAACAAGTAAACCAAAAGTAAAAAATCAAAAAACCTTAATCCACGAAGTTGCGGGCATTATAACTCAACAATTTAGTCTACTCTACAAAATCGTTTTTCACCTTTTATCTTTTCTTTTATGTTCACATTATGAATGGTTAACCTCATTTGAAAGGCTTTATCAGATGTTTGTAGCGGCGATTTCTGAATGAAAACAAAAAGAATAAACTGAAATCAACAGGTGGTCGCTTTGACTCTGCCATTTATCATTCTGAAGGCTGTGTTTACGGTGTTATTTTTTTTATTCCACTACAAGTTAGCCCTTGACTGCTATCTCACCTGATGGTAATTGATGATGCAGTCTAAGATGGTAGCGAGCTAACCTAACCTGTTAGGGGTATGGCAGTTATATTCATATTCATTTATTTTGCATTCCAATACAATAGGGATAATGCCTTAGATATCAAAAATAAATTATTTGTAACTGATTATTAAATAGGGGGTCTTCCAAAAGACTTAAAATTCAGATCCTCAGTTAGTTTTTAAAATATAGATTAAAGAAAGTGCGTTGAAATTTAATGACGTCACAACTGTGAATTTCATACAACTTCTATACTAGAAGTGTGTTTTTAAGTTTGTTAGAGTTGCTGATTTGATTGAGTTGTCATCATCCCTATGATTCTTATAGTAATTTACATATTAATGTCAGTAGAATATTATATCTTATTACAATATAGGAACCCCGGTGGGGCACAGCAAATCAGTGGTAGTGGTATATTAAACCCATACCCCTAGTCGGTTTCTACACGGCATCGTACCGGGACGCTAAATCGCTTGGCGGTGCGTCTTTGCCGGTAGGGACTAGCCACGGCCGAAGCCTCCCACCAAACCAGACCAGAGAAAATTCAGAAATTATAAATTCCCAAATTGACCCTGCCGGGAATCGAACCCGGGACCTCCCGCGTTAAGGCAACATCGCTCAACACTGCGCCAGGGAGGTCCTCAGGGAGGTATTTCTATCTCTATCTCATCTCTAATGTTATATGGTGCGCTGTAGCGAACTAATCGCAAACGCTCTACCAATCGGTATACCCTTACTCTGAGATTGATCGAATTTAAAATACGGTCTCACTAAGTGAGGTGAATCACATTTGAGTCAAACTAAAATGGACCCAAAAACTCTTGATTTAAAGCCACAAATTCAGTGCAACCGACTCAAATTTCGAAACGTATCGTTTGGAGCGCTAGCTGTGAATGCATACACGAAATTGAGCTCTAAATTAATAAGATTAAGATTCATTTTAGTTTGATGCATATGTAATTCACCTCACTTAGTGAGACCGTATTTTAAATTCGATCAATCTCAGAGTAAGGGTACTGGCAGGACTAGATTCGCCATTTGACGAAATTATATTTTTTCACAATTTCAGCTTGCCAAGGACCTTCCCGAAATTCGTTGCAAGCTCTCGGACCACATCGCCCCGCTGTCGCCGTCGCTCGGCCGTCGCTAGTCTCGTGCCTGACGCCTCCAAAACTTAATGACATGCATAGATCGTGTAAGTACCATAAGACGCTGTTTTCCCTGTTCATTTTATGCAAATAATATTAGCATATTAGCATGCATATAGCGTCATGGCGCATCTTTGTGCATATTAAATTACCTTTGTGAGCTGCATATCTAAGGTATAGTGCCTTGAAAGCGGAGTTTTGCCACAGAATATTGCTATTACCTTTTCATATTCCTCCCTGGTATACTGTCTGGTTTTGCTATTACCTTTTCATGTTTCGACGACCTCCCTGGTATTGTCTTAAAAATGGGAGGTCCCGGGTTCGATATCTGGCAGGAGGATTTTTTGGTCGGAAACTTAGGCTATGGCTAGTTACCACCCTTGGCAAAGACCGCCAAGCGATTTGTTGTTCCGGTACGATGCCACATAGAAATCGTGGCTAGTTACCACCCTACCGGCACGTCTTTGCCGGTAGGGTGGTAACAAGCCACAGCCGAAGCCTTCCACCAGGCATACTTAGCAGGCAGGCATTTTTAACCTTCCAAAAAAGGAGGAGGTTCTCAATTTAAGGTTCTTTTTTTTATATAATACATAGATTGTATTTAATAATACACCCTATTTACTGTAATCTTATGGCTGGTTAGCGAGTAAGGTTATCTAAAGGAAATAAATGATTTGATTTGATTTGCCGTACCCAAAAATGCCATCTCATCGTTGAAAAGGGGTTGGGTAGATATAACGCTTTTTCTTGTAATCTAAGCTATGATGGCGGCCTCATTTTCAGTTTCTACCCGTAACGTGATATTATGAAAAATGCAATCAATCTTTGGTATAATTAAGAGTAGAGTTGCGAGTCACGATTTTTTCAAGGAAGAGTAATTAATTTTGCCATTGTTAGTTAGTATAGTCGAATTAGTAAGTAATGTTAAAGAGAAACCGCCTGACGCCTCGTGACGGCGGCCGATGAGGTCCCAGGCTCGAGTCCCGGGTTGGGCCATAATAATTAATTATTGGGGTTTTCTAAGAAATTCTCAGTAATAGCAACGTGCTATTACCTATTCTGTGGTTCTAAGCTTCTAGCACAGAATAGGTACTTAATAGTAGTAATTCTAGCCCGGAGTTAGGATGTGACGGTTTTTGATCCCCGTGCCTCGGAGAGCACGTTAAGCTGTCGGTACTGGGTTATTATCACTAGTCGTTAAAGCTCGCCAATCCACATTGGAGCAGCGTGGTAGGTCTAAGATCATAAGTCATATAAGTCATAAATATTTATTCAATTTAGGTAGATGCACTACACTTATTGACGTCCAGTTACATAAAAATATGATGGTGATAATCTGTTACGGTATCTTAAAACTAAAGCTACGAGGGTTCCAAACGCGCCCAGGTCTGAGAAGAGCCCACATCAAACTCAGCTGGGGGTTTTTTTTTTTTTTCATTATCACCATCTCACAAATCATCTTAACTAAGGAACTATCAGAGCCATTAGAGCAAATTATTGCCAAGCTTCCTTGTTATTTAAGTAATCCTTCACATGGTAATAGGATTTTCCAATGAGTTTACGTCTTATTCCCTATCTCCTAGAGGAGTGGAGGCCTGTGCCCAGCGGTGGGACGTTAATGAGCTGTAGTGGATTAAGACTAAGGTACTTCGAGGGTTAACGACACAAAAGACCTTATGTATACACCTTATGAATATATCCTTACCGTATGAAATCACCTTATGTAATTATTAAAGGCTCGGAGGGAGATTTCCGTGAAATATTACTCGAATCTTGCGCGAAATCAATATATTCATCACTTCCTTATCACAAATTTAACACTTCATTGAATAATACAGCAATTGGCAACATTACGTCTTAATCTCTGAATACGTCTACTGTCGTCCATCGAATGAATCATGAGATCCAAAACGTTCTCGTTTTATAAAAGTTGTTATCACTCCCACCTCAGTATGTCAATATACGTCAACAAACGGATATTGACTAATCTTTAACATTAGTTAATTAAATTAAGTATATCGACGTAGTTACACTCCTTGTCTCATGAGATATATTGACAAACAGTATTAACTTAATAATATTTTCAATGTACACCCAGGTCAAATTGGATAAAGAGTCATGAAATAAGTCAAATTGACAACTATCGAAATAATAAACCTTACAGCTCGGCCATCCTATCATAAGCGAGTCCCCTCGCGTTTTGAAGCTTGACCTAATCTCACTTAATAACAATATTTATAAGCTCTTTATTTCAGATAAAAATCCAATGTTACAATAGTATAAATAATAAAATAAAAAAACAAATAAGAATAAACATAAAAATAAAAATAGCAAATCAAATAAATAGCCCAACCCATTTCCCAAAACTACTCCCCATTTCTTACCTGCGTCTCGGCGGACAGAGCGCCAATGCTTGATTATATCATTAGACATGTCCTCACCGATCACCCCAAGAATGACCTATTTTTGTTTGTCGCAATCGCTCCCAGAAGGAAGCTATACGAGTGCGCATATATACGATACTATTAATAATCTTAGTCCTGTTGTATGCGTCATTTCTACCTTGGATTGGACACACCGCCCTACTGAACCCATTAGTATAACCTCTCTTTATTCTATAATTGCGGGTTCAAATCAATTGCCCACGTAGCGTGCTAGCATTGAAAATCACTCCTTTACTTCGGACTTTCTTTCCATAAGGCCCTTTACGTAGAGTTTCCTGGACGCAACACCATTCACCTTCAATTTTCATAGTCATCTGTCACGGTGTTATCTGCTTCCCATAATCAATAACCCAAAAATATAATATATATTATATCAATAACCCAAAATCATAATACATATATCAAAAACCCTAAAACATAAAAGATATAAATTAATCCATATTGCTTCAAGACTAAATTTAAGTTAACAACCTGAACTCCGACTGCAACACATGATTCTTCCAGTAAAGCACTTTGCATTTAGTTACAATACTCACAACACCATATTTCACTGCTATTATTCCGGATCCAAGCGTAAGAAGAAACGAGAACAAAGGAAAAACTTACCACGCACGCATCTCTGATTCTCTGCCACACACCTCCTCCACCTTTGGATTCCCTTCGTTCGTTTAGACCGTTTATCCAGCGCTTCAACCTTCCTTATTAACCCTCCATTCCTTTCCACCTAGGATTTTACCTTCCTTAGATTAGACCCTTTACACCTAGGATTTAATCTTCCATTAGACCCTCTACACTTAGGGTAACCTTCCTTAGATTAGATCCTTTCCACCTAGGATTTAATCTTCCATTAGACCCTCTACACTTAGGGTAACCTTCCTTAGATTAGATCCTTTCCACCTAGGATTTAATCTTCCATTAGACCCTCTACACTTAGGGTAACCTTCCTTAACTCAAACCTTCTCTTACCTCGAGTTTGCCTCCTCTAGTCAGTTCCTCTCTCCCTAAGTCAGCCTCTTTCTCACCTGGGGTCAACTCATCGTCTTCCGTTGCTTCTTTCTCTGAAACTTTCCAGTACTGCTTATTATATGATACCACACAACTCATTACCAATGTTCAAGTCATTTGTACCTGTATTAACCCATCACATAATGCTTATTTTTTTTTTTTTTTTTTTTTTTTTTTTTTTTCGCTTTTGAATTTTTTTCGAATTGCGTTTATATTAAAAAATTGGATTATTCCTATTTATTATATTTCCGTTAGGTTTTAATCCAGTAGAAACAAAGTTCCTTTCCCATCGAAAATAAGTATCCCAATTAAAATGATGCTAAGAAATCGTAACAACAAATAAAATTAAAATATACACAAGTTCAAATGATTGCCTTTAAATCCTGTTTGTTAGCCACAGTCCTAATGAGACCTGTCCTCGCTCCGTTCGTTCCAGTCAAGAATATCGGCGCGGACCACAACGACAACAACTACAGATTTAGATAAGATAATTTTCTGTTAATCCCCCCCTCAATATTTTTATACTCTCATCTAAACCACGGGAGTAATAGGTATGCTGCAAAGCGAAGATTTTGATCCAATACATTAATTCCCGGGCCCAATCGCTGTCGCGACCACCAAATCACATTACGATCCAAACACCAATTATTTAACCATAAACCTGACACGTATGGACCTCTTACTTAAGTCTGGAGACAAAACCACTATTTATTGAAAACTCAATTGATCAATTGAAAGATTATCTATCTTCCTGAATCCCGACCCATAGATAGTGAATCGATCGATAATGTCTTAAGTACCCCTTTTTTTCACTTCACCTTGACTTCTTATGTTTTGTGCCAAACAATAATTTCAGAGATCAGGAGTCACATACGTCCCTCCAACGTACACCCGGTAATTCATAATAACGTAAACTCAGTAGAGAATAATCCACAAGGTTTCTCACATCTATGCACAAGACATTTATTTGTCAGGCAAACCCGCCAAATATTCCAAATACTGACCACTGCCCGACCGTCTTGGTGTCAAAAATATCAACCTCAAAAACTTTGAACTGGAATATCTTTACTTCCGAATTCCTGTAAATAGCAATCCTTAAGACAAAACTGATAATATTCTTTATCCTTAATATTTTAAACATCCTTTCATCAGTAGACGTGAGGAGAAAACCTCAACATTCGTTTGGAAGTCCGCCATTGTTTCACTCACAACAACAAAATCGAAATTCAACCAGGTACTATCGTATATATTTTTCCAAATTTTAAATGAGAAAAGAAACTCAATCAGAGTAAAACACAAGGGAGACCCAATCAGCCATCCAAAACCGCCTATCTTCACCTCCAAGAGGTACCAGAAACCGAGTATATTTGAATAATAATTCAAAAATATTGATATAAATCATTTTTTTATTAAAACAATTATTCTGCTATGTGTATAAAAGATTTTTATTTCCCTCATCATCATCATCATCATCTCCTCCCGTACATCGCCTTCTCTCATTTGCTCGGAGATGGCATCATTATATAAATAAATAAAATACGTAAAAATTACATCAGCCCCTTCCAGACCTCCGATACTCAAGTATTTCCCATCTAGCGAATAAAACATACAAAAGCTTTCCAGAAACGCAATACAACTCTCGGCCGAAACAGCACTTCGCGGTCTCGTACATGTAAAAAGAACTAAGCCGACGTCTCGACCTTTTTGAAATCACTATATCACCACCACTATCCTTGCAATCCTTTTGAACGCGCTCTCAAAAATTAATGAATAAATTCCACCATTACATTGTTCAGCGTCAAGCCTTCCCACCAATACAGCACGACACGACAGCTCAGACCACCTCCACTGGTCGACCGGGCCTCACGCGGCTTGAGAGTCTAACTAAAATCTAACCAAAGCAAAATCTTCGTATAATAATAAAAAGGAAACAAAAAGTACTTACGGCAAGTATTAGCCCCTGTAGACCAATCAACCATTCAACCATTTTTTTTGAACTCACAAGGCTGTATCCAATCCAACTATCCCGTATCTCGAACCCCCAAAGTTTAAACGCATGGCGCCAGGACTCCGCAAACTACCCCACAATTTCAATTTATTATGTATGATGCTATTATGAAATTGCTCGTTCATCTCTGAATTACTTTTGTTCACTTGTTTCGCCCACTTCTACTTATTTTTTCGTTGCTGTGTTACTGGTACTTTATATCTGAATTACGCCCTTAAAATACTTGTATCCATGTACTAGTTTTTAGAGAAATGTGCGGCCCCCAGACAAGTTTACAAGGTTTTTATTATATACTTGAGTAACAGAAACACAGCTGACTTCTTAGGCATTTATTACGAGAGAGGAAGATGACAGACGACACTAATTAACAGATTGAAATGATGACACAATATCTTAACCTACCCGCACTTACATCTATATTATCCTACATTACACCTCCACCCTTAATCTACCTTACTCCTAATAACCTTAATCCTAATCAAACTCGAAACCGAATCTTTGTACGGGTTTCCTCAAATGTCTAGGCCTAAGGGCCGCTCTAGGTGCATGTACTGGTGATTGTGGTGACTGTTCCACCTTATTCTCAGAGCCTGACTGAGTTGACCCAGTTGTTTCCCTAGAGGTACTAGGGTCACTTGAAACCACGGGTTGATCCGTACTGGTAAGGGATACATGATCACGGGTACTCGGACTTTCTACATTTGAGACATCCGGGTTATATGTGTTAATCCATCGATATTTGAGCTGGTCAACATGTCTCTTAATCGGTGAACCGTTTTCGCCTACCACGATATAATGACGCGATCCCATCTCTTTATCTACTCGCCCTTTTTCCCATTTCTTTCCGCCTGTATAAGATCTAGCCCAGACTGTATCACCGACCTTGAAATCTCTCAGACTTCCTCCCGCACTAACAATCTGCTTACTCTGCTTTTCCCGTACCCGATCTTCGATATGAGTATCTCCCCGTAAACAGTCTAACCGTGAACGTAAATTACGTTTTTGCAATAACATGGCCGGAGAAACACCCGTGGTACTGTGCTCGACATTCCTATACGCTAATAAATAAGATTGTAGGGCAGTGTCCACGTCAGAACCCTCGCGCATGGCCTTTTTTAACGCTCTTTTACACAGTTTAACTGCCCCTTCCGCTGCTCCGTTCGATGCCGGATGATATACCGCTGTAAATGTCACCTTAATACCGTTATTTCGCATAAAATTACCGTATTCTACGCTAGAAAATGGCGGACCATTGTCACTGACCACTTCCCGGGGTAGCCCAAAACGGGCAAATGTTTCCCGTAAAACCTTAATAACAGCTCCGGCTGTTGTCCTCTGCATTTGAAAAATCTCTAACCATTTAGACGTGGAATCTATCAAAACCAAAAAGGTTCTACCATGGAACGGACCTAAAAAGTCTACATGTAACCTAGTCCATGGTGTGGCTGTATAAGGCCAAGGTTGCGGCGTGACGCGGTCCGGTGCCGGGGCCACTTCTGCACACGTCGTACAAGTACGCGCGATGTTTTCAATATCGGCGTCGATACCCGGCCACCAAAAGTAACTTCTAGCTATAGATTTCATTTTTACAATACCCATGTGATTAGCGTGTAATTCCTTTAATAACGGTTCTCGTAAAGCACTCGGTATAACTAACCTATATCCCCAAACTATGCAACCCATATCAATGTATAATTCATTCCGCCGCGTAAAATATGGATTTATTTTTTCTTCTTTACATTGATTAGGCCAGCCGCTCTGAACGTAGGTAAAAACTTTCCTGAGAACTTCATCCTTGCTAACGTGATCATTAACTACTTCCCTAGTAATTGGCAGAAAATCTTGTATAAAGTTAATGTATGTGTTCTCCGCAGTTTCCGCCTTCTCTTTGCCTACTGGTAAACGTGATAACGCATCAGCCGCATTTTGTTCACTACGCACGTACTCAATACGGTAATCATAACCTGCGAGTAACACGGCCCACCGTTGCATCCTACTCGCAGCCATTACCGGTATGCCCGCCTTACTACCGAAAATAGTTACCAAGGGTTTGTGATCGGTTCTTAAAACAAACTGTCGCCCATATAAATATTGATGGAATTTCTTAACTCCGTATATTATCGCCAGCGCTTCGCGTTCTATTTGCGAGTACGATTTCTCCGCTGTGTTGAGCACTCGCGACGCAAACGCGACCGGCCGCTCGCCGCCGTCCGGCATGATGTGTGATATCACGGCCCCAACGCCTACCGCACTGGCATCGGTTGTGAGCACTAAAGGCAAATTCAAGGAATAATGGGCTAGTATTACATTTGAAGTTAACATTTCCTTTACCTTGCTAAAACTAGTGTCACACTCTTTGGACCAAACAAATGCGACATTTTTTTGAAGTAAATTATATAAAGGTGACAAAATGCTACTTATATTCGGAACAAATTTGGCGTAATACATCACCATTCCCAAAAATGAGCGCAACTCGGATACGTTCGTAGGCACCGATACCTTTTTTATGGCTTTTACCTTATCTGGACAAGTTTGCACACCCTCTTTACTAATAATGAATCCTAAATAGGTGACGGAATCCGCGAAGAAAGTACATTTTTCTTTCTTAATTTTTAACCCCCATTTACGCAATCTGTCAAACACTTCATGTAGGGTCTCGAGATGTGACTGATCATCCTCCCCTGTGATGATAAGATCATCAAGGAACACCCCTACCCTGGGCATATCCGCAAATAACTGCTCAAGCTTCCTCTGAAAAATGCCCGGGCTCGACGCTAAACCATAAATTAATCGATTATACATAAACATACCTTTATGTGTGTTAATCACTGTATATTTCTTCGAATTATCATCTAATTCAAATTGCGCGTACGCCTGTGACAAATCAATTTTTGTGAATTTCTCCCCGCCATATAATTTAGCTAGTAAGTCTTCCGGCCGCGGTAACGGAAAACGATCCACCTCGAGACATTTATTTAATGTTAATTTAAAATCGCCACATACCCGTATAGTTCCGTCTTTTTTCATGACCGGCACGATGGGCGTCGCCCAGTCCGAGCTGCTTACCGGAGTGATCACGCCATCCCTTACCAGCGCCTGCAGGGCCCGCTCAACCGGCTCGCGCAGCGCATAGGCTAAAGGCCTCGCACGTAAATACACGGGCTTCGCTTCCGGCCGCAGGTGAAAGGACACCGGCCCACCAGTATATCTCCCTAGGCCATCTGAGAACACCTCACAATATCTGGAACTGAACGATTCGAGGTTAAAAACATTCCGAACATCGCTTATCTTATTACAGCTGGTAACCGGGTATGTAATACCTAATTCACTTATCCACTGTCTCCCTAACAGACAAGTTTTACCACTGTTTACTACGTATAAATCTAAACATTTACTGTTACGCTTATAAGTAACTAACACAGATATTTTACCCACTGGTTTCACAATCTCGCCTGTATAATAACGTAATGTCAAATCACTGGATTCCAGCTTAATATTTGCAAATAATTTCTTGTAACAGTCCATACTAATGCATGAAATAGCACAACCCGTGTCAATCTCCATCGATAACTGAATATTATTCACGTAAACAACTATGACGTATGGTCCAAACTTTAATAACTGTCTCGACTCGATAGAAAAGTTATTTACCTCGTCACTAATCTCGTCGCTGCTATCCGAGTAGACTACCTCCTCGTGATTTACCGCAGATTCCTGACGGAAATTCGGGCACATAATCCGTAAATGGCCCTGGCGAGTACATACCCTGCACACATACATCCTGTATTTACAGGAAGAGCTGGAATGTTTTCCCCCACACACAGTACACTCCCCCTTCTTACTACTCATATTCCGCTTAAATGCGGTAGCACCGCTACTTGGCACTTTTCCGCCGCCCGCTCCGCTCATGCCACTTGGGCCACCGCCGTATGATGCATTATGCGGCCGGCCGCCTCGCTGGCTCCGTGTTTTGTTCCCGGCCGCTATCCTATGCAACTCCGTGCCTTCGCCCTCTCGACTCGCAGCGCCCGCCTGTCCGGAACCTGCAGATGAAACGCCACTGCCCCCGGCACGCTCCTGTACCAGGGCCGCATCTGCCTCCGCCGCCTCCATGGCTACTGCTAATTTAAAAGCCTTATCGAACGTGATATCATCTTCTGTAAACAGCCTTTGCCTTATTAATTCACTCGATAAACCGCATACAAACTGGTCTCGTAAATTTTCTTTAATCAACTCCGGTGTAAACCGACAGTGCTTCGTTAACTTTTTCAATTCCGTCACGTAATCTGCTATGCTTTCATTCCGCTGTTGACTACGTCTCCGAAATTTGAAACGTTCTGCTAATAAGCTAGGTTTAGGTTGTAAGTGTTCCTTCATAAGGGTGACTAGTTCTTCGAATGTTTTTTGTGACGGTTTGACGGGTGTACACAAGTTAACCATAAGTTCGTATGCGTCACTGCCTAGCACCGTTATTAGCGTCGCTACTTTAACTGCTGGTTTGACATCATTCGCAATGAAATATTGTTCCAGCCTATCTATGTATGAATCCCAGTTGTCCTTGACCACATCGAATGCTCCAATCTTTCCGACCGACATCGCGGTAATCGTACGTTTTTTTGCGACAAACTAATATAATTAACTCGCGTATTCCACCAAACAATACACACGCGTTAATATTTTCACTTATTTACTCGTCGCCAGTTTATTATATACTTGAGTAACAGAAACACAGCTGACTTCTTAGGCATTTATTACGAGAGAGGAAGATGACAGACGACACTAATTAACAGATTGAAATGATGACACAATATCTTAACCTACCCGCACTTACATCTATATTATCCTACATTACAGTTTTAAGGGTACTTTTAACTTTCTTTAAAAACAATGAATAAATTTGAATAAAATAAATAATTAACGTTTACTCTAGGCTTTATCGAGGTAGTGCTTATACCTCACGTTTCAGGTTTCCTTTAATTAAACAATTTACGGGCATGAAACCGCAAACGTAAATAAGTATCTTGTCATTACTAGAACTTTATCACCTGCGTATTCAACTCGGAAGAGAGAAAAAAAACATATTTTATAAACACATCACTGGCTTCACTTATACCCAAAAATAAATAAATTTAAACAAAAGAAAACATTAATGCCGAGAAATAAGAAAATAAAAATTGTACATCACCTTGAAAATAAAAAAAAAATTGTACATCACCTTTTTTTCCTTTGGGCGTAGTCCTTCAACGGGATGATAACTGTACTATCTTCCCGGTATCCCACTTCTGAGCTAAAGGCTCGGAGGGAGATTTCCGTGAAATATTACTCGAATCTTGCGCGAAATCAATATATTCATCACTTCCTTATCACAAATTTAACACTTCATTGAATAATACAGCAATTGGCAACATTACGTCTTAATCTCTGAATACGTCTACTGTCGTCCATCGAATGAATCATGAGATCCAAAACGTTCTCGTTTTATAAAAGTTGTTATCACTCCCACCTCAGTATGTCAATATACGTCAACAAACGGATATTGACTAATCTTTAAGATTAGTTAATTAAATTAAGTATATCGACGTAGTTACACTCCTTGTCTCATGAGATATATTGACAAACAGTATTAACTTAATAATATTTTCAATGTACACCCAGGTCAAATTGGATAAAGAGTCATGAAATAAGTCAAATTGACAACTATCGAAATAATAAACCTTACATTATGTATACACCTTATGAATACATAATACACCATAAGTAATTTATTCATGAGCCCACATTAATATTTATGTTCTAACCTACTAGTAACTTTATGTTTTGGCAAATATAGTAGGGTACTTATCAAACAAAATTTGGTAAACATTTACTATACATTAATTAGGTTTTCAAATATACCTATCAGAATATAGGGTTCCATTTTTCCTCTTGATTACGGAACCCTTAAAATGACAAAATCGGTAGTTATCTAATAAAATCGACCGAAACTTTCAAGTTTCATCGTGTCGGGTCGTCTAGTATACAATAATCTGATATAATAATAATAATAATGTCCTCCTGACCGAATTTCGGCCACGGCGGCCTATCTCCAGAGAGATTAGCCATTTGCGCAGGAGATATTATAGTGCACAAGTGTGTGCGCATACACAGGTGCACTCTCTGTTCCTTTAATCACATAGCCCAAAGGGATGGTACATCCGACATGACCGGCGAGAGGTCAGGCGCAGGACCGACGGCTTAACGTGCTCTCCGAGGCACGGGGGTGAAAGACCGCCAACTTCCTAACTCCGGGCTGGTACCTACTAAGAATTTGTTGCCAGAAAAATGCAATACTTTCTATGTCCCGACCCGGGACCCGGGACCCGGGACTCGAACCCGGGACCTCGTCGGTCGCAGTCGAACATGCTAACCACTAGACCAACGAGCCACAATAAACTGATCTAACTATCATTAGACATAACTGAAGAAAAATTTTCAAAAAAAAAATAAAAACCGACTTCAAAAACCACAAACACTAAAAAGTAAAAAATAATTTAGTTTATTATGTATACAAGAGTTAATTTAGTTCTATAATAACATTTTTTGGAGTCGGTACCAATTAGCCGCATGAACCGTCTACCTACTCTTCACCGACTCCAAAGAATGTTATTATAGAACTAAATTAACTCTTGTATACATAATAAATTAAATTATTTTTTACTTTTTAGTGTTTGTGGTTTTTGAAGTCGGTTTTTTTTTTTTTGAAATTTTTTTATTTCACAATTTTTAGTGGCCCCACTGTTTTAAAATATAGGATGTAACCAGAACGAGATATGCTATGCATGGTTAAAACATACTGTTTACAAGACTATCACACTGATCGCGAGCAATTTACTCTTATCCATGAGGAGTTCCGTTCTCCATCTCCGGAGATATTCATCAGATCTTCACCAAATTGAATTGGGACCACACGGGAAGCACCAGCTTTCAAATAAAAAAAGAATCATCCAAATCGGTCCACCCAGTCAAAAGTTCTGAGGTAACAAACATAAAAAAAAAAAAAAAAAAAACAGTCGAATTGAGAACCTCCTCCTTTTTTTGAAGTCGGTTAAAAAGTCGATAAGGACTGGACCTGAATGTGTTAAAAAAAGACCATTTAGCCATTATCTCGAGTGTCACGGAACATGAAGACAGATGAGTCCTTTACGTCAGCGCCGGGTCTCCTAATAAATCGAGGGGGGCCGACCTTTGACCTCTTTTCTAGAAAGATATTAAAGCTGCCTCTCCACCAATATGTTCACCCGACTTAGCCTAAAGGAAGGGTTATGATTTTAGCAGTCTTTATCTATACTAATATTATAAAGAGGTAAAGTTTGTGAGTCTGTGAGGTTGTAGGGGGTAATCTCTGGATCTTCTGAACCGATTTTGAAATTTCTGGTACCAATAGAAAGCCACCTTATTTGTAAGTGTATATTATACTAACCCGAAAAAATATGGAGTTCCCGTGGGAATTGAAAAAAAATTATTTCACGCGGACGAAGTCGGCGGGAATCTGCTAGTGAATGTATGTATGTACTAGCTGATGCCTGCGACTTCAAGTGACGTCGGCGTGGATTGAGGTTTATTGGTTCCCGCGGGAACTCTTTAATTTTCCGGAACAAAAAGTTGTCTATGTGTTTTTCCAGACTATAATCTATCTCTGTGCCTTTTATCCACATCCGTTCAGCCGTTCTGGCGTGATTGAATGAGTAACAAGCATCCATCCAAACTTTCACATTTATAATACTAGCGGATGCCCGCGACTTCGTCCGCGTGGATTGAGGTTTTTCGGTTCCCGCGGGAACTCTTTAATTTTCCGGGATAAAAAGTAGCCTATGTGCTATTCCAGACTATAATCTATCTCTGTGCCAAATTTCATCCAGATCCGTTCATCCGTTGGAGCGTGATTGAGTAACAAACATACATCCATACATTTGAATACATTGAATATATTTATTTGATTAGTATAGCTATGTGTTTGTATAGTATGATCCACCGTAGCGCCTGAACTACTGGGTCGAATTTCATCAGTGAGGTGTCAATCGATTCGTTATTGTAGTCCGGGTAACATAGGCTACAATTTATTCGTAAAAAACTAAAATTTCTGGGTTAAAAACTCGCCTATATCCTTGTCTAACATTGTAAGACCCCATTATGTGGATAATGGATAGGGTATCAACTCTCAGCGATGAAGAATACTACGTGGCACCATCTAACGCTCTTAGTGTTTTCCGAGATAAACTTTCTTTGATTCCGGGTGATAAGGAAAAGCCGCGAAAGCGAAGCGAGGGCATTAACGCGTGGACAGTTAGGGCATCGAGCCCGGGTTTACCCGGACCGAAAAAACCCCGGTTTTCCCGGTTCTGAGGATTACAAAAAAACCCGGGTTTGATTTTTAACCCCGGGTCGGGTTTTTCGGTTTTTTTTAAAATATATTTGTTGTTGTCTCGGGTCTGGGTGTTATGGTACCTTCGTTGTTTCTGATTTCCTTAACACAAGTGCATAAGCTACTTACAAAGGGATCGGAGCAATGTATGTGATGTTGTCCACTATATATTTATTATTTAAGTTATTATTTTAGTTTTTGTTATTTGTTAAGTTTAAGCCACTTCGAAATTCAAATGCAATAACAATTAAATGGAGTAAAAACACGCTTTGATAAATTCAGTTGATACATTCAGTTATCTACTTTGACAAATGAAGAGGAACTGAACAGACAGTTAAGTCAAGCTGTTGCAACTGATAATACTGCTCTTGAAACTGGATCAGCTTGTCCATCAGACGATTTGCTTACTACTGTGAGGGTAGAAATGGCACTCTTCGAGAATGGCGGTACGCGACAGCGAGGGCGTTACCTATCGCTGGTATATGAACATTTAAAAACTATTCCACCTACTAGCGTCGAGCCGGATGTATAGGCCAGCGCTTGGCTGCAATCAGACTTGCTTGCAAGTGGTGATGCAGCCTAAGGTGGAGCGCGCTTGCCTAGAAGATGCCTATTCACTCTTGATTTGAAGGTACCTATATTAAAAGAGGAGGGGAAAACGGAAGCCGGAAGGGCATTCCATATCCTAGCAGTTCGAATTAGAAACGAGGAAGCAAATCGCTTCGTACGAGCCCGCGGAATTTCGACTGCGTAAGGGTGCAGACCTTGTCGATGCCTTGCGGTTCGATAATAAAAAGGTGACGGAGGAACCAGATCGAACAGTTCTTGGGCACACTCTCCGAAATATATCCTGTAGAATACCGACAGACAGGCAACTTTGCGCCTATGTTCCAAGCTTTGCAGCTTCGAACTGACCAGCGCTTTGTTACCAATAAGTCTCCTGGCGCGACGATCCGCCGAATCCAATGCATCAAGCTGGTACTTGGCAGAGCCATCCCATAAATGGCTGCAGTACTCCATGCACGATCGAACTTGTGCTTGGTACAGTATAAGAAGCTGTTCCGGCGTGAAGTACCGCTTGACTTTGTTGAGGATGCCAAGTTTCTTGCCAGCTGTTTTTGCCTTGGATTCGATGCATTGTCCAAAGTTGAGGTTGGACGATATGTTGATACCGAGGAGCTCGACGCGTATATTTTCTTCGGCTGGAATTGTTTGCAATAGATTGCGTTCTTCTTTGAGTGACAAAACTTTGGATGCCCTAATTTTTTTACGTTCATTTTACTTAAGTAAGAAGAAATTCTAATAATAAAGTTATGATTTCTGTTATTTTTATGTTAAATTACGATATATCCAAAATTATTTTGTATGAATATCTCTTTTTTTCTAAAGTGGTCAGATGGCCATAGGGTATGTCTTAACTATGTTGTTTAAATAAGGTGTCAAATGCATATTCTACTTTTTACTTAGTACTTTCTTTAATTAGATAAAGAACTGATTATAAACCAAACGACTGCAATTTAAATTATATTAGAATAGTAGAATTAAGAATAGAAGACAAGAACTATTAGTTACTTAATTGTTAATGCGAAGAAGAGTTTTATTAATGTTATAATTATTTGTGATACTACAAAAATGTCTATTGCAGATATTATTTTTATTAGCTTTTAAATACAATAAGTACATGTTACCAAAATAATTCATTTAATGTTAAAACTAATCTCTGCAAGTCTGTGATTAAAAAGACTAGATTACTTACTAAGTTTTAAGATATTCTAAAGAAAAAATAAATCTTTAACACTTTTTTAAACATTAAAACTGGTTTTCATATTTGTAAAGTGATGTTTCATTTATTTAAATTCTTCCTTATCCTTTATATTTTATATTCATTGTAAGAAATCGATATATAAACGCCGATTAGTGTATTTAAAAAAATTACAATAAAAAGATCGAAATGCTCGAAAAAACCGGACTACCCGGGTTTTGATTACTCTTAGACCCGAAAACCCGGGTTTTTAAAATTGAACCGAGTTTCGATGCCAATATTATAAATTCTAATAACTTGCACCACGCGGCGTGGTGCAAGTTATTAGAATTTATAATATTGTTCGATATCATTCATCTATAAATTAAAAAAAAAATACCTATTTATTTTCACTTACACACACATTTTTTTTGTTAACAAAAAATGTAATCATCTTTACTAATTTTATAAATGGGAAAGTTTGGATGAATGGATGGATGTTTTTTTCGATGCCAAAACTTGCCTACCTTCAGCTGCGCTAGCACTGAAAGGCTAACTTGTAGTGGATTGAAAAAAGGTTTAAAAAACTTTAATCCGACTACGTGGAAATAATGTTGTAATAGTAGATTGTATTATAAGGGAGCAAAATAATATTTTTACGGCGAGGGCGCTTTTTTGAATCCAGAACGAAGTGAGGGATTCTAGAGTAGAATCCTGAGCGTAGCGAGGGATTCTTTAGTAGAATCCTGAACGTAGCGAGGGATTCAAAGTACGTCGCCCGAGCCAAAAATATATTTGCGCCCGAATGATACACTCTACTTTTCATCACCCTGTATGAGAAAATTTGGTTCCCGCGGGAACTCTTTAATTTCCCGGGATAAAAAGCATATGTGCTATTTCCAGACTATAATCTTTTTTTTTTTTTAAATCTATCTCTGTGCCAAATTTTATCCAGATCCGTTCAGCCGTTCGGGCGTAATTGAGTAACACACATCCATACCACCATACATCCACACATCCATCCAAACTTTCGCCTTTATAATAATATTTATTAAATAATAAAAAGAAAAGACAAATTAAAAGTGAATGTTCACGTTCGATAGAGTCACATTTGGCGCCGCTGCTTTGATATTCAAACTTTTTGCTTTTCATGCTGCCAGTGTTTATGCAGGTATACATACTCCTTGGTTTAAAAACTTTTATGTCAAATGGTACGGTCGTTTGGTCGACCAGTCTGGAGCCTAGACTCTGTTGTGCATATTTACAGTATGGGGTTGGTCAACTAGTTGGGCGATCGATCGACTAGATTACGGCCCTAGGGCATGAAGACTGACTTTAGACCCGCAAAAGTATGATTAAAACAGTAGTAAAGGTATGGTAGAAGTATAAAATAGTTTTTCTGTCACTTGGTCTATTTTAACATTTAACTTTTACTCATATCATACAAATATTATAAACTAGCTGATGCCCGCGACTCCGTCCGCGTGTTTAAGCTTTTTTAATACCCTCGGGAACTCCTTAATTTTCCGGGATAAAAAGTAGCCTATGTCACTCTCCAGGTCCTCACCTATACCCATACCAAAAATCACGTCGATCCGTTGCTCCGTTGCTGCGTGATTGAAGGACAAACCAACAAACCAACAAACAAACACACTTTCGCATTTATAATTATTAGTATGATGCGAAAGTGTGTTTGTTTGTTGGTTTGTCGTTCAATCACGCCGCAACGAAGCAATGGATCGACGTGATATTTGGCATGGGTATAGTAGAGGACCTGGAGAGTGACATAGGCTTCTTTTTATCCCGGAAAATTAAGGAGTTCCCGCGGGAATCAAAAAAAACTTAAACCACGCGGATGAAGTCGCGGGCATCAGCTAGTAATTTATAAACTCCACTCGATACCTTAGCAAAAAAAAAAATTAGAGACCCCAACTTTACTGGAGGTAACGTCCGTCACCTTGATTTTGTGATTTGATAACCTCCTACTCTTATAACTTAAGCCAGGGACTATGGAATTTCATATCTCCCCCCGCCCGCTCATAAAAGTAGATTGCGGAGATATAAGTCTCGAAGACCAATAATTTGTAAGGCATTCCTTGAGGCTTTATTGACCGCGTGTGACGAAAACGCGTGGCATTGACCTTCTGACATTTGTGTTATAATTGCATTCCTGAAACAACCCCCCAAATCATAAGGTATTTTTATATCAGCTCAGTAACTAGGGATTACTATGGTGGAAAGTCTCCTTGTAAGTTGGTGTTTGCAATTCAAGGCAACATTACGTCGCACTATACTTGAATTGTAATGTTCACATTACAGTTCAAGCTATGCAAAACTCCTTGGTAAACAATCTCTTTTCTTATAAAATGGTAAGAAAACTTTTTACTGAAAAAAAACACTGAACATGGCGGCATTTAATTTCCATACATTTCAAACTATGCAAAACTCCTTGGAACTCAGAGCCGTAAAAAAAAAAATGGAAAACTATTTACGAAAAAAAAATGGAAATGGCGGCATTTCATTTGATCTGAAAGTTTGTGAAGTTTGTTCGTAAAGTGATTTGCATTACCAATGTTTTATTTACCTCGCAAGAATGATATAAAGTAGAATGCTTACCTCGGTTGCAAGTAGCTATTACACCCTCGAACTATATTCACCCTCGCTCGCTGCGCTCGCTCGTGTGACTAAATATCTCGGGTGCACGCGATCCATTAGCGCCCTATGCGAGCTGCGCTCGCACTGGCGCCAAATTGGATCTTGTTCTGTAATAGCTTACTTACGTCCCTTGTGTAACAATCTACTATTACTCAATCATATCTTCTACTGAATAGGCATCTTCTAGGCGGGCGCGCTTCAACCTACACCTCATCATTGATTTGTATTAAGCGTGATTGTCGTCAAGCGCAAGCCTATCTTGCAATAAAAAAAAAAAACTTTATACTAATATTATTAAAAAGTCTCTTTGTTTGTTGATTTGTCATTCAATGGCGCTGCAACGAAGCAATGGATGGACGTGATTTTTGATGGGTATAGTTGAGGATCTTGGAGAGTGATGTAGGCTACTTTTTATCCCGGAACACATTAACGTCCCACTGCGGGGCAAAGGCCTCCACTCCAATTGTAAGGCATTTCTTGAGGCTTTATTCACCGCGAGACGAAAACGCGTGGCATTGCCCCGTGACATTTACGTTATAATTGCATTCCTGAAACAACCCCCCAAATCATAAGGTTTTTTTACTAAATACCTATATAAAAACTAGCTGATGCGGGGTCTTCTTATTTTTCCAGCATAAGAAGCAGCCTGTGTCACTCTCCAGGTCCTCAACTATAACCCATGCAAAAAATCACTTCGATCCGTTGCTCTGTTGAAGCGTGATTGAAAGACAAACCAACAAAACAATAAACCAACAAACAAACACTTTCGCATTTATAATATTAGTATGATTACAGCTTTTGAAATCAATATTGTTATACTAGAAACACCAGCCTGGTGGGAGGCTGCGGCCGTGGCTAGTTACCATCCTGCCGGCAAAGACGTGCCGCCAAGCGATTAGGCGTTCCGGTACGATGTCGTGCAAAAACCGATTATGGGTATGAGTTGCCATGCCCCTAACAGGTTAGCCCGCTACCTACCATCTTAGACTGCATTTTCACTTACCATCAGGTGAGATCGCAGTCAAACGCTAACTTGTAGTGGAAAAAAAAAACCAAAATATGGAGAGCATATTATATTTTTAAATAAATGTATTCTGGACATTTCATTAATCAACACAACTATCCATCAAATAAATATTATAAATGCAAAAGTTTGGATGTATGGATGTATGTTTGTTACTCAATCACGCTCCAACGGATGAACGCACAGAGCACAGAGATAGATTATAGTCTGGAATAGCACATAGGCTACTTTTTATCCCGGAAAATTAAAGAGTTCCCGCGGGAACCGAAAAACCTCAATCCACGCGGACGAAGTCGCGGGCATCAGCTAGTCTATCCATATTCCGTACATCCATCTTTAAAACCATACATATATTCGCCAATGTAGAGATATCAGATAGGTCTCGGAGACCA
Source organism: Erebia ligea (assembly GCA_917051295.2). Classification (NCBI taxonomy): domain Eukaryota; kingdom Metazoa; phylum Arthropoda; class Insecta; order Lepidoptera; family Nymphalidae; genus Erebia; species Erebia ligea. The sequence continues at coordinate 3,168,670 of OU785246.1, forward strand.
ATTGTATAAGGCATTCCTTGAGGCTTTATTGACCGCGTGGCGAAAACGCGTGGCATTTACCCCATGACATTTATGTTATAATTGAATTCCTGAAACAACCCCTCCGACTGACTGACTGATTTATCGAAGCACAGCTCAAACCACTGGAGATCGGAAAGGGGTTGTTTCAAATTTATATGGAGCCTGGGCCAGGTATTTGTACGGTATTTCAAAATGTTCGGGGTCATAAAATAGTAACATTTTTTTCTTTATTTCCTACTAAAAAGTTCAATTTACGAGGTACAATGCGAAATTATTTTGCAAAATAAAAGCGCAACAACATGCGTCCATTTTGACATTGACGTATATTACACGTGTCATGATGACATTTGACATAAAATTACCTGGGAAATGTGAATTAACCTTAAAATATCCAACAGCAGTCAGATTGATGGATGGATGCGCTGCGAGAGTTGCTATTCTACAAATGTACCTAATTAAACATTTTATTTTTGTACCTCATAATCACTGTAAAACTGCCAAAAAGCATATTTTATTTTGTTTTCTATGATTTTATACTATTTTTTGGAATACTGTACAAGTACCTGGCCCAAGATGAAACAACCCCTTTGGCATGCAGATAGCTACGAGTATTATGACACAGACATCCGCTAAGAAAGTATTTTTGAAAATTCAACCTCTAAGAGGGTAAAATAGGGCTTTGAAATTTGTGTTATCCACGCGGATGAAGTCGCGGGCAAAAGCTAGTATTATATATATAAAGTAAAGTAAAAGTAAAGTAAAATATACTTTATTGTACACCATAAAAAGAAATACAAACACAAAACAATCATAATGGATATGGCACAACAGGCGGCCTTATCGCTTAAATAGCGATCTCTTCCAGGCAACCTTAGGGCAGAGGAAACTTTTAAAAGAAAGCGGGAGGGGTGTACGGGAGGGGTATATACTTATTGATAGAATAAAAATAAACATTATAATATATTTTTTGGTACCCGAGACGTACGCGTAGGTCAGGATTTAATAGCGCCGATAGTTTAACTTTCAATGCACACTTTGTGAGTAAAAAACATGTGAAAATCGGCAATTATCTTTACGTATAATTATTACAGTTCTTGAGATATTTATTGGACAAGAAACACAAAAATATAGAGAGCATCATACTTCATAATATGTATTATAAATGCTGAAATACGAGGTTTGTGTCCTTCAATCATGCTGCAGCTTGCAACAGAGGTATAGGATCAACGTGATTTTTTGTGACCCCGTGACATTTATGTTATAACTAGCTGATGCCCGCGACTTCGTCCGCGTGGATCGAGGTTTTTCGTTTCCCGCGGGAACTCCTTAATTTTCCGGGATAAATAGTAGCCTATGTATTATTTCAGACTATAATCTATCTCTGTGCCAAATTTCATCCAGATCCGTTCAGCCGTTGGGGCGTGATTGAGTAACAAAGATCCATCCATACATCCATACATCCATCCAAACTTTCGCATTTATAATATTTATTTGATGGATTCCTGAAACAACCCCCCCCAGATTAAAAGGTTTTGATACTTCATACAAATATTATCAATGCGAAATTCTGTTTGTTTGTTGATTTGTCCCTTCAATCGCGCTGCAACGGAGCAATGGATCGACGTGATTTTTGGCAAGGGTATAGATGAGGACCTGGAGTGACATAGGCTACCTTTTATCCCGGAACACATTAACGTCCCACTGCTGGGCACAGGCCTCCACTCTCATAGGAGAGAGGGAATTAGAGCTTAGTCTCACCACGCTGATCTAATGCGGGTTGGCGGGCTTTAACGACTATTAATTATCATGTTAGTGATAGTAACCGGGACCGACGGCTTAACGTGCTCTCCGAGGCACGGGGGTGAAACACCACTTCCTAACTCCGGGCTACTAAGAAAAACCAGAAAGATTCTAGTCAGAAAAACCCCATACTTAATTATAGCCCGACCCGGGACTCGAACCCGGGACCTAGTCAGCTGCAATCGAACATGCTAACCGCTAGACCAACGAGGCAGTCGCTGGCGGTTGCTAGTAATAAATAGCACAAAAATAGTCGACCAGGTGCGGAGTAGTAAAGTATTTTGAGTGCGGTTTATGAGATCGCAGCGAACAGACAAACATACACACGCGCGCCGACGTTACAATGAGCCGTGCGCTGGTAAATATAGCGCGCTGATACAGGCCGTTGATCTGAAGTACGGATAGCAGAAAAACACATCATATATTACTTTGGATAATGGATAGAAGCAGGCGTTATTCTGCGGAAGTAGGTACATGACAATGAAGGGACTAGAAGTTTAATCTATATATATAAAATTCAAAGTCCTGACTGACTGACTTATATATCAACGCACAGCCCAAACCGCTGGTTCTAGAGACATGAAATTTGGAGGGTGTGTTCTTTGTGAAGAGTAGGTATCCACTAAGAAAGGATTTTTCGAAATTTCACCCCCAAAGGAGTAAAATAGGGGTTGAAAGTTCAAAAAAAAAATCAAAATCAAATATTTTATTCAAAGTAGGTAACATAATATAGTACTCTTTTTGAAAGTCGTTGTTGTTTGTATGAAAGTCCGTCATTTTTCAAGTTATATCCATCAAACTTGGTATTTGAGCTATCGGTTCTAAATGAAGAAATCTGTGTATCGCCATGTTTGAAAATTCTACCCCCATAGGGCTGAAACAGGGGTTGAAAGTTTGTAGGAAAGTCCGTCATTTTTCAAGCTGTAGCCATGAAACTTGGAGTTTGGGATTTCGGTCTGAAATGAAAAAATATGTGATTCACAGTTTTTGAAAATTCTATCCCCAAGGACGTCAAATAGAGAGTTTATCCTTTAATCACGCCGAAATAGAGCAACGGATCAACGTGATTTTTTGCATGGGTATACTTAGTTGAGGACTTGGAGAGTGACATAGGCTTCTTTTTATCCCGGAAAATTAAGGAGTGCCTGTGGGAATTAAAAACTTATGTCACGCGAACGAAGTCGCGAGCATCCTCTAGTTCACTATAATCCGCCACAATAGGTAAATCTATGTGGTATACAGTATGTATCTTGCGCTTGTAGCTTGTGATCATCGATTTACCAACTAAGGATACAACATTACCTACAAATTAATACTCAAAAAGCGTCCACAATTGCTTAGAGTTTAGACAAACACAGCTATAGATAATATAGAATGAGACACCAAACGGTTCACAAAAACCAACCATATGTCTTTATATTTAGGGTTCAATTTTGTAATAACAATTCGACACATGCGACATTTTGTCGCCTAGTGTACTCATGCGCGACTGAGGCGAAAATTGTTCAGAATACCTATTTGTGCACAATTTGACCGTGCCGTTTTTTGCGTTTCGATGGTGCGTCTAATGTATTGGTAAGTCAATGCTTGTGATATTCACCACACAAATCCTTCAAATTATCCTCAACGTACCTACTTTTCACTCCGATACCGGAGCATCTTAGAAAGAAAGAAAGAAAAAAAAACATTTATTTCCAAATTGTGCCATACCAAGCATATCTTCAGGAGATGTAGACTCAACAATGCACGATTGTAAAGTACATTCATAGATTACAATTGTTTTATTTGTTACTTTGTACATAAGTGCAAGATACACACTATAGCACATAGATTTACCTATTGTGGCGGATTATAACGAATTAAAACTTCTAGTCCCTTCATTTACTTTACCTTGATAAATTATTTTGCCAATTGAACATTGGGTATCAACAGTTGTTTTTTTTTAAATAAGTAATACTTCCGTACACAATACTGCCAACTTGGCAGTGTGAAAAAGTATACAGATTTTTTACAGACTAGAGTAATGTCATATGTCTTCATTGAGGTATTATGTACTAATATGTCTTACATATTTTATGGCTTGTCCATCAACCACGCCACAACGGATCAACGGTTGGACATAATTTTTGTGTGGATATTTAAAGTTGTTTAAATCCTTAAGACTGATAGAGGCTACGTTTTGTCCTAAAAAATTCTTTAAAATTAGTGATCAAAGTTCAGTTACAGGTAGGTAAGTTACTTTGATCATTCTATTGCACACCAAAAAAAAAAGACATTATAATGAACCTACACATAATAAATAAAATTAACTTCTAGCCAAGAGGCGCAAATATGAAAATATAGAAAAAAAATTCATTTTTGTGGCCTTTGGTGTTGAAAACCTGGGGTCGTGGGGCGAAGATGTTATAGATCCTTTTTAATAAAAGTTTAGCTATTCAGAAGGTTAATTTGATATTTTTGGTATTATAGTTTGCCTATAAGTATAATATTTTTTTTTTCTTACGGTACCCACACCAGTATTCCAGTAACTCATAACCTTATTACGCCATTCACATTACGCGAGCTCGGGGGAACATTAAAACCAATATGCAGCATACAAACATACATCATAAATAACAAACAATTGTTCCATACTATTTTAATGTTGCTCACGGAAATCCCGTAACACCCCTTTTTCCGCTTTAAAATGTTACCTAATCCACACTACTATAATAGTCTAGAGTAGACTCTAGGCAACGGGGCGGTTCGTTGTATGGAGACCCCCACATTAAATCCTAATAACTATATATAATAGTCTAGACTCTAGGGTCTAGGCAATGCGACGGGGCGATTCGTTGTATGGAGACCCCCGCATTAAATCCTATAACTATATAATATGTAGTTTGACGAGAAACATGTAGTTTGGCGAGAAACAAAATTTTGTATTTGTTTGTGCATTTTATAAAATAAATAAATTACAAAAAAAAAAAAAAAACCTTTAAATAACTCCCACAAACTTATCTGACCTGGTGACAGCGTCTATAGTAGATATGAATTTTTTTTTTAAAAAAAAAAGCTTATAAGGCATAAAAATTAGTTCCAATTTTGGCCACCGGGTCAAAGTTCGACGTCCAAGTTTCACGGACGTAAATATAAAGATGTGTAACCAATTGAGGCCCAATTATCTAAGCAAATATACTAATTTATTAGAACTGCGAAAGTTTGGATGGATGGATGGATGTTTGTTACTTCACCACGCCAGAACGGCTAAACTGATCTATATGTAATTTGGCACAGAGATAGATAACACATAGGCTTTTTTTATCCCGGAAAATTAAAGAGTTTTCGGGGGAACCAAAAAAACCTCAATCCACGCGGACGAAGTCGCGGGTATCAGCTAGTGCAAGTCATAAATAACAAGCAATTGCACCCTACTACGAGTATTTTAATATTGCCCGCGGACCGCGGTTTTGTAAACGTGTAACGGTTTTAGGAAATCCCTTATGAACCCCTTTCCCGCTATAAACAGTAATTACCTAATTCGTGCTATCCGTTAGCCTGCATTCATCCACTGCCCCCCTAGCATGGGCCGAGACAATTTTCTCCCCGAGGAAAGGATAAAAATTCTATTCCTAAATAAATAAATAAAAACGCTAAATATAACGGTGGATAAAAAGTCCCCCGAGTCCCCGTGGAATGTCAAACGGGGATAAAAACCCCTCTCCCCTGTTGCCGTGCTCTAAGAAGTGGTTATAAGTTAATTTTATCTCTTGTCAGTGGATAAAATCGGAAGTTTTTCCCCGTTTGACATTTCATGGGGACTCGGGGGACTATATTTTATCCACTGTTATTTAGCGTTTTAATTTATTTATTTAGGAATAAAAAATTTATCCCTTCCTCAGGGAGAAAATTGTTTCGGCCCATGCTAGGGGGGCTGGTGGACAAAGGCCTTTTGGGATAGCGCGCCACCACACAAGATCCTCCGCCTTCGTCGTCCACTAACTTTCCGAAACCTTTTTTAAGAGTGCGTAAGTAATATGCAATTTTGTAGTTTGAAATCGTTATTTATCTCAGAATTTGTAAAAGTTACTTGAGTAGTCAATATTTGAGGAAATGATACTTCGGACTTCTATCCACGGAGATATGCACCGACATACATTAAAAAAAAAAACATACGCGCCGAATTGAGAACCTTCTCCTTTTTTGGAAGTCGGTTAAAAATTCAGCGGGCTTGAGGTCGTCCCACACTGCTTTTCCCGGTAGGTACGCGGTCTACACTCCAGAACGCGTCTGGTTCTGCGACAGACAGTTCTGGAACAGCGCTACACACTGCGCCACGGAGGTCGTCAAAGTCCTCAACTATGCCCATGCCATTCAGTCCGTTGCTCTGTTACGGCATGATTGAAAGACAGACCACCAAACAAACACACTTTCGCATTTATAACATCAAGTAGTAGGTATGATAACGAAAAAAACGGCGCCCCGTGCCAAAATAAAACCACTAAAAATATTAAGATGTATTTTTTCCATCTAAAAATACGAGGGTAGTGTAAATATAAACACATCCCATTGACCCCTAATAACGATAATAGATCGTATCTCCCAAAACATCTCTGTAAAAATATTTCTGTTTGATGTTCCTAATAAATTATGTAGCACCTCTAGTAGGTACAAACTAAAAGCTTGGCCTTCTGAAGAGATGCCATAAATACAAATCATTTTATTATTATTGACCAAGCGAAATTGTTAGTTAGTAAGTTTGTGGTGCTATGTTGATTCACACCTACTAATAATTATTATGATCAAATAAAAAAACATACGCGCCGAATTGAGAACCTCCTCCTTTTTTGGAAGTCGGTTAAAAAGTAATCAAGAATATCATTTGAAATACGATACCTACTGCAAAATGAAGTGATCCAAATCTTAATTTGATTGTTTTACACCTATACTGAAAGTTTCGTACTTATAGGCCGAGCCATTTAAAAGAGAAAAAGCCTTTTTGCTCTTTTATTCTTCATGACTTTGGAATTTTTTTCTATCGAGAACATTTCGTCCAATCATGTTTTCAAGTGACCCTAGACTTGAAAATACATAAATGTATAATGAATTATAGTATATATTAATTTCAAATATTTCGATCCACGCGTTACATACTTATATCGATTTTAGAATCGACAAAAACGGAGAATGTGGCGTTAAATACTCGTAGGTGGCCTTATGGTTTCCTCCACGGCAAACTTACGAATCTGCAGTTTTAGTGAAATCAATATTCTGATGGAAAACCGTACCAAATGCAGTAGGTACCTACTGCACAGTATGGTAAAGTTAAGTGTTTCTGTCACTGAATTTGAAAATTCTGTAACTATCAGTGACAGAAATATGGAACTTTCTATGAAATACATAGTTGTGACGTCATCAAATTTTAAGGCACTTATTTTAAACTATAGTTTAAAATGGATAACTTTAAACTAACCGAGGGTGTGAACTTGAAGTTGAAGTTTTGGAGGCCCTGTCATTGACTTACCAATACCTTAGACGCACCATCGAAACGCAAAAAACAGCACGGTCAAATTGTGCAAAATGAACAATTTTTGCCTCAGTCGCGCATGAGTACACTAGGCGACAAAATGTCGTATGTGTCGAATTGTTATTACAAAATGGAACCCTAAATATAAAGCTATATGGTTGGTTTTTGTGAACCGTTTGGTGTCTCTTTGTCTATTATCTATAGCTGTGTTTGTATAAGCGATTGTGGACGCTTTTTGAGTATTAATTTGTAGGTAATGTTGTATCCTTAGTTGGTAAATCGATGGGCCCTGTATTTAATAATTAATCAGTAAGAAATAATTTATTTTCGACATAGGCATTGTTAAATTGGCAGATGTTAAATTAAATAGGTAAATACATACATATAAGCAGGGATTATTCTGTTCGGTCGTCAGTTAATCCGCTTTTGCGCAGTCTGCATTGTATCGAAACGCTTCAGAGTATAGGTACCAACGCTTTATCTACTTAAATGTGGGTTAAGGATTTTTACACTACTGCCCAGAAATAGGAGTGTAATATGTTCAGGTTTCATGAATGTATGTATGTGTTATAGGTGGCATTTTTCGGGCACCTTCAAAGACGATCCCAGTTCTCAAGGTTGATCCTGGAGGGCAAAATACCCGGGAAATACCACAATAATAACGGGAAAGAGAAAAAGTAGCTTACGTCGCTATCTAGATCTTTAACTTATTTTTTTCCACTACAAGTCAGACTTGACTACGGTCTCGTCTGGTGGTCGTCTAAAAATCACGTACACTAAGTTATTATCATTTAAAAAAATACCATTAGGAGTGGCAACTCTTGAACTTTGAATTTTCCGAGACAAAAAAAATTTTCAAAAAAAATATAAAAACCGACTTCAAAAACCACAAACACTAAAAAGTAAAAAATAATTTAATTTATTATGTATACAAGAGTTAATTTAGTTCTATAATAACATTTTTTGGAGTCGGTACCAATTAGCCGCATGAACCGTCTACCTACACTTCATTATTGTTGACGTGACTCCACATTGGCACCGACTCCAAAGAATGTTATTATAGAACTAAATTAACTCTTGTATAGGTACATAATAAATTAAATTATTTTTTACTTTTTAGTGTTTGTGGTTTTTGAAGTCGGTTTTTATATTTTTTTTGAAAATTTTTTTTGTCTCGGAAAATTCAAAGTTCAAGAGTTGCCACTCCTAATGGTATTTTTTATGAGGTAACAAACATAAAAAAAAAAAAAAAAAAAAAAAAAAAAATACAGTCGAATTGAGAACCTCCTCCTTTAGTAGTAGTTTAGTAGCCTATGTCGCTATCTAGATCTTAAACTCTTTTTTTTTCACTACAAGTCAGCCCTTGACTACGGTCTCGTCTGGTGGTCGTCTAAAAATCACGTACGCTAAGTACATATCATAAAAAAAATTGCAAACAATTCAATTTTGTTTGTTTGTGCATCAATGAATCCCACTGATCTCGCGTCGTACACACAAACAAACCGTCTATCCGTTTGTATCATCGTATAAACCAAACTATGAGTGTTTACATCTGGAATCGATTATGCGTTTTTTTTCTGCTTTGCAAATTGTTTGGGAACAACTGTGTTGGAACTGCTGTTTTTTATACTACTACTAGCTGATGCCCGCGACTTCATCCGCGTGGTTTGAGTTTTTTTTATTCTCGTGGAAAATTAAGTAATTTTCCGGGATAAAAAATAGCCTATGTCACTCTCCAGGTCCTCAATTATACCCATGCCAAAACCCACGTCGATCCGTTGCTCCGTTGAGGCGTGATTGAAGGACCAACCAACAAACCAACAAACAAACATTCGCATTTATAATATTAGTATGAAGTACCTATGATAAGATGACTTGGGGTTCATTTCGACCGAAAGGCCGAGTTGCCCCTTAACGGGATAGGCTACTTTTTATCCCGGAAAATTATGTAGTTCCAGCAGAATTAAACTTAGCATTATCTAGTATTATTATTATTGCGAATTGCTTGTTTGTCACGCTTTCACGGCCCATCTCTTCAACCGATTTTGATGAAATTTGCTACAGACGTTGAGAGGTTTTTTATCCCGAAAAAGAATTAGTTCTCGCGGATATAAAAAAACTTTTAACAACGCGGCACCATCTTGACTATAATAAAATTAATTTTTCCACCAATATAATATTCGCGAAGTGAATCGTACGGATAAAAATAATAAAGCGTAACTTCAACAGCTGTCTGGTTCGCCGCCAAAAAGTCTCCTGTTCCAAATTTAAATAGCGCCGAGTTCGATTACAAGGAGTTTTTTATTAGTGCGTCCGTAATTTTTTCAATGTAAGCAGTAAACGAGCGTTTTTCATGCAGAATATTTCCCATTTAATATTTCTTTGGGCTGAAAATAGCTTAGTATTGACGGAAAAGCGTCAGTCTCTGTCTCTTAAATTTCTCTCTAGTATAGAGAAACAGCGTACCTTTTTGCAATTATTTTAGTTAGTACTAAACATGTTCAATAATTTCATTTTGGTATGTGTGGGGCAGCAGTTGCTCAGCCGCATCGTATCACAGGTTCGGATCTCACTCGGGAAAATTTTGCTATTTTTTTTGTTGGTTTTAAAAAAAAAAAAAAAAAATTTTAGTCCTTTTGAACTAACGATCTTACGGGGTGTCCAACGACACCATATAATAATAGTTTACTACTTTTGAAACAAACTGAGCTGGCAGTAAAAAGGCCCGTCTGTGGCGTAAATTTATCAAACGCGTGACGTAAGTTGGTGTCGAGCCAAAATTATCTAACAATAAGCGTCCATTCTCCTTTGTAGAACCTGTGAATGTATTTATTTATTTATTAATAAACTATGTTACATGATTAGTGCATTTTGGTATAGAATAATCTGGTTCGAAACTTAATTCATATTTCAATCAATCAATCATTTTAAATACATAATTACAATTTAGGTACATTACGTATTTTGATTGTCATATTCGGAATGTTGACCTTATTTAATAACTAGCTGATGCCCGCGACGTCATCCGCATGGTTTAAGTTTTTTTTTATTCCCACGGGAACTCCTTTTTGAACCTCCGTGATTTTTGTCATAGGTATAGTTGAGGACCTGGAAAGTGACACAGGCTACTTTTAATCTCGGAAAACTAAGGAGTTCCCGCGGGGATCAAAAATACTTAAACCACGCGGACGAAGTCGCGGGCATCAGCTAGTAGTATACCTATATATATTTTTTTTATTATTCACTACAAGTTAGCCCTTGACTGCGATCTCACCTGATGGTAAGTGATGATGCAGTCTAAGATGGTAACGGGCTAACCTGTTAGGGGCATGGCAGTTATATTAAACCCATACCCCTATTCGATTTCTACACAGCATCGTACCAGAACGCTAAATCGCTTAGCGGCATGTCTTTGCCGGTAGGGTGGTAACTAGCCACGGCCGAAGCCTATATTCTTCGGCTTCTAGGACTTCGGCAGTTTGTGTGAGAGCTGCGCAAACAAGCGCTCGCACCACAGGTCAGATATATGACTATTTGAATGGCGCTAACAATAGAATACAAAATCGCTATAGTAGCAACGGCGAAGACAAAAACGCTAGAGCGGGCAGTAAAACCGCCCGTCTGCGGCGCGTTATCAAGCGCGATACGCAAGTTGGAGCCAAGCCAAGTCTATCAAACGATTTGCGTCTATTCTCCTTTGTGGAACCTGCAAAACACTTTATAATCTTCAAACTAGGGAACGCAGATAATAACTTCATATTCATAGATAGGACAAACGTGAAATAAATTGCTAGGTTTAATATAATAATACTAGCTGATGCCCGCGACTTCGTCCGCGTGGAATGAGGTTTTTCGGGTCTCGCGGGAACTCCTTAATTTTCCGGGATAAAAAGTAGCCTATGTGTTATTCCAGACTATAATCTATCTCTGTGCCAAATTTCATCCAGATCCGTTCATCCGTTGGAGCGTGATTGAGTAACAAACATCCATCCATACATCCATACATCCATCCAAACTTTCGCATTTATAATATTTATTTGATTAAAAAAATTGGCAGTCATAGGGACTGCCGACAGAAGTGAAAACGAATATTAAAAAAAATTAAAAATAAATAAATAATTATTATTAAAATATAAGCCTTAAAACTAACCGATTAAAGTTTAATTACGAATGTAGTATATTTATATCTATGACCTTTTGTCTTCGTAACAATGTGAGCATGGGGCAGCGAGGTGTCGGTGTCGGTGACGCGAATCCATAAGTTTACCCCCTATACCAAAAAGTGTTCAACGCGTCTAAAGAATGAAGGAACTTGAAATTTAATTTGCTATAATCCGCAACAATAGGCAAATATATGTGGTACAGTGTATCTTGCACTTGCAGCTTGCAATATTCACCACACCACATAAATCTTCCAAATTATTCTCAACGTACGTTTCACTCCGATACCGGAGCATCTTCAGGAGATGTTGACTCGACAATGCACGATTGTAAAGTGACGATCGTGTCGAAAGGGCCGGCTTTTATACCTTTTTTGACATGACTCATACTGAAGCCCCGCCCCCTCCCCCCCTATTACTGTATAAATTGAGTAAAGGTGAATTTGATACATTTATTTGTTCATTTAATAACTCAAATCCTCTATTATTGTGTTTTATTATTTCTAATTGCTCCCAAACGCACAGTCGAAACCCCTTACTACATTTATGAAGGATTTTATATGAATGGCTATTGCCCACCTCATGTCCACTGTCCAAAAGATGTTTAGCGAAGTGGGACCTTTGTGGTTGATCGTTTCTATAAGCAGACATTCTATAAGCTATATATTTCTATAAGCGTCTAAAGAAGTTTTCACTTCAAAAAATAAAAATAAAAACTAATATTATAAAATGCGAAAGTGTGTCTGTCTGTCTGCTACGCTTTCATGGCCCAACTGTTCAACCGTTTTTGATGAAATTTTGTGTTTGATTTTGGTGTTTTGTGTTGACAACTTTTTATCCTAGATAATTGAAGAATCAATAAACATCAATCCACGCGGACGAATTCGCGGACATCATCTAGTATTCTAGTATCTATATGCTAATATTAAAGCAAACAAGGGTTAGGTACATCTGTAATCTATATTTTATCTGTGACACCATTGCCGAATAAATTGTTTTTCCTTCTTTCAAAAAATTGGCACACTCAAAACAATAAACGCTAGTTAAATTAACGCTAAGTACCTAATCAATTCATCATTAAACGTTTTCAAGTTAAATTGCTCTCTAAACTTTTATCGCTTGTTAAAACTTAGTTAAGTAATTAATCTGTAAAGCTTAACTGGTTGTATTGAAAATTTATGTAACAAACTTTTAAGTGTTGAAGGAAAACATCGATTATTGAAGGAACTTGAAATTTAATTCGCTACAATCCGCCACAGTAGGTAAATCTATGTGGTACAGTGTGTATCTTGTTGACTCGACAATGCACGATTGTAAAGATTCACAAACGTGCATTGTCGAGTCAACATCTCCTGAAGATGCTCCGGTGTCAGAGTGAAACGTACGTTGCGAATAACTTGGAAGATTATGGTATGTGGTGTGGTGAATATTGCAAGATACACACTGCACCACATAGATTTACCTACTGTGGCGGATTATAGCGAATTAAACTTCTAGTGAGAAACTTCATTATCATGGGCAAAGTAACGCTTGCTTCTATCCAATATTATTACAGTCGGTTGTTGTGATTGGCAGAAGTTATGGTATTCTTATACTTACTTACTTATGGTATGCGACACTGAATTTTGGCTAAAAGCGGAACAAGTAAAGGATGACAAATAGGTGAATGCGATTACCAAGGGGCCATAATACTACCATCGCTTGAAGCAGTATTATTTTAATATTGTTGGCGCTCTTGTCTCAGAATTATAATCCATAATAGACGATCAGCAACGTCATCCGCGTGGATTACGTTTTTTAGTTCCCGGGAGAGCTACTTGGTTTTCCGGGATAGTAAGTAGCTAGTAGCATAAATAAAAAAATTGTTGCTCTATATTTGGAGTAAATATCTCTGCTCTTAGCATAGAGGTCGCAACTGCGTCATAGAAGCTATGTTTATTTTTATTATCTGTTTATTGACGTTTGACAGCTGACAATTAGCGCGCGCCTTTTCCCACCAGATAACGAAATAATATTGTATATAGTCTGTGTCATGAACAAAATATTCATCTCTATAGAGGGGATACACAAAATCGACTTACTAGTAACCGGCATAAACTAGTAATGTCGTCTACGCAAGGTGCTGAAATCCTTTGTGGGGTCGAGTATTACCTTTTATAATATGGTTCCAAAAGAACTTTTGGGCTTGCCGTTACACAGATTTAAAAAAACCGTAAAAGAACACTAATTGTTGAGTCGAATTGACGAATTTCTTAAATAAATAATAAATAAATAATAATTTATTCATGAGAATGCAGGTGATATAAAGTTGACTTGATTACAGTTTGTTACATAATGACAAAGTAGTATGGAAGCAACCGACTTTGGGTTTTAGACATAGGTACATACGTATTGTAATATATTGTTTAAAAAAAAAGAGCAACTGCTGAGTTTCTTGCCGGCATGTACGTCATGTTTTGACTCTACCACCGGTTCGCAAAGCCCTACTTGTTTTAAATAAATAAATTGAAATTGAAATTCATGGAAGTAATGCCCGATTTCACCAACAAAGCCAAAGGTGACGATTTTCACGTACAATTTAACGGTCACTTGGTGCAATCGGATCCCTATAAAATGGTATTTCCACACCATCAATATTTTTTAACGACCTGCCCAACCACACCTCACACCATGGGATAGACGAGAAAAAAATTATCCCCCACTTCATGCGTAATTGAGCATTCAGCCTAGGTATCCTAAAAAAAAAATTATGCTTTACAACTTTGTCGGCGTTATTAATATGTAACAGCGGGCGACGAGGTCCCGGGTTCAAGACCCGGGTTGGGCCATAATTAAGTAGGTATTGGGTTTTTCTAAATTCAAATTCAAATGTTTTTTATTCAAATAAACTTTTACAAGTGCTTTTGAATCATCAAGTGAATCTACCACTGGTTCTCGGTTGGAATGTCATTCCTACCGAGAAGACTAGAAATAGATCTGTCTAGAAATTATAAATTCTCAGTGCTAGCCCGGAGTAAGGCAGTTGGCGGTGTTTCACCCCCGTGCCTCGTAGAGCACGTAAAGCCGTCGGTCCCGGTTATTATCATTTAACATGATAATAGTCGTTAAAGCTGCCAACCCGCATTGGAGCAACGTGGTGGAGCTATAATAAAGCTCTAATTCCCTCTCTACTATGAGAATAGAGACCTGTGCCCAGCAGTGGGACAATAATGGGCTGTAGAGGATTAATATGTAGACGGACGGACATGGTGAAACTTTTAGGATTCCTTGCTTTTTTTGAAATATATTTATAGCGAGCAAACGAGCAGGCGGGCCACCTGATGGTAAGTGAATACCGCCGCCCATGAACATTTGCAGCACCAGAGGAACCGCAAATGCGTTACTGGCTTTTGAGATATTTGTTTATCCGCCCTTTGAAGAGCCCCATGTTATAATCATGAGGGAACACAGAAGATGGAAGCTGGTTCCACAATTTGCAGTTGTTGTACAATTTCCATAGTTGATTGCGGAACCCTAAAAAAACCGGAACCTAAGTGCCAAAAGGCAAATACGCTGTGTTTATATAAAGGTAGTTAGTATGTATAAACATACCGTCTCTAGTTGTTATGTTTACGTTAGTAACTGCTTTTAATAAATCCGTGTTACACGATAATTATTTTTAGATAGGTGGGTACGACGAATTTATTACATAGCAGTTAACATTCGCTTTCTTTTTTCTAAACTAACCTATTTTTAGTAGGAAGGTGTAATTATAGTTACTAATCTGGCCCAGCGACAGCGTGGCTAGTAGATATGAAAATTAAAAAAAAAAAACTAAACAGGCATACAAATTAGTTCCAATTTTGGCCACCGGGCCCAACGACCTCAATTTACATCACCGAGTAGTAATATGGTCTGTAATGAATGAACGAGAAGTTTAATTCGCTATAATCCGCCACAGCAGACCAATGAGAGTGATTTGGAGGATTTGTGTGGTGTGGTGCGGTGCCGATGCGAATTGCTGGGTGGTGGTTGTTCGCATGCTATTGGTGAAGGACACGCACAGAATAGGTAATAGTAGGTACCACATAGATTGGTCTGCTGTGGCGGATTATAGCGAATTAAACTTCTCGTTCATTCATCATCATGGACTTCCGCAAAGTAACGCCTGCTTCGATTCAATAAATATGGTCTGTGATTTACATAGACGGGCCCTGTCAAATAAAGAATGTGGGCCTATTTTACTAACGCCATCTAGTCTGAAAAGCGAGACAACGAAAAGCGAGACAACGATATGGCGGGGACAAAGACAGGCTTACACAGGTGTGAAGCGCGCTCTACAGTTCAGACGCCTAATTATTTTCTAACGAACTTTAATGACGTCACTTTTCAGAATCATACTAATATTATAAATGCGAAAGTGTGTTTGTTTGTTGGTTTGTTGGTTTATTGGTTTATTGGTTTGTCCTTCAATCATGCCGCAACGGATCGACGTGATTTTTGGCATGGGTATAGTTGAGGACCGAGAGTGACATTAGGCTACTTTTTATCCGGAAATTTAACGAGTTCCGGCAGGAATCAAAAAATCTTAAACCACGCGGACGAAGTCGCGGGCATCAGCTAGTTATATGATAAATTGAACGGGGTTGTTTCTGCTCTGTGGTCACAAGTCACGACCCTCAGCAATGAGGAATACGACACAGAGAGAGAGAAAACATTTTCAATTTTTGAAATGTGCACATTATGGGGAACTTAGAAAATTATGAAGAATCACACTGTATTATTCGACAGATTTCGAATCACAATGCATTTAGGTGAAATAGATATATACAATGTACATATACAGATATAACAGCCAAAACATCTAAATCAATAGATCGTTAAACCTGTTTACATCTAGATATAGATTATCTCGTAAAACGTATCCAAAACGCACGTAGATCTAATAAAATTCTTATAATATAATATGATACCTAGATCCATATCCCATTTAGGCGTGGCTAGTTACGCCAAGCGATTTAGCGTTCCGGTACGATGCGTGTATAAACCGATAACTACATAACTACCTATCAATCTTATTTTAAAGTGAATAGGCATCTTCCAGGCAAGCGCGCTCCACCTTAGGCTGCATCACCACTATAATGATAATAGTCATTAAAGGCCGCCAACCCGCATTGGAGCAGCGTTGTGGGTCTGAGCTCTAATTCCCTCTCTCCTAAGAGAGTGGAGGCTTGTGCCCAGCAGTGGGACGATAATGGGCTGTAGTGGTGGCTAGCCTGTATATATAAAAAAACCCTAGTCATTTAACGTCAGGTGACCCGCCTGCTCTTTTGCTCGCTACTCATAATAGTATTAACTTGTGCAAATACAAAATTTAGCTATTAGGTTCATATTTGGTTTGCTCAAATTCATATGTCTCTGGAGTTCGTTCAAAGCTCAATTGGTTACCCATTCGCTTTCGCCGGAATCTTCAATTCTGAAGGGAAACAATATTGTTTCCCTTCTACTTATATTGTTCAACCCTGTGACTTGTGTAAACGTTAGTTATTTAAAGGAAAACTTTAAATATCTTGGTCATGACAGACCAGAAAGAGTTCTTCGGTCCGCCGGAAAACTCATTTTTGCAGTGCCTACATACTTACTTATCGGACATACAACAATTTCAAAAATTAATTTATGCTCAAGGCTGTATTAGCTTGTGGAATGAACTGCCCTCGCAAATTATCGAGCTAAAACTCTTAATAAGTTTACAATTGACGTAATAGTATATTACACATCTAGGGCAGTAAAATAAGAAATGTCTCAGATCACATGTAATTGTTGTCCGAGGCGAAGCCGAGGTCAATAAACATGTGATCTGAGGCTTTCTTATTTACTGCCCGTGGTGTGTATACTATTTTTCTCCTCGACGGAGGCGGAAAGCGGCATTTTCGTTTAGCGCAGCGGGAGGAAAATTGACGCTTTCCGCCCGGAGGTGAGAAAAAAATCATTACATGTCTCACTGTAATCATCAATAGCGACATGTTTAATTTGTCCATTATTTAAGTATATGTGTATTTATTTGTGTACTAGCTAATGCCCGCGACTTCATGAGGCCATGTCTCTGGATTTCGTTCAAAGCTCAATTGGTTACCCATTCGCTTTCGCCGGAATCTTCAATTCCGAAGGGAAACAATATTGTTTCCCTTCTATACTGTGTATTGTTCAAACCTGTGACTAAACGTTAGTTATATAAAGGAAAACTTTAAATATCTTGGTCATGACAGACCAGAAAGAGTTCTTCGGTCCGCCGGAAAACTCATTTTTGCAGTGCCTACATACTTATCGGACATACAACAATTTCAAAAATTAATTTATGCTCAAGGCTGCATTAGCTTGTGGAATGAACTGCCCTCGCAAATTATCGAGCTATAAAACTCTTAATAAGTTTACAATTGACGTAAAAAATCATTACATGTCTCACTGTAGGTAATCATCAATATCGACATGTTTAATTTGTCCATTATTTATATGTGTATTTATTTGTGTACTAGCTAATGCCCGCGACTTCATCCGCGTTTATTGAGATTTTTCGGTTCCCGCGGGAACTCTTTAATTTTCCGGGATATTGGGGCTGATTCTGTAGTGCACAATCTCTAAACAAAACTAAAATTAGAGCATTACAAATATTGCTGACCCTTTCATAATACTCCCTACGGAAAGGGACAGAACTAGATTTAAAGCTGCCATTTTAGTTTAGTTTAGAGATTGTGCACTACTGAATCAGCCCCAATATATACAAAATAAATACAATATTTCGTATTAAGTACGTAAGATTAAATCTATACTATTTACTAATATTATAAATGCGAAAGTTTGGATGGATATTCAATCACGGAAGAACGGCTGAACGTATCTGCATGCACAGAGATAGATTATACTCTGGAATAGCACATAGGCAACTTTTTATCCGAGGAAATTAAAGTGTTCCTGCGGGAATTAAAAAACCTCAATCGACGCGGACGAAGTCGCGGGCATCATCGTCTCTTTTTAGTGTCGCTTTTTCGTTTCATCGAATTTTCAAATCACAACGATTCTAAAGAAGTTTCACTTCAAAAACGGCCTTTTTCGTGCTATTTTTATAATTTTGATTTCTACACACTTTGTTGAAATCGGGCGAACCTGGGGGTCTATACTCTCTTTATCTAAAACGAAACTTCGCAAACAAACGAACGAAATTTCGTTAACTCCTCTCTTACATAATATTATCTCTATGCTCCTCTCTATTTCGTTTTCGTACACGCAGAGGAAGTACGGATCCATAGAAAATTTTCGTGACCGATTGGATTGAACGATTTTGTGTGGGTCTAATATCAGACTAATTACGTTCGTTTTCGAAGTTTCGTTTGAGAGAAAGAGAGTAGACCCCCTGACGCGTCAACTTTGCCTATCTTCAACATAAAGAAATCAAAATTATTTTTTTACTTTACGGTGAAAAAAAAATTTTTCAAACCGGGTTTGAAACCACGGAGATATATGCACCGACATACATTTTTTTGGAAGTCGGTTAAAAAGTCGGCCAAAGCATAATTCGCTTGGAGTAATAAAACGCATCTAGATTTTATTGTTAGCTTTTATTGGTCTCTAGATTGGTCGGCCGCTCGCAGTAATTAAATAATCGTAAAGATTTAACGATCTCTATCAAGCCATCTCTGGATTGTGTAAATCAAATAGTTCAATTAGTTTTATATACCTACCTTCCTATATAACTATAAACTACTACGGATATTGGTAAATGGTAACAGACAGTCGAATAACCCATACCCATATAAGGGATCATCCATAAAGTACGTCACACGTTAAGGGGGGGAGAAGGTGTCAACGAAGTGTGACATTGTGTGACAAGGGGTGGGAGGGGTTCTAAGTTTCGTGACGTCACATTTGAAAATCGTATACCTACATCTAAGTGTTAAAATGCTAAATTTGAACTATTAACGAAAAACATAAAAAAATTCCAACTCTGTATCTGTAATGGAAATAAAAGTAATTTAGGAAATGCTGTTTCAATTTAATAATTTCTAGATGTAAAATTGCAAGATATGTGACGTCACACTAGGGAGGGGGGGGGGTCGAAATTTCACTCGAAGGCTTAAAAAGCGCTTCTAGTATGGAAGTTTGTAATATGAAATAATACTTAGTTGAAATAAATATGAAATACATAGGTAGTTGTGACATCATCTAACGTACTTTTTTTCTTAAAACGATTGTTAAAATAATTTTCAAACTTAAAACTAACCGAGGATGTGAAAGTTAGGTATTTTGGAAGGCCCTCTATTTAATAATAAGGAATAATTTATTTTTGTCATAGTCATCATCCCTATTCCATCCTTATACTTAAACATGCTACCTATAGATATATCTAATCAAATAGATAGGGAGATAAATAATACTTAGATGCAATCAAAACCTTTTATTCCACGCGGACGAAGTCGAGGACATTATCTATAGTATCCTTACTCCATACTTAATATCGTAATTTCGAAAGTTTGCCTGTCTGTCTGCTACGCTTTCAAGGCCCATCTTTTCAACAGATTTTGATGAAATTTAGTACAGAGGAAATTCGAGAGGGTGTATGCCGGGAAAGGACATAGGACATGGCTAATTTCGTTGGAGATCTAATCTAATTGTACTATCGCGAAGACATTATTAAAGTAGCGAAAAGTGGTACAAGGATAATGATAGTGTGTTCAGACCCTAAGAAAACAGATAAGAGACATTTGACCGCGTGACAGGAATAATAATGGTAGCAATTTGTTTTAATAATTATATGGTTTGTCGGTTGACCGA
This sequence comes from Erebia ligea, assembly GCA_917051295.2. Classification (NCBI taxonomy): domain Eukaryota; kingdom Metazoa; phylum Arthropoda; class Insecta; order Lepidoptera; family Nymphalidae; genus Erebia; species Erebia ligea. The sequence goes on from OU785246.1 coordinate 3,188,962, forward strand.
CCACGCAAATAGGTATTACGTGTACCTACAAGTAAATCTATACTTCTATACTAATATTATAAATGAGAAAGAATCTTTAATCTATACTTCTATACTAATATTATAAATGAGAAATTTTGGATGGATGGATGGATGTATGGATGGATGTTTGTTTCTCAATCACGCCAGAACGGCTGAACGGATCTGGATGAAATTTGGCACAGAGATAAATTATAGTCTGGAATGACACATAAGCTACTTTTTATCCCGGAAACTCAAAGTCGCGAACGAAGTCGCGACGAGAGTCGTTAATATTAACCCGAAAAATTAGGGAGTTCATGTGGGAATTTAAAAAACTTATTTTATGCGGACGAAGTCGCGGGCATTAGCTAGTAGTAAATATTGAAGGTTGTGAATTATTGCGATTCAATTAGACTCATTGAGCCTAGTGGACGCCAGCCTTTTCTCGATAAGGTGTCCATAAACGCGTGTGCATCGACCTTTATAATACTCGTAGTCTGTTCAATTTCAATTTCATTTATTTTAGAATAGAATAGAATAGAATAGAAATGATTTATTTCATGTAGGACAACTTGTGCCACTTATGATAAGTCGTAAGAATCTACCACCGGTTCGGAAAGCTGATTCTACTGAGAAGAGCCGGCAAGAAACTCAGCAGTTGCTCTTTTTAAAAACAGAAAAATGTCACAATTTGTATATAATATAAAATGCATACGCTACGTAACAAGTAGGTATCACACTGACTTGTGGGTTGCTGGATGCGAAGCCGGTTGCTTCCATGCAACTTTGTCATCGAGAAAATCATCTATACTATAATACCCTCGACTTATCAGATGCTGTTTAACACAGTCTTTAAATTTATGTAATGGCAACTCCAGAAACTCTTTTGGTACCATGTTATAAAAGCGAATACTCGACCCCACAAAGGATTTCTGCACCTTGCGCACACGATATGACGCTGTTACAAGTTTATGGCGGTTTCTAGTACATCGATTGTGAGTATCACTTATTTGCTTATAAAGATTAATGTTTTTCCTGACAAAGACTATATTATTGTAAATGTATTGTGAAGGCACCGTAAGTATACCAATCTCTTTAAATTTGTCACGAAGTGATTCGCGTGATCCGAGTTTATAAATAGAACGGATAGCTCTTTTCTGTAATATAAAAATTGTTTGGATATCAGCTGCTCTGCCCCACAATAAAATGCCATACGACATGACACTGTGGAAGTAGGCAAAGTAGACAAGCCTAGCCGTTTCAATATCGGTAAACTGTCTAATTTTCCTGACAGCAAAAGCAGCCGAGCTAAGTTTTCCCGCTAGTGTCTCTATATGAGCGCCCCATTGAAGCTTATTATCCAAGGTCACCCCCAAGAAAACTGTGGAGTTCTCCATTTTTAGTGTTTCCCCATTTAACATTATTGATTTATCGATATTCTTTACATTAGGTAAAACAAACTCTAAGCACTTGGTTTTCTTTGCATTCAATAACAAATTATTGACAGTAAACCAGTGTGATACGTGTGATATTGCATTGTTTACATCGTCAAAATTGTCCTTACTCCTATCAACTTTAAAAATAAGCGATGTGTCGTCAGCAAACAATACAATATCACAAACATTGTTCACATGGTATGGCAAATCATTTATATACACTAAAAATAGAAAAGGACCCAAGATTGAGCCCTGTGGGACACCCATTAATGCAGACGAGCCCTCCGACCTCACATTGTTTATGCAAACCCTCTGAGTTCTGTCACCAAGATAAGAGGCAATGAGATCAAGTGCAACGCTTCCAATGCCATAGTGGCTTAGTTTAAGCAACAAAGTTTTGTGATCAACACAATCAAATGCCTTAGAAAGGTCACAGAAGACACCAATAGCATTCTGTGATCGCTCCCAGGCATCGTATATATGTTTTAGAAGTTTTGCGCCCGCATCAGTTGTGTTTCGACCTTTAGTGAAACCGTACTGCTCGGGGTGAAGTAAGTTATTGCCGTTAAAATGATTCATTAATTGGCTCAAAATTACTTTTTCAAAGACCTTACTGAGAGTTGGTAAGATAGAAATGGGTCTGTAATTGTTAAGGTCGTTTTTATTGCCCGACTTAAATAGAGGAATGAGTTTACCATGTTTCATTAAGTTTGGAAATGTACCTAGGTCAACACATTCATTAAAAATTATAGCTAGGTAAGGGGCGATATCGCTAATGATGTTTGATATTACTTTAACGGACATACCCCATAGGTCCCCCGTGTTTTTCAATTTTAACAACTTGAAATTTTTAATAATATCTAATGCATTAATGTGTTTAAATTCAAATGAAGCATTGCACTCTTTAACATTGTCCCTTAAGAAACTCTGAGCTGCGGTAGGTGAGGAATTAAGCGAGTCTGTCAACAAGACTGGAACATTCCTGAACATTTGATCAAAAACATACAATCTAGGTACATGATGCACAGTTATCAAAAAGTAATACAATAAAGTTTTATATAGTCTTAGATACATCATTTAAAACAAAGGATTTTGTTACTGCTGCGCTAGGGAACCTGTATGAAAAATAAGTAAGTTTACTTAAAAATTTTAGAAAAAAATAAAATCGCATTCTCAAGACACCAATATCAAATAGTTATTTGTTATACAAGAGTGAAAAGTTGTTTTTTAACCGCGTGCTCAATTTTGATGACCGAGCAAGCGAAGGATTCTAAAATTGAATCACGAACGCAGCGAGTAATTCAAAAATTAGAATCCTGAGCGTCAGCGAGGGAATCAAAAGAGCACGCGGCAATAACGGAGCGGAGGATAATAACGGCTTTTGCATTCAGGTATCGAAGAGTAAAAATACTCTTTCCGAGATGGTGGAATGAAAAATAAATTATTTCTAATTGATTATTAAATAGAGGGTCTTCCAAAAGACCTAAAAGTCACATCCTCGGTTATATTATTAGTATTAAGTTTGATAACCATTTTAAAAAGAAAAAAAGTGTGTTGAAATTTGATGACGTCACAACTCACAACTGTGAATTTCATACAAATTCCATACTAGAAGTGCGTTTTTAAGTTTGATAAAGAGTTGCTGATTTGATTAAGTTGTCATCATCCCTAAATATTGTTAGATTGAAAGTTAAATACAAATTATGTATGGTATCCCTGCTATGGTTTTGTAGAGTGGCAACACTGCTCTAGAGGAAAAACGACGATGGCGTAACGTGAGTGACGTGTGTCTGTGTAAATAATTGCTAATTAAAGTATTAAAATGGATAAACCGTGTTTGGATTTAATAATATGTTGCTGTTAAGTACTTTTGAAGAGTTGGACTGCGTCCCACATTCGTTTGATTCATCGATGATTCTTTCACAGTGTTATAACTTATACTAAATTCAAAAAAAAATTCAAAATTCAAATGTTTTTTATTCAAATAAACTTTTACAAGTGCTTTCGAATCGTCGAATGAATCTACCACTGGTTCGGAATGCCATTCCTACCGAGAAGAACCAGCAAGAAACTCGGCGGTTGCTCTTTTGAAAAAAAATCATCATTTACAATTTCATTAATGTATATTGTATACTACTTATACATAAGTAACCGCTGTCCTTAGCATTGCTAACTATTTTTATATTACCTTGTAATTTACTCATGTAAACTGACTTAATGGACATACTCTACCATTTTAAACCCGAAGATGTGCAATAACCTTTAGCTCTAGCGTAAGCTGATGCATGATAAACAAAATGATAATAAGTACTCGAGAAAGTTGGAACAAGGCCGAATGGCATCATTTTTGTTGTGGTTTTTCCCGCAGTTATACGTGAAAAGAATCTTAAGGGCCATTGAAACTTAAGCAATTTTGTGGGCTTGTTGTGTTGTGTGTTTGTTGTTCAAGTGGGCTCTTCTCAGACCAGGGCGCGTTTGGAACCCTCGTAGCTTTAGTTTTAAGATACCGTAGTTAATTATCATTATCACGTCTTATACTTTGTAAACGTGACGTTCAGAAGGTGTACTTTGTAGTTTGTAGATATATTGCTAGTCAGAAAAACCCAACATTTAATATTATTACCCGACTAAGCTAGACCAACGAGTCAGTTAAGGTAAAGCATTAGGACATCAATAAATCGAGTTGTCAAAAGTAAAATAAATGGTTGAAGGAAATATAGAGTGTTTTCGCCCTAGAAGAGAAACAAGCCGGTGTTCATCGAAAAAGTTGTTTCGATATTTTTGGAAAACATTTTCCTAAGCTTCGTGGAAACGTTAATGTTTTTCGAGCGAGACCTCTTTCGCGCGAACGGGCATAATCCCGTTTTCCGAGTTTTAACTCGAGTTATTTCATAAAACATTTTTTTTACTTGGAACTCTGTGAGTTAAGTTTGTTTCAAGCCTTGATGTTCCTTCGACTTAGGTATAAGTTATTATAGATCTTTTTGTATTGACATTTAAATAAGTTAATTGCCAAGCAAAAATGTCTAATATTTGAGTTATAGTGAGTATATGTTTTTTTACTGCTAACCAATTACTTACGTTACGCAAAAACTTTTTAAAAAAGTGGACAGACTTCAAAACCACTTAAAATCATTAAATATTTTTTTAATTAATTTCATACAATTTACTATTAGCTAATTTTAACAAAAAATCAAAACCTATGTTGTACCTAGGTAGTTTTTGAAGGCGGCGCCAAATTAATGGTTCTAGTCCAAATAAGTAGGTAACTAGATACGTGTACTAAGGTAAGTAATTATATTATTTAGCATTATATTTCGTTATCTAATAAGTAATTTTCCTGTATGGTTTGGTACGGGCCCATAGTTAGCGACCAAGTTTCGGAGCCGTAAGTCATCACTGGCAACCATCGATTTACCAGGTATGGTGTAAGTCAATGCTGGCAACACGCACTGTTCGAAGACTTTCGTCTTCAGGCATTGAGGCATTTTCAACTACAAGATTTCACGTTATAAACGTAAAATTACACAATATATCTCTTCTTAAACCCAGCGGTCTGAGCGTGTACGTTGATATGCCACTCAGGCGTTTTCCCCTTTTCATTTGTGTAATTTAAACCCATAATTACAGTAATTACACAAAAGCGAACGCTTGTGTAACTCCTATCTACACTGCCGAGAAGTTACTGTCTGTGTAATTGAACTCTTGTAGCGAGCAATATTGGAAAAGTGCTGCGAATATTAATTAGGGAAAACACACGGGCGGAATTCCGGTCCACACAATAGGTAGTAGGTAAGCATCAGGAAAAGGAAGTCTGCCCCCCGATTTTGTAAGGAAATCGTAATCGTAATCGTTTGTCAAACGGATAATTCGACCTGTTTAAGGAGTTCATAGATGCCTGCACGTCAAATAGCAGGTATCAACTCCTTAAAAAGTCCGAGTAATACGTTTTAAGCTGTCAAATGATTAAGTTTGGCTTAGACAATTGGGCCTCTGGCTTTTTCCCCTTTTCATTTGTGTAATCAAATCTTTGGAGAGCAATACAGCGTTTGTCAATTCTTTAAAAAAATTCGTAATTGATAAAGTCTATTACAAACTAAATGATTTTCTTGAAGAAAAATAAGGCAGCCGTCTCTCTACTGCCACTGATTCTTGCTGTGCCCCACCGGGGTCCAATATTGTATTAATAAGAACTATTCTATTGACATTATGTAAACTACTATAAGAATTGTATTGGAATGCAAAATAAATGAATATGAATATGAATTTAAACCCATAATTACAGTAATTACACAAAAGCGAACGCTTGTGTAACTCCTGTTTACACTGCCGAGAAGTTACTGTCTGTGTAATTGAACTCTTGTAGCGAGCAATATTGGAAAAGTGCTGCGAATATTAATTAGGGAAAACACACGGGCGGAATTCCGGTCCACACAATAGGTAAGCATCAGGAAAAGGAAGTCTGCCCCCCGATTGTGTAAGGAAATCGTAATCGTAATCGTTTGTCAAACGGATAATTCGACCTGTTTAAGGAGTTCATAGATGCCTGCACGTCAAATAGCAGGTATCAACTCCGAAAAAAAGTCCGGTAAAAAGTCCGAGTAATACGTTTTAAGCTGTCAAATGATTAAGATTTGCTTAGACAATTGGGCCTCTGGCTTTTTCCCCTTTTCATTTGTGTAATCAAATGTTTGGAGAGCAATACAGCGTTTGTCAATTCTTTAAAAAAATTCCTAATTGACAAATTCTATTACAAACTAAATGATTTTCTTGAAGAAAAATAAGGCAGCCGTCTCTCTACTGCCACTGATTTTTGCTGTGCCCCACCGGGGTTCCAATATTGATTAATAAGAACTATTCTATTGACATTATGTAAATTACTATAAGAATTGTATTGGAATGCAAAATAAATGAATATGAATATGAATTTAAACCCATAATTACAGTAATTACACAAAAGCGAACGCTTGTGTAACTCCTGTTTACACTGCCGAGAAGTTACTGTCTGTGTAAGTGAACTCTTGTAGCGAGCAATATTGGAAAAGTGCTGCGAATATTAATTAGGGAAAACACACGGGTGGAATTTCGGTCTGCACAATACCTAGGTAAGACTCAGGAAAAGGAAGTCTGCCCCCCGATTGTGTAAGGAAATCGTAATCGTTTGTCAAGCGGATAATTCGACCTGTTTAAGGAGTTCATAGATGCCTGCACGTCAAATAGCAGGTATCAACTCCTTAAAAAGTCCGAGTAATACGTTTTACGCTGTCAATCCTTTGACAGCGTAAACAATTGTCTAAGCAAATCGTAATCCTTTGGGCCTCTGTGCGCAGCGGGTGATGTATCGATCCATCCTTTCGCTTCGATACTCAATAGGTGCCATCTTAGGTACGTAACTAACTTTTTTTCTTCAAAATTTAAAATATACCTAAGTACTTACAGTTTACTACTGACCTATTTAATTATTTTTTTAAATAGGCCGCTGTCATGCTTAACAGGGTTTTAGGTAAGTAGGTATCTATGCCAGATTTTAACTTTACAGCTCTTAAAGATTAAATTTTTTTAAAAAAGAAATCAATATGGCAGGGCAGTCGTGTTTTTTTTGAAGTGAAAACTTCTTTAGCCGCGTTGAGCACTTTTTGGTAGGGGGTAAACTTGTGGATTCGCGTCACCGACCGACATGCTCAAAACTTAGACAAAAGATCTTTAAGGTCAAAAAACTTTAATGCATTGGTTTTAAGCTTTATATATATTTTTTTTTTTAATTTTCACTTCTATCGGCAGTCCCTATGGCTGCCAATTTTGTTTTAATTCTGTTTACTCGTTGTCCATTCCGGTACAGAAACCTAATTAGGGTTATTTTAGACATTGTGAAATAAACATTCGTAAGCAAGTTAATTGTCAGTCTAATTGAATTCTAGCGGCAAACAAATTGTAATAGTGCTACGGATCTTAATTAAGGAAAACATTCGGGCGAAATTTCGCTCAGAAAACGTTAGTTTGTTTTTAATTAGGTTATTTAGCTACACCTGGCCCATTAATAGAAGTTATAATCCGACAGACTTGTAAAAAAGCGGCATAATTGTACAATTGCAAGACTCATGTACAGAAACGTCCTACAATTTAACAATTACTTAATCACTTTTTTTATAAACTTGTCGGTCTGTAACTTTTAAATTAAAGGTACTCGTATGCCTCCTTACTCTTCTTTGGGCTAACTTCAAACCAGGCTTCGTCATGAGCACGGCAACCATCCTTAATGCTTTTACGCCATTTGATTCGGTCTTGTGCTAGCTCTTCCCATTGGCTGAATTTTAATTAATTAACCAACTTCCAAAAAAGGAGGAGGTTCTCAATACGGCGCGTACCTTTTTTTTTTTAAAATCAGTCATGTGCCTCTTGGCACAGTCTTTCAGTCTCAAGCCCACCAGCAGAACTGAACTGAACTAAGTAAGTGAGTGTGAGATCTCTAAAGCGACATGGTTAAAACGAGACAGATTTATGTTATTCACATAAGTCCATCTCGTTTTAACTCTAAGCAAAGTCTGAGCCAAGTCAAATGTGGTATCTAGCGCGTTGTTGGACGCTTTTCCGTCCCGTGTGATTTCCGAAGTACTTAATATTTTAGCGTCACGGCTCAATACTCATTACTGGAACTTTGTACTTGTGCAAAAATGATTGTTTCCACTGTCAGTCAGTCTCTTGACCAACCAATGATCTTTTATATACTTATTATGTCTCAAAGTCAACTCTCAATGCTCCTTGGCTATCTATTTATATACTAAATACTAATATTATAAATGCGAAAGTTTGTAGGGATGGTTTGTATGGGTTACTCAATCACGCCAGAACGGCTGAACGGATCTAGATGAAATTTGGCACAGAGATTATGGTCTGGAATAAAACATAGGCTACTTTTAATCCCGGAAAATTAAAGTTTCCGGGGGAACCAAAAACCCTCAATCAACGCGGACGAAGTCGCGGGCATCAGTTGGTAAGGATTAACTATAAATTCTGAAATAAGAGCGTCAACAATCAAATTAAGTACTTAGTATTATAAATGCGAAAGTGTGTTATAGTTTGTTGGTTTGTCCTTCATTCACGCCGCAACAGAGATTAAAATGTAAGAACAGATTGACGTGATTCTTTGCATGTGTATTGTTGAGGACCTTGAGAGTGACATGGACTACTTTTTATCCCGAAAAATCAGGGCCCCAATCATGTAAGAATGTCCGATCAATCGTTTAAGATTTTTGTCAAAGTAAAATAAACCATAACTACATTGAATTAGAGCTCAATTTCGTCTGCCCATTCTTATACGTTTAGGGTATCGTACATACCTAAACGTATAAGAATGGGCAGGCGAAATTGAGCTCTAATTCAATGTAGTTATGGTTTATTTTACTTTGACAAAAATCTTAAACGTTTGATCGAACATTCTTACATGATTGGAGGGCAGTTCCCACTGGACTTTGAAATAACCTAAGTCGCAGGCATCATTAGCTAGTATTAAAATAATATTGCTATAAGCGATGGTACTGGTAGTAACCCCCAGACTTTGTACTTGTGCAAATATGTTTGTTTTCGAAGATTTCGGTTCAATGCCCCTCGGCTAGCCGAAATTCGGCCAAAGCAACAGTGGCGGGCTAATGGGGAGGGGGCGGCCCGCCCAGGCCCAGGGCGGCAAAACCTTGCGCAATATTTTTAATACGAGCTACTTATTTTGCAGATGGAGCCCCTTAAGTATACAGAGTTAATTTTAAAAAAGTATACAGGCCCATAGAGTTAATTTAAAAAAAAGTAATAACCTCTGGGTAGCTTCTGTACGTAGGAACACTTGTAATTGTTGTTGTACTTATTTAGGTTTGTTTAAATTGTTGTTCTACATTTATGAAAATTCTGGGTACCTACTTAAATAATGCGAAAATAAAATTGGCTTTGAAAAAACTAGAAATTTAATTCGCTATAATCCACCACAGAAGGTAAATCTATGTGGTACAGTGCGTATTTACCTACTGTGGCGGATTATAGCGAATTAAATTTCTAGTTTTTTCAATATCATGGACTTCCGCAAAGTAACGCCTGCTTCTATCCAATAAAATTGGCTGCTCTAAGGGCGGCCAAATACTACATTCAAAATTCATTCATTAGTTTCAAAATTCCGATTCGAAATATCGAATCATATCCATATACTCGCCTACTACATACCTACTGCCACTTGCGGCAGCTGCCCCCCTAGCATGGGCCGAGACAATTTTCTCCCCGAGGAAAGGATAAAAAATTTATTCCTAAATAAATAAATAAAAACGCTAAATTACGGTGGATAAATAGTCCCCCGAGTCCCCGTGAAATGTCAAACGGGGATAAACTTCTCCTCTCCCTTGTTGCCGTGCTCTGAGAGGTGGATAAGTTAATTTTATCTCTTGTCAGTGAATAAAATCTCTTATAGAGATAAGTGTTTCCTTGTCCACTATGTTTCTGTTTTTCTACGTATTGTATAACTTTTTGGTACAAAAAAAAAAAAATTGGGGGATAAAATTTTTATCTCCGTCCCATGCTAGCCCTGCTGGGATGGGTTGACGAAAGAAAACGAAGACGTTTGACTAATACTAGTTTACTTCTAAAGTACCTACTTAAACCTAACTTACTTCTGTGTCGATTTTACAGCACAGATCTAAAGTGACTACCCTAATGCTACGTCGATTTTAGACGCAGCGATTTACATTATGATTTATGACTACCTTAGGCTAACCTAATCAACCCTAACTATATCAATGAATCCTGAATAAATCATGAGTGGGCGGTAAAGATTAAAATATAGTTCATATTATAAAAATATGACAAGGTATTTAAATAAAACGGGCTCACTCATGATTTAAGCCAAATTAGTACTAAAATTAACATATTCAAACTTAAAATAATAAAATCAGACGTAAAATAAAAGCAATTAAACATAATATATTAAAATAATATGACAAGGTAATTAAATAAAACAGGCTCACTCTTGACTTAAACCAAAATAATATTAAAAAAATAACATATTTAAAATTTAAAATAAAAAAATAGACGTTTAAAATAAAAGTAATTAAATATAATATATCAAAATAACAACAAGGTAATCAAATAAAACGGGCTCACTCTTGGATAAAGCCAAAATAATATTAAAAAAAAAACCGGCCAAGTGCGAGTCGGACTCGCGCACCGAGGGTTCCGTACAAACCTGTAGTAAGTTTTACGATTTATGACGTATTAAAAACAAGACGAAATGAACCGCAAAACTAACTTTGTTTGTAGAGGTTTACTGTTAATATCAAAAAAACTATGCTAGTTAGAGCATTGGCTATAGTTTTCCTGTAAAATATACATAAATTCCTATTGACCATAATTATTTCAGATTTTTCGATTGGTAAACTCCGGAGATAAGGGGGGGGGGGGGAACGGTATTTTTTAAAAAAAACAAAAATAAGTTTTTTCGTAAGTTTCGTACCGGGCCAAATGACACTACTTGATCCACAGATCTGTGTGAAAAAGTTTAAGCGACTACGCTATGACGCTGACGCTACCGGGGCCGATGGAACTTTTTTTTCCAACGGGGCAGAGGCACCGGGGCATTTGAGACCAAGTCGAAAAAAAGATTGCCAATTCCAAAATACTCAAGTGATGCCGGGGTGTGTGAGGTAGTCATTAATTTTAAATCTTGGCAACTTGCTTCGAAACATTAAATACCTTCAAAAAACTTTTTTATAAACGTGTAAATTACGACTAAAGTTTATTGTATTATTACTCTTTCATGTTATTGCTATTGCGTATGAAAAATTATTACAAACATACTGGCACAGACTAGTAGATGAAAATGGATGGAGCGTTTTTTTTTATCCACTGCAAGTTAGCTCTTGACTGCGATCTCACCTGATGGTAAGTGATAATGCAGTCTAAGATGGTAGCAGGCTAACCTGTTAGGGGCATGGCAGTTATATTAAACCCATAACCCTATTCGGTTTCTACACGGCATCGTACCGGAGCGCTAAATCGCTTGGCGGCTCGTCATTGCCGGTAACTAGCCACGGCCGAAGCCTCCCACCAGGACAGACTACGGAAAATTCAGAAATTATAAATTCCCAAATTGACCCTGCCGGGGATCGAACCCGGGGCCTCCGCACGTTAAAAACTTTTTTAATCCCATGAGAATACATTGATTTTCCGGGATAAAAAGTAACAAATGTCACTCTCCGGGTCCTCAACTAGGTATATCCATGCGTAATCACGTCAGCCCGTTGCTCTGTTGTGAAGTAATTGAAGGACAAACAAACACACAAAATTAAGGAGTACCCGTGGAATTAAACAAACTCATTCCGTTACAAACCTTTCTTTTAGCTATAGTAAAGAAATAAATAATCAATCGTGAGAGTTTTAAATTTTTCCCGTAGCCTGTTTCTTATCTATCATTTCTTTAGTCTGCGTTGCGTATGAAGAAAAAATCGGTCAAGTGCGAGTCTGACTCGCGCACAAAGGGCTCCGTACCAGCACATAATATAAATTATTTTAGTAAATAACAAGAAAGATGACATATTAACACGTACCTAATTCTGTGAAATAGTTACTTAACTGGCTTAATACGTCATGTTATGGCGCTAAAGGTAGCGGCTTGTGAAACAATTCGTGACCCTATGAGTACGGAACCCTAACTAACGATTTTCGGAATTTTTCCTATACTTTTGCTGTGAGACCTTACTTCTTGCCTTTCGTGATTTTTCGGAAGCTTACCTTATAGATTTTGATTTTTGTGCGAGTGTCAAAATATGCAAAATATGCGGGATAAACGGCCGTATCTTTTGTTTGCGTTGACTTAGAAGCTTGATTTTTTTACAGCTACAAGAGACCGTAGACCCAAGTATTTGATATTATTTTCATTTTTATACCTCTACGCGTTCTCCGGAAAAAGGGTGTTGACAGACAGACAGACGGACGGACGGACGGACAACAAAGTGATCCTATAAGGGTTCCTTTTTCCTCTAGAGGTACGGAACCCTAAAAAATAGTACAAACAAAAAAAGAAGAAATATCGCTACCAACTGACTGCTTACTGAAATAAATCGAGTATTGTACGCTAAATAAATAAATAATAGACATTGCGTTGTAAGAAACGTAGGAAACGTACGCATTCAGGTTAATTAAAAAATGGCTTGTAAGGCTCTGGGTTCTAGCCGTTTTCAGGCTTATATTATACAGGTCTATTATAGGGATAAGCCTATATCAAAAATGAATTATTTCTAACTGATTATAAAATAGAGGGTCTTCCAAAAGACCTAAAATTCACATTCTCGGTTAGTTTAAAGTTTGATAACCATTTAAAAAAAAAGAATAACGAAAAAAAGTATGCTGAAATTGTATGACTTCACAACTGCGAATTTCATACAACTTGGCTAGAAGTGCGTTTTTATGTTTGATAAAGAGTTGCTGATTTGATTGAGTTGTCATCATCCCTAATTGCAAGACAGGTTTATTATCTACTAGTATGGCGCGTGGCTGCGCGGCCCGCTAAAGCGGACCGCGTAGTGGAGCGCGTGGTCCACTGTCTACTTACTCGCTGTCCTACTATCCTGCCCCCCGATTATGTAAGAATGGCCGATCAAATCGTCAAAGTTCGGCGTCAAAGTAAAATAAACCATAACAGCATTAAATAAGAGCTCAATTTCGAAACACGAAATTGAGCTCTAATTCAAAGCTGTTATGGTTTATTTTACTTTGACGCCGAACTTTTACGATTTGGTCGACAATTCTTACATAATCGGGCAGCTGGTTTACTGTCTACGTGTTCTGATCTGAACAACACACTGCTATGCTAGTGAGCACAGTGGAAGCGCCAGCACGCCAAGCGTCCGACGTAAAAGAAAATTCTCATAAAGGAAAAACATAAAACAAAGACCACCAACCCCCCGCCCCTCCCTTTTTGTTTGAGCAGCCCCTAAGTAGGTACCTATCTTTTAATACCCTGACCGTGCTCCTCACCCATCATCCGAACCTTCGATCATCATCTCTCTCCATATTTTTTCTCCGAACCACTCGTCAAAATGAGAATTCTTCCAAACAAATCTTGAAAAGAAACCGTAATCTTGCATAGTTTTTCTATGAAAAAATAAATTCCGCCATCTTGAATTTTTTTCCTGTTCATCAAGTAGACCTTCATGTCCCGATCATCTTTTGCCAAAAAACCACTCTTCCATCTCTGATACTCTCCGAGATAGACACCGACGAAATTTGTATGGAGGCCATCTTAAATACGCCATTTTGATTATTTTTTTCACTCACTGTCAATTAGATGAAGTTTCGAGTGACATTTGGTCGAGCAATCCCCACCTATCTTCAATACCCTTTTCTATGGAAAAATAAATTACGCCATCTTCAATTTTTTTCCTGTTCATCAAGTAGACCCTCATGTCCTGATCATCTTTTGCCAAGAAACCACTCTTCCATCTTTTATACTCTCCGAGATAGACACCGTCGAAATTTGTATGGCGGCCATCTTAAATCCGCCATTTTGAATTTTTTTTTCAACTACCGCCAATTGGATGAGGTTTCGAATGACATTTGGTCGAGCACCCCCCACCTATCTTCAATACCCTGGCTGGTGCTCTTCATCCGTCTTCGAAATCCTCAATCATCAGCTCTCTCCGTATTTTTCCTCCGGATGAATTTTTGTCTTCTATACGAAACGATGAGTGAAAAAAAAAATGTTCATACAAAATTTTACAGGAGAGGTGATCAATCAGTCAATCAGCACGAGCAGCTATATATATATTAATAAGCGATATACCACTCACTGACTTATCACGATATCTCAGGAACTATAAAGCATACAAACTTGAAATTTGGAAGGTAGATTTCTTCTATAGTGTAGACATCACTAAGGAACGGTTTTGAGAAATTTCACCCCTAAGAGGGTGAAAACGGGGTTGGAAGTTTGTATGAATGTTTGAAGGTATGACAAAAATTAAATTTCCTACATCTTACTGCAGAGAAACTATTTATGTTATATTGATGTAGTATGCTTGAATTATTTTACTTAAAGAATAAAAGGAAAGGTCACAGCACAGTGAGATTATATCGTTTATACTTCTACCATACCTTTACTACTGTTTTAATCATACTTTTGCGGGTCTAAAGTCAGTCTTCATGCCCTAGGGCCGTAATCTAGTCGATCGATCGCCCAACTAGTTGACCAACCCCATACTGTAAATATGCACAACAGAGTCTAGGCTCCAGACTGGTCGACCAAACGACCGTACCATTTGACATAAAAGTTTTTAAACCAAGGAGTATGTATACCTGCATAAACACTGGCAGCATGAAAAGCAAAAAGTTTGAATATCAACATTCACTTTTAATTTGTCTTTTCTTTTTATTATTTACTAGACCTATGTATCCTACTTACTATGATTTGCAATAAATATCTAACCGTTACAGTTTGTTTTACTGTTATGGTAGAAGTATAAAGTAGAGTATACACCACCGGGATAAAGCAGTTTTTTTCTTGGGCGCTTGAATCCCTCACTGCACTCAGGACTCAATCTTAATTCCCTCCCTTTGGTCGGGAATTAACTTATAACACCCTCGCTGCGCTCGGGAGTTAAATTTGGAGTCCTTCGTTACGTTCAGGATTCAATGTAGCGCCCGTGACATAAAACAGTGCTTTATCCCCTTGGTGTATAATCTACTATTATATCAAGATTCGATTCCTGGCGATGTCATAATTATACTTATACCTAATTACATCGAATAGCTGCTACATAAATGATTCCATTACATAATAACATATTATTTTTGAAAACTGGTGACTACAGTAAATAAATAAAATAAAAATATATTATATTCAAATACTTACTGATATACAGTCAAAGCCACAAATGGAAGGCATAACAAATATGCTTAAAGACATTATGAAAAAAATGGAAATACAAAAAGAGGAAATCAGGAATATACCTAAATCAATAATAAAAACCATTGATGAAAAGTTTCTAGTTTTCGAACAAAAATTTAACGAACTAGAATCAAAAATAAACCAACAACAAAATTCCATCAAATACTTGGAAAAATGTTTAAAACGAAAAAATGTCATATTTTTCGGAGTTGAGGAAAAAGAAAAAAGCTACCAGCACTTGGAAGAAATTATACATAATATTGTAACAAAGACTATGAATATAAACTGTGATAGAAGCTGTATTGAGTATGTTGGAAGATTAGGTAAGAATAAAAATAAACTGAGACCAATAGTGGTAACTTTAAACACAGTTGGTAAAAAAATTGAACTGCTGAAAAATAGTAAAACTTTAAAAAATACAAATTACTACATACAAGAAGACTATTCCAAAGAAATTGTAGAAAAAAGGAAGGAATTAATGAAGAATATTTATGAACAAAGAAAACAAGGGAATAAATGTGTTCTAAAATATGATAAAATAGTATTTTTAGAAAACAAAGAAAATGTGAATATGCATAAAAATAATGAAATAAATATTAATAAAAGGAATTTATCAACTTCATCAAATCTAAAAAAGTCAGCAAAATACTCCACAAAGAAAAGTAAATATGACATCAAATACATTGTCTCGCATATAGACAAACCATCAATAAATCACTCATCACAATATCAAGAACAACATAAGTCTAATTAGCAGGAATAATTCTGTCATCATCACAGCCCCTCTCCCAGCCTCCCAAGCCGGTTGGTCGCCGTGGGAGGACTAGACCACAACCCACCAGCTGCATAAAAGTGCAACATAAAAGTGCAAAGAATACGCATAAATATAATAAGTATGTGAATTAACATTGCGGATAAATAAATTATCAGGGACGCACTGGTGGAGGCCTTCGCCCCATGGGCGGACTGGGAATTTAAATATATTTATTTAGTAGGTATGAGGTAGCTCTAAGATAGGTTTAACATAAGTATTGTACTATTGATTAAACATTGAAATATATTTCTTATCAACAAAGCTTACATGTAAATTAGGGTATTGTTAAGTAACTACTTAAGTACAAAAAAAAACCTGTTATCTACGAAAACTGTGTACCCAATTATTTATAAAATTAAAATAATCCATTTACAAGTTTATATTTTCATCTTGTAAATTTTGGGAAAATAACTGTAATAATTCCTATCTACTGAAGTAAATACTTACCTACATTAAAAGTTTATCAGATAAAATATTTTAAAATAACCAATAAGAAAAGAAACAGTTTAAAAATATTGTACTATGCCTACCGTAATAACTATACTTACCTACATTATTTTGCATGAAACATACTTGCGGACTAAAAATGTAAACTATTATGATATACTCGATAGGAAAATATTAGGTAACGGAATAATATTATAATGTAATACATAATTTGGAAAAAAAAAAAACATAAATTGTAACATACTTGCAATAAACAAAAATGGAATACCTAATTAATACCAACGTACAGATTCCTTTTCTAAATTGATCAAATAATTGTAATGCATAAGGTTCTTTTATTATGGAAAGAAGTAGGTAACATAGTAGTAGAAGTAGAACATGCAAATATTATGCTACCTACTTACTTATTTATTTATAACTAAACTAGAATAAGACAAGTACATACCTAGTACAAAAATTGTAAGTAAAAAAAAAAATAATAATAATAAGGTACTTGGTATGTATTCATAACTCATAAGCATTAGAATAAATGTGTGTAATATCTTTAAAAGAAGTTGTAACTAATTTCCAGTTAATAAAGGCTATTTTATTATTTTATATTATTTATTATGAATGTCCTATATTTTTGAAGTTGTATGAAAATTGGCATTTAAGGTAATAGTTTTAAATAAAACAAAATTTGTGTAAGCAGGTTTACGAAAATTTACCCCAAAGGGGGTGAAAGTTTTTATGAAAGTCTTATGTTTTTGAAATAAGAGACTTGAGAATCGGGATATTGGTTATTAGTTTTAACCTTATTAATTATATAAACCTGTATTTAATCAATTTTACGAAAATCCACCCCAAAATGGTGAAATAGGGGTTGGACCTTGGTACGTAAAAGTTCTATGAATTCTATGATTTTGAAGTAGTTACTTAAGCATAGACATGAAAATCAGAAAATTTTATAATCTCATAGGAAAATAGAAACTGTACACGCACGAAGTCGCGGGCGACCTCTAGTTTA
Source organism: Erebia ligea (assembly GCA_917051295.2). Lineage (NCBI taxonomy): Eukaryota > Metazoa > Arthropoda > Insecta > Lepidoptera > Nymphalidae > Erebia > Erebia ligea. The sequence goes on from OU785246.1 coordinate 3,206,580, forward strand.
ATATATATAACAAGTTTTATAGCATTTTTGAAAATAACGCGGAAGGGAAGCCTGAAAGAAGAAATTCTGTGGGAACTCGACTCTCCGGGATAAGTAAAAATTAGTCTACGTCCATCCCCGGGATACGTCATACGACCTCTCGTATCTGTGTACAATTTTGTCAAAATCTGTTGAAAAGATGGGCCATGAAAATGTATCAAACCGACAAATAGACAAGTTTCGCATTTATATTAATAAGTATGGATGTATGGATGCAGGAAATCTAGTGTTATCGTTAAACTCACACTAAAAAGTAAGTGTACCTACCTACCCATTCAAGTAAGTGCCTATTTCTACTGTTTACATAAGTTTACTTTTTCTTATCAATAACCTTCTGCATACTTTGAATAGGTACTTAGTATAACCACAGAGGTATAACATACCTACAATATCACGTCATATTTATGCTGATAAAATAATTATCCATAATTCTACAAGTACCTACAAATCTAAATATATAAAAGGCAAAGGTGACTGACTGACTGACTGACTGATCTATCAACGCACAGCTCTAACCACTGGTCGGATCGGGCTGAAATTTTGCACTCAGATAGCTATTATAACGTAGGCATCCGCTAAGAAAGGATTTTTGAAAATTCCAACCGCAAAAGGGTTACATGGGGGTTGAAAGTTTGTATAAAAATTCGTCATTTATCAATTTGTTTTTCAAGTTATATCCATGAAATTTTGATTTTGGGCTTTCGATTAAAAATAAAGAAATACGTGTTTCACAAATTTTTGTAATTCCACCCCCAAAGGCACACATAGGGGATGAAAATTTGTAAGAAAATTTCTGATTTTAAAGTTTTAGTTAGTTTTTAATTACTTATTTTAGTTAAAATTTACCAATCAAAAATTGAACTTAACGTGAGCGAAGCCGCGGGCATAAGCTAGTAATCAATATAATTTTATACAAACGACATAATAAAATAACATAATCCATGGAAAAATAACTCACCGATTTTTAGAACGCAAATTCGATTTTCAAAATCACTGCACTGGGCATAGCGTCTATTATTTACATCACTATTCGTTATTCAGAATTGGTGCACAAAACAGATTAAAAATTCGAATAGCGTACTTTTTTGTTGTGAATATTCAAGCAAATCAGCACTCGTGTAACCATTTTTCCATGTTCTCTCCATATTTATACGCAGTAATTGTCATCAAAACCACTATATTATTACTAGAATCCTTGCAAACAAACATAACGAATGATTTTTTATACAGAAACACATGAAGGAAAATGGTACGGAAAATTTGTGGAACGCAGAAAAGCCCCACACGTCCGCTCGCGGCCGTTGATACTGATTACTGAAGTGAACTGAATTTTTTTCCTGAACCCTGAAGCTGAAGCGAGTAGTGGAAGCTTTCAGCGAATCTATAAGAGAAAGTACACAATGCTGCTATCCCTTTTCTACCTCAGTGGTTTTGCTTTTCTATCTCTTTCATATCGTCCTGGCTACTTGTTAAACCAAAAAACGTAAGACCAAATTATCAAAATCATACTCCTATTACCACGTTCTTTGATCCCTAGCACAAGCAATATTTGCTTATTCATTATCTACTAGCTGATGCCCGCGACTTCGTCTGCGTGGGATAAGTTTTTTTTAATTCCCACGGGAACTCCTTGATTTTCCGGGATAAAAGTAGCTTAGGCCACTCTACAGGTCCTCAACTATTCGCATTTTTGTCCTAAAAAATCGCGTCGATCCGTTGCTCTGTTGCGGCATGATTCAAAGACGAATCAACAAACAAACACACTTTCGCATTTATAAAGTTAGTATATTTCGCATTTATAAAGTTAGCGATCTGCACGATAGGCAAACTAGAGGCCGTAATAGACTCGTGACTCCATCGCTCCGCCTCAAAAAAGACAGAAGGTCATTCGTGGGAATGAGCATTCTTTTCTATAACAAAATTCCACAACCTATTTTAAATTTGCCTGTACACAAATTTAAGAAATCCATTAAAAGTAGGCTCCTGAAAAAGCTTATTAAACTTCAATTTCAATTTCAATTTCATTTATTATACTGTTGAAGAGGTAAATGATAGAGGAGCATGGATTTGATCGCTCCACCAACGCTGGACTTCGGTTACCTAAGTACATTGCCATAATAATTATTGTAAATGAATTATTTAAAAACAGCAACCACGGAGTTTCATGCTGGTTCTTCTCGGTAGGAATGTCATTCCGAACCAGTGGTAGATTCACTTGACGATTCAAAAGTACTTGTAAAAGTTTATTTGAATGCCGCAACGGAACAACGGATCGACGTGATTTTTGGCATGGGTATATAGTTAAGGACCTGAAGAGTGTCTTAAGCTACTTTTTATCTCGGAAAAAATTAAGGAGTTCCCGCGGGTATCAAAAAACTTAAACCACGCGGACGAAGTCGCGGGCATCAGCTATTTATATAGGTAATCTTTAATGGATTTCTTAAACTTGTGTAAAGACAAGTTAGGTTGTGGAATTTTGTTAAAGAATAGAATGACATGTCGACGAGGCTTAAGGGGCGCTAAAAAACATGTAAATGTAAAAATTTCTTTGTTATTAAATAAATTGGAAATTGGAAATGCTCATTACCACGAACGACCTTCGGACTTTCTTGAGGCGGAACGATGGAGTCACGAGCGATGGGAGCCGCTGGAAGCAAGCGGCGCAAGACTGTGTCCAGTGGAGATCCATGCAGGAGACCTTCGTCCAGCAGTGGACGTCTCAACGACAACAATGATGGGTAGAGATGACATGAGATACCGATAAAAGAAATTAATCCCCCAAAGAAGATAAAATAGTTTATTAAGAACGCCGCTGCTTGCTCGTTAAACGTCCCCCTCGTTGTCATAAATTTTGTCTTAACGTCCAGTAGGCTGGACTTCTTTTTGGAGTTCCGCAATGAAATTAAATGAAATTTATTGAAATGAAATGAAATTTATTTATTTTGTACACTGTAACAAAAATTATGCATCTTATTTCTAAAGAACGATGACGGCTAAAAAAGTATAAACTGCGTTTCAGCAGTTTCAGCCGTCAACGCCCGCCTCCGAAACAGTTATACCTACAGTAATCCTATACAGTAAGGAATGGAATTGGGTATTTGACAAATAGTCAAATCCAGGTCAAATCAGCAACTTTTTTTCAAATGTCAAAACTCGTCCTAAGTATGGAATTTATATGAAATTTTAAAACGTGACGTCATTAAAGTTCGACGAACTTTAATCTTTAATCGATCGATCGATTGTTTAAAATTGTTATTCAACATAAAAAAATTATTGTACGTGTATATTACGACTTTTGGGTGATCTATTAATTAATAATCACTAAAAAATAATTTATTTGAATAGTAGTCAAATACCCAATTGTAACGCATTTTTTGCTATTTTTGGAAGCTTCTTATTTGAAAACTATATATTATTATGTACTAAAAATACTCTACTACTATAATAAATAATAACTGCCTCGTTGGTCTATAGTGGTTATCATAATATTCGATTGCGGCCCATGAGATCCCGGGTTTCAAGTCCCGGGTCTAGCCATAAAATTAAGTATTGGGTTTTTCTAACTAGAAATTCTCATTACTATCCTGGAGTTAGGTAAGTTGGCGGTGTATCAGCCCCGTGCCTCGGAGAGCACGCTAAGCCGTCGGTCCCGGTTATTATCACTAACATGAGCCCGCCAACCCACATAACGCATTGGAGCAGCGTGGTGGGTCTAATTCCCTTTCTCCTATGAGAGTGGAGGCCTGTGCCCAGCAGTGGGACGTTAAGGCTGTAATGGTGTGGCGCTACAATTTTCCCGATGGAAATATTTTTCAATGGAAGCTCCAAAACCTTACTTTTTTCTACGGATTTTTTTGTTTCATTCGAAAACGGTAAAGAGTTTTTCGGTAACTTTTGGCATCGTTTTGGGCCCTTCAAACTGCAAAATTATTTCACACATATATATAGCTGATGCTCGCGACTCTGTCCGGTGGTTTCGGTTCCCGCGGGAACTCTATAATTTCCGGGATAAAAAGTAGGGTGTTATTCCAGACTAAATAGTACATTGTTACCCTAGGGATGAAAGTAACTTATTTAGTCCCGATACGGGGTTTGGCGCCCGAGCGTAGCGAGGGGGCCTATAGTTCGAGGGACTAAATAAGTCTTTCATCCCGAGGTAAACACTGTGCTTTTCATTACGAATATAAGGAAAGTCAAAATAAAAAGTCTATGAATCAGTTGTCTTTACTTTATGAATAAAGTCTATCTTTCTTCTTGTCTATGGATGCACTCGGGTATAAAAAAAAAAAAAAAAAAAAAAAAAAAAAAAAAAAAAAAAAAAAAAAAAAAAAAAAAAAAAAAAAAAAAAAAAGTCGTGTTTCATTTGAACTCCAATAAAAATTCAGTTGAAAACGATTCTCTCTAGGGCTGAAAAGTATTACTTTCAACCCGCTTCTCAGGCAACTTCAAACCTACTTTCCGTGTATGAGTAATGAAAATATATTATTTATCTCTGTGCGAAATTTCATTCAGATCCGTTCAGCCATTCTGGCGTGATTTAGTAACAAACATCGATGGATGTTGATGAAATTGGCAGTCCCTATATGACTGCCAATTTTTTTTTTAAATCCGTTACTACGGTATACGGAACCAGTAAGAGCAACATTGATGCGTGTTGTGCCACCCACTTATCCAGTTGTTTTTATAGACTATACTCTATAGTACTTAGGCCTTTTTGGCGCAATGGTGTAGTTAAGCAGTACTTTTATCTATTCTGTGATAGAAGGTCCCAGGTTCGGTTCTAGCTAAACTAGAGATTAAATGATTGCCTCGTTCGTCTAGTGGTTAGCATATTCTGCGGCCGACGAGGTCCCGGGTTCGAGTCCCGGGTCGGGCATAACGAGTGTTTGGTTTATCTGACTAGAAATTCTCAGCACTAGCCCGAAGTTAGGAAGCTGGCGGTGTTTCACCCCCGTGCCGCGGAGAGCACGTAAAGCCGTCGTCCTGCGCCTGATCTCTCTCCGGTCGTGTCGGATTTTCCGTCCCATCGGGCTATGAGAGTACAGGAACAGAGAGTGCACCTGTGTATGCGCACATACTTGTGCACTATATCTCCGGCACATGATGGCTAATCTCTCTGGAGATAGGTCGCCGTGGCCGAAATACGGTCGGGAGGACATATTATAAATTCCCATATTGCCTGTGATCCTAGGGATCGTCCATTAATCACGTAAGGCTGGAAAGGGGGGAGGAGGGGTTCGGAAAAAATCACGAAATATCACAAGGGGTATTATAGAGCACACAAGTGCCTTCGTTATCACAGGTACACTCCCTATTCCCTTACTCCCATAGCTCGATGGGACGGAAAATCCGACACGACCACTTAATAACTGCGAGTATTAAAGTAGGTATCTACCTACTGAGAATAATTTACTGTCAGAAAGGACCCAATATTATGTACCTACTTGAAATGAAATGAAAATATACTTTATTGTACACCATACACAAAAAAAAACACATTTAAACAAAACAAGAAATTATGAAAAACTGTACAATTATAGGCGGCCTTATCGCTGAGAAGCGATCTCTTCCAACTACTACTTCTTCTTTCTACTTGGTCATGGCCCGATCCAGGAATCGAATCCGAGACCTTGTCAACCGCAGTCGAACATGCTAAGCACTAGACGACCTCCGTGGCGCAGTGTGTAGCGCTGTTGTCTTAACGTGCGGAGCTCCCGGGTTCGATCCCCGGCAGGGTCAATTTGTGAATTCATAATTTCTGAATTTCCCTGTTCTGGCCTGATGACCCTACCGGCAAAGACGTGCCGCCAAGCGATTTAGCGTTCCGGTACGATGCCGTGTAGAAACCGAATAGGGGTATGGGTTTAATATAACTGCCATGCCCCTAACAGGTTAGGCCGCTACCATGTTACACTGCATCATCACTTACCATCAGGTGAGATCGCAGTCAAGGGCTGACTTGTAGTGGATAAAAAAATTAAAAAAAAAAGACTAAAGAGAATAATACACCAAGATGATGCGCCAGGGAAGTCATCGAAAGTACCTATTGGCGTTTGAAGTTTGAAGAACACAAATCAGACTCAATCAAAAGCATCAGTACCTACTCCATACACATTCTTCTTCTTACTTCGGTACTTCGGTAAGTATTTTATAATTATCTTAGAAAAGTACCAACTGCATTATACTCTCATTTTACGACTGTGCATAGTAATATTACTTTTTGAAATCAAATTAAAAAACGGCGACGGACGACGCCAAGTTGGATTGCAAAAAGTATGATTAAAAACTTTTGTTTGAAACTCGTTGTTTTTCAGTACCAAGTTGATACGTCTAGCCCCTAACTAAGTTAAGGATGAATTTGCCTAGATTTTTAGATTAAAACTTTAAAGTCTGCTTATAATCTAATAAAAACCGTTCTAACTTTATTCTCGAGTGAATCTTATGTCTCAACCAAATTGTTTAAATTTTCATAATATCATCACTTTTTGGCTGGCTTTTGGAGACTTTCGTAATCTGGTGAGCTTTTTTCTCTCTTTAGTTGATTTTTGTTATCTGATAATAAAAATTGCAACCGGAGTGAAACCGGACTGTGTAACAAAGTTTAATTAATTTTGTATCTGTGACCTTTGAAGATGACAGCTTGTTATACTTTATCTGTGTAACACGTCAAAATTACGTCAACAGACAATATGTCAAACGTCAATTTTTTTAAAATTTTATCGTTGAACGTTGTCTTGTTTATCGATTTTAAAAACATATTATAAACTCCAAAAATTTAATTAAATTCACTAAATAAATGTTGAATAAAAACTAACATTTCAAATAACCAGATAAAAATTGCATTTTTGAACGGTTCTGGGCTAGTTATATTTCACGACCAAAAGCGTTTTTCACGTGTAAACTTATCGTGAATGTTTCTACTATGTCAAAGGTGAAATTGAATTTGATAGCGGCGGCGTGCGAAAATATGGGTATCGGAGCGAACGGTACGCTACCATGGAAACTGAAGTAAGTACATTCCATTCCATCAGCCTGCATGCGTCCCCAGCTGGACATTAGAAGCTTAGTTTCCTCCGTCTTCATAAACCACCTGCTTTCCGCCGCTTCGCTTCGGGGACGAATTGAATACGGAAAGCTATATTCACCGCCAGGAGTCTGCATACTAGAGGAAGTTAATGGGACTACAGCCCATTAACGTCCCACTGCTGGGTACAGCCCTCCAATCTCATAGGAGAGAGGGAATTAGAGCTTGGACCGACAGCTTAACGTGCTCTCCGAGGCACGGGGTGTACCGCCAACTTCCTAACTCCGGGCTAGTACTGAGAATTTCTAGTCAGAAAAATCCAACACTTAAATATGGCCCGACCCGGGACTCGAACCCCGGGCCTCGTCGGCCGCAGTCGAACATGCCAACCACTAGACCAACGAGGCAGATAGACACATTGTGTTACAAATATTTTTAATGCTGTCATTTTAGTTTAATTCAGAGATTGTGCACTACAGAATCAGCCATTATTTCAACATTAAGGGTAAATAAGCCTTCAAAACAATCAAAATTTTCTTTTTTCCCTTTTTTCTAGAAAAGAAATGGCATACTTCACCACAATGACAAGGAAAGTGACGTCACCAGACAAGATAAACGCAGTCATCATGGGACGCAGGACGTGGGACTGCATACCACTGAAGTACAGACCTTTGCAGGATAGAGTTAATATTGTACTCACACACCAAGTTGATGCTATCAAAGAAAAGGTATTTTTATTAAAAACTTATTAAATAACTAAGTAGATGATTTTTTTTCGATGGACCTCTTTAATTTTCCAGGATAAAAAGTAGGCTATGTCCTTTCCCGGATAAAGCATATATCTGTACCAGATTTCATCAAAATCGGGTGAACACATAAGCCCTGAAAGCATAGTAGACAGACAGACACACTTTTGAATCTATAATAATACTAGCGATAGTTTTTTTATTCTTGCGGGAACTTCTTAATTTTCCAGGATAAAAAGTAGCCTATATCAATCTCCAGGCCCTCAACTATATCCATGCCAAAAATCACGTCGATCCATTGCTCTGTTGCAGCATGATTGAAGGACAAACCAACAAACAAACACACTTTCGTGTTTATAATATTAATATGATTTGTGTGGCTTATTCTGTTGTACACAATCTTTATAATAATAAATAAATAAACTAATAGTAATATACTACTTATAGTAGTACTAATAGTATACTAATAGTAGTACTTAACAGCTTTTTTATTTCAGAAATTTTACAATGTTGGATTTTATAAAAATTGTATCTTCATGAAGAACAAAATAACAAACAAACACTTTCGCCTTCATAATGAATAGTGATACTGTGGGGCCAATTTCGTATAACAAAATCTCTTAAGAGGCCGGCGAACACCACTCGCAACTTCTACTCGAACTGCAAATATAAATTTGCCGGTATATTGCTATCCCTATTTGGCTGATGACACAATATGATCGCGTGCAAGCGCGATAGCAATATGAGCGTACAGAATTTGTTATACATTTAGTCTTGTTCCGTGAATACCAAAAATGATGAATGCAAAATTGTTGTGTTTTTAACTTCGTGTTGTTATTCTGTAACTTGACAATATAGGCTATATTCCTGATCAATTAGTATGTGAGATATCGTTGGTTTTAATATGACAACAACACATAAGGAGAAAACATGTCGTTTATGTCGTCAAAACATGCAAAACGCAATGTGCTTACATTTAATTTTGGGAAAGTATTTTGAAAAAATAATTATCCAGGGACCTAGATAAATACAAGTTCAATCTTAATAATCGCATAATATGGAGGAAATATGCTCGAATTACAAGTTATTCTGGTATTACGTTTGTATGAGCAATACACCGTCCGCTGGCGCCTTAACTAAACTAAAATGACAGCTTTAAATCTAGTTCTGTCCCTTTCCGCAGAGAGTATTATGAAAGGGTTAGCAATATTTTTAATGCTGTCATTTTAGTTTAGTTAAGAGATTATGCACATATTGTATTGACTGAATTGAGATTGTAGAACAAAATAACGGACAAACATTTTCGCATTCATAAAGAGTCACTACTCTTTACTACTTTGATAAGCTGGTTAGATACAGTATCACTATACTGTATCTAACCAGCTTATCAAAGTCCTTTATTCCTTCATTTTCCAGGTCCCAGAAGGTGTGATAGTGGTTCCAGGTCTAGATGAAGCAATCAGTTATATTGAAGGTCGACAAGACATTGAATCCACCTGGGTTATTGGAGGCTCATCAATTTATAAGGTAGCCAAGCTTCTTCTATCCATACTAATATTATAATTGCGAAAGTGTGTCTGTCTGTCTGTCTGTCTGCTACGTTTTCACGGCCCAACTACTCAACCGATTTTGATGAAATTTTGTACAGAGATTGTTTACATCCCGTGGAAGGAAATAGGCTACTTTTTATCCCGGAAATCATCTAGTCATCATCTAGTATTATATATTTGTTTCTTAATTTACATCCATCATAAATTTTACAATACATTGAACCCTGGGGCAGTGGTGAGCACTTTTGTCTTATATGTGAGGTCCCAGGTTCAATCCCCAGCAGGGTTACCCATGTCCCTAACAGTTTAGCCCGCTACCACCTTAGACTGCATCATCACTTACCATCAGGTGAGATCGCAGTCAACTTGTAATGGATAAAAAAAATTAAAAAAAATTGTAGATCTAAGGCTACGAATCTGCTTTTGCTAGTATCAACTAAAATTTCAAATGAGATACTAATAACTTAGCTCCTATAAATATATATTTTGCATTCCAGGCTGCAATGGAGCATCCGAACTGCGGTAAAATATACTTAACAGAGATACAGAAGTCTTTCAACTGTGACACTTTCTTTCCTGACATCGACAAACAACAGTTCCATTTGGTAGATGAAGAGGAGGTGCCGGGGGACAGACAGATGGAAGGAGATATTAGCTATTATTACAGGGTTTATAAACGGTTATAAACAATACAATATCAAGAACAAATATCAGATAGCAGGGGACAAAAATATACCAGGGGCAGTCATAGGAGGAGATATTAGCTATTACAGGGTTTATAAATGGTTATAAACAATATTATATCAAGAACCGATAGCAGGGGACAAAGAGATACCAGGGGACAGACAGCAGATAGGAGGCGTATGGAAAAACGTGAAAATAAATTCCCGTTTGTCCCCGAATTTGAGTCAAAATTAGCTATAAGTGCAGAGTTGTAAACGATTAAATAAGCTATACAGCAATATAATGGGAAGAATAGATAGCTGGGGACATGAAGATGGAATATATTACCTATATATTAAAATAATTTATAAACAAATTAAAATAATTCACTTCGAAGATCACATAGCAGGGGCCAAAGAGAAGATGCCAGGGGACAGAGGCAGATGGAAGGAGATATTACAGAGTTTACATATTTTGATTATAAACATTACAACAATACATACATTTTGAAGAATCACAGAATCAATATGAATTTAAGGTGCTTAACCCACCAGTTTGTGAGTTCATTCCAACATTCCAAAAAAATATATCTCAAATAGTGACTTGTAAAAAACTAATAATATGTCAAGCAAGATATTATTTAAACTATATAAATTGCTGCACCAAAGTGTACATAGATTATGAGATTGTTAAGCAGTGCCTTTTTGCCTATATTGAGTGAGCAAAACGCAGATTTTTTAAGAATATTATACTACGTAGATGTTCATAACAATAATTATAATCTAATAATAATATTAGAGGGGAGATGTATTCCTAATTAACGGTAATGGGACTGAATCTGTAGTGCACATATCTCTAAACTAAACTAAAATGACAGCATTAAAAATATTGCCATCCCTTTCATAGTACTCTCTGCAGAAAGGGACAGAATCAGATTTAGAGGTGTCATTTTAGTTTAGTTTAGCCTAGGACGACAGGTTATAGCCGCGTTCATTTTAAGATTAGACCTCTACTTAGTTTAAGCAAGCTATGTAAAATATGCGCTTCCAAGTTCCATTGTTACCTTTATGTATATTTTATTTTTAAATATGAATAAAAATGTTTAATTTACAATTTTCTTTTGCTAGTATATATTTTAAAATTCTTTGCTTCGACTCAAATTTCATCTAAATTGGTTCAGCAGTTTGTAAGAATTATAAAAACCGCTTAGTGTGGCCTAACGGCCAAAACACTGCGCCACCACCACCACTACAGCCCATTAACGTCCCACTGCTGGGCACAGGCCTCCACTCTAATAGGAGAGGGTATTAGAGCTTCTATTATCATCTATCAAGTTAGTGATAATAACCGGGACCGACGGCTCAGCGTGCTCTTCTATACACGGCGGTGAAACACCGCCAACTTCCTAACTCCGGGCGAGTACTTACTGAGAATTTCTAGTCAGAAAAACGGTGTGGCGACTGCGTTTGGCTCAGATCCATAGAATTCACCATTCTTAAATCACTATTCTTATATCTATGGTCTGATACATGTTCCGAACGCAGTCGTCACTGTCAACTGTCAAGTGTCAACTGATATTGACAACTGTTGGCGCAAAAGTGCTCGTTTTTCTGCCCGTTTTTTTGTACTTCCTGTCACTTTATATCGACATAGCTGTTGTATGTTGCACTGTAAAACTTACAAATTATTACTAAATACATACTTAACGGAGCTACGAGAGTTATTATTGGACCCCCGGGTCCGCCGCCAAGTCCGCCGCCAAAACCCAATACTCAATTATGGCCCGACCCGGGACTCGAACCTGGGACCTCGTCGGCCGCAGTCGAACATGCTAACCACTAGTAGACCAACGAGGCAGTCACACACTATACACTGTAGGGCGATTGTGTAATTCCTGCATCAATCATTGTTACAGTATCAATTATTATTGTTGTGATTGGCTGAATTTATGGTATTCTTGCTGCGTCAATGTGGATTTTGTCCAATAGTGGAAGAGTATTAACCAATCAGAGGTGATTGCGATCGTTAAACTGTGGGTGCGTTCCGAAATACACTGAGAGCACTGGAAGTCCCCAGTAAAGAGCACTGCCAGTGCTCGCAGTGCATAAAACGGAACACACACTGTAGCTGTCATTTTTACTGCCGAGCGATCGCGTAACTTCTGCATCAATCATTGTTACAGTATCAATTGTTGTAATTGGCTGAATTTAATGGCATTCTTGCTGCGTCAATGGATTATGTCCAATAGTGGAAGAGTGTTAACCAATCAGAGGTGATTGCGATGTATCAATGATTGATGCAGAAGTTACGCGATCGCTCGGCTGTGCTTTTAGCCGATTGCCCTGCAGGTGTAATTTGAATGCCCGTAATATTATGTACCCAAAAGCTAGTCATGCCCTCTATGTTAAGAGTAACGAAACTTCAATTGAAAGTGTATTTGGAGATGGCGTTACCTGCAGTATGCAGGTATTATTTTATTCGTCATTAATTAACGTTACGACTAGTATGCAAATCACAAAATATCAAAACATTCTGGAATTATTTTATACCATCATTTAATCTCTTCCAAATCGGGACCGTGGGGTCCCGGACCTTTGGACGGCGTACGAGGGGCCGAAAATAACTCGCAGAGGTCCGTTAGACAATTTTACTCTAAAGGAAATGTGACACCGGTTGCAAATCTATACTAATTGACCGAGCGAAGCGAAGGTCTCGGAGTCTACTTGAGTGAATTTGCACTCGTCCGTCCGTCCGTGAATTGTCTGTCAGAGCCTTAAAACTTCTGAATAACTTATAACCTATGACTACTGAACGTAATTACTCCAAATTTAAATATACTAGTGGTTCGCCCCGAACTGAGACCTCGCGGTATCCATAAACTTTTCCAGTGCGCCATCTATTGACATCATTGTGAAGTTCTTTTAAAAATACTAAAGCTCATTAAAAATTAAATAATTTCGTTTCCTTAAATTTATCTAATTTTATATATATTTGTTGTTCAAGTACAGGATATATTTCAAATAATTGATCAAGTTTCAGGCTCAGCCTTTCAGAAAATTGAGAGTTCTGAGGTCAACTTTGGACGTTAGAAAATCTCCACTTTGAAAGCCCCCATTTCATCAATTAAAGGGGAAAAATTAAAAAAATATATATTTTTGGACTCTATTCCTAAATCCTAATTATCTTTAAAATGATATACCGCAACTCTATGGCTGTGTTCCGTTATAGACTGCGAGCACTGTTCAGTGCTCTTTACTGTGGAGAAATTCGTTCCGATATAACTGACAGTAAACTGCTGCAGTATCTTATGGAAATATATAACGTCATTAATCGACGCCATCTTTGTACTGTGAGCACTGGCGTTTTCGAGGTAATGTGCTCTCAGTGTTTGTCTCAGTGCTGACAGCGTTCCGTTTTAAGCAGTACCCAGTATACCTAACTATAAAGGAACGGCTTCGCAGTGTACTAAAGTGACGTCACACCTTACAGTGCTCGCAGTGTATTTCGGAACAAAGCCTAAGTAATGGGCCTATTACACTACGCGGTATTAAGACAGTCTTACTAAGATTTAGCATAGTGTAATAAGAGTTAGCAAGTTAGTCTGTCTAATTAGACCGACCGAGTGGATTCGGCCGCTCTAACTTGCTTGCTTGCTGAATATCGCATGGTGTAATAACGTTTAGCAAGACAACCGTTCAGTCAGCGCGCAGCAGCCGCAGCGTGAAGACGTCCGTGTTTTATGCTGTGCCTGTGCCCCGTGGCTGTGCCGTGCACAATGGCTTGTTCAAAATAAATGGAAGTTCTTTTGTAGATAGCCCGGCATGTTTCTGGTATAATTGACGCTAAAAGAGGTTGAGATATCAAAGAGCTAAACCTAAGGTCTTGGTAGGAGTTTCCCGTTGCCAGGAATCTTAACGTAACTACCAATCTTTTTTTTGCACTGACACTTTGTCTAAGAAGCGTATCTTGCTTTTGAATTTATGGAGTAACTAATTTCAACAATAATGTTCAAAGTCAGCAACTCCTACTCTAAGGTAGTTTCTTAAGTCAGATGGTTCCAAAACACTCAGTATTTGCATATTTGATAATTTTTCCCGTAGAAGTAAATACTCATTCACCCATATTCTTCTTTTCTTTTTTTTCAAATGTATTCAAACTAATACTCGGGCTATGAGCTACGGCGATTTTCTGGTGCTTCGATAGTTTTCCCGTGACTCTCACGACAACCGTCACCGACGACTTACGCCTTGCAAATGAGTTAGCATGCGATATTCAGCACAATGTAATAGCGAGCTTGTAATTAGACTTTAAGACAGTCTTAGTAAGACTGTCTTAATACCGCGTAGTGTAATAGGCCTTTAACGCTATAAAAATATTTTAATTTTTACTTCGCATTCGCTCTATGAGAGCCCCCCCTGAAATAGAGAATTTTATAACTTTTTAAGCCATATTCGGCTGGAGGCCATCTAATAATTAATATTAGTTTTTCTATATATTTTCACTTTATGTAGTTTTTCTATATAATAATATCGCTCATTTGCGAGAAGCTTGACATAATTCAAAAAGAGCAATTTTTGGTTATAACGATTTGAAAGTTTAAAAATAAATAATTATATTTTACTGTACATATAAAAAGATTGAGCATGCTGAGTCATTTTCTAATTTATCAATCTCATTAAAAAACAAAAAAAAAAGATTTTAAAGCAAGAACTTTTGTTTTAATTAAAATATTTTTGCAATAGGGTATTACTTGTGACGTTATTATAGATAAAGCATTATTCTTTTCCTTAGTTATTTTAACTTAAGTCTATGTTGATAGTAAATATTTTAGTCAGAAGGGTTTTTCAATGAATATAAGTCGTTATTGAAATTAATAAACCTTTTTAATTTTAATGGACAAAACCTGTATTATACTTATAAAATGAAAGAATAATTAATAATATCACATAAAATCTTAAACTATTGCACACAAACCAAACATTCAATTATATTATTTTAAATCACCTTATCAAATTTTTGGCATTGTCTTGACATGAGGAACTTTTTACTTGTTAATTAATAATAACTCAAAACTGAAAAAATAATAACATGCCTAACATTAACTTATTTCTTTAAAGAGTTATAAAAAGGCACATAATATCTGGGAATGGCATTTTTCTTGATTAAATCCAGCAAACCATCTTTTTTCTTCTTACTTAATCCAGGGTTTTCTACATACGCTTTTTTCACGTCAACTTCTACAGTCTTTTTCTTTTTTATCACTTCTGCTTTCTAGACTCTTTCTCCTCATAGGAAGTTTAAAAAAATATGGTTCGGGGATGATTTTTATCAATTTTCACCACTTTTATATTGGCAAGTTTTTTCCTTCATTCCTTAGTCTTTTTAAAACATTCTTTTTCCAGCTATTTTAATCCCTTTTACGTTTTTTCCTCTTCTTTACTGCATTTTCTGTATTTTCTTGATCTGGAATATTATTAGCATCGCTACTAATGAGTAAACCGGAGTGTACCTACTGGCGACTATCTGAATTGATCTTCATTATTTTCGTTCGAGGGATCAAAAATTATCGGAGATACTGGAGCTTGTTGTTCAGGCGGTTTGTAGATAGAATCCTTGACGGAATCATCACTATCTGGAAGAAATAAAAACTATAAAGAACAAATAGCAATGTCACTTATGGCACGCCAAGCGTGAACAAAAATATTAAATGTATTCATTTATCCCTTATATTTTTAACTGGGCAAGTTCAACATCATATTGTTTGTATTTACTCTGCCTTTTAAACTGCACTTTAAAAAAAGTAATTTATAACTAGGTACGGTTCACCTAAGCAGTGGTTAAGAACTTTATTCTTACTTCACTTTTGAAATGGAACCTGACTGCTAAGGAGCCCTTAACTAAATCGGAATTGCACTAAAATGTGAAATAATAGCACTCATAAAAATGAACCGAAAAATACCTTCAATGATTGAAGCAGATGACGAAGCATTTGTTGCCCTGCTACTGGAAGAACTTGAGGAGGAAGAGATTTTCAAGCGTCTTCGTTTAGTATTTTCAGTTATATTAGGTACCATATTCCTTTGAAGAAACATCTTAATAAGATAAAACAAGTATATCAAACAAAACAGGAAACAAAGTAAACTAGATACTTGGGTATGTATAAAATATATTATAAAGATTATATCAAACCTTTTTCACTAGACAATCTTTGAAGGCCCATCTACAGTGTGGGAAATCAACGCGCTACGCCAATATTTTTCTTCCTCTATTTATATTTTAAACGGGAATCCATCGCAGATTATCACTGTCGAAGATACCTAAAGTTCAAATTTATAATCATTAATAAAGACTTACACTAGCGGCACGCTATGATGGCCGGTTGGACAAACGTTCCGTATTAATTGATAACGACTTTGAAGGAAATAATTGTATTACTTTATTGACGATAGCTATGACGATAGTGATGTGCAGAGATTCATAAATTTAAAAAAACTTAATTGTTTTTTGTTCGAGAATAAATTGACCTATTGTAATGTGTCAACCGGCCATCATAGCGTGCCGCTAGTATAACATAAAATATTGCAAAAACCAACACGAAATATACTGTGGTTTTAAGAACAAAAACAACTTATAATTTATTGTGACATTACTAAAATAGTCTATTTAGTTTTTATTGCTACCAAAAAGGTATTATGATGATATATGACGATCGGGTAACATTTAATTTTGCAGAAAGAAAGTCGTAACGCAAAATATGCCGGTGGTTACAAAAATGTATTTTAAATAAAAGGTCGTCATAAGTATAGATAAATCATCTTTCTATTAAAAGGTAATGTGAGATGATTGCTTACCTTTTCAAGAAGATCGTCGTTACATTAAATATGTCGTCGTTGCTAAAATCAAGCACGTGCACACTGTTTAAACGGTCCCGCATTATCTAAAATGCTACGGTGTCGAAACAAATGCCTCCGCTACACTATGCTCCTTGCGCTGCCGCGTAGCACGCCCTCGCTCTGCCGCGTTGCTGCCCTCCGTGGCCACACACAGCTCTCCTCGCGCGATTAATTAAATTATATAAAAATAATAAGCTCTAAGTTCAAAATCCATACTAATATTATAAACTAGCTGATACCCGCGACTTCGTCTGCGTGGAATAAGTTTTTTTAAATTCCCACGGGAACTCCTTATTGCAACGTGTTCCGGCGCAGACGCCTGGCCACTTCGGAACACTAGTTTATCACATACAATAATTGCTCTAAAACTTTAACAGGCGTTTGTCAACACTGTACTTGACTTTATTAATTATGCAATTTCATTCGTTTTACATCCATCGACGGATGAACATTAAAACCACTAATTGCTAAAGTTAGTGTTTTATTTGCCCCATTGTGTGCCTAAACATACACTCCGGGAAAAAAGTCCAGCCCCCCTATTCTCTAACTCAGTGGTTATGAGAAAATGAAAGCCACTGACATATATTTTTTATCCATTGAAGGTTTGCTATGAAGTAATAATAACATTTTCATAGCGAACATTCAATGGATAATAAATATGTCAGTGTCTTTCATTTTCTGATAGCCACTGAGTTAGAGAATAAGGGGCCAGGTCCTCAACTAGGTATACCAACCCATGCATAAAATAACACATTATTCAAGTTATTTTGGACGTTCATTGCTGTGTATACCTAATGATAGTGTCGATACTTCTAAACTACAAACCCAATGACCTTGAAATTTTTACAGATCAATTTTTAAAGTAGGTAAGTACGTACTTTCGAACAAAAAAGAATGAATGAAATCAGACTACGTACATATATTTTGACTTTCATCCCCTCTACCAAGTGTTTGTTTGTTGGTTTGTCCTTCAATCACGTCGCAACAGAGCAACGGATCGACGTGATTTTTTGCATGGATGTAGTTTAGGACCCGGAAATCGACATAGGCTACATTTTATCCCGGAAAATTACAGAGTTCTCGTATAATATTTCAATGGTTCATGTGGGAATTAAAAAAACTTATTCCAAGTGGACGAAGTCGCGGGTATCAGCTAGTACTTTTAAAAAACAAGCTTCTCTATACTAATATACTTAAGGAATAACATAGAGGCTAATTTATATCCCGGCAAATTAAAGAGTTCCCGCGGGAACCAAAGAACCTCAATCCACGCGGACAAAGTCGCGGGCATCAATAGATTATAGTCTGATATAACACAATATAGCTACTTTTATCCCGGCAAATTAAAAACTTCCCGCGGGAACTTTTTTAATTCACGCAGACGAAGTCACGCGCATCATAATGTAGGTATAGGTACCAACATGATTTATTTAAAACATAAAACATCGGCTGGCGGCGGCGGCGACGGCATGATTGCGCGTGCTTCTGCTACGAGCGCTTGATTGCGAATGAGTAGCGGGCAGTGTGTGGCAGCTCTCTCGCGCTCATATCGCCAGTCCTTTTGCCTCCGCTACACTATGCTCCTTGCGCTGCCGCGTAGCACGCCCTCGCTCTGCCGCGTTGCTGCCCTCCGTGGCCACACACAGCTCTCCTCGCGCGATTAATCGCGACGCTCCGCACTAGGTCATTTGCACTTGCTACACGTAACACACAATGGAGGTTGAAACTGTGGCTGCGTGCGCGCTATGCTTGTTTAGCATATTTAATTCCTTCAATCACGTCGCAACAGAGCAACGGATCGACGTGATTTTTTGCATGGCTATAGTTTAGGACCCGGAAATCGACATAGGCTACATTTTATCCCGGAAAATTACAGAGTTCTCGTATAATATTTCAATGGTTCCCGTGGGAATTAAAAAACCTATTACAAGTGGACGAAGTCGCGGGTATCAGCTAGTACTTTTAAAAAACAAGCTTCTCTATACTAATATACTTATGGAACAACATAGAGGCTAATTTAGATCCCGGCAAATTAAAGAGTTCCCGCGGGAACCAAAGAACCTCAATCCACGCGGACGAAGTCGCGGGCATCATAGATTATAGTCTGAAATAACACAATATACCTAGCTACTTTTATCCCGGCAAATTAAAAACTTACCGCGGGAACTTTTTTAATTCACGCAGACGAAGTCACGCGCATCATAATGTAGGTATAGGTACCAACATGATTTATTTAAAACATAATATAGGTATATAGGTCATTTGCACTTGCTACACGTAACACACAATGGAGGTTGAAACTGTGGCTGCGTGCGCGCTATCCTTGTTTAGCATATTTAACTATATAAATGTACCTATTAAATTATATAAAAATAATAAGCTCTAAGTTCAAAATCCATACTAATATTATAAACTAGCTGATACCCGCGACTTCCCACGGGAACTCCTTATTGCAACGTGTTCCGGCGCAGACGCCTGGCCACTTCGGAACACTAGTTTATCACATACAATAATTGCTCTAAAACTTTAACAGGCGTTTGTCAACACTGTACTTGACTTTATTAATTATGCAATTTCATTCGTTTTACATCCATCGACGGATAAACATTAAAACCACTAATTGCTAAAGTTAGTGTTTTATTTGCCCCATTGTGTGCCTAAACATACACTCCGGGAAAAAGTACATACATATATTTTTTATCCATTGAAGGTTTGCTATGAAGTAATAATAACATTTTCATAGCGAACATTCAATGGATAATATGTAAATATGTCAGTGTCTTTCATTTTCTGATAGTCACTGAGTTAAGAGAATAAGGGGCCAGGTCCTCAACTAGGTATACCAACCCATGCAAAAAATAACACATTATAGGCTTCAAGTTATTTTGGACGTTCATTGCTGTGTATAATGATAGTTTCGATACTTCTAAACATACTACTAAAATTCTACATCAATGCTTCTAAACTACAAACCCAATGACCTTGAAATTTTTACAGATCAATTTTTAAAGTAGGTAAGTAGTAAGTACGTACTTTCGAACAAAAAAGAATGAATGAAATCAGACTACGCGTTAATGAATTACAACTAAGTACATATATTTTGAATATATTTATTATTATTACATATATTTTACATATACCGTCAAATGGGGATACTTAAGACGGTTTTGAAGTTTAACCCTTTGCCAATAAGCCAATTTCATTTAGTTATTCAATTCAAATGTATCATTGAGTTAGTCTGTGCTTATATTTTAAGTTTCTAAATGGTTTACAAAGATTTGAATGGATCCAAGAGGTTTTTTTTAAAAAAAAGTGTCTGTCCCAAGTTACCCACTAAAACGGGGTAACATAGAACGCCCTACATTTTATAACTGTAAATCAAGATAGAATCGTTGGTGGATTACTTAGGACACAAAATTTGTTTTAAAAAACTTTTACGAAAATATATTTTTATTTAAAAGTAAAAAATCACATTTTTATCGGACGCAATTCGGTAGAAACATCTCCAACTTATGAACTATCTTTAAGAACATTCACACGAATTTCTTAATCACAATAAACTCTACTAAAATATGTCAAACAGCATTAAAAATATCCTTAATATTAATAAAGGTTAATCAAAAGCAGGTAAATCAGGTCCTGGAATATTATTAGAGAATCTTGGCGCTCTTACACCTTTGCGGTCCAAATGTGCTTTTACTATGCAACATATGTCACATTTGGTCATTGGCAGACCCCAATCGCCGGCCAAGGATATACATTTAACCAAAATTTTTTCTTCCTGTTCTGAAAATACCATACTTTCCGATATTTTTACCATTTTTGTATCTGCTGAGGGTAGATCTGGGAATGCCATATTCATCCGCTATTCTCAGTGTATCAGTACCTGCTCTTGCAGCATTTAGTGCTTCCTCGATCAAAGTTTGCATATGGCCGAGAGCCAAGTTGGCGCTGATGCTTCCTTGGCATTTTGGATAGCCTGAAATAACAATCTTGATTTCAGTTACAATTAAATGGGGTTACTTAAGACAAACGGGGTAACTCAAGACGGGCGTCTCAACTTACCCCAATATGTCTGTATCCGAACGTTGCCTTTTAAAGAAAAAAAACGGTTTACGGCACTGCTAATCTGTCACTTGTCATTAAAAAAAAATGGAATAACCTATCCGATGGTATAGGTTATGTTTGTCTAGTGGTTTCCATTTTCAGTACACAGATAAAGTTTAACACGATATATTTTTCTGGCAAAACAGTTGTTTAACAAAATAGGGATTTCAAAAGCAAATTAGCAAGAAATGTTAACATTTTACATACCTGTCGAAATTTTAACTCCTCCTTGATGTTTTGACAGCAACTTCTTAGCTCCAGCAATATTTAAATGTTGTCATATGATTAGTCATAAATTATGCTACCAAATGTCCTAAATAATACCGTGGTCTCAAGTATCCCCAATTGACGGTATTTATTTTATTTACATATATTTTGACTTTCATCCCCTCTACCAAGTGTTTGTTTGTTGGTTTGTCCTTCAATCACGTCGCAACAGAGCAACGGATCGACGTGATTTTTTGCATGGGTATAGTTTAGGACTCGGAGATCGACATAGGCATAGTTTTATCCCGGAAAATTAGAGTTAATATATCAATGGTTCCCGTGGGGATTAAAAAAACTTATTCCAAGTGGACGAAGTCGCGGGTATCAGCTAGTACTTTTAAAAAACAAGCTTCTCTATACTAATATACTTGTGGAATAACATAGAGGCTAATTTATATCCCGGCAAATTAGAGTTCCCGCGGGAACCAAAGAACCTCAATCCACGCGGACGAAGTCGCGGGCATCAATAGATTATAGTCTGAAATAACACAATATAGGCTACTTTTATCCCGGCAAATTAAAAAGTTCCCGCAGGAACTTTTTTAATTCACGCAGACGAAGTCACGGGCATCATAATGTAGGTATAGGTACCAACATAATATATTTAAAACATAAAACATCGGCTGGCGGCGGCGGCGACGGCATGATTACGCGTGCTTCTGCTACGAGCGCTCGATTGCGAATGAGTAGCGGGCAGTGTGTGGGAGGTCTCTCGCGCTCATATCGCCAGTCCTTTGACTCGCGCCCAAAAAACCGACAAAACAGGGAGCGATGCGCGAGGACGAGGAGCGTGGCGAGAGCATGGCGAGTATCGTTGCCACACGACGTCTCTGCCTCCGTCCCACGCTACTTCCCACGTCACTCGGGCAGTGTGTAGCAGGGGGGTATGACTCGCGCCCAAAAAACCGACAAAACAGGGAGCGATGCGCGAGGACGAGGAGCGTGGCGAGAGCATTTGACTCGCGCCCAAAAAACCGACAAAACAGGGAGCGATGCGCGAGGACGAGGAGCGTGGCGAGAGCATGGCGAGTATCGTTGCCACACGACGTCTCTGCCTCCGTCCCACGCTACTTCCCACGTCACTCGGGCAGTGTGTAGCAGGGGGGTAGCAGGGGGGAAAGCAGCGGCCAGAGTGCAACAGAGCATAAAGTCACAACCTCTCTCGCTCTCTCATTATTTGTGCTTAGCGTAATGTCGTTTTTGTAGCAAAAAGTATAAAATTTGCCGAGTACGCCTGTATACTTAACTCAAAATTGGTGAATTTTGAATTATGTCACCCTTGTCGCAAATGAGCGATATATTATACCTACTTTTCAACGCATAGCTCGCATAGCATAGCCCTTGACGCGAGTATGAACGTTTTATAGTCGTTTTTAATTTTGCGATAACTTAAACTAAGCTTGCTTATCCATACTAAGTGTTATATTATAAATGCTGTCTGTCTGTCTGCGATAGGTGTAGTTGAGGACCTGGGAGAGCGACATAACTTTTTATCCTGGAAAATTAAGATTTCCCGCGGGATTCAAAAAAACTTAAACCACGCTGTCATCAGCTAGCGAATAAATAAATAAAACACTAATTGATTAATATTATTTTAATAGATTGTCCAATATTTATTACGTTAAACTTATAAACTTAAATTAATATCCACTAGGTCCCGAGAAATAAAGTATTAACGAACCGAACACAATATAAATTGCGTGGATTTGTCATAGAATAAGCTATTTGACCAGTACCTAGTACCTACTAAGTTGAAATATTTAATTAACAAAAATCGAAAAAAAAACAGGGTTTCATAGAGATTTCAGAGGGATTTCATTTGGAGTTCCATTCTACTTTTACTTCGATGTAGTTACAAAATATCTAAGTAAGTATCTAATTCTCTGACAATTTCTCAATAATTTAGACACTTAAATTATATAAGAAATAAAGCATATACCTATGCAAAATTTTGGAAGTTACAATAAAATTGACAGAATTAAAAAATCTAGCAATTCTTTTCAGGAATGAAAAATGTGTAGGGAAGAGGACATTTAAACCTTGTTAATTTGGGTTTGAATATTCGGTATTAAACTGTTAGAAGGTTGTTAGCTTCTAGTAACATTCTTTATTCTATGACAATCAGGGACCTAAGCGAAAATAAATCTATATATACTTACTTTAAAAAATATCTTATGAGTAATCGTTACTAGAATACAGTAAAGTAAGATTACTTATAGGATTAAAGTAACGCTTTATTTCATGTTTATTTAAGTAGTTTTTTTCTGATGCCTTAAGATATTATTCAAGGTTGTATTAGCAAGTATTTTTCAAAGAAAATTTTGAACAATTGTTTGATGTTAATTAAAAAAAACATAAAATAAAGCGTTTTTATACAATAGTTTTAATAAAATAAAGGAATTAAAAACACAAACCACTTACGATCTAAGTAAAGAATTTTTAGGTGTTACGTCAGTGTTTAGGCCGTGTACACATCGAGTGAGCAATACTGATATGCTTGTATTTTTAAAGTCCAAATTCGTGTGTAAGCGACCTTAAATTCTCTTACATCTTAATTCTCTAATTAATTTTTTTTGTAGAATCACCATATTGTGAAAAAATCAAAACGTACGGACGCCGATTAAAAAAATCGCTACTATAAAAATGCAGTAGCTAAGGTGTTTAAAAATTGAGGTGTTAGAACAATTTATTTATTGTTTTTCAAAAATAACCGGTGAACATACGTGACAAAAGTTTTTTTTAATAACCGTATAATTAATAATGATAGTAACTAAGAATATATTTTTTTTGGATTTTCGTTTTTTTTTGTTTTTTTTTTTAAATTTTCGGGCACTACCCCGGAGTGGGTAAACATAGTATCATACACGACGACATATACTTTTCGATACAATAATAATATAATTAATTAAGTAAAGTTAAAAGAGAAAAAAAATAATGAAAATTAAACATTTCTACCATGTCAGTTTTGAACTACTCTAACAGTTTTGAATCGAAGAATGTTTTGAATACGAAAACGCTATACTTCAAAGCTGAAATTGTAGAAAAAAAAAAATTACTACCAAGTACCAAATTGCATTTCATTTATTTTTTGTTTTATTTTATTTATTGGCTCTTGATACTAGGCCCTCTAAGTTTTTTTTAAAATTGACTTGATGGATCTGTCAGCTGAGTAGAAGGCAATGTGTTGCTATACACAAAAAAATAACTACCAAAAAAATAAATGAAACGCTAGTTCCTACAATAATAAAAATACACTAAATCTAAATACTAGAAACGCAACTTGTTTTAGCGCCTTTCCACTATGCAAGCGAGTGATTTTATATGAAAAAAGTGCAATGGAATACTGTTTTTTAGTAATACAACATTTTCGACAGCTCTGTAAAACTACTTCGTATACTGAAACACTTCTTAATTTAAGTTTACCTCAAATTTTCAATGTTTTTCTTCATCAAGGAAACCTGAGTCACTTAATCCTTAAGGTGTCCTTAAAATTTTAAGCATTGTTTCAATATTCGTTACTGTCTTTGGTGAACCCAAAAAAACTACCACTAGTGTCACTATTATGTGAGAGATTATATATTTAGTTTATTTTCTCTCCATTAAATGTCAAAAAGGGTGGAAACGTGGCGAAAAAAGCTACTACAATGGTAGAAATTAGTATCAAAAACATCTAGATGTCTCTAAGCAATATGTTTACAGAGATGTTTATATCTTGCATATATACGGAATTGGAATTCGGTGACACCATTTATCTACCACTAGTTCTTACTAACATCAGCGAGAAATAAATTCACCCAAAACAGTGTTGAAACGTGTCGTAAAAGCTATTATAACGGTAGAAATTTGTTACCAAAGTGGTAGGAATTTATTAACTGGCAACAGCAAAGACAGTTACTGCATGTTGTAGTGCAAGAAGATGTATTCCGGGTTGTTTATTTCTTGCATGAGCGGCGAGTTTGGCGGCAACATCTGGAATCCCATAAACATGAAGGTCCGGAGTAGGGTGGCGCGGTCGGCACGGTTCTTAAGCACGCAGATGATACAGCTGGAAAGATAATGGCAACATTAGTAAAATTGGGGTGACACTTACATGAAAAATAAATTATTTATAGCAGTAGGGATGATGCCTATATCGATAATAAATTATTTCTAACTGATTATTAAATAGAGGGTCTTCCAAAAGACCTAAAATTCACATCCTCGGTTAGTTTTAAGTTTGATAACTGTTTTAAAATATATATTAAAGAAAAAAAATGCATTGAAATTCTATGATTCTATTTCATACAACTTCCATACTAGAAGTGCATTTTTAAGTTTGATAAATAGTCGCTGATTTGATTGAGTTGTCATCATCCCTATTATTAAAAAGAGGATCACACAAAGGACGTAATAACTACGTCCCATAACCCATGTTAGTTTTATATTTGATAACTGTTTTAATTGCATGGGCATGGGCGCTGAAGTCTACAACCGAATACCCCTAATAATCAGAGATGCACCCAGTTTAACAAACTTTAAAAATAAATTGAAGACCTGGCTTGTCGAGAGGTCCTTCTATGGCTACACTGAATTCTTAGATTATAAAATTATATAATAATTACAATGCAATGTTATAATATTTACTAAAACGCTAGTAATGTTAAGTATATGAGTATAGTATAATTATATACCTACTATAAAATTATTATTAATTATGTTATAATATATAGTATAGTTATATTTTTTGTAACATGCTTATTGCATATTTTGTTAAATGACTTGTAAACCAAATTTTACCAATAAACTGACTATTGACTATTGACTATTGACTATTGCCGATTAAAGTAAAAAAAGTGCGTCGAATTTGGATGACGTCACAAACGAAGTATTTCATACATAATCCTTTTTTTTTATCATCTACAAGTTAACCCTTGCCTGCAATCTCACCTGATGATTTTTTTATCTACTACAGGTGATGATGCAGTCTAACTAACTTTTAGTGATATGACCGCCCTTGTGCACGCGTTGTTTTCTGTTTTTTGTTTATAATTTAGAACGAATTTATCTATCTATCTATCTTACTTGGTGCAGCCGAGACGCTCTTCAGCGAAGTCCAAGAGAAGCATGAAACTCTCCTTACTGCCGGCCTGCAGGATACCTGGTACGCGCAGATAGATGGTACCTCCTTTAACCACCTGCAACAATTAAAAACATAATATAAAAGCATTGCACCAGAAACGCACTTTGTGGACTTGGCATGGCAGGGGCGAAAGAGAAGATGCCAGGGGACAGGCAGATGGAAGGAGATATTATCTACTAGCTGATGCCCGCGACTTCGTCCGCGTGGAATAAGTTTTTTTAATTCCCACAGGAACTCTTTAATTTTCCGGGATAAAAGTACCCTGTGTCACTCTCCAGGTCCTCAACTATACCCATGCCAAAAATCACGTCGATCCGTTGCTCCGTTGCGGCGTGATTGAAGGACAAACCAACAAACCAATAAACCAAAAAACAAACACACTTTCGCATTTATAATATTAGTTTGACTAGATGATTCCCGCGACTTCGTCCGCGTTGATTAAAATTTTTTGATTACCGCGGGAACTCTTTAATTTTCCGGGATAAAAAGTAGCCTGTCCTTCCCCGGGATACAATCTACCCCTGTACCAAATTTCATCAATATCGGTTGAGCAGTTGGGCCGTGAAAGCGTAGCAGACACACTTTCGCATTTATAATATTAGTAATTTTAGAATGCATAGTATGGATACTTTACTTATGGATACTAAGTAAATATTGTATAGAAGCAGGCGTTATTTTGCGGAAGTTCATGATAATGAAGGAACTAGAAGTTTAATTCGCTATAATCCGCGACAATAGGTAGATCTATGTGGTACAGTGTGTATCCCGCACTTATAACCCGCGATATTCACCACACCACAGAAATATTCCAAATTATTCTCAACGTACGTTTCACTCCGATACCGGAGCATCTTCAGATGTTGACTCGACAATGCACGATTGTAAACAACAACTTTACGGGGCTAGTAAATATAAAAACAACACTCACAGCCTCCCAGCGAGTGACGGTGTTCTCTGTGAGGAAGATCTTGAAGTCAATCTTCACCGGCTGACGATCTTTGCGCTCGAGGATCTTGCTTATGACCTGGAATTTAAAAAAAAAATAATTTTTACGGGGGCTAAGGGCACTGCTTAGCTGTAACAACTTGCCTGCGGATATAGTTGCAGGTGAAAATTAAAATGGCGATGAACTGTGAGTGAGAGGAGTGAAATATAAATGGAAGAGGAGTGAAATGTGAACCAACCGCTTCAAATTGTTGCGGGTATAGTGAGGGTGAAGGTAAAATTAGGATGAACTGAGAGTGGGAGGAGTGAAATATGGATGGAACCTGAAGTGAAAGAGGAGCATCGCGGGCATCAGCTAGTATAATATAGTATAAAGAGGAGTGAAACAAGTAAACTCGTATTTTTTTCTTCAATCGTTAACTACAGGCTACACTTTACTGCAGGTAAAAAGTAAAATAGGGATGAACTATGAGTTGGAGGAGTGAAACATAGAAGGAACCAGAAGTGAAAAGTACACTTACCGCCTCACGCTGCTCCGGGTGTAGCGCTGGGTGCGTCTGCGCGGCCTCGGTTATGAGGCTTTCGGCGCTGCTGCTCAGGGAACTGGCGCTCGCCCATAGTAGGGCACTCGACAAGTGAAAGAGGAGTGAAAGGTGAACTCACCGCCTGACGCTGCTCCGGGTGTAGCGCTGGGTGCGTCTGCGCCGCCTCGGTTACGAGGCTTTCGGCGCTGCTGCTCAGGGAACTGGCGCTCGCCCATAGTAGGGCACTCGACAAGTGAAAGAGGAGTGAAAGGTGAACTCACCGCCTCACGCTGCTCCGGGTGTAGCGCTGGGTGCGTCTGCGCCGCCTCGGTCACGAGGCTTTCGGCGCTGCTGCTCAGGGAATTGGCGCTCGCCCATAGTAGGGCACTCGACAAGTGAAAGAGGAGTGAAAGGTGAACTCACCGCCTCACGCTGCTCCGGGTGTAGCGCTGGGTGCGTCTGCGCCGCCTCGGTTACGAGGCTTTCGGCGCTGCTGCTCAGGGAACTGGCGCTCGCCCATAGTAGGGCACTCAACAAGTCACCTACAATAAAAATGCATATTTGTAGTCCCAGAAACTTATCTGACCCAGTGACAGCGTTGTTAGTATCTATGAAAAATAAAATTAAAAAAACTAAATAGGCAAAAAAATTAGTTCCAATTTTAACCACCAGGCAGATAAAATTGTAGGCTTTGTGGGACTATAAATGAATTTAGATTTCGTGGTTTACTCAATAGTGGTTGCCTAGGGTTGCCAGATAAAAAAATTAAAGTTTCGTTTGCAAATAAACGAGGACTTGAGAAAGGAAATTGGGACTTACTGGTATAATCTTTTTTTTTTTTTTAGTTTTGTTTGAGAACCTATATTTTAGGTAACAGATTTTCATTGATTTTCATTGATGAAAATCTATACAGCCATGCCTTGCATGGCGCGTGCGTGTTACTATTAGGTCAAAGTTTAAGTAATATCGCAGAAATGTTGTCAAAAACAGAAATGTTTTGGAGGCCCATGCCCAACAGTGGGACGTTAATCGGCTGTAGTGGAGGTGGTGGATGACAAAAAATTCAAAAAAAAAATAAGTACAGCTGTAGAGAACACCACTGTGTTATACAATATACCTAATATTTAGTGCGACTCAGATTTTTCTATTCCCCAGCTGTCAATGAAAACTTCCATAGCCTGATTGAACTTCGCACAGCGCCATCTAGTTATATGAAGATGAATGTCACTCACGGTTGTTGTCGTCGTGGATGGGGGTCGACGGGGTCGCGGGGGTCGCGACCCCGCTGCTCACCCCTCCGGGCGGTGCTGAGGCGTGAACAGGGACATCAGGACCACCTGGCGGATACACAGACCTTTCTTAATAGATGTTCTTAGCGGATGGTGGTGTAGCTTCTTTCTAGGTCATAGTAGCTTTTTGCATGCGAAATTTCAGCCCGATTGCCAAGTTGCAGCGTGATAGACAAACCGACAAACAAACACACTTTCGGTTTTATAATATTAGTATTTTTTTTTATCCACTACAAGTTAGCCCTTGACTGCGACCTCACCTGATGGTAAGTGATGATGCAGTCTAAGATGGTAGCGGGCTAACCTGTTAGGGGCATGGCAGTTATATTAAATCCATACCCCTATTCGGTTTCTACACGGCATCGTACCGGAAAACTAAATCGCTTGGCGGCACGTCTTTGCCGGTAGGGTGGTAAGGTAACTAGCCAGCCCTTAGTATGATTGGATATTAGGTACTAGTATGATTGGATATTAGGTACTATGTAGTATGATTGGATATTAGGTACTATGTAGTATGATTGGATATTAGGTACTAGTATGATTGGATATTAGGTACTTACCACAGAGGCCCGGCACCCAGGCAGAGCGAAAAACACTCGGCGGCCGAAGCCGACAAGGCCGACCGCTTGCTGCCGGCCGCGCTCAGAGATGCGCCATCGCCACTACAGACAAACAAACACACAAGCATTATTAAATGAATAGCCGAATATGACGAGAAATAGCCGAATATTCCTTTGAATATTCGGCCAAACCGATTAGAAGTCCATAAGACCTGTATAAACAGTAAATATTAAACTAAGGGCGCCTTCAAATTTGCCGCAAAGCGTAGCGCGGCCGCAGCGCGGCTGCAGCGCTGCGGCCGCGCTCCTGTCGCGAGGTTCGAACATCATAGGGTTGTACCTATATTTATTTTCACGATGGACTCTGACGAAGAAACACTGCTCTGTGTTACTATTACTTATAACGAAAATATGAAGTAGTTGTGTTAACAATACATAATATTATACTTACATGCTTCATTTTTTTTCACTTGGATCATGTTTGTGAAATTGTCAAATTAAATTTAATGCATATTTCTTCCCAAGCCTTTTTCTTTTCGATTTTATTGCTGTACTTGTCGGACTTCGAATCCCATATTGCTGGACGACTCTCAACCTCATCGATAAATTCTTCTACCTGATTTTCGTTCATGTTTAGACTTGAACAAAAATACGTGCGCAGTCCCGTCACTAGTCGATCGATGAACTGATGCGCGGCCGCAGCGCGGGTGCAGCGCTGCAGTCGCGTGTTTTTTATTTATATGGATTTACAAAGCAGCGCGACCGCAGCGCTGCAGCCGCGCTGCTTCCGCGCGGCACTTTGCGGCAAATTTGAAGGCGCCCTAAAGATTGAATATAAAAAACATATTATTTATGGAATTTACCTTCATAATAATATTATTTGAATTTTGAACCAATTAAAACTAAACAGATGAATTTTATTAATAAATTAGACAAATATTTTTTTTTCATTTTTTTAATCCACTACAAGTTAGCCCTTGACTGCGATCTCACCTGATGGTAAGTGATGATGCAATCTAAGATGGTAGCGGGCTAACCTGTTAGGGGCATGGCAGTTATATTAAACCCATACCCCTATTCGGTTTCTACACGGCATCGTACCGGAACACTAAATAGCTTGGCTGCACGTCTTTGCCGGTAGGGTGGTAACTAGCCATGGCCGAAGCCTCCCACCAGGCCAGACCAGGGTAAATTCAGAAATTATAAATTCTCAAATTGACCCTGTCGGGAATCGAACCCGAGACCTCCGCACGTTAAGACAACTGCGCCACGGAGGTCGTCAAAACTTACTTTTAATTAAGTACAATACAATTACATATTGTGACTTTCAGAAAATAAGACTTAATTTCTAAATTGTACCTGATCAATTTTACAACCATAGCTCTTCAGAAAAGCTTTATTCCAATACCAAAATGAAACAACTGTGACACTAGTAATATTACCTATGTTCAAAATTAACACTATCTAACCAATATCTAGCTTATACCAACTAATTAACTTGTTCAAATAAATAATACAATCACAGCTGAATAAATAATATACTTAATAATTTATAACAACACTCTTTCACAAATATCACAACAAAATGGAATGTTTCGAGATATCAAGGAAAAAAAATATCACAATAACTTGAATCTATTTTTGAGCGGTAGTTTTCGATAGACTAGTATCCTTAGGCTGTATATCGAATACAGCATATTATTTTTGTGATTTTGTGAAATCTATTTATAGAATATTTTGAGGATTTCTGTTGATCTGTCCGATTAATAAGGAGTCTTGATTCGCACTGACGCCAAATCCCATCTGGATTCTGGATACCAAATATCGAAGACCTTGCCAAATTATAAAAATAGATATGTTAAGGCGTAAAAGACAAAAGTATTTTCAGATGGGGATAGTCGAGAATTTGGCTGTGTCAAAAGAAATGCCGAACCAAAATGTTAAGTGGTAAATGGATGGAATCCTATATTACTCTATGAGTCTATAATAATATTATAAATGCGTAAGTTTGGATGGATGGATGGATGTTTGTTACTCAATCACGCCAGAGCGGTCGAACAGTCAGGATCCCCACATAGGCTACTTTTTACACTGGAAAATTAAAGAGTTCCAGCGGGAACTTAAAAACCTCAATCCACGCGGACGAAGTCGCGGGCATTAGCTAGTATTATAAATTTGAAAGTGTGTCTGTCTGTCTGTTACGATTTCACGGCCCATCTTTTCAACCGATTCTGACGAAATTTGGTACAAATGGCATTTTTGTACCGGGAAATTAAAGAGTTCCTACGGGAACATCGTAAACCACGCGAACGATGTCGCGGGCATCATCTAGGACTTTATTTATAGTTTTTAGGGTTCCGTAGCCAAATTTGGCAAAAACGGAACCCTTATAGATTCGTCATGTCTGTCTGTGTATCCGTCCGTATGTCACAGCCACTTTTTTCCGAAACTATAAGAACTATACTGTTGAAACTTGGTAAGTAGATGTATTCTGTGAACCGCATTACGATTTTCACACAAAACTAGAAAAAAAAACAATAAATTTTGGGGGTCCCCATACTTAGAACTGAAACTCAAAAAATTTCTTTTCCATCAAACCCATACGTGTGGGGTATCTATGGATAGGTCTTCGAAAATTATATTGAGGTTTCTAATATCATTTTTTTCTAAACTGAATAGTTTGCACGAGAGACACTTCCAAAGTGGTAAAATGTGTGTCCCCCCCCCCCCCCCCCCGTAACTTCTAAAATAAGAGAATGATAAAACTAAAAAAAATATATGATGTACATTATCATGCAAACTTCCACCGAAAATTGGTTTGAACGAGATCTAGTAAGTAGTTTTTTTTTAATAATTTAAAACTTACTACAGGTTTGTACGGAATTTTTAGACTGTTTTTTTTTCAAAACAAACAATAAATTACGTTTAGTCTAGAAATGCCAAGCGATAGCTAGGTACCTACGAAATGTTTTGGCAAACGCTACTAGCCATAACGTCTATAATACCTACATTCATTATTATCATTATAAACTATTTCTGAACGCATTCATCATTTATATGGATTACAATGATATAAGATTAAGATTGTTTTGTTGACATATTATAATATCCATTGCATTGTATATCTACAATTTCAGGTACTCATTCTATTTTGATATTATTAATATAAGTACACTTTGTTTGTACCATCACAACAAGTAAAAAATAACAAAAACAAAAATTGGAAAAACCGGCCAAGTGCGAGTCGGACTCGCGCACCGAGGGTTCCGTACAAACCTGTAGTAAGTTTTACGATTTATGACGTATTGAAAATAAAAATTACGTTTGTTGTATGGGAGCCCCCCTTTAATATTTACTTTATTGATATTTAATTATTTATTTTGAAAGGTAATATACAAGTTAATATTCTGTGAAAATTTGAACCGTCTACCTGTTACCGTTTTTAATATTGAGCAAAAAAATACGAAAAAAACACGTTTATTGTATGGGGACCCCCCTTAATATATATATTTTTTTAATTTTTAGTATTTGTTGTTATAGCGGCAACGGAAATACATCATTTGTGAAAATTTCAGCTTTCTAGCTATCACGGTTTATGAGATACAGCCTGGAGACAGACAGACAGCGGAGTCTTAGTAATAGGGTCCCGTTTTTACCCTTTGGGTACGGAACCCTAAAAAATAAACTCAGAAGTAAGTAGGATAGGTACAAGAGGCGGCTTATTAGGTATATCTATTAAGTATTTTTAAAAGCTATTTCAAATTATTTTATGTAAACTAACAATTGAAATTATTTTTGTAGGTATTACGAATAGATATATTTTTATGTTTGAATGAGAATTTCCCTCGGGAATAATTTTAAGGATAAAAAGCATAGAGATACTTATGGCGTAGTTTTCCCCCCTACTTTTGTAATGGAAAATACCCGCTAGCAATGAGTCCACACAAATCTAATAAATCAAGTACGATGTTGATTCTCCAACTGAGTAGGTACTTAGGCACAATCAAACAATACTAAGTAATCTACGTACATACGTATATTTGTCTTGTTCGTTATCATTCATATTATCAGTGTACAAATAAATGTACCTATAAAAGTAATAAAGGTAGGAACTGGGTAGGAACTAGGTACCTACGTAAGTAAATAACTATCTTTAGGTATCACCTTTCTAACATTTCAGAGTTATGTGCGTTTTACTTACATGTTATAAAGCTTAACACATAACTTTAACTCTTTGGTGGGAGGCTTCGGCCGTGGTTAGTTACCACCCTACCGGCAAAAGACGTACCACCAAGCGATTTAGCGTTCCGGTACGATGCCGTGTAGAAACTGTAATATAACTGCCATACGGCATACCCCTAACAGGTTAGCCCGCTACCATATTAGACTGCATCATCACTTACCATTAGGTGAGATTGCAGTCAATGGCTAACTTGTAGTGGCGTAAAAAAAAAGATGAAGTGGTAAAAACAGACAAATCTATGTGGTACTGGGTACACACTACACGCATCATGCGCTGAGGATGGTCAGTGGTCACCGAGGTGGTTTTAGTGGGTACAAATCCCACTTAACCCGGTCTCCACCTTAAGAGGTCGGGTATCTTAAGAAGATTTCCCCCCCTTCAACAAAAAAAAGGCACGTGCACCGCCTAATAAGCCATCTATGCAAATCAACGTACGTTTCACTGCGACTCCGGAGCATCCTCAGATCTTGTTGACTCAACAATGCACGATTGTAAAAGTTTGTTTGTTGAGTCAACATCTCCTGAGGGTGACGATAAGGAATGAGGATGCTCCGGACGTTGAGAGTTTGGAAGATTTGTGTGTTGCTGTGCTGGCGGTGCATATTATGTACCTAATCAAGGAGATGAGCCATCAGCCAATCGTAGGGGAAACCGAAAGACCTTAGATTTTTGTAAAAAAGAGGTAAACTTAAAATAATCCGGGCATAGGAATTCGAATTTCGAAGTACACGCGCCGGCCATTTTAAAAATAAACGTAAACAAAATTCGCGCCAACAGTACACGTGACCATTGTTTATTTGGGTTGGTCATCAGAATCTATGGCTAGGGTTGCCTCCTAAACCCATCGCCTGTCCACTACCACAGCGTACCTATACAATATATAGTGGGTTGGCCTTGACGCCCATACAAATGAAAGACCGAGCTACCGTGAGAGTTAGTAGTTAAGAGAGATAATATTATAGAGGTAGGAAACTAACAATAATTTGACATTAGAGTCAAAAAATCTTTCAAAAGGTCTGTAATCAAATATAAATATTATAAATGCGAAAGTTTGGATGGATGGATGTATGTATGGATGTATGTTTGTTACTCAATCACGCTCCAACAGCTGAACGGATCTGGATGAAATTTGGCACAGAGATAGATTATAGTCTGGAATAGCACATAGGCTACTTTTTATCCCGGAAAATTAAAGAGTTCCTGCGGGAACCGAAAAACCTCAATCCACGCGGACGAAGTCGCGGGCATCAGCTAGTTTTTTTATAAATTCAAATAAACTTTTACAAGGACTTTCAATTTTTCAAATTAATCAAACATAGCTGGTTGTTTATGTAAAACCGTTTTGATTGGCTGAATTTATGGTATTTTTGCTGCGTCAATGGATTTTAGCCAATAGTGGAAGAATGCTAACCAATCAGAGGTGATTGCGATCGTTACACTATAGCTGTCATTTTTAGACAATCGCCCCGCAAGTCTGGAATGCCCACCACTGAGAAAAACTAGCAGAACATGCCTACTTAGATATTATTTATAGCTGATAATTTCTGTTGTGTGGTAACCCTATTCACGGTCAATAATTTACAAATGGCGGACAACAACAGCCAGCTGTTATTTTTTTTATCTGGCATGTGTGAAGTTTGGATGTTCCGTTTGGAATGGAGATTTTGCTTATAACCTTATAACCATCAAAAACCTTAACCCACATGGACAAAGACATGGATATCTTCTAGTGATAATATTAAGAATATTTAAAAAACATTCTAGATCATAAAACTTGCAAGGTCAAATCTTTAATTGAAACAACATACAGACAAATTA
The DNA here is from genome assembly GCA_917051295.2 of Erebia ligea. Lineage (NCBI taxonomy): Eukaryota > Metazoa > Arthropoda > Insecta > Lepidoptera > Nymphalidae > Erebia > Erebia ligea. The sequence continues at coordinate 3,242,367 of OU785246.1, forward strand.
CAACTTTGTCACTGTAACAATTAAGGCTAATTTTGCCTTGACACAATGTTGCAACAATGTTTGGATGAATGACCTATAGATTGTGAGGAGTTATTGTAAATTGATCTATATTTCCTACATGTTTAAGTGCATAATGTATCTGTTGTTGAAATTATCATACATCATTTCAATTTTCAAAAAATGCAATCTTATTAAAACACATGCTGGCAATCAGTGGAAGTCAACTATCAAGTTAGATTGCCCGCCTCTGCCAGTACCAATGTAATAGGGATGATGCCTATATCAAAAATAAATTTATTCTAACTGATTATTAAATAGAGGGTCTTCCAAAAGACCTAAAATTCACATCCTTGGTTAGTTTTAAGTTTGATAACCATTTTAAAATATAGATTAAAGAAAAAAAGTGTGTTGAAATTTCATGACGTCACAACTGTGAATTTCATACAACTTCTATACTAGAAGTGCGTTTTTAAGTTTGATAAAGAGTTGCTGATTTGATTGAGTTGTCATCATCCCTATTGACATTTACATTGATGCGTGCTGGTAATGGGGCTGATTCTGTTGTACACATCTCTAAACTAAACTAAAATGAAATATTGCTAGCCCTTTCATAATACTTCCTGTGGAAAGGGACAGAACTAGATTTAAAGTGGTAATTTTAGTTTAGTTTAGAGATTGTGTTATACAGAATTGGCCACAATGTCACTTCTTCACCTAGTATAGTAAAACTCGAATACGATTTCCCACATAATATGCCATTTTATGTCAGTCCCTGTAATTTGAGGCTTGTTTTCATACCACAGATCAGAGAATCAAGGGAGATATGCTAAGGGGGCGTGGTGCGTGCGAACTCATCAGGTGTAAAATAGACATAATTTCGATTTTTGTCTTTAATCGGACGTCATTCAACGATCGCTTCACTTCTCTCGGTTTTTAGCAAAATGCCGTGTTGTTCAGTGGTTGTTTGTAAAAATTCAAGTGGCAAAGTGAATAACATGAAAGATGGCATCTCATTTCACACTTAAGTACAAGTATATTGGTGTAAATTTCCATAAAAACCAATAAAACATTATTTAGTGGTATCAAAATTTAATAAAGTGACAAGTCTATATCTCATTATGAACAAAAACCATTGCTTGCTTAGTAGAAATCTATCAATGAATCGGCCGGTCTTACGACGCAATGGTTAGGTGTTCTTTACCGATTCTTTCACTAGCACGATAGATCAATTTCCGTGGTACCCTAGAGATGTGACGATGTAAATACGAGTACATTGTTGTCGATATTTTAACAACCAAACTATGATCTGTGATACAATAATTAATAGTACCTACTTAGTAAACAATAATTGCTATTTTAACGTTTAAACTATCGCGAGTAATAATCATTATAACTATATTTTTAGTTATAATTATTACCATTTTTAGGGTTCCGTAGCCAAATTTGGCAAAAACGGAACCCTTATAGATTCATCATGTCTGTCTGTCTGTCTGTCTCGCTGTCTGTCTGTCTGTCTGTCTCGCTGTCTGTCTGTCTGTCTGTCTGTGTGTCCGTCCGTATGTCACAGCCACTTTTTTCCGAAACTATATGAACTATACTGTTGAAACTTGGTAAGTATCTTGTATTCTGTGAACCGCATTAAGATTTTCACACAAAACTAGAAAAAAAACAATAAATTTTGGGGGTCCCCATACTTAGAACTGAAACTCAAAAATTTTTTTTTCATCAAACCCATACGTGTGGGGTATCTATGTATAGGTCTTCAAAAATGATATTGAAGTTTCTAATATCATTTTTTTCTAAACTGAATAGTTTAGAAAAAAACGAGAGACACTTCCGAAGTGGTAAAATGTGTGTCGTCGTCCCGTCCCCCCCCTGTAACTTCTAAAATAAGAGAATGATAAAACTAAAAAAAATATATGATGTACATTATCATGCAAACTTCCACCGAACATTGGTTTGAACGAGATCTAGTAAGTAATTTTTTTTTTAATAATTTAAAACTTACTACAGGTTTGTACGGAACCCTCGGTGCGCGAGTCCGACTCGCATTTGGTTTTTTTGATGTACTCAACTTACTTAGCTGACGAAACGTATAAAAATATACTAGGTGAATTAATATAATGTCTATTTACGTAGATACTCATTACTCATGTATGGATATATTTAATATCACTCATTAATATTAATATTTAAGATATCCGAAGGATGCAGAAAGAAAAGAAAAGTGGATAAATCTTACAAGCTGGTTTCCTACGAAAAATAGCACAATATGTTCGTCTCACTTTGAGCCAAAGTGCTTTCAACTATTTCATTTTTTTTAAAGTCGGTTAAAAATAATCTAATTGACCGAGCGAAGCGAAGGTCTCTGAGTCTACTTGGGCGAATTGGCACTTGTCCGTCCGTCCGTCCGTCCGTCCGTCCGTCCGTCCGTCTGTCAGAGCCTTATAACTTCTGAATTGCTGAACGTAATTACTTCAAATTTAAATATAATATGTAAACCGATGGCCTCCCGCCGAATATGGCTTAAAAAGTTATAAAAATCTTTATTTCAGGGGGGCTCTCATAGAAGCGAATGCGAAGTAAAATATTTTTCATAGCGTTACATAGGGTTGCGGTATATCATTTTAAAGATAATTAGGAATAGAGTCCAAAAATATTTTTTTTTTAATTTTTCCCCTAAAATTGACGAAATGGGGGGCTTTCAAAGTGGCGATTTTCTAACGTCCAAAGTTGACCTCAGAACTCTCAATTTTCTGAACTCTCAAGCCTGAAACTTGATCAATTATTTGAATTATATTCTGTACTTGAACAACAAATACTAAAATTAGATAAATATTATAAGGAAACGAAATTATTTAATTTTTAATGATGATGTTATTTTTAACAGAACTTCACACTGATGTCAATAGATGGCGCTCTGTGAAACCGCGAGGTCTCAGTTCGGGGCGAACCACTAGTATGTAAACGATTTTTTACATCTTATTATTTTTGGTACATATTAAGTAATATATCACTTTTCATAATAGGTAGTCATTGTCAAAAACCCAAATATTAAGAAATTGAGCATCAATAGATCCATTTTAGTCAACCACTATTGAACGTTACACAGAACATCGACAACGTTTGACGTTTGTGTGAGTAAGATGCACGGTGATTGAAATTGAACGCTGTATGCTAAACAATAAAGTATAATTTTGCACAGCACATCGACAACGTTTGACGTTTGTGTGAGTAAGATGCAAGGTGATTGAAATTGAAAGCTGTATGGTAAACAATAAAGTGTATATTGGTTCGTGCTTCATGCACTTACCTATCGGTATCCGTGTGTTAGTGCGACTTCATCTATTATTTTTATTTAGTTGCATGTGTATTGGTAGCGAGTGGTAGGGATAAGCTGGCGACAGCAGGTTTCTATACAATTTGGTTCATAAAACATATCTCCCTTGATTCTCTTATCTGTGTTTCATACAGTGGGGCTGATTTTGTAGTGCACACTCTCTAAACTAAACTAAACTGACTGCATTAAAAATATTGCTAACCCTTTCATAACACTCGCTTTGGAAAGGGACAGAACTAAATTTAAAGCAGTCATTTTAGTTTAGAGATAGTGTTATACAGAATTAGCCTCATTGTATCACACTTAATTCGATTCTTCATCCTGTTTAATAAGCCATCTTCAAGGAAGAAAATTGCTATGGTGGCAAAGCAAGTTAAGAGAGAGACTGACTATCCTATTTAAGGATATCCTATCCTGCCCTCCTCCTATCCAAGGTTTTAGAGTGAGTTCAGATAAGTCAACACCATCTATCAGCAATGTAGAAAAGCTTTCTTAACAAATTCCGATTGTTTTCATGCAAATTACAGAAAAGTACTTTAAAAGTCCTTTTAAAATCACTCTGTAAGACCTCGGTTTGCCTCGTCTTTCCAATATTACTCAGCCGTAAATTGCTTTATTTCAGGCCTGGGCAGTAATGTATTTTAAATAATCCAACAAATTTTAATGTAGGTATAATCTCATTTACTTCAAATATTACTTAGCACCTACATAGTGACAATGACTGTAACAATTAAAACATTAATCTTATCATTGTTAAGTTAACCTTACAAATGACCTTTTTGGGTAGGTAACAAAATAATAGTTATATAACAGATTCAATTACTTATCAGACAAAACCCATTGTCATAATAGATAGGTTTGATCCTCTGCAGGGTAATTGGGGAATTTAAAATTCAGCAACACTAAGTAGCTGTTGTTTCTTTTGGCAAAGATGTACCACCAAGCGATTTAGCGCTCCAATATGATGTAATTTTTTTTATCTTGGTTATGGGTCTAAGAATGGGCCGTGGGCATGCCATATCTGTCGCAGAACTGATGGCCGTTGGGTCAGACGCTAAGTCTGCTCACCAGTGTGCGACAACCTTAAAAAAGTAGCAGGAAGTGGGTGGATGAAGAAGGCGGAGGACCATGTGTGATGGCGCACTCCGCAGACGAATGCAGGCTGATGGATGGATGGATGGGTCTAATATAATATCTCCGATCCTAACAACTGTCAGGTTTACCCCATACTATGACTGGGGGTGCGTGTATTAGTTGCATTGCATGATTTTGTTTAATACAAATGAAAACAAAGGAGCGAAGGTACCATTTCAATAGGTAGGCACATAATATATTCAGTGGCACATTAGGTAGTAAAGTGATGGTTTGATGACGTAGTTATAGACATATTCAAGGACGTAGGTTGTACACGTTCCACCTACATAGATACCTTTCATATTAAATTTAAATGTTATAAACACGTGTTGCGTTATATAAAAGTGGGTGATAATAAATGGCACTTACTAGAACTTCTTGAGCTGGGGTGACTCGGGTTCTAAAATGGTAGTCGCAACGTCATAGTAATTACTACTACTAAAACTTAATTGTTGTAATAACTTCGTCATCTTGGATAATCGTAGTTAAGCCTTGACAAAACGTAGAAACAAAAACACGGTCAGACCGCTGGATATTTGGGATCGCGACGAAATTACGCACTTGCAAAGTCACTTGTTTCACAACAGCAAAACGAATGGCGAAAAATCCAGTCACAAAACTTTGTTCGAAAGTCAAATGTGGACCTAGAAAATAGTTTAATGACACATAATAATAACCCTATTTATTGTAAAACAACTAATTTTGTATAGCAAGAACACGTTCTTCGTGGTCGTCTGAAATTAGCAGAGTTATAACATTTTCATTATGGCCACCGGTTGTGACGGTTTACCTTGTCGTGCGTTCCGATTCACGCTGATTTTTTGACTGTCAAGGAAAAGTTCAATTATTATTTATTTTATTTGAATTTTGTTTTGCGAAATAAAAAGACAATAGGTTCCTAACTAGATTTTTAACGATTGATATTTTCTAGTAACATAGGTATTTAATATTTTAACAATTACCTAGCTGTAGACCTAAAATACTTACATAACAAAACAAAACACTGAGACAAAGTAATTAAGTGTGTGTTCCGTTATAAGCACTGCGAGCACTGGCAGTGCTCTTTACTGGGGACTTCCAGTGCTCTCAGTGTATTTCGGAACGCACCCTAAGTATTGTAAGCTTAAATGACCATGGACCTATAAAAAGGTATGACTATCAAATTCATTCATTGATCTATCTTACTAAAGGCTTTATTGCCTTCGATATTAAAAACATTTTTTAAATTATTGCTAGGTGGTGTGTACTGTGTATAGACTATAGATACATGGTTGGTTCGAGTCCTGGGTCAGACCATAACAAGTATTGGGGTTTTCTGACAAGAAATGGTCACCCGAAGTTAGGAAGTTAGCGGTGTTCCACCCCCGTGCGGCCCGTGCCTCGGAGAGCACGTTATGACCAATGCGAATGAACAGACAAAGTTGAGAGTAGGTATTCAGGCAGGTATATTGCCTTCGCGCTGCTCCTCGAATGGAATTCCTTAACACCTGATAGGGACAACTGCAGCTTGGACCGATAATACCTATGAAAAACAGTCAAATTCTTACCCTCGTATTTTTCTGTTTCCTCCTCCAAACCAGAACCGATTTTAATTCTTTTTTTACGAATAATTAATTTTAAGAAGGACTTAGGCTATGCCGGTATGTTTTTCTTTTTTTGATTATATGCGTAGTTCAAATTTATTTGCAGGATGTCTGATGATGGCACGAAAACTGCGCCATTTTTTGCAATTTTTGAAGGTTCCTTGTTCTTAAAATTATTAATTTATTGAAAAAAGCAAAACATAGGGGCATGGCACGGACATGGATTTTATGGAGCAAGAATATTTTCTCTATTGTAATTATCCACGGAGGAAACAGACAAATGTTTTTGTATGGAGAAATCGCCGGGAGAATTCCTCTTAAGCCGTCGGTCCTGCGCCACTCCAGTCGTGTCGGATTTTCCGTCCCATCAGGCTGTCTCTTGCTCAATATAATATCTCTCGCGCAGATGGTTAATCTCTCTGGAGATTGGTAGCCGTGGCCGAAATTCGCTCGGGAGGATAATATTATAGATACCTACCTAAGTACATCTATAAGCATTACTCGTAGATGGACTAAATAGGTAACTACCTATCTATTAGGCTATTAGGTAGGTATATTATAATTTATCTCTATGCTAATAATATCATTGAAACAACATTTATTCAAATTATTATGTATTAAAACGGGTACATACTTACCACGATATAAAACAATGATTTTATTTGTCGATATTTCGACCCAGTTGCATGGATCGTGGTCACGACGGGACCACGATCCATGCAACTATTATCATATTTTATTCAAGAACTCAGATTATTAGGTACCTACTGTGATTATTACTAAGTACTTGTGTTTAATCAACGATGTATTAAGGCGCCAGCGGAGGGCTAATTGCTCATACAAACGTAATACCAAAATAATTAGTAATTCGAGCATATTTCCTCCTTATTATGCGATTATTAAGATTGAACTTGTATTTATCTAGGTCCCTGGATAATTATTTTTCCAAAATACTTTCCCAAAATTAAATGTAAGCACATTGCGTTTTGCATGTTTTTGCGACATAAACGACATGTTTTCTCCTTATTTGTTTCATATTAAAACCAACGATATCTCACGTACTAATTGATCAGGAACATAGCCTATATTGTCAAGTTACAGAATAACAACACGAAGTTAAAAACACAACAATTTTTCATTCATCATTTTTGGTATTCACGGAACAAGACTAAATGTATAACAAATTCTGTACGCTCATATTGCTATCGCGCTTGCACGCGATCATGTGTCTTCAGCCAAATAGGGATAGCAATATACCGGCAAATTTATATTTGCGGTTCGAGTAGAAGTTGCGAGCGGCGGTCGCCGGTCCCTTAATATGCTACTAATTATACTTATGTATAATATATAAAACCCTATTTCCTATATATATGTATATGACTATATACCAATCCCATTATATGATACTTTATTTATTAAAGTGAATGAGAGTTCACTTTCGTTAGAAAGTTTGATCACAACGTGGAATGTTGGGAACGTGGAATTTAATATAGAGCGTGGAACGAAAGTGAAACTGTATCATGACAATCCGCTAGTCAAAACAATCTCCATCCGTTAGCGTTACGTCACAGCAGCTACGTCAAAACCGATCGATAGTGTTGCGTAGTTACGAGTGCCGCATTCTAATATCGATTATTTTATTTACCGATTTTTAAGACTTACCGATTCCGAAATATTAATGAGGGCATACTCGTCGTTGAATCGATACTTTTTGTTTTAAACTTTCGTTCTTCTATCATGTAACTGGTTGCCGGCTGGGCATATAACGTCATAACTTCACTTTGATTTTGCACTTCACACAAAATAATTAAACACTTTAGTGTTTATTTTTTGTTTTTCCACTTCGTTGCACAATAAATTCTGTGGGTGATGCACTGTTTTGGATTGTTCTAGAATGAGAGATGGTGGGTAACGACATTCAGGCTTGGAAGCGTGTTCTCTACTGGCGCCGCAGAATGCTATACATGTTATGGGTATACTAAACCCTCCCCTCTGTTTTTAGGGTGCGCTTGCAGGGGGATTATTGTACATTAGGGGAGTTTTACAGGGCACAATATTTCGATTGGATTTAGGCACTCATAATACTTTGACTACCTCAGTCCCTGACGAAGGCCGCAGTTGTAAGTGCTGGTGGTCGTTTAGGTGGAAGGTCGCTGGTTCAATACCCGGCATGGACAATTTGGGAATTTACATCGATATATATGTAGGTAGTAGGTACCTACTAGATGGGCCTTTCATAGAAAAAAATTGGTTGTCCGACTTGTAGGGCATGCCCCTCACCTGTATAAGCCTGTCCTTGTCCCCGCCATAGCGCTGTCTCGCTTTTCAGACTAGATATGGCGTTAGTAAAATAAGTCTACATTCTTTGTTTGACAGGGCCCGTCTATGTAAAAAGTCGTTGGGAATTTTTATTGAATGTCTCTGGTCTGTTCTTATGGGAGGCTTCAGCTGTGGCTAGTTACCACTCTAACAGCAAAAGTTGTACCGTAATGCTTAAGCATTATACCGCCTAGAATCCGATTAGGGGTAGGTATACCTATGAGTCCTATGGGTTCATTATAATTAGATCATTGGTCACTCAACGATGCGTTTTCCCTTTCAATGCCACATCTTGGGAAGTTGCAATCTTAACTTCTATCGGTTATTGACCCTACGCTTTAAAAATTCGGTATTCCAGCAATAAATCCCTTCTTCTTTCTTTGTGGCCTGGAATTATTTTCCGCACTTGGGCGCAGGCGTCCGCTGTGCGTGAAACTGCTGGTGCGACTCCCCGCTGGATCACTCCAGCCAGCCGAGCTCACTCCAGAATCCAAGCAGGCCACCCAGGTCGGCGAGGACTTTCGGTAGTGTTGCTGGGAAGCCAATGTAGGCTTCTCGTTGGGTGGAAACACCGCTGCACTCGAGCAGCACGTGTTTTGGTGTCTCGTCGCTATCCATGCAGGCTCAGCATAGAGGGATGTCGCCTGTCGGTGATGCCTAGAATAGATAGGTGTTTGTTTAGAGGGCAATGTCCTGTTATCATACCTACTACAACTATCCTGATTTTGGCTCGGTTGAGTTGCAGAAGTTTTTTAGTTAGTGGTTGATTGGGGCTGCGTATCGCCTCCTTTGTTTGTCTGCAGTCTGTAGTGTTTGCCCATAGTTCGGCAATAAATCCCTTGTTTTCTCATTAAAGGTGGGTAAAACTTGCCGAAAGAGAAAAAAAGAGAGAAAAGAGAAAAACCACCCCGTGTAACACAACACCCGACTTCACGCGTGCGCATTTGAAACTATGACGCCAGGTTGTTTACACCAGCCCCATTCGATTGTTTTGAATCCAATTTTTATTTTGCACTAGCTGATGCCCGCGACTTCATCTGCGTGAATTGAGGTTTTTTGATTTTTAACTCTTTAATTTTCCGGGATAAAAAGTAGCTTATGTGCTATTCCAGACTGTATTCTATCTCTGTGCCAAATTTAATCCAGATCCGTTTGACAGCCGTTGTGGCGTGATTGAGTAACAAACATCCATCCATCCATTCATCCATCCGTCCAAACTTTCTCGTTTATAATATTAGTATAGACTATAATATGAGTTATGACCCTTGCTGACTTCGCTCGCTTGTGGTTAGTAATTAATATACTGGAAACTGCGGGTTCCATAGGTTAGAAAGAAACAAATCTATTTTAATATACCTACCTAGGTATGCAAGTCCATACTTAATATTATAAATGCGAAAGTGTGTCTGTCTGTCTGTCTGCTACGCTTTCACGGTCCAACTGTTCAACCGATTTTGATGAAATTTGGTACAGGGATAGGTTGTATCCCGCTGAAGTACATAGGCTACTTTTTCCAAGGAGTTCCCGCGGGAATCAAAAAACTTAATCCACGCGGAATAAGTCGCGGGCATCATCTAGTAATGAATAAAATTTTGATCGATACTCGATACTAATCCTATTGATTGTGGGGGGGCCCATTGCCCCCACTAGGTGGACCGACGATGTCAGGCGAGTAGCTAGAAGCAGGTGGCACTATGCCGTGTCCTGTGGAGATCAATACAAGAGAACCTCCCTGGCGCAGTGTTAAGCGCTGTTGTCTTAACGTGCGGAGGTCCCGGGTTCGATCCCCGGCAGGGTCAATTTAGGAATTTAAATTTCTGAATTTTCTCTGGTCTGGTGGGAAGCTTTGTCTGTGGCTAGTAACCACCCTACCGGCAAAGACGCACCGCCAAGCGATTCAGCGTTCCGGTACGATGCCGTGTAGAAACCGACTAGGGGTATGGGTTTAATATAACTGCCATACCCCTAACAGGTTTGCGCGCTACCACCTTAGGCTGCATCATCACTTACCACCAGGTGAGATCGCAGTCAAGGGCTAACTTGTAGTGAAAAATAAAAAAATTCGTCCAGCTGAGGACGTACCTACTACCGGTTGAGACGATGATGATGACAAATTTCAATACAAAAAAACATTTTTAGAACGTATTTCTTGACTAATATTGTAATTAATGCAACATACAATTAAGCAATGTAATTTCTATTAATTATAAGTGAAAATAAAAATCAGCACATTCTATGGTACAAATTTTATTTATTACATACTTTTCATGTACAAATACCTACACTATTTCCTAAAGTATAGATAAACGTAATATTTCTGGTATATAAATGGTTTTGCATTCAGTACATTATTATTATTCAATATTCGTGAATAACAAATTACCTACCAACTTCAAAAATGAAGGCTGTCCTACTTTTCGTCTTCGGTGTTTTCGCTCTGCACGTAAGTACCTATTCAACATTTTCCTTTTATTTTCAACTAAAATTTTTATTATTATACTTTAATACCTACTCATTTTGATTTTACAGCTTGTTTGACAAATTCTGAGTTTTAATTATTATATATTTCGATTTTATTAATATTGAGATTTCAATCGAAAATATTTTCGATTGGTTTACGTACACCCCTAACCCTTGTTAAAAAAGTCAAATTGTCTTTTTTTAAGTCTTCTGTCATTCAGGTATACCCAACCACTTTTTTTTAAATTTCCGCCATTTTGCAATCTCAATCTATAGAACCATAGAAATGAATAAACATACTATTTCTATGAGTCTAACAAACTTAACTGACCCGGTGACAGCGTCTCTAGTATCTATGAAAAATAAAATAAAAACAAAAACTTAAAATAATATCTACTTTTTTTTTCAGAACACCTACGCTCAATGCATCCCTTCAGCCCCTGTGGTGGCAACACCTATCATCCAAACTAACAACGTTGCTAGCACTCTCGCTGACACCCTGTCTCTGCTTACCGTATCCAGCCTTCTAGCTGAGAAGTTACCCTTCGAGTACCCCTGTTGTTGCACCCCCTATTGCCCCCCATGCAACCCTCCATGCAACCCTCCATGCGGCCCCGTCATCTCCAGTTTTGCCCCTATTGAAATCGCCCCCATTGCCTCGATCGCCCCAATAAACAACTGCGGTTGGGGCTGCAACGGTTGCGGCTGCAATGACTGCGGCTGGAACGGTTGCGGCTGCAACGGTTGCGGCTGGAACGGTTGCGGCTGCAACGGTTACCCTTACAACCCTTACAACGCTTACTATTTATAAAAAAGTTGAGCTCAAAGTTAGATTTCATAGTATTATAAATTGTAATGGCAGTTAATTGTTCATGTTTCATATTATTACAATGGTAGTTTATTTTGTTAGTAAGAAAAACGATTTCAGAAAATATTCATAAAAATATAATAGTTTGGAAACGAAATAACTATTAACAATCAATCTTTGAAAGACAATCAAAATCTATTTTTGAAAGATTTTTTGTAGAAAAAAAAATAATCGCTTTAAAATGTACTAGGTAGAAAGGTATTGCCGAATATTAAAACTTGTGTAATGCTAAACTGGTAGGTAGGTACATCCACTCTTGAAGAATCTTTCATCATCATTATTAACATTGCTTAAAGTAGCCAGCCAGCAGCCAGGATTCGAGTACCCCTGTGGTGTAGGTACCCCTTTAATTACCCCCATACGTTCAAGTTATCATCTTATAACTTTTGTTAATTAACTTTCTCTGTTTACTACCAAAGTTTTTGTATACTAGAGCAAGTTTATTAAGGCTGAAATTTTTTATATGTACTTAAGTCTCTAATAGAGGTATAAATAAACGATCCCCGACTATGAAGTTTGGATCGCGGTTGCATTGGAAGGTCTCAGGTAAAAAGGTGGCACCTCAAATTCCCGTTTTTTTATACTTTTCTTTGGAATAATATTAGAAATCACGTTGTCCACAGTCAGACACTAAGTACGGTTGCAACCCCATGTCAGACACCCTGTTGTTTTATTATAAGAGTGTCTGACAGGGGTTTGCAATCGTACTAGGTGTCTGACAATGGACAACGTGGTTTCTAATATTATTCCAAAGAAAAGTATAAAAAAACGGAGCAACGAATTTGAGGTGCCACCTTTTTTAACTGATACCTTCCAAAGCAACCGCGATCCGAACATCAAGACGTTTGAAAAAAAATTGCTGATTTGACTTGTTGTTAAATAATTATCTAACTTACTAATATTATCAAAATTCAAAATCACTCGATGAAAAATATTCCTACCTGCTATACTGTTATTGCCATAATTTGCAATATTTTATGTCGAGTAATACATTGTATTAATTAAGTAAATAAATCATTTGTTTATATCTATTATTGATAATGTTCAATAAAAAAAAATATCATATTATAATGATTTATTTTATTATTTACACTATACCTGCCAACTTACTTCCTCAACGCCTAGATGAAATGAAATGATTTAGTTATTTTCACATAGCACAACTTGTATCACTTATAATACGTTAAGACTCTACCACCGGTTCGGAAAGATGCTTCTACTGAGAAGAGCCGGCAAGCAACTCAACAGTTGCTTTTTTCTTAAAAAAGAAAAAGGTTACAATAAGTAGACAAATACAACACAAACAATAGTATTAGACTGACTTGTGGGTCACTGGATGCGAGGCCGGTTGCTTCCACGCAACTTTATAGGTAATAGTATAACTAGTGGTTCGCCCCGAACTGAGACCTCGCGGTATCCATAAACTTGTACAGAGCGCCATCTATTGACATAATTGTGAAGTTCTGTTAATAATACTGAAGCACATTAAAAATTAAATAATTTCGTTTCCTTATAATATTACCCCTATTCTACCCCTATTCTACCCCAAAGGGGTAGAATAGGGGTTGAAAATTTGTACGAAAGTCCTTCATTTTTTAAGTTATAGCCGTGAAACTAAGCATTTCTAGGCTTTTGGTTAAATATGAAGAAGTACGTGTTGCACCAATTTTGAAAATTCGACCTACAAAGGGGTAAAATAGGGGTTGAAAGTTTGTATAAAAGTCCTTCATTTTTTAAGTTATAGCCATGAAACTTAGCATTTAAGCTTTTGGTTATATATCAAGAAGTACCTACGTGTTTCACCATTTTTGAAAATTCGACCCCCAATTGGGTGTGAAAGTTTGTATGAAATTCATTCATTTCTCAAGATATTTCTCAAGTTATATCAACGAAACGTGGCATTTTGGCTTTTGTTAAAAAATAAATAAGTAACTACGTGTCACAATTTTTCAAAAACTCCACCCCCAAAGGGTTAAAATAAGGGTTGAAAGTTTGTATGAAAGTCATTCATTTTTCAAGTTATAGCCATGAAACTTTGTATTTGAGCTTTCGGTTAAATGTGAAAAAGTGTTTCACCATTTTTTTTAAATTCGATAGCCAAGGATAAGTTGAGAGTTTGTCCTTCAATCACGCCGCAACGGATCAACGTGATTTTTTGCATGGGTTTAGCTGAGGATCTGAAGAATGACATAGGCTACTTTTTATCCCGGAGATTTAAGGAGTGCCTGTGGGAATTAAAAAAACCGGCCAAGTGCGAGTCGGACTCGCGCACCGAGGGTTCCGTACAAACCTGTAGTAAGTTTTAAATTATTAAAAAAAAACTACTTACTAGATCTCGTTCAAACCAATTTTCGGTGGAAGTTTGCATGGTAATGTACATCATATATTTTTTTTAGTTTTATCATTCTCTTATTTTAGAAGTTACGGGGGGGGGAACCAACATTTTACCACTTTGGAAGTGTCTCTCGCGCAAACTATTCAGTTTAGAAAAAAATGATATTAGAAACCTCAAGTATCGGGACCCCCAAAATTTATTGTTTTTTTTCTATTTTTGTGTGAAAATCTTAATGCGGTTCACAGAATACATCTACTTACCAAGTTTCAACAGTATAGTTCTTATAGTTTCGGAAAAAAGTGGCTGTGACATACGGACGGACAGACAGACAGACAGACAGACAGACAGACAGACATGACGAATCTATAAGGGTTCCGTTTTTGCCAAATTTGGCTACGGAACCCTAAAAAAAAACTTATGCCACGCGAACGAAGTCGCGGGCTTCCGCTAGTACCTTTATATATTATAATCTCTGAAACGACCTGAATCCTGAATCTCGGAAACGTCTCCAACGAGTTTTTATGAAATTTAGTATGCACGGGTGGCACGGGGTTTCGGGGGCGATAAATCGATCTGGCTAGGATTCATTTTTAGAAAATGTCGTTCCCGTGTTTTCAGGCAATAAAAAACTGCTACAATATCATTAGAATACGATGGTAAATTTCGCTTTCATCTGCAAGGTTATAATAGCTCGGATGGGAAACAGGCCGAAACTAGAAGACCCCGGTTCGAGTCCAGATTGAACCGATTGTTTTTTTTCACTTTTTTTTTAAATAATAGTTAATATTTCATTTAAAGAAATAAAATATAAAAAACACGATTTACCAAAAAAAAAAAATACCGGTCACCCAGATATTAATATTAGTCTGTGATGATTGTGATGTGATAACAACCTGTAACTTAAGGTGCTGAAATCAGACACGCGAGAGACTAGTACCTACGTGCTCTTTTGAGCACACGTAATCTAATCCACCTGTTATTATGTAATTAAATATCATCACTCATCATAAAGATCGTGTCCCCACGCGCATTGTTGAGTTCCGTAGTTGCCCGTCACAATATTATGCTGACATTGTATACGTTGGACTATTACTCGTTAACTTAGTAAGGCCTACTTAGTTGTGACAGTTTTCCTTTTAAATTCGTTAATATCTGGGTGAATCGTGTTTTTTGGAAATTATATTTAAATAATAAATTATATTTAATTTTTTAAAATAAAATATCAAATAAATATTATAAATGCGAAAGTTTGGATGTATGGATGTATGTTTGTTACTCAATCACGCTCCAACGGATGAACGGATCTGGATGAAATTTGGCACAGAGATAGATTATAGTCTGGAATAGCACATAGGCTACTTTTTATCCCGGAAAATTAAAGAGTTCCCGCGGGAACCGAAAAACCTCAATCCACGCGGACGAAGTCGCGGGCATCAGCTAGTTATATTATATTTTTTTTAAAAAGGGAAAAATATAATCGGACATCTGGACTCGAACCAGAGTCATCTGGTTGGTCTTGTCTCCCACCTGAGCTATTAGAACTTTGTAGATGATGGCGTATTCTAATGATATTGTAGCAGTTACCTGAAAACACGGATAAAACCACATTTTCTAAAAATGAATCCTAGCTAGATCGATTTATCGCCCCCGAAATCCACCCACATGCTAAATTTCATGAATATCGTTGGAGCCGTTTCCGAGATTCAGATTATATATATTATAGGTATATATGCAAGAATTGCTCGTTTAAAGGTATTAGATAGATAGATATAGATAGATAGATAGATAGATTATAAGTATATGTAGTTACTGCCATGAATTTTTTCACATGTCTAAGAACAACCGTTTAGCTGGTAGAGGGCCCCTCCCTCTGCCAAATTTAGATTTGCCAGACTCTAACAAATATTAACATTTTAAGCCTTAATATTTCCCAAACGAATCCCTGAATCAAAAATGGTTCTCCCATAGATATTTTAGGATTGGTCTTAAAGACCAATCTTAAATCTATGTTTTAAACTAGGTACCTATCCAACGATACCCCACATAATGGGATACACGACGAAAAAAAATCATCCTCACTTTTCGTGTAGGTAGGTATTTACCTACTAGGTACTTTTATTTTACCACTTTGTCGGCGTGACGATAACATTCTATGTAGACTTAGAAGTTATGAGATCACTTTAGTTAAAGCCGAGCCCCTAGTTGAGCCCATTGGGGCCTGTCCCAAGTCCAAAGTGCTTTTTTTTTTATCCACTACAAGTTAGCCCTTGACTGCGATCTCATCTGATGGTAAGTGATGATGCAGTTTAAGATGGTAGCGGGCTAACCTGTTAGGGACATGGCAGTTATATTAAACCCATACCCCTATTCGGTTTCTACTCGGCATCGTACCGGAACGCTAAATCGCTTGGCAGCACGTCTTTGCCGGTAGGGTGGTAACTAGCCACGGCCGAAGCCTCCCACCAGGCCAGACCAGGGAAAATTCAGAAATTATAAATTCTCAAATTGACCCTGCCGGGGATCGAACCCCGGACCTCCGCACGTTAAGGCAACAGCGCTCAACACTGCGCCACGGAGGTCGTCAATCTCCTGAAATGCTCTGGTGTCCGAGTGAAACAAAAGAAAAATATGAAAAGACCAGCGCTTGTTGGTATCAGTAGGAAATTTACAAAATCATTATTTTATTTCTCTTTTATTTATTTAAAAAAAAACAATTTCAAATAACAAACAATTAAAAGGCATAAATTAAAAACAATACATAACAATACTCTCATAAATATAAATCAAAATTATAAAACGTAGTGGCTATAAGCACAGCTATAAGTTCGTATCACAAACGTCGAAGAAAAACACTTCGAGCGAATAAATTGGATATCGACATTATAAAGATGGTAACGCTCACGATTTTACGCTGCCCCAAAGCTAAAGCAAACATTAAAATATAGGAGTTAATTGGTAAGTTGAAGAACTGTACTAAGTATTACCAATTCTGTGGTCAAAATAGCAAGAATGTAAAGTTCCTGAGCACACTCTTCAAACTATTTAATATAGAATAGCTACATGCAGGAGACATTGCTTCATGCTAAGCAATATCGCTTGCAAGCTAAAGTATAAGCTAGTTCAATCCACGAAGACGCGCCCCAATATTTATCGCGAGGGGAAACAACGGGGTTCGGGGTTCGGGGGAATTTTTCGCTATTTAATTTTGTATGCGTGTTTGACATTGCTACTCGCTGCGTAGTAATAGAACTCACATTCTTGTAGTTTAAATTGCATACTTGCACTGTAAGCGATTGCGGAAAAGAGTGGGGCGCGTCTTCGTGGATTGAACTAGCTTATAGCTACGGGGGGCGGTTCAAGAACCGAAAGGCGTGGAGACCCAAGCTGTTTGAACTTTGAATGGCGGCCTCCCAGCGTTGGACATTCCATTAGGTGGACGGACGATCTAAAGAGAGAAGCTGGAAGCCGCTAGAAGCAAGCGGCACAAGATCGTATTCTATGGAGATCCATGCAGGAGACCTTCATCCAGCAGTAAACGTCCATCGGTTGAGACGACAACGACGAGTAATTTAGCATGTGTTAGTGAATCCAATTCAATCTTCATCCAGCAGTGAACTTCTTTTCGCTGAGACGTTGACTATACCCATATTGGCCTGCCCATTGCAAGTCCATTGATTCCAATACCAGCTCCAGGACCATTATAAGCATCAACTTCTTTTAAAATACCAACGTTTCCCTCCCCGCAATTATATTCTACCACTCCAACTCCAGAAGCTGGTAAAGTACCTTCCATCGCCACTATACCAAGGAATGGAAGTTGGCCAGAAACTGTTAAAGGCCCTTCCACGACCAATTTATCTGATTGGACAGTTATACCACTGTTTGGAATAGCTGATAAACTTGTTACTGTGAATCTACCCCCTTTTGATATTCCAGCTACTATATCTGATGATAAGCCATTTTCTAAGTAGCCATTGCTTACGGGTGAAGCATTGGCCAAACTATTGGCCAAAGGTGTGGCACTTACTAACTCATTGGCCAAACGTCTGGCACTTACTATTTCATTGACCAAAGGTGTGGCACTTACTAATTCATCGGCCAAAGGTTTGGCCCTTACTATTTGATTGACCAAAGGTGTTGCACTTACTAATTGATTGACCAAAGGCGTGGCATCGGTTAAGCCGTTGGTTAATAACGCGGCATTTGCCAAACCATTCGCCAAAGGTATGGTGTTGGCTAAACCATTGGCCAAAGCAGCTTTTGCAGCCAAGTTTCTAATGTTTCCATTGTATGCATTCCTGTTATCTTGGGCGGAAATAGTCTGTAAAAAAAACTTTGATTAAAATTTTTTTGTATAGAAAATAGACTTAAATTTTTA
This sequence comes from Erebia ligea, assembly GCA_917051295.2. Taxonomy (NCBI): domain Eukaryota; kingdom Metazoa; phylum Arthropoda; class Insecta; order Lepidoptera; family Nymphalidae; genus Erebia; species Erebia ligea. The sequence continues at coordinate 3,260,784 of OU785246.1, forward strand.
TGACCACCCTGACGCAGTGGTGAGCGCTATGGTACAGTAGACGTCTCGGGTTCGATCCCCAGCAAGGGCAATTTGGTAATTCATAATTACAAAATGGTTTGGTCTGGTGGAAGGATTTCGCAGTGGCTATAAGTTACCACCCCGTCATTTCCTTCGTTTCCTTCTTTTACATTTATTTTACATCTGGTGTTTTCACGTGACTTTATTCTGCAATTCAAACACTAATAATAAACAGTTTCATAAGTTTACAGTTTACCTATGATTAAATCGACGAAGAAAAAGAGAAAAACTATTTAAAAAAATAAATAAGTACCTACCTGAATGTAAATCGCCGTCAGGCAGAGCAAATTAATTTTACAAATCATTATCACAATATTCAGTTACATATATGTGATTTAGGTAACGTTCACTCGAGTTTTTATACCTATATCTATTGTTATTTCTTCATTTCTTAAACTATTTCGAATGTAGCATTATCGATTCTAGGGAACCATATCAATTTTCCCCCCGATTGTGTAAGAAAATCGAAATTGTAATCGTTTGTCAAATGCATAATTCGACCTGTTTACGGAGTTCGTAGATGCTTGCACGTCAAAAAGTATATAGGAACTCCTTATACAGGCTGTGTTCCGAAATACACTGCGAGCACTGTAAGGTGTGACGTCACTTTAGTACACTGCGAAGCCGTTCCTTTATAGTTAGGTATACTGGGTACTGCTTAAAACGGAACGCAGTCAGCACTGAGACAAACACTGAGAGCACCTTACCTCGAAAACGCCAGTGCTCACAGTACAAAGATGGCGTCGATTAATGACGTCATATTATATTTCCCTAGGATACTGCAGCAGTTTACTGTCAGTTATAACGGAACGAATTTCTCCACAGTAAAGAGCACTGAACAGTGCTCGCAGTCTATAACGGAACACAGCCATAGTTCGAGTAATACGTTTTAAGCTGTCAAATTATTACGATTTAATGATTTGAGACTTATTTTGTGGTTTGAAAACATATTATTATGTATTAAAACGGGTACATACCACGATGTAAAACAATGATTTTATTTGTCGATATTTCGACCCAGATACATGGATCGTGGTCACGACGGCTACACACCTCGCAGCACCGCAGTCCCGTGACCACGATCCATGTAACTGGGTCGAAATATCGACAAATAAAATCATTGTTTTACATCGTGGTATGTACCCGTTTTAATACATAATAATATGATTACGATTTGCTTAGACAATTAGGCCTCTGATATTTTGCATAGATACAGGATTGGTCCACCAATCCTGAATCTATGATATTTTGTTAAGAAATCGGCTGCCAAATGTAGACTTTTTGTTTCTAAGACAATAACTACCTCTTTGGTCTAATCATCTAATGGTTAGCTTGTGCGATTGCGGATGACGAAGTTGGTGATGGTGTTTTTTGACAAAAAATCTTAGTACCAGCCCGGAGTTAAGAAGTTGCAGGTTGGCAGTTTCACTCCCGTGTCTCGGAAGTGGTGGCGGTGGAGGTGCACGTTCGCCGTCGGCCCTGCGCCTAATCTCTCTCCGTTTGTGTGGGATTTTCCGTCCCATCGGGGTATATGAGAATAAAGTGCACCTGTGTTTGTGGCTTACGCACACACTGGTGCACTGTATTATCTCCTGCAGATGATGATGATGATGAAGATGGCCGAAATTCGGTCGGGAGGACATTATAATATATGTAATAATAATAATAAAAAAAACTTTATTTTGAAACATTAACCTAGGACTTAAAAAACATATTAAATGAACGATTATCCTGCAAAAGTTATATGCGTTGCAGTGATGATCGCCCTCCTCAAACATTGTAAGTACATTGTTTCATCTAAAAATAATGGTTAGGTACAAAATCTAAACTAAATTTTTAATATTAAGTTAAACGTATTCACAATGTTTTCCTAATATCTAACAAATAATATGTATTATTACCTGTTCTGTGGTATTACTAGCTGATGCCCGCGACTTCGTCCGCGTGGATTGAGGTTTTTTGGTTCCCACTCATTCATTTTCCGGGGTAAAAAGTAGCCTATGTGTTATTCCAGACTATAATCTGTCTGTATATTGGAGGAGGCCTACGCCCGCAAGTGGGTGTCCCAGACAACCACCTTACATAACAATTATTAGACATAGAAATATTGTTTAAAGTCTAAATCTTAAGTAATTACCTATTTATACCTAGCGTTAAGTAATATTTAAGTAATGTAATTGGTGTTTGGGAAAATAAAGGCTTATTTATTATTTATTATTTATTAGGTATTATTATAATCTGTCTCTGTGCCAAATTTCATCCAGATCCATTCAGCCATTCTGGTGTGATAGAGTAACAAACATCCATCCATCCATCCATACATCCATCCATCCATCCAAACTTTCGCATTTATAATATTAGTTTAAAAACAGTGGATCGACGTCCATACAAGTTGCAATCACGGAACTTTATAACACAAGTTTGTTATGTCGACTAGACTACCACCGGTTCGGAATGTGATTCTACTGAGAAGAGCCGGTAAGAAACTCAGCCATAAATAGTTAGCGCATGGGAAACGCGTATGAACATTAAATATTAATAAACTAGCTGATGCCCTCAACTTCTTCCGCGTGGATTGAGGGTTATTGGTTCCCGTTGGAGTTTTTTAATTTGCCGGGGTAAAAAGTAGCCTATATTTTTTTTTAATCCACTACAAGTTGGCCTTTGACTGCGATCTCACCTGATGGTAAGTGATGATGCAGTCTAAGATGGTAGCGGGCTAACCTGTTAGGGGCATGGCAGTTATATTAAACCCATACCCCTATTAGGTTTCTACACGGCATCGTACCGGAACGCTAAATCGCTAAGTCTTTGCCGGTAGGGTGGTAACTAGCCACGGCCGAAGCCTCCCACCAGGCCAGACCAGGGAAATTCAGAAATTATAAATTTCCAAACCGGGCCGGGACCTCCGCATGTTAAGGCAACAGCGCTCAACACTGCGCCACGGAAGTCGTCAAAAATGGCCTGTGTTATTTCAGACTATCTCTGTGCACAAATTTCATCCAGATCCGTTCAGCCGTTCTGGCGTGATTAAGTAACAAACATCCATCCATCTATCCATCCAACTTTCGCATTTATAATATTATTAGTATAGATTAAAGAAAAAAGGGTCAATACTAGAAGCAAAGTTAAAATGTTAGCACCATATTTCATTTTATTGTTATTGGACCTATATGTCGTTCAAATGGATGTTTGTAGTTCCCTGGCATAATAGACTCAATCAAATCAGCAACTCTTTATCAAAATTAAAAAACCGGCCAAGTGCGAGTCGGACTCGCACACCGAGGTTTCCGTACAAACCTGTAGCACAGAATAGGTAATAGTAGTAACCTGTAGTAAGTTTTGAATTATTAAAAAAACTACTTACTAGATCTCGTTCAAACCAATTTTCGGTGGAAGTTTGCATGATAATGTACATCATACATTTTTTTTAGTTTTATCATTCTCTTATTTTAGAAGTTACAGGGGGGGACACACACATTTTACCACTCTGGAAGTGTCTCTCGCGCAAACTATTCATGCTGTCTTAGAGCAGCTAATTCATTTATTTTTTATTATTGTACGACTTTTTTTATTGTTCGTTGAACAAAAGTCTTTTCATAGTATTTTTAAAATCAACCTGTAGGTATAGCTGTAGGTAACGGCAGAAATTAAAAGTAGACATACATTGGTTCTAAATCAATTTTATTTCTTTTATTTACATTTTGTAGGCAAGAACTTATTTTTACACTTTACAATTATTTTGTTTTGCTAACATGTTCATCTTAGTAATATTAGGTATTTTAGCATTTCTTTCATTAATTGTTATAGAATTCGTTCAAAAATATTGTTGTTATTTGGTCACACTATTTATAGGAGGGAAGGTCACTGAAGCCTAGGGTAACCTAAATTAGGCAGCAGAGACAGACCATAACCATGTATCAATAGACCTAAGTCTTAATTTTGTAAACTGTGTCATCAATAAAACAATTTTTTTAAATTTAATTAACAAGTTTCGATTTAATAGAATCAAATGAAATATTGATTATTGCACATAGGCCTTCCATTGGCTATTTGGTTGCCAAACGACTCTGCCACTACAGCCGTGCCAGTGGATGGCACAACCCCGTCAACTGTAATCACGCCATACACAGGTATGCAACCGCAAACCTTGATAGTGCCACCGATTGGCAAATCCCCAGCAACGGTTATATCACCAAACTGTAAAGTGGGCAGTTCTGCCAAAGGTGTAAATTGTACATTGGTTAACTCGATATTGGCCAGGTTATTTGGCACGTTGCCAATGACTCCATTTGCTATAATCGAGTTGGCGATTCCGTTAGGGCTCACTATTGGTTCCAGAATCGGGTTGGCACATTTATTTGTCAAGTAATTGGCATTGGCAAATATATTTGCGTTTGCAGCTCTGGAAAATCCTTCCGGTACTAAATTATTTACCGCAAAATTATTTAGTAGGTAAGAGTTTCCATTTGGTATGTTCTGTATAGGTATGCCGCAGGTGTTCTGAAAATAAAAAAATAGAATTTTAGTCTTTTTTTATTTAGGCCGAAAACACACTTGTTCTTTTTAAAATTAAGCTCATAATGTTGTCATATAGTTGTCAAAGCATATAAAACCCCATACGTCAATTTTAATATTTTTGTCAGTCTGTCTGTTAGTCCAAACTACTCTTCGAGTCAGATAAGCTGGTTTCGATGGGACTTTAGTAGACAAAAAGACAATTAATCAAGATCATGGATCCAAAAAGATTTAAAAGAAAAAAACGACGCGGGAAAAGTTATCGACAAAAGCTAGCCATTTTTTTTTATTCTCACATTTAATAAAACACCAAAAATAAACAGCAATATAAACGACTTCATTTTCAACAATCGGTTTTACCAAATGAATTCTTTTTTTATGGGACGATTTAATTTATACATTTTTATAATAATTGTGTTATCGGTCATTAATGCAATTTTTAACTGGAAAATGTGACAAAATATTTATTATATTTATCAATGTTACTTAAAATTATTAGATACGAATAATGGGTAATATTTGATGGCGAAATGTGAATGTAAGTAAATGTTTGCAATTCTATTAACTTTCGCATTTGCTTTTCGCTTTCGCATGGTGTGCGGAGAACTTGCAAAGTTTATCTTCACACCATTTCTTTTGTAACACTATTATTGTAACATTGTAATGTATTTAATAAATAAATAATAAATGTTCATGAGTATATATACTTAGGCCAAACAGTTTCTTTCCAGGCCAGACAAGATATAGAAGTTGCAAGACGCACCGAAAAAGCCTGGAAGAGCTATTGGGCTATGAAAGACTTGATGAAAGGAAACCTTTCATTAGCTTTAAAACGTAGACTCATGGATAGGTATGTGCATTCTCCCCATCCTCACTTACGGTGCCCAGACTTGGTCTTTGACGGATCATCAAAAGTCCGTTTGCCAGAGAGCAATGGAGCGCAGTATTCTAGGAATAAAACGGACTGATCATGTTAAAAACACCACACTGCGCTCCACGACAAGAATCACAGATGTTGGAGACAAAGCGGCAAAACTAAAGTGGGACTGGGCCGGACATGTGATGCGCATGTCCGATGGCTTGTGGGCAAAGGCCACAACACACTGGGTGCCACAAAACACAAAAAGACAACGAGGAAGGCCGAGGCGCCGCTGGCGCGACGAACTCGATGCCTTTATGGAGGACTGGCCCCAAATATCTATGGACCGTGATAAATGGAAGGAGGAAAGGGAGGCCTTTGCCCACATTGGGACACAAGTTGCAAATAAAATAACAAATAAAAATAATATAAATAATAATTATTTGTAAATTTTAGTCACCCTGAAAACGTAATTACGAGTATGTAAATTCGATTTTGATATCGAATGAAAAGCTTTAAGTTTACTGTGTAAACTAATTAGTAAATAATATTACAGGGGGTGCTAGGGACGACCTCCAGCTCGCTGGTCCGATAACCTAAAAAAGGTGGCGGGAAGCGGGTGGATGAGGAAGGCAGAGGACCGTGTTTGGTGGCGCGCTCTCGAAAAGGCCTATGACCAGCAGTGGATGCATACAGGCTGATGGATGATGGATGGATGGATTACTTATAAGTAATATACTTATAATAAAACTGTAACATGTCCAATTCTGTACATTGAAGATATTTTGAAAATTTTTTTTGGAGGGCACTCATTATTCGATACTGAAGCGAAATCTGTAATTTTTTTCATTTTTGTCTGTCTGTCTGTCTGTCTGTCTGTATCTTGGCCGCGCATCACGCCGAAACTTCTGAATGAATTCAAACGAAACTTGGCACGATTTGAGCCCATACTACGAGGTAGGACATAGGATACTTTTTATCCCGAAATTCTACCCCCGAAGGGGTGAAATAGGGGTTGAAAGTTTGTATGAAAGTCCTTCATTTCTCAAGTTATATTCATGAAACTTGGTATATGAGGAAAACATACGTGTTTCACAGTTTTTCAAAATTCCACCCCCAAAGGGGTGAAATAGGGGTGGAAAGTTTGTATAAAAGTCCGTCATTTCTCAAGTTATTTCGATGAAACTTGGTATATCCACGCGGACGAAGTCGCGGGCATCAGCTAGTAAGTAATAATATCGTACATTCCTGGACATCAAATATTCTTTGATTTTTGCTAGATGAAGCTTTAATAATACCGATACAGAGCTTACAACGTTAATGTCTGTCTGTTAAAACTACTCGATGGATTTAAATGCAATTATTGGATAGAAGCAGGCGTTACTTTGCGGAAGTCCATGATATTGAAAAAACTTGACATTTAATTTGCTATAACTAATCCGCCTCAGTTTCTGTGGCGGATTATAGCAAATTAAATTTCTAGTTTTTTCAATTAAATGCAATTTTTAACTAACTTCCAAAAAAGGAGGGTCTCAATTCGGTGCGTATTTTACATACTTATAATCCATACTAACATTAAAAATGCGAAACTGTGTCTGTCTGTACGCTTTCACGGCCATAGGAAGAGAAGGACATAGGTTTTTTAGCCTGGAAAATAAAGGAGTTCCCACCATCAAGTTTCACATAAAATCCCTTACTAGTTTGAAAAAAGGTTCTTGTTTTTTAACTACTTAGTTTTCAAATACCCAAATATTGGGAGGGGCTATGGCCCACAGTGAAAGAGTTTAACATTGAGATTTGATTAAAATTAAATTCTTACAATAAAAGATGAATAAAAAAACCTTATCATTGATTTTGAAATATTACAAAATGATAACTAAATATATTATTCTAATCACTATAGATAACGCAATACATGTGCTCAAGTTATACGTAATTATCTTATTTATTACATAATCTATTAGATATATAAGGTATTACAATTGTAAAATAATCATTCACAATTACAGTTCAGAGGTTAGATAGAAGAAAAAAAGTAATATTAAAAAAAACAAAATGGGATTCAAAGTTTCTTGCGTTATCGTTTCCGCCATGATTATACAGGTAACTACACTATTGTATTACAATTAATTCCTAGGTAGACTCATTGTTTTTCTAGAGATCTCGCAGCCTCCCAATATACCTATGCAAAATATAGCCACCGATGTGGTTTTTAGTAGGTCGAAACTCGAAATACATGTTTGTTACTCCTTTACTCCACAACAACAGAACCGATGGAATGGAGGTAGCTTAAACCCTGAATATATTTTATCCCGGAAAATAAAACTGTTCCCGCGGGAATTACAAAACTTAATCGACGCGGACGAAGTCACGGGCATCATCTAGTAAAAAAAAATATTTAAAATTTAACATAACATTTTTGGGGAATAAAAATTAATTTTTATTTTAAATCGATTAAAAATAAATATTTTCCTAATTTTAATGTCCATGTTTTTTTTTTAATATTCTTGTTTTTGACATATCATTCCACGTGTGGCGGTACAAATAAAGTTTAAACTTATATTTCCTTTCACAGACAATCACCGGCCAGTGCCTTCGTAGACCATTTCCAACGGCTTACCCAAGCGAAGTCGCCGCAGCCAACCTAGCAGCTGAAGCGTTGGCTTACCCCGCCTACAACCCGATAGCAACCAGCGCGTTGGCTGTCGAACCCGCGATCGGACCCGGCATCCCTGGCTTAACCGTTGGCTTATCTTTGGCTGAACTTTCTGCTTCCAACGGTCCAGGTCTACGCGTGAACAGTGCATCGCCCATGGCTTCTACTGGCGTTAGTGTTGAAACTGACAAAATGGTCATTGAAGGACCTTTAGCTGTGACTGGTCAATTGCCTTTCTTAGGAGCTGTGGCTTTGGAAGGTCCATTGGCTGCCACCGGTACTGGTTCAGTGGCATACGAATGTGGTAACGGAAATGTTGGTATTGTAAGTGAAGGTGTGGAACCAGCGGTTAATCCAGCGTACCCAAACGTGCAACTTGCTCAAGGTTACCCAAACATGCCACTGGCTCAAGGTTACCCAAACATGCCCCTTGCTCAAGCGTACCCAGAAATGCAACTTGCTCAAGGATACCCAAACATGCAACTTGCTCAAGGTTTCCCAAACACGCAACTTGCTCCAGGCTACCGTAATGCAGGGATTGGACCGTTTGCCAACGGTAACGCCCCAGGGTTTGCTTCAATTCCTCAACAATGACTTTAGTTCTGTTATGTAGTTAAAATAATTAACTGTTACTTAATTTTATAGATTTTGTTTTGTTTTAATTGGTTGTTTCTTGTATAAAAATGTTATATTTAATTATTTTATTGAATATAGTTTTGGAAATTATTTTTCTTTGTCTTGGTTTCATCTGGTGTTATTGTGGAAACAGAAAAATTGTATTATTCATCATCTAGTATTTTATAATTAATGTATTCATTTGATTTATCTTAAACTCCATGTTGTGATAAAAAAAAAACATTTTCTTTCTTACATACGCTATAGTTAAACATGCAACTTATACAAGCGTACCGAAATATGTGAAGGGATAGGCCGAGAAATCAAAGAAATAGGCTGATTAACTTGGATTTATTCAGGGAGCACTTTACAGACATGATATCGTGTGGAATTATATAATATTACTAGCTGATGCCCGCGATTTCGTCCGCGTGGACTAAGTTTTTTCGATTCCCGCGGGAACTCATTAATTTGCCGGGATAAAAAGTAGCCTATGTATGTATGTATGTATATTCTTTATAGCTGATGCCCGCGACTTCGTCCGCGTGGAATAAGTTTTTCAGTTAATTTTCCAGGATAAAAAGTAGCCTATATTACTATCCCACGGTATAATCCTCCTATAATACTATTACCTATTCTGTGCTATAATGGTGAAACACGTACTTCTTCATATTTTAACGAAAGCCCAAATGCTGTTTCATGTTGCTATAACTTGAGAAATTAAGGATTTTCATACAAACTCTCAACCCCTATTTCACCCCTTCGGGGGTGGAATTTTGAAGAACTGTGGAATACATGTTTTCATTTTCAACCCGCAGCTCATATATCAAGTTTCATGGCTATAACTTGAGAAATTAAGGATTTTCATACAAAACTCTCAACCCCTATTTCACCCCTTCGGGGATGGAATTTTGAAGGACTGTGGAATACATGTTTTCATTTTCAACCCGCAGCTCATATATCAAGTTTCATGGCTATAACTTGAGAAATTAAGGATTTTCATACAAAACTCTCAACCCCTATTTCACCCCTTCGGGGATGGAATTTTGAAGAACTGTGGAATACATGTTTTCATTTTAAACCCGCAGCTCATATATCAAGTTTCATGGCTATAACTTGAGAAATTAAGGATTTTCATACAAAACTCTCAACCCCTATTTCACCCCTTCGGGGATGGAATTTTGAGGAACTGTGGAATACATGTTTTCATTTTCAACCCGCAGCTCATATATCAAGTTTCATGGCTATAACTTGAGAAATTAAGGATTTTCATACAAAACTCTCAACCCCTATTTCACCCCTTCGGGGATGGAATTTTGAAGGACTGTGGAATACATGTTTTCATTTTCAACCCGCAGCTCATATATCAAGTTTCATGGCTATAACTTGAGAAATTAAGGATTTTCATACAAAACTCTCAACCCCTATTTCACCCCTTCGGGGGTGGAATTTTGAAAAACTGTGAACGTTTACGTTTACGTATTAAAATAATGTTCAAATTTCCAAGCATGTTTGAGAAAAATATCTTTAAAAGAAGTTTGCGCAAAGCGCACTACATGATTAAGGTTCTTATGAAAATATTAATATTATTTTCGTACCATTTGCTCAAAAAAGTGACATTCTATGCCACAAAAAGCGAACATAACAATAGTCATTTTTAATCTGTTAAAAACAGGGAAAGAAATTTCATTCATCCTCTAGGGGGAGAATGTGATTTAAATTTGGAATAACTACTTACCGAAATTTATACTGAACTACATCTGTGTTTACACCATTGAGTTTGTATATAAAGCATTATAAGTACATCTTTTTGAAAAAGGAATACGCATTTATTATGCAGTTATGATTATTAAATAAAATGACGAAAACTGACGAGGCCGTATGAGCTTGATGCCTTTGCTTTTCCGACAAAAAAATATTAGTCTAGGAATTTGCCGCGTTTTTGTTTTCTTCAAATACATAAACGTTAATGTAACTCTCTCTATCAATAATTGGACCAATGTATCGAATGTTAACTTTTACTTTTAATTGTCATTATTTTTAATAAATGCTTATCTCATATTATTATTGTGTTAATTTTTTCGCAAATGGTACGAAAAGTAGAGTATTTCCCTCGGTGATAAAGCTGTCTTAGTCTTGGGTGAACTTAAATCGTCACCCGCGACAGAAGACACTGCTTTATCCCCTTGGTTAATAATCTACTATACTTTACTATTACTTATCCTGTATTAGAAAGTAATAACGCATCTGGAATCTGGAATCAAACATATTATTTATCAATTTCACTATACAAATGAAAGGACAGCGAGAAACCGTCAGAATTGGCATCCCTATGTGGTTGACGTCCAATCTGCTCGCACAAAACGTTTTTGCTCTACGTTTCTGATCGAACCGCTAGATATAGTGTGGAACACCCTCCCAGCGCACGTGTTTCCTGCCACATATAACTTACAAGTACCTACCTTCAAGGCAAGCGTGAATAGTCATCTTCTAGGCAAGCACGTTCCAACCTAGACCTCATCATTGCTTTGCAATAAGCATGATTGCCGTCAAACGCAAGCCGATCTCGCAATAAAAATAAAAAAATTCTGATTTGAAATTTTGAGAGAATATTCCTTGAGCACCCTAGAGATGTATTAAGGAAGGAATTTTCGAAATTCCACCCCCAAGGAAGTTAATAGGAGGTTCAAGTGATGTCCATGAAACTTGGTATTTGTACTTCCGGTGAAAAGTGAATTTTATGAAGTTCACATTTTTTTGAATTATTTTTTTTTTAAAAACCTAATTCCACGCGGACGAAGTCGAGGGCAAACGCTTGTTAGGGTTCCGTACCAAAATGGTAAAAATGGAACCCTTATGGTGCGACTTTCTCCGTCCGTCCGTCCGTCCGTCACAGTCGATTATTTCAGTAACTATCAAAGCTATCGACATGAAATTTGGAATAGTTGTGTATAATAGTCGCTTAACATCATTAAAATAAAAAAAAATGAAAATTATTTTTAGTTTAATTAAAAAAGGGGGAAAATCGGAGGTTTGAAATTTCAAAGTATGATAACTATACTGAGTGGGATATCATATGAAAGGGCTATACTTCTACATTCTAAAACAGATTTTTATTTATTTTTATGCATAATAGTTTTTAATTTATCGGGCAAAATGTCGAAAAAAATACCGTTCCCCCCCCCCCCTTATCTCCGAAGTTTACCAATTGAAAAATCTGAAATAATTATGGTCAATAGAAGCTTATGTATATTTTACAGGAAAAATAAAACCAACGCTCTAACTAGCATAGTTTTTTTGATATTAACAATAAACCTCTACAAACAAAGTTAGTTTTGCGGTTCATTTCGTCTTGTTTTTAATCAAATAAATATTATAAATGCGAAAGTTTGGATGGATGTATGGATGGATGTTTGTTACTCAATCACGCTCCAACGGCTGAACGGATCTGGATGAAATTTGGCACAGAGATAGATTATAGTCTGGAATAGCACATAGGATACTTTTTATCCCGGAAAATTAAAGAGTTCCCGCGGGAACCGAAAAACCTCAATCCACGCGGACGAAGTCGCGGGCATCAGCTAGTACGTCATAAATCGTAAAACTTACTACAGGTTTGTACGGAACCCTCGGTGCGCGAGTCCGACTCGCACTTGGCCGGTTTATTTTGAATATAGTCCCACTTTATCTGACCCGGTGACAGCGTCGCTAGGCATAAAAAATAGTTCCTATTTTAGCCACCGGCCAGATATGTTAGTGGGATATAAAGTACTAGCTGATGCCCGCGACTTCGTCCGCGTGGATTGAGGTTTTTCGGTTCCCGCGGGAACTCTTTAATTTTCCGGGATAAAAAGTAGCCTATGTGCTATTCCAGACTATAATCTATCTCTGTGCCAAATTTCATCCAGATCCGTTCATCCGTTGGAGCGTGATTGAGTAACAAACATACATCCATACATCCATCCATCCAAACTTTCGCATTTATAATATTTATTTGATATTTGATTAGTGTATTTATTCCAGGGTTGACATGCAAATGTCAGGTATATAATACCTTTCTTCAGGTCTTGTGCAAGTGTGCCAAGTTGCATTTAAATTTTTTTCAGCTTGATTCAGTGATTCAGTGAGATAATCAGGAAATTTCTTTCAAGATGCGACATTTTATTTCACAGCACATAATTAATTTACAATCCATACTGATTATTTATTTAGCTTTTCCATATTAAAATTTTGACTCGCTTTGAGATACGAGTGGATTGAGATAAGATACTTATTACATTCATAGTACTGCAGTTCGTTTGTTCCCGCAGGAACTCCTTAATTTTTCAGGATAAACCTATCCTATGTCCTTCCCCGCGATATTACCTGCCTCTATACCAAATTTCATCAATTTTCATCGGTTCAAAAGATGGGCCGTGAAAGCGTAGCAGACAGACAGACAGACAGACAGACAGACAGACGTACAGACAGACACACTTTCGCATTTATATTTTTATTTTTGCGCTTTTAGACAATCAGGTCTTGGTCTTGCGCTGGCCTGGAAGACGCCTTTTCATTCTTGCCTTTTAGGTTAGACCCAGGTTATACGTGCGTGATACTCCATAATTTTTTTTCTCTATGAACGCTGTCTGTCAAATCGGTCCCTGGTATTTCGGAGATGGAAGGCGGAACTTCTCAACGGATAAGAGCAAATTAACCACGATCAGTGATTGCATAAAAAAATTGATTTAATGGTGTTATCGATTCGAATAATATATTCATATCAATTCAAATGAAACAAAATTAATCCTATTTGTTCTGGATATTACACTCTCGTTAAGTTTTTAGAAAAATTTGCTTTAATTTTGGAACTTCTTGGCATATTTAGGAGGTCTATAACACATCTCATCAATTATGATTGCAAATGGTCTTTTGGGATCCGTTATAAAACTAAGAAAATAAAAATAAGGAATTCTCAGAAAATGATTTTATTTCGTCAATTCATGAAGTAGGTACAAGGTTCTCAGTAGACGTAGGGTCCTCTGCAGCCGCAGCCGCAGCTGCCGGCAATAGACACTCCGCCAGCGGCTGGCACAATGCCTCCGAACTCCACGCCGCCTATGATCGGCACCTGTCCAGCGACCAGGGTGGTACCAGCGACCGGCAGTGTACCGGCGACCGCTACATCACCGACACCCTCGCCGCCGTAGGCTGCGCCGCAACCCCCGAAACCGACACCGTAAGCGCCGCCATCAATACCGTATGCGCCGATACCGAGTCCGTATGTGCCGCCATTGAGACCGTACGGGCCGATACCGAGCCCGTAAGCGCCGCCACAACCCGGAGCGATCAGCTCAGCTGAGCGGTAACCGTAGCACTGGCTATACACATTCTGAAATTTAAAGAACACAGTTTTAAATACACCGTGGTAAAACAAGTCTTCAATCAACCGTCGTCTACAATCACATAAAAGTTTATTACAGCATTTCTCATACCTGAACCAAGCAAGCTTGGACGCAGAGCAGGAGAACAGCGAAGGAGTTCATGTTGTAGTGTTTGTATTGTACAGACACGAGAATACAATGATCGGACTGAACTAGGACATGCTTTTATACTAACTGTACAGTTAGTGTCTGACTTGCATAGTATGTACATACTATGCAAGTCAGATATGTAGAGTTTCAAAATATTTAAAAACGTGCCTGTACGAATATTGTCGGTTTACAGCTAATCAGGATGAAATTGAATTGACCTACAAACAGAGAAAGGGTAATTTTTATCGAAACATTTCGTTTAACTGCCATATAAACCAAACTTAGTAAAGTCACGTTCCTTGCTAGTGCCTACCTAATTACCCAATTATAACTGTTTTTCATAACACTAAATGATAAGGTTAAAACTAAGTAAGTATAAAAGACTATAATTTTTTTTCTAATCATTCTCAAGCTCAAAGTCGAGGAACAAACAATACAAAATGGCCTTCAAAGCTGTACTTTTCGTCTGCGCTCAGGCTCTCGTGATGCAGGTTAGTAATAATTAATCATAGCTTATGACTCATGTGAAATATATTTAATTGATCAGAAGATTCCATTACATCTTTCAAGTTAGATCTATAATTATTTTGTCGTTTGCAGTCCATCGCCGGGCAGTGCATCGGCGCCGGCTGGACCGGGGCTGGGTGGGGCGGCTGCGGCGGCTGCGGCCTTGGCGGCTCTTGGGCAAACGCTCCCTTCGGCGCTGCCGGTCCCTGCGGCGCCGAGTTTTCCGGCGGCGCCCTCCCAGTGGCCAGCGCCTCCGCTATCCCACCGAGCGGAGTTTCCGTGCTATCTGAGAACGCTTATGCAGGAGAGCTCGCTGTCGCCGGCGCTCTGCCGTTCTTGGGAACTGTGGGTCTAGAGGGCGCCCTGCCGACTGCTGGTGCTGGTGCGGTCGCGTACGGTTGCGGCAACGGACAGGTCGGTATACTGACTGAGGGCATTGCTGCTGGTATCGCTGGCCCACTCGGTTTCGGCTACGGCGATGCAGGTCTGGGCTATGGCGCCGGTATTGCTCCATTCGGTAACGGCTACGGCTGCGGAGGTCTGGCTCGCGGCGGATGCGGATGCGGACGCGCTTTCTACTAAGAAGCCAAGAGGACGAGGATTTTATTTAACTGATCAATAAACTGAGCACAAGCAATTATATTTTGATTTTACTTTAACCTAGACTACACTGAAAACACTAGACTATACTGAAAAGTGTCTTAATATTATAGTGATAGGCAAGCCTATGTAATCCGGGGTTCTATCTCTGGGTCCGGCTTATTTCTAAGTGTTCGAAATTGAAATTTATTTATTTATGAGAAGATGGGATAATTCAAGAAGATCATTGTTTAAACTTAAAATTGAAGAAAAGCATCGCAAGGGACAATACATAACCGGGCAAAATTGAACTAAATTGAAAAAATTCAATTGTTTTTCGGGTAAAAAAATATGCTACATGTTAACTTACGAGTTAAGCTGTGTAGGCCGACGTGCACAAGATATCTGATTCTGATATTCTGATAAAATAAAATTGATGCTGTCACTTTAATCACCATCAATAACTATAAAAGGCTTTGTCCAGAGTGACTGACAGACACCCTACAGCCCAAACGGTTGAACCTAGGAAATTTTGAGAGAATATTCCTAAGGCACCCTATAGGTTTACTAAGGAAGGAGTGTTCGAAATCCCACCTGAAGGTTAACTATGGGGTGAAAGTTTGTACGAAAGTCTGTAATTTCTCCTCAAGTTATATCTTTTCAAACTTGGTATTTGGCTTCTCGTTAAAAATAAAAAAAATTGTGTTTCACAGTTTCTGAAAATTCCCCCCCCAAAACGGTCAAACGAGGGATTTAAGTTTGTAAGAAAGTCCTTTATTTAAGTTGTATCTATGAAACTTAAGGTTTTGGCTTTCGGTTGAAAATAAAGAAGTCAGTGCTTTATCGTTTTTAAATTTCTATCCTTAGACCCTTTACGGGTGATTTACTAAATACGGTTAAATGAGGGGTGAAAGTTTGTAATTTTTCAATAATCTATAACTATATAAAAGGCTTTATCCTGAATAACTGACAGACAACCTACAGCCCAAACAGCTGAACGTGCTAATTGAAACTTTGAGAGAATATACCTCGAGCACCCTAGACTTAGAGGTATATTAAGGAAGGAATTTTCGAAATTCCACCCCCAAGGAGGTAAACAGGAGGTTCAAGTTATGTCCATGAAACTTTGTATGTGTGCTTTCGGTGAAAAATGAATAAATTTATGATGTTTACAGTTTTTTGAAATTATTATTTTTTTAAAACCTAATTCCACGCGGACGAAGTTGGGGGCAAACGCTTGTTTTGAATATAGTCCCACTTTATCTGACCCGGTGACAGCGTCGCTAGTTAATAATATAAAAAATAAAATAAAAAATAAACGGGCATAAAAATTAGTTCCTATTTTAGCCACCGGGCCAGATATGTTAGTGGGATATAAAGTATTAGTATATTTATTCCAGGGTTGACATGCAAATGTCAGGTATAGAAAACCTTTATTTAGGTCTGGTGCAAGTGTGCCAAGTTGCATTTAAAAATTTTTCAGTTTGATTCAGTGATTCTGAAAGAAAAAGCTGTGAAAGCGTAGCATACAGACAGACAGACACACTTTCGCATTTATAATATTAGTATGGATTAGTAGATAAAGAGGAAGTATGGATTGAAAGATAGGTTTGCGCTTTTAGACAATCAGGTCTTGGTCTTGCGCTGGCCTAGAAGACGCCTTTTCATTCTTGCCTTGTAGGTTAGACCCAAACTTCTCTCTATGAACGCTGTCTGTTCTCGTTCGCTCAGGTTTTTCTATGAACGCTGCACTGAGAAAAATTTCCTTGTTTACCTTCCGATTTTTACCTTCTAAAACCGATTCCTTCCAAAATTGGGTCTTTTCCTTCCACCGATTACCTTCTGAATCGGGGAACTGCCAAATTCCTTCCGATATTTAGAAGGTAATGAATTTTATCCGTCTAATACGGAAGAACATAAAGGAAGGAAATTTGTTGGAAGGAATTAACCAAGAAGGAATTTCCTTCCAGCTAAATATTCCTACTAAATAAGGAGACATTGTAATAATTCCTCCCAAATTTATCCTTCCAAATTAGATGTTAATGTCCTTCTGAATTCAAATCCAAAGTTGTCGGAAGGAAAACGCAGCTAACCTTCTGATATTGAAGGATATTTACCCTCTTAACTAGTGGGAAATAAATTGACATTACTATTCCATCAAAAAAGAAAGGATTAGAAAGGCTCGCTGGAAGGAACTACCATCCAAATTAGATGGATCACACTTGGAGGGAATAACACAAGGAGTATCCTTCTAAATTAGATGATAATATCCTTCTAAATCAATTATAATTTTTCGGTAGGAACAGTGTCGGAAGGAAAACGCATATTTACCCTCCGAAATTGAAGGATATTTACCCTCTTATTTAGTAGGAAATGAAGTAACATTACTATTCCATCAAAAACGAAGGGATTAGAAAGGCTCGCTGGAAGGAATAACCATCCAAATTAGATGGATCACATTTGGAGAAAATAACACAAGGAACATCTTTCTAAATTAGATGATAATATCTCTCCAAACATATTGGAATATTTCGGTATCGGAAGGAAAACGAATAAGTTTTATTAAATAGAAATTGTAACACCGAATGTAGTACCCGACCCGACCACTAGATGTCGCTACGCGTATATTGGCTCGCGGTATAGGGTGGCGCCGGTCAAACACATATATATCGCCATGTCCGCTTGTATCGGTACCTGCATCGTGGCAAATGGCGCTTCCACCTTGTTGGGACATTCATTGTAGTGTTGGGTAGGACATGACTTGAAAAAGAGTTTGTAAGAGTAGCCTCTTTTTTGTACTGAGCCAGTACAATGTACCACTTCAAAAGAGGCGAGCCGTCTTTAAGCATAGCGGTTCATTTGAGGTTACGAGTGATTATGTCATCGCGTACTGGTGCATTTAATTGTACCTTTCAAAAGTGTGACTGACATAATACTTACATTTTACAACTCAAACTCAACTCCGTATAAATATATGAAGGAATTGACATAATTTCTGACTTAATCAACTGATTGTCAGTTCAGTACCTACTCAAGTTGTATTATTTTGTAATAACCTAATAACAAATATTAGTATTTTATTCGACATTTTTATAATTAAACGAAATACGTGATTAAAACAGTTTTATATAATAAATGGGTATAATAGATAAAAAAAGAAGCGCAGACGCCAGACTGACACTTCGGTGTCTCCCTGGCTCACACTCGCATTAGTCGCATTACATAAATGAAGTAACAGTAAGAAGCAAACGCGACCGAGAGGCAAAGAGGTAACGCGACGCGAGACGAAGCGAGACAACACGCGCTACGCGGCGGCGAGACACGACGGCGCGGCGACGCATTCGCTCTCACTCTAGTACGCTCAAACACATACGCACGAACGCGACATAAAATGTGAAGTAGGACATTTTCAAACGTTGAGCCGCTCTTACATTTTGACGTCATGTCCGGGACAAATGTCCCGCCTCTTGTAAGTCCTACTCAACACTAATTCATTGAAAGCGCATAGCAGAGCATAATTCATAGGTGGTATACGGACCCTTGCTGCGACAGGGCGTTTTGAAAGCCTATAATTTTGCAAAAGTCCGCTCCGTATTCGCCATCGCCTTAGGTAGGTAATATTTTGTCTTCTAGGTTTGGAAGGTTATTTATATTTACCGAACAAATATGACCAAGTATGTATTTACCGTCATTTATTTTCCTTCCAAAAATTACCTTCCCTTTTGACTCAGTAGGAATTTCCGATCGAAATTTGGAAGGTACGTATTACCCACCGAAATAGAAGGCAGACATTGTTTGGAAGGAAATTTTGGACGGTAATAATATCCTTCCAAGTTGAAAGGTAAATTTCCTACTGAGTCAAAAGGGATGGTAATACCTTCCGTATTTCGGAAGGTCTTTTTTCTCAGTGTGTCTGTCAAATCGGTCCCTTGTATTTCGGAGATGGAAGGCGGAACTCCTCAACGGATAAGAGCAAATCAATCACGATCAGTAAATGCTTAAAAAAATTGATTTAATGGTGTACATCGATCCGAATAATAAATTCAAATCAATTCAAATAAAACAAAATTAATCCTATTTATTCTGGATATTACACTCTCGTTAAGTTTTTAGAAAAATTTGCTTTAATTTTGGAACTTCTTGGCATATTTAGGAGGTCTATAACACATCTCATCAATTATGATTGCTAATGATCTTTTGGGATCCGTCCGTTATAAAACTAAGTAAATCAAAATAAGGAATTCTCAGAAAATGATTTTATTTCGTCAATTCATGAAGTAGGAAACGGTACAAGGTTTTCAGTAGACGTAGGGTCCTCTGCAGCCGCAGCCACAGCTGCCGGCAATGGACACTCCACCAGCGGCTGGCACAATGCCTCCGAACTCCACGCCGCCTATGATCGGCACCTGTCCGGCGACCAGGGTGATACCATCGACCGGCAGTGTACCGGCGACCGCTACATCACCGACACCCTCGCCGCCGTAGGCTGCGCCGCAACCCCCAAAACCGAGACCGTAAGCGCCGCCATCGATACCGTATGCGCCGATACCGAGTCCGTAAGCGCCGCCATTGAGACCGTACGGGCCGATACCGAGCCCGTAAGCGCCGCCACAACCTGGAGCGATCAGCTCAGCTGAGCGATAACCGTAGCACTGGCTATACACATTCTGAAATTTAAAGAACACAGTTCTAAATATACCGTGGTCTAACAAGTCTTCAATCAGCCCTCGTCTACAATAAAAGTTTATTACAGTATTTCACTTACATGAACCAAGCAAGCTTGGACGCAGAGCAGGAGAACAGCGAAGGAGTTCATGTTGTAGTGTTTGTATTGTACAGACACGAGAATACAATGATCGGACTGAACTAGGACATGCTTTTATACTAACTGTACTTAATATACAATTTATAGATATGTAGAGTTTCAAAATATTTAAAAACGTGCCTGTACGAATATTGTCGTTTAACAGATAATCAGGATGAAATTACTATTTTAAAATACGAGACCTACATACGTTGAAAGGGGGATTTTTATCGAAATATTTCATATCACTGGCATATATAAACCAAAATTAGTAAAGTCACGTACCTTGATAGTACCTACAGGCTGCCTAATTACCCAATTATGAAAAACAGTCATTTGTTTTTCATAACACTAAATGATAAGGTTTCACTAAGTAAGTATAAAAGGCTATACTTTTATTTTCATAATCATTCTCAAGCTCAAACTCGAGGAACAAACAATACAAAATGGCCTTCAAAGCTGTACTTTTCGTCTGCGCTCAGGCTCTCGTGATGCAGGTTAGTATCATATCAATCATAGATTACGACTCACGTGAAATATATTTAATTGGTCAGAAAATTCCATTACATCTTTCAAGTTAGATCTATAATTTTTTTGTCGTTTGCAGTCCATCGCCGGGCAGTGCATCGGCGCCGGCTGGGCCGGGGCTGGGTGGGGCGGCTGCGGCGGCTGCGGCCTTGGCGGATCTTGGGCAAACGCTCCCTTCGGCGCTGCCGGTCTCTGCGGCGCCGAGTTTTCCGGCGGCGCCCTCCCAGTGGCCAGCGCCTCCGCTATCCCACCGAGCGGAGTTTCCGTGCTATCTGAGAACGCTTATGCAGGAGAGCTCGCTGTCGCCGGCGCTCTGCCGTTCTTGGGAACTGTGGGCCTAGAGGGTGCCCTTCCGACTGCTGGTGCTGGTGCGGTCGCGTACGGTTGCGGCAACGGACAGGTCGGTATATTGACTGAGGGCATTGGTGCTGCTGGTATCGCTGGCCCACTCGGTTTCGGCTACGGCGATGCAGGTCTGGGCTATGGCGCCGGTATTGCTCCATTCGGTAACGGCTACGGCTGCGGAGGTCTGGCTCGCGGCGGATGCGGATGCGGACGTGCTTTCTACTAAGAAGCCAAGAGGACGAGGATTTTATTTAACTGATCAATAAACTGAGCACAAGCAATTATATTTTGATTTTACTTTAACCTAGACTACACTGAAAACACTAGACTATACCTACTGAAAAGTGTCTTAATATTATAGTGATAGGCAAGCCTATATAATCCGGGGTTCTATCTCTGGGCCCGTCTTATTTCTAAGGCCCACTTGCACAACACAACACACTTAGGACCACTTGCACAAGGACATTTAAATTATTGATTTAGTTAAATATTTGAATGATGTCCCTTTTTGGCAACTACAATATGCATTTGCCAAAAAGGGACAGCATTACAAAATTTAACTAAATCAGTTTAAAATGCCCTTGTGCAAGCGATCCTAAGTGTTCGAAATTGAAATTTATTTATTTATGAGAAGATGGGATAATTAAAGAAGATCATTGTTTATACTTAAAATTGAAGAAAAGCATCGCAAGGGACAATGCATAACCGGGCAAAATTGAAGTAAATTATAAGAATTCAATTGTTTTTCGGGTAAAAAAATATCCTACATGTTAAGCTAAGAGTTAAGCTGTGTAGGCCGACTTGCACAAGATCTCTGATTCTGATATTCTGATTAAATAAAATTGATGCTGTCACTTCACTCATCATCAATAACTATAAAAGGCTTTGTCCAGAGTGACTGACAGACACCCTACAGCCCAAACGGTTGAACCTAGGAAATTTTGACAGAATATTCCTTGAGCACCCTAGAGGTGTACTAAGGAAGGAATCTTCGAAAGGAAGGAGGAGTTAATAGGAGGTTCAAGTTATGTCCATGAAACTTGGTATTTGTGCTTTCGGTGAAAAATTAATAAATTTTCAGTTTAGTTTTTGAAATTAATTTTTTTTAAAACCTAATTCCACCCGGACGAAGTCGAGGGCAAACACTTGTTTTGAATATAGTCCCACTTTGTCTGTCTCGGCCGTATCAAAAAAACCCATTAACTATAAAATTTACTTATAATAATTACGGACATAGAATGCTTTGAAAGTCTAACGTTCTTAGGCATTGATATCGACACAAACCTAAATTGGAAGAGCCAAATCCAAAAAACGCAAATGAAATTATTCAAATTTAGAGAATTTAAAAAAACTACTGACTTAAAAACCGCATTAGCCGCGTATTATGTACATGGGCACGCATTTTTGCGATACGGTATTATCCTCTGGGGAAACAGTACAAATGCTAACGATCTCTTTGTATTACAAAAAAAATGCATCCGCATTCTAGTAAATATAAAAACTACAGACTCTTGCCTACCACACTTCAAAGAATTAAAAATCATGTCCCTACCTTCTATTTATATATTTGAAATATGTAAATTCGTAAGAAAAAACATACACTTTTACACCAAAAAAGAAGACAAACCTCACCGATTCATTGAGAGACATACAAACAAATTGATTCCCCCATTCTCAAAATTAGTACTTCACAGCTCGAGTCCCTATGTAATGACAATAAAAATATATAATAATCTACCAGATTACATAAGAAACATTAACAAAGAAAAAGAGTTTGTAAACACACTAAAAAACTATTTAATTAACAAGTGTTACTACACTATTAATGATTTTTTTAATGATACGGACAAACACAAATAAAATCGGTCTCCCTACTACAATGCACTACTGTTGCTACACCCAAACTGGGTATCCATAGCCTACCTTACCTATTATTGACTAAATGTTATATTTTAAGGAATAAGTGTACCTATGGAATTGCAATAAATAAAGAAATTGAAATTGAAAATAATTTAGACACCAGTCCCTTCCAACAGCCCAGAAAATTTCGTCGAAGAAACTCGTCGCAGTTTACCATCATCCAACCATCATCGTGAGTCCAGGGTTATCCCGGCCACAACCAGGAGGCGTCCAGGGTATTCCCGGCCCAGTTGCAGAGGTGTCCAGGGTTATCCCGGCCCAATCCGTAGCTGCAAGAAGAGGTGCAGATTCCAGATCCACTGCCCTACCAGTGACTCGGCGAGTGAAACCAGTCATCAAATCAAGACAACCAAGATCTATTAAGAAGAGCGAAAGCCGAAGGTTCCAACTTCCAAACGTATGTGCAATTTTAATTTTATTACTTCGTACTGGGCCAGTAGGAAAATGTATTTTTAATTTTAGTCAGGAATTCATTACGTGCACGAATAATTAAGTAAATGACAGCAGAATTAAATTTATTACACGGAAAATTTAAATATTTAAACGAATACGTTACCAAATCAGGAAAAAGGAGAAATACAGAATTAGCTTACAATAAACTTCAAGAAGCTGAATCGATTTACAAACAGTGTCTTCAAATTTGCTTTGAATTACAAAAACAAATATCAGCGATTAGCACGTCTGATAAAATAATTGTTAACGTACTTTTTGAAGAAATAGAGTCGCTTTATCGGAATATAGAGAGTTTGGTTACGTACAGACCAAACCCAAATCACACCTGTGCCCAAATACAGAGAGTTCAAGCTTCCAGGGACCCGCAACCACAAGTAACCAAAACTTGTCTTTATCACAAAAAACAATGTCGCCCTTCGATATCAAAACGGCTATCGCTATATTACCCATGATGACAGGGCAACAACTGTCACGTCACTCAACAGCTGATAGATGGCAATTAGAATCGCAACAAACATATGACGTCATGAATATAGGACGTCGAACAAATAATTTTTATCGGCGGAATCGTAGAGTTTTTAATAACACGAGTTACAATAGGTATCCCAACCCTGTGCGGATTTCTCACAGTAATAATAATCAATTTCAGGGTAATAGAAATAATAATGCATTTAATAGAAGTTCTCCTAATCAGAATATTAACAACTCGCATTTCACAACGCCATCACGCGGCCAACGACACGCGCGGGGTTTCGCGTCAGCAAGAAATTCGAGCCGATCGCCTCGAGTGCATATTTCAGAACAGGTGGATGAAAACAGTAGCGACGAATGTAATAATGATAATTATATAAATGAGCAACCGGAAGATATTTTTTTTCGATCCTAAGGAAGAGAACAGACATAATATTATTTATATGTAGTTATTAATTGTAGTAGCATCACTTTTGGAGTAGGAATAAATTCTACTGTGAGGCTACTTAAAGTCAATGGAGCGAGTCTATGAGTTATTAAGTACGATTGGCTAGCAAAGCATAGCTATCTACTTGAAAAAATTGTGCAGGATAAAATTACAATAAAAGGAATAAGTAGAAAGTTAGTATCTGAAGGCCACATTTATTTTAATTTACAGTATGGAAACTCAACGTTCATTTTCTTTTGATCGTATATTAGGAGAAAACTTTTTCAGAACATAATATAATGCTATCATGGACCAATTTTTAGGGTTCCGTAGCCAAATTTGGCAAAAATGGAACCCTTATAGATTCGTCATGTCTGTCTGTCTGTCTGTCTGTCTGTCCGTCCGTATGTCACAGCCACTTTTTTCCGAAACTATAAGAACTATACTGTTGAAACTTGGTAAGTAGATGTATTCTGTGAACCGCATTAAGATTTTCACACAAAAATAGAAAAAAAAACAATAAATTATGGGGGTCCCCATACTTAGAACCGAATCTCAAACATTTTTTTTCTAAAATAAGAGAATGATAAAACTAAAAAAAATATATGATGTACCTACATTACCATGCAAACTTCCACCGAAAATTGGTTTGAACGAGATTATAGTAAGTAGTTTTTTTTTTAATAATTTAAAACTTACTACAGGTTTGTACGGAACCCTCGGTGCGCGAGTCCGACTCGCACTTGGCCGGTTTTTTTTTCTAAACATTCAAATCAATTCAAATAAAACAAAATTAATCCTATTTGTTCTGGATAATAAACTCTCGTTAAGTTTTTAGAAAATTTGCTTTAATTTTGGAACTTCTTGGCATATTTAGGAGGTCTATATAACACATCTCATCAATTATGATTGCAAATGATCTTTTGGGATCCGTTATAAAACTAAGAAAATAAAAATAAGTAATTCTCAGAAAATGATTTTATTTCGTCAATTCATGAAGTAGGAAACGGTACAAGGTTCTCAGTAGACGTAGGGTCCTCTGCAGCCGCAGCCGCAGCTGCCGGCAATGGACACTCCGCCAGCGGCTGGCACAATGCCTCCGAACTCCACGCCGCCAATGATCGGCACCTGTCCGGCGACCAGGGTGATACCATCGACCGGCAGTGTACCGGCGACCGCTACATCACCGACACCCTCGCCGCCGTAGGCTGCGCCGCAACCCCCGAAACCGAGACCGTAAGCGCCACCATTGAGACCATACGGGCCGATACCGAGCCCGTAAGCGCCGCCACAACCCGGGGCGATCAGCTCAGCTGAGCGGTAACCGTAGCACTGGCTATACACGTTCTGAAATTTAAAGAACACAGTTCTAAATACACCGTGGTCTAACAAGTCTTCAAACAGCCGTCGCGTCGTCTACAATAAAAGTTTATTTACAGTATTTCACTTACCTGAACCAAGCAAACTTGGACGCAGAGCAGGAGAACAGCGAAGGAGTTCATGTTGTAGTGTTTGTATTGTACAGACACGAGAATACAATGATCGGACTGAACTAGGACATGCTTTTATACTACCTGTACATAATATACAACTAATAGATATGTAGAGTTTCAAAATATTTAAAAACTGTCGTGCGGTGAAATGGTGAAACTAGGGGTGACGACAAATTCAGCCGGGAGGTTGTCTGCTTGGGACTTTGACCTCCGCGGCTGTGTTAAGTTAGGTAAAATTTAGGAAGCCTAGTTAAGTACTTGAATACTTACTTTCGGGTACTTACTAGACTCCGTAGATCGCTGGGATGACTCAGCCAGTCTTGAGGTCGGGCCTTTATTGTCAAGAGCCGTCCATGCGATTATAGCTAACTCTTCCCCCACGGCGAACAAGTTGGGAGTTCGGATTAGTGAAATGAAAACTATTCAGATTACCAAAAGTATAAAATTTAATTTAAGTTCTTCAAAAGAAACGATAGGTCTAATTACTTCTAACGCTCTATACTACTAGACTTAAGGCTACGAGTAGGTCATAGTTCGCTTACGAGTACGCGCGACACGTGGCGGGACGATGCGTCGCGCCTAGCGACAACGCTGGCGACTTCGCTCCGTCGCTGAGGACCCGAAGAGATGGTTGGGCGTGGAGGCGGCGATTGGATGACTGGCCTGCCTCCCGACGTGAAGCTCTTCTGAAGCGTGGCTGTTACTCGAGCTGGCGTCGTTCGAGCGAGACGCACAGGATATGCTTTACGCGGCACGACACTGATTCGGGATACTTCCCATCGCACGATCACTTTTATCCGGCACGCGCACAAGACTTACGACTAGACATCGCTGATCGTTAGCTTCGAAGACATTCCACGAAGTACAATAAAGCACCTCGCCAAGATGGCGGAGGTGGTGACAAAAATTAACTATCGACTAGCGATCGATCCGCTAGTGAAAAAATGAGATGGGAGTCGGCTCCATCGGAAAGAGGGGAGAATAAAATCCCTTAAAATATAGAGAGGATAACTCGTAGAAACGAGGAGAATGGTGAGAATCTGGTCTGCTAACTAGCGACCATCTTTGAATATTAAGCTCACATATTAAGTGAGAGTTGGGGACAATATACGTGTCTACAACTTGGATCTCTGTTACCGACTGCCACGCCAACTCGATTGGCGCGACCTTGTCCATGAGTGAGATAGATGTCTCGGACCACGAAGGTGTGAGTGAGACAGGATCAATATTCTGTGTAAGCGCAGGGTGTTATTATATTGGTAGTCCTGAATTAGGTTGCCATATTTTATTGATTCGATTTTATCAATCCACAGATTATGACTAATATTTAAATAGGTTTAGTCGATGTGGGTAACTTTGAGTGAAAAAGTTGAGTAGAAGTGTTCTACCACACTACAATACCCCCTTTTTCGGATAAGAGACAACGCAGTTGTCTCTACAGCCGTGGCAACCCTGAAGAAAAAAAATTTCCTAAGTGTGAACTTAGCCTAACTATTTATGAAAATATTCCTACCAAACAAATGTGTGAACCTAGCCTAAGTGTTATATCACTGCTAAAAATGTATAACGAAAACTAAATTGTAATGTTAGTTGTGTTAGTGTTATATAGTAGAGTTAACCTAATTACCTTTCAGAATCTTCCTAAATGTATGTTTTTGGATCCAAATTTTGATAACTACCGGACTATACTGGTATACTTCGCGCTTTCATACTGTTCTTAAGTGTAAATGTGTGTACCTGCACAGGATTTTATAACTAATGGTGTTTAGTATTGTGTTAGAATTTCTTATCTAAGTATTAATTATCCTAGCTATCTTTGTGTTACTTACTATGTACTATATACAAACTATATACACAGTGTGTGTACTTGCAGTTTGCTTGCCTGGGACTACAAATGTGGTGCCTTGGCATCGCAACTCAGTGCACGGTATGTCGTCCTACGGTCCCACATTTGTAGCTGAAAAAGCTAACTAATGTTGAACCTATGTGAGTAGTGTATGATTTGTGGTGTGTTATTACCTGCTTCGTATGTTCGCGAAGTGTAATGGATAATAACCCTTTAAAGAAAACTTGTTGAAAGAGAACAAGAGAAAATTTCAATTTGTGAAAAAAATTTGTCCTCAAAAAAACATTAAATGTGGTGTCACCCTACTGTGAGTGGCTTACTATGTAATAGTAATTCCTGATGGGATTCATAGGAATATAAAAAAATTTAAGGAATAATGTGTGTCAGGCGATGTCCTTTATTATTGTATGACAGCCTTGAGTGAGTGTTGTACTTTAGTACAACTAATTTTAAGAGAAACTGAAATTGTTTTAAAATTTAAACTTCATAGAATTATTTCATGAGACCTAAAATATAGGTACTGAATAACATTTCTTAATGTTTTATAGGAGTTTAATGAATATGTTTTAACTTTAAACTCAAGTTTTAATTATTGCTTAAAGGTGTACATTATGTTATAGTCATAATGCTAAAGTTGGTTTTAAATTTGTAAATAATTGGAATAGAGAAGGTAAAACTGCTGTCCTTCTTTCAATGAACTTGTGTACCTAGGAATTTTTGTTAGGTATTAAATGTTATAGATAAAAGTTGTTTTTGATAATGTCCTTATCTAGTGTGATAGGAGAGGTTATGTATTAGAAGTTAAGTTTTTATAAATTCAAGCCAAGGTTGTGTTATAGTATGTAAGAACTTGTTAATTTTGTTTACCGAAAACCTTTATAACTTTTGTTATGAATTTGTATATAAGTTACATAGGCAATTGTTATGTAAACTTAATTATATCTTTTATATGATATTTACCTTTTGTTTTTGTTCCTAAATCCTCTAAAATGTAGACTAGGTCTGAAATCTTTTCTATAACTTTACTTTTTATGAACCTTGGTGCTAGTTTGGCAGAGAAGAAGTTTGCTGCGTTAGACTGTACAAAATTTTTCCTCCAAACTATGTCATTTAAGTTGCAAACTACTTTTTTTCTCCTAAGGTTATATCTGTATAATCCCATTATAATAGTTAGTATTTAAATTAATTTTAGGTGTGCTATCGGTTGAGCAATCTAAAAAGATGTTGTCTGAATGACTATGTGTTGTGTAGGTATAAGTTCCTTTGTACTGATAAAGGAAAAAGAAAAAAATTAAAACTTCCTACCATTAGTTAAGGAGTAATGCGCTGACATATATGCAGGCTGAAAAAAATTATATGACTGTCTCCTCGACTATGCGGAATTCCGGTCTTAAAAAATTATCCCTCTTAATAGATGGGAAAAAAAGCACTGACAAATGGACAGGCTAAAATAGTTCGCTAGCTCTTTGACCTTGCAAGAGACTAGACAAAACAAAAAAAATATTCCTTCCGAATAGGTAAGGAATAAGTGTTGTCTCGTAGACAGACACTCAAAATGACCGGTTCCTCGACCATGTACAAGAGGAAACTATAATATACATACTTCCTTTATAACTATGAATGAGTAGGAGTTAACGAAGTTTAGTGGAGTATAGTTGTTGCTCTGTGGCATACTAACTAATACTTAAGAAATTCTAGTATTCTATGGTCTTGCATCTTTAATTTTGAATAGCTAGACGTATAGATAGAATGAAAAAACTTTATTATGAAGTTGAGGTTCGATTGTCCTCAGTAAAATGTCAAATCCGTGAAATAATATTACAGTCTGAGTGTAATTAGACTTCATTGTGTTGTAAGTCTTTAGTAAATTGGCTTGTATAAAGTAAAATAACATAGTTGTCATATTATGTTAAGATGAAACAACTGTTATGTTTCTATAACCTTACTTTCATAACTTTCATATGATAATATGAAGTTTTAATATGGAATATTATTTAAAATAATTAAGTATTAACTAATTATTCTAATTCTGATAATTAGAAAAGAGATCTACTAAAAATACTTACATGATAGATAGTGGTAATGTAGGTAAGTTGGGTATTTTAGGTATGCACTGTAGTATTCTAGGCATCCTAAGGATATGTGTAGTTCAAAAGCAATTAACATTAAGGTTATAGTAAATTAGTAAATAATATGTTATGAATTTATATTTGTATTGAACCACAGAAATTAAGTGAAGTTATGAGTCGGGTGCGGACACGGATTGTATTATATTATATTTAGTTTAGGGATCGCTGAATAATAATTTTAAATTAAAGAAAGTTTTCAAAACTTTGTTGATGAACACCGGAAAAAAGTTACGCGACTTTATAGTGGAATGTTTTCGATTCACAGTTACTTAACCTATAACACTAGGTCTTATGATAAACAATATTCATAAATCACAATATTCCGGCACAATATGTGACTAAATTGACGATATTACAGCGAAGTTACGTTAAGAATAGACAATTATAGGAATGTAAACAAGAAATTTGACATTTGTGTCAGAATTTGACGTTAGATAATTACATTAGTTTCCGAACTCGCCGTCATGGAGGGAGAGGTCGTTATATTCGCTTTTGCTTCGGGCGCCATTGTCGTGCGGTGAAATGGTGAAACTAGGGGTGACGACAAATTCAGCCGGGAGGTTGTCTGCTTGGGACTTTGACCTCCGCGGCTGTGTTAAGTTAGGTAAAATTTAGGAAGCCTAGTTAAGTACTTGAATACTTACTTTCGGGTACTTACTAGACTCCGTAGATCGCTGGGATGACTCAGCCAGTCTTGAGGTCGGGCCTTTATTGTCAAGAGCCGTCCATGCGATTATAGCTAACTCTTCCCCCACGGCGAACAAGTTGGGAGTTCGGATTAGTGAAATGAAAACTATTCAGATTACCAAAAGTATAAAATTTAATTTAAGTTCTTCAAAAGAAACGATAGGTCTAATTACTTCTAACGCTCTATACTACTAGACTTAAGGCTACGAGTAGGTCATAGTTCGCTTACGAGTACGCGCGACACGTGGCGGGACGATGCGTCGCGCCTAGCGACAACGCTGGCGACTTCGCTCCGTCGCTGAGGACCCGAAGAGATGGTTGGGCGTGGAGGCGGCGATTGGATGACTGGCCTGCCTCCCGACGTGAAGCTCTTCTGAAGCGTGGCTGTTACTCGAGCTGGCGTCGTTCGAGCGAGACGCACAGGATATGCTTTACGCGGCACGACACTGATTCGGGATACTTCCCATCGCACGATCACTTTTATCCGGCACGCGCACAAGACTTACGACTAGACATCGCTGATCGTTAGCTTCGAAGACATTCCACGAAGTACAATAAAGCACCTCGCCAAGATGGCGGAGGTGGTGACAAAAATTAACTATCGACTAGCGATCGATCCGCTAGTGAAAAAATGAGATGGGAGTCGGCTCCATCGGAAAGAGGGGAGAATAAAATCCCTTAAAATATAGAGAGGATAACTCGTAGAAACGAGGAGAATGGTGAGAATCTGGTCTGCTAACTAGCGACCATCTTTGAATATTAAGCTCACATATTAAGTGAGAGTTGGGGACAATATACGTGTCTACAACTTGGATCTCTGTTACCGACTGCCACGCCAACTCGATTGGCGCGACCTTGTCCATGAGTGAGATAGATGTCTCGGACCACGAAGGTGTGAGTGAGACAGGATCAATATTCTGTGTAAGCGCAGGGTGTTATTATATTGGTAGTCCTGAATTAGGTTGCCATATTTTATTGATTCGATTTTATCAATCCACAGATTATGACTAATATTTAAATAGGTTTAGTCGATGTGGGTAACTTTGAGTGAAAAAGTTGAGTAGAAGTGTTCTACCACACTACAAAACGTGCCTGTACGAATATTGTCGGTTAACAGGTAATCAGGATGAAATTACTATTTTAAAATGCGAGACCTACAAACGGTGAAAGGGGGATTTTTATCGAAATATTTCGTATTACTGGCATATATAAACCAAAATTAGTAAAGTCACGTACCTTGATAGTACCTGCCTAATTACCTAATTATGAAAAACAGAACACTAAATGATAAGGTTTCACTAAGTAAGTATAAAAGGCTATACTTTTATTTTCATAATCATTCTCAAGCTCAAACTCGAGGAACAAACAATACAAAATGGCCTTCAAAGCTGTACTTTTCGTCTGCGCTCAGGCTCTCGTGATGCAGGTTAGTAATTAATGATAGCTTACGATTCACTTGAATAACATTATTGGTCAGAAGATTTCATTACCTCTTTCAAATTTGATCTATTCTTTATATTTTTTTGTCGTTTTCAGTCCATCGCCGGACAATGCATCGGCGCCGGCAGCTGGGCCGGGTCTCCGTGGGCCGGCTGCGGCCTTGGCGGCTCTTGGGCAAACGCTCCCTTCGGCGCTGCCGGTCTCTGCGGCGCCGAGTTTTCCGGCGGCGCCCTCCCAGTGGCCAGCGCCTCCGCTATCCCACCGAGCGGAGTTTCCGTGCTATCTGAGAACGCTTATGCAGGAGAGCTCGCTGTCGCCGGCGCTCTACCGTTCTTGGGAACTGTGGGTCTAGAGGGCGTCCTGCCGACTGCTGGTGCTGGTGCGGTCGCGTACGGTTGCGGCAACGGAGAGGTCGGCATTTTGACTGAGGGCATTGGTGCTGCTGGTATCGCTGGCCCACTCGGTTTCGGCTACGGCGATGCAGGTCTGGGCTATGGCGCCGGTATTGCTCCATTCGGTAACGGCTACGGCTGCGGAGGTCTGGCTCGCGGCGGATGCGGATGCGGACGCGCTTTCTACTAAGGAGCCAAGAGGACGAGAATTTTATTTAACTGATCAATAAACTGAGCACAAGCAATTATATTTTGATTTTACTTTAACCTAGACTACACTGAAAACACTAGACTATGGGCCAGATATGTTGGTGGGATGATAAGTATTAGTATATTAATTATTCCAGGGTTGACATGCGAATGTCAGGTATATAAAACCTTTTAAAGTCTTGTGCAAGTGTGCCAAGCTGCATTTAAATCTTTTTCAACTTGATTCAGTGATTCAGTGACATAATGAGTGCATCGTTGCACTCATATTTTCGCGATGCACCCGCGAATCTACTGCACAGCTGAATTGTTGCATTTCTCATGTTTTATTCTAACTTATTTATATAACTTACTAGCTGATGCCCGCGACTTCGTCCGCGTGGATTGAGGTTTTTCGGTTCCCGCGGGAACTCTTTAATTTTCCGGGATAAAAAGTGGCCTATGTGCTATTCCAGACTATAATCTATCTCTGTGCCAAATTTCATCCAGATCCGTTCATCCGTTGGAGCGTGATTGAGTAACAAACATACATCCATACATACATCCATCCATCCAAACTTTCGCATTTATAATATTTATATGGATTTTTTATTTATATTATTTATTTGTACTTAGGCAAGCTCAGTATTTAAAATCGATTACTGCAATAAAGCTTTTGTATAATGCTTTCGTACGAAGCAAGCTTGAAAGTAATGCTATCATAATATGGAATCCGCATGAATTCTAGTATACCTATAGATATGGTTGAGAAAATTCAGAAAAAGTTTGTTCGTTGGCTGTATAGGAAACAATACGGGTATTTCGTAGGATATCCAACAATATATCCAAGTTTGTTTCTCCTTGGTATGACTGGTTATGATACCTTGGAACTACGGCGCCATGTGGCCTTACTCTTATACATAATCAGTCTGATCCAAGGAGAAAAATGTAATTCTGATATCTTGGGTGCCATTCGCTTGCACATACCGGATGGATTATTGGATAATATGCGATTGCGCGTCGGCGCACTTTGTTTGCGCTACCATATTGTCGGACAGAGCTAGCTAAACATGCGCCACTGGCTCGTGCACTGCACTTGCTCAATGATTTGGTTAGAAAAAATCCCGAACTTGACGTTTTCCACACCCCACTGATCCAGCTTACGAAATTGATAAGATTGTTACTAGAGAATAGGTAGTTTTAATTTAATTTATATTGTGTATTTTTGTTATTTTTTGGTACTCGTAATTTTATTTAAATTAAATTAATAGTGTGCTGTTTATTGTTCTGTATTTTTAATGTTTTTTTTTTATGTATGTGCAATTCAAATGTGATATTGTAGCCTGATAAGACGTATTGGGAAACTGTAATGTCTTATCGGGTATTTCCTATCAATAAATATAAATATAAATATAATATAAATAATATAAATAATATAAATATATATATAAAAATATAATTACTGTAAATTTAGATTTTCGCTGATAGCTTAATTTTATGATACTAAAACTCAGGAACGTAGTATATTAATAATTCGTCATAACGTGTATTTCAGGCGCTATGAAAGGACGATTTCGTATTATTCGTTGAGTATCCTACCTATTCCACTGTTATTGAGTCACTATTTAATTCTACTTAATTTACTAATGAATTAAACTTTTACCGTTTCTAATCTCCTGCGCATATTTTCTGATCTGGCCAAGAATACCACTGAAAAATACCGGTGTCATGGTGCAAAAAGCTTAGATTTTATTATTATATCCTCGAGTAAGTACCTCTTACGACCTTCTTATTATGCATTTATTAGTATTTATCGAATCTGGTATGTCAAATCTGGGTATTACGTATATCGATATTATTACAATGTAGGTATTATATTATTATCATCCTATCCCCACTTATATTTCCCCGCTTATATATCGGTTTAGTACAGTTTTTGTAGTTCGACCGTTACAATGTCTAATCTAAGTATTTACCACCAGAGAACGTCAGAGGGCTTCGGACTAAAACCAACGAATTTAAGAAGTCACTTGGCTTATTGAATTATGATATTCTGTGCTTATCTGAAACTTGGTTAAACGAACAAATTAGTACTGAGGAGTTATTCGATGGGCGTTATTGTGTCTGGCGTCGTGACCGTAACTACTTACACACAGGACAATCGCGCGGCGGTGGCGTAGTTATCGCTGTTCATAGGGACATACTAGCGGAACACCAGCCGGATTGGCAATCCTCTGCGGAGAATATTTTTGGTGACCGTCCGGCTGAAACAAGCTCCGAAGGTCAATCTCCACTTGTGTACGCTGTATTTATGTGAGGATGCCTCTGGTAAGTCGTTCTCAACACAACTTAACAACTTTTCTGATAACTTAGAATTGGTCATGGCTAGCCATCTCGATGATAAGTTTCTGATACTTGGTGACTTTAACATGAGCACTATCGAGTGGACCCAGGACACAGATAATTATCTACGAGCACATAATTTAACAAGTATTCATCTAACTAGCTTCATCGACATGCTCAATGTATGCGGCTTGCATCAGTACAACTCAGTCTTAAACCGTTTTGGTCGCGTACTCGATTTAGTTTTATATAATGATAGTGACATACAGGTATCTGTATGCTTAGATCCACTCACACCAGAGGACTCCTACCACCCATCTCTTGATATAGTCGTGAACTTCCCCGTCAATAAACATCTA
The DNA here is from genome assembly GCA_917051295.2 of Erebia ligea. Lineage (NCBI taxonomy): Eukaryota > Metazoa > Arthropoda > Insecta > Lepidoptera > Nymphalidae > Erebia > Erebia ligea. The sequence goes on from OU785246.1 coordinate 3,295,914, forward strand.
GTTCCAAGCAATAGAATAATTTACAATTACAAACGCGGCAACTATAGCAAAATTAACGAAGAGCTTGCTGCTACGAACTGGCATGACTTGCTATCCAACACCTGCATTGATCGCGCTGTCCAACTGTTCTATGACGTCATAAATGGCTTAGGAGATCGTTATATACCTAAACGCTTATTTACAAATAGCAAGTTATATCCTGTTTGGTACTCTAGAGAATTGACGATGCGACATTTTATTTCACAGCACATTATTCACTCCATACAATTGTTTATTTAGCTTTTCCATATTAAAATTTTGACTCGATTTGATATACTTATGAGTGGATTGAGATAAGATACTTATTACATTCATAGTACTGCAGTTCGTTTGTTACTTTTTTATATTAATAGATGATGCCCGCGATTTCATCTGCATGGATTAAGTTTTTTTATTCCTGCAGGAACTCCTTAATTTTCCAGGACCTCCTTAATTTTTCATTTTCCTTAATTTACCAAATTTCATCAATTTGCATCAGTTCAAAAGATGGGCCGTGAAAGCGTAGCAGACAGATAGACAGACAGACGAACAGACAGACACACTTTCGCATTTATAATATTTAAAGTATGGTAAGTATGGAAGTATGGATTGAAAGATAGGTTTGCGCTTTTAGACAATCAGGTCTTGGTCTTGGCCTGGCCCAAGTTATACGTGCGTGATACTCGATAATTTTTTTCTCTTTAAACGCTGTCTGTCAAATCGTTCCCTTGTATTTCGGAGATGGAAGGCGGAACTCCTCAACGGATAAGAGCAAAGCAGTCACGATCAGTAATTGCTTAAAAAAATTGATATAATGATGGTATCGATTCGAATAATAAATTTAAATAAAACAAATTTAATCCTATTTGTTCTGGATATTACACTCTCGTCAACTCTTTTATAGAAAAATTTGCTTTAATTTTGGAACTTCTTGGCATATTTAAGTAGTACGGGACTATTAGACATTGACCCTAAAATAAAAAATGTAAAGCTGATTTTTGGCACAAGTGTTCCTTGGGGTCTGAAAAGTACCTGTTCAAAAATCCCCCCCCTAGGCCGCGGGCTTCCCCCCCTGCCTCCTCAAACGTCTCCCCGACCACAGTTTTTTGTAATTTTCTCAAAAATGATTAAAGCTAGAAAAAAACGTTTTATGGTGAAAATTATCTTCATTAAATTGTCTACAAAATATAATTATGGTTCATTTCGATAAGACTAATAGTTTAGGAAATATGTTAACCCTTTGTGCATGAAAAGAAAATATTTTGCATGTATCGCTTTTTGTAATGTACTTTCTTGTAATTTCCATAATAACTGATAGAGCTACGAAAATGTTGTCTGAAGCAAAATGAAAGGTTTTTAAATTATCTATAAAATAATGTTTAGTTTATATTGTTAAGAATAATAGTTTTAGAGATATACCTACCTATTGTGTTAGATAACGAAAATAATATGCAAATACCGTGTACGTTGTTTTTAATTTCTGGGAAAAAAATAACAGAGTTAGGAAAATCTGATTGAAGCAGTAATAAATATAGTTAAATTACCTACAAAAAATATTTTGTTTCATTTTGATAGCACTAATAATTTCGAAAATATACCTGTCATAATTTACATGAAAACAATATTTTTCAAAATTTTACATGTTTTCTGTAATTTCTAGAAAACTATTAGAGCTAGGCAAAAAACTCCCAGAAGTAAAAATAAACACCATTTAACCAATTATTTAAAAAATATTAGTTTATAAAGATAGGACTAATAATTTCGCATATATATTCATGTATTGTGTACGTAATAAAATTAAAAAATTGCTAGAATCCTGTGTTATTTGCAATTTGCACAAAAACTATTAGAGCTGGGAAAAATCCTCGAAAGAATAATTAATTTCATTAAATTACCTACAACAAAGTCTAATGGTGTTTTTAGATAGGATCAATAGTTCGAGAAATATCCTAGCCTTTATTCCATAAATATTTTTTTTTTTCAAAAACTGTGTAATATTTTAGAATTTTCACAGAAACTATTACAACTAGGAAAAAAAATATCAGTAGCAAAAATGAACTACATTAAATTATCTCCAAAATAGTTTTTACTGTATTCTGATAGAACTAATAGTTTCGGAAATATAGCTGCCTAACTGGCATAAAAAACTAAACCTTTGTAAAAACCCTAAATGTTTTTTGTAATTTCAAGAAAAAGTATTAGAGCTAGGAAAAAAGCTGTCAGGACTTAGTAAAAAGTTTATTAATTTACCTATAAAATAGTGCTTAGTTTATTTTGATAGGACTAATAGTTTTCGAAATATACCTTGCTATTGTGTAAGAACCGGTGGTAGTCATGTAGACTTAGCATAATACTATGGAATAAATAGAAATAAACCCCAAATAAATAACGTCTTGTTGATTTTAGGCACAAATGATGTCCTCTTTTCTCCCCCACAACCCTCCCCCACCCCCTCCCACCCCCACCCCCTCTCAAACATCTCGCCGATTGTGCTTTTTTGTAATTAAATTTCAATTCAAGTATCAAATCAAATGTTTTTTTATTCAAATAAACTTATAAAATGCTTTAGAATCGTCCAGTGAATCTACCATTGGTTCGGAATGCCGTTAAAAGTTAATCTGATAAAATTATCTACAAGATGGCTGTTGGATGTTGGTGGTTCATTTTATTAGGACTACATTGTTTTTCGATAAATGCATATTGCATACCTACATATTGTTGAAAGTACTTCGACACGTAGGTATATCAGCATTTACTAAGACTATAGTGTGGTGTTGTTTTGTAGATAAAGATATGATAATTATTACTATTAGTTTATTGTATTATAGAATCGATGATTTTCAAATAAAATGAGTAGGTACAAAGACTAAATTATTACAAAATAATTATAAATGCGAAAGTTTGGATGTATGGATGTATGTTTGTTACTCAATCACGCTCCAACGGATGAACGGATCTGGATGAAATTTGGCACAGAGATAGATTATAGTCTGGAATAGCACATAGGCAATTTTTATCCCGGAAAATTAAAGAGTTCCCGCGGGAACCGAAAAACCTCAATCCACGCGGACGAAGTCGCGGGCATCAGCTAGTTACAAAATATTTTTCTGTCATGCACGTTTCCGATCGTCATATTTCCGAAAGTATTAGGTTTATTGAAATGAAATAAAAAGCATTTTGTAGGTGATTTCGTGAACTTTAATTTTGTTTCTGTCGTTTTTTTCCTATATCTTATACTTTTCGTGTAAATCACAAGAAACATACACGATTATTCAAAAAAAAAAAAAAAACTCAAAATAAGCCGGCATATTTCCAAAACTATTTGTCTTATCATAATGATCAAAACGCCATTGGGTAGATTATTTAATGTAGATTATTTTTGCCATAGACGGTTTTTTTCTAGCTGTAATAGTTTTCGAGAAAATTATAAAATACTGCGCTCAGGGAGACATTTTAGGGGGGGGAGAGGAAAGCCCGCACCCTAGGAGGGGGGATTTTTGAGGAATTACTTTTAAGACCCTAAAGAACACTTGTGCCAAAAATCAGCTTTACATTTTTTATTTTAGGGTTCCCATACAAAGCTTGCATAAGTAGCCTGGGCTATAGGAGGTCTATAACACATCTCATCAATTATGATTGCAAATGATCTTTTGGGATCCGTTATAAAACTAAGTAAATCAAAATAAGGAATTCTCAGAAAATGATTTTATTTCGTCAATTCATGAAGTAGGAAACGGTACAAGGTTCTCAGTAGACGTAGGGTCCTCTGCAGCCGCAGCCGCAGCTGCCGGCAATAGACACTCCGCCAGCGGCTGGCACAATGCCTCCGAACTCCACGCCGCCTATGATCGGCACCTGTCCGGCGACCAGGGTGGTACCAGCGACCGGCAATTGACCGGCGACCGCTACATCACCGACACCTTCGCCGCCGTAGGCTGCGCCGCAACCCCCGAAACCGAGACCGTAAGCGCCACCATCGATACCGTACGCGCCGATACCGAGTCCGTAAGCGCCGCCGTTGAGACCGTACGGGCCGATACCGAGCCCGTAAGCGCCGCCACAACCCGGGGCGATCAGCTCAGCTGAGCGGTAACCGTAGCACTGGCTATACACATTCTGAAATTTAAAGAGCACAGTTCTAAATACACCATGGTCTAACAAGTCTTCAATCAGCCGTCGTCTACAATAAAAGTTTATTACAGTATTTCACTTACCTGAACCAAGCAAGCTTGGACGCAGAGCAGGAGAACAGTGAAGGAGTTCATGTTGTAGTGTTTGTCTTGTACAGACACGAGAATACAATGGTCAGACTGAACTAGGACATGCTTTTATACTAACTGTACATAATATACAACTTATAGATATGTAGAGTTTCAAAATATTTAAAAACGTGCCTGTACGAATATTGTCGGTTAACAGGTAATCAGTATGAAATTACTATTTTAAAATGCGAGACCTACAAACGGTGAAAGGGGGATTTTTATCGAAATATTTCGTATTACTGGCATATATAAACCAAAATTAGTAAAGTCACGTACCTTGATAGTACCTACCTGCCTAATTACCCAATTATGAAAAACAGTAATCTGTTTTTCATAACACTATGATAAGGTTTCACTAAGTAAGTATAAAAGGCTATACTTTTATTTTCATAATCATTCTCAAGCTCAAACTCGAGGAACAAACAATACAAAATGGCCTTCAAAGCTGTACTTTTCGTCTGCGCTCAGGCTCTCGTGATGCAGGTTAGTAATTAATCATAGCTTACGACTCACGTGAAATATATTTCATTGGTCAGAAGATTCCATTACATCTTCAAGTTAGATCTATAATTTTTTGGTCGTTTGCAGTCCATCGTCGGGCAGTGCATCGGCACCGGCTGGACTGGGGCTGGGTGGGGCAGCTGCGGCGGCTGCGGCCTTGGCGGCTCTTGGGCAAACGCTCCCTTCGGCGCTGCCGGTCTCTGCGGCGCCGAGTTTTCCGGCGGCGCCCTCCCAGTGGCCAGCGCCTCCGCTATCCCACCGAGCGGAGTTTCCGTGCTATCTGAGAACGCTTATGCAGGAGAGCTCGCTGTCGCCGGCGCTCTGCCGTTCTTGGGAACTGTGGGTCTAGAGGGCGCCCTGCCGACTGCTGGTGCTGGTGCGGTCGCGTACGGTTGCGGCAACGGACAGGTCGGTATATTGACTGAGGGCATTGGTGCTGCTGGTATCGCTGGCCCACTCGGTTTCGGCTACGGCGATGCAGGTCTGGGCTATGGCGCCGGTATTGCTCCATTCGGTAACGGCTACGGCTGCGGAGGTCTGGCTCGCGGCGGATGCGGATGCGGACGTGCTTTCTACTAAGAAGCCAAGAGGACGAGGATTTTATTTAACTGATCAATAAACTGAATGAAGCATTAGCAATTGTATTTTGATTTTACTTAAACCCACTTACACCACAACACTATAATGAAGTGTCTTAATATTTATAGTGATAGGGCTGGCTCCTATTCGGGGTTCTATCTCTAGGCAAGTCTTAGTTCTTATTTTTCGAAATTGAAAAAAATTCGTGAGAGAAAATAGTGCCTCAATATTCGGTTAAAATCGATCAAATTTTTTATCCGCTATCCCGAAAGAATTCAAATGTACCTACCAGGATATAAAATGTTCTATAATATGCTAACCCGGAGATTTGCCTTCTAGGCTGACTTGCGAGTCAAATCTCCGGGTTGAAAGCATCAAATAATAATCAGTGTTGCGCACAACACTGCCTGTCTGATTTAGATAGATTATTTGATGCTTTCACTTTTTGAATAGTGTATTCCAGGGTTTACGTGAAAAGGTCAGGTATAATAGAAAAATTTTCTTGAACACATTTTCTTAAAAAAACCGGCCAAGTGCGAGTCGGACTCGCGCACCGAGGGTTCCGTACAAACCTGTAGTAAGTTTTACGATTTATGACGTATTAAAAACAAGACGAAATGAACCGCAAAACTAACTTTGTTTGTAGAGGTTTACTGTTAATATCAAAAAAACTATGCTAGTAAGAGCATTGGCTATAGTTTACCTGTAAAATATACGTAAATTCCTATTGACCATAATTATTTCAGATTTTTCGATTGGTAAACTCCGGAGATAAGGGGGGGAACGGTATTTTTTTCGACATTTTGCCCGATAAATCAAAAACTATCATGACTAAAAATAATTAAAAATCTGTTTTAGAATGTACAAAGTAAACCCTTTCATATGATACCCCACACAGTACAGTTATTTCACTTTTAAATTTCAACCCTCCGATTTTCCCCCCTTTTTAAATAAGAACAAAAATAATTTCCAATTTTTTTTAATTGCAGTGTCTTTGGGCCAATAATATACACAACTATTCCAAATTTCATGTCGATAGCTTCGGTAGTTACTGAAATAATCGAGTGTGACGGACGGACAGACGGACAGACGGACAGACGGACAGACAGACGGAGAAAGTCGCACCATAAGGGTTCCATTTTACCATTTTGGTACGGAACCCTAACAACTTGTGCAAGTGCGTCAAGTTGAATTTAAATTCGTCTGGTAATTTCAGCGAGATGTTGGCAGTATCGTTAGTAAGGCGACAGAATGTGTAATAGTACAAGTAAAGGCTTTTCCGATTATAATAATCAACAATATTTCGACGTGTTTTCTGGAAATCTAATAATTTTATTTCAAATAACACAGATAAAAATAAACAAACAAATTACAGAAATAGATATAAATGAAAAAATTGGCAGTCATAGGGACTGCTGATAGAAGTGAAAACGAGTATTTAAATTTTTTTTTTATTTTTATTTTTTTTAATTTAACAAAAAAAACAAAAAATTAAAATATAAACCTTAAAACTGAGGCATTAAAGTTTAAATACGAATGTAGTATATTTATATTTAAGAACTTTTGTCTTCGTAACAGCGCGAGGTAACGCGAATCCACAAGTTTACCCCATACCAAAAAGTGTTCAACGCGGCTAAAGAAGTTTTCACTTCAAGAAACTTATAGACTAACAATCTGTGTATAGAACATCCCAAAAAGGGTATGAAACTCTTCGAGTAAAGGGTATAAGGGATCTTATGATAATATTATATTTTAAATATGAACCCGATATTTTCTTTCGGGTTGCGACCTTTTATTGTACCGTACTGTACATTATGTACTATCTATACTGATAAAAGCTATATACAAATTAATCACGCCGACCAAGTGGTGATTTTCAAAAAGAAAACACGTAAAAATGGGATGTTTTTTTTCTCGTCAATCCCATGGTGTGTGGGGTGTCGTTGAGTAAGTGGTTCCAAAATATTGCGGGTGTGAGTAAACTATTCTTTCGATTCAGGGATCCGTTTACGAAATAGTAAGCTTTAAAGTGCGCTTTTTTCGGAGTGCATTCCGAGTTTTTGTTATGTTAAAAATTTATGGAAGTCGTATTGTATCAAATAAATATTATAAATGCGAAAGTTTGGATGGATGTATGGATGTGTGGATGTATGGATGTATGAATGTATGGATGTATGGATGCATGGATGTTTGTTACTCAATCACGCTCCAACGGCTGAACGGATCTGGATGAAATTTGGCACAGAGATAGATTATAGTCTGGAATAGCACATAGGCTACTTTTTATCCCGGAAAATTAAAGAGTTCCCGCGGGAACCGAAAAACCTCAATCCACGCGGACGAAGTCGCGGGCATCAGCTAGTATATATATAAAATTATAAGGATTAAATTAGGTATAATATAAAAGGAAAAGTATTGCAGCTAAGTAGACTTTACAAGTTTCGCCAATAACCGTTTTTTAGGGTTCCGTACCCAAAGGGTAAAAACGGGACCCTATTACTAAGACTCCGCTGTCTGTCTGTCTGTCTGTCTGTCTGTCTGACTGTCTGTCTGTCTCCAGGCTGTATCTCATAAACCGTGATAGCTAGAAAGCTGAAATTTTCACAAATGATGTATATCCGTTGCCGCTATAACAGCAAATACTAAAAATTAAAAAAATATATATATTAAGGGGGGTCCCCATACAATAAACGTGTTTTTTTCGTATTTTTTTGCTCAATATTAAAAACGGTAACAGGTAGACGGTTCAAATTTTCACAGAATATTAACTTGTATATTACCTTTCAAAATAAATAATTAAATATCAATAAAGTAAATATTACAGGGGAGGCTCCCATACAACAAACGTAATTTTTTGATATTAACAATAAACCTCTACAAACAAAGTTAGTTTTGCGGTTCATTTCGTCTTGTTTTTAATACGTCATAAATCGTAAAACTTACTACAGGTTTGTACGGAACCCTCGGTGCGCGAGTCCGACTCGCACTTGGCCGGTTTTTATAGGTATTATTTTAATCTTTTAGTACGTATTCTGCAATGGCAGAATCTATGACGGATTTTGACGGATGCAATGGATAGCCATTGCTCGAGCCTTGAGTTATAATGAAAATTCTTATAAAATATGATCGTTTTAGGTAATGAAAAGAAGAGAAGTTATTAAAAATGCTTTATTCATCAAATAAATATTATAAATGCGAAAGTTTGGATGGATGTATGGATGTATGGATGGATGTTTGTTACTCAATCACGCCCGAACGGCTGAACGGATCTGGATGAAATTTGGCACAGAGATAGATTATAGTCTGGAATAGCACATAGGCTACTTTTTATCCCGAAAAATTAAAGAGTTCCCGCGGGAACCGAAAAACCGCAATCCACGCGGACGAAGTCGCGGGCATCAGCTAGTAATTATATATGTCATTCGTTCGATAGTAGTTCTCAGTAGCCGTAGGGTCCTCTGCAGCCGCAGCCGCAGCTGCCGGCAATGGACACTCCGCCAGCGGCTGGCACAATGCCTCCGAACTCCACGCCGCCTATGATCGGCACCTGTCCGGCGACCAGGGTGGTACCAGCGACCGGCAGTGTACCGGCGACCGCTACATCGCCGACACCTTCGCCTCCGTAGGCTGCGCCGCAACCGCCGAGGCCGAAACCGTAAGCGCCGCCATCGAGACCGTACGGGCCGATACCGAGCCCGTAAGCGCCGCCACAACCCGGAGCGATCAGCTCAGCTGAGCGGTAACCGTAGCACTGGCTATACACATTCTGAAAATAAATCAAATTTCCGAATAAATTAATCTTACTCAAATTGAAAGCAAAAGACTGCTTGAGTTCTTTAAAAAAGAACAAAAAAATCTGGAATCAGTCAGAAAATGTTTGCAATCACTTTTGAGTTTACTAAAGTATTTCTCATACCTGAACCAAGCAAGCTTGGACGCAGAGCAGGAGAACAGCGAAGGAGTTCATGTTGTAGTGTTTGTATTGTACAGACACGAGAATACAATGATCGGACTGTACTAGGACATGCTTTTATACGGATTCTAGGATGTGAAATTAGTATTTCGAAAGCTTTCGAGACGTGCCTGTCAAAGTGTTTTTCTTTGTTTATTAAAAATCCTTGATTGATTTGTAAATGGTTTACCAAGGTAGATTTATTTAAACTTATTGAAAAATTTCGTACTACTGATATACTAACCAAATCATCTGAAAGTCACGTCTCATTGTCCAATAATGTAAGTAAACAATATTTATAATTCCTTGCACAACAAAAAGCTGTAATAATGATAAGGATTTCAATTAATTTAGTATAAAAGGCAACAACATAGTTTGCAATCCATTCTCAAGTTTAAACTCGAAGAATAAACAATCCAAAATGGTCTTCAAAGCCGTACTTTTCGTCTGCGCTCAGGCTCTTGTGATGCAGGTGCGTTGATATCATTAATTTCCGAGCTATTATTTAAGTAATGCGTGTTAGTTTTTTAGAAGATGACAGGTGCTTGAACATACTTTTATAACTTTTGCAGTCAATCGCCGGGCAGTGCATCGGCGCCGGCTGGACCGGGGCTGGGTGGGGCGGATGCGGTGGCTGCGGCCTTGGCGGCTCTTGGGCAAACGCTCCCTTCGGCGCTGCCGGTCCCTGCGGCGCCGAGTTTTCCGGCGGCGCCCTCCCAGTGGCCAGCGCCTCCGCTATCGAGCGGAGTTTCCGTGCTATCTGAGAACGCTTATGCAGGAGAGCTCGCTGTCGCCGGCGCTCTGCCGTTCTTGGGAACTGTGGGTCTAGAGGGCGCCCTGCCGACTGCTGGTGCTGGTGCGGTCGCGTACGGTTGCGGCAACGGACAGGTCGGTATACTGACTGAGGGCATTGGTGCTGCTGGTATCGCTGGCCCACTCGGTTTCAGCTACGGCGATGCAGGTCTGGCCTATGGCGCCGGTATTGCTCCATTCGGTAACGGCTACGGCTGTGGAGGTCTGGCTCGCGGCGGATGCGGATGCGGACGTGCTTTCTACTGAGATGACGAGGATTTTAATTAAATATTTTAGTAATCAATAAACTGAAATGAAGCATAAGCATATTGTATATTTTGATTTTACTTAAACCCACTTACACCGCAATTTTGAAACTTGTCTCAATCTATCATATCATACTTCATACTTACTTTATATACGAGTATAATATTACTAGCTGATACCCGCGACTTCGTCCGCGTGTTTTAAGTTACAAATAGGACCAATTTTTTTAGAGGAAAAATATAACGGGTTTGTGGACGATAGTCAACAGAGAATACCCGAATTTACAAACCATGCCCTACTTTAGGCAATATCAAACAAGTTCTTGCTGTAAGCTGTAGCGGGCACTGGCGTCAGCGGTTTTCCTTTTAGGCTCCTCTATCTTTTCCTCTGCTGTCCCGGAAGCCATCGAGCAAAGGAAGCAGCTTCTCGAGTGCGTCTAAAAGAACGTTCCGCCCACGTTGCTGATCCTCTTGTGAACCGGCTTCGTCGCCCCATGGATTACGTACCTACCTACACAAAATTCTCCCAGGTTTGACATACACTATGTATTAATTTGTAATATTGATATATAACAAGTAAGAAGGTGTTGCTTTTTCTACCAGATGGAAATCTTCCTAAGATACCCAACTTCGGGAGAAGCCGGGTTATATATTTGTACATACTAAAAACCCCTCGGTGGCCACCACTGCGTAGGTATATTGGGAGGCACCTATAATTAACATATTTAATCGATTTCAAAGTTTAACTAAGAGCTCCAACAGAGAATCATATATCATATAAATATTATAAATGCGAAAGTTTGGATGGATGTATTGATGTATGGATGTATGGATGTTTGTTACTCAATCACATTCACGCCCCAACGGCTGACTGAACGGATCTGGATGAAATTTGGCACAGAGATAGGTTATAGTCTGGAATAACACATAGGCTACTTTTTATCCCGGAAAATTAAGAAGTTCCCGCGGGAACCCAAAAACCTCGATCCACGCGGACGAAGTCGCGGGTATCAGCTAGTATCTTCTATGACTCTTCCAACTACGAGGTAGACTAAATGACGCTCGGGAAGTTTAGGTATTTACTGGCCCGTCGCGCGGCGGTCGGACGATTACCCGTGCGCGCCGTGGATATAATGTCCTCCCGACCGAATTTCAGCCACGGCGCGGTGGCCAATCTCCAGTGAGATTAGCCATCTGCGCGGGAGATCTCTCTGTTCCTTTACTCTCATAGCCCGATGGGACGGAAAATCCGACACGACCGGAGAGAGTTCAGGCGCAGGACCGACGGCTTAACGTGCTCTCCGAGTACCACTATGATTTACATTTCTGAATGTGACAGTACTGTACAGAGGTAAGAAAAAAAAACGCGCCGAATTTAGAACCTCCTCCTTGTTTAGAAGTCGGTTAAAAAAGGAACCTTTTTTTTTAAAAATATATAGGCTAGCGCTTGGCTGCAATCAGACTTGCTTGCAAGTGGTGCTGCAGCCTAAGGTGGAGAGCGCTTGCCTAGAAGATGCCTATTCACTCTTGATTTGAAGGTACCTATATTAAAAGAGGAGAGGAAAACGGAAGCCGGAAGGAACGTAATCTGATCTCACAAATACATTTTGTAAGACTTAAAAAAACGCATCTTAATTCGCATTTAATTCGTACAATCCAAATCCAAGTAAAGGCTCTGACATAAATGTGTTTTTGACAATACAACAATATCAGACCACGACAACCATTGATGTAGAATTTTAGTGTTGACGACAACGAAGTACCCAAAATAGATTGCAGATGATCATGTACTATCACTGCAAATCATAATATATTTCCTAGCGAATAAATACCTAGTATAATATTGTGGGTAGTTTTTAACTATAAATTAGTAAACTAATGTAAATAGAATTGCCATAATATCGTCGCTGTAGTTGGAAAATTAAATAACTACACTTTTTGCGAAATCGACTTTATTGCATTTCCAGAAAGTCCAATTAAAGCCGCATCTTTATGTATTTCTAATTTTTCTCAGTTAGTTTTAATTAAAATAATATGAAAATGAATCTCGCTCGAATGAATTTTTCAATATTTATTTTTCCACCTTTGGTGCCTAAAGGTGGAAAAATAAATATTGAAAAATTGATAAAAAAGTAGCGAATGAAAGTTAAATAACTTATCAAAAAATAAATAAGTTCTCTCATACATCACTTCGAGAGCGAATAAAATGCATAAAGTTCGATATTTAGTTTTCCCTCGACACGTATTATACCTATTCTTTACAGGGGCAATTCAGTTCGGAAAAATTAAACAAAGTCAGTTATTTAATTAATCATCCCATGATTGCAAAGATATTATACGTACTATAAAAAAATTATAAGCAATGCGGAAATGATTCCCAATAGTCAATTAATAATTCGTAGTAAATTAAAAAGTTGATTAATAAATGATTGGACTGCTTATGAATGGTTTAGAATAATTAGGCTAACTCTTACAGGCATAGTAAATTTTTAGCATACCTCTCTGCATTGAAATCAGTTCAATCGTTCTAGGTTTGTAATTAAAACTTTCTCAGTTAATTAATTATATTTATAAATTATAATTGATAGTTTTGATTTTAGTGAACGTTACTTACGCTTAGTTCGTTTGAACTGATCTGATTTAAAATGTAAAATTTAAATTTATAAAGGTAAAACTAACGGAAAGTTGATAGCTGTTATAATTTCAATAGATACTTAGTTTAAATTTTAATTGACGTATGTACCTTTTTGATTTTGATGTCCTACTAATAATAATTATTATAAATGCGAAAGTTTGTGAGAGTGGATGGATGATGTAATAGCTTATACATCAGAATAGCACATAAACTATGTTTTATCCCGGAAAGTTAGAGAACTTCCGCGGGAATCAATCATCACCATCAATCATCATCATCAATCGTTGTGTTCTACAAAGTGTTTAAATTTTTATTATTTTATGAATAGAGTCGTTATTATAACAATTACTAGCTTCACTTAGATACCATCCTAGTTCGATTAAACCATTCTTAGTTAATTCTATCTTTAAATACTTACATAGTTTTGATTATACTGTACGTTACTCATAAATTATTAAGCTATTTGGTTTGAAAAGGCTGATCTCAATAATAATTTGTTAACTGAAGAAAAGTTGATAGTTATCATTTCAGTTGATAGGTACTTAGTTTTTGATAAGTAAGTATAATTATTGTTATTTATTAGAAGTGAAATTTTGTTTATTTTATGAGTAGAGTTGATTAATAGATTGTTATGTGGTTTTATTTTTTTTACATTTAATTTTGTACGTCTGATAGAAGAATCTAAGTGTTTCAGTAGTTTTGTTGATTACTTTTCACAGTTCTAATAAAAATAAATGTTTATTTGTTGGTTTCGCTTTAAAAAACTTCCTATTTTTAGTTAAAATATTAATGCCCATAAGGATAGTCATAGTAAAATAAGTAAATAATAGGTTATTTAATAATCTCACTAAAGAGGAAAAATTAAATAAAGGTACTTATATCGTCAATTTTTCGAACTTCAACGCAATATTGGCGAAGAAGAACTAAATAATCCCGATCTGACCAGTGGTTAGAGCTGTGCGTTGATAGATCAGTCAGTCAGCCAGTCAGTCAGTCAGACACCTTTGCCTTTTATCGAAAGCCCAAAATCAAAGTTTCATGGATATAACTTGAAAAACAACTTGATAAATAAATGACGAACTTTAATACAAACTTTCAACCCCCATTTAACCCTTTTGGGGTTGGAATTTTCAAAAATCCTTTCTTAGCGGATGCCTAGGTAGACCTACGTTATAATAGCTATCTGAGTGCAAAATTTCAGCCCGATCTGACCAGTGGCTAGAGCTGTGCGTTGATAGATCAGTCAGTCAGTCAGACAGTCAGTCACCTTTGCCTTTTAAATATTTAGATTTTAGAGTTTAAATCTGCCTTTCCTACTGGAGTTATTATTATGCGGGTTATACCTACCTATTAGGTAATATTTTGTTAGTTTTGTTATTAGTTGTTGTGGTCATATCAAGGAGGTTTCAATCTCATTCTTTTTACCTAGGCTTGATTATGAGTTAAGATTACAATATGATTGTTAGGTACCAGTTTAATGGTCTAAATAAATAAGTTTTTAAAGCATAGCTAAGACTTAAAATTATAACTAAGAGTATATTATCGAATCTATTAACTACATGAACTTAAGTAGGCATGTACCTACGCGCGATAGCTGCAAGTTGCAAGTTGCAACGCAGCGAATGCTTGGCTGCCGCTTGAGGCTCGGTCACAGAGTACCTACTACTACAGAGAGGAATATTATACAAATGGCTCACGGACTTCACCCATACATAGCGTAACGATGTGTGCGTGAACTCTCACCAACACGTCGTCTGGGTCAGCGAAGCCTCGGTCTGGGTCAGAACGTGAGGGCTGACGGTCCTGCGTTTAATGTAAAAATACCTCTATTTTTTTACATTAAACGTTGATTTTTTCGATTATCTCAATAACGATGAACGATAGGTGAAAAATGTAAAGGACCTTAACAACTTAACTGTCCAAAGAGTCACTTAAGACTCACGGGGAACTTTTGAAATAAGTTCAAGAGTCACATGTGACTCATTTTTTTATACAACTTTGGCACTTAATTTTGTTATGAGCGTGGAGTAATATTATAATTAAAATTACGTGAACGTATAGCAAAAAAACCTAACCTATAAGAAAAAAAAAAAAATTCGCAATGTGAATGTTATTAACCTATCAAAAAAAACACGAGGGACTTGGGGTAGTTGTAAATTGTATTGTATAGGGACAGTTAAGTTGTTAATTGTAGATCGTAAAAAAGCGACACAAAAGTATTGAATCTAAATGTTCGTATCTCAACGGAGAACCGAGTTATTGTGAAAAAACTGAATTTAACCCCTTTTTTCAAGATGGCGGAAAATGCACATAGGTAATCTTGGTCGACAATTTGAAGTTAAGCTTTTCGAGGCCTCCCCCACGTAATATCCAAAATTTAGCTTTCTCGGTTCACATGCTAAGGAACAATTTCTTGATTGAACAAGTTTACTGAGTTTGTATTAAAATAAAACTATTTAGATTTTTATATAAATAGTGTTCTGTTTCAACAAAAATACCGAATACTTGCACAGTTTGCTTGAAAAGATCCGAAGACAATAAGGATGTTTCCTATTTTTCATACCCGAGAGATTTCATAGAGAAGTAAGTATAATAATAGTAATATGTAGGTATAATAATTATTGTGAAGTTATGTTAAAAATACTGATGTTCATTAATAATTTCGTTTCTTTTTATTATTTGTCTTATTTAAGTATTTGTTGTCCAATCAAATAATAAATAAATACGTATCAAATAATCAAATAAATATTATAAATGCGAAAGTTTGGATGGATGTATGGATGTATGGATGTGTGGATGTATGGATGTATGGATGTATGGATGTTTGTTACTCAATCACGCTCCAACGGCTGAACGGATCTGGATGAAATTTGGCACAGAGATAGAGTCTGGAATAGCACATAGGCTACTTTTTATCCCGGAAAATTAAAGAGTTCCCGCGGGAACCGAAAAACCTCAATCCACGCGGACAAAGTCGCGGGCATCAGCTAGTTGACCGAGCGAAGCGAAGGTCTCTGAGACTACTTGGGTGAATTGGCACTTGTCCGTCCGTCCGTCCGTCCGTCTGTCAGAGCCTTAAAACTTCTGAATTTCTGAACGTAATTACTTCAAATTTAAATTTAATTGACCGAGCGAAGCGAAGGTCTCTGAGTCTACTTGGGTGAATTGGCACTTGTCCGTCCGTCCGTCCGTCTGTCAGAGCCTTATAACTTCTGAATTACTGAACGTAATTACTTCAAATTTAAATATACTATGTAAACCGATGGCCTCCCGCCGAATATGGCTTAAAAAGTTATAAAAATTTTTATTTCAGGGGGGCTCTCATAGAAGCGAATGCGAAGTAAAATATTTTTTATAGCATTACATAGGGTTGCGGTATATCATTTTAAAGATAATGAGGAACGGAGTCCAAAAATATTTTTTTTTTAATTTTTCCCCTAAAATTGACGAAATGGGGGGCTTTCAAAGTGGTGATTTTCGGACGTCCAAAGATGACCTCAGAACTCCCAATTTTCTGAAAGGCTGAGCCTGAAACTTGATTAATTATTTGAATTATATCCTGTACTTGAACAACAAATACTAAAATTAGATAAATATTATAAGGAAACGAAATTATTTAATTTTTAATGAGCATACGTATTTTTAACAAACTTCACAATGTTGTCAATAGATGGCGCTCTGTACAAATTTATTCGTTTGTGCTTAAAAAGAAAAGGCTGAGCCTGAAACTTGATCACTTATTTGAATTATATCCTGTACTTGAACAACAAATACTAAAATTAGATAAATATTCTAAGGAAACGAAATTATTCTTAAGTCGTTAGTTAGTTAGTCTTAAGTTTTCATATTTGTTATCTGTTTCGTTTTTGTTTTTGTGGTGTACAATAAAGAATATACAATACAATACAATTATTTAATTTTTAATGAGCTTCACTATTTTTAACAGAACTTCACATAGATGGCGCTCTGTAAGTTTATGGATACCGCGAGGTCTCAGTTCGGGGCGAACCACTAGTATGTAAACTGAAACTGATGGCCTCCCGCCGAATATGGCTTAAAAAGTTATAAAAATCTTTATTTCAGGGGGGCTCTCATAGAAGCGAATGCGAAGTAAAATATTTTTATGGCGTTACATAGGATTGCGGTATATCATTTTAAAGATAATTAGGAATAGAGTCCAAAAATATTTTTTTTTGAATTTTTCCCCTAAAATTGACGAAATGGGGGACTTTCAAAGTGGCGATTTTCTAACGTCCAAAGCTGACCTCAGAACTCTCAATTTTCTGAACTCTCAAGCCTGAAACTTGATCAATTATTTGAATTATATCCTGTACTTGAACAACAAATACTAAAATTAGATAAATATTATAAGGAAACGAAATTATTTAATTTTTAATGATGATGATATTTTTAACAGTACTTCACACTGATGTCAATAATTGATGGCGCTCTGTGAAACCGCGAGGTCTCAGTTCGGGGCGAACCACTAGTATATTATCAAATAAATATTATAAATGCGAAAGTTTGGATGTATGGATGTATGTTTGTTACTCAATCACGCTCCAACGGATGAACGGATCTGGATGAAATTTGGCACAGAGATAGATTATAGTCTGGAATAGCACATAGGCTACTTTTTATCCCGGAAAATTAAAGAGTTCCCGCGGGAACCGAAAAACCTCAATCCACGCGGACGAAGTCGCGGGCATCAGCTAGTGTATTATAAATGCGAAAGTTTGGATGGATGTATGGATGTTTGTTACTCAATCACGCCCCAACGGCACAACGGATCTGGATGAAATTTGGCACAAAGATAGATTATAGTCTGGAATAAAACATAGGCTACTTTTTATCCTGGAAAATTAAGGAGTTCCCGCTGGAACCGAAAAACGTCGATCCACGCGGACGAAGTCGCGGGCATCAGCTAGTTTCAGAAATAACTGAAATTATACATTAAATAACTACTAAATAATATTTTTATTTTTTCCTTAAATTGTTGGCATGCATCAGGTGACAACGCTAGCAGAATAGGTATACATTTTCGACTTTCTTAAGAAGCTTCCCCTCTGATCGGATATATTATATACTCGTGTAGCTCGGTGGCGGTGCCATGCGCGGGGTGCGCCGGAGCCTATTGCGCCGCCAGTAGCGATGGGCGATTACGAATGATCTGAATAATCGAATAATCTACCACTACTAACGAACACTTTCGAATGGAATATTAGTAATATACTAATGCTCATAATCGAATGACGACTACTAATTAGTAATTACTAATCGCGTTTCGACTGCATTGTTCGCGACTCGGAATCATTCGCCGCTCGGGTTTGACTGCACTACTAATATTAGTAATTACTAATTAGTAGAGGTGTTTCGCTTTCGATTGGATTGTTGGCGAATCAATTCTCGGAATCTTTCGCCGCTATGTTAGAAGTGGGTAACTTAGCTTATGCTTTCAGTTGTACGATTGAAATTTTAACCTTATTTTCTTAACTATAAGACTCAATTTCAAAATTGTCAGGTGGATTAATAAGGTTTAAATTATTTTAATAGTATTATTGAAAATTGAAATGTAACCTTATATCTTTGCATATAAGACTCAATTTCAAAATTGACACGTGGCTACTAATTTAATAATCGAACCAAATTAGTAGCTAGGTATCAATAATCGAATGAAATTAGTAGTGGAGCAAGTTAGTTACTAATTTTGGTAAATCGTTCGAATGATTCGAACGATTTGTATAATCGAATAGTTCGAACGAAATCACTCATAATCGCGGATCGCCCATCGCTAGCCGCCAGCTAGTCACAAATTTCGTTCCAAAGTGACTACACGTCGCTCGATCTCCCGAATTTAACGTTTACAACCTAAATCTGCAACGATATTGTTCGTCGGAAGACCTCTGCGAATCATAAAAACCCCATTTAACGGGTAAGTGCTGAACATTTCGCTGTAGAACAGTATTTTTTACGCACCACACATTCTAGGTTATTCCACGCGTCCTTGTACGACCTTCCTTTGATGCCTAATTTGTAATCATGTATTGCCTTTAAAGCTAACTAAAATTGCACTATATATTGTATTTTAATATTTAGGTAGGTACTCGATTTTCTAATAGGTACCTATTAGCCCTTTTGATTTTTTTTTTTAATCATACTAGGTAGGTAATATTATAAAATATGCGAAAGTGTGTTTGTTTGTTGGTTTGTCCTTCAATCGCGCTGCAACCGAGGAACGGATCTACGTGATTTTTGGCATGGGTATAGTTGAGGACCTGGAGAGTGATATAACTACTTTTTATCCCGGAAAATTAAGGAGTTCCCGCGGGACTCAAAAAAACTCAAACCACGCGGACGAATTCGCGGGCATCAGATAGTATTTTAATATAGGTATGTACTTACTTGATTTTCTAATATTAGCACATTTGATTTTTTTTAAAACATACTAATATTATAAATGTGAAAGTGTGTTTGTTTGTTGGTTTGTTGGATTGTCCTTCAATCACGCTGCAACAGAGGAACGGATCTAAGTACCTACCTACGTGATTTTTTGCAGGGGTAAGTATAGGTACTTAGTTGAGGACCAGGGCGAGTGACATAGGCTTCTTTTTATCCCGGATAATAAAGGAGTTCCCGTGGGAATCAAAAAAACTTATTCCATGCAGACGAAGTCGCGGGCATCAGCTAGTTAATTAGGTATAACTTGTAAATTTTTATTAGCTTCTCGTTGCCCTCTGACTCTGAATTTTAATAATATCTTTTCTTTGTTCTAAAATAATTATTGATAATTATCTTAGCTTCACTCTTTCCTCTTCTGTAACTCCGTCTGATTGTGACATACCTAGCCACTACCATTTTTATACGACTGCCTGAAAAAAGGAGTACCTATATTGTTTTCAGGGTTCATGTATGTGAGTTTGTATATTCCACCATAACTTCTATACGCCTGAACGGATTTTGATGAATGAGGTATCGTTAGAATCCTTAGCTTATTCCGGGTGACATAGGCTTGTAATTTTTTTTAAATAAATGATAGGGTGACCATGGTCCCGCATCAAAGACTAAAGTTGATTTTTTTTCTAAAATGAGATTAACTATATTGTCATCATCAAGAAAATGATGAGTAGATCCCAAAAATATAGAAGACTATATTTCAATATCGAGTGATTCACAAAAAAATATCATATAACTATGGCAGTCGTATTTTTTAATTCTTTGAGTTAGGTATACCTATTCACTTGTACGCAGTACTTTTTCGCTTGCTTGCTGCTACGTGTCACAACCAGATGGTCAGAAGGGAACAGCTTACTCACACGCCGGAATTTGCATTCCAGGGTTTTTCCTGGCTTCCCTCGTCGGTCTGCGCCTCGAGTCCCGTTCAGTCCGTGGCCCTCTTCCACGCCTGAGCCACAGAGAACTGAACAGAGAGGAAGCTTCATACAAACTGCTCGCGGCGACTTCACCCATACATAGCGCAACGATGTGTGCGTGAGCTCTCACCGACACATTCACCGACACGATGTCCGGGTTAGCGAGACCACTGTCTGGGTCAGAACGCAAGGGCTGACGGTCGTGCGTTTAATGAAAATAAATAGGAAAAATTTCGTGTTCAATCACGAAATTGTTCCTCAATTTATTTTAATTACTATAAGTTTACTGATTTTGTATTAAAAATAAAACTATGTAGATTTATTTATGTGAATATAGTGTTCTGTTTCGACAAAAATGCCGAATACTTGCACAGTTTGCTTGAAAAGCTTTAAAGACAATAAGGATGTTTCCTATTTTTCATACCCGAGAGATAAAGAGAAGTAAGTACCTTTTTACACGTACCTAGCGTACCTGTACAATAAAACTTTAGAGGATGACGTGCTAGACAGGTAGGTATGTACTATGTAGCCTGTCGGTCTCACCTACTTGAAGACAGTGCTCAGATATTAGAATACCCGAAGTACCTAATATGGCTAAAATGTGTGACTTACCCCCCAAATTATAAATGCGAAAATGTGTCAGTCTGTCTGTCTGTTACGCTTTAACGGCCCAGTTTTTCAACCGATTCTGAAGAAACTTTGTATAGAGGTAGGAGGAACTTTTTGCTAGTTGCGAGTTGCGACCCCAGGGATAAATAGGGTAAACGTGGGGCAGGGGTTTCCTATTTACCCCTGGCTCCACCAACATTTTTAACCGACTTCAAAAGGATTTGACCCGTATGTAGGTATGTATGTAGGTTTGTTAACGATTTTCTCGTAAACCAATGAACCTATTTTTATGATTTTTTCACTAGTGTTAATTAACTTACCTACCTACTTTCGGGAAGGTTTAGGTTAGGTTGGGTTCGGGACATCGACATCGATGTCGATTGTCGATATCGATATTAATGCCGATTTTGATGGTCGATATCGATGTCGATTGTTGATATCGATTTTGATACTCATATCGATTGACGATATCGATGTCGATGTCGATTGTTGATATCGATTGACGATATCGATGTCGATGGTCGATACAAATGTCGATATCGATGTCGATTGTCGATGTCGATTGTCGATATCGATGTCGATTGTCTATATCGATGTCGTTGTAGATGTCGATATCGATGTCGATTGTCGATATCGATGTTGATTGTCGATATCGATGTCGATTGTCGATATCGATGTCGATTGTCGATTGTCGATGTCTAAGTCGATATTTTTATTTTTCCTTAAACTGTTGACATGCATCAGGTGACAACCCTAGCAGAATAGGTATACATTTTCGACTTTATTAGGAAGCTTCCCCTCTGATCGGATATATACTCGTGTGCCTGAGCTCTCTGGCCGCGCCACTCCTGCGGGTCAGAGTCTACGAGCGCAGACGACCGACGTCTCACTCCGTGCACAAATCATCCACCGCACACTACCTGGCAGAAGACCTCGCCACGCGTCCCACTACCAGCTGGACCGACACTCTGCTACAATTCAGGAAAGTACTTACTTGCCCACTGCAAGTCTGGGAAGCGAAGTTATTGACGGGCCTTTCGTCCCACGACCCGCTAGTACTAAATAAATTATTGTGTTGACTTGCTGGTATTTATTCTTCTCCCAATCAGCAACGTCACAGTTGCATATAATTTTCCCTTAGCTGTGAATTTAGAAAATATGCACACTCCTAAAGACATATCCCACATTTCTAGTTTCGTTACCGATACCAAATTAGTATTTGTTGTTGGAATCCCCTTGAATATTGTACAAGAATATAACTTCTATCATGTTTATGCTCTCCCAAAAAGAAGCAAGGGAAAATCTAATCAAAAGCATAGGATTAAGAAAATCCTTGTATGATCCGTGTATTAATCCTTTATTGTACAACCCAGGAGTTTTGCCCTCTCAAAGCAAAGTTACTTCTTTCTTTACCTAAATTTCTTCTTTGATCTGTGTAATAATTGTGACTTGGTGGTCGTTCTTTGTCTATTACAATGTTGTGTAGTAAAAATTCAAATTCAAAATTCAAAATTCAAAATGTTTTTTATTCAAATAAGCTTTTACAAGCGCTTTTGAATCGTTATAATATGAATCTACCGCTGGTTCGGAATGCCATTCCTACCGAGAAGAGCCAGCAAGAAACTCGGTGGTTGCTCTTTTCCATCAAAACTTACAATCATCATAATGATACAAGTAACTGCAGTCCCACGCATAGCTGGAGCGAATCAAATCCACGCTGTTTTTTTTTATCATTTACGTAATCTTCGATTGTATAGTAAGCTTTTTTCACGAGCATACCTACAATACTCAATACACGCCAAGACTGGCAGACAGAGGCAGCCCATTTCCGACGGTGGCACCCGTTCACGAGCATGACGCATGATCCAGCCATTGCTTCGCTCAACCATATTTGAGGGAACGTAACAACCCGCACCACACGACACCACCACAGAAACGTTAAAGAGAGTGTGACATACCCGACTACCCATATCAAGGCATAGAATTGAATACTGTTTAAGGGTGCAAATCGCCACCTATCGGCAATAATAATATTAAAGTTTGTATGTGTGTATGTTTGTTACTCCTTCACGCGGCAACTACTTAACCGATTTGGCTGAAATTTGGAATGGATGTAGATTATACCCTAGATTAACACATAGACTACTCTTTATCGTGGAAAAATCCAAAAAATCCAAAAAAATCCAAAATCCAAAAAAAACAAATACACTTTACAAATATTTGAATAAAAAAGTTAGTTTTGGTTCCTTTAAGTAATTACGTAATAATATAATTATTATTTGCTTTCATCTAAAAAAACCGACTTCAAAACTATACCTATTTAAGTACCAACTTAAACTAAAAAAGTAAAAAAACATTGAGTTATATATTTTCTTTATTGTTGATTTCTCAAAAAGCGCTAAATCAATTTCGATAAAATTTATATGGGACCACCTCTGAAGTATGGCCTACCAAACAAAAAAGAATCATCAAAATTGATTCATAATTTATTGACGGAATGATCGCGTAACATACATACAAAAAAATAAAATAAAAACATAGTCGAATTGAGAACCTCCTCCTTTTTAAAGTCGGTTAAAAATAAAAATATTCTTCTCAAATTTTCACAATTTCTTCTGTGTCTTTATCAAAACTCAGAATTCTCTCGTTGGACGGGCTGAGTTACTTCTTTTGCTATTGTGTAAGGTATCTTCTTCAAAGGCAATGGCAATTTAAGTTTTATATCTGATATGATCTTTGTTTCTAAGTTCTGTATGTTTTTTATTTGAAAAGTTTCATTTTCTTTCTCATGGTCTTGTTCTTTTGGTCTTCGTCATGAGTCCTCACAATAATGTCTTGGCAATCAAAATTTACAGCAAAAAAAAAAGTGAGTGTGTGCAATTCACTCACGGCAGAATTGAAACTTCAGAAAAATAGCCTACGAGAGAATGAGATAAATGTAACTTGTATTCTATCTCATTCTCTCGCAGGCTATGAATATGTTTGCCTCTTTTTAGTGTCACTTTTTCGTTTTATCGAATTTTCAAATCACAACGATTCTAAAGAAGTTTCAATGGAAAAATCAAAAGGTTCTTGAATCACTACATCAGGGATCAGTGGGACAGTTCCACATTTTCATGAACGAACTTGTTTTAAATGTCGTACATCAGTGTAAAAAGCTTTCTGTGAATTCTCCCCCCTGAAATGTCCTGGTGGAACTTTAGCCACTACTGAAGTTGAGACATGTGAGGCATTAGCTGATGCATTTCTCGATAGTATGAATCTTACCAAATACTGGGTACAAACACCCATAAACCACCTGATAAACAATCAGAGCGAGTGGACGCGTTTCATTGCAATAAAACCCGAAGTGAACCATATACAACCCAAAGTCAACCTTATTGCCGAAACATGCCATATGGTCGTCCATTACGGCATCAATATCCTTTATCGCAGGGTCAGGGTTCCGTACACTTGTGTGACAAATCATTTTCGCGAGAATAGCCGACCAGGGGGCCTCCAAACAAGAAGATTCCGGCAAATTTGATGCAGAGGTGATGCATATGGATTTGAGAAACACAACGCCGGCTGGTTGCCGGGCTAGGAGTGTATATGGAAAAAGTGAAACATTTAATTTAGTTTTTTACGAAGTTAAATCCAAAACTAATTCTAAATGGACGGACTTAGTGGACAGGCACACGAATACGCACAAATAAGCCTTGGTGATTTTTGGACTCCGTAACTTGTGCGACTTCACATAAAATGGATCTGCAAAGTCGATGGGTCAAAGACTACAAATTATTGGTTGTTGTTTCTTTTATCTTTTATCCTTTCTTAGCAAAGTTATTAATTCTAAGAAAGGACTATTTCAGTCTTCAGTCAGTAATAAGTACTTATTTGGATTTTGCTTATGACAAATTATAAATTATTTATTTCAGCTATTTATTTATTTTAGCTAGTTTTATTTATTTGTGCATGTGATCAATTTGCTTCGTACAGTAATTTTTAAACTTAGAAAAACCTGTCTTACGATAATAAAACTAGTTCAGTATACAATGAATTATAATGGGGATGATGACAACTCCTAATCAAATCAGCAACTCTTTAACAAACTTAAAAACGCGCTTTTAGTATGGAAGTTTGTATGAAATAATGTGATTGTGACGTCATCAAATTTCAACACTCTTTTTTTCTTTAATCGATAGTTTAAAATGTTTATCAAACTTAAAACAAACTGAAGATGTGAATTTTAGGTCTTTCAGAAGGCCCTCTATTTAATAATCAGCAAGAAATCATTTATTTTTGACCTAGGCGTCATTCCTTTTATTGAATCCTATTTTCATTACAAAATAAGTGTTTGCAAGCTTCACGAATATTATAAGCTTCAGTCGTACTTCTGTTTAGCTCTCTCGAAGCAAAGTTACTTCTTTGATCTGTGGAATAATTGCGCCTTGGTGGTCCTTCTTTGTCTATTACAATGTTGTGTAGTAAACAAATACACTTTGTACCTACAATAGTTTCAGCATTTTCTGAAGTTGCTTCTATAAATTTGGTTAAAATTCTCAATTTTTGTGTTATTTTATTCCAAAAGCGCTTTCAATTACTACTCGTGCATTTGATGACGTTCGTTGTAAATTGTTCCCTGTTCTCCCAGGTTACGTTTTGGATACGGCCTCATCATATACCTTTTTAGAGGATAGGCTTCATCTGCTAGTAATACCAAGGGCAATAAAGTATTTGTATTTGGCAAACATTTAGAAATATTTAAATACCCATTTTCAAAGTGTCGATACAACGCCGAAGTAGATATCAATAGAAGAATTAGTTATCAATAAATTATAAAAGTTTTTATTAAAAGGCAAAACGGGTATACAATATTATGCTTACCTACTTAGATTATCACAGTAATTGTTATTGCTTACATAAAAAAGTATCATTTGGACTAGATTATTTTTATAATACTTGTAATATAAAATTTATCTATTTGGCTATTTTTAATTAATTTCCTATTATTATTAACAAATTCTTAATTAATCAATTTAAATTAAAATAAATACTTATTACACAATGAAATTTAATGTCACTCATTTCAGTTTATCAATTAAATCCACCCGCCCTTAAAGGGTCCCCTTTAAGACAATTCTCATAAGGTGTAGAGCAAATAGGACTCTGTGAGGAACGCATAATATTACGTATTTATGTTAGTTTAAGAGATATGATATAGTAAGAATAAATTATTAATATACAAATAATAAACATAGAATATAGTATAAACTTATAAGCTATTTACTATTTAAACGTTGAAGTAATATTTAACGCTTACTGCGTTGGAAGAGGGCATAAACGAACAACTGGTCGGAGGTAAGTTTTCCCAGAGATTTTTACAGTTGCTACGCGAATAATACCGTCTTTAGAGGGATGCACTTTCTCTACTACTGCTAAAGGCCAAGCCAGAGGCGGTACGTTATCTTGAATAGTAGAATATTCATTAACAAAATGTTGGTTTTGCAGAATGCGAAGCATTCTATATTCTGCAAATTTCAAATCTTTAGCAGATATTACTGAAGTGCTGCGACATGTATATAACTTTAAACATCTACAGATGTACACAATTATACGTAGAAGTTTGCTCCACGAAGAAGTACGGAGGGCGAGCTCATAATATAAAGCGCACTGCTATAATATAGGCGTAAACACAGGATGTGTCAAAATCTTCTGTTCAGGAATGTCATCAATACATTGCCCATCTAGGGTTTTGAGCGACGGTAGTTGCTTCTATACAATTGGATAAATATTCACTATTTTTGTGTTATTATACTAAAAGCGCATTCAATTACTACTCGTGCATTTGATAAATTGTTTCCTATTCTCCGAGGTTACGTTTTGGATACGGCCTCATAATATACCTTTTTAGAGGATAGGCTTCATCTGCTAGTAATACCAAGGGCAATAAAGTATTTGTATTTGGCAAACATTTAGAAATATTTAAATACCCTTTTTTATTTTTTCAAAGTTTTTTGTTTAGTCAAACTAAAATTGACCCAAAAACTCTTGATTTAAAGCCACAAATTCAGTGCAACCGATTCAAATTTCGAAACG
Organism: Erebia ligea; assembly: GCA_917051295.2. Taxonomy (NCBI): domain Eukaryota; kingdom Metazoa; phylum Arthropoda; class Insecta; order Lepidoptera; family Nymphalidae; genus Erebia; species Erebia ligea. The sequence continues at coordinate 3,322,976 of OU785246.1, forward strand.
TATCGTTTGGAGCGCTAGCTGTGAATGCATACACGAAATTGAGCTCTAAATTAATAAGATTAAGATTCATTTTAGTTTGATGCATATGTAATTCACCTCACTTAGTGAGACCGTATTTTAAATTCGATCAATCTCAGAGTAAGGGTACTGACGGCGTCGGCGAGCCCGGCGCACGCGTGCCTCTCGGCGAGGGCGCTGATGCGCAGCACGTTGTGGGGCGCCAGCCTCGCCGCCAGGTAGTCGCAGCACGCTTCACGCAGGGGCGTCACCTGCAGTGACCAGTATACAAAAATTCAGCTTATTATCTCTCATTCCGAGGTTGATCGCTAATTTGATTGGACTATAAATCGAATATAAATATATTACCTCGATGGTTACAATGTCCCCACGCTCGCCAGAATCGAAGAGCATCGCCAGGTGGGGCGAGCTCGCGGCCAGGACGACGCGATGCGCGTACGCAGGCGTGGGCGCCACTCCTGCGCGCCCGGGATCTGCCTGCGGGAGCGCACAGGCAGGCTTAGGGCAGCCACATACATTCCGAATTGCCATTTTTATTGCATAATTATTGCAAAACCTGAACTGTCTGTTTCCAAAACAAATTCATTACTGTCTTGTACAAATTCATTACTGTCAGAAATGTTGGTGCAAATGGAATTTTCAAAAATCCTTTCTTAGCGGATGCCTACGTTATAATAGCTATCTGAGTGCAAAATTTCAGCCCGATCCGACCAGTGGTTAGAGCTGTGCGTTGATAGATCAGTCAGTCAGTCAGTCAGTCAGTCACCTTTGCCTTTTATATATTTAGATAGATGAAAGCCAAAATGCCAAGTTTCATGGATTTAACTTGAAAAATATTACTTAAAAAATAACTTTTAAATCAGCCAGGATAAATCCTATATCACTCTCCAGGTCCTCAACTATACCCGATACCCATGCAAAAAATCACGTTGATCCGTTGCTCTGTTGCGGCGTAATTGAAGGACAAACTCTCTATTTAACGTCCTTGGGGATAAAATTTTCAAAAACTGTGAAACACGTATTTCTTTATTTTAAACCAGAAGCCCAAATACCAACTTTCATGGTTATAACATGAAAAATGAAGGACTTTCATACAAACTTTCAACCCCTATTTAACGCCTTTGGGGGTAGAATTTTCAAAAACTGTGAAACACATGTTTCTTCATTTTAAACCAGAAGCTTAAATACCAAGTTTCATGGATGTAACTTGAGAAATGACGGACTTTCATACAAACTTTCAACCCCTATTTCACCCTCTAAGGGGTAGAATTTTCAAAAATCCTTTCTTAGCCGATGCCTACGTTATAATAGCTATCTGAGTGCAAAATTTCAGCCCGATCCGACCAGTGGTTAGAGCTGTGCGTTGATAGATCAGTCAGTCAGTCAGTCAGGACTTTGAATTTTATATATATAGATAGATTTAGAAGAAGATGATGGAGACTGTTGGTGAAAACGTCTTTATTCGGTGGTGACTTAAGTTCGGAAGTATCTACTATTTCGAAAAAATATCTTATTTCAGCAGAAAAATAAGGTTTGGTAGATAAAATTGTAAAATTCACGCCAAAACGATCGCCGGTGTCATGGCGTCATTTGTGACGTCACTATTACTTTTACCAGACATGAGTGTACTCTGTGAAGTAAACATAGGTCTTCGTACAGCAATTTTATAGTTAGATATTTTGTGTGAATTATATGAATTCTAAAGTGTGTAAGTCGTGTGCGGTCCCCCAGTGTGATAACACATCAAAAGTAACTCCAAGCAAGTTACTTACGTGTCCACATACAAAAACAATGCGATTTAAGTGGCTTAATCTTGCACGGCGAGATCCTGCTGCTATTGGGCTAAATTCTACCTACAATTTATTTCTGTGAAGACCACTTTGACGTAAATTTTTGCTTTATTCTAATATGCTAAGTTAATAATCTTGTTTGAGGTCTTAATTTAATAATAAATTCGATCCTTTTGAGGTTAGGTTTTATCTCTTAAAAATCCATACTAACTAACTCTACAACTAACTGTAACTACATTCTACTGTTTGTCTAATGTTTGTTTGTAGATTTTACGGGTTTAAGACCTTTAAATTATTATGTTATTAATGTACTCTTTGATTATGTATACCACAGATCACTAATAAACTGATGTATTCAAAGATTGTACTTACATGGAAGTTTTGACATCTGCTGAACGAAAGTCTTTGTTCAATGCAAGAAACTCACCCAGCATCAACAAATCAATTCTCTGGGCAAATTACAGCTGTAGCCTGCAGCAGCAGTAGCCTGGGTAAATCCTTGTTCCATGGCTAACGTTTTTTAATTTCTTGACTTTGGTTTCGGTAAAACAAAACTAGAATATGGAAATGATCTTTGGAAAACACAAAAACACGAAAATACTTGATAAACAATTAGAACACCTCTAGAGATTGTCGATTGTCAAAGCTCGAAAGTAATTGTGACGTCATCGCTTCAGCGGCGTTTTATCCAATATGGCGGATTGCTGTATTTTTAACCGACTTCAAAAAAAGGAGGAGGTTCTCAATTCGACTGTATGTTTTTTTTTTTTGTATGTTTGTTACGCGATTTCTCCGCTAATTATGAACCGATTTTGATAATTCTTTTTTTGTTTGGTAGGTCATACTTCAGAGGTGGTCCCATTTTTATTTGGTGAATATCTGATGAATATCTCCGGAGATGGAGAACGGAACTCCTCAATGGATAAGAATAAATTGCTCTTATCCATTGAATACCGACTCCAAAAAATGTTATTATAGAACTACATTAACAGTCAGTGTCAGTGATAGACTGTGCTAGTATAAGACTATGTGCTATAAAAGCCACTTTAAGAAATGAGCAAGACATCATTATTTTTAGTATTTACATGCCAACAGATACACATGAAAATTTAGTTGAATTTACAAACTGTTTGGGTGAAATCAAGGCTATTATTGAAAATAATGATATCGAGTCGGTCTATATGTTAGGAGACTTTAATTCGCATCCGTATCAGCCCTTTTGGAATGAACTTTATAGTTTTTGTTCAGACCAGACGTGGGTTTGCGCGGACACTGAAATTTTAGGCTTAAATTCAAATATTTTTACATATAGGAGTGATATGAATGGTAGCCTACGCTGGCTGGATCACTGTATAGTGACCCAGTCTGCCTGGCGGACGGTAACACATGTCAGCATTGGTCATGATATCTATTGGTCGGACCATTTGCCACTTATTATCGAGTGTAATCTTAATTTAGTCGTCACGAAAACTTATTTTGAGGACAAGTTAATTAATAAAGTACAATGGGGTCATAGAACAGACGAACAGATCAATAGGTATCATGAAGAATGTAACAGTAGGCTCAGAGATATATGTTTTCCCGAGCTTTTTATATCTTGTGGCGGGAAATTTTGTACTGAGCCGAAACACAAGCAGGGACTTGATAGTATGTATAAAGATATAGTTGGAATACTGTCTCTCGCCGCGACTGTTACATATAAGAGCTATAATGGAAGCAAGAAAGGTCCTGTAGTTGGTTGGAATAAGCATGTTCGGAGCGCTCACTGTGAAGCTAGGTCGAAGTATCAAACTTGGTTACTATACAATAAACCTAGGTCTGGAAAAATTTGGAACGACATGTGTGAGAGTCAGAAAATTTTCAAAAGTAGGTTAAGGTGGTGTCAAAACCACCAAGACGAAATAAAAATGGACATCATCGCCTCACACAGGGCCGCTAAGAATTTTACTAAGTTCTGGAAGTCAACCAATAAACTGAATGTTCGACCGAGCTTACCAGTGACCGTTTCGGGCTGTGCCACGCAAAAGGAGATCGCGAACTTGTTTAGGGATCATTTTAGAGTCTCATCGCCATTAGGGCCGTCGAGGAGGGTGGTCGATGCTGAGGTATGCTGTGACAGGGAGCTACTGCGTTTTTCAGGTAAGCAAGTTGCTGAAATAATAAATAGAATGACCAGAGGAAAATCACCTGGACACGACAGCCTCAGCATCGAACATCTGAGATACGCGGGCACTCATCTACCTAGAGTATTGTCGATGTTTTACTCGCTCTGCGTTAGCCACTCGTATATCCCTAGTGATATGATGAGAACTGTGGTGGTCCCCATTGTTAAAAACAAGACCGGTGACATTTCCAGCCAGTCCAATTATAGGCCTATCTCGCTCGCAACCATAATTGCAAAAGTGTTGGATAGTCTGTTGGACAGGAAACTTGGCGAGACGCTTCAATTTCATGATGCACAATTTGGCTTTCGACCGGGACTCTCTACAGAAACCGCGATATTAAGCCTGAAACAGACTGTCCAATACTATACTAGCCGGAAAACGCCGGTGTACGCCTGTTTTCTTGATCTCTCCAAAGCCTTCGACTTAGTGTCATACGATGTGCTGTGGGAAAAGATGGAACGAGCGGGCGTACAGCCGGAGGTGCTCAGTATTATGCGGTTTTGGTATGCAAACCAGTTGAATAATGTCAGGTGGGGTAAGGAGCTCTCTGAACCGTACAGGTTGGAGTGCGGGGTGAGGCAGGGGGGGTTGACCTCGCCGAAGCTCTTCAACTTGTACGTGAACGAGCTGATCGTGGAACTCAGCACCAAACCAGTCGGTTGCTGGATAGACGGCGTCTGCGTAAATAATCTTAGCTATGCTGACGACATGGTGTTGTTGGGTCCCACGGCCGGCTCGATCAGGGAGTTGCTTAAATCCTGCGAGGAGTATGCGGCTACTCACGGGCTTGTGTATAACGTGGCCAAAAGTCAATACCTGATTTTTAGGGCCCCCCGTAAGCAAGTCCAATACAAACCTAGTATTGCTCTTAATGGGACTTCACTCGAGCGAGTGATACAGTACAAATATCTAGGTCACTATGTTACGGAGGATCTTAGAGATCAGGTAGACATCGAGCGAGAGCGTAGAAGCTTAGCTGTACGGTGTAATATGTTGGCCCGCAGGTTCGCCCGATGTAGCAAGGAAGCAAAGATAACGCTTTTCAAGGCGTATTGTCAGAACTTCTACACGGGAGGCCTGTGGACTAACTACACTCAAAAGGCTCTGGATACGTTGAGGGTCCAATATAATAACGGTTTCAGGATACTGTTGGGCTTGCCGCGGTTTTGTTCAGCATCTGGCATGTTTGCTCAAGAGCAAACGGAGGACTTTTATGCCATGATAAGAAAGAAAACGTTTTCCCTCCTGACAAGACTGCGATCGAGCTCCAATAGTATCCTGAAGATGTTCGCGGGGAAGTTGGACTCTCCAATCCTTGAACACTTCTTGAAAGTGCTAATTAGGTGAATTGTATAGAATTATTTTGTTTGTTATTGTGTTATTATTATATTTTCAATGATTACCTACTAACATAGTTTTAAGCTTATGTTCTACTAACAAATGGGCCTGTCGGTTGCCTAAATAAAGAAATTTATTTATTTATTATTTATTTATTTATTAACTCTTGTATACATAATAAATTAAATTTTTGATACTCCGGTATATCGACTCGGTCTGCCGTTAAAGGCAAGGTCAAAAAGTTATTTTGCCTTTCTTTGGTACACATATCCAAAGCTTTTATCGCCATTTCGCGTGCTATGCGATGAATATTTTTACATAATAATTTTATTTGTGAAATCTGATATTGTAATGTTCTAATTTTAATGAATATGCTGCTATGTGATTGTCTTATGTTTAATTTTAATAAATTTAATAACAATGTAATAATTAAGATAAGGTAACTTAATGTAATGCATTTTTAACTATTGTAATTTATTTAATGTGTATGTACTTGCTTTGCCCTAACAGGGCTGAAATGCAAATAAATAAATATGAAAATAAAAACACACATTGAATCGAAGCAGGCGTTACTTTGCGAAATTCCATGATAATGAATGAACGAGAAGTTTAAGTTACTGTGGCGGACTATAGCGAATTAAACCTCTCGTTCATTCATTATCAAAATAAAAATACGTTTTTTCTTTAACTGAACTTCTTGAATCAGTCATTTTTAAAAATTTACACGGAAAGTCAACTTCAATTATTAAGCGACAAACAAGCAATAAGCGTTCGATCAAAGAGTATGTATGTGTCAGCATTTCCTAGGAAATGTCGACATAAACGGTTTCGATGCGTTAGAGCTCGAAATTCGTCAATGAGATGATTTAGGAATAGTAAACACCTTCAACAAACACAAGGACGCTTTGAATTCCGCGTTCACTGTGCGCTTCTGGGCTGAGGCGCGACGCGGTGGTAGCTGGGCGGTTTTCAAAAAAGTTGCCACTAGAGAAAAGTCAGTGTCTACTACTTTCACGATCAAATAGAGAATTTTATAAAGATTTTTATCACATAATTTATTATTTAACGATGCAGTAACATCCAAACTTCTAGATCACTTCAAAATTAGGCATGAATTTCCACGTTCAATGCGTCCATCAGCGCGGTCAGGGATGCTCCCTGAGATCCTGGGATGGGAGGGGGGCTCTGGCGGCGTGGAACTGGAAGGCGGCCTTGGTATCATTTGGTGTGATGCAGCGCACGTAATGCGGCGTGGTCGCGTTCAGTGTGTCCATCAGCGCGGACAAGGGCGCTCTGAACTCCGCGCTCACTGTCTGCTTCTGGGCTGAGGCGCGACGCGGTTGTAGCTACAACTCGTGAACTCACCTCAGCTGGCTGAGGGCTCTGGCGGCGTGAAACTCAAAGGCGACCTTGGTTTTGTTTGGGTTTATGCAGCGCACGTAATGCGGCGTGGTCGCGTTCAGTGTGTCCATCAGCGCGGACAAGGGCGCTCTGAACTCCGCGCTCACTGTCTGCTTCTGGGCTGAGGCGCGAGGCGGTGGTAGCTACAACTCGTGAACTCACCTCAGCTGGCTGAGGGCTCTGGCGGCGTGAAGCTCAAAGGCGACCTTGGTTTTGTTTGGGTTTATGCAGCGCACGTAATGCGGCGTGGTCGCGTTCAGTGTGTCCATCAGCGCGGACAAGGACGCTCTGAACTCCGCGCTCACTGTCTGCTTCTGGGCTGAGGCGCGAGGCGGTGGTAGCTACAACTCGTGAACTCACCTCAGCTGGCTGAGGGCTCTGGCGGCGTGAAACTCAAAGGCGACCTTGGTTTTGTTTGGGTTTATGCAGCGCACGTAATGCGGCGTGGTCGCGTTCAGTGTGTCCATCAGCGCGGACAAGGACGCTCTGAACTCCGCGCTCACTGTCTGCTTCTGGGCTGAGGCGCGAGGCGGTGGTAGCTACAACTCGTGAACTCACCTCAGCTGGCTGAGGGCTCTGGCGGCGTGAAACTCAAAGGCGACCTTGGTTTTGTTTGGGTTTATGCAGCGCACGTAATGCGGCGTGGTCGCGTTCAGTGTGTCCATCAGCGCGGACAAGGACGCTCTGAACTCCGCGCTCACTCTCTGCTTCTGGGCTGAGGCGCGAGGCGGTGGTAGCTACAACTCGTGAACTCACCTGAGCTGGCTGAGGGCTCTGGCGGCGTGAAACTCAAAGGCGACCTTGGTTTTGTTTGGGTTTATGCAGCGCACGTAATGCGGCGTGGTCGCGTTCAGTGTGTCCATCAGCGCGGACAAGGACGCTCTGAACTCCGCGCTCACTGTCTGCTTCTGGGCTGAGGCGCGACGCGGTGGCTACAACTCGTGAACTCACCTCAGCTGGCTGAGGGCTCTGGCGGCGTGAAACTCAAAGGCGACCTTGGTTTTGTTTGGGTTTATGCAGCGCACGTAATGCGGCGTGGTCGCGTTCAGTGTGTCCATCAGCGCGGACAAGGGCGCTCTGAACTCCGCGCTCACTGTCTGCTTCTGGGCTGAGGCGCGAGGCGGTGGTAGCTACAACTCGTGAACTCACCTCAGCTGGCTGAGGGCTCTGGCGGCGTGGAACTAGAAGGCGGCCTTGGTGTCATTCGGTTTGATGCAGCGCACGTAATGCGGCGTGGTCGCGTTCAGTGTGTCCATCAGCGCGGACAAGGGCGCTCTGAACTCCGCGCTCACTGTCTGCTTCTGGGCTGAGGCGCGAGGCGGTTGTAGCTACAACTCGTGAACTCACCTCAGCTGGCTGAGGGCTCTGGCGGCGTGAAACTCAAAGGCGACCTTGGTTTTGTTTGGGTTTATGCAGCGCACGTAATGCGGCGTGGTCGCGTTCAGTGTGTCCATCAGCGCGGACAAGGACGCTCTGAACTCCGCGCTCACTGTCTGCTTCTGGGCTGAGGCGCGAGGCGGTGGTAGCTACAACTCGTGAACTCACCTCAGCTGGCTGAGGGCTCTGGCGGCGTGGAACTAGAAGGCGGCCTTGGTGTCATTCGGTTTGATGCAGCGCACGTAATGCGGCGTGGTCGCGTTCAGTGTGTCCATCAGCGCGGACAAGGGCGCTCTGAACTCCGCGCTCACTGTCTGCTTCTGGGCTGAGGCGCGACGCGGTGGCTACAACTCGTAAACTCACCTCAGCTGGCTGAGGGCTCTGGCGGCGTCGAACTGGAATGCGGCCTTGGCTTCGTTGGGTTTGATGCAGCGCACGTAATGCGGCGTGGTCGCGTTCAGTGTGTCCATCAGCGCGGACAAGGGCGCTCTGAACTCCGCGCTCACTGTCTGCTTCTGGGCTGAGGCGCGAGGCGGTGGTAGCTACAACTCGTGAACTCACCTCAGCTGGCTGAGGGCTCTGGCGGCGTGAAACTCAAAGGCGACCTTGGTTTTGTTTGGGTTTATGCAGCGCACGTAATGCGGCGTGGTCGCGTTCAGTGTGTCCATCAGCGCGGACAAGGACGCTCTGAACTCCGCGCTCACTGTCTGCTTCTGGGCTGAGGCGCGAGGCGGTGGTAGCTACAACTCGTGAACTCACCTCAGCTGGCTGAGGGCTCTGGCGGCGTGGAACTAGAAGGTGGCCTTGGTGTCATTCGGTTTGATGCAGCGCACGTAATGCGGCGTGGTCGCGTTCAGTGTGTCCATCAGCGCGGACAAGGGCGCTCTGAACTCCGCGCTCACTGTCTGCTTCTGGGCTGAGGCGCGACGCGGTGGCTACAACTCGTAAACTCACCTCAGCTGGCTGAGGGCTCTGGCGGCGTCGAACTGGAATGCGGCCTTGGCTTCGTTGGGTTTGATGCAGCGCACGTAATGCGGCGTGGTCGCGTTCAGTGTGTCCATCAGCGCGGACAAGGGCGCTCTGAACTCCGCGCTCACTGTCTGCTTCTGGGCTGAGGCGCGACGCGGTGGCTACAACTCGTAAACTCACCTCAGCTGGCTGAGGGCTCTGGCGGCGTCGAACTGGAATGCGGCCTTGGCTTCGTTGGGTTTGATGCAGCGCACGTAATGCGGCGTGGTCGCGTTCAGTGTGTCCATCAGCGCGGACAAGGGCGCTCTGAACTCCGCGCTCACTGTCTGCTTCTGGGCTGAGGCGCGAGGCGGTGGTAGCTACAACTCGTGAACTCACCTCAGCTGGCTAAGGGCTCTGGCGGCGAGGAACTAGAAGGCGGCCTTGGTGTCATTCAGTTTGATGCAGCGCACGTAATGCGGCGTGGTCGCGTTCAGTGTGTCCATCAGCGCGGACAAGGGCGCTCTGAACTCCGCGCTCACTGTCTGCTTCTGGGCTGAGGCGCGAGGCGGTGGTAGCTACAACTCGTGAACTCACCTCAGCTGGCTGAGGGCTCTGGCGGCGTGAAAGTCAAAGGCGACCTTGGTTTTGTTTGGGTTTATGCAGCGCGCGTAATGCGGCGTGGTCGCGTTCAGTGTGTCCATCAGCGCGGACAAGGGCGCTCTGAACTCCGCGCTCACTCTCTGCTTCTGGGCTGAGGCGCGAGGCGGTGGTAGCTACAACTCGTGAACTCACCTCAGCTGGCTGAGGGCTCTGGCGGCGTGAAACTCAAAGGCGACCTTGGTTTTGTTTGGGTTTATGCAGCGCACGTAATGCGGCGTGGTCGCGTTCAGTGTGTCCATCAGCGCGGACAAGGACGCTCTGAACTCCGCGCTCACTGTCTGCTTCTGGGCTGAGGCGCGACGCGGTGGCTACAACTCGTAAACTCACCTCAGCTGGCTGAGGGCTCTGGCGGCGTCGAACTGGAATGCGGCCTTGGCTTCGTTGGGTTTGATGCAGCGCACGTAATGCGGCGTTGTCACAGTCCTTTAAAGCTTCAATTTTTTTTCTCTCTTTATCTGCCTTCCATTTTTTCCTCGGTCTACTTTGTTCCATGGCGCTTGTACCTACTGGAGGCGTAGACTCTGGTTCACGCACCAAGTTTTATGCGCCAGAATCTTCCTTTACCTGTGAACAGTTAAATTATGTGAAATAAACTACCTACCTCCATAGCTCCACACCAGAACGCCACGCCAAAATCACGACAGAATGGCTCTGTCAGCATACTATGCACTTGCTTACTCGTGGGTTCGATATGGAATAGACCTATGGGGTCAGAGCCCTGACGTAGGAGACCTGTTTATATCTCAAAAAAATGCACACTTGGTTTTTTTTATCCACTACAACAGAGGTCTTCAACCTTTTTGATGTCACGGGCCAGAATCATTTTGATTTTGATTTCGCGGGCCGCAATACAAAGGAAACGTAGCATATATTGTTCCTTTCCTACCTAATATTATTTTAACAATACGTAATTAAAAAAAACAAGTAGGTAATACGGTTTTTATTCAAATTTAATCTACGAACATCAAAAGGAGAAAATGGTTTTATTGTAATTTATTAATTAGGTCGATATCAAACAAATAATACAATCTAAATTAAAAACTAACAAAAAAAAATAATAAACAAAAATCAGTGAGAAGTTTGGCATTGTTTACTCTTAACTAAGTTATCAATATTTGTACTTATAGTGGTAGTTGCAATTCGCAATTTTACGTATTTTGAATAAAACTCAAGCAAATCGAAATTAAATTTATCTTTCGAAATTGAGTTGCACTGCAGCTCTATTAATTCCATCTGAATTTCTTTACAAACATCTTTGATAGAAACACTGAATGGGCGAGATAACAAATTTAGACACTTTTCATTGTTTCGAAAATCGATATATCGAGAGCCGAACTGTGTTTTAAGATCTCGTAGCGCAGTAATGTACTCGTATTTGTCCATGTTCGAGACCTGGCAAGACGACAAATTAGGAAAATGCGTGCTAGTATTTTTTTCAAACTGAATTATCCACAAATCAAGTTTCATTTGAAACGCTTTTAAAGCGTCAAATAATTCATGAATCAAATTATTAGTTCCTTGAAGTTATTTATTCAATTCGTCCAGATGGGATGTTATATCTGTAAGAAATCCCAAATCACCCAGCCATGCTTCATCTGCGAAATTCGAGACCGCTTTATTTTCACTTTCCATGAAAACCGCAATTTCTTTTCGCAAATCAAACACTCTTTTTAACATTTTGCCCCTGCTGAGCCAGCGAACATCACAGAAGTAGGTTATATCGCCATATTCAGCAATAACTTCTTTTAAAAAAACCTGGAATTGCCTGTGATTTGCCCGAGATTTTACAACAACACTTATGACATCTTGAATATTAACTGACTTTGCACATAAATTTTCCTGATGAATAATGCAATGGTACTGTATGAAGGAGAGTTCCGGATTGTTTTTCTTTATTAATGCAATAAGTCCTTCGTTTTTACCAACCATAGCCGGTGCACCATCTGTAGAGATCCCAGCCAAATTCGATAATTTGAGATTATATCTGTTTAAGACTAAACGACTAAGTAATAAACGATTCAAACAAATCACATCCTCTTGCGGTGCCTTTCATTGGAACCAAAGCAGCCATTTCTTCAGTAACGACAAAATTACTGTCAACGCCACGTATAAACACAGCCAACTGAGCGGTGTCAGTTATATCTGTACTTTCATCGAGCGCAACAAACAAACAAATTGCGACGCGTATTTCATTAAAGTTCTTTCGATTTCGCCTGCCAATTCTTCTACTCTCCTTGCAACTGTAACACCTGACAGACTTACTTTGGAAAAAAGGTGCTTCTGCGCAGGGCATAACTCTTCTGTTGCTACTTCCATACAGTTTTTTATAAATTCGCCGTCAGTAAATGGCTTTGACTTACGTGCAATTTTTTCTGAAATAAGATAACTCACTTTTACACTTGCTTCACTGTCGTTATTCTGTTTGTGAAAGGAATGCTGTTGTCGCTGAAGTTGTTTTCTCAGAGCATCCACCTTATCAATGCGAAATTGTCCTTGAAGATGGGCATATTTACTGGAATGCTTGGAATCATAATGCCGTTTGATATTGTATTCTTTCAACACAGAGATTGATTCATTGCATACAAGGCAAATGGGGTTTTCCCCAACACAAACAAGCAAATATAAGTTCGTCCATTTATCTTGGAATGATCTGTGCTCATCCATGAGCTTGCGCTTTTTACTTGTACTTGCTGCCATCACACTCATTCAAATTCGACAACGAAAACTTAAGTCACAATGTGTTTTCTATTTAACTCCCAAGAAAGTACTGAGGATCGAACAACAGCGGGCGATGCGAAAGCGTGCATCTGTACCTTGCATCATAACCCGAAAGCAGATGTTTGACTGAAACAATAGAGATATCGGAACAAATAGCGTGTGTCATTATTTGAACAATAGTCAAGTTCCAAAAAATTCTTTAGGTAACTTAACAGCTGTAGTTCACTGGTATTTATAACTTTTGTTTTATTATATAATGTTTCCCTTAAAGTTGTCCGTTATTATTAAAAAAATGCTTATTTTGCCAAGCAATTACTGGGCCGCAAACAAAGCATCCGCGGGCCGCATGCGGCCCGCGGGCCGCGTGTTGAAGACCTCTGCACTACAAGTTATTCCTTGACTGCAATCTCACCTGATGGTAAGTGATGATGCAGTCTAAGATGGTAGCGGCCTAACCTGTTAGGGGCATGGCAGTTATATTAAACCCATACCCCTATTCGGTTTCTACACGGCATCGTACCGAAACGCTCAATCGCTTGGCGGCACGTCTTTGCTGGTAGGGTGGTAACTAGCCACGGCCGAAGCCTCCCACCAGGCCAGACCAGGAAAATTCAGAAATTATAAATTTCCAAACCCTGCCGGGGATTGAACCCGGGACCTCCGCACGTTAAGGCAACAGTGCTCAACACTGCGCCACGGAGGTTGTCAAATTATGTATAATTGTAGGTGGTTATATTATGTTCCTCCTCCGATACTGCCGATTGAAACGAAATATATAGTGTCTCGGATCTGCCCCGTAGATTTTTCAGCAAATAGGGAATTCCGTCAGTGGACGGATACCTTGCTCTAAAATACAAATCTGCCACCCACAACTGCACGGCTCAATGTCGCAAGACAGATTGCCGAGATACAGAAACAGAAAGAGAAAAAAAAAAAAAAAAAAAAACATTATAATAAATGTTTATTGTAATAAGATAAGGTATTATTAATTTAAAATTTGCAATGCCCTGACAGAGCCTCATGCCAATGTAGGTTCATGAACGCAAATATGAATAAATGAAATAAATAGATGAAACTTACACCTTCGTCGGCCTCGGCTTCGACCTCTTGCTGACTGGTGCTGGCGTCGGACGGTGGCCGACTGTGGTCCGAAGGAGGCGCCCTGAAACACATACACTATAGTTATGAAACCTATAGCTTTTTATGCTACAATAGGGATGATGACAATTCAATGAAATCACCACTATTTATCAAACTTAAAAACGTAGTTTTAAAACGTAGTCATCAAATTTCAACGCACTTTTGTTTTAAACCAAACAGAAGAATCTCACTAATCCGGCACTATTAATAACCAGAGGGTGCCGGATTATTGGAATGTTCGGATTATTGAATTATATAGAAAAAATCATCATACTAATATTATAAATGCGAAAGTGTGTTTGTTAAACTTGTTGTTGTGAAACTTATTCCACGCGGACGAAGTTGCGGGCATCAGCTAGTTGTGTATAAATACGGGCGTCATTCTGTAAACAGCTCATTCTTACATCGGACATGATCCGATGCAGCTGACGTCTGTAAATATATTATTACTAGCTTATGCCCGCGACTTCGTCCGCGTGGTTTAAGTTTTTTTCCCCACAGGCACTCCATAATTTTCCGGGATAAAAAGTAATCTATGTCACTCTCCAGGTACCTCAACTATACCCATGCAAAAAGCACGTTGATCCGTTGCTGCAGTGTGATCGAAGGACAAACTCTATTTAACGGCCTTGGGGGTCGAATTTTTAAAAATGGTGAATTACGTAGGTACTTCTTCATATTTAACTGGAAGTCCAAGTGCTAAGTTTCACAGCTATAACTTAACTTTCATACAAACTTTCAACCCTTATTTTAACCCTTTGGGGGTAGAATTTTGAAAAACTGTGACACATGATCTTCTTTATTTTTTAACGAAAGCCAAAATACCAAGTTTCGTTGATATAATTTGAAAAACGTTCCTACAAACTTTCATCCCCTATTTCACCCCTTTGGGAATTTTCAAAAATGTACTTCTTCATATTTAACCAAAAGCCCAAATGCTAAGTTTCATGGCTATAACTTGAGAAATGAAGGACTTTCATACAAACTTTCAACCCCTGTTTTACCCCTTTGGGGGTGGAATTTTGAAAAACTGTGACACACGTACTTCTTTATTTTTTACTGGTAGCTCATATTCCAAGTTTCATGGATATAACTTGAGAAATGACTGACTTTCATACAAATTTTAACCCTCTTTTTCACCCCTTTAGGGGTGGAATTTTGAAAAATCCTTCCTTTGTGAGCGCCTTCGTCACTAAAGGAACCTACTGTCAAAATTTCAAGTTTCTAACCCCAGCGGCTTAGGCTGTGCGTTGATATATAAGTCAGTCAGTCAGGACTTTGAATTTTATATATATAACTTAACTTAAGCCTACCTCTAAAACTATGTTTTTTTTTTTTTTTTTTCCAAATGCGTACTTATATTAATTTATAAATGTTTTTTTTTTTTTTTTTTTTTTTAATATTTATTTTTTCTCTTATTTTTTTTTTTTTTTATTATATGAATATGTATATGTATGTTCCATATTTTACTTATTTACTTATATTTAGAGGTCATCCCAAACATGGGCAAAGGCCTCCCCCCTCTTCATCCAGTGAGCTCTACTTGCAGCCAGACGTGTCCACAGTACGCCGAGGCCATCAAATTCTTCTAAATCAGTTCGCCAGCGGGTGCGCGGCCGGCCACGGCGACGCGTTATGTATCGTGGACACCAGACTGTGCTTTCCCACGTCCACCTGTTGTCTCGCTGTCGCATAATGTGTCCAGCCCACTTCCACTTTAGCTTCCTCGCTTGCCTAATAGCGTCAATCACTTTTGTTTTGTCCCTTAAATATTTCTTTCTTATTCTGTCTGATAGCTTGACTCCGAGAATGCTTCTTTCGATCTTCCTTTGTGCAACTTTTATTTTCTTTACCTCGTCCTTATTCATTGCCCATGTCTGTGCTCCATACGTCAGAATAGGTATAATACATGCGTTGAATACTTTTGTTTTAATAGTCATTGATATTTTTTTGTTTTTGAAAATATATTTTAGGCTCCAGTATCGTTTCCATGCATTACATATTCTTTTATTTATTTCTTCACTGTGTGTAGAGCTTTTGAATGAAATAATTTTCCCTAGATAGGTAAAACTGTCCACCGTTTCCAAAATATTATTGTCTAGACTTATATAAGTCGGATTGACTGTATTGGTCATTATCTTTGTTTTACTCTTATTCATAGACAACCCGACTTTAATACAGAGCGCATTCAGTTGGTCTAGCATCTCCTGTAGGTCGCTCTCGTTATTGCTGAATATAGCTATATCGTCTGCAAATCTTATATTGGACAGGTACTTGCCATTTATTTGTATACCTTTGTTATGCCAATTTAACTGTCGGAAGATGTATTCTAGTACGCTGTTAAAAAATTTTGGTGATAAGCAGTCGCCTTGTTTTATTCCCCTCTCTATTTTTAACGGATCTCCTAGCTGGTCTAACTGGATTCTGGCTGTGCTGTTATCGTACAGCTTTCTCAGTATTCGAATATACTTATGGGATATGCCGTCTCTTTCTAGGGCTTGCCAGAGGTAGCAGTGCTCTATCGAGTCAAAAGCTTTGGTAAAGTCTATAAAGGCGATGAATAGCGGTTGTTTGTATTCTTGCACCTTCTCTACCAGCTGTTGCATTGTATGCAGGTGGTCGCATGTACTATATCCCTTACGGAAACCTGCTTGTTCAACCGGTTGTTGTGCATCCAAGGTTGATGTTAGGCGGGACAGTAACACTTTGGCAAAAATTTTGTAAATGTTACTGGTCAGTGTAATTGGTCGATAGTCATTAATGTTATTGATGCTCCCTTTTTTAAAAAGTAGTATTATTATAGAGTTAAGCCATTCACTAGGGATAGTTTCTTGCTGTAAAATGTCATTAAATAGTTCCGTTAACACTCTACCCAGCTGGTTACTGCCTATTTTCAACAGTTCACTCGGTATGCCTTCGGGGCCTGCTGACTTGTTATTTTTCAGGCTACTTATGGCATTCTCTACTTCCCTAGTAATTATGGTGGGCACGTGGTTTTGATCTTCAAGTGATGGCATCAGACCAGTTCTCTGGTCTAGAGGTATTCGGCTACTGTATAACTCGGAATAGAAAGCAGTGGCCTCCCTAACTATATCTTTTCGGGCCCGCAGATCCTTGCACTTCTTGTTGCTAACTTCTTTAAGATAGGGAATCCACTTTTTCCCCGAATTCAGATGTCTTTCTAAACGAGACACTGATGCGTTCGTTTTGGTAAACAACTCTATATTCCTATTTTCTTCATTTCTCATATCTCTTCTGATAAGTTTTTTGACGGTTTTGTTTACAAGGTTAAGCTGTTCTTTCTGTACATCAGACCTATTTGGAATTGCACTAAGTAGAGCCCTTTCATTAATTTTGAGAGCAGTCTGTTGAAAAAGTAGAATTTTTGGTGCAAGAGATTGTAAGGTGTTTTTTAGCCGATTCTTTTATGTGACTTAAAATTCTGGTGTACTTTTCTTGAATAGTTAGCTCACTCTGTAATATATTATCTTCTAGTGCTTGCAGCTCAGCCTGATAGAGTTGTTTCTGGCTGATATTACTATAAATATTTGCTGTTTTTTCTTTGTAACAAAAGTCTCTTTTTGCTTGTTGTTTTATTTTCATTTTGCATCTTATAATACGATGATCGGTATAAAAATTAAACTTGTTTATTATCCCTACATCGTGGTACCTCGAAACATTTCTGGCAAGTATGAAGTCGATCTCAGATCTAGTAATAGAGTCAGGTGATAACCAGGTCCATTTTCTGTTTGCTCTTTTCTTGAAGAAAGTATTGAGAATTTTGAGGTTGTGTTCTATACAGAAATCTATTAGCCTTTGACCATTCATAGTTCTTTTATCCGAAGAGTAACGTCCAATCACTGTGCTCTCAAAATCTTTCCTTTTCCCAATTCGTGCATTAAAGTCTCCTATAATCATGAGATTACTTTTCCTTGAATCGAGTTCCTTTGTAATGATGCCTAGTTTCTCATAGAAATTGCAGCAGTCTTCATCCGATGCTTGTTCCGTAGGAGCGTATACTTGAATTATTTCTAGGTTCTCATTACTTGACATTTTAAATGTCAGAGTCGCTATTCTTTCCGAAAAACCTCTGAACTGAATTATATTATTCTTCCATCTTTTATGTACGCAGAAACCAACACCATATAGGCCCTTTGTTTCGCCGAAATGGTAGAGTATGTACTCTCCATATTCAGTAATATCCTCGCCGATTCTTCTAGTTTCACAGAGTCCAACAATGTCCCAGTTTATCTCCCCTAGGGCCTGATTGAGCTCCAGTAGTCTTTCTGGACTTTTTAGGGTTCTTGTATTTAGGGTTAAAATATTTAAATATGTATTCTTTACTTTTCTGTTGTGTATGGATTGAAGTTTGGGGGGTAATAGTCGCTGTCTCCCTCGGTGACAAACCGTCGTGGGAGATTACAGTTGGAACTTAGGGGTTGCGATGTACTTATGCTTGCTCGTGGATTTGTAGAGTCGTGGATGTTGAGTGGAACTTTTGCTAGTTGCTATTCGTTAGTGTCGTCATTGGGGGCGGTCGGAGGCAATTTGAGACTTTCTCCCCTTTTTTGTACAAACTCTATCATAGAGCTTTGGCTTCCCCGAATTATTTTGTTCTTCTTGGCTATTCTGTTATTTGTTGTTGGCGCGCAGCTTGTTGATGGATTGCCCTCAATCTGGGGCGGCGAGCTCTCCAGTTCTCGTTTCTTAGAGTTCTGATTTTTGGTAGAGTTCCAGTTTTTTGTAGAGTTCTGTTTAGCGTTTTCTCCACTTTTGCTACTGATGTGCCCTTTTATTATTATCTTGTCGTATTTGAGGTAAGCCATCTTTCCTTCACTCCTTTCCTTTTGCAATTTTTATATATATAGATATAGATTTATAAGTATATTTATATTAGTGTATCTGTAGATATACATTTGCGCGTACATATTAAAATTGTAATGTACTGTGTTATACTATTACATAATAAAGTATATACCGTGAGATACGGGACATTACAATAGGGACTGCCGATAGAAGTGAAAACGATATTTTTTTTAAATAATTAAACATTATGACTGCCAATTTAAAAAAAATAGCCGTTGGTCTGTTACCGTGCGCCCTCCAGCTCCAAATTTCCTTCGCCTGCCTTCTCATCTTCTTCTTCTTCATGGCGTTTGGAGCGCTCTGAAACAATATTGCATTTATAGCGGTCTTTTCCCTCGCCTACATGATAAAGGGAACCTCCGTGCAAAATCATCAAAAAATCAAATATTTTTTATTCAGGTAGACTTTTTACAAGTACTTAAGAGTAGTCGAATGAATCTAGGTTGCCACAGCTTGCAATATAATGTTAAATTACACTATATTATAGTGTAATTTAACATTACACTATAATATAGTGAAAATCGAAAATAAAAGAAGAACGGAAAAAATAATAAAAATTAACAAACAAAAAAAAACTAAAAACTAATTGTGATGAGATCCAGCAAGCTGAGGCAAACAGCTAGACTGGATCTAGTGCCTTTACACAATAAGCAAATTGAAAATCAAAGACATATTTTACTCTAAACCTTAAACTAATAATACTTAAAGTAGGCAGAAAAATAAATCTATGTAACACGAAAAGTAATCAAATAAATTCACTGATTTATTGAGATCTAAAATGATCTAGTAACTAACTTCTTATGAAACTTAGGAAAGTTATCACCAACGATATCAATGTCTATAACCTTACTTAAGCTAAATAATAATAATGTAAAATTCGCAACTCTTGTGGCTTATAACTCTACTTCTAGTGATAGTAGCTATTAGTATAAAAGCTGGGATGTTTTTAGGTCAATCATTGTATTCTCGACTTCGACAAAATATACATCAACAATTCAAGATGTCCACCTTCACAATCCTGATAAAGGATCAGCTATGACATTTTTTGTTTTTGATTTATTATTTCGCCTTTTCCAACTTGTGCATGATAAAAGTGAAACTGACTAACATAACTGACTAACATAGTAATAATATGATCGTAACTACAGCTCAAAGAATTCGCTGCGGTAAGAAACTTGAGAATTTTTATAAAGGCTCTGCCTATAACATTAAACCTTGGTATGAAAGGATTTTGAGAAGTTACAGCAGAATCTTTGAGAAATTCCAGTAAATACTTACTACGTTTACTAAGACACCACTCAATTTTTTTAAAAGATATCTCAGTGTTAAAAATCAAAATATTACTGCTCTTTCGGTTTCAAATAACTATTGGCTGAACCAAAATTTGACATTAGCTCCAAATATAAGCCTCGACTTAGTACGATTTATTGGGAGTTAGGTTATTAATTAACTTTAAACTCTTTGAGAGTTTTATAATGTTGTTTGTCCGATGTTTCAGAATGTAAACAGCCAGTGCCTGCGTGGCGCTGACCTCATTGGAATGCAATGCAATTGCAATTGTTATTGCAATGGTGGTTACCATACAATAACAATTATATTATTAATTATATTATTATTTACTTACCCGCTACCATCTTAGACTGCATCGTCACTTACCATCAGGTGAGATTGCAGTCAAGGGCTAACTTGTAGTGGATTAAAATAAAAAAATAAAAAAAAACCTCGGTGAATATGCCGGTGGATACCTCGGTGGGTGCATCGGTGGCTACCTCGGTGGATATCTTGGTGGTTGTGACGGAGGTCTCCTCGACGGTTATGCCGGCAATTATGCTGGTGCTTTTGGTCTTGGCGCTAACTACGGTTATGGTCTAAGCGGTTGCGGCTGCAGAGGTGGAGACCGTTACTGAGAAGTAGATGTTATCTATCCTCTTCGATCCCGATACATACCCCTCTACACTGACGCGCATTGTATCAAACCTCTTTACATTTGAAAAATTCTGTATATTGTCTGAATCTGTGACATGCATTATATAAGGAACTAGTATGGCGCGTGGCTGCGCGGCCCGCTAAAGCGGACCGCGTAGTGGACCGCTCGGTCCACTGTCTACTTACTCGCTGTCATACTATCCTGGTTTACTGTCTACGTGTTCTGAACTGAACAACACACTGCTATGCTAGTGAGCACAGTGGAAGCGCCAGCACGCCAAGCGTCCGACGTAAAAGAAAATTCTCATAAAGGAAAAAACATAAAACAAAGACCACCAATCCCCCGCCCCTCACCCCCTTGTATACCTTTGGGTGCCATCGAACTTGGCTTTCGTAATGGCGAACCAACAATAATCATTCTTCCATAAAGAACAAATCTTGTAAAAAATCCATTTCAAAATCATGCATATTTCCTAACTTCTTCTACTCTCTTCAATGTTCGTAGATTGTGGTTTTCGGGTGGAAAATTATCAGGGCCTGAAAGTCTACTTGATGAGCAAAAAATTAAGATGGCAGAATCTGCCATCTTAATTTTTTCTGCTCACCAAGTAGACTTTCAGGCCCTGATAATTTTCTACCCAAAAACCACTCTTCCATCTTTTGAATACTGTCTGAGATGGCCGCCATCTTGAATCCGACATTTTGGATTTTTTTCAGCTCACTGCCAATTGTATGAAGTTTCGAGTATTTTTTGTTTGAGCAGCCCCTACCTATCTTTAATACCCTGACCGTGCTCCTCACCCATCATCCGATCCTTCGATCATCTCCATATTTTTTCCTCCGTACCATTCGTCAAAATGAGAATTCTTCCATAAAAACAAATTTTTAAAAGGAACCGTACACTTGTAGCCTCTTTAATATTCGCCATACATTTTCTATGGAAAAATAAATTCCGCCATCTTGAATTTTTTTCCTGTTCATCAAGTAGACCTTCATGTCCTGATTATCTTTTGCCAAGAAACCACTCTTCCATCTCTGATACTCTCCGAGATAGACACCGACGAAATTTGTATGGCGGCCATCTTAAATCCGCCATTTTGAATTTTTTTTCAACTCACTGTCAATTGGATGAAGTTTCGAGTGACATTTGGTCGAGCACCCCCCACCTATCTTCGATACCCTGGCTGGTGCTCTTCATCCGTCTTCGAAATCCTCAATCATCAGCTCTCTTCGTATTTTTCCTCCCCATGAATTTTTGTCTTCTATACGAAACGATGAGTGAAAAAAAAAGTTTTCATACAAAATTTTACAGGAGAGGTGATCAATATGTCAGTCAGCACGAGCAGCTATATATATATTAACTAGTATGGCGCGTGGCTGCGCGGCCCGCTAAAGCGGACCGCGTATAGGGGCGCGTGGCCCACTGTCTACTTACTCACTGTCCTACTATCCTGCCCCCCGATTATGTAAGAATGGCCGATCAAATCGTCAAAGTTCGGCGTCAAAGTAAAATAAACAATAACAGCATTAGATTAGAGCTCAATTTCGAAACACGAAATTGAGCTCTAATTCAATGCTGTTATGGTTTATTTTACTTTGACGCCGAACTTTTACGATTTGATCGACAATTCTTACATAATCGGGCAGCTGGTTTACTGTCTACGTGTTCTGATCTGAACAACACACTGCTATGCTAGTGAGCACAGTGGAAGCGCCAGCACGCCAAGCGTCCGACGTAAAAGAAAATTCTCATAAAGGAAAAACATAAAACAAAGACCACCAACCCCCCGCCCCTCCCTTTTTGTTTGAGCAGCCGCTAAGTACCTATCTTTAATACCCTGACCGTGCTCCTCACCCATCATTGGAAACTTCGATCATCATCTCTCTCCATATTTTTTTCTCCGAACCATTCGTCAAAATGAGAATTCTTCCATAAAAACAAATCTTGAAAAGGAACCGTAGTCTTGCATAGTTCTACACTTGTAGCCTCTTCAATATTCGCCATACATTTTCTATGGAAAAATGAATTCCGCCATCTTGATTTTTTTTCCTGTTCATCAAGTAGACCTTCATGTCCCGATCATCTTTTGCCGAGAAACAACTCTTCCATCTTTTATACTCTCCGTGATAGACACCGACGAAATTTGTATGGCGGCCATCTTAAATCCGCCATTTTGATTTTTTTTTCAGCTCACTGTCAATTTGATGAAGTTTCGAGTGACATTTGATCGAGCACCCCCCACCTAATTCAATGCTGTTATGGCTTACTTTATTTTGACGCCGAACTTTTACGATTTGATCGACAATTCTTACATAATCGGGGGCTGGTTTACTGTCTACGTTTTCTGAACTGACTTCGGCAACTTGGCTTTCCTAATGGCAAACAGACAATAATTCTTCCAAAAAGAACAAATCTTGTAAAAAAACCATATCAAAATCATGCATATTTCCTAACTTCTTCTACTCTCTTCAATGTTCGTAGATCCTGCCATCTAATTTTTACTGCTCATAAAGTAGACTTTCAGGCCCTGATAATTTTCTACCCAAAAACCACTCTTCCATCTTTGAAATACTGACTGAGATAGCCGCCATCTTGAATCCGCCATTTTGGATTTTTTTTCAGCTCACTGCCAATTGAATGAAGTTTCGAGTATTTTTTGTTTGAGGAGCCCCCACCTATCTTTAATACCCTGGCCGTGCTCCTCACCCATCTTTCAAACCCTCGATCATCATCGCTCCCCATACAATTTCTTCTTTAAAAACAATTTTTGAAAAGGAACCGCATCAAAG
This sequence comes from Erebia ligea, assembly GCA_917051295.2. Taxonomy (NCBI): domain Eukaryota; kingdom Metazoa; phylum Arthropoda; class Insecta; order Lepidoptera; family Nymphalidae; genus Erebia; species Erebia ligea. The sequence goes on from OU785246.1 coordinate 3,346,116, forward strand.
TCTTGCATAGTTCTACACTTGTAGCCTCTTTAATATTCGCCATACATTTTCTATGGAAAAATAAATTCCGCCATCTTGAATTTTTTTCCTGTTCATCAGGTAGACCTTCATGTCCTGATCATCTTTTGCCAAGAAACCACTCTTCCATCTTTTATACTCTCCGAGATAGACACTGACGAAATTTGTATAGCGGCCATATTAAATCCGCCATTTTGAAATTTTTTTCAGCTCACTGTCAATTGGATGAAGTTTCGAGTGACATTTGGTCAAACACACCCCACCTATCTTCGATACCCTGGCTGGTGCTCTTCATCCGTCTTCGAAATCCTCAATCATCAGCTCTCTCTGTATTTTTCCTCTTAATGAATTTTTGTCTTCTATACGAAACGATGAGTGAAAAAAAAAATAATCATACAAAATTTTACAGGAGAGGTGATCAATCAGTCAGTCAGTCAGCACGAGCAGCTATATATATATTAATGCCATTTACCTAACTTATAATATCTCTCTCTCTGTGTCGTATTCCTCATGACTGAGGGTCGTCACCCCTTTCCATTAATCAAATAATGGTAGGAGTTTTCTTGAGATATTAATGCGGTAGGTTCCCACATCCTTCCGCATATGACTCGACTAAGCGCTAAATTAGGTGTTTATAACGATTATTATCAGATGTTAGTGATAATAACCGGAACCGACGACTTAACGTGCTCTCCGAGGCACGGAGGAAACGAAAAGGCCAGATTTGAAACTCCAAATTCGGTCACCCATCCAGTTACCGACTTGGGTCGACGTTGCTTAACAATCGCAATCGACTGATACGTTGTCACAACTAGGCCACTCGTCCCTCAACTTATAATATATACGTATTTATATATTGCGTTTATGGATGTTTTAAGATCTGCCATTACATTAAATGTTAGCCTGTTATAGATGAAATAAAAGAAAATGGTACTTAGTACCATAACATTAACTTTATGCAACATAATAATAACTAACATTAAATTAGTAACATAAATATAGTACGTATATTTTCTAGAAACTGTTCAAAGGTTTTAGTAAGTATTTTTCGTTTGACACGAGGACAAAAGCTTAAGACAGATCCAAAAAGCACGCACACAGTGGGGTGACTGGGGTTCTCCTATCGGTGTAGTACCGCCATCGACCATACAACTAATAGACTCCTCATATAGGGCGAACACTTTCAGACAACACATCAGACTTAATAGGTCTTATATAATTCCACGCCCTTGTAACAAAACCTACCGAGTTATTTAAATATTAATTAGAGTATATCGATAATTAATTATCGATAAATAATTATTAGGAGTTAGGACCCCATCCCATTTGATTTATGATTTTTTTGACCTTGAGTATACCAATCAGCGTTTAGTACCCCGCGCCCGCTTACTTGAGTTATTTGACTGAATTGTTTGCATTACGAAAGCATAGTAATTAGGCGTCTATTGGTTGTGTGGTCGATGAGTACCGCACTGTCTGCATAAGGTACAGTATTGCGCTTTTCATGATAATTATATGTATTTTAATTGACTTCCTTAGCTGTGCATCAAGCAAACTGTCCAGCACCTTAATTGTTATTGCCGTCAGCGATATTGGTCTATAGTTAGATCTGTCCGCCGCATCACATGTCCTAGTTTTAGTAATGGGCACAAGTGCACAACATAATGTCTTTGTCATAGGATCTGGCTCTAGGAAGGCGCACACCCGCGTATCTCAGGTGTTTGACACTCAGGCCATCGTAACCCGGTGACTTTCCGCGTTTCATACTCTTTATCGCACTATCAACATCACTAAGTGTGAAATGAGCGAGGGCTTTCTTACTACTCATGGTGCTTGAGTGGCGTTATTCATCTGAGAATCTTTCATAAGAGGCTCTACTTTTGAACTTTGTATAATGTTACATACCTAAATTCAGATGGATAGAGTTATTAGCCATAAAATGGATAATAACACAGAAAATTGTTTTTGTAGACTACCCAAGTCCCGAACCAACAAAGTAAGTAAGTAGATTTCTTTTTAAGCTTCACAAAGAAATATAGTTCACTGTTGATTTATTGTTTAAATTACTGTAGTAGTCAAATTTTTCAAGGTTCTTATTAGCTTTAGGACCTTGAAAAATTTGATAATTGTGTTCATACACACAAAGAGCTTACCTACTAAATAAAATGAAAAAAATTAAATTAAATTTCTTTCAAAATTTTATTTAATTGCAAGGTTTTGACGGATGACAGAAATGAGTGCAAGAAGAAGACATGTTGTGCCAAGCCCACATTGCGTGGGATAAGAACAAATAGAAGAAGAAACAAGGTTTGTATAAAATATGAGGTCCTCAGTAGCGGTAGGGTCCTCTGCAGCCGCAGCCGCAGCTGCCGGCAATGGACACTCCGCCAGCGGCTGGCACAATGCCTCCGAACTCCACGCCGCCTATGATCGGCACCTGTCCGGCGACCAGGGTGGTACCAGCGACCGGCAGTGTACCGGCGACCGCTACATCACCGACACCCTCGCCGCCGTAGGCTGCGCCGCAACCGCCGAGACCGAGACCGTAAGCTCCGCCATCTAGACCGTATGCGCCGATACCGAGTCCGTAAGCGCCGCCATTGAGACCGTACGGGCCGATACCGAGCCCGTAAGCGCCGCCACAACCCGGAGCGATCAGCTCAGCTGAGCGGTAACCGTAGCACTGGCTATATACATTCTGAAATTTAAAGAACAAAGTTGTAAATACACCGTGGTCAAACAAGTCCTCAGTCAGCCGTCGTTTACAATAACTTTCAATTTTTTTACAGTATTTCACTTACCTGAACCAAGCAAGCTTGGACGCAGAGCAGGAGAACAGCGAAGGAGTTCATGTTGTAGTGTTTGTATTGTACAGACACGAGAATACAATGATCGGACTCAACTAGGGCATGCTTTTATACTAACTCCTAACAGATATTTAGAGTTTCAAAATAATTTTAAAACGTGCCTGTACGAATGTTGTCGGTTAAAAGCTAATCAGGATGAAATTACTATTTTAAAATGCAAGACCTAGAAACAGGGAAAGGGGGATTTTCATCAAAACATTTCGTATTACTGGCATAATAAACCAAACTTAGTAAAGTCACGTACCTTGCTAGTGCCTACCTAATTACCCAATTATAATGTGTATGTTTTTCATAACACTAGATGATAAGGTTTCACTAAGTAAGTATAAAAGACTATAACTTTATTTTTAAAATCATTCTCAAGCTCGAACTCGAGGAAGAAACAATACAAAATGGCCTTCAAAGCTGTACTTTTTGTCTGCGCTCAAGCTCTCGTGATGCAGGTTAGTAATTAATGATAGCTTACAAATCATTTGAAGTAAATTTTTTGTCAAAAGATTCCATACCTAGTTATGTACATCTTTCAAGTTAGATCTAGACATTTTTTTTGTCGTTTGCAGTCCATCGCCGGGCAGTGCATCGGCGCCGGCTGGTCCGGGGCTGGGTGGGGCGGCTGCGGCGGCTGCGGCCTTGGCGGCTCTTGGGCAAACGCTCCCTTCGGCGCTGCCGGTCTCTGCGGCGCCGAGTTTTCCGGCGGCGCCCTCCCAGTGGCCAGCGCCTCCGCTATCCCACCGAGCGGAGTTTCCGTGCTATCTGAGAACGCTTATGCAGGAGAGCTCGCTGTCGCCGGCGCTCTGCCGTTCTTGGGAACTGTGGGTCTAGAGGGCGCCCTGCCGACTGCTGGTGCTGGTGCGGTCGCGTACGGTTGCGGCAACGGACAGGTCGGTATACTGACTGAGGGCATTGGTGCTGCTGGTATCGCTGGCCCACTCGGTTTCGGCTTCGGCGATGCCGGGCTGGGATATGGCGCCGGTATTGCTCCATTCGGTAACGGCTACGGCTGCGGAGGTCTGGCTCGCGGCGGATGCGGATGCGGACGCGCTTTCTACTAAGAAGACAAGATGACGAGGATTTTTTAATAACTGATCAATAAATTGAATTGAAGCATCTGAATTTAAAGTTTGATTTTAAGTACCTATATCCCACTAACGGGCCGTACCTACGCAACCCTAAAAAAGGAGGAATATAGTATAACTTTGATATTTAAAAGACTCAAAGTAACTCCAGAAATGAATAGAAAGTCGACGGCACATAATATGTATTTAATGCTGGTCTAGATACTTACATTAACTTTTGCAGCAGACGACGTCAGTAAAACTTTTACATATTGACACAATATTTAATAAAGGTGTCGCAGCTGATTAAGTTCCATTTAAGGTCCATTAAAAGTACGCTCCTGAAAAAAGCTTAATATAGGTATACCTACTATTAAAGATTATGTAAATGATAAAAGAGCATAGATATGACTCGCTCCAGCAATGCTATGGACAGCGGTTGCTTAGGTATCTACACATTGATGCAATTGTTACTGAATTTTCAATAATGAGCAACCGACGAGTTTCTTGCTAGTTCTTCTAGGTAGGGATGGTATTCCGAACCAGTGGTAGATTCACCCTACGATTCAAAAACACTTTTAATAAGTTTATTTGAATAGAAAAATATGTTTGAGTTTGAGTTTATAACTTCATCAAGAACTGCAAAGGCACTAGCTACTCACTAGCATATTATTATTAGGTCGCTCTCAGGGGGAGCTTTGTCTACAACTTGGAAAGGACTTGAAGTTCCTGTGTTCAAAGACGGGATGATCACCAGGTCGACGCTTGATTTCTAAGCTACCTATGCCGTCTAAAATATTTGAGTCTCTTGTATACCCTCACATAAATTGTTGGGTATTTGAAACTTATTCTTACATCGAAACAGTAAGATTTCTACAAACTTGAGCGCAGTCTGCCAAATCTATTTAACCTAATTTCGGTCTCGGAGGCTAATTTCCTTAGAGATTAGCCATCTGCGCTGGAGATGTTATAGTGCACAAGTGCACTCTCTGTCCCTTAACTCTCTTATCCCGATGGGACGGAAAATCCGACATGACCGGAGAGAGATCAGGCACAGTACCGACAGCTTTGACCCGACGGGGATGTCGCACCGCCAACTTCCTAACTCCGGGCTCTAGCCCTGAGAATTTCTTGCCACAAAACCCTAATACACACAACACAAGAACATGCTAACCAAAAGACCAACGCGGCAGGATTTTGGTATAGCATAGACTTTTAATAGATTTTTCGAATACCTTTTATCTATTCGATCGTAATTTACTAATCTAATTTAATCTAATCTAGCCACAGATAAGAGAATCAAGGGAGATATGTTTTATGAACCAAATTGTATAGAAACCTGCTGTCGCCAGCTTATCCCTACCACTCGCTACCAATACACATGCAACTAAATAAAAATAATAGATGAAGTCGCACTAACACACGGATACCGATAGGTAAGTGCATGAAGCACGAACCAATATACACTTTATTGTTTACCGTACAGCTCTCAATTTCAATCACCGTGCATCTTACTCACACAAACGTCAAACGTTGTCGATGTGCTGTGCAAAATTACACTTTATTGTTTAGCATACAGCGTTCAATTTCAATCACCGTGCATCTTACTCACACACAAACGTCAAACGTTGTCGATGTCCTATTAGTGGTTGACTAAAATGGATCTATCGATGCTCAATTTCTTAATATTTGGGTTTTTGACAATGACTACCTATTATGAAAAGTGATATATTACATGTATATGTACCAAAAATAATAAGATGTAAAAAATCGTTTACATATTAGATTATTCTTAACCGACTTTAAAAAAAATGAAACGGTTGAAAGCACTTTGGCTCAAAGTGAGACGAGCATATTGTGCTATTTTTCGTAGGAAACCAGCTTGGACCCCTTCCTGTAGCATTTATCCACTTTTCTTTTCTTTCTGCATTCTTCGGGTATCTTAAATATTAATATTAATGAGTGATATTAAATATATCCATACATGAGTAATGAGTATCTACGTAAATTGACATTATATTAATTCACCTAGTATATTTTTATACGTTTCGTCAGCTAAGTAAGTTGAGTACATTAAAAATAAAACCGGCCAAGTGCGAGTCGGACTCGCGCACCGAGGGTTCCGTACAAACCTGTAGTAAGTTTTACGATTAATGAATTTAATGAACCGCAAAACTAACTTTGGTTGTAGAGGTTTATTATTAATATCAAAAAAACTATGCTAGGTAGAGCGTTGGTTTTATTTTTCCTGTAAAATATACATAAGCTTCGAGCATTACGTTACAATACTACCTCCCTGACTGACGAGTATTTGCGTGTAATGTAATATTGATTCGACTTTGAGCGGGCGGGCGGGGGGCTAGGGGCAGTGAAGTGCATTGATGTTTTATTGATTTATTGATTTATTAAATAATATCCTCGGTACGCTTACAGCAATGCCAAGACGCATACCGAGTCAGGAATTACACATTTGACAAAATTCATTAAAACTAATATTAAATACGTCTAGCTGTTGGTGCTGAGCAATCAGATCGTTGAGCAGAGTAAGTACTCGTAGGGTTGGCGCATTTTCTGCAAAATTTGTTAATGTTACAAGTTGTATCAAGATATTACACATTGTATCATTACAAGGTGCGCATTGTAATGCTCGGTTCTCCTCCTTCACTGATGTATGCCCGTTTTGTATCATTACAAGGTGCGCATTGTAATGCTCGGTTCTCCTCCTTCACTGATGTAATGCTCAAATCTGTAACGTTACATAACACGCGAATGCTCCCGGTGAGGGAGCACCTTTAAGGCAACAGCGCTCAACACTGCGCCACGGAGGTCGTCAAAACATACACAACTATTCCAAATTTCATGTCGATAGCTTTAATAGTTATTGTGATAATCGACTATAGATAATCGAGTTGACAGACGGACGGACGGAAAGTCGCACCATAAGGGTGCCATTTTTACCATTTTGGTACGGAACCCTAAAAATAGTAATAATTATAACTAAAAATATAGTTATAATGAATATTACTCGCGATAGTTTAAACGTTAAAATAGCAATTATTGTTTACTAAGTAGGTACTATTAATTATTGTATCACAGATCATAGTTTGGTTGTTAAAATATCGACAACAATGTACTCGTATTTACATCGTCACATCTCTAGGGTACCACGGAAATTTATCTATCGTGCTAGTGAAAGAATCGGTAAAGAACACTTATCCATTGCGTCGTAAGACCGGCCGATTCATTGATAGACTTCTACTAAGCAAGCAATGGTTTTTGTTCATAATGAGATATAGACTTGTCACTTTATTAAATTTTGATACCACTAAATAATGTTTTATTGGTTTTTATGGGTAATTACAACAATATACTTGTACTCACGTGTGAAATGAGATGCCATCTTTCATGTAATTCACTTTGCTACTTGAATTTTTACAAACAACCACTGAACAGCACGGTATTTTGCTAAAAACCGAGAGAAGTGAAGCGATCGTTGAATGACGTCCGATTAAAGACAAAAACCGAAATTATGTCTATTTATGACCTGATGAGTTCGCACGCACCACGCCCCCTTAGCATATCTCCCATATACTGTCCCACGACTGGGCAAAGTCCTCCCTCCGATTTTTCCACATCTCCCTATGTTGTGCTTCGATGGGCCACGCAACTAGGAATTTGTCTGATACATCGCGCCATCGTAGCCTCGGCCTACCACGCTGGCGTTGATGATTTTGGGGGGTCCAGAAGGAAGCAGATTTGGGCTAAAAAATTTACTAATGAGCAGGTTTAAAGATTATTATATGGTTTTGTCGGGAATATTCTCAACTGGCTTGTGCCGTACTTCACTATAGGTGGATTTGAATCATATTTGAAGTGAAAACTTCTTTAGTCGCGTTGAGCACTTTTTGGTAGGGGGTAAACTTGTGGACTCGCATCACCGTCACCGACATGCTTGCGTTGTTACGAAGACAAAAGGTCTTAAATATAAAGTGCCTTAGTTTTAAGGTTTATATTTTATTCTTTTTAATAAAAAAAAATTAGATAAAAAAACAATATTCGTTTTCACTTCTATCGGCAGTCCCAATGACTGCCATTTTTTTTTCTTAAATTACAATTTACAGCTGAACCGGTACTATGTTACATTTTCATCGATGACGTTGGAAACTCTTTTTCCAACTCTGAAGTTCTACTGTATGCAAACGATTTAAAGCTAAGAGCGATCAATCCCACAGTGATTTTACCTTGTTTGAGGAGGATCTGTATCGATTAACGGTGGAGCATTGCTAAAAATAATACTGAATCAAAATGTTATTGCATTTTGTAGATTTTTCTTATAAATAAATTTAATTAGTGTACAATTATTAATGACAAAATTTTAAACTTTCACAGAAACAACACACTATAACAGAAAATTGTTTTTTGTAGACTACGCAAGTGCTGAACCAACAAAGTAAGGAGATTTATTGTATACTAGCTGATGCCCGCGACTTCGTCCGCGTGGATATACCAAGTTTCATCGAAATAACTTGAGAAATGACGGACTTTTATACAAACTTTCAACCCCTATTTCACCCCTTTGGGGGTGGAATTTTGAAAAACTGAAACATGTATGTTTTCATTTTTAACCCGCAGCTCATATACCTACCAAGTTTCATGGATATAACTTGAGAAATGAAGGACTTTCATACAAATATTCAACCCCTATTTCACCCCTTCGGGGGTAAAATTTACAAAAACTGTGATACACTTATTTCTTCATTTTCAACCGGTAGCTTGTATACCAAGTTTAATCGATATAACTTGAGAAATGACGGACTTTCATACAAACTTTCACCCCCTATTTCACCCCCTTAGGGGTGGAATTTTGAAAAACTGTGACACACGTACTTCTTTATTTTTTACCGTAAGCCAAAATAAAAAGTTTCGTTGATATAACTTGTAAAACATCTTGAGAAACGAAGGACTTTCATACCAACTTTCATCCCCTATTTCACCCTTTTGGGGGTCGAATTTTCAAAAACTGTGAAACACGTATGTCTCCATTTTCAACCCGCAGCTCATATGTCAAGTTTCATGGCTCTAACTTGAGAAATTAAGGACTTTCATACAAACTTTCAAACCCTATTTCACCCCTTCGGGGGTAGAATTTCGGGATAAAAAGTATCCTATGTCCTACCTCGTAGTATGGGCTCAAATCGTGCCAAGTTTCGTTTGAATTCATTCGGTAGTTTCGGCGTGATGCGCGGCCAAGATACAGACAGACAGACAGACAGACAGACAGACAGACAGACAGACAGACAAAAATGAAAAAAATTACAGATTTGGCTTCAGTATCGAATAAACAGTGCCCTACAAAAAAAATTTTCAAAATATCTTCAATGTACAGAATTGGACCTGTTACAGTTTTATTATAAGTATAGATATAGATAGTTTCACGAAGAAATATAGTTCACTGTTGATTTATTGTTTAAATTACTGTAGTTTTTATAAGAACCTTGAAAAATTTGATAATTGAGTTCATACCTCAAAATACCTACTAAATAAATGTAAAAAATAAAATAAAATTGCTTTCAAAATTTTATTTAATTGCAAGGTTTTGATGGATGACAGAAATGAGAGGAAGAAGAAGACATGTTGTGCCGAGCCCACATTGCGTGGGATAAGAACAAGTAGAAGAAGAAACAAGGTTTGTACAAAATATAGGGTCCTTAGTAGCGGTAGGGTCCTCTGCAGCCGCAGCCGCAGCTGCCGGTAATGGCCACTCCGCCAGCGGCTGGCACAATACCTCCGAACTCCACGCCGCCTATGATCGGCACCTGTCCGGCGACTAGGGTGGTACCAGCGACCGGCAGTGTACCGGCGACCGCTACATCACCGACACCTTCGCCGCCGTAGGCTGCGCCGCAACCGCCCAGACCGAAACCGTAAGCGCCGCCATCGAGACCGTACGGGCCGATACCGAGCCCGTAAGCGCCGCCACAACCCGGAGCGATCAGCTCAGCTGAACGGTAACCGTAGCACTGGCTATATACATTCTGAAATTTAAAGAACAAAGTTGTTAATACACCGTGGTTAAATAAGTCCTCAGTCAGCCGTCGTTTACAATAACTTTCAATTTTTTTACAGTACTTCACTTACCTGAACCAAGTAAGCTTGGACGCAGAGCAGAAGAACAGCGAAGGAGTTCATGTTGTAGTGTTTGTATTGTACAGACACGAGAATACAATGATCGGACTGAACTAGGGCATGCTTTTATACTAACTCTTAATTAACAGATATTTAGAGTTTCAAAATAATTTTAAAACGTGCCTGTACGAATGTTGTCGGTTAAAAGCTAATCAGGATGAAATTACCATTTTGTAATGCAAGACCTAGAAACAGGGAAAGGGGGATTTTTATCAAAACATTTCGTATTACTGGCATAATAAACCAAACTTAGTAAAGTCACGTACCTTGCTAGTGCCTACCTAATTACCCAATTATAATGTGTATGTTTTTCATAACACTAGATGATAAGGTTTCACTAAGTAAGTATAAAAGACTATAACTTTATTTTTAAAATCATTCTCAAGCTCAAACTCGAGGAAGAAACAATACAAAATGGCCTTCAAAGCTGTACTTTTTGTCTGCGCTCAAGCTCTCGTGATGCAGGTTAGATTCAATTCATTTATTCAATATAGGTACACTGTACACTTATTGACGTAAAAAATTACTTACTTATAAAACATGATGGTGATAATCAGTTACGGTATCTTAAAACTAAAGCTACGAGTGTTCCAAACGCGCCCTGGTCTGAGAAGAGCCCACAACAAACTCAGCCGGGTTTTTTTTATTTTTTTATTATCACCATCTCACAAATCATAACTAAGGAACTATCAGAGCCATTTGAGCAAATCATTGCCAAGCTTCCTTGTCGTTTAGGTAATCCTTTACATGGTAATAAGATTTTTCAATGAGTTTACGTTTTACATTAACTTTGAACTTGTTCAGAGACATCTTCAACACTCACTTCACTTCACTTCTTCAGGTTAGTAATTAATGATAGCTTACAAATCATTTGAAGTAAATTTTTTGTCAAAAGATTCCATACCTAGTTATGTACATCTTTCAAGTTAGATCTAGACATTTTTTTGTCGTTTGCAGTCCATCGCCGGGCAGTGCATCGGCGCCGGCTGGGCCGGGGCTGGGTGGGGCGGCTGCGGCGGCTGCGGCCTTGGCGGCTCTTGGGCAAACGCTCCCTTCGGCGCTGCCGGTCTCTGCGGCGCCGAGTTTTCCGGCGGCGCCCTCCCAGTGGCCAGCGGCTCCGCTATCCCACCGAGCGGAGTTTCCGTGCTATCTGAGAACGCTTATGCAGGAGAGCTCGCTGTCGCCGGCGCTCTGCCGTTCTTGGGAACTGTGGGTCTAGAGGGCGCCCTGCCGACTGCTGGTGCTGGTGCGGTCGCGTACGGTTGCGGCAACGGACAGGTCGGTATATTGACTGAGGGCATTGGTGCTGCTGGTATCGCTGGCCCACTCGGTTTCGGCTACGGCGATGCAGGTCTGGGCTATGGCGCCGGTATTGCTCCATTCGGTAACGGCTACGGCTGCGGAGGTTTGGCTCGCGGCGGATGCGGATGCGGACGTGCTTTCTACTAAGAAGACAAGATTACGAGGATTTTATAATAACTGATCAATAAATGGAATTGAAGCATCTGAATTTAAAGTTTGATTTTAAGTACCTATATTCCACAAAAGGGCCAATCTTGAAACCTATTCACGAGATCATTAAAATTTCAGATAGTAGAGACGCATCAAAGGATGCGTTTTTCTGGATATTCGTCTCTCATTAGTAAAGACGAATAATTTTGATTTCTACACACTATGTTGAAGTAGGGCGAGTATAACAAAGATAGGCAATGTTGACGCGTCAGGCTCGCCCGACTTCAACATAGTGTGTAGAAATCAAAATTATTTTTTACTTTACAGTGGCTTTGGAAGTCGGTTGTTTGGAAAGAATTTTTATTTTTAACTTTTTAGTGTACTCTAAATCCCCACGGCTTAGGAGTGCAGTACCCTGCAGCATCAGAGTTTAGGAGTTGGGACTTGGGTTTAAGTATGAAGTCGTTGCTTAACACCTAAAATATGAATTCACCATAAAAAAACTGAAATCCCTATTTTTAAGGAGTTCTGTACCCTGCAGCATCAGGGTTGAGGAGTTGGGACTCGGAGTTGAATCGTATACGAGTGACTTGATACCTACTATATGAATTCACCGTCAAAATTTCCTAACTCCCTAGTTTTGAGGATTTCATGTAGTACGGTAAACCTACAGCATCAGGATTGAGGATTTGGAGTCAGAATTTTTTATGGGACCACCTTCCTCTAACCACTGAAAAAAAATATTTTCAAATCGGTTTAGAAACCACGGAGATATGCACCGACATACTTACATTAAAAAAACAAACGCGCCGAATTGAGAACCTCCTCTTGTTTTGGAAGTCGGTTAAAACGTGCGAGTTGGACCCGCGGACCGAGGGTTAGAAGGACCTTAGAAGGATTTGGTCTAATTATTCGACCTCTAAATACCTAATGAAGACGGCCATAAAAATACTTTGTTGTAGTAGGTATATTAAGGCTTAAAGCTGATTTATAAAAAAATTTTCTCCTGTAAAGTTTTCATAAATTAAAAATAATAACCTAAATACTGATTTCCATGTCTATACTTCAAAATCATAGAATTTTTCTGTAAACTACCAACCCGCATTTTACCTCTTTTCGGTTGGATTTTCATAAAATTGCATATACAGGTTATTATTATTTAAAACGAATAACCTAAATGCCGATTTTCAAGTCTCTAACTTGAAAAAAATTGTATTTTCGTTTGACACGAAGTCAAAAGCTTTAAACAGATCCAAAAAGCACGCATAAACTGGGTTTTTCCTATGTCCCATTTTTAATAATGGGCACAACATATTATGTCTTGGTCATAGCATCTGGCAGGTAGCTGTGGTTAATAAACAGGTTTTAGAGCAGTTTGAGGACCCTGGGAAGGTGCACACCCGCGTATCTCAGGTGTTCACTCAGGTGACACTCAGGCCATCGTGTCCTAGTGACTTTCCGCGTTTCATACTCTTTATCGAGCCCTCAACATCACAAAATGTGAAATGAACGATGGTTTCCTAGTAAGGACGCACTCAAGACACCGTGGGTAGTAACCCACGGTGTCTTGAGTTGCGTTAATCATCTGATAATCCTTTAATAAGAGGCTCTACTTTAAACTGCGTATATTTTTCTAGCTGATGCCCGCGACTTCGTCCGCGTGGTTCAAGTTTTTTTTATCTCCGCAGCCCGCAGGAACTCCCTAATTTTCCGGGATAAAAAGTAGCCTATGTCACTTAACAAGTCCTCAACTATATCCATGCCAAAAATCACGTCGATCCATTGCTCCGTTGCGGCGTGATTAAAGGACAAACCAACAAACTAGTAAACCAACAAACCAACAAATAAACACACTTTTGCATTTATAATATTAGTACGATATTATATAGTACGATATGATGTATGATAATATACGTAAATTCAGGTGGACAGAGTTATCTATATCTATATATACAAACAGCGAAAGGTCACTCACTGACTGACTCACTGATTCATCACGATATCTCAGAAACTATAAAACATACAGACTTGAAATTTGGAAGGTAGGTTCCTTCTATGGTGTAGACGTCAGCTAAGATACGGTTTTGGGAAAATTCACCCCTATGGGGTTGAAATGGGGGTTGGAAGTTTGTATGAAAGTCCTTTGTTCCGAACCAACTAAGTAAGTAGATTTCTTTTTATAGCTTCACGAAGAAATATAGTTCACTGTTGATTTATTGTTTAAATTAGTGTCGTTTTTAAAAGAACCTTGAAAAATTTAATCACTGAGTTCATACACACAAAGAGGTATCTACTAAATAAATGTAAGAAATAAAATTAAATTGCTTTCAAAATTTTATTTAATTGCAAGGTTTTGACGGATGACAGAAGTGAGTGGCAGAAGAAGACATGTTGTGCCGAGCCCACATAGCGTGGGATAAGGACAAGTAGAAGAAGAAACAAGGTTTGTACAAAATATAAGGTCTTCAGTAGCGGTAGGGTCCTCTGCAGCCGCAGCCGCAGCTGCCGGCAATGGACACTCCGCCAGCGGCTGGCACAATGCCTCCGAACTCCACGCCGCCTATGATCGGCACCTGTCCGGCGACCAGGGTGGTACCAGCGACCGGCAGTGTACCGGCGACCGCTACATCACCGACACCCTCGCCGCCGTAGGCTGCGCCGCAACCGCCGAGACCGAGGCCGTAAGCGCCGCCATCGAGACCGTACGGGCCGATACCGAACCCGTAAGCGCCGCCATCGAGACCGTAAGGGCCGATACCGAGCCCGTAAGCGCCGCCACAACCCGGAGCGATCAGCTCAGCTGAGCGGTAACCGTAGCACTGGCTATATACATTCTGAAATTAAAAGAACAAAATTCAAACAAGTCTTCAAACACCCGTTGTTTACAATCATCACTTTCAATTTTATTACATTACTAGCTGATGCCCGCGACTTCGTCCGCGTGGACTAAGTTTTTTCGATTCCCGCGGGAACTCATTAATTTTCCGGGATAAAAAGTAGCCTATGTATGTATGTATGTATGTATCCGTGGTATAATGTAATAAATAAGAATATACGTGGTATAATGTAATAAATAAGAATATACGGGGTATAAGAATGTACGAATTCGTGGAATAAGTTTTTCAGTTAATTTTCCAGGATAAAAAGTAGCCTATATTACTATCCCACGGTATAATCCCCCTATAATGGTGAAACACGTACTTCTTCATATTTTAACGAAAGCCCAAATGCTGTTTCATGGCTATAACTTGAGAAATTAAGGATTTTCATACAAACTCTCAACCCCTATTTCACCCCTTCGGGGGTGGAATTTTGAACAGCTGTGAAACACATGTCTTCATTTTCAACCCGCAGCTCTTATATCAAGTTTCATGGCTATAACTTGAGAAATTAAGGACTTTCATACAAACTCTCAACCCCTATTTCACCCCTTCGGGGGTGGAATTTAGACAAACTGTGAAACACATAATATGTTTTAATTTTCAACCCGCAGCTCATATATCAAGTTTCATGGCTATAACTTGAGAAATTAAGGATTTTCATACAAACTCTCAACCCCTATTTCACCCCTTCGGGGGTAGAATTTCAGAACAAAGAGTATCCTATGTCCTACCTCGTAGTATGGGCTCAAATCGTGCCAAGTTTCGTTTGAATTCATTCAGTAGTTTCGGCGTGATGCGCGGCCAAGATACAGACAGACAGACAGACAGACAGACAGACAGACAGAAATGAAAAAAATTACAGATTTGGCTTCAGTATCGAATAATGAGTGCCCTCCAAAAAAAATTTTCAAAATATCTTCAATGTACAGAATTGGACCTGTTACAGTTTTATTATAAGTATAGATAGATTTCCCTTACCTGAACCAAGCAAGCTTGGACGCAGAGCAGGAGAACAACGAAGGAGTTCATGTTGTAGTGTTTGTATTGTACAGACACGAGAATACAATGATCGGACTGAACTAGGACATGCTTTTATACTAACTCAGGTAGGTACACAATATGCAACTTACTAGATATGCAGAGTTTCAAAATAATTTTAAAACGTGCCTGTACGAATATCGTCGGTTAACAGCTAATCAGGATGAGAAAGGGGGTTTTTTAACCGACTTCAAAAAAAGGAGGAGGTTCTCAACACGACTGTATTTTCTTTTTTTTTTTGTATGTTTGTTACGCGATTTCTCCGCCAATTATGAACCGATTTTGATAATTCTTTTTTTGTTTGGTAGGTCATAGGTGGTCCCATTTTAATTTGGTGAAGATCTGATGAATATCTCCGGAGATGGAGAACGGAACTCCTCAATGGGTAAGAGTAAATTGCTCGCAATCAGTGTGATAGTTTTGTAAACAGTATGTTTTAACCATGTATAGCATATCTTTTTTTGTTTAGGGTTCCGTACCAAAATGGTAAAAATGGAACCCTTATGGGGCGACTTTCTCTGTCCGTCTGTCACAGTCCAATGTGAAGTCACGTCAACAATAATGAAGAGTAGGTAGACGGTTCATGCGGCTAATTGGTACCGACTCCAAAAAATGTTATTATAGAACTACATTAACTCTTGTATACATAATAAATTAAATTATTTTTTACTTTTTAGGTGGTTTTTGAAGTCGGTTTTTATTTTTTTTTGAAATTTTTTTATTATCGAAACATTTCGTATTACTGGCATATAAACCAAACTTAGTTAAGTCACGTCCCTTGATAGTGCCTACCTAATTACCCAATTATTACGGTTTTTCATAATACTGGATAATAAGGTTCCACTAAGTAAGTATAAAAGACTACAATTTTATTGTTAAAATCATTCTCTAGCTCAAACTCGAGGAACAAACTATATAAAATGGCATTCAAAGCTATGCTTTTCGCCTGCGCTCAGGCTCTCGTGATGCAGGTTAGTAATTAATTAATTATAGCTTACGAATCACTTTAAATACATTATTTGTCAACAGATTCCATAGTTAAGTACATCTTTCAAGTTTGATCTAGACTTAAATTTTTTTTGTCGTTTTCAGTCCATCGCTGGGCAGTGCATCGGCGCCGGCTGGGCCGGGGCTGGGTGGGGCGGCTGCGGCGGCTGCGGCCTTGGCGGCTCTTGGGCAAACGCTCCCTTCGGCGCTGCCGGTCTCTGCGGCGCCGAGTTTTCCGGCGGCGCCCTCCCAGTGGCCAGCGCCTCCGCTATCCCACCGAGCGGAGTTTCCGTGCTATCTGAGAACGCTTATGCAGGAGAGCTCGCTGTCGCCGGCGCTCTGCCGTTCTTGGGAACTGTGGGTCTAGAGGGCGCCCTGCCGACTGCTGGTGCTGGTGCGGTCGCGTACGGTTGCGGCAACGGACAGGTCGGTATATTGACTGAGGGCATTGGTGCTGCTGGTATCGCTGGCCCACTCGGTTTCGGCTACGGCGATGCAGGTCTGGGCTATGGCGCCGGTATTGCTCCATTCGGTAACGGCTACGGCTGCGGAGGTCTGGCTCGCGGCGGATGCGGATGCGGACGTGCTTTCTACTAAGAAGACAAGATGACGAAGATTTCATAAAAACTGATCAATAAATTGAATTGAAGCATTTGAATTTAAATTTTGATTTCATCTACATCCCATCCCACTAACGGGCCAATCCTGTAACTTTTTCGCTAAATCATTAAAATTTAAGAATGCAGATACCTAATAATTATGAAACGCTTTTAAAAGCATCAAAGGATGCGTTTTTCTGGAAATTCGTCTCTCATTAGCGTCTCTGTACATCGTACCTTCACTTTACCTACTTTACATACATTGTTCCTCTTTCACCATTATATTATTATCGCAGCACAGCTAGAAATCGCGAACGTTGGCGTCCTTATGTGGTCGACGCGCAATCAACTCGCAAGACGAGTTTTTGTTCGACGTTTCTGTAACATCTTCTAGGCAAGCCCTTCATATTCATATTCATTTATTTTGCATTCCAATACAATAGAGGAGGTTTATCTACCCTGTGACAATAGTTCTTATAGTAATTTACATAATGTCAATAGAAAGTTCTTATATACAATATTGGAACCCCGATGGGGCACAGCAAAAATCAGTGGTAGTAGAGAGACGGCTGCCTTATTTTTCTTCAAGGAAATCATTTTGTTTGCAATACACTTTATCGATCAGGATTTTTTTAAAAGAATTGACAAACGCTGTATTACTCTCCAAAGATTTGATATGGTCTGGGATTTTGTTATAAACTTTGACACACATCGGGTTAGGACCGGTACTGTGGATACTTAGGTTGGAACTGGGAATCATCATATTATTTTTCCGCGTGGGTCTTAGTTGGTAACGTCGCGGTAGGTCCTCTAGTTTTTAGGGTTCCGTACCAAAATGGTAAAATGGAACCCTTATGGTGCGACTTTTTCCGTCTGTCTGTCCGTCTGTCCGTCTGTCCGTCCGTCACACTCGATTATTTCAGTAACTACCAAAGCTATCGACATGAAATTTGGAATAGTTGTGTATATTAGTGGCCCAAAGACACTGGAATTTAAAAAAATTGGAAATTATTTTTGTTCTTATTTAAAAAGGGGGGAAAATCGGAGGGTTGAAATTTTAAAGTGAGATAACTGTACTGTGTGGGGTATCATATGAAAGGGTTTACTTTGTACATTCTAAAACAGATTTTTAATTATTTTTAGCCATGATAGTTTTTGATTTATCGGGCAAAATGTCAAAAAAAATACCGTTCCCCCCCCTATCTCCGGAGTTTACCAATCGAAAAATCTGAAATAATTATGGTCAATAGGAATTTATGTATATTTTACAGGAAAACTATAGCCAATGCTCTAACTAGCATAGTTTTTTTGATATTAACAGTAAACCTCTACAAACAAAGTTAGTTTTGCGGTTCATTTCGTCTTGTTTTTAATACGTCATAAATCGTAAAACTTACTACAGGTTTGTACGGAACCCTCGGTGCGCGAGTCCGACTCGCACTTGGCCGGTTTTTTTAAAGTGTTGCGGTTGTTTCCTTACAAATTTAGCCGATTCTAGTATGTACATGCATGGCGGGGTTAGTATATTTAGTGATTTAAAGTGAGGTACACAACTCTCTCGATTCTTAAGTTTTTTTTTATTCTTATGCATTCCTTTCCAAACAAGACATTAAATTAGACATTAATTATTGCTTTGTAAAGGCACGACTGACGTCAAGCGCAAGCCTATCCTGCAATTAAAAAACTGGCCAAGTGCGAGTTTGCCTCCTTCTAACCCTCGGTCTAGGGTTAGAAGGACCTTAGAAGGATTTGGTATAATTATTCGAACTCTTAATACCTACTGAAGATGGCTATAATAAATAGTTTGTTGTGGTTTACCGCTGTAATAAATAAAAAATTAACTGTACTGACAAAAGAAAATACAAAAAATAAAAATAAACTTTGTTGTATTTTTCTTGCAAAGTTAACATAAACTTCTATTAACTCAAATTATTTCAGATTTTTCACTTTGCTATCTGCGGAGATAAAGATCGATGTTTTTTTGTAATTTTTCATCATTTAATAAGACAAAACCCAAGAGATTTAAAAAGAAAGAAAAAATATATTTTAGAATGCAAAATAAACTTCTTTCAACTAAAATAATTATTTCAGACTAGCGGATGCTCGCGACTTCGTTCGCGTGGCATAAGTTTTTTTAATTCCCACAGGCACTCCTTAATTTTCCGGGATAAAAAGTAACCTATATCACTCTCCTGCAATACCTATGCAAAGAATCACGTTGTACCGTTGCTCTGTCGCGGCGTGATTGAAGGACAAACTCTCTATTTAACGTCCTTGGGGATAAAATTTTCAAAAACTGTAAAACACGTATTTCTTTATTTTAAACCAGAAGCCCAAATACCAACTTTCATGGCTATAACTTGAAAAATGGAGGACTTTCATACAAACTTTCACTTTGGGGGTAGAATTTTGAAAAACTGTGTCGGATATGAGGATATTGGATTATTGGATGAGGTTGAGGATATGTGGATACTATATATTTATTAACACCTACTTATGTAAAAATGATACATGTACCATATTCGGGCAAAAATAAATGATTATAATTACTTATGATTATACAGCATTTTTGTTGCATGAAATATTATGACTAATATTATACTTTCTCAGGGTGCTGATTTCAGATCTGAAGTCAGATTGTTTGTATCAGCTTTAGTTTTTGAGATATAATTAAAACGCGTTTTGTAAGAAAAATCAATTTATTTTAAGAAAACCCTTAGAAAATCAACCACTACATATCAAAAAAAAATCTTTTATAAGATTTTCTTGCTCACGAGGGTTGTTTTTATTGCTCCAACAATAGTCCGCCATCATGTGAGCATTCCAGTGGCCCTGGTAACGTTCCTCCATAGGTCGAATGTCTTGATGGAACCGTTCCCCTTGTTCTTTACTCAGATCACCAAGATTTTCAGAGAAACGGCCCAAATGGCTGTGGAGGAAGTGTACCTTGATGCTCATATTACAATCAAGCTGCTGGAAGTGTTACAACATCAGTACTATATGTTCCGCATAGTCAAAGTCCGCAAAAAACAAAGTCATCTTCAGAAAAGAATGAAAGCAATTCTGTCTCTCGGTTACGATAGTATGAAATTCTTGTTTCTGGGGTTAAAAGTTTTCTTTGCTTTAATCGAGAAGCTAGAATCTCCGACCAAGGTCTCTGACTAATGCACTGAGGTCTTCCTGATTGAAGGGCTGGAGCTCAGAAGAAATAGCTGAGTTAAAATCAGTTGTCCCACTTTCATCACTTGAAGAAGAGCTTTTTTCTTCTAATTCATCATTTTGTGTAGATGAAGTAGCTTGGGGTACTGGCACATCGCCGGAGTAAAGGACTGGTCGAGTAACAGATAACAAGTTAGGGTAAATCCGTTTCGACCGGTTTCTTTTATTAATCCCGTTTATATCAACCGCACAAAAATAACAATTATCTTGATGATTGGAAGGTTCCTGCCACATGCCTGCAACATTAGTGTTTGGTACTTAGGTACAATGGGGTCTTTTCTTAATCGTCCATAATCTCAAATACTCCACACATGTTTAACATACCATATGAGGGACCCAGTACTTGTCACGGGTGTCCAAAGGGAATCCAAAGTAATCAAAATACACCTGTTTTATGAAATCCGACATACTAGTCTACAATTTTTGAATGTATATTCACCACAGATGTTACAAAAATAGTTGGGATCGTTTTTACAGATCTTTCTCGACGTGGAAATGGTTAAACAAAAAACTTTTTTAAAAAACAGCTCGGTTGTTTTCAAGTTTAAATGTGACTGGTACAAAAATATGTCTGATAGCTGTATCT
Organism: Erebia ligea; assembly: GCA_917051295.2. Classification (NCBI taxonomy): domain Eukaryota; kingdom Metazoa; phylum Arthropoda; class Insecta; order Lepidoptera; family Nymphalidae; genus Erebia; species Erebia ligea. Next base: position 3,367,005 of record OU785246.1, read on the forward strand.
CAAAAACTAGAGCTGCTAAAGAAAAAATAAGGGTAGATTTGAAATCAGCGATCTCAAATTAGTAAACAACATGCATAAAATTCCATGCAACAAAAAAAAAGTTTAATTTTGTTCCCTTGTGTTATGATTATGACACGTACTTCTTTATTTTTTAACGAAAGCCAAAATACCAAATTTCGTTGATATAACTTGAGAATGTCTTGAGAAATGAAGGACTTTCACACAAACTTTCATCCTCTATTTCACCCCTTCGGGGGTGGAATTTTCAAAAACTGAAATGCGTATTTCTTCATTTTCAACCGGTAGCTCGTATACTAAGTTTCATGGATATAACTTGAGAAATGACGGACTTTCATACAAACTTTCACCCCCTATTTCACCCCCTTAGGGGTGGAATTTTGAAAAATCCTTCCTTAGTGAGCGCCTACGTCACAAAAGGAACCTATACTGTCAAACTTTCAAGTTTCTAACCCTCGCGGTTTAATACTTATACTTGAAACAGTATAAATAAGTTTACAGAAATCACTAATATTACTGGCGATATAAATTGTATCTTGTTAGGTTGCAATCGCTAAGTTTAAGTCTAATCTAATAACTTATTGTATTTCATAATACACCCTATTTACTTTAAGTCAAGTAAATGTAAACATTTGCATGCCATTTTTTTTGGCTGGTTACCGAGTAGGTAAGGTTAATTAAAGAAAATCATTTAGACTTGAATCTGAGAGCACTTTTAACTTAGTGGGACGACTATGGATGTTTCGTGTGTTGCAATGATGATGGTGACTAAAAGGTATATAAAGACAACAATTTGGCATATGCCTTATGCTTATGAGGTTTGAACAAACCACATAATTTCAGTTTCAGTCACCTTGAACGTGTGCGACTCGCGAGCGCCACGGATCCATGGCGATGGAAAATTGGCGTTAGAGTATTCACCCAATTGAAAAGATACACAATGGGGAACCGGTGGAAACACGCAGATTGCACGCAGAACTAAATTGTGGAACGCCCCGTGAAAGACATCAGTCAATCCGTTGAGAGGAAGACAAAAACGATGAAGTACAAGATGTCAAATAGCATCCTCGTACGGAACATAAAAATACAATTCATAATTTATAGTAAACTGTTATAAAAATAAAATTAAATAAAAAGATTTCCTTCATATCTATTCTTGCCCACAATTATCAAACAGGAATAGATCACTAGCGGATAGAAAAAACATTTTATCAAAACAATAGAGTCAAGCGAATACAATATTTATTTTATCACAATATATAGAAAATAAAGCACATAACATTCAGATTTGTTTAAATTAGAACAAAGGACGTGATACCCGTACGAAAACCGACGATAAGCACGCAATAATGTTACTTCTAGATAGTGATAGTTGCTATTAGTATAAAAGCGTGGATGTTTTTAGGCCAATCATTGTATTCTCGACTTCGACAAACACATTAATACTTCAAGATGTCCACCTTCGCAATCCTGATCCTTTGCTTCCAAGCTTGCTTGCTCCAGGTAAGACATTAGTGTTTATTTTATTTTGTCGCTTTTCCACCTTCTGCATATTATTATTATAAAAATTGGAACTGACTGACCAACATATCATCGTAACTACAGCTCAAAGAGTTCACTACGTAAAGTAACTTGAGAATTTTTACGAGGGTTCTGCCTATAACGTTAACCCTTGCTAAGAAATAATTTTGAGAAGTTACACCAGAATCTTTGGGAAACTTCAAACTCTAGTACATACTTAGGTACTAGGTTAATAGTTATTTTTAGTAAAGATATCTCAACGTTAACAATCAAAACCAAAGATGTAATGCTCGCTGTTTTTTGTTACAAATAACTATTGGCTGAACCAGAATTTGACAATAGCTTAAAATATACTTAAGCCTCAACTTAATACGATTAATTGGGACCTTTATTTAACTATAAACTCTTCGACAGTTTTAAATTGTTGTTTGTCCGATGTTTCAGAATGTATACAGCCAGTGCCTGCGTGGCGCTGACCTTATTGGCCCAGCTTATGGTGGTTACCTAGGCGGCTTAAACGGTGGTTATTCCGGCGATTGTAATGGTGGCTACCTCGGTGGCTTAAGCGATGGTTACCTCGGTGGTTATGCCGGTGGGTACCTCGGTGGATGCAACGGTGGTTACCTCGGTGGATATCTTGGTGGTTATAACGGTGGTATCCTCGACGGTTATGCCGGCAATTATGCTTTTGGTCTGGGCGCTAACTACGGTTACGAAGGTCTGGCTCGCGGCGGATGCGGACGCGGACGTGCTTTCCTCTAAGAAGCCAAGATGATGAATACTTAAACTGTGCAATACTCTGCCTTCTGTAATCCGTCATACCAAATCGCTCTCAATTTTCAAAAGTCGTTTGTACAATCATTAACTATGTCTTTCTAATTATTAGTCTATTCTCATTTATATTTACTTAATGAAGTATATTATGGATATATATTTATATTACAAATACATTTATATTTATTTATTTGTCAAATAATGTATTTTATCATTACATATTACTTATTTTTTTAAATACTGCCCCATCCCGCGCTCCGGTTTATTGATCCTTTCACTAAAGGTTTTCTGTGGGAGCTTTAGCAATAAGACTGCCTTTGAACGTTTCTTTGTAGTTTTGCCTTTGAACATTTCTTTGTAGTTTTCCTACATCTATTTTAATTGCATTCTGTATATTATATGTATACAAATATATCTAAATAAATAAATAAATAAATGATGATGTTTTAGTGAACTGATCAATAAACTGAATTGAAGCATGTGAAACATTTTTTATTTACATTGCCTTTGAACGTTTCTTTGTAGTTTTCCTACATCTTTTTTAATTGCATTCTGTATATTATATGTATGCAAATATATCTAAATAAATAAATAAATAAACAAATAAATAAATGATGATGTTTTAGTGAACTGATCAATAAACTGAATTGAAGCATGTGAAACATTTTTTATTTACATTGCCTTTGAACGTTTCTTTGTAGTTTTCCTACATCTTTTTTAATTGCATTCTGTATATTATATGTATGCAAATATATCTAAATAAATAAATAAATAAACAAATAAATAAATGATGATGTTTTAGTAAACTGATCAATAAACTGAATTGAAGCACGTGAAACATTTTTTATTTACATTATTCCCCCAATCGGCCCAATCCTCAAACCATTTCGCTAGAATCCGCTGATCCGCATCTGAGAATAGATGATTAAAACGTAAGAAAGCAGACATCTTTTAATTCAACGCCTTTTTAAAAGCACCAAACGACGGTTTCGTCTAAATATTCCACTCCCATTGGCATCAAAGTTTAGATTTAGAAGATTGCATAAAAATATCATTTATTTTTTTTAATTTTTTTTGTACCAATAAGTTATAAAATTACGTAGAAAAACAGAAACATAGTGTACAAGGAAGCACTTATCTCAATAAGAGATCTCTACTAGTGACCCTTGGCAGTGAGAAAGTCTGTGAAGGAAGAATAGGTACAACAAGATTTTAAGCTGAATGCACCGTTTATAAACAGAATGGATACTTTTTTTTCTGCAATTGAAACACACACCTTCGAAAATATTATGAAGAACTCTCGGGCGTGCAGGCTTCCTCACGATTCTTTCCTTCACCGTTTTTTTTGTTCGTTCGTTGCTCTGTCGCGGCGTGATTGAAGGGCAAACCAACCAACCTATAATCCAACTCAAAAACACTTTTCGTATTAATAATATTAGTATGAAATAATATTATGATAGACTTCGTAGCACGTAGCTACTACGTTCGTAGCTCTAAATTTATAAAATTAACTAGCTGATGCCCGCGACTTCGTCCGCGTGGTTTAAGTTTTTTCCCCCACAGGGGCTCCTTAATTTTCCGGTATAATTCCGGTATCCTAGGTCACTCTCCAGGTCATCAACTATATTCATGCAAAAAATCACGTTGACTCGTTGCTCTGTTGCGGCGTAATTGAAGGACAAACTCTCTATATTACGTCCTTGGGGATCGAATTTTCAAAAATGATGAAATACGTACTTCTTCATATATAACGGAAAGCTCAAATACCAAGTTTCATGGCTTTAACTTGAAAAATGAATGACTTTCATACCAACTTTCAACCCCAATTTTACCCGTTTGGGGGTGGAATTTTGAAAAACTGTGACACACGGACTTCTTTATTTTTGACTGAAAGCCAAAATACCAAATTTCGTTGATATAAATTTAAAAATATCTTGAGAAATGAAGGACTTTCATAGAAGTTTTCAACCCCTATTTCACCCCTTTGGAGGTCAAATTTTCAAAAATGGTGAAACACGTACTTCTGCATATCTATCTTAAAGCCCAAATGCGTTGCCAAATGCTAAGTTTCATGACTATAACTTGAGAAATGAAGGACTTTCATACAACCTTTCAACCCCTATTTTACCCCTTTGGGAGCGGAATTTTCAAAAACTGTGAAACACATATTTCTTAATTTTTTACCGGTAGCATAGATACCAAGTTTCATGGATATAACTTCAGAAATGACGGACTTTCATACAAATTTTAAACCCCTATTTGACTACCTTAGGGGTGGAATTTTGAAAAATCCTTCCTTAGTGAGCGCTTACGTCACAAAAGGAACCTACTGTCAAAATTTCAAGATTCTAGCCCCAGCGGTTTCGGCTGTGCGTTGATATATAAGTCAGTCAGTCAGTCAGTCAGTCAGTCAGTCGGGACTTTGCATTTTATATATATAGATAGATTAATCCATACTTCGCCCTACTAATATTATAAATGCGAAAGTGTGTCTCTCTGTCTGTCTGCTACGCTATAAACGCCCTTCTTTTCAAACGATTTTGATGAAATTTTGTTCTAAGGTAGGTCAAGTATCCCGGGTAAGAACCTAACTGGCTACTATTCCTACTACTTATCGCGGAAAATTAATAAGTTGGCGCTTGAATAAAAAAAACACGGACGAAGTCGCGGGCATTACCTAGTAATTTATACGTAGATACTCGATGTATTGTGTATTTCTCATTAATTATTTCTAATCTCGATTCTCAATCTATTATTTTGTTCGCGGAACGTGAGAAACAATGCATTCAAAAACCAATAATAAACTCCTTTTATCAGCGACGACGGAACGAAGACTGTACCACTTGTTACCATTTGCCTGTAAACTACCGGGCCGGTGGAGCATAGAGCAGAACCTTAAATAGAAATAGAAATATAAATTATTTATTTCATGTAGGACAATGATAAGTCGTAAGAATCTACCACCGGTTCGGAAAGCTGATTCTACTGAGAAGAACCGGCAAGAAACTCAGCAGTTGCTCTTTTCAAAAACAGAAAAATGTTACAGTTTGTATATATAATATAAAATGCATACGCTACGTAACAAGTAGGTATTACACTGACTTGTGGGTTGCTGGATGCGAAGCCGGTTGCTTCCATGCAACTTTGTCATCGAGAAAATCATCTATACCATAATACCCTCGGCTTAACAGATGCTGTTTAACACAGTCTTTAAATTTATGTAATGGGAACTCCAGAAACTCTTTTGGTACCATGTTATAAAAGCGTATACTCGACCCCACAAAGGATTTCTGCACCTTGCGCACACGATATGACGCTGTTACAAGTTTATGGCGGTTTCTAGTACATCGATTCTGAGTATCACTTATTTGCTTATAAAGATTACCTAATGTTTTTCCTGACAAAGACTATATCATTGTAAATGCATTGAGAAGGCACCATAAGTATACCATATACGTTAGGTAATTGTCGATCCATCCGTCAAAATATAGTGGTTCCACTAACGACCTAGAATTTCAGCCTTAAGTTTTTGATACGTAATTAAAAGAACATAACTTTTTGAAAATGCTTTATTGATGTAATTCGCTTGGTAGTGGTTCTCAGTAGCCGTAGGGTCCTCTGCAGCCGCAGCCGCAGCTGCCGGCAATGGCCACTCCGCCAGCGGCTGGCACAATGCCTCCGAACTCCACGCCGCCTATGATCGGCACCTGTCCGGCGACCAGGGTGGTACCAGCGACCGGCAGTGTACCGGCGACCGCTACATCACCGACACCCTCGCCGCCGTAGGCTGCGCCGCAACCGCCGAAACCGAGACCGTAAGCTCCGCCATCGAGACCGTATGCGCCGATACCGAGTCCGTAAGCACCGCCATTGAGACCGTACGGGCCGATACCGAGCCCGTAAGCGCCGCCACATCCCGGAGCGATCAGCTCAGCTGAGCGGTAACCGTAGCATTGGCCAAATACATTCTGAAATTTAAAAAAAGAAAGTTCTAAAAACATGCTACATCGTGTTCTAACTCATTGATTAAAAAACAAAAAACTACAAAGTTACTTAAGTAAATCACTTTTGAGATCACTTAAGTATTTCCCTTACCTGAACCAAGCAAGCTTGGACGCAGAGCAGGAGAACAGTGAAGGAGTTCATGTTGTAGTGTTTGTATTGTACAGACACGAGAATACAATGATCGGACTGAACTAGGACATGCTTTTATACCGATTTTAGGATGGGAATTTAGTATTTCGAAAGCTTTCAAAACGTGGCTATCAAAGTGTTATATTTTTTTGTTTAGAAAGCCTAGATTAATTTTTCAACGGTTTGCCAAGGTAGATTTACTAAAACTTATTGAAGAATTTCGTATTACTGACATACTATCCAAATCAACTGAAAGTCACGTCTCATAATGCAATACTATCAATAAATATTATTTATACATGCCTTCAAATACCTTACAAAAAGCGGTAATAATGATAAGAACCTCGATTTTTTTGTATAAAAGGCTTTAGCTTCATTTTTCAAACATTCTTAAGTTTAAACTCGAAGAATTAGCAATCAAAAATGGTCTTCAAAGCCGTACTTTTCGTCTGCGCTCAAGCTCTTGTGATGCAGGTTCGTTGATAAAATTATTATATCCGTGTAATATCGTGTTAGTTTTATATTTATTAACAGGTAATTGACCAGACATTTTTTTCGTTTGCAGTCCATCGCCGGGCAGTGCATCGGCGCCGGCTGGTCCGGGGCTGGGTGGGGCGGCTGCGGCGGCTGCGGCCTTGGCGGCTCTTGGGCAAACGCTCCCTTCGGCGCTGCCGGTCTCTGCGGCGCCGAGTTTTCCGGCGGCGCCCTCCCAGTGGCCAGCGGCTCCGCTATCCCACCGAGCGGAGTTTCCGTGCTATCTGAGAACGCTTATGCAGGAGAGCTCGCTGTCGCCGGCGCTCTGCCGTTCTTGGGAACTGTGGGTCTAGAGGGCGCCCTGCCGACTGCTGGTGCTGGTGCGGTCGCATACGGTTGCGGCAACGGACAGGTCGGTATATTGACTGAGGGCATTGGTGCTGCTGGTATCGCTGGCCCACTCGGTTTCGGCTACGGCGATGCAGGTCTGGGCTATGGCGCCGGTATTGCTCCATTCGGTAACGGCTACGGCTGCGGAGGTCTGGCTCGCGGCGGATGCGGATGCGGACGTGCTTTCTACTAAGAATCCAAGATGACAATGTTTTTTGTGAACTGATCAATAAACTGAATTGAAGCATCTGAATTAAATTTTTGATCTATATTATTTTCCACGATCGGTCCGATCCCTAAACTGATTCGCTAGATGATTTAAACTTCAGAAAGCATACATTTCTACTTTAGCGCCTTTTTAAAAGCATCAAAGGGTGTTTTTGTCTGAATATTCTACTCCAATTAGCATCAGTTTAGAAGATTGAATAAACATTATTATTATAAGCTGAATTCATCGTCTATCACCGAACCCGCTTTATATTATACCTTGTTCATCCTTCAACATTATATCTGGGAAAAGCTAGAGCTCGTGAATATTGGCATCCTTAAATTGTCGACAAACAATCAACTCGAACGAATAGTATTTGTCAGACTTTTCTGATACGAACTGCTAAGGCATGTAATGCATGCTTCCAGCATCTGAGTTTGATGCCACGTTTAACTTAAGGACCTTCAAGGCAAGATTGGATGGACAACTTCTAGGCAAACGTACTCCAACCTAGACCTCATTATTGCTTTCTAAAGGTATGACTGTCGTCAAACACAAGCCTTTCCTGCAAAAAAAAAAGGAGGAACACAGTAAATGAATAAATGACTGTTTATTTTAGGTATAGCACACATGATAATGACGCTGTTCTAGATACATTATTACTCGCAGTAGAGTGCCGGAGCTGAGAAAGTTCCTACTCAAACTTGTTCAAGAACTGCTAAGACACTCCCTTAGCTACTCCCCTCGCTATATTTAACAGGTCGCTCTCAGAGGGTGTTTTTGCTACAGCTTGGTTTGGACTTGATGATTCACTAAGAAACTAAGGCCCGATTTTTAAGCTGGTTATGCTGCGTTGTCTAAAATATTAAGATACTTGTATGCCTTCACATAAATTGGCACAGGAAATCTATTCTATCAACGAAACAGTAAGGGTTCTATGAACTTAGGTCGAGTCTGTCAAATCTGTTTACTTACGTAGACTATCTATCATCACTAAATGTTGCCGGAAATATGCGGGTAGATGGTATTTTGATACGGCTGCCTGAAAAAAGAAGTATATTGTTTTCAGGGTTCATGTATGTATATGAGTTTGTATATTCCACCATAACTTCTATACGCCTGAACGGATTTTGATGAGTGAGGTATTGTTAGAATCCTTAGCTTATTCCGGGTGACATAGGCTAGTAAAATTTAAAAAAAATTTGATAGGGTGACCATGGTCCCGCATCAAAGACTAAAACTGAATTTTTTTTTTGAAAATGAGATTAACTATATTGTCATCATCAAGAAAATGATGAGTAGATTCCAAAAATATATAAGACTATATTTCAGTATCCAGTGATTCACAAAAAAATATCATTTAACTATGGCAGTCGTATTCTTTAATTCTTTGAGTTATATTCACTTGTTATAAATTCGATAGTCTGTGATCTCGTATACCTATGTTATTTACTAATTAGCAGGTACTATTATGGTTTTGTCGGGAATATTCTAAACTGGCTTGTGTCGTACCGCGTACGTCACTGGCAGACAAATAGCAGTCACTCTAGATGCGTTTGAATCCTCTTTTACTATAACTCTCTCTGGAGTACTACAGAAAGTATTGCCGGAGTACTCTGGAAACAGTTTTTTTAACTGAGAAGTTATACTGTATGCAGACGATTTATAGGCATTTAGAGCGATCACGCCCACAATCATAGAGTTTAAATGTATATATATGTAGTAGCCCACAATGATTAAGTCCTTTCGGTTAGCGATAGAGCGATGCTAAAAAATTGTACTGAATCAAAATGTTACTGTATTTCGTTAAATGTAGAATTTTGAAGTGTGATTTTTTTTTAACCACTACAGTTTAGCCCTTGACTGCGATCTCACCTGATGGTAAGTGATGATGCAGTCTAAGATGGTAGCGGGCTAACCTGTTAGGGGCATGGCAGTTATATTAAACCCATGCCCCTATTCGGTTTCTACACGGCATCGTAGCGGAACGCTAAATCGCTTGTCGCCGCGTCTTTGCCGGTAGGGTGGTAACTAGCCACAGCCGAAGCCTCCCACCAGGCCAGACCAGGGAAAATTGACTCAGCAGGGGCAGGGGATCGAACCCGGGACCTCCGTACGTTAAGACAACAGTGCTACACACTGCGCCACGGAGGTCGTCGATTTGAAAATTCGACGAAACGATAAAATGAAATGAAAAAGCAACGCCAAAAAGAGACAAACATATATAGGATTTAACCTGCGAGAGAATGAGATAGAATACAAGTTATATTTATGTCATTCTCTCGTAGGCTACTTTTCTGAAGTTTCACTTGAGCCGTGTGTGAATTGCACACACACACTTTTTTGTATTTTAATTTGTGTATAAATGGTCAGACGTGGACGTTAAAAATGTTATACTCAGTGGCGTGCACAGCTTTTTTCAACAGGGTAAGCAGTAGGCAAGCACGGATTCCTGAACCAGTATAAAATTAGGTAGGGCCGCAGTCAAAAGAAAATGTAAATTATTTATTAATTAACTCCTAAATCTATGCTACTATGTGTTATTATTAGCTTTGAATCAGTTATCAGAATCAGCAAAAAAAAAAAAAAAAGGTACTTACCTAGATTACAAAAAGTTTTGTCATTTGTGTAAGTAACAACTAAGTACTCTGTAAAAATGCGCCTGGAACTTTTAATTATCACCGTTTTTCATGTATGTTTTCGAATAAATTCATATTTTGACAATAATAAGGGCTTTCTTCTATTGCATTTACATTAACAATCTATGTATAAAACAAACACTCCAAGTATTGTTGCACGGCAATTTTTACATAATATAGTAGGTATGTAGGTGCTATCCCATTTCACATCAAATGGTAAATGGTTTACAAAAACACTAGCACAAAACTAATTTTCGTGAGTTTTATATCGATTTGTTATAATTTTAACTTAGAACATCGTTATATATGGGTAAATGTAATCAAAACAAACAACATTCAAATGACAAGTGACAAGCGCCAGTCTGACACTGACAATGTAGATTGATGACATTTGTTGCATTTGACATTGGCATTCACCGCACAGACTAAAGAGCGACGTTCTAAGAGCCCTATTGGCTAATATTTTTTCTCGACGCTTGACTGATTGGCTAATTTTATAATAACTGCAGAAAGGCACTGCCTTTGTGCAGTCAATGTTACACTATGATGATACAGACTCACACATGCAAAATGCTTCACACACCTTCTTTATGTTAGGTTTATAATGCGTCTGTGTATGGTAATACGTATGTGTGAACTCGCAAAAAAAGCTGAAGCGATCGCTGCCTATACAGAGCTTAGTACGAGTTACGCAACTGATGGCGTTGATATTTTTCTAAAGAGCTTAGTACGAGTTACGCGACCGATTGCGTAAATTCATTAGATATTTCAAACATTCGTGCGTACTTATGAATTACTTAATTAAAGCGTACTACTTAACCCATTTTAGTATGACGCTATTTAGGATTTTGTACTTATATTTTTCATGAATAAAATCTTTTTAATTATAAAAATCTCTTGGATACATTGGGGTAAGCAGTGCTTTTTTGCCTCTATGGACAGCACGCCACTGGTTATACTGTACCTACTACACAAAAATTTATAATATTTTTCACCTCTCATGCTCTAAATAGATATAGTATAATTTTTATCGTGTGTTATCGGTAGTTAAATGGGTAGTAAAAATTCAATCAATCAATCAATCAATCAATCGTTTATTTGCAGGAAACATTGTACAATAAAAGATGACAAACTAATATTAAAGAGCAAACATGTTTCGTCATTGCTGACGTGCAAATTTATAAAGTAGGTAGGTACTTAGTCTCTAGATATTATCATCTTATCTTATCATATTTTATAACGGTTTGCGTACTCTTGTATGGTGTAAAATGCTTTGTCCATTAAAAATTCTTGTAGTGAACGCTTAAATTTATAATAGTTTTTAATATTAACAATACTTTCTGGGAGTTTGTTATACAGAATGCAAGTCATAACAAAGGCGCTATTTACCAAAATGTGCAGTCTTTGATGCCGGCATGCGGAGTTCATTTATATGTCTTTTACTTATTAAATTATCATAAAGGTGCAGATTTCTTCGAGCAAACAATATTGACTCTAAAATATACATAGAAGGAAATGTTAAAATTTTAAATTGTTTGAAATATGGCTTACAACTGTCGGTTTGCTTTAAATTGCACATCTTTTCTGTGCTTTAAAAACTGCATCATGACCCGCTGCGTTACCCCAGAAAATAAGCCCGTATCTTAAGACGGACGCGACATAGGCATGGTATGCAGTTCTAAGAGTATCTATGCTAACCACCTTAGCGAGCATATAAAGAGCGTAAGAACATTTGCTCAATTTATTACATACAGCTTCAAGGTGCGCCTTCCAGTTTACATTGTTATCTATATGAAGTCCTAAAAATTTAGTTACATCAATGTCTTTAATTTTTTTATCGTCATAAGTAATGTCAAGGGGAATAATTCGCTTATTTTTATTTCTAAAAATCATAATATTTGTCTTGTCAAAATTTAAAATCAGGTTATTTTTATTTAGCCAGTCAACTATAGTTTTAATTGATTGGTTTATCTCATTTTCAAAATCAGGTATATTTTTATTTATAAATGTCACAGTACAGTCGTCAGCAAAAAGAGTTATTGGATGTGGAATTGACTTTGGAAAATCGTTTATATAAATTATAAATAAGAGAGGGCCAAGTACACTCCCTTGTGGCACACCATACGATATTGATCGAATGTCAGATTTATAAATGATTTCAGCTTTGGATTTCTGGTCAATTTTATTTATTATAGTGTACTGCACTCATAGTCATAGTCTATGGTTACTATAAACAGCCTTATAAACTCTAAGGATTCGTTCTTTCCTACCAGTCGTTCAACGGAGGCGTCTAGCAACAAAGCAACAAAGCAAAGCTGCAGGGTGACAGGGGCGTGACGCAGGAAACTAGCAGAATTCTTATAATACAAAATTCTATTATTCTTTAGTCTTTTACCGTACAACTAGAACTGCTAAAACTGTCATGGTTCCATGATATTAGTCTGGTCTGACATTTGTACAAGCATCGACCCACTGTATGCAATGAATACATAATTACGCTATGTTAATTTACGATCCACTGTCCACACCACACACAGAATCTGCTTTTCTATGTTCCATTTTTGAAATAATTTCTTAAAAAGAATTTAAAGAAACTTTTTGAAGTGAAACCTCTTTAGAATCGTTGTGATTGGTAAATTCGATGAAACGAAAAAGCGACACTAAAAAGAGACAAACATATTCATAATAAGCTTTAGCCTGCGAGAGAATGAGATAAAAAGGTCGAGTCTGAAGAACCAAAATGTACACAAAGACAACAATGAGGCATATGCCTGGCTTATGAGGTTTGAACATATGTCTGTGGTTTGAACATACCACCACAGAATAGGTAATAGTACGATACCCACAGACTACGATACCACAATATTATTTCGGTTTCAGTCACCTTGAACGTGTGCGACCCGTGTGCACCACGGATCCATGGCCATGGAATATTGGCGTTAGAGAATTAATTCCCTCGATTGAAAAGACAGACAATGGACCTGCTGGAAATATGAAAAACAAATTGTGCATTGTGGAACACCCATGAAAGACGGCAGTAAAAATGTTCATTAATATATCTTAATTAATACAAAAAAAAACTTAAAATATAATAATTAACAAAGAAGAACCTACCGGATTTCCTCCATATTCTTGTCAACTGGGACGTCATTTTCAAACAGGAATAGGTACCTACATGTATCTAAAATTGCGGAACCAGCAGGATTTGAACTTGCGTCTCTCTGGGACTCTAGAGCAGAAGCACTGTAATAAAATTATAAAATTAGGGAAAGATCTATAACTAGCTACAGAAAATCGTTGCTACTAGCGGATATAATATTTATTTTCACAAAACAAATTTATAAAATAAAGCACATAACATTTACATTTGTTTAAATTAGAACAAAATGCGTGATACCCGTACGAAAACAGACGATAAGCACGTAATAATGTTAAAATTTCGCAACTCTTGTAGCTTAGAACTCTACTTCTAGTGATAGTAGCTATTAGTATAAAAGCGTGGATGTTTTTAGGTCAATCATTGTATTCTCGACTTCGACAAATACATAAACACTTCAAGATGTCCACCTTCGCAATCCTGATCCTTTGCTTCCAAGCTTGCTTGCTCCAGGTAAGACATTTTTTTGTTTATTTTATTCTGTCGCTTTTCCACCTTCTGCATATTATTATTATTATAAAAAGTGGAACTTTTTTTTTGTTTTTTTTTAACATATCATCGTAACTACAGCTCAAAAAGGTCGCTGCGTTACTCGAGAAATTTTATGACGGTTCTGCCTATAACGCTATAACCCTTGCTATGAAAGGATTTTCAGAGGTTACAGCTAAATTTTTGAGAAGCTCTAAAGCAGCTCAAAAGATTTTTTTTAATGATTTTAGATATTTTTTTAAATCAAAAGATTGACTGCTCGCGAGTTTTGTATCAAATTATCTACTTGCTGAACCAAAATTTGACAATAGCTCCATACTATTTATCTTTAAACTCTTTGACAGTTTTAAAGGGTTGTTTGTCCGATGTTTCAGAATGTATACAGCCAGTGCCTGGGTGACGCTGGCCTCATTGGCTCAGCTTATGGCGGTGGATACTTCGGTGGATGCAACGGAGGCTACCTCAATGGCTGGAACGGTGGCTACCTCGGTGGATGCAACGGAGGCTACCTCAATGGATGGAACGGTGGCTACCTCGGTGGATGCAACGGAGGCTACCTCAATGGATGGAACGGTGGTCTCCTAGACGGTTATGCCGGCAATTATGCTGGTGCTTTTGGTCTGGGCGCTAACTACGGCTACGGCCTCGGCGGATACGAAGCCTACGGCGGTGAAGGTGTTGGTGATGTAGCGGTCATCGGTGAGATGCCAGTCGATGGTGTCACCCTGGTCGATGGTCAGGTTCCAATCATTGGTAGTGTTGAATTCGGCGGCATTGTGCCAGCCGCTGGCACCGTTACCATTTCTGGCACCTGCGGTTGCGGCTGCAGAGGTGGATACCGTTATTGAGGAATAAATGAAATATATTCTCTTTGACCCGATACCTATACTTCTCAATGACGCGCATTTTATCAAATCTCGTTACAATAGAAACATTATATTTGGAAATTATTTGTATCATCCGTAATAGGTATATTGAGGATCGATTTCTCATCTCTGAGTAACGTTTACCCGAGGAATAAATTTTAAATTGTAACAGAACTGGAGATATAACACCGATCAAAACATCAAATTAATTCGTCAGTCAAAAGAGAATATGGCGAAATCGGCCCTTAATGTGTCAAAGGAATGTTACTTACCCTTCTTAGAACATTGATGATTGTTTGCTTGACTTTTGTAAATGTACAACGTGTTAAAATGTTTTAAACTAACAAAATTTTCTTGAACGAGATAAAGTGATAAAGATTAAATAAAATAAATTTGACAGCATTTTGGAATTTCTATTTAATCATACTAATATTATAAATGAGAAAGGGTGGTGAGAAATGGTTTGTTTGTTGGTTTGTCCTCAATCATGCCTCAGCGGAGCAACAGATCGACGTGATTTGTGTCATAACTATAGTTAAGGATCTGGAGAGTGACATAGGATACTTTTTATCCCGTAAAATTAAGAAGTTACCGTGGGAATTGAAAAAAACATTCCTCGCGGGCATCAGCTAGTTTTTAATATTAGGAACCCATTTCTTTCTTCCATCTTAGACTGCATATGAAAGAACTTGTCTTAGGAAAAACAACATAACAACATTGATTCTTCCGAGAATAGATAGATAGATAGATAGATAAATTCTTTATTGCCACACATATATTACAGAAATAACTTAATTATAAAAAATACAGAAAACAACGCGAAATAAATAATAATTGTGATGCTTGATGAATTGCCTGTTTATGATATTTGTACGCCAATACGGCTAATGTGCTGGACTCTGTTTTATAAACTAACATCAGCTTATATAGGTACTTACACACATAATGCAAATAAAGAACTATTCTATTCTATTCTACTCTAATTTTTCCAAATGTCTTGGACAAATGCTACAGATAACTGCGAGATCATTCAAAGGATTCAGCATTCGAATGAACTAGAAATCTTTAAAAAGATAACGAATAAGCCAAGTTCAAGTCGGACCGGCACACGGAGGGTTCTGTACCATCGCCCATCGTAGAAGATTTGCCACTACTCAAATGAACTTTTTATATAAAGTTTGTTGTATGTGGACCACCCCTTTCCATAACTAAAAATGACAATGAAGGAATAACTTATTTTTATTTTCATATATGTAACGGCAAATCTGTTTTGGTGGCAACGCGAGGTTCCGTCATTCCGACTACAAGCTAGAGACCTGTGTCATACGGAGAGTCAGAAGTTACTTATTACGTCCGCTCCGCTCCGTCGACCGTCGAGCTCCGTTTTACGATAGGGAACCCTAAGTAGTCTCACGATAGTAAGATTTCAAATTAGGCATACCTGAGGTATCGATCGATTGATCGTATACATAACATGTATGGGGGAACGCTCCAGTATGGGAAATGGGAGTAAAATTAAATTATATGATATATTTCAGCTATTTTTATTTATCACGTTACTAAAAGTATCATCATCTTGGCTTCTTAGTAGAAAGCACGTCCGCATCCGCATCCGCCGCGAACCAGACCTCCGCAGCCGTAGCCGTTACCGAATGGAGCAATACCGGCGCCGTAGCCCAGACCTGCATCGCCGTAGCCGAAACCGAGTGGGCCAGCGATACCAGCAGCACCAATGCCCTCAGTCAATATACCGACCTGTCCGTTGCCGCAACCGTACGCGACCGCACCAGCACCAGCAGTCGGCAGGGCGCCCTCTAGACCCACAGTTCCCAAGAACGGCAGAGCGCCGGCGACAGCGAGCTCTCCTGCATAAGCGTTCTCAGATAGCACGGAAACTCCGCTCGGTGGGATAGCGGAGGCGCTGGCCACTGGGAGGGCGCCGCCGGAAAACTCGGCGCCGCAGAGACCGGCAGCGCCGAAGGGAGGGTTTGCCCAAGAGCTACCAAGGCCGCAGCCGCCGCAGCCGCCCCACCCAGCCCCGCCCCAGCCGGCGCCGATGCACTGCCCGGCGATGGACTGAAAAAGTTATAAAAGTATGTTCAAGCACCTGTCATCTTCTAAAAAAAACTTACGCGGTACTACACGGAAATAAAAGAAATTAACGAACCTGCATCACAAGAGCCTGAACACAGACGAAAAATACGGCTTTGAAGACCATTTTGGAAAGTTAATTCTTCGGGTTTGTACTTGAGAATGGTATAAAAAGTAAAATAATCGCCTTTTATACAAAAACATCATTATCATTATCACACGCAGTTGCTACCGATTATGGCATAATAGTTTGCGTTTATTGCATATTCTGACGTGACTTTTGAATAAATTTCTTTTTGTGTCAGTATTTAAAATGAAATACCACAAAAAATATTAAGTAAAAAATGATAACGACTTATTTCTTTCAAGGAAGTGGTACCTATTTTTATTTTTTTAAGTATAAAATTTTAAAACACTGAAATTATAATCACCTTTTAAAAGATTTAAGGAAAATACTGTATTCAATTGAAATAATATGATTGGTATAAAACTATGTCCTATACCAACACTACAACATGAACTCCTTCGGTGTTCTCCTGCTCTGCGTCCAAGCTTGCTTGGTTCAGGTAAAGGAAATACCTAAATTAACTCTGAAGTGATTGATTACAATCATTTTGCAACTTATTTCAGCATTATTAGAATGCAGCTACAGAGGACCCTACCGCTACTGAGGACATCATATTTTTTACAAAGCTTGCAATTAAAATATAAAATTTTGGAAGCAACTATAATTTTGTTTGCTGAAATTTATAAGCTAATTTCAAAGAGGTAGCCTTTTTTAATCAGCTTAAAATTATACTACAAAAACTAGCCTGGTAATCAGTCAACAGTGAACCAATTATTAATTACTATCTAATGCCCGCGACTTCGTCCGCATGGTTTAACATTTTTTTATTCCCGCGGGAATTTTCCGGGATAAAAAGTAGCCTATGTCACTTTCCAGGTCCTCAACTAAGTATACCCTTGCAAAAATTACATCGATCCGTTGCTCCGTTGCAGCGAGATTTAAGGACAAACCATAGATTTAAAACGCTGACGCTTACACCGCGCAGCGAGACTTAAAATCTATGGACAAACAAATAAACCCACAAACAAACACATTTCGCATTTATAATATTACTTAGTATGATCTCATCGTGAAAATATAGTAACGGCCGGTTTCTGAATTAAGCATTCAAGCAAAAATCAGCTGAGTTTTGTTTAAATATTTGAGTAAGACTTAAGTTTTTTGTGTTTCACACGATAAAATTAGAATTTCCCAAATTGTAATTAGCTAAGTATTTCTCCAATCGTCCCTGAGTATTCTCCAACATTGCCTTTGCGTTTCGCTACACGTAGAAAAACCGGTATTGTCCGAAAATAATATTTATTTCTAATTTTGTTAAATTTTATTATTAAATATGATTCAAAAAGAAAAATTTTATAGAATTTTATTTAAAAAATTATGAATTTCAAATATTTCAGGCTTATAACTCATAAAAACTCTGATGTGCGTTTGATTTCAAATAACCGGGATAAAGAAATGGAACGTACTCGTACGACATAACATTGTGTCAGAAGCGTCAAAAGTTTGACAAAGGGATTTGTTTACAAAATTTTTCAAATCTTGACTTCTGTTTTTATTTGTAATTATTCTTACAAATATTTATAAAATGGATAGAGAAAAGAAAAAAATATATCCCAACTTCACTAACGTGGGGAAAGAAAACAGTAGTAGCAAAGTAAGTACCTAATCTTTATATCATCCCCTTACTCGTAGGCCAGCTTTTCTCCTGGTTTAGTACAATATTCGAGGGTTAATTTTACATGACCACAATTAGTAGTTAGTTCGTATGTAACTCTACTTAGAAATGGAAATTTGTCCAGTCACAAGACAACCAAACCAACTGGCAAATAACTTCGAATAATGTCATTGTTTTCTTTGAATAACAGGGTATAGGTACCTACTAAAATTCTACATCAATGATAAAATGCATATGATTTATGTGTTTTATATGTAAGTCATCATAAATGTTCTATCCACAGATTACAAGGTGTGATAGAATGCAAAAAGACAGGGACATTCTACTTGCAAAAAAAGAAGGAAGAGCGGATTGTAATAATTAAACAATACAATAGCCTATGTACCACAGGACCAAGAGATGAAGAGTAAAGCTGCCTGGTGGATCTTCAATTATCGCCACAACTGATGATAATGTGATAATATCATATTATATTTATTACCCAGAAATGTTATATTATGCTGAGTTATTTGTAAAATAAAACAAAATTAAAAAATCCAACAAAGAGTTCCTAATTTCTAACAAAATATTACTTACTAGCTGATGCCCGCGACTTCGTCCGCGTGGATTGAGGTTTCTCAGTTCCCGCGGGAACTCTTTAATTTTCCGGGATAAAAAGTAGCCTATGTGCTATTCCAGACTATAATCTATGTCTGTGCCAAATTTCATCCAGATCCGTTCAGCCGTTGGAGCGTGATTGAGTAACAAACATCCATACATCCACACATCCATACATCCATCCAAACTTTCGCATTTATAATATTTATTATGTGATTATGTGATTACAGGAGTTATTGTTATGTAGTTATTTGTAAAATAACTTTCTACTAATGAGCTTGGGGCAAAGACAGGACATAATTTCGTTCTTCAACAGGTTCAT
Source organism: Erebia ligea (assembly GCA_917051295.2). Classification (NCBI taxonomy): domain Eukaryota; kingdom Metazoa; phylum Arthropoda; class Insecta; order Lepidoptera; family Nymphalidae; genus Erebia; species Erebia ligea. Next base: position 3,386,427 of record OU785246.1, read on the forward strand.
CATCTTATACCACGTAGGCATCTACGAGTACCTCAGGCTTCTCCAAAGATTTTTTAAATCCCACTACAAGTTAGCCCAACTGCGATCTCACCTGATGATAAGTGATGATGCAATCTAAGATGGTAGCGGGCTAAATTGTTAGTGGTATGGCAGTTATATTAAACTCATAGATTTCTACACCTATGAAGGAAGCCTCCCACAACTCAGAAATTGTAAATTCCCAAATCGAATTGCCGGAAATCGAACCCGTGAACTCCCTTAATAAGACCACAGTGATCGCCACTGCGACACGGAGCGTCAAAAGATGCCAACGAAGAATCTTCACTAGAAATTGCAAATCCATACTAATATTATAAATTCGAGAGTGTGTCTGTCTGTCTGCTACGCTTTCACGGCTCATCTGTTTCACCGATTTTGATGAAATTTGGTATAGGGATAGTTCATATCCCGGAAAATTAAAGAGTTAACACGCGGGAATCAAAAAAACCTTAATCCACGGACGAAGTCGCGTGCATTATCTAGTGTGAATATAGTTTAAGTAGCCGAAATTCGTTACTTAAATATTACGCACTCAACTTTGAGATTAGAGGACTTTGAGCACTGTCAAATGCGCTCTGAAACGCAATTTTGCAGTTAAGCATGGATTTAAGTTTCGAAACTGTCAAATTTGAAATTTCTCAAGCTCCAATTCTCAAAGCTTACAAAATATCAATTCAGAAACAAAAATTTGCCTAAGTAGTACGTAAGTCACACTTATGTGGTCTTTGAGACAGACTCAACATGAAATTCTCAATTCAGAAACCGGCCGTAAGTATTCTTAAAAATTAAAACTAAGTACATACTTAATTACTTATTTTGTTGGTTCGCGACTTCAATTTCCTGAGTTGCATTATGTATTTTCTGACTGAAAAAAATGACTGGTGAATTTAGGTTTATAAAATCTTTTGATTTTTCGGGATCAAAATTTTATTCGATAATATTATCATCAACCTGGCCCTAGGTTTGCAGGCTATCTTTTGTGCCAAATTTCGCTTAGATCTTTGTAACGTTTGGACCTTGAAAAGGTAGCTCTGCTAGACATTCAGTCAGTACAGTGAAACAGGCAAACATTCTAATTTATCCATACTTCCATACTTAATATTATAAATGCGAAAGTGTGTCTGTCCATCTGTCTGTCTGCTACTCTTTCACGGCCCACATGTTCAACCGATTTTGACGAAATTTGGTATAGAAATAGGTTGCATCCCGGGAAATGACATGCTACTTTTTATCCCGGAAAATTAAAGAGTTCCCGCGGGAAACAAAAAAATTCACAGAATCGGAGCATTGAAAATGAATACAAAAATTTACGAAAAAAAAATTCTGAAAAAAATCTCTTCATCAAAATTATTCAAAATAGTATTAACCGATTTTCAAAATTCCAACTCAAATGCACTTCTCGCCTGCATCCGCATCTTTTAACACCATTACCATGACGATCGGTCAATAATCATAAAAGCTACATCACTTTTTATATACGGAACTAGAGTCTGGCCACGCTAACTCTGCCACGGAATAAAAGGGCAACACTTAAAACAAAGTAAAAACATGCGTATAATCTGTGTTCTTACATTTGTCACTGATTTGTCAATTCAGCTATCAGGTTGTATAAGTTCGTTTTAATATTTCGAAAATAAAAGTGAAAATAGTGAAATAATGGATAAACCTATTCAAAATAATGTGTGCGAGTTATTTTATAACATGATTCTTAAATTCTAAGAAGTAAAGGAAGATCACGATGCTGTCCTAAGCCAAAAACAACAATGTTTACAAGAAATTGAAGAGTCGACAAGTAAGTTGACCAAACGGTTTTGATATTTTGCCTTTCGATCTTTGAAAACAATTCTAGATTATTTATATAAAACGTTTAAACGGTTTATATTCGCCTGTTCATATCGTAGAATTATGATGGATAATTTATGCGAAAAAAACTGACAGCAAAATCCTATCAAGTTTTTATAATTTTTATTAATTATTGTATAAATTCAAGGTGGAATAAGCGAAGAGTTAAAGCCACATCTCCAGGATGTCCTTCAGAAACTTGGAATAAGTCATCTTCCATCTCAAATTGAAATTTTGTTTTTTTTTGGGGTGGGATTTTAGATTTAGAAACGTGCTGCCTTGATCAGAAGCTGTCGCGTCTAACGAGGGGTCAAGAGAGTCTAGACGGAACCCCCAACATAATTATTTTTTGCCGAAAATGCGAAAAAAATAAATAATTTTCATTTATTTCCAGGTGTAAGCGAACGAACCATAAGAGTTATTAAAAATGAGGGCCAAACTAATCAGGGAATCTGGGGGACTCCCGGCAAAAAGCGTGCAGCACGGGAAACAAAAGTCAATATTGATAATTTTTATTGTTTTATTTTATTTTTTGTTTTATTGATTCTGATTATTAATGTTATGTCTTTGGTGTACAATAAAGAATATTTCATTCATTTCATTTTATGTTTTAATTCATTTATGCTCTCCTTAAGTAATTCAAAAGATCTCCCCTGATCAAGTAATAATTTGTTGTGAATCTTTAGCGTCAGTAGATTCATACTAATATTAGTAGTAGCGAAGAGTAGTTAGCGAAAGTAACCGTTTGTCTGTTACCTTTTTTGACTCATCCCCTGAACAAAAACATATGGTTTCTGCGTGAGTTTATAGCCGAAATCCACCCAGACGAATTCACGGCAAATATTATATATAAAATTTATATAAATACGGGGATCATATTGTATGCTCTACCTTATTACGCTGTCAAAATTGTGCCCTCTATTTACATTTTACTCTTTGAAATGTACTAAAACGAACAATTACCACACTCCCAGGAAAGCAGATTGAAAACAAAAAACACAAGTATCAAGTGCGTTTTTTCGCATTACACTCTGTGTTGTCATCAACAGATTTTCAAATTCTACCATTTTCTTACTGCTGCAGACTTAGCTTAGACAGTCTATACCTGTTTTTCTACAATTCCAAATCTAAAGGGACCACCTACACACAGTTATACACAAATAGATGATGCCCGCGACTTCATCCGCGTGGATTAAGGTTTTTGATTCCCGCGGGAACTCCTTAACTATTCGGGATAAAAAGAAGCCTATGTAAAACCGGGATTTAACCTACTTCTATACCAAATTTCAGCAAAATCGGTTGAAAAGATGGGCCAGGAAAGCGTAGCAGACAGACACACAGACACACTTTCGCAATTATAATATTAGTATGGATTATTAACCGATTTTCAAAATTTTTCGCCAATTTGTAGCTAAACTAAAACCCTAGGACCCTTTTCTTCATTTTTTCCTAAGTCGGTTTTTTCCGAAATATTTTCAATTTAGTAGGTAAACACCCCCCAAAAACCCCGACTTTCTTTACATATTTCAAAATTCCAAAAAAAGTTACAAGCCAATTTTCAAATTTCAAACGTTCATACGTGTCTCGATAAATTACTCAACTCTTGGTACTATTCCCATCTCGATCCTCCCAAAATCCTCGGAGCTATGGCCAAAAATACGTCTCAGGCGAGTTGCATCTGAATTAAACCATTTTCAATGGTAAAAACTTAATCCACGCGGACGTAGTCGCGGGCATCATCTAGTTTATAATATTCATGAAACTAAAGTACCTTTAGTACGCGCGCGAGTTAAATGCAGAGCTTATATGTATGTGTCACCATATTATATTTTACCTCACAGTGGCTTTGAAGTCGGCGGTCATTTTATTAGGATTCCGACGGGACCCTCCGCTGACCTTCCGTCCGTCTGTCTGTCAGTGGGTTGTATCTCATGAACCGTACTAGCTGGACAGTTGAAAATTTCATAATGTATTTCTATTGCTGGTATAACAACAATTAATAAAAATTAACTTAAAAATAAAGAAGGCCTATGAAGGAAAGGAATACATGAATCGTGATTTTTATCGGCGTTTTTTGCTGTATGGATGGATGTTTGTTACTCAGTCACGCCAGAATGGCTGAACGTATCTGGATATAATTTGGTACAGAGATAGATTATAGTCTTGAATAACACATAGGCGCCTTTTTATCCCAGAAAATTAAAGAGTTCCCGCGGGAATCAAAAAAGCTTAATTCACGCGAACAAAGTCGCAAGCATCATTCTATTAGCACAGTAAACAGATACAACCAGTATGGAAACTGCCTAGAGGCGTTCGAGGCGGCTCACTCACACAAACATGCGCATCTACGAGACCCATAAGCACGGGTCGCGGTCACAGCAAATTTCACGAAAATGGGTTGAATGGATGGACCGTGAAAGCGTAGCATACAGACTGACAGACAGACAGACACACTTTCGCATTTATAATATTAATATGGATTAAATAGAAAACACAAAATGCTATAAAAATATTTATTTATCAGTATCAGTGTATCTTGTCCAATTATAATGTTTGTTTGTTAAAATATTTTTAACACATAGTACAACAATCAATATAGTACAAAAATCAAGAACATTCATTGCTATGAGAGTTGCAACATAAACATTAAATAGGTAGGTACATACCTCAAAATTCAATACAATACACTTAGAATAACTAGTAGTTATTCTAAGACAATACATTACGTTCAAACAATACATACTGAATACATATTTCTCTTGAATAAAAATCATACATTTCTTCTTATTCAATCACAAGAATTCTTCATAAGAAATAAATAATTTTGACATATAATTTTTAAAATGTATCGATATTTGATATTATGCGTGCCATTGTAGGAGGATAGGTATCGGATCGACGAGGACAGATTATATTTACTTCTCAGTAAAGGTATCCACCTCTGCAGCCGCAACCGCAGGTGCCAGAAATGGTAACGGTGCCAGCGGCTGGCACAATGCCGCCGAATTCAACACCACCAATGATTGGCACCTGACCACCGACCAGGGTGACACCATCAACTGGCATCTCACCGATGACCGCTACATCACCGACACCTTCACCGCCGTAGGCTTCGTATCCACCGAGGCCGTAGCCGTAGTTAGCGCCCAGACCAAAAGCACCAGCATAATTGCCGGCATAACCGTCGAGGAGACCACCGTTACAACCACCGAGGTAGCCACCGTTCCATCCATTGAGGTAGTCTCCGTTGCATCCACCGAGGTAGCCACCGTTCCATCCATTGAGGTAGCCTCCGTTGCATCCACCGAAGTATCCACCGCCATAAGCTGAGCCAATGAGGCCAGCGCCACCCAGGCACTGGCTGTATACATTCTGAAACATCAGATTAACAACCCTTTAAAACGGTCAAGAGTTTAAAGATAAATATATTCAAACTATTGTCAAATTTTGGGTCAGCAAATAGATAATTTGATACAAAACTCAGTGAGCAGTAAATCTTTTGATTTAAAAAAAATATCTAAAATCATAAAAAAAACCTTTTGAGCTGCTTTAGAGCTTCTCAAAAATTCTGCTGTAACCTCTCAAAATCCTTTCATACTCGTAGCAAAGGTTAAAGGCAGAACCGTCATAAAGTTTCTTTACGCGGCGAACTTTTTGAGCTGTAGGTACTGTTACGATGATATGTTAGTCAGTCAGTTCCACTTTTCATAATAATAATAATAATGTTTTATTTTTATTTTAAGTATTATTTTATTTTATGTTTGTATAATATGGGCTTTGTTGCCTGAAATAAATGAATAATAATAAATAATAATAAGCAGAAGGTGGAAAAGCGACAGAATAGAATAAACACAAAAATGTCTTACCTGGAGCAAGCAAGCTTGGAAGCAAAGGATCAGGATTGCGAAGGTGGACATCTTGAAGTGTTTATGTATTTGTCGAAGTCGAAAATACAATGTTGACCTGAAAACATCCACGCTTTTATACTAATAGCTACTATCACAAGAAGAGAGAAGCTGCAAGAGTTGCGAAATTTTAACATAATTACGTGCTTATCGTCATGTTTTCGTATGGGTACTAAACCATTTGTTCTAATTTAAACAAATTTAAATGTTATGTGCTTTATTTTCAATTTTTTTTGATAAAGTAAATATTATATCCGCTAAAACGATTTTCTGTGGCTAGTGATAAATCTATCCCTAATTTTATAATTTTATTGCAGTGCTGTCTGCTCTAGATTCCCAGGGAGACGCAGGTTCGAATCCTGTCGGTTCCGCAATTTTTGATAATATATATTTGAGTAAGTTCAGAAATGAATCCCTGTTTGAAAATGACGTCCCAGCTGACAAGAATATGGGAGAAAATCCAGTAGGTTCTCCTTTGTTAAAAAGTTTATTATATTTTAAGTCTTCTTTTATGTTAATTAAGATAATATTAATGAACATTTTTACTGCCGTCTTTCATGGGTGTTCCACAATGCACAATTTGTTTTGCATATTCCAGCGGGTCCACATTGCCTGTCTTTTCAATTGGGTGAATACTCTAACGCCAATATTATTCCATGGCCATGGATCCGTGGCGCTCACGGGTCGCACACGTTGAAGGTGACGACCTCCCTGACGCAGTGTTGAGCGTTGCTGCCTTAACGCGAGAGGTCCCGGGTTCGATTCCTGGCAGGGTCAATTTGGGAATTTATAATTTCTGAATTTTCTCTGGTCTGGTCTGGTGGGAGGCTTCGGCCGTGGCTAGTTACCACCCTACCGGCAAAGACGTACCGCCAAGCGATTTAGCGTTCCGGTACGATGCCGTGTAGAAACCGACTAGGGGTATGAGTTAAATATAACTGCCATACCCATAACAGGTTAGCCCGCTACCATCTTGGACTGCATCATCACTTACCATCAAGTGAAATCGCAGTCAAGGGCTAACTTGTAGTGGAATAAAAAAAACTGAAACCAAAATAATGTGGTATGTTCAAACCTCATAAGCCAGGCATATATGCCTCATTGTTGTCAAATTTGTGTACCTTTTGTTTATTCATACTCGACTTCAAGACATCTAGAGCTGAAACCACCTTCATTTCAGCCTATCGCCGTCCCACTAATTTAAAAGGAAGGTACAATTTAGTATTGCCAATATTAATGACTAGATGATGCCCGCGACTTCATCCACGTTTTTTTTTATTTCAGCGTGAACTCTTAAATTTTCCGGGATATATAGCCTATGTCCTTCCCCGGGATACAACCTATCTCTATACCAAAATCCATCAAAATCGGTTGAACAGATGGCTCGTGAAAGCGTAGCAGACAGACAGACACACTTTCGCATATTATAGTATGGATTTGTGTAAACTTACATAATACTTATAGCTATAACTAGCTGATGCCCGCGACTTCGTCCGCGTGGACTAAGTTTTTTCGATTCCCGCGGGAACTCATTAATTTTCCGGGATAAAAAGTAGCCTATGTATGTATGTATGTATATTCTTTATAGCTGATGCCCGCGACTTCGTCCGCGTGGAATAAGTTTTTCAGTTAATTTTCCAGGATAAAAAGTAGCCTTTATTACTATCCCACGGTATAATCCCCCTATAATGGTGAAACACGTACTTCTTCATATTTTAACGAAAGCCCAAATGATGTTTCATGGCTATAACTTGAGAAATTAAGGATTTTCATACAAATTCTCAACCCCTATTTCACCCCTTCGGGCGTGGATTTTTGAAAAACTGTGAAACACATATGTTTTCATTTTCAACCCGCAGCTCATATATAAAGTTTCATGGCTATAACTTGAGAAATTAAGGACTTTCATACAAACTCTCAACCCCTATTTCACCCCTTCGGGGGTGGAATTTTGAAAAACTGTGAAACACATATGTTTTCATTTTCAACCCGCAGCTCATATATCAAGTTTCATGGCTATAACTTGAGAAATTAAGGCTTTTCATACAAACTTTCAACCCCTATTTCACCCCTTCGGGGGTGGAATTTTGAAAAACTGTGAAACACATATATATTTTCATTTTCAACCCGCAGCTCATATATCAAGTTTCATGGCTATAACTTGAGAAATTAAGGACTTTCATACAAACTTCGGGGGTAGAATTTTGGGATAAAAAGTATCCTATGTCCTACCTCGTAGTATGGGCTCAAATCGTGCCAAGTTTCGTTTGAATTCATTCAGTAGTTCCGGCGTGATGCGCGGCCAAGATACAGACAGACAGACAGACAGACAGACAAAAATGAAAAAATTACAGATTTGGCTTCAGTATCGAATAATGAGTGCCCTCCAAAAAAAAATTTTCAAAATTATCTTCAATGTACAATGTACGTTAGCGGGCAGAATTTTGTCGCTGGTCCAAGTTTCCAGTGGATTTAAATAAAATGGATAGTGCATCACACAGATCGGCCTCTGATTCAGTCAAACCAAATTGAAACACCCTCTGCACGTGTTTTTCCACGATACAAAAGGAAAAGGGAAGAAGATTATGCCGAGCTAAGTAATTTCAAGGATGAAATAAAATGCCTGCTACAAGAACAAGAAAAGGATATTAAGAAAATACTTCAGGAGATCCAGCACTCTAATAAGTAGTATTCAATCCTCAGTTGAACATCTATTAGCACAAAATGAGGACTTCAAGAAAAAAATTATTTGCCTTGAGCAGCAGCGAACCGAAGATAGGAAATTTATAACCGAACTTGAAAACAAGATAGAAGACATGCAGATTGCTACGCGGAAAGCTAATATTGAACTAAAAAACGTGCCTAAGAAACAGTCGGAAACCAAAGAGCCGGCTCCGGCTTCCGGCTTCCGTTTTCCCCTCCTCTTTTAATATAGGTACCTTCAAATCAAGAGTAAATAGGCACCTTCTAGGCAAGCATGCTCCAACCTAAGCCATGTCTGTCGTCAAAGAAAAAAAGAAAGAACACATTAAAGCTATGATTATTATAAAAATCAAAGTAACTCCAGAATAACTGACTGTTAAGTTCAGTGCACACATGATTATGACGCTGTTCTAAATACATTATTACTAGCAGTAGAGTGCCGGAGCTGAGAAAGTTCCTGCTCAAACTTTTTACTGCTACCCTAGCTATACCGCTCGCAACCATAATATTTAACAGGTCGCTCTCAGAAGGTGTTTTCCCTACAGCTTGGAAATTTGGACTTGATGATTCACTTAGTAACTAAGGCCCGATTTTTAAGCTGGTTATGCTGCATTGTCTAAAATATTAAGATCTATCATCTTGCCTTGAAGGAAGGCAGATGCCAATATTGTACCACAAACATCCTTTGATGCTTGTAAAAAGGTGCTAAATTGTAAGATATCTGCTTTCTGAAAATTTTATCATTTAGCGAATCAGTTTAAGGATCGGACTGATCGTGGGAAATAATATAAATGAAAAAATAAATTCAATTTCAATTTATTTATTGTGAGTACAACAATATTTATGTGCAAATACAATATACTCCTTAAAAACTAGACAAGGTTATTAAGATTCCAAAAATCATGAACAAAGGAGTGCTTAGACACCCGTACTAAGTTAACTTGTGTTACGAGTGTCGTCACCTTCCTCCGAACCTTTTACAATAATATATAATATACTAGCTGATGCCCGCGACTTCGTCCGCGTGGATATACCAAGTTTCATCGAAATAACTTGAGAAATGACGGACTTTAATACAAACTTTCAACACCTATTTCACCCCTTTGGGGGTGGAATTTTGAAAAACTGTGAAACACGTATGTTTTCATTTCTAACCCGCAGCTCATATACCAAGTTTCATGGATATAACTTGAGAAATGAAGGACTTTCATACAAACTTTCAACCCCTATTTCACCCCTTCGGGGGTAAAATTTGCGAAAACTGTGAAACACGTGTTTCTTCATTTTTAACCGGTAGCTTGTATACCAAGTTTCATCGATATAACTTGAGAAATGAAGGACTTTCATACAAACTTTCAACCCTTATTTCACCCCTTTGAGGGTGACATTTTGAAAAACTGTGAAACACGCATGTCTTCATTTTTAACCTGCAGCTCATATACCGAGTTTCATGGCTATAACTTGAGAAATGAAGGACTTTCATACAAACTTTCAACCCCTATTTCACCCCTTCGGGGGTAAAATTTACAAAAACTGTGAAACACTTATTTCTTCATTTTCAACCGGTAGCTTTTATTCCAAGTTTAATCGATATAACTTGAGAAATGACGGACTTTCATACAAACTTTCACCCCCTATTTCACCCCCTTAGGGGTGGAATTTTGAAAAACTGTGACACACATACTTCTTCATTTTTTACCGTTATCCAAAATAAAAAGTTTCGTTGATATAACTTGTAAAACATCTTGAGAAACGAAGGACTTTCATACCAAGTTTCATCCCCTATTTCACCCTTTTGGGGGTCGAATTTTCAAAAACTGTGAAACACGTATGTCTCCATTTTCAACCCGCAGCTCATGTATCAAGTTTTATGGCTATAACTTGAGAAATTAAGGAGTTTCATACAAACATTCAACCCCTATTTCACCCCTTCGGGGGTAGAATTTCGGGATAAAAGGTATCCTATGTCCTACCTCGTAGTATGGGCTCAAATCGTGCCAAGTTTCGTTTGAATTCATTCAGTAGTTTCGGCGTGATGCGCGGCCAAGATACAGACAGACAGACAGACAGACAGACAGACAGACAGACAGACAGACAGACAGACAAAAATGAAAAAAATTACAGATTTGGCTTCAGTATCGAACAATGAGTGCCTTCCAAAAAAAATTTTTAAAATATCTTCAATGTACAGAATTGGACATGTTACAGTTTTATTATAATCAGTTTAAGGATCGGACTGATCGTGGGAAATAATATAAATGAAAAAATAAATTCAATTTCAATTTATTTATTGTGAGTACAACAATATTTATGTGCAAATACAATATACTCCTTAAAAACTAGACAAGGTTATTAAGATTCCAAAAATCATGAACAAAGGAGTGCTTAGACACCCGTACTAAGTTAACTTGTGTTACGAGTGTCGTCACCTTCCTCCGAACCTTTTACAATAATATATAATATATAATAATTAATGTGCTTCAATTCAGTTTATTGATCAGTTCACAAAAAACATCGTCATTTTGTCTTCTTAGTAGAAAGCACGTCCGCATCCGCATCCGCCGCGAGCCAGACCTCCGCAGCCGCAGCCGTTACCGAATGGAGCAATACCGGCGCCGTAGCCCAGACCTGCATCGCCGTAGCCGAAACCGAGTGGGCCAGCGATACCAGCAGCACCAATGCCCTCAGTCAATATACCGACCTGTCCGTTGCCGCAACCGTACGCGACCGCACCAGCACCAGCAGTCGGCAGGGCGCCCTCTAGACCCACAGTTCCCAAGAACGGCAGAGCGCCGGCGACAGCGAGCTCTCCTGCATAAGCGTTCTCAGATAGCACGGAAACTCCGCTCGGTGGGATAGCGGAGCCGCTGGCCACTGGGAGGGCGCCGCCGGAAAACTCGGCGCCGCAGGGACCGGCAGCGCCGAAGGGAGCGTTTGCCCAAGAGCCGCCAAGGCCGCAGCCGCCGCAGCCGCCCCACCCAGCCCCGGCCCAGCCGGCGCCGATGCACTGCCCGGCGATGGACTGAAAACGAAAAAAATGTCTGGTCAAGTACCTATTATTAATAAATATAAAACTAACACGATATTACACGGATATAATAATTATATCAACGAACCTGCATCACAAGAGCTTGAGCGCAGACGAAAAGTACGGCTTTAAAGACCATTTTTGATTGTTTATTCTTCGAGTTTAAACTTAAGAATGTTTGAAAAATTAAGTTAATGCCTTTTATACAAAAAAAATCGAGGTTCTTAACATTATTGCAGCGTACTGTAATGTATGTGAAGACAAATAAAAATAATATTTACTCATAGTATTGCATTATGAGACGTGACTTTCAGATGATTTGGATAGTAAGCCAGTAATACGAAAATTTTCAATAAGTTTTAGTAAATATACCTTGGCGAACCATTGAAAAATAAATCTAGGCTTTCTAAACAAAAAAGAAACACTTTGATATGCACGTTTTGTAAGCTTTCGAAATACTAAATTCCCATCCATAAATCGGTATAAAAGCATGCCTTAGTTCAGTCTGATCATTGTATTCTCGTGTCTGTACAATACAAACACTACAACATGAACTCCTTCGCTGTTCTCCTGCTCTGCGTCCAAGCTTGCTTGGTTCAGGTAAGGGAAATACTTAAGTGATCTCAAAAGTGATTTACTTAAGTAACTTTGTAGTTTTTTGTTTTTTAATCAATGAGTTAGAACACGATGTAGCATGTTTTTAGAACTTTCTTTTTTTAAATTTCAGAATGCATTTGGCCAATGCTATGGTTACCGTTCAGCTGAGCTGATCGCTCCGGGATGTGGCGGCGCTTACGGTCTCGGTCTCGGCGCATACGGTCTCGATGGCGGAGCTTACGGTCTCGGTCTCGGCGGTTGCGGCGCAGCCTACGGCGGCGAGGGTGTCGGTGATGTAGCGGTCGCCGGTACACTGCCGGTCGCTGGTACCACCCTGGTCGCCGGACAGGTGCCGATCATAGGCGGCGTGGAGTTCGGAGGCATTGTGCCAGCCGCTGGCGGAGTGGCCATTGCCGGCAGCTGCGGCTGCGGCTGCAGAGGATTCTACGGCTACTGAGAACCACTACCAAGCGAATTACATCAATAAAGCATTTTCAAAAAGTTCTCTTTTTTTATTTACCTGCACCTATTATGTTCGAAAAAGGAACACTTCTGGCATTCATTCTACTGTCGACGTCATGGTATATCATACTTCATACTAATATTATAAATGCGAAAGTGTGTTTGTTTGTTGGTTTATTGGTTTGTTGGTTTGTCCTTCAATCACGCCGCAACGGAGCATCGGGTCGACGTGATTTTTAGCATGGGTAGGTTTAGTTCAGGCCAGCTGGCCAGCTAATGCCCAGAAACGGTGGACCAAGAGCTAGCATTAGAAAGATACTAGCATCTGTTGCGCACTCGGTCATGCTTTACGGCGCACCAGTGTGGGGCCACGCACTCCAAATGGCCAAATACAATAACATGCTTGGCAGAATACAGCGACGGCTGGCCATTCGAATATGTGGTGCATACCGGACAATATCTAAAGAAGCAGTCTTGGTAATAGCAGGGTTAATAATACCCATAGATAGATTGGTAACAGAAAGAACAAGGCTTTTTAAAAGAGTGGACCAAAAAACCCCGGAGAAAGAGCGACAGAGGACTCTAAAAGAGTGGGGAAAAGAGTGGAAGGAAAGAGGCAAAGGCCAATGGACTAGAGATCTAATACAGGACCCCCCAAAGTGGCTCAATAGGAAGCACGGCGAAGTCGACAAGTTAATGACACAGGCGCTCAGCGGGCATGGAGTGTTTAATACGTACCTAAATGCGATTGGCAAGGCACCCAGCGATGACTGCCCCTATTGTGGTAAGATGGATACGCCGAGCCATTCAATCTTCGACTGCAAAGAGTTCGAAGCGGAAAGGGAAAATGCGCGTGGAGGCGGAGAACCTATCGCGATAAAGAACCTGGTGCCGAGGATGCTGGAAAACAAAGAGGGATGGGATAAATGTGCAACATTCCTCCAAAAAGTTATGGGAAGACGAGTAAAATATGAGCTGGAGAGGCAAAAAATCGACCAAGCCTAACCTGACAGCCTCCCTCCTGAAGACATGCATATTGCGCTACCGGGACGGATGGCCGGAGATGGGAGGAGGTTTTAGTCCGTAGAGCACTATTACGGTGAAGTCGGACATACCACTAATTGGCTGGCATCCATGAGGATTTCCTCCTCCCGAAGAGAAAAAAAACAAAAAGGTATAGTTCAGGACCTGGAGAGTGACATAGGCTATACTTTTTATCCCGGAAATTTTATATAATTTACAATGTACTCAATTCAATCATTTCAATTTAATAATAAAACCGATGATCACAAAAACTCTTCGTAAGAAATGAATAATTTTGAAATATAATTTTTAAAATGTTTCCAACGAGATTTGATATAATGCGTGTTATCGTGAAAGGATAGGTATCGGTTCGGAGAGGATAGATTATTTACTTCTCAGTAGTTGTAGGCACTGCCGCCGTAATCAACACCACCCCTGTTTGGCACTTGACCATCGACCTGGGCGGTACCAACGACCGGCACCATGCCATGCCGGCACCTGCCCATTCTTATACGTTTAGGGTATCGTACATACCTTAACGTATAAGAATGGGCAGACGAAATTGAGCTCTAATTCAATGCATTTATGGTTTATTTTACTTTGACAAAAATCATAAACGATTGATCGGACATTCTTACATGATTGGGGGGCAAATCCTCCTAAGGTCCTTTTAACTCGCACTTGGCCGGTTTTTTGATTGCAGGATAGGCTTGACGAAAGTCATGCCTTTACAAAGCAAAAATTAATGCCTGATTTAATGTCTTGTTTGGAACGCGCTTGCTATGTCACAGAAACGTCAAACAAAACGTACGTACGAATTGATTGCGCGTTGGCCACTTATGGATGCCAACGTTCACGATTTCTAGCTGTGCTGCGATATAATGGTGAAAGAGGAACAAGGAATGTAAAGTAGGTGTTGGATATGGCCAATAAAAGTCGATAAATTTTTCACTTACTTTGTATTTCTCACTTTAACTTTAAATTAATTACAAAAATTATTATGAACGCTTGGAAGGACACGGTTGTGCTAACACCATCAGAGAGAATGAATTATGAATCAATCAAAAGGGTTGTGACAGTGACAGAGCTCCATAGAGTAAAAGACCATAGTTATTAGTAGCATTCAACACATAGATTATGTGGTGGTTATCATGAATCCGGAGCTGTGTCCCTAACACAGATTAAAAGTATGTGTTTAATCGCATACAGTAGGTAAGGTGAAGGTACGATGTATGCTGTCGTCTTTACTGATGAGAGATGAATACCCAGACAAACGCATCCATTGATGCTTTTAAAGGCGTTGCATAATTATTGGGTATCTGCTTTCTGAAAATTTAATGATCTAGCGAAAAAGTTACAGGATTGGCCCGTTAGTGGGATGTAGGTGAAATCAAAATTTAAATTCAGAGGCTTCAATTCAATTTATTGATCAGTTTTTATGAAATCCTCGTAATTTTGTCTTCTTAGTAGAAAGCACGTCCGCATCCGCATCCGCCGCGAGCCAGACCTCCGCAGCCGCAGCCGTTACCGAATGGAGCAATACCGGCGCCATAGCCCAGACCTGCATCGCCGTAGCCGTAACCGAGTGGGCCAGCGATACCAGCAGCACCAATGCCCTCAGTCAATATACCGACCTGTCCGTTGCCGCAACCGTACGCGACCGCACCAGCACCAGCAGTCGGCAGGGCGCCCTCTAGACCCACAGTTCCCAAGAATAAAGCATTTTCAATAACTTATCTTCTTTTTATTACCTAGAACTTTCTTAAGAGTTTTCATTATTACTCAAAGCTCAAATTCTGGGTCGGAAGTTGAAAAACGATATTTTGACGGACTTATAGACTCTGCCATGGCAGAACATGTGCTAAAAGATTAAAGTAATATAAAAAACCTACAACTGTCACGCCCCCTGGCGGCCAATAAACATAAACGTATTTAAGATTTTGCTCTAAGGTCTTAAGTTTGCAAGAAACTGTATCATAATCGATCCAGTAGTTTACAGGCAAACGGTAACTAAATCGCACAAACAAATGTAAAACCTCTAATTAATGGCGAACATTTCCGTCGTGGACAATAAATGGAGTCTACTATTGGTTTTATTTTTGGGTGTATTGTTATCAAAAATTATTTCAGCCTAAGCGTTCCCTGAACAAAATTATACATTCGAGATTAGAAATAATATATAAGAAATACCCAATACACCTAGTTGATATGGTTGGTAGTTGGTATGGTTGGTAAACAATTTAGTGCTACGAACGTAGTACTTAGCAGCGTGCTACGAGATCTGTTATTATCACAGTAAACAGGTTGTATCTGTTTACTGTGTTATTATGATGGAAAAGACTGAAATTAGACGATTCATTTAAAAAAAAAAAAATATTAAAAAAAATTATTTTAAATATTCGTTTTCACTTCTATCAGCAGTCCCTATGACTGCCAATTTTTTTCATGTTCATTTTATATCTATTTCTGTAATTTGTTTGTTTTATTTTTATCAGTGTTAGTTAATTGAAATAAAATTATTAGATTTCCAGAAAATACCTTGAAATATTGTTGAAAAGTATTATAATCGGAAAAGCTTTACTTGTACTATTCTACCTACCTATTCTGTCGCCTTACTAACGATACTGCCAGCTCATCTCGCTGAATTTACCAGACGAATTTAAATTCAACTGGACGCACTTGCACAACTGTTAAGAAAATGTGTTCTAGTAAAATTTTCTATTATACCTGTCCTTTTCATGTAAACCCTGGAATACACCGGTGGTCCGCGGAAATCTGGGGCGACGAGTTGTGGCGCTTCTTCCCAGACATGTCCGGCAGACTCGGGGCCACCTGGGTCGCGCCGGACTATGAGACCTCGCAGATCCTCATCGGACACGGCTGTTTCCGGGCGCGCCTGTATGGAATGACGTTGTGCGAGAGTCCAGTATGCGAGTGCGGTATTGGCGACGAGGATAGGCACCATGTGCTGTGGGAGTGCGCCCTCTACGAGGACCTACGAGCCGCAATGTTGGACGGTATCGTGCGCGAGGAAGCGGAACCTGTTTACTACACGGACCTCGTCTCGTCGGCTGCAAACTTTAACCAGCTGCGGGAGTTCGCGCACGCGTGGCACAGGCGAAGAAATGCATAGCGCGAACAGGTGCCAGGCAGGGAGCCACGAGTGAGCGGCGGAGATCTCAGCTGTACACGTCGTGACGTCCAGCCCCCAAGGGCGGAGAGTGCAAATAAGGGACAAGGAGCAGATAAATAACCGCCCCGGGAATACGCCAATAGCAAGTACCGAACGGGCGCTCTCCCGCGATTCGGCCCATATATAACCGCGAGGTTGGAGGGTCATGGGAGGTTGGAGGGTTGTCCCTATTAAAAAAGTGAAAGCATCAAATAATTTATCTTGTGACGGTCTTCGCAGTCCGCAACTAATCCAATAGACTGCACTACTAGTACGATGGACGCGAACATGAAGAGCCCAACTCACGCTTACGAATTTTTCTCTGAATTACGCTATAGATATATATACGGCCTCCAGAGATGAACGGTTGGACCAGTGGTCCCCGAGCACAACATCCGCCCGGAGGATGATCATCCTATTGTTACGGTTGAGCCATATCACCTGCTCCCGTACAATCTAAATCAGATCAGGCAGTGTTGTGCAAGTTAGCCTAGAAAGCAAATCTCTGAGTTAGCATATTATAGGGCATTTTATATCCCGGTACATTTGAATTCTTTCGGGATAGCGGATAAAAATTTTGATCGATTTTTACCGGTTATTCAGACACTTTTTTCTTTCACGAATTTTTTTTCAATTTCGAAAAGTAAGAACTAAGACGTGCCTAGAGATAGAACCCCGAATAGGAGCGAGCCCTATCACTAAAAATATTAAGACACTTCAGTATAGTGTTGTGGTGTAAGTGGGTTTAAATAAAATCAAAATACAATTGCTAATGCTTCATTCAGTTTATTGATCAGTTAAATATTATGCATCATCATCTTGTCTTAGTAGAAAGCACGTCCGCATCCGCATCCGCCGCGAGCCAGACCTCCGCAGCCGTAGCCGTTACCGAATGGAGCAATACCGGCGCCATAGCCCAGACCTGCATCGCCGTAGCCGTAACCGAGTGGGCCAGCGATACCAGCAGCACCAATGCCCTCAGTCAGTATACCGACCTGTCCGTTGCCGCAACCGTACGCGACCGCACCAGCACCAGCAGTCGGCAGGGCGCCCTCTAGACCCACAGTTCCCAAGAACGGCAGAGCGCCGGCGACAGCGAGCTCTCCTGCATAAGCGTTCTCAGATAGCACGGAAACTCCGCTCGGTGGGATAGCGGAGGCGCTGGCCACTGGGAGGGCGCCGCCGGAAAACTCGGCGCCGCAGAGACCGGCAGCGCCGAAGGGAGCGTTTGCCCAAGAGCCGCCAAGGCCGCAGCCGCCGCAGCCGCCCCACCCAGCCCCGGACCAGCCGGCGCCGATGCACTGCCCGGCGATGGACTGCAAACGATAAAAAAATATATAGAATAGATCAAATTTGAAAGACGTAATGAAATCTTCTGACCAATAATGTTATTCAAGTAAATCGTATCGTGAATTCGAGCTATATCATTAATTACTAACCTGCATCACGAGAGCCTGAGCGCAGACGAAAAGTACAGCTTTGAAGGCCATTTTGTATTGTTTGTTCCTCGACTTTGAGCTTGAGAATGATTAGAAAAAAAATTATAGTCTTTTATACTTACTTAGTGAAACCTTATCATTTAGTGTTATGAAAAACAGGTAACTGTTTTTCATCATTGGGTAATAAGGCAGGTACTATCAAGGTACGTGACTTTACTAACTTTGGTTTATATAGGCCAGTAATACGAAATATTTCGATAAAAATTTCCCTTTCACTGTTTGTAGGTCTCGCATTTTAAAATAGTAATTTCATCCTGATTACATGTTAATTTGCAATATTCGTACAGGCACGTTTTTAAATATTTTGAAACTCTACATATCTATAAGTTGTATAATGTATATTATGTACAGCTAGTATAAAAGCAAATGTCCTAGTTCCGATCATTGTATTCTCGTGTCTGTACAATATTAACACTACAACATGAACTCCTTCGCTGTTCTCCTGCTCTGCGTCCAAGCTTGCTTGGTTCAGGTAAGTGAAATACTGTAATAAGCTTTTATTGTGGTCGTCCACAATAAAAGTTTATTACAGTATTGGGCTGATTGAAGACTTGTTAGACCACGGTGTATTTAGAACTGTGTTCTTTAAATTTCAGAATGTGTATAGCCAGTGCTACGGTTACCGCTCAGCTGAGCTGATCGCTCCGGGTTGTGGCGGCGCTTACGGGCTCGGTATCGGCCCGTACGGCCTCAACGGCGGCGCTTACGGACTCGGTATCGGCGCGTACGGTCTCGATGGCGGAGCTTACGGTCTCGGTTTCGGGGGTTGCGGCGCAGCCTACGGCGGCGAGGGTGTCGGTGATGTAGCGGTCGCCGGTACACTGCCGGTCGATGGTATCACCCTGGTCGCCGGACAGGTGCCGATCATAGGCGGCGTGGAGTTCGGAGGCATTGTGCCAGCCGCTGGCGGAGTGTCCATTGCCGGCAGCTGCGGCTGCGGCTGCAGAGGACCCTACCGCTACTGAGGACCTTATATTTTGTACAAACCTTGCGTTTTCTTGTACTTTTACTTATCATACGCCATGTGGGCTCGGCACATCTTGTCTCCTTCTTCCACTCACTTCTGTCATCCGTCAAAACCTTGCAATAAAATAAAATTTTGAAAGCAATTTAATTTAATGTTTTACATTTATTTAGTAGGTACCTGTTTGTGTGTATGAACTCAATTATCAATTTTTTCAAGGTTCTTATACAGTGGCGATTCCTCTAAGATTGCGCAGCTTGCGCCGCAATACCAATAATTATGAATAAGTTACTTACCAATTATACTAGATCTATATAAGTAATATACTAATATTTTATAACATGAAATAGGTACCTACCATTCACAAAACATAAGTTTATCAATTAAATGATTGCGTTAATCGATAATTATTTAAAATCACGCACGCTCCATGACCACCTCGCACCTTGGTTGTGAGTTGTGAGTTGTGACGTGCACCGCATCGCCACGTGGCTCGTACTGCGCGAATCTTCGAACTCCGTCGGCCCGCTTACTCCCGCTCACTACGGGCCGAAGGCGTGCACTATGAGTTGCGCATGTGCCGTGTAGTATTATTTTCGAAACTCAAAAACCACTCAACCGATTTTAAAAATTCTTTCACCTATAGAAAGCTACATTATCGGCGAGTAACATAGGCTGTATTTTATTTTGAAAAACATTAAAGATCCCTACGAATATTGCAATAGTGTGAGTGAAGTCGGAAAAAGTTGTCTCATCTGAGAGCTTCCGTGGCGTGCGCTGCGTAAATGGTAAAAGTTACACGAAAACAATGTACCTATGGTGGAATTGTTCCTCTCAAAAAGTTCTAAAAAAAAGTCCGCGACAGCATATAGCTATCTTTTAAGGTCGTCTCACAACAACCGTCATTATGATTTTTAAATTTGGTCTAAAACAATGCTTTACTCGCGAAGGTGTTTTTACCAACATAGTATTAATCCTTATCAAAATAAAATGGTTGTTCATCTCAAGTATTTAATATAGATCAAATTCGCCCTTACACCATTTAATTCAGATGAATATCTTAGAAGATATCATAGTAATAATGTAACGCGCACTATACTAATATTATAAAGAGGTAAAGTTTGTGAGGTTGTAGGGGGTAATCCACAGATAAAGACGATTTTGAAAATTCTGGTACCAACAGAAAGCCACATTATTTGTGAGTGTCATAGGCTTGGTACGAGAACCGAGATTAACCCGAATAATTAGGGAGGTCCCGTGGGAATTTAAAAAAAAATTATTCCACGCGGACGAAGTCGCGGGAATCTGCTAGTGTAAGATAAATAAAAATAGTATTCTTTATTCTAGTAAGTACAAGTTACCCCTTGACTGCAATGTCACCAGGTGGTGGGTGATGATGTAAGTACCTACTCTAAGATGGCGGGCAAACCTGTTAGGGATATACCTATCAGTTATATTAAACCTATGTAACCCCTAATCAGTGATATATGAGGTAAATGTGTTTTATTGAGAAAATGCCTAACCATCAGCTAGCGCAAACCCAAGATTGACCACCAGGAATCGCCACTGTTCTTATAAAAACTTCAGTAATTTAAACAGTAAATCAACAGTGAACTATATGTCTTCGTGAAGCTATAAAAAGAAATCTACTTACTTTGTTGGTTCGGGATTTGAGTAGTCTACAAAAAACAATAATTTTCTGTGTCATTATCCATTTTATGTCTAATAACTCTATCCACCTGAATTTAGGTATATAACATTATACACAGTTTAAAGTAGAGCCTCTTATGAAAGATTCTCAGATGAATAACACCACTCAAGACATCATGGGTACTAAGAAAGCCCTCGCTCATGTCACTCGTGATGTTGAGAGTGTGATAAAGAGTATGAAACGCGGTAAGTTACCGGGTCACGATGGCCTGAGTGTCGAACACCTGAGATACGCGGGTGTGCGCCTTCCTAGAGCCAGATGCTAAGACAAAGACATATTATGTTGTGCACTTGTGCCCATTATTAAAAATAGGACATGTGATGCGGCGGACAGATCTAACTATAGACCAATATCGCTGACGACAATAACAGTTAAGGTGCTGGACAGTTTGCTTGATGCACAGCTAAGGAAGTCAATTAAAATACACGACGAGCAGTTCGGCTTTAGGCCAGAATTATCAACGGAAAGCGCAATACTGAGCCTCAAGCAGACAGTGCCGTACTACACCGTTTGGAGAACCCCAGTGTATACGTGCTTTTTAGGGTTGGATGACTTTGTTGTCCGTCTGTCTGTCTGTCAAGACCCTTCTTTTCAGGAACAAATGGAGGTATCAAGCTGAAATTCATATCAAATACGCAGGTCTACTGTCTCTTGGAACTGTGAAAAAATCAATCTTTTAAGCCAACGCAATCAAAAGATACAGCCGTTTATGCTGCAAATTTTCGACACTCTCAAAGGAATCAACCTACAGGGTACTTCCCGTGGACTCAGAATCTTGAAATTTGGTACGAAGCAACTTCTAGTTACATCATAATAATACCTACAGGTTTGTAAGGAACCCTAGGTGCGCGAGTCCGACTCGCGCTTGGCCGGTTTTTGGATCTGTCTAAAGCTTTTGACCTCGTGTCAAACGAAAAATACTTACAAAAATTTTTGAGCAGTTTCTGGAAAATATTCGTATCGAGAAAATTGTTTCTGTCACAAAATAAATAGGTACAGATTGAAGACTCTAAAAGCACATATTGAAGTATCATCACTAATTTGTTTTATACTTTTCAAATTAAAAGGTCTTAAAAATCGCATAATACCTACATCATTTATTTTCGACAAAATTAATGTTATTTTCCTAAGATGAATTCCTCCACGCGTTGTCTAAGATGGAAGCAGGAAATCTGTATATACGAGTATATATAAAAGCGAAATACCACTCATTAACTCACTCACTCACTGACTGACTAATCACGATACCTCAAGAACTATAAAGCATAGAAACTCTAAATTTGGAAGGTAGGTTCCTTCTTTAGTGTAGAAATCAGCTAAGAAACGATTTTGAGAAAATTCACCCCTAAGAGGGGGAAATAGGGGGTTGGAAGTTTGTATGAAGTTTCACAAAAACCGCTTCATTTGTATTATGATAGTTAGGTTATAAGCAACGACCTCAATTTACATAGACGGGCCCTGTCAAACAAAGAATGTGGGCGTATTTTACTAGAACGCCATCTTGTCTGACAGGCTTATACAGGTGTGGAGCACCCTCCACAGGTCGGACGCCCATTTTTTTTCTATGAAAGGGCCCATCTAGTACCTACATATAATATATCGATGGTTGTAAGTATAGTCCGCGCGCGAGCTCCGAGGAATCCTATGGAATGTTAAAGTAATGACCTAGAGTTGTTTAAAGTACAATACTGCTAGTGCAAAATTACACGCGTCAAGCTCGAAACAAATGCTGGGAGCGAGCTAGATATGGAGCGACGATCAGGGATGGCGTACAGTCGTCGTTTCTTTAGACCCCGATTCCTCGGAGCTCGGAGCGTAGTATAATATATTTCAATTGTTAATAATCTAAGGCTTATTCTATCGCATTAGGTAACATATAAGGATATAATTAAGTTGGAAAAAAAAAAAATAAGTTGGAGACTTGAAAATCGGCATTTAGGTTATTCGTTTTAAATAATAATGACCTGTATGAGAAATTTTATGAAAATCCACCCCAAAAGAGGTAAAATGCGGGTTGCTAGTTTACAGAAAAGTATAGAACTTTTATATTTTTACGATTTTGAAGTATAGACATGAAAATCAGCATTTAGGTTATTAGTTTTAATTTATGAAAACTTTACAGGAAAAATATCTATATATATATAAATCTCGTGTCACAACGTTTGTCCTCAATGGACTTCTAAACCACTTAACCGATTATAATAAAATTCGCACACCATGTGCAGTTCGATCTAACTTGAGAGATAGGATAGTTTATATTATATAGATTAGGATTATTAGTGCTACCCGTGCGAAGCCGGGGCGGATCGTTTTTTATAAATCAGCTGTAAGCCATTATATACTACAACAAAGTATTTTTATGGCCGTCTTTATAAGGTACTTAGAGGTCGAAGAATTAGACCAAATCCTTCTGAGGTCCTTCTAACCAGTGGCGTGCAGTTAATAGAGGCATAAAAGCACGGCTTACCTAAATGGAAATATGTAAATGCTCATTTTTCATTATAAAAGTCAGTAAATACTTAGGTATTCTGACTAACTAATGCCTACCCTACCTTCAAGCTCTGTGCACGCCACTGCTTCTAACCCTCGGTCCGCGAGTCCAACTCGTACTTTTTTTTCATTGCAGGATGAACTTGTCCTTGAAGTCGCACCTTTATAAAGTAATTAATATCCAATTCAATGTCTTGTCTAGAACGCGCTCGACTAGAAGATGTCACAGAAACGTCGAACAAAAACTCTTCTTACGAGTTGATTGCGCGTCGACCACATAAGGACGCCAACGTTCACGATTTCCAGCTGTGCTGCGATATAATGATGAAAAAGGAACAAGGTAAAAGCAAGGAAAAAGGTAAAAGCAAGGGAAAAGGAGCAAGGTAAAGTAGGTAAGGTGAAATACGATGTGCACTGCTGTCGTCTTTATTAATGAGAGATGAATATCCAGAAAAACGCATCCTTTGATGATTTAAAGGCGTTGTATGATTATTAAGTATCTACTATCTGAAATTTTAATGATCTTGCGAATAAGTTTCACGATTGAACCTTTTGTGGAATATAGGTACTTAAAATCAAACTTTGAATTCAGATGCTTCAATTCAATTTATTGATCAGTTATTATAAAATCCTCGTCATCTTGTCTTCTTAGTAGAAAGCACGTCCGCATCCGCATCCGCCGCGAGCCAGACCTCCGCAGCCGTAGCCGTTACCGAATGGAGCAATACCGGCGCCGTAGCCCAGACCTGCATCGCCGTAGCCGAAACCGAGTGGGCCAGCGATACCAGCAGCACCAATGCCCTCAGTCAGTATACCGACCTGTCCGTTGCCGCAACCGTACGCGACCGCACCAGCACCAGCAGTCGGCAGGGCGCCCTCTAGACCCACAGTTCCCAAGAACGGCAGAGCGCCGGCGACAGCGAGCTCTCCTGCATAAGCGTTCTCAGATAGCACGGAAACTCCGCTCGGTGGGATAGCGGAGGCGCTGGCCACTGGGAGGGCGCCGCCGGAAAACTCGGCGCCGCAGAGACCGGCAGCGCCGAAGGGAGCGTTTGCCCAAGAGCCGCCAAGGCCGCAGCCGCCGCAGCCGCCCCACCCAGCCCCGGCCCAGCCGGCGCCGATGCACTGCCCGGCGATGGACTGCAAACGACAAAAATACTATTCAAGCACCTGTCACCTAATAAAAGACTCACAATTGGTTTGACGCGGAAGCGTAAACTTGTTTAAGAAAAAAAAAAAAAAAAAAAATGATATCAACGCACCTGCATCACAAGAGCCTGAGCGCAGACGAAAAGTACGGCTTTGAAGACCATTTTGTATTGTTTATTCTTCGAGTTTAAACTTGAGAATGGTTAGAATATTAAATTATTGCCTTTTATACATAAAGAACCGAAGTTCTTATCATTATTACTGCTTTTTGTTGTGTAATGCATATTTTTTTATTGAATTTATAACTACTTTTGTGATGAGACGTGACTTTTTGATGATATGGTTTGTATGTCAGTAATACAGTTGATAAGTTTTATTAATAAAGTATATAGCTGCCATGGCCATTAATCCATTTTTATTGTATCAAAATATATAGGCTTCTTAATAACAAATCTAAAACACTGACAGGCACGTTATGAAAGCTTTCGAAACACTTAATTCACGTCACAATCTGCATATATAAAAGCATGTCCTAGTTCAGTCCGATCATTGTATTCACGTGTCTATACAATACAAACACTACAACATGAACTCCTTCGCTGTTCTCCTGCTCTGCGTCCAAGCTTGCTTGGTTCAGGTAAGGGAAATACTTAAGTGATCTCAAAAGTGATTTACTCACTCTCTTACTCTCTCTTACTCGTACTCTTTTGGTTTTTAATCAAAGAGTTAGAACACGATGAAGCATGTTTTTAGATTTTTTTTTTTTAATTTCAGAATGTATTTGGCCAATGCTACGGTTACCGTTCTGCTGAGCTGATCGCTCCGGGTTGTGGCGGCGCTTACGGGCTCGGTATCGGCCCGTACGGTCTCAATGGCGGCGCTTACGGTCTCGGTATCGGCGCATACGGTCTCGATGGCGGAGCTTACGGACTCGGTCTCGGCGGTTGCGGCGCAGCCTACGGCGGCGAAGGTGTCGGTGATGTAGCGGTCGCCGGTACACTGCCGGTCGCTGGTACCACCCTGGTCGCCGGACAGGTGCCGATCATAGGCGGCGTGGAGTTCGGAGGCATTGTGCCAGCCGCTGGCGGAGTGTCCATTGCCGGCAGCTGCGGCTGCGGCTGCAGAGGACCCTACGGCTACTGAGAACCATCGACTCGTATCTACTATATAAATTGACGAAATAAAATCATATCTCTGAACATTTTGTATTTTTGTTGGCTTCAACTTATTATAATATCCATTTCCTTACTAATATTATAAATGTGAAAGTGTGTCTGTCTGTCTGTCTGTCTGTCCGTCTGTTCATCTGTCTGTCTGTCACCGTTAATCGATACAGATCCTCCTCAATCAAGATAAATTCACTATGGGATTGATCGTTCTTAACTTTAAATCTTCTGCATACAGTAGAACTTCAGAGTTGAAAAAAAAGTTTCCAAAGTCATCGATGAGAATGTGACATAGTACCGGTTCAGCTGTAAATTGTACTAATTTAAAAAAAAAAATTGGCAGTCATATAGGGACTGCCGATAGAAATAAAACCGAATATTGTTTTTTTTTTATATTTAAAAAAAAAATTAAAATAATTAAAACATAAACTTTAATACTAAGGCATTAAAGTTTAATTACGAATGTAGTGTATTTAAGACCTTTTGTCTTCGTAACAACGCGAGCATGTGTTTTTTACTGGTGGGAGGCTTCGGCCGTGGCTAGTTACCACCCTACCGGCAAAGACGTGCCGCCAAGCGATTTAGCGTTCCGGTACGATGTTGTGTAGAAACCGATTAGGGGTATGGGTTAAATACAACTGCCATACCCCGCAAACCCTAACAGGTTAGCCCGCAATCATCTTAGACTGCATCATCACTTACCATCAGGTGAGATCGCAGTCAAGGGCTGACTTGTAGTGGATAAAAAAAAAAAATGTCGATGACGGTGTCGGTGACGAGAATCCACAACCCCCCAAAAAGTGCTTCTTACTTTAGTAGTGCTTTTAGTAGTGCTTCGTACTTCTTTAGCAGCATTGCGGCTAAAGCAAAAAATGATTCCAATCCACCTAGAGCAACTGCCGTATTTTGTCTGTCAGTGGAGTACGACACAGGCCAATTTAGAATATTCCCAACAAAACCATATAATAATGTTTAATCCTGCTCATTAGTAAATTACGATCGAATAGATAAAAGGTTTTCTAAAAATCTATTAAAAGCCCATGTTCCTGCATATTAATGCCAAAATCCTGCCGCGTTGGTCTTTTGGTTAGCATGTTCTTGTATTGTGTGTATTGGGTTTTCTAACAAGCAATTCTCAATTCTAGCCCGGAGTTAGGAAGTTGGCGGTGCGTCATCCCCGTGTCTCGGAGAATTCGTAAAGCTGTCGGTACTGCGCCTGGGGGTCTACTCTCTTTCTCTAAAACGAAACTTCGCAAACGAACGTAATTAGTCGGTTATTAGACCCACACAAAATCGTTCAATCCAATCGGTCATGAAAATTTTCTATGGATCCGTACTTCGTCTGCGTGTACGAAAACGAAATAGAGAGGAGCATATAGAGCTAATATTGTGTAGGAGAGGAGTTAACGAAATTTCGTTCGTTTGTTTGCGAAGTTTCGTTTTAGAGAAAGAGAGTAGACCCCCAGATCTCTCTCCGGTCGTGTCGGATTTTCCGTCCCATAGGGATAAGAGAGTTATGGGACAGAGAGTGCACTTGTGTTTGCGCACACACTTGTGCACTATAACATCTCCAGCGCAGTTGGCTAATCTCTATGGAAATTGGCCTCCGAGACCGAAATTAGGTTAAATTGGTTTGGCAGACTGCGCTCAAGTTTGTAGAATATATTCTGTTACGGTGTTAGAATAGACTTCAAATACCTAACAATTTATGTGGGGGGCAAACAAATGAATCAAATATTTTAGACAGCATAGGTAGCTTAGAAATCAAGCGTCGACCTGGTGATCATCCCGTCTTTGAACACGGGAACTTCAAGTCCTTTCCAAGTTGTAGAGAAAGCTCCCCCTGAGAGCGACCTAATAATAATATGCTAGTGAGTAGCTAGTGCCTTTGCAGTTCTTGATGAAGTTATAAACTCAAACTCAAACACATATTTTTATATTCAAATAAACTTATTAAAAGTGCTTTTGAATCGTATAGTGAATCTACCACTGGTTCGGAATACCATTCCTACCGAGAAGAACTAGCAAGAACTTCATCTCCACCTTATTTAAAGGAGAAATTTGAATTCGTTGGCCGTCCAGGAGAAGTTCTCCGTACTACAAGGAAACTTGTTTTAAGGACGCCTACACATAATTCTTCTTTCTTCCATAAATCCTTTTCTGTACAAGCTGTTAAGTTGTGGAATGCTCTTGAAATCAGAGAGGCTCAATCGATAAATATCTTTAAAAGGCTTGTAAAAAATTACTATTAATTGTCGCAATAATAATATTATTTGTATAGTAGTTTATTTATTTTTTTATATTTTGATACCTACTGTCCCATATTTTATTTTATGAGGTTTACGTTTAGTTATTTATATATTTATTTATTTGTGAGTATATATGTATATTTATATATGTTATATTTGTAGTATTTATGTTATATTTATTTTATATAATATGTATTATAAATTTGTAGCATTATATAAATATTTTTTATTTATTTTGTTATTTCAGCACCATCTACCGGTTGTATTTGTAGCTATGTCCTTTCACACCATTTGCATTGGTTGCCTGGAAGAGATCGCTATGTATCGATAAGGCCGCCAAATTGTATACTTACTTTGTTAGTAGCTAAGTTTTCTTTTTTATAATTTCCTTTGTGGTGTACAATAAAAGTGTATTCATTCATTCATTCATTCATTCAAGAAACTCGTCGGTTGCTCTTTATTGAAAATTCAATAACAATGGCATCAATGTGTAGATCCATCAGCAACCGCTGTCTATAGGAGTGCTGGAGCGAGAAATACCTGCTCGGTCTAGGGCCTTGTTTGAATGATAGATTGATGGAAAAATATAATTTATTGAAATGATAAATGCTGATGATATAAATGAGTGGCACGCGTGCTGGTCGCGGTAATGATTTGCGCACTGATTGATTGTTAGTTTGAATGTGTAATGAAAACTAGGTTATTGCTGATGGAGCAAATTGTACGGTTGGTTGAATTGTGGTTGTGGACCGTACAATATCCATGCTCTTTTATCATTTACATAATCTTTAATAGTATATTAAGTTTTTTTAAGGAGCATACTTTTAATGGAGCATAACTGGAACTTAATCAGCTCCGGCACCTTTATTAAGTACTAGCGGACGCCCGCGACTTCGTTCGCTTGGCAAGTTTATAATTCCCACAGGCACTTTTTAATTTTCCGGGATAAAAATCACGTTAATCCGTTGCTCTGTTGCGGCGTGAGTGAAGGACAAACTCTCTATACCCATGCAAAAATCACGTCGATCCGTTGCTCTGTTGCGGCGTGAGTGAAGGACAAAATATTCTCTATTTAACGTTCTTGGGGATAGAAATTGCAAATATTGTGAAATACGTATTACATAATTTTAAAACCGAAGCTCAAATACTAAGTTTCATGGCTATAACTTGAAAAACGATGGATTTTCATACAAACTTTCAACCCCTATTTTAACCCCTTTGTGGGTGGAATTTTTAAAAACTGTGACACTTTCTTTACGTTTTCTTTATTTTTTACCGAAAGCCAAGATATCAAGTGTCGTATCTAACTTGAAAAATATCTTGTAAAATATACAGGACTTTCATACAAACTTTCATTCCCTATTTCAGCCCTTTGGGGGTAGAATTTTCAAAAATGGCAAAACACGTATTTCTTCATTTTAAACAGGTAGCCGAAATATCAAATTTCATGGCTATAACTTAAAAAAAACGACGGACTTTCATACAAACTTTCAACCCCTATTTTACCCCTTTGAATATCTTCACTACACTTCATCTACTCTTCACAAAGAACACACCCGCAAAATTTCATGTCTCTAGGACCAGCGGCTTAGGCTGTGCGTTGATATATTATAAGTCAGTCAGTCAGTCAGTCAGTCAGGACTTTGAATTTTATAAATAAATAAATAATATTTATTTGCCGGAATATGGGTACAAAATAGGTCTTAAAGTGGTAATTCCCTTAACATATTCTACCATAATATGATGGTGTGCAAATTGTTTGTTTTTAAAGTATTTAAATTAAATTAGTTCATAAAATCATTGAAATAAAAATAAAATTTGCGATTAAACTACATTACATTTGATAAAAATAGCAAAATACTTATTTAAAATTATTAAAAACATTAAGATACATACACATCAGCTAAATGTTACATTTCACCGTAATAAAATACAATTTAATAATTTGATATATCCTTATCAGCTAGGTAATCCTTGATGTCATAGTAATTTTTATTCATTAAAATATTATAAATTTTATTTTTAAATACTGTCAAAGGCTTCTCTCTTAGATTGTCGGGTAGTTTGTTAAATAATATAACGGCCATGCAATACGCGCTTTTTGAAAATAGCGTAAGTTTTTGGGAGGGTATGCAAATTTTGTTTTTTCGGCAAGTTCTTAAGTTTTCGTTATTGTTATGGATGGGAAATATGTAACTGTGTTTTTTAACAAATAAAAGTGTTTGGTAAATGTATAAACTTGGTAATGGTAAAATTTTATATTTCTTGAATAGTGGTTTGCAGCTATCTAAGAAGTGCGCTCCAGTTAAAGATCGAATACAAGCTTTCTGCCTAATGAATACTTTATTGGCATTGACAGAATTACCCCACAAGATTAGGCCATATTGCAATAAAGACGATACATACCCATGATATGCAAGTAAAGCGGTCTTCATGTTCGATGTTCGGCTCAGTCGTCTTAGGACATACGCAAATCGATCAAGCCTTCCACACAATTTTTCTACATGGTCTTTCCAGTTACAATGTTTGTCTAACAAGAGGCCAAGGAAAGATACAGTATCGACTTCTTCTATGGGCGAGGAATTAAGTTGAATACGTAGATTAGAACCAGTACTATTATAAGTGAGGAATTGGACTAACTTAGTTTTATTAATATTTACTGACAAATTGTTAGCGTCCAACCATTCCCCAGTTTTCTTTAACGTTTTATTGATTTCGTCTTCCAGCATGTTTTTATCTTGACATTTTACCGTGATTGTAGTGTCATCAGCGTAGAGAGTGCATTTGTGGTCTATTTGGTCCGGTAAATCGTTGATATACAATAAAAAGAGTAACGGTCCCAGTACACTTCCCTGGGGTACACCGTACGGATTTTGGCATTTAAATGGACATCGATATCGACCACAGTGATCATTTTGTACTTGTTGAATTTCTACACACTGCTCACGATGGACTAGATAGCTCTCTAGCCATTCAAGCCCCTTTCCTCGAATCCCATAGCGCTCTAGCTTAGCCAATAATATTTTATGGGAAACAAGATCGAATGCTTTTGTCATATCGAGGAATATAGACACAACAGACATTTTTTGATTTAAGCTTTCCGTTATAATTTTGTTTAATTCAAAACATGCTAGTGTAGTGCTACTATTTTTCCTAAATCCAAATTGCTCTGATTTTAATGTTTTATTGTAATCTAGAAAAGCAGTTATTTTGTTATACATTATTTTTTCGAATATTTTAGATAGGATAGGAATTAATGTTATGGGTCTATAATTATTTAAATTGTTCTTATCACCTTTTTTGAATATTGGTCTTACTATAGAAAGCTTTAATTTTTTCGGGAATATACCGTCTAAAAATGAATTATTTATTATGTGGCTTAGCGGTGTCGACAGACAATCAGCGCATAGTTTAATCATTTCAGTGTTTAAATCATCGTAGCCAGTTGACTTTGAGTTTTTTAGTCCTAAAATTGTTTTTCGCACATCGTTTGCATTGACAGGAGTAACATAGAAGGTGTTTAGGTTGTTACTGATAGATCTATATGTATAAAATGTATTTTTGGAGGATGTTGGATTCATATTACTTATGTTAATAAAATAGTCATTGAATGCATTTGCTATTAAGATAGGGTCAGTAAGGTTTTTGTCATCCGGGCTGTTAATCTGTTTTATTTCTTTGTCAACTTCAGGTAGATCGACTTTGGAATTAACGATGTTCCACGCTGCCTTGCTTTTATTTTTGGATTTCAATATGTATTTATTATTAGAAATAGACTGTGATTTTTCTATACATGCCTTTAATAATTTTGAGTAGTTAAAATAGTTTATTCTGTTCGACCGCTTGTTTGATGAAGATTGTCGATACTTAAGGTACAGTGTTCTTTTCTTGATACATGATCTTTTGATGCCCTTGGAAATCCAATTGTTTTTAATTACTTTATTTGTCATTTTAACTGTAATTATAGGGAAACAAAGGTTAAAGAAAAGAATAAGCAATTCATGAAATTTGTCAAACGCTTTGTTTGTGTCACATTCGGATAGTACTTCTTGAAATGATAGTGCCGATATAGCTTGTTTAAATTTTTGTTTGTTACTGCTTGAAAAGTCGCGCCTCTTAACAAACCATGATTTATTAATTCGTTTATACGAATTCCTGTTTTCATAGTTCCTGATTTCAAATGTGAGAGATTGAGCAGTCTCGTGGTCTGACAGTGCAAGATGATGTATACCATGCGAGGTTTTTGCAATGTTGCTTACTATTAAATCAATACACGATAGCTGCCTCGTAGGTTTATTTATATGATTAGTTAAATTAAAATTTGATAAAATTGATAATAGTCGTTCTGAGAATTTATTCTTATTTAAGATATTAATGTTCCAATCGCCACATAGAATTATATTTTTATTAGGTTTTATATTTAATTTAATTAAGAGTAGCTCTAGTGATTCAAAAAAGATGTTGATGTCAGATGTTGGTGTCCTATAAATGCATATTATAGTAAAGTTAAGGGATTTAATAGTTATTCCGCAATATTCAAAGCTACACTCAAGCGGCTTTACGTAGTTGTATATATTCGGTGATAGAGACTCATAGTTTATATCTTTACTTACAATAATACAAGTTCCACCCCGTTTTTGAGTAGTTCTAGTGAACTGGGAAGCCACTTTATAATTAGTTAGTTTAAGATTATTTTCTGAGCCCCTCTTGATGAAAGTTTCTGTGAAACAAATTATGTCAACATTCTTAGCATGATCATATTTTATGAAATTCTGTAGGGTGACTTCAAACAAATCTAACTTACCCAAAATCCCCGCAATATTTTGATGCCGTAGCGTGTATTCATTAATCTCGAAAAAACAATGGTGTGCTATTATTATCTAATTTTGGACTATTAGTACTGTTTTCGTCAGAATTGTCAATTTTGTCAGTATTAATGGGATCAGTCTGTGTGCACGCGTCAATAAATCGTTTAAGAGAATTCTTTTTTTTCTCCGACTGGTAATTAAACATTTTTACTTTATAATCGATTCGTAGTATTTCTTTAAGTAGAGACCGACATAGATAAGTAGTAAAGTAACTTCTTTTCGGAACGCTCCTAGCATAATCCATGTCCACAAAAACAGCGTTATTCTGCAAGCTGCATAGAAATTTTAACTCATAGTTTAAACGTTTTTCGCTCAGGTAATTATTGTAGGGAATTTCGCTAATTATTACGTTTGTATTATGTATATTAGAAAGCCATTGACAGATATTTGATTTAAATTCATGAGGGTTAGAGTCATTTATTCCACCTAAGAGGATAACATAGTCTTCTTTTGTTAGTTGAGCTATTTCTAACCTAAAAGTATTAACAAGCTGATACAATTTAGCATTAGATTTCCAAAAACATACAACTAAAAATCTATCCCCTACTAAATCTTGGAGTTGCCGACAAACGCTCCTTCCTTGTTGATCAGCAATCACTATAATTCTTCGTTTTTGCATTTTCTCTTCATGACTTATTGGTTTCTCATATCGTTTTGGATTTCCCTTGGGGTCCGAGGAACTTGTTGACTTTTCTGTAAAATTATCTATACTTTCCTTTGGTTCTTGACTTTTTTCTTTCGGTGTATGTATCATTTCTGTGTCCGAATTGAGGTCTGAATAGTATTCATTATCTGTAGTATTTGGTGAAGTATGAGTGAGCGGTGATGCTGTCGTTGTAGCATTTGTAGGTACAGATCTGTTACTTTTCGGTGACAGATGAACGACTGCTGGCTTCCGTCTCTTTCTTTTCTTACCAGGTGTGGTTTTCAGGGTTTCATTGTCAGGAGTTTCTACTCTTTTATATGTATTTATAATTTTCTTATATGTTTCAATGTCTTCTTTTAGTGTGTTGTTTTCAGAGTTTAACTTTTCAATTTCATGATGGGCACTTTGCAGGTCAATTGTCAGCTTTTGGATGGTTTCATTAAGGTTCGTAATCGATTGATCACTAATGGAATTATAAGCTAAGCTTGTCGCAGTTGTATCGAAGTTTGAGGTGTCCATGTTTGAGACGTCACTGAGTGAGGCTGATTTATGATTTTTTCGCAAAGTAACGTTATCGTAATCCATTTTGAAATATTTAGAAAATGGTTAAAACTCGTTCAAAATGATAAAGTTGTATATTCCGGGTGCCGGGATTTGAACTCGGTGTCGTCAATTCAGGTAGTTGCTATAGGCAGGTCTCCGAACCACTCGACCAATATCGCTTTATAATTTACTGTCGAATTTGTGCTATGGAATCCAC
This sequence comes from Erebia ligea, assembly GCA_917051295.2. NCBI lineage: Eukaryota > Metazoa > Arthropoda > Insecta > Lepidoptera > Nymphalidae > Erebia > Erebia ligea. The sequence goes on from OU785246.1 coordinate 3,420,700, forward strand.
GAACGTTTCTGCCTAAGGTTTCTTTGACTACCCTATTTGTATATTATTATTTTTTTTTGCAAAAGACAATCACTAATTAATCTCACAATTCAAATTCCACTTTTTGAGGTTGAAAATGTTGATTTCATTATTCTTCTTTTATAAGTCGTAAGTCCACAATGTCCAAATAGTACTATTACTTAATTCTTTAGATGCGAGTAAATGTTTTTAACGTCTTCCAACGGATCACAGGTCTGATAACTTTAGAGGTTTTCTTGTCTATTTTTACATTTATACACATCAAATAATAATGTCACTGTTTATTTTTGATTTATATCACAACTTCATACAGTTTTTGAACACAATTACACTTCCAAACTATTTTTAAAGATTATTTTATACGGGATCGATGTTTACCGTGGCACTACTACTACTAAACTAACCTATAACTAACTAACCTATCTATACATATAGATTGTGTCAATATAAGTTTTACTGACGTCGTCTGCTGCAAAAGTTAATGTATCTAGACCAGCGTAAAATACCTGTGTGCCGTCGACTTTCTATTCATTTCTGGACTTACTTTGAGTTTTATAACAATCAAAGTTTTACTGTATTCCGCCTTTTTTAGGGTTGCATACTTAATGATCTAGCGATTAAATTTCACGATTGGTCCGTTAGTGGAATATAGGTACTTAAAAACAAACATTAAATTCAGATGCTTCAATTCAATTTATTGATCAGTTATTATAAAATCCTCGTCATCTTGGCTTCTTAGTAGAAAGCACGTCCGCATCCGCATCCGCCGCGAGCCAGACCTCCGCAGCCGCAGCCGTTACCGAATGGAGCAATACCGGCGCCATAGGCCAGACCTGCATCGCCGTAGCCGAAACCGAGTGGGCCAGCGATACCAGCAGCACCAATGCCCTCAGTCAATATACCGACCTGTCCGTTGCCGCAACCGTACGCGACCGCACCAGCACCAGCAGTCGGCAGGGCGCCCTCTAGACCCACAGTTCCCAAGAACGGCAGAGCGCCGGCGACAGCGAGCTCTCCTGCATAAGCGTTCTCAGACAGCACGGAAACTCCGCTCGGTGGGATAGCGGAGGCGCTGGCCACTGGGAGGGCGCCGCCGGAAAACTCGGCGCCGCAGAGACCGGCAGCGCCGAAGGGAGCGTTTGCCCAAGAGCCGCCAAGGCCGCAGCCGCCGCAGCCGCCCCACCCAGCCCCGGCCCAGCCGGCGCCGATGCACTGCCCGGCGATGGACTGAAAACGACATAAAGACTCTATTCAAGCACCTGTCATCTAATAATAATATACTTACTTAGTTTGACGCGGAAGTAAATGATATCAACGCACCTGCATCACAAGAGCCTGAGCGCAGACGAAAAGTACGGCTTTGAAGACCATTTTGGATTGTTTATTCTTCGAGTTTAAACTTGAGAATGGCTATAATATTAAATTATTGCTTTTTATACAAAACGCACCGAAATTCTTATCATTAAATTACTGCTTTTTGTTGTGTAATGCATAATATTTTTTTATTGAATTTATAACTACTTTTGTGAAGAGACGTGACTTTTTGATGATTTGGTTTGTATGTCAGTAATACGAAAATTTTGATAAGTTTTAGTAATAACTGCCATGGCAATTAATCCATTTTTATTGTATCAAAATATTATAGGCTTTTTAATAAATAACAAATCTAAAACACTGACAGGCACGTTATGAAAGCTTTCGAAACACTTAATTCACGTCACAATCTGCATATATAAAAGCATGTCCTAGTTCAGTCCGATCATTGTATTCTCGTGTCTGTACAATACAAACACTATAACATGAACTCCTTCGCTGTTCTCCTGCTCTGCGTCCAAGCTTGCTTGGTTCAGGTAAGGGATACTATAATGTTGTAAAAGTTGTACCTCTTTTGCGGTATGATTCAAGGCGTTTGAAATAAGTTTGAAATAAGTAGGTATTGTCCTGTTTTCAATGGATTTGAACACGGTATATTTAGCAGTTTCATGTTGAAATTTCAGAATGTATTTGGCCAATGCTACGGTTACCGTTCAGCTGAGCTGATCGCTCCGGGTTGTGGCGGCGCTTACGGCCTCGCTGGCGGCGCTTACGGCCTCGCTGGTGGCGCTTACGGTCTCGGTCTCGGCGGTTGCGGCGCAGCCTACGGCGGCGAGGGTGTCGGTGATGTAGCGGTCGCCGGTACACTGCCGGTCGCTGGTACCACCCTGGTCGCCGGACAGGTGCCGATCATAGGCGGCGTGGAGTTCGGAGGCATTGTGCCAGCCGCTGGCGGAGTGGCCATTACCGGCAGCTGCGGCTGCGGCTGCGGCTGCAGAGGACCCTACCGCTACTGAGAACCATCGACTCGTAACTACAAAATGACAACGACGAAATAAAATCATATCTCTGAAAATTTTGTATTTTTGTTGGCTTCAAATTACTATAATATCCATACTCCATAGTCCATACTAATATTATAAATGCGAAAGTGTGTCTGTCTGTCTGCTATGCTTTCACGGCTCATCTGTTCAACCAATTTTGATGAAATTTGGTAAAGGGATAGTTTGCATCCGGGGAAGGACATAGTCTACTTTTTATCCCCCGGAAATCAAAAACCTGGTTCTCTAATGTTTCACAAAAAACGTTACAAAAATTATTCAGGTAACAAACAACGTAAGTATTCCGCAAAAATATCATTTTACAAAAGAATTATCTTCGGATTCATCGAAATCTTCTGATTTTTTTTCAACATTCAAACAATTGTCTGAACTACGACATTTTGTACATAAATCAGTACATCGAAGCCCGTGCTTTCGACAACCACATCTCGCGCACGATGCGCACGCACGCATCACTTTACAAGCCAGCTGGAGACGCACAAGACGCCATTATTCCCAATACTGCATTTCATTGATACAACAAGGCATTTTATAAAATTATTATTTGAATTAAATAACTGAACGCCCGCGCCTCTTGTAGCGTCTTCACAGTCAATATAAGCTTTGTTATTATTTTGTTTTTGTTTTAGTTGTTGTGACACTTTATATACTTTATATATACTTGATATACCTACTCATGTACAGAAATTGTAAAGTATTGTATTTACTAGCTACTTCGCGCGTTCTTGTCATGTATTCTCAAATTTTACTTTTGTAGGTTAGGAATTCATAAATGTAAAGATTTTGCGCGAAAAGAAACAGTCATTAGCAGTGAAGTATATATTCAGTTAAAATCTGTCATTTTAAGGTTATGTTAATTAGTTAGTTATTAGGTTATGTCCCCCTTAAATGTTTTTTAAAAGGAAAGGAGCAGCCGGGCCTTTGCTTAATCACTGAAAATCAATTATCAGAAGAATCCTCAGGTTATCCGAGCGATATTGAAGAAGAAGAAGATAATGGAATTACAAATAGAAGCTATATTTAAGAAAGAGATGATCAATTTACAAATGAATTTAAAAAACCTCGATTAATGTAAACTACATTCATTTACTAATTGCTAATGTAAATATAAAATTAAGTTTTTTATCAAATAATAAAACTAAGGTTCTTTTGTATTTTTTCCGTACAATTGAATAGTACAATTAGTTTTTAAGAATTATTTGAAAATTTAAACAAATTATTAACATTTAGTAAAAAAAAGGATGGTTGCAAAATTCATTTTTTGATTTTTCCAATTTTTGAGCATATTTCTAAATCGGGACTGTATTTTTTTATTATTTAACAAGAAAGTATAACTCAAAACGAAAAAATTGCGACCTGAAAGAAGTCTCTACAACAATTTTCCTAAGGAGAATTTTTGAGGGCCTAAAAACCTGATTATCTCGGAAGTCTCTTAATATTTTTATCTGAAAAAATTTGTGGATATTTCAGACACAAAAAGGTTGTAATTTCACCAAGTTTTGTCAAAATAAAATTATTTTTTTGTAAATGAAAAATAAAAAACGATAAAAGCGGTTTTATGCCTTTACTCGGAGATTTTGAGGTTATGTGAAAAAATCATTTATACAAAAGTTGTAGATCTTTTTATGATCTACCGCTTTTTTACTGTATACTTTTCTCTCCGACTTCAACTTTCGCCGGAAATTGCAATAATCCAAAATTCCACCCCTTTTCATCCCCCATGAATATCTGGAAACACCCCTGCTCACGCATTTTTTTTTTTTTACGTTTATTATACGCCACTTAATTACCATTTCCAACTGTTCCCATCCTGTTAACAATTATTTTTTCCTTGTAATAGTGTAATTTGACTGGTCTATAATAAATGATGTGTTTGACAAATAATTTTTTATGAAATTAAAATTTCTGTGCAAAAAATTAGTCAAAAAAAATCATAAGAACCTGTTGTTTGTATAAAGATGATTTTTTGATTCATAATTTTTCCAACCTCAACGACTCGTAGGCGCCGTCCTATTAATTCTGTGCTATTATCATCGCTCGTGCGATGATGCGTGCGTCCGACGAAAATGGTCGCGCGCCCGTGCGTTCAATCATACTGTGTTCAACTGAATGTCCTTTTGAAGATCGCGCGATCATGCGATGCGATCAAGTTGTCCAGTTTTCATCGCGCGACCATCGACGCACGGACGATCGCTGATCAAACATACTGATCAGTACTGAATGTCCTAATGGCGCTCGCTCGACCACGTAGGGACCTCGCTTGTTTCTGTTTATATAGAGTATATTATGTGGTCCACGTTTCCTTTTTTTAATGCTGTTTACGATTAAAGAAATATTGCCCGACAGCAAAAACTGTGCATCTCTGTTAAGAGCCATTTCGAGTATGCTCGCATCGCTCTAAAAATAGGACACACGAATTCTCATCGCGCGACCAGTTTCATCGCACGATGAAATCGCATCGCATCATCGCGCGAGCGATGACAATAGGGCGGCGCCGTACTTGACCGGTTTTATGCAATAGTTCTACATCCTCCAGAGATTTTGTTCACTGCAACATATTGATGTACTGAATGAAAAGATCTGAGGCCCTATTTTTTTAAGCAAATCGTAATATTTGACAGCCTAAAACGTATTACTCGAACATTTAAGGCGTTCACACATGCTTTTTGATGTGCAGGCATCTATAAACTCCTTAAACAGGTCGAATTACTTACGCGTTTGACAAACGATTTCGATTACGATTTCCCACAATCGGGGGACCGGTCTTTGTATTAATTTCACAGTTTAGATTAAGTGTCCTGTTAACTCTTTAAACTTTGCACCTATGTCCTCACGCAAGCTTTAGGCCTGGGCTCTGTCCCGGGATTAAGTATATATACTGGATGAGTCATTTTTTGAAGGAATGGCATTCTGAACTAGTGGTAGATTCATTTGAGGATTTAAAAGCACTTGTAAAAGTTTATTAGAATAAAAAGGATTTAAGTTGATTTTGAAGAAATTAAATATTAGCAGGTACTTACTAACTTTCACGGCGAAGGAAAACATCGCGAGGAAGCCTGCGTGGCTCAGAATTAGTATCACATTTTATTTTTTATCATCGGAGTTCAATAAATGAATTTATCGAAAATGCCTTTTAACTATTCAAAAATTCCACAAGGTCCATCGTTGCCTTAGCGAAATAATATATTTCATATTATATTTTATGTGAAATACTTATTAGTTACTCCGAGTATTTATCGATTAAGTGTTACGAAGTAGGCTGTTGCACTAAGAAAGAGACTGCAATATAAGTTCGTTTGCATGCGTTCTGTGGCTTACACAATGTAAGCGACAGAACACATAATAAGAGGTGTTCTGTGGTGTAAGCTACACAGGAAAATCTTCTATTACGATAAGTACAACAAAACAAACAAGTGAGAGCATTCGACCACTGAGAGTTTCGCAGCTCGGAAATAACCTTCGAACATCTGAAGAACTTTAAATTTTTTCATACATCGAAATGGGACAGAAAATAATCTCACTTTTTTTTAAATATACAGGCTAGTGCTTGGCTGCAATCAGATTTGCTTGCAAGTGGTGATGCAGCCTGAAGTAGAGCGCGCTTGCCTAGTAGGTGCCTATTCACTCTTGATTTGAAGGTAGGTACCTATATTAAAAAAGGAGGGGAAAACGGAAGCCGGAAGGGCATTCCATATCCTTGCGGGTCGAATTAGAAACGAGGAAGCAAATCGCCTGCGGAATTTCAGAGCATGGTGTAAATTTCTCCTTCGAAGGTTTCCTTAGTATGTTTTCTTCAATGCACTTTCACATAATACTATAGCGATCGTCCGCGTACAAATTCTGATTTCCTATAATCTTATAGGAAATCAGAATTTGTAAATATTCCCGCTGCGAGAGGCCTTTACAAAATTTATTTAAATGCCGATTTTTACGTCTCTAACTTCAAAAATATTGGATTTTCAGACTCCCAGCTCCCATTTTCAAAAATCCGTTTCTTAGCTGACATCTACAGTAGAAGGAACCTGCCTTACAGATTTCAACTTTGTATACTTTATAGTTCCTGAGATATCGTGATTAGTCAGTTAGTGAGTGAATTTGTGGTATTTCGCTTTTATATTATAGACGATAGATTGAGACACATTTCAGAATTGTGGTGTAAGTGGATATAAGTAGAATCAAAATAAAATTGTTAATGCTTCATTCCAGTTTATTGATTACTTAAATATTTAATTAAAAACATCGTAATCTTGTCTTCTTAGTAGAAAGCACGTCCGCATCCGCATCCGCCGCGAGCCAGACCTCCGCAGCCGTAGCCGTTACCGAATGGAGCAATACCGGCGCCATAGCCCAGACCTGCATCGCCGTAGCCGAAACCGAGTGGGCCAGCGATACCAGCAGCACCAATGCCCTCAGTCAATATACCGACCTGTCCGTTGCCGCAACCGTACGCGACCGCACCAGCACCAGCAGTCGGCAGGGCGCCCTCTAGACCCACAGTTCCCAAGAACGGCAGAGCGCCGGCGACAGCGAGCTCTCCTGCATAAGCGTTCTCAGATAGCACGGAAACTCCGCTCGGTGGGATAGCGGAGGCGCTGGCCACTGGGAGGGCGCCGCCGGAAAACTCGGCGCCGCAGAGACCGGCAGCGCCGAAGGGAGCGTTTGCCCAAGAGCCGCCAAGGCCGCAGCCGCCGCAGCCGCCCCACCCAGCCCCGGTCCAGCCGGCGCCGATGCACTGCCCGGCGATGGACTGAAAACGACAGAAAAATTATAAATCAAACTTGAAAGATGTAATGGAATCTTCTGACCAATATAGTATTTCAAGTGATTCATAAGCTACCATTAATAACTAACCTGCATCACGAGAGCTTGAGCGTAGACGAAAAGTACAGCTTTGAAGGCCATTTTGGAATGTTTTTTCCTCGAGTTTGAGCTTGAGAATAATTTAAAAATAAAATAATGACCTTTTATAGATACTTTGTAGCCTTTATCGTCTAGATGTTACGTAAAATCATTATAATTGGGTAATTATTTAGGTACGTTCAAGGTAGGTACCTACGTGACTATACTACGTTTAGTATAATATGTGTCAGTAATTTGAAATGTTTCGTTACAAATCCCTCTATCTGTGTTACTACTGATTAGCTGTTAACTGGAAATATCTAGTAAGTTGCATATTGTGTACCTGAGTTAGTATAAAAGCATGTCCTAGTTCAGTCCGATCATTGTATTCTCGTGTCTGTACAATCCAAACACTACAACATGAACTCCTTCGCTGTTCTCCTGCTCTGCGTCCAAGCTTGCTTGGTTCAGGTAAGGGAAATACTTATATGAACTTAAAAGTGATTTGCAGACATTTTTGGGCTGATTCCACATCTAATTCTATACCTACATATAGGTACCTATAATAAAACTGTAACAGGTCCAATTCATGTACATTGAGGATATTTTGATTTTTTTTTTAATCGATTAGAGTTGGAACACGATTGAGGAAGTCTTTAGAACTGTTTTTTAAATTTCAGAATGTATATAGCCAGTGCTACGGTTACCGCTCAGCTGAGCTGATCGCTCCGGGTTGTGGAGGCGCTTACGGGCTCGGTATCGGCCCGTACGGTCTCAATGGTGGCGCTTACGGACTCGGTATCGGCGCGTACGGTCTCGATGGCGGAGCTTACGGTCTCGGTCTCGGCGGTTGCGGCGCAGCCTACGGCGGCGAAGGTGTCGGTGATGTAGCGGTCGCCGGTACACTGCCGGTCGATGGTATCACCCTGGTCGCCGGACAGGTGCCGATCATAGGCGGCGTGGAGTTCGGAGGCATTGTGCCAGCCGCTGGCGGAGTGGCCATTGCCGGCAGCTGCGGCTGCGGCTGCAGAGGACCCTACCGCTACTGAGAACCTAGCACAGACTCGTATCTACAAAATAAATTGACGAAATAAAATCATATCTCTCAACTTCTTGTCTTTTTGTTGGCTTCAACTTATTATAATACCTAATAAATATGCCCCTCTTGTAGGCACTATCGTATTTTGTACATTTTTAGTAAGTAACAGTTCTACATCCACCGGAGATTATTGTCCAACATATTGATACTGAATGAAAAGTACCGGTCTTTGTATTAATTTCACAAAAAATATTGTCTTGTACAGATTTCACGTTTTGGACCTTTGTTCTTGCGCAAGCTCAAGATCCGGGCACTGTCTCGAGTTTATGCTTGACTTTTCACTTTTTGGAGTAATGTGCATTTTAAAGAAATTAAATATTAGAAGGTACTTACTAACTTTTACGGTGAAGGAAAACATCGCGAGGAAGTCTGCGTGGCTGAGAATCAGTGTCATATTTTATTGTCTATCAGAAATCGAAGTAAACAAAAATAACTTATCCAAAAGGCCTTTTAACTTTTCAAAACTATCCAAAATTTCCAAGTACCGCAAAATCAAAAATAATAAGTTATTTCAAAAATGTATGTGAAATATTTATATTTATTAATTAGAGTGTTTAACAATTCAGTGCTACGAAGTAGTTACGTGCTACGAAATCGTTAGTAAGTTTAAGATTTATTTTAGATTTATAAATAATGAAAGGTGGAAATGGACAAACGCAGCTCCGTCTCATAAATAAAGAGAGAAGCGAATGTGCGAATTTACATTTCTTTAAAATGTGGTTTGCAGCACTTTGCCTAACTGTAGTGTAGGTTTTTGATTGCTCTAATGCCCCACTTTGAGCCAAAACAGTCCGCGCAGACAGAAAGAGTTCAGCCGTTCTGAGTTCTGCGTTCCGCGTTTTTTGTAACGTTTGTGACTTTATAGCGATCTGACTGACTGCAGTCCGCATTGGGCTGAAAAACCCACAGACAGACAGACAGCTGACAGACAGCTGCAAGCCGCACGTTGACTCGACTTACCAAAATATAATATGCTATACGAAGTGTTTGCTTACTGGCTCTCATATAACCTATTTGTATTATACACAAGAGAATTTATATGTATAATTCACTGCAAACATTATCAACTTGTGTCTTCCAATGTAGTTGATTATCAATAGACATAGGCCTTTTCGAGAGCGCGCCACCAAACACGGTCCTCCGCCTTCCTCATCCACCCGCTTCCCGCCACCTTCTTTAGGTCATCGGACCAGCGAGCTGGAGGTCAATACTTCGCTCGCGTACAATTTCTGATTTCCTTTGAGATTATTAAGTTTACCCGCTACAAGAGGCCTATCGACAATTAATGTTAAATGCCGGTTTTTAGGTCTCTAACTTCGAAAACATAGGATTTTCATGTAAATGATAGAGGAGCTTGGATTTGATCGCTCCAGCAATGCTAAGGACAGCGGTTACTTATGTACACATTGATTTATGTAATAATACCTAATTGTAAATGAATTATCTAAAAATAGATTCACTTGACGATTCAAAAGTACTTGTAAAAGTTTATTTGAATTTTGAATTTTGAAATTTTAACCTTTCATCAACCGTTTTACCTTCTTAGGGGTGAATTTTCTCAAAACCGTTTCTTAGCTGATGCTTACGCCATAAAAGGAACCTAGCTTGCAAATTCTAAGTTTGTATGTTTTATAGTTATTGAGATATCGTGATTAGTTAATAACGTTAGTGAGTGAGTTAATATTTCGCTTTAATATAATAAAAAAATATAGATTACGTGCTCGGGATCGAAACCCAGACCTGCCGAATAAGAGCCTAGCCTTTTACTGAATCTAGCGATTTTAGATTAGCATGTAGAGCGTTAAATAACGTAGGACTTAGGTATATACCTAGTACTGAGACCAACGACTTAATGTTTTATCATAGACTGAGACACGTTTCAGAATTGTGGTATAAGTCATCATCATCATAAACCGATAGACGTCCACTGCTGGACATAGGTCTCCTGCATGGACTTCCACACGCCGCGATCTTGCGCCGCCTGGATTCAGCGGCTCCCTGCGACCCGTCTGATGTTGTTCGTCCACCGAGTGGGGGGTCTGCCAACGCTGCGCTTTCCAGTGCGGGGTCGCCACTCCAGCGCTTTGGGACCCCAGCGTCCATCGGTTTTTCAAACTATGTGCCCCGCCCATTGCCACTTCAACTTCGCAACACGTCGAGCAATGTCGGTTACTCTAGTTCTTCTGCGGATCTCCTCATTTCTGATGTGATCGCGCAGAGAAACCCCAAGCATTGCTCTCTGCATCGCCCGCTGAGTGACCCTGAGCTTTCCTATGAGGCCCATAGTTAGCGACCAAGTCTCACATCCGTATGTCATCGCTGGCAACACGCACTGTTCGAAGACTTTAGTCTTCAGGCACTGAGGAATCTTGGACGAGAAGACATCTCGAAGCTTCCCGAACGGTGCCCAGCCGAGTTGGATTCGGCGGCTCACCTCTTTCTCGAAATTGGACCTACCTAGCTGGACCGTATGTCCCAGGTATATATACTCGTCTACAATTTCGAGTGCAGAGCTCTCAACAACAACTGGGTGGAGCGGAACATGAGCATTAGTGGTATAAGTGGGTTTAAGTGAAATCAAAATATTATTGCTTAATCTTCATTTCATTTTATTGACCACTTAAATTATTAATTAAAACCATCGTCATCTTGGCATCTTAATAGAAAGCGCGTCCGCATCCGCATCCGCCGCGAGCCAGACCTTCGTAGCCGTAGCCGTTACCGAATGGAGCAATACCGGCGCCATAGCCCAGACCAGCATTGCCGTAGCCGTAACCGAATGGAGCAATAGCGGCGCCATAGCCGAGTGGGCCACCGAAACCAGCAGCACCAAAGTCCTCAGTCAAAATAGCGACATCTCCGTTGCCGCAACCGTAAGCGACCGCACCAGCACCAGCAGTCGGCAGGGCGCCCTCTAGACCCACAGTTCCCAAGAACGGCAGAGCGCCGGCGACAGCGAGCTCTCCTGCATAAGCGTTCTCAGATAGCACGGAAACTCCGCTCGGTGGGATAGCGGAGGCGCTGGCCACTGGGAGGGCGCCGCCGGAAAACTCGGCGCCGCAGAGACCGGCAGCGCCGAAGGGAGCGTTTGCCCAAGAGCCGCCAAGGCCGCAGCCGGCCCACGGAGACCCGGCCCAGCTGCCGGCGCCGATGCATTGTCCGGCGATGGACTGGAATAATAAAGAAAGTCTGGTAAAGTACCTGTCAAGTGTCATCTAATAAAAAAACATACGTGATATTACATGGAAATATATCTTATACGAGGTTAAACAACGAACCTGCATCACAAGAGCCTGGGCGCAGACGAAAAGTACGGCTTTGAAGACCATTTTGAATTGTTTATTCTTCGAGTTTAAACTTAATAATGGATTTAAAACTACATTTTTGCCTTTTATACAAACATAATAGAAGTCCTTATCATTATTACAGCATAATTTTGTTACGTAATAAACTGTACATTACGACGTGACTTTTGGAAGATTTGCTTTGTGTGTCACTAAAACGAAATTTTCTAATCTAGGCTTTCAAAGAAATCGTTCTCACTTTGATAGACTGTCAGGCACGTTTTGAAAGCTTTTGAAATACGCGGGTACTGAATTCATACCCTAAAACATGTATAGCTAGCTATAAAAGCATGTCCTAGTTCAGTCCGATCATTGTATTCTCGTGTCTGTACAATACAAACACTACAACATGAACTCCTTCGCTGTTCTCCTGCTCTGCGTCCAAGCTTGCTTGGTTCAGGTAAGGGAAATACCTGAGTGAACTTAAAAGTGGTTTGCAAACATTTTGTGACCGATTCCACATCTGTACTTATAATAAAACTGTAACAGGTCCAATTTTACATTGAAGATTTTTTGAAATTTTTTTTTAGACGGCCACTCTCTATTCCATACTGAAGCCAAAACTGTATTTTTTCTGTCTGTCTGTATCTTGGCCGTGCATTTTTTTATAAGAATACTTTAGTAATCTTTTGTATTTCAATCGATTAGAGTTAGAACACGATTGAGGAAGTCTTTAGAACTGTTTTTTTCAAATTTCAGCATGTATATAGCCAGTGCTACGGTTACCGCTCAGCTGAGCTGATCGCTCCGGGTTGTGGCGGCGCTTACGGGCTCGGTATCGGCCCGTACGGTCTCAATGGCGGCGCTTACGGTCTCGGTCTCGGCCCGTACGGTCTCGATGGTGGCGCTTACGGTCTCGGTCTCGGCGGTTGCGGCGCAGCCTACGGCGGCGAGGGTGTCGGTGATGTAGCGGTCGCCGGTACACTGCCGGTCGCTGGTACCACCCTAGTCGCCGGACAGGTGCCGATCATAGGCGGCGTGGAGTTCGGAGGCATTGTGCCAGCCGCTGGCGGAGTGGCCATTGCCGGCAGCTGCGGCTGCGGCTGCAGAGGACCCTACCGCTACTGAGAACCACTTTACTGTTTTTCAATTAAGTGATTTTAAATAATATACGAGTTATTTTTGGCGTACTTATTACTTTTATTTTATTTTTGACTAGCTTTTACCCACGAATTCGTCCGCGTGGAACTAGGTACCTACCTGAAAATCCCATACCTACTCATCCCCTATTGTTAAATAGGGTAGAATTTTCAAAAACGTTGTACATGCCATGCTACCTATAACTTGAATAATAAATTGAATGACGGATTTAAATACAAACTTTCGCCCCGTATTTAACCCCCTTACCCCTTTCCGAACCGGTGGTAGAGTCTTGACTTATCATAAGTGACACAAGTAAGTAATTGTCCTACTTATGATAAGTAAATCATTTATCATTTATCTTGGGGATGGAATTTCGAAAAATGCTTCCTGATAGTACCTATCTATTAAACAATTACGTACGTAGCCCTTCTTTAAAAAAATACAAATACGGTTTAGATTACAGATCAGAGGCCCAATTGCTTAAGGCTCTAAGCAAATCGTAATCATTTTAGAGCTTAAAACGTATTACTCGAACTGTTTAAGGAGCTCATTTTAGGTACCTATGATATTTAAATTATTAGATACGTTACCCGCGCTTTATTTTGGCAAGAATATAAGAAGGCACTTGCCGTCACTTGCGGCCATTGCAGTTAACAACAATGTAACTCAGAATCTATATTCATCTCTTTCTAATAACAGGTATAGCGTAGATACGTTACCCGCGCTTTATTTTGGCAAGAATATAAGAAGGCATTTGCCGTCGCTTGCGGCCATTGCAGTTAACAACAGTGTAACTCAGAATCTATATTCATCTCTTTCTAATAACAGGTATAGCGTATGTTGACCTATAAGTTCTTTCCCTTTCTCCACGTACGTAATATTTACGCCGTTTTTCAGGGCAATGATATTCGCGTATGCCGCGTCTATTTGTATTATGTCGTTGTTAGGGACATGATTTTTGACGTGCGGGCATCTATGAACTCCTTAAAGTCGAATTATCCGTTTGACAAACGATTACGATTACGATTTCATTACACAATCGGGGGGCGGATTAGGTAGTAAAATCATTAAAAAATTTCATCTCCTACGCCGAAGGATCCCTTACAACTTTTGGGATAAGTACCTAGTATCATAAATCTTTACCCAGCAAATAGGTATTAGGTACCTAGGTACCTATATTGGCTATAAGTAGGTAAGTAGGTATTACGTATGTCAACTTGCATTCGAATCCGTTCAGTGTAGTTTCAGCGATGTTCTAGTGTGATGACGCAACAGACAGACACAGAAAAATGGAGTTTCGTGCTCTATACCTATTCCTTGATTCCTGACCATTACAATCACACCAAAATCGTTTCCAGAGAAGCTAATTCTTATCTTCTAAAGTCAACGAAGCCGTATCTGTTCAACGTAAACTTTAGAAACCCAAAACCTATAATAGGTATTTTATGAATTTTTAGCGAACCTTGAACCGAGTTTCTACGGTTTTAAACCTCTGGCTTCAGCCATAAATTACCTTGGGTCAGACACTATATTAAAAACTCCACTTTGAAGTAATAAAGTACTTACCTATAGTTCTCGCGCGAGTTGAATGCAGAGTAAATGTATGGTGACACACACCTACCTACATTTACTTACCCCGCATTCAACTCACGCGCTAACTGTACCATTCAAAATTCAAAATTCAAAAGTTTTTTATTCAATTAGACTTTTTACAAGTGCTTATGAATAGCCGAATGAATCTACCACTAGCAATATCAATACAGTCAATACATCAATGCTTTGCAGTTTGTTTGTAACAAGCTTGTTGCAGGCTTGCGACAAAATTGACCAAAAAATGTGGAACGCTTCACGATTTTGCGTGTCATCCTTGCGCAGGGGCCATGCTAATCTTCTCTGTATCGTTCCAATTTTAGTATATGTACTGCCGAAGCGAGTACACTTGTATAAGAATAACTTTACTATATATAGCCCAAACAAGAAAAAAATCCTATAGCGCGATTTAGGACTTTACAAATTAACTCAATAAACAATATTTTCTTTCTTTTCTTAACTTTGTATAAATAATTTAATAGGCAGTAGAAATACAAACGCAATAAATTTCTGCATTATAAAGTACAGGATAATATTTTTTTATAATATTTTAGGGAGAAATTATTTTTCTTGCTACCAACGCCATCTATGATCACCTTTGTAAGAATTATAATTATTCCGCTGTATACCAGATGGCGCTATATGCTAATTGCTATTATTCGTACAAAAATACTTCTAAACGTAGTAGCCACAGAGGTAGTAGCATCGACCACACAATGCGTAGTAGAGAAGGTTCTAAAACTTCTATATTTATTTTATAGTAAATTTTTAAAGACTGGTTTAAATTATCTGATTCCTAATAACAGTTAATAATTCATTGCTATTTACATTGCTGAGGTGAAGTTGAAATCATTACAAGAGTTTTTAGAATGGTAGGTAGGTACTTAGATAAAATAGGAATACTTTTTAATTTTTATTGTTACGTTACCTACAGTAAATATAAGAGTACTGCATGATCTTAGATCTTATTGTAAATACGCATGTCTCATGTCAATAACACCTCTAATTTACTTTCAAGTTCATATGCATGCCATCTTATGGCTGGTTAGAGAGTTAACCAAAGCGAACACAGATTTGGCCTGTGAAACCGAATAACAAGAAATATTTGTATTTGTAGAGTTGAGTCTTCTTGATAATTTTGCCTTTTCATAAGATCGAAGAATCGTAAGATTGATTTCATAAGATGATTGAAATGGGAGCCCACGCGGCGCATTGCTTCCCCAAATTTTTATATCGTTTAAAGGTATTTTCCTACAAGGTTTTCACACGAACCAAAGTAAAATAGTCGACATCGACTGAATCTGACCACTACCTACACATTTTAATGACCTGTTATAGGCGATAGTTGTTATATTCATTGACTAGACATGTGAATTCCATTCGTCTTATTAATAACTAGCTGATGCCCGCGACTTCGTCCGCGTGGTTTAAGTTTTTTTGATTCCCGCGAGAGCTCCTTAATTTTCCAGGATAAAAAGTAGCCTCTATGTACGTCACTTTCCAGGTCCTCAACTATACCCATGCCAAAAATCACGTCGATCCGTTACGGCGTGATTGAAGGACAAACTAACAAACAAACACACATTCGCATTTATATTATTAGTATGAATTATTAGTATGTACTTATCTATGGTTAAATTCAACAGTTCAGAGTTCTTTCTAAAATTATGGTAGTGCTGTGCCTTCATTGATGTAGAATTTTAGTTACTCATTCTATTTCAATGTGTGCCTTACTTTTACTTTGAGCAGGACTTTTGTCTTTGACTTAGAGTTGTTATGAATTATGCGACCTCGGCCCCGTTTCAGTCTGACGTCTGTCGGTATGCGTTGCACCCTCAGTTGCGCCAACGTTGCGCTTCAAATAGGTAACTTCAAATAAAACATATCAAAAGTTTAAATACATAATTTATTACTATGGTACAACATGTTTTGAATTATTTTATAGCATTTCCAATACAACAAGATGTATACATTGTAGGGTTGCCACACCTTATTAAATTAATTAAATTACACACCAATAATAATTTAAAGGATACTCAAGACAGCATTATGATATTTTACAACTCCTTACTTTTTCAGATTACTGAAGTTTACTATGTTTTGGCGTACAAAAGCACTCAAGGCTAAGTTGGTATTATTGTCTTTTTTGAATAGCTAAAAATTGACGGTACTTCTTACTTATTAACTTATTTCCAATGGTCTTTTTCTGAAACTCCAATAACTTTTCTAATGAACATTAACTGTATGTTAACAACATTAACAAAAAAAGATCCCTTTTTCGTCCAAAATAAATGGCTGATTTAGGAAAAGTTAACGTCAACTTGAAATGTCACCGTTTCTAATAATCTAATAATATTTTATAAAGTTCAAATCTATTAATTTAAAAAACGTATGGTATTATATAATATTTAGTATAAGGAAGGTATGTAACGTGTAAAATATCCCTGATTTCATTCACAATAATATGTAAAATAATATTAATAATAATCAAATTTAGAATTAGAATCACTTATTTATTTTACTAAGATGCGACAGCCCTAGTTTTAGTTACACGAACATAATATTTCTATTTTTTTTTATATTTATAGGTAATTTTCCATTCTTTTATTTTTTTATAACCACGCTTTAGTTTATAAACACTGGAGCCCGTTTGATGATCCACCAAAAAAAAATTCGCTAATCTCTCACACAACACAGACTATATTATTTTGATTTATTTTATTTTTATTTATTTATAATTATTGTAAAGTTCCATTTTTTAAATATAAACATAAAAAATAACCATATTTTAATAATAATTAACTGCACACTTCCATATTTTAAATGTACATTAGGACAGTTGCTGTTTTATCTATCTTTTATACAGTAATAAAAGTTAGCACACTTGGTTTTTATTTGATATTTTTTTTCGAACAATGATGCTCTTTCTTTTACGAACGTAATAAAGATATTTTTTATTCAGATACAAAATAAATTTTGTACTGTTGAAAAAATATTATTAGTAATTAATTATGGGTTTTGCTCGCTTATTTCTTACTAAAATAAATAATTTGTTAAAAATACTGATGTAATGTTAGCAACTGTCCACATGTTTAGATACATATTTTGTTGGTGATTTATTGATACCAGGTACAGACAGCAAAAATGTATCAATGAGAACGATTTGACACTTTTTAGCATTGTTAATATTGTTGTTGTTATTCTTTCAGTCCTCCTTTGGGGCAGGCAATAGTCTATAACCATACAGCCTATTCAGTCATGTAAAATACATAAGTAGGCTTATTTTTAGTCCCACAAACTTATCAGACCCAGTAGCCAAAACTGGAACTAATACACAACTAATATTTATGCCTGTTTATTTTTTGTTTTAATTTTATTTTTCATAGATACTAGCGACGCTGTCACCGGGTCAGACATGTTTGTTGGACTATGGGTGCGTTCCGGAATACACTGCGAGCACTGGAAGTCCTCAGTAAAGAGCACTGCCAGTGCTCGCAGTGCTTATAACGGAACACACACTATGTAACATATCTAATACAAAACTGTCACATAGACAAGTGACCGCCACTGTCATAGCAGTGTTGTATCAAATAAGAGCCGAGCGATCGCGTAACTTCTGCATCAATCTTTGATACATCGCAATCACCTCTGATTGGTTAACACTCTTCCACTATTGGACATAATCCATTGACGCAGCAAGAATGCCATAAATTCAGCCAATTACAACAATTGATACTGTAACAATGATTGATGCAGAAGTTACGCGATCGCTCTGCAGGTCACAAAGGTTTCTAAATGAGACTGCAGGTCAAAGTTTAAATTAGGTAGTTGAATTTAAATAAGAATTTAATTTAGTTACTTCTGTCCTCATCTTATTGTTGGTGAAAGAAAGAGACCAAAGCACCAAATGTTTATTTATATCCAGTAAAACTCACCAAGACCTGCCCACCACCACCAAGACCTCTTTTTCGTACTAAAACGCCGCTTACTTTTTGAGAGCATCATAAATACGTTTGTTTAATAGGATTGTGGTAGTTTGAGTACTTAAGTTTATTTGGTTAGCATTAAAAACATTTTTTTTCTGAGCGAGTTGTTTTTTTAAGGTACCCTATTTTAACCATTGATTACTTAAGGTACCCCTATTTTAACCATTGATTAATTATTATGAGTTGTCTGTACACTGTATATAGATAAACACTGAGGCTGGAAGTGTGCTTGTTCTTGTATTAGCGTGACAATTGTATAGAAGTTAGCTATGCGCCCTGGCTTTGCATACAAGTCCGTATTGACACTTCACTTTACAGCTTCTCCATTTCACTTCGCTGGGTGGTACCTGGAAGTAATAAAGACATTTTTAATTATTTTCCTCAAAAGGATTGCCAATTTTATGTATGAAGTCTAGTGGGGACTAGACTTCATACAACCTAACGTTAGCCCCACATAACTACCGTTCACCACACGGCACACCATACTAAAATTTACATACTCTTTTTTTTTTAATTATTAAACAAAAAAATTATTTTCACCAAACTGGTTGGCCAGTTTGTTTGCGATTATTTGGTTTGTGGCCAGTTTCTAGACTACTTACAACCCAACGTTAACCCCACTTTACTACTATCAAGTATCAACCTAAAATGTACTAAAATTAACCCTACATAATACATTCACCCATAGAGATTACTTACAACCTAACCCTAACCCCACCTTATTGCTACCTAACATTAGCTCCTCTTTTACTACTACGTAGTTCATACCACCGTACAGCTGGCGCGCCAATAATTTAGTAGCTTCAAGTTGACGGCAAGACGCCCCGCAATAGCATATTTTCACGCATAATATGTACGTTGACTTCGACAGTTTGTGTGAGAGCTGCGCAGACAATGACTCGCACCTCAGCTCAGAGCCGACTATATGATTGGCGCTAACTATACTAAAAAGCCCCGGCTGCCGGCCAGTTCCCGCCGCCTAACTTAAAACGCTAAATAACGGTGGATAAATAGTCCCCCGAGGAAAGGATAAAATATTATTCCAAAATAAATAAATAAAAACGCTAAATAACGGTGGATAAATAGTCCCCCGAGTCCCCATGAAATGTCAAACGGGGATAAACTTCTCCTCTCCCCTGTTGCCGTGCTCTGAGGGGTGGATAAGTTAATTTTATCTCTTGTCAGTGAATAAAATCGGGGGATAAAATTTTTATCTCCGGCCCATGCTAGCCCTGCTGGGGGGAAGTCTGGTTATGTAGGATTTATACCTACTAAAACCCCCTCAGTGGTCACCATCAGCATACATTGGGAGGCTCCGAGATCTCAAGAACGCATCGGTAGCCCTCCGGCCTAAAGGACTTGAATCCAGGGCCGTAAAATAAATTTAAACAAAAGAACCATAGCCCCCCACTCACCAGGCTACCTGCCGTCCAATGCCCGCCGCCCGCACCCGCTTCCGCCGCGTTAACAGACTCCGGCTTTAAAAGACTTGTATCCAGGGCCGTAAAAAAAAAATAGAGTCTCACCAGGCTAGCTGTCGTCCTGCAGCGAGGTGAACCGGTTGCCGAGCGCGAGCGGCTGCCGGCCGGGGCCCGCGCGCTGCGCCCCGCCGCCCGCACCCGCGCCCGCGCCCGCCGTGCTCCAGCCGCCGCCGCGTTTCCCTCCCGCCGCGCCCAGCACAGGGAAATAGTCGTCGTTGGTGATGTCTGGCGCGTTCTTGTTCTGAACAAAACGCATTAGCACAATCAGAACCGATAACCCACTCACGATTACTCGCCAACAAACTACTTGTTTGGCGAGAACTAAAAATATAATTTTATAAATATACATATATATATAATATCCATACTAATATTATAAATGCGAAAGTGTGTCTGTCTGTCTGCTACGCTTTCACGGCCCATCCGTTTTCGCATTTATAATATAAGCATGATTAAGCTTTTTGTCCTTGATTATAATGGACTTCCACAACGTAACTACCGCTTCTATCCAATAAAGATGGAGGCCTCAAAATAGCTGTTCTGTCTGACGGTCAGTTTTGTAAGCATGTGTACACCTAACACCAGATGGGCTATTTTAAGGGGGCCTATGGAGTATGGAGTATGGGGACATACCTGGGCCTGACTCCGGCGCACAGGCTCCGATGCCCTCTGTCGGGACTGCGGGGGCACGTATGCGGTTGTCGTTTTTGTTGTTTGCTGTTTCGGCTCCTGCTCCACCGGGGGCGGAGGCGCCGGCGCTTGCTCTGATTCCACCTGTTAAGACAATTTGTTGTATTATTATAGTTATGGTTTAAATTTATGTATTAATGCGATGCGCTTTCCTAACTCCGGGCTAGTGAAGGGAATTAACTCCGGGAGAATTCCTTGTAAGAAAAACCCAATAGTTGTTATGACCCGAACCGGGCACTCGTCAGCCCCAGTTAAATGCAAATGACTGGTTGAAGTCATATATTAAATTATTTATCATAATTATTTAATGTCACTCGCAACAATTTCTACTCAAAATTACGATATTACCGAAAAATCAGCTACTGGTTTTTTTTTTATTCATTAAAGGCCTGCACTTGACCACAATCACACCTGATGGGAAGTGATGATGCGGCCTAAGATGGGGCCTAGAAGATGCCTATAAAGATTTCCGGATTGTAATTGGTGGTAAGTTAAGTTACATACAGGCTTATTCCATGGTCCCTTGTTCTTAGGGTTGTCAGGGTTCCCCGAGTCGTCTGAGGACGCGTCGCGGCCAGACTCTTGCTGTCCACCGCCACCTTGCAGCACCTGTATCTTCAACCCTGTGTAGTCTTTGACTGGCTCTTCGTAGTCCTTCCATTCTTCCTCCTCCTGTAAGCATTGTTATTTTTATTACACTAATAATTTACACACTACTACAAGTTAGCCCTTGACTGTGATCACACCTGATGGTAAGTGATGATGCAGTCTAAGATGGTAGCGGGCTAATCTGTTAGGGGAATGGCAGTTATATTAAACCCATACCCCTAATTGGTTTCTACACATCATCATACTGGAATGCTAAATCACTTGGCAGTTGGCGGCACGTCTTTGCCAGTAGGGTGGTAACTAGGGTGGTAGCCACGGCCGAAGCCTCCCACCAGGCAATGTAATATAAATGCAAAAGTGTGATTGCTTTGCAATCATGCTTAACAGAGCAGCGGATCAACATGACTTCTTGCATTAGTATAGTTGAGGACCTGCCCCCCAATCATGTAAGAATGGCCGATCAAACGTTAAAGATTTTCGTCAAAGTAAAATAAACCATAACTGCATTGAATTAGAGCTCAATTTTGTCTGCCCATTCTTATACGTTTAGGTATGTACGATACCCTAAACATATAAGAATGGGCAGACGAAATTGAGCTCTAATTCAATGCTGTCATGGTTTATTTTACTTTAACGCCGAACCTTTACCATTTGATTGACAATTCTTACGTAATCGGGGGGCTGGACAGTGACACAGCCAGACAAACATTAATAATTTTTGCGAACACCCACCACCCAGCAATTCGCACTGGCACAGCACCACACTACACAAATCCTCCATATCACTCTCAACATACATTTCACTCCGAAACCAGAGCATCTTCAGGAGATGTTGACTCAACAATGCACAATTGTAAACTTACAAAGTTGCTGGGTGGTGGGTGTTCGCATGCTATTGGTGAAAGACACGCACTGTACCACATAGATTTGTCTACTGTGGCGGATTAAAGCGAATTAAACTTCTAGTTAATTCACTAGCGACTCTGTCACTGGGTCAGGTAAGTTTATTGGATTATACCACCAAAGCATAAGTATATTCATACCCATACAAGTCAACACTCAACACCCATTCAATTCAATTCCCAGATGTTGGCTTTTAGGTATGCCACAGGGGCACAGGTTGTTTCGCCAGTGTCGAGTTTGTGGATAAGGCACGAAAGAGATTGTTCGGTGAGCTGAGTTAAGGATAATTTTGAGTGTCTAAAAAATAGGTATTACTGTTTTTTTTTTTTTTTTTTTAAATATATATTGTTAGTACCTGGAAAAAAAATACAAGTTAGTTACAAAATATTTACATGGATTACATAGGACGAGCACAATATATTTTACAGTTTGATTTTATTACATTCTATATATTTACACAGAAATCTACAATATGGACTGAACACAAACATTAATAGGGATTCAACATTTAAGGGACGGGGGACTTTAGGGGGGAGAACGTCATAGAGAGGATGCAAAAGTTTGGGACAGTTGAAGAGGATGTGTGAAACAGTGCCTTCATCCAAGCCGCATTCACATAGTGAATTGTCCCTTATCCGGAGTTTAGCCAGATGTACAGGTGTGCAAGAGTGGCCAAGACGCAAACGGGAAATAGTAGAGGAGATCCAACGATCTGCATATCTGTGTAAGGAAAACCAAGGTCGTCTAGGGATGTTTGGTTGGATGGATGCATAAAATTTTCCTTTAATTTGTTTGGATTCGTTCCAAAATGAATTCCAGGATCTATCCATATATGTTTTTGCAAGAGCACATAAGTCCTGAGATGAATTCTGAAAGCGATCCAGAGAACCAGACGTGATAGCTGTCTTGGCACAAGAATCAGCAGTCTCATTTCCAGGAATGCCAGAATGACCTGGGATCCAAACTAGTAAAACAGATAAGCCCTTTTGATAGCATGTAAACAATGCCTCTCTGATCTTTAGAGTAATGGGAAACCTTGACTTGCTACGAAAAGGATTTTCCTTTATGGACATTAGGCAGCTTAAAGAGTCGGTAAAGATAACTGTCTGTGGAACGTTATGGGAGAGTGCATACAGGATTGCCTCCAAGAGGGCGGAGGCCTCTCCTGTAAACACAGAGGACTCGGCATTACCATGACAGTTGTAGCACCTAGAGGTATGGGGTGCGTTCCGAAATACACTGACAGCACTGGAAGTCCCCAGTAAAGAGCACTGCCAGTGCTTGCAGTGCTTATAACGGAACACACACATGGTATTCTCACCTAAGGTTGAGAGATAGGAAATCACTTACAACATTACAGTGACATAATCTTGCATTAAAAAAAAATCTGCCAGAATCCTCCATCATCTATCTGGGCACCTCCAACGAAAGATTAGAAAAGTGTAGAAAAGAAAGTCTCTTTTTAGACTGTGGTTCCGCTGTTGCCAGGACCATGTTTGGACACAAATTCCCTGGTGAACTGGCAGCATACCCTCCTCAAATAGTATATAGTAGCAGTTCAATCAAACCAGCAGTGTTCAAGATTAGCAGATTATCTCTTGTGGGTTATTGAGGTTTAGTTATGACAGCGCTGACCCCATATTGTTAACTCAAGACAGTTAACTGGTTCAACCAACTTTAGAGATAAAAACGTGACGCTGTGGTTGAACACTTTAAACTGTTGGTCTTAATTGGGAAGTAATTTATGATAAGTATTATTTCGTAATTTTTTCTCAAAAATTTTACAAAAATCGCATGTTTCTTGTCATTCTTTCCCCTTAAATAAATAAGTTCACAACAAGCAAACCGTTCGCACACTAAATTGACTGTGCTTAATTGGTTAACCTACGTAAACAGGACGAGGGAGTGCCACAGTTAAAAATCAGGTCAAACGCTTTACAAGAAACAAAACTAAAATTAATGAGATCGAATTATTCCACGCGACATAACAACGTATTTGTGTCAATGGAAACTAAAATTTTACAAACACAGCACATATAAAAGTCCACTTGGCATCACCTGCTTTTGACGTATGAAAAATACAGTAAAATCATGGTCCGTAGAAAAGATCTTACCCCGACTCGTCCAGCTTCCTCTCCCTCCTGTGGTGGACGTTCCTTCTTCGGTCGCACGTCTGCTTTCTGTTTCGGATCATCAAGTTTTTTCGTTAGCTCTTCTGCAGTTGTGAACTTTTTGACGGATTTTGACTTCTTGCGGTCCTTCTTGGCAAAGAAATCGTCCAGATCAGCCATTCTGAATTTTGAAGTGTGTATGAAGATTTTATATAATTTATCAGAAAATACAGCAATATTGGAATAAATTGAAAAAGGGGGAAATTCTACACGATCCCCCGGAATGATTTTTGTGGCAAGCGTGGCCGACTGTTTCTTTTTTTTAATGGCAGATCAAAATCGGTGTTGCTGCTTAATTGTATTCAAAAACTACTATTCAGAGACAATACCATTTCAATGTCGTCATTTCTACCAAACCTCTTACTATAATTATTTACGATGCCGTCTGCCTACCTTTTCATGTGCAAGAAGATAATAGTTACTAAGACAAAATACGATTATTTTTAGGTAATACCCACGTTGCGTTGATTGTACTATGTCAGAAACTTTCCCGCAAAAACCAACATCAACTGTACGAAATTTAAAGTTACACTCCGACAGGCTTATCAATACGTGACAAAATTCGGAACTAACAAGAATATACTGTGTCGATGTCTAAATTATTACGGTGATTTTTAATAAACAGTAGTGCCTCTGTCAAACCTATAATTTAAGTTTGCCAAGCGGTAATCCGTACGCGTACCTACTATTATATATTATACATGCGAAATGTGTATGTCTGTCTTCTACGCTTTCACAGCTCTTCTTTTTAATCAATTTGACGGCATAAAGGTTGGATGCATGTACGGGAAACTTTTGCAAACTTTTTTATTCCGGAAAATCAATGAGATCCCGCGGGATTGTTCAAAAATCTTAATCCACGCGGACGAGGTTGCGGTCATCGTTGTTGTATATACAACTACACAGACAAAATATAAAGTAGGCACACTTTTTTTATTGTATTTTCCCCCTTTACCAATAGGTATGAAACTACGAACTCATAGGAAGCGAGATCTGAAGTTCAGGGCAAACCGCTAGTACAATATTAGTCAGCCGTAACTATTCACACTTATTATCTTCAAGCGGTGACTCGTACGCATCGACAGTCAATCGCCGATAAATCCTTATCTAATCTCACATTTACCTGCCCATTGCGAAGCATACCTTAGTTTAAACACGAGTTCTAAGTCAAGATATTAAAAATGCATGGAACCTTGACAAGAGCTAATATTCTGGGAAGAAATGTGATGAAAACCTTCATAAGGAACGGTTCCCATGGAGGTACGCCTGGTGAGGTACGATAGTTTTGTATTACATAATAGCATCATGTTGATTTTTATACCAAAGTGTTAGATTTCTAGTAAGTAATACTAATAAACATAGTCGATTAGGTAGACTTGGAGCCATGGTGTTATGAGCTTATGTAGGTACCTGACAAGTGACAGGATAGTTCAATAAAGTCCAGAAGTTTTTTTACGAAAACGTAATAGCGTTAATCAATGGCGTTAATTTGAAGATTTTTCATTTTTTTATCAGGTACAAGGAAATATTAATTAAGTAAGTAGGTATTACCTATCCCAATGGTATTTGAACAAAGTCCATTATCCTCATATAGGTATATTTCGTCATTCCTGTTATCCTCATATTTACCCAATCGAACTAGACACAAAATTAATTATTCGACTATTTTATTCAATAGCTAATATAAAGAACTGTTTGTTGCAATTGTATAAATGAACATTACATATAAATTCCGCAGTAGGCTCACGAGGACGCCCTATTCCTCGTGGTCCTTCAAGTAGGACAAATTAGTAGGGTCATAAGGAAATGCGCGACCTATAGGCTGGTAGCCTGGTATTGAAAACAGTAAATAAGTAGGTATACCTATACTTGCCATTTCTTCAACCTTTTTTTAGAATTCCGTATAGTGGTCACTCATTTAAATCTTCATGTTGATATTGACCTTTTTAATGGAATCCATTCCAGAACCTTCCGTTCAGCCTTAACAACCGGTATCGTCTGACATGGAACTACTTCTGGTACACTGCATCAGGTTTGGGAGCGCCGTTTGTCATCCTCGCATTCCAAATGCAGAAGAAGTAATTTGGTAGGTAAGCATAACATCACCCATATTATAATTAGTGCGATATTGTTTTTGTTTGTTAGTTTGTCCTTCAAGCATGCCACAACGGAGCAACGAATGTTGCATTGCCTGGCTATAGTTTCAAGACCTGGTAGAGTGACAGAGATTTTATCACAGAATAGGGAAATTTTATTCCTGAAAATCAAAGAGTTCTCACGGAATTTTAAAATACCCTACATGTATCAGCTAGTTATCACTAAATTAGATCTAAATTTTGTAACCTAACTACACCTAAACGTTTGTATGACGATTAGTTAAGTAGGTAAGTAGTTGCTTATACCAAAACTATCAAGACCGCAAAAAATAAAATGTGGTTTTACGCACACAAAATTGAAATGACTTTCCCGGGGAGGACATGGGCGGTGCGCCCATGTGGGGCTGTTTTAGAGTGGCAATGACAATAGGTGAAATAATGAGTTGGTTATCCTAAATTACCACTTGTTCGATCCCAGACATACTGTAGATGCCTAGAGTCTTGCTACTGTTCCTGAAAAGAAAATAAAAAAACGTGTGGTGTCGTGGCACACCAGATAGGAACGAAATTCCTTATTACATAAATATTAATTTCAAGTTCTAGTCAAGGTAAAAAGACAATAATTATTCAGGTAAGTATAAATTTTTTTTATCGATAAAAATCAAAAACTATTTTACAAAATTATCTAAACACTTGTTTTACTCACAAGGATTCATTAAAATATATAATAATAATTAGACACTGTGCGACTCTATAGCGAACATACATAAAAAAATTAGCAGTCATAGAGACTGCCGATAGAACTTAGAATTAGTGAAAACGAATATTAATTTAAAAAAAAAAATTAATAAAAAATATATCAAAATATAAACCTTAACACTAAGGCATTAAAGTTTAATTTCGAATGTAGTATATTTAAGACCTTTGGTCTTCGTAATAACGCAAGCATGTCGGCGACATGCATGTCGATGACGCGGCGAATCCACAATTTTACCCCCTATCAAAAAGTGCTCAACGCGGCAAATGAAGTTTTCACTTCAAAATCTTACGCATTCTCGTTACGGACGTTTTTGAGTACCCCTCGGCATCGTCCCATAAAGAACTTCGTTCTAAAACTTAGCATAGGTACATAATACAGTATAAGATTAACAAAATAATAATCATTCATACAATTATTGCTATTTACTTATTACGTTAATTGTAAGTAGGTATGCGTGTGTGTGTGTGTGTGTGGTATAATCCGCATTTTATGTTGACACATTCCGTCGTCATGCAGTTATCGCCATGGATGGTTATCGCCATGGACTTAAAGTCCATGGTTATCGCATACTTCAATGATTATCATATTTTGATGTTTATTGGGCAGATATTTAAGTTCATAGCTCCATGAATTATTAGATCACACGTTCGACATGCAGTACATGTATTGCTGTTGAATATTAAGGCTTAACTAAAAACATTAAGGTCTATATTTGCATACCAGAAAGTAAAGTTCCATAACATGTATACAAAAGAACAATGGAGTCGTTTGTTTGATGTTTATTTTCGCGGACATTGGTAAATACAAGGATTTATCAACCATACGTTTAAAATGGCCATGCCAATGCATACATTTTAGTTAAAAACGACTATTAACACGTTCCGGGACAGTACGTCGAGAGGCGGGCCGCAAATTCCTATGCAAATTGACACATGAACTCCCCATACAATTTCGCCCCCCGCCTGACGACGTTGTGATATACCTTATAGTTACAGTTACCGTATAGTTATAGTTTTTACATTGTGTGATACGACAGTTCGTTCCTCGACGTGACCGCCTTCGAACGTGGTGTCATATCACGCGTTTTCTGTGGGGTGTTATATGACACTACGTCTGTCGATTGATGACGAAAACAATTAGCTCTGATAAGTAACAATTAACATTTTGAACAAGATTTCTAAAAGGACTTATCAAATTTTAGTTACTTATTAGTATCTATGAAAACAACTCTCTCACTAAGAAAATGTTATAATCATATAACAAAATAAGTGAATAATAAACATCAACTTAAAAATAGCTTATAAAATAACCTAAGTACAACTAAATAATCAAATCACATATGTTAAGAGATCACAATAATCAGTTTAGGAACATTTTGAGGTATTCATTTATGGTATACTTAACTTAAGAGTTCGATTCTTAAAAATACTTTAATATATTCTCAAAAAGATCAGATACATAGCTCTGTTTTAATAATAAATCACAAAATGTTTTAGGAATCAGCCTCAAATACAATCATTTAAACATTAGTTGTTAAAATTTTCATAATTTTCATGCCTTTCTCTGAAACAAGTTGGACACAGTGCTGGAGAATCAGGACATCCTGGGGACCTGTAACTAGTCCCGCGCAGTGACACAGTTCCGACTGAAGTAGGGGGATGCGTATACGCGCACCCGGCCCAGGCCGTTGTGTCACAACACGAGACAAGTTTGCATGTGTGCGTGTAGTTTACTTGTGTGCTCATAAAACTTCACGATGTGACACTAGATAGTTCTAAGTTCTTGTAATACGACACTAATACGTCAGCCTACTATATATTCTATGGTTGACGCCCGTTGTTCGACGGGCTGTCATATTTCGAAGCTCAAAATCAGCCGTCGACAGACGTTGTGTCGTAATATATAGGAATTTGCGGCCCGCCTCTCGACGTACTGTCCCGGAACGTGTTAAGGTACAAGTCATATTAATTGACCGAGCGAAGCGAAGGTCTCCGAGTCTACTTGAGTGAATTGGTACTTGTCCGTCCGTCCGTCCGTCCGTCTGTCAGAGCCTTATAACTTCTGAATTACTGAACGTAATTACTTTAAAGGACTTGTCCAAGATTGGGCCTTGAACATGAACCAAGATGATTTTAATACACGTGAATAGAGATCCTAAAATATGGCTTTTAGAATTATTTACACATTTTTAAAGGACCCTAATTTGGAGAAAAATATATTTTTATTTTGTGGCTTTTTTAGATCTTTGTCTGAATTTTATCAACAGTAAAAAAAAACTTGATTTTTTTTGTCACGTATGTCATTGGGTGATTGTCAAATGTCACTATCAATTTTGTTTAACTTAGTCATGGAGGAAGGAATTACGACTGCCGTCATCTTAGTGTAATGGTGATTTATTGTTGTCTAATAATTATTTTACGAATGTCTCAAATACTCAATTATAATTTATTAATCTTATAATGCTGTATGTACTACCTATGTAGTGGAAAATGGGTAGTTTATCGAAATGGAATATTAATAAATGCGCATTACCCAAGTTTTAGTGTTGCCATCCATCGAAAAATATTTTCTACAAACGATATTTTTCATAATTAATTTTTTAAAAAACGGGGTTTTATAAAATTATTATTTAAATGGCTTTTAATGCATAGTCGTAATTCCTTCCTCCAAGATTTAATGTTATATTTTTTTCTCTTTCACGTGATGGCAGCTTGGTTCTGGTTCATTGACACTCAGAATAAAAAACCACCCTCCATACTGAACTGGGACATGTCCTTTAAATATAATATGTAAACCGATGGCTTCCCGCCGAAATTGGCTTAAAAAGTTATAAAAATCTTTATTTCAGGGGGGCTCTCATATAAGCGAATGCGAAATAAAATATTTTTTATAGCGTTACATAGGGTTGCGGTAGGTAAGATAATTAGGAATAGAGTCCAAAAATATTTTTTTTAATTTTTCCCCTAAAATTGACGAAATGGGGGGCTTTCAAAATGGAGATTTTCTAACGTCCAAAGTTGACCTCAGGACTCTCAATTTTCTGAAAGGCTGAGCCTGAAACTTGACCAATTATTTTAATTATATCCTGTACTTGAACAACAAATACTAAAATTAGATAAATATAATAAAGAAACGAAATTATTTTAAAATTTTTAATGAACTTCAGTACTTTTAACAGAACTTCACAATGATGTCAATAGATGGCGCTCTGTGATATCGCGAGGTCTCAGTTCGGGGCGAACCACTAGTTATTAAAATTAACTTCTTGTTTTGGGGTCTCACTAATTTACGATGTACCTACGCCTGATATAATATATTTTGTAATTAACTAGCTGTTTTTCGGTTCCCGTGGGAACTCTTTAATTTTTCGGGATAAAAAGTAAACTATGTGCTATTCCAGACTATAATCTATCTCTGTTCCAAATTTCATCCAGATCCGTTCAGCCGTTGGAGCGTGATTGAGTAACAAACATCCATACATCCATACATCCATACATCCATCCAAACTTTCGCATTTATATTATTTATTTGATTACACATGGCCCTACTGTGTAGACAGTATAATTATTATTAATCAGGTGATCCTAATTATGTAATTAAAATCAAAGACATTTATGTATTAAAAAATATAGGTACATACTAAAGTGTAGAGTGCAATTCTCACGAAAGAAGTCCTCTACAGCGATGTAATTTTTGTTGTTAATGTTTTTTTTTATTTGAAACTCACAAAAGTTTAATTAAAATTGGGGGTTTAATGCTCTCATGCGCTTGTCGGTTTATCAGAGCACTGTAATCGAACATTCCTGTAAAACCAGGATTTTGTTCTTGTTTCAGAGTTTCGTATTATTCGGTACCTGAAGATAAGATGAATTTAGGTGGTGAGTGCTTAAATTATTTATGTAACGAATTATTACATTTTAGTTTGAATAGTTTGTATGAATAAAATAATTTTAATTTGATTTTGGTAGTTTTATTTCATTTTAAAAACATTTGAATGCGTTCATAAAACTACCAGTTCCTAAAATGACATCTTAAATTGGAACGCATTTGGTAGCTTTTATTAAAAAAAACAAGGATATTTTTTTAATTTTTGCACTTTGCAGAGAAAAATCGAATTTTCTCACGTTTTCATTGAGTCTTGCGTAAATTTTCAAAATGCTGGGTCCCTTAGCTCGCACTTACAACAAACTTGGCAGAAATGTGATGACCAACTTCGTGAGGAACCACTCCCATGGTGGAGTTCCCGGAGAGGTGAGTTCGAAATTCGAATATAAACATTACATAATCGCAACATAATTATGTACAAAATCGCATCTAAATTACTTCCAAACACAGAAACAATTGTTTCTAACTTCCTAACCAAATAGTTTTTCTATTACTGAGAAAACATAGGTAAGTGCTATGATGTATTTTTTATGATGGTTTGAGGTTAAAATCGTACAACTGCACCTATTTTAAACCTTTTTTTATTCCACTACATGTTAGCCCTTCACAGCGATCTCACCTGGTGGTAAGTGATGATTCTAGTTTCTACATGGCAACCTACCGGAACGCTAACCCGCTTGGCAGTACGTCTTTGCCAGTAAACCAGACCAGACCAGAAAAAAAACAGAAATTATAAATTCTTGAATTGACCCTGCCGGGAATGGAACCCGGGTCCTCCCACTATAAGACCACGCGCCAGGGAGGTTGAACTAGATCTAACTCAGAAATTATCTAAAACAAGTTATGCTCTAGAAAATTCAGAATTTTGTAAGAGGTGTTATATTTAATCGTAGGAGGTGTCATAATAAACAGGTATCAAATCAAGTGGAGAAAACACTACTATGCGTTTTTTTAAAAGAAGTAGTAAAACTACAAAGAAACGTGCAAAGGTTTATTGCTGAAGCAATCTCATACAGACAACCTTTGCTGAAAGGATTAATAAACCCCAGCATGGGATGGTGCAGTAGTTAAAAAATATATGAATAAGTAATAATTAACAATAATATAATTTATCATTCCAGAACCTTCCATTTGACATCAGCAACCGCTACAAGCTGACTGCTCTTTTCATTGTCTACATTGGCTCTGGAATCTCTGCCCCATTCCTGATCACTCGCCATCAGCTTCTTAAGAAGTAAGTTTTTATCTATTACTCTATTTGCTTTGGACAACCTAGCTCAGGAAATGTACTACCATCGAAAGAAACAAAAATCAATTTGAGGCACTTCAGCACAGAAAGTAAACTTAAACTAAGCACTTTCATACAAAATTAACACTGTATTGTACAGCAGTGCAACAAACCGGCAAGCCACTCAGCTTGTGTTGGAACTCCGGGCCTCATTGCTTACAGCTGTATTGTTTTAATATTGTTGACATTTATGTTTTAGAATTATAATCCTTATTTTGGGGACGTCAAGGTATGTGACATAAAACAGTCACTTTGAAATAATACTGATATTATATGCGATGGTAGTAACCCCCAGAATTTTAGTTACATAACAAGATAATTAAAATCTACCTTGTGCAATCAATTCTATCTTCTGAATCTATTACTCTACTAGCTGATGCCTGCAACATCATCCGCATGATTCAAGTTTTTTTATACCTGTGAGAAAACCATAATTTTCCAGTATAAAAAAGGTAGCCTATGTCTTATGTCTGAACCAAATTTTATCAAAATTGGTAAAAAAATGGACTGAAAGTGTAACAGACAGACATACTTTCACACACAAAGTTGTCGGCATTTTCCAGTATCAGTAAATAATTATGTAATGATACATATTATTATTACTATAGAAATTGTAGATCTTGTAATTAATGCAAGTGTCTGCTTGCCTTTTACATTTTCATGGTGCATTCATGGTAGGTATATTTGTTCAACCAATTTTGAGTTTTGTGGACAATTTAGGGAGGTAGCTGCTAGTATGACAGAATTCGAATAAAACTGCTGCAATAATTTCAAATTTATTCCTTGGATAAACGTTAAACTTTGAGCTTAAACTTTGAGCTTTTTTTTAAATAACAGGATTTGAAAAAATCCTTTGTGAGTTTTAGACAACATTTAAGATTTTTATGACAAAATAATATTAAAAACTTTTTTACTAAGCTTTTTCTGTGTATTGATTTTGTTTTCTTGTTTCAGGTAAATCTTCGTATTATGTGCTGTTATAGGTTTAAGCTAGAAAAGTGTAAATTAAAACAATAAATTAATGTAATCACAAAATTGTTATATTATGATTTCAAGTTTTCTGACCTCAATTTACATAGACCACTGAACACTTAGATGACATAGACGCCCTGTCAAGTCAACCAAAGAATGTGGGCGTATTTTACTAACGCCATCTAGTCCGAAAAGCGGGAACTTGCTTGCAACAACAGCTTGAAAACGTATGACTGTCAGATAATATATCACAGAGTACATTGAATATACTACGTCATATATTACATAGGTCTTAATCATAGAAGCCGTAAGGCCAGTTGGTAAAATAGTAGTTTATGCAACTGTCATATAATGAAGGGTATTAAAACACGAGTGTGAGTTTATGAAACGAGCGCAGCGAGTTTCATAATAGTAACGAGTGTTTTAATACCCGTGTTATATGCAGTTGCATACACTACTTTATCTTCACTAATGCAATTTATCAAACAACAAGAGTAAAAGCTGACAATAGTTTATTGTATATACGTGTATTGTCACAGTGAACTTGCCGCCATTAAAATCTAACCAATGAGAGCGCAGCTGCGCGCGCAGGGCCAATCAGGAGCGAGCGCGCGCTGTTCGTTTTTTATTTAATTGGCACAAGATCTTACCAAAGAGTTTTGTGTATGTAAGTTTAGTAGTTTCGACGAAGTTTTCACGTATAACCCAACTGTTTTCAATAGCCAGCCTAATATCAAAATTTTATACAACTTGTATGAGGATTTTGACATAAGGCTCGCCAGGTTAATTGGTCGCGTTTTATTGATGTTATAATGAGATTTTACGATATCGATGTGGATATTATACCATCATGTGAAATTGCTTAAATTGAGTGTTTTGTTATCTGCGCTATAACAGTAGTAATTATAAGTCAAGTATTGGAAACATAAGTAGAATGTTATAACATTAGTGTAGATAAAAATATATATAAACCACTTAACTACCTTATAATAAAAATTATACAGTGCCAAACTAATTAGACTTTAGATGTTAATAACAAATTATCTACACGACGAGCGACCGTGACGACGCTACAACGGGGACAAAGACAGGCTTATGACAGTTGTGGAACGTGCTCTACGCCCAACTTTTTTCAATGAAAGGGCCCATCTAGTACTTACATATATGTAATATCGGTGGGCTTTTCGTCGCCGATGCCGCAATGCCTGAAGGCAAAGGTCTTTGATCAGTGTGTCCTGCCGGTTTTTTTTTTAATTCTCTACAAGTTAGCCCTTGACTGTTATCTCACCTGATGGTAAGTGATGATGCAGTGTAAGATGGTAGCATAAGACTTATGGTGCCAGTTCACACTGACAATATCGAGGCTAGTCCACAAAACTTCACGTAGCTCAAATAAGCGTAGTGACGCTATAGAAAGAGCTATGCTCGGAATTTCTTTTAGCGATAAAATCCGAAACTAAATAATTCGCCAAAGAACCAAAGTAATCTCTCAAGGCTAGTTATCATGGTGAAGTGGCAGTGTCTGGTCACGTTTGCTGTAGGACCGACAGCTGCTGGAGTCGTAAGGTCCTAGAATGGAGACCGTGTCTCGGCAGATGGAGAACAGGGCGCCCCCCGGCTAGGTGGAGCGACGATATCCGGAGAGTGGCTGGTACCAAATAGATGCTGACAGTCAAGGACGCAACGTTGCAACGTTGCAACGTTGGCGCAATTTAATAGAGGTATATGTCCAACAGTGGATGCATTTTTTTGGCACACGATGAGGTTTTATTTTAATATAAAAAAAATAATAATTAAGGACCTGAAGGAAGTAACCATAGAAGAAATAAAATAATAGTAGGTAAGTAGGTAATAAACAAACTTTATTAGCCCTCCCTCTAGGGTTCTGTTTGCATTACCAATGGAGGTACGAAAAACGGTCTCGTAAGAGAACCCTGAGAAGAGTAGAGTTGTGATTAAATGTTATAAAAGATTAATTGTTAAAACGTTATTGTTATAAAAAATTAACACGTTAAATTAAAAGTTATAATTATAACTTTTAAGGATAACAAATATTCAAAAGTTGTCAAATTTTAATGTTATATAATAATTCGTTTCGTTAAAAGTTCAATGTCATGAATGTTATATTTTTTATAACTTAATAGGCCTACTTACCTACTGCAAAGATGCAACTGGATTCGGAAATCAAACGTTTTTTTGAGTTGTTTTACATTTAAAAACATCAATATGAAATAGATTTGAAATTGAAAAGTGTTTTTAAGTTGATCGAGTTCAGCACTTCAAAATAGTTCCAAATTGCGGCATTAAATACTCCACCTTGAACTCGTGTTAAACTAAGGTTACACTTTACAACTTTATGCTTAAAAACTTAATATTTTACTTCCGTTAAATGAATAGGTATAACATTCATAACACATTTCAATAACAACTGAAGTTTGATAATGGTTTACGTTTGCTTGAAATCATTAAACGTTAAAAAGTTATTTTTACGTAAATTCAATAATAAAAAGTTATTTTTATTGAGATAAGGCTCACAATTCCTTGTATTATAAAAATAACAAATAGGTAAAGCAGTACATGATAAGTGGCTGCTGGCCGAATGTTGTAACAGCGCCATCGTCTGGCAGCCACCTAAACTTCTATGCAATTTACTGTAAAAGACACAACGATCGTTGTCAATAAATCTATACGCGATACAGTTATAACTTTTAACGAACATCTCAATATTTATTAACAAAGTTAAAAGTTAAAAAAAAATATTGTGTTAAATTAAATGTTATAACTTTTAATGCTCACCTCTAGAGAAGAGAGAGAAGAAGCTGAAATCACGAACGATATTTCCAAAAACCGGTAACTGTCGTTCCGATAAAAAATGGACATCACTTATTTTGTGCTCTATGGTTATTTGTCTCTGGAATGGTCATAGTTTCACAGACTAGTTTGACATTTTTCTTCTGTGTTTTTCTTTTCTGTGTTCAGTTGTCTTGTTGTGAAATTAATAATAAATATTCGTAAAATATTACATAAACAGCGAAAATGAAGCATAATAAAATTGACTGAAGTGTGAAAACTACAAATAACACACAATTCAAAACTTTATTTCAACCTTTGATTAAAAAAATAACTTATAAAGTCGATACCGGTAACCTCAACCAAAATGAGTGAAACATCTTGTTATATTCTCGATAACGGCGCTTACACAGCAAAAGTGGGCTTTTCTAACGGCGAACCGAAGATCGTACCCAATTGTATAATGAAGGCGAAGTCCGAAAGACGCCGTCCTTTCATCGGTTCGCAAATCGACGAATGCCGTGACGCGTCTGGACTTTTCTACATCCTACCATTCCAGAAAGGTTTTCTAACCAACTGGGACACCCAAAAAACAATATGGGACTTCATATTTAGTAAAGAATGCTGCCCGGTTAACTTTAGTGAGACTCCTTTGATTGTAACGGAGCCTATATTCAACTTTTCGTCCATACAAGAAGCCATGACTGAAATTTTCTTCGAAGAATACGAATGCCAGACTTTATTACGCATTAATGCTACAGATTTAGCAGAGTACCACTATAGAAAGACGCATAATAATAATTGTACAGTAGTAGTTGATTCTGGGTATAGCTTCACTTATATTGTTCCTTATATCAAAGGTAAGTTAAAAATGTTTGTTGAAAGTTACTCTTGACTGCGATTTTCTGGAGTAAGTGATGACTGGAATGGATGGTTAAGGCTGTTTTATTAAACCAATACCCCTTATTGGTTTCTGAGCGAAATTATGTAACTTAGCGGCAGGTCTTTTCCAGTGGTAATAGCCTTCGAGCCTCCCATGTAAAAAGACCAGACAATTTAAGAATTATAAATTGCACTTGGTGCAATTGAATCTAGTGCTATAGTGTACTTTGACTTTGCTCAGGCTTTACTCAGAGTTAAAAAGAGATGGACTTATGTGCGTATCATAAATCTGTCTCATTTTAACTCAGTCTTAAGTTAGAGCCAAGTCAAAGTATGATCTATAGATCTCACACTTAGTCCTCCCTCTAATTATACCACAGCGCTCACCACTATGTCTAGGAGATCTATGAAAATTATGGTTAAAAGTCTTAAAAGTTTATAATAAATAATCTTTGGTTAGCTAACAACACTGCTCAAGTCCAAAAATTAGCAGTTCAAACATGCCATTAGATGCAGTTTTTACACTCTTTGATGTCAAATTCAAAATAATAAATAAAGGCTATGTCATCGACGTTCACATCTAAAGGGGTCATGCATAAATATAAATAATAAATATTTTTTCAAGGTAAGAAGTATAAAGAAGGCATCCTACGTATAGATGTAGGAGGTAAAGTGTTAACCAACCATTTGAAAGAGATATTGTCATATAGACAGTTGAATGTTATGGAAGAGAGTTATGTTATAAACCAAGTTAAGGAAGACTCGTGTTTTGTGTCGCAGGACTTTATGGCAGACATGGAGATTGCTAAGAAAAAAGGTATGGTTTATATTTTTATTTATTATATTTTTATTTATTAGGTCTTCTAACAATCACTGTCAATCAATGTTAACAAAAAAAACAAGCTAAGCTAAGCTTATAAATAAACTTAACTAAGTAATAAAAACTTAAAATTTATAATTAAACAGCATGGACTAAAAAAAATATTATATTTGTTTTTAAAAAAAGTACTGGCAATCTTGGATTAGAATTTTGTGTAAGATTTAATCACAATTAGCACTCAATGAACCAAAATTGCAATTATAACCCCATAAATACTGTCCTTACCTATATTAAAAATGCAAGTTTAACAGTTATGTCATTGCCCATTTATAGTCCGGTTCTAACTTTATTTTGATGCGCAGAATACAATAAGTAGTTTAGTTTAGAGATTGGTCACAACAGAATCAGCCCCATTGTGGCCAATTCTGTTTAACACAATCTTTAAGCTACACTAAAATGACAGCTATAAATCTAATGCTGCCCTTTTCCGTTAGAAATATTCTGAAAAGGATAGCAATAAAAATAGAGCTGTTAGTTTAGTTTGTAGATGCTGTACAACAGAATTGGCCTCTGTCTCTGCCATCTGACAACACAAACTGATGTATACGCTTCAATGTTGACCTTTTGGTTGTTGGTAGCTTACCTTTTTATAAAATAACATATATTTTATAAATTCTTTCAGGTCCAGCGAATACTATAGTAAAAGACTATGTCCTACCAGACTACACTACTCTCAGGCGGGGCTATCTCCGTGACATAGTCAAACCTGACGAGGACTTGGAGCAGCAAACTCTACGTCTCAACAACGAGCGATTTTCCATACCAGAATTGTTATTCCGACCATCAGACGTTGGAATTCCACAAATGGGTATACCAGAAGCCATCATGCATTGTATTGAATTGTGTCCTGAAGAAAATATGGAAGGATTATTGGATAATATAGTTTTGTATGGTGGCAATACATTGTTTAAAGGATTCCGTGATAGAGTTTTCAATGAAGTTAGAGCGCTAGCGCTGGACCATTTTGATGTGAATGTGACTTTGGGGGAGAATCCGTTGACTTACCCTTGGCAGGGAGGTGGAATGTTATTCCGGGATGCAGATTTCTATTCGTTCTGCATGACCCGGGAGGAATATGAAGAGGAGGGCCGCGCTTTGGCGTTTGAGAGGTTCGATATATAACGGCGCGAGCGAGCCAGGCGCCCCCAGTAGGCTACCGGCTCGTTCAATACTTTGCGTCATCGAAACTATAATATTCATACAGTTGTTAGACATCCAGCTACCATGACAATTGTAATAAATAGATAGAGGTACAGTACTCACCAATGGTTGAGACAGGTAGGAAAGTGCATACCAATTTGACATTTAGAGAAGGAATTTTGTATTGAAAATTCTGCCAGATTTCTCCATCATGTTCACCTGTTGCTCTATCTAGACTCCACCGTTGAAGGACTGGTAGGAAAGAACGTACCTATGTCTTAAGACTGCACTGCGTCATGGTTTTTTTTATAAATAAGGGCGTGTATCTCATAATGGTAAGGTTATCATTTAAGAAATGAAGGAAACCACCTCATTTTTGTCTTGAAAAAGCCTTATCTTTATGTATGTATCTGTATGTATAGCTGGCCTAGCTGCCATGACGCAGAAATGACATTTCCTACTGAAAACCCCGATATATCGAATAATATGACGTCACGATAAATTCAATATGGCGGATTTGACTGACAAAAACTACCACGCTAAACAACAATTACGCAATTGGTATTCCAAAAGTTGTAATCTAAATAAATACAAGTAAAAGGTGACTGACTGACTGATCTATCAACGCACAGCTCAAACCACTGGACGAATCGGGCTGAAAGGGGTTGTTTCATCTTGGGCCAGGTACTTGTACAGTATTCCAAAAAACAGTATAAAATCATAGAAAACAAAATAAAATATGCTTTTTGGCAGTTTTACAGTGATTAAGAGGTACAAAAATAAAATGTTTAATTAGGTACATTTGTAGAATAGCAGCAGCGCATCCATCCATCAATCTGACTGCTGTTGGATATTTTAAGGTTAATTCACATTTCCCAGGTAATTTTATGTCAAATGTCATCATGACACGTGTAATATACGTCAATGTCAAAATGGACGCATGTTGTTGCGCTTTTATTTTGCAAAATAATTTCGCATTGTACCTCGTAAATTGAACTTTTTAGTAAGAAATAAAGAAAAAAATGTTACTATTTTATGACCCCGAACATTTTGAAATACCGTACAAATACCTGGCCCAGGCTCCATATAAATTTGAAACAACCCCTTTGGCATGCAGATAGCTACTATGAGTAGACATCCGCTGAAAGGATTTTTGAAAATTCAACCCCAAAATAAGGGTTTGAAACTTGCGTAGTCCACGCGGACGAAGTCGCGGGCATAAGCTAGTTTAATGCTATAAGAAAAGTGAATGTTTTTAAAAATATTTCCAAAGAGACTGAAATAAATTTAAAATAAGATATTTAGTTATATTATAGAGAATGAAATTAAAAAATAATTGAGATCCAGATAGTTGTATTATTTTAAGAATTCTCGAAAATATAAGTCAGGCTGCATTTACTAAAAGAGGGAGAGGAACACTACTGAAATAATCGGCCAAATTAAATATGGCGTCTTTCTTCAACAAACCAAACTAAGGATGATTGGTTGGTTGTTGAGACGCAGCGCTTCGGCTTCTTTTTTTTTTTTTTTTATTGCGCGATAGACTTGCGCTTGCCGACAATGAACATGCTTAGTGCAAAGCAATGATGAGGTCTTATAGGTTGGAACGCGCTTGCCTAGAAGATGCCTAGGTATATTCTCTCTATGCCGGTGTGCCTAAGCATGAATATTA
Organism: Erebia ligea; assembly: GCA_917051295.2. Lineage (NCBI taxonomy): Eukaryota > Metazoa > Arthropoda > Insecta > Lepidoptera > Nymphalidae > Erebia > Erebia ligea. The sequence continues at coordinate 3,461,253 of OU785246.1, forward strand.
GTAGATATCATTTTCATCATACTAATATTAAAACGCGGAAGTGTGTTTGTTGGTTTGTCCTTCAATTACGCTGCAACGTATCGACGTGATTTTTGGCGTGAGTATAGTCGAGGACGAGAGTGAAATAGGCTACTTTTTATCCCGGAAAATTAAGCTTCCGCGGGAATAAAAAAAAACCACGCGGAAGAAGTCCTCTGTCTATTTTGTTATAACATGCTTATAGAGTAGATTCAATTCAATTCAAAAGTTTTTTATTCAAATAGACTTTTTACAAGTGCTTATGAATAGTCGAATGAATCTACCACTGGTTCGGAATGCCATTCCTACCGAGAAGAACCAGCAAGAAACTCGGCGGTTGCTCTTTTGAAAAAAAATAAATAAATTACAATTTCATTAATTTGTAATTACATACGTAACCGCTGTCCTTAGCATTGCTGGAGCGATTCAATTCCATGCTCCTTTGTCATTTACGTAATCTTCAACAGTATAATAAGCTTTTTTCAGAAGCATACTTTTAATGGACTTTTTAAACTTGTGTAAAGGCAAGTTTAAAATAGGTTGTGGAATTTTGTTATAGAATAGAATGCTCATTCCCACGAACGACCTTCGGACTTTCTTGAGGCGGAGCGATGGAGTCACGAGCCTATGGCGGTTTCTAGTTGGCCTATCGTGCAAATCGCATATTCTTTTGTAATTCTGAATATGCTGTTTTACAAAGATTAAATTACTGTAAATATATTGCGAAGCTACTGTAAGAATACCTATTTCCTTGAATTTCTCTCTAAGGGATTCACGTGGTTTTAAATTATATATTGCACGTACTGCCCTTTTTTGTAATACAAATTTTTTTTGAATATCTGCCGCTTTACCCCACAGCAAGATTCCATAAGACATAATACTATGAAAATAAGCAAAATATACAATCTTTGCAGTTTCAACGTCTGTTAACTGCCGAATCTTTCTGACAGCGTAAGCAGCAGAACTGAGTTTACCAGCTAGATTTGATATATGGGTGCCCCATTGAAGCTTAGCATCTAAGGTCACTCCCAAGAACACGGCGGCCTCTTCTATTTTTAACATATCATTGTTTACCACTAGATTAATGTTACGTGTATTCTTGGTATTGGGCAGTGCGAACTCAATACACTTAGTTTTTTTTGCATTTAAAAGTAAGTTGTTTACAGTAAACCAGTGAGTGACCTGAGAAATGGCACTATTTACGTCGTCAAAATCTTCCTTATTTCTATCGACTTTAAAAATTAAAGACGTATCATCAGCAAATAGCACAATATCGCAAGTATCCTGGACGAAATATGGTAAATCATTTATATATACCAAGAACATGAAGGGACCCAGAATAGAGCCTTGAGGGACACCCATTAACGAGGCTGATCCGGATGATTTCACATCATTTACGCATACCGTCTGAATACGGTCACTAAGATATGACGCAATGAGGCTAAGTGCAGTGTCTTTGATTCCATAGTGGCTTAATTTGGTCAACAGTGTCTCATGCTCAACACAGTCGAATGCCTTAGACAAATCACAGAAAATACCAATAGCATTCTGTGAGTTCTCCCAGGCATCAAATATATGTTTTAACAGCGCCGCGCCCGCATCGACTGTTGATCGACCTTTCGTAAATCCATACTGCTCGGAGTGAAGTAATTTATTTAAATTAAAATGTTGGAGCAGTTGGTTAAGCATAATTTTTTCAAATATCTTGCTAAGGGTTGGCAAAATTGAAATTGGTCTGTAGTTATTTGGATCACTTTTGCTACCTGATTTAAAAAGAGGAATCAATTTACTAAATTTCATGAGGCCAGGAAAAGATCCCAAATCCACAGACCCATTAAAAATTTGAGCAAGATATGGCGCAATAACATCAATAACATTGCAGATAATTTTCACTGATATCCCCCATAGATCTCCCGTTTTTTTGCATTGTAAAGATTTGAATGTTTTTATAATATCATAGGGGGTCACGTACTGAAACTTAAACTTAACACTGCACTCAGAGACATTACTACTGAGAAGTTTATAGGCTTCTGTTGGCGAGGAATTAAGGGAACTGGTAGTGGAGATTGGAATATTTTGGAAGAAATTCTCAAATGTATTTGCAATTTCTAAATCGGAGTCAATAATATGGTCATTAATTTTAAGCTCCAGTTTATTGTTGTCCACTTTATGTCTACCAGTTTCATCAGAGATGACATCCCAAGCTGCTTTTATTTTATTTTCTGAATTGATAATTTTCCGCTTTATGTGAAGGGACTTTGCTTGAATGCAAACCTTTCTAAATAATTTTGAATAATTTCTTACGTATTCCAAAAATGTAGGGGTGTAATTATATTGATTTTGAGCGTACAAGTCAAACAACTTATTCCTACTTTTATAAATTCCAACAGTAGCCCAGTCGCTGAATCTAAGATTTTTAAACAGTCTTTTTTCTATGATTTTAAATATTGAATTAAATTGGTTATTTATCAAATCAAAAAATGCTTTATAATGTTCATCCGGACCACCCTGTATAACCTCCTGAGACCCACAATATAAAAGGGCTTTCTAAACCAAGACCCAATGTACTAAAATTAGAACTAATAAAAATATGGCGTATAGACCCAGACCATCTTCTTAGTATATCTTTGTCGGGAGTTGAGACTTGTGAATAATATTTTATGGGTGGTATTATATTGACCTAAGGATGCTCGAACGATTAAAAAAAGTAGATTTTATTTTGTTCTTTTTTTAGGACAACGGGTCCACATTACATAAATAGGGTGTTTTTTTAAATCTATTTTTTTAAGGGAAAATGCATATTTTTCAAGATTTTTCAGTTAGACTGAAGTTTTTTTGAAGTTTTTGAGTTGGACTGAAAAGATTTTTCAGTCCAACTCATCGGATCGTCGTTTGCAGCTGGACGCTCTTCACTATCTTCGGTATTGGGTGGTATTCTATCAGAGATCCGAGAAGAACCTCTTCCGTGTGCTCTAAAATAAGATCGTCCTTGAGATCGCCCAGGAGCACCTCGTACCCGAGCTCGTCTCCGACTACGACTGGTTCCTGGTTCATTTAATTGTGCATTGACGCTTGGCTCGCTATCATTGGTTTCATTATCACTGCTGCTGCTGTCGGTTGTAGATCGAAATTCTTCATCCTCGTCGCTTGCAGGGAATTCTTCTTCATGAATCATTAAGCGCTTCCAACACTTGTGCGTCATTCAAAGTTGTAAAAATAACATGCAAAATTAAACGTAATTTGAGCAAACATACTGAATGAAAACCCAAAGTACTAGAACTAGTACGAAATAAAATAGGTGCAAGAAAATGAAACAAAATGAAAGTTATATTACAAAATATTTAGATTTTCTGTAGTCTATGACATTTATTTATAAATTAAGAATAAATTACTTGGAATCTACATAGAGATTTTAAAAATATTACTTGATTTAGCTAACCTTTTCGCTGCGAACGTGCCATGGCGACGACGTTTCGTAACTTTTATAGAAAAATATAGCTCTCCACTTCCTTACCATAGCGTTACCATGTGTCAAAATATATCAAAACATTACACGGAAGTAACCACGTGATGTGGCGCCAAATTTAAATAAGCAAAACTTGTTCAAATATTTTGGTTTAGTACTAGAACATTGGGTCATAGTCCAGTAACGGCCTTAAAGTTCTTGGGTCTATACGAATTGATGAGTTTGTTCTAGTACTAGTACGCAGGGTCTCAGGAGGATAAGGTCAAGTTTAGGCAACATGTTTGATAAATTTTGCTTGAATTGCCTTACTTTTTTAGTGGTGACTGGTCTATACTTTATTATCTTCGTTGTGTTTTGTTGAGAGCTAGGAATAGATACCATTTGTCCGCAATGATCGGATCAGCCGAGCGATCGCGTAACTTCTGCATCAATCATTGTTACAGTATCAATTGTTGTAATTGGCTGAATTTATGGCATTCTTGCTGCGTCAATGGATTATGTCCAATAGTGGAAGAGTGTTAACCAATCAGAGGTGATTGCGATGTATCAATGATTGATGCAGAAGTTACGCGATCGCTCGGCTGAGATTGGTTATAACAGATTTTTTGACAACTTTACAGTCACAGAAAATGTTGTCAATGCAAGTAGCCGAATTTTCAGTTATTCGTGTAGGTTCAGTAAATATATTTTCTAAATTAAAGCTTTTAAATAAATGAATTAATCTATCACTCATAGTTGTGCAAATCAAAATATCAATATTAAAATCTCCACAGATTAATATTTTTTTAGATGACCTACATATTCGCCTTAGGATCTCCTCCATCACTTCCTCAAATAACACAAAGTCACCTGAAGGAGGTCGGTACACGCAAACTATAATATACCGCTCCAGCTCAACACAGGACAGCTCAATAGTGCGTTCAACAGAAAGATTAACAATGTCTTTTCTTTCTTTGCAATTAATATTGCTGCGGGTCATTATCATAGATCCTCCACGTATAGCCTTCTTTCTGGAGAACGCACTTAACAAAGAGTAATTCCTGAGATTGATAATTAACTGATAACTGTTGAGCCAATGCTCCGTTAGACATAAAATATCAATATCATAGTTTCTAATAAAAAGTTCAATCTCATGTTCCTTGCCAGATAAGCCCTGTATATTTTGATGTACAAGATTAATTTTGCAAAGCTTATCTGTTGTCTCACTTATTAGTTTAAATTTTTATTATTATTACAACTAACAAATGAATTACAATTATTTGTATTTATGGATAAAGAACCTGGATGAATACAACTTGTATCCGTCAAAAGACTGGAATAAGTACTTTTACTCATTATGTTAATATTAATATTTTTTGTACAACATGTACAGTTTCCAACAATATTACAGCTATAAATAGCTGAGTCATGTATATTACAAGCTACCAATGTAGCTAGCTGTTTCTTATATCTAGGGGGCAGATACATAGTATCTTTTGTCAAAATAAATTTACTAATGAACTTATTAGTATTAAAAATATGAAAGTAGTCCCTATGACTACAAGTTAGGTTGTCTAATAGCCTGTTTAGTTTATAAATACGCTCATTTTGTGCCGGAGTCAGGGAGTGTGAATAAGGTAAAGCACAAATTATAAATTTACAACCTGACTTTTTATGTATACTCAGTAGGTATTCAAAACTCATTAAAATCTCTTTTTTAGTAATTTGCAGGCTGTCACCTATCAATAAAACAACTGTACTATAACTATCTAAGCAATCATCTTTGATATTTTGAATTATATGTTGATATTGGGCCCTAGGATAACATTTATTCAAGACTTTTTGGTGCAATTTATTATTTAGCAAGTGACCAAAGTCCTTTCCCAGCCCATCAGAGATTACAAAAGTCTTCCTCTGTAGGGAATGTAGTAAAAAGTCACTATTTTCACAGCTTTTTCCATGATCAGTATATTGTGCCTCTTCCGCTGAGACAACTAAGGAGTCCTTATTTAAACACTTGGGCAGAATCATGGGGTCCGTAGTGGAGCACTGAGCTTCCGCTGAGGCAACTAAGGAGTCCTTATTTACACACTCACACTTATTCACCAGAGAGTCAAAACGGCCTAAATTATAATTACTTAAGGCTAACAATTCATCGGCAGCCAGTATTTTTTATTATAATATATTTTTAGATAAGCAATATTCTAGATTGATTCAACTGTTATTTTAAACGGTTACTTTAAAAAAACTTCAAGATCATTATTCTTTTCAATAAAATCTGATTAAACTTACTATTGACTATTGAGGTATATTTTGAACGTAATTATCGGTTATCTATCGATTGGTGATCTGGATACGGGATCGAACCCAAAACCTGTCTGTTATAAATAAATCAGAACTTTCCATTTTTTTAGAATTCATTTTACAAGCAAGGCAGGCAAAATAAAACAAATCTTCAAAAAAAACCCCAATTTATTTCAATACAATAACAATTAATCTTGTAGTATTTTTGTTCATTTTACAAAAAGTAATAATTTGGACACATAATAGCCTTATTTCATCGTTTATTTACAATTTATTATCATTTATATCTATGCAAATGGTATTATCAAACCGAAACCTTAGCAAATAAAATTAAAATGCCGTTCAAATAAACAAATAGTTCTATTAGAGTCCCACCAACTTGGTGGCCAAAATTGGAACTAATTTTTATGCCTGTTTAGTTTTTTTTTTTTTAATATTCTAGCGTCGCTGCCACCGGGTCAGTTAAGTTTGTGGGACTATACATATTATACAGAATGTTATTCTGAGAATGGTCGGTATGAACACTGAAATTTAAGTAATAATAGAATTTGGTATTTGGAACCATAAACTGAATTCAAAGATTTTCTTGGTAAATCCTTAGTTTCAACTTTATAAAATCTCAAGTTTTTTTAAAATTATACATTATGTTGTTATTATACAGTGTCCTAAATAAATAGGAAATACTAAATTTTGCGATATTATAAACAAATTAGTTTACATTTATTTTCTGTATTATTTCATATAATTTTTTAAAGAATTATTAAATCTTTTAATTTCGTTCTATCTTCTCTCAAACACCTTATTCCTCAATCTCTAACTAAGCTTTTCGACTCTATATAACCATTCTCAAAATAAAAACCTGTATACCTACAACTAAAAACTAAGTATCACATAATAATAAAAACTAAAACCAATTCATTTAGTAACTTTGAAACCACATTTACTTGGTAGTCAATCAATGTATGTGTTTATCGGTTCGTTCATAATTGTTGACGAACTATGAGATTTAAAAAATATCTGCATGTCCTTGGCTCTAATGATATCATGAAAAATCCAACAGGCGGACGTGACAACTCGTACAAAATTGGATAGAATTATATTCCCACAAACTTATCTGAGCCGGTGGCCAAAATTGGAACTAATTTTTATGCCTGTTTAGTTTTTGTTTTTATATTAATTTGCATAGATACTAGCGACGCTGTCACAGGGTCAGATAAGTTTGTCGGACCATGGGTATGTTCCGAAAAACACTGCGAGCACTGTAAGGTGTGAAGTCAATTATACTGCGAAGCCGTTCCTTTATAGTTAGGTATACTGGATACTGCTTAAAACGGAACGCAGTCAGCACTGAGCATGGACTTATTAAACAATAAGGACTGAGCTCTCCTTTCCAAAAAACGTGCCGAGAGAGATATGTTGAAGGGAGGATTTTATCTCGTTCTAATAGGGTGACCAAACATTTTTTAACACACCGGAAAGTTCATTTTGGCAAATATCATTTGTCAGGTTGGAGTTTGAGTATTTAAAGAATCAATGGGAAATAAAAATTAAAAAAAAAAAAATTAAATATTAAAAATTTATATCAACCTGACAATCTCTAATCTTTTTTTTTCTCCGTAGAAGGAAAATCTCTAGGATGTCTCCTGCCCCCCTTATTCTCTAACTCAGTGGCTCTCAAAAATGAAAGCCACTGATATAATTATATTTTTGGAACCAAGTTACTTATGGGACGACGGGGTACCCTAGCCGGCAAAAAACGTCCGGCGTGACGCGTCCGTCCGTAAATGCGTGGAGTAAGATTTTTTTAACGAAGACAAAAGGTCTTACATAATATAAATATACTACATTCCAAATTTAACTTTAATGCCTTAGTGTTAAGGTTCATATTGTAATAATTTTTTTTATTAAAAAAAAATATAAAAAAATAGTTGGTTTTCGCTTGAAATTAAAATGTATGTAATAAGGAACTTTGTTTGTGTCCCACGACACCACACGTTTTTTTTTATCTTTTTGAGTCTGGGGTTAATGCTAGAACTATCATGTACCTACCTAAATATATATTATAAAAATTGTGTTTTCTATAACCAGAATATAACAATATTAATCTGAAATACACTAAAGTTTTAAGTTTCTTCCGTCTACAAAACGACTTGAGCATGGTCAAACTACTTTGACTCATACGATAATAAACAAATAATTATCTTTGTTATTCCTCTTACCTGTGAAAAGAAATGCCGCAACCAGCATATGATTCGCTTTTACATCTCTTGATACAACAATTTTTGACCATTTTTGCATACCTAATATGAGAATTGAAAAGAACATTAGCTAAAAGCACAACTAATGCGTCTCCACAAAACAACAGTAGGTCCATGGACACCCTGATGATGGCACATTTCAGTGCTACCAGGGTAATTCTATATAGCTACCAAATAATCATGTTACCTTTTGACTATTTACTTAAAAAAATTGTAAACATAAAAAATTAAATTGTAAACATAAAAAGTAAATTATTTAAAAGTATTCTAAGAGCTAAAAATATTTATACTTTCCTCGTTTTATTTCTACTTGGAAAATGTTTTCTGCCACTTTCAACAATTTTTTCTACTGGCAATTGAGTAAAAGGGACACTACCCGCCTTCAGACTATCTCTCTCGGCTCGTTTTCCCTCTGCTGAGACAGCCTATCAAACCTAATCTGAATGTCCATATATTAAGGTTCATTTTCGTATGACACATTTTCTAGAGTACTCAGTCCTTATTGTATAATAATAATAAGTCCATGGCACTGAGAGCACCTTACCTCGAAAACGCCAGTGCTCACAGTACCAAAATGGCGACGATTTATGACGTCATATATTTCCCTAGGATACTGCGGCAGTTTACTGTCAGTCCATAACGGAACGAATTTCTCCACAGTAAGAGCACTGAACAGTGCTCGCACTTCGCAGTGTATAACGGAAGTTGGAACACACCCCATATCTACAGCTGTCATGGCATATTTGCTTTTTTTTATGTTTCTGTATTTGAATATGGGTTTGTAAAATTGCCTGAAATAAAAATATTTATTATTATTATTATTATTATTATTATATTCATTCTAGTTTGTAGAAAAAATTCATTAGTCCGTAGTCCGTACTTACATGTCAAAATTACAATATGAATGGGTATAATTTCTCAATAATAATAATTGTCATTTCATTTATACAGAGTAATAAGACGAAACACTGGTTCGCCATTTTTAATAAACTTTATCAGCAATTTACACACAGAAATACGGCCGCCATCTTCTACGATAAATCATAGGCTGTGTTCCGAAATACACTGCGAGCACTGTAAGGTGTGACGTCACTTTAGTACACTGCGAAGCCGTTCCTTTATAGTTAGTTATACTGGGTACTGCTTAAAACGGAACGCTGTCAGCACTGAGACAAACACTGAGAGCACCTTACCTCGAAAACGCCAGTGCTCACAGTCACAGTACAAAGATGGCGTCGATTAATGACGTCATATATTTCCCTAGGATACTGCAGCAGTTTACTGTCAGTTAAAACGGAACGAATTTCTCCACAGTAAGAGCACTGAACAGTGCTCGCAGTCTATAACGGAAGCCACTGTTATATACAGTGTTGCCACTCTACAAAACCACAGCAGTGATGCCATGTTCGCTTTATTTGTTTTTTCCTTCTAACAATAGTACTTAAATTAATATAGCTCTAAGCTGATGACTTAATTGTAAAAAACAAATATGGTAACGATTATACTCAGAGGGCCTACTTAGTTTGTTAGATACATTGTGACGATCGCAATCACCTCTGGAATGGAATGAAATAATACACCATAAAAAATATAAATCAATATCCAAATGTATATATATCAAAATTGATTTTTTAGGTTTGCAACTTCGAATGTCGATCATTAATTTTTACTAGGATTGTAACGGAACCTCGCCTCCGCTTCCGTAAGTGCGGAACTTTCGCAAGAAATCGTACCTCCGCTTCCGCATCCGACTCCGCCGTTTTTTTTTGCGGAGTTATAACGGAGGTTTATTTACGTTGACTTACAATGCGAGAAGTACAAACGAAGCAGGTGACGTCAGTTACACTACTACAACAAGCATAAAGGCAACTGTCCTTAGAAGAATCCTCAAGAAAAAATCAAAAGTGGGATTCATCGCATCCTAAAGCACAGAAAATGGACGATGTGATCGGAGAAATCCACCTCCGCCTCAGCCTCTGCTTCCGCTAAGAACGCCTCCGTTACAACCCTAATTTTTACACAAAATGACCTGACAGACGTCAAACCAATTCCAAATTCACAGCACCAGATTCTTTCTCTTCACACCCTATAGCTGTGTATAGTGTGTGAGTAAGACGGGATGATTAGCAAAGCTTCGTTTCAATTTGTTTTAATCGGTATGAGGTAAATATTATGGAATATTGATTTATATTTTTGTTATCCAAATTGTATGATTTTCAGTCATAAGTTTCTTAAAAATGATTTTAGACTGAAATAAAACTATCGAATTTTCTCTCTTGATTAATATTGCATGCCGTAAGGTGAAATTTGGCTAGACGCTATATTATAATTTGGATAAGACCACTCTGTACTCAAATTTGCAATAAAATTGATTGATTGTTTTTTTATTTATTTTTTATTTTATTGATTGAGAACTTTCTTAATTATTTAATATTATGTGTATAAAATCGAAACCATTAAATAGATTAATATTTCCACACGCTATTTTAAAAAAAAAACATACATTTTGGATAACATCACAGTAAAATATAGATTGTAAATAAAAATTATAACAACTCATTACATAAAACACTTGTATGACTATAATGTTGCTAGAACTAAAAAATATCTATTAGGTCACATCCCAATATAAAAACTATGTGTGTAAAAAAATGTCAACACCAATAGTTATACACTTAGAACCTAGACAATATTACGCTGAGAGGTCCGTATTACCTGGAAAAGAAACAATAATCAATGCAGACATTTTACTATATTAATTATGTCCCCCCAAACGAATTTTGGCCACTGCTTAATTAATAAATCTTAAGAAGGTAAATCGGTATGTCAACATTAGGTACTTTAAAAAAGTACGACCGGTAACATATTGTAATACTTTGCATATCAGGGAAATATATATATATATATAGATGATTCCCGCGACTTCGTACGCGTGGATTAGGTTTTTCGATTCCCGCGGGAACTCTAATTTTACGGGATAAAAAGTAGCCTATGTCCTTCCCCGGGATACTACCTACCCCTGTACCAAATTTCATCAAAATCGGTTGAATGGATAAGCCGTGAAAGCGTAGCAGACAGACAGACAGACAGACGGACAGACAGACACACACACACACACGCAGACACACTTTTGCATTTATAATATTAGTATGGAAGTATGGATTCATGTTACTAAGGTAAGTAACAACTTAACTACCATTATGGCAGGAAGTTTACAACATTTTGTAAGGATACTTATAACATTTTGTATGACAGGTGACATGTAACATTCGGATGTCAAAAATAAATGCTAAAAACTGTCTAAGTGTGCCTGCGTTGTAGCCTCGATGCGACCCGGAACGCAATGAAAGGTCATTCCTCCATTAAAACGATAGTGAGTGGACTCGAGACTGGTCACACTTTGTACGTCAGGTAACATTTCACATGCAGGTTTCTTAGATAATTACTGAAAACTGGCCAGTACCGCAACAGGTAACTTACAACATTTTGGCAGGTCACTTATTAACACGCTGACAGGTAACCAGTAACATTTGGTATGACAGGTAATCTGTAACATTCGGGTGTCAAAGGTAAGTATGTAGTGACAGCTTACCGGCTAAGTGTGCCTGCGTTGTAGCCTCGACGCGATCCGGAACGCAATGAAAGGCCAAACCATCATTAAAATCATGGTGGGCGGGCTCAGCTCTTGCCACGGCCATCGCCAGCCGCGAGAGACTTCCTGTGATAAGAAACAAGATAAGATATTTCTTTATTGCAAAAATACACGTTCTTACAATATTTTTGGAAACAGTGTACTACCAAACATGGCGTGTAATATGTGTGTTGTGTTTAAATAATTGCAATTCAACAATTATTTAAACACAACACAGTACCACACATCATTATTAATTACAGTTACTTAATATAAATAAATCATATAGTTATCCCTGAAATATAAATAGAAGCTAAACATAATAAAATAGTTATAATAAGTAAAAATAAAATTAAAAAAATTATAAAACCCACGACGAACTGCAGCGCCGTGCTTTCCTTGATTGTAATATCACTTTTTTTTTTTATCCACTACAAGTTAGCCCTTGACTGCGATCTCACCTGATAGTGAGAGATGATGCGGTCTAAGATGGTAGCGGGCTAACCTTTTAGGGGTATGGCAGTTATATTAAACCCATACCCCTAGTCGGTTTCTACACGGCATTGTACCGGAATGCTAAATCGCTTGGCGGTACGTCTTTGCCGGTAGGGTGGTAACTAGCCACGGCCGAAGCCTACCAAAATTCAGAAATTATAAATTCCCATTATAACACAGCCGGGGATCGAACCTGGGACCTCGGCACGTTAAGACAACAGCGCTCAACACATGCGCCATGGAGGTCGTCAAATTTAATAATTACGCAAAAAAAATTGATTGTTGATATAACAAAAATCCCAATAGCGCAAGCTTACATCAAGTATCCTCCGGTCGCCCTCCACGGCTTTCCTCAGGGCGGCCACGTCTGCTTCCAACCTCGCCAGGGCACCCGGCAATTGCTCCAGAACTTTGAGATCTGAAAGAAGATCCCGGGAATCAAAAAAATCCTAATTCACGCGGACAAAGTCGCGAGAATCATCTAGTTGAATATAAAATCGGATAATAATCGTAAAAACTAAAAAAAAATTAGTTTCAAATATTGAAACAATTACTCGTACATAAATTACAACTGAAAATATTTTTACAATCGTGCATTGTCGAGTCAACATCTCCTGAAGATGCTCCGGTTTCGGAGTGAAACGTACGTTGAGAGTGATTTGGAAGATTTGTGTGGTGTGGTGCGGTGCCGGTGCGAATTGCTGGGTGGTGGGTGTTCGCATGCTATTGGTGAAGGACACGCACTGTAGGTCACATAGATTTGTTTACTGTGGCGGATTATAGCGAATTAAACTGCTAGTTCGTTCATTAAAATTAGTTTCGTTTTATGGTCAAAAACGCGCAGCGGATTAAAAAAAATTGTTCTTACGTGTGAGTTGTGAAGTGATCTGATGCGCGTGTCCGTTGCTCAGACGTGGCGCGGTCACGGGCGCTATCTCTGGCTCGTTCTGGAATACGCAACACATTCGTTCGTAAAGTGCCTTTTACAACACCGTTGATTATTTCCGCACTTGTACGGTAATAGTAAATTACGATATAAGTGCGCGGTAATAGTACATTACGATATAAGTGCGCGGTAATAGTACATTACGATACTAGTGATATAAGTAGCCCATTATCGCACGGCGATATATATTCGTTGTGCAATATCTTCTTAGTTTTGCTCACAAATATCGTAATAGTTATTTAGGCTACAAGTGCAGCATGATTGCAAATTATACTCGAGGTTATTAAATAGCGCCGAGAGTTTAATATTCAATGCGCACTATCATACAACGTTTTGCAAAACATTTCTGAGTAAATGGAATCGATGTTATATCGATTTACATATAAGAAATTGTAATAATGTGAACGTTCTTGTGTTTGTCGTATATGTCAATTGTTAGTGTACTAAATAAGTAAAAATAAAAATAAAATCAAAATAAATCAGTAAAAAAAAAGCCATTTTCCAGGTGTGCAATACGACTCAAAACTACTTGGTAAGTTGGCAATATAAAATACCTCGACAAAGAGGTTGCATCGGAACTCGTAACAGCTGTGTATTTTGTATAGCGGCCATTATATTACCGTACTAGTGCGTTAATTAATATTACCTCATACTTATTAGCCTGCATAGGAGCAGTGGCGTGCACATCACAGAGGCATAAAAATACTGCAAACCCTAGCTGTTGTAATAACTAGATGCTTATTTTATACTAGGTGATGCCCGCGACTTCGTCCGCGTGGTTTGTTTTTTTATTTCCACGGGAACTCCTTAATTTTCCGCCTTCTTTAATTTTAGCCTATGTCACTCTTCAGGTCATAAACTATGCCCATGCCAAAAATCAGGTCGATCCGTTGCTCCGTTGCGGCGTGATTGAAGGACAAACTATTTTCGATGGAAAAAAAGGCACTCACGACAGTAACGTCCACGGTGTCAATAAACTCGTCCTCGGAGTCGTGTCTCGTCCGCGGCGGCGTTACGCTTGTGTGGACGGGGGACGAAGCACCGCTCACTGAACGAGAATCTGTAATGGACAAAATTTATTGTATTTCGAACAAAACTGATGCTATTTTATTTATTTTTTATGTAAATCAACTAAATAAACTAAAGGAAAAGGTGACTAACAGATATATCAACTGGACGCCATTTTCAAACATCATATTGTAAAACCCATTTCTTCAAAATAATACTACGACGGCCATCTTGGATTTCTAAATAGATTTCGATTTTTGTAATCAGCATCACCGAAAACTTTCGGAAATTAAATCCATATCAATTCTTAAAAATCTTGGATTATGGTGGTAATTTTCTAAGGTTTCTAAGGTTTTCTTAGGGTACTTATCAACCCCGAAAAGCGTGTGAAGCAACACCGATTTATGGGAACTTAAAAAGTTATAATAATTCAACGAACAAAGCCCACATACACGCGGGGGAGGTATGCTGTGAGTCGCGACACCTCGCCAGTACGTCGCCAGCGACGAGCTCGAGGTCAGCGCTGGGGAAGCCTTGCTCGTCGTCGCCGACTGACAGGAATAACGCCACGTCGGAGTCATACGACATGTTTCGTTTACTTTTACGTAATTGTTTATGGATCTGATATAATATGGCCGCACAATACTTGTATCTATGTACTAGTTTTAAGAGGAATGTGCAGCCTCCCAGACAAGTCGACAAGGCTTAAATGTGCTAAGAAACCATAGAAATGTAAAAAAACAATAAATTGTTTATTTTTAAATCTTGGATTATGGAGGTCATTTTCCAAGGTCAATACTCAACCCCGAAAAACGTGTGAAGCAACACCGATTTATGGAAACTTAAAAAAGCCATAATAATTCAACGAACAAAGCCCACATACACGCGGGGGAGGTATGCTGTGAGTCGCGACACCTCGCCAGCACGTCGCCGGCGACGAGCTCGAGGTCAGCGCTGGGGAAGCCTTGCTCGTCGTCGCTGACGGACAGAAATGACGCCACGTCGGAGTTGTATGACATCGTCTCCACTATCTGAAACACGTGAGTTTTATCTAAATAAATAATATCTTTATTAGCCAGAAAGCGTTTTACATTACTCCAATTAGCAAAATATATACGAGTAGGTAACAATGGCAATGGTGAACAATTAAATTTTTGAAGCTTTAGCACCTATACTAGGAGAACCTGTGTTACGGACTCCGTATAATATTTAATAATATACACATAAACCATTCCATTCCATTTATAGATCAATCAGTCACCTTTTCCTTTTAAATATATGAAAGGAAAAGGTGACTGAATGATCTATCAACGCATAACTCAAAGCACTGGACGGAGCTTTTATGACGCAGGCATCCGTTAAGAAAGGGTTTTTGGAAAAATCAACCCCCAAAGGGGTAACTATTTTACCCCTTTGGGGGTTTGAAATTTGTATGAAAATCGAACTTGATTAGTCGGATGGAATTAGTGTAAAAAAAGTAACTGCATCATACCTTGTGTAACTCGTCGACATAGGACCGCATCGCTGTTTCGGCTGACATATCCCCCAGTTTGTTCCATGCCTCCCATTTTGCCCTGTAATCAGTAGATAGAGGGACTTTTATGTAAGGCATTTGCACAAAATAGATTTAAACGGAAAGGCTTTGTAGTCTATGTATAACTGTATACTAAAAGCAGAAACCAACGTGTTTTTTTATCAACAAGTTAACCCTTGACTGTGATCTCACCTGTCTAAAATAAAAAATCACAAGTTTTAGATGCGTTAAAGTATATGTTTGGTAATCAGTAGGTAATAAAACAATTATAAAATCTTACTAATATTATAAGAAAGTTTGGATGGATGTTTGTGAGTCAATCACGCCAGAACGTCTTAAAACGGATCTGGATGGAATTTGGCACAGAGAGATTATAGTCTGGAATAACACATAGGCTACTTTTTATCCCGGAAACTTAAGGATTTCCCGCGGGAATAATTATATTATGTACTTATTCAACGCGGACGAAGTCGCTGGCATGCTTGTAAACGAATTTTAATTAGTGGGGCAAAGCTCTATGGATAATGCCAGAGCATTATCTAGTTTCTACAACGTATAACAATATTTAACTAATCTAAAGAAATATGGAATTTTATCTCAAATACCTACTACGTACTTTTAATCAAGATAATAATAAGAACTTAATATACAGAATAAGGTAAAAAATTCTCATAAATTAGTATCGACTCTTATCAGAGACAAATAGGAATGATTGAGTAATAGATAGATTACTTATATACTTACAGTCCCACTAATTTATCTGGCCCGGTGGCCAAAATTGGAACTAATTTTTATGCCTGTTTGGGTTTTGTTTGAATTTTATTTTTCACTAGCGATCCGCTCCGGCTTCGCACGGGTAGCACTAATACTCCTAATAGTCTATACCCAATATAGCTATAAAAATATAAATTGTGGGTCAACCTTAAAAGATACATGTATGCTATTACGGACCTTTTTTTAGAACTTTTTGAGAGGAACAATTCCACCATACATTGTTTTCGTGTAACTTTAACTATTTACGCAGCGCAGGCCACGTAATCTCTCAGAAGAGAGGATTTTTTCCGACTTAGTTCACATAATTGCAATTTTCGTAAGGACCTCTAATTTTTTGACAATAAAATATAGCCTATGTTACTCGCTGATAATGTAGCTTTCTATAATAGGTGAAAGAATTTTTAAAATCGGTTGAGTAGTTTTTGAGTTTATCCATTACAAACAAACAAACAAATCTTTCCTCTTTATAATATTAGTTTAGATAAATACTAGCGACGTTGTCACCGAGTCAGATAAGTTTGTAGGATTATACTTCAATGTTTTTATTGTTCGGTTTATTTTATTTCACTATAGTTTACAACTGAGCCATTGACCGCGATCATGGATGATGATGCAGTTTGAGATGGAAGCGGGCTTATCTAGTAGAGGTATGGCAGTTACTCGTATATTAAACCTATGGTTATACCCCTGATCGGTTTCTAAACAGCATATTAATAACAGCCTTAGGAGGTACTAGTCTTTTTTCTAGGCTATGTATTCACATAATAATATTTTTTCTATTGTTTTTATTTTTAAAGTATTATTATATTGTATTTTATGTAGTTATTTTATTATATACTAGCTGATGCCCGCGACTTCGTCCGCGTGGACTAAGGTTTTTCGATTCCCGCGGGAACTCATTAATTTTCCGGGATAAAAAGTAGCCTATGCCCTATAATGGTGAAACACGTACTTCTTCATATTTTAACGAAAGCCCAAATGCTGTTTCATGGCTATAACTTGAGAAATTAAGGATTTTCATACAAACTCTCAACCCCTATTTCACCCCTTCGGGGGTGGAATTTTGAAAAACTGTGAAAGACATATGTTTTCATTTTCAACCCGTAGCTCATATATCAAGTTTCATGGCTATAACTTGAGAAATTAAGGACTTTCATACAAACTCTCAACCCCTATTTCACCCCTTCGGGGGTGGAATTTTGAAAAATTGTGAAACACATATGTTTTCATTTTCAACCCGCAGCTCATATATCAAGTTTCATGGCTATAACTTGAGAAATTAAGGACTTTCATACAAACTTTCAACCCCTATTTCACCCCTTCGGAGGTAGAATTTCGGGATAAAAAGTATCCTATGTCCTACCTCGTAGTATGGGCTCAAATCGTGCCAAGTTTCGTTTGAATTCATTCAGTAGTTTCGGCGTGATGCGCGGCCAAGATACAGACAGACAGACAGACAGACAGACAAAAATGAAAAAAATTACAGATTTGGCTTCAGTATCGAATAATGAGTGCCCTCCAAAAAAATTTTTCAAAATATCTTCAATGTACAGAATTGGACCTGTTACAGTTTTATTATAAGTAAGTATAGATAGATGGGCCTTGCCTATTATTTGTTGTTGCCTGAAATAAATAAATAAATAGCTCCGGAATGCTAAATCGCTTGGCGGCACGTCTTTGCAGGTAGGGTGGCGACTAGCCACGCAGGGCCAGACTAGAACAATTTAGAATTTTATCACCCTAGGGCGATAAAAATATTACCGCACGGTCATCAGCCTTAAAAGCCGAGCGGTAATATTCATTTTCGCACTAGTGCCGTAAGACAATAGCCGCCAATTTACTTGTCGAATGAGTTGTCGAACGTGTAGCTGTAGGGGTGATTATATTTACCTATTGACGACGTCCCAGAAGCCTGGCTTGTCCTTAGTGCAGGGTCCTTCTGTGGCCTGCTTGTAGTAGCTATAGAACCGCAGCATCATCTCATTGCTTGGCTGATACGATCCTGGAGGCAATACAAAATGTACGTTAAATATGACAACAACCCTAGTGCAATGGTACCACTACCATTGTACTATTTTATCCATACTAATATTATAAATGCGAAAGTGTGTCTCTCTGTCTGCTACGCTTTCCCGGCCCATCTTTTCAACCGATTTTGCTGAAATTAGGTATAGAGGTAGGTTATATCCCCGGGAAGGACATAGGCTACTTTTTATCCTGGAATCAAAAAACCTCAATCCACGCGGACGAAGTCGCGGGCATCATCTAGTATATATATATACTAGATGTAGTATATATATATATACTAGATGTAGTATATATATATATACTAGCTGATGCCCGCGACTTCGTCCGCGTGGATTTTAGGTCTTATGGAGTCCCGTGGGAACTGGTTTCTTTCCCAGTATAAATGTATATACCTAATATATGAAACTGAATAAATGACCGTCAATCTGACAATATATTTGAAGATCTCTCAACTGCCTTATGTCTCATTTACTTTTGTTTATGGAGATTTTTTAACCCAATTTTTTTTACTTTTCCGTACAATTTTTCAAACATTTTCTTTCATAAGAACCTTCTCCGTACAACAAAAAAAGAATTAGCGAAATCGGTCCAGCCGTTCACTCGTGATGCCGTGACCAAGGGAAATAGCGATTCATTTTTATATATAGAGATATATACGAGTATATAGCGAGCAAACGAGCAGGCGGGTCACCTGATGGTAAGTGATTACCGCCGCCCATGAACATTTGCAGCACCAGAGGAACCGCCAATGCGTTGCTGGCTTTTGAGAAATTCGTATTATTGTACATATTTTACCAAAGAAATATTTACTTTATGGTGAGCGGTGTGGTTTAAAAGTGGTACGTATTACGTAGTACGTGCTGGGTTCGGTCCGCGGCAGAGTTCATTTGAATGTTAATACTTACATATTTTTTATTCCAATGGTAAGTAGGGTGGTAACTTGGTAAGTAACAACGCTGTCTAAGATGGTAGCGGGCTAACGTGTTAGGGGTATGGCAGTTATATTGAGATAAGCGGGAGGCCATACCGCAAAATTTGTTAAACCTTAGAACGCTAAATCGCGTGGCGACTGGTCTTTGCTCTAGCCACGGCCGAAGCCTCCCACCAGACCAGACCAGAGAAAGTCAGTCAATATACAAGACGTATTTTTGTGTATGTATCGTGGTATAGATAAATACCTACATAATATGAACGTATAGTGATCAAATGGTAGGTATCACGAGTTACTATTATTTTACTATCAAATATAATGGAATATACACATAATCGTCATAATATTGACCTGAAATAATTATCGAAGTAGCATGACATACTTATATAAATTGCTGACCTATGATACCTACTGATAACAACAACAATATAAATAAGTATTTCAATAATATAATAAGTATGTTTATATTAAAGTACTTCGTTATATTACGTTTATATTTCTATGGGCCTAGTTTCCTGCTTTAAAAAAACTTAAATAAAAATAAATGCACCACAAGAAACTGCAATTACAAATACAGTACTTAATTAAATCAATTATGTTTTGATACTAAGTAATATACTTAACTGGTTTTTTTTCCAGTATAAACGTATATAATATATGAAACTGATTAAATGACCGTCAATCTGACAAAACATTTGAAGATCTCTCTACTGTCTTATGTCTCATTTACTTTTGTATATGGAGATTTTTTCACCCATTTTTAGGGTTCCGTAGCCTTTGGCAAAAACGGAACCCTTATAGATTCGTCATGTCTGTCTGTCTGTCTGTCTGTCTGTCTGTCTGTCTGTGTGTCCGTCCGTATGTCACAGCCACTTTTTTCCGAAACTATAAGAACTATACTGTTGAAACTTGGTAAGTAGATGTATTCTGTGAACCGCATTAAGATTTTCACACAAAACTAGAAAAAAAAACAATAAATTTTGGGGGTCCCCATACTTAGAACTGAAACTCAAAAAATTTTTTTTCATCAAACCCATACGTGTGGGGTATCTATGGATAGGTCTTCAAAAATTATATTGAGGTTTCTAATATCATTTTTTTCTAAACTGAATAGTTTGCACGAGAGACACTTCCAAAGTGGTGAAATGTGTCCCCCCCCCCTGTAACTTCTAAAATAAGAAAATGATAAAACTAAAAAAAATATATGATGTACATTATCATGCAAACTTCCACCGAAAATTGGTTTGAACGAGATCAAGTAAGTAGTTTTTTTTAATAATTTAAAACTTACTACAGGTTTGTACGGAACCCTCGGTGCGCGAGTCCGACTCGCACTTGGCCGGTTTTTTTTACTTTTCCGTACAACTTTTTTAAACATTTTCTTTCATAAGAACCTTCTCCTTACAATAACAAACACAACAAAAAAGAATTGGCGAAATTGGTACAGCCGTTCACGCGTGATGCCGTGACCAAGAGAAATAGGGATTCATTTAGAGATTAAGTATGCAAAAGAGTATCTTTTTTTTTTATCCACTACAAGTTAGCCCTTGACTGCGATCTCATCTGATGGAAAGTGATGATGCAGTCTAAGATGGTACCGGGCTAACCTGTTAGGGGCATGGCAGTTATATTAAACCCATACCCCTATTCGCTTTCTACATGGCATTGTACCGTAACGCTAAATCGCTTGGCGGCACGTCTTTGCCGGTAGGGTGGTAACTAGCCACGGCCGAAGCCTCCCACCAGGCCAGACCAGAGTACCTACTAGGAGAACCTGTGTTACGGACTCCGTATAATATTTAATAATATAGTATATACTGACTAATATGTCAAACTGTCTGTCTGTCTTCTTCTTTTCAACCGATTTTCCACCACACTGGACAAATGGGGATTGGCGGAATTCACGTACAGTTCGTCAAACTTTAATCTGATCCGGTGGCCAATATTGTAACTAATTTTTATGCCTGATAAGATTTTATTTTATTTTTCATATCTACCAGCGACGCTGTCATTGGGTCAGATAAGTTTGTAGGACTATAAGTACCTTTGGAAACATAAAAACAACTCCCGGGTATGCGATGTTTTCCTTGATATTTAATTTCTTAAAACGCACATATCTCCCGAAAAGTTAGAGCCGAAAATGCGTGCGGTGTGATCGAGCCCCCACTACCACCCGAATAGGCAGCCGGGCGTTCAAAATACTAGGCTTTCACCGCTTTTTGTTTCGTTTTCGTTATTGCATTCAAATCTTGTTTTTTGCCTTTGAAAGTCTATAATTAATTTCAGATTAATATCTAAGAGAGGGGCAGGCAGAATTAATGGGTATTTTGAACTGTCTGTGTAATCTTTAACGCAATTTATAGCAATAGTTTTTGAGAAGGGGTCACAGCGGACATCCATACTTCCATATTAATATTATAAACGCGAAAGTGTGTCTGTCTGCTACGCTTTCCACATTTTCGAACCGATTTTGATGAAATTTGGTACTGAGGTAGGCTGCATACCGAGAAAATTAAGGAGTTCCCGCGGGAATCAACAAACCATAATCCACGCGGGCGATGTCGCTAAAATGTAAGACGAAGTGTCGCGATGTGTAAAATATAAGAGCTAGTCACTAGATGATATTTTTTTTTACAATAATATACATTTGCTCGTCTAGTTGGTCTTACTTCATCGCTCTTAAAACTATAAAGTAGACTTTTCCCACCCTTGGGCGATAAAATTACTACGGCTTTCATAAGTTCATAGTAGCTTGCAAAGGAGTGTGGTAATATTCATTATTGCACTAGTGCGGCAATATAACTGCTGCCAAAAAATAAGAGCCGTTTCGATTTTGACTTTGTCTAGTTACTTAAATATCAAGTAAAAAAATACAGGTTAAAATTGGTACAGACAGGCAGGATTTTGATCTCAGAAATCGTGTCGTCGACAGTTTTTTGGGAAATTGCTTATTTAAGTTAATTGACTTTTTAGTTGCTTGATTACACTATTTTTTTAAAATTATTTTTTAAACGATCTTTGAATTTATGAGATTATGCCAGGTCCATATTAAATAAGTAGGTAAAAATACACAATTATTGTCCAATAAGTAAAAAATTTTTTGAAGGTTTCAAAAGTAAATTTATACCTACTTAAGTACATGAAACTTAAGTTGAAATAATTTAGTAATAAATAAGTAGTTCTTTTTTATGGTTGTTTGGTAACTCACATTTAATTATTGCAATGATGATAGTCTATTTTTGTAAGTAAATTTTAATAAAGTAATTTTAGATTTAGGCTAAACTCAAAAAAAATAGAAAGGAACGGAAATGCTATATATTTTAACAGCAAAATTATTCATAAATCCTTCTAAATTATATGCAGTTAAGTTAGTGAACTTGTTAACCTTGCATATAATTAATCTGATTCACGCCCGGTTGCATGACACATGATTAAAGCTACGTTATGGTTACCGTTAAAAATCAATCATTGAATTATTACAAAGCGAGTGTCACAAGTCAATTCACTATTCATACCTCCATTAGATATTAGCCACGACCTAAACCTAAAAGATTTTTTTAAACCTGTGGGAATTATTTAATTTTCTGGTATAATCAGGATCCTATGTCACTTTCAGGATCTACTATATGCAAACAAAAGCGACGGCCCGTTGCGGCGCGATTGAAGTACAACGCAACAACCCAAAAACCAGTAAACCAACAAACAAACAAACACACTTTCGCACTTGGCCAGTGACGTGGTGAACTATAGTCAAATCCTTCCCATTCAGAGAAGAGACTTGTCCTTAGTAGTAAGCGCGCAATGAGTTGAAATGATAACGATGATTAAGGTTAGTGGATAGAATTGTAATCCAAAGTAACAGTTAACAAACCCTGCTTGTGCAACTCATTATGCTTCTAACGCTCAAAGTTTAACGGTAACCGTAAGTAACTTAACTATACCCACCTGTCATGCAACTGGATCTTAGTAAGTAGCTCAAGCTGGTTTTAATTTAGCCGTACATGGTTAAAGCGAGAAAAACTTTATGACCGATAATACGTGTTTAAATAAGTAGTTCGCGCGCGAGTTGAATGCAGAGCAAATGTATGGTGACACATACATTTACTTACTTTGCATTCAACTCGCGCGCGAACTGTATCTACCATAACGACCATAAACAATTCAATCCACAAAAACGGATTCGAAACATGATTGGTTACTCATTATCGTCATCTTACGGGCGCGTTTAGAACCCTCGTAGTTATTTATAGCTTTAGTTTTAATCGTGAGTTTCGATGTAACCGAAATTTCAATTTACATCTTAAAAATTTTATTATTAAGTATCACCATTTTTATTATTAACAATTACTATATGATGCCCGCGACTTCGTCCTCGTGGATTGAGATTTTTCCCTGCTCGAGAATTTTCGGAACAATAATGGATCGAGCGTGCTTGCCTATAATGACTACAGTCACTATTTATTTGACTTAACTTTGACGGAATTTTGAAACAATTAGCTGGACTTTAAACAAAATAGAGAAAGGAACGGTAAGTAATTCTAGGACACCGGGTCAGGGTCGATAAGGACGTGTTTTTGACGTCACTTGTCAGATTACTCGAACTGTTTAAGGCGCCAGCGGAGAGTGAATTGCTCATACAAACGTAATACCAAAATAATTAGTAATTCGAGCATATTTCCTCCATATTATGCGATTATTAAGATTGAACTTGTATTTATCTAGGTCCCTGGATAATTATTTTTCCAAAATACTTTCCCAAAATTAAATGTAAGCACATTGCGTTTTGCATGTTTTTGCGACATAAACGACATGTTTTCTCCTTATTTGTTTCATATTAAAACCAACGATATCTCACGTACTAATTGATCAGGAACATAGCCTATATTGTCAAGTTACAGGATAACAACACGAAGTTAAAAACACAACAATTTTTCATTCATCATTTTTGGTATTCACGGAACAAGACTAAATGTATAACAAATTCTGTACGCTCATATTGCTATCGCGCTTGCACGCGATCATGTGTCTTCAGCCAAATAGGGATAGCAATATACCGGCAAATTTATATTTGCGGTTCGAGTAGAAGTTGCGAGCGGCGGTCGCCGGTCCCTTAAGGAGTTCATACATGCTTTTTGACGTGAAGGCATCTATGAACTCCATAAACAGGTCGAATACGTTTGACAAACGATTACGATTACGATTACGATTTCCTTACACAATCGGGGGGCAGATGTCTACAGATATTCGTAAAGGCGATGTTACATCATCGCTCACTTTCCATTTTTCACGAGCGCCGGCCAAAATTACCTTCACTCAGTGTGCGCTAATGACCTGAACTTTATATTTATTACATCCACATCTAATATCATAAATGCGAAAGCGTGTCTGTCTGTCTGTTACTTTTACACGGCCTATCCGCCTAATCGATTTTGGCGCAATTTTGTCTAGACTTTGGAGATGCGAAAGTTTGGATGGATGGATGGATGTATGTTTGTTACTCAATCACGTCAGAACGGCTGAACGGATTTGCATGAAGTTTGGCACAGAGATAGATTATAGTCTGGAATAACACATAGGCTACTTTTTATCCCGGAAAATTAGAGAGTTCCCGCGGGAACTAAAAAAACCTCAATCCACGCGGACGAAGTAGCGGGTATCAGCTAGTTTAGGTAAGGCCTAAACCCTTCCCATTTTGTAAAATGGGAAGGGTTTAGGCCTTACCAAGTGCAGAAAGGAGACTTCACACCCCTTTGAGAATATAAGTGGTTCCTTGTCCACTATGTTTCTGTTTTTCTTCATATTTTATAACTTTTTGATACAAAAAAAAAATTAAGTAATGGACAACTCACTGGCATGCCGGTCTCCTGCCCCCCAATCATGTAAGAATGTTCGATCAAACGTTTAAGATTTTTGTCAAAGTAAAATAAACCATAACAGCATTGAATTAGAGCTCGATTTCGTCTGCCCATTCTTATACGTTTAGGTATGTACGATACCCTAAACGTATAAGAATGGGCAGACGAAATTGAGCTCTAATTCAATGCAGTTATGGTTTATTTTACTTTGACAAAAATCTTAAACGATTGATCGGACATTCTTACATGATTGGGGCCCTGATACCTCCCGATATTTTCCTCCGCCGTCCAAGCAAACGACCAGCAGAAGATGGACTTCTGTGTTCCCTAATGATTATAATATGGGGCTCTTCAAAGGGCGGATAAACAAATTTCTCAAAAGCCAGCAACGCACTGGCGCGGGCGGTTCCTCTGGTGTTACAAATGTTCATGGGCGGCGGTAATCACTTACCATCAGGTGACCCGTCTGCTCGTTTGCTCGCTATATATATTATTTAAAAAAAATATATATTTCATACTCTATTGACGACTTACGTGGCGCAGTGTCGAGCGCTGTTGTCTTAACGTGCGGTGGTCCCGGGTTCGATCCCCGGCAGGGTCAATTTGGGAATTTACAATTTCGGCTAATTACCACCCTTCCGGCAAAAACATGCCGCCAAGCGATGTAGCGTTCCGGTACGATGTTGTGTAGAAACCGATTAGGGGTATGGGTTAAATACAACTGCCATAACCCGTAAAACCTAACAGGTTAGCCCGCAACCATCTTAGACTGCATCATCACTTACCATCAGGTGAGATCGCAGTCAAGGGCTAACTTGTAGTGAATAAAAAAAAAAAGCTCCGAAACGCTAGAGCCTAGAGGCAATGAGCAGAGTAAGCTTGGCTAGGCTGTAGGCATTAGAGAGAAATAAGCATTGAGTTATTTCAACTAGGGTAAGCAGTGCTTTACTGCGTTCTCAGGATCGAACCTCAGACCACTCTGAATCGGATGCCAAAGTACCACCACTAGGTTTTCACCGCTTTAAACATCTATGTATTTTACTTCAATGGCTTTAAATTAAAGTAGGTACTATGGCGTCTATTAAAGACATCAAGGTTGCCATTATATCATGGCGTAGTGATTCATGGTTAAATGTACATATTATGGAACTAGCTGATGCCCGCGACTCCGTCCGCGTGGTTAAATTTTTTTTTGATTCCCTCGGGAACTCCGTAATTTTCCGGGTAAAAAGTCGCCTATGTCACTCTCCAGGTCCTCAACTATGCCCATGCCAAAAATCACGTCGATCCGTTGCTCCGTTGCGGCGTGATTGAAGGACAAACCAACAAACCAACAAACAAACACACTTTCGCATTTATAATATTAGTATAATATGGAAGAGACGTTACAAAATCGATCGCCCTCAAGATATTATTTAAGACTTGCTTCTGTCAATTTTTATTCATGTCTTGCTTCTTTAAATCTACACTGACTAGCGCCCGCCCGTGTCGTGGGAATTTCGAAAAATCCACTCTTATAATTTATTGTTTAAGTTGTGTGCATAAATCGTAGAATTAATCATTTCATAAAATTTCATTCAGACCTCCTTCCCGAGTTTATGGCTGTGTGCTTTACAAAAACACTATGGGGGTAGGGCAGACAAGACTGGGGTTGGGGTGTCTAGATTTTATTCTGGTTCTGATTTTGGAGTTTATGATAAGGTACTTAATTTAGCACTAAAACTTTGCCCTGCTGTTGGGCAAAATCGATTAACCAATATTCGCAATACAGCATTTTAATTCACTCTGTTTTATGAAAAAGCTGCATTGAAGAACACAAAGTTCTGGTGGGTTACTAGCTGCTTAGAGCTGTATTATTTCAAAATGACAGTTTTATGTCGTGTACCTTGATCTAAAATCCATACTTTACTAATATTATAAATGCGAAAGTTTGGATGGATGGATGTATGGATGGATGTTTGTTACTCAATCATGCCCCAACGGCAGAACGGATCTGAATGAAATCTGAATGAAACCAATGTTGAGACTGTGGGTTGTAGCTTGTTATAGGCTAGGTATTAGTAACGAAAACAGCACTTTTTCCTTTTAATCACGTTTATTTGCCACTGCTTTGGACGGATGTTGACAGGATAATAATAATAATAACACATAGGCTACTTTTTATCCCGAAAAACTAAGGAGTTCCCGCAGTAACCAAAAAACCTTAATCCACACAGACGAAGTCGCGGGCACCAGCTCGTAAGGATTATAATTATTCTAAAACGCGACATCAAAATTAAATCAGTATGGCTTAAAGCAATGGTAGTGTGACCCAGATTCAATGCCTCCATTGATGGTAGCCGTATGTCTAAACGTTATAATGCGGTATAATAAAACGGGCAGTTTTGTAATACGGCAGGTTCTATAATCTGGCTGCAATATGGATACTGCCATCTTACACTAGATACAATAATCCAAGGGTGTAACTTTAAAAATATGTACTTACCTATAATGATTTACTTACAACATGAGTAACAATTTTTATTTGAGCCCACCCATTGCATTCTTATTCATAGCCTGACCCTCAATCCAATAGGAGGCCAAAACGTACTACTTAGTATTCAAACAGTTTCAAATACCTACATATTGTGAACAAATACATATTGTATATATTAACAAATAACAACTAACTCGCAAAATTACTTAACTGTTCAAACATTAGCTAGGCAAATTGCAAATTATCAATTATTGTGCAAGATAAATAGATAATATTAGATTTGTAAAACAAACTATGCATTAACTTAGTTTCTATAATTATAGAAAGGCTTGCTAGATCCATACTAATATTATAAATGCGAAAGTGTGTCTGTCTGCCTCTCTGCTAAGATTTCATTGTCCATATTTTCAACTGATTTTGATCAAATTGGGTACAGAGTTCCATCATAGGGAAGGACATAGGCTACTTTTTATCCTGGAAAATCCCTGCAGGAATCAAAAAACGAAATCCACACAGACGAAGACAGTCGCTGGCATCATCTAGTACTTACTTACTACATAATATAATGATTGCAGATCTGTTTATAGTCCAACTAGCTTATGCCCACTACTAGGTGGAATAAGTTTTTAGATTCCCAAGCTCCTTAATTTTCCAGGTTAAAAAGTAAGTAGCCTATGTCACTCTACAGGTCCTCAACTATGCCCATGCAAAAAATCGCATCAATGCATTGCTATGTTGTGGCGTGATTGAAGGACAAACAAACACACTTTCCTGTAGTAGTATCTATGTAAGAACTTGAATGTGAAAGGAAGGATTAACTACCTGAAGTCTCAGCCTTACTTAATTTAATTTATTCTGAATGTTCTAAAATCGATTTTTGGTCACAACACACTGTCCTAGTTAATTTGTTTTTTTTTATCTCGAGGTTTTTATCAAAAGCAAAGGAACATTCAGTTTAGGAAATCATGATTTAATTTCAATGATGTTTCTAATTCTATATTTGAATTATAAAAACGTACCACTTTTGGGCAAACTCCGAATAACGTTGACCGCTGCATGGAATTTTTCCTCGAGAGACATCTTCGATTGAACACTACACTAAAGTAGACACAACAAAACAATAACGCACTTTGGACTTGAAAAACACACTGACTATTATTGATAAAAATGCACACAATCACGAAAATCACTATCGAATTAAACGATAAAGTGTTTTGCTAGATATACAAGCACACAATAGCAATGGCCGTAGAAACAAGCAATTAAATTCTCGGAAAAATATATCTTTCCACAGTCGTGGCCTTTATTGGTAAATGGTAATCGGACTAGAAAAAAAAGAAGATTGTTTTTAATCATCAAGTGAAAGATCGTTTAGTATAGTGATGTGCGTGTGATGTGCATTTAAATGTTGCCGATGACGAAAGTGGAGATTTTCTAACGTACAAAGTTGACCTCAGAACTCTCAATTTTCTGAAAGGCTGAGGCTGAAACTCATCAATTATTTGTATTACATCCTGTACTTGAACAACAAATACTAAAATTAGATAAATATTATGAGGAAACGAAATTATTTAATTTTTAATGAGCTTCAGAATTTTTAACAGAACTTCACAATGATGTCAATAGATGGCGCTCTGTACAAGTTTATGGATACCGCGCGGTCTCAGTTCGGGGCGAACCACTAGTTTTATTGATTTTTATAAAGGTGGTATGCCATTAGTTAATATTAATATATTAATATATATATAGCTGCTCGTGCTGACTGACTGACTGATTGATCACCTCTCCTGTAAAATTTTGTATGAAAAATTTTTTTTTCACTTGTCGTTTCGTATTGAAGACAAAAATTCATTCGGAGGAAAAATACGGAGAGAGCTGATGATTGTGGATTTCGAAGACGGATGAAGAGCACCAGCCAGGGTATCGAAGATAGGTGGGGGGTGCTTGACCAAATGTCACTCGAAACTTCATCCAATTGACAGTGAGCTGAAAAAAATTTTAAAATGGCGGATTTAAGATGGCCGCACGGAGAGTATTAAAGATGGAAGAGTGGTTTCTTGGAAAAAGATGATCGGGACATGAAGGTCTACTTGATGAACAGGAAAACAATTCAAGATGGCGGAATTTATTTTTCCATAGTTAATGTATGGCGAATATTGAAGAGGCTACAAGTGTAGGACTATGCAAGACTACGGTTTCTTTTCAAGATTTGTTTTTATGGAAGAAATCTCATTTTGACGAATGGAGAGAGATGATGATCGAAGGTTCGGATGATGGGTGAGGAGCACGGTCAGGGTATTAAAGATAGGTACCTACTTAGGGGCTGCTCAAACAAAAAGGGAGGGGCGGGGGGTTGGTGGTCTTTGTTTTATGTTTTTCCTTTATGAAATTTTCTTTTACGTCGGACGCTTGGCGTGCTGGCGCTTCCACTGTGCTCACTAGCATAGCAGTGTGTTGTTCAGATCAGAACACGTAGACAGTCAACCAGCTGCCCGATTATGTAAGAATTGTCGATCAAATCGTAAAAGTTCGGCGTCAAAGTAAAATAAACCATAACAGCATTGAATTAGAGCTCAATTTCGAAACACGAAATTGAGCTCTAATTCAATGCTGTTATACCACCCTAAATCTCATACTTACAGTTTAATTTGTTTTTAGAAATAATGCAAATATACTTTTTTTAAAGATTATTGACCGAGCGAAGCGAAGGTCTCTGAGTCTACTTGAGTGAATTTGCTCTTGTCCGTCCGTCCGTCCGTCCGTCTGTCAGAGCCTTATAACTTCTGAATTACTGAACGTAATTACTTCAAATTTAAATATAATATGTAAACTGATGGCCTCCCGCCGAATATGGCTTAAAAAGTTATAAAAATCTTTATTTCAGGGGGGCTCTCATAGAAGCGAATGCGAAGTAAAATATTTTTTATAGCGTTACATAGGGTTGCGGTATATCATTTTAAAGATAATTAGGAATAGAGTCCAAAAATATTTTTTTTTTAATTTTTCCCCTAAAATTGACGAAATGGGGGGCTTTCAAAGTGGCGATTTTCTAACGTCCAAAGTTGACCTCAGAACTCTCAATTTTTCTGAAAGGCTGAGCCTGAAACTTATCAATTATTTGAATTATATCCTGTACATGAACAACAAATACTAAAATTAGATAAATATTATAAGTAAACGAAATTATTTAATTTGTAATGTGCTTCAGTATTATTAACAGAACTTCACAATTATGTCAATAGATGGCGCTCTGTACAAGTTTATGGATACCGCGAGGTCTCCGTTCGGGGCGAACCACTAGTTATTTAATGTACATAATTTGAAATAAGTTTTTAGAACGATTTAAGTTGCCAAAAAATCTATTTGAATTTTACAATTACCTACTCTGATTTCTTTCTGCCTTCTGGGCAGGTTTTCGCAATTAATCTTATTTATATATTGTTCCTTGTTTGGAACGTTTACGTTGGAAGACGTTGAACAAGTCTACTTAATAATTCCTTTTGACTTTCAAATTATTTTAGTGATAATATGTTAGTTGAATGATTTGGCCTAAATTAACATTTTTTTAGGCGTTGAGGGATTCATAATATTTTTAACTGCTTACGTTATAAATTAAACAAAAATGATTACATTTAATTTATTAGTGTTAAATTAATTCAATTCAATTCCCAGATGTTGGCTTTTAGGTATGCCACAGGGGCACAGGTTGTTTCGCCAGTGTCGAGTTTGTGGATAAGGCACGAAAGAGATTGTTCGGTGAGCTGAGATATGGATAATTTTGAGTGTCTAAAAAATAGGTATTACTGTTTTTTTTTTTTTTTTTTTTTTTTAAATATATATTGTTAGTAGGAACCTGGAAAAAAAATACAAGTTAGTTACAAAATATTTACATGGATTACATAGGACGAGCACAATATATTTTACAGTTTGATTTTATTACATTCTATATATTTACACAGAAATCTACAATATGGACTGAACACAAACATTAATAGGGATTCAACATTTAAGGGACGGGGGACTTTAGGGGGGAGAACGTCATAGAGAGGATGCAAAAGTTTGGGGCAGTTGAAGAGGATGTGTGAAACAGTGCCTTCATCCAAGCCGCATTCACATAGTGAATTGTCCCTTATCCGGAGTTTAGCCAGATGTACAGGTGTGCAAGAGTGGCCAAGACGCAAACGGGAAATAGTAGAGGAGATCCAACGATCTGCATATCTGTGTAAGGAAAACCAAGGTCGTCTAGGGATGTTTGGTTGGATGGATGCATAAAATTTTCCTTTAATTTGTTTGGATTTGTTCCAAAATGAATTCCAGGATCTATCCATATATGTTTTTGCAAGAGCACATAAGTCCTGAGATGAATTCTGAAAGCGATCCAGAGAACCAGACGTGATAGCTGTCTTGGCACAAGAATCAGCAGTCTCATTTCCAGGAATGCCAGAATGACCCGGGATCCAAACTAGTAAAACAGATAAGCCCTTTTGGTAGCATGTAAACAATGTCTCTCTGATCTTTAGAGTAATGGGAAACCTTGACTTGCTACGAAAAGGATTTTCCTTTATGGACATTAGGCAGCTTAAAGAGTCGGTAAAGATAACTGTCTGTGGAACGTTATGGGAGAGTGCATACAGGATTGCCTCCAAGAGGGCGGAGGCCTCTCCTGTAAACACAGAGGACTCGGGTGGTAATTTAAATCTTAAAATTATTTGGAACCTGGGAACCCAACAGGCAGCACCAACACAACCCTCGGGAGACAATTTAGACGCATCAGTATAAATGAGGAGGTGATTTGACCAATTTTGACTAATATAGCTTTGGAGTTTGAAATTAGTGAGAGGAGAACCTTTAGTCAGACCAAGATCTGTGATGATGGGAGGATTGTAAACTAGGGCTTTGTAGGGGGTAGAGAATAGTGGATTAACAGGAAGGGTTGACAGAGGGTGTGGGAGACTGGTATATTTTAGAAAGCTGTCTAACAAGTATGAGGAAGAATTGCGAGAAGGAGGGGCTTGGGATAGTTCCGTTAGCCGTTGCCAGAGTGGATGAGATGACATTTGTAACATCTTTGCAACAAAACGATCACAAAGATATTTGCGGCGGATAGATAGAGGAGGATCCACACATTCCACCTGCATTGCATTGGTTGGGGAAGACTTCATAGCACCCAGGACAATTCTGAGGGATTTATACTGGATTCTATCAAGTTTTTCAACAGCTGATTTATTAAATGGGTCTAAAACAAACAAACAATAGTCCATGTGGCTACGTATTAAGGCATTATACAATAATTTAAGAGAGTAAGAGTGAGCGCCCCACCACACACCCGCTACTGCACGTAGAACATTAATACCTTTTTCACATTTTTTGAGGATATGTTCTGAGTGGGCAATCCCAGTCAGACGGTTATCCAGATAAATACCTAAAAATTTTACATTATTTGCAAGGTGGATTGGTTGATCCTCAAATGAAAATTGAAAGGTGGGAAGGGATCTTTTCCTTGAAAACACCACTGCCTGACATTTTCCCACCGAGAGGGACAGACCATGGTCAGACAGCCATTGGCCTAGGTAATATAGAGCAGAATTAATACGGCAGGAAACTTCCTCAGCACTGCTTGAGCTGTGATAAAGAACAATATCATCAGCATATTGTAAAATGTTGCAAAAACTGTTGACAGACAATTCTAGGTCTTGGGTATATATGCTATAAAGTAGAGGGCTGAGAACTGAGCCTTGGGGGAGGCCTTTCCAGACGAGTCTGGGTGGGAGAGTGGTAGATTGATGTTTGACCAGAATAGATCTGCTGAACAGCATATTACAAATGAAATGTGTTAACCTCGGAGGAATACTCAGATTTTGCAGTTTCTGCCTGAGCACCGGAAGTAAAACATTGTCATAAGCAGAAGCAATATCAAGAAATAAACCCACAAGGTACTCCCCCTTTGTAAAGGCTAGTCGAATGTCTGTGGTCAATATGCTGAGGCTGTCTGTGGTACTCAAGCCCTTTCGGAACCCAAATTGGGATAGCGGAAGAATATTTCTGCTTTCTATAATCCATTCAAGTCTGTTTTTAAGGAGATGTTCTGTTATTTTCGCCAAAGAGGATGATAAAGCTATGGGTCTGTATGAACTAGAATCAGAGGGATTTTTACCAGGTTTGAGGATGGGAATAACTATTTGGGATTTCCAGGAGTCTGGAACAATGCCGGACACAAAACATTTATTAATTATATCTAGGAAATATAGTTTTGCTTTTTCATTTAGATTAGTCAAAAAGGAATATGGGACACCATCTTCCCCTGGGCAAGAATCATTAAGGCCATTAAGAGCTATTTGAAGCTCAGAAAAGGAAAAGGGAGCATCCATTTCATTTGAGATGGTAGCTGGAGAGGAATTAGGAAATGAGTCAATATTGGGGACAAAAGGAGGGGCCAGTTTGTCAACAAAGCTGGTGAGCCAATCAGAAGGATTGTTGGATGATGGATCTGTATGGTTTAGGGAACGACGGAATCTTCTGACATTTGTCCAGACAATTGAGGAGGGGGAGCGAGGACTAAGATTTTCACAGAATTGAGTCCAGCTTGATCTTTTCTTTTTTGTTATTAGTCTTTTAGTTTTTGCATCCAGTCTTTGATATTTAATAAAGTTCTCCTGTGACATACGGACTGAGTATGATTCCTCTGCAGCAGTTCTTTGAGTAAATAAATCACTGCATTCATCATCCCACCAGGGAGAGGAAAGCATATAATTTTTGGGGGGGCGTTTTTTGGGAATATGAGAGTCAGCCGAAGATTTGAGAGAATTAACAAAAAGGTCATAACAAGGCAAAAAACCTCCATCATTTTCCAGAGCCGGCAAAGAGTCTACCATACAGTCGACAGACTGAGCATAATTTGTCCAATTTGCTTTTTTAAGTTTATATTTTAATAGGGGATCGTGATGAGATGGAGGTAACGATCTATTGTTTAATGAGAGGATTATGGGAAAGTGATCACTGCCGTGAGTTGAAGACAGAATTTTCCAAGAGATTTGGGAAGCAAGGCTAGGCGAGGCAAGGGAAATATCCACGGCAGATTTAGGGTTCTGATTCGGGAATACTCTGCGGGTAGGAGAGCCATCATTGAGGATGCAGAGACTTAAATCATCAAGAATGTCAATCAACAGAGGAGCAAACCCGTCACAATTATGACACCCCCACAAAGTATGATGGGTGTTAAGATCGCCTAAGGCAATGATGGGGCTGGGGACAGAAGATAGGATAGATTGCAACTCTGGAAGTAGGGAAGGGGAAGGGTGAGGTATGTAGAGCGAGACAAAAGAGATGTTTAATGCACGGACAGCAACAGCATTAATCTGATTGCTGTGGGGCGGGAGAGGAATTTGGGAGTAAGGAAGGGAGCGCCGTACAAGTACGGCACAGCCTGCATATCCATCATCCCTGTCATCCCGCAAACAGGAGAAGCCAGGTACCCGGAACCGGGAACCGGGCCTCAGCCATGTTTCCGAGATGGCAGCAATGGAGGGCTTATGCAGGTTAATGAGAGGGAGTAATTCATGCTTTTTGGAACGCAAACTTTTACAGTTCCATTGCAGCAGGTTTATTGGGGCCATTATGTAGGATTTTGAAGATTTCATTTAGAGTGTTGGCAACGTTGGGCGGTAAAGGAATTTCATCACATGGGCCTACAAGGCTCAGGAGGAGAGAGGAGATAGTTTCTAATAAAGGAATGTTTGGGGCAGGAGAGTTATTATTATTAAGAGAGGAACCATTTGGGAGAGATGAAGTGGGCTCATTGATAATATTTTGGTGTGTTTTTCTATCGTACCCCTTTGCTGGAGGAGCTCGGGGACGTGGGGAGCGGAAAATTGTTTGTCGGTGAGTTCTGTTTGGGAGTTGTTGAGAGAGGCGGAGTGGAGTCTTTGGGGAGGAAACGGAGGAGGAGGGCTCTTTTGTCACGTCTGCGTAGGATGTCTTTACGGGGGGGAACTGGGAAGCGGCTTCCATGTACGAAATATTGTCCTGGGACATAACTACTTTAATAGATTGCTGTCTGGAAAATTCCGGACAGCCCTTGTCTGTGGCGGAGTGTTTACCAGAGCAAAACAAACATGAGGCGAGTTCTTGGGATATGTTGCATGAGTCGCCAATGTGGTCTTGGCCACATTTGAAGCAACGCGGCTTGGATCTGCAGATCGCTTTGGTGTGGCCAAAGCGGCAGCAGTTGAGGCACTGGATTGTCGGGAGTTTGTATGTTTCTACTTGTAGGGACGTATGGTAGCTGAAAACTCTAGATGGAAGCATTTGCCCCCTAAAGGTAAGAACAACAGATTGAGTAGGAATCCAGGAGGAAACATTGTCGGTGGTGATCTTTCTATTCAGTCTACGAGCCTTTACAACCTCCCCACAACCCGCGGGAAGCTCTAACGACTCCACAAGCTCTGTCATTGCCCAGTCAACGGGAACTCCCTTCACCAATCCCATCCTGGTAATGTTGTATGCGGGGATCTGAGCTTTAAATTTACACATTGAAAGTACCGGATTAACCAGGAAGATATTGGCTGCAGATGCAGTCAAGAATTCCACTGATACCTTATTGCGACCCATATTTTTGATGCCGTCATGGATAATTGAACCTATTTTATGTTTGTGGAGAAATTGTCCGAAAGTAATGGCCCGCAATGAGGCACCAGAGGAAGGGTCCTCGACTTCCCGAGATACTTGAACGACGAACGGTCCTTTGTCATCAATGGAGTATGATTTAGGGCCTTCCAAAAAAGATGGGTGAACAAACATATTTTGAATAGAGGGGTTTGCTACTGAAGGTTCAGTAATTAATTTTTTTTGGGGATTGGGAGGAACCGTTTCATCCTCTCCTTGACGTTTTCTAGTAGATGAAGAAGGAGCAGCTCCCGGATCGGGAGGCTCACTTGGGGGGTCTAGGTCCATTTTGCGGTTAGTTAGTGCATAACTTTAAACTTACCAGCACCAATAGGATTAGTCTAACAAAGTAACACCTATTTAAAATATAAAAATCACAATACAAACGCCAAAAACACCAAAAAACTCTCAAACACGTGCGTCTACCACAATGGAGATCGACCGAAAAAAAACAGTGTTAAATTAATGTACAACACTACTGTTGATGACAGTTGGACTAGAGGTGAGCATTAAAAGTTATAACATTTAATATAACACAATATTATTTTTTAACTTTTAATTTTGTTAATAAATATTGAGATGTTCGTTAAAAGTTATAACTATATCGCGTATAGATTTATTGACAACGATCGTTGAGTCTTTTACAGTAAATTGCATAGAAGTTTAGTTGGCTGCCGGACGATGGCGCTGTTACAACATTCAGCCAGCAGCCACTTATGTACTGCTTTACCTATTTGTTGTTTTTATAATACAAGGAATTGTGAGCCTTATCCAAATAGAAATAGCTTTTATTATTGAATTTACGTAAAAATAACTTTTAACGTTTAATGATTTCAAGTAAACGTAAACCATTATCAAACTTCAGTTATTATTCATATTGAAATGTGTTGTGAATGTTAAATACCTATTAATTTAATGGAAGTAAAATATTTAGTTTTTAAGCTTAAAGTTGTAAAGTGTAACCTTAGTTTAACATGAGTTGAAAGCGGAGTAATGCCGCAATTTGAAACTATTGTGAAGTGCTGAACTCGATCAACTTAAAACACGTTCCAATTTAAAACCTAGGTATTTCATATTGATGTTTTTAAATTCAAATAAATGTAAAAACAACTCAAAAAAACGTTTCATTTCCGAATCCAGTTACATCTTTGCAGTAGGTAAGTAAGTAGGCCTATTACTTAAGTTGTAAAAAATATAACATCCATTCCATTGAACTTTTAACGAAACGAATTAATTATTAAATAACTTTTTAAGATTTGACAACTTTTGAATATTAATAATTGTTATCCATTTAAACTTAAACAGTTATAATTATAACTTTTAATTTAACACGTTAATGTTTTATAACAATAACGTTTTAACAATTAATCTTTTTTAACATTTAATCACATCTCTGAGTTGGACTGATGACATTGACAGTGGAAAAGACAATGAGTAAAAGACATGGATGTAATAAGTACTTGTACGTAAGTACTTATTACATCCATGGTAAAAGATGATCCTAACAAAATTAAGTTGCCAGATTTAAAATTCTGGATTCTGGTGTGGCCAACGACCCCAATCTATATATCGTCGAAAGAAAGAAAGTCGTGTTGGTTACACTATTTAAAACTCAAGAACAGCTGAACCGATTTGGTTGAAAATTTGTAGGGAAGTAGCTTAGAACCAGAAGACGGACATAGGATACTTTTTATCCCGGAAAATTAAGGAGTTCCCGCGGGAATTAAAAAAAACTTAAATCACGCGGACGAAGTCGCGGGCATCAGCTAGTTTACAATATAATATATAGGGTGGGTGTGGCACTACCAGTGATGCAAAATCTACCCATTTATCGATATCACATCGATATATGTGTGGTATATCCTGTGGGTATATCTACCGCTTAAAGAAAAGTACTCTGCTTATGATCTACCCACTCTACCGAAAGTGGTATAACCATAGCCTAATTTCCTTTTAAAGAGAACGTCGCACTCTTAGAGCCTTTCTTAGAGCGACCCCGATGAGTTCGTTTTTACTGGAGTTACTGTTACAAAGAAACGATTATGAATTTTGTATTACTATCTTTGATTATTATAATATCTAGTTATTTGAATAGGTAATTAATTGTTAACTATATTCCATCGAAATACACCGAGTGGATTTTTAAACGAAAAATTACTAATTTTGACGGCATAAATCTGTAGATTATAATAATTAATAAAAATAAAAATCATTCCAGCATATAATACGAATAACTCACAGTAATAATATGTCTGTGGAATAACTACATTTATTTTTTAAAACAATTTAAAATCATTTGTCATACTAATAACATTAAGGTCTAGCGCGCACGGGTTACTTTTGTCACCGTGACTGTTTCGTCACTCTTATCAAGTCCGTGGATATGTATGGAGATGCGCGCATGTTACGACGTAACAACTGGGTGACATTTATGTACGCCGACCGGCGAACAAGCCCGTGACGAAACTGTCACCGCGCCCTTAGGTTTTCATAGCAGCGCGCGCACGAGTGACAAAATTGTCACTCTTCGCATCGTTCGTTCTCAGTTGCATTCCGATTCTCGACTTTGGTGCACGCAAAATGGCGTCACCATCTACACAAAACGTGAACATCCGAGAAGATGATATTGATAATGACATGATTATAGAAGAAGTGGAAAAGAGACCAGCACTCTATGATAAAAAATTGAAAGAGTATTCAGACATTAATTTGAAAATAAAAACATGGGAAGAAATAAGTAGAATAATATTTAGCAATGTTTGGGGTAACTTGTCGCAACAAGAAAAAACTGAAGCTGGTAAGTGTCACATTTTTTATTTCTAAGTATAATATTACATACAGTTTTTATTCTGTGCCATTGACTACAATAAGATTAAAATTCAAATTTTGTCATATTGCCATGATACAGCCCCTTGCGGTGAAGTAAAATAGGACGCAAAATAATTACGTATATTTGCTGCAGATATAACTCTATCTGACGGATTTGTTGTTATACTTTCTAATGGACATTCATACACAGTATCAATAAATTGAATGCCATCTCTGCACCGTACAAAATTATGTAAAATGCAACACGTTTTCACTATTGTATCAGCAAAATCGAGACTGATGTCAAGGGGCCTGTGCAAAATTCGCCATTTATTACTAAGTATACCGAAAGTGCATTCAACCATACGTCGTGCCCTCGTGTGTCGATAGTTGTAAATTTTTTTCATAGTAGATAATGATTTTCTTGCATATGGTCGCAAAATGTGCCTCGACAAGCCAAATGCCTCATCTGCTACTAGACAAAATGGCATTTTTTTCCCATTTTCATCATTAGGCAAAGTACAATCTTGTGGTATATTTAATTGATTTTGCTGCAATCTTTTGCCCATGCCAGAATTCTGAAATACACTGGAGTCGCTTGCTGATCCATTAGCACCAACGTCTATGTATACAAATTTATAATCTGCATCTACCCACGCCATAAGAACTGTGGAAAAGTACTTTTTGTAATTAAAACACTGCGAGCCGGTGCTTTCCGGCTGAATCATTCTAATATGTTTGCCGTCAATTGCGCCAATTATATTAGGAAAATTTGTCCGTTGGTAAAACTGATTAGAAATAATCAGCCAATCTTCTTCAGTCTTTTCAGGCATGTATAGTGGATGTAAATTCCAGATTTCGGTACACGTAGACTTTACGATTTCTCGTACTGTGGTAGCACCTAACAAATATTCAAATGATATGCTATAGAAACTGGCGCCGGTCGCAAGATATCTGAAACAAATAAACATAGGTTTTGATTGGATAATATTGAAAATATGATCAAACTTCGTTTGTATGGAGCGCGCTCGATGAACACTCCTCTTATTTTTTCACTCATATACACAAACATACATAGGCACCTAAAAACTTAACTCTTAACTATATACTATTAATTTCTATTTTTACATTAAATGATTATTTCTCTACTAATTAAACATTTATTTTCAGGTAAACTTGTACAAAAAAGGTGGAAAAATTTAAGAGCTTGTTTTTCACGTGAGCTACGTGAGCAAAAATCCACCAAGTCTGGTCAGGCCGCTAAAAAAAGAAGAAAGTACAAACATTATGACCAACTTTTATTCCTTGTCCCAAGCATGGACACTCGAGAGACCTCAGGAAACGCAGAGGACATCGATTGCGAAGAAGATAGTAGGGATGCTGATCAAGAGGTACCACAGCGAAGCCAATATTCCCGAAAGAAAAGTACGAATACAATACCTTACGAAGAAAGGCTTCTAGATATTTTAGTTAAAAAAAGGGGTGATGATAACAAGTTTATTGAGGCTATGAGGAATAACAAAAGCAATTGTGATGAAGATACTAACAGGGAAAAGCATTTTGCGCTATCCTTGGTGCCACTGTTAAAAGCAGTCCCGGAGGAGAATAAATTAGAAGTACAGATCAAAATTTTAAAAATTTTTCAAGACGTTCAGAGACAAAACTCCCACAGCGTTCAGCGAAATTATTCTCCTATGTATAATGCATCTACAAGTTACATAGGAAGTCCTCAAAATTTACAAATCAAACCAAACTATTCTGTCTCTTTGCCACCGCCGAGTCCCCAAAACCAACTTCACACAGCTACAAACACACAGCCAAATTCATCTCCTTCTCATATTATGTATAATCCATCCACAAGTTACGTAGTTAATCCTCAGAATTTCCAAATCAAACTCAAACATTCTGCCTCTTTGCCACCGCCACCGCCGAATTCATCTCCACAATCATTACCTCCTAGTCAAAACCCAATACTTTATGAAGACTCCTTAGCCTCGAATAGTATTCAATCATATGTTTCACAGTTTACAACTAATGAAGATTCCCAAGTTTATGACATTTGCCAGGAGTATGATATCAGCACGGGAAATCGTTAAATTAATCCTTACTTTTAAAATTAAAATCATTTTGTATTTTGATTGAAATAAATATCATTTAAAATTACTTAATATATTTTTTACTTACCTCAAAGTTACAGCAAGTCTTTCTTCAGCTGGGACAGACAATCTCATGTTCGTATTTTTGTATGTTATTGCAGGTCCTAAACTGCGAAGTAATTCATCAAAACTTCTAATACTCATTCGGAAATATCTAAAAAAATTCTTTGGATGTTCTCGAAGTTTATAGAACATAGTGTAGAACTTTCCACTTAGTAGCCTGTCACTCCAAAGGGGGTGTACCCAGTATTCTTTTCGTTTTTTTTTTCTTCTGAGTCTGATTAGTTCCCAGACAACGACCGTCTCTTCGAAATCCATATCGGCAAATGACGCTTTTATTTCAAAAAAGTTTTGTCACTGTCACCCGTCGTGAGCGCACTCCACTTTGAAAACGTGACGTGACCATGACAAAAACTTTAATGTCACGGTGACAAAAGTAACCCGTGCGCGCTAGCCCTAACAGTATTCTATGAATTTTCTTTTGGCAACATTGTTCCGTCATTATTGTCAAATGTCAAATCGAAAATAAATTTTGAGGATTCTTTTCTCTATTACATTCAATTACATTTCCTTTGCACAAGGTAAATAATCGGATAATGTCTTTAAAATCGTGATGAATTTGTGTATTTTTGTGTGGTTAATGTGTTAAGCGGTGTTATCGGGACATACGGTGCAAATTATTTACAAAATTGTGGTCAATCTGTGATACCCGCACATATTCTTAGCGGCATTTCTTTCGATCAATAAAAAATTAATTTACGCATTTCTACCGTATTCTTCTTACTGTTTAAGAAATTTATTTAAGCTAATATTTACTACATCTGTGCTAATATTAATTCGTAAGCTAATTAAACGCATTAGTAAGTACTTAGCTCTTCGCTACTTGAGTTCGTATATAGACTACTTCAAGCACCTCGTATGTATCGACCCATGAAGCTTTTACTCCTAATTATTTTGCTTTTTAAAGCATGTCAGACGGACAAACTGCTGTATCTTTGGTCAGAATTGGTTTGAAAAGAGAAAAGAAAAATCTACTTACATAAAAAAATTGAAATCAACCAGGCATTAAGTTATAAGTTATTTGAGTCGGTCTGTCTACCTATATATTTTGTAGCTTTTAATGATACTAGAATTATTAGATGATGCCCCCGCGAGTTTGTCCGCATAGATTTAGATATATTTTAGTCCCATGGGATTTATTGAATTTTGGTCACAATATTCATAATATAATACATTGAACATCAGTTAAACCAATTATTCAATTTGTTTGTCCAGGAATATTAAAATTCTACAATCGCACAACCAAAGGACACAATGCCAGAACTGACAGAGTTGGACAAAGCCACAGCTTCCATGACAGAGAAGCGCAAGGAGGAGACCGCATCGTCAGACAGTGACTCAGATGACACCATCCCAGAGCTGGAGGATGCAGGTAACTAAATAATATACAGGTTTATATCGTTTTTATTCGCATCTGTCGATTTTGATTCTCTTTTGTCCATGTGCGATCAGTCCTAGGACTGTAAACAGATCTGTGGTCTTTATATAGTTAAAAGTTTATGCTTGCACATCAGTTGTTTCATCCCTTCAAAGGTACCAGTATAATTAATTATTATTAGTTATGCCATATGCTGGCCAATCTTGTCCTTTTAAGGTGGAACATGCTGTCACTGACGACCATAAGCTGCACTGCTAAGGTAAATAAATTTACCAACATTTATGTTCACTATTTTTCAGTTTATCTATGCAAGTTGGCTGTATCAATTTTTTTAATGCCCTGGGATGCCCTAGGATGGGCGATTGGCTAAATATGACAGCTATAGGGTAACAATCGCAATCACCTCTCATTAGTTAACAGTTTTCCACCAAAATCCATTGACGCAGCAAGAATACTATAAATTCAACCAATCAAAACAATTGAGACTAACAATGATTGATGCAGGTTTTACATAATTTGGTTACTGGTTTTCTTCCAGCTCCTGTGTTTTCTGCCACATACCTGTAAACTATGGCCTGATCGAAGCTGAATACAGTTATCATACTTTATATCAGTCAAAACTTGGCCAATATCAAATTCTTGCCATTATGGTCGCATGGTGTTGATTTTTAGCACTGTGCATTACCCATGTCGAGTACAATATCTAGTATATCTACTTAATTTATTTTTATAACTAGATGATAGATAGATAGTAATAAGACGAAACACTGGTTCTCCATTTTAATCAACTTTATTTAGCAATTCACACAAATAGTACAGTCAGCAATTCCAGAGTCATTACAGAGTACAATATCTATTGTCGCACCACAGACTCAAATAGTCAGAGCAGTAGAGTAATAATGTTATTGTTTCTCTCAGACTGGCCTAACAATAGATAGGTATATGAATACTTTATTGCACATATGAAAGAATATAAAGTAAACTAGCTATTGTGTGTGGTTTCATCTGCATGTTTATTAACTTTTCTCAGTAGAATCTGCTTTCCAAACAGGTGGTAGAGCCTCGATATATTATCATAAGTGGCACATGTTATCCTACATTGAAATAAATACATTTTATTACAATTTAAAGTAATTGAGTTTTGTTTTATTTGTTTAAATTTATTTATTTGATATGCCAGCGATATTCATTAAAGCATTTATTTTATAATAATAATTAATATAACTAATACAAAATAAAATTCTTGTGCTTTTACAACTACTAGTAAAGTAAAGGCATAAAATACAGCATTGTAAAGGTTAAAAATGTTATAATCAAAATAAAACATTACAAATCAAGTCTACAGACTTAAGCTAATGAATATTTTCGAAGATTACTACAAATAGGTTTTTTTTTCACCTTAATTCTAGGAGCGCCGGGTGCAGGTGGCATCACAAACCCAATTGCTGGTATCGACATAGTGTCAAAAGCCAAGCAGTCACGAGGAGAGAAAAAGGCGCGCAAGATCATGAGCAAACTTGGCCTTAAACCTGTGAGTACTAATTGATAACTTTTCAAAAACTATGGAGACATTTGAATAATCTACAAAAGAATAAAGTTCTCAGTACTTGTTTCATACAACTGCACAGTTTTTGTAGTTCACCCGTTGAACCAAACTTTATGTTTGACACCAACATAGCTTGGATTCAGGGATTTTTTTTATAGTTAAATGAATTTGAAGACGTGTGCATATCGCGTCGTGTCGTGTGGATAGGCTCTTAGGTGGTTTCTCTTCTCAAGGTCTCTTTCTCTTCTCTAGGTCTTCCCATATGGCCTGATCGAAGCTGAATATTGTTATCATACTTTATGCCAGCCAAAACAAGGCCAATATCAATTTCTTGTCATTATGGTCGCATGGCGTTTTTTTTAATGCTGTGCATTACCCATGTCAAGTACAAAATAAAACATTATATTA
The DNA here is from genome assembly GCA_917051295.2 of Erebia ligea. Lineage (NCBI taxonomy): Eukaryota > Metazoa > Arthropoda > Insecta > Lepidoptera > Nymphalidae > Erebia > Erebia ligea. The sequence goes on from OU785246.1 coordinate 3,505,973, forward strand.
TAAAAATTAATGTTCATATTATGCTTGTGTTGCCTATGCGTTTGCGCATTTTTCATCTAATTGGGTTGAAACTTTGTAGTTATACAGTTGTTGTCGGCATTTGCATGAATCGTTCAAGAGATGACGCGAGAGTCCCATCACAATGCATTCTGTACATTGCTAGAGATTTATGAAATTACACTAATATTCCAGGTACAAGGCGTCAACAGGGTAACAATACGGAAGTCAAAGAACATACTCTTCGTGATCAACTCACCAGATGTATACAAGAACCCTCATTCGGACACCTACATTGTATTCGGAGAGGCAAAGATTGAGGATCTATCGCAGCAGGCTACCATGGCAGCAGCAGAGAGGTTCAAGGCACCAGAGACACAAGCCGCCGGCAACGACGCCGCCGCCGCTGGCACTGTGAGTTCCTTCTTCTTTGTCCTTCTAGCATCTAAAAGAATTGTCATTAGACTTCACACTAATTAGGATCTACACTAATCAACCAGGCCTCACCACCTGCAACAATGTTGCAACTTGGACATTACCACCATCGATAATGTTGCAACTAGGACATTACCACCTTTGATAATGTTGCAGCTATGACAATTACTACAATAATATTGCAACTAGGCCATACAACTTGTGACAATGTTGCAAGTAGAGGACATACCAGCCTCTACAATATTGCAACTAGGACATTACACCCTCAACAATATTGCAACTAGGACATTACACCCACAACAATATTGTAACTAGGTCATACCCACACAAGACAATAAAGTGTTCAATTCACAGTTTTGACACCTCACCTGCTAAACCAAACAACAAAATTTGACACAGGCATAGCTTACATCCTGGAGATGGACCTAGAGTATTTTTATCCTAAAAAAACGTGATTTTCCATGGAAACATCATGTTTTTACTGTACTTATTTGGTTTTTACTTACTTTAATAAATTTTAGGTTTCTTTATCTTATCTAGGTCTCTTTCTCTTCTCTAGGTATTCCCATATGGCCTAATCGAAGCTGATTATAGTTATTATACTTTATATCAGTCAAAACATGGCCAATATAAAATTCTTGACATTATGGTCGCTTGGTGATTTTATTGTAAACACTGTGCATTACCCATGTCAAGTACAATAGTATATTGTGATACAAGGGTGGAAAGTAGGTTATTGCAAACGAGCTGTCATTAATAAGCCCGAACCGAAGGTGAGGGTTTTTAATATCACGAGTTTGCAATAACCTTCACACCCGTGTATCACACGACGTTTTTCAATACAGTTGTGGGAAATAGTAATAAACAAATCAAAGAATTACAAGTTTAATTCAACATACATACGTACATAGTAATTAATCCTGAAAATTGAGATAGTTTTTAACATGGAATAACTTGACCACAATGTAGATGGTTTATATTTTCCACTCAATTCATGAAAATAAGCTAACAAAACATTTTCTGAGAATGACTTGGTTTTTTTATGTTTTTTCCATGAAATAAAATTAATGTAAGCCGTCATATATCTTTTAATTACTTTATTTAATTACTTTATTTAATTACCAGTTTTAATTAAATTAAAACTGGTAATTAAATATAATCAACAACCATTTAAAAGAATTTTGGAAATTCAATGCTAAAACGTACGGATTCTTTCATTTTTCCTCGTAAAAAGCCTATCCGATTATATTCTATGTATGAAAACTCCTTGCTACTAAACTTTTTTAATTGACTTGGAAAATTTAAAACTAAACTGCAAAAGTAAGTGTCGAGCTTGTAAAAGTAAGTCACGACCGTGTAAAAGTAAGATGCCTATGCGAAAGATTCAATTTTCGAATCATAACTACAGCCTCTGAAAGTGCGCCATGTTTGACAACTGTATTGAAAAATATTATACACAATCAACAAACAATATTGCAATTAGGTTACACCATCCTCTACAATGTTGCAACTAGGACATACCACCCATGACAATAAACAACAAGGGTTCACTAATGTTTCATATAAAACATTTAACAAATGATCATTTCACAAAAAATGATTCAAAAACTATTCAGGTGACAAACAACGTATTCCACAAAAATATCATTTTATAAAAGATCGTTTGACAAAATATATTCAATTCGCACCCTTTCCTTTGCAAAATACCTGAATGTTAGAGTATCATATACAAATTTATTAATTCACAAAATAATTTATTTGTCAAATTTGCGATTTTATAAAATGTCGGTACATTTAACAAACTCTAGATCTTCTGAAAATACATTTTTTTTAAACTTATGTTATGTATATTAACCCGATAGAACCTAACCTAACATTTTGACAGGTATAGTGCTTATCAAACGTTTTTAAGATATGCGTTTTTTTAATAATTAATGTGAATAATAAATGATTTGTTTGACAAATAATGTTTTGTGAAATTAAAATTTGTGTACCAAAAAATTTGTCAAAAATTCATTTATAGAACCAGTTGTTTGTATAAAGATGATTTTTTTTATTAATAATTTTGCCAAACTTTGGTTGTGAAATGAACATTTGTCCTTTGTTTTTTATGAAATGATCGGTCACCTGTTACAAGGCCATACCATCCTAGACTGTGCAACTAGGCCCTACACAGTTGTATTCTCGACGATGTTTAAACTAGCCTATAACACATTCTTTTTCCTTCTAGACGGTAGCACCTATAGCGGAAGAGGAAGACGAAGAAATATTGGACGAGACCGAAATTGACGAAAAGGACGTTGAGATAGTGATGACGCAGGCCAACGTGTCGAGAGCGAAGGCCGTGCGAGCGCTGAAGAATAACCAGTCTGATATTGTCAACGCAATCATGGTAAGTGTGATGTTACCCTGTGAAATGGCTGCCGAACAGAATAGCTGTTTCAAGTTTCTCAGCAACTTAACTCTGAGCAATATTCAATTAAAATTATTGCAAACTAGATGATGCCTGCGATGGGTGGATTAAGGTTTTTAAATTCTCGCGGGAACTCCTTAATTTTCTGGGATAAAAAGTAGCCAATGTCCTTCCCGGGGTACAAACTATCCCTTTACCAAATTTTATCAAAATCGGATGAACGAATGGGCCGTGAAAGCGTAGCAGACAGACAGACACACTTTCGCATTTATAATATTAGTATGTATATGTACGAAAGTATCTGTCTGTCTGCTACACTTTTACGGCTCTTCTTTCAACCGATTTTGATGAAATTTGGGGGTGACGTCACAAAACTTAGGACCCCCTCCCACCCCTTGTCACACTTCGTCGACCCCTCCCCCATTTAACGTGTGACATACTTTATGGATGATCTGTAAGTGGCACCCTGAGTAAGGACATAGGCTAAAAAAATTTAAAAAATCCTTATCCACGCTTAGTCGCAGGCATAAAATGACTTTCCTTGTGAATTAATTATCTAATTTCTATTACAGGAGCTGACAATGTGAGGGAGGTCGCGTAGTCACAAGGATTATTTTATGTTCTTAGTTTTAAGACAGTTATTAATAATATTATGTCAACAACTGCAGTTGTTGGTCTCACACCAGTACGTATCCACCAAAGTCAATCTCAAGGGAAGAGAAGAAATTTTTTGGACAATATTGGGATTGTAAATAGAATTATTTACTTCAGAATACAATAAAGTATTGTAAAGTCTTTGGCTCTTTTTTTTTCTAGGCAGATATATTTACTTCAGAATACAATAAAGTATTGTAAACAGTTCTTGGTCGTTTTTTTTTCTAGGTAGATATTTTAAGAAAGTTCTGACTAACGCCCAGCCCATTCCCAAACCCCCTGGACTTCCCAGTCAGTTCGACGTAAAAGGTTTCCAAAGCAGTTATTCTATTAAACTGCTTGGACTTTCCGTGGGAATTGAAAAAGCTTATTTCTCGCCGACGAAGTCGCGGGCATCTGCTAGTAACTTGATAAAATGCGAATTTGCTTGCGAAAGTTAGGATAGATGTTAGTTACTCGATCGCGTCAGTACGGCTGTACGGATCTGTGGTACGGATGATGAAATTTGGCAAGAGAGATTAATCTCAATCCACGGCTGAAGTCACGGGAATCAGCCAGTTGAAATACACAGCAAATGTGGCAAATATAGGATCAAAAAGACTGGAGCCCAGAGCTGTAAAGTCCGAATAAAATAATTTATTCTGTGGTCAAATATAATATGTCAATAATGTCATTTGTTTTTGCGCTTGACAAATGACATGACATGCAAAAATCTTGTTGAATTCTGAAATGAAAGAATGAAGAATTTGTAATAATTCGTTTTGAATCCAGTTTAATCCTTATTTTGTGCTGTTAGTTATTGGTGAAAAATGGCGATGTTTCCAGGAACCGTCGCCTTTGACGAATATGGCCGTCCATTTATTATTTTGAGGGATCAGGAAAACCAAAAAAGATTGACCGGTATCGATGCATTGAAGGTTTGTTTTATTGCCTATATTAGTAAAAACACACTTAGATGGATCACATAAGTATTACGATACGATAATACGATAGCCCGCCGCATAATATAGCTAATAGTACTATTTTTTGAGTTCTTTTGAGAATTACAATAACCTGCTTAATGGCATCAAAATCGTATCTTATTTTTGTTGGAATTTTCATCGAAAACAATCAAAACGAATGAAATTGTGGCTAATTGATTAATTTTCGTTAAACACTATCTAAAAAAGCACAAATCTACTGATAAAAAGTTGTATTTTTCGCTAAAAATGTATTCTAAAAACCAGGTGCTTAGTCACATGATTATTAGGCACAATAATTTTTAGGGTTCCGTACCCAAAGGGTAAAAACGGGACCCTATTACTAAGACTCCGCTGTCTGTCTGTCTGTCTGTCTGTCTGTCTCCAGGCTGTATCTCATAAACCGTGATAGCTAGAAAGCTGAAATTTTCACAAATGATGTATTTCCGTTGCCGCTATAACAACAAATACTAAAAATTAAAAAAATATATATATTAAGGGGGGTCCCCATACAATAAACGTGTTTTTTCGTATTTTTTTGCTCAATATTAAAAACGGTAACAGGTAGACGGTTCAAATTTTCACAGATTATTAACTTGTATATTACCTTTCAAAATAAATAATTAAATATCAATAAAGTAAATATTAAAGGGGGGCTCCCATACAACAAACGTAATTTTTATTTTTAATACGTCATAAATCGTAAAACTTACTACAGGTTTGTACGGAACCCTCGGTGCGCGAGTCCGACTCGCACTTGGCCGGTTTTTATTATTCGTAGGACTTTGAGAAGTTTTGTATTAAGAACAGAGTATACAGAGTTGAAACTACAAAAAGGCTAATTATTGTATTACGTTGCTGATTCTGTTGAGTGCAGTTTCTAAACAAATTTGACAGGTCCTAAATCTAGTCCTCCTTTTCCCTAGGGCACATATGAAAGCAAAACAATTGGATCATTCATTTTAGTTTGGAGATTGTGGCTAATTCTTTACACAACAAACTTTCTGTACACAATCTCTTAATTTTGCTTCACTTCTCTGAACTCTTAAATGGAAAAGGATAGCACATTATTCAGACTTTTCAATTTAGCTTTGGGATTCTGCAATAGCTATCTTTTGAATCATGAATTGTTCATGTATAAAGCCTCATACGAAGTGAATCTAATAATATAGGAAGATATTTTTTACCACCATTCCATGCGGGCAAGATTTGTATAGTAATAAGGTAAGGCTAGGTGGTAGCTTTAAGTTTTATTGTAATGTTTTCAATGAAGATTGTAGAAGATAATAATAATGTTTCCAGTCACATATTCAAGCTGCTAGGCAGATCGCTGGCATCCTACGCACGTCCCTCGGCCCTCGAGGCCTGGACAAGATGATGGTATCATCAGATGGTGAAGTGACAGTCACCAATGATGGAGCCACTATCCTGAAGCTCATGGATGTGGATCATGAGATTGGCAAGCTGATGGTCCAATTGGCTCAGAGTCAAGATGATGAGATTGGTGATGGTACCACTGGGGTTGTTGTCTTGGCAGGTATGTGGATTTTTTGCTCCAGTTTTGTCCGACTTCTGAGCCTTTGGATTATGAGAATGACACTTTATAATATCTCCTGTGTAGAGGGCTAATCTGCCCTCTACACAGATTGAGGGCTGCGATTGGCAGAAGTGACTGAAAATCACAAAAGTTTGGTCACTATAATTATGTAAACTAGAACAGTATAAATAATATATAAAATTCATACAGTAGATTGAAGTATGGTACTCTCACCTATCATTGAGAAAGGTAGAAAAGACATTAGAGTGACATAATTTTGTGTAGAAAATTCTGTCAGTTTCCTCCATGTCCCTGTCACCCTGCAGTGTTTCTCTGTCTAGACACCTCTGTTGAACGACTGATAGTAAATAACATTATTAGGCTGTGCTTGTGCTATATGTACGTTTAGCATTTCTATACATTGCATTGGGATGGGGGGCAGATTTCTGACAAAGACAGACTGACAGATGCAAGGATCAAATGAATAATAATCCTCTTGAAGGATCAAATATTAAAAATCATATTATAATATAATATTAAAAATAAAAATATCAAAATATGAGTGACCTAAGGTAACTAGATAGAAATGAGATATTTGAATCTCATCTTACAACCTCATAATACGCAACTGACCAATTTTTTTTTTTTTATAAATCTGCAAAAAGTCTCGGTTAAAAGTAAAGGTTTGTTTTTATTGCAAGACAGGCTAGTGCTTGACGACAATCATGCTTAATACAAAGCAATGATGAGGTCTAGGTTGGAGCGTGCTAGCCTAGAAGATGCCATCATTAATTCAAGTACATATTGTATAAATTATCAATACTCAAATACTTTTACAGGTGCCCTCTTAGAACAAGCTGCGTCATTGATTGACAAAGGCATCCACCCTATCCGCATCGCAGATGGTTTTGAATTGGCCGCAGCAACCGCTCTGGCACATCTGGACAGTATCAGCGAGGCTTTCCCAGTCAACAAGGACACTAGGGAGCATCTCATAAAAGTTGCCAAGACTACACTTGGGAGTAAAGTTGTGGTGAAATGTCACCAGTTGATGGCTGAGATTGCCGTTGATGTAAGTTGACTTTGTTGTAGTTTATCTAGTTGTGCAGCTATTTTAGTTACTTAGGTCTGGGGAGCATCTCTCAAGGTTGCCAAGACTACTCTTGGGAGTAAAGTTGTGGTGAAAGTCACCAGTTGATGGCTGAGATTGCAGTTGATGTAAGTTGACTTTGTTGTAGTTTATCTAGTTGTGCAGCTATTTTAGTTACTTAGGTCTGGGGAGCATCTCTCAAGGTTGCCAAGACTACTCTTGGGAGTAAAGTTGTGGTGAAATGTCACCAGTTGATGGCTGAGATTGCCGTTGATGTAAGTTGACTTTGTTGTAGTTTATCTAGTTGTGAAGCTATTTTAGTTACTTAGGTCTGGGGAGCATCTCTCAAGGTTGCCAAGACTACTCTTGGGAGTAAAGTTGTGGTAAAATGCCACCAGTTGATGGCTGAGATTGCAGTTGATGTAAGTTGACTTTGTTGTGGTTTATCTAGTTGTGAAGCTGTCTTAGTTACTTAGGTCTGGGGAGCATCTCTCAAGGTTGCCAAGACTACTCTTGGGAGTAAAGTTGTGGTGAAATGTCACCAGTTGATGGCTGAGATTGCTGTTGATGTAAGTTGACTTTGTTGTTTGTAGTTTATCTAGTTGTGAAGCTATTTTAGTTACTTAGGTCTGGGGAGCATCTCTCAAGGTTGCCAAGACTACACTTGGGAGTAAAGTTGTGGTGAAATGTCACCAGTTGATGGCTGAGATTGCTGTTGATGTAAGTTGACTTTGTTGTTTGTAGTTTATCTAGTTGTGAAGCTATTTTAGTTACTTAGGTCTGGGGAGCATCTCTCAAGGTTGCCAAGACTACTCTTGGGAGTAAAGTTGTGGTGAAATGTCACCAGTTGATGGCTGAGATTGCTGTTGATGTAAGTTGACTTTGTTGTTTGTAGTTTATCTAGTTGTGAAGCTATTTTAGTTACTTAGGTCTGGGGAGCATCTCTCAAGGTTGCCAAGACTACACTTGGGAGTAAAGTTGTGGTGAAATGTCACCAGTTGATGGCTAAGATTGCAGTTGATGAAAGTTGACTTTGTTGTGGTTTATCTAGTTGTAAAGCTATTTTAGTTAGTAAGGTCCCTGGGGAGCATCTCTAAAGGTTGGTCTAAAGGAAGTGTCTTATGAAAGTTCCCAAGACTACCTTTGGGAGTAAAGTTGTGGTGAAATGCCATCAGCTTATTAATATAATATTATTGGGGACATCTCATTGTATTGTCAGTTTTGAAAAAAAACTACCGTTTTATCTTTTTTTTTTTTATCCACGTTAACAAGTTAGCCCTTGACTGCGATCTCACCTGATGGTAAGTGATGATGCAGTCTAAGATGGTAGCAGGCTAACCTGTTAGGGGCACGGCAGTTATATTAAACCCATCCCCCTATTCGGTTTCTACACGACATCGTACCGGAACGCTAAATCGCTTGGCGGCACGTCTTTGCCGGTAGGGTGGTAACTAGCCACGGCCGAAGCCTCCCACCAGGCCTGACCAGGGAAAATTCAGAAATTATAAATTCCCAAATTGACCCTGCCGGGGATCGAACCCGGGACCTCCGCACGTTAAGACAACAGCGCTACACACTGCGCCACGGAGGTCGTCAATTACGAAATATCTAAAGTTTTTAGCTAGCATGTCTGTGAAACCCTACTTATGCGTGTTCTGACAGGTAGGTAATAGTACCTACCTGTCAGAACACGCATAAGTAGGGTTTACACAAGTTTATTTATTCTCTTACAGGCAATTCTCTCAGTAGCGGACTTAGAGAAGCGTGACGTAAACTTCGAACTCATCAAAGTAGAGGGCAAAGTTGGAGGCCGCATGGAAGATTCCATGCTTGTGCGCGGCGTTGTCATCGACAAGACCATGAGTCATCCGCAGATGCCCAAAGTGCTCAAGGTATCTACCTAGAATCGGCACTAGATGTCGCTGTTTGTATATAGAAACCCATTCAAAATATGCTCCTGAAAAAAGCTTATTATACTGTTGAAGTTTACGTAAATGACAAAAGAGCATGGATTTGATTCGCTCCAGCAATGCTAAGGACAGCGGTTACTTATGTATCTACATATTAATGATATTGTAAATTATTTTTTTCAAAAGAGCAACCACTTACCTCTTCCAACAGTTTCTTGCTGGTTCTTTTCATTCCGAATCAATGTTAGATTCTCTCGACAATTTAAAAGTACTTGTAAAAGTTTATTTGAACGAAAAAAAAACATTTGAATTTTGAATTTGAAAATAAATAGATCTCGTTATGTCTCAAAATTTCAAATCGAATCAAATCTTTTTGTTCAAGTTGACATTGTTTTTGAATCGTCGAGTGAATCTAGCACTGTTTCGGACTGCCATTCCTTCTAAAAAGAACCAACAAGAAATTCGATGGTTGCTCTTTTGAAAATTTTTTTTTTTGATTTTTGAAAACACGCATTTTGACGTTTGAAAAAAAGTTGCTGATCTGACAAGTCATTTACCCAATATTGTTCTAATACAGCTTGTTGAATATACGAGTACTTACAGTTTTATTGAGAACCTATAATAAATTTACATATAATATGGAATAATTACTCATTCTACTAACAATCTATCATTGTCACGTAAATAAGTACAGCGCCATCTATATTTTGGTTCAGGGTTGTATACAAAAAATATTTTTTGTTTTCACAGGACGTGAAGCTGGCCATCCTTACCTGTCCGTTTGAGCCGCCCAAGCCTAAGACCAAGCATAAGTTGCAAGTGGGCTCAGCCGAAGAGTACCGCGATCTGCGCAAATACGAACACGAGAAATTCTTGGAAATCGTGCGCAGAGTCAAGGTATGAGCCGAATTCTATGTTTTTATGAAAATTCTGTTATACTTGTATACTTTTTATTTGACAATTATACGACTAGCTTATCCTAGACTAGTTTATTTTTTGTAAAATATTACCATTGTTTTAGATTTAACCTGAAACTGTACAATCTTTGAGGAGGGTAATTGTCGCTGCAATGCAATTTTTAACTTTTGTAGGATTATCGTTTGTATATGTATGTTTTTTAAGTCCTTGTGTTAATGTTTCTGAATAAAAAGTTTATCTATGCTATGTCTGGTAAATAAACCTTTTTTCAAGGGCGATCGCAAAGGGATCCTAAGCAAAAACCCTTGAATTTTTCTCACTTTCTTAATCCTTCCTTTTGGTTAAGATCACTTCATAGCGATAAGGCCGCCAATTGTACCATTGCTTAATTTCTATTGTTTATAGTTTGTTTTCTTGTATTGGTATACAATAAAGAATATTTCATTCAAAAAGGGGATTACGATGGGAGTAAGTTAGGTATAACTTATAAACAACATTAGAATCTTTAAAAAAAAACTGATCCATTGTCATTCTAGTGATATTGACTAATAGCCCGATAACGTTGATATATATTTTGAGTATTACACACTATCTATACTTATAATAAAACTGTAACAGGTCCAATTCTGTACATTGAAGATATTTTGAAAATTTTTTTTGGAGGGCACTCATTATTCGATGCTGAAGCCAAATCTGTAATTTTTTTCATTTTTGTCTGTCTGTCTGTCTGTCTGTCTGTCTGTCTGTCTGTCTGTCTGTATCTTGGCCGCGCATCACGCCGAAACTACTGAATGAATTCAAACGAAACTTGGCAAGATTTGAGCCTATACTACGAGGTAGGACATAGGATACTTTTTATCCCGAAATTCTACCCACGAAGGGGTGAAATAGGGGTTGAAAGTTTGTATGAAAGTCCTTAATTTCTCAAGTTATAGCCATGAAACTTGATATATGAGCTGCGGGTTAAAAATGGAGACAAATATGTTTCACAGTTTTTGAAAATTCGACCCCCAAAAGGGTGAAATAGGGGATGAAAGTTGGTATGAAAGTCCTTCGTTTCTCAAGATGTTTTACAAGTTATATCAACGAAACTGTTTATTTTGGCTTACGGTAAAAAATAAAGAAGTACGTGTGTCACAGTTTTTCAAAATTCCACCCCTAAGGGGGTGAAATAGGGGGTGAAAGTTTGTATGAAAGTCCGTCATTTCTCAAGTTATATCGATTAAACTTGGTAGACAAGCTACTGGTTGAAAATGAAGAAACAAGTGTTTCACAGTTTTTGTAAATTTTACCCCCGAAGGGGTGAAATAGGGGTTGAAAATTTGTATGAAAGTCCTTCATTTCTCAAGTTATAGCAATGAAACTTGGTATATAAGCTGCGGGTTAAAAATGAAGACATACGTGTTTCACAGTTTTTCAAAATTTCACCCTCAAAGGGGTGAAATAGGGGTTGAAAGTTTGTATGAAAGTCCTTCTTTTCTCAAGTTATATCGATGAAACTTGGTATACAAGCTACCAGTTAAAAATGAAGAAATACGTGTTTTACAGTTTTCGTAAATTTTACCCCCGAAGGGGTGAAATAGGGGTTGAAAGTTTGTATGAAAGTCCTTCATTTCTCAAGTTATATCCATGAAACTTGGTATATGAGCAGCGGGTAAGAAATGAAAACATACGTGTTTCACAGTTTTTCAAAACTCCACCCCCAAAGGGGTGAAATAGAGATTGAAAGTTTGTATAAAAGTCCGTCATTTCTCAAGTTATTTCGATGAAACTTGGTATACCCACGCGGACGAAGTCGCGGGCATCAGCTAGTAATATATAAGATTCACGAATAATTGAAAACGAATGACAATAATGGTATAAATTTCTTAATTTTAAGCTTCGCGTTTGGTTGCATCAAGCAGAATCATTTTGAAACATAAATTGATAGCCCGTAATAAACTACTTTAAAGAAACAGCTTCACATCTATTTTACTCTGCATTTGTGGTGTAGGGTACTGGCATAAGAAAAAAATTGAAAATTCACATTTTTTCAGGACGCCGGAGCAACTTTAGCCATCTGCCAATGGGGCTTTGATGATGAGGCGAACCACCTTCTCCTCTCTCAAGGTTTACCAGCCGTCCGGTGGGTTGGTGGGCCCGAGATGGAACTAATCGCCATCGCCACTGGCGGCAGAATAGTTCCCCGCTTCGAAGAGCTGACTCCGGAAAAGCTTGGCACGTGCGGCCTGGTTAGAGAACTTAGTGAGTATTTTGCCTTAAACTTGGAGCCGTTGACTATCTACTTTACCTTTCCTACCCTTAACTTTCTATAAAGTAACTGAGGGTATCAAAAAATGAAAGCCACTGAACCATACTTTTTATCCATTGAAGGTTTTCAATGAAACATTATTTTCTTAACTAGATGATCCCTGCAACTTGATGTTTTTGATTCCCTCAGGAACTCTTAAATTTTCCGGGATAAAAGTAGCCTCTTTGTCCTTCCCCAGGATGTAAACTATCTCTGTACCAAATTTCATCAAAATCAGTTGTGTAGTTGGGCCGTGAAAGCGTAGCAGACAGACACTTTCGCTTTTATAATATTAGTATGGATTTTATTTTGGGTCTGTATTTGACCTTGTATTGAACACATCTTATCCTAAGTATTGAACATAATTTCTTTTTTGTACTTGTTTACTTTTTGCTCTATATTTGTGTGGCTATAAAGAATTTATCTATCTATCTGGTTCCCAGCATTCGGTACGTCCAAAGACGAGATGCTAGTGATAGAGCAGTGCTCCAACTCTCGCGCCGTCACTGTGCTGGTGCGCGGCGGGAACAGGATGATTGTGGAGGAAGTCAAGCGCTCTATGCACGACGCGCTGTGCATTGTGCGCAGTTTGGTGCAGGTGAGACACTGTTATCTCTAACTTATTATAATAGGCTCGAGACTCTTTCGCTCCGCCTCAAGAAAGTCTTTCGTGGGATTGAGTATACTCTTAAATTATAATGAAACTAGATATCTGCTACTTGTCCGCGTGGATTTAGTAAGTTTTTGATTCCTGTGGGAATGCTTCATTTTCCGTCATAAGCCATAATAAGTCCTTCCCCAGTATCTTAACTATCTCTACCAAATGACATGTCCCAGTTCAGTATGCAGGGTGGTTTTTTATTTCGAGTGTCAATGAACCAGAACCAAACTGCCATCACGTGAAAGAGAAAAAATATAACATTTAACGCCATATAAATAAAAAATTTTGAAAACCCCGTTATTTTAAAATTAATTATGAAAAATATCGTTTGTAGAAAATATTTTTCGATGGATGGCAACACTAAAACTTTTTCTAATGTAAAGGGTATGTTCCGATATACACTGCGAGCACTGTTCAGTGCTCTAGCTGGGGAAAATTCGTTCCGTTATCGACTGACAGTACACTGCCGCAGTATCCTAGGGAAATATATGACGTTATTAATCGACGCCATTTTTGTACTGTGAGCACTGGCGTTTTCGAGGTAAGGTGCTCTCTGTGCTTTGATCACGTGATCAACAGCTGCACTGTGTTCCGTTTTAAACAGTAACCAGTATAGCTTACTATAAATAAAGGAACGGCTTCGCAGTATACAAAGGCTGTGTTCCGAAATACACTGCGAGCACTGTAAGGTGTGACGTCACTTTAGTACACTGCGAAGCCGTTCCTTTATAATTAGGTATACTGGGTACTGCTTAAAACGGAACGCTGTCAGCACTGAGACAAACACTGAGAGCACCTTACCTCGAAAACGCCAGTGCTCACAGTACAAAGATGGCGTCGATTAATGACGTCATATATTTCCCTAGGATACTGCAGCAGTTTACTGTCAGTTATAACGGAACGAATTTCTCCACAGTAAGAGCACTGAACAGTGCTCGCAGTCTATAACGGAACACAGCCAAAATTGACAGACCTTACAGTTCTCGCAGTGTATATCGGAACATATTCCAAGATAAACAAAACTGACAGTGACTTTTGACAATCAACTATGACATACAACAATCAAGTTTTTTTTACTGTAGATAAAATTCAGTTAAAGATCTAAAAAAGCCACAAAATAAAAAAATACTTTTCTCCAAATTCGGGTCCTTTAAAAATGTGTAAATGCCATATTTTAGGATCTCTATTCACGTGTATTAAAATCATCTTGGTTCATGTTCAAGGCCCAAAAACATGAGTTGAAATTGTCAAAAGTAATTCATAAATCTATTATTAAGCAGTTAATCCACAAACATAATTTTTACAAAAATAATAATTATGGATAACTAGCTGATGCCCGCGACTTCGTCTGTGTGGTTTAAGTTCTTTTTTTATTCCCGCGGAACTCCCTAATTTTCCGGGATAAAAAGTAGCCTGTCACTCTCCAGGTCCTCAACTATACCAATGCCAAAAATCACGTCGATTCGTTGCTCCGTTGCGGCGTGATTGAAGGACAAACCAACAAACAGACACACTTTCGCATTTATAATATTAGTATGATCTGTTTTATGTACAGGACTCGCGAGTGGTATACGGTGGCGGGGCGGCCGAGATATCTTGCTCTTTGGCCGTGGCGCGCGCGGCCGACAAACTTTCTTCCCTGGACCAATACGCTTACAGGGCCTTCGCTGACGCACTGGAGGCTATCCCACTCGCACTCGCAGAGAACAGGTAAGCGAGAGAGAGAGACACACTTGCACTATTGAATAAAACAGTTGGAAAAAGAATCCTTATTTTCTACAATTACCACAATGTTTGTAAATCTAATTAATAGTTTAGAAGTTATCAGGGAATAATAGATAGACAAACGGGATTTTCCACTTTATCTTATCCTCAAATTTCTTATATTTTCCAGTGGTCTGTCTCCAATCGACACGCTCTCCGAAGTGAAGGCGAGGCAGGCGGCTGAAAATAACATCAATCTAGGAGTGGATTGTATGGCCAACGGTGAGTAGTATTATTGTTTTTTTTTTTATAAATTTTACTACTTAGTAGGCGATAATATGTCCGACCATATTTTGACGACATCGCTGTCGTAGTGTTGACCGTTGTTGTCTCCCGTGGGTCCCGGGCTCGATTCCCCGCAGGGTCAATTGGGGAATTTATAATTTCTGAATTATCCGGCAAAGACGGCAAAGACGTACCGCCAAGCGATTTAGCGTCCCGGTATGATGCCGTGTAGAAACCGACTAGGGGTATAGGTTTAATATAACTGCCATACCCCTAACAGGTTAGCCCGCTACCATCTTAGACTGCATCATCACTTACCACCAGGTGAGATCGCAGTCGAGGGCTAACTTGTAGTGGAATAAAAATAAAAACCGAATTTTTGAATTGAATTGAATAGTTGGTGGTAAAAATAGATCATCCCTATTGGAACAGACGCTAAGCTTCTGCACTATTGTTCACAGACTCCAACGACATGAAAGCAATGAACGTCATAGAGTCGCTCCACTCTAAGAAGCAACAGATCGCGCTCGCGACCCAGCTCGTCAAGATGATCCTCAAGATTGATGACGTGCGCTCGCCGGCCGACCAATAAACACTAATTTTTTATCACAATTTTATCATATTAAAGGCTTACAATACAAATAAATATCTATAACTCCCAAACATGTTACATTAATAACGATGCGCTATGTTAAAACTGAAACTCCGCCATCTGGTTTCAATAGGGTATTTGACTGCTTTTAAAAAATAGTCGCATATTGTTAATAATGCTTTATTATAGCTAACAATATATTTATTTCGTCTTAATTTTCAGTATTTTATATAGAAATCTCAAAAATAAATTCAAAAAATTAAATTGCCGCGTAAACGCTCTCTTTGACAACATTTGGGTGACATGACTACTATGACGTAACTATATAGTAAAAACCTAAACAAAGTGTGTGATATTTCAGTTTCCCTTGATGAAAACTTTGTTTTAGAGATTGTTTTTATAAAACTATGGTTTACCAATGGTGTGTGGTGTGCATACTAATGCAATGTACAAACAAGTCTACAAAAACTGTTTAGAAGTGTTCCAAAGAAAGCCAAGATACGGAAGAAGTGGTTGCAACTTGCTCGAAGAGACCCCATAGTGGTCACTGAGGGTCACTTTAAGTATTTATTTTTGCGAGGATCGCTTTGATGTGAGTTTTACACTATCTATCTAACAAACTATTACTAAATAATTATATAATGCTCTAAAAATGTGTACCTACTTCACCTGTTCTGTTTGAGGTTAGACATGTCCGTTTGTATTAGCTGGTTTGTAGTATGTTTATTAAGTATTTACAAACACATTAATAAGTAATAACTAATTTAGAAATTCTAGCCAATTTATGTAATTCAATAATTTCAGTAGATCATTACCTACTTGGAACTTTGAAGTGGAATTTGCAATCAAAAACTTATTATGGTATACTATTACAGTTGGAGAAAATTCTAACCTACAACCAATACAAAATGGGCTTCAGTAAAAGACTTCGCATGATGGAGTTAAAGGTTAGACCTTATACAAGAATGTATGGAAGAAGCTTATATGAAAATATTACGTTGATGACAATGAGATAGAAGCTGTTGCTTCAGAGTCCATAGGTATGCACCTAAAATAAAACTGGCAAATTGGTCTAAAATCTTTGTATGTTATGATGAACAAAAATTTGCTTAATTCAAAAACTTTGTTTCAAGAAATCCATACTAATCGGTATTAAAAAAGCTAAATTCTATCGGTCTGTCTGCTATCTTTTTTTTTTTTTTTTTAATTATTCACTACAAGTTAGCCCTTGACTGCGATCTCACCTGATGTAAAGTGACGATGCAGTCAAAGATGGTAGCGGGCTAACCTGTTAGGGGCATGGCAGTTATATTAAACCCATACCCCTATTCGGTTTCTACACGGCATCGTACCGGAACGCTAAATCGCTTGGCGGCACGTCTTTGCCGGTAGGGTGGTAACTAGCCACGGCCAAAGCCTCCCACCAGGCCAGACCAGGGAAAATTCAGAAATTATAAATTCCCAAATTGACCCTGCCGGGGATCGAACCCGGGACCTCCGCACGTTAAGGCAACAGCGCTGCACACTGCGCCACGGAGGTCGTCAAAGCTCAAAGAGATCTCTTCACAGCTCACACATCTGTTTAACCAATTTGATGAAATTTGGAACACAGATAGCTTGCATCCCGGGGACGGACATAGGCTACTTATTGTTCCCGATAGATAATCACAGAGTTCTCAGATTTTGATTTGATTTTTTGACTTAATCAGTATAGATTTAGGTTTTTTTTTGGAAATCAAGAAAATCCTTTCTTCACCGAGAGAGAACCTACATTCAAAATTCCAAGTTTGTAGACATTGATGTATAATTTTAGTATGTTTGTAGATCCACCAGGTGGCTGTGCAATTTGCATTGTTTGTCAGTAAGTTAAGGTACTGTTTCTGTAGGTATAGAAAATTAATTTTAATGAATATTTTGTCTTTTCAGAAACCACAAACACATCACGATAAAGGAATAAACACTCAACCAATCGCAACTGCTGATAAATCTGTCCAAATAAATTATTTAAAGATGCATCACAGAAACAAGGCAGTACAGACTATGAATGTGACAAAAGATATACTCGGTATGAATGGTATTCCAAACCAAGGGTAGATTAACTTGACAATTCAAAGGCGCTTGTAAAAGTTTATTTGAAAAAAAAAAACATTTGAGTTCGAGTGAGTTTGATAAATAAAACAATGAAATAGAAATATGATTTTTATTATACCTATCCACATATTACATAATTTAAGAAGAAACTGACAGGAGTTCAGTACTGCTAAAAGATGATGTTGAAGGATGTTGAGTGTGTTTTTTAGATAATTGCTCCCTGTAATAAATTTCATGGTAGTGCCTACTCTGGATAAAGTAATTTTTTTCCCGTAGCACTCAAGAGAGGTACCTACATAAAGGTTGTTCACTACGCCGCGCCGGTGAGTCCACATCAAAAAGGCACTCACAACTTGACTTTTGTCTTCATCTACTATCATAGTTACAGAATATGATTTTGCTCTCACTTTGTGCTTGGGACATATCTTGCATTTGAGTGTACAAATGACAGATTCGCGATGTAGCTGGACATAACCAACAGCGATAAGACTCGAAGCTCTTTATAGAAAGAAACCAAAACTTAATATCACGATCTATGTTAGTAAATAATATATAACCTAGTAAGTACTTAATTCTGCGAATGTTAGGTTTTATTCTTGGACGAAAAGGTATTAATACAATAAATTGCTTTATTTAAGAAATATATAGTTTAGTTACAAGGCAGTTTTCACATTTTTTAGTTCTGCAGCATAGAAATCAGGGTTATTTTTGAAAAATGTCCAACTAGGTTTAAATGCATCATCTTTTGAGAGGTTTCCACTAATCTGCTTTTAAATAATTGGGTTCCTAAACTATTAATAAGGAAAAGTATGGTTGGTATTAACTAATTGAAACAATAAAAAGCACAGAAACCTATAGAAAAACGGAAAAACACTCGTAATTGTTCGTATTTACTACACCACAGTTATATTTTACTAGATAGTTACGTCACTAACGATTCAACCAATCATAGAGCGTTTACGATCACGTGAACATAGATCGAAAATTAATTAATTTATTTCATGTTTTATAGAAAAACAATACATTATTTTTTAGTTTTGCCAAATGGAATATTACCTAAAAATAATAATCTATTAGGATGGCAACAGAAGAAACAATATTTTTAATACAGTCAAATACCCTGTTGGCGACGCCATCTTGTTTCAATTAACGACGCCATCTTGTTTCAATTGACGACGCCATCTTTCAATTGACGACGTCATCGTTTTAAAAACTATAGTTTTACAGATACTTTAGTCAACTTCATCGACTTTTGTGGATATGATGGCTAACTAATCGACCTGTTTTCGATTTCAGGTAACTTAAGTTTTTACTTGTTCATGAAACAATGGGGCTGATTCTTTAGTGCACAATCTCTAAACTAAAATGACAGCATTAAAAATATTGCTAACCCTTTCCTCGGGGAGAAAATTGTCTCGGCCCATGCTAGGGGGGCAGGACTAGATTTAGCTGTCATTTTAGTTTAGTCCAGATAGAGATTGTGTTATACAGAATTGCTCAAAAAACATCATCCATTGTTTTCGTAAAACAATATATTTTAAGGACATGTAAAAACGAATTTAGGAAACATGATGTAAAAACATTAAAGCTAATTATATCAGAGTAGAAACAAAACATCACGAGTTAAAGGACGTGTTAATTGACCAACAAGTAATCCAAACATATATACAGTAGGGTTACATTTGTAATTGCATAACTTACATATAGACAAGTTGGGTGAAGTTTGTAGATGAAGTTTCGGATAACTTAAGGTATTTTGGATGATTGTACGACCCATTATATACTACACCGAGGTCAGAGATGTCTGATTGGAACAGTAGGGTTCTTAAATAAATATAATTGGATTACTATGTATTATTTTAGTTTATTATTATGTTACAATATAATTTTATTATCCTATTGCGGTATTAAATGATTTATCATTCACAAATGTTGATGGTATCCCCCAGTGTATTCAAAAAATCTATTTTTGATTTTGCTTATTTCGGAGTTTTAATGTAAACTTCTAAGGGGTTCCTTTTGTAAGAATTTCTTCAGCTATTAAGGCGTTCTTTCAAATACAAGAACAACAGCATAAATGGTATATTTTTATCTCTTTGTAATGCTGAAATGTCTATTAATTTGTTAAGAGCATCTTAAATATTAAGTCACTGGTTTTGAACACAAGTTAAATTTAAGATTCTCTTAAAATTTAAGGGTATCTAAGGTATTAGGCAGTGGCGTGCACGTCATAAGAGGCAACAAAGCACTGCTTACCCCTAGGATGGATAGGTCTCAAAATGCCAACTCTGGCTTCAAAACTGTGCACGCCACAGTAGAAACTGGTTTATAAATATACGTATAATTTTGAGAAGCCCTTTGATGAGCATTGAATGTAAGATAGTGATAACAATAAGATAATGCATTTTTATGTTTACGAGGCGTGATGCGAGATGTATGCTTTGGTGCACTAATAAAATTAATTTAACTAAGTTAACGCTGTTTTATTTGATGCTAGTTTTGCCCTCGGTTCAATTTGAGAACAGTCGCCGTTACATGGAAGTAAGACCGGCCATACACGGACTGCTCGAGCAGTAAGCCAGTGATCAACATACACGGACCGCTCGCAGTCATGGTCAACAGCTTGAAGCTACCATTGATGACGCGCTGCCAACCGCCCGAAGCAGTCGTAACTGCTCGAGCGGATCCATGTATGTGTTCGTAGAAGACTAGTTCACTATGCAGTCGCAGCTTGAAGCAGTCCATCCTGACTTCTTCAAGCTGTCCGTGTATCGCCGGCCTAAGGGTTACTTTCCTCGGGCCCAGGTTATGGTTTGTCTATTTTAGGATGAAAATTTTGGTAGATAGTAGATACCTGTTATGTTTAACCACTGAGCAATGAGTTATAAAAAAACTCGATTTAGATTAATCTCTCTTATTATCTTTAATGATTTATAAACACAATACTAATAATTATTCTACGCAATACTTATTCTTTCAATAATAAATCACTAAACAAGGTTCACTATCAATACAATAGATTCACTTCAATAATTCACTACTATTAATTTACTTCACTTTTATTTCCTTTCTTCGCTCTTCTTCAGAGCTAGGTACTTGTAGGTAGGTACAGTCGCCCGATACGTCCGCTTATTTATATGGCTCGATGCTATTCTTGTCCCGTACTTGTACATATATCCGTCTCATAGAAATATGAAGGACAAGAGTGAGACAGACGGAAGCAGTAGGTATGCAAGTTCTATAGGTAATTTTGTCCGCTATTCGAGAGATAAATGAAAAACACGTAACCTCTGTCTGACTTTATTAAAAAAAACTGACAGCAAATCCTCCATAAAAATACAAAAAAAAACTAAATAATAATAACTAGAATTTGTTTAAAAATAAACTTAACAATTAAACATGGCTCGTTAGGAACATAACTAGGTATATACAAATAATAAAATTGATCACAATATTATTAAATCAACGAAAATTATTACATTAAAAACAATAATGTTGTACCTACTCTTTCACAAAACAATATGGCGGATGAAGCACAGACTGATAGAAGTGGACCTAATATCATTTATCACTGGTGTCAGATCTTTAGTACCTACCTACTAAACGCGTCCAAACAAAATACGAAAATAATTTCTGAAATCTCTATCCACAGATAACGGAAATTCTCTTTGTGTCTCTATCTCTATATCATTTATTTATTTATTATTGATCAATTAATGCTGTTCAAAAACTCGAGAACGGCTGGGCCGATTTATATGGAATTTTTTGAGTGTGTTTGTGTCGGTCCCGGGATGGTTTATATTCACAATTGGACCCGATAGGGGGCGCTGCAATCGGGTTCTAGCTTCAAGGCAGGACAACGTCTGAAGCTAGTATATACTAGTGGTTCGCCCCGAACTGAGACCTTGCTGTATCCATAAACTATTACAGAGCGCCATCTATTGACATCATTGTAAAGTTCTGTTAAAAATACGGAAGCTCATTAAAAATTAAATAATTTCGTTTCCTTATAATATTTATCTAATTTTAGTATTTGTTGTTCAAGTACATGATATAATTCAAGTAATTGATAAGTTTCAGGTTCAGCCTTTCAGAAAATTGAGAGTTCTGAGGTCAACTTTGGACGTTAGAAAATCTCCACTTTAAAAGCCCCCCATTTCGTCAATTTTAGAGAAAAAAATAAAAAAAAAATATTTTTGGACTCTATTTCTAATTATCTTTAAAATGATATACCGCAGCCCTATGTAACGCTATAAAAAATATTTTACTTCGCATTCGCTTCTATGAGAGCCCCCCTGAAATAAAGATTTTTATAACTTTTTAAGCCATATTCGGCGGGAGGCCATCGGTTTACATATTATATTTAAATTTGAAGTAATTACGTTCAGTAATTCAGAAGTTATAAGGCTCTGACAGACGGACGGACGGACGGACGGACGGACAAGTGCAAATTCACTCAAGTAGACTCAGAGACCTCCGCTTCGCTCGGTCAATAAAAATCAATAATTGCTGTTCGTTTGTCTTGCTAAAACTCGAGAACGGCTGGGCCGATTTGGCTGAGGGAAGGTTTAAACGTTGAGAAAATATGGAAAAATTGCGAGGAAGATACTAAAAACAACAATTTCATTTTCCCATATAAACTGTTCTAGCTACTTTCCTGTCAAACATTTGACGTTCGTCCCTTCGGTACGGTAGATAGTATATATTCTTCTGTACGTGTGTTTGTCACCTAACTCCTCCTAAACGGCTGGACCGATTTGGATGAAATTTTGTGTGTATATTTTAATGGGTTCCTGGATGGTTTGAAAACACAATTGGACCAGTAGGTGGCACTGCAATCGGGTTCTAGGTTCAGGGCAGGGCAACGTCTGCCGGGCCCGCTAGTGTGAAATATTTGTTTTCTCACCTCCGGGCGGAAAGCGTCAATTTTCCTCCCGCTGCGCTAAACGAAAATGCCGCTTTCCGCCTCCGTCGAGGAGAAAAATAGTATACACACCACGGGCAGTAAATAAGAAAACCTCAGATCACATGTTTATTGACCTCGGCTTCGCCTCGGACAACAATTACATGTGATCTGAGACATTTCTTATTTTACTGCCCTAGATGTGTAATATACTATCTAATACAGGAACCGCAGAGTTTCTTGTTGGATTTTGTCATTATGAATGGTATTCCAGTTGTAGATTCGCTTGACGATTCGAAAGCACTAAAGTTGTAAAAGTTTATTTAAAAATAAAAAAAAAATCGTCTTAGTGTGCAGTTTTTGGGAAGGTTGGCCATCATTAGGGCGATTTCAATT
Organism: Erebia ligea; assembly: GCA_917051295.2. Classification (NCBI taxonomy): domain Eukaryota; kingdom Metazoa; phylum Arthropoda; class Insecta; order Lepidoptera; family Nymphalidae; genus Erebia; species Erebia ligea. Next base: position 3,528,808 of record OU785246.1, read on the forward strand.
TTCGAGACCGCTGCCCTGTTTTTTTTATCCACTACAAGTTAGGTCTTGACTGCGTTCTCACCTGATGGTAAGTGATGATGCAGTATAAGATGGTAGCGGGCTAAACTGTTAGGGGCATGGCAGTTATATTAAATCCATACCCTTATTCGGCCTTTCAAATTCCGCAAAGGAGTTAGACAGGGCTGTGTGCTTTCTCCCATTCTGTTCAATATCTACGGTGAATATATCATGCGGCGTACACTCGAAGAGTGGGAAGGCGGCGTCAGCGTCGGTGGAGTAAAGCTTACCAACTTACGGTACGCTGATGACACAACACTCCTAGCAGCATCTGAGACCGAAATGACATCTCTATTGAACAGGATGGAACAAGTAAGTGAAGAAATGGGTCTCTCCGTAAACAGGTCCAAAACGAAGGTAATGGTGGTAGACCGTGCCAAACAGTTGGAACTCACTGGCTCACTGAACCTCGAGACTGTGGAGAACTTTATATACCTGGGTTCCAACATAACTAACACCGGGTCATGTGAGGTGGAAATCAGGAGGCGGATTGAAATGGCCAAGAGTGCCATGTCACAGCTGCATAAGACTTGGAGGGGCAAACAGATATCTACCAACACCAAAATGCGTCTTGTCCGCACACTTGTATTCCCGATATTTATGTATGCTGTATGTAGCTGAGACATGGACAATAAAAGCTGCTGACCGACATCGCATTGACGCTTTCGAGATGTGGTGCTGGAGGAGAATGCTTCGGATACCTTGGACAGCGCACAGAACCAACGCATCGATCCTTAAACAACTAAAAATCACGAAAAGGCTATCAACCACCTGTCTCCAGAGGATCCTTGATTATTTCGGCCACATTGCCAGAAGGGAGGGACACAATCTTGAAAAGATTGTCATTACTGGCAAAGTGGACGGCAAGAGACCTCGGGGACGTAGCCCGATGCGTTGGTCAGATCAAATCCCCACCGCTCTCGATAGCAAGGTCCACGAAGCCCTGCATGTCGCAAAAAACAGAGCAACATGGCGCGACATCGTCCACAGAAGAATCATTGGTGGAAGGGGTCACGACCCTCAGTAATGGGGAACACGACGCAAGGAGGAGGGGATTCGGTTTCTACACGCGGCATCGTACCGGAACGCTTAATCGCTTGGCGGCACGTCTTTGCCGGTAGGGTGGTAACTAGCCACGGCCGAAGCCTCCCACCAGGCCAGACCAGGGAAAATTCAGAAATTATAAATTCCCAAATTGACCCTGCCGGGGATCGAACCCGGGACCTCCGCACGTTAAGACAACAGCGTTACACACTGCGCCACGGAGGTCTCAAAAACTAAAACGTTACGCAAATTAAAATCTTTTGACCTTACTCAATTTATGTTTGCAAAAAAATTTTTAGTCAATACCTATGAATGACTTTCCTATTGTAAGTTTGGACGAATTTAACACTGTTTTTTACCTTTACCTAGGGCGCTTAATTTTACATATTTGTTACATATACTGTAAAAACAATACTTAATATGTATATATATTTTATTAATTAAAAAATAACATAACGGAACTGGTACCTACATAGTAAGTAAATAGCTCAATATAAATATAAATAACTTAAATCTGTGCCTCTCCACTATTTTCATAAAAATTCAAAAAAAAAAGTTTCTTAAACAAAAAAAAATGGAACGACTTAACCATGTAAGTAATTACAATAATGAAACCACTGGACACAAATATGTGATAATTGGGTCTAGCCTACACAATAATCTTAATTTATAAACTCTAACACAAAAAAACGTGCATTATTGTATCGGAAAAATATATATTAATAGGTGTATCTTGCAAGGCAGTAATTCGACCCCATATGCAACGGTCTCAGAGTTTACTCAGTTTATTTTGTATACAATGCTAAATTAATAATAGGTATGTTGTTTAAACGTGCCCAAACCAAGCTTTTTCTTGACGATGAAATTACGATTTATAGACATTTTAGACATAATATTTTTACTACCATATACCTACCTGCTTTTTGATAGATAAAAATGGCGAAAACATCTAGAAATTTTTCTCGACATTTTGCTCTATCAAAAACTTGGTATATTACAATAAAAATATCATGTCTTAAATGTCCCTAATAGGGTATTTGACAACTAAGTACTTAGTCAAATAAATTATTTATTAGAGATTATTAAATAGAGGATCTCCCAAAAGACGTAATATCCACGTCCTCTGTTAGTTTAACGTTGAATAAACATTTTAAACTATCGATATAAGTAAAAAAGTGCGTCGAACTTTGATGACGTCACAATTCAGTATTTCATACAAAATCTCATAGTAAGCGCGCTTTTTGACGTTTGAAAAAAAGTTACTGATTTGACTAGCTGTTGTCAAATACACAATTTTACTGTCAAGAACTTGGTCAAAAGCAACATTTGTCAAAAAGTTTAGTTTACAAAACTTTTACAAACTTTAACACTTTTAGTCATAGGGACGCCGATAGAAGTGAAAACTTATAACTTACAATTTTAGTATTAAAATTTGAAATTTCATAATGTTTAAATTAAAATTATCAACATCAATCTGTTTTTCACATCTATTACACTACACTCCGAGCAACAATTATTTTAAATACATGTTTATATGGTTTATTTATTATTCAAATATATTAAGGGCTGTACAAGATCATGACAAAATATAAATACAATTTAATTGAAATAACAATTAATATACATACAATCATATTAAATAATGTTGCACAATACTTACGTCACAGCATGTCGGTGACGCAAACCCATAAGATTTCCCCCTACCAAAAAGTGCTCAACGCGGCTAAAAAAGTTTTCACTTCAATTACAATAATGGAAGCTCTCGCACATTATGGTAAAAGTTTTCTATACTAAACTTCGCATATTATTGTAAAAATTTTGTAAACTAAAGATCCCTAGATGTTAGATCAAGTAGCACAATTCTGGTGGTAAGGCAGCTCCATACTAGACCGACAAGATCGACGTTAAAAACTCCGCGATAAAAAAACCCACGCGAATCACAGATTTACGGAATGTAAAAATGAATTACCAAAAATGCGAAAGATTTGTCAAAAGAACAAAAATAAAAAATCAACTTGTACATTAAAATTACATTATTATACCATTAATTTAATACATTGCAACTTGATATTTATATTGAAAAGCTACTTTTAACAAATTCCTGCATCTGAAATATTTTGAAATGTACATAGATTGTAGCATTTATAATAATAATATTCTTCGTTTTCAAATACTTATATAAGGCTTGGACATACAACGTTTAGTTGTTGCAAAACACAGAATTCAAAGTAGGCAGTAGGTATAGTCTAGTTTTCTTTATTAGAGTATAGAAAAGGTAACAAAACCAACGGCCTCAATTTACATAGACGGGCTCTGTCTAACAAAGAATGTGGGCGTATTTTACTAACGCCATAGTCTGAAAAACGGGACAGCGCTATGGCGGGGACAAGGACAGGCTTATACAGGTGTGGAGCGCGCTCTACAGGTCGGATGCCCAATTTTTTTCTATGAGAGGGCCCATCTACATATATATCGATGAACAAAACGCACAAACCTTTGCGAAACGCGTAAGCGACGCACTTGATGTGAAACGTACTTAACATTTCTATAACCTTCTTTAGAATTCTGTGGTCCAAGTCTTATAATAAAATCCTGTACAATATATTTTTAAAGAGCCAAAAAAGGGATACATCGAGTGTCGTATAATATTAATAAGTTAATAATAAGCTTAAAATTATGATTTTTGTAACGCGATAACTATGTTTTTCTTGATTGTGAGGTAACAATTTGTTTTTATATATTAATAATAATCCGTATAGTTATCTGTGACAAATCTAATGGCTCTATTACACGTTGGCCCAATGTGTTCGGCTATGTTGGCCTCACACTGCTTTCCTAAGAAACCGTAGTTTGTATGAAACCCACAAGTTTGAAAGTCGGCCAACGTTATCCAAAAGCGGCATTTTACGTCAAGCGACTCTGTACAAATTTGCCGAATACGTTGAGCCAATGTGTACTAGGCTCTTAACACTACGTATAGAGATCACCATAGACAAATACAGTCAGCCTACCGTGTCTGTTTCACAGAGGTAATCTTGAAAAGTTCTCAACGGATTTTAATGAAGTTTTGTCCAATGGATTGGGCATTTCTCGGAGAAGCTTTCCATGTATATATAATCCGATTTTAAGAAAAAATAGTTTGCCAATACTAAACTACAAAGAAAGAAAACATAAGTAACATAACTTACAATCTTCAAAAATATTATAAAATGTATAGCTAGTATTTGTAGACTATCAACAATTTAATATTATGCTCTATTTGTCTATGGTAATCAAGTTAATTTTTAAATTCGAGTGATCTATGGTAATGTATTATGAATATTTTTAGCAGAAACGATTAGCTTTAAATAATGAAGCCAAGGAGACCAAGATAATAATAATTATTATACTCCGCCCATTATACCATGTATTCAGAATATAAATTACCTATTCGACTATATCGTTACAGTGCAATTTGCAATCGATTTAGAATTCACTGATTGTTTGATTTTTAAGTAGGTAGTTTGTTTTACTGGACTTGACATTAATCTGTCAATTTAATTGGCATTTTATGTCAAATAACAATATACTTTATAGTAAAAATTATACACAAGAATTCTGAGCTCCAAACAATGAAGTGAACGTCAAAGTTTTTATAATTTAAGTATAAGGAAAGTAAAGAGTAAGTGTACGGGCACGAAACTAGCGTTAGCGGGGCGACGGCGGTAGCGGGGCGATGCGATTAGTCGGCGAGCTGCCGACGAATTTCGGGAACAATTTGAAAGAGGTCTGGTAATACTTTATAACCGAAAAAAACGACTGGGATTTATTTTTTCGAATTCTATAAGTATAAAATTTAAAAATAAAAAAGTCAAGTTGCCAAAAAAGTGTTTTTTCCGATAATTTTTTTGCAAATGTTATACCTATGCTGCGCAGTAGCGAAATAACCGCAAACGCTCTACCAGGCTGGCAGAACTGGATTCGCCAATGAACGAAATTATATTTTTCCACAATTCCAGCTTGCCTAAAGGACCTTCCCGAAATTCGTCGCCAGCTCTAGGATTCCATCGCCCCGCTGTCGCCGTCGCTCGGCCGTCGCTAACTTCGTGTCTGACGCCTTAATGTTAAATAGGATATTGTATAATGAGCAGGGTATAATAAAGCTTAAATAACTATACACAATCTTAAATGCAATACAAAATGACACATTCATTTAAAAAACGCGGTTCATAAAATTATCTTTCTTTTAAAGATTTTTAAAAAAATATAACGATCAAATAGACTTGTACCGTTAGCCATGAATGATATTATCATTATCATTTGTGATATAAAATCTTATAGAAAAAGATTTCGAACCGCGTCCAATATGCAAAAGAGAATAATATCACATTACCAAATGTACGTAAATAACTTATATTCACAAACTATTTCCAAACATCATTCGATCGTCGTAAAGACTCAATCTATTACACTCGCTAGCTCTCCCCTTTTGCAAAGCCCTATCCCTTCTAGCCCTTCTGATTGCGACCGGTAAATCCCCTGGCGTTTTCACCCTACCCGCAGGATTTTGCAAATTAACATCGCTCGAAGACGAAAATATATCGCCGACTTGTTCTAAAGAGTGCTGGCGTTTGATTGATAAAGATTTCAGACACGGTTTCGGTGATTTCGTATTGTCATTCTCAGAACTACCGGATGGCATAAGTTTCAAATCCGTTGCGTCTATTTCCCCATTAAAAGCAGCTAAATAAACCGGATTGTCCCCGCTGTAGCCGTTTACTAAGTTTTCCTTATCGTGAGGATCGCTATATTCGTTGTCGAAATTAGTGTATTTATTATTGAACTTGTTGAAGCCGAAATCAGTTTTTGTTTGTGTCGCTTCCTTTAATACTTCATTTTTCTTTTTATCGTCCACATTCCTTGGAATCGCTTGCATAGTGATTTTGGAACCACCGTTTTCGGATAACAACATCAAATGTTCGTCTTCGCTACTAGAACAATCAGAGTTAAGATCGTAAGGACTTTCGACGTTGAAATTTTCGTTTCGGCTGGTATCTATGTATTGGAGTTCCAAATTAATGCTAGCTCTTGACGATCTACCGCTATTTGAGTTGGTTATTATTTTATTATCACAACTCAAACGTTTTTTAACCGTCGAATCTTCTGATTCCGAGCTGCCAGCTTTAAACAAACTTTGCGAAGACATAGATGTTCTGACAGATCGTTTGAGGCTTTCCGAACTGCCTTTGGAAGTTTTACTATTACTCAAATCGGTCGGTAATTTTACTTTAGGTACTATAACAGCGAAAATTTGGTTCCTTTCATCGTTTGAAGGGATTTCTTTGAACATTTTATCCGTATTCATTTCAGATTCAATAATCATTGTGGGCGATAAAGTTTTATTTGGTGGCGACAAAGTTCCTGGACCGTAGTTAAAAGATGTATCATCGTTTAGAACTAAATTCGAAGGTCTATCAAAATTTTTATTCGTCTGTTTATCGACTAGAGAAGTTTTAGTTTTGCCATTCTGCGTTGGATTGTTTGAGTGCTCCAATTTAACTTCAGTTTCTTTGGGTTTTAATTTTTTCTCAAAGAATTTGCGTATACCCCATTTGGGCTTGTCTTTTTCTTGGATTAAATTGGTTTGTTTGATTCTATCTAATTCGTGTGAAGTTACATCGTTTGGTACATAGTCTAGCGGTCTTTGATACGATCTTATTTCGTTTAGTCTGTCTGTTTGTTCTATTGTTTGTACTCTTTGTGTTCTTGCCATGGATAAGCAATTCTGTTCTATGTTTTGTTGTCTTGGTTCTGTTGCGGTAACGTCTTTGAGGCTTTTGTGTACGAGTTCAACAGTATGCGTGTGTGTGTTAGTGTTTGTGTTGCGTTCTATGCACGCGTTTCTGCCTATGTGTGGGTCGGGGTAGAGGAGCGGTGTTGTGACGTCACTGTTCTGTACGAGAGTGCAATTGGTGATTTTGTCAGTTTCCGGTGGCATTGGATGCTGATCCGTTGTAGCTGTGGAAGAACAATGATAACTTTTAGCTAAATTAATCTTGATACTTTTGAACTCCGATCACCTCCCTGGCGCAGTGTTGCCTTAACGTGCAGAGGTCCCGGGTTCGATCCCCGGTAGGGACAACTTAGATCTAGGTAAAAATTCTGAATTTTCCCTGGTCTGGCCTGGTGGGAGGCTTCTGCCGTGGCTATTTACCACCCTACCGGCAAAGACCTACCGCCAAGCGATTCAGCGTTCCGGTACGATGCCGTGTAGAAACCGATTAGGGGTATGGGTTTAATATAACTGCCATGCCCCTAACAGGTTAGCCCGCCGCGTCGCCGTGGGATTTTGTAGCCCATATGAGTGAGCAAGAGAGAAAATGGGGCAATTCTGTTATACATAATCTCTAAATTGCACCAAATTTTCAGTAATAAATCCACCCTTAAGCAGTGAGTACTATGAGAGGGGTATGGGTTATTATATTATACTAGCTGATGCCCGCGACTCCGGTCGTCCGCGTGGATTTTAGGTCTCATGGAGTCCCGTAGGAACTGGTTTTTTTCCCGTCGTGAATAAATGACCGTCAATCTGACAATATATTTGAAGATCTCTCTACTGTCTTATGTCTCATTTACTTTTATATATGGAGTTTTTATAATCCAATTTTTTTACTTTTCCGTACAATTTTTCAAACATTTTCTTTCTTAATAACCTTCTCCTTACAATAACAAACACAACAAAAAAAGAATTAGCGAAATTGGTCGTGATAACTAGCTGGGCAACGCATATTCTTACCTATATGGCCAAGAGAGACAATAATATATAAAAAAGTAAATCTATTATTTTCTATCTACACAACGATTTTTATTTTCACTGACAATTTCATCCATATAATTTGTGCAAGAGTTCCTCTCTTGCACAAATTATATGGATGAAATTATTGTAAGCCATTAAAATTGATTTTTTTCATATTTGTGAGAAAGACACATATATAAGTATAAGGGTCATACAATAATATGTCTTGGCGCATTTTTCTGTTTTCTTCTTATTAGGCATACGACATCTTCAAAAAAAAAAGTTTCTTACCAGGCGGGTGTGGATGCAGATTGTTGTCATGAATTACTGGACCTTGCACTTGCAACATCATTTTAAGCTCAGCCATTCGTTCCTCCACGCACACTGCTGTCAACCTGTAAAGAATATTATAAATAAATAAATAAATAAATAATCATTTATTTGCAAAGAATGTTGTACAAAAATATTTGATGGTAAAAAATGACAATGAGAGGCCATAACATTCAACTAAATCAATAGTGTGCAAATTTCAGGTAAGTATTTAGTAATTTTGGAATTAAAATATTAAATTATTAGTACAATGTTTAAACAAAAATAATAAATTAGTACTCGAGCAATGTCACACATGAATTAATAACATAGTAAAATAATAATAATAAATGAAAAGTCGAAATATACAATAATAAAACACAGCCAAAATTTAAACAAGTCAAGCTAAATATTCCTTTAGTCATAGTAACATTTTTCCAACAGCCATTTATTAATATTACTCTTAAACATATTTATCGTCATTTTTTCATAATTTGTTGGAAGTTTATTAAATATTTTAATAGCCATACAGTAAGGGCTTTTCATATATGTACTTTTACATTGCTTTGATATAATGAGCTTATTGGGATATATTATGCTTTGTCCAACGATTTATTTTACTTTTGACGTAAGCAAACTTATGAAGTGTCATAATTATTGACAGGCAACCATCGACTTAAAAATGCCGATAGAAGTGAAAACGAATATTAAAAATAATTAAAAAAAGTAATTAAAAATAATTAAAATATAAACCTTAAAACTAAGGCATTAAAGTTTAATTACGAATGTAGTATATTTATATTTAAGACCTTTTGTTTTCGTAGCAACGCGAGCATGTCGGTGATGCGAATCCCCAAGTTTACCCCCTACCGAAAAGTGCTCAACGCGGCTAAAGAAGTTTTCACTTCAAAAAAAAAGTTGGTGCCTACCTAGCTTCAGCGTCATGGTCCCAGCATTCGTCACACGTGTCGGTGGCCATATTTAGCACGCGGGACTCCGGGACCGGCCCTTTGGGCAGCGGCGGCCGGGCCTTATTGCGGGACACGAGCGTCTGGAACGAAGGAAATATTCCAATAGGGATGACGCCTATATCAAAAATAAATTATTTCTAACTGATTATTGAATAGAGGGTATTTCAAAACACCTAAAATTCACAATATTCCAATAGGGATGACACCTATATCAAAAATAAATTATTTCTAACTGATTAATAAATAGAGGGTCTTCCAAAAATAACTAAAATTCACATCCTCGGTTAGTTTTAAGATTGATAACCATTTTAAAATAAAGATTAAAGAAAAAAAGCGCGTTGAAGTTTGATGGCGTCACAACTGTGAATTTCATACAACTTCCATACTAGAAGTGCGTTTTTAAGTTCGATAAAGAGTTGCTGATTTGATTGAGTTGTCATCATCCCTATTAGTATTTATAAATGCGATAGTTTGGATGGATGGATGTTTGTTTTTCAATCGCGCTAGAACGACTGGACGGATCTGGATGAAATTTGTCACAGAGACAGATTATAATCTGGAATAACACATAGGCTACTTTTTATCCCGGAAAATTAAAGAGTACCCGTGGGAACGTGAAAAAGCGCGAAAGTGAGCGCCCCCGAGCAGCGCCACGGCATCTCCCATAGAACCAAGCCCTCTGTATATACGAGAGTGAGGGAATAGAGCGCGCATTACCTGCATCTGTGTGAGGGTGGGCTTGGGCGGCAGGCCGTGGTGTTGGTAGGGCTGCGCGTAGGGCGGCACTCGAGCGTGCGCCCCCGAGCAGCGCCACAACATCTCCCATAGAACCAAGCCCTCTGTATATACGAGAGTGAGGAAACATAGTGCGCATTACCTGCATCTGTGTGAGGGTCGGCTTGGGCGGCAGGCCGTGGTGTTGGTAGGGCTGCGCGTAGGGCGGCACTCGAGCGTGCGCCCCCGAGCAGCGCCACAACATCTCCCATAGAACCAAGCCCAGCGCGAATACATCGACGGCGCACAACGCCGCTCGGGCGCCGCTCAAGTCCAGAGCACCCTCTAGCGCTTCTGGTGACAGGTAGCGAAGCGTACCAGCCTGGAGTTAACATAAAATTATCATATAAATATATACAACAACAACAGGAAGATTTTTTTTGCTGTGCACAAATTTTTTTGGCGGTGCATATCTGGCCCAAGAGCAATAAGTAAAAATAAGCAAATCAAGCATCACACACTATTTTCGAAAATAAGCCCGCGGCGGGCGGGCGGTACAGCTCGACAGATGAACGCTCCTTTAATTAAAAAAAAATTGGCAGTCATACTCATAGGTACTGCCGATAGAAGTGAAGACGAATATTTAAAATAATTAAAAAAAATATATATACTTATTTACAAAAAAAATATATATATATAAACCTTAAAACTAAGGCATTAAAGTTTAATTACGAACGTAGTATATTTATATTTCAGACCTCTTGTCTTCGTATCAATGCGAGCATGGGGCAGCGAGGTGTCGGTGTCGGTGACGAGAAACCACAAGTTTACCCCCTACCAAAAAGTGCTCAACGCGGCTAAAGAAGTTTTCACTTCAAAAATAGGTTCGCATCTTATGCTGAGATCTATATATAGTCTTTGAGTTGGCTCAGACTTTACTTAGAGTTAAAACGAGATGGACTTATGTGAGTAACATAAATCTGTCTCGTTTTAACCATGTCTTAAGTCTAAGCAAAGTCAACGTTCGCTCTATAGATCTCACACTTAGGCCCACTTGCGTAACGTTTGATTTAAATATCTCCTAAATAAAATTAGTTAAATGTATTTAATTGTGTAAACATGTTTATCCTAATCGCATTTATGATCGTCTTGCACTAGGCTCTTTTGGATGTCATTTAACTAAATCGGTTTAGCGAGTCGGTAAAGCAGTAATTGCGTTCCATTTCATACCATTTGTGATGGATTGACAGGAAATTGTGTTTGCATTACAACTACGCATGAAATGAAACGTAATTTTTTTTCAAAACGCAATACAAACTTCAAAGTCCAAAACATCCCAATGACTTTGGAACAGCCATAATAAAATTAATTTAGTAAATATTGGCTTAAAATAATCTGAATTGGATTTAACGCAACAAAGCAGGTGTCGGGGGACCCAATTTTAGTAAAGCGAGGAACAAATAAAGTAATGTTTAGGACGATAGAACTAATTCTTCCATCATAGAATGTAAAAAAGCTGATGCAATAAAACAAGCAGACGAACAAAAAAGAAATATTATTTATTATTTATTTTGTTTTCAATTAACTTCAATCTCTCTTTCTTTTTTAACCCTTTAATTTTCTTGGATATCAAGTGTCCTATGTTTATGCCTAGGATGTAAGCATCTCTGCAAATTTTCATCAAGATCGGTACATAGGTTTATTGTAGGACATCTACACGCCGCAGTCTTGTGTCACGGATGCAGCGGCTCCCTGCGACTCGGCCCATCTACCTAGGGGGGTCGTGGCTAGCGCTACACTTTCCCGTGCGTTCTTCAAAGTCAAACTCATGAAACACGTTTATTTCATGCGGGATATACTTATGTATGACTTTTATGATGCGTTTTATTTTACAGTTGTCCCATATATTTGAATCATGTGCTGATCCGTGCTATCTAGCCACAACAATTAGAACTGATAGGTAGGTTAGCAGCAGCTACACACTGAGTATTATAGAAAAGTAGCTTTTTTTATTTCTACCGATCTCTGCATCCAGGCGAAAATATTCTCACAGTCTTCTGGAAAACTGTTGAACAGATCAGTTCGTGCTAGGAGTTGTCGAGGTGTACTTATAATAATATTCTATGATTTCTTCGTTGTCGTCAGAATGTAGTTCGAAAAAATCCATTGTGTGCTCAATAATATTCGTCAAATTGGTCCACTCTTTACGTTTTACAGAGAAATACATTTTTATATTTGTTATTAAATAAATTCATAACACAACTGACACCCATGACAGCAATGACAACAGCTTAAATATACGTGTGTGTCCCCAGTAAAGAGCACTGGCAGTGCTCTTTACTGGGGACTTTCAGTGCTCTCAGTGTATTTCGGAACGCACCCTACGTTTAGCGCCGTTAAATGGCCATTCTGGGATGTTTAACTTTGACAGTTCGCTAATTATTATTGTACTTAGAAGAAAAATTTACGTTGTGCAAGACGCTAATTGTATTTAACCGTATAAATGCGTTTAGGACGATTTTAAATACGATTTAGGATGTTACGCAAGCGGGCCTTAAACTGATTTAGTTAAATTTTGTAATGCTGTCCCATTTTTGCAAATGCATATTTTAGTTGCCAAAAAGGGACAGCATTAAAATCCATACTAATATTATAAATGCGAAAGTGTGTCTGTCTGTCTGTCTGTCTGTCTGTCTGCTACGCTTTCCCGGCCCATCTTTTCAACCGATTTTGCTGAAATTTGGTATAGAGGTAGGTTATATCCCGGGGAAGGACATAGGGTACATTTTATCCTGGAAAATTAAAGAGTTCCCGCGGGAATCGAAAAAAACTTAGTCAACGCGGACGAAGTCGCGGGCATCATCTAGTATTTAACTAAATCAATTTAAGAGTCCTTATTACTTAGACTTAAGACCTTGACCTGACTTTTTAGACCTGAGGGCCTTAGACTTAATTAAAATGAGCGGTCAGAGTTCAACGGCCGGTCAACGACCGCGCACCGATGGCCTTGTACCACAGCTTGTACTGTATGTTTGTAGAGTAGCCATAATCATGTGTTTAAAAGTAGGTATCTTTGGTAAGCGATAACTTTGGTATTCTTGAGTAAAATATTAAAAAAAAAATACGTGTTTATTAAATTTCGGTAAACTGTACCTACAACGTATCAAAATTTGTGCACCACAAAAAAACCCTGTATAAAAGGAAAAGGCGACTGACTGATCGAACGCGGCTGATGAGGCGAACGCTAGTAAAATAGGGGTTTGAAATTTGTGTAGTATAAGTATCAGTAGTAACTATCAATTTCTATACCAACCTCAGTGATGCGACTGGGTGTGGAATGGTCCCTCCTCGGTAGTAAAGGTTGGGCCAGACCTAGGTCAGCGAGGCGAGCGGTGCCGTCGGCCGCCACTAGTACATTCCCACTGTTCACGTCACGATGTACCACGCACGGCTTTGTTACAACTATGGACAAATGCAATCCCAGCTTATTCTATGGGGCGGTAAATGATGTCTAAGATGGAGACACACTTACTAAAAAGAATTAACTAGTGGTTCGCCTCGAACTGAGACCTCGCGGCATCCATAAGATAGTTTTAACTATATTATATTGTAATAGTTAACTTGCGAGCATGTCTAGATCTCGCTCATCTTTACGTTCATAGACATCAGTACTATCAGTAGACTATTTTTTTATTCCACATAAGATGATGCTAACGTCTATTATTTGTAAGCACAAACGAACAGACTTTCTTACGAACGAACGAACGAGAACTTTTACAGAGCGCCATCTATTGACATCATTGTGAAGTTCTGTTAAAAATACTGAAGCTCATTAAAAATTAAATAATTTCGTTTCCATAAAATATTTATCTAATTTTATTATTTGCTGTTCAAGTACAGGATATAATTATTCAAATAATTGATCAAGTTTCAGGCTCACCCTTTCAGAAAATTGAGATTTCTGAGGTCAACTTTGGACGTTAGAAAATCTCCACTTTGAAAGCCCCCTATTTCGTCAATTTTAGGGGTAAAATTAAAAAAAAAAAATTTTGGACTCTAGTCCTACTTATCTTTAAAATGATATACCGCAACCCTATGTAACGCTATAAATAATATTATACTTCGCATTCGCTTCTATGAGAGCCCCCCTGAAATAAAGATTTTTATAACTTTTAAAGCCATATTCGGCTGGAGGCCATCGGTTTACATATTATATTTAAATTTCAATTAATTACGTGCAGTAATTCAGAAGTTATAAGGCTCTGACAGACGGACGGACAAGTTCAAATTCACTCAAGTAGACTGGGAGACCTTCGCTTCGCTCGGTCAATCATACTCAATAAGAATTTATCATACTTGAAATATTCCTACAAAATTCTAATTAAATGGGACCATCCATACTAAAGTTATAATCAAATCTGCGTCAAAGTAAAATGGACCCGAAAGCTCTTGAATTACAGTCACAAATTCAGTACAACAAATTTTAATTTAGAAACGTATCTTTTGGAGCGCTAGCTGCAATTCCATACACGAAATTGAGTTCTAAATCAATGCAATTAAGGTTAATTTTACTTTGACGCTAATGTAATCGAACGCTCGATTACGATCAATCAAAGCAATGTAAAAACTTAGAATAAGCGTACTGTACTCATCCATATTAATATTATAAATGCGGAAGTGTGTATGTCTGACTGTCTGCTACCCTTTAACGGTCCCTCTTTTCAACCGATTTTGATGAAATTTGGTATAGAAATAGGTTGCATGATGCATCCCAGGGAAGGACAAAGGCTACTTTTTATACCAGAAAATTAAATAGTTCCCGCGGGAATAAAAAAAAACTTAATCCACGCGGACGTAGTCGCGGGCATCATCTAGTTACAAATAACTAGATGATGTTTTTTGATTCCAGCGGGAACTCCAATTTTCCGAACAGACAGACACACTTCCGCATTTATAATATTAGTATGGGCTTACCAGGCGTATGGAGATGCGCTAATGCCGAGGCCAGACCGTGCGCAAGCGCCGCGAACTCATGCCACGAGAGAGGCGCCCTCTGCAGTCGCCTGCGCAGAGTTTCGGCGCATAACTCCAGCACCACCAGTTGGGACCGACCGCCCGCTTCCATTAGAGATGCACGACTATCACTGCCTGCATAAAAAGTAATAATAATAATAATAATAATAATAACCTCGTGAAAGCTGAGAAAGAGAAACTAACCAAGTATCTAGACTTGGCGCATGAGGTTGTCGCCATGTGGAATGTGGACTCAGCAATCATTGTACCGATAGTCGTGACTACTAACGGTCTTATAGCCAAGAGCCTCGACCAACACCTTTCGAGGCTCTCATTGGGTAGCTGGGTCAAGGGCCAGATCCAGAAGGCTGTACTCCTGGACACGGCTCGCATCGTCAGGAGGTTCCTCTCTCTGGGGCCCTGACCGCCGGTTTCTTGATCCCTGTTCCCGAGACCGGTGGAACGCATTTTTTTTATTTTTGTTTTCATAGTTAAATATTTAAAAATGTAAACAAAATGGATCTATATGAAATAAATGAATAATAATAAATAATTCATTTATTCCAAAGAATTATTTAAAAAAAATTACAAGAAAAATAAATACATATTCCGATAATAGCATTGAACAGGTTAATCCAATGTTCTATGAAAGTGTATTCCAAAAATATAATGTTATACATAACATAACATTCATCAATATCGGTTACGTCGAGTTAAATAATTTCATTTCATTAAGCTTTATTCCAAAGATAATAAAGTTTAGTTTGAGTTGTTATCAAAAACCATAATCCAAAGTCCATAAGATAGCCTGCTACCATCTTAGACTTTCAAACTTGTACCAGAATAAATTCAATTGGATATTTGACAACTATTTAAATAATTTATTTTTTAATGATTATTATCAAATAGAGGATCTCCCAAAAGTCGTAATATTCTCTGTTTTTTTAGTTTTTTTTTATCCACTACAAGTTAGCCCTTGACTGCGATCTCACCTGATGGTAAGTGATGATGCAGTTTAAGATGGTAGCGGGCTAACCAGCCCCCCAATCATGTAAGAATGGCCGATCAAAATGTTAAAGTTCGTCGTCAAAGTTTATAAACCGTAACAGCAATAAATTAGAGCTCAATTTCATGTACCCATTCTTAGGTATGTACGATACTCTAACGTATAAGAATGGATACGCGAAATTGAGCTCTAATTCAATGTAGTTATGGTTTATTTTACTTTGACGCTGAACCTTTACCATTTAATCGGCCATTCTTACATGATTGGGGGGCTGTTAGGGGCATGGCAGTTGTATTAAACCCATACCCCTATTCGGTTTCTACACGGCATCTTACCGGAACGCTAAATCGCTTGGCGGCACGTCTTTGCCGGTAGGGTGGTAACTAGCCACGACCGAAGCCTGGTGGCAACCAGGCCAGACCAGAGAAAATTCAGAAATTATAAATTCCTAAATTGACCCTGCAGGGGATCGAACCCGGGACCTCCCACGTTAAGACAACAGCGCTCAACACTGCTCCACAGAGGTCGTCAGAATAATTGTAATAGGCTATGTAATTGATCACTTAGTACGTAATATATCGTTGGTAATATGAAACAAATAAGAGGAAAACATGTCATTTTTGTCGTAAAAATATGCAAAACGCATTTCACTTACATTTCATTTTAGGAAAGTATTTTGAAAACATATACCTACAATTTGAATCCAAATAATCTCTAATATGGTGGAAATATTCTCCAATTATAAATTACTAGCTGATGCCCGCGACTTCGTCCGCGTGGATTGAGGTTTTTCGGTTCCCGCGGGAACTCTTTAATTTTCCGGGATAAAAAGTAGCCTATGTGCTATTCCAGACTATAATCTATCTCTGTGCCAAATTTCATCCAGATCCGTTCATCCGTTGGAGCGTGATTGAGTAACAAACATACATCCATACATACATACATCCATCCATCCAAACTTTCGCATTTATAATATTTATTTGACTAGCTGATGCCCGCGACTTCGTCCGCGTGGTTTGAGGTTTTTCGGTTCCCGCGGGAACTCTTTAATTTTCCGGTATAAAAAGTACCCTATTATTTAATCCGGACTTCTAACTTTACGTCTGCAAAATTTCAAAGCAATCGGTTCAGTAGTTACGGCGTGAAAGCGGAACAAACATACAAACAAACTCACTTTCCCATTTATGATAGTAAAGGATTTTGGTATTACGTTTGTATGGGCAATTCATCCTCCGCTCTTAATCGTCAAGCGCGAGCATTACCATAGTAGCGTAAAATGTTGGGATGCGCCAGATGCGGTATGGCGTACACGGAAGCCTCCTTGTGCCACGCGGACGGACTCGAGTACAGTTTGACCGCGACGGGAGTCGAACCCAGGCTCCCCCGCCACACGGAGCCGAACTTGCCTTGACCTGAAACATTTATATATAAAATACTAGCTAATGCCCGCGACTTCCCGCGTGGATTGAGGTTTTTCGGTCGCGGGAACTCTTTAATTTTCCGGGATAAAAAGTGTTATTGCCTATGTCATATGTGTTATTCCAGGCTGTAATCTATCTCTGTGCCAAATTTCATCCAGATCCGTTCATCTGGCGTGATTGAGTAACAAGCATCCATACATCCATCCAACTTTCGCATTTATTATAGTCTATAATATAATGCCGCAGATATTATAGCGCCTACTAAAAACACATTTCTGAATATTCTCTAGAGTTAATTAATTAAAGTATAATAAGTTTTTTTTTTAATTTGTAGAATATAAGTTTTTCAGTAATACGTAGAGAACGAAAGAACGAAGTTACCCTTATTAGTATTTTTAAAATAACCCTGTATATCACCTTATTTTATATTCAGTGAAAGACATACAAATAATATTAAAGTTTTAAAGAGTAGGCCATGCCTATTTGCCAATATGACGTATTTTAATATTAACTCACCAATATGTTCAACAAGTGTGAGATTGTCCACACATAAAAGCCCAGTAGCCAGGGCATCTGGTCCACTGCCCATTATGTCCCCTGAGAAAAAAAACAAATATTGCTAAAGATCTCAGACTTTCTTTTATGTCGCCTTTCAGCTATATGTTATTCAAAGTATTTTTATCAAGAATCTTTATGAGCTGAGATTTTTGCAAGCTCTTCTCAGTAGAAACTGCTTTCCCAACTGGTGGTAGAATTGCAGACAGAATTAGCATAGTAAATTTGAGTTTACTTCCAGGGCATTAATTCCAGACAACCGAATGTTGGAACGACATGCCTCCACCATACCGAGATATAACGAAGTCCAAAGTATTTGTTACAAATAGTCAAAAATAAAAGACATAAATTCATATGCAGAATCAAAAGGAACTTTTATTTCACTGTTCACAATATTTTCACAAAATCACTTCAAAAATACACGTACCAGTATACATATACAACGTGCTAGTGAAAAACCATAACATGCCTTCGGCTATCCATGTTAGATGGTGTATAGATATATTGGAAAAATGGCATGAGACGTGTAGCTCATATCCTGGGGGAGTTATGAGGACTTCAAAATTTTACCATAAATGGTTAGGTGCCATCCCTAAAAACAGCTGATTCAATATCAATGAACTGCGAACAATTCGAATGAAATGTTTTTACTAAATGCTACTGTCCCAGCGCGAGCGTTGCGATAAAATCCAGTAGCGATACTAAAGTAATCATTAACTATTCGGCTTGAAATGAAATTCATAAAGTAAAAGTCCGGCTAGAACTCGCGTATTTTTGTAAGAAAATGCCCGACTAGTTTCGGACAAGGGACAGCCTTCGTAAGTCGAAGTCAGCCCCTTATCCTTAATTTATGAGCCGCCTCTTTCTGTGATTAATTTCTCAACTTACTTCGTTGACGTTTTGATCATTAATTATTTTGTGTAGTTTGCTTTTTCAATGATTTTTAAATTGAAATATTCTTGTCAAATTGCATAACGATACAATAATTATTATTATCGCTTGTAGTACAGTTCTGTCTTTAGGTGTAGAAGGCACAAAGGACACACCGCCACTGGTGTATTTTACGTAAGTAAACAATCGGGATACCAGGCTAGCATGAAAATTAAAGAGAATCAAATAACCTATTAAATCGTTTTAATTCACGAGGTGGGTCCTGTATGTTTAAATTTTAACTAGTTGTTAATGTCTCTAATGGTCTTTGGTAGTACTTTGATCGACTGCGGATTTTGGGGTTCCAGATTCGATCGTCAGCCATCTTTAGAATTTGAGTTGTTTTTGTTGTTTTGTTGTTGTGTTGAAATTTTTAGTACCAACGAGAAACGAAGGGTGTTCTTCGGTCGGTCGATGAATTTTTCTCCACGATTCTACACCGTAGCATTTCCCAGTTATTATCACTTATCAGTACTTACCCTGAACTGGGTCATAATAATCGTTTGAACCCACCAACCCGCACTGGAGCAGCGTGAAAGGTTAGTTTCTACATCTCTCTCTCTCTCTCTCTCTCTCTCTCTCTCTCTATGAGAGAGTAGGCCTGCAGTGCCCAACAGTGGAATAATTGGTGAACAAAAATCCCTTCAACTCATACACAAATTACAATAATTTTTTGATAGCTAGTAGGTACTTAGTAGGACATGTAGACTGTGGAGGACGCCAAGACCCACTAAGGGTTGTAGCGCCGAACTTAGTTTCTTCGTGACTCAAGATAATGCCATAATTGCAAATATCTTGCAACGGAACCCTAATAATTCGGCCATATTGTCGTAGGGCGGAGTCAGACGTGTCTAGTGTACCTACTACCTACATAGGGATTTTTGGTTAATAATAAACCGAGCTGACGGACGACAGATTACTAGGAACGCATGGGAATTAAGTAGATTTAAGAAAATAAATTTTTGATAGTGTTTCCACTTTTCGAAATTTTGTCCTTTCTTGAGGAAAAACATAACAAAATGTAAGACTTTTATTTTAGAATTGAGGGTAATTTGGGAGTGCATTGTTTAAAAAAAGTTGATTTTGGAATTAAGTAGTAGGTAGGTACTAGGTACCTAATGTTACGTTCCTGATCGGAAAATGTGTAATTTGGCTTTCGAAATCTTAAATCTTGAATGTTGTTTTAGCAGTATTTTTAAATTATTAGGTAGGTATAGGTACCTAAAATAATATGTTTTTTGATTATTAAAAAGTTATTTGCCAAATTTAAATTCAGAAGATTTTAGGGTTTCATAAGAATATTTTTAAATTAGGGTAAAATCAAAATCGTGACTGGAAACCCTGTTTTTGAAACAATTTAACTTTTTAAGTACCTACTAGTTTTTCGAGGTTTCGACAGTTACCCGTAAACAGGAACACGGTGAGTACGTGCAGCTAGTGTGTGAAATCGGGAAAATGAGTTATGTATTTAAATTCAGAATAGGTATTATGATAGGTATCTGCTTTTATGTCATCTAGCTGAGTTGTTTTTTGGCTAACTAACTAGGTATCCTGCTTTCACGTCATCCAATGTGAATTGTCTTTCAGCGAAAAGGTACCTAGTTCTGGTAGGCATAGGTTCATATGCGTAACTAAATGTTGAGTGCTGTGATACTGTTGTCATCCTATCTCCAGGATAGTGGAATCTGGACTCCTTTTACGAGAAGTAGTAAGTAGTAACCCCAAATGCTTATTCGTGTGATGGGCTCAGTGCTGCGCAGGATGGAATAATTTGTGCACAGAAAAAGCGGGTTTACACCATTAATTACTCAAAGGTTTACACATTGAACGCTTTCTGTGAGCAAGCTTACATTTTTGTGTGTGTGTGTGTGTGTATGCTCTACGAGGCGCGTGCTTTGGTCTGTCGTCTTTTCATCAGGACCACGGATTAGGTACTAGTAGGTAACTATGATCAGGACACTGGAGACTGGATCCCTTTTACGAGTAAGTAGATAGGTAGTAGTAGATACTAGTAACTGTTTAGGTATTAAGTAGTTATTAATTTATTAATCAGTATTCAGTACCTAATACCTAGGTAGATGTATTGGTAGAGGTATTCGTAATTAGGTGTAAAACTTTCCATAAAATGTTGCCGGCGCGAGCGGCGGCATTTTCAAAGGCGCGGTGTTTTGCAAAGAGGATGCCGCATATGAGTAGGTAGCATTCGATACTAGAATTGTACTAGGCTAACATAAAAATTAAAAAGATTGAATGTAGTAAGTTGATTTGGAGTTCATTTTGTATTATTATTAAATTGTATGATGAATTATTAGCGTAGATACCTACATGTAATGCGTCTGAGTGACTACAGACTAGTTAGTGGTTTACAGGTTCGGTTGCGAATCTTTTGGTCTGGGTTAGAGTCCTGTTTCGGTCATAACATTTTTAGGTTTGAGTTTTAGGTAAAGAATTTCTCAGTAAGTAACCGGCACCAGCCCACTGCTGGGAAATAGGGTCGATCTCGTTTCACCTTGGGTTTTCGGCAAGTAGGTAGCTAATTTACGTTAAGTCGTCGATCCTTGTTATTACTTATTCATGAAATGATAGGTACCTAATAAAATTAATAATCGTTATAAGTTATAACCCACTACAACCCGCATTGGTAAAAAACGTGTGGAGGGTTAGGTTCAAAATCTCTCCCGTCCACTGTTCGATGCCTCTCACAGGCGAGAGTGATTAAGAGCTAAAATGAGACCCTCCGAGAACAGAAGTAGGTACTAGGTACATCCATGCTTCCAAGCTGCTCCACTTTAACCCGCGTTTGGTGGGTTTTAGCGACTAATACCTAGGTAGGATAGGATCTCGTTACTAGTGATAGACGGCTTAACATGTTCTCCGAGGAACGGGAGTAATCAACGCCAATTTCGTTACTAACTCCTACTGAGAATCCCTAGTCAATAGTCAAGATTTGAACCGACCCGGGAATCGAACCCAAGACCTCATTATCATCAATGACAACACTACTAGACAGTAGATACCGTCTTCGTCAGGTCAGGTCGTCAGTGACGTCAAAGATGGCGCGTCGGCATTCGGTCAAAGGACTGGCAAGAGTTCATCGACTTTGCACCTAGGTAGTTTGTACTAGGCTGGCAGGAATTAAAAGGGAATAGGTAAATGTTGCGCGATGTTTAGTATCAATTACATAGGTAGGTAATAAAAGGCAGTAAGGGTTGCCAAAATTTATTTTCCTTAATTAACTAATTAATTTTGTATGGAAATTTTTTATAATTAATTTTGACTTTTTAACTCCGCCATAGTGTTTATATGGTCAAAATTGCATAGGTAGCCGGCCGTATGTTATACCAATTAACTAGCAGCTTGTATAACGTACTCTGTGAATACACGGTATTATGCCCGAACACGGTCCGATGTCAGTTTTATACGTAGCCACCTCTCCTCTCCCCTTCTCTACTACTCACTGCTCCCTCTCTCCCCACTTTTCGCTCGTTACATATTATTTAAGTTTACCGTAAAGTTGACCCTTACGGTAAACAAAAAACAATGGGAACTCAACGTAAAAGTACAAAATTAACTAATAGTTAGGTACCTTTTTCAATGTCAACTCCATCGCTCAAGTCATCTTTATCAAGCTCTACTCGTTTGCAGTACACTTTTCTGAACACTATCGCCACCAACAAAATGGCGACCAACGCCAAAATGGCGGACGCTACGATGCTCGAATAGATTGGGTGTGTTGCGCTTTCCATTGTCGATTCTGCTTTAATTGTTACCGTCTCTTCTTTGAGGGAAGCTGAAAAGAGTTTATGGAAGTTAGAATGAAATGATAACTAGAACATTTTTCTATTATTGAAGTGAAACTTCTTTAGAATCGTTGTCAAAAATGAGACAAACATAAGATAATAGGATTTAGCCTGCAAGAGAATGAGATAGAATACAAGTTATATTTATCTCATTCTCTCGTAGGCTACTTTTCTGAAGTTTCACTTCTGCCGTGTGTGAATTGCACACACACACACTTTTTTGATAGAATAATTATAGACATCATAATGTAACATTAAAATCGACTTAGCACATAAATGCAATACAACTTGCATGTTAGTGGTACGTTGGTCGTTGTTCATTGTGCAGGGTCACAAATTTGAAAATTTATAATTTTTGAATTTTCTCTGGTCTGGTCTGATGGGTGGCTTTCAGCACAGGTTATTTACCAGCCTACCGGTAAAGACATACCGCCGATGCCACGTAGAAACCGATTAGGGCTGCCATACCCCTAACAGGTTAGCCCGCTACCATCTTAGACTGCATAATCACTTACCATCCGGTGAGATCGCAGTCAAGGGCTAACTTGTAGTGGACTAAAAAAAAATATTGGCAGTCATAGGCACTGCCGATAGAGTTGAAAACAAATATTTAAAATAATAAAAAAAAAAATATATAAACCTTAAAACTAAGGCATTAAAGTTTAATAACGAATGTAGTATATTTATAATTAAGACCTTTTGTCTTCGTAACAACGCGAGCATGTCGGTGCCGAGCATGTCGGTGACGCGAATCCACAAGTTTACCCCCTACCAAAAAGTGCTCAACGCGGCTGAAGAAGTTATCACTTCAAAAAAGGGGGTCCATATACAAGATCTGAAGAGCATCTTACATGACAACATCTGTACTCACTGAAGTCAGCATTGCAGTAGCTCTTGCTGCAGCAGCAGAACACACCGGCTAGTAGTTTAGCGGTCACGCGCGTGCATTTGTCGCAGCTGTTACGTCCCTCTGGCTGCGAGTAGCGCCAACAACCTGCATAATATGACATGCAATTTAGAAAAAGAAATCTTTATTAATGAAATTAACTTATTAATTAATTAACTTTATTAATGAACTAGCTGATTCCCGCGACTGCGTGCGCGCGGATTAAGATTTTTGATTCCCGCGGGAACTCTTTAATTTTCCGGGATAAAAAGTAGCCTATGTCCTTCCCCGGGATACAATCTACCCCTGTATAAAATTTCATCAAAATCGGTTGAGCAGATGGACCGTGAAAGCGTAGCAGACAGACAGACAGACAGACAGACAGACAGACAGACAGACGTACAGACAGACGGACAGACAGAAACACTTTCACATTTATAATATTAGTATTTTCG
Source organism: Erebia ligea (assembly GCA_917051295.2). Classification (NCBI taxonomy): domain Eukaryota; kingdom Metazoa; phylum Arthropoda; class Insecta; order Lepidoptera; family Nymphalidae; genus Erebia; species Erebia ligea. Next base: position 3,552,744 of record OU785246.1, read on the forward strand.
GCAAATTTTTCATTTACCCTAACGTGCACAAAATGTGGTATATTACAAGAAAAAAATAGTCGACATGTAAAGGTTTGTAAAGAAAAATACCACAGTTATGAAATATTACTTTTATCTCTACTTTTGACGTAACGAGACAGGTAACCATGTTAGCTTCGGTAGACAGATAGAGATAACGGGTAGACATAATTTTACTCGTAGTGCGCATGCTAGCCATACTGGCCGCGTTTGGAACCCTCGTAGGTATATTTTTAAGATACCGGGGGTCATCCATAAAGTACGTCACACTAGTTTCGTGATTTTTTGACCCCTCCCCCATCCTTGTCACAGTTTGTCACATTTGTGAGACACATATCTTGCAATTTTATTTCTAGAAATTATAAAATTAAAACAGCACTTCCGAAATTAGATTTAAACCTTACAGATACAGATAGAGTTAGAAATATTTTTAAGTTTTTCGTTAATAGTTCAAATTTTAACACTTAGATTCACGAAACTTAGGACCCCTCCCACCCCTTGTCACACAATGTCATGTCGACCCCCTCCCCCCCTTAACGTGTGACGTACTTTATGGATGATCCCTAACTGATTATTACCATCATATTTTATAAGTACCTAACTGGACGTCAATAAGTGTACATTGTACCTAAATTAAGTAAATATATTTTGACTTTGACTAACTAAAGTACAAAAATACAATCTTAGCAACTTAACAGGCCATAGTTGCATAAAATTGTTGAGGGACGAGTGGCCTACTTGTGACAACGCACATCAGCCGATTGCAAATGTTAAGCAACGTTGATCCAAGTTGGTAACTGGATGGGTTACCTAGGCGTTTCAAATTTGGACTTTTCGTTGCCTCCGTTCCTCGGAGAGCACGTTAAGCCGTCGGTCTCTGTTCTATCACTAACAGTAACATCTGGTAATAATCGTAGCAAAACCCTAAGAGTTTAAATACTCTTAGTCGAGTCGTATGCGGAAGGATGTGGGAACACACCGCAATATTATCCCAAGAAAACTGTTACCATTATTTGATTAATGGAAAGGGGTCACGACTCTCAGTAATGAGGAATACGACGCAGAGATACTTAGTGGGCATGGAACTTATAGCCTTATAATTTAGGGGCAATCCCAACCATGGGTTGGGATCACTCCTAAATTATAAGGCTTACAGATTTCACAATGTTTAAATACATACCTTGCCCCAAAACAGTGATGTTGCCCTCATTGTCATGGTTCCACAGAGTATAGCAGTAGGCTTTAGGGTCTGTACATTGTTCTACTTGCACCACCTCACCGTTCGGAAGTGTTGTCTCTGACAAGATGCCTATACCTGCAATCCATACTAATATTATAAATCTGAAAGTGTGTCTGTCTGCTACACTTACACAACTCATCCGCTCAACCAATTTTGATGAAATTTGGTACAGGGGTACGTTGTATCCCTGGGAAGTACATATGCTACTTTTTATCCTGGAAAATTAAAGAATTCCCGCAGGAATTAAAAAATCCTAATCCAAAATTGCTTGAATTTTGCTTTTAAAAAGTTGATTTTTGAGGGCCTTTGGCCTAGTGGTCAAAGGTGGTTTTTTTTTTTTTACAAAAAAACAGTCTTGCTCACAAAGAATCATACCGTGCGTTCCGTTATAGACTGAGAGCACTGTTCAGTGCTCTTTACTGTGGAGAAATTCGTTCCGTTATGACTGACAGTAAACTGCCGCAGTATCCTAGGGAAATATATGACGTCATTAATCGACGCCATTTTTGTACTGTGAGCACTGGCGTTTTCGAGGTAAGGTGCTCTCAGTGTTTGTCTCAGTGCTGACTGCTTTCCGTTATAAGCAGTACCCAGTATACCTAACTATAAAGGAACGGCTTCGCAGTGTACTGAATTAACGTCACACCTGACAGTGCTCGCAGTGTATTTCGGAACACACCCATAGTCTTTCATCTGCAAGACTATGATTTTCGTAAAACAATTTTTGATGACTTTGATGACATTGTATACAGCTAAGTACAATATACATACCAAAAATTTCATTTTCAACCACCATCTCAGCATTTTTGTCATCTTCATAAGATACTGGTGTTACACTGATTGCTACACTCTCTAACTTGTACAAACATGTTAAATTTGAGCCAAGAGTTTTTGGCTTCTCCGTTACCACCACTGCTGACTTTACATTGGCCTTTTTAACTTCATTGCTTAGCACATTCTGGTTCCCTGAGCTTGCCGCAGACTTATCTGTTATAATGTTCTGTCTAACAGATTTGGATGCCAATTGGTTGTAATTCCCATCATCTTCAGTTAAGAAATCATTCGAATTTAGCATGTCTACACTTCTTTTCGCAATAACTCTTGGTTGGTCTTGAATAATCGGCCAATATGTTGACAAATCTTGGTTATTCCATTGTATAGACCTTCTATGGTGGTATTTAGTGAATGTCCTTACATAGTGCGCCGGTTTCTGGTGGTGTATACTGTTCCTGAAGTCCTGAGATTCATGCGGCCTCGATGTTAACACTTTTGCGGTAAATATAAACAGAAATAACACCATACATTTAAGTAGTGGCGTAACGCGTTGCGCTAACAGGCCTTCCATCATTTTGAAACCAGTTAAGACCGTAATCAGGTCTTAATCCTACATTATAATCAATTAGCAAACAATTTTAGGTCATTTAATGCAGCCTAATTGCACTTAGGTAACCCACTGCATAATATTGATTTTTATTGTAACGCTAACGTAGTATCAGCACGAACACTTCAATGCGGCACTTTTTTTCTTAAAATGTAACACAATACACCATAACTAAGGTCTTGAATTTTAATTTAAAGTTGTTGTGCTTTAAAAAAAACACTCGATTGCAAACAAGTCTGAATATTTTAATAATTATACGCAATTAGTCACATTTGTACCATTTGTTAAGGTTTATGAAATTCGGCGCTTGCAAATAATAAATTAATGACGTGAAATAAACGTTACAGAACTTTTTGAGACGGGTTTTTCAGTTTTATTCATATTGCGGGTCACAATTTAATAAATAAAGTGAAGTGAATAAAATTGAAATCGATCGAATGTTGACAAACACATTTCACTTTGAGTCTTGAGAGTTCGCCGACATATTGATTAAATTTTCACTAATCTGTGCTTACGCCTCATTGGCTTTGCGCCATAGAGTAAAGTAAAATATACCTGACTTTGCGCATTAAGGGTGGTTATACACGTAGTGATTTTAATCCGGATTCCTTGAAACGAATTTGGTATCCCTGCCGTCATAGAGTAGGATGTCCTGCCGTGACGATGGATCAATGACTAAAGAAATTCCAGAGTTGAAATTCCGTAGTCATTGCGGTGGGATGGATCCAATGACGAAGGATGGATCCACATGTCTGTGGATGGATCCAATGACGAAGGATGGATCCACATGTCTGTGGATGGATCCAATGAAAGTACTTCCTTCGTCATTGTATGGATCGGTGGGCTCTGACACTGACAGTGACAATGACAAGTGACAAAACTGACAAATGGAATTCCGTTATAAGCACTGCGAGCACTGGCAGTGCTTTTTACTGGGGACTTCCAGTGCTCTCAGTGTATTTCGGAACGCACCCTTGGAAATGATGGAGGATTTCGATTTTCGGCTCGAGATTTGGATCGGGTTTTTCTCTTGCTTTGTTTAATGTTAGTTTGAATTTAATTAGTTAATTCAAAGACCCTTCTGCTCATTAATCGGTCAATCTGAAAGATATTGTGCGTGCTTATAAACAAAACATGTCAGCGATCGCCCCCGCGGAAGAAATCGACGAGGCGAAAGAGCGTGAACATTTCCGAGCTGTTGTAAACGCTTTTAAATATTACAAGTAAGTCAAATTATTAATTAAAATTACGAAAAACCTTCTCACCAACTGTTCTGGACTAGAAAAAAGTATATTATTCGCCTAATAAAGGTAGGATACTTGAAAAAATCCCACCTAGCAACAGCGAAGTAGATCGAATTTTTTACATCCAATTATTCTTAAGTGATGCAACAATGAGCATTGTTTCCTTCCTCGCCACGTGAAGGACTATGACCTTCACGTCCTGACAATATAAGGTTGGGATTTGCCGTCGTCTTCAAGGTTAAACTCATGTCTATAAAAATTAAGTTACTTATTTATCTACTATATTTAAATACTAGCTGATGCCCGCGACTTCGTCCGTGTGGATTGAGGTTTTTTGGTTCTCGCGGGAACTCTGTAATTTTCCGGGATAAAAAGTAATCTATGTGTTGTGCCAGATTATAATCTATCTCTGTGCCAAATTTCATCCAGATCCGCTTAGCCGTTCTGTCGTGATTGAGTAACAAACACCCATTTGAGGTTTTTTGGTTACCGCGGGAACTCTTTAATTTTCCAGGATAAAAAGTAGCTTATCTGTTTTTCCAGACTATAATCTATCTCTGTGCCAAATTTAATCAAATCAAATCAAATCAAATAAAATTTTTTATTTGTGGAATACGGTAGCACAAAGATGTTCTTAACAGATAGAGGATCCTAGTATTCTACCACAGTGTGGTGTACAAATATTGTTGTTATTTTAAGTAGGCATGCATTAAACTAGTTGTTCTACAAATAGTATCCAAACTGCGATTGTTTCAAAGAAATAGGCCCCCCTTTCAAAAATGTGATAGTATGAATGAAATCATAGTAAGGCCTTTACGTCAGAAATATTGTGTATATAGGCTAAGTATGTCATAATCTACAAGTATGTCAATTATATATTAAGTTTAACATTAAAACAATTTAAATGTCGAATCGAAAGTCAAAGAAACAAGAACAAAAATGTCACTGTGTATTTTAATTAGATATTATGGATGTCATTATCATTCATATCAATTACATTTTACTTATGATTTTAGAAATGATGATTTAAGAATTTTTTACTGTTTTTTACCTCATAGGTTCATTAAGATACTCATTAACCGAATAGTATGCTTTATTAATTAAGTATGTTTTTAATGTTTTTTTAAAACTCATCACATTCATTACTTTTTTTATTTCATTAGGCAGCTTATTATATATGGTTATTGCCAGACAAAATACGCTCTTTCGCATTTTTGCCGTTTTTGATTGTCGAACACGCAGCCTTAAGGGGTCCCTACTATTGTGTAAATTTTTAAATAACGTCAGGTTACCGCGTACGAAGACAGCCGTTTCATAAATGAAAAGAGAAGGAAATGTCAGAATTTTTAATTCTTTGAAATGTAGCTTACAACTGTCCGTCCAATGAAGATTACGAATTGCTCTGATACATCTTTTTTGGGCTTTAAAGACCCTTTCGCGATCAACTGAGTTTCCCCAAAATATAACACCATATTTGAGCGTTGACTCAACGTAACCGAAGTAGGCTACACGGAGCGTCTGTAAGTCAGCTCGTTTATTTAGTTTATATAGGGCATATGAAAATTTGTAGAGTTTTGTACAGACACAATCGATTTGTTCCCTCCAACTTAAATTATTATCTACAATTACTCCTAAAAATGTTGTAACATCAGTTTTATTAATTTGGTTTCCCCGATAATTTATATTGTAACTAGCTACTTGGAAAGAATTCCAGTTGAAGTGCATGATTTTAGTTTTGTCCAAATTTATATTAAAAATATAAATAAATAAGATAAATTTCATTCAGATCTGTTCAGCCGTTCTGGCGTGATTGAGTAACAAACATCCATTTGAGGTTTTTTGGTTCCCGTGGGAACTCTTTAATTTTTTTTATACAAACCTTGTCCTGACCATAACAAACACAAAAAAAAAGAATTATCCAATTTGGTGCAGTAGTTCGGAAGTTATGCGCTTAGCAACATTCATTTTTATTTATATAGATTTACTTTAGTACAACAACATCAGTTTATAAATAATAATTGGGCATACCTACAACTGCTGGTAAACAATAGTTATTTTGCATATCGTTTTCTTTGTCTTTTTTAGGTCTAATAGTTCTGACTCAGTGAGTTCAGAGTAAGACCATTGAGGTATTATGTACTAACGTACTAGAGAAGACACCGCGAATGTAATCTGTGCTGCGTCGCGAAGCACGCGGCGGGTGCGGGACGCACGGGGTGCGCGCTGATAAGGTCATAGATGAGACACGCAGAAGTGACACTAAGTATTTTCTGCCTATTGGGTTATTCAATGAGACTATGTACTTTTGAATTTATGCAGTGTGAGACTGCATAAAGTGCACATATGAAATAAGATAATAGTAGACCTAGTTTTATAGACGGAAAAAAATAATTAAAAAGTAAAAACAAAAAGATATGCATTTTATACAACTTTAACCTTTTTATTAGGAACTGTTGACACTATAAAAGAAAATGTTATAACTTAACCAATCCTATCATGTTAAAAAATAATAGTGACATTTTTATCTTATTCTACCTTATCATTATAGAAATGAAGTGAAATGTTTTTTTTCACTTCATTTCTATAATGATTCACATCGTTTCCTATAATAGTTATTTGTGTTAAATTTTTAAAGTTTTACTGTAATTAATTACCGAGAAACTAAAGAAGTTTCAAAATGGCGCTGACTTTTTTAAATTTTGGTACCAGTTTCCCGTTTTGTGATCCTAGGGATCCTCAGATATCGATTTTGAACGAAATCGGTACAATAACAAAGAATTTCAAAATGGCGCTGCCTTTTTTAAATTTTGGTAACAGTTTCCTGTTTTGTGATCCTAGGCAGCCCCAAATATTGATTTTTATGAAATCGGTCGAATAATAAAAAAGTAAAATGTAAAATGTATGATCGTAGGTGTCTCATCTGTAGGTAAAATTCACTTTTAATCTATGATATTCCGAGAAATGGTGGAACGTGGGTGAATCAGTAGAAAAATATCTGCAAAAATTTGTTTTGGTTTGTTTTCGTAAACGTTTTGTTTACTTACCGATGATATGTCACGCCACAATCTTTTTTATTTACAGTTGTATTATTTTTACACGTTTTTATAACGCACGACGGCATTTTAAAATTTTCGTGCGAGCACAATTTCGACACGCGGCCGCGAAGAGCGTAGGCGAGAGACTAAATAAGGTGAAGCCGGCCGGCCGCAAAGCATGGCGCAAATTTTTTGTTTGCGGCGTCGGTTCTAGTACTTGTACATATAATTCAATGAGTAAGACTACCTACTTAAGTTATTTTTAAAGATTTCTTGGTGTGTGCTGTGCATTGATATTATGACAGTCAGTCACTGGCTTTGTTTGTAGTTTTATTTAGTTAATAACTAAGGGAAAACAGTATTTCTATAGAAAATCTAGTATATTAGCCAAATCATGTTCCATCCAGCCCAAACCAAACTCAGCAGGTATTTTTTTTTTACTATCACTATCTCACAATAATATTTAAAACTTAATAAAAAGTTCATGGGAATTGTACTCTTTTGCAGATTATGCAGTCTCGACCGAATACACAAATCCGAGAACATAGTCTCAATGTTACCAGCCAACCATTACAGACTTTTAGATAAATACCGTAGCTACCTCACCAAGTTCAAGCGATGTTTAGACGTAAACAACAGTGTGGTGCATCTCATTATAAAGGATGTGGATACGATGTTTGAGAATGTAGACCACAGTGGTGCCATGACGAGCAACGGCACAGAGAGCTTTGGATGCAACTACAGCAACTGTGAGATACCCAAGCAGCAACAACACAAGATGCAGCATGATGTTGAAAAGGTGATTATTCATTGGTCAGCTCATTGGTCCATAACTGCGGTGGTAATTGGGTATTTGACTACTAGTGAAATAAATTATTTTTTAGTGATTATTATTTATTTATTTTATTATTTATCAAACGAAAGGGGAACGAAGTTTGGGCAGCCAAAAAGACCCATGAACAGAAGTTACATACCACGGAAATGCGTATGCTGAGATGGGCGGGGGGAGTAACACTCAAGGACAAAGTACGGAATGAATATATACGAGGAAGCTTTAAAGTTGCACCCATAACCGACAAAATATCAGAGTCAAGGCTCAGGTGGTACGGACACGTAATGCGTAGGCCCGACGATTATGTGGTGAAAAAGTGCCTTTCCATGGCTACAAGAAGAAGGGGTAGGGGAAGACCCCAAACTACTTGGATGACAAATGTTCAAAGGGACATGAAACGCCTCGGCCTCAATGACGAAGACGCCAACACAAGATCTACATGGCGTCGCATGATAAGAAAAGCCGACCCCGCGTAACGGGATAAGGCGAGGACAAAGAAGAAGAAGAAGAAGATCAAACGAAAGGGGAATAAAAAAAAAAAAATAAGAGGTAGAGCCTTCAGTGGAAGGACAGCCTCACACGCCATGGAAACTTGATAAAACCTGCTCATAGCTTTTGCAGCTGATCGCATGATAGTGGGGATGACACCAAAAAAAAAAAAAATTATTAATCTTATAAAATTGTGTTACAAACAGTGCCACAAAAACCAGTTTTATTAAATAAAGGATATCACAAAAGTCGAAATATCCACGTCCCCTGCTACTGTATATTATTTCATTTTTATGTTTCCATATCTCAAGAGGAAAAAAAAAAAAACATACGCGCCAAATTGAGAACCTCCTTTTTTGGAAGTTGGTGAAAAAGGAAATTTTCTGTTACTTCATCGTCCATCTGTTTGTCTGTCTGTTGTTCAAATGTCTGTCAACCACCTTTTTCTTGGGAACGAGGGGTATCAAGTTAAAATTAATATCAAATACTTAGGTCTACAGTCACTTGGAGCTGTAAAAAATCAAGCTTCTAAGTCGACAATCAAAAGATACTGCCGTTTATGCCACATACTTTGACACTCGCAAATAAAGCAAAACCTATAGGGTGGTACTTCCCGTTATCATAGAATCAGGTATAGGAAAAAATCCGAAAATCGTTAATTAGGGTTCTGTACTCATAGGGTGTCGATTTGTTTGGCAGGTGCTACCAGTTATTTTATGACTGATTATATGTGTTGTTATGATATCTTTCTTGTTATTTACTAAATTATTGTGTGGTGGTATGGAACCCTTTGTGCGCAAGTCTGTCTCACACATGACCGGTATTTTTTTACAGGTACAATCAGTGCTTAAGAACATAGTAAGGGATTGGAGCGAAGCAGGCGCAGAAGAAAGAGAGCAGTGCTACAAACCTATACTAGATGAACTGGACTATAGGTATCCAGGCGAAGAGTTCAGGTAAGTTGATACTGCTAAGACATCTAAATATATGAAAGGAAAAGGCGACTGACTGATTGATCTATCAACGCACAGGTCAAAAAACTGGACAGATTGGGGTATGTGTAGTATATGTAGATAGCTATTATGACTTAGGCATCTGCTAAAAAAGGCTTTTTGAAAATTTAACCCCTATGGGGGTTAAATGGGGCTTTGAAATTTGTATGAAAATCGAACCTAAAGTGAGCGAAGCCGCAGGTAGAAGCTAGTTTCTTATGAAATCTCTTGTATGGTTATGTAGTTGTAGAACTTATGGTCTAAGATCCGAATCTAAATCGAGACCTACCGGTTTGATAAGAGAATCAAATTTATTTTATAATAAATTTCATATATTAGAAAATAAATTAAAAATGGGTAGACAACAGAAATCCTGGACAGAATATTTTTAATTATTTTTTGAAAAATAATTTTTCATAAAATGTTGCAACATGAAGATAATAATAAAATTTTATACTGGACTTAAAGTATAGAGCATATAGAATGTGCAATCGTAGGGTAGACTATTATTTACCTGGACGAACTACTGGGTAGACAGGTATAAACAGGTATGTCAATACTAGTTACTTTCACTAGATTCGATAATAGAATAAAATTTATATCAGCATAAGCGCTGTTTTATTCTGAACACGATGATATAGGGTAGACTGCAAAAAATTTGGTCCTAATAGGGGTATACAAATTTTAAAAATTTCAATTTCAACGCGTCCGGAAATGAGTGACAGAGAGATCCGAGGTAAGTATACTGTGTGATAATAAAGGACCGAACATTGCTGTTGTGTCTCATGGGATCGTGAATATAAGAAAGTGCGCATGCTCGGTATGTAAACACTTTAGTATTAAACAAATATTTCTTAATATTTAAAATGATTTGTTTGTATTTAATAAATCTGATATTCATTTATTAAATATTAATAAATCTTTTTAAATAATAAGATATATTTATTAAGAACTAAAAAGTGGTCTCTAATAAATTATTTGTTATAACTTAACATATATTTTTAACTATAAAAAAAAACCTTTTATCAGCGTACATATACATATATTTATATATATTTATTTGTTTAATTTATGTTATATTATTTAATATTTTTGTATGATATTAAATATATTAAATTGTTATGTATTTAAATAATTAATTTGTTAGCAACATTTTATCAGTTGCACTGAAATAACGCATACTGAATTCAAATGTCAGTTGCTCCAAAATAACATGTACTGTTTACAATATGGAGGATAGCAGAGGTACCTCCCAAGCGTCACAAAAAAAAATGTTGACTTTTTGGGAGATTTTCTTTAACAAGAAGTCAGAAATTTATAATTGTTAACTTAAATTTAACAAAACATTAACAAAAAAAAATTTGTGCCGCTTGGGCTCTACTCTCTATAAAGTTTACATACCGAGCATGCGCACTTTCTTGATCCCATGAGACACAACAGCAATGTTCGGTCCTTTATTATCACACAGTATACTTACCTCGGATCTCTCTGTCACTCATTTCCGGACGCGTTGAAATTGAAATTTTTAAAATTTGTATACCCCTATTAGGACCAAATTTTTTGCAGTCTACCCTATATCATCGTGTTCAGAATAAAACAGCGCTTATGCTGATATAAATTTTATTCTATTATCGAATCTAGTGAAAGTAACTAGTATTGACATACCTGTTTATACCTGTCTACCCAGTAGTTCGTCCAGGTAAATAATAGTCTACCCTACGATTGCACATTCTATATGCTCTATACTTTAAGTCCAGTATAAAATTTTATTATTATCTTCATGTTGCAACATTTTATGAAAAATCATTTTTCAAAAAATAATTAAAAATATTCTGTCCAGGATTTCTGTTGTCTACCCATTTTTAATTTATTTTCTAATATATGAAATTTATTATAAAATAAATTTGATTCTCTTATCAAACCGGTAGGTCTCGATTTAGATTCGGATCTTCTACTATTAGAATAAAAAAATAGAAATAGAACATCAACATATTGTGGCAATTACTTACTTATATATATATTTTTTTATTTAGTTGTAGCAGAGCAGCTGTAAAGTTGTAAAGTTGCAGCTTTTAATATAAAGCCTTTTTTAGAATAGCCTCTGGGACAAAACATTTCTTAAAACAAATGACAAAGCCCCCCAAATCGTCAATTTTTTTCAAAGAAATATTGTAAAATACATGCTTGTAAGTAGGTACTCTGTTAAAAATTTTCTTCCCATATATTCATCACAAACTCAAAAAAATTTTACTTCGCATATTTTGCTTTCTCAAGTGTCTCCCCTCAAGTAAAGTTTTATAACTCTGCAAGTAATTTACGGTTTAAAGTCAATCGCTTAGATAAATAAATAAAAGTAAATAAATACCTAAATAAAGCCTTTATCACATCAGCTACGAGTAGTTGTTATATAATAATAATGTCCTACCGACCGATTTTCGGCCACGGCGGCCAATCTTTAGAGAGATTAGCCATCGGTGCGGGAGATTTTAACTCAGAGACCTCGTTTTGCTCTGCAAAATATTAAAAAAAAATCTCATTGGTCCAGCAAAAATTTTTTTGTTTTTTTTCCAGTGACCGCTCCCACATCAAAGTGCTCGTCCCCGGCGCGGGCCTAGGGCGGCTCGCGTGGGAGATCGCCGCCAAAGGGTACTGCTGTCAAGGCAACGAGTTCTCCCTCTTTATGCTGTTCGCTAGCAACTTTATACTCAACAAGTGCCCAGAGGTGAGTCTCATGAACGACGAAACAGTCGTGCGACACAAACGTAGTAAGACAGTTAAGTCGCGCGACAAAAAGTTGTGCGATAAAAAGTCGCGTGTCTCCACTTTCCATGTCATGGAGTGTGAATTCCAAATTTCAGCCAAATTGGTTCGACGCTGTGTTGCAGCATGAAGGAGTAAAAAACATCCAAACTTACAAACATCCATACTTTCCCATTTATATCCATACTTTCCCATTTCTAATAATACTTGATGATGTTTTATTAATTTTTTGTGGATTACGTGTATTAAGTTTTTTTGATTCCCGCGGGAACTCTTTAATTTTTCGGGATAGAAAGTAGGTCCTTCCCCGGAATACAACCTACCCAATTTCTTCAGAATCGGTTGAACGGATGAGCCGTGAAAGCGTAGCAGACAGACACACACTTTCGCATTAATAATATTAGTATGGATTAGTAGAGTAGGATGAGGGTATCCTGGGGGGGGGTCTTGGTAGGATACCTGTGGTAGATTCTTACGACTTATCATAAGTGGCACAAGTTGTCCTACATGAAATAAATCATTTTCATTTTCATTTTCATTGCCCCTGTCACTTTGCAGCGTTGCTCTGTCTAGACGTCACTAGTCACTACTACTACACTAGATTGGTACTGCGGATGCCGGATGAAAGGATTATCAGTAACAACAGTTTAAAATGTCACAGGCGAATAAACACACCGTTTACCCGTGGGTGCATCAATACGTGAACCACATGACCAGCGAGCATCAGATCCAAGCGGCAACGTTCCCGGACGTGCCGCCCACGACACGACATTCGCACTTCTCCATCGCCGCTGGGGACTTCCTTAAGGTATTGCTTCCTTACGAACAGGTTATGTACCCCTGGGGGGACAATACGACAAGGCTGTCGCACGACAAATTGTTGTATGGCAAAATAGTCGCACGGCTAAATTCGCGCACCTTTCCATCCATTCCTGCCCTACAAGCTAATTTCTAACAAATCCGTAAATCACATTATGGTCTTTTTGATTCGGCAAACGAAATGGTTCCCTTAGGGGGTCGACGATGTGCGACATTGTGTTACAAGGGGTGGGAGAGGTCCTAAGTTTCGTGACGTCACATTTCAAAATCTTATACATCTAAAGTGTTAAAAAGCCAAATTTCAACTAACTTGCACGATATGTGACGTCACACTAGGGAGGGAGGGGTCTCACAACTGTGACAAGGACGGGGGAGGGGTCAAAAAATCACGAAATTAGTGTGACGTACTTTATGGATTTCTAAACAAAAAAATCTTGTTTTCAGGTATATACAGAATTGGACGAATGGCATTGCGTAGCGACTTGCTTCTTCATCGACTGTGCACCAAACGTAATTGAATTTATAGAGAGGATATACGCTATACTAAGGCCGGGCGGTTACTGGATCAATTTGGGACCGCTTTTGTACCATTATAGGTGAGTTATACACACATAGATATTAGATATGCTGTACCTTTGTAAAATAAGTTGTACCCTTAAGGCTGGGCGGTTACTGGATCAATTTGGGACCGCTTTTGATTTTAATTTCATTTCATTAATTTAAATCGTTTGATTTGAAGATACCAATATTAAGCAAAGGGAAAAACAGAAACTGGATGTTCTGTTTTTCCCGTCAGGAAATCTGCATGCCTGCGTGTCGTCCATTGTATTCTCAAAGGGGTGTGAAGTCTCAATTCTGCATTTGGTAAGGCCTAAACCCTCCCCATTTTATATTTAATTAGCCGATGCCCGCTACTTCGTCCGCGTGGATTGAGGTTTTTCTAGTTCCCGCGGGAACTCTCTAATTTTCGGGATAAAAAATAGCCTATGTGTTATTCCAGACTATAATCTATCTCTGTGCCAAATTTCATCCAGATCCGTTCAGCCGTTCTGGCGTGATTGAGTAACAAACATACATCCATCCTTATTTCTAACTGACTAGCAGATGCCCGCGACTTCGCGTGGATTGAGGTTTTTCGAATTCCCGCGGGAACTCTTTAATTTTCCGGGATAAACAGTAGCCTATGTGCTATTCCAGACTATAATCTATCTATGTGCCAAATTTCATCCAGATCTGTTCAGCCGTTGGAGCGTGATTGAGTAACAAACATCCATCCATACATCCATCCAAACTTTCGCATTTATAATATTGATTTGATTATTAAATAGAGGGTCTTCCAAAACACCTGAAATTCACATCCTCGGTTAGTTTTAAGTTTGATAACCATTTTAAAATGTAGATTAAAGAAAAAAGTGTGTTGTAATTTGATGACGTCACAACTGTGAATTTCATACAACTTCCATACTAGAAGTGTGTTTTATGGTTTTAGTTGATTACGAAAATATTTATGGTATTTACTTTTTATTTCCAGTGATATGCCCACCGAGAGTAGTATTGAACCACCCTATGACATATTATTAGATATAATCAAGGAAGTCGGTTTCAAGATTTTGGTGAGTTGTTTTTTTTAAATTTTTACCAAACAGAATCGAGGATTTTCGGAAAAGGCGTCTAAATCGATCAGTTAAAGTTGGCTGGCTGACATAATTATTGAAGGAAAACTTCTTTAGCCGCGTTGAGCACTTTTTGGTAGGGGGTAAACTTGTGGATTCGCGTCACCGACACCTCGCTCCGAGATGCTCGCGTTGTTACGAAGACAAAAGGTCTTAAATATAAATATACCTACTACATTCGTAATTAAATTTGAATGCCTTAGTTTTAAGGTTTATATTTTAATTATTATTTATTTTGTATTATTTTTTCAAATTTTAATACTAGAATTCTAAGTTATAAGTTTTCACTTCTACCGGCTTCCCTATGACTGCCAATTTTTTTTTAATGCTCTACCAGTAGTATTAGTATTATTAGTAGTAGCATCAAGTGATGGTACAGTTTAAGATGGCAGCAGGCTAACTTGTTAGGAGTATGGCAGTTATTTTAAACTCATTAATCGGTTTCTTCACGGCATCGGACCGGAACGCTAGATCGCTTGGCGGCACGTTTTTGCCTATGAGGTGGTAACCAGCCAAAGCCTCCCACCAGATCAGACCAGAGAAAATTCAGAAATCATAAATTCCCGAATTGACCCTGCCGGGAATCGAATCCGAGACCTCCCACTGTAAGACCACAGTGCTCTCCACTGTGCCTGGGAGGTTGTCAAATATAATAATTATTTTATACTTACGCTGGTGATACTACTATGGTGTACTATAAGATTTAATACAAGGGAATACAAAGGGTATGTTCCGATATACACTGCGAGCACTGTAAGGTGTGACGTCAATTTAGTATACTGCAAAGCCGTTCCTTTATAGTTAGCTATACTGGTTACTATTTAAAACGGAACACAGTCAGCACTGAGAGCACCTTACCTTGAAAACGCCAGTGCTTACAGTACAAAAATGGCGACGATTTATGACGTCATATATTTCCCTAGGATACTGCGGCAGTACTGTCAGTCCACAACGTGAATTTCTCCACAGTAAGAGCACTGAACAGTGCTCGCAGTGTATATCGGAACGTACCCCTAATTTGAAGTACAGACTGTGTTTCCATCAGCAGATTTTGAAATTCTACCATTTTCTTCTGCAGAATTAACGTGGCCCAGCTTGGTGGCCAGACTAAAGTTCTTAAAAACCACGTATAATTGTTTTTTTTCCACAGAAAGAAAAGACCGGCGTCAAAACGAAATACGCGCAGAATCCCAATTCGATGATGCAACACGAGTATTCTTCAGTATTCTTCGTCTGTAGGAAGCCTGATTTAGTTAATTTTTAAACTACCACGTATTATTTATGTATTTTGTTAAAAAAAAAAGCAAACAAAGAAAGAAACATCAGAGTACAACAAACAGTCTTTTATTTTTACTCTAGATCAGGGATTCCCAAAGTGGTCGATATCGGTTTCCCAGGGGTCGATATAAACGAAAACTGATTTTGGGGGTCGACAAGGTCTAAAAATCAACTAAGTTTTTTTCAAAAAATATTTACCTACTTAAGTATTACTTACACTTGATATTTAGTGAATTTTATGTCTTTTTATTTTGTTAAATTGTGATGAGAAAATGACATGTCAAGTTTGCTCGCTTATCCAACCTCAAAGATTTTAAATTGGCAAGTATTTTGTATCAATAGAAAAAAAAGAAGATTTTTTAAAGTAATTTGCCTATCTGAGGTATCAGTTCATTTTGGAAAAGGGGGTCTTCTTGCGCAAAGTAGTTTGGGAATCCCTGCTCTAGAAGATACTGTCCACGAGTTTGTTCATGTAGATAAGTTTT
Organism: Erebia ligea; assembly: GCA_917051295.2. Lineage (NCBI taxonomy): Eukaryota > Metazoa > Arthropoda > Insecta > Lepidoptera > Nymphalidae > Erebia > Erebia ligea. The sequence continues at coordinate 3,568,990 of OU785246.1, forward strand.
TGATTCTTAAAATGAATAAATGAGCTCTAAAATGAGGGAGTTAAGGTTTACTTTACCTTGACGCCAAACCTATAGCCTAGAAATTAAAAAGAAAAGGCCATATTAATCAGTTAAAGTTTTATTTAAATACTGTATATAATATCGGCCTATCTTATTAGCGTCTTCGTTCGAATGATTCATCTTCGCATACGTCAGGAACTGCCTTCTGAGTCGCAACAACTTCTGAGGGTTTACCGATTGTATGAATCCTATTTCTAGTACACAGTCAGGATAGTCTGGGAACTTTATAACGTCTAGATTCAACTGTTTCGAGTCTAGAATTTGTTTTGATATCGCCTGGGTCACGTTTTCCACTTCATATAAGAAGTTTGTTGAACTTAATGGAGGCTGGAAATAAAATGGAATGAGTTCATAAGATGCAGGGTGTTCAATTATTTTAGTATTTTACGAACTTATTTAGTTTTAGGACAATTAGAATCCACTACCAAAGGTTAACTACAAGAGAATACCTCTAGGTATTAAGTTCGCCTTTGTGCACTGTAATGTAATGTACAATGGGGCTGATTCTGTAGTGCACAATCTCTAGACTAAACTAAAATGGCAGCTTTAAATCTAGTTCTGTCCCTTTCCGTAGGGAGTATTATGAAAGGGTTAGCAATATTTGTAATGGTCTAATTTTAGTTTAGTTTAGAGATTGTGCACTACAGAATCAGCCCCAATAAATAATTTAAAACAAACAATTAGAATCCCATTTGATAGATTTATATACATGTGCAGTAGCTAGTAGATAATCTATACTAATATTATAGAGGTAAAGTTTGTGACGTTATAGGAAGTAATCTCTGGATCTACTGAACCGACTTTGAAAATTCTGGTACCAATAGAAAGCCACATTATCTGTGTGTGTCATAGGCTGTATATTAATCCGAAAAATTAGGGAGTTCCTGTGGGAATTTAAAAAACTTATTTCACGCGGACGAAGTCGCGGGCATCTGCTAGTAAAATAATAAGTTTGCTGTGGTCTTAACAGTGACCAAGCTCTTGAAGAAAAAAAAAAGAGTTGCAGTGATGATGGTAATGGTTTATTTTTTTTTATCCACTACAAGTTGGAGTACTAGAAACTCAATCCTGTACCTAATCCGCAAGGCATTCTTCAACATCACCAAGAAAACCTTTTTGAAAATTTATAAGACTTATGTCAGACCTTTGTTGGAGTATGCATTCCAGGTCTGGAATCCATATTTCGCCAAGGACACAGAAATGTTGGAAAGAGTACAGAGGCGAGCCACAAAAATGCCAAGAGAGCTGAGAAATCTTCCCTATGAGCAAAGACTATCAAAACTTGGGCTTTGTTCCCTCAAAAGTAGGCGAGAAAGAGGCGATCTAATTGAAACATACAAAATACTGAACAACTACTATAATGTCCCAAAAATGAAGGTAATATTCGTAAAAAAAAGTAACCCCGGTCTAAGAGGACACGATCAAAAGCTGCGTCATCAATTAGCATCATCAAATCCCTTTAAACACTTTTTGAGCAACAGAGTAGTGCTTATGTAGAACAAACTGCCCGAGGATGTGGTGATGTCAACCTCTGTAAATCAGTTCAAGAATAGACTGGATAAGCACCTAAAGACAAAGCACAAGATTTGATATAGGCGCATCAGCGAAAGCTGCCTAGCCTATTATAAATAATAATAATAATAAGTTAGCCCTTGACTCCGATCTCACCTGATGGTAAGTGATGATGCAGTCTAAGATGGTAGCGGGATGGTAGTATAGTGAAAGTTCTTACATTCTGCGTGCTCATGTTGGGCGGTGGTGGTTTTCTCTCATACAGCACTTGGTACACGGCATCCAGGTCCAGTTTTTTGGTCGGCTGCACAGTGAACAGGGGGCTGTCCCATCTGTTGTTGGAGTTTGGCTCTTCGAACCTGAACAAAAAAGAAATCTACAATACAGAAATAGACAGGAGAAAAAAAACAATACATCCACAGCCACAACCATGGCGGCTAATCTCTCTAGAGATTGGCCATCTGTGCTGGAGATATGGTGCACAAGTGTGTGCAAACACAGGTGCACTCTCTGTTCATTTACTCTCATAATCTATCTAACTGTATCCCAGAGAAGTATAATAAGTTGTTAGTTAAGTGTATAAGTTATCTCTGTTCCAAATTTCGCCAAATCAGTTTTTAAAAGTTTAGCAGACACTGACACACTTTCGCATTCATTATAATACTAAGTATGCATTAGCATCTATCTATATTAATATTATAAATGCAAAAGATGGATGTATGGATGTTTGTCACTCAATCTCACCAGTACAGCTGAATGATCTGGATGAAATTTGGGAAAGAGATACTTAGATTATAATCTGGATTAAGACTAGGCTACTTTTTATTCTGGAAAACTAAAAAGTTTCCACAGGAACCAAAAAACCTCAATCCTCAGGGACATCAGTCACAGCCATCAGCTAGTGGATAATGAAATCACCTGAACCCATTCGGGGCCCTTATTCATGAGCCTGTTCGGGCATTTCCGACATAACACGTGAGTTTATCCGGTTATTATGTATATTTAAAATTAATATCACCCACAATAGTGTTAAATGTTAAAATACCTGAATTTTGTAAGAGCATTAAACACCTCTTCAGTGTACGGTTGGTTATTCCAGTCACAGGTTTCCGTTGGTTCACTTTCTTGTGCCTTTTGCCTCAATAAATTGTCTTCCCATGCCTCTAGCTGGTTTCTTATAGTGTATATAGTGCATTGTGTTGATTTTGATGCTTTGGAAGCACAGTATAACTCGTAGCGGTATCCTGGAATACACATTTCATATCTCTATCACTATTTGTTAGGTACTTGTATTATAGTTAAAGTCATAATATATTTAAAAAAGTCACAATACGATACAAAAAGTTGTGAAAAGATTACAATTAATTTTAATTGGTTGAGACTCTTCTGATAAATGATAAACGTGTAAATGATTTATTTATTCCACATGGGACAACTTGTGCCACTTATGACATGTCAAGACTCTTCCACTGGTTTGAAAAGTGATTCTACTGAAAAGAGCCAGCAAGAAACTCAGCAGTTGCTACATTCTAAGAAACAGTGTACAATATGCAGCTCTCACACAAACTGTCGAAGTCAAACCGAAAATATGCTATTGAGACCGGCACTGATCTCTGGGAATAGAGCAAGAAACTAGAGGTTATGTTTATACCTTTTATGTAGTTGCTTCCATCCAAAATAACAACATTATCTTTGCCAATGAGCCGTATTACTTCAGATTTAAGGTAACCACGTATCCTTTTTTCCTTCTGCGAATCCAAATAAGTGGAATTCTTCTCATAACCTAACTTCACAATAGCTTCGTCTTCGGATACGATTTCCACCTGTTTTTTATGCTCGTTGTCGAAAAATTGTTTGAGTTCTTTAGACCTTGTCGTTTTGCCGCTCACTGGTGTACCACAAATTATGATGAGGGGCATTTTATTTCCTAATTTTAATTAAATTCGCCTTACCTACTTTTTGTAGGTAGTTTGTACTTTTCAAATTATTTACTATAGGACGTACTCTGTGTTTTTCATCTTTTCATCTGACGTTGTCAAGTGTCAACCGTGAAGTTACCATCTCATAGAAGATCATAGACATTTTTCACAGCTACGGCTACGGGGTTTTTACCCGACTGCGGAACGCACAGGGTTATGTGTTCATCAGTCTATATATGTATATTTCCTTTGTGTCGCACTACAGACAAAACGGCTGAACCGATTTTGATGATACTTGCACCACTAGATTTGTCTTAATTTTCCGAGTGTCATAACGGAAGCCGAATTTGAGAAAAAACAAAATGGCGCCCACTAGAAGCCATATTGTAACAAATTTAAAAATGAAAGTCAATAAACTATGGCAAGTGGGGTATCGATGAATAGGTCTTGTAAAATCAGAGTTAGGTTTCTATGAACATTTTTTCATTTTAATGATCATTCAGGATTTACGAGGTTTCAAAGGTTGTAATCCTTTGTGTTGCACTACAGAAAAAACGGCTGAACCGATTTTGATAGTACTTGCACCACTAGATTTGTTTTAATCTTCCGAGTGTCACTATGGAGGCCGAATTTGAGAAAAACAAAATGGCGTCCACTAGAAGCCAATTAATAAATGAAAGTCGATAGGCTATAGGCAAGTGGGGTATTGTTAGATAGGTCTTTTAAAATCACACCTAGGTTCCTTAAACCATTTTTCCGTTTAAATGATAATTTAGGATTTACGAGGTTTCAAAGGAAATGTTTAAAGTTCCTACATAAATCATCTATCTATCAAACTAGGTATAATACCTATTATAAAGAGAAAAGATTTGGATTATCTCAAAAACTACTCAACCGATTTTAAAAATTATATCACTTATAGAAAGCTACATTATTAACATGTAAAATAGGCCATATTTCATTTTTAAAAAAATAAGAGATCCCTACGAAAATTGCAATAATGTGAATTCAGTCGGAAAGAATCGTCTCATCTGAGAGCTTCGTTGCGTGCGCTGAGTAAATAGTTAAAGTTACACGAAAATAATGTATGGTGAAATAGTTTCTCTTAAAAAGTTCTATAAAAAAGTCCGCGATAGCATATATGTAACTTTTAAGGCTGACTAACAATAAACATTTTTATGATTTTCAAACTTGGTTTAAAACTATGCTTTACTTGTGAAGGTGTTTTTACCGACATAGTATTAATCCTTATCAAAATAAATATGTTCATCATCTTCAGTATTTAATTAAGATAAAAATTGCTCTGTACACCATTTAATTTAGATGAATATTTTATGAGATATCATAGAAATACAGTAACGTTCAACAGAAAATGACGCGGCCGGCAGCGGATAGAAAAGGGTGAAGGTGGGGCGCGTACCTACTCTCACAATATAATAATACGGTAGTAAATTAATATCATTGTAAAAGCTTAATGTGACGACATAACCAGTCTCAAAAAACTTGATGATTTGTACTCCTTCAATCGATCAGTCAAAAAATCAATAAATTCATCAATGCCACATGCAGCGCATATTCGACTTACATAACTTACGACTAAAATTTTTAATGTCTATTAAAATATTGGTTCCGACTTTGCTACGTACTAAATACGTACAAATTGTGTTTTTGAAAATACTTTTTTTGCATTGTTCACGGGCATTTTCGTAAGTGGCCGACGTTCATTGGCTTACGAAAGCGATTGGACGCGGTAAATGCCGAGGTCTCGTGACGTCGCGTCGCTGCGATAGGACTCTCGAAAATTAATTCACTCTCTCTGTCGAAAAAATAGCAGATTCACGAACTTTACCAAACCAAATTTATATTAGCATTATAACATATTATGCAAATTTGATGATGGTTATGGTGATCACCATGGTAGTCATTACGAATAAATGAATCCGCTGCTTATTCACATGCTCTAAAATGCTACCACAAAATCTATAATAGTACCTTTGGTACAACTTCGGGCAGAAAAAACGTCGCCTGTTTACAATAAATACTGAACTAAAAAGTTTGAAATAAAAAAGTAATTTAATAAAACAAAAAACCCGACTGCTTGGATACCAAAAAGTATAAAACAAGACATGTATTGAAGTATTTCATTATTATCAATTTACATCGTATAATAATATTAATAAAATTTATCACGGCGCAGTCGCACGTCCAATAGCTAACATTTACCTTAACGTGCGACTGCGCCTTGATCAATTTTATTAATATTATTATACGATGTAAATTGATAATAATGAAATACTTCAATACATGTCTTGTTTTATACTTTTTGGTATCCAAGCAGTCGGGTTTTTTGTTTTATTAAATTACTTTTTTATTATTTAATCGGTTAATTAGCCATGAGGCTTTACAAATACCTATTGTTCGCACCTGAGTTGAATGCAGAACTTAGGAATGTGCTAGTGCTGTGACCTTATTACTGACAATTATATCGATAAATTACAAAAACAAGCAGTGCTTGTATTATTTTAAAAACATTTAAAATATTGATTGAAACACAATAATAAAGTCCAAAATTGACTTCATTTCATAAGTAAAGAAAATAAAATCATTCGGACAAGTATGGACGATTGTTTTAGTCAGATAAAAGTCTAAATAGTTTAAATAGTTCTGTGAATTACCTACTCTACGATTAAAATCATCTTTTTTACGAAGAACGAAGAGGTAAGGACAGACCACCATCACCACCACTGACACCATCACCATCAACTCAACCTATTTTCTCAACTCTAAAGAATGCTTGGCAGTTACCTAGACAAAAATGCCCGTACTACGTATTATCCGTATCCGTTTACTCCGTATTATCTAGGAAATATCAAATTACATAACTTAAGTATGTACTTAGTATGAGCAAGAAAACAATTATTCCAACTCTAACGGATTTGATTCCTATTGACATCACAGCGTTAATGTGAACATAAACGGTTTTAATAACTTTAACAATTATTATAAATCCCTCCGTATACGTAGGTATGCACAGCACTTGACAACACTATCCGCGGGGGTGAGGGCGGACGGGGGAGGGAGATGCTCCCGCCCGTCACCTCAGGCCCCGATTGCATTCAACTCGGGTGCGCACTATACTTACCTCCTCTAGTTTTACGACTCTAAGGTGGCGTGCGATGGCACCCCGTGGATACACCAGGTTCACAGACCAGGCTTTAACTTTATAAGCAAGAAGAAGTAAACATTGATAATAGTCGTTAAAGCCCGCCAACCCGCATTGGAGCAGCGTGGTGGGTCTAAGCTCTAATACCCTCTCTCCTATGAGAGTGGAGGCCTGTGCCCAGCAGTGGGACGTAAATGGGCTGTAGTGTAGTGGTATTATAGGTATTAGCTATTAGGTACTTATAATATTTAAGCGGTGACACCCAAATTGATCGCTCGAGATCGTCGGCTGGCATGTCAATGTCGATCTATATCTCAATAATATTAATGTATCGTTGACCAAATGACCTCTAAATATAAACATGCATGTTAAATTATTATAGTATGGACAAACCGACACATGACCATACAAGCGTGCTTAGCATAGCAGCCCGTTACCAAATCTAATAGAGTAGTCGTTGGTAGTACCTAAATACTAGCAGATGCCCGTGACTTCGTCCGCGTTCTTGACGACCTCCATGGCGCAGTGTTGAGCGCTGTTGTCTTAACCCGAGGTCCTCAACTATGGGTCCCCATGCAAAAATCACGCCAATTCGTTGCTGTTGATGATGCAGTCTGAGATGGTAGCGGGCGGGTACACGGAATCATAAAGTCGTTGCTGGTAGGGCCAAACTAGCCACGGCCGACGCCTCCCACAAGCCCAGAGGTGGACCAGAGGACGCCTGGTGGGAGGAAGACGCCAAGCGATTTAGCGATCCGGTACGACGCCGTGTAGAAACCGAATAGGGGTATTACCGTATGGGTTTAATATAACTGCCATGACCCTAACAGATTAGCCCGCTACCATCTTAGACAGCATCATCACTTAGGTACCATCAGGCGAGATTGCAGTCAAGGGCTTACTTGTAGTGGATAAAAAAAAAGTGGTTTAAGTTTTTCTTAATTCCCGCGAGAACTCCTTGATTTTCCGGTATAAAAAGTAGTGTCACTCTCCAGGTCCTCAACTATACCTACCCATGCAAAAAATCACGTCGATTCGTTGCTCTGTTGATGATGCAGTCTAAGACCATAACCTACACCCATACCATACCTAAGTGCACCCACCCATACCTACACCCTATGTACGAGTATGTATGTTATGGGCCTGATAAGAGGGCTCAGGGTCACTCAACGGGCGATGGAGAGAGCTATGCTTGGACTACCTACCCTGCCTGATCAAATCAGAAATGAGGAGATCCAAGCGAACCAGAGTAACCGACATAGCTCGAAGTGTCGCCAAGCTCAAATGGCAATGGGCGGGGCACATAGTTCGTAGAACCGATAGACGTTGGCGTGACGTTGGGGTCCCAAAGTGCTTGAATTGCTTGAATCGCTTGCTCGCGTCGGAAAGTGCGGCGTTAAACGATCCCAAACTAGGTGGACGGACGATCTCAAGCGTGTAGCTGGGAGCCGCTGGAAGCAAGCGGCACAAGACCGTGCTCTGTGGCGATCCATGCAGGAGACCTTCGTCCAGCAGTGGACGTCTATAGGTCGAGACGACGACGAGGACGACACAAAGTCGTTGCTGGTAGGGAGGTAACTTGCCCCGGCCGACGGACTTATAAGAAAATTCCGAAATTATAAGTTCTCTTACATTTGAATTTTAATCCAGGTGGACAAAGTCGCGGCCATCTTGAAAGTTGTTTTTATACGACTGCCTGAAAAAAGGAGTAGGTACATTGTTTTCAGGGTTCATGTATGTATGTATAGGTATGTATGTGAGTTTGTATATTCCACCATAACTTCTATACGCCTCAACGGATTTTGATAAATGAGGTATCGTTAGAATCCTTAGCTCATTCCGGGTGACATAGGCTAGTAAAATTAAAAAAAAATTGATAGGGTGACCATGGTCCCGCATCAAAGACAAAAGTTGTTTTTTTTTCCAAAATGAGATTAACTATATTGCCATCATCGAGAAAATGATGAGTAGATTCCAAAAATATATAAAACTATATTTCAACATCCAGTGATCTGTGATTCACAAAAAAAATCATTTAACTATGGCAGTCGTATTTTTAATTCTTTGAGTTATATTAGATGATCAAACGAACTTCCTGAAGTGAAGTTCGATCATTATTATATGAGTCGCTTCATTCGAAGATATAATTTTTACATTGTAGTTTCCTCAATCATGCCGCAACAATCGCACGATTTTTAGAGATGTTTTATTTTAGTATAATGATAAAATTCTCCCGCTTAAGGCGTCCCTACCTGGTTACACATTCAATATTTGTTCGTCATTCTTTTTAGAGATATATAAGTACCTAATGTTATTGCAAAAATATATTTCGGGTTGGGTGGGTTGGGAATTTATTTATATATCTTCGAATGAAGCGACTAATATAATAATGATCGAACTTCACTTCAGGAAGTTCGTTTGATCATCTATTATATTTCGTCGCTTCATTCTTCAGATATAATTTTTACATTGTAGATGTTTAGAGATACAGAAAATATCTATTTTTGCAAGAACTGTATCCATGTTGAATAGATACTAATTATTGTTGTCAATATTTTTTTTTTTTTATTTTTTTTTTCAATCTCTTATTTGAGTCGTAATGTTTTAAGCAGCTTTATGCTTAAGGTTGGAATCATGTGCGGATTTCTTGATATTCTCATCTACGTATAGTTATATCATATGTATAGTTCATGAGTCTAAGATTTTTCTTAAGTATTCATTTTACTTTAGAAATACAATGTTGCGCTTTTTACATCAGCGCCTGAGTAACAAGCTTACAGGTTGGATGCAAGCAAATGAAACCAATAATTATTGATGTTAATGCTGCAAGATTTATAATCTAATCAAAAGTATATTAGCCGGCCCAGTACTTGGTTGTATTTACACACAACAGACGTCCAATGGGACGTTTGAACGTTTGGAAACCTACCCAGAAGGGGGGAGAAAATTATTATTTTTCAAAACGCGGCGGGAAAGGAACGGGTTATTCCGGTCCTGTTGTAGAGGTCCTTTATTGTTGTAGAGGTAAATTATGTGCCTGTAGTAACAGGCACATATTTAATAAAATTATTAATAATGGTACCATTTTATGATGTTTGTCAAAAAATTATGCCATAATCAAGATTATGGAATACGACAAATACCTATTTGTGTATAAGTTCCCCGCAGAATATAAATGAAAAATGATGAATATACTCGGTCGATATTGTGATAGACTACTAGCAGTGGCGTAACTATAGGGTGGCAGGACTGGCAAAATGCCACGGGCCCCCGACCAAAGAGGGCCCCGGCCCAAGAGGCCACGAGCTCAGAAATAACATCAGTAGTTTATTAAAATTAAATTCTAACGTGACTATTTTTACTGGGACGCCGGAGGGCCCCATCCGAAAAATTTGCCACGGGCCTCAGATGGTATAGTTACGCCACTGACTACTAGGTAGTACTAATGTCGACTTGGAGGTGTAAGTCGGTCGGTTTGGGATTTAAACCCCACTGACGTTAGAAGCTTTAAATTAAGTGAGATATCAGGCTACTATACTTTTTTAACAATGGACAACCTAGTTGTTCATGTCGCTAAAAACATGTGTCATCAGTCATTATAAATTATTTAATATTCATAAGTACCTACTTATTTTTGAATGAATGCGTTAAATCATTTCCCTCCGTCAATTATTAAGGTAGACGCACTGAGAGCGTGGATCTATACTCTTTACTCTTTTTACAAAAAACAAAGTATTTTAATTTTGCATTAAGCAAGTTATTATGAAGTATGTTAAGGCGGAGTACTTAAATTGTATGTTTTCCACGAGTGATAACGATGTAGGTATTATAATAACGACAGTGTCATGACGGTTTTTCAAAGATTGTTTCCAATATATGGACGATGCATAGATACTAAAGTTAAGATCCCGCTTCGGGCAGCATGAACTATGCATTATCCCGAGTTTGCAGTAATGCTTGCCCGCTAGCCCGCGAAAAATCTTTTTTAAAAAAACAATAATACGATAAAATTTTACATTGTTAGGTACATCATACGAAGTCTACTTCCGGTCGTAAAAATACTCGCCGTTTAACCGACTTCCAAAACGGAAAAGGTTCTCAATTAGGTTTTTATTTTTCTGCCGTCTTCTAAGTTTAGTCAACCATTCTTACGCGTCATCGGATGTATGATATGTTATGCTTCCAGCACGATGGAGATATAAAACTAGAGATTTGAGCCCAAGAACATGTGGGTAGGAAAAACGTAAAACTTGTGGGTAATTTTTGCAATTTTACCACACATTTTTGTTGCAAATTTTCTTTGCACACCACTATGAGGCAAGATACTAGCCGCTTTTATTTTCGTTTTCTGTATCTACAGTATTCGTAAATAAATTGAATTTATATAGCGCTAAAGTACCTAGATAACTGATAAAAAGGATATATTCATTATCTCAGACCTTTTGTTACCTCTCTGACGGTGTATGTACGTTTGATACTGAGAGGTTTTATATTGTGAACAATTACATCTGGAAATTTTGAACCTGAGATCTTGACTATTTCATTCACTGAATGATTTACATTTCTTTCAGGTCTATTCATTTATTATATTTTTCACCAAATTTTGGATCATTTCCTGTCTCTTCTATCTCCGAGTACCCCGAGGAGTTCTGGATCGAGCTCTGGACAAACTTAGAGAATCTATTAAATCTGCGTGTTAACCCCCGGTTAACTGCCAGGTTTTTCGGTTACATAATATTATCGTATGAAATATACAAGGCGTAACTTCTAGCCTCTGTTAAACCTTCGTGATAACTCTCGGTTAACCACCAGGTTGTTCGCCTACACCCCATTGTTGTATGGAACGTACAGGACGAAACTTTTAGCGTGTATTTAAACCCTCGTGTTAACTCTCGGTTAACCGCCATGTTGTTCTGTTACATAATATTACAGTCTGAAAATGTAGGTACGAGACTATAAAGTTTTAGTCTCTGTGAAACCTTTGTGTTAACACTCTGTGAATCGCCAGGTTGTTCAGTTACACAATGATTTGTGATTTCTAGAGAAAAATGTTTGTTGTATGTTTTTCTTACACAGGTATGATGAAAAGTAAGGTAGACGGCCATCGTTTTAACTCTTGGTCAACCATCAGGCGTTTGTACGTTCGAATAAGCCGGTTTTCTGCTTTGAAAGCGATATAATTTAGCTGTATTTTAATGCAATATTATGATAGTGAAAAATTATTTTTATGCGAGGGTAGGTTGAATTATGAATGCATACCGGGAGTCTGATGAGGATTCTATAATAATCCTTCGACGATTACGTTTCTGTTGTTCGCGTTTTCGTTTCGGCATTTCACTTAAATATTCACTTTTAAAAGTTTTAACAAACAGTGCACGTGCGTTTGCTACGTCGCACGAAAAAAATATAATAAGAGTAAAAAGTAACCTTCTTTATAAGTAGGTAAATAATTAATTTACCTGTGTTCCGGATACTTCTCGAGTATTTGTGAACGAAACGAAATCAATTTGTGTTAGGCTTGCTAAGCCGGTCCTTAGTGACGAATCTGATATAGTTGGTCGTCTTTGACTCTTCACGACTTCCCCCTTGTTCAGAGAATGGTGAATTCGTCTTGTGCATGGTGCTCAACCTCATTTGTATCTCTAAAGAATACAATAAGTGAGCGGACGAATATGGAGGTAGTATGTACGAGTATGTACCTACGCATTTTGCGTTAATGTTGTCTCGCGGACAAAAGCTTGCAGTTAATGTGCATATCTAGTCAAGGTGATAAGTATATATTCACTGCATGAGTGTCATAAGAATATGACTCATAATTAGCTCGCAGCTAATTATGATCTCGCAATTGACTCGCAGTCAATCCCGAGTTAAAAACACTTTTTTAGTTTGCAGTTAATGTGCATATTATCTAGTCAAGGTGGCACATATTCACTGCATGAGTGTCATAAGAATATGACTCATAATTGGCTCGCAGCCAATTATGATCTCGCAATCGACTCGCAGTCAATCCCGAGTTAAAAACACTTTTTAACACTTAGTAATAGAATTTTCGACTAACCTGCAAAGTTCTCGTCATCAGACGAGTCTAACGGGCGCCAATATTTCTCCTTATCCTGCTGTCGCTAGGAGTGTCTAGCTGGAAGGTTTGATTTGCGTCGTGTTACTTCGCTAGTAACCTCCCAGTGGATTAGCGTACTTTAACACGTACTTAGTGTAAGTACTAAGTAACTATAATTACTTAGGCGAGCCATGCTGAAGGGCTTAACCTTCTTCATGGTGCCTCTTGGGCAACCCGCCGGATGGACATTTAGAATAATTAAACGCTGCATAAAAGAATAATTTCATAAGCGTGTTTTATGCTGAAAAGTTTACTCTCCTTCGTTGTTACCTCTCGGGTAAACCCTAGGAAAACCTTTAGTGAGTTAGATATTATAATTATTAATGTAATAAATACGCAAGAGCCACAATAAAAGTGACAGAACTGTTTTGTTTAAGTACCCACATACAACATAGTGTAATTTGACACTGAAAATATAATTTAAGTATAATTTCTTAAGCCTGTCAGGCATGAAATAAATTGCTGAAATTGAAAGATTAAAGACTCACCGTTTTCCTGTAAGAAGCAGCGGCTGTTTCTTTTTCAATATTTTTTATTTAGATATAAAATAATAATATTAACTTTGTTGAAAGTGGGAACGTCCGATCGTTGCTACGCACGAAAAAAGAATGGCGAACAAATATTGAATGTGTAACCAGGTAGGGACGCCTTAAGCGGGAGAATTTTATCATTATACTAAAATAAAACATCTCTAAAAATCGTGCGATTGTTGCGGCATGATTGAGGAAACTACAATGTAAAAATTATATCTGAAGAATGAAGCGACGAAATATAATCACTCGTTACTTACCTAATATAAATATTATGCGAGTATGTTACCAAAATTGACTTGTACCTACTTAAAAGTAAGTAGGTAAGTACATGAAATGATCATTAGATAATAATATATACCATACCCAATATAGTATGACATGAGTATGACTACAAAGTTAGGGTTGTCCAATTTGACAAGAGTATTTTTAACTTTTATCTGACTCGTCGCTACTCGCTAGTATAGATAATGAAAAATAAATTAAAACATAAACTAAACAGGCATAAAAATAAGTTCCGATTTTGGCCACCGGGTCAGTTTTATTATATATTTTTTTATCCACTACAAGTTAACCTTTGACTGCAATCTCACCTGATGGTAAGTGATGAAGTCTAAGATGGTAGCGGGCTAACCTGTTAGGGACATGGCAGTTATATTAAACCCATACCCCTATTCGGTTTCTACACGGCATCGTACCGGAACTCTAAATCGCTTGGCGGCACGTCTTTGCCGGTAGGGTGGTAACTAGCCACGGCCGAAGCCTCCCACCAGGCCAGACCAGGGAATATTCAGAAATTATAAATTCCCAAATTGACCCTGGAGTTGTTGCCACGGAGGTCGTCAGATAAGTTTGTGGGACTGTAACGATCTTCTGACACAGATGGGACCATGCAATTATGAACCTAAAGGTGGTTACCATTTTCTGACCGCGACTGTAGGTACCTACTATTAGAGGATATCTAGTATACAGATATGGTAAACGTGTTTACCTATAAAGCCTAGACTTACGCTTGCCATCAATGGTATTTAACGAGTTTCTAAGATTCATTAAAAAATACGACATTATTCTACCTAGTTCATCGTTAACTTGTATTCGTTGGCATTAACTAAGTACCTATTATATTATAGGTACTTACTAGAATTAGATGACGACCGCGACTTCGTCCGCGTGGATTAAGGTTTATTTGATTCGCGCGGGAACTCTTTAATTTTCCGGGATAAAAAGCCTATGTCCTTCCCCGGGATATAACTTACCTCTATACCAAATTTCAGCAAAATCGGTTCAAAAGATGGGCCGTGAAAGCGTAGCAGACTGACAGACGGACAGACAGACAGACACACTTTCGCATTTATAATATTATAAGTATGGAAGTATGGATAGTATGGATAAGGATTTTATATATCTAGTATTCTTTTTGACCCGAGTAGCTTTTTATAAATTACTAGCTGATGCCCGCGACTTCGCGAATAAGTTTTTCAATTTTCACGGGAACTCCTTAATTTTCCGGGATAAAAAGTAGCCTTTGTCACTCTCGCGGTCCTCAACTATACCCATGCCAAAAATCACGTATACCCGTTGCTCCGTTGCGGCGTGATTGAAGGACAAACCAACAAACCAACAAATCAACAAACAAACACACTTTCTCATTTATAATATTAAGTATGATGTTGCTATGCAATGGAGAATATAGGTATGTGGTCCACACAGAACACTTAATAAGAGGTTAAATGTTCTGTGGTGGTCCAGAACGAAATCTGATCTACTGTCACCGTTTGATATCTTTGAGGTCTACTCAAAAGTGACCTTCGCAATACGAAAATTAATACTTTAGCTTTTAAAAATGCATTATGCAACCCATGTTAATCAGTAGGTACTAGGTAATTACTATCCATAGATATAGATAATATTACCGTGCCATAGATGTTGTCTAAAGTTATTTACTAACTAACGACTAACGACTTCGTCCGCTTAAATTAAGATTTTTTGATTGAACTCTTTAATTTTCCGGGATAAAAATTGCCTATGTCCTTCCCAGGGATACAACCTACCCCTGTACCAAATTTCATCAAAATCGGTTGAACAGGTAGGTCATGAAAGCGTAGCAGGCAGACAGACAGACAGACAGACGGACGGACAGACAGACATTCGCATTTATACCTAATATCAGTATGGATAACGTTTTAAATGTGAACAACGATGATATTATATCACCACCGTTAATGTAAGTGTGCTTATTATTTACTAGCTGATGCCCGCGACTTCGTCCGCGTGGATTGAGGTATTTTGGTTTCCGCGGGAACTCTTAAATTTTCCGGGATAATAATGTGCATATGTGTTATTCCAGACTATCATCTCTGTCAAATTTCATACAGATCCGCTCAGCCATTCTGGTGTGATTGAGTTACAAACATCCATCCATACATCCATCCATCCAAAATTTAGCATTTATAATATTAGTATAGATACAGATATTTTAATTAAATAAAAATCAATCGCCGAAATGTTTGTTCTCGAATCACTTCGATGTCTGGACCGATTTTTTTTTTTGTGAGTTTGAGTGGGTTCTGGGATGGTCTATATTCACAATTGGGTATTTGACAACTAGTCCAATCAGCAACTTTTTTTCAAACGTCAAAACGTGTGTAGTATGGGATTTTGTATGAAATATTGCATAGTGACGTCATCAAAGTTCGACGCCCTTTTTTCTTTAACCGATAGTTTAAAATACTTATCAAATAAATATTATAAACGCGAAAGTTTGGATGGATGTATGGATGTATGGATGTATGGTAGTATGGATGGATGTTTGTTACTCAATCACGTCCCAGCGGCTGAACGTATCTGGATGAAATTTGGCACAGAGATAGATTATAGTCTGGAATAATACATAGGCTACTTTTTATTCCGGAAAATTAAAGAGTTCCCGTGGGAACCGAAAGACCTCAATCCACGCGGACGAAGTCGCGGGCATTAGCTAGTTCAACATAAAACTAACAGGGGATATGGATATTACGACTTTCGGGAGATCCTCTATTTAATAATCACAAACAAATAATTTATTTGAATAGTTGTCAAATAACCAATTGGACCCTGTACGGGGCGCTGCAATTGGGTTGTGGGTTCAGGGCCCCAATCATGTAAGAATTGTTCATCAAACGTTAAAGATTTTTGTCAAAGTAAAATAAAACCATAAGAGCATTGAATTAGAGCTCAATTTCGTCGGCCCATTCTTATACGTTTAGGTATGTACGATACCCTAAACGTATAAGAATGGGCAGACGAAATTGAGCTCTAATTCAATGCGGTCATTGTTTATTTTACTTTGACGAAAGTCAAACGTTTGATGGACAATTCTTACGTACCTAATAGGGGGGCAGGGCAGGACAACGTCTGCAGGGCCACGCTAGTAAAGAAAAATAAATATGTAAATTACATCTTGCATAAAACCGACCACATATCATTGATACTTAATTACAATACTTATTATATACATGATAGTTAATACAAGTTCATTACATTCTAAACTTTAAAAGGTAAGTTATTGATTTAGTTAAGTCAAACGAGGCACGCGGACCGCTTGCGTCCGTAATTTATTTATCTATTTATTATTAAATAGGATTAATTTATTTATTAGGTTTAATTAGCTTTACATTTTCAACAATAACTATGTTAAAAATTATAGCAGTGTTCTTAATCGGTAAGTTGTTATTTTTAGTAAAGTTTTGACCGCAGTTTCGTCTATGTGAAATTCTGATCAAGCAGGCATCTATCTCGGTTTTTTTATCATACTATACTTACTATACTGTACTTACTTAGGTACTATAATATTATAAATGCGAAAGTGTGTTTGTTTGTTGGTTTGTGCTTCAATCACGCCGCAACGGAGCAACGGATCGACGTGATTTTTGGCATGGGTAAAGTTGAGGTGCTTGATATAGGCTATTTTTTATCCCGGAAAATTAAGGAGTACGCGCGGGAGTCGAAAAAACGTAAACCACGCGGACGAAGTCGCGGGCATCAGCTAGTATTTCTATATTTTGGAGAGATGGGCCGTGAAAGCTTAGCAGAAAGACACTTTCGCATCTATAAAATTAGTATGGATTAATATTAATTAATTATAGAACGGATGGGAACCTTTACATACTTACTTATTATTCTTTACCTTGGCTTATTATCCCGACAACAGCGCTCTAATACATCTTAAATTACTCGTACCATGTAAAGGGGAAACTTGGCAATAATTTGCTCTAATGGCTCTGATAGTTCCTTAGATAAGATGATTTGTGAGGTGGTGATAAAAAAAAACCCGGCTGAGTTTGTTGTGGGCTCTTTAAAGACCAGGGCGCGTTTGGAACCGTCGTAGCTTTAGTTTTAAGATACCGTAACTGATTATCACCATCATGTTTTAGAAGTAAGTAACTGACGTCATTCAGTGTACCTACAGTGTACCTAAAATAAAATTGAATAAATGAATTGAATTGAATTGAATATACTGCCCCAGGAAGGTTGTCAAAAATGACAAGTCACGAAAATTAAATTTCCTTTTTACCCTGGATTTTATCCGGCGGTTTTATTTTTGGTTGCCGTGCTAAATACATACTATAAGTTTATTTTTTGAATTTTCAGCCTCGGTGGCAGTTTTATGCCAGCACCCTAAGGATTTTGAGTACTACCACGTTTTGCACCTACCCCATGACCCGCCCCTATATCCTGTGTTCGAGAGGGCGCCACCCACAAGCTTCAGCTGTCACGGCAGAAGTAGGGGGTACTACGCCGATGTGGACAGTGGATGTCAGGTATAGATTTTTTTTTATCCACCAGATAAAAAAAATAGATATATTGTTTTTTTTAACCCTGTTGTTTTATAATTTAAGAGTGTCTGACAGGGGGTTGCAATCTTAATAAGTGTTTGACCAGAGGCGGCGGAGGGCGTGGGCGACGTGGGCCACCGCCTACGGCCTCGCGGTCCAAGGGGCCTCGCGCCTCGAAGGCCCGCGAACGCAAATATTATATAGATATAATTACTCATCTAGCAATAGATAATAAAAACACCGGTTAGCAAGTATCTGGCAAATGACAATACTAACCTACCACATTCGTTTTTTAAAAATCTACACTGAGAAAATTACAAAGTACTTTTTACTATGCAAACATAGGTAAAAAGTACTAATTTCTTCTCGTAAAAAGTACCAAGTATGCTGTCTTGGTAAAAAATATTTATTTATTTTTTCCAAACTGTATTTTATTGTAAACTAGCTGATGCCCGCGACTTCGTCCGCGTGGACTAAGTTTTTTCGATTTCCGCGGGAACTCATTAATTTTCCGGGATAAAAAGTAGCCTATGTATGTATGTATATTCTTTATAGCTGATGCCCGCGACTTCGTCCGCGTGGAATAAGTTTTTCAGTTAATTTTCCAGGATAAAAAGTAGCCTATATTACTATCCCACGGTGTAATCCCCCTATAATGGTGAAACACGTACTTCTTCATATTTTAACGAAAGCCCAAATGCTGTTTCATGGCTATATCTTGAGAAATTAAGGATTTTCATACAAACTCTCAACCCCTATTTCACCCCTTCGAGGGTGGAATTTTGAAAAACTGTGAAACACATATGTTTTCATTTTCAACCCGCAGCTCATATATAAAGTTTCATGGCTATAACTTGAGAAATTAAGGATTTTCATACAAACTCTCAAGTTCTCAACCCCTATTTCACCCCTTTGGGGGTGGAATTTTGAAAAACTGTGAAACACATATGTATTATGTTTTCATTTTCAACCCACAGCTCATATATCAAGTTTCATGGCTATAACTTGAGAAATTAAGGACTTTCATACAAACTTCCAACCCCTATTTCACCCCTTCGGGGGTAGAATTTCGGAATAAAAAGTATCCTATGGCCTACCTCGTTGTATGGGCTCAAATCGTGCCAAGTTTCGTTTGAATTCATTCAGTAGTTTCGGCGTGATGCGCGGCCAAGATACAGACAGACAGACAGACAGACACAGACAGACAGACAAAAATGAAAAAAATTACAGATTTGGCTTCAGTATCGAATAATTAGTGCCCTCCAAAAAAAATTTTCAAAATATCTTCAATGTACAGAATTGGACCTGTTACAGTTTTATTATAAGTATAGACAGATATAGATGATCACTCTGTGTACTATATAGTATTATACGCAAATTAATATTATTTTATTTTTAGTTAAATTTATTCAGTTATTTTTAAAATAAATAATCAATTAAATCAACATTGGATGGATTTGAAAGCCTTTATTTCATTTCACCATGTTATTATTAATATTTATTCTTTTAACATTTAAATTTAAAATAATCTGTAAAAACAAACATCGATTGCATGATTCTAAGAACTAAAAATGAATAGACAATCGAGTCGGCGTCGCCGACAACAGCCGGCAACGCATCGCAAGGCTCAGCACTTGTTTGTAAATATTGCGACGTGGATTCAAGCAAAAACATGTTTTTTTTAAGAATGCTTTTTTCTTGGTGGTGGTGGTTGGACAAGTCTCGACCACTTCAAATTATTTTAAAAATAATTGTACTTCTTCAATAACCCTTTTATGCATATAAAATTGATCAGACGCCGATTTACTAATAATTTACTAATGTTTAAACAAAATACCAATAGTTCCTTTACTCACACAAAACCAAGCACATGCAATACAAAAACATTTATGTATAGCGATGGAATTGGTAGTAGTATGGGCATTCTACTTCATTCACATCTACAGGGACATACGGTTTTGAATTGCTGTTCACCTAACGCCGGACTAATTTCTATAGTCAGGTCAATTTATAGAAATAGAAATAGTTTTGATCAGAACACAAACTTAGTCATCTTTGTCGCTAGCAGAGGGACAGTTAACGAATATGAATTGAAAAAATGTTATCAAACTTTGGAAAAATTAAATGTTAATAATATTGTAATATATACCTTCCCTTACTGCGACACTTTGCCACACCAAGAGAATACCTATAGATATAAGTTAAATATGACATTGTACAATTTATGTACCTATAATAATAAATTTAAAGTTGTTGACATAAGTACCCAGTGTGGTAAAGTTTATTATGACTTGGATCAAGATAGGTATAAACTATCTTGTTATTCTAAAAGACAGATAGCTATTTCGCTATCATATTTTTTTCAAACATTAGCCAAAAATGTGGCTAAACAAGCTGCTTCTATTGAGCAGTGTTTTATTTCTGACATTTTGGAAGTAAATCCAAGTAACCTTAGTTTAAACTAGATAAGAAGACAATGGAGGATTCCTCTTGCTTGAAAATCTCAAGTTGTAATAAGGCTTTGCACACACTAAACGCAAAGCAAACAAAAAATAAAAAATCTAATAACATCAACCTGGTTCACCAAAACATTCAATGTATTAAAGGGAAGGATTTAGAGATTGAATTGTTTTTAAATAATTTCAATATTGATATTTTATGTGTAACTGAACATTGGTTAAAAAACCATGAGTACATGTTCAATTTTAGTGATCACCAGGTTGGTAGTTCGTTCACCAGATCTAATGCTATCCATGGTGGCTCGTTAATTTTGTTAAATAAAAAACTTAAATTTAAAAACCGAATTGATATTGTGAGCCTGTCTGTTGAGCGAACAATAGAACTATCCTCAGTCGAATTGGAACAATTCATCGTTGTGTCTGTACCTATACAGACCACCCTTGTCTAACTTTGAACTTTTTGAAAAGGTAATGGATGAAGTACTTTTTAAACTCTCAAAATCAAACAAAAAGCTTATTGTGTGCGGAGACTTTAATGTAAATATTTTGGAAAACAGCCCTGTAAGTGGCAAGTTATTGAATCTGTTCAAATCCTATAACTTATCCAATATGTTTATGGAGCCAACTAGAATAACTGCAACTAGTGCCACATGCATAGACAATATTTTTACAAATATTACACCTGTTTATAAAAACATTATTAGTAAATTAGATTCAGATCACTGTGGACAATTAATTCAGTTTGAAAATTTGAAGAAAAATGTTTCAAAGCGTAGAATAACTTTTGTGCCAGTAACGTTGGACCGCATTGAAAAAATGCGAACAAGCCTTACAAAGGAACTCCCTTTTTTACCAAATGGGTTGAGTCCTAATGAAATGTACACCATATTCTTTAACACTTTCAGTGAAATATTCAAGTCAATATTCACCAGCAGAACGGTCTTAACTACTGATGCAAACGTTTTTAGTGAATGGGCAACAAATGAATTACACAGAAATAGGCAAAAATTATATGAATTGTATGCAGAGCGACAGTATGATACTAGTGATGAGTTCAAGGAGCATGTTCAACTATTTTCCAGGAAGTTTAAAAGAGATTGCATTGTGGCTAAATCTAAACATATTCAAACTAAGATAAAAAATAGCTCCAACGTAATCAAAACTACTTGGAACATAGTGAATGAAGAAACAGGAAGAGCAACATCGAAAAATTTTGAATTTAAACTTAATGTCGGTAATACATCTGTAACTTCGGACTCCGAAGTTGCTTCAGTTTTTGAAGGCTTCTTTACGGATATTCCTGTTTCTACCACAGAGTCGTTGAACTCCTCACCAAATGCAGCTCTTACTTTACTGGAGGATAACGTGTCTGAATGTAATAACGTTTTTAAATTCTGTCACGTTAACTGCTCTGACGTTATTAAAGCATTCAAATTAATTAACAATAAGAAAACAAATGATTTGTGGGGCATTTCAGTTAACGTTGTAAAATCATTGATTGATATCGTTGCACCCGAGTTAGCATTAATATTTAATAATTGTATTGATAGTGGCGAGTTTCCTGACTTAATGAAGCATAGCAAAATAATTCCTCTATTCAAATCAGGTAGTACCAGTGACCCCACTAACTTTAGACCTATATCTGTACTACCCACTTTCAGTAAAATATTTGAAAAATTAATACTGATTCAATTGCTTAAACATTTTGGCAACAATGACTTATTACATAGTAAACAGTTTGGATTTACACGCGGTCGCTCAACAATCGACGCTGGTGTTGAGTTAATTCAAAACATATTCGAAGCCTGGGAGGAGTCACGTGATGCACTTGGCGTTTTCTGTGATTTATCCAAGGCTTTTGATTGTGTTGATCACGAAACATTAGTCAGGAAATTGCACCATTATGGAATTAGGGGTGTAGCACTGGATATGATGAAATCCTACTTAAAAAACAGGATACAAAAGGTAGACGTCAATGGAAAGCGGTCTTCCGGATCGATTGTAAAAATGGGGGTTCCGCAAGGTTCAATTTTAGGGCCTTTTCTGTTCCTCATTTACATCAATGATCTTCCTTATCTCGCTAAGGATAATCATGGGATAGTATTGTTTGCTGATGATACATCACTTTTGTTTAAAATTAATCGTTACGAAGCAACTCCTGACGAAGTAAACAATTCTCTCACTAAAGTGGTACAGTGGTTTGAAGCGAATAACCTACTCCTTAATGGAAAAAAGACAAAGTGTATTAAATTTACATTACCTAATGTCAAACAGGTAAAAACCACTGTACAACTTGATCATGAGGAATTAGATTTAGTGGATACCGCTGTTTTTCTCGGAATAACGTTGGATGCTAAACTCCAATGGGGCCCTCATATAGATGACTTGTCGAACAGACTCAGTTCTGCTGCATATGCGGTTAAAAAGATTCGCCAGTTGACAGACTTAGAAACTGCGAGATTAGTATATTTTGGTTACTTTCACAGCATTATGTCATATGGCATATTATTATGGGGTAATGCTGCTGATATTCATTCTGTTTTCGTGCTGCAGAAAAGGGCTGTTCGTGCCATTTACAACATGGGACCTAGAGAGTCCCTAAGAACTAAATTCAAAGAAGTTAAAATTATGACAGTCCACAACCAATACATATTTGAAAATTTAGTATATGTGCATAAAAACATGCATAAATTCAAGAAAAAAAGTGACTGTCATAATGTTAATACAAGAAATAAGAATAAAATTGTTGTGCCCTCTTCTAGACTTTGTAAAATTAGTAATTCATTTGTCGGTAGCAGTATACGTTTTTATAATAAACTCCCAGAAGACATATTGGAGATGTCTCTCAACAAGTTCAAAGTTTTTGTAAAACGGAAACTAATTGAAAAGTCATATTATAGTGTAAAGGATTATTTGAATGATAGGCAACCATGGGTATGAATTGTTCCAGCGGCTAATTATGTTATATTAAAAATATAATTTAGTAATTTACTATATTTGTGAGATGGTGATAATAAAAAAAAAAACCCCGGCTGAGTTTGTTGTGGGCTCTTCTCAGATCAGGGCGCGTTTGGAACCCTCGTAGCTTTAGTCTTAAGATACCGTTGTTAATTATCACCATCAATTCTTATTCTTTATAAACATGACGTTCAGAAGGTGTACTTTTGTAGGTACCAATTTTGAATAAAGATGATTTGATTTGATTTGATTTCATTTGGAAATTGGAATAGATAAACAATTTCAAAAATTGTAAATTTATTAATTTAAAAATTTGTTAACAAAAGATTTTTTTTTTCATCCTTTTTATACTTACTTTCTAAATTTTTTTCTTTTTATTTAGTGTTTTTTTCAAAATTTTTTTTTGTGAACATGCTTCCTATGAAGTCTACTACTTTGCATAAAATAATTAGTATCTCAACACTAAGTTGATAAATTGATAAATAAGTTGATAAATTTTAGGTCGTAAGTGAAAAGTTTACGTTAGAGGTAGAGTCAAATTTTCAACTTTAGATTTAAAATACTTGCACTTGTCTACGTCACTTTCGACTAATTTTAAAAACTTTTGAGGTTCCTAAGCTTCCTTTATTAGTCTAAAAATTTGGTACTTTAGGGGACATTATTGTGAGAAATTGGACGTCAAAGGCGGTAAGGCGGAAAATTCTGAACTTACAATTTGATTCTTAAAAATGATTTTTGCGTATTTTTGACTATTTTATAGCTTAATGCTGTAGAAAATTTCTGAATTTAAGTATTTAGCACAAAAATCCATATTAATATTATAAGTACGAAAGTGTGTCTGTCTGTCTGTCCGACTGTCTGTCTGCTACGCTTTCACGGCTCATCTGTTTTATGAAGTATAGTATTAGTACAAGTTTAAGTATTTTTAATCTAAAGTTGAAATTTGGACTCTACCACTGTCGAACGTAAACTTTTCACTTACGACCAAAAATTTTCCGACTTATGTTAGTGTTAAGATGGTAATTATTTTATGCAAAGTATCACACTTCATAGCAAGCATGTTCACAAAAAAAAATTTCGGAAAAAAGCACTAAATAAAAAGAAAATAAACACTCACTCCCTCAGACATCTCCTAAAAAAAACTTTAAAAAATTATAATTCGAAAACTACCAAAAATCGCTGAAGCGAAGCGAGCGAAAAATTATAACGACGTGGTGAAGTTGAATAAAAGCTTTGAAATTCATCTAATGTTGATCTAAGTGATTATTTATTTAAAAAAAACTGAATTAATTGAATTAAAAATTAAATAATATTAATTTGCACGTAATACACAAAGTGATTATTAATAATAAAATACGGTTTGGAATAAAAATTAATTTACTTGGTACTTTTTACCAAGTGTACTTTGTACTTTTTTTTAACTTTTTTAACTTAGTAATTTTTACCAGAAAAACTTAGTACTTTTTACCTATGTTTGCATAGTAAAAAGTACAATGTAATTTGCTCAGTGTAGCTGCAAAATTTTTCTTTCAACAAAATCCGTCCTCTTGCGTCATCCATCAGGGGGCCTCGCAAAATGTATCTTGCCCACATCAAATTTAGGTCTTACCCCGCCACTGTGTTTGACAATGGACCAAGTGGTTTCTAATAATATTATTCCAAAGAAAAATATAAAAAAACGGAGCTTAATACTTTAACGAATTTGAGGAGCCAGCTTTTCTACCTGATACCTACCTTCCAAAGCAACCGCGATCAAAACTTCATAGTCGGGAATCGTATATACCTCTATTAGAGACATACATAGAAAAACTTTCAGCTTTAATAAAATGACGAAGGTCTGATCGTCGCGGGATCTTGCTCTATTACATTAGCACTGCGTTAACTCCGCACTGCCTGCCGCCCCTATTTCTATTGCGCGTTAATTTATTTCTATGATATTCATCTGAATTAAATGTTGTACAGGGCGAATTTGGTCTATATATATCAAATACTTGAGATCCAATCATTTTATTTTGATAAGGAATGACACAATGTTATGAAATCACCTTCGAAAGTAAAGATTTGTTTTAGACCGAATTTGAAAATCATAAAAATGGTTATTGTGAGACAACCTTAAAAGATAGATAGATATAAAATATGTTGTCGCGGATTTTTTTTGAACTTTTTGAGCGGAACAATTCCACCATACATTGTTATCGTGTAACTTTTACTATTTACGCAGCGCACGCCACTAAGCTCTCAGATGGGACGATTTTTTCCGACTTCATTCACATATTGCAATTTTCGTAGGTAAAATAATTTAATTAATTTAATTAATAATAATAATAATAATTAATAAGGTAATTTTTTGAAAATAAAATATAGTCTATGTTACTCGCTGATAAAGTAGCTTTCTATAAGTGGAAGAATTTTTAAAATCGGTCCAGTACTTTTCTAGTTTATCCATTACAAACAAACAAACAAACAAATCTTTCCTCTTTATAATATTAGTTAAGATTTAGATATAATTATGTAGTATAGATTGATAATAATATGTCAAACGGCACCTATAATGTTGCAGGCGTACCATTTCTGTTGGCGTCAACACTTGGTCAATACTGACCTTTGCACCAATGGGACCCTTTTCAACGAACAATTTCAGGTTTTTATTTATATAAGTACTTTACTTATTGAACACGGTAGAAATTACAATCCATAGATACCTACTAATATCAGAAAGAAAATATATTTATCAATGATGGTGCCAAACACAAACAATTATTTATTATACTATTGTACCTAATCCATACTAATATTATAAATGCGAAAGTGTGTCTGTCTGTCTGTCTGTCTGCTACGCTTTCCCGGCCCATCTTTTCAACCGATTTTGCTGTAATTTGGTATGGAGGTAGGTTATATCCCGGGGAAGGACATAGGGGCTGATTCTGTAGTGCACAATCTCTAAACTAAACTAAAATGGCAGCTTTAAATCTAGTTATGTCCCTTTCCGTAGGGAGTATTATGAAAGGGATAGCAATATTTGTAATGCTCTAATTTTAGTTTAGTTTAGAGATTGTGCACTACAGAATCAGCCCCAAATGGCTACTTTATATCCGAGAAAATTAAGGAGTTCCCGCGGGAATCAAAAACTTCCTTAATCCACGCGGACGAAGTCGCGGGCATCTGCTAGTATTTAGGTACTACCAACGACTACTCTATTAGATTTGGTAACGGGCTGCTATGCTAAGCACGCTTGTATGGTCATATGTCGGTTTGTCCATACTATAATTATTTAATATGCATGTTTATATTTAGAGGTCAACGGAGGTATTGGTCAACGATATATTAATATTATTGAGATATAGATCGACATTGACATGCCAGCCGACGATCTCGAGCGATCAATTTGGGTGTCACCGCTTAAATATTATAAGTAATACTTAGCTAATAGGTACCTATAATACCACTACACTACAGCCCATTTACGTCCCACTGCTGGGCACAGGCCTCCACTCTCATAGGAGAGAGGGTATTAGAGCTTAGACCCACCACGCTGCTCCAATGCGGGTTGGCGGGCTTTAACGACTATTATCATGTTAGTGCAATATTAACCCGGGACCGACGGCTTAACGTGCTCTCCGAGGCACGGGGGTGAAACACCACCAACTTCCTAACTCCGGGCTAGTACTGAGAATTTCTAGACAGAAAAACCCAATACTTAATTATGGCCCGACCCGGGACTCGAACCCGGGACCTCGTCGGCCGCTGTCGAACATGCCAACCACTAGACCAACGAGGCAGTCTATGTTCCATCGTAGCGTCTAAACTACTGTGCCGATTTTGATGTATGAGCTGTCCATCGATTTGTTATAATAGAGTCCGAGTGACATATTTAAATGAATATACTTAATTTAAAATTTTAAGATATACTAAGCGACACAATAAAAATTTTGTAATATATAAAATAATATTTTCATCCCACCATCTCGGAAAGAGTATTTTTATTCTTCGATATCTGATGGTAAAAGCCGTTATTATCCTCTAGAGGATAAAATAAATTGAATTTAGAACATCGTGTGCACGTTAGTAAATATCACTCGTCTATGAAGTTTGTGAATTCAAAACATCATTAAAACCTATTTACTTGTACCTCTATGGTGCCGAATTTCCATACAATCGTTTTTAATTTGTTAAAAACTCACACTCGTAACCTTCTTGGTGTACTTTTTAGGGTTCCGTACCCAAAGGGTAAAAACGGGACCCTATTACTAAGACTCCGCTGTCTGTCTGTCTGTCTGTCTGTCTGTCTGTCTGTCTGTCTGTCTGTCTGTCTCCAGGCTGTATCTCATAAACCGTGATAGCTAAAAAGCTGAAATTTTCACAAATGATGTATTTCCGTTGCCGCTATAACAACAAATACTAAAAATTAAAAAAATATATATATTAAGGGGGGTCCCCATACAATAAACGTGTTTTTTTCGTATTTTTTTGCTCAATATTAAAAACGGTAACAGGTAGACGGTTCAAATTTTCACAGAATATTAACTTGTATATTACCTTTCAAAATAAATAATTAAATATCAATAAAGTAAATATTAAAGGGGGGCTCCCATACAACAAACGTAATTTTTATTTTTAATACGTCATAAATCGTACAACTTACTACAGGTTTGTACGGAACCCTCGGTGCGCGAGTCCGACTCGCACTTGGCCGGTTTTTTTAATTTGTTTTGCGCGCACCATTTTCTTTCACGTCATATTGTTTAAAATTAAAACCGATTAAAAACAAGAAAATTGAAAATCAGTGAAAAACCTAAAATGAGTGATTCTAGTGACGAAGAAATTAACAGAATTGAATTTAATCTTGTGATTTTTTTTGCATTTAGTCATTTCCTCGCTGAGGTGGGATGAAAAGTTACGTGTTGCACTCGAGTGAAAAGATTTTTCACCTCGTGCTCTTTTGATTCCCTCGCTGACGCTCAGGATTCTAATTTTTGAATCACTCGCTCCGCTCGTGATTCAATTTTAGAATCCTTCGCTTGCTCGGTCATCAAAATTGAGCACGCGGTTAAAAAACAACTTTTCACTCTTGTATAACAAATAACTATTTACGTAAACCTTTTTTCAGGTATGCGACCATTTCTACAATGTACGCTGCGGTTCTCAATATGAAGACTTGTAATTAAATAATATAATAATAATTTAATTATTATCTATCTACGTTACTTAATAAATCAAGTTCCTTTTATTAGACTTTTTATTTAATAGCATTATTTTTTTTACTAGCGCGCGACCTCGTCCGCTTGAAATGTTTTTTTCATCCCACCATCTCGGAAAGAGTATTTTTACTCTGCGATATCTGAAGGTAAAAGCCGTTATTATCCTCTAGAGGATAAAGTAAATTGAATTTAGAACATCGTGTGCACGTTAGTAAATATCACTCGTCTATGAAGTTTGTGAATTCAAAACATCATTAAAACCTATTTACTTGTACCTCTATGGTGCCGAATTTCCATACAATCGTTTTTAATTTGTTAAAAACTCACACTCGTAACCTTCTTGGTGTACTTTTTGAATTTGCTTTGCGCGCACCATTTTCTTTCACGTCATATTGTTTAAAATTAAAACCGATTAAAAACAAGAAAATTAAAAATAAGTGAAAAAACTAAAATGAGTGATTCTAGTGACGAAGAAATTAACAGAATTGAATTTAATCTTGTGATTTTTTTTTGCATTTAGTCATTTCCTCGCTGAGGTGGGATGAAAAGTTACGTGTTGCACTCGAGTGAAAAGATTTTTCACCTCGTGCTCTTTTGATTCCCTCGCTCAGGATTCTAATTTTTGAATCACTCGCTCCGCTCGTGATTCAATTTTAGAATCCTTCGCTTGCTCGGTCTTCAAAATTGAGCACGCGGTTAAAAAACAACTTTTCACTCTTGTATAACAAATAACTATTAATTCCCTGATTTCCCAGGACAAAGTAGGCTATTTCCTACCCCGGGACACAACCTATGTCTGTACTAAATTACATCAACATCTGTTGAAAATATGGGCCATGAAACGATAATAAACAAAAAAAATATTCAAGATCACATTCGCTTTTATAAGTTACTAGCTGATGCGCGCGACTTCGTCCGCGTGGTTTGAGGTTCTTCGGTTCCCGCGGGAACTCTTTAATTTTCCGGGATAAAAAGTAGCCTATGTGCTATTCCAGACTATAATCTATCTCTGTGCCAAATTTCATCCAGATCCGTTCAGCCGTTGGAGCGTGATTGAGTAACAAACATCCATACATCCATACATCCACACATCCATACATCCATACATCCATCCAAACATTCGCATTTATAATATTTATTTGACTAGCTGATGCCCGCGACTTCGTCCGCGTGATTTAAGTTTTTTTGGTTCCCGCGGGAACTCTTTAATTTTCCGGGATAAAAAGCCTATGTCCTTCCCTGTGATGTAACCTTTTTTGAAAATTCATTATAGACTTACGCTTAACCACATCACACCTGATGGGAAGTGATGATGCAGCCTAAAATGGGACGCGCTTGCCTAGAAGATGTCTATTCACTCTTGATTTAAAGATACATCGGAGTTTTAGGTAGAGTGTTCCAGACCCTAGCCATGCGAAAAAAGACGCAAAGCGTTTCGTAAGTGTAGATGGAACGAATCTAACCATTATGTAACCTAACTCTGTACCAAATTTCATCAAAATCGGTTGAGTAGTTGGGCCGTGAAAGCGTAGCAGACAGACAGACAGACACACTTTCGCATTTATAATATTAGTATGGATTAAGTTAGGATTAGAAAAGTTAACATTTTTACATAATAAATACCGTTGTTTTATTCACGAACCGGCTTATTAGATTTTCATATGGATGGATGGATTCATAAGTTTTGATTAGCCTGAATGGAATAGAAAATTAATTAATCTTTTGTGAATAAATAATTAATTAATTTTTGTCGACCTCGCCCCTGGCGCAGTGGCGGAGCGCATGTGGTCTTACTTATACTTTTTACCGGAACATTAAGGAGTTCCCGCGGGAATAAAAAACTTTTTTTTTTATCAACTACAAGTTAGCCCTTGACTGCGATCTCGCCTGATGGTAAGTGATGATACAGTCTAAGATGGTAGCGGGCTAACCTAATTTTTCTATCATATTACCATTTAGCCAATGCTAAACACAACAATAACAATTTATTGAAACTGGTACAATGATTGATGCAGGTTTTACATAATAGATTTACATGAGAGATGAGAGATCGTAGTCAAGGGTTAACTTGTCAACAAAATAAAATTGCTTCAACTCGGAATCGAAGCCAGACTAGTTTTCCTACGGGGCGAAAGTACCACCTTCTCCAAAGTTCCAAACAGGGAGGAAAATAATGTAAAGTTAAATAAATGCTTGTAAAAATAGCAAAGCCGAGTACTAATTTCGCGATCAGAACCGTAGCTTAGCTATCATACAGTTCAGAAAAGAAAGGAAAATTATTAATATTTTTTTTTCCACTAAGAAAACCATGGATTTACTTGACCGCTCGCTTCCCAGCCCTGATTGGAGGTGGAAATGTTTGTTTTCGTGACCTTTGCGTCGTATTCCTCATTGCTGAGGGTCGAAACCATTTTCAAGTAATCATGGTAGGGTTTTTCTTGGGATAATAATGTGGTGGGTTCCCAGATCCATATTAAACTCGACTTAGAGTAATAATGGAGAAGTTTACCTTTTAATTTTAATTAATTATAAAAATACGAAAGAATCGTTAAAATATCTTTACAAATCAAAAAGTTATGGGACTTTTTGCGCTTTCAAGAATAATTTCGTTAGAGTAGTAGTTATTATAGTTAAGATAAAGAAGTTACGATAGTTTCTATGACGTTAAGATAGTTTCTATACAAAATGTCTTAACGTCACTCTACCTTCTACCGTCACTCTACCGTCACTCTACCGTCACTCTACCTTGACGTCATTTAATTAATTATTGGTATCTCAGCAAGGTTAAACTCGAGTAAGATACCGCAAACGTTGAGCGTTAAAATATTTGAACTTATATAATTAATTTCTCAGTCATTAACATATTATTGATGGAATAAAAAAAACACAGACATTAAAAACAAAAAAAAAATCAATAATAAAAAAAAGTGTGTGTGCAATTCACACACGGTAGAAGTGAAACTTCAGAAAAGTAGCCTACGAGAGAATGAGATAAATATAACTTGTATTCTATCTCATTATCTCGCAGGCTAAATACTATTATGAATATGTTTGTCTCTTTATAATAATAATAATTTATTTTTATCTTTATGGCGTCGCTTTTTTGTTTCATCGAATTTTCGAATCACAACGATTCTAAAGAAGTTTCACTTCAAAAACTTAAGAGGCATAAAAACTACGCCATTCGACTTTATCACACATACATTATCCATCACATATCCTAGTTGTTTGGACGTCCGCCTTCTACTCGGGTGGTCGGGGCTTCGACCCTCAGGTACACACCTCTAACTTTTCCGAGTTATCTGGTTTTTAAGAAATAAAAAAATATCTATAGATATTGGGAACTGTACGATGGCTAAGTCGCGTCCGGTCTAAGCCAAAGCAATAAAGTGCGAGAACAAAGGAATAAATAAAGAAACACCATCTCGCCGCTCGCTGCGGAATTAAGATGGACGGGCTTTATCCACCCCGTCAGGCTTGTGCACCACTGATGAGCGATAAAATATAATATATATCTATGTCTAATCTAATCTAGCCTATACTGTCCCACGATTGGGCAAGAAAAATAACAACAGTACATGTCAAAGTCAAAGTCAAATTTATTTATTCAAGTTAGGTGTCACTGTACACTTATTGACGTCCAAATACTCATGAAACATTATGGTGATAATCAGTTACGGTATCTTAAAACTTAAGCTACGAGGGTTCCAAAAGCGCCCCGGTCTGAGAAGAGCCCACAACAAACTCAACCGGGGTTTTTTTTACTTATCACCATCTCACAAATAATCTTAAACTAAGGAACTATCAGAGCCATTAGAGCAAATTATTGCCAAGCTTCCTTGTCATTTAAGTAATCCTTTACATGGTAATAAGATTTTTCAATGAGTTTACGTTTTACATTAACTTTGAACTTATTCAGAGACATCTTCAACATGTCTTCTGGGAGTTTTTTATAGAAATAAATTTTATACACTGTTTCCAACAAATGAATTGCTAGTTTTACTAAGCCTAGAAGCAGGCATTACAAGAAAATACATGTGCGTGTAGGCTTGAGTTTTCATGAGTATGGGTGTGTGTGTGTTGTGTGTGTATGTGTTTTGTGTGTGTGTGTAGTACATTACATAGCGTGAGTATGTGAGTAAAGTTAATCGCATCGCTCGTATTATAGCATAGCCCTAAAGCGTATAAATAAAAAGTAGCGTGGTACAATTTTCAGTCGCGTGTGACGCCCTGTGGAGTCACATACTGTGAATTTGTCTCTGGTGAACCGGTGAGTTGATTTGTTAGGTTCAAGGCACATTATTTAGTGTAACTGTTTGGGTGTTAGTTTTTTAAAATAATTTTTTTACTAGACGATACTGCGACAGATGTCCGTGTGGATTTCCTTTTCTTCATTTTTCGGGATAAAAAGTAGCCGCCGCTCCCTGTAACAAATTTAATCGAAATCGGTTGAAAAGATGGGCCGTTAAAGCGTAGCAGGCAGACAGACACACACTCAAATCAAATCAAATCAAATCATCTTTATTCAAAATTGGTACCTACAAAGTACACCTTCTGAACGTCATGTTTATAAAGAATAAGAATTGATGGTGATAATTAACAACGGTATCTTAAGACTAAAGCTACGAGGGTTCCAAACGCGCCCTGATCTGAGAAGAGCCCACAACAAACTCAGCCGGGGTTTTTTTTTTTATTATCACCATCTCACAAATATAGTAAATTACTAAATTATATTTTTAATATAACATAATTAGCCGCTGGAACAATTATTCATACCCATGGTTGCCTATCATTCAAATAATCCTTTACACTATAATATGACTTTTCAATTAGTTTCCGTTTTACAAAAACTTTGAACTTGTTGAGAGACATCTCCAATATGTCTTCTGGGAGTTTATTATAAAAACGTATACTGCTACCGACAAATGAATTACTAATTTTACAAAGTCTAGAAGAGGGCACAACAATTTTATTCTTATTTCTTGTATTAACATTATGACAGTCACTTTTTTTCTTGAATTTATGCATGTTTTTATGCACATATACTAAATTTTCAAATATGTATTGGTTGTGGACTGTCATAATTTTAACTTCTTTGAATTTAGTTCTTAGGGACTCTCTAGGTCCCATGTTGTAAATGGCACGAACAGCCCTTTTCTGCAGCACGAAAACAGAATGAATATCAGCAGCATTACCCCATAATAATATGCCATATTATGACATAATGCTGTGAAAGTAACCAAATTATACTAATCTCGCAGTTTCTAAGTCTGTCAACTGGCGAATCTTTTTAACCGCATATGCAGCAGAACTGAGTCTGTTCGACAAGTCATCTATATGAGGGCCCCATTGGAGTTTAGCATCCAACGTTATTCCGAGAAAAACAGCGGTATCCACTAAATCTAATTCCTCATGATCAAGTTGTACAGTGGTTTTTACCTGTTTGACATTAGGTAATGTAAATTTAATACACTTTGTCTTTTTTCCATTAAGGAGTAGGTTATTCGCTTCAAACCACTGTACCACTTTAGTGAGAGAATTGTTTACTTCGTCAGGAGTTGCTTCGTAACGATTAATTTTAAACAAAAGTGATGTATCATCAGCAAACAATACTATCCCATGATTATCCTTAGCGAGATAAGGAAGATCATTGATGTAAATGAGGAACAGAAAAGGCCCTAAAATTGAACCTTGCGGAACCCCCATTTTTACAATCGATCCGGAAGACCGCTTTCCATTGACGTCTACCTTTTGTATCCTGTTTTTTAAGTAGGATTTCATCATATCCAGTGCTACACCCCTAATTCCATAATGGTGCAATTTCCTGACTAATGTTTCGTGATCAACACAATCAAAAGCCTTGGATAAATCACAGAAAACGCCAAGTGCATCACGTGACTCCTCCCAGGCTTCGAATATGTTTTGAATTAACTCAACACCAGCGTCGATTGTTGAGCGACCGCGTGTAAATCCAAACTGTTTACTATGTAATAAGTCATTGTTACCAAAATGTTTAAGCAATTGAATCAGTATTAATTTTTCGAATATTTTACTGAAAGTGGGTAGTACAGATATAGGTCTAAAGTTAGTGGGGTCACTGGTACTACCTGATTTGAATAGAGGAATTATTTTGGAATTATATACAATTATTAAATATTAATGCTAACTCGGGTGCAACGATATCAATCAATGATTTTACAACGTTAACGGAAATGCCCCACAAATCATTTGTTTTCTTATTGTTAATTAATTTGAATGCTTTAATAACGTCAGAGCAGTTAACGTGACAGAATTTAAAAACGTTATTACATTCAGGCACGTTATCCTCCAGTAAAGTAAGAGCTGCATTTGGTGAGGAGTTCAACGATTCTGTGGTAGAAACAGGAATATCCGTAAAGAAGCCTTCAAAAACTGAAGCAACTTCGGAGTCCGAAGTTACAGATGTATTACCGACATTAAGTTTAAATTCAAAATTTTTCGGTGTTGCTCTTCCTGTTTCTTCATTCACTATGTTCCAAGTAGTTTTGATTACGTTGGAGCTATTTTTTTATCTTAGTTTGAATATGTTTAGATTTAGCCACAATGCAATCTCTTTTAAACTTCCTGGAAAACAGTTGAACATGCTCCTTGAACTCATCACTAGTATCATACTGTCGCTCTGCATACAATTCATATAATTTTTGCCTATTTCTGTGTAATTCATTTGTTGCCCATTCACTAAAAACGTTTGCATCAGTAGTTAAGACCGTTCTGCTGGTGAATATTGACTTGAATATTTCACTGAAAGTGTTAAAGAATATGGTGTACATTTCATTAGGACTCAACCCATTTGGTAAAAAAGGGAGTTCCTTTGTAAGGCTTGTTCGCATTTTTTCAATGCGGTCCAACGTTACTGGCACAAAAGTTATTCTACGCTTTAAAACATTTTTCTTCAAATTTTCAAACTGAATTAATTGTCCACAGTGATCTGAATCTAATTTACTAATAATGTTTTTATAAACAGGTGTAATATTTGTAAAAATATTGTCTATGCATGTGGCACTAGTTGCAGTTATTCTAGTTGGCTCCATAAACATATTGGATAAGTTATAGGATTTGAACAGATTCAATAACTTGCCACTTTACTTCACTTAATAACTTGCCACTTTCGCATTTATTATATTAGTATGGATTCCACTACATTATCACTTGACTGCGAAGTTACCTGGTGGTAAGTCTAAGATGGTAGCGGGCTAACCTGTTAGGGGTATAAGTAGTTAGGTATATTAAACCCATACCCTCCATCATACTTCATAGCAATATCACATGAGTAGATAAACCTAACGGCTAATATTATAAATGCGAAAGTGTGTTTGTTTATTGGTTTGTCCTATTATAAGTATAATTCAACCTGTTTAAGGAGGTCACAGATGCTTGCACGTCAAAACGCATGTACCTATGTACTCCTTAAACAGTTCGAGTTATACGTTATGAGGTGTCAAATGAATACGATTGGCAGACAATTGGGCCTATGGTGAGTACATAGGCTACTTTTTATCCCGGAAAATTAAGGTGTTCCTCCGGGAATCATAAAAACTTACACCACGCGGACGAAGTTGGAAATTTATAATTTTTTGCCTGGTCTGGCCAGGTGGGAGGCCTCGGCCGTGGCTAGTTACCTACCGGTAAAGACGTGCCGCCAAGCGATTTAGTGTTCCGGTACGATGCCATGTAGAAACCCATTAGGGGTATGGGTTTAATATAACTGCCATGCCCCTAAAAGGTTAGCCCGCTACCATCTTAGACTGCATCATCACTTACCATCAGGTGAGATCGCAGTCAAGGGCTAACTTGCAGTGGATAAAAAACTAACCGCCAGGGATCGAAGTCGAACCCGCAACCCCATGCAGGAGGTCTGGTGTCTTAACCACTAGGCTAGAACCCTAAAAAGCTTTATAATTCAATCCACGCGGTTTATTATTATCCTATCGCGAGCTTATCAGCACTTGTCGCGGTAAGTGGTGAGATTTCGTTCGACACTACCATATTGGACGCGCTCAACCTGTCAGCTTGACATGAACACTTAATTTGTAGATTAGGTTGAAGGACGAGTGGCCTAGTGGCGACAACGCATATCAGTCGATTGCTATTGTTAAGCAACGTTGACCCAAGTCGGTAACTGGATGGGTGACCAAATTTGGTAGTCCCAATTTGGCCTTTCCTTTTGGAGAGCACGTTATGCCGTCGGTCCCGGTTATTGTCACTAACATCTGATATTAATCGTTCTAGTAACCTAAGAGTTGAAATAGTCCTCTTAAGTCGATTCGTATCCGGAAGAACCTGGGAACCCACCGCATTATTATCCCATCCCACAACCCCTGCCATTATGTCATTATGCGATTAATGGAATGGGGTCACGACCCTCAGCAATGAGGAATACGACGCAGAGAGAGAGAGCTTTCAGTTACAATTGATTTTTAGGGTCAAAGCACATTGCATTGAAGCGATGTGACGCGTCACATATTATGTTTGTGATATTGAGATTTGAGATACAGTGAGATTTTAAAAGCAAGCAAAATTATTATAAATAAATGCGAAAGTGTGTCTGTCTGTCCGTCTGCCACGTTTTATATTTTTAAAGGCCCACCTGTTCGACTGATTTTCATTAAATAAAGAGTCTAAACCACAAGGCAATCACTGCTTTTTTTTTTGTTAATATAAACTCTACGTTCTAAATTTTCTTAGGCGCTTACTCTATTATTGGCATACATAGGTGAACGTCTGTGAATCCAATATGGTAGAATTATGCAATATGAGTGAGTTAGAAAATGCTGAAAATTCAAATAAATGTCTACCTGCCGAGTAGGCATTTATTGGAAAACTAGCTGATGTCCGCGACTTCGCGACTAGTATTAGTATAATGCTTTACTTGCACTACAAGTAAGAACTTGACTGCGATCTCACCTAGGTACGTGATGATGCAGTCTAAGATCTTAGCGGG
Source organism: Erebia ligea (assembly GCA_917051295.2). Classification (NCBI taxonomy): domain Eukaryota; kingdom Metazoa; phylum Arthropoda; class Insecta; order Lepidoptera; family Nymphalidae; genus Erebia; species Erebia ligea. The sequence continues at coordinate 3,606,701 of OU785246.1, forward strand.
TAACTATCCATACTAATATTATAAATGCGAAAGTGTGTCTGTCTTTCTGTTTGTCTGTCTGCTACGCTTTCACGGCCCATCTGCTCAACCGATTTTGATGAAATTTGGTACAGGGGAAGATTGTATCCCCGGGAAGGACATAGGCTTAGATATACTTTTTATCCCGAAAAATTAAAGAGTTTCCGCGGGAATCAAAAAATCTTAATCCACGCGGACGAAGTCGCGAGCATCATCTAGTTTAGTCTAGTTATTAAAAAATATTAAAACTCAGTCAAAATCAACGTATTTTTTTTTATTCAAAATTGGTAACAGTACACATTTTGAACGTCGCGTCGTCGCGTCGTTTATACAAGGTACGAGTATAAGACGTGATGATGATAATTAACGAGCTACGAGGGTTCCAAACGCGCCCTGGTCTGAGAAGAGTCCAAAATAAACTCGGTCAGGTTTATCTCACGTGACTGACTGACTGACTGATTTATCAACGCACAGCTCTAACCACTGTTCGGATCGGGTTGAAATTTTGCACTCAGATAGCTATTAACGTAGGCATCCGCTAAGAAAGGATTTTTGAAAATTCCAACCCAAAAGGGTTAATAGGGGTTGAAAGTTTGTATAAAAGTTCGTCATTTATCAAGTTGTTTTTCAAGTTATGTCCATAAAACTTTGATTTGTGAACGTGTTTCACCGTGTAGAAATTCCACCCCCAAAGGCACACATAGGGGATGAAAATTTGTAAGAAAATTTCTGATTTTAAAGTAATTTTTTAAGTAATATTTTTCAAGTAATATCCATGAAACTTGGCATTATGGCTTTCAATTGAAAAAATATTTGATGTGATGCATAAACGAAGCATAAAAGGCCGTATCTTTTGATTGCGTTGACAGAAGTTTGATTTTTTCATTGCTGCAAGGGATTGCGGACCTGAGTATTTGATATTAATTTTAACTTGATACCTCTACACGTTCCTGAGAAAAAGCTGGTCTTGACAGACGGACAGGCGGACAGACAGACAGACAGACGGACAACGAAGTGATCTTTTAATGGTTCCGTTTCTGGGGGTCTACTCTCTTTCTCTCAAACGAAACTTCGCAAACGAACGTAATTAGTCGGTTATTAGACCCACACAAAATCGTTCAATCCAATCGGTCTCGAAAATTTTTTATGGATTCGTACTTCGTCTGCGTGTACGAAAACGAAATAGAGAGGAGCATAGAGATAATATTATGTAGGAGAGGAGTTAACGAAATTTCGTTCGTTTGTTTGCGAAGTTTCGTTTTAGAGAAAGAGAGTAGACCCCCTGGTACGGAGTACGTACCCTAAAAAACAAAGGTTTTCCGCTGAATTTAAATTCCCTAATTTAAAATAGGGGTTTGTTTGTATGAAAGTCTGTCAGTTTGATAGCTCACCCAGTAGCTTGGTGATTTTGGCGCCTACTAATAGATCAGTAAAGAATATTATTGTCTAAGAAGTTTCGTAGTTAATATTTTTCTATTATTAGTATGACATTTTTTTAAAACATTTTAGTTAAAATTTACCAATCAAAAATTAAACTTAACGTGAGCGAAGCCGCGGGCAAAAGCTAGCTAGATCTACAATTATCAATTAGATTAGCTAGCTGGGACAATTCATTCCCATACTTTTTTATCTTTTAAATAATTATTTACATTGAAATAAACAATACGTTTGCGTTTTACAAAAACTGAACTTGTTGAGAGACATCTCCAATTTATGTCTTCTTTTTTCAAATAATATAGCAGGATCATAAAAAAATGTATTAAGAAGAAAATTCAAAATGGCGATTCTGCTACTTTGGCTTCTGCTCTTCGAAAGTCACTCTTGTGAAAACATCTACAAGTTCTTTGAGGAAATCAACGAACAGACGAAGATTTTCAACTCGATCGGCGCTGACATAGCTTGGCAGTCGTCGCTGGAACCGACCAAAGATGGGTAAGTACGTCTAGCTAGATCTAGGTACTACCTATGTTAAGACTAGAAGACCCACCCCAGCTCCACCAGCTTTGATGACCTCCCTGGCACAGTGTTGAGCGCTGTTGTCTCCACGTGCGGAGGCCCCGGGTTCGATTCCCGGCAGGGTCAATTTGGGAATTTATAATTTCTGAATTTTCCCTGGTCTGGCCTGGTGGGAGGCTTCGGCCGTGGCTAGTTACCACCCTACCGGCAAAGGCGTGCCGCTAAGCGCTTTAGCATTCCGGTACGATGCCGTCTAGAAACCATGGACCTAATCGGGCCATGCCCCTAACAGGTAACAGATGCAGTCTAAGATGCCGCTACCATCTTAGACTGCATCATCACTTACCATCAGGTGAGATCGCAATCAAGGGCTAACTTGTAGTAGATAAAAAAAAATCGCGATTGATTTGTTGTAACTACCTATGAGGAGTTCTACCCTCTCTGATTCTAAACTACCCAGCTGATCTCTACGAAATTCACATAGGACCCCCATGACAGCATAAACATTCCGGGTATGTTCCGAAATACACTGAGAGCACTGTAAGGTGTGACGTCAGTTTATTACACTGCGAAGCCGTTCCTTTATAGTTAGGTATACTGGTTACTGCTTAAAACGGAACGCTGTCAGCACTGAAAGCACCTTACCAGTACAAAAATGGCGACGATTTATGACGTCATATATTTCCCTTGGATACTGCGGCAGTTTACTGTCAGTCCATAACGGAACGAATTTCTCCACAGTATGAGCACTGAACAGTGCTCGCAGTGTATATCGGAACACTCGGTTGACGACGACGGATTGACTTTTACAGGTTAGTAGAAAGAGCAGCAAAATACCAACAAAGGAAGATAGCATGGCAGCACGCTACTTGCAGAACTTTGACATCCATGCATGACCGACTGGTCCTGAACTCCACTCAAGAAAGACAGGCATATCTGCTGTGTAGAGGACCAACATATTATTACAAGGAAGCCAGGTAATGTTGAAAGTACATAAGCTAAAATTTGACAAAGTCAAGTGGATGGGCGCAAAAATTTTGGCCGCTTGCGGCATCAAACCATTCAGTGAAGTCGTGGGAATAATCTAGTAAATTTTTAGGGAAATGAGCAACATATATGAAGAATTACAATCAATATATTCCAACATAGAAGTCTGCATACCCGATTCTGAAAATACAGCCAATTTGACAGATATAGAGACCACCATCTTGAATTACATATCAACTGTCACAGATTATTTAAATATAGAAAATTCGAAAGAGAATGCTATTGAATTTACCGCGAAAATGGCTATTAATGGCGGTAAATTGAATAAAGAAATTTTATGCTTGAAAGGAGAGACAGATTTTGAGAAAATTATGGAATTTTCGAGAAAACCTGAGGTTTTGGAATGGGTGTGGTCGGTTTGGAGGGAAAAAGTAAAGCGGATGAGAGAACCATATCGTACGTTCGTGGATTTGGAAAATAAGGCAGCTAGACGAAATGGTGAGGCAATATTTATTGGAAAATATTATATTTTGATACACTAATGGGCGGTTTTTATATTTAAATTAAGTAGTACTTACTTGCTTATTGCTATTTTAAAGTCAAAGTCAAAGTATATTTAACAAGCTGATGCCCGCGACTTATAAGTTTTTTAAAATTCCCATAGGAACTCCTCAATTTTCCGGGATAAAAAGTAGCCTATGTCACTCTCCAGGTCCTCAACTATACCCATGCAAAAAATCACGTCGATCCGTTGCTCCGTTGTAGCGTGATTGACGGACAAACCAACAAACCAATAAACCAACAAACAAACACACATTTCGCATTTATAATATTAGTATGATGGCCGGTTTTTTAATTTAAATTAAGTAGTACCTACTTGCGTATTGCTATTTTAAAGTCAAAGTCAGAGTATATTTAATTAAAATTGGTACCTACACAGTACACTTTTTGAAAGTCTATTTATCAAAGTAAAAGTTTATTTATTATTATTATTAATTAACGACGAATTATCTTAAAACTAAAGCTACGATTTTACTTATTGATTTGTTATCAGCCCCCCCCATCATGTAAGAATGGCCGATCAAACGTTAAAGATCGTCGTCAAAGTAAAATAAACCATAATAACATTAGATTAGAACTCAATTTCGTGTACCCATTCTTATACGTTTAGGTGTGTACGATACTCTACCGTATAAGAATGGATACACGAAATTGAGCTCTAATTCAATGCACTTATGGTTTATTTATTTTACTTTGACGACGATCTTTAACGTTTGATCGGCCATTCTTACATGATTGGGGGGCAGGCATCGACCATACAACTAATAGACTCCTCATATAGGGCGAACACTTTCAGACAACACATCAGACTTCAGAGGTCTTATATAATTCCACGCCCTTGTAACAAAACCTACCGAGTTATTTAAATATTAATTAGAGTATATTGATAATTAATTATCGATAAATAATTATTAGGAGTTAGGACCCCATCCCATTTGATTTATGATTTTTTTGACCTTGAGTAGACCAATCAGCGTTTAGTACCCCGCGCCCGCTTACTTGAGTCATTTGACTGAATTGTTTGCATTACGAAAGCATAGTAATTAGGCGTCTATTGGTTGTGTGGTCGATGGGGGCAGGCTATCGAGACATTGGTGATTCATGGCGTGATGAACTCGAGCTGCCCAAACTACGGGCGATCTGTCACCAACTGTACAGAAGTATCAAACCATTGTACACCTTGCTACACGGCGTCGTGAGATTTTATCTGAGGAGAGCGTATGGGGATGCTGTGGACGAGAGAGGACCTATTCCAGCACACTTATTAGGTAAGTAACTGTATAGATTTCAAAATCATACTGGTTGTTTCTTTCACTTACAAAAACCAGCAAAACATCTTTTCGCGTGGTTGTAGAAAAAATAAACGCAATTAAGATTCCTTTACTGAAAATGACTCTGTAAAAGGCGCAGTTTTGACGCAAAACTTAAGCTCGCGAATTATAAGTCATTTGACTCTAATAAAACGTTTCTGACGTGGATTTTTCTGAAAAGAAATTCTCAGTACTAGCCTGGAGCTAGGAAGTTGGTAGTGTTTCACCCCCGTGCCTCGGAGAGCACGTTAAGCCGACGGTCCCGGTTGTTATCATGATTATAGTCGTTAAAGCCCGCCAATCCGCATTGGAGCAGCGTGGTGGGTCTAAGCTGTAATTCCCTCTCTCCTATGAGAGTGGAGGCCTGTGCCCAGCAGTGGGACGTTAATGGGCTGTAGTGGTGGGTGTTGATGGACATATTTCATTGGCTGTATATCGTGACCTGTGTAAATTGACCTGTAACCTGTAACAACACTTTTGTATACCAACAATCTAGCAAATTAAGGATTTATTTATTTATTTGACATACAGGAAATGGCGAACTGAAAAAAAATAAGAAATTCCGTAATGTTGACGACCTCGGTAGGGCAGTGTGTAGCGCTGTTGTCTCAACGTGCGGAGGCCCCGGGTTAATCCCCGGCAGGGTCAATTTGGGAATTTATAAATTCTGAATTTTCCCTGGTCTGGCCTGGTGGGAGGCTTCGGCCGTGGCTAGTTACCACCCTACCGGCAAAGACGTGCCGCCAAGCGTTTTAGCGTTCCGGTACGATGCCGCGTAGAATCCGAATAGGTTGGGTATGGGTTTAATATAACTGTCATGCCCCTAACAGGTTAGCCCGCTACCATCATAGACTACATCATCACTTACCATCAGGTAAGATCGCAGTCAAGGGCTAACTTGTAGTGGATATTTTAAAAAAATGTAAAATTTTGTAAATTCTTAATACGTATTTAATTTTATTTTAAATACTTTTAGGTAATCTGTGGTCTCAAAATTGGGAACCCTTAGCGGATTTGATCCTGCCGAAGGTCGTCAATTTGGATGACAGGATAAAGGGACTTGGATGGACGGTAAAAGACATGGTAAGTTACGAATACTATGGCTATAAATGTAGTTTAATTTTGGATTTTTAAGATTTTCAATGTAGGTATTTGATTTAGTTTCATATTTTAAAAATAGAGGGACCTTAGTTCGAATTTATAGGCATTTTATTATTTTTGTTATTATTTTAATTTTGGCCATTGCATCGTCTCCTTACGTTGCCAACCGATATACGTCCACTGTTGGACATAGGGACATGTAGGGGCTATACTCATACTTAATATTATAAATGCGAAAGTGTGTTTGTTTGCTGGTTTGTCCTTCAATCATGCCACAACGGATCGACGTGATTTTTGGCATGGTTATAGTTGAGGACCGAGAGTGACATAGACTAATTTTTATCCCGGAGAATTAAGGAGTTCCCGCGGGAATCAAAAAATACTTAAACCACGCGGACGCGGAGCCGCGGGCATCAGCTAGTAATAGATAATTCTATAATTTTAGTGTCAATTTTAATTGATTTCATAGATAAAACGAGCAGAAGATTTCTACATATCTCTCGGTTTGCCTCCAATGACAAAAACATTTTGGCGGCAATCTGTAATAACGCGGGAAAACCACGAGATGGCGCGCTGTCACGGCACCGCGGCGGACATGTTTCAAGATGGCGACTTCAGGTTAGTGTTGCCATATTGTTGATTGAAAACTATACCAATTATTGTTAAAAATCATTTTTCATTATAATTTTCGATTCATTACTCAACCTTCTGAAAAAAGTATATTTTATTGTGTAAGAAAGACTTAGTCTAACTGTCTTCAAAATATTATTGTAGATATAGATATAGAGACCTAAATAACTATATGAAAATATAATTAAATGCGCTAAATTAATTAATTATGATTTCAGGCTCCTGTATTGCTCTGGTGTAACGTTTGAAGACTTTTATGTCATTCACCATGAAATGGGGCACATACAGTATTACATGGCTTATGAAAAACAACCAGCGCTATTTCGGGTAACAATTATTTAAGGTTTTTAAAATTATTATTATTATTTTTAAGCTCGTAAGTCTGATGTCACATCTCAAACAAAATGCAGGGCTGTTTCTAGTACCTAAGCTTTTGCTAAAATGCACTTGCGCAGAAATCGTAATTATTGTGATTAGGGGATGTATCAATTTCAATGCTTTCGTTTAATAAATATCTGGCCTATTCTCGATTGTCATGCCATCGGATTATGGGAATATTATATTATTCTTCATATCAAAGGTTTGCTTAGCTTTAAGTCTACTATTTATTTTTCAGCAAGCAAACACAGCATTGCATGAAAGCATCGGTGACACAATAATGTACAGTGTTATAACGCCACAACATTTGCATAGGCTTCGTCTAATTAACGACTCTGAATTATATACTTCTAACACTGTTAAAGATAACAAAGGAGAATATATAGCTCAGTCCAATAGGGAGGATGAAGGATTTAAAACTACAACCAAAGTTAATAAAGATAAAAACAATTCCAAAGAATTGAAAACTTATGCAGATGATAAACAAAAGCTCACAGCTAAAATTTATAAAAAATACGAAGAATATAATAAAGCCAATGAAGAATTTAAATATACATCAGACCAAAACGATGATATAGGATTATTTAACAATCTTAGATTAAAAGAGTATATTAATAGCAACCTGAAAGTCAAAGCTGGAGGAAGAAAAAATAATAAAAATGAGTTACTAGATTCAATTACGATGGATGAAATATTAATGTTAAAGCAAGCTTTGAATAAATTACCACAAATACCGTTTTCGCTACTCATGGACGAATATAGGTGGAGATATTTTGAAGGTAGTTTTAATTTGTTTTATGGTTTTAATAGCATTATTCTTAATCCTAAAACAAACATTTTCAAAGTTTAAGTTATTCAACAAAAATAAGTGTTAGAACAGTTTTTCAGAGAGATCTTTTAAAGTGTCTTCCAAGGAGTCACGTTCTTTCCTGCCAGTAGTTTGACGGAGGGGTCTCGACGTGTAAGGTAACGCTGTATAGTTACGCTGTGGGTTGACAGAGGCACGTGACAGAGGAAACTGGCAGGATTTTCAATACAAAATTATGTCACTCTAATGATGAATTAATATGCAGTTTTCTACCTCTCTCAACCATACGTGAGAGTACCTCACGTATGGTAGTACCTCTAAGAGTCTAGGTGCTACAGCTTTCATGTTAGCCGGGTCTGTTATTTGTATGGGCGTCGACCCACTGTATATACTTACGATGTGGTACTAGTTACTTTAATAATAATCTGAACTTTGAAGGTAGTTTGGACAAGAAGTCGTTGAACCAGGAGTTTTGGGAGATGGCAAGAGATTTGCAAGGAATCGCACCTCCTAGTTATAGAGGGGAGGGGTATTTCGATGTGGGCGCTAAGTTCCATGTACCGGACAACACACCTTATATACGGTAAGCATTTTTTACATAATATACAAAGCACGTTCTTTACGACCCAAGTGACCAAATACTGACCGATAATGCTGCCTATCTTTCAAACCCTTTCAAATAAAGTGCAATAAAGTGTATTTACATTTAATTTTTTTTAAGTTAAGTTAAAAGCAAGTAGGTAAAGAAATATCTAGAAATATAGGACTGGCAAGGGTAGGGGCAATTATTGGGCTAATTGCGTTTAAAAAAAAATTAAATAAAGGACCTCCAGAAACAAAAATCCACGTTTCCTGTTGTTTGGTAGGTAACCAAAGTAAAAAACCGGCCAAGTGCGAGTCGGACTCGCGCACCGAGGGTTCCGTACAAACCTGTAGTAAGTTTTAAATTATTAAAAAAAAACTACTAACTAGATCTCGTTCAAACCAATTTTCGGTGAAAGTTTGCATGATAATGTACATCATATATTTTTTTTAGTTTTATCATTCTCTTATTTTAGAAGTTACAGGGGGGGGGACACACACATTTTACCACTTTGGAAGTGTCTCTCGTGCAAACTATTCAGTTTAGAAAAAAATGATATTACAAACCTCAATAACATTTTTGAAGACCTACCCATAGATATCCCACACGTATGGGTTTGATGAAAAAAAATTTTTTGAGTTTCAGTTCTAAGTATGGGACCCCCAAAATTTATTGTTTTTATTCTAGTTTTGTGTGAAAATCTTAATGCGGTTCACAGAATACATCTACTTACCTAGTTTCAACAGTATAGTTCTTATAGTTTCGGAAAAAAGTGGCTGTGACATACGGACGGACACACAGACAGACTGACAGACAGACAGACAGTCAGACAGACAGACAGACAGACAGACAGACTGGAAAAAAAGGTTCGATGCTGAAATATATAAAATGGATTTGACTCGCTCCAGCAATGCTGCGGTTATTTACGTATTTACACATTGATGTAATTGTATCAAAAAAGCAACCACCGAGTTTCTTGCTGGTTCTTCTCGGTAGGACATTCCCAACCAATGGTAGATTCACTCGACGATCCAAAAGCACTTTAATAAGTTCATTTGAATAAATAAATATGAGTTTGAGTTTGATTATTCATACCCCTTTCTAGATATTTCCTGAGCAGCTTCCTCCAGCACCAGTTGTTCGAGAGTCTCTGCAAAGCGGCCGTGTTTGGCCACAGGAACATCAAGGACCCCCTACCAGACTCTATATCTCTTAACAGATGTGACATATACGGGTCCAAGGCAGCTGGGACTATTTTAAAGTAAGAACATCTACTCATAAAATCCATACTATTATTAATTATTAATGCGAAAATGTGCCTGTCTGTCTGCTACGCTTTCATGGTCTTTTCAACTGTTTTTTTTTGAAATTCGCGGTTGGTTACATCCCGGGGATTGGGAAAGGACATAGGCTATGTTTTATCCCGGAAAATTAAGGAGTTACCTCATCTAGTAATTATTATAATGCAAGTAACCCATTTTTAACTCGTTACATGTTTTGATGATTAATGAATATCACTCGCGATAGTTTAAACGCTATAATCTACTTAAATATTTTTTTCTTTAGCCTATTTGTTTGAGAACGTAAATGTAGATTTTTCACACAAAACTATGACATTCCGGTTTAAATAATATTTTTTTAGCATCAATGTTTGGTTTGTTAAAACTATTTTCATTTAAAACATTTAAACGGTTGAAAAATGGGACCTTTAGAACGATTATTTCTATAACCAAACTTTGAATCCATATTCCATACTTTAAGCATCCTACGTATATTTTCTTTAAATAAATAAATAAATAAAACATAGATAACTTAAACATATACTACACGTCATAGAAACATAAAAACGTATTACGTCTGACCTGCTCATCTGCTTAACCAATCTTTATTCAATTTATTAGAATTTCCAATCGGTTATATGGTATTTACCTCGTTGTGTGTTTAGTCTAGATTAGTTATAGTTTATTTATTTTATAAATTTTAGAGACATCATGTCACGCGGTGCGTCCCAACATTGGCAACAAATCCTGCAAGAAACGACGGGAAAAATGGGCATTAGCGCGGTATCCCTGAAGCGATACTACCGCCCTCTCTACAAACTGCTGAAGCGGTTGGTGGAAAAATACGACATTCCTATTGGCTGGTAGTGACAGATTAAATCTACAGGCTTAAAACACATATAATGCGACTAGGATCTTTAATCCGTGTTACGAAAGAAATCCGCGGCAATTAGTGGAATTAATAATTTTACGAACAAAAATTGCATAACTATGCGACTGATAAATGCATACATGCTAAATGCACTCTTGCCAAATATTTGTAAACCATTTATATTCCAAATAAAGATTTTTTTATTTTTGAAAAAAAAAATAGTGCCGTCTCTGTGGACTTGGATGACTTGGCACATTTGAAAGGTGGGCGTGGGTGTGAAATTAAGATAATTCCAACTTTGACCACGTGCCAAAGGATTCTTATTGCATTATATCGTTGCCAAGGGCCGCTATCGTCTATTAAAATTCAACATTTTAGGATCGACGCAGAGTTGATTTTGTTGATTCCAATTTTTTTTTTAATTTTTTTTTATTCTAAGTTTTTAAAGGATCTTTGAATCTCTGTGAGATTATGCCAGAACCATAATACCGTTATAAACTCAATATCTTACTTAAATGAAATACAATAATACTTAAACAAACAAAGCTTTTGAAATTGGTATAACTTCTTAGCCACACGTACTGATTGATGTGTGTCGGAGAGTAAATGTTGTACATGAATATACCCAATCTTGAACCTCTCAGATAAGACAAGCATGCTAATATAAATCTTGAATACTTCTCAATAGAATTATTTCTTTAAGCCTATACTTATAGTAAAAGTGTAACTAGAAAATATCTGTACGTTATTTAGAAAATTTTCGTCGAAACAAGCAGCATTAAAGAGCTTTAAGCAGTATTTTTTGTGTTTGTCTGTGCACACAGAACATTGGACAGAAATCTGTCCAATATTATATCCAATAATCTGGTTTGATTGAAATTTTATATTATATATATAAAATTATTTTTTATCCCGATAATTATGGATTCCTTCGGGTATGAAATTTTTTGTCGATGTATCTCAGTAACTCTATCAACTCTGAACCGATATTGACCCACAGACGATAGTGCGGGCATCAGTTAGTCTTAAATAAAACAAAGATTAAATTAACAATAAATACATTTATTTAACTTAAATAATTAAATAGTGCTTTGAAGACTTTTGTAAAGTTTTGAAACCTCATAAATTAATACAAAAAAATAAGATTTCAGAATTTTCCTTTTGAATTCAAATTTCATAATACATTCTAAGTGGAATAATTTATTAAAGCAATTAAATTAAATTATCAATTACTTATTAACAATAAATCAAATTATTATTTATTTACAAAACTACTAATAAAATTATGGTAAACTGTCTATTTTATCAGCTAATACGGCTTTCTATATTTTTGTAATAATATCATATATGTACAACTAATGATTATTTACAAAATGCTATTATTATTTAAAATAAGGTTTAAATTATTAAAAGTTGATTTAATAACCCCAGATTAGACATGGCATGGCTCCAAAAAAAATAAACCAATTGCAATAATTATAGTTTAGTGAGGCAATTTAAAATAATGCAAACACCAAACAAACAATAAAATTTTATTTGGTTCATCAATCTTTCTAAAATATTACAATTGTTTCATCATATAAAGCTTCTATGCCTAAAAAAGAGTGTACCTATTCAAAGACACAACTTTTTAAATTGGGGGATTAAAACGAGTATTTGCTATTGCATTCGATTTAAGATGTTTTTATCACATTTTTCGCTAAAATATTATTATTATCCAATAAATTAATATAAATGGATAGGTATAAAAATAATACGGTTTAAAAATGTAGAACATGTTCCGTGGTTCATTTTTCTACCAATAAATTTTTCTCTATACATAAAAGTGCAAACAATTTACGAGCCTATGATTGATATGCTATAGATTTGAGGGCGCGTTAAAAATGTTGACACTTTTATAAATTAAGCTCATTTCTTTAAAAAAAATTGGACTGTAAGGTTGTAATACTCAAAATTCGTACCAAAATAGTAGTCTAGGGAAAAGTACTCTACCAAAATGGTAGTTTCAGGGTAATATTATTTGTAGTTTTAGTACTATGAGGTGGAATGGATGGGTGGTATGTCATCCTTCGACTGCACGACTCAGTGTCATGTGATCATTCAGCCGTGACTCTAGCAAAATGCTGAAACCACTCCCATAACAACGTTTTGCGCGCTCCATGAATAAACTTTCTACACGTCTCATCGCGTTGTCTTGTTCTTCGGGTTAAGGTAAAATTCTACCAAAATGGTAGTTTTAGGACAAAATTGGTTGGTATAGGGAAATTCAATGCTACGATAGGGTGGTAGCGTGTGATATCCAATCCACCGTGTGCGCCACTCTATGGTATATCCCCGGTTGGCCTCGACTGGCGCAGGAGTACCCGGCTGAGACAACACCTATCAGGTACCAACGTCCCGCGCGCTCCAGCATGAGAGGTCCGCCGCTGTCACCTTGACAGCTGTCTTTGCCTCCGCCTCGGTACCCCGCGCAAAGCATCTCGGGGTATATCACAACGTTTATGCCTGGAAAAGTAAAGAAAAAATAGATATTTTTATACTGTACAGTAACTGTATAAACAAAATTTTGTCAGCCAGTTCACAGTCTGTAATTCAATACTAGATGGCGCTATACGAACCTCAGTCACGCTGACAAAGTTTCCTCTACAGTCTACTACGTATGTAGTATTTTAAGATAATATAATAGTAGAACTAATTTGTTCTCTGTTAGACATAGCCGTGCATCCGGAGGACTATATTATTTCTATTTTTACTGGTTGAAGGCATTGCACTTTCTCACCGTACAGGATGTCACCCTTTGACCCTTGTGACTCTTTTTTTCTCAGACAAGACCAGCTCTGTGTCACCGCTTTCACACCCTTTTATCCAACGCTAGATGGCGTTATACGAAACTAAATCACGCTAACTATTATTTTCTCAACTACATCAGCCAGTCGTCAGTTTCTCAATACAAGTTTTAGGTGTGGCCTCCAGGCATATCATCATGACCATAGGGAGGAATATCTTTCTATCGTTACTGGATGAGCGCTTTTCAATGTACTCTCTGACTTACCATTAGCTCTGTGCCAGCGTTCACACACTCTGTTATCTAGCACTGGTACGTCTACTGCTTGCAGTGTGCGGGGGCGAAGCCTCGAGCCGGGGCTTAGGGCTCCCCAGCCGGCCGCCCAGCCGTACTGCCCTAGGTAGTCAGACCCTCGCTCTGGCAGGCAGATTGGTGCTGGAATGAGAAATTAATAACATCAAAACTAAAACTTAAAGTTAAAATGAAAACTTAAAAAAGTTAAAACTTAAATTATTTAATGTTAAAAGGTTAAATTTTCAAGACTCCTTTATTAGCGGGTGCCCATGTCCTAATAGCTATCTGTATGCCAAGATTGGTTTTGAACTCAGTCAGTCAGTCAGTCAGTCAGTCACCTTTCCTTTTAAAATACATCGTACATGTTTGGTTTGACTTAATTTTAATGGAATAATTATTAAGAAATGGAAAAGCTACCTTAGTCGAAGCATCGATTTTTGCTGTATTTATCAGCAAAGCCACATAATTTCCTTTTAGAAAAGCATTAAAAACATCGGAAAAATAGAAGGTGTTAGTAGTACCTATAATAGATGGTGTTTCATTTTCACATACCTATTATCTAACAGAATAATAAGTTTTCATACACTTGGTCAAGTTAAAGTAACTTTTACGTACCTAGGTACTTATTCATTATAGGGGATTTAGATTTCAAAGAAAATTACCTATATGTGGCATGTAGTGAACGTTTCGGTCAAGCGTGAGCACGGCCACATCGAAGCGATCGGCTTGAGGTGTGAACTTGAAGAGCGGGTGCACCTGAAAACGTGAAGTAAGACACTTAGAACTACGTCAATTGGTAAAAAATGGGTAAAACACACAAAAGTCCGTTGAGTTTTATTGTTTTTGCGAAAACAAACAAAATACAAAAAAGCAGCGAAGAGACGTTAGTTCTCTTTGTGTGTTCTATCGTCTCTACAATTTGGAGTGCCCTGAGGAGTTATTTAATCTAATACCACCTTCCGTGTTTTCCAGTCGCACTCTTCGTCGCAGAAACTAATTTCATCCTCACCACCTGGACGCCTGGTCTTCTTTCACCTCCCGTTATTCCAGGTCATTTCTGCCACGTACCTGCAAATTGTGGAACCAGCTTCCATCTTCTGTGTTCCCTAATTATTATATTATGGGGTTCTTCAAAGGGCGGATAAACACATTTCTCAAAAGCCAGCAACGCATTGGCGGTTCCTCTGGTGCTGCAAATGTTCATGGGCGGCGGTAATCACTTACCATCAGGTGATCCGCCTGCTCGTTTTCTCGCTGTATATACATATAAAAAAAAACGGGGCTTAACCCGTTGTCTTTGTGAGCGACAAAAGCGACCTCACACGACGGGACGTGATTCGACGCCATAGAAAATTACATACAATGTCTACGCGACAACGTAATGTTTAAATACGTACTTTGAAGTCCTAACGTCGAAGGTGTAATATACTGGTAGTGGCTCTGTCATCTTTGGCTGCAAAAGATGTCGTAGTTACCTAGCGTGACGCGGCCGTGACGACGCTATATTTCTAGATATATACGTACTTTGATAGTCCTAACGCCAAAGCTGTACGCTGGTAATGGTTCGGTGGCTGAGTTGATGACGTACTCGTAGTCACCCAGCGTGACGCGCACGTGACGAGGTAGAGCGCGGGTGACGCAGTGGCCCGCCGTGACAACGTGACGACCCGGTATCACTAATTATATACGTACTTTGATAGTCCTAACCCTAAAAGTGTACGCTGGTAATGGCTCGGCGGCTGAGTTGATGATGTAGTCACCTAGCGCGACGCGCACGTGACTAGTGAGTGACGAGGCTGAGCGCGGGCGACGCCTGTGATGACGTGGACGTGTTGAGGTTATATTACTCGTTATGTATGCACTTATTCATAACGTCCAAGATGTACCTAAGCTGATAGTGAATGGATGACTTAGTTACACAGCGTGACGCCGTTGCGACAATGGAATATTTCTCACTTTGGAAAATTCATGACAATGCAATACGTACTTTGATAGTCCTAACGCCAAAGGTATACGCCGGCAGTGGTTCAGCGGCTGAGTTGATGACGTAGTCACCCAGCGTGACGCGCACGTGACGAGGTTGAGCGCGGGCGACGCAGTGACCCGCCGTGACAACGTGACGACGCGACACTAAGGACCCTCCACATCTGGAATGGTGGAGGACATAATATTATAAAATGACTCCTGGTTTTATTGGAAACTTTTTTTAATTCCACTACAAGTTAGCCCATGATTAAGATAGCCGGGCTAACCTATTAGGAAACGTAACAATGAAACTTATAGCTAGTCTAACTAATTATTGTACACATCATACCCGCGTGGAATGGTGGCAAGTAACAAGAAGGTGCTGGCTGCTGAAAGCCAGGCTGATCCTTTGCGCAAAAGAATGAGCAAGCCAAAGAAGTCGCGGGCATTCAAATAAAGAAGTAACTTTGAAAACAATTCAATTACAACAATTAGGTAAATATAATATTGTATACTATAAAAACAATTGGACATTACAAATCTTACATGCAAGCGTGCGTTGCAAAAATATAATCTAGGTTGCCACTTACCATATAATAGACTTTGCAATGAGTGTTGTAATAGAAAAATGTCTCGTTGTTGTGATATGTGGACTAATCTCATAATGACATTGCATTTAAGGGGCCTTGCACACGTCAACGTAGTGGCGGGCCTAGTGATTAAGACCCGACCTCCTGTAGGTCACGGGTTCGATCCCCGGGAGCGCTGTGCTCTCATAGTGGGAGGTCCAGGGTTCGATTCCCGGCAGGGTCAGTTTGGAAATTTTTAATTTCTTAATTTTCTCCGGTCTCGTCTGGGAGACTTCGGCCGTAGCTAGTTACCAAACTACTAAAAAAAAGACCTAACGTTCCTGTACGATATACCGGGTATAGATCGAACTATCTATAAGACCTAACGATCTAACGTTCCGGTACGCTGCCGTGTTGAAACCTTGGATTTTAACCAATTAAACGGGCATGGTTTAGTCATCTATAAATTTTCATCATGCTTTACGTAGCATATAAATATCTATGTATAATATCAGAGTTTAGATTTCGTGATACTTGTTTTTATTTCATTTTGAATCCATGTAGTAGTACCTACCGAAGTTGAGTTGCGCTATGCAAATTACAATTTAAGAAGCAATAAAATAAGTCCAAGTACAGATTTAAGTATTTTACAAGAAAGCCATGCAAACGCATTATTATATTTACAAGCTATGTCTATGTAATAAATAAAGCTAGGTTTATTGAAATAATAAAATAATTTACATGAAGAGGAATGTGCGAAAGTTTCTACTGAAGTCTAAAGTATAAGTATCTACTTAAATAATATAATGTAACAACACCCTTTTTTCTTTTAAACCTATATAAAAACTAGATCTATTTTTATTGATAATTTATCATGCAAGTTTTAACAACAACTGTACAAGTTTTCATCTCGATAAGATGAACGATGCGCGAATGCAGGAGTAACAAATGAACGATCACAGAAACATCAGTTTTCAAAAAAAAAAACTAAAATGGCAGCACTAATTTTATTTCTATGCTTTTCATAATATTCCCTGCGGAATGGGACAGTACTAGAACAGTCTTGTCAATTTAAATTAAATTAATATAGTAAATAGCAATGTATCATTCAATTTTTTTATTCACGATTTAAATTCGCAAAATTAAGTTCGCAGTTTTTCTGGATAGGGTTTTAGTAGATGCCGTTGCGCCCTCCTGCATTTTCAGATTCAGATTTCAGGTTTTTATTTTCAGAATGTAAGAATAAAGGGAAGAAAGTATAGATATTAGATACACAGTCAACATTTACGTAAGGTAAACAATACATAATTTAAAGCAAATTTTTGTACACCATAGCCAATATGAAAATCTTGGTACTAAATTACTACCAAATTCGATAGGAGTTGCCTGGTTGTATACACAAGATTACTACCATTTATTTATTTACAGTACCATAGAGTTACTCTACATATTTTCTACACCATGCTACATCTGTCTCTTTCGCACATTTACCTCTCTATCCAACACTGCTTCCAACCGATAAGCTCGAAAATCGACATAAGCATGTTGCATCTGTAAAGTTATTTATTAGTATCAGTATTAGTCGTGTTAAATTCGTAAATTTCTGCCAAAATAGTAGGATTTTTCTTTTGAGTAACTTTTGAGTTTGGTATCAAGGTTTGAATACCTACTATTTTGGAAGACATTTTTAAACAACGCATACTTATGAATATCAACGTGCTTAAGGTAACTTAAGGCAATTAAAATATTTAATATTTCATCAACATTATTAATAGTTATTGTGAAAGTAAAGATTATAAGTTTATGGGATAAAATATTTATTTTAATAAAACTATAGGTCACTATCGTACAACACGAGAACAAAATTATGCGTTGTTTATAATTACAAAATATTGAATAAAAATAAATAATAAAAATATTACTGGCATATTAGTTTTTCTGATATTATAATTAATTAGTGTGTTTTATTAATGTATTACGATAAAATATCTTTTAATAGTGTTAGATAAATAATTAAGCAATTATCTAGTGTAAAAAGATCATGGACTTTAGGCGAATCGTCACTATTTTAGTCTATGTACAAGCCCTACAAATATACACTATAATACGTATAAGTATTGGAGAAGTTTCCTTTTTTTTTTAAATTTAGAATCAAAAAAATATCTCAGCAAATGAAAAAGTTATGGAACTTTAAAGTTGCGCTTGCATTACGGTCGTGTGACGTCACACACGACGATCACATCAATCGACGTTATAAAGCTGAATAAAAGAAAGAAATGGACTTGACGTGACTTAATTGAATTAAATAAATAAATAAATAAACACACTCACACTTAATTGAATTAAAAGCACTTAATTTATGTGTGAAGATAATTTTGAAGTATTAAATCTAAAACTCACTCACAAAATTTCTCACTCGAAAAGTCGAGTAAGGTATAGCACGATTGTGTACATTACATAATTAAACTTATTAAATAATTAATTTCTCAGTCATTTATTGATGGATTTAAAAAAAATCACTGATTTATTAGTTTTAGGGCTAATTTTTCAATCGTCAGATAAATTTTATCGCAGAAATAAATTTGACGTTTTGGCAGATTTTCAATACAAAACCTGTCATAACGTCAAATTTATTCCTCCGATAAACTTTATCTGACGATTGAAAAATCAGCCCTTAATCTATAATTTACTTCCGTTGCGATAAATATGATATTCACAACATCATGAAACTTCTCCACGCCGCGGCCGATACTTTAGTTAGAGGAATAAAGCTGATTAGCTCTTTGAAGGATGGGGGCATGTTGTTTTTAGTCATGTAAAAATGTACTAATAGGTAATATAAACTTTAAGATACTTATGAAGGCTTGCCAGGGAAGTTAATTAGTTCGCAATTTCACGGACGCCGCATTTCCATGTTGAAAAATGGACGAAGGAGGATTCACAATTAGGCTGATATTACACTATCATATATTCATCATATATATATGATGTCATATCTGTCAAGTTCTATGATCATATTTATATGATGCAGTTCTTCATTTTTACATATTACACTATTGACCCACATATGATCATATAAACGTCATATACTATCAAGATGGTTAACGATATAGCCGTGTTTTCCGTTGCTTTATGTGCAATTATTTTATTAATTGCATTTAAAAAAAATGGTGAAAAATAAAACTAGAAATAAAAGACGAATTTGGGTTAGATCGTGGGTAGCAAGGCGATCAGATTATTATATAAACACTTATTTTCCTCGTAGAGGCTAATTAGTCTTTTGTAGTTTCGATATTCCAGTCGAAATTCTTTGTTTTATTTGGAAGACGCCATCTTTTTTGGTTAGACGGATTACACAGACTAAGTAGAGATTGCTACGCATGACAGATATGATCCTACTTGTACGCAAGCTTTCAAATAGGATCCCATAACTATGATCATAGACAAATGTACATATTACACTATCATATTTTCTTCATATAAAAATGACTCATATAGCTATGATCATTTAAATAGGATAATGTAATATCAGCCTTAGACAGAAATGGTCGCGCTGAACCTATAGCTGGTGCTTAGCTGTTACTTATATCCAGCAGCCTGCTTGGATCTTGCGACCCGTGTTGCCAATTTATAATGTAGATATTGCGTCTGGCGTATGCAGCTCTTAGGATCCTTATTCTGATTTATTGATTTATTCGTTGTGAACACAATATTAGCATGCATTCTGCCATTTCTGGCGTACAACATTTAGAATTATTAATATAACTAACTTTTTACATTATTATTGTTTACTTGAGATTTTTGTATCTAAAATTTGATTAATAAAGTCCGATATAGAGCAAGGTCACGCGACGATCAGACCTTCGTTATTTTATTAAAGCTGAAAGTTTTTCTATGTATGTCTCTAATAGAGGTATAAACGATCCCCGACTATGAAGTTTGGATCGCGGTTGCTTTGGAAGGTATCAGGTAGAAAAGGTGGCACCTCAAATTCGTTTAAGTATTAAACTTCGTTTTTTATATTTTTCTTTGGAATAATATTAGAAACCACGTTGTCCACTTAAACTTAAACTTTCAGCTTTAATAAAATAACGAAGGTCTGATCGTCGCGGGATCTTGGACCAATACTTTGAAAGAAGAATGATGTTTAGAGCTCTTTTAAGGGCGGGGGCGTGTTTATCTCTCAAGAGCGTGTGTTTGTGGCATGTAAAATATGCTAAGTATATAACCTGGAGGAGCCAATCCTGATGTAGGCTTGCCACGGGAAGGTGCCGAATCCTGCGTCGTCTCCACCGACAATTCTGCGCTGGGCTGTCTGCTTGCCCACTGCCACGCCGCAACCTGTAACAATGAGCAGAAAATTGATAAGTTTCTTTCTTCTAGGTCGTATCGCTCTTGTCAGAGCGGTCGTGGTCATCGCTTTGGTGTTGTGATCCGTCACAACGGATGGGGGGGGGGGGGGGGGGGGAAGCTATAAGCTCCAGTAAACTTTTGAAGTGAAACTTCATGAACCGTGAAGCGAAAAAGCGACACCAAAAAGAGACAAACTTATTCATAAATATATAGGATTTAGCCTGCGAGAGAATGAGATAGAATACAAGTTATTTTTATCTCATTCTCTCGTAGGTTACTTTTCTGAAGTTTCAATTCTGCCGTGTTCAGATTGATTGAACCGGATCTCATATCTGGGACCTTAAGATTGCAGCCGAAGCGGCGTGATGAAGAAGAAACATTATTTTACATTCATAATATTGGTAGGATAGGATAGGATGACTCTCCTATGAGAGTGGAGGCCTGTGCCCAGCGCTGGGACGTTAATGGGCTGCAGTGGTAGTGGTAGTGGTGAAGGATAGGATGATTTGAGTTAGTTATTACCTTGTTGAGTTTCATTCTTCTCCTTAGTTTTGTCCTTCAATTTCGGTGCTCTTATATCGTACAGCTTAACCGCACTAACGCTCGGTATTAAAAAAATTAAATGCACAACTAGAACTAAATAAGAGCACTTTATAATCATTTTGATTTATACACTTTTCATTTTTAGGTTTCCGTACCTATTTAATGGGCCATATGAATATTTATGTCACAATTTTGTGATAGTTTTTCATTTAAGTACCTACTAGTTACTATAAATACATGTATTGAAATATCAAAGTTATGATAAGTTGGTATTTATCTATCTAAATTCATTAGGTATCTGATAGAAACACGGTTGGATAAATTTTTCACGATACAACATATATTTTTCAATTAATTTTGAAAAAACTGATTGACTTCTCTTTGAATTTTTTGAATGATTGAATTTGTTTCACTGATTTTGAAAAGATCTTCCGATTTTTAAACGCAAAGTTTATAAATTTTCGAGGATGTGAATTTTAGGTCTTTTGGAAGACCTAAAATTATATAATCAGTAAGAAATTACTTATTTTTGACATCATCCCTATTATAGCAGTCATGCACTACTTAAAACTAATGGTTTACACTTTACAGTAGGTATGTGATACAGTAGGTAGGTGTTTGATCTAATTTCTGAAACTTTTAAACACTTGTGTTATAATTGTGGATTATATAGAACGGATAATCCTTAACGCGCGTCCGTTACACAGATAAAATAAAACGGTACTGAATACATATTTTAAACTGTAATCAATAATTACATAATAACAAGTCAGTGCGTAATGTAACGGAAATGTGCTATAATGTACATATTACTTAACGCATTTCGGTTCGCATTACGGAAGTAAGGCGGTCAGTATTTTAGTGTTCCGCACCCAAAGGGTGTCATCGGCACCCTGTTACTAAGGCCTATTGCGCATTATAAGAAAATATCTTGTGTCTTATGAGTAATGTCTTATAATTTGAATGCGCGTGTCTGATCCGACACAAGAAAAAATATCTTGTAAAATGTATGGTCTCATACAACAACCATTGCGACTGAATTTCTTATAAGATATTACTCAGAAGACACAAGAAATTTTCTTATAATGAGCAATAGGTATAAGCCTCCACTGTCCGTCCATCCGTCTGTCTGTCAGCGGGCTGTCTCATGAATCGTATTAGGTAGGCAGCTGAAATTTCCACAAAGTGTGTATTTCTACTTAATATTGCTTTGTAACAAGATGTGACTTTTGAGCGCCTCTCTTGACTCTTTTACGAAAGCATTTAATAAGTACATAATATTTCATCTCTTACGATGTTACGGAACCCTTCAGTGCGAATCCGACTCGCACGTGGCCGGTTTTTTTATTGGCATAATTTATTACGGGGTTATGTAGGTGCTTGCTTGTTAATTCGGTTAAATGGTCGAATGTTTTGATACGTATCCGAAAAAAAAATGGACGAGTGCGTGTCAGATACGCATAAGGTTCCGTAGACATAATTCTTCATCATCTGAAAGATATTCATCATCATTTTGCCGTTTTTCTCAATAGAATCTGCTTTCTGAACTGATGGTAGAGTCCTGACTTATTATCATAAGTAGCACAAGTTGTCCTATCTTATCTTACTTTTTACTTATCTATATATATATAAATCTCGTGTCACAATGTTTGTCCTCAATGGACTTCTAAACCACTTAACCGATTATAATAAAATTCGCACACCATGTGCAGTTCGATCTAACTTGAGAGATAGGATAGTTTATATTATATAGATTAGGATTATTAGTGCTACCCGTGCGAAGCCGGGGCGGATCGCTAGTAATATTATAAAATAATGCGAAAGTTTAGATGTACGGATGTTTGTTACTCAATCACGCCGGAACGGATGAACGGATTTGAATAAAATCAGCGGGCGCGGGCTTCAGCTAGTATGAAATAAACATTCCATTTAATAATTTCATTTGAAACTAGCTGATTCCCGCAACTGCGTCCGCGTGGTTTAAGGTTTTTGTTATTCCCGCGGGAACTCCTTAATATTCCGGGATAAAAAGTAGCCTATGTCACTCTCCAGGTCCTCAACTATATAGGTCTATGCCAAAAATCACGTCGATCCGTTTATCTAATGGAATGGAATCTAAGGTAATAATTTTTATTTTATTTTATTTTACTATTTATTAAACTACAGAACACTAATAAATTAAGAAGGTTTGTCATATATTTCTCAGAGAGATATTGTAATGGTGGGCGGCCGTTATTTCACCCTGTAACCCAGATAAGTCCACATACAGCACTCAGTCCAACAGTCCAATTAAGCAAATCAGTGTCTTTTTGAAGTGAAAACTTCTTTAGCCGCGTTGAGCACTTTTTGGTAGACGGGGTAAACTTGTGGATTCGCGTCACCGACACCGACACTGACACCTCGCTGCCCTATGCTCGCGTTGTTACGAAGACAAAGATCTTAAATATAAATATACTACATTCGTAATTAAACATTAATAGCTTAGTTTTACGGTTTATATTTTAATTTTTTTTTTTTTAAATAAAAATAAATAAAAAATATTTAAAAATAAAAATATTTTAAATATTCGTTTTCACTTCTATCGGCAGTCCCTATGACTGCCAATTTTTTTTATTGCAAAACATAGGCTTACGCTTGACGACAATCATGCTAACAATAAGGTCTATAGGTTGGGGCGCGCTTGCCTAGAAATTGACCTTACTGTGGAATGAACACAGGGCCTCCCACTTGCCCGACCCGGGACTCGAACCCGGGACCTCGTCGGCCGCAGTCGAAGATGCTAACCACTAGCTCTATCACGATTGGCGTCGTGGGCTCCCCTACCATTAGCCCCGTTCACAGTAGATGACTACTCTATGAGTATCTACTTGATCGAGTTAACATGGGCCAGTAGTAGTGGTTACATGCTCTGCACTCTATAAATAGGTAATATAGATGTAATATAAAAAAACTTATCTGTTTCCCAGGGGTCTACAAACGAAAACTGATCGCAAAGTTTTTAAATTGGTAAGTATGCATTGAAATAGAAGTATAGGTACTAAAATTCTACATCAATGGTATTTTGTGACAAAAGTAGAGATAGGATTTCTAAAGTAATTTGATCCCTGCCTACCACTTCACCAAGGAGGACCGTAAAAAAAATATGAACCCTGGGTAGATCTCATGATTCTAAATTCTAATCCATCTAATCATACTACGTACTTATCCATACTAATATTATAAATGCGAAAGTGTGTCTGTCTGTCTGCTACGCTTTCTCGGTCCACCTGTTCAACCGATTTTGATGAAACTTTGAAATTTTTTTGTTGACATAGGCTATTTATCCCTGAAGGAGTTAGTTCCCGCGGGAATCGAAAAAACTTACGAAGTCGCGGGCATCTTCTAGTAATATTATAAGAGCGAAAGTCAGTTTGTTGGTTTGTCCTTCAATCACGCCGCAACAGAGCGACGGATCAACGTGATTTTTTTGCATGGTTATAGTCGAGGGCCTGGAGAGTGACATAGGCTACGTTTTATCCCGGAAAATTAAGGAGTTCCCGTGGGAATTGAAGAAACTTAGTTATTCCATTTGTTTTTTTTTACCTCTACAAGTACATATAGAGCATTAAACCCATTAAACCAATACCCCTGTTCGGTTTTTACACGGCATCGTACCGGAACGCTAAATCGCTTGGCGGCACGTCTTTACCGGTAGGGTGATAACTAGCCACGGCTGAAGCCCCCCACCTCGCCAGACCAGGGAAAATTCATAAATTATAAATTCCCAAATTAACCCTGCCGGGGATCGAACCCGGGACCTGACAACAGCGCTCAACACTGCGCCACGGAGGTCGTCAAAACGGACGGAGTTGAGTTTACTATAGACAAAACTTGCGTAACAATCAAGTACGGTAGATAAATCTAATAAGTACGATTCGGTCCGGCCTCCAAAATGTAAGTTTTACTGTTTGTTTCCTACTTTCTACGGTCAATTGCATGTTAAAGTTAATAATCGATTTGGTTTTGGCACACATTTTTGTGTAAAGCCGTGTCCACGCGCACAAAGAATTATTGTACCTAAGTCTTGAATGAATGAATGAAATATTCTTTAACGTACAACAAAATACATTTAAACAATTTAAAAAAAATTGGCAGACCCTGTTGTTATTTAAGAGTGTCTGACAGGGGTTTGCAATCGTACTGGGTGTCAGACAATGGACAATGTGGTTTCTAATATTATTCCAAAGAAAAATTTGAAAAAACGGAGCTTAATGCTAATAACGAATTTGAGGTGCCACCTTTTTTACCTGATACCTTCCAAAGCAACCGCGATCCAAACTTCATAGTCGGGGATCGTTTATACCTCTATTAGAGACATACATAGAAAAACTTTCAGCTTTAATAAAATAACGAAGGTCTGATCGTCGCGGGATCTTGCTCTATTGTTTCACCATTCGTCATTAATTAATATTATATTGCGTTATTGATTTTCTTCTGAATAGGAAGTACAAACCTTACATAAATACTTAGTTTTTTTTTTACGCTCAAAATTAAGTAATTCACTGCGACCTAATAATTTTGGAGTTATAACAGAATACATAAAAGTACAGGTAATAATTTAAGTGAAAAGTCAAATAAAAAGACAAAAATTAAGTTAGTGAATTTCTTCCATACATTATACCAACGTTTAGATATTTACTACTTTAGCCTACTTTATAGCTAAAATGATTTTTTCGTTATAAGTATAATATTTGGATTATGTAGGCAGCCATGAATATTCGCTTTCTTCCTTTTCCTCGAGATCAAAGACAACCGCACTAACCACAAACCGAGAAAGTTCAAGTTTGAACCATCTTTCACCTTCCTTAGCTTAGAGCCTGCTTCGGTAAAAAATAAAGAGACTACAGAAGAGATATCTGAAAATTCTACCCCTAAGGAGGTTAATAGTTACAATTTCAATTTATTTCTTCAAAAAGTTTACAAAAACCATACAAATAAATCTACAATATACCTACTTACTAAAAAAGAAAACTAACTAAGTAATATGATGTGTGTAACTATAAGTATAGTTAGTGTAAGTATAAGTATAGTTTTTAATTTTGATTTGTTTTGTAAATTTTGTGTATATAACTGCCAGTAAAGATAAGAATAGAATCAAATATAAAGTATTCTATTATATTCTTATAATAATTTGGCCTTTTTGCGTGGGTGGATTTGCGAAAAATTAGTGAGTTCCCCTGGAAACTCCCTAATTTATTAATATTAATTAATTATTAATTATTTAATAATTTAGCTGAATCAAAACGAAATATCAATTAGGATTAGTAATTAAGATTTCATGCCCAATTTCCTTCGCGGTTTGTGGCTCATAGTTAATTAATAGTTATTTGTGTTACATGGGGCCAAAGAAAATTTTTGTTCCCCGAGGGCGCTATTTTGAATTCAGACGTAGCGAGGAATTCAATATACGCCGCCCGAGAACAAAAAATTTGGCCCCGAGTGACACACACTATTTTTCATCATTACGTATGAGAAAAAGCTAGGAGTATCAACCTACTATGTATGGACATTACCTATACGTTTAAGCACCAATCAGAAGATACTCCTATCAACCTTCTATGTAATTGTATAGACATTATTTAGACGTATATTTAAAGTTTAAATAAAATGTAAAGACGTATATCCGATCAACAAATTGATCACGTGACTTCGGACCAATCAGAACAGAGAAATGCAAAGTCGTATATTCGATCAACAAATTGATGACGTGACTTCGGACCAATCAGAAGAGAGCAATGAAAAGTCCCATGGGCCTACAAGTTACACTTTGGTCCCGCTATCCTCTGAAGGCAATATGCGTTTTTCGAATAGGTATGATGAAAATTAAATTAGACAAAAATGACACTACTAGTTTGTATGCAAGTCCACCAATTTTGAAGTTTCATCTCCATGAAAATTATTGGCTTTCGATTAAAAATGAAGAAATTCGTGTTATATGATGTTTGGAAATTCCATCCACAAGAGATTTTCAGAAATCGCATTCCGAGAATCGAATCCGGGGGTGTATCATTAGCTGCTAGTGATAGATATGTATACCATATAGGGCTTGTCCCAACATGTCAGGATGTTGAGGCATTAGACAGGATTTCGGGGTTTTGTTTGAAAATGTTACAATTTTTGGAAATCAAATGAAATCCATACTTAATATTATACTTAAATGCAACAGTTTCACGTATATTTCTATCTGTCTGCTACGCTTTTACATCCCATCTTTTCGGCCGATTTAGAGGAATTTTGGTACACAGATAGGTTGTAAGTTGTAACCCAGTTTTTGATTCTTTTAACTTGTGTAAAGGCAAGCAGAGATAGAGGTATCCCTGTTTAAGATTCTTTATACTTGTGTAAAGGAAATTCTAAAAGCAATCTCAAGGCTCAAGAATAGGAAAAAGGTACATTCAACAGGTACCTAATAACAGTATTCTACACGTACAAAACATGATGTTAGCCCAAGGAAACCCATAGCATTGTGCCGAATGGTAAAGTAGCGTGAAATTATACGCAAAAGTAGATATTTGCGTAACCACATATTATATTGCAACCGGGGATGGTTCTGAAATTGTAGATTTTCAGAGATCCCTGGGAGTATGACAATGAAAACCTTTCTTTCAGTCTTCTTTATTCAAATTCAAAACTCAAAAGTCTTTTAAATTGTGTTCTGAACTAAAGAAGTAATAAAAGAACCCTCATGGACTTTGTCCGTGCTTTAAGTTAAACAAAAAATGTAGTACATTTAGGGATACCCCATCATGTTGTTTAAATAAAACGGATAAGCGACCTAATTTCCCGCCAATTTGCTCTCTCAGCTTTCAATACTGTTCTAAAATGAAAAGGTTTCATTTGCAAAATTTTTTTTAAGTAAACGAATTTTGAAGTAAATAAGTAAACGAATGAATCTCAAAGCATGTCTGTCTGTCTGTTAACTTTTTAAGCCCCATACGCATTATCACTTCAGAAATACATAGCATTTGGAAGAAGTTTATTACGGAACCCATGCACTCTTTGTAATTTTCGCACTTCAGGATGATTGTTAATGTTTTGACGAGCTGTAATAAGTTTTAACTTGTATCGTATACTATTACAAGATTTCGGAATCTAAGTGATTTATGATTAGATGGTTACATCTTTCTTGCAAGAGAATGAAGTAATAATAACAATGTAAATTACGTAAAGTTTTTTCATTTAATTTTGCGCTGGAGTGTGACTCAGAATCATGACTTGTAGGTACAATTTGGGATGTTGCCAATGTCAAAATATAAATTACTAGATGATGCCCGCGACTTCGTCAGCGCGGATTAAGTTTTTTTGATTCCTGCGGGAACTTCTTAACTTTCCGGGACAAAAAGTAGCCTTTGTCCTTCCCGGGGATGCAACCTATTTCTATAAGTACCAAATTTCGTCAAAATTCAAAATCAGTTGAAAATATGGGCCGTGAAAGTTTAGCAGACAGATAGATAGACAGAAAAATAATTTAAAAAAAACTTGCATACCTATCATACTAATATTATAAATGCGAAAGTGTGTTTGTTTGTCGGTATGTTGGTTTGTCATTCAATCACGCCGCAACGGAGCAACGGATCGACGTGAATTTTTACATGGGTATAGTTGACCTGGAGAGTGACATAGGCTAGGCTTTTTAGCCTGAAAAGTTAAGGAGTGAAAGTTTAGCAGACAGATAGATAGAGAGAAAAATAATTTAAAAAAAACTTGCATATCATACTAATATAATAAATGCGAAAGTGTGTTTGTTTGTCGGTATGTTGGTTTGTCATTCAATCACGCCGCAACGGAGCAACGGATCGACGTGAATTTTTGCATGGGTATAGTTGACCTGGAGAGTGATATAGGCTAGGCTTTTTAGCCTGAAAAGTTAAGGAGTTCCCGTAGAAATTTAAAAAAAACTTATTCTACGCAGACCAAGCCGAGGGCATCAGCTATTTTATTTATTACTACGCAAAGGACATTGCCCTGTCCCCATACAAAGTTCGCCTAAAAACCAACCGTCAAACCACATTGAATACTGGGTTCAAAATAATAACCTTTTAATAGTTGAGAGCAGATTGAAACAACGGACACTTCTGAGAATTTATTTATTACTAAATATATTTTCAATTTTGAGGTTATTTCGACTCAATCTGCTTGAAAAATAAATATCATCTTTATCCAATTGTAATAGAGCTGTAAACATATTTTTAATTAATTTGAAGTGTCCGTTGAATTCTAATATTTGGAATAAAGGTTAAAAAATATGCTAAGAATTACTGTATATTTCAAACGTATGTTGATTCTTAGGCGAATTTGGACAATGTCCTTTCAAATGCCTATTTTACCCTCTTAGGAGTTCAATTTTCAAAATTCCTTTCTTAGCAGATGTGTACGTCTTTATCCTGCATGCCAAATTGCAGCCCGATCCGTCCAGTGGTTTGAGCTGTGCGTTGATAGATCAGTCAGTCAGTCACCTTTTCCTTTTAAATTTTATACGAGTAGATATATTTAGATAAAACCGTTGATCGGATTTAAGCTGAACAACAAAATCATAATAAGGCTCGTTTACATAACACATCCGGTACTTTCACTGCTAAAGGAAAGGGGGGAGGCTACGTTAGGCTTTGTAAGATGAGCGTATCCTTTTAGGTCAACCGTGTGCATTACCGTGGGGCTGCCAGCATTTTGACACACACATATACTTTAACCAATTACTTTCACAAAATCAAAGTGTGTATTCATTGAGACGTTCTATATATTAGTCTACGAATCATACTTCATTATTATTATTTCATTATTCCCATTAATTATATTGGCATAAACCAATATAATAAATGAGATAGTGTGTTGGTTTGTTGGTTTGTCCTTCAATCATGTCGCAACTCGCAACTGAGCTAACTT
Source organism: Erebia ligea (assembly GCA_917051295.2). Lineage (NCBI taxonomy): Eukaryota > Metazoa > Arthropoda > Insecta > Lepidoptera > Nymphalidae > Erebia > Erebia ligea. The sequence goes on from OU785246.1 coordinate 3,636,615, forward strand.
GTAACCTAGGTCTCCGATCATCATGTCGGAGGACAAATAGAGGACACACATTATAAAAAAAAACCTCATCATTAAAGTTAACGCACTTTTTTATTCAATCGATAATAGATGATCAAACGAACTTCCTGAAGTGAAGTTCGATCATTATTATATGAGTCGCTTCATTCGAAGATATAATTTTTACATTGTAGTTTCCTCAATCAAGCAGCAACAATCGCACGATTTTTAGAGATGTTTTATTTTAGTATAATGATAAAATTCTCCCGCTTAAGGCATCCCTACCTGGTTACACATTCAATATTTGTTCGTCATTCTTTTTAGAGATATATAAGTACCTAATGTTATTGCAAAAATATATTTCGGGTTGGGTGGGTTGGGAATTTATTTATATATCTTCGAATGAAGCGACTCATATAATAATGATCGAACTTCACTTCAGGAAGTTCGTTTGATCATCTATTATATTTCGTCGCTTCATTCTTCAGATATAATTTTTACATTGTAGATGTTTAGAGATACAGAAAATATCTATTTTTGCAAGAACTGTATCCATGTTGAATAGATACTAATTATTGTTGTCAATATTTTTTTTTTTTTTTCAATCTCTTATTTGAGTCGTAATGTTTTAAGCAGCTTTATGCTTAAGGTTGGAATCATGTGCGGATTTCTTGATATTCTCATCTACGTATAGTTATATCATATGTATAGTTCATGAGTCTAAGATTTTTCTTAAGTATTCATTTTACTTTAGAAATACAATGTTGCGCTTTTTACATCAGCGCCTGAGTAACAAGCTTACAGGTTGGATGCAAGCAAATGAAACCAATAATTATTGATGTTAATGCTGCAAGATTTATAATCTAATCAAAAGTATATTAGCCGGCCCAGTACTTGGTTGTATTTACACACAACAGACGTCCAATGGGACGTTTGAACGTTTGGAAACCTACCCAGAAGGGGGGAGAAAATTATTATTTTTCAAAACGCGGCGGGAAAGGAACGGGTTATTCCGGTCCTGTTGTAGAGGTCCTTTATTGTTGTAGAGGTAAATTATGTGCCTGTAGTAACAGGCACATATTTAATAAGATTATTAATAATGGTACCATTTTATGATGTTTGTCAAAAAATTATGCCATAATCAAGATTATGGAATACGACAAATACCTATTTGTGTATAAGTTCCCCGCAGAATATAAATGAAAAATGATGAATATACTCGGTCGATATTGTGATAGACTACTAGCAGTGGCGTAACTATAGGGTGGCAGGACTGGCAAAATGCCACGGGCCCCCGACCAAAGAGGGCCCCGGCCCAAGAGGCCACGAGCTCAGAAATAACATCAGTGGTTTATTAAAATTAAATTCTAACGTGACTATTTTTACTGGGACGCCGGAGGGCCCCATCCGAATAATTTGCCACGGGCCTCAGATGGTATAGTTACGCCACTGACTACTAGGTAGTACTAATGTCGACTTGGAGGTGTAAGTCGGTCGGTTTGGGCTTTAAACCCCACTGACGTTAGAAGCTTTAAATTAAGTGAGATATCAGGCTACTATACTTTTTTAACAATGGACAACCTAGTTGTTCATGTCGCTAAAAACATGTGTCATCAGTCATTATAAATTATTTAATATTCATAAGTACCTACTTATTTTTGAATGAATGCGTTAAATCATTTCCCTCCGTCAATTATTAAGGTAGACGCGCTGAGAGCGTGGATCTATACTCTTTACTCTTTTTACAAAAAACAAAGTATTTAATTTTGCATTAAGCAAGTTATTATGGAGTATGTTAAGGCGGAGTAAATTGTATGTTTTCCACGAGTTATAACGATGTAGGTATTATAATAACGACAGTGTCATGACGGTTTTTCAAAGATTGTTTCCAATATATGGACGATGCATAGATACTAAAGTTAAGATCCCGCTTCGGGCAGCATGAACTATGCATTATCCCGAGTTTGCAGTAATGCTTGCCCGCTAGCCCGCGAAAAATCTTTTTTAAAAAAAAACAATAATACGATAAAATTTTACATTGTTAGGTACATCATACGAAGTCTACTTCCGGTCGTAAAAATACTCGCCGTTTAACCGACTTCCAAAACGGAAAAGGTTCTCAATTAGGTTTTTATTTTTCTGCCGTCTTCTAAGTTTAGTCAACCATTCTTACGCGTCATCGGATGTATGATATATTATGCTTCCAGCACGATAGAGATATAAAACTAGAGATTTGAGCCCAAGAACATGTGGGTAGGAAAAACGTAAAACTTGTGGGTAATTTTTGCAATTTTACCACACATTTTTGTTGCAAATTTTCTTTGCACACCACTATGAGGCAAGATACTAGCCGCTTTTATTTTCGTTTTCTGTATCTACAGTATTCGTAAATAAATTGAATTTATATAACGCTAAAGTACCTAGATAACTGATAAAAAGGATAGGTATATTCATTATCTCAGACCTTTTGTTACCTCTCTGACGGTGTATGTACGTTTAATACTGAGAGGTTTTATATTGTGAACAATTACATCTGGAAATTTTGAACCTGAGATCTTGACTATTTCATTCACTGAATGATTTACATTTCTTTCAGGTCTATTCATTTATTATATTTTTCACCAAATTTTGGGATCATTTCCTGTCTCTTCTATCTCCGAGTACCCCGAGGAGTTCTGGATCGAGCTCTGGACAAACTTAGAGCATCTATTAAATCTGCGTGTTAACCCCCGGTTAACTGCCAGGTTTTTCGGTTACATAATATTATCGTATGAAATATACAAGGCGTAACTTCTAGCCTCTGTTAAACCTTCGTGATAACTCTCGGATAACCACCAGGTTGTTCGCCTACACCCCATTGTTGTATGGAACGTACAAGACGAAACTTTTAGCGTGTATTTAAACCCTCGTGTTAACTCTCGGTTAACCGCCATGTTGTTCTGTTACATAATATTACAGTCTGAAAATGTAGGTACGAGACTATAAAGTTTTAGTCTCTGTGAAACCTTTGTGTTAACACTCTGTGAATCGCCAGGTTGTTCAGTTACACAATGATTTGTGATTTCTAGAGAAAAATGTTTGTTGTATGTTTTTCTTACACAGGTATGATGAAAAGTAAGGTAGACGGCCATCGTTTTAACTCTTGGTCAACCATCAGGCGTTTGTACGTTCGAATAAGCCGGTTTTCTGCTTTGAAAGCGATATAATTTAGCTGTATTTTAATGCAATATTATGATAGTGAAAAATTATTTTTATGCGAGGGTAGGTTGAATTATGAATGCATACCGGGAGTCTGATGAGGATTCTATAATAATCCTTCGACGATTACGTTTCTGTTGTTCGCGTTTTCGTTTCGGCATTTCACTTAAATATTCACTTTTAAAAGTTTTAACAAACAGTGCACGTGCGTTTGCTACGTCGCACGAAAAAAATATAATAAGAGTAAAAAGTAACTTTCTTTATAAGTAGGTAAATAATTAATTTACCTGTGTTCCGGATACTTCTCGAGTATTTGTGAACGAAACGAAATCAATTTGTGTTAGGCTTGCTAAGCCGGTCCTTAGTGACGAATCTGATATAGTTGGTCGTCTTTGACTCTTCACGACTTCCCCCTTGTTCAGAGAATGGTGAATTCGTCTTGTGCATGGTGCTCAACCTCATTTGTATCTCTAAAGAATACAATAAGTGAGCGGACGAATATGGAGGTAGTATGTACGAGTATGTACGCATTTTGCGTTAATTTTGTCTCGCGGACAAAAGCTTGCAGTTAATGTGCATATCTAGTCAAGGTGATAAGTATATATTCACTGCATGAGTGTCATAAGAATATGACTCATAATTAGCTCGCAGCTAATTATGATCTCGCAATTGACTCGCAGTCAATCCCGAGTTAAAAACACTTTTTTTTTTAGTTTGCAGTTAATGTGCATATTATCTAGTCCAGGTGGCACATATTCACTGCATGAGTGTCATAAGAATATGACTCATAATTGGCTCGCAGCCAATTATGATCTCGCAATTGACTCGCAGTCAATCCCGAGTTAAAAACACTTTTTAACACTTAGTAATAGAATTTTCGACTAACCTGCAAAGTTCTCGTCATCAGACGAGTCTAACGGGCGCCAATATTTCTCCTTATCCTGCTGTCGCTAGGAGTGTCTAGCTGGAAGGTTTGATTTGCGTCGTGTTACTTCGCTAGTAACCTCCCAGTGGATTAGCGTACTTTAACACGTACAGTCGACGTCAAAATTGCATATAGAATAAGCAAATAAGTTGCTTTGCATGCGGTCGGACACCCACACACTTGCAGTAGTATAATATAAGTCGTTCAGCTTGTAGGTATTGTAATAGCCGAGTAATATCGATAATTTCACACCTCAAGTAAGTGAGCTCAATGGCGAGGTGTGGAACTACTTGGATTGCACACCGCAACTGTTGCTGGTTCAAATCTCGACCCCGTGTAAGTTTTTTTTACTTTTTTTATTTGATGACTGATATTTTTATACCAGCAATAGCATATGCGGGTAGTTTAAAAAATCTCTGAACAGATATGGCCACTGAGTACTGACGGAGACGGAAGATTTGACACTCGTTAGTCGTTATTAGCAAATACTACAAAATTATTATAATTTACTAAGTTTTGCTGTTTCTTATCTTCAACAATAATGCAGGCTTATATTAATATGCAGAAGAGGATGCATATTATTGAGCTAAATAATATCGGATACAATATACTTAGCTCAAATTTGCAATGAAACTGGTTTCACTGTGAGTATTGTTTTTATTGTTAAAAAATGTGTGTTCATAAACTTAGGATTAGTTACATAACGTTTTATTAGTAAATATCTAGACAAGATACTTAGTAGTTTCAAAAGTGTTTATTTTAATCTCGCTGTTTGGTTTTTAGTGGACAACCAAGTGTTGGGTGTCGCATCCTGACGAAGAGAGTAATGCTTCACAACGAAGACATAATATTATAGATGAACAATATGAGAACAATATCTGCATACCAACTGTCGAGTTCGCGAACATGTTCGATACTTAAACACCAGCGCCAAAGCTGCACATTATAACACATGGAAGTGATGTCCAGCTGTTGATGTGCCACAACTATCATTTGTGCATGATAATTGTTGTCCTGTGCATCGATCACATATAGTGCGTAATTGGTTTAATCAAAACCCAGACAACAGTTATTCCCTGGCCAGTAAGATCACCAAACTTAAATCATAGAGAATATTATGAGGTTTGATGGTGCAAACTGGTGGGTTATGTGAAATGAAAAGACTGCAGAGGAAACGGAGGCTCACTGTATGGAATTATGGGAGAATATATTTAGAATAACGGATATCTATCCTAATATTACAAACGGATTCACCCGGCGGCGCTTGCTTGATGTTATTGAAAAAAGTGGAGGTTTTATTGAATAGTAATACTTTTAAAGCTATATAAAATTTAATTTTTAAGGCTTTAAATATGAAACATTTATACACGTTTATTCTTTTCCTAACTTGTAATAATTATTATTAGTATATCTTATCAAAATTAACAGACAAAAAAGCAGCGCCGCCCTTTGCTTACTAGATTTTTAAGGTTTAGCTTCAATTTTCTTTTCTTTATGAAAACGATTACTTAAGCTATAACCTTAAAAAATGATAGAAAAAGTAGCTGAAGTTATTTATTACTTTTGAGAAAATGTAACATGATAACAATGAAAATAAATGAAAATAAAGTCGATTATCTAATAAAAAGTGTTTCTTCCATTTATTTTGTTTGTTTTATTACTTATTGACTCATAATAAGCAATAATTGACACCACTAACATAGTTATAGCTTTCCTCCCAAAATAACTAACTTTGTCCTTAAGTATTATCTTGTTATAATTAATGTTTGCGTTTATAAATGGAAATAAAGATATATTATAATAAAGAATAACAAACAGACACAAAACACATAAACAAAACATAAATTTTGTTTGTATTCAAAACAAAATAAAAACTGCTGTAAGAGATTTGAACCTAGGTCATATGATGCGTCGTAACTCGTATACCAACTATATTATCACGACACTGGGAGTGGTTACTGTAAAGTGATGAAATAAACAATCAGAATAGACAAGGTGATTGAATAGGAATATTTAGAACCTAATGCTAATGACATAAGGTTGATATTGTTGACAGTTTATGGTAATGCAGGTAGTATTGAACTGAAATCGCTTGAACCTTACGGTGTTGATTTAAGGTTGATAATATTATTGACAGTTTATGTTTATCAGTGTGAGTGAGTTATTCACAGCATTGCTTGCAAGCGGTTTTAGCCTTAGAGCTATGTATGGACTTTTGCAGTCGACTGTACTTCGTGTAAGTACTAAGTAACTATAATTACTTAGGCGAGCCATGCTGAAGGGCTTAACCTTCTTCATGGTGCCTCTTGGGCAACCCGCCGGATGGACATTTAGAATAATTAAACGCTGCATAAAAGAATAATTTCATAAGCGTGTTTTATGCTGAAAAGTTTACTCTCCTTCGTTGTTACCTCTCGGGTAAACCCTAGGAAAACCTTTAGTGAGTTAGATATTATAATTATTAATGTAATAAATACGCAAGAGCCACAATAAAAGTGACAGAACTGTTTTGTCTAAGTACCCACATACAACATAGTGTAATTTGACACTGCATGAAAATATAATTTAAGTATAATTTCTTAAGCCTGTCAGGCATGAAATAAATTGCTGAAATTGAAAGATTAAAGACTCACCGTTTTCCTGTAAGAAGCAGCGGCTGTTTCTTTTTCAATATTTTTTATTTAGATATAAAATAATAATATTAACTTTGTTGAAAGTGGGAACGTCCGATCGTTGCTACGCACGAAAAAAGAATGACGAACAAATATTGAATGTGTAACCAGGTAGGGATGCCTTAAGCGGGAGAATTTTATCATTATACTAAAATAAAACATCTCTAAAAATCGTGCGATTGTTGCTGCTTGATTGAGGAAACTACAATGTAAAAATTATATCTGAAGAATGAAGCGACGAAATATAATAATCGGTAGATTCATTTGACGATTCGAAAGCACTCGTAAAAGTTTATTTGAATAAAAAACGTTTGAATTATGAATTTTGAATTTTGAATATATAAAAATGAATCCCTATTTCCCTTGGTCACGGCATCACGCGTGAACGGCTGGACCAATTTCGCTAATTCTTTTTTTGTTGTGTTTGTTATTGTAAGAAGTTCTTATGAAAGAAAATGTTTGAAAAATTGTACGGAAAAGTAAAAAATTGGGTTAAAAAATCTCCATATACAAAGAGATATAAGACAGTAGAGAGATCTTCAAATATATAGTCAGATTGACGTTCATTTATTCAGTTTCATTTAAGTATTATATACATGGATGGATGTATGGATGGATGTTTGTTACTCAATCACGTCGGAACGGCTGAACGGATCTGGATGAAATTTGGCACAGAGATAAATTATAGCCAGGAATAGCACATAGGCTACTTTTTCCGGAAAATTAAAGAGTTCCCGCGGGAACCAAAAAACCTCAATCCACGCGGACGAATTCGCGGGCATCAGCTAGTATTAGTATATAGCTTTAATCTGTATCAGCCATATCAAAAGGTACTAACTACGTATTGGTCAATAAATTGGCAATCGCGATGATCGGATATGTGAGGAAGAGTTCACGTAACGGCGAGTGAGTCACGACCCACGAGTTGCGACATGAAGAAATCTGAGGATGCATATACCTAACCTACTTAGCAATGACAGGTAGAGTTCTTGTCTAAGATAGGTACTTATTATTATTACGGAAATATATTCTTAGGGAATCATACTTTACGGATAATAAACATCTTTCTTCTAAGACACGTGGCTATGCAGGGCTCTGATTAGAATCTCTTTGTGTCGTATTCCTCATTGTTGAGGGTCGTGACTCGTGACCCCTTTCCATTTCTTTCGTGATTTCTATGCGTACCCTCTCCCCCCCTGTCGAGCTTCACGTGACTAATGGACAAAACCTACAGCAGGGCTAGCATGGGCCGGAGATAAAAAATTTATCCCCCGATTTTATCCACTGACAAGAGATAAAATTAACTTATCCACTTCTCAGAGTAAAGAGAGATTAAGTACCTACTTGTACATATTACATTTATGTTAATGTTAATTTGCACACCATATGATTGGTAGATTGTGGCTCGATTCTATGGCTTTATTGTAAGAACTTTGTATGTACCTACAATTCAGCAAATAAATATTATGATTATGATTATGAGCACGGCAACAGGGGAGAGGAGAAGTTTATCCCCGTTTGACATTTCACGGGGACTCGGGGGACTATTATTTTATACACCGTTATTTAGCGTTTTTATTTCTTTATTTAGGAATAAAAAATTGATCCTTTCCTCGGGGAGAAAATTGTCTCGGCCCATGCTAGGGGGGCAGACATACCTACACAAAGGCTGACGGACAGTGTCTTTCCGTCTTTATTGGACTTGGATGAAATAAACACAGGATATGGTCCAAGATCCCGCGACGATCAGACCTTCGTTATTTTATTAAAGCTGAAAGTTTTTCTATGTATGTCTCTAATAGAGGTATAAACGATCCCCGACTGTGAAGTTTGGATCGCGGTTGCTTTGGAAGGTATCAGGTAGAAAAGGTGGCACCTCAAATTCGTTGAAGTATTAAGCTCCGTTTTTTTTATATTTTTCTTTGGAATAATATTAGAAACCACGTTGTCCATTGTTAGACACCTAGTACGATTGCAAACCCCTGTCAGACACTCTTCTAATTATTTTACAACAGGGTGTCTGACAAGGGGTTGCAATCGTACTAGGTGTCTGACAATGGACAACGTGGTTGTCCGATGGCCGATATCACGCATCCCGTGGTTAATTTGTCCAAGTTATTAAAAGTTAATATTACACGGGCCAACACAAAATTTGACTTTGACTTTGAAGCATAAAATTTCGATATTTTAGGTCGTAATTAGACGAAAAAAAAAATATGACATGAAAAAGTTTGCTTTTGTATTTATGAGATTTTATATTTATCAGCATCATAATTACACGTGCGCGACGACATTTTGAGTTTTTCTAGACTTGTACAAAACATCTGATCGTTGTTTATCACTCGAGTGCCATCTAGCGGCACTAGGTATGTGAACGTAAAAACCCCACTCTGACCGCGCGGTATTTTTGAATGTATTAACATTAATTAAAATTTATAAAAAAAACAAAAATGAGTATTATTAGGTACTATAACTATCATAAAAGCAAAATTTATACCAATAAAAGTTATTTTGTTTTCATTTTTGTGCATAATCAACCGAAAAATCATAAAATAAACATTAGGAAAAAGAACGAAATTTTTTTTGTAGAGTCGTGTTATGATCATCATCTAGTTCGGTAATAAAAGGATAACACCGACCACCTAGTTTCCGGTCACCGCTGACATAATCCATTACGGTCTACAAAAATTTGAATAAGTTGGTCAAACAACATCCACTTTCTACTGTTGCATGACATAATATGCTGTATTACTTAACACTCTGTATACATCGGGCGTGTATAAACAAGCAATGTATGTCAGTTGGTATGGGGACTGAATATTTAATCGGCCTTTGTGCTAATTATCTTAATTAATTCTCGTTTAATGGGGCTATAGACGTTGACTTTAAATCGTGTGCTTTACCATCCACGTGGACCAAGTCATCATCATCGTCATCTTCGTCATCGTCATCATCTTCATCATCATCATTTCAATCATCGTCATCATTGTCATCGTTTCAACTGAGTATAGGTACGGAGTAGTCTCCTCTCACCCTGGAATGATTTGGTCATAGACCATAATATCGTACACTACGCTGGGCAAGTGTGGATTGGCAGACTTCTCTTTACTAATATTATAAATGCGAATGGATTGATTGAAATGGATTGATGGATGGATGGATGGATGGATGTTTGTTACTCAATCACGCCAGAACGGCTGAACGGATCTGCATGAATTTTGGTACAGAGATAGATTTCTTCAGAACTCCTATTTGCCAAGATCTTCTTTATCATTCAATAAACTGGTAAACAAGAATACTAAGGCTAGATCTCTTTTGCACCACGGCCACCTCCATGCGTAGGATTCTAGCCAGTAAATTCTTTGACTCTCACGGCCTAGTAAATCTAAATAATTAATAATTTCCAAATTATACCAAATGTTAGTCTACCCTGGTTCTTCTCTTGTATTAACTCATCTTCTAACTATAAGCTTTTTATATTTTAATTACTTCCTATGTAGCATATATTATTATTTACTTTTTTCACCTTTGCGAGCTATGTCTATCTCATGTAAATTCTATCTGTGAAATACAAGTTTTCGCGTTGTATTTATTCTTTATTTATCTATCCACTTTTGATGTAACTATATGTTTTCTGAACAAAATAAAATAAAATAGTCTGGAATAACACATAGGCTACTTTTTATCCCGTAAAATTAAAGAGTTTCCGGGGAAAGTAAAAGTCAATCCATGCGGATGAAGTCACGGGCATCAGTTAGTATTATAATATACTAGCTTTTGCACGCGACTTCGTCCGCGTGGACTACACAAATTTCAAACCCGTATTTTACCCCCTTAGGGGTTGAATATTCATAATAGCTATCTGCCAAATTTCAGCCCGATTCGTCCAGTGGTTAGAGCTGTGCGTTGATAGATCAGTCGGTCAGTCAGTCAGTCACCTTTTCCTTTTATAAATTTAGATTATAATATGTACAAGTACCTTTCCTTATACTAGTTTAATACATAACAGCTTTCCAAGGTCGTTCATACCAAGGACACTAAATGTATAGAATACATGAATATTAACAATGTCAACCCAACCTACTTACACTATTATAATGCCTCATGCATCTTGCTTCCTACTTACATGGTCTTATTATATAACACTACGTACATGTCTAACAATAATAATGAACAGATATGAAATGGCTTTAAGTATTACATGTTTAGACAACGATCGATGGAGAGAGCTTCAAATCAAGTGTGAATAGGCATCTTCTAGGCAAGCGCGCTCCAACTAGGGGTCATCCATAAAGTACGTCACACTAATTTTTTGATCCCTCCCCCGTCCTTGTCACAGTTGGTCACTTTAGTGAGACCCCCTCCTCCCTAGTGTGACGTCACATATCTTGTAATTTTACATGTAGAAATTATTAAATTAAAACAGCACTTCCGAAATTAATTTTATTTTCATTTAAATAATTATTTGTAATATAATCAACATCAAATCAAACATTTGAAAAACTTGGAAATATTTATAAGTTTTTCGTTAATAGTTCAAAATTGGCATTTTAACACTTAGATGTATAAGATTTTGAAATACGACGTCACGAAACTTAGGGACCCCTCCCACCCCTTGTCACACAATGTCACACTTCGTCGACCCCCTGCATCACCACTTGCAAGCAAGTCTGATTGCAGCCAAGCGCTAGCCGATTTACTAAAAAATAAAACCGGACAAGTGCGAGTCGGACTCGCGCACCGAGGGTTCCGTACAAACCTGTAGTAAGCTTTACGATTAATGAATTTAATGAACCACAAAACTAACTTTGTTTGTAGAGGTTTATTGTTAATATAAAAGAAACTATGCTAGTTAGAGCGTTGGTTTTATTTTTCCTGTAAAATATACATAAGATTCTATTGACCATAATTATTTCAAATTTTTCAATTGGTAAACTTCGGAGATAAGGGGGGGGGAACGGTATTTTTTTCGTCATTTTGCCCGATAAATCAAAAACTATTATGCATAAAAATAAATAAAAATCTGTTTTAGAATGTAGAAGTATAGCCCTTTCATATGATATCCCACTCAGTATAGTTATCATACTTTGAAATTTCAAACACCCGATTTTCCCCCTTTTTTAATTAAACTAAAAATAATTTTCGATTTTTTTTTATTTTAATGATATTAGGCCACTATTATGCACAACTATTCCAAATTTCATGTCGATAGCTTTAATAGTTACCGAAATAATCGACTGTGACAGACGGACGGACGGACGGACGGACGGAGAAAGTCGGATAAGGGTTCCATTTTTACCATTTTGGTACGGAACCCTAAAAAGAGCTCAGAATATCTCTACGTGATCAAATCTTCTTCTTCGAAATCTAAAAAATCTAATCGAAAGTTTAGTTAACTTGTTAGTTCAATAATTGTGAAGTGATCAATTCAGAAATGAGTATATCCCGAGGTCCAAGGTGAGCTGGAAGTCTCGTTAAATTGGCAAGCTAATATACTCAAGTTATTTATTCCATGTAGGACGGCAGTCGTAATTCCTTCTTCCATGTGTAGGACATACAAGTGTCTCTTATGTTACGTCATGTTTTGACTCTACCACCGGTTCGGAAAAAAATTCCACTGAGAAGAACCGGCAAGCACTCTGCAAAATTATGTGCCTATTGAGTAATATTTTGTTTCGTAATAAACAATGCAAAGATAAATTAAAATTTCTAATACAATTTACTAGACACGCCTAGTGTATTGTATGGTAAATTTCGGATTAGATTTCGATCATGTTATCGGTAGCGGAGCGGAATTAATACAGATACAAAACATTTAAGTTTTCCGCCCTACACACCAGTAATAATAGCCCAATTGAAAGGATGCCTATGCCTAAAAATAAATTATTTCTTACTGATTAATTAAATAGAGGGTCTTCCGAAAGACTTCAAATTCACATCGTCTGTTAGTTTGAGTTTGATAATCATTTTAAACTATCGATTATAGAAAATAAAGTGTTTTGTAATTCGATGATTTCATACAAACTTCCCGTGCGTTTTTAAGTTTGATAAAGAGTTGATGATTTCATTGAGTTGTCATCAACCATATGTGATTGGCTGAGTGGTATTCTTGTTGCGACAATGGATTTTGGCCAATAACGAAGCTAAAAAAGTGCATATCAATTAGCTAACTATTCAACTTATAAGGTCCAAGGGGTTGATTTGTCAGTTAGCTTGTTTGAGTGAATTAGGATTTTCTTTTTACTGTATGAGCTAAAGGCGTACTGAACTGGTCTTGCAGTCACTGCAATCTAGCCTAGCCTGTCACCCACAAAAAAAACTTTATTTTTTGCTTTTGAAAATCGTTTTAAATTCCGCTTTCGCCTGATTAATGTGAACGATACTCTACATTTCTCACTGATTGTTAACAATAAAGATACGATAACAGAACGGAAGTGAAATAATTTCGAAGATTTCGATTATAGTTATAAGATAATAATTGGTTGAATGAGATCTAAAAGATCGAAACAAAAAGTTAAAAGGATAGAGTTATTCACTGTAGTGTACCGGGAAAGTGATATGGAATATGGCAATGCTGGCTGCGATGGGAGATAAATATCTAATTATAGGAGGTATTATTAAAATTATATTATTTATATTATACGAGGTATTATTAAAATTATATTATTTATTATTATATTATATTATATTATTTAGGTTTATTAAAATCTCATGACAAGTCTTTAATTTGTTGGGATAAAAAGTAGCCTTGACCTTCCCCGGGATGCAAACTATGACTGTACTAGATGATTCCTGCGACTTCGTCCGTGTGGATTAAGATTTTTTGATTCCCGCGGGAACTCTTCTATTTTCCGGGATAAAAAGTAGCGTGTCCTTCCACGGGATGCATACAAAATTTAATCAAAATCGGTTGAACAGATGGGCCATGAAAGCATAGCAGACAGACAGACACACTTTAGCATTTATAATATTAAGTATGAATTTTTCCCCAAATCTGTTGAAAGGATAGGCTACAAAAGCGTAGCAGACAGTCTGACACACTTTCATATTTATATTAAGTATGGATTTAGATTTTAGGTTCAATAATGACCAAATGTACTTTTTGGCAAGAGCTTAGAGCCTTAGACTAAACTAAAATTATGTATCCTCGTCCAACTTTGGGTGAAAATTATGATAAACTTTAACGCGTTTTCATAGTCGTGAACTTGTTATAAAGTAAACAAACAGAGACGTACAGAAAATATAATATTATGCTTAGTGCGCAGTGAAAGGCGCAGCGAGTCGGAAGGGAATCGCGGAAACTACGCGCCACCGCGTGCGATCGCCACTCACCGCGTGCCACATGCACAAGCGGTAGCGATTTTATTATATTGTGGCATCCACAGGCGGCAGCGAAAAAACCTAAATTTTCAAAAACTCTCCAGTAATTTTTATATTTCAATGCGCTATTTTTATATTTCAGACAAGATTAAAATTATTTCTGCTCCTAACGGGACGAATGCAAGTCCAAAGCTACTTTCGCATTATAATGTTGAGTTTACTTTATAAAAATATCAAATTGTGTAATATTAAAAATATCATCCAAACCGCTGCAATGAGGCAACGTGTCCAGAACGCTGGCTACGTTAAAACCCTCGATATAAATTTTAAACGGCAGGAAAATAATTAATTTAAAATTCATATTGAAAGTTGCGGTACCGGCATAACCTTGCGTCTCTCTGGGTATCGCAACCTGAGCGCTTTTGGCCACAGTGCACTGTTCAGAATTTCTGGTTTGAACTGTTATGTTATGTTTTTTTATTTGAAAATTCCTCAAAGTGTATGTAAACACAAGAAGAGGGTTTTGTCACGTTTCTAAATAATTCTGTCGATTCTGAACCAATTTTAAAAATTCATTTTTTGGAAACCGTTTTTTTAAATAAAACGGTCCTTAGCAGACTTTCCCCGGTCATCTAACTATCACTATACCAAAATTCATCAACAGACAGTATACATACATTTTCGCATTTATAATATTAGTATGGATTTAACCATACTGTAAATTAAAATAAAGACGGGATGGGTCAGCTGTAATATGATTGTCGTAAACGCTCTTGACTTGTCCCATACGTCCGTAACAACTCAAAACGCATCCCTTCCGTACTCCGCGTCATCTTCGCTTAATACAACGCGAAAGGATATGAAACGTTATAACATACTTTCCGTTACTAAACCATAATAATAATTGCTACTTAACGATGGCAGAGACTTAAGAGAAACCCGTTATAATCATCATTATCACTTACAAAGTTGCATGGAAGCAATCGACTGTGCGTCTAGTGCCTCACAGTATCCATACTTGTATTAAAAATGCGAATTGCGAAAGTGTGTCTGTTTGTCCGTCTATCTGTCTTAGATCTGTCTGTTTGTCTGCTACGCTTTTATCCAATGTAAAAACCAAAGTATGCAATTTTTTTTTCGCCTATCTGTTCAACAGATTAAAGAGTTATGAGATAACTAGCTGATGCCCGCGACTTCGTCCGCGTGGATTGAGGTTTTTCGGTTCCCGCGGGAACTCTTTAATTTTCCGGGATAAAAAGTAGCCTATGTGCTATTCCAGACTATAATTAATCTATCTCTGTGCCAAATTTCAGGAAGGACAAAGGCCCAGGAAATGTAAAAGTTCTTATGGGTATTTTAAAAACCTAAATTCACGCGTACGAAGTCGCGAGCATCAGCTTGTAAATTATAAATTACCGAGTTTCTTGCTGGCTCTTCATACCGAGTTTCTTGCTGGCTCTTCTTGGTAGATCTTTCCGAACCACCGGTAGATTCACTCAACGATTCAAAATGGGTGCGAATCCGGCCACGTCTTACTTTCATATCGTTAAAGCCATTGATGTAGAATTTGAGTAGGTACGTTGTTGGTTTATTGGTTTGTTGGTATGTCATTCAATCACGCCTCAACAAAGCAACGGATCGACGTAATTTTTTGCATTGGTGTAGTTGGGGACCTGGAGAGTGACATCTAAGGCTACTTTTTATCCCGGAAAATTAAGGATTTCCCGTGGAAATTTAAAAGAAACTTCAGCGTCAGCTAGGTTTTTACTAAGCAATTCAAAAGCACTTTAAAATTTTATTTCAATAAAAAACATTAGGTATTTATTTTAAAAAAAAGTTAGATGCGCATGGCCGAGGATCGAATCTCGCACTTCTGACAAGAAATAACCACTAGGCTTTCACGGCTATAGCAATAAAATTATTTATTAGTTATTGCTAGATTGCATAAAGCCTTTTACATATTGTGACTCAGTAGATCCGTTTACTCAATGGTTGTCTTATTTATTCCTTACTTGGCATAAAACTATTGCACACAATCATTTAAATCAACTTTATGTCCAAGAAATAGAGTTCAAAATACTTCAGCAGAGAACATTAATAGCTGAAGTAGGACAGTTGGCTTGGGTTTTTGGATTGGGCAATTATTTATTAATTCATCTTTGTTATGTAGAAATAGATGACTAAAACAGAATTGGGATTGACTTTTGAAAGACCATTGACTAACTTTTTAAGTGGATCCGCCTTAAAAGTTCACTGCCCAAAGTTTTTTTTAATTTTACCAATCTGCCCTCTTTTAAAATCCACCTTAGATGCTTACTATATAGTAAATCTGTAACAGGACAATTTCTGTACATCAAGTGATTTTGAAAAAATTTCAAAGGAAACTTTGTTATCGAATTGGGACAACTAGTCAAATCTACAGGACAGGCTTATAAAGGTGTGGAGCGCGCTCCACAGGTCGGATGCCGGACGGTCGGGTGGAATTCCTTACCGGATATCAGCATATCGATTGCGATTTGCGATCAGTGTAATGACTTAATAAAACGTAGATTTTTGACTAGGTATATAGTATTTAATGTAAACGGCATGGTGTGCGACCCCACATAGCGTGGGAAAAGGACAAGAAGATGATAGTATTTAATGTAAGCCCACCCGTGCGAAGCTGGGGCGGGCGAACTAGTATTAATAACCCGACTGCAGGTATAAATTCAGAGAGAGAGAGTACATCTCTCTCTCATCCGTCATATAGATTGTGTTCGTGTAAAATATAGCCTTTGTCACCCGAACCATAGTAGAGAATCGATTGAAAACTCATTCATCAAAATCGGCTCAGTAGTTTAAGCGCTACGGTGGAACATATATAAATACAAACTTACATACATTTACATTTAATCATAACTCTTCCATTTAAATCCATCTCATCCAGCCCCCCGATTGTGTAAGGAAATCGTAATCGTTTGTCGTTTGTGAATATAACTCAAAGAGTTAAAAAATACGACTAGCCTATGTCACCCGGAATAAGCTAAGGATTCTAACGATACCTTCATCAAAATCCGTTCAGGCGTATAGAAGTTATGGTGGAATATACAAACTCACTTAATAAAGACATACATACATACATGAACCCTGAAAGCAATATAATCCTTTTTTCAGGCAATCGTATAAAAATATAATTTGACCTGTTTAAGGAGTTCATAGATGCCTGCACGCCAAAATGAATACGTTTTAAGCTGTCAAATGTTTACGATTTGCTTGGACAATTGCTTGGCCTCTGATCAGAAATAATAAATCCCCAAATTGAGTCTGCCCCTGTCGGTGATCGAACCCGGGACCTCGTCGGCAGCAGTCGAACATGCTAACCACTAGACCAACGAGGCAGCTAACTGTATACTGTATACCGTACAGTGGGTGTATGGAACGGTTTCCGAGATCGTCACGCGCCGGCGCCAGTGAAAGCGCTTACGCAATCCACAGCTGAGTGCGAGATGTAAATCTTTGGTGTTGTTGTTTTTTTTTGTAAACATGTCCTTTTCGCTCGTACCTACTCTTATAATAAAACTAGATAATGCTTCGTCCGCCGCATGAATTAGGCTTTCTGAAGTGAAACTTCTTCAGAATCGTCGTGATTTGAAAATTCAACGAAACGAAAAAGCGACACCATAAAGAGACAAACATATATGGATAGATAGATAGATAAATTCTTTATTGCCACACATAATACAGAAATAACTTAATTATAAACAAAAACAGAAAACAACGCGTGCGCAAGGGCGGTCTTATCACTAAAAGTGATCTCCTCCAGACAACCCGTTTCATAAGGAACTATATAGGGTTTCATATAGGATTTAGCCTGCGAGAGAATGAGATAGAATACAAGTCATATTTATCTCATTCTCTCGTAGGCTACTTTTCGGAAGTTTCCCTTCTACCGTGTGTGAATTGCACACACACACACACGCACTTTTTTTTTATTTCCGCCATAATTTCCGGGATAACGCCTATGTCTTTTCCCGGAATACAACCTATCTCTGTACAGGATTTCATCAAAATCTGTTGAAAAGATGGGCAGTTAAAGCGTAGCAGACAGACAGACAGACAGACACACTTTCGCATTTATAATATTAGTATGGATGGTCATTGTGCGCAATGACGATCGATGTCTTGACCGCAGACCTAGCGTTGCGTAGAGTAAATGCCGGCTAGATTAGCCAATTTTAATATTTTTATTTTTGAATGCAAAACAACAATCAGGGGGCATACTACCATCACTTAAAGCGGTATTGTTTTAATATTCATATTCATATTCATTTATTTTGCATTCTAATACAGTTATTCTTAAAGTAATTTACATAATGTCAGTAGATAGAATATTATAGTTCTTATTACAATATTGGAACCCCTGGTGGGGCACAGCAAATCAATAATCAGTGGTTGTAGAGAGACGGTTGCCTTATTTGTGTTCAAAAAATAATTTATCAATTAGATTTTTTTTAGAGAATAGACAAACGCTGTATTTACTCTCCAAAGATTTGATGTGGTCTGGAATATTGTTGTAAATTTTTACACACATTGCGTCGGGTTAGTTATCACTTTAATATTGTTGACGCTCTTGTTTCAGAATTATAACCCTTATTTTAGGGTAATCAAGGTACGTCGTATAAAACTGCATTTTTAAAATTATACTGCTTTAAGCGATGTAGTAAGGCCGCAGAACATTAAAAGGTCTTTATAAGGAGTTAGCTATTGGTTAGTATTTTTAACCGACCTAAAAAAAAGGAGGCGGGCGGGTATATAATAAAGATGGGCAAATTTGACGCGTCAGGCTCGCCCGACTTCAACATGGTGTGTAGAAATCAAAATTGTTTTTCATCATACCTATTCGAAAAACGCATATTGCCTTCAGAGGATAGCGGGAGCAAAGTGTAACTTGTTGGCCCATGGGACTTTTCATTTCTCTCTTCTGATTGGTCCGAAGTCACGTCATCAATTTGTTGATCGAATATACGACGTTGCATTTCTCTGTTCTGATTGGTCCGAAGTCACGTGATCAATTTGTTGACGTCTTTACATTTTATTTAAACTTTAAATATACGTCTAAATAATGTCTATACAATTACATAGAAGGTTGATAGGAGTATCTTCTGATTGGTGCTTAAACGTATCGGTAATGTCCATACATAGTAGGTTGATACTCCTAGCTTTTTCTCATACGTAATGATGAAAAATAGTGTGTGTCACTCGGGGCCAAATTTTTTGTTCTCGGGCGGCGTATATTGAATTCCTCGCTACGTTCAGGATTCTACTTTAGAACCCCTCGATACGCTCGGGATTCTACTATAGAATCCTTCACTTCGCTCTGAATTCAAAATAGCGCCCTCGGGGAACAAAAATTTTCTTTGGCCCCATGTAACACAAATAACTATTTTACTTTACAGTGTCTTGGGAACCGTCCGCCAACCCGCATTGGAGCAGCGTAGTGGGTCTAAACTCTAATTCCCTCTCTCCTATGAGAGTGGAGGCCTGTGCCCAGCAGTGGGACGTTAATGGGCTGTAGTGGTGGGGGTGGTGAAGTGTCTTGGGAAGTCGGTTTTTTGAAAAGAAATTTTTGAATTATAGCCCTAAATTAATAAATAATTGAACCCTGTATACAAACGCTGTCTGTGACTGAATGTCTAAATACCTCTGAAAACACAAAAAAAATACAATAATCACTTACCTGCACAATCTGTATTTTGGCATGCAAAACAAAATAATAATTTTATATAATATTTGGGTTAAGTTATATTAATATATTATAATAAACATTAATATATAATTTACATAATTGATTAAATATAGCATAATAATAGATGTGAGGAAGCAAGACATAGTTAGATAAGAGCTAGAAAGATATAGAACAAAGTATATTTACAATAACAATTTACAATTACAAAATACCTGATGACGTCACTGGATCTAGATATACCTGGAAAAATCTAGAATGTTCCGAAACTACCTATGTCTTGCCACACGACCACATCTGAGCTCTGTTAGTTTTTTAATCTGTTTTTTTTCTTTTGAGCTTCTATTACACCGTGACGTAATACTTTTAAATTATCTGTGTTAGAAAAAATTAGGTATTTCAGAAAAAATGGTAATTACAACCAAAATTAAGAGGGAAAATCACTAAATAAAAGAATAAACAAAATGTATTATTTACATTAGATTTGAGTTATGTCAACAACAATAATTACAAAAATTTTAGCCGAAAAGCCTATGATTTTTTTAGATTAAGTTAGTATTATACGGGACAACACTAAACCAATTCGACAAAATTAACCTATTTTATATTTAAATAGATATCTAATAAATTAACAATTATTGTAATCTACTAGGAGCATTTTGTAGTAAGAGAGCAACAAAACTAAATGGCAACCATAGAATAAATCAAATTAGCTACATTCAATATTCGTAACTAAAGACGAATCGATTAAGAAGCTTCCGTATTACTCGAAATAGGATTACGCAACGGTGTAACAGAAGTCTTTTAAACACTTACTTTCATCGTTTATAACGGGACCATAGCTAATTCCTTCGTTCGGTGTGTATTCAATACTATTGGAGTCTTGGACACCGAGTAAACCAGCTTTGGCTACTCTGTGGCAACAGCTTTTGAGTAAACTCCCACAAGAGCCTTCCAGAAGACCGCCAACCATCCAGCAGTAAATAAAAAATTCGCATGTTCCACCCTGGGAACAATTATCATCTACATCTTTCTTGTCATTCTCATATATCACTGTAGGCTCAATCTTTGGCGCTTCTATATTTTGTACTTCATCTATGACTCTCCCTTTTCTCTTTCCATTTGTACTGTTATGTCTATTTGTACTCAACTCTTTGATTATTTCGTTGATTTTTTTTATCTGTGCGTCCGATATCGGTTTGAATGCTGGCAGCACTGATTCGTGAGTCGCGTTCGGATACTCGTATGCGTTTCGTTTTATGTGAACTTCTGTTTGGATAAACATTGGCTTTTTTAGTCTGTAATGTTGGTATCTCTTAAATAAAAGTCCGTTTCGTTTGATTTCGTTTCGAGCTCGATGTGGGTCGGTGGCATCTGTTTGAATAAAAAAAAAGAATATTTACATAAGAAGGAAAATAGAAAATTAGTGTTAAATAAAGCAGGAAATGTTTTTACAACATAACATTTTACACATATAAATTAGAGATATAGATAGATAGAGTGGGTATACACGATATGTTTTGTGCTTAGATTTACAGTTTACATAATTTACAAAATAAGACAATGGGTCTAGCACTCTAGTCTAGAGTGTAGACTCTAGACTAGAGTAGAGTGAGTCAGGTATATCAAAATATGATCAAATGAAAATTCTATCAAAATTGTGCTTTCCTCCTGATTGAATGGTGTCCTATTAAAATAAATAAATAAATCAATCATACCTATATTGTCCAGAAAAAATATTACAGTCGCATTAACAGGTCTGTTTGAAAAAAAAACTCGTTTTGGAACAGAGTAGTGTAGAGTTTTAAGAGATACCCTTATTTTTTATTACATTAGGTAGGTATGCTTCTGTTTAGCCTTAACAGACTTCTTAACCAGGGCGCGTCTGAAACCCTTGTAATTGCTTTCCGAGCCCCATACAAATAGTATTTGTCGCTACGTCCGCGCTGGTCTGTGTATCTCAAGTGGGGCTAGACCTTTTAAGCGGAAGAGCTAATAAGAAGAGACGGTTTCGTCTCTAAATGGGTTACGCAACCGACATTCGCCATTTTTCTCGGACGTAAAGTGGGCCGTACGGTCGGCAAAAAACAAAGACCGTGACCGAAAGTATTTCAAGTAATTAGTATATTCGGAAGTATTGAATATACGAATCATACTATATAATACTACTAGCTTATGCCCGAAATTTCGTCCACGTGGAATAAGGTTTTTTAATTTCCACTGGAACTCCATAATTTTCGGGGATAAAAAGTAGCCTTGTCACTCTCCAGATCATGATCTATACCAGTGCAAAAATATCACATCTGTTGAACATTCACAATATACACTACACACAATTTAAAAGTTCCCGCGAGAATTAAAAAAAAACTTATATAAAGCGGACACCATCACGGTCATCGGCTAGTTTTCAGAATATTTTGCACACCTGCGAGGGTCACAAAACATCAATCATATATTGGTAAGGGTTTTTTAGGAGATTTATTTCTTACGCTACTACAAGTTAGCCCTTGACTGTAATCTCACCCGATGGTAATTGATGATGCAGTATAAGATGGTGGCGGGCTAACCTGTGGGGCTTATGGCAGTTATAAAACCCATACCCCTATTCAGTTTCTACACGGCATCGTACCGGAACGCTAAATCGCTTGGCAGTACGTCTTTGGTGGTAACTAGCCACGTCCGAAGCCTCCCACCAGAGCAGACCAGAGAAAATTCTGAAATTACAAAGTCCCGAATTGACCCTACCGGGGATCAAAGTCGGGACTTCCCACCATAAGACCACAGCGCTCACTAGTCACCACTGCGCCACGGAGGTCGTCAAATTTACATAGACGGGCCCTGTCAAACAATGTCAAGAATGTGGACCTATTTACTAATGCCAGCTAGTCTGAAAAGCGGGACAGCGCTATTGCGAGGACAAGGACAGGCTTTTACAGGTGTGGAGCGCGCTCCACAGGTCGGATGCCCATTTTTTTTCTATGAAAGAGCCCATCTAGTACCTTCATATATCGATGCTTATGCTACATTTGTAATTAAATATTACAAACAGTAAACAATAATGCCTTGTTCTGCTGACGCTCCGCGCTACTTTCACATGCCAATATCGCGTAATATTATACAATTACAACATTATTTGTATTGTGCTGTAAAATATTATCGGGGCTGTCATCGAGTGTTTATCGTATAGTAGTGTACATACCTATACCGACAGTGACCATTGAGTACGCAAGTATGCGTAGCGATAATTCCATGATGCGTAAGTTTTCCTTTTAAAATTACTAGGGTTTACTCATGTTTTGTTTCCAGCGGCTCCCAGGTGCACGCTTGAGATCGTCCGTCCACCTAATGGGGCGTCTTCCAACGCTGCGCGTCCTGAAGCGAGGCTGCTATTCGAGCACTTTGGGACCCCAACGCCTATCGGTTCTACGAATTATGTGCCCCGCCCATTGCCACTTGAGCTTGGCGACTCTTCGAGCTATGTCGGTTACTCTGGTTCGCCTACGTATCTCCTCATTCCTGATTTGATCACGCAGGGATACTCCGAGCATAGCTCTCTCCATCAAAGAGAAACTCTGGAAACAAGCGGCACAAGACCGTGCTCTGTGGCGATCCATGCAGGAGACCTTCGTCCAGCAGTGGACGTCTATATAGGTTGAGACGACGACGACAACGACAACTCATGTTTTACTTAGGTAATTGTTATATTTATTGAAATTCAATATAATGTTTCATCCAAGATATAATACTATCCACGGCGGCGCGGCGGCCACTAATGCAGATCTTTCTGCCAAGAGGTGCAAATATGACAATGGGTGCAATTGTGCCTTTTGGTGTTGATACCCTGGGGTCGTGGGGCGAAGATGCTACTTTTTAAAGGATCTATCTTCTCGTCTCACAGATTCTACGGGTGACCAGCCCCCCTAGCATGGGCCGAGACAATTTTCTCCCCGAGGAAAGGATAAAAATTTTATTCCTAAATAAAAAAATAAAAACGCTAAATAACGGTGGATAAAGAGTCCCCCGAGTCCCCGTGAAATGTCAAACGGGGATAAACTTCTCATCTCCCTTGTTGCCGTGCTCTGAGAAGTGGATAAGTTAATTTTATCCCTTGTTAGTGGATAAAATCGGGGGATAAAATTTTTATCCCATGCTAGCCCAGCAGAGGGCTGGCAGTTACCTCGGCAAACATATAACTAAGTTTGGCTATTCAGCGGGGTAACGCAGCCAGCAGCGTTCTGGGCACATTGCCTCATTGAAGCGGTTTGGATGATTTTTTTTTTAAGTGTTTCATAGTTTTAATTTGATATTTATGTCTTACTAGACATAAATATCAGTTTACTAACTAATTTAATATTATCCTAATTTAAATTGAAATGTAGTCATCATTGTTTTCATATTATTTTCATTTTAATTAATATTATGATCTTTGTGAATCTTATGGCTCAATGGCTCTAAATTGAAGTGTTTTATTAGTAACTAGCTGACTAGCTGATGCCCGCGACTTCATCCGCGTGGTTTAAGTTTTTTTAATTCCTGCGGGAACTCCTTTTATTTCAGGCCACTGTCCCATATTTTGTTAGTAGCAAAACATTGAATCGAAGCAGGCGTTACTTTGCGGAAGTCCATGATAATGAATGAACCAGAAGCTTAATTCGCTATAATCCGCCACAGCAGACAAATCTATGTGGTGCAGTGCGTGTCTTCCACCGACAGCATGCGAACACCCACCGCCCAGCAATTCGCACCGGCATCGTGCATTGTCGAGTCAACATCTCCTGAGGATGCTCCGGTTTCGGAGTGAAACGTACGTAGAGAGTGATTTGGAGGATTTGTGTGGTGTGGTGCTGTGCCGGTGCGAATTGCTCGGTGGTGGGTGTTCGCATGCTGTCGGTGGAAGACACGCACTGCACCACATAGATTTGTCTACTGTGGCGGATTATAGTGAATTAAGCTTCTGGTTCATTCAGTAACAAAACACTTAACCTATGTTAGTAAATAATAGTAATAGTTAATAATAATAAAAAGTAGCCTATGTCACTCTCCAGGTCCTCAACTATACCCATACCAAAAATCTCGTCGATCCGTTGCTCCATTGCGACGTGATTGAAGGACAAACCAACAAACCAACAAACAAACACACTTTCGCATTTATAATATTAAGTATGATATTATAGTTTAATATTATTTAATGAGTTAATTATTAATCATAAATCCTCACGTTATATTATTATGCAGTGATGGATTATTCCAATTTGCATACTAATGAACTAGTTGAATGTGTCAGCGCAAAATAATTTTAAGAACGAATTGTATGCATTCTTGCAAATTAATTAAATGATAAAAAAGCATGAGAACTTAGAATAATAGTTATTCTAAGCATGAGAATGAATTGTTATTCAATTTCGATACACTGTAGGTACACTTATTGACGTCCGAAACGTATAAAACACTAGCCGATGCCTGCGATTTCGTCCGCGTGGATTGAGGTTTTTTGGTTCACGCGGGAACTCTTTAATTTTACGAAAAAAAAAAGTAGCCTATGTGTGTTATTCCGCACTATAACCTATCTTTGTGCCAAATTTCGTCCAGATCCGAGGCCCAGTTGTCTAAGCAAATCGTAATCATTTGATAGCTTATAACGTATTACTCGAACTGTTTAAGGAGTTCATACAATGCTTTTTAACGTGCAGGCATCTATGAACCCCTTAAACAGGTCGAATTATACGTTTGACAAACGATTACGATTACCATTTCCTTACACAATCGGGGGGGCGTTCAGCCGTTCAGGCGTCATTGAGTAACAGACAGCCATCCATACATGGGCGCTCAATATTATTGTGTATGTCTCGCGAAGAGCTTACTATAGAAATGATCCTATGAAGTAAGGTCTTACATCCATACATACATCCATCATTCCATCCATCTATCCACCCAAACTTTCGCATTTATAATATTAGTAAAGAATTATATTGCTAAAGATAGGTTCCTATCTAGTTTGTATATAAAAGATCATTGGTAGATAGTGCATACTTAACCGTTTTTTTTCTCGTAGGTAGCAAGATTTTCGTCGGCGTTAACATGAATAAACAAACATAACGGTAAATGTTACACAAGTCAAGTTAATTTACAGCAATATTTATATCTTTCCCGTTACCATAGTGCAGCGATATGTTGATGCACCTATGCGTTAAGGGGATGCACTTTCTTTTATTTTTCGTGTCCGTTTTTGGGCACAAATCTCAAAAACTAAAAAAATATTTATATAAAAAATTAAATACCTAGACCCTTAACAATTTGATCTTACTCACTTTCAAGGAAGGCTAGAAGAGATTTCTATCTAAGAGATAGGTAAGCTACCTTTGTCCACTTTTTTTCTATTAGTTTTAAGACATAAAATTCCAAAAAAAAAAAATCAAAATTCAAATGTTTTTTATTCAAATAAACTTTTACAAGTGCTTTTGAATCGTTGAGTGAATCTACCACTGGTTCGGTATGACATTTCTATCGAGAAGAACCAGCAAGAAACTCGGTGGTTGCTCTTTTGAAAAAAATAATAATTTACAATTTCATTGTGTAAATACCTATGTAACCGCTGTCCTTGGCATTGCTGGAGCGAGTCAAATCCTTAAGTAATAATTATTTTTTACAAAAATATAATAAATAAATACAAATTACATATTTACATTGTGTGATAAGGCACAGAATATTTATAATAGAAGCTGTCTTATGAATGGTCCCGGGTTCGGAGTTCAATCCTTGGCAGAGGCTGTTTGGGATTTTATAATTTCTAAATTATTTGGTCTGGTGGGACCAAACAATGGGTTGGGTGGGTCGGGCAAATGCCCGTGGCAATTTCCTACCCTACGGCCAAATACGTACCGTAGAAACTGATTAGGGTATGGACTATCGGTATAACTGCCATACCACTACCAGGTTATAGACCTCTATCATCTCAGACTGCACCATTATTGCCTTCAAAGTAGGTACCAGACCTGAGATCGCAGTCAATGGCTAACATATACACAAATTAAGGATTGACTATGGGTATATTTTGTAAACTTATCAGTCCGAAAAACTTGACGGTGACAGCGTCGCTAGAATCTATTAAAAAAAAAACTCAACAGGCATAAAAATTAGTTCCAATTTTGGCCACCGGGCCAGATAAATTTGTGGGTCTATAAGTGCAAATTAAGTTACAAAAACAATTTTCTTTTGTGATCTATCGCCATTTTATCTATCTATTCGGTAGATTTTATCACCATCCTTAATCCCAGAAGCGTTTGCTCAAAAATGTATTGACATCAACAGGTAGCTGCTACACTACCGGAAGAAAAAAAAACTGGTCAAACAGACTTCCCCTTAAAGATTTCACTGTCACCCGTGTTTACACGTACGCACAATACACTATCGATCTCATTCGCTCTCGCGTAAACGACACACACAACTATCTCTCTCTAACTGTAGATTCCTTAACATTTCTCGTTCCCGTATATTACAATGTCATTGACTCTCGTAGAGCAATTCTTAAAGGCGGACATACACCTTACTACTACGCGTTCAAAATTAGAATAGGATTGAATTTTCGCCATATTGTTACGAGACAGCTGAAAATAATATGTTATAATATAATTATATTCAATAATCTATACTGATACTAATATTATAAATGCGAAAGTTTGGATGGATGGCTTGATGGATGTTTGTTACTTAATCACGCCAGAACGGCTTAATAGATCTGGACGATCTGGCACAGAGACAGATTATAGCCTGGACTATCACTGAAATATATAACACTAGACCTATTCATTGAAAACTGTTACGGTTTAAGTGTTATTATATTTGTATTACCTATTGTATGATATGTTACTGTGTGTTTAACACATATATGCTACTTTTTACCCCGGAAAATTAAAGTGTTCCCGCGGAATCCATTAAACCTCAATCCACGCGGACGAAGTCGCGGGCTAGCTATGCTAAAAGTAAAAAGCTGTGACAGGTTTAGACCTTTTGACATATTAAATTAGTCCGGGTTTAAAATAAGAATATAATAAGTCCGGGGTTCGATCCTCGGGAACTCACTTCAACTTTTCTGAGTAAGGTGCGTTTTACGCAATTGAATATTACTTGCGATAAAGGTGAAAGAAAACATCTTGAGAAATCCTGCATGCCAGAGAGTTCTTCATAATGTTCTCAAAGTTCACCTGATGGTAAGTGAAAATGCAATCTAAGATGGTGGCGGGCTAACCTGTCAGGGGTACCTATACTGCAGTTATATTAAACCTCTAATCGGTTTCTACACGGCATCGTATCGGAACGCTAAATCGCTTGGCGGTACGTCTTTGCCGGTAGGGTGGTAACTAGCCACCGGCCGAAGCCTCCCACCAGATCATACCAGAGAAAATTCAGAAATTATAAATTACCAAATTGACCCTGATGGGAATCGGACCCCCAACGCTCTCTGCTTCGCCAGAGACATTGAAATATTCGTATGTGCTGTGAGGTGTATTTCAGCCTTAATAAAAACTAGTACTTAATGTGTGGCCGTTAATATTTTTACGAGTATTAGCTAATTCACTCTTAACTTTTAATGTTAACGGAAGTTTTTAAAAGCTTCGAGATAAACTTTAACATTAAGTAAATTAATATAAAAACTTTTAAGTTGAAGTTATCAATTAAAGATTAGAGATCCCACGGCCATGGAGTCAGTTGTAGGCAGTTCATTAGACAGAAAAACACTGCTTACCCTAAATATAGCTGAATGCTCTTATTTCATGCTGGATAGAGAGATATATTAGATTAGTTACCCTTTTTACTAGCAATGCAATGCTTAAATATTAACTTATAACTAACGCGGAAGGACCTCGGAACCCACCGCATTATTATCCCAAGAAAACCTCTGCCATTATGTGATTAATGGAAAAGGTCATGCCCCTCAGCAATAAGGAATACTACGCAGAGAGAGATTAACTTATAACTATGCACGCTAGCGACAGAATGGCTGGATCATTTTTGCGCTTAGCTCACCACGGAACTTATGTAATACTAGCTGATGCACGCGACTACAACGACACAAGCGATTTGAGGTTTTTGGTTCCCGCGGGAACTCTTTAATTTTCCGGGACAAAAAGTAGCCTATGTCACTCTCCAGGTCCTCAACTATACCCATGCCAAAAATCACGTCGATCCGTTGCTAGAGATAGATTATGGTCTGGAATTACTCCAGACTATAATCTATCTCTGTGGCAAATTTCATGCAGATCCGTTCAGCCGTTTAAGTGTGATTGAGTAACAAACATCCATCCATCCATCCATACATCCATCTATCCATCCATCCAAACATTCACATTTATAATATTAGTAAGTATAGATATTTTGTAATAGGCTTAATCTATTAGAATTTTTTTGAGTGAGTTAACAAACGCTATATTACTTTCCAAAGCTTTTATCACACACGTTTACCAGTACTGTACATACTTAGGTTGGAACTGGGAATAATCATATTATTTTTCCGCGTGGATCTTAGCTTGTAACGTCGCGGTATTTTTTGTAGTTTTTCAAAGTTCTCCGGTTGTTTCCTTACAAAAGCTTATTCTAGTATGTAAATGCACTTTGTTATCCACTTTGAATAAATGACTTGACGTGTAAATACTTAGAATCGCATAGTTTCGCCAGTTTACCACAATGAGGTACAGTCTCACAAACTTATCCGACCCGGTGGTCAAAATTGGAACTATTTTTTATGGCTGTTTAGTTTTTGTTTTTATTTTATTTCTCATCGCTGTCACGGGGTCAAATAAGTTTGACGAATTAAATTTATATTATACAGTCCGCGCACGAGCTCCGAGGTATCGGGGTCTGAAGAAGCGACGGCTGTATACGCCACCCCCGAGCGTCGCTCCCACAGAACACACACTTATGTGTTCTGTGGTCGCTCCATATCCAGCTCGCTCCCAGCACTAGTTTCGAGCTTGACACGTGTAATTTTGCGATAGCAGTATTGTTTTGTACTTTAAACAACTCTAGGTCATTACTTTAACATTCCATAGGATTCCTCGGAGCTCGCGCGCGGACTATACTTAACTACGTAATTTAAAAAAAACACATCTTTTTCCTCAACGCACGTCAAAAACTCTACATCAAACATGACAATTATGACGAATTTATGAGTCAAGGGGTCAAACGGACAGAAATGCATTCTTAATTGACCAGTTATTTAACGCGTCACGTAAGTTGGCGTTATGTCATAGCCAAATGTCACGAATACCACCAGTTGTATAATAATAATATGACCAGCAAAACTAGTTGGCTCACGGAAACAAATGTTTGCGTATTTGGCCAATATTCGAGGAAGTGGGCCATCTAAACTGCAAGACAAAAATTTATGTCTAGTGGTTAACAAGTTTGATGACGTCACCTGACACCTCCCTAGCGCAGCCCCGCCGTTGCCGAATCCATACTAATATTATAAATGCGAAGGTGTGTCTTTCTGTATGTCTGCTACACTTTAACGGCCCATCTTTTCAACAATTTTTTGATGAAATTTGATATAATATGTATTAGGTAGGTTACATCCCGGGGAAGGACATTTTACATTTTGCACAGGCTACTTTTAACACTTAACTCTAACAAAAAAAAAACACTTAAGGTTTTTATTTCGCAAATAGATGCCTGAGACGAACAATCGATCGAATCGATAAATGTTCGGTGGAATTTAAAAAAAAATACAAAAAAAAAAGAATATGAGAAGTACAAAATATATTTAAAACCACAAATTCAAATTTCAACTCTAGGTTTCTAAACCAGCACCTAAACCAGGCACCTGCAACCTTGGTCAGCGAATATTTCAGTCGAAAGCAAATAATTAATATAGCTAGATAGATAGATATATAGATAGATAGATAAACTCTTTATTGCACATACATAGAACAAGGACAATAAACAGAAAGATTATAAGATACAACAGAACGGCCTCTGCTGACGAAAATCTTTTTCACGACTGCCAAAAAAAGGAGTGGAATGTTTCAGGGTTTATGTTTGTACTAGCTGATGACCGCGACTTCGTCCGCGTGAATAGGGATGATGCCTTATCACGATGATTTGCCTAGGGATGATTATTAAATAGAGGGTCTTTCAAAAGACCTATGATTCACATCCTTGGCTAGTTTTAAGTTTGATAACCATTTTAAAATATAGATTAAAGACATGGATTTTAAAGAAAAAAAGTGCGTTGTAATTTTATGACGTCACAACTTACAACTGTGAATTTCATACAACTTCCATACTAGAAGTGCGTTTTTAAGTTTGTTAAAGAGTTGCTGATTTGATTGAGTTGTCATCATACCATATTGAGGTTTTGTTGATTCCCGCGGGAACTCTTTTCCGGGATAAAAAGTAGCCTATGTGTTTTTCCTGACTATATCTGCTCTGTGCCAAATTTAATCCAAATCTGTTTAGCCCTGCTGGCGTGATTGAGTCACAAACATCCATCCATACATCCATCCAAACTTTCGCATTTATAATAATATAAGTATGGATGTTATGTATGTGAGTTTCTTTATTCCACCATAACTTCTAAATGCCTAAACAGATTTAGATGTATGGGGTTTTGTTAGAATCCTCACATCATCCCGAATGACACTGGCTATAATTTTTTTTGGAAAAATTTAATATGGCGGCTGCATGGCACCATTTTCAAAACTGCACAATACAATGCCATGCAGTCGTGTTTTTCTCTTTAAATTATGTTTACTTTTTTTATTCACTACAAATTAGCCCTTGACTGCGATCTCTCCTGACGGTAAGTGATGATGCAGTCTAAGATGGTAGCGGGTTAACCTGTTAGGGGCATGGCAGTTTTATTAAACCCATACCTCTATTCGGTTTCTACACGGCATCGTACCGGATTCCGGAATGCTAAATCGCTTGGCGGCTCGTCTTTGCCGGTAGAATGGTAACTACACTGAAAAAAATAGCACGAAACTTTTTACTGTTTTGGCACAGTAAAATTTAATTCGGTTAAAAATACTGATTTTTTGTAAAAGTAATTGGTTACTGACAGTTCGTCGAAATGGGCAAAAAACAGTAAGAAGCTAATCAGTTGTTTCAATTGTTTGTACATTAATGTTTACTGAAGCAAACGGTTATTTTTAAGTATTGCCGTTTTCAGAGCTTTACTGATATTGTAGCAGTTAATTTTACTGCTTCAGAACAGTTTTTTTAGAATATAGTTAGGAGCTAAACAGCTATTTTAATTGTTTGAACTTTAAAGTTTACTGAAACAAACAGTTCATACTAAGTATTACTTTCTTACTTACTGTCTTACAAACAGTAAGAATAGTCAACCGGTAAAATCTACTGTTATAACTCAACTGTTTTTCTTTCGGTTACTTGAACTTGATTGGACAATAGGCTCCATTTTTACTGGCCAAAGCAATGTATATTACCGAAAAAGCAATTAGTTTTACTAATTTTTTTTTTCAGTGTAGCCACGGCCGAAGCCTCCCACCAGACAAAGTTGTTATCAAAGGACCCATTAAACGTGACGTTTACATGAATAAAAAGAATAACAATAATGCAATAATTTCTACACCTCAACACCGTGGGAGTGCGGGCGTAAAAGTTGTTAGTT
Organism: Erebia ligea; assembly: GCA_917051295.2. NCBI lineage: Eukaryota > Metazoa > Arthropoda > Insecta > Lepidoptera > Nymphalidae > Erebia > Erebia ligea. The sequence goes on from OU785246.1 coordinate 3,669,077, forward strand.
TCACTGATGGCTACGCAAAAACACAGATAGAGCCTGGGAAAACGAGTTGTATAGCACGAAAGTGTTGTTGTGGGTGGAATTATTCGACAGTTTGAGTGTTTTTAACGAAATTGGGTTAGGATTTTTGTTTAAATCCGTGTATTAATACTCGTAGTCCGGACAAATTATACATAAAAATAGTGATCAAATATCAAAAAATTGGCAGTCATAGTCTTAAATAGACTGCCGATAGAAGTGAATAATTTTTTTTTTTTTTTTAAATAAAAATATAATTAAAATGTAAACATTAAACCTGAGGCATTAAAGTTTAATTACGAATGTAGTACGAGTAAGACCTTTTGTCTTCGTAACAATGCGAGCATGTCGGTGACGGTAACGCGAATCCACAAGTTTACCCCCTACCAAAAAATGCTCAACCCCCTACCCCTACCTCAAGCCCCTACCAAATGAAAATTAAGGAGTTCCCGGGGCAATAAAAAAAAATGTTACCACGCGGATGAAGTCGCGGGTATCAGCTAGTTTTTGAATAAATTAGTATAGTTTGAGTTTGAAAATGCGGACAAGATTCAACCTATATACCTATCTAAGTGTCGAGTGCACTTTTTGCAGCCAAAACGGGGCTAAGCCGTTACGTCACGCGTTGCGTCAGCTGTTTTTGACAAGAACATCATTGCGCAACTCGAAAGTGAATCTAGAAAGTCCGCTAATGACCGTGTTTTAGCCTTAACTGGCCCATAATGACGTCATGCGTAAAATAGACCATTAACGGACTCGTGCGCAAGTTAAAGATTATATGGGCTGCATTATAATGTCTAAAGTTCAAGGCATATTGACGAAACGTCGGAGTGACGAACATTAATTGCACCATAACCTTTCCTTATTCATACTCTAGAAAGGCGTAGTGAGTATACCTCTATAGACTAATGCGTACCACTACAAATAAATGCAAGAGTGGACGAATGAGCAGTTCTATTTTAAAATTACGCTTTGCATTCGTATCGTGGAATAAAATAAACTTTAGAACGAGTCTTTCAACATTGGTCCCAACATTGGCGTGATCATTTGGGTACAGAATTCTCGATCCACACGGTGTGGTCGAGTAGCATTGGGTCCAACGCTGACGCCAACGCGCGATGCCGCTTTAAAGACTTAGAGTCTCAACAAATCTAATCGCGGAATCGTTTTGAGCCGATCAGAAAAGCTTTATGTATACGGTGTTAAGGGTCAAAACGCGGCAAGCCGCCCTTTTCCCAGCAGTTTTTTTTTATCCACTACAAGTTAGCCCTTGACTGCGATCTCACCTGATGGTAAGTGATGATGCAGTCTAAGATGGTAGCGGGCTAACCTGTTAGGGACATGGCAGTTATATTAAACCCATACCCCTATTCGGTTACTACATGGCATCGCACCGGAACGCTAAATCGCTTGGCGGCACGTCTTTGCCGGTAGGGTGGTAACTAGCCACGGCCGGAGCCTCCCACCAGGCAGAGGCGCGTCGCGTCGGCAGAGGCGAGCGCTGTCGTTTATTAATCCCCGAAAATTCAAGATTTCCCGAGAGATCTTTAAAAAAAGCTATTAAATCCAGGCATACGAAATCGCGGGCGTCATACAGTAGTAACTATAGGTAAATAATCCTTCTCCAGCCCGCTGGACCGACGACCTTAAAAAGGTAGCGGGAAGTATGTGGATGAGGAAGGCGGAGGACCGTGTGTGGTGGCGCGCTCTCCAAAAGGCCTTTGTCCAGCAGTGGACGAATGCAGGCTGATGGATGGAGGGATGGATGAGGTAAATAATTGACATATTTATCTTTGACATTGTATATGAACTCTCTTTTTTGCTATAATTTTTTTTTTTAACTGATCATTCTTATATTGTTGTAGCTAGATCGTAAAAAGTATCATATCATAAATAGTTATTACTATATTTTGTTGACCATGTCATTAACATTATAATACTAGCTGATGCCCGCGACTTCATCCGCGTGGTTTAAGTTTTTTTTTATTCCCGCGGAAACTCCTTCATTTTCCAGGATAAAAAGTAGCCTATGTCAATCTCCTATATCTATGGACATAATTGTAGGACAAACCAACAAACAATCACACTTTCGCATTTATATTAAACTAGCTGATACCCGCAACTTCGTCCGCGTGGTTTAAGTTTTTTTGATTCCCGCGGGAACTCCTTAATTTTCCGGGATTAAAAGTAGCCTATGTCACTCCTCAACTATACCCATACCAAAAATCACGTCGATCCGTGGAGCCGTTGCAGCGTGATTGAAGGACAAACCAACAAACCAATAAACCAACAAACAAACTTTCGCATTTATAATATTAGTATGATATGATGGCTCTATCATAATAAATAAATATAGATAAATAGAGATCGTACTTTGACGATATAAATAATATTATATTTAAAAACACGGCTATTTCGTGATATGGTCAAACATTGTATAACCATATCGTAAAATACTTATTTAAGTATGTTATATTTACATAATTAGCAAACTATTAGTGATACTGAAAACTCGATATTTATATGTTTTTTATGCGATGAATCTTGGCGGCTATGTAAACAATGCCAATTCTCTTGCATGAAAAGTGCAACAATATTTTGCTGCTCGTTGGTTTAGTGGTTGGCATGTTTGACTGCGGCCGACGAGGTCCTGGGTTCGAGTCCCGGGTCAGGCCATAACATGTTTGTTTCTGACTGGAAATTCTCAGTACTAGCCCGGAGTTAGGAAGTTGGCGGTGTTTCACCGCCGTGCCTCGGAGAGCACGTTAAGCCGTCGGTCCCGGTTGTTATCTCTAACACGATAATAGTCGTTAAAGCCCGCCAACCCGCATTGGAGCAGCCTGGTGGGTCTAAGCTCTAATTCCCTCTCTCCTCTGAGAGTGGAGACCTGTGCCCAGCAGTGGGACGTTAATGGGCTGTAGTGGTGGTGGTGGATGCCCGCGTCTTCGTCCGCGTGGATTTAGGTTTTTCGGTTCCCGCGGGAACTCTTTAATTTTCCGGGATAAAAAGTAGCCTATGTGCTATTCCAGACTTTAATCTATGTGTGCGAAATTTCATGCAGATCCGTTCAACCGTTGGAGCGTGATTGAGTAAAAACATCCATACATCCATACATCCATCCACACTTCGCATTTATAATATTTATTTGATTTTCCGGGATAAAAAGTAGACTTAGATTTGTTATTCCAGACTATAATCTCTTTCTCTGTGCCATATTCATCCAGATCCGTTCAGCCATTCTGGCGTGATTGAGTAGGTAACAACTAACAAACATCCATCCATTCATCCATCCATCGAAACTTTCGCTTATTACATAATATTAGTAAATATTATAGTATAGTAGGTAGATAATAAGTATATGTAATTTAAAAATCATTTCCTATTATGTTAGAAACTGCGAAATATTAACTCTTTCACGTGTCGAACAGAAAAAGTGTTTGTAAACGGGAAAACAATTCGAGACAGTAAAAATAAATTTTGACGCTCCATAAACCATACGAATCTAAACTTTATTTGATTGAAAAATTGAGTTGAAAATCGCTTGGTAAAAATTAAGCTCGTGGTCATAAAAATAATATTGATTGTTCCTTTCCGCATTCGATAATACACCTTATGTAATTCTCATTAAAGTTTAATTTTGTGGGTTGGACAATTAACTCTCATTTTTCATACTTGCGTGACAAAATGTAGCGTGTAGTCAAATGAAGGGTAGTAGCGATTTTAATTATCATGTTGTCAGTTGAGAAATAAGGTCGATTTTTGCTTGACAAGCGTGCAAATTGTAAATTGCAATTGCGATTATCGCATTCCATGCTAGCCCTAGCATCTTGGGAGTCTAACCCGGATCTCTCAATTAAGGGGTTCCGAAATTAAATCCATATAAAAAAATTATAAATGCGAAAGTGTATAATATCTGTCTTTATCCGTCCAATACATTTTGCGTGATTTTTGTATGCTTTTATCTTGACGATATTTGGTACAGCGCGCAACAATAGGTTGCATCTCGGAAAATATACTTTACTTTTTTCCTAGAAAATCCCCGCTCAAACTGTCATCAAAATCAAGTGAGATGGACCATTTCAATGTAGACAGACAGACACACTTTCACAGCACTATATCTATATTACAATACTAGATCATGCTTGCGACTTCGTCCTATTCTTTTTTTTTCCACTACAAGTTAGCCCTTTACTGCGATCTCACCTGATGGTAATTTGACGTGATTCTTTGCATAAATATAAACTATAGTCACGGGCGGAGAGTGATATAGGGTTCATTGCATCCCGGAAAATCAAAGAGATTCCCACAGGATTTTGAAATAACCTACGTCCACGCAGACGAAGTCATGGGCATCAGCTTGTTTATACTATGACTATAGATTTCAATAATCACGTGATCCTCACACTCATCAATCATAATCCATCACAACATAAACGACGATAATTTTTCACAACACTTCCACCATTAAGATAAAGTGAAACTCTTAAGCGATTGTCTTGCGATTATATTTGTTAGGAAAAGCGTTCTCGGTTCCCACGCATTTAATTGATTTGAGATTTGAAATTTCCGTTAACATAATATTTTATCAATCAACGATCTAAGAGCGAAAACACACTAATAAAAAGACATGACAAAACGTCGTATGAGGAACACGTCTCGTTCCGTAGTTAGCTAGTACGTGCAGCAAATAAATATAAGTGCGCATGTCGACTTCTTGTCACACATTTTTTTCCATAGTATGTTTTCGCCCTATTACTCCAGGTTCCAGGGTCTGTACGGCAAACGGAACAAAATATAATACTTTTTCTATTTTTTTTACTCATTAACTTTCACTTATAATGAAGGTAGGATCCAGTTCCTCAAAATACTCACAAAATTGGGAATCAAACATAACATAATGCGATTTCAAATTTTTTATGAACCATTCCAATCCATACGACTAATTTTTTATGCAGTTGGGGCTTCTATTTGACCCCACTTTCCTTGAGATTCGTATAGATTGGAGGCCTGGGCCCCAAAACCAAAGTAAGCTATTCCTGCTGCGGCCTCCAGCCTGAGCCTTGATATGACACGGGGCCAATGTGTCATCGCATGTTGCGCCCCACATAAGCCCCTGTCCCCTTTCCCCAGGGAACCAGCGTCAATCGGCAGTGACACCAGGAATATACATGGTAGCAAGCACAGAAATAGGAATCTGCTTATTAATTCTGTGGTAGCAAGTGTTTTTTTGATCGTATCATTTTTAAAAGAGCCATGCCAAAATAGCCAGCACTCCATTGGCAAAATCATTATTTATCAACTCTTTTCTACATGTTGGACATCTGTGCTCATGACATGAAATACGAAATCTTAATAACTTTATTTTGCTATGTTAAGTTCGATATTGATCGATAAGTTTCCAACCTCGTAGGTGTGGAATTTTCAAAAAATCCTTTCTTAGCGAATGTCTAAGTAATATTAACTGGCTATGTGCCAAACTTTAGTGGTTTCAGCTGTGCGTAGATAGATCAGTCACCTTTCCCTCTTATATATTTAGGAAAGCAAATTCTTAACTTACCTCTTTCCGTAAAAGCGTCAGCGCCAGAAGAAATATCCTGAAGACTTTGTTCCTCCGCTCCAATATCATTTCCGGAATTGGGTTCACGAAACACAACATTGTCATTGAAGTTCGGACCACCGTGCGAGTTCGTTTGTACAGGATTAACAGGATTTACGGAAGTAACAGTGTTCACTGGGTTTACGGAATTCGAACCACTTTCCGGAGAGTACGGAAACACTACGCGCGGACTCCTCGCCTTCCATCCACTGCTCAAAACATTGGGACCGTAAAACCCAGTCCGTGGAGGCGCGTAACTTTGGTACGGATCGAAACCGAAATTAGGAGCGTACGGACGACTGAACCTGCCTTGATAAAACTTTGGAAACCCTGGCCTTATCCTGTGCAACTCATAAAACCTTTCATTCCCATCCATTTTCAAATCAGTGTCCGATGAAGTGAATTCGTAATCAGTGGAATCGTCGAATTTGATTTTCGAGTCGAATTTCTGTGTTAAATCGATCTCACCGAGACCTATAGGAGTGTTTTTTTCTTCTTCGTCAAGGAAAAGGATACGTGAGAATTTTCGCCGGGTTTTCGGGATAAACATGGGGTATGTTCGGGGTTTTTGGTATAGTGTTAGCGCGCGGCTCGGTTCACCGACTGCATACGACGCGGCGACGAGTAGAATCACTTTCCAACCGTTGGCAAACATATTGTCGCGGTCACTGGCACTCTTCATAAATTCACTTTCATTTTTCTTTTTACACGCGTTTTTATCACAATTTTTTTTTTACTTTATAGGTATTTTTTTTTATTCATGAAATTGTCATTGTTTTTTTCCCCCACGCGTGTTGTTTAGACGGGTATCGAACGCGGACTGGTCGGGAATAGCGCCCCCACTTTTGAGCCAGCGATCTTACGTAAAGGTACGTAAAGGTGTACGGTCGTGAGGCTTTACGTAATCCGTTCGTGATAACGTTGCTTGGCAACCGTGTTTTGGAAGTGACGTCATTTTTGGATCATCCGGGTTAGAGTCATTAATTTTTGTAATAAAATTGAAAGTTTAATGCACAACTGATGATGATGCTCGTGGCTTCATCCGCGTGGATGAAGGCTTTTTGATACCTGCGGTACCTCTTTAATTTTCCAGGATAAAATGTATGTCCTTACCCGGGGTACAGTCTACGCCGTCAAAACATAGACAGGCAGACAGAGTGACACACTTTCGCAAGTATTAATTATATCAGTATGGATAATTGCAATATTTTGTGTACTACAAGTCAGCCCTTGATTGTGATCACACCTGCCTAGTGGTGATGAAGTCGAAAAGGGTATAGTAGTTAAATGAAACCCATATCCCTAGTCGCTTTCTACTCGGCTTCGTACCGGAACGCTAAATCGCTAGGCGGTACGTCTTTGCCGGAATAGAGTGGTAACTAAGCACGTCCCACCAGACCAGACCAGAGAAAATTTAGAAATTACAAATCCTAAAATATACCCTGGTGGGGATCGAACCCAGGACCTCCCACTTCACACACAGCACACACACAATGGGGGCACAGCGCTCTACTGCTCCTGAAAAGATCAGGAAACACTACTGTTTAAGAAATCCAGTGACATTCAGAAAAACGGCCTCTTCAGGTGTACAACAAGTTCTAATATGAAAGCGCCATCTACACCTGTTTTCTTATAAAATCCTCCTTCAAAGCCTTTCTCTAACGCCTCGTAGAAGGCTTCAATACGTAAATTCTGATACGTATAACATTAATATTGTGCTTTGCGTATAGATGGCGTTGACTGCATATATTGGTTCCATACAAAAGACTTCAACGAGCTTGAGCTGCTTGGTAACATTTTTATTAAAATTAATCATCTTTTTAAAAATCCAACTAATCCTATCCTATTAATATTATAAATGCAAAAGTGTATTATTTTGTTTGTTGGGTTGTTGTTTTTTCCTTCAATCATGCTGCAACGGAGCAACGACGGATCGAAGTTTTTTTAGGCTAGGCACAGACTACTTTTAACCCCAGAAAATTAAAGAGTTCCTAAAAGAAGCGCGCTCCATCTTAGGCTGCATCACTACTTCCAGGAAGTCTGATAGCAGTCAAGCACTACTCTATAAATTAAAAAAAGTTTCTCACAAACATATTATATCCACACGAATAAAATTACATTCAATTCATTTATTCGCAGAAACGTGTTTTATACAACAGGTGGTAAACAGAATGACGGAGACAATGTTTTGCCCTAAAAGGCATGCAAAAATCATAATTATTTATATTACAATATCAATTATCAATTCATCAATTATCAATTTATTTAAATGTGAATAGAGTACATTTGAGGTGGAGTCAATCGCGGATAAAAGGTATGTTCAACGCTCCAACATGCTCCATTCTATTTGTTAAAAACAATATTCCAAAAATGCGACCTTTACGCTACCGCTAAGAAACTTTTTTCATGAAAAGCGCTCCACATACAGTTTAATAAATACAGTCATTTTACGTTAAAAAAGTGATTTCATTGGGAAGGAGGGGCTAATGGGTATGACATCGCACCGGTTCGGTTTTCACTTCATCACATTCAACTTTTGACTGCCATTTTAATAATTATGTAATGCGGCGCCAAAAAACCGCCTCGATATAATTATTACCCACTTGGTAGAAACGCGTTCGTTTCGTGGGAATTAGTCAACATCCGTGTGAAGAGCAAATATTTTTTTTTAAATTGAATACTAGATAGTGCCCGCGATTTCATCCGCGTGGATTAAGTTATTTTTTCCGCTGGAACTCTTTAATTTGCGGCTGAAAATGTCCTTCCCTGGGATACTATTTATTTACCCATCTCAAGTAACCAACTTTCATCAAAATTCGTTGAAAAGATGGGCCGTGAATGCGTAGCAGACAGACAGACACACAATTTATCAGTAACTAGCTGATGTCCGCGACTTCGTCCGCGTGGATTAAGGCTTTTTCGTTCCCGCGGGAACTCCTTAATTTTCCGGGATAAAAAGTAGCCTATGTGCTAATCCAGACACTAATCTTTATCTGTCCGATATTGCATGCAGATTCGTTCAGCCGTTCTACCGTAATTGACTAACAAATTTCCAATATTGGATAGAAGCAGGCGTTACTTTGGGGAAGTCCATGACAATGAAAAAACTAGAAGTATAATTCGCTATAATCCGCTACAGAAGCAAATCTATGTGGTACAGTGCGTATCTTGAACTTGCAGCCATCGATATTCTCCACACCACATAAATCTTCCAAATTATTCTCAACGTACGTTTCACTCCGATACCGGAGCATCTTCAGAATAAGAATCTTTGGAGAATATCGCGGGCTGCAAGATCAAGATACGCACTGTACCACACTATATTTACCTTCTGTAGCGGATTATAGCGAATTAAACTTCTAGTTTTTTCATTAACAAATTTCCATCCATCCATCCATGTATCCAAATTTTCGTATTTATAATATTTGTATATTAGTATTAGTATAGATTTACTACAGCTTCAGGCTTACGTGAATTTCACTTTTGTTTACTTAAACGTTTTCCGAGATTACCACTGATTACTCATACTCTCTAATTATAGAGTAAAAATCTAAAGCAATTATAACTCTTTCCTGTCCTATATAGCTCATCTGTCACAGTCATTCGATTAAACTTATCATTAAATTTTTCCTCAACTGCATACTTTCCGATACGGCCCAAACATTATGCCGATAAGGCTTTGGCCAGATACAATACGGGACGGCCGCGTCAACGGTAGAGTAGAATTTCATATCAAGCAGTTATCTAGGCTTTAGTAAACAATTAATATTTTACTAGCAGAAATAGAGTTGAGTTATGTACCTACTGCAGCCTTTATGTACTGTGGTCTTATAAGTGGGTGGTCCCGGGTTCAATCCTCAGCAGGGTCAATTCGGGAATTTATATTTCCTGAATTTTGTCTGGTCTGGTCTAGCAGCGGCTGCGACTAGTTAAAGCTGAGGCGAATGAACGTCACCTCGTGGCCTAGTATAGGGTTAATCACTTTATAAAGGACAAACGCGTGTTCACTGATAAAATTAATATATTACTTCTTATTACAACATAATATAAAAAACCGGCCAAGTGCGAGTCGGACTCGCGCACCGAGGGTTCCGTACAAACCTGTAGTAAGTTTTACGATTTATGACGTATTAAAAATAAAAATTACGTTTGTTGTATGGGAGCCCCCCTTTAATATTTACTTTATTGATATTTAATTATTTATTTTGAAAGGTAATATACAAGTTAATATTCTGTGAAAATTTGAACCGTCTACCTGTTACCGTTTTTAATATTGAGCAAAAAAATACGAAAAAAACACGTTTATTGTATGGGGACCCCCCTTAATATATATATTTTTTTATTTTTAGTATTTGTTGTTATAGCGGCAACGGAAATACATCATTTGTGAAAATTTCAGCTTTCTAGCTATCACGGTTTATGAGATACAGCCTGGAGACAGACAGACAGACAGACAGACAGACAGACAGACAGACAGACAGACAGACAGACAGACAGACAGACAGACAGCGGAGTCTTAGTAATAGGGTCCCGTTTTTACCCTTTGGGTACGGAACCCTAAAAACTAGGTATATAAAATCACAAAGCAGGGAAATTCTAGGAAGCGCTCCCAGATGATTATTCTATGATGACTTGTATATTAATAATGGTATCTCCTTTTCTGCGGGGTTGTTCTGCGCATGACTCGAATTTAGAACATTTGAAAATAGATTCGAAGCTATGACCAGCCAGTGTCAAAGGAGTATACACGCCACAAAGCCACCAAGTGGTTTGGTGTTCCGGTAAAATAGGTAGGTAGAAATCGATTGAGGGTTTGTATGGGTTTAGTACTGCCATACACCTAACAGGTTAGCCCGCTACCATCTTAGACTGTATCATAACTCTAATCGGCTTATACACGGCATAGTACCTGAACGCTAAATCGCTTTGCGGCCCGCCTTTGTTGGTAGGGTGCTAACGAGCCACGGCCAAAGCCTCCCAACAGGCCAGACCAGAGAAAATTCAGAAATTATAAATTTCCAAATTAATTCTGCCGGGGATCGAACCCTGGGCCTCTTACGTTAAGACAACAGCACTCAACACTGCGCCAGGGAGATCGTAAGAAGCATAGCTGCCGTTGCGCGTCGTGTGCGCACAGACCTTCACTCATGCTGTAAAAATCGCGACAGCGAAACCATAGAACCGGCCTTCGAGTCGCGACCAGTTTTGAGAAAACCGAGCAACAGTCCACCTCCAAACGTCGCTCGCAACTGACGGATCAAATTCAAAACCACGTATTTATATTTTAATCCAATTCCCGGCTAATTTGAATTCCGAACGCATTTTTAAAATCACATTTAGATTCTTTATCGTGTCCGTTTCAATTGTTTAGGTTTTTTATCATATCGCGATTGTGTTTTATTTTAATTAAGTAATTATTGTGTTTTTGTTTGTCTCTGAAAATATTTTTGTTAGTGATTAAGTTAGTTGTGGAGTGAAAGTGTTTTTAGATAGAAAAGTGAAAGGCGTAAGTATACCTATACAGTCCTCAAAGCCTGTTCGCCGTTTAATCGGGTTAGGTGGTTGTAAGAAGATGACATTAGTGACCTAGTTTTGCCAGCTTTCATTGCTGACTTTTGAGATTATTGAATTAACGAAAGTGTTATTATGATAAACAAAAATTCTTAAATTTATTAATTGACGTATTTAATTTGGATTTATTTTTAATTTGTAAGGTTTGATTTTTATAATCCATATAAATATTATAAATGCGAAAGTTTGGATGGATGGATGTATGTATGTATGGATGTATGTTTGTTACTCAATCACGCTCCAACGGATGAACGGATCTGGATGAAATTTGGCACAGAGATAGATTATAGTCTGGAATAGCACATAGGCTACTTTTTATCCCGGAAAATTAAGAAGTTCCCGCGGGAATCAAAAAAACCTCAACCACGCGGACGAAGTCGCGGGCATCAGCTAGTCATTAATACTTTCTTCATTGCTATAATCATACTAATATTATAAATGCGAAAGTGTGTTTGTTTGTTGGTTTGTTGGTTTATTGGTTTGTTGGCTTGTTGGTTTGTCCTTCAATCACGCCGCAACGGAGCAACGGATCGACGTGATTTTTGGCATGGGTATAGTTGAGGAAAATTTAGGAGTTCCCGCGGGAATCGAAAAAACGTAAACCATGCGGATGAAGTCGCGGGCATCAGCTAGTTAACTATAACTTTAGGGAAACTCACACTCCCTTGTATTTTTTTGATTTTTTTGAGAAATCCTGTTTTTTAGTGTCTAAGTATTATCGCTTACTAAAAACGCTGTTGATTTTCATAAGATAATAATAATTTTTTTTTTTAAAATTCCACTACAAGTTACTACTTGACTACGAATTACGATCTCACCAAGTCTGGTGGTAAGTGAAGTTGCAGTCTAAGATGGGAGCGGGCTATTGGAGTATGGCAGTTATTCATTTATTCATATTCGTGGTACGTTTTCGCCTAAAGGGTGGTAACTGGTAACTATCCCCGGCCAAAGCCTCCCACCAAATAAGACTAAAAAAAATCAGAACTTATAAATTCCCAAATTGACCCTGCCGGGAATCGAACCCTGCACCTTCCACAATAAGACCACAGCGCTCACCCTTCCGTTAGGGAAATTATGGTATAATATTCATAATAGCTTTTGCCCATGACTTTGCTCACGTTAGGTTCGATTTTCATATTCACAAACAAAGCCCTATTTTACCCCCATAAGCGAGTTATTTTAAAAAATCTTTTTTAGCGGATGCCTACATTATATAGCTATATGTCAAAATTCAAAATTCAAACGTTTTTTATTCAAATAAACTTTTACAAGTGCTTTCGAATCGTCAAATGAATCTACCACTGGTTCAGAATGCCATTCCTACCGAGAAGAACCAGCAAGAAACTCGGCGGTTGCTCTTTTGAAAAAAAAATATCATTTACAATTTAATTAATGTGTACTATACATAATATACATAAATGCCCGCTGTCCTTAGCATTGCTGGAGCGAGTCAAATGCTCTTTTGTCATTTACGTAATCTTCCACAGTATAATAATAATAATAATTCTGAAGGATGGCACTCACGACATCTGTCGAGCCTGTCGCCATCCCGGTGAGTCACTCAGACTGGGATGGCGACATCAATATTTATGCATAAAAATATATTTGCACCATATTTTTTTTGCACCATAAAATCTGTATGTGTCCGTGCCATGTCCCTATGTTTTGTTTTTTTTCAATAAATTAATAATTTTAAGAATATGGAACCTTCGAAAATTGCAAAAAATGGCCCAGTTTTCGCGTCATCATCAGTTATCCCGCAAATAAATTTGACGAATATAATCAAAAAAATAAAAACATACCGACATAGCCTGCGTCCTTCTTAAATTATTCTTGAAAAAAAATCGGTTCTGTTTTGGAGGAGGAAACAGAAAAATACAAGAGTAAGAATTCAACTGTTTTTCATAGAATCGGTCCAAGATGCAGTTGTCCCTATCGGGTGTTATGGAGTTCTATTCGAGGAGCAGCGCGACGGCAATACCTTTTCTCAAAGTTTCCCGTTCATCCCATATCCTCTCAAAGCTACTAAATAAACAGACCATCGTTAGATTCGTTAAAACTTTGTAAAAACCTCGACTTCAAACATATTATTTACCACTGACAAGGCAGTTGCACTAATAATGACGTACCTATAGGTATACTAGCTGATTCCCGCGACTTCGTCCGCGTGGATTGAGGTTTTTCGGTTCCTATCTCTCAAGTTAGATCGAACTGCACATGGTGTGCGAATTTTATTATAATCGGTTAAGTGGTTTAGAAGTCCATTGAGGACAAACATTGTGACACGAGATTTATATATATTAAGATAGTCTGCAAATTATGTAGAAAGCTAAGAAAAATAACAAAACACAAAGAAATCTTTCCACTCTTCGGCACTCATTTATTTCCATTACAAAGACTTTACAAAATGCCTTTCAGAAACTTGGCTGAGCGATCTGGCCGTGGCTATTTATCGTGCTGACGGGGCGCTGGTCGATGCGACTCTGGCGGATGTTATAAGAACAAGACTCGTTGACCTTATCCTGAAGGCCGGTAGGGAACAAGTAGACAGCGACAAGCTTAACTTCGCCACTTCGGGGTTGGTGTCAGAAGGCTTCTTTCTTGTGACACCAATGAACGTTCTGGCGAGGGATTGGCTTCTGTCCTGCGACTTGGGTCTATACGATGGCGTCCCGATAAGGTTAACGAGAAGGGATAGAGGCAGGGTTGCAATTTGGATTCCGGGGAATAAAAAACTGGACAACCCACTAGAGTACCTGCAAGTACAAAACAGGAAAAGGACTGAGCTGCAGCTTCCTGAGTGGAGTCTTATTGTCAGTGAGACCCTCCCACTGGGGGTGCGACTGATAGTGGGGGTCCCTCGGGAAGTTTGCCGTCTCATTGAAAAGGGAGGAGTCTGGCTATGCTACCAGCTCACTCGTGTGCACGTCCGGCTCATTAGTCATAGCATATATAAAACAGGCACACCGGACGTGGACATGGGTGACACTACACAGGGCCCACCAACTGGTGTCGACTCGGGACGGGCATCGTCGTGTAAGGCAGACCCTAGCAGTGGAGGTGCCAGTGGGGACACTAGGAAACCCCCACAGTGCCCTCCCAGCGATGGAGAACCTGGAGCTGCGGGCCCGTCACGAGGAGACATCAGTACACAAAAGAGACGACACATGAGCGAGGCTGAGAAACTTGCGGGCCCCTTAACCGGGACCCGGTGACGGACTCGGTATCATGTGTTAAGAAGACACCACACGAAGCACACAAAACAACAAAACACACTTTAACATCATGACGAAACACACAAACAGACAGACATACACACACACATCACAAACACTTAGGATCCTTCAGTTAAATCTGCACCACTGCAGAGAGGCCACGGCCGAACTCTGCCAATTCGTGGTCAAAAACAAGATAGACTTGGCTCTGTTACAAGAACCATACGCCCCTAAAGGGCGCGTGGCGGGCATGGGATGTCTGGGTGGTGATGTGATCTACCACAGCGATGGTGAGTCAAATCCCAGAACATGTATATATGCCAGTAACAGAATGAAGTCTCTAGGTCTAACAGCATCCGAGTATTTCAGAGACCTGGTGGCGGTGGAAGCTCGTGTACCACTGGCTGATGGTAAAAAGGAAAGGGTGGCTTTTATCTCAGCATATATACCCAGCGAAACGGACTTCGCACCACCAACCAAAGAACTAGAAGAAACTGTAATTAAATACAGAGGTAAGAGAACTCCCATTATTATTGGATGTGATGCGAACTCGCATCACGAGGTGTGGGGTAGCACTAACACAAATAAGAAGGGAGAACTACTAATAGAATTTATTTTAAGTAATGGTCTTGAGATAATGAACATTGGAGACACTTGTACCTTTGTCACTAAATCAAGACAGGAAGTTCTAGATATTACACTAGCAACCGAGGACATTTCCAAGTACGTGAAAGAGTGGAGAGTTGATCAAGAAGATTCTTTCTCGGATCATCGTAGAATAACCTTTCACATAGACAGTAAATTGGAAAAAGTACAAGTTAGGAACATAAGGAAAACGAATTGGGAACTATTTGCTTCAACACTAAGCAAATGGAATCCATGTCGCACAACCTTTAGTAATTTAGAGGAACTGGAAACGGGAGCAAGAGAACTAGAAACAGCTCTGGTTGAAGCTCACAAAGATGCCTGTCCACTGAGAGAAATCAGACCGGGAAAGGGTCAACCTTGGTGGAACAAAGAGCTAAAGAAAACTAGGAAAAAAGCACGTAGAGCCCTCAGAGTTGCCTTGAAAAAGGATGACGAAGTAAGCTGGGGAGCCTACAGGAAAATAAGAACCGATTTTCGCAACAAATGCAGGAAAGAAGATAGAAGCGGCTGGCACTCGTACTGTGGCGGAATAACGGATTATCCAGAATCGGCCCGTCTGATGAGAGTGCTCGCCAAAGATAGAACTTGTAGACTTGGTAGCATTAAAATAGACAATGAACTAGTATCAGACCCTAAACTGGTCCTGGGTAAAATGATGGAAACACACTTTCCAGAGTGCCAAATGATAGGGGAAGAAAATAATAAGAGTGTTGTGGTGTCAAATGCTGATTTTGACTGGAGGGGAGCAGAAAACATCATAACTAGAGAACAATTAGAATGGAGCATTCATTCCTTTGCTCCGTACAAGGCGGCTGGTCCAGATGGCATTTTTCCGAAAATGCTCCAAATTGGATACAAATACATAGAAGCAACGTTACTAGCACTATTTAAAGCGAGCCTGGCGACTGGATACTTACCTCTTAAATGGCGGAGAGTCAAAGCGGTGTTCATACCAAAGCCAGCAAAGAAAACTTATCAAGAAGCGAAATCATTTAGATGCATAAGTCTGTCATCTTTCATACTGAAGTCGTTAGAAAAGATAATAGACGGACATATGAGGTCAAAACTAGACTTAAGTAGCATGCCACTACATTCCAACCAACATGCATATATGGCAGGCAAATCAACAGAAACTGCCCTCCATAATCTAGTGGTAAGGATTGAAAGATCACTTAGCAATAAGGAATTCGCTCTCGGATGTTTCTTTGACGTAGAAGGGGCATTCGATAAAGCGAATCGGGAAGCGATAGCAGCAGCACTACATAGGGATGGTATAGAGCGCGCTGTAGAGAATTGGATCATGAACATGCTACAGCACCGCTCTATATCATCAGAACTAGGAGGAGAGGAATACACCATAAAATCCATAAGAGGCTTTCCACAAGGCGGGTGCCTATCGCCTCTGCTATGGTGTCTCCTATTAGATTCATTGGTAGTAAAAATCAATGGCATGAAGATATACATGCAAGCATACTCAGATGATGGTGTGCTCTTAGTAACGGGTAAGGATCTCAACACAGTCAGGAACATTATGAGCATTGGTATCAAAACTACAACTAAATGGTGCCGAGAGAGAGGACTTAACCTTAATCCCTCGAAAACCAAGCTAGTTCTTTTTACCAAGAAAAGGAAAACAACACATCTGATACCAATTGCAATCGAAGGGGTGCAGATAGAGTTGATTAAAGAAATTAAATACTTAGGTGTTGTGCTAGACAGTACACTTAGATTTAG
Organism: Erebia ligea; assembly: GCA_917051295.2. Taxonomy (NCBI): domain Eukaryota; kingdom Metazoa; phylum Arthropoda; class Insecta; order Lepidoptera; family Nymphalidae; genus Erebia; species Erebia ligea. Next base: position 3,685,856 of record OU785246.1, read on the forward strand.
AACCCACATAGAAGAACAATGCTCCAGGGCCAAAATAGCCCTTTTTCAGTGTAAAAGAGCGGTGGGCAGAACTTGGGGTATGAAACCGCATGTAATAAAATGGATATATACGGCCATCATACTACCAAGAATTATGTATGGAGCAATTGTTTGGTGGCACAAAGCAGCAATAAAAACAATCAGCAAAGAGCTGACGAGAGTTCAAAGGATGGCAATGCTGATGATCTCCGGTGCTATACGGACCACGCCATCCGCGGCACTGGAGGTGCTCCTAGGACTATACCCTTTGGACCTCGTAGCAAAGAAAAAAGCACTGGAACAATGGTACAGAATGAAACTGTCTAAACAATGGAAAGGCAATTTCATGGACAAAGGACATACAGACGTAGAAAGAATATACGGAGATAAGCTGTCAATGATAATCACACACAATGACCTTATCAAAAGACAGCGAATCTTTGATAAGAAGTATAGAGTACACATAGGTTCGAAGGAGACATGGAAGATCGAAACCGCCAATGATGATAAGATAATCTGTTACACAGACGGATCAAGGCGGGAATCAACTAAGCTCAGTGGCGCTGGAATCTTCTGCAGCGCCACTCCTGAAAAAGACAAAGCTATAAGCTTAGGTAAATTTGCAAGTGTATTTCAGGCCGAGACGTATGCGATTTTGGAGTGTGCGTTTGGCCTATTGGACACTGTAAGCACAGAAACAGAAGAAGTTATCATATACAGTGATAGCCAAGCTGCTCTTAGAGCATTAGAAAGGAAGGAAACCACATCAGCTCTAGTGAGGGAATGTAAACAAATCCTAAACTCACTAGCTGAGAGGACAAGAGTCGTGATTGCCTGGGTTCCTGGACATCAAGGAAACGAAGGCAACGAAAAAGCAGATGAACTAGCAAGAATGGGAGCAAGTATTCAATTCTGTGGACCCGAACCTTGCCTACCTATTCCATACTCGATCACTATGAAAGTAATCGAGGGGATCATAGAAAGAGAATCGAATTCAAGATGGAACAACTCCACACAATATAGGCAATCAAAACTGTTCCTGAAGTCTTTCGATAAAAAGAAGACAAAACAACTTATGTCGCAAAGCAGAACCAATATAGCACTTATAGCAGGCATAACAACGGGACATTGTCTACTCAATAGGCATCTCACAATAATGAGAATTGAAGAAGATCCATCATGTCCAGAGTGTGGCGAGGAAGAGACCAGCTTTCACTTCATAGCTGAGTGCCCTATGTACTCACTGGTAAGATGGGAATTACAAGGTAAGGCCAGGATTAGTGAAGAAGACCTAAGGTATCTCTCCATAGGGGATATTGTAAGGTTTGCAAAAGCCACAGGCAGGTTTGAGGGGGGTAGGCTGCCGGGACACCAGTAACCTGTGTCCTAACACGGGGAAATGGGTGGAATGGTTCAAATTGTTGGACCGATCACCCGCCGGGCCACGGCAGGCGTCCCCTCCATAAGTATATATATATATATATTCAGAAACTTTTACCAAACTGTAATCTTCCATAATAATGATATTACAAATGCGAAAGTGCGTCTGTCTGTCTGTCTGCTACACTTTCACGGCCCATCAGTTCAACCAATTTTTACGTAACTATGTACAGAGATAGGAATTATCCTGGAAAATTCCCACGGGTATCAAAAACCTTAATTCACGCGGTAGAAGTCGCGATTATCATCTAGTCACCTATACAGGGTTACAATTCGACGATCTGTAATTTTTTAAATTTAAGATCTAGAAATCATAATAAATGTACATTTTGAATTCTATACTATTTTGAATATTTATAAATGCGAAAGTTTGGATGGATGGATGGATGTAGGTATGGATGAATGGATGTTTGTTACTCAATCACGCCAGAACGGCTGAATGGATCTGGATGAAATTTGGCTCAAAGATAGATCATAGTCTGGACTAACAATAGTAACACAAAGGCTACTTTCTATCGAAAAACCTCAATCCACGCGGACGACGTCGCGGCCATCAGCTAGTCTATAATAAATTACCGAATAAACTCAAATACCTCAATTTACCACTATTTAATAAAAGGATTTTTCAAATATCTTTTAGATCATTATTTTTATTCGGTACAAGAATTCTTGAATTCATAAATAAGAATATAATAATCAATATTAGGACGTCGGTAACGATAAAATATGCATGTATTTTAAAATTAATCTAATAACATCTATAGATAATACTAGTATGGCGCGTGGCTGCGCGGCCCGCTAAAGCGGACCGCGTAGTGGAGCGCGTGGTCCACTGTATACTTACTCGCTGTCCTACTATCCTGCCCCCCGATTATGTAAGAATGGCCGATCAAATCGTCAAAGTTCGGCGTCAAAGTAAAATAAACCATAACAGCATTAAATTAGAGCTCAATTTCGAAACACGAAATTGAGCTCTAATTCAATGCTGTTATGATTTATTTTACTTTGACGCCGAACTTTTACGATTTGATCGACAATTCTTACATAATCGGGCAGCTGGTTTACTGTCTACGTGCTCTGATCTAAACAACACACTGCTATGCTAGTGAGCACAGTGGAAGCGCCAGCACGCCAAGCGTACGACGTAAAAGAAAATTCTCATAAAGGAAAAAACATAAAACAAAGACCACCAACCCCCCGCCCCTCACCCCGTTGTATACCTTTGGGTGCAATCGAACTTCGGCAACTTGGCTTTCGTAATGGCGAACCGACAATAATTATCCATATAGGTATAAATATTATAAATGCGAAAGTTTGGATGGATGGATGTATGGATGTATGTTTGTTACTCAATCACGCTCCAACGGATGAACGGATCTGGATGAAATTTGGCACAGAGATAGATTATAGTCTGGAATAGCAAATAGGCTACTTTTTATCCCGGAAAATTAAAGAGTTCCCGCGGGAACCGAAAAACCTCAATCCACGCGGACGAAGTCGCGGGCATCAGCTAGTTCTTCCATAAAGAACAAATCTTGTAAAAAAACCATTTCAAAATCATGCATATTTCCTAACTTCTTCTACTCTCTTCAATGGCAGAATCTGCCATCTTATTTTTTTCTGCTCATCAAGTAGACTTTCAGGCCCTGATAATTTTCTACCCAAAAACCACTCTTCCATCTTTTAAATAGTCTGAGATAGCCGTCATCTTGAATTTTTTTTTCAGCTCACTGCCAATTGTATGAAGTTTCGAGTATTTTTTGTTTGAGCAGCCCCTACCTATCTTTAATACCCTGACCGTGCTCCTCACCCATCATCTGAACCTTCGATCATCTCCATATTTTTTTCTCCGAACGATTCGTCAAAATGAGAATTCTTCCATAAAAACAAATCTTGAAAAGGAACCGTAGTCTTGCATAGTTCTACACTTGTAGCCTCTTCAATATTCGCCATACATTTTCTATTGAAAAATTAATTCCGCCATGAACAAACCACTCTTCCATCTTTTATTAATACTGTCTGAGATAGCCGCCATCTTGAATCCGCCATTTTGGTTTTTTTTTCAGCTCACTGCCAATTGTATGAAGTTTCGAGTATTTTTTGTTTGAGCAGCCCCTATCTATCTTTAATACCCTGACCGTGCTCCTCACTTATCATCCGAACCTTCGATTATCATCTCTCTCCATATTTTTTTCTCCGTACTATTCGTCAAAATGAGAATACTTCCATAAAAACAAATTTTTAAAAGGAACCGTACACTTGTAGCCTCTTCAATATTCGCCATACATTTTCTATGGAAAAATAAATTCCGCCATCTTGAATTTTTTTCCTGTTCATCAAGTAGACCCTCATGTCTTTATCATCTTTTGCCAAGAAACCACTCTTCCATCTTTTATACTCTCCGTGATAGACATCGACGAAATATGTATGGCGGCCATCTTAAATCCGCCATTTTGAATTTTTTTTCAGCTCACTGTCAATTGGATGAAGTTTCGAGAGACATTTGGTCGAGCACCCCCCACCTATCTTCAATACCCTTTTCTATGGAAAAATAAATTCCGCCATCTTGAATTTTTTTCCTTTTCATCAAGTAGACCCTCATGTCCTGATCATCTTTTGCCATGAAACCACTCTTCCATCTCTGATACTCTCCGAGATAGACACCGACGAAATTTGTATGGCGGCCATCTTAAATCCGCCATTTTGAATTTTTTTTTCACTCACTGTCAATCGGATGAAGTTTCGAGTGACATTTGGTCGAGCACCCCCCACCTATCTTCGATACCCTGGCTGGTGCTCTTCATCCGTCTTCGAAATTCTCAATCATCAGCTCTCTCTGTATTTTTCCTCTTAATGAATTTTTGTCTTCTATACGAAACGATAAGTGAAAAAAAAAATGTTCATACAAAATTTTACAGGAGAGGTGATCAATCAGTGAATCAGCACGAGCAGCTATATATATATTAACTAGTATGGCGCGTGGTTGCGCGGCCCGCTACAGCGGACCGCGTAGTGGACTGCGTGGTCCACTGTCTACTTACTCGCTGTCCTACTATCCTGCCCCCCCGATTATGTAAGAATGGCCGATCAAATCGTCAAAGTTCGGCGTCAAAGTAAAATAAACCATAACAGCATTAAATTAGAGCTCAATTTCGAAACACGAAATTGAGCTCTAATTCAATGCTGTTATTGTTTATTTTACTTTGACGCCGAACTTTGACGATTTGATCGACAATTCTTACATAATCGGGCAGCTGGTTCACTGTCTACGTGTTCTGATCTGAACAACACACTGCTATGCTAGTGAGCACAGTGGAAGCGCCAGCACGCCAAGCGTCCGACGTAAAAGAAAATGCTCATATAGGAAAAACATAAAACAAAGACCACCAACCCCCCGCCCCTCCCTTTTTGTTTGAGCAGCCCCTAAGTAGGTACCTATTTTTAATACCCTGACCGTGCTCCTCACCCATCATCCGAACCTTCGATCATCTTCTCTCTCCCTATGAGAATTCTTCCATAAAAACACATTTTGAAAAGGAACCGTAGTCTTGCATGGTTCTACACTTGTAGCCTCTTCAATATTCGCCATATATTTTCTATGGAAAAATAAATTCCGCCATCTTGAATTTTTTTCCTGTTCATCAAGTAGACCTTCATGTCCTGATCATCTATTGCCAAGAAACCACTCTTCCATCTTTTATACTCTCCGAGATAGACACCGACGGAATTTGTATGGCGGCCATCTTAAATCCGCCATTTTGAAATTTTTTTTCAGCTCACTGTCAATTGGATGAAGTTTCGAGTGACATTTGGTCGAGCACCCCCCACCTATCTTCGATAACCTGGCTGGTGCTCTTCATCCGTCTTCGAAATCCTCAATCATCAGCTCTCTCCGTATTTTTCCTCCGGATGAATTTTTGTTTTCTATACGAAACGATGAGTGAAAAAAAAAAAGTTCATACAAAATTGTCCAGGAGAGGTGATCAATCAGTCAATCAGCACGAGCAGCTATATATATATTAATAACGCGCTTTTTGTTTGAGCAGCCCCTAAGTAGGTACCTATCTTTAATACCCTGACCGTGCTCCTCACCCATCATTGGAACCTTCGATCATCATCTCTCTCCATATTTTTTTCTCCGAACCATTCGTCAAAATGAGATTTCTTGCATAAAAACAAATCTTGAAAAGGAACCGTAGTCTTGCATAGTTCTACACTTGTAGCCTCTTCAATATTCGCCATACATTTTCTATGGAAAAATGAATTCCGCCATCTTGAATTGTTTTCCTGTTCATCAAGTAGACCTTCATGTCCCGATCATCTTTTGCCTAGAAACCACTCTTCCATCTTTTATACTCTCCGTGATAGACACCGACGAAATTTGTATGGCGGCCATCTTAAATCCGCCATTTTGAATTTTTTTTCAGCTCACTGTCAATTGGATGAAGTTTTGAGTGACATTTGGTCGAGCACCCCCCACCTAATTCAATGCTGTTATGGCTTACTTTACTTTGACGCCGAACTTTTACGATTTGATCGACAATTCTTACATAATCGGGGGCTGGTTTACTGTCTACGTTTTCTGAACTGACTTCGGCAACTTGGCTTTCCTAATGGCAAACAGACAATAATTCTTCCAAAAAGAACAAATCTTGTAAAAAAACCATATCAAAATCATGCATATTTCCTAACTTCTTCTACTCTCTTCAATGTTCGTAGATTCTGCCATCTTAATTTTTACTGCTCATAAAGTAGACTTTCAGGCCCTGATAATTTTCTACCCAAAAACCACTCTTCCATCTTTGAAATACTGTATGAGATAGCCGCCATCTTGAATCCGCCATTTTGGATTTTTTTTCAGCTCACTGCCAATTGAATGAAGTTTCGAGTATTTTTTGTTTGAGGAGCCCCCACCTATCTTTAATACCCTGGCCGTGCTCCTCACCCATCTTTCAAACCCTCGATCATCATCGCTCCCCATATAATTTCTTCTTTAAAAACAATTTTTGAAAAGGAACCGCATCAAAGTCTTACACTTGTAGCCTCTTTAATATTCGCCATACATTTTCTATGGAAAAATAAATTCCGCCATCTTGAATTTTTTTCCTGTTCATCAAGTAGACCCTCATGTCCTGATCATCTTTTGTCAAGAAACCACTCTTCCATCTTTTATACTCTCCGAGATAGGCACCGTCGAAATTTGTATGGCGGCCATCTTAAATCCGCCATTTTGAAATTTTTTTCAGCTAACTGTCAATTGGATGAAGTTTCGAGTGACATTTGGTCGAGCACCCCCCACCTATCTTCGATACCCTGGCCGGTGCTCTTCATCCGTCTTCGAAATCCTCAATCATCAGCTCTCTCTGTATTTTTCCTCTTAATGAATTTTTGTCTTCTGTACGAAACGATAAGTGAAAAACAAATGTTCATACAAAATTTTACAGGAGAGGTGATCAATCAGTGAATCAGCACGAGCAGCTATATATATATTAACTAGTATGGCGCGTGGTTGCGCGGCCCGCTACAGCGGACCGCGTAGTGGACCGCGTGGTCCACTGTCTACTTACTCGCTGTCCTACTATCCTGCCCCCCGACTATGTAAGAATGGCCGATCAAATCGTCAAAGTTCGGCGTCAAAGTAAAATAAACCATAACAGCATTAAATTAGAGCTCAATTTCGATACACGAAATTGAGCTCTAATTCAATGCTGTTATGGTTTATTTTACTTTGACGCCGAACTTTTTCGATTTGATCGACAACTCTTACATAATCGGGCAGCTGGTTTACTGTCTACGTGTTCTGATCTGAACAACACACTGATATGCTAGTGAGCACAGTGGAAGCGCCAGCACGCCAAGCGTCCGACGTAAAAGAAAATTCTCATAAAGGAAAAACATAAAACAAAGACCACCAACCCCCCGCCCCTCCCTTTTTGTTTGAGCAGCCCCTAAGTAGGTCTATCTTTAATACCCTGACCGTGCTCCTCACCCATCATCCGAACCTTCGATCATCATCTCTCACCATATTTTTTTCTCCGAACCATTCGTCAAAATGAGATTTCTTCCATGAAAACAAATCTTGAAAAGGAACCGTAGCCTTGCATTGTTTTACACTTGTAGCCTCTTCAATATTCGCCATACATTTTCTATGGAAAATAAATTCCGCCATCTTGAATTTTTTTCCTGTTCATCAAGTAGACCTTCATGTCCTGATCATCTTTTGCCAAGAAACCACTCTTCCATCTTTTATACTCTCCGAGATAGACACCGACGAAATTTGTATGGCGGCCATCTTAAATCCGCCATTTTGAAATTTTTTTTCAGCTCACTGTCAATTGGATGAAGTTTCGAGTGACATTTGTTCGAGCACCCCCCACCTATCTTCAATACCCTTTTCTATGGAAAAATAAATTCCGCCATCTTGAATTTTTTTCCTGTTCATCAGGTAGACCCTCATGTCCTGATCATCTTTTGCCGAGAAACCACTCTTCCATCTTTTATACTCTCCGAGATAGACACCGACGAACTTTGTATGGCGGCCATCTTAAATCCGCCATTTTGAATTTTTTTTCAGCTCGCTGTCAATTGGATGAAGTTTCGAGTGACATTTGGTCGAGCACCCCCCACCTATCTTCGATACCCTGGCTGGTGCTCCTCATCTGTCTTCGAAATCCTCAATCATCAGCTCTCTCCGTATTTTTCCTCCGAATGAATTTTTGTCTTATATACGAAACGATGAGTGAAAAAAAAAATGTTCATACAAAATTTTACAGGAGAGGTGATCAATGAGTCAGCACGAGCAGCTATATATATATTAACTAGTGTTTCGCTCTGTGCGCGAGCTGCTGAAGCAGCTCGCGGGCCGTGTTGGTCTTAAATTTTGAAGGATGGGTGGTGGTGTTTCAGCTTTATGCAAAAAATATGGGATTAGAAAAGGAAAATTAAAAAAGGGAAGATCACAAACATAAGTTCTTTGAAAGGAGTCGCATGGATGAGCTACTTTATAATATTTTTTAAAGATATACTATTTTTTAAAGAAACAGTAGGTATACATTATGTGAAATTAAACAAAAATTGTTATTTTTTTAAAATCAGCCACGTATTTAAATATTTATAATTTTAGCCAGGAGTAGAACATTAAAGATAATGTATATTGAAGATTATTGAATGGCAACAAAACGGTTTTTTTTAGTTCAAACCTGTATTTAAATTCCTTCTTGTAAATAATTTAAGCTACGTGAAAAATCATTCATTCATTGTTCATTGGAAATTATTTTATCTACTACTCCAGCATCGAAAAGTTCCAATGAAACCGGTCAATTTCAAAATGACGCTGATTTTATAAATTTTGGTAACAGTTTCCTGTTTTGTGATATTAGGGATCCTCAGATATCGAATTTGAACGAAATCGCTACAATAACAAAAAATATCTAAATGGCACTGATTTAAATTTTGGTAACAGTTTCCTGTATTGAAATCCCAGGGAGTCCTAAATATCGATTTTGAACGAAATCGGTTAATTTTAATAAATAATTTCAAAATGGCGCAGATTTTCTAAAATTTTTGTACCAGTTTCCTGTTTTGTGATATTAGGGATGCTCAGATATCGATTTTGAAAAAATCGGTAAATAAACAAATAATTCCAAAATGGCGCTGATTTTTTAAAATTTTGGTAACAGTTTCCTGTATTGAAATTCCCGGGGAGCCCAAAATATTGATTTTGAACCAAATCGCTCAATTAACAAAGAGTTTTAAAATGGCGCTGATTTTGTACCACTTTGGTATCAGATTCAGTTTTGTAATCCCAGGGAACCCTAAATATCGATTTTGAACGAAATCAGTCAATTAACAAAGAATTTCAACATGGCGCTGAGTTTTTAAAACTTTTGTATCAGTTTCCTGTTTTGTGATCCCAGGGAACCCTAAATATCGATTTTGAACGAAATCGGTCAATTAACAAAGAATTTTAAAATGGCGCTGATTTTAAAAACTTTGGTATCAGTTTCCTGTTTAGTGATCCCAGGGAACCCTAAATATCGATTTTGAACGAAATCGGTCAATTATTAAAGGATTTCAAAATGGCGCTGATTTTTTAAAACTTTTGTATCAGTTTTGTGATCCCAGGGAGCCCTAAATATCGATTTTGATCGAAATCGGTCAATTAACAAAGAATTTCAAAATGGCGCTGATTTTTTAAAACTTTGGTATCAGTTTCCTGTTTTGTAATCCCAGGGAGCCCTAAATATCGTTTTTGAACGAAATCGGTCAATTAACAAAGAATTTCAAAATGGCGCTGATTTTTTAAAACTTTGGTATCCGTTTCCTATTTTGTAATCCCTTATCCTAGGTAGCGTAATTTTGAACGAAATCGGTCAATTAACAAAGCATTTCAAAATGGCGCTGGTTTTTTAAAATTTTGGTACCAGTTTCCTGTTCTGTAATCCCAGGGAGTCCTAAATATCGATTTTGAACGAAATCGGTTATTAACAAAGAATTTCAAAATGGCGCCGATTTTTTAAACTTTGGTATCGGTTTCCTGTTTTGTAATCCCAGGGAGTCATATGTATCGATTTTGAACGAAATCGGTCAATTAACAAAGCATTTCAAAATGGCGCTGGTTTTTTAAAACTTTGGTACCAGTTTCCTGTTTTGTAATCCCAGGGAGCCCTAAGTATCGATTTTGAACGAAATCGGCCAATTGACAAAGAATTTCAAAATGGCGCTGATTTAAATTTTGGTAACAGCTTCCTGTATTGAAATCCCAGGGAGCCCTAAATATCGATTTGGAACGAAATCGGTTAATTAATAAATAATTTCAAAATGGCGCTGATATTTTAAAATTTTGGTACCGGTTTTCTGTTTTGTAATCCCAGGGATCCTAAAATATCGATTTTGAACGAAATCGGTCAATTAACAAAGCATTTCAAAATGGCGCTGGTTTTTTAAAATTTTGGTACCAGTTTCCTGTTCTGTAATCCCAGGGAGTCCTAAATATCGATTTTGAACGAAATCGGTTATTAACAAAGAATTTCAAAATGAAGCCGATTTTTTAAACTTTGGTATCGGTTTCCTGTTTTGTAATCCCAGGGAGTCATCATATGTATCGATTTTGAACGAAATCGGTCAATTAACTAAGCATTTCAAAATGGCGCTGGTTTTTTAAAACTTTGGTACCAGTTTCCTGTTTTGTAATCCCAGGGAGCCCTAAGTATCGATTTTGAACGAAATCGGCCAATTGACAAAGAATTTCAAAATGGCGCTGATTTAAATTTTGGTAACAGCTTCCTGTATTGAAATCCCAGGGAGCCCTAAATATCGATTTGGAACGAAATCGGTTAATTAATAAATAATTTCAAAATGGCGCTGATATTTTAAAATTTTGGTACCGGTTTTCTGTTTTGTAATCCCAGGGATCCTAAAATATCGATTTTGAACGAAATCGGTCAATTAACAAAGAATTTCAAAATGGCGCTGTTTTTTACAACTTTGGTATCAGTTTCTTTTTTTATAACCCCAGGGAGCCCTAAATATCGATTTTGATCGAAATCGGTAAATTAACAAAGAAGTTCAAAATGGTGCCGATTTTTTTTAAATTTTTGGTATCAGTTTCCTGTTCTGTAATCCCAGGGAGTCCTAAATATCGATTTTGAACGAAATCGGTTATATTTAATAATTTCAAAATGGCGCTGATTTTTTTAAAATTTTGGTACCAGTTTCCTGTTTTGTAATCCCAGGGAGCCCTAAGTATCGATTTTGAATGAAATCGGTCAATTAACAAATAATTTCAAAATAGCGCAGATTTTTAAACTTTGGTATCAGTTTCCTGTTTTGTAACCCCAGGGAGCCCTAAATATCGTTTTTGAACGAAATCGGTCAATTAACAAAGAATTCCAAAATGGCGCTGATTTTTTACAATTTTGGTATCAGTTTCCTATTTTGTGACCCCAGGGAGCCCTAAATATCGATTTTGAACGAAATTGGTCAATTAACAAAGAATTTCAAAATGGCGCTGATTTTTTTTACTTTGGTATCAGTTTTCTGTTTTGTAATCCCAGAGAGACCTAAATTATATCGAATACGAAAGATTCCATCTCTAATACTCTCCGAGACAGACACTGATGAAATTTGTATGGCGGCCATCTTGAATCCGCCATTTTGGAGATTTTTCAACTCACCGCCAATTGGATGAGGTTTCGAGTGACATTTGTTTGAGAACCCCCCACCTATCTTCAACATCTTGGCCGTGCTCTTTACCCGTCTCCGAAATCCTCAATCATCAGCTGTCTCCATATTTTTCTTCAAGTTATATTTTCTGATTTATATACGAAGCCATCAGTGAAAAAAAAATTTGTCATGCAAAATTTTACAGGAGGGAGTTTTTGGGGAAAATCTCGAAAACTACCCCAAATGTGGCAACACTGTTTAGATATCTCGATACTGCCGGTCGAGTTACACAATCGATCCATACATGTCAACTTTCCCAAATGTTGCCAACTGCCTCAAAAACGTGATCGAAATTTTGAAAAACACAAAACGAATACAAAATGGCCGCCACCTCGTTTCACAGAAACATTTTACATAGTTTTATAATTTTCCCGTAAACTACAGGATATACCGCTCCTGACGACGTTTCAAATTTTCATCTCGCTCGCACCCCCAGCCGAAATGATCACCCCTGAAAAAAGACCATGTCGAAAATCACTTTTACTTTGATAAATTCCAGTGTTGCCAGACCTGGGCGACGAAATTACCCAAATGTAATTCATACAAGTGAGACACGTGCTTGCTCGTACTCGAATCTTGCAAAAAGTCCGTATTTAGATTTTTTTATTTTTGGGGTAAATCTTGAAAATTTCCCGAGAAATGGGGTAATTTTTTTCCCCAATCCATACCTCAAGTTTGTACACACAATCGCCCCGTAGAAGTCGAAACGATCCGACGTTGCCAACTGTGAGAAATTTGAATTTTAAAATTGCGTTTTTTCGTACCTCAAACCGAACGGCCGTCGCGACAGCCGCCATCTTGAATTTTTAAAAACCACTCCCGTTCTTTCAAAATACAGGATAATTGTAGGCGAAAAACGAAAAAATCATTATGCTCGACCACGCCGTTTCGGATCTGTGGCGCCGCGGTTCGGGGTCGAAAAATCAAAAATTTGAAAATACTACAGCTCGGCCGCCATCTTGTTTTTCCAATTTTTTCCACTTTTTCTATTGATCGTAAACTAATTTCTTCAATCGTTGCGAGTATTAACGAAATCGGTTGGAAAACTAAAGAGTTGCAAGAATCACGTCGGCCGCCATCTTGTTTTTCTGAAATGTCATAATTTTTCCCTACTCGAATCCCACACCCGAACACATCTCCTTTAAATCATTGTATCGTTTTCTGTCTCTTTCTAGGAGAACAATAAATTATGTCAATGAGTCCTAATCGCCATATAATTTGGTATGAAAAAAAATATTCCGCCATCTTGAAATTTTTTTCATTTCGCTAAAAAGACGTCCTCGTCCTGATCATCTTTTGCCAAGAAACCACTCTTCCATCTTTTAAACTCTCCGAGATAGACACCAAATAAATTTGTATGGCGGCCATCTTAAATCCGCCATTTTGAATTTATTTTCAGCTCATTGTCTTTTGGATGAAGTTTCGAATGACATTTGGTCAAGCACCCCCCACCTATCTTCAATACCTCGGCCGTGCTCTTTACCCGTCTCCGAAATCCTCAATCATCAGCTGTCTCCATATTTTTGTTCAAGTTTAATTTTCTGACGTGTATACGAAGCCATCAGTGAAAAAAAAAATTTTCATACAAAATTTTACAGGAGGAAATTTTGGGGAAAATCTCGAAAACTACCCCAAATGTGGCAACACTGTTTAGATATATCGATACTGCTGGTCGAGTTACACAATCGATCCATACATGTCAACTTTCCCAAATGTTGCTAACTGCCTCAAAAACGCGATCAAAATTTTCAAAAACACAAAAAGAATATAAAATGGCCGCCACCTCGTTCCACAGAAACATTTTAGATAGTTTCATAATTTTCCCGTAAACTACAGGATATACCGCTCCTGATGACGTTTAAATTTTTCATCTCGCTCGCACCCAGCCGAAATGATCGCCCCTGAAAAAAGACCATGTCGAAAATCACTTTTACTGTGATAAATTCCAGTGTTGCCAGACCTCGGCGACGAAAATACCCAAATGTCATTTGTACAAGAAGGACACGTGGTTGCTCGTACTCGAATTTTGCAAAAAGTCCGTATTTCGATTTTTTTATTTTTGGGGTAAATCTTGAAATTTTCCCGGGAAACGGGGTAATTTTTTTCCCCCAATCCATACCTCGAGTCTGTACACACAATCGCCCCGTAGAAGTCGAAACGCTCCGACGTTGCCAACTGTGAATAATTTGAATTTTAAAATTGCGTTTTTTCGTACCTCAAACAAAAAGGCCGCCGCGACAGCCGCCATCTTGGATTTTTAAAAACCCCTCCCATTCTGTCAAAATACAGGATAATTGTAGGCGAAAAAAGAAAAAATAATTATGCTCGACCACGCCGTTTCGGATCTGTGGTGCCGCGGTTCGGGGTCGAAAAATCAAAATTTTCAAAACACTACAGCTCGGCCGCCATCTTGTTTTTCCAATTTTTTCCACTTTTTCTATAAATCGTTTCCTAATTTTTTCAATCGTTGCGAGTTTTAATGAAATCGGTTGGAAAACAAAAGAGTTACAAGAATCACGTCGGCCGCCATCTTGTTTTTCCGAAATGTCATAATTTTTCCCCACTCGAATCCCGCACCCGAACACATCTCCCCTACATCATTATATCGTTTTCTGTCTCTTTCTAGGAGAACAATTATGTCAATGAGTCAGTCAGTCAGTGAGTCAGTGGTAATCGAGCTATATATAGTATAATATAATTGTCAGTGCCATAACATTTTTCCAAATAAATATTTTCTTTACTTATGAATCTCTAACTTATTTGGGATGAAACGGCAATTCGATACGACTGGAGAGATATCAGGCACAGGACCGTTGATTTTAAAGTGGCGTGTCTTGTTTTAAAGTGTGGTGTTAATGTGTTTACTTTAATCTTTGAAAGACATTCATCACGCCCCAAAAGCGCATCGACGCGTCGCCGCTTTCGCTTTAATTGTTTAAGAGCCTCCAAGTAGGATGTGCTCAAATATTTTTATAAAAATAATAATATTAATAGTACTCAAATCAGTCATCATCAAATGCTTGCATAAAAAAACGATTAGCAAAAGCTTTTACTATGTCAGAGGTCACATGAATAAAAAAAACGCGGTCTCAATTCTAGCGGTTATCACCTCTTTTAACCCTACAGTCCAAGAACCTTTTAAAAGGTTATTGTACCTGTCCTATAAGACAAACATACCGTTAACGTGGACACTAAAGTTTTTATTTGTTAGATAATTCTTATGAATCACTAAAAGTTAGGTATTTCACATCTTTACATGTAATAAAAAGAAAAGTCCTGACTCATTCGCTCACAGATCAACAACCCAAAATGCTGAAATTTTGCAGAGAACTTCTTTTTATAATGTAGACAAGGAATAAGGCTGGATTTTTCAAGCTTCCTAGAGGAGTAAATCCACAGGCGGTCACTAGTTTTATTAATAAAGTAATTTTTTGTTACAGGGTGTACTGTCAAAATAGCTGTAAAGTACCAAGTTACGATATGTTTGAATATTATGCCATAACGTCATGTCATTGGTGAACGATGGAGAATCATGGAAATTGATTCAGAAACATGAACTTAGCAACAAAAAAGACACTGATAAAGTCTTACAGAAGAATAAAAGTAGACAAAGATATCCCAATGAAGTTAGCAACGATACGAACATTAGACAAAACATAAAGAAGAGAAAGAAAATTCAATATCCTGAAGTCAGTAGCAGAAAAAGAACTGACACAGCTAAAGTCTTGAGTAGGAGAAAATTTAAACAGCATGAAGTTAGTTTTAAAACCATAAACACAGATATAGAGTTAAAAAAGAGGAATGAGGTACAACCTCATGAAGAAAGCAACAGAAGATTGATTAAGATAAATCAATTTAGAAAGCATCATGAAGTTAGCTGTAAAACAAACGCAGATAGAGATGTTAGAAGGAGTAATCCACTTGGTAGGCATTGTGAAGTTATCAATAGATTACACTTAGACAAAGTATTAAAGACGAAAGAGATTCAACATAGTGAAGGTAGCAATATAAATGCATACAATGAAGAAGTAAAAAAGAGGAATACACTTGTCATCACAAAATGGCGACGAGATTCAAAATGGCGGATAGGCGCGTTGTTCATACCACTCGTAATTTTGAATGTTGTAGGAGTAACGAATGCAGAAAGTGAGTATGAAAGTGTTAGTAGGTATTAGAAAAATTCAAAACTTTAGAAATGTCAAAGCTTTTTCACGAAAACAAATCAATAAATACATCCAATTCGACTGTCACGCAATCGGATAGTACCAACATACTATCATCATCAGAGACGCTCAATGGTACCTATATCATCTAAAAGTATTATCATTTTCTATTTTCCCCGAATTATCTGTTAAATTTAAACTCAATCAGGCAATAATTGGGTGTAGCCAAAAAATCTGTTACCAATTTCAACGCAACGCAATTTACTGACGAGTTAATATTTAAAGCTTTTAAAAATGGTGTGAGCTTAAACTTACCACTCTATTCAAGTTCCTAACCTCAGAACAGCCCCCAGATTGTGTAAGAAAATCGTAGTCGTTGGTCTAACGGATAATTCGACCTGTTTATGGAGTTCATATATGCCTGCACGTCAAAAAGGATATTGTATGAACTCCTTAAACAGTTCGTGTAACATGTTTTAAGCGGTCAAATGATTACAATTTGCAATGATATTGGTGTACGGAAAGGTAAAAGCCACCGCACAAAACCTTTTTTAAAGTTTTGATAACGCGCAACAAGCTGGTATAAAAAGTATTATGGATAATGTCTAGACCATATCCCAGTAGCAAATAAATATACTTTCGATGTTTTTAGGTCTCACCAGCAGAGTTCTAGCATCATTCCTAGGCTACCCAACCACCTGCAGCGTAGGGGTGGAAGTGCGACCCTGCACCCTTTCCTTATCCTGCTGGCTTCGAGGAGGCACCAGGGTTAGAGGCTGCGGGAGTAGCTGGCTGTTCTCATGCTGTCTGCCTCCGGAACCTGAGATAAATGACTTTGATAACATGTAAGTAATCTATAATGTATAAATATATAATACGTCTTTAATGTGCTTACCTACTATTAATTGTATACATGTAACGTGTATTCTATTGTGCCACACTACCCTACACATCCTGTTCAATCCTCTCACCAAAGGTTGCCTGGTAGAGATTGCTCAGTAAGCAATAAGGCCGCCTTTGTATACCTAGTTTTTAGTTAACTTTACTTTGTAATCTTTTATGTGTGCAATAAAGTATTTATCTATCTATCTATCTATCTTTAATTACAACTTTTTTTGTCTGAGTAGTAAGCGATATGATTCCGGGTTTGATCCCCGGCAGAGTCAATTTGGGAATTTATAATTTCTAAATTATTTTGGCCTGGTATGGTGGAAGACTTCGGCCATGGCAAGCCACATTCTAGATACTCGCAAAGTTAGGGTGATGATACCAGATACCACCCTACTGATAAAGCTCGCAACTATATCGGTTATTCTGGCCATCTAAGTTGATGAAATTAGAAATGATGATATCATTTCAAATTAGAAATGATGATATCATTTCAAATTTCTTCGGGTATAGCTCTCTCCGTAACCTCCGTAACCCAGATGAGGCCCATTGTTAGCGGCCATTGTCTTGGATCCTCGTGTCATTATTGGTAACATGTGATTTCTTCGGTCTTTTGACTAAGTCTTTTGGTGGAGAAAAGATCTCGACGATTCCCAAGCTTTCTTTTATCTCTTCTCATCTTAATTCCAGGATCCCGTCTTCAGACTGGAGGTACAAAGTGGTGCCACCGAAACTCCGTCAAGTGCCAAAGAGGAGTGTGGTACCCACCAACGTGTTTAGGCGCCGAGTCGACGAAGACATGAGTCAGGTTAGTTTAACTAGACTTTCTACCTTTTATTACCGAGTAAAGGCCTTTTCCAGATAAAGAGAAAGAAAGGGGGTTTTTAGTAGCGCTTGGTAGCAATCAAACATGCTGACTAGTGGTGATGCAGCCTATTGTGGAGAATGCTGGCCTTTAATCAGTGGCGTGCACAGGTTTTCAAGCTAGGGTAGGCATTAGTCACTCATTAGTATATCCATTATCCACATAGTTAGTCAGTCGTTAGTACGAGTATATCCATTATCCACATTATATTATAAATGCGAATGTGTGTTTGTCGATCTGCTACGCTTTAATGACCCATATATTCAACTGATTTTGATGAAATTTGGTACATATAGAGGTAGGTAACATCCCGGGGAAGGACATAGGCAATATTTAAAAAACTTAATTCACGCTGCAGAAATCGTTAATATCGAATAATCAGTTAATTCAGATAGTCCGCGATTGGGCTAATAATAAATTAATATCTATATTTAAATAGGTAATTATTTTGTTTTTAATTTTTAAATAGAGGATCTCCCAAAAGACGTATAATATATTACGTCCCCTGTTAGTTTTATGTTGAACAACCATTTAAAAAAAGTAAAAAACTTCGATGACGTCACAATTCAATATTTCATGCAAATTGGCACACTAAGCATGCGTTTTGACGTTTGAAAAAAGTTGCTGATTTGACTAAATAGTTATCAAATACCCAATTGGCCAGAATAAAGGCCTAAACACTTCTCATTCTAAGAGGTCGTCAACTCAGAAATGGGATGTATGCTAGAAATCGTGTAAGTTCGGGTTTTTTCTGATTGCAGATCGAATGTGGTCTACCGTCGACCAGGATATTGCAGAAGAGAATAATCGGCGGCAGAGAGGCCAGGTTCGCAGAGTTTCCCTGGCAAGCCCACGTCAGGATATCGGAGTTCCAATGTGGGGGTGTACTGAGTAATTAGTATTCTTTTTAATAAGATTATTATTCATTTTATTTAATTTATTGACGAATATTGTAGAAATAATTAATAATATTAAAATAATACAATCAGTCCAGTTTTATTTTTACAAAAGTCAGTTAGTTATACAGCATTATAATGACTCTCCGGTCAATTTTACAAAGAATTTTAAAAGAAAACAAAGATTACGGTCAACAGGTAATGAGGTTTATTAAATTATATTATACGCAGTTATCATAGTAAACTGTTGAAGTCAACGTACATACTGCACGCGAACTTGCAGCCAACTTCAGACACGACTATTTGAAAAGAAATTATAACATAAAATATCAAAATAACTATGAAATACGTTAAAATCGATTAAAGGTGACGGCTATATTCATGCAAAAAAAAAATGTCGATCCGTTGCTTTGTTGCGGCGCGAATGACCCGTTGTACTAGGGTGACGAAAGCGACGCGACACAGTGCGACGTGATACGATTTAACGTAGAGGTCATATGAAGTCAGCTATTGTTTGATACTGTTGCGTCGCATTGAGCGCGTAGTTTGTCGTTGAAGTAGAACAGGGCCTTAAGGACTAACCACTTTGGCATAATATATGTATGTAATCTATGTATGTACTAGCTGATGCCCGCGACTTTGTCCGCGTGAAATAAGTTTTTTTAATTCCCACGGGAACTCCTCAATTTTCCAGGATAAAAAGTAGCCTATGTCACTCTCCGGGTCCTCAACTATACCTATGCAAAAAATCACGTCGATCCGTTGCTCCGTTGCAGCGTGATTTAAGGACAAACCAACAAACCAATAAACCAACAAACAAACACACTTTCGCATTTATAATATTAGTATCAAGTATGATGTATGTATGTATGGTGTATTTATTGCAGTATCCAAATGGTTCGTTGCCACAGCAGCGCATTGCGTATCGCGAGCTCGGCCGCGCGACATTTCAGTGTGGCTGGGAGCTTTGGACACCGCTGCTGGGACCAATACTGCGAGGAAACTTGGGTAGGAAGTGTTATCCTACTAATATAATAAAACTAAATGATGCCCACGACTTCGTCAGCGTGGATATTGTTTTTAATTCCCGCGGGAGATTCTTGAAATCCTTAAGTATTTTCTACGCCATTGCATGGCTGATTGTAATTTCATTTCGTAGTGTTACAAAGTAGCAACTTACAATCATGCAAATAAATATATTCTACTAGCTAATGCCCGCGAATTCGTCTGCGTGGATTAAGTTTTTTGATTCCCGGGGTAACTTCTGAATTTTCCGGGTATAAAAGAACCCGGGATGCAACTTATCCCTGTACCAAATTTCATCAAAATCGGTTGAAAAGATGGGCCATGAAAGCGTAGCAGACAGACAGAATAGACACACTTTCACATTTATAATATTAGTATGGATATGGATGTAAATAACTGTGGATCTGTCAAAATGACGTAATAACTTTTCACTATATTTTTTATTTGCTTCTTGAATTGCCTTTTGAATTCTTTGAATATTGAAATCTCATTTGTTTCTTTTTCCAGGGTTGTCCAAAAGATACTCCATCCTCTCTTTCAATTCCGGATGACTCAGCCTGACAGATATGACATAGCTCTACTAAGACTGTCCCGCCCTATCACATATACTAATCATATCCTGCCGATATGTCTACCGGATATGGATATAGAGCTACGAGGGAAATCAGGGGTAATTGCAGGATGGGGCAAGACGGACGCTAGCAATGGCCACACGGGGACCAATTGGCTGAGATCCGCCACTGTTCCTATATTAAGTAAGTGTACTTTTGCAATATGGGATATAATATAAAGCTAAGGGGTAAGTCAGAGGTTATTGCTGGGTGGGGGAAGACGGATGTAATGGCCACATGGGGACCAAGTGAAATAAATAATAACAATAATTAAACCTATTTACGGCCCATTTGAGATGCGGAATGAATTGACCATTGTTAATGAGATCTTATTCTTGGTTATTATCACTAACATCTGATAAAATATATTATAGCTAAAAACTCAAAGTTCGTAATGGTAATACATTACCTATGCTGTGGTAATACTAAAAATCCCATCAATAGCCGAGTCGTAGGTAGGTCGGGAAGAATCCGAAAGTCTACTGCATAATTTTATCTGATGAAAATACCTTCCATTATGTAAAGAACGACCCTCAGATATGAGGAATACCATATAGATAGAGTTTTCCGTGAAAATTATGATTTTTTTTCAGGCACAGAGCAATGCATCAACTGGCATCAGAGCAAACAAATCCTGGTTGAAATACACTCCGAGATGATCTGCGCTGGACACTCCGATGGTCATCAAGACGCTTGCTTAGGTATTCTGCATCTGTTATTTTTATTATCATCATATTATTATTTCTCACATTCTGGGGCATGAAGAAATCTCTACAAGAGATAAGTTGTCCTTTCAATGTTTATGTTTTATTGAAAAAACTAGAAGTTTAATTCGCTATAATCCGCCACAGAAGGTAAATCTATGTGGTACAGTGCGTATCTTGAACTTGCGGCCCGCGATATTCTTCAAACCACATAAATCTTCCAAAATACCCTCTACGTACGTTTCACTCCGACACCGGAGCATCCTCAGGAGATGTTGACTCTACAATGCACGATTGTGAAGTGACGATTTACCTTCTGTGGCGGATTATAGCGAATTAAACTTCTAGTTTTTTCAATATCATGGACTTCCGCAAAGTAACGCCTGCTTCTATCCAATGTTTATGTTTTAGTTTTCAAGTTTCTGGTACTAAATAATTTAAAAAAAATTGTCGCCAACGCAAACACAGGAGTGTTACTCGTTGTCCTAGGTGAGAGACGAAAGCGACACGACGCAACGCGACGCGATACGACTCCATAGAAAATGACAAACTTATTACGTTTTTGTTTTATTTTATCCACTACAAGTTAGCCCTTGACTGCGATCTCACCTCTAAGATAGCGGGTTAACCTGTTAGGGTGATAGCAGTTATTATTAAACCCATACCCCTATTCGGTTTCTACATGGCATCGTACCGGAACCTCGGAGAGCACGTAAATCATCGCCGCACGTAGATCATGTCGGCGGGAGATAGACACTAGGCACAATATCTATTCGGCGTCAAAGTTCTTCATTTAAAACGTCAATTTAATACGTATAAAGCCCTCAGGTTATATTTTTAAGAGTATGTTTTCCTGAGTCGGGAGTTTTTTTTTAAATTTTGAGATAGGCTTGCACTTGACGACAATCATGCTTAGTGCAAAGCAATGATGATACCTAGGTTGCGTTGAAGATGCCTATTCACTCTTGCCTTGAAGGTACCTAAGTTGTACGTGGCAGGAAACACTGGCTCTGGGAGGGTGTTCTACACCTTGGTAGTTCGTATCAGAAACATCGAGCAAAAACGTTTTGTGCGAGCAGATTGGACGTCAACCACATAAGGATTTATAATTTCTGAATTTCCCTGGTCTGGCCTGGTGGGAGGCTTCGGCCGTGGCTAGTTACCACCCTACCGGCAAAAACGTGCCGCCAAGCGATTTAGCGTTCCGGTACGATGCCGTGTAGAAATCGAATAGGGGTATGGGTTTAATATAACTGCCATGCCCCTAACAGGTTAGCCCGCTACCATCTTAGACTGCATCATCACTTACCATCAGGTGAAATCGCAGTCAAGGGCTAACTTGTAGTGGATTAAAAAAAAAAGAATGCCAACGCTGACGCTAAACGCTGAGTTTTTCAAATGCTTTATTTATAGTTATTTTTTCATAGAATTTAACTCTTATAATTTGTCCCCTCAGGTGACTCCGGCGGTCCTCTCATAGTGCTAGACAGTGGTCGGTACTACCTAGTGGGCATCACTTCAGCCGGCTTCGGCTGCGGCGTGGACCATCAGCCAGGCATATACCACAACGTGAAGACCACGACCAACTGGATCAAAGACGTCATCAACCCAGCCGCTAATTATATTGACTTTTAGAATAGAATCCATACTAATATCATAATATACTAATAATATTATTATAAAATGCGAAACTGTGTTTGTTTGTTGGTTTGTCCTTCAATCACGCCGCAACGGAGCAACGGATCGACGTGATTTTTGGCATGGGCATAGTTGAGGACCTGGAGAGTGACATGGCTACTTTTTATCCCGGAAAATTAAGGAGTTCCCGCGGGAAAATAAAATCGCGGGCATCAGCCAGTCCATACTAATATTATAAATCCCCATACTTATATTCACTAATATTATAAATGCGAAAGTGTGTCTGTCTTTCTATCTATCTGTCTGTCTCTCTGCTACGCTATAACGGCGCATCTTTTCAATCGATTTTGATGAAATTTGGTATAGGGGTAGGTTTCATGATTCATCCCGGGGAAGGACATAGGCTAAAGGCTTTTTAGCCCGTAAAATTCAGGATTCCTTTTTTTATGTATTATTACGGGCACTAATGAAAGGCCCCAAACTCTTCAACCATACAAACATCGACTCGCGACGAATCGAACTTTTCTTTTCATAAGTAATGTTTCCTGAGGAAAAAGATAGCCCTATTATTAGACCTTGACTAATTTTATTATAAAAATACCTTTAGTGCTACGTAGTTTTAATTATTATTGCATTTGTTAAATCTAATAGTCATTAGTTGAATATTAATTTATTGCTAATTTTATTTATTAATTATACGAGTAGGTATATTCTTAAAATTAAGTAATGCTTTCACAAAATAGTTATCTCGCAAAATTCATTAATTATTAACCGAACCTAGGCTTTGGTCATACGTAACGCATGACGGCAACGTTTTAAATGCGTCAAAAGATTTATTGCATGTACAGTGAAGGGAGAAAGATAGTAATTAACTACTTACATTCTGAGAGGTTTGATTTTTGAAATGATTACTTTTCCTTATTTAAGATTATAATTATTCCTTTAACGAGTTAAGCGACGCGTTTAAATGCACGGCGAATTTCATTAATTTGATTTTTAGGGCCACTTGCACAAGGAAATTTAAACTGATTTAGTTAAATTTTGTAATGCTGTCCCTTATTGGCAAATGCATATTGTAGTTGCCAAAAAGGGACAGCATTAAAATTTTAAGTAAATCAATTTAAGAGTACTTGTTCAAGTGGGCCCTAATTGCATAACAGTTTCATTTTAACATAGTTTGCGGTAAGAAACCGCACCATGCATAACGCGTTAGTAAGATAATTTTGCGTTTACAAACCTATTTGTGTATCTCTCATCTCTAATAGGGAAAAATAGAATACAAAAGCTGTGTCAAGTCGTGTCGCTATCGATGTGCATTTTATATGACCAAGTCTTTAGCGGGTTTCATTCTTATAAACTCATTTACGCAAAAAGTTAATACTCGAGGCTGTTTGAACCGCCATTTTGTTTTATTTAATTTGACCGATTAAATTATTATTGATCTCTTGTTTTTTTATATTTTGTTTTATTTTAAGAAGCGGAAATGGAAATAAATTCTATTTGAAAATAAATTGTCTTGCGTTTTTTTAACTAACTTATAACTATGCTTTTCAGGCTTAAACGCTTAGGTTCCTTTAAATCACTCTTTATACCTGCCTACTTTAGTCTACATGCCTGCGGAAGACGGGTTTGATGAGCAAAACGGCTGAACCGATTTTGATGAGATTAGCCCAAACGTAAAAGCACAGAATCCTACTATTAGTACCTACTTAGTAGGAGGTAAGTAGTAATTTTTTAAACAATTATAATCTTAGAAATTTTTGTATCCCTGAGGAATCCTTCGTTTTCTGGGTACAAAAAGTTCAATTAATCTTCTCCAGAAAACAGGCAAGTACCTAGTTGAGGATAAAGAAGTAACAAACAAACAAACTGACAAGATTATTTATTCAATTCTTATCTTATGATAAACAAGCAGTTTACAAAAAATGTATTAATAAATTCTACATCGCACATCACTTGGAACTTGTAAAATCACTTTCAAGTTACCAACTTTTCATTTAAAATCCTACTCTATCTACAACCTTTTAAGTTTAAAATAGCTTAACTTTACACGTAATTGAACAACCGGGTACTAATGATTCCGTAATGTATTTGCAACATTATTTTATAGAACATAAAGTAGACTTTTGATTGAAAATCGATATTACAGTGACGAATCGTGCTTCAAATGTCAAACCGCAGAGTCGTTAAGAATGTCTCGTAGAGACAACGTATTCTAAATTCAAATAAGTTTAATTTTTAATTTGTTCTTTAGTGCATTACAATTTTGAGTGAGGACTCAAACTTTTTTGTGATAAAAATGGTGGAAAAGTGTTTGTTTTTTTTTATTTTTAGCGTAATAGCGTCGGTTATGGATGGCCAAACCTTGGGAGGTAAGTGAAAGGTGTTTGGCGGGCCACAAAATGGTGTTCTGTTTCACAAACACTTTAGTCATAATATTATTTTGAGGTCGTGTATATTGCATAAATATTTGATACAGATTATTTTTAAAATATATAGGAATTTGAATTTTCGTGGTTATTATAATTTGAATATTTGTCGTAGGATGACAAACTTAGTTTAGTACATCAAAGTTTTATTTTTTAAAACGAGTTTTCGGGCCGAGGTCGACAAGATTTTTTAACATAAACGGATTTGGCGTGAAAATACTAATTTTGTGATATATTATAATTATTATGTGTAAAGCATAGGCATATTCTTAATGTGATATAGAGTGTGTAGAGTCCATGATTTCGTTACTTTTGTCGCTGAACCGATTGCGATAAAACTTACCTAACCATGGAAACTCAAGTAATACTTACCTACTTAAGTCACTAGCTCTGATGATGCCCGCGACTTCGTTCGGCTCGATTTAGGTTTTTTAAAACGTCCTTTAGGAACTCTTAGATATAACGCAATTATCGGTAGTCTATGTAGCGTTTCTTTGAAACAAGCTATGTATTTAGCTATGTATTCTTAGGCAAAATCAGCTAAATGGGTGGGCAGTGAAAGAGTAACAGACAGACAACAAGGCAGACAGACAACCCTTAGCAATTTTAATGTTAGTAAACTAAGTACAATTAAAAACGACTTAGACGTACAAGTGTAGGTAGGTATCATAATATGGATTTAACCTTGTCTTGTGCTTTTGCAAACCGCAAGGGCAGTGACAGCAATGACGTAGGTACGATGGCGACTGCACGTCACACATTACGCCACACTGGGCGCGCGCATACATGTGTACGATCATTGACAAGTCAGAAATCAGAATGCCCTTAGCTGCTGTCGGTTTATAAGGTAATACGGGACCCTATCTAATTAATGTTATGCAAAGGCGGATATCGGCAAAGACGTGCCGCCAAGCGATTTAGAAACTAGAAACCGATTAAAGAAAGAAAGAAAGAAAACGTTTTTATTTGATCACAATATTTAGTATAAGAAACTATCAAATTAGATATAGCAACAAAGTAGTGTGTAGCTCAATTTCGTCTGCCCATTCTTATACGTTTAGGTATGTACGATACCCTAAACGTATAAGAATGGGCAGACGAATTTGAGCTCTAATTCAATGCTGTCATTGTTTATTTTACGTTGACAAAAATCTTTAACGTTTGATGGACAATTCTTACATGATTGGGGCCCTGGTCTCCAGCTCAGCATCATGCTACAGCAGGCTGCAGCGCTGGTTTTCAGTGGAAACCTTAAAATTGGTGAAGTCACGGACGAACTATGAATGCAATATCTATTCTAATATGTTTATAGAAATCTAATAGTCTAAAGTAGTAAGCAACTAAGCACATATAAGTACTAGGTACATTATTTACAAAATGGAAGATACAATCTGAATCAAAGCAACTATATGTATTTATGAATAAAAACAATTAGGTGTATTGGTTTAATTTAACTGCCACGGGTTTTGAAAAACTAGAAATTTAATTCGCTATAATCCGCCACAGAAGGTAAATCTATGTGGTACAGTGCGTATCTTGAACTTGCAGCCCGCGATATTCTCCACAGTCCACACCACATAAATCTTCCAAAATACCCTCAACGTACGTTTCACTCCGACACCGGAGCATCTTCAGGAGATGTTCACTCTACAATGCACGATTGTGACCACGGGTTTAATTTAACAGGTTAGGCCGCTAACACCTTAGACTGCATTATCACTTACCATCAGTTGAGATCGCAGTCAAGGGCTAACTTTTATCTAGTAGATAAAAAAATCAAATACCTAAATCCACGCGGACCAAGTCGCAGGCGTTATCAATAGCTGTAATCATAGGCCTTTATAAAGAAAAGTTATTGCTTATTAGCTCTGTGTTATTAGTAACCAAAGAATGCAAGAAATGTTAAATGATTCAACGATAATAAATATGCATAATTTACTAACTTTATTCCAAGGTGTTGATGTTTGTAATACCAATCATACCTACCTTAACAGTTACGAGTATTTTTGACGACCACCCTGGCGTAGGGGATGCGCTGTTGTCTTAAGGAGGTCCCGGGTTCGATCCCCGGCAGGTCAATACGAAAATTTATAATTTCTGAAATTTGAAATGGATGAGTGGATGTTTGTTACTCAATCACGCCCCAATACAACGGCTGAACGGATCTGGATGAAATTTGGCACAGAGATAGATTATAGTCTGGAATAGCACATAGGCTACTTTTTATCCCGGAAAATTAAAGAGTTCCCGCGGGAACCGAAAAACCTCAATCCACGCGGACGAAGTCGCGGGCATCAGCTAGTGATATAAATGTATCAAGGTCATATCTATTTATACTAACTTATTAAATCTCTATTTTGTTGAGTTTATATCTACACACGCTGTTTTTTTCAATTCCCACGGGAACTCCATAACTTTCCGGGATAAAAAGTTACCTATGTCACTCTCCAGGTCTTCAACTATATACCCATGCAAAAAATGACGTCGAGCATCGGATCACATAACCATGCCAAAAATCCCGACGATCCGATGCTCTGTTGCAGCGTGATTGAAGAACAAACCAACATACAAACACTTTCGCATTTATATAAATTTTACTCGAACCATGATTTCATAATAATATATATAATGACCCATGAACCATGATTTCATAATAATATATATAATATATAATGTGCCGTTTTGTACTATCATGAATGACGAATATTAGGGAGTTGGTTTCTAGGAACAACAAATGATAATACCTACATAATAGGTACCTAAATTAGTTGAATCTATCAAAAAATATTTGTATGGAGAGCTTCGTGTCCTATACAAGACGTGTTTTCCTCGTTACTGCCTCTTTGGTCTAGTGGTTAGCATTTCGGGGGTTGACATGAAAAGTATAGGTGAAGAAAATTTTACGGTCTTGTGCCAGTTGACCTTAGTAGAGCACATAGGCAGAGTATGCATTAAAATAACTATAGTGGGCCCGGCAGACGTTGTCCTGCCTTGACGCTAGAACCCGATTGCAGCGTCCCCTATCGGGTCCAATTGTGAATATAAACCATCCCGGGACCCACACAAACACACTCAAAAAATTCCATCTAAATCGGCCCAGCCGTTCTCGAGTCAAAAAGTCAACAAGTCAAAGAGTCGAGCGGGACAAAAGAACAGCAATTGATCAAATAATAGTAGATTAGTAGCCAAGGGCTGTAAGGCATCAATTGCAGCCCGAGATATTTAGGCGCACGAGCGCAGGGAGGGCGCCTATAGTTCGAGGGTGCAATTGATGCTTACACCCGAGCTAACTACTCTGCTTTACATCTCGATTGTGAGGTAAAGTAGGTCCTTATTACCCCCAAATGGAGCTTGTAGGTGACCAATTAGCGCTCTAGGGTAATAATGTAGCTAGAAAAGCCCAAGGGCGGTAAGTAATTAAAAAAAAAATACTCTTCACTCTTTCAAAAAGTTCGCGTACATCTAACCATCATACTTTTTTTAATTACTTACCGCCCTAGGGCTTTTCTAGCTACATTATTACCCTAGAGCGCTAATTGGTCACCTACAAGCTCCATTTGGGGGTAATAAGGACCTACTTACCGAATATGAGAGATGTAAATATTATAAATGCGAAAGTTTGGATGGATGTATGGATGTATGGATGTATGGATGTGTGGATGTGTGGATGTATGGATGTATGGATGTTTGTTACTCAATCACGCTCCAACGGCTGAACGGATCTGGATGAAATTTGGCACAGAGATAGATTCTGGAATAACACATAGGCTACTTTTTATCCCGGAAAATTAAAGAGTTCCCGCGGGAACCGAAAAATCTCAAACCACGCGGACGAAGTCGCGGGCATCAGCTAGTTTTTATATATATAGAGAGATAGAGATAGAGATATTATAGAGATAAGGCCTCTAGCACTCGCTGTAAAATGATATGCAGTCGTGTAGAAAGGGGCTACTACACTACCGTGACTTTGTACACCTGTCACCGACATGGTTGGTAATCTATACCTACCAACAATACTATAGTACTTACCACAGTTATATACGACAGTAAAAAGTAAAGCATAAGGACATGGTCAAACGTAACGCGTGATGGCAGCGATGTGTTAGTTATTGGGCGCAACCCTTTTTAGGGTTCCGTACCAAAATGGTAAAAATGGAACCCTTATGGTGCGACTTTCTCCGTCCGTCTGTCACAGTCGATTATTTCAGTAACTATTAAAGCTATCGACATGAAATTTGGAATAGTTGTGTATAATAGGGGCTTAACATCATTAAAATAGAAAAACAATCGAAAATTATTTTTAGTTTAATTAAAAAAGGGGGAAAATAGGGGGTTTGAAATTTCAAAGTATGATAACTATACTGAGTGGGGTATCATATGAAAGGGCTATACTTCTACATTCTAAAACAGATTTTTATTTATTTTTATGCATAATAGTTTTTGAAACCAACGCTCTAACTAGCATAGTTTTTTTTGATATTAACAATAAACCTCTACAAACAAAGTTAGTTTTGCGGTTCATTTCGTCTTTTTTTTTTAATACGTCATAAATCGTAAAACTTACTACAGGTTTGTAGTTTGTACGGAACCCTCGGTGCGCGAGTCCGACTCGCAATCGGCCGGTTTATTATTTGTTATGGCAGCTGTATTAAACTCATGCAGCATACCCCTAATCGGTTTCTACTTTCTATATGGCATCGTACTGGGACGCTGAATCGCTTGGCGGCACGTCTTTGCCGGCAAGGTGGTAACTAGCCACGGCCGACGCCTCCCACCAGCTCAGACCAGAGAAATTTCAGAACTTATACAGTGTGAACATTTACTTTACACTTATCACCATAAAATATGTCAATCAATCACTTCGCACCTGCTTTATTTACTTCACAAAGTGTGATCCAGCCATAACTTGGAATAAAATAATTAGGCCAATGACGACCGTTGTAAAATGATACGCAGCCATGTAGAAAGGGACTACCACCGTGAAATTGAGCCGCGCGCTGTCACCGACAGTTTGCAATCTAAACCGACAATACAACAGTATGTAGCATTTAAGCCATGGTCGAACAAAAAGCTTGACGGCATTGCTGTGTTAGTTATACTCGTAGGGATGATGACTATACCAAAAGTAAATTATTTCCTATATAAAAAAACTAGCTGATGCCCGCGACTTCGTTCGCGTGGATTGAGGTTTTTCGGTTCCCGCGGGAACTCTTTAATTTTCCGGGATAAAAAGTAGCCTCTATGCTATTCCAGACTATAATCTATCTCTGTGCCAAATTTCATCCAGATTCGTTCAGCCGTTGGAGCGTGATTGAGTAACAAACATCCATACATCCACACATCCATACATCCATACATCCATACATCCATACATCCATCCAAACTTTCGCATTTATAATATTTATTTGACAATTCTGATGTAAAAAAAATATTTCTTGCTGATTAATAGAGGGTTTTCCAAAAGACTTGATCCCAACTGCCCCGCTTGCCCCGCTAGCGGGGTAGTTGGGAAAGAAAGTGCCATCGGCCCACTAGCCTCGGCGTAGTCGGGGCAGATGAAACTTTTTCACACAGATCAAGTGTCATTTGCCCCGGTACGTTACGAAATAACTTGTTTTTGTTTTTTTACCTATAAATGAACTGACTACCTAAAATTCACATCCTCGGTCACTTTTAAGTTTGATAAAAAAAAATACATAAGCAACTAACTATATAAACTTCCATACTAGAAGCGCGTTTAAATACGTTTGATAAAAACTTCGTGCTGATTTGATTGAATTGTCATCATCCCGATTGGCACAGTGGAATGACACATTTAGGTGTGCCAGTCTAAAGACGGCCTTAAATGCTACGGTCTACCGGATAAATAATAAATAAATAAAATAAAATAAAATCGTTTTATTTCAGGCAGGGACCCATAATTAAGAATTAAATTTACAAAATAATATAAAATTAAAATTACAAAATAATAAAAAGATGTAAAAATTAAAACTAGAGCTAAAACAAGAACTACATTATAATAATAATACCTTACGGTATAATATTATGTCACTTGGTGTTCTGAGTCTGGTGCACTTTGAGCCAGTGTTTAAAAAACACGTTGTCAGGGGATGCCTGAGCGACGATACGAATCATACAATTTTTAGAATTGCGAACAGTTTCCCAGAAACCCGCAATTCTGTTCCGTATGATCGCATAGAAGTCAGGTACACCAGCGTCGGCGAACATACCCGACGCGCTGCAATACCTCGGCATTTTTAATAAAATGCGGAGGGCATTGTTGTACTGAACTCTGAGGGTGTTAAAGGATCGTTTGGTGTAACTCAACCAGAGCTGCGAGGTATAAAAACTCATACAATATGCTTTGAATAGCGTCACTTTAACATCCTCAGAACATCGAGCAAACCGGCGCGCGAGCATGTTGCACCGTACTGCAAGCGACCTTCGCTCCCGTTCTATATCTAAATCGTCGCTCAGGGATTCCGACAACATGTGTCCAAGATACCTAAACTGCTGCACAACCTGAACCGGTGATCCATCCAAATAAACTGGCGGTACCCTCTCCGGACCCTTGCCGACCCGGAAGATCAACATTTCTGATTTCCGAACGTTATATTTCAAGCCATGTGTTTTGGCATAGTTTTCGCAGATCAGCATTAACTTTCGTAGACCACTTATTGAGGGGCTAAGTAGCACCATGTCATCAGCGTAGCTCAAGTTGTTAAAACAAGCTCCAAGGATAGGTCTCACCTCTGCAAGTATACCTGCACAAGTAGACCGGAGCGTGTATGAGAATACTAGCTAATGCTCGCGACTTCGTCCGCGTGGATTGAGGTTTTTTGGTTCCCGCGGGAGCTCTTTAATTTTCCGGCATAAAAAGTAGCCTATGTGTTATTCCAGACAATAATCTATCTCTGTGCCAAATTTCATCCAGATCCGTTCAGCCGTTCGGGCGTGATTGAGTAACAAACATCCATCCATACATCCATCCAAACTTTCGCATTTATAATATTTTAGAATTAGACTTAGGGCTAATTTTTCAATCGTCAGATAAATTTTATCGGAGGAATAAATTTGACGTTTTGGCAGATTTTCAATACAAAACCTGTCAAAACGTCAAATTTATTCCTCCGATAAACTTTATCTGACGATTGAAAAATCAGCCCTTAGAATAATTAGAATATACCAGGGGCTATAATATTAATATTACTCAAAATGACAGTTTGATGTCACGTACCTTGACCGAAAATCAATTATTTTGGGTGCCGCTGTAAGGTGAACGATAGATTGCCTTAGCGATCTGCATACTAGATAGACCCATACATGCTACGACAGGCACACCAGTACGCTTAGTCTAAATATAATATGTATAAAATACTATTTTACTTTGACGCTAATGTGATCGATCGCCAGAGTAAAAATATAGACCTTATACTCTTGATTTAGTCACACATCTTATCGTTTGGAGCGTCAGCTGTAAATACTTGCACGAAATTGAGCTCTAAATCAATTCAGTTAAGGTTATGCAGTACTGTAAAAACTTAGACTAAGCGACTAAACTTAAGACTACTGCACAGGAAGATATCGGCAGACCGAAACTACACTACATTACACTATTCCGATTTTAAGAAACTCTTGTGGAAAATTCCGCGATAAAAAGAGGCCTTTTCATGGCTCAGCAGCGGCTAGACCGTTCTTGACGAAAATTAACACATAGATAGCTTGCATCCTGGGGACGGACATAAGATACTTTTTATCCCGGAAAATCAGAGTTTTATACCAGCAAGTTATGTGAATAAATCTCGATGGAAATGACATAAAATACTGCAGGGCTGACGGAAACCCTCCATTACTATGGGCTTGACATACTGGGCTAACAGAAAATCTTTAATATTTCAGGTCCCATGCACGGCAAAGTGGTGGTGTGCTACGTGGCGACGTGGGCGGTTTACAGGCCGGGGCCGGGCAAATTCGACCTGTCAGATATCGAGCCTTCGCTATGCACCCATCTCGTTTACTCCTTCGCCGGTCTCGACGAGAGCACACAAAGCATCAAGAGTCTTGGTGAGTGGCGACGTCACTTGTAGCGGTCAAATTCGACTTGTCAGATATCGAGCCTTCGCTATGCACCATCTCGTTTACTCCTTCGCCGGTCTCGACGAGAGCACACAGAGCATCAAGAGTCTTGGTGAGTTGTGACGTCACTTGTAGCGGTCAAATTCGACCTGTCAGATATCGAGCCTTCGCTATGCACACATCTCGTTTACTCCTTCGCCGGTCTCGACGAGAACACCCAAAGCATCAAGAGTCTTGGTGAGTTATGACGTCACTTGTAGCGGTCAAATTAGACCTGTCAGATATCGAGCCTTCGCTATGTACTTACCTTGTTTACTCCTTCACCGGCCTCGACAAGAGCACACAAATCATAAAGAGTCTTGGTGAGTTGTGACGTCACTTGTAGCAGTCAAATTCGACCTGTCAGATATCGAGCCTTCCTCCTCCAAATCTGAACCAACATTAATTTTCTTTTCAAGAATAATTTAAAAAGGACTCCTGAGGCTATGTCAGTATGGTCTTCTTTTTTTGATTAAACTTGTCAAATTTATATGCGGAATGTCGGATGATGGCGCGAAAACAGTCAATATTTGAAGGTTCTTTGTTCTTAAAATTCTTAATTTTTGAAAAAAGCAAAACATAGCAACATGGCTCGGACACAAATAGATTTTATGGTGCAAAAATATTTTCTCTATTGTAATTATCCACGGAGAAAACAAACGAATACGATTGTGTGGGCCAACCACGAATCTTGACGACCTCCGTGGCGCAGTGTTGAGCGCTGTTGCCTATCGTGCGGAGGTCCCGGGTTCGATCCTCGGCAGTAGATAAAAAAACCGCCGTGGCATATTATCCTCTAACCAACTTCATTTTGCTTAACGTATTTAAAACTGTTTCAGATCCCTGGCAAGACCTAGAAAAAGATTACGGGAAAGCGGGATACAAGCGTCTCGTATCCCTCAAGGAGAGGTATCCTCACTTGAAGGTGACGCTCGCCATCGGAGGCTGGAACGAGGGTTCGGATAAGTACTCCAGGATGGCTTCCAAGCCGGAGACCAGAGCCAAGTTTGTTCAGAGCGTTGTGCAGTTCTTGAAGTAAGTATTCACCATGGAACAGGAACATTTTTTTATCCACCACAAGTCAGCCCTTGACTGCGATCTCACCTGGTGGTAAGTGATGATGCAGTCTAAGATGGTAGCGGGTTAACCTGTTAGGGGCATGGCAGTTATATTAAACCCATAACCCCTATTTGGTTTCTACATCGTACCGGAACGCTAAATCGCTTGGCGGCACGTCTTTTCCGGTAGGGAGGTAACTAGCCACGGCCGAAGCCTCCCACCAGGCCATACCATGGGAAAATTCAGAAATTCAAAAGCACTTTTCAAAGTCAACTTGAATAAAAAGTATTTGAATTTGAATCAGCTTATTCAGTAAAGTTTATTTATGGAAGATATTTAACACTCAAAGTAAACATTCCAATGTTTTTAAAAATAAGAATATTATAGCACTCATATTTTTTTTATAAAGCTTAGGAGCTTACCACAATCAAACCAACCAAGAATGCAATTTGTTAGGCACTCACTATTTTATTAAATAAATCGATATTTTCTATGACAAGTCTGTGAAATCTTATATCTATATATATTTAAATCTCGTGTCACAATGTTTGTCCTCAATGGACTTCTAAACCACTTAACCGATTATAATAAAATTCGCACACCATGTGCAGTTCGATCTAACTTGAGAGATAGGATAGTTTATATTATATAGATTAGGATTATTAGTGCTACCCGTGCGAAGCCGGGGCGGATCGCTAGTGAATTATGTAAATAATCGAAGAACAGGGGACACCGAAGACAAAACTACTGGGCTAAATTACCCCTCATGGGACATCACGAATAAAACCAGTCGAAAACGGAATAAAAAAACATTTCTTCCCCTTTTTTCAGCACATACAAGTTCGATGGTCTTGATCTGGATTGGGAGTATCCTACGAAGAGGGGAGGTACTCCTGAGGATAGGAGTAACTACGTTGCTATGGTCAAGGTAATAATAACTTGCAGATTTTTTTAATCCACTAAGGGCTAATTTTTCAATCGTCAGATAAATTTTATCGGAGGAATAAATTTGACGTTTTGGCAGATTTTCAATACAAAACCTGTCAAAACGTCAAATTTATTCCTCCGATAAAATTTATCTGACGATTGAAAAATCAGCCCTAAATGTTAGCCCTTGATTACGACCTTACCTTATGGATTCGTCATGTCTGTCTGTCTGTCCGTCCGTATGTCACAGCCACTTTTTTCTGAAACAATAAGAACTATACGGTTGAAACTTGGTAAGTAGATGTATTCTATGAACCGCATTAAGATTTTCACACAAAAATGAAAAAAATACATTAAATTTTGGGGGTTCCCCATACTTAGAACTGAAACTCAAAAATTTTTTTTCATCACACACATACGTGTGGGATATCTATTGATAGGTCTTCAAATATGATATTGAGGTTTTTTATTTAATTTTTTTCTAAACTGAATAGTTTGCGCGAGAGACACTTCCAAAGTGGTAAAATGTGTCCCCCTCCCTGTAACTTCTAAAATAAGAGAATGATAAAACTAAAAAAAATATATGATGTACATTACCATACAAACTTCCACCGAAAATTGGTTTGAACGAGATCTAGTAAGTAGTTTTTTTACGGTGCGCGAGTACGACTCGCACTTGGCCGGTTTTTTACGTATTCTATCGCGACAACGTTAACTATAATTTAATTGTCCAATTTGTGACACACTTACTCATTTATAATATTCATTCATTCATTTCATTTCATTTATTAATTGCATTCATGTACATACAATATTATAATATTATATTTACTTAATTATAATGACATGATTTTTACTTAATTATAATGATTTATATATTTATGTCATTAGTATGTTTATTCGTGTAAGTTTATTATATAGTTTATATCTCGTTTCATTCCATCTCATATCTTGTTGTACCCATTCTTCCTGCACAACCTTTCTCACTGCCAAGGGTCACTGGTAGAGATCTCTTATAGAGATAAGTGTTTCCTTGTCCACTATGTTTCTGTTTTCTACGTATTGTATAACTTTTTGGTACAAAATAAAAAAAAAAAAAAAAAAAAAGATATTAGTATGGTCGTATCACTGAGTAGTAGTCCTATAATCTGTGGGTAGTACCTATGGATAAAACTAAATGCATAACATCTCTCCGACAGGAACTAAAAGACGCCTTCGAGCCTTACGGCTATATCCTCACAGCTGCTCTCGGAGCTGGTAAGGAGACCATGGACACTGCCTACGACCTAGCCAGACTTAGCAGATACTTGGACTTCATACATATGATGTGCTACGATTACCACGGCGTTTGGGACAGCAAGGTTGGAGCCAATGCTCCGTTGAGGGGAACTAGTGAGGAAGACTTTTTGAGTGTGGTAAGTAGAGTAACTAGACTATTTCTTACTATGTAGAGTTATCATGATGCTAAGTCACACTGCCTACGACCTAGCTAGACTTAGCCGATACTTGGACTTCATACATATGACGTGCTACGATTACCACGGCGTTTGGGACAGCAAGGTTGGAGCCAATTGCTCCGTTGAGGGGAACTAGTGAGGAAGACTTTTTGAGTGTGGTAAGTAGAGTAACTAGACTATTTCTTACTATGTAGAGTTATCATGATGCTAAGTCACACTGCCTACGACCTAGCTAGACTTAGCCGACTTTATACATAATATGATGTGCTACGATTATCATGGCGTTTGGGACAGCAAGGTTGGAGCCAATGCTCCGTTGAGGGGAACTAGTGAGGAAGACTTTTTGAGTGTGGTAAGTAGAGTAACTAGACTATTTCTTACTATGTAGAGTTATCATGATGCTAAGTCACACTGCCTACGACCTAGCTAGACTTAACCGACTTTATACATAATATGATGTGCTACGATTATCATGGCGTTTGGGACAGCAAGGTTGGAGCCAATGCTCCGTTGAGGGGAACTAGTGAGGAAGACTTTTTGAGTGTGGTAAGTAGAGTAGCTAGACTATTTCTTACTATGTAGAGTTATCATGACGCTAAGTCACACTGCCTACGACCTAGCTAGACTTAGTCGATACTTGGACTTCATACATATGATGTGCTACGATTATCATGGCGTTTGGGACAGCAAGGTTGGAGCCAATGCTCCGTTGAGGGAAACTAGTGAAGAAGACTTTTTGAGTGTGGTGAGTTTTTTTTAACCACTACAAGTAAGCCCTTGACTGCGATCTCATGTGATGGTAAGTGATGATGCAGTCTAAGATGGTAACGGGCTAACCTGTTAGGGGCATGGCAGTTATATTGTCAGTCAGTGCAAATGCTATGTTCTATTCAGAATTTCAGAGTAAAGTTCCATACTGTTTTATTTTTTTTATTTAATTTTTACTTGGACTACGAACAAAATCACATGTAAATTAAACTTAGACATAGATAAACTTAGGGTAGCGGAACACATAATTTTACATATAGGCAGCCACATCATGCACAATATAAAGGTCGTACTTACATAAACAAGTTAAATGAAATCTATACTTCTATAGGTACTCTATTTAAATGCGAAAGTTTGGATGGATGTATGGATGGATGGATAGATGTTCGTTACTCAATCACGCCACAGCGGCTTAACGGATCAGGATGAAATTTGGCACAGAGATAGATATGTCTGGAATAGCACATAGTAGTTACTTTTTTAAAGAGAAAATTAATGAGAAAATTAAAGAGTTCCCGCTGGAACCAAAAAACCTCAATCCACGCTAACGAAGTCGCGGGCATCAGCTAGTAAATTATACATATATCCTATTCATGATACATCCTGCATCCTGCATTCAGTTTACAAACTTTATAGCGGCTCAACAAGTTTGATGGAAAAATCGAAAAAACTGACACCTTTTAGTTTCTGTGTCCTCTGTTTTACTATATCTGAGCTATTTACTTTGCCTTGCAGGAGTACACAATAAAATACCTACTGTCCCATGGAGTGAGCCCGTACAAGATGATCCTCGGGCTACCGTTGTACGGCCGTGACTTCATCCTGACAAACTCGTCCGTGAAAAACATCAAGTTTGGTCACACACCCGCTAAGAACATCGGCTTTGCTGGACCTTATACAAGAGAAGCTGGTTTCATTGGGTACAATGAGGTATGTAGTATGTTCCAGCTCTTAGGCGAAGATATTAATGTCAAGTTAGCCCTTGACTGCAATCTCACCTTATGGTAAGTGGTAGCCTAAGATGGTAGCGGGCTAACCTGTTAGGGGTATGGCAGTTATATTAAACCCATACCTCTAATCGGTAAACGTGAAAAGTGAAACGTACGTTGAGAATAATTTAGAAGATTTGTGTGGTGTGGTGAATATCGCAAGCTAGACAGATTTACCTACTGGCGGATTATAGCGAATTAAAGTTCTAGTTCTTTTATTATCGTAGGCGATTGTCGTTAGGGTCCCAAGTTGGTTGAAGCAGCCTTGGACGATCCCCCACTAGGTGGATGGACGATCTCAAGCGAGTAGCTGGGAGTCGCTGGAAGCAAGCGGTATGTCCTGTGAAGATCCAAGCAGGAGACTTTCGTTCAGCTACCACCACCACCACTGCAACCCATTAACGTCCCACTGCTGGGCATAGGCCTCTACTCTCATAGTGAGGCCACTATCTTAGACCACCTGAGGCGTGAATCAGCTTTTGGGACACGACTTTTGGAATCCACCTACGAATAAAAATAATTATTCATAGGGATCCACAATTTGATTTTTCTTTTCTTTCGTGCCTCGGAGAGCAAGATAAATCTTCAGTTTCGGTTGTTATCACTGTCAACTGATAATATACTTAATCGAAAATCAAAGAATATTATAATGATCGAATTATAATTATAATTTCTACTATATTTTATTAGTGTATATTATAATTTCTATTAGGTATAATGGTTATTATCCACAGATCTGCGAAGAGTTAACGAACAAATCATCAAAATGGACGCGCCACTGGGACGACCAATCCGCGAGCGCGTACCTCAGGGACGGAGAACGAGTCATTGTCTACGACAACCCTAGATCCATGGCTATCAAAGTCAAGTAAGTAAAGCTTTTATATTCCTCTTCTTAGAGGAGCTAATTCCATACTAATATTATAAATGCGAAAGTGTCTGTCTGTCTGTCTGCTACGCTTTCATGGCCCATCCGTTCAACCGATTTTGATGAAATTTGGTACAGGGATAGTTCGTATCCCAGGAAAGGACATAGGCACCTTTTTATCCCGGAAAATTAAGGAGTTCCCGCGGGAATTGAAAAAATCTTAATCCACGCGGACGAAGTCGCGTAGTATGGATTAGTATGGATCTATCTTTAAGCTAATACGGGTTAACTTGGATCTATCTAGCTAACATCACGAGGCAAATCTAATGTACCTGTCATATTATTTTTCAGAACGGCCATAGACTACGGTCTCGGAGGCCTCATGGTGTGGAGTATAGACACGGACGACTTCCGCGGATCTTGCGACCCCGAGAACGACACCTATCTGGACTTTATGGAGCGATACAACAAGATGGTGGACGATCCGGTGCTGCAAGAGGCGTTGAAGAGCCTTAACTTGCCTGACGGTGGGTACTTCTCTACCTCGTTCTTTGAGCACGTAAAGCCGTCGGTCCTTTATCCACTACAAGTTAACCCTTGCAGTCTATGATGGTAGCGGGCTAACCTCTCTCAACAGTCACACACGCCCGCAAGGGCGTGGGTTGACGAGATCTAGGCTAAGCCTCCTGCTCGTGGTTTCTTTCGCCTGGCGTTAAAATGCCAGGTTCCTCAGTCGATGTGGACCTGCTGGTGAATGAATGAATGAAATATTCTTTGTTGTACACCAAAACATAAAATAAATAATTAGAAACTACAAAACAAAAAATACAAGTCGGTACAATTGGCCGGTGGGTGAAGCGATCAACTCTCGACTCACGGTCAGGAGCCCTGCCGGGTGGATCCCGCTGGTGGGGAGCCCGGCAAGGCAACCAGCGGATGTCGGTGAGCGATCGCTTCGCGGGCTAACCTGTTAGGGCCAAGGCAGTTATAATTAACCCGTACTCCTAATCGGATTCTACACGTCATTTTTACACGATTAGAATGCCGGTATGGGTTTACCGTTTAATGTATACCTGCTGCACCCCCTATCAAGTTAGCGCGCTAAGATCTTAGACTGCGTCATCACTTACCACCAGCTGAAATCGCAGTCCAAGTGTTTACTTTTTAGTGGATACAAAAAAGTTCTATAAATAGCTATTGTTGTTTCAGCCAACCGCATAGAGAACCTAAAAAGACGCACCGCCTATGCAGTAGCTAACAACAAACTGCACCTTCGCTTAGCAGAGCCCGAATTTTCCAACTACCCTCTAATGAGAACAATCAACGAAGCGACAACCCTGGCGTTAGAAGAGAAGAGAATATTGGATGAAATGGCCGCTGTCGTGAAACAGAACGAGATAGGAGATAAACCCGACGATAAAGGATCCGCTGAAAATGTCGTTGTTAACTTTTGTTTACTTGTTTGTGCGATGTTTGCTGTTAAACTGTTTTAGTTTACAAAAACTGCGATATGCTTCAAAACTGCAATATACCTAGCAATTCTTATTGCGGAGTTGTAGGCTACAGCTTGTTTTAAAGCACATCTCTGGGTTTCTTTTTATTGTTTAGCTAAGCAGTATTCGTAACCCAGCATTTTCGTTGCTGGTTTGTAAGCCAGCTTTTTTTAAGCCTATAGATGTCATTGGGCTATAGATGTCAGAAATAATAAACTTAGATAGCTATTTTAATTGCTGGGCCTGTAAATATTTGGGTTAGATGTTGAACATTTAGCGTAAATCGTTGAGCTATTATTGTCAGTCATATTTCTAGTAACATTAATATGCCTACTTAGAAATTTAACTTTTTCTGACGTCTATATTTTTGGATTTTTAATGTTGGGCTAAAAACTAATCGGGCTAGATTGGAACATTGCCCAAAAATTTTTATTTCCAAGACAATTATTCACATTCGATACATTCGTAGCAATATTATTAAATAGCCTTCTATAGTCGTACTTAATAAAAATGTAGCCATCTTAAAAAAGACAAGATCAGCGTGTTTTACGCTCAACTATTTCAGTTTCAAATGTGACTGAGTTTTATCAAAAAATATTTCTCTTACTATCCTCCTATGAGGATTATCGACAAAGTGACATCCTGGCATTAAAAGAGAAACAGAACGAGATAGGAGATTACAATAAATGTCGGATGATAAAGGCTCCAGTTGAGTTATTTATTGATTTGGGCAATTTATAGAGGCAATATTGCCCAGCAAGTTTTACCAGCTCTGATGAATTATTATATTTTATTGTTGAATTATACAAACATATTTTCAGCAATGTTTTAATGTACATACCTACCTAATATAATTATTTTTTGGCTGAATGAGATTCCCAACAAGTTGCAATTAGTTATGTAGATCAACGATCAACTTCAGTTATAAGTAATAGTTAATGGGAAAATATCAAAAACGTAAGCCAAAAATTTAATAATTAGTTTACTTATTAAAAATCTGTACATAATGCATCGTAGAACAACGATATTGGCAACCCTTTGCAAAACTAAAATACCATGAAGTAATACACATTAGAGCGGTGTGTAAATGTTATTCCGTACCTAATAATTTAATGCGAAAGTGTACATACGTTTTGTCCTTCAATCACGTCCCAACAGAGCAAAGGATCACCCTGATTTCTTGTGGGTATACTTTGTTGAAGATTTGGAGAGTTCTTCTGGGATTTTTAAAAACCTTAATCAACGCGGACGATGTCGTGGGCATCACCTAGTTATTAAGTAAATGTTAAAACCCTTGTAGTTATAAGTTTCAATGTATTTTTTTTATTTGTGCGCCCTAATTTATGAAGCTATCACAATATTGTGTTATTAAATAAGTCGCGGGCATCACCTTGTTATTAAGTAAACTATGTTAAAATGCTTGTAGTTGCAAGTTTCAATGTATTTTTAGGGTTCCGTACCCAAAGGGTAAAAACGGGACCCTATTACTAAGACTCCGCTGTCTGTCTGTCTGTCTGTCTCCAGGCTGTATCTCATAAGCCGTGATAGCTAGAAAGCTGAAATTTTCACAAATGATGTATTTCTGTTGCCGCTATAACAACAAATACTAAAAATTAAAAAAATATATATATTAAGGGGGGTCCCCATACAATAAACGTGTTTTTTTCGTATTTTTTTGCTCAATATTAAAAACGGTAACAGGAAGACGGTTCAAATTTTCACAGAATAGTAACTTGTATATTACCTTTCAAAATAAATAATTAAATATCAATAAAGTAAATATTAAAGGGGGGCTCCCATACAACAAACGTAATTTTTATTTTTAATACGTCATAAATCGTAAAACTTACTACAGGTTTGTACGGAACCCTCGGTGCGCGAGTCCGACTCGCACTTGGCCGGTTTTTTTTATATTTGTGCGCACAAGTTTCAATGTATTTTTTTTAATAATATTGTGTTGTTAACTAAGTCGCGGGCATCACCTTGTTTTAAAATGCTTGTTGTTCCAAGTTTCAATGTTTTTTTTTAATTTGTGCGCCTTATATTAAGAAGATATCACAATATTGTGTTGTTACGTGTCGTGGAGCGATTAAATATAACGACCATACATTTTATGCCAATGTCCTGTAATCTGTATTACAGTTAGTTTATCGTTGCACTCTGATGCACTGAAACTCGAGTCACGTACTGGTATAGTTCGCGCGCGAGTAGAATGCAGAGCTTAGGTATGTATGTATCACCATGCATTAGCTCTGCAATCATCTCGCGCGCGAACTATAAAATATGTAGTTTTACTTATCTAACTTGTCGATAAATCAAAATCAAACTCATTCTTCAAAGTTAGGCATCTCTATAAACGTTTTAAATGTGATTAGTAGGTAGGTTGGCGTTATGTAGGTATTGAAAATAAATAATTTTTATCGATTGTGTGTGCAGTTGTCCTCTGATAAAAGATTCGGCAGATTTCACACACCTTTGGGTAGATTGCAACCCCAGATTGCATTCCATTTTACAACACAGAGCAATGTGTCTGCATCTTTACACTTATATGTAAATAAATACCTAGTATAGAAGTTATGTACATACAGATTGAAAATACTCTCTATTGTGATAATTTTGGTTAGGTACTTACCTAATACTTATAATTTTTTAATTATTAAATTTTTAATCTAAATAACTACGTAGGTACGTATTGTTTTATTTATGTATCTATAAAACTGGTTTTACGAACAACGAGGCTCTAGGCTCAAGAGTCGTGAGACTCGAAATTACGAAAGCGCACAAAGCTCGACTTTGATGTAACGAGTCTGGTACAGTCCCACAAACTTATCTGAGTGAGCATCTCTGCGTCGTATTTCTCATTACTGAGGGTCGTGACCCCTTTTCATTAGGTAATCAAATCAATGAATCAAATAATGGTAGGAGTTTTCTTGGGAAAATTTGAACCTCCAAATTCGGTCGTGGAGGTTGAGTAACTGGATAGTTACCGACTTGGGTCAACGTTGCTTAACAATCGAAATCGATTGATTTGCGTTGTCACACCTAGGCTACTCGTCCCTCAAAAAATTTAATTAGTCGCTAGTATAGTACCTATAAGAAAAATAAAATAAAAACAAGAACTAATTAACATGCATAATTCCAATTTAGTCAGTAGGTACCTAAGACGAATCGTAGGTACCTACTCTCTAAGGACCCCCTAGCGTAAGGGATACGTTGTTTTTTATGTATGAAACGATACCTACTCACGGCCGCGGCAATGCACGCAGCACGTGCGCTGTATCTACCGCTTGGAGGAAGGAATTACGACTATGATCTACCGCCTTCGCGTTTGCGAAGAAAATACGCAACGTGCAACGCACCATGTCGCCCTGAACGCCATATGCATCTCAATAACTGTGGGACCAAAAAGCTAGAACTCAAAACCATAGGACCAGCTAATAAAAAAACCATAACAACAGTCATCACACTGTCATTGTCAGTCAAGATTGCCATGTGCCAATGTCAAATGTCAATGTCAATAGATGGTCAATAGCTAAAAGTAAAAACTAAAAACTAAAAATAAAATGTCTCAAAATCATCAACAAACACAAAACGAATCGTTTTGCTATAAATTTTAATAAACCATAGTTATTTAATATTTTAAAAATGGCTAACAATATGAAGTGATATCAGGTACTCTTACGTGTAGGTAAAACTCTTAATAATTATCGACTAAAAATAAAATGAGTAACATTTACATACAAGAACCGCCTGCTCTAGGCAAGGTAAGTTTTATTTAATATCATGTTTTAATGATAATTATCCATACTAATAATTTAAATGTGAATGTGTTTGCTTGTTCTTCAATCACGATTCACGCTGCAAAAGAGCAACGGATCGACATGATTTTTTGCATGGGTTAGTTGAAGACATGTAGGGTGATACGCTAGTTTATATCCCGGGAAAGCACACTTCCTCCGGGGTTTTTACGACTTCCATCCACGCGGAC
Organism: Erebia ligea; assembly: GCA_917051295.2. Classification (NCBI taxonomy): domain Eukaryota; kingdom Metazoa; phylum Arthropoda; class Insecta; order Lepidoptera; family Nymphalidae; genus Erebia; species Erebia ligea. Next base: position 3,730,422 of record OU785246.1, read on the forward strand.
GTAAACGCCGGCCTCATATACCTAGTCTAAATATATAAGAGAAAAAGGTGACTGACTGATTCATTTACTGACAGATCTATCAACGCATTTCACTGGATGGATTGGGGTGAAATTTGGCATAAGATACCTTTTGTGACGAAGGTTTAAGCTAAGAAAGGATTTTTGGTAATTCAACCCCTAAGGGGGTAAAATAGGGGTTTGAAATTAAACTTAATGTGAGCGAAGCCATGGGCATGGGCTTATAAAAGGTGTGCTCACTGTTTTTAGTGATTTTACGTTCAATATTTCAGGTTCTATTAAAAACATCTGCAGGGGACATCGACATTGAACTATGGACGAAAGAGACCCCCAAAGCATGCCGAAACTTTATACAGCTGTGCATGGAAGGGTACTACAAAGGTAAGAAGGCATTAGCCAGTTCCAAATAAACAAGCGAGTTAAAAACCATACATCTATGTTTATGATGTTGTTTTTGTCTTTCAGGCACAATATTTCACAGGGTAGTACCTGGGTTTATAGTACAAGGCGGAGATCCAAGAGGAGATGGCACTGGAGGGGAGTCCATATATGGGGCACCGTTTAAAGTGAGTTTTAAATGCTCATATGAAAAAGTAGATAATGTCTAAAACTTTGTCCATGTAAAGGAGCACCAACCTAGACCTCATCATTGCTTTTCATAAGCAGGATTGTTGTTAAGCGAAATAAACTTTTTTGATATTCCTGGATAAAAAGTAGCTCTGTATTAAATTTCTGTACAATTGGTTCCATAAAAAGGTAACAGATTGACAGACTTTATCACTTTTAATACTATTAGCATAGATTTTTTCTATTTTTTTCTAAATGGTAACAGACAGATACTTTTGTATTCACAGTATTTGTAGAAATTTTGAACAACTTGCTGTATTTTTTGTCTTTGTTGTTTTTTTTTAAAATACATAATTACAAAATACTTTTCCAAGTAATTTTGAAAAATTATGAAAACTTCTACCATTTGTTCGGAATGCCCTTTGTACTGAGAAGAATCAGGAAGCTTTTCTGTTGTTTCTTTTATAATTTTTGTCTTTATTACACAACTGCCCAAAAAGAGTCATGTTTTCAAGGTTCATGTATACACATATTATGTAGGTAATATATATGTATGTGAGTTTCTTTGTCCACCACAACTTCTAATATGCCTGAACAGATTTGGATGTATCAGGTAATCCTTACATCCTCCTGAGTGACACTGGCTATATTTTTTTTTAAATTCAATTAAGGCAGTCGTGTTTTTTAATTTTTTTTTAAATATGTTTACCTTTTTTATATTCTGTTCTTCTCTTCTATTTTTTTTATTTTCTTCTCTACCAGGATGAGTTCCACTCTCGTCTCAGGTTCAATCGACGAGGTCTCGTGGCAATGGCCAATGCTGGCAAAGACGACAATGGATCACAGTTTTTCTTTACGCTGGCTGCTACACCTGAACTACAAAACAAACACACTATATTTGGGAAAGTTACTGGTAAGTATAAGATATAGAAATAGAATATATAATATTTTGCATATTAAGATGAAACACTGGTTATCCATTTTATCATACTTTATTTAGCCATGCACACGATTATTACGGTCGGCGCCATTTCAGCGTGAACCATAAATTACAGAGAACAGTACAATATTAGTTGAGCCACAGACTCGGCTAGTTAGAATAGTACAGCTATAATATTATTGTCTCTCTCAGACTGGGCCTTACAGTTGGTACATAGTATGGTGTTACAAAGTAATAAGGTGAGCAAATTACAATCAGCCATGCAGGTTGTCTAGTTGTAGATAACTCGTATTCAACAGTTGTGATTGTTAAGCTATGGTGACCCAAGTCCGTAACTAGGTGGGCAAAGTTTGACCTATTTATGTCCACTACAAGTTGATGCAGTCTTAAGATGGTAGCAGGCTAATCTGTAGATGTATTGTAGTTAAATTAAATAGGCACGTCTTTGCCTGTAGGGTCCTGACTAGCCATGGCCCACGGCCAAAGCCATAAATTTCCAAATAGGGATGATCACAACTCAATCAAATCAGCAACTCTTTATCAAACTTAAAAACGCACTTCTAGTATGGAAGTTGTATGTAATTCACAGTTGGGACGTCATCAAATTTCAACACACTTTTTTTCTTTAATCTATATTTTAAAACTAGCTGATGCCCGCGACTTCGTCCGCGTGGATCGTGGTTTTTCGTTTCCCGCGGGAACTCCTTAATCTTCCGGGATAAAAAGTAGCCTATGTGTTATTCCAGACTATAATCTATCTCTGTGCCAAATTTCATCCAGATCCGTTCAGCCGTTGGGGCGTGATTGAGTAACAAACATCCATCCATACATCCATCCAAACTTTCGCATTTATAATATTTATTTGATTTTTATCAAACTTAAAACTAACCGAGGATGTGAATTTTAGGTCATTTGGAAGACCCTCTATTTAATAATCAGTTAGAAATAATTTATTTTTGATATAGTCATCATCCCTATTGACCCTGCCGGAGATCGAATCCAGGACCTCCAACTTATAAGACGGCGTTCACCACTGCCACAGAGAGGTTCTCACAATTACACTCAATTCTAAATAGGTAATGAAGATTAGGTAATGGGCGGCGGCATTTTTTTTTCAGGTGACACAATATACAATGTGCTGAAGTTAGCCGAGGGTCTGGTAGGCCTTGATGACAGGCCAGAGCATCCTCACAAGATCACCAGCACAGAAGTGCTTATCAACCCATTTGACGACATAGCTCCCAGAGTGCAAGAGAAGCTAGAAGAAGAGAAACCGAAAAAGAAGAAGAAGGAAAAACAGGGGATTAAGTGAGTTTTAAACTGTTATGTAAAAGTTCTACTGTTGAATTGTAGATGGCGCTGCACACATTTCAACCACGCTAGGGCCCATCTAGTACAGTACTCCCAAATTAATAATGCGCATAGAAATCTTCGTCACTGTTCGGCAACGGTCGTATTCCCCGAGCATCGAAAGACGATATGTATATAGAGTGGTAAGTGCATTTTCTTCATGCATAATTTAGTAGAATTATGTGTTTTGTGCTAAAAGAGATAAATATTGACTTATCAGTAACAAAATTTAATTCGATAATTCCATGTAAGTAAATAGCGAAGAAAACCACACGATTGCGAATAAGCTACAATCTTTGTAGAATTGATTTGAATTGATTGAAGGGTGTGTAATAGCAGCTCCATATAATTCCACACGGAGAGAACACGTGCAGTCACCACCAATATATAAAGACGACTGATTTACTTTTGACTGACCGGCGACAGACCGAATTGTTTTCGATTGTTTACACATGATATTGACTCCTATTTCTTTAGAACAAGATGCAAAATGCTTTAGGGCTCTTACGATTCAATAATTCGGGTGTTTCCGGGAATACAACAATTAGCGAAGATCTGCATGTGCATTATTAATTTGGGAATACTGTACCTACCTATATTATATCGATGAATGCATAATATGACACAAACAAATCAAAGTAAAATGTACAAGTATTCTGTCAAATAAATGATTATTTATTTATTTAAGTTCATACATTCTTTTTTAAATAGGAATTTCGGTCTCCTCTCATTCGGCGAGGAGGCGGAGGAAGACGAAGGCGAGGCGCAGGAGTTCAGAGGGAAACCCAAGTCCACTCACGATCTTCTAGAAGATCCCAATTTGAGCAAGAAGACCGCCGCTGGCAAGTATTTTAACCGTTTTCGAAGGATGCGAGATGCTCTAACTCCCGATATTAATAAACTAGCTCATGCCCGCGACTTCGTCCGCGTGGTTTAAGTTTTTTTGATGCCCGCGGGACCTCCTTAATTTTAAGGGATATAAAGTATATGTCACTCTCCAGGTTCTCAAGTCTCAACTATACCCATGCCAAAAATCACGTCGATCCGTTATACTCCGTTGCGGCGTGGTTGAAGGACAAACCAACAAACCACACATTTTCGCATTTATAATAATTTAAGTATTATAATTGGGTATTTGACATTACTATAGTCGAATCAGAAACTTTTTTCAAACTTCAAAACGCGCACTTTGTATAGGATTTTGTTTGAAATACTTATTTGTTGACGTCATCAAAAATCAATGCACTTTTTTAGTTTAATCGATAGTTAAAATGGTTAAAATAAATAAAATAAAAATAAAAAATAAAATAAATAAAAATAAAAATAAAAAAGTTAAAATGGTTATGAACCTTAAAAGTACAGTCCCACCAACTTATCTGACCCGGTGGCCAAAATTGGAACTAATTTTGCCTGGTGGGAGGCTTCGGCCGTGGCTAGTTACCACCCTACCGGCAAAGACGTGCCGCCAAGCGATTTAGCGTTCCGGTACGATGCCGTGTAGAAACCGAATAGGGGTATGGGTTTAATGACTGCCATGCCCCTAACAGGCTAGCCCGCTACCATCTTAGACTGCATCATCACTTACCATCCGGTGAGATCGCAGTCAAGGGCTAAAAAAAAATAAAAAAATTGATAAAAAAAAAATAAAAAAAAAAATTTATGCCTGTTTAGTTTTTGGTTTTATTTTATTTTTAATATTTATTAGCGACGCTGTCATCGGGTCAAATAAGTTTGTGGGACTATAACAGGGGAGTGGATAAGTATAAAGTCTTTTGGCAAGTCCTCTATTTAAAAATCACTAAAAAAATAATATATTTTTAACATAGGCAACATTCCAATAGAGATGATGACAACTCAATCAAATCAGCAACTCTTTAACGAACTCAAAAACGCACTTCTAGTAAGGAAGTTGTAAGAACGCATTTTTTTCTTTATTCTATGTTTTAAAATGGTTATCAAACTTAAAACTAACTGAGGATGTGAATTTTAGGTGTTTTGGAAGACGCTATTTAATAATCAGTTAGAAATAATTTATTTTTGATATAGGCATCATATTATAATCAACTTTTTCAAACCCATATTTCAGAATTAGAATTAGAACAAGAGAAAGTAGAAGAAGAATCATCAATCCAAACAGAAGAGAAGAAGAAAGAAACCGAAGCGGCCGTCAGTAACATAAGAGATAAACTGAAAAAGAGAGAGAAATCTCCCGAAGGGAGCGCAGACAGAGATGACGATAGCAAGAGAAAAAAGGAGAGTGACTCGGAGGAAGAGTATTATTTAGGAAAAGAGAGAGATATAGAGAGGCAGAAAGAGAGGTTAGTTGTTGCTTTTTTTTGTTGTTCTAGCATGGCAATAGCACAGAATAGTTATTTGTGTTACATGGGGCCAAAGAAAATTTTTGTTCCCCGAGGGCGCTATTTTGAATTCAGAGCGAAGTGAAGGATTCTATAGTAGAATCCCGAGCGTAGCGAGGGGCTCTAAAGTAGAATCCTGAGCGTAGCGAGGAATTCAATATACGCCGCCCGAGAACAAAAAATTTGGCCCCGAGTGACACACACTATTTTTCATCATTACGTATGAGAAAAAGCTAGGAGTATCAACCTACTATGTATGGACATTACCTATACGCTTAAGCACCAATCAGAAGATACTCCTATCAACCTTCTATGTAATTGTATAGACATTATTTAGAGTTTAAATAAAATGTAAAGACGTATATCCGATCAACAAATTGATCACGTGACTTCGGACTAATCAGAACAGAGAAATGCAAAGTCGTATATTCGATCAACAAATTGATGACGTGACTTCGGACCAATCAGAAGAGAGAAATGAAAAGTCCTATGGGCCTACAAGTTACACTTTGCTCCTGCTATCCTCTGAAGCCAATATGCGTTTTTCGAATAGGTATGATGAAAAAGTAATTATGGTTAAGTAATATGAAGTAGGTGTTGAAGTAGTTTCGATCCCGCGGAAACTCTTTAATTTTATAATGTATAGTGATAATGACCGAATTTGGGCCACAGTAGCAAATCTCAACGGAGTAGTCTCCGTAGCATAGTGGTGAACACTCTATTCCCTCACTCTCAAAGTCTGAAGCCACGGAATCCCATTTCCCAACTCCAAGGTTGCTTTTTGAATTTGTGGACAAAAATACATTTAAAAAATATACTTATTTGCAGAGACAGAATAAGGCTAGAAATTAAACAGTTAAGAAAAGAGATGAAAGGCACGAAACCGGACGAGATTATGGAAGAAAAGACCGAAGAGAAGATACCTAAAAGTTTGGAGGAAGAAAACGAAATGTACAAGCAGTTTGTGGAAGAACAAGAGAAGTATAAAAAGATGAAAGAGAAGATACCTAAGAAAGGAGCTGCTAGGTATGTATTATTTTTAAACTAGCTGATGCCCGCGGCTTTTTCCACGTGGTTAAAGTTTTTTTGATTCCCGGGGGAAATCTTATTTTCCGGGATAAATAGTAGCCTGTGTCACTCTCCAGGTCTTCAACTATATCCATGCATAAAATCACGTCGATTTCCATTGGTCTGTTGCGACGTGATTGACGGACACTACTACTAACATTATAAATGCGAAAGTGTGTTTGTTTGTTGGTTTATTGGTTTGTCCTTCAATCACGCCGCAACAGGGGCCGCAGGGATTGACATGACTTTTTGCATGGGTTGGTTGGTGCTTTTTATTCGGGAAAATTGAGGAGTTCCCGTGGGAACTAAAAAACTTATTCCACGCGGACGTAGTCACGGGCATCAGTTAGTTATGCATAAGGTGCATTGAGCATTCGGGTAAAAAAAGACAGTGAATCGGCTTTACACTATACGTCTTTAATTGTTTGTACCTATGTATGGCTCGTAAGTATTTTTAACCGACTTCAAAAAGAGAGGTTCTCAATTCGGCGCGTTTTTTTGGGAACAAAACACACCAATTCGATGTTTCTATTACAAGTGTTAGAAATTCCAAACTAAAAGCGTTATCTTTGGAAAAAAAATCGCGATTATATATTTTTAAAAGTGCATTTTAAAAGTGATATAAAGTGATGGAAAAAAAATTCAAGATGGCGTCCTTTTCAGAAGCAGACGAACGAAATTCACGAGGAAACCGGTAAAAAAGAAAGCGTGGGCCAAGAATTTGTATGAAAACCGTGACTATCCGGACAATTACACCGATTCGAAATTCCTCGAAGACCTAAGAAAGAATTTGTTTGTGGAAAAAGTTACCTTAAAACAAGCAGTACAAGGATCATTTTACGTCGTCCTCCGACTTTGTATATGTGTTCTTTACGCTATTTTGTTTATGTATATGTACAATAAATGGTTAAACACGCACACAGTGATATATTTGTCTATAGCGGTCGCGTGTGTGTGTTATATTATGTATTTCTACATCGAAGGTGGTGATTTGTTAGTGCATTTAAAAATAGTTCTTATTTACTTAGTCATAGGGTATATTTTGTCACCTGTGCTACACACATTGACAGATACGGTTAGTACAGATACAATATACGCTTGGTCTGTGATAATGATGTTAGTGCATTTAATGTTTTTCGATTATAACGTCCCCGCTGCGTTCGTATCGAAATCTTTATCGATAAACGCTGCGATATTTTCGTCTGTATGTTTAGTTTCCCGATTATCGACACCATTTGATGCTTTTGTATTGCTAACTATATCGGTAAAGTTATTCGTACTAAGTCCGCAGTTAGTCAAATCGGTATCAAGTTCCAATTTATTTATAACGTTATTTAGTGTAACGTTATTGGTAACGGTATTATCTTTGTATACAGTTTCGGGTGTTTTGTTATCTTATTTTGTAATTCTCGTGCTGTTTTTAAGCGGTTACTGCCCCATCATGTTTGTAAGATGGCAAAAGTACAAAGATAACATCTATGGACCGTGGGATGAGGCGATAATTAACAATTCAGATGAATTCGACGATTTCCCGTAATTAAACAAAAGCCTATATATTTCCTACTGTCGGGCACACCTCTCTTCTTGAAATTGAGAGGGTTATAACTTATTTTTCTTAGTTTCTTCAAGTGAGCATAGTAAGATATTGGAATTGTGTTCCAATTTCAAATAGATTTATTTTTGATGTCATTGATGATACCTACCTATAACGTTATCGGTCACGGTATTTTTTATGCTATTTTTAGCGGTTATTGCCCCCCAAGACGTTTGTGAGATGGCAAGAATACAAAGATACCATCTACAGACCGTGGGATAGAGACATAATTAACAATTTTCAAGACAATTCGACGATTTCCCATACTTAATATTATTTTTAATTGGTTTAAAGTTGTTTAATTTATTATTCTATTTTAAGAGATGATTTTGTACTCTGAGATGCCTGATGCACAGATAAACTATACTTTTAGTATACACTACCAGAGATAACAATTTTACTGTTATCTCTCTGCGTCGTATTCCTCATTACTGAGGTTCGTGACCCCTTTCCATCAATCAAATAATGGTAGGAGTTTCTTCGTTCTTCCGCATACGACACGAATAAGAGTATTTTAAACTTGTTTTTTGTAACGATTATTATTGATAATAACCGGGACCGACGGCTTAACGTGCTCTCCGAGGCACGGGGGAAACGAAAAGGTCATAATATTTGAACCTCCAAATTCGGTCACCCATCCAAACCGCTTTGGGTCAACGTTGCTTCGCAATCGACTGTTGTGCATTGTCACAACTAGACCACTCGTCCCTCTGTGGAAAACTTAAATTAGAAGCAATATTCAAAAAATATTTATTTTGGTACCAATGTTAAATAACAATAACATAATTCAAATGTGGTAGGAAAATTTATTGATACTATTAACAAATAGCAAAATTACTATATTATGTCCAATTCTTTATAGCACAATCTCTGCACTAAAATTACACCTCTAAACCTAGTTTTGTCCCTTTCTGCAGAGAGTATTATGAAAGGGTTAGCAATATTTATAATTCTGTCAGTTTAGTTTAAAGATTGTGTACAACAGAATCAGCCCCATTGTGTTCAAAGCAAAATTAACCTAAAGCCAGTCGCATTAAAGTTTTAATTAGTACATACACCTATAGCGCCTCAAGCGGAAAATCGTAAGGCAAAAATCGGTAGCACTGAAGAAACGACTTTAATACAACCAGTTTTAGGTCCAGTGTGTTTTAACCAGTGTGTGTGATGCTATTGGTGAAAGACACTCACTGTACCACATAGATGTGTCTGCTGTGGCGGATTATAGCGAATTAAACTTCTAGTTCATTCTCCCCCCCCAAGTTAGAGGTGCGTGCCCGGGGATCGAACCCCGGACACCTCGAACAGGTCGCCGAGTCTTAACCACTAGGCAACAACTGTGAACTGCTCTGAAATAATTTATGAATGTTAATTATTTTTATGATAATGGTTGTAATATAGTGATAATTTATGAATAATGTATGTATGACTTGTATTCTAAGAAATGTATTCTGAGAATTTAGAAGAATAAAAATACTTGAATCGTGAAACAACTATTTTGTTTTATTTAATAATTTTTCACTAAGTAATGACTAATTTATGTATTTTAATTCAAATTCAAAATTTAAAAAAAAGCGGTGGTAGAAATAAAAGTCTTTTTTTATAATTTGAATTAAGTGACTATAAATGCTAAAATAACATAAACTAGCAGTTGCCCGCGACTTCGACCGCGTGGTTTAAGTTTTTTTGATTCCCGCGGGAACTGTGTAATTTTTCGGGTCAAAAAGTAGCCTCTTCAGGTCCTAAACTACTTATACCTACCCATGCCAAAAATCACGTCGATCCGTTACTCCGCTGCGGCGTGATTGAAGGACAAACCAACAAACAAACACACCTTCGCATTTATAATACATATTAGTATGATTAGTATGATACATGAAGTTATGAAGTTAACAGAACTTCGTATTTAAAATATTAGTAATAATACTATTGGGGTGGCTAGAAAGAAAAAAATCGATATATTCGGCGCCCCTACTTTTTTCTATTCTTGTTTGCCAAGCTGTAGTATGCAGTTTCTTAACTCTATATCTCTCTACCATAGATAATCATACTACTAGCAATACGAATATGATAATACTACTGTCCTCCCGACCGAATTTCGGCCACGACAGCCTACCTCCAGAGAGATTAGCCATCTGCGCGGGAGATATTATAGTGCTCAAGTGTGTGCGCATACACAGGTGCACTCTCTGTTCCTTTACTCTTAAGCCCGATGGGACAGAAAATCCGACACGACCGGAGAGAGATCAGGCGCAGCACCGACGGTTTAACGTGCTCTCCAAGGCACGGGGGTGAAACACCGCCAACTTCCAGACTCCGGGCTAGTACTGAGAATTTCTTGTCAGAAAAACCCAATACTTATGGGTCGGACCCGGGATCCCGTCGGCTGCAGTCGAACATACTAACCACTAGACCAACAAGGCAATAAGAGTAAGATAAGATAAGATGGTGACAAGGAGGTGGTCTAACCAAATTCTTGTTTCAGAGAGGACTTTACATTGCAACTGCTTGCGAAATTTAAGACGAAGTTACACGCCATCAAGGAGAAGGCGCAAGATGAAACAGAGACCGAGAAAGCAGATGACGATGATGACAATATCAATACTGATGATTGGTAAGTTTATAATATACGCAATAAATTCTTCTATACTAATATTATAAATGCGAAAGTTTGTATGAATGGATGGATGCATGGACGTATAGGTATGGATGGATGAATGTTTATTACTCAATCACGCCAGAACGGCTTAACGGATCTGGATGAGGCACAGAGATAGATTATAGTCTGGAATAACACATAGGCTACATTTTATCCCGGACAATTCGAGTTCCTGCGGGAACCAAAAAGTCTCAATCCTCGCGGATGAAGTCGCGGGCATCAGCTAGTAATGTTATCATTGCGAAAATATTTTCTAGGATGGGTCACACCCTTCGCTTCGAAGAGAAAGGCGCAGTGCTAGCCAAGGATGCGTCGACCAAAGGAGACGATTGGTTCGACATCTACGACCCTCGGAACCCTATCAACAAGAGGAAGAGGGAAAAGGCTGAGCAAAAGACTAAGAAATAAACGTATAATATTCTATTACGTGTTTTTCTTAACCTTAATTACTCCCAAATATATATTGGACAGAAGCAAGTGTTAGGTACTCGTACCTTACGGAAGTCCATGATAAATGCAGAGTTGTTTATATAAGCTTATTAGGAAAGCGAAAAATAAAATGACGTCACACTAAATTCAATATGGTGCACGGTGAAAGCTTGTTTTAAAAAAAGTATTTCATGATCTATCTATCTACGTAGGTGATTTAAAGTTTCGACTACGGAACCCTACCAACAAGGGAAAGAGGGAATAATGCTGAGCAAAAGACTAAAAAATAAATGTTTTACGTGTTTTTCTTTAACTATTCGTTACTCTTTAACTTCAACTCCCGACGACGCAGAGTTGTTATAAGCTTATTAGGAATGCGAAAAATAAAATGACGTCACACTAAATTCAATATGGCGCACGATGAAAGCGTTTGTAGGTCTATGTAGGTGATTAAAGTTTCATCTACGGAACCCTGCCAACAAGAGAAAGAGGGAGAAGGCTGAGCAAAAGACTAAGAAATAAGTATATATCTGTTTCTTTTACGCGTTTTTCTTTAACGCTTTGAAAGTGGAATCATCGATGCTATAATATCACAGCGTAAGTATAATTAAGAACCGCCTCGTTGGCCTAGTGGTTAGCATGTTCGACTGCGGCTGACGAGGTTCCCGGGTTCGAGTGGTCGGACCATAATTAAGTCTTGGGGTTTTCTGACTTCTTCTGAGTACTAGCCCGGAGTTAGGAAGTTGTGTCACCCCCGTGCCTCGGAGAGCACGTTAAGCCGTCGGTCCTGCGCCTGACCTATCGCCGGTCGTGTCGGATTTTCCGTCCCATCGGAAGGTAAAGAGAGTAAAGGAACAAAGAGTGCACCTGTGTATGCGCACACACTTGTGCACTATAATATCTCCCGCGCAGATGGCTAATCTCTGGAGATAGGCCGCCGTGGCCGAAATTCGGTCGGGAGGACAATATTATTATTAGGCCAATAGCGGAAGAGTGCTAACTATTACAGAGGTGATGGCGATCGTTAGGTATCTACTTTGTAGCAATCATTTTTTACTTTATAATGGTCCCTGAGTCACAGTTTTTAAAACAATAAGTTGTTAATCTTATCAGAGCTATCAAACATCGGTCAGAGTTTATGGGTCAGTAAACGTAATTACTTACAAGTTACCACCTCAAATGATGTTCACATTATTGAGTTTTATAGAGCTCCTTCCCGTTATAATTTTCTAGTTGAGGTTTTTTTCTGATGACTGTTTAGGGGATAGTGATGTGAGTATCAGAAGTGCTACTTGTTATCTCCTAATTAAGGGTGGTGTAATTAATAATACCCAGATAGTTCACTGAGTTTATTTCACGCGTGTATATAAGTACTTAACACAAGCTACCGAGAGCCACTGTCCAAACAGTTACAGGCTGTAGCAATCTACTGCGGTGGTCCGACTGCTGACTAAGCGTCAGGAGTCATGTTGCATTATGCATGTGTCCCTACAACTGCTTTCGAGCACACCCACGACACGCCTTTTCACACCTTCCAAAATATGTCAACTGGGAGATAGGCTCTGGTTTGTGCAATAAAAATTAAAAAAAAAAGGATTTCGCAAAAATGCATGCTTTTTCACCATAATGTTCCCAAAGGTGTGTGAAATCAGCCCACTGTCCCCTAATTAGCCAGCGTGGTGAATTATGGACTAAGCCTATTCTGACGGGTTCGTCGGGTAAGTCTATCATGTTAGTTAACTACTGTACCGATTTCAATTCGAAAAGTTTCCGTTTGGAGCGCTAGGTGTAATACATACACGAAATTGAGCTCTAAATCCATGTAGATAAGTCATTTTACTTTTACGCTAATGTAATCGAACGCTCAATTACGATCAATCGAATTTGCAATGTAAAAGCTTTGACTAAGTTTTTTAAAATAATAACTAAGTAGGTAGTTGTAATGTAAAAACTCAAACGATTTTTTTTAAATTATTTAATAGGCTTGCGCTTGTTGACAACGATGATGAGGTCTAGGTTGGAGCGCGCTAGCCCAGAAGATGCCTATTCGCTCTTGCCGTTAAGGTCTTGCCTTGCCTATTCACCAAGTACATACTGATCAGTGTACCTATAGCATAAGAATAAGTAGATTTTTAGCGTTTTTGGTAGCACAAAACCCATCCGTGCGAAGCCGGGTCGGGTCATCCAGTTCAAAAATATAATTTAAAATGCAAAACCAGCAAGCAAAAAGAACAGAAGTGATAAAGTATGAGGAGTAATTTTCTGATAGCGATCTTATAACATTTCGATTAAAAAAAAACCACAAAAGCACCGGGAGGTCTTTCAACTTAGCGGTTTTGCTAATCTGAAATTATAATTTACTAGATGATGCCCGCGACTTCGTCCGCGTGGATAAGGTTTTTTTGATTCCCGCGGGAACTCCTTAATTTTCCGGGATAAATAGTAGCCTATGTCCTTCCCCGGGATATAACCTACCGCTATACCAAATTTCAGCAAAATCGGTTGTAAAGATGGGCCGGGAAAGCGTAGCAGACAGCCAGACAGACAGACAGACAGACACACTTTCGCATTTATAATATTAGTATGGATATGGATGGACGAAAAATTCGTAATTTACGAGTTATTGTCTACATGAGGTGTTGTTCTTGTAAAAAGAAGTACATAATATCTAGGTACCTAGAAAAATTTAATAGGTAATTAAATTCCTCTTTTAATATAGGTACCTTCAAATCAAGAGTGAATAGGCATCTTCTAGGCAAGCGCGCTCCACCTTAGGCTGCATCACCACTTGCAAGCAAGTCTGATTGCAGCCAAGCGCTGGCCTATACATTAAAAAAAAAAAAAAAAATTACCTAAGTAAGAAAGCGTGGTTTTTTTATCCACTGCAATTCACATGATGGTAACTTGTGATGATGCTAGATTAGTTAGGTATATGTATGTAGGATTAGGTATGTAGGTCACAAATATTCCCTTACCTATTTTTATAGCCCGATGGGATCGAAAAACCGACACGACCGGAGAGAGATCAGGCTCACGACCCGCGACGGCTTAACGCGCTCTCTGGGGCACGAGGGTGAAAAACCGCGAAATTCCTAAGTCCTAGTAAGGGCTTGCGCGTTGGCTAGTAATGACCATTTCTTGTTAGAAAACCCCTATCGATCGAATCTGTCAAACCCGGGACCTCGCCTCGCTGTCGAACATGCTAACCACTGGACCAACGAGATAGTTACTAATAATAATATACATCCTAAGATAACTAAGTACCATTTAGTTTAGGCATCCTTAGGTTAGTAGATTACACAAAAAATACCTGATTTAATAGTCTCTACATCTCTACCTTATAAAATACCTACCCGTTGTTCCGATTAACCAACCATATTCACATGCCAAGGAAGTTCTCTGGTCATCGTGCAACGGACCGAGACTAGTGGTCACACCCAGCAAAATCTTACACCACATTATTTGCAAAACCAAAACCGAATGGACGTGTTTCCTTATCCTTGAAAAAGAAATATAAAAAAAGTTCGCTGTCACAAACGCGCGCCGGCGGGAAAGTTTGACGTTTTATGCTCTACAATCTGTGAAGAGTAGGTAGTGTTTTTTTTAAATTTTAATAATTTTGCGCAACGGTTTACCAATGTAATGCCAATTTTTTGTTTGTTTTTACAATCTGTGTTAAAAAATAACGTGTGGTTTTGCAAATGTATATTTTTTGTTAAGACTAATTTAAATTAAATGGTGATTAATTATGGCGAAAAAGTTGTGTTAAGTCAGTAACTATGGCGAGAATCTGCGTTAGAATGTTTTATATACTAGTTCTGTGCCCAGTACTGCTCGCGTCAGCTGTTTTGACTCTCACCATAGATTCGCAGCTTGGGACTTCAGCAGAAGGTGAGAAATACTCTTTTGCTTAGTATTTTTAGTTTGTTTTAAGCAACGACCTCAATTTACATAGACGGGCCCAGTCAAACAAAGAATGTGGACTTATTTTACTAATACCATCTAGTCTGACAAGCGGGACAGCGCTATGGCGGGGACAAAGACAGGCTTATACAGGTGTGGAGCGCGCTCTACAGGTCGTACGCCCAACTTTTTTCTATGAAAGGGCTTAAGTTATGGTTTTAAGTTGTTATGTGTGCCTACCACGAGACGAATCTAAGGGTCCAAACTACAAATCGATGCAAAGAACATGAGAAGGATAGATTTATTCACTGTAGTGTCAAGTGTGTCTGGAAAGAGATAGATAGATAGAAGAATACTTTGGGTGCGTTCCGAAATACACTGAGAGCACTGAAAGTCCCCAGTAAAGAGCACTGCCAGTGCTCGCAGTGCTTATAACGGAACACACACTTTATTGCATACATATAAGAATACAAAGTAAAGTTTACTAAAAACTAGGTATGCAAAGGCGGCCTTATTGCTTATACTGAGCAACCTCTACCGGCAACCTTTGGTGAGAGGATTGAATAGGATGTATAGGGTAGTGTGGCACAATAGAATAAGTACACGTTATTATTAATAGTAGGTAAGCACATAATAGACGTATTAAATATTTAAATAATACATATACTTAAGTAAAATAAATAAATATAGATAACAATATTATGTATTATACATATACATACATAAATAATAGAGATAAAGGCGATAAAGCAATGTTTATAGTTTTTAAAATAAAATTTAGTCATAAAAAATAAACAATTTAATACATTTCTACTATTTTTAGGCATTTTCATTAAAAAAAATACAGGAAACCTCTTCACCATTTCCGAATGAAACTAAAAAAATATTTGAAGCATTCTTTGAAAAATAATTGTGTATCGAGAAAAAGCAAGTATAAAGTATAAGTATAAGTATGTATAATAAATCTATAATGGATTAAAGACCCAAAAATCACATTTTAATATCAATTTTGTTATAACTAATTATTGTACTTAATATTATGTAGTTTTCAAATACCGAGGTTTCAAAAATCGCTTTTTTTCGCTGTATTTATTTTTCAAAAATATACGTCTCCCATTATATAGTCCGTGTTACGAAAGTCAACTAGTGCATTTTGCATACAATAATAATTATTATTGTATGTAAAATGCACTAGTTGACTTCGCATGGTCAGTGGTCGCATGCATATGCAAATTATTATTGCATATAGGGTAATGGCACCAGTGGTCAGCCTCATAACGACTTTTTGAAGTTTGGAAAGCTGGCATTTTTACAGGATTCGTCGGATAATGAAACGTAGTACATGATTGGATTAATTTGTTTATTATAGTTTTTAAACAATATAATATGTCAAAAACAATATTTCTCTTTATAAAATATATATTTAAATTTAAACAAAAAATGGCACTTTTTGCCAGTGGTCAGCCTCTAAAATCCAATAATCAGCCTCGATGAACCCAGTATTCAGCCCTTAGCATGAGATCAAAATGAGCATTATTTATATCAAAATCAACTAAATTATTTAGGTCTCTCTTATTTCAGGTATATCCAGAGCATCATGTTTTTTTAAAAACTCTGTCAAGTCTTGAAACCACTTTCTTATATATTCCTCAGTTATTACTGCTCGTCCCTTAGAAATTTCTTCAGCTGTTCGTATAGATAAGGATGGGTTTCTTTGAAAAAGGATTTAAGCCATTTTTTTCCTGGTCTGTCATTTACGAAAGGATTAGGTCTTCCGTCGGCCTTTACTATTGCTTGGACCGTATTTAATAAACCCACATTTTGCTATTTTTTGACACCAATCCACCAGTGCAGCTTCTTCTGCTTTATTTAAAATGGAATCCGGACCTATTTTTCTTGGGCCTTCTGGGACACGTACATGGACCCGATCTTGTAGTGTGCCTCGAAGAACTCCAAACGTTCTCTCTTATCGGCATTCCGTTTCGTATGGCTTCCATGGCGGAAGAGAGTTTCTCTGGAGGATACGTTTGTCTTGGCGGCATTTTGGGCTGAAAATATACAGAATTATTTATCAAAAATTATTTACATAGGTACCTTCTCAATTACTGAAATACAAACTACCTACCTACCTAAATACATTTTATAACTATTTCAGGTAAAACTAAAATGTAGTCTACCGACGTCCTTAAAAATACTACCTAAATGGGTACAATCGAAGACACTGTTAACTGTACATTTACAAACGAACATAAACCTTGTCGCAACGTATTTAAGTCTATGGGCTGAATACTGGATTGGCAACACCTAGTGGCCAGCCGCGTAAAAATAAAATGTTTAATGCGGCTGACCACTGGGTTTTTTGAGGAATATGAAAGAACATGCCTTACTAAATTTGAAAATTTTAATTTAACGGTTCTAATGACCGCCTTTTCTCGCAATTTTAAAAATAATTCAATAACCCAGTGAACAGCCCCGGGGGGCCGACCATTGGATCTTGTATAAAAAAGTAGTACCCAATGGTCAGCCCCCACAATATTTACGTAAATCAGCGATATTTTAATTCAAATTTAATATAATTCAATACATGAAGTAATACATAAAGCCAAATTGCATAAAAGACTATCACATTTAATAATAAAACATGTTTTTTCTTACCTTTTAAGAGAACACCGCGCGAAGTAATAAATATGGCGGACATGACACTACTGCTCTTTTCAACCGCCGTCACCTGTATGAACGAGTTTATTTCTCCCCCCTGATCCCCTGCCGCACCTATCGTGTGACATATTAAACAATGAGGAATCAAAGTTTCTATTTAAGTACACGTGATTCGTTTATTCTAATTGTAGCGATATTTATGACCAATAAACGACGCAAAAGGCTGACCACTGGTTCCTGGCTGGCCACTGGTGCTGTTACCCTACATGCGACCGACGACCGATGCAGCGACTAGCGCCGCGCCGGTTGTTTTATGTGGGCTTAGCATACGTCACGACTATCAGTCCGCCATAATGGATTTACTGTGACGCGAATTTTTGAGACACAGTGCAATAGATTCCTCATCTGGTATGTGTTTTTGATAATATTTGCATGCCGTTTTTTTTTAAATGAAACTTCTGTAGAATCGTTGTGATTTGAAAATTCGATGAAACGAAAAAGTGACACTAAAAAGAGACAAACATACTACTAAACCAAGCGATTTAGCGTTCGATGCCGTGTCAAAACCGACTAGGGGTATGGGTCTAATATAATATAACTGCGGTACCCCTTACAGGTTAGCTCGCTGCCATCTTAGGTGGTATGTCGGTGACGGTGACGCGAATCCACAAGTTTAGGTACCCCTACCAAAAAGTGCTCAACGCGGCTAAAGAAGTTTTCACTTAAAAAAAGTAAACAGAAGTGTCGGATAAAAATATGCATGCGTTTGTTGTAATACGACCTCAACGCAAGCATTCTTTCTGCAATAGATAACTAATTATTTATTTAACTTTAAAATAATTATCTAGAAGGAATTATCTAAATACATAGTTGCTTAAAGCGGTGATAGTCTAGTGGTTAAGATGTTCGCTTGGTTTTATTTTCATGTTTTTTTTTTTTTCATTTATTTTGTACCAAAAGTTATAAAATACGTAGAAAAACAGAAAGAAGTGGAACTTGAACTCGCTATAACCCGCAACAGTATAATTAAATCTATGTGGTATAGTATGTATCTTGCGATATTCACCACACCACACAATAATCTTCCAAATTATTCTCAAAAGTTCTACTTCTTTCATTATATGCATTGGATTTGGTGGATCGTCGCGCCAGGAGAAAGAAGCGCTGGTCAGTTCGAAGCTGCAAAGCTTGGAGCATCGGCGCAAAGTTGCCTGTCTGTCGATATTCTACAGGATGTATTTCGGAGTGTGCTCAAGAACTATTCGATCTGGTTCCGCCGTCACCATTTTATCCTCGAACCGCAAGGCATCGACAAGGTCTGCACCCTTACGCAGTCGAAATTCCGCGCTGCTCTAATGTCCCACTGATGGGCACAGGCCTCCACTCTCATAAGAGAGAGGCAATTAGAGCTTAGACCCACCACGCTGCAATGCGGGTTGGCACTATTATCATGTTAGTGATAATAACCGGGTGAAACACCGCCAACTTCCTAACTCCGGGCTAGTAGGTACTGAGAATTTCTAGTCAGAAAAACTCAATACTCAATTATGGCCCGACCCGGGACTCGAAACCGGGACCATCAACCGGTCCGAGACCGATCAAGTCCGGTAGATCCTCGGAATTTCGACATAATTACCGTACTTTTATAATCGCTACATAAAAAAATTTACATAAATAAGTAGGTATAACTGTGAAAGGAGTTCGTAACGTTCACTTGATATATTAAGTGACGTAATTTGATACCGCAAAACTAGATAAAAAAATTGGTCAAGTGCGAGTCGAACTAACTCAAAAAGGGTTCCGTACCCCTCACTCACCCATTTCAACCCATTGTCGGCTCACTGCTGGTCACAAAAATGTCCTCTTAAAATGAGCAGTGTGGTTAGTGTGCGCAACGAGATTATCTCGAGACGAGAGAGAGAGAGATGTTGTCGTTGCCGCCAAATTTTGCATTTACCCTAACATGTACAAAATGCGGTATATTACAAGAAAAAAATAGTCGACATTTAAGAGTTCGTAGAGAAAAATACCACAGATAAGAAATACTTATTACTTTTATCTCTACTTTTGACGTAACGAGACAAGTAACCATGTTAGCTTCGGTAGACAGAGAGAGATAACGGGTAGACATAATTTTACTCGTAGTGCCCATGCTAGCCATACAGGTCTTGGTTTTGGTTTCCGCGGGAACTCTCTAATTTTCCGGGACAAAAAGTAGCCTATGTGCTATTCCAGACTATAATCTATCTTTATGCCAAACAGCCAGATCCGTTCAGCCGTTCTGGCGTGATTGAGTAACAATTAACATCCACTCCAAACTTTCGCATTTATAATATTAGTACTGCTAGCTGACGCCCACGACTTTGTCCGCGTGGAAATGTTTTTTTTAAATTTGCACGAGATTTTTATAATTTTCCGGCATTAGAAGTACAATGGGGTTGATTCTGTATTAACACAATCTCTAAACTAAACTAAAATGGCAGCTTTAAATTTAGTTCTGTCCCTTTCCGTAGGGAGTATTATGAAAGGGTTAGCAATATTTGTAATGCTCTAATTTTAGTTTAGTTTAGAGATTGTGCACTACAGAATCAGCTCCTTATGTCACTCTCCAGGTCCTCAACTAAGTATACCCATGCAAAAAATCACGTCGATTCGTTGCTCTGTTGCGGCGTGATTGAAAGACAAACCAGCAAATAAACACACTTTCGCATTTATAATATTAGTATGATTTCTGAATTTTGTCTGCCCTGGCCTGATGCGAGGCTTCGGCCGTGACTTCGGCCGTGGCCGCCACCCCACTGGCAAAGGCCAAAGACGTGCCGCCAAGGGATACGTTACGATGCCGTGGAGAAATCGGTTAGGGGTACATTTCTACCGCTAGCGTTTGGAACGCCCTTCCGGCGGCCATGTTTCCTGCCAAGTATGACTTGAGTACCTTCAAGAGTGAATAGGCATTTTCTAGGCAAGCGCGTTCCAACCTAGATTGCATAAGCATGATTGTCGTCAAGCTCAAGCCTATCTTGCAATAAAAAAAATGGGTTTCATTGAATCTTAGATTGCATCATCACTTACCACCAGATCGCAGTCAAGGGATAACTTGTTGTGGAATAAAAAAAGCCGATTGCTTCCATGTAATTTTAATTGCGCAAGAAAAGGTCAAAATTCTTAGGTTTTTTTGGTGCCACAGAATCCGGTTTTGCTTCGAAGGATCAACCTTAATTGATATGAGTTTAATTGGGTATACGTAGGTAATTGAAATCGCGGTACTTTCCTTACGCAAAAAAATTACATACTATAGTCCCCACATAGGTACTTATCTGACCCGGTGGCCAAAACTGGAACTAATTTTTATGACTGTTATGTTTTTGTTTCTATTTTATTTTAACTAGCTGATGCCCGCGACTTTGTCCGCGTCGATTGGGGTTTTTTGGTTCCCGCGGGAACTCTTTAATTTTCTGGGATAGCCTGTGTTATTGCAGACTATACCTAATCTATCTCTGTGCCAAATTTCATCCAGATCCGTTCAGCCGTAGGGTCGTTATTGAGTAACAAACATCCATCCATCCATCTATACATCCATCCATCCATCCAAACTTTCGCATTTATAATATTAACTAAATATTATAAATCAAGATCAGCGCTGTATCTTAACAGGTATATACACAGGTATATGTATAGCACATGCTGAGTGAAGACCATTTTGGGGATCAAGTCTCATTTCGCCATTTTTCTTCTGTATAAAGTCTGTTTTGATCCCTGAATAAAGATTTCTTTCTTTCTTTCTTTCTTTCTTTCTTTCTTTCTTTCTTTCTTTCTTTCTTTCTTTCTTTCTTTCTATATTGTGGCCAATTCTGTATAACAATCTCTAAACTAAACTAAAATCACAGTTTTAAATCTAGTTTTGTCCCTTTTTGCATGGAGTATTATGAATGGGTTTGCAATATTTGTAATGCTGTCATTTTAGTTTAGTTTAGAGATTGTGCACTACGGAATCAGCCCCATTAACTAGATTACACGGATGTTAGGTTATATTTTTTAATGATTCTTTAAGGACGCTTTATTTAATTTCACACGTCAACTTCCAGATTGCTTCGACCGCATCTCAATCGGCGAGCAGCTGCCTCGCGACGCCGTCTATCGCAATGTCACGGAACTTACCACTATGGAGTGCGAGCAGATTTGCAAGCAAGACAGCCAATGCCAGGCGTATGATTACGGGTACGTAAAAATGCACACACAATAAAATTAAGACTGTGACTCTCTTTAGACTGTGCTAAATCTAAATATATGACAGGTAAAGGTGTCTAAAAAAACGCTAGTAGCCGACGTTGGCCTTGCAGCAGCTTCTCTCAAGTGGGACTTGTGGGCTAAAGCCTAAACCTGCTTTCTTCTGGACCCCCCAAAATCATCAACGCCAGTGTGGTAGGCCGAGGCTACGATGGCGCGATGCATTAAACAAATTCCTAGTTGAGTGGCCCACCGAAGCACAACATAGGGAGATGTGGTAAAATCGGAGGGAGGCCTTTGCCCAGTCGTGGGACGGTATAGGCTAGATTAGATTAGATGAAAGGTGTCTGACTGATCTATCAATGCACAGCTCAAACCACTGGACGGATTAGGCTGAAATTTGGCATACAGATTTTTGACGAATTATTTACTTTTATGACGTAGGCATCTGCTAAGAAAGGATTTTTGAAAATTCAACCCCTAAGGGCGTAAAATAGGGGTTTTAAAAAAGGTGCAAAAGCTAGTACTATAATACTAATCCATATCCTTAATAATATTATAAAATAATGCGAAAGTGTGGCTGGCTGTCTGTCTGCTACGCTTTTACGGCCCATCTTTTCAACCTATTTTACTATTTACTACTATTACTATGTTATGTTATTATGTTAGTGATAATAACCGGGACCGACGGCTTAATTTGCTCTCCGAGGCACAAGGGTGAAACACCACCAACTTTCTAACTTCGGGCTAGTACTGAGAATTTCTAATCAGAAAAACCCTACACTTAATACACATACCCTACACTTATGCCCGACCCAGGACTCGAACCCCGGGACCTCGTCAGCCGCAGTCGAACATGATAACCACTAGACCAACAAGGCAGTCAAAACAGACAGACACTTTCGCATTTTTATAATATTAGTATAGATTTAAAAGTTACTAAATTAGTATTCTTCTCCTTTTCTTTTTTTCATAAACTCCTTTTATCTTTCACAGAGTCGGTGCGAAAGGCAACGCGACATGCGACCTCAGTAACATGAACGAGAAGCAGATAAAGGACAAGAATCTTTTCATACGGAACCCAGACTACGACGTGTACGTCCGTAGATTCCAATGCGAGCAATCACCCCCTCTACCAATGGGTCAGCAAAACGGCCCAGAGAATGAAAACCCAAATCGTCCAGTCATCCGACCAGGCGATGAGGACCCTAACAGACCCTTATACGATGATTTAAACCCATACGAAACCAATAGACCTTCATATATCTCGAATAGACCTCATAGACCAAGTTATGGTGGAAACGAAAGACCTGATGATTACAACACAGGAAGTTCTGATGTCAGCCCCCCGAGTTATGGTATACACAAACCACAGGAAATACCCTTTCGACCTGAGGGACCGCCTAGCTATGGGTCACATAAGCCTCAAGAAATCCCTTACAGGCCGGATGAAAGACCTCCAAGTTACGGGGTCCACAAACCTCAAGAAATTCCATATAGACCAGAAAATAGACCCCCAAGTTATGGAACACATAAACCTCAAGAAATACCTTATAGACCTGATGATAGACCCCCAACCTATGGGTCACATAAACCCCAAGAAATTCCCTATAGGCCGGATGACAGACCCCCAAGTTATGGGTCACATAAACCTCAAGAAATACCCTATAAACCCGAGAATAGACCTCCAAGCTATGGGTCACATAAACCCCAAGAAATACCTTATCGACCCGAGGATAGACCCCCAAGCTATGGGTTACATAAACCTCAAGAAATTCCCTATAGGCCTGATGACAGGCCCCCAAGTTATGGTTCACATAAACCCCAAGAAATTCCCTATAGGCCTGACGACAGACCCCCAAGTTATGGGTTACATAAACCTCAAGAAATACCTTACAGACCCGAGGATAGACCCCCGAGCTATGGAGCCCACAAACCTCAAGACATACCCTACAGACCTATAAGACCTTCCTCAAATACTTCAAGACCTGCTGATTCTTACGACCAGCTTTATTTCCAAGTTCACGGAAAGCCAAGGCCAGAATATTGGAGGCCTGATCCGTACCATCCACCTTTGCCGGGAGATGAAATCGAGGATATATATGGACCTAAACCAGTCAGACCACAATTCGAACCAGAAAGACCTCAATACCAATACATAATCAGACCTAATAGAAGACCTCCAAAACCTCTATTAGAAGATCAGGGATACCATCAAGTACAACCTCTCTATCCATCCAGACCTGAATATGGAACAGGTCTTTATGATCCGGATAGGCTATATCAACCAACGCGTCCTTATAATAAACCAAGTTATACGTATACTGGGCAGTACGCTAGCAACTATGGTACATCACAAGATAATTCTATCAAAGTGGAAATATATGATCCTCCCAGACCTTACAGACCAAGACCCTCTCAAGATAGTCTTTCAAACGGAGAAATGTATGGACAAGGCTATGGATATAATAGCTATACAAATCAACAGTCCATTTCTCTAAGTGCCGCACAATATGAATCATGGATGGAAAACTATCACCATGGTTATAAACCTCATAGACCAAGCTCAAGTGGTTATGGTATGAATGAAAATGACGATATTGGTTACAGACCTAAACCACAAAAACCTAAGCCATCGCTAGTTTCAGAGTCATATGGCCAAAATGACCAGGGTGGATACAATCAAGGAATAGACAGTTCTAGTGGCTATGGTCAAACTAGTTCCAATAATGGTTATGGTGGACAAACAAGCTCAAATAGTCAAGGATATGGAAGTGGAACAAGTACTAATACTGAAGGGTATGGCCAAAGTGGTTATGGTGGGCAATCTTCATCTAGTACTGAAGGATACGGTCAAAGCAGTTATGGAGGACAAACAAGTTCAAATAATCAAGGATATGGAAGTGCATCCAGTAGTAATAGTGAAGGGTATGGACAAAGTGGTTATGGGAGCCAATCGTCATCAAATACTGAAGGGTATGGCCAAAGTGGTTATGGAGGACAAAGTAATTCAAATAATCAAGGATACGGAAGTAGCTCTAATAGTGAAGGATATGGACAAGGCGGTTATGCAGGCCAATCTACATCAAATACTGAAGACCAAAGTGGTTATGGAGTACAAACTAGTTCAAGTAGTCAAGGATATGGCCAAAGTGGATATGGGAGCCAATCGACATCAAACACTCAAGGTTATGGGCAAAATAGTGAATCTAGTTCGAGTAATGCAGGATACGGCCAAAATAGTTATGGTAGTCAAAGCTCCTATGGCGGTCAAACACAATCGAACCAATACGGAAGCACACAAAGTGGTTACGGTAATCAAATTTCTAATTCTCCAAGTGGTTTTGGAAACCAAATTAGTAATAGCCAATATGACGATGAAGGTGGGTATAGAAACCAAGCCTCAAGCTCTTATGGAGATAAGCAATCTAATAAATACGGACCTGACTCTAAAAAGGATTATTATAATCAAATTGATCATAGTTATGGAAATAGATACAGCGATAGATATGATTTTAACCAAATGGAATACTACGGTAGCCATCTCGGATATGGTATACATGATTTATACGGAATCAAACCTGGAAGTTACGGGAAAGATCCTAACCAATATTACATGCCTATTATTACAAATAAAGGACCTTATGGTGAAAATAGATTTAACAATAATTATGGAAACGAGAATAAACGATCAAATAAAAGTGATTTAAATCCCGCAGGTTACAGGGATGCTGTTAGAGATAAAGATCGCAAATCTAATAAAGATAATGCGTTAAATAGAGCAGATGTTAAACCGGTGTATGAAAATGGACCAGAGAAATTGGATGGCGATTTGGTGACGTCAAAACCAGTGGCAGTGAGTGCGAATAGAAGAAATCCCAAACCTGGTGAATCTTATGAAGGTAAGTGGTATATTTTAAGTTACTTATATAGTCCCCACAAACTTATCTGACCCGGTGACAGCGTCGCTAGTATCTATGAAAAATAAAATATAAACAAAAATAAACAGGCATAAAAATTTGTTCCAATTTTGGCCACCGGATCGTAATATAAGTTTCTGGGACTATACCTACTCATTCGATATTCGTTTATTATCTCGCTGTTATCTCGATTATTTGACTAACTTGGTTTTTTTAATTTTGTTTACTACATTTACAAAGCAAAAGTACACCAATTCCATTTTAAACGAACCAAACTATTTTGACAAAAGTTATTTAACCATGCAAAAAGGAAGTGACCAGTGATCTTGATATAAACTAGAGGAGAGTGACAGATTCTTTAAGGCAACAAAACAAGACTGTTTACTAGACAGTATGAGACGTCCGCTTCATTGGGAAACCACGTTTTGTCCTGGAGCCAACTTGAAACTCCCATGGAGTTTCAAGTTGGCTGTGAAATGTTTTTGCAGTGTAAAATCAGGCAGGCGCTCGTAGCTGGTGGCTGACGTTTCGCCCATTCGGCGGGCTGATTACGTATCTCGCGACAGGCTTGCGACAGGCGTAAATCTCGCGATCGCTGCTGTCAAACGGCAATTTTGTATTACGTAACAGCGGCTATCGATAGCAAAAGTGCATGAAAAGTGCATTCTGCGACAGGCGAGCAATAGACGTGCGATCGGCTTGCGTAATACGAATTCTAGTGACGTTTTGCGACCGATCGCGTAGTGTTTGCTGTCGCATTGCTACTGCTGTCGCTACTGCAAATTTTACGTAATCAGACTGCGGGATTTATAAAAAACGATCACGCGCTTGACTTTGATCAGACTTGGTCCCTGACGAAATCCCAAAAGTCCAAACTCAATGTTTGCCAAGGAACAATGGAACGTAGTGTTCTAGGTTTAAAACTCGCAGATCGAGTAAGAAACTCGGACATCATACTAATATTATAAATGCGAAAGTGTGTTTGTTTGTTGGTTTATTGGTTTGTTGGTTTGTCCTTCAATCACGCCGTAACGGAGCAATTGATCGACGTGATTTTTGGCATGGGTATAGTTGAGGACCTGGAGAGTGGCATAGGCTACTTTTTATCCCAGAAAATTAAGGAGTTTTCGCGGGGATCAAAAAAACTTAAACCACGCGGTAATTGACCGAGCGAAGCGAAGGTCTCTGAGTCTACTTGGGTGAATTGGCACTTGTCCGTCCGTCCGTCCGTCTGTCAGAGCCTTATAACTTCTGAATTACTGAACGTAATTACTTCAAATTTAAATATACTATGTAAACCGATGGCCTCCCGCCGAATATGGCTTAAAAAGTTATAAAAATCTTTATTTCAGGGGGGCTCTCATAGAAGCGAATGCGAAGTAAAATATTTTTTATAGCATTACATAGGGTTGCGGTATATCATTTTAAAGATAATGAGGAATGGAGTCCAAAAATTTTTTTTTTTTAATTTTTCCCCTAAAATTGACGAAATGGGGGGCTTTCAAAGTGGTGATTTTCTGACGTCCAAAGATGACCTCAGAACTCCCAATTTTCTGAAAGGCTGAGCCTGAAACTTGATTAATTATTTGAATTCTATCCTGTACTTGAACAACAAATACTAAAATTAGATAAATATTATAAGGAAACGAAATTATTTAATTTTTAATGAGCATACGTATTTTTAACAAACTTCACAATGTTGTCAATAGATGGCGCTCTGTACAAATTTATTCGTTTGTGCTTAAAAAGAAAAGGCTGAGCCTGAAACTTGATCACTTATTTGAATTAAATCCTGTACTTGAACAACAAATACTAAAATTAGATAAATATTCTAAGGAAACGAAATTATTTAATTTTAGCTTCACTATTTTTAACAGAACTTCACATAGATGGCGCTCTGTAAGTTTATGGACACCGCGAGGTCTCAGTTCGCGGCGAACCACTAGTATTATACAATCCAAATTGGCCTTGCAGCAGCTTCTCTCAAGCGGGACTGGGTCGTTTATGTGAGCAATATTGCCAGATGACTTGTGGGCTAAATCTGCTTCCTTCTGGACTCCCCAAACCCGAATCGAAATCGAATTCTTATAAGATTGTGATATGGCTCGATCGTAACAATAGGATGATCATCCTCCGAGCGGGGGTTGTGCTCGGGGACCACTGGTCCGACCGTTCATCTTTGAAGGTCGTATATATATAGGCGTTATTCAGAGAAACCTTCGTAAGCGTGAGTTGGGCTCTTCGTGTTCGCGTGCATCGTACTAGTAATGCCATCTATTGGATTATGTGCAGACTACGAGGACCGCCACAAGATCAATCGAAATAAAACTTAAACTAAGCGTATGCATTGGCTTAATGTTTTTATGGTTTTTCTATTCCACTAAAAGTTAGCCCTTGATAGCGATCTCACCTAATGGTAAGTGACGATGCAGTCTAAGATGGTAGCGGGCTAACCTGTTGCTAAGTCGCTTGGCGGTACGTCTTTGCCGGTAGGGTGGTAGCTAGCCACAGCCGAAGCCCTTCAACAGTGACCAGACCAGACCAGTCAAAGCTCAGTAATTATAAATTCTAATTCTAATTTTAAAAATTGACCCTGCCGGGAATCGAACCCGGGACCTCCCACGCTAAGACAACAGCGCTCAACACTGCGCCAGTGAGGTCGTCTTGGCCAAAAAGTACTATGTAAATTGTAAAGCTATACTGTGCCACTCCCGCTTTCTTTTTAAGTGTCTGCCCTAAGGTTGCCTGGAAGAGATCGCTATTTAAGCGATAAGGCCGCCTGTTGTGCCATATCCAATAAGATTGTTTTTGTGTTTGTATTTCTTTCAAAGGTGTACAATAAAGTATATTTTACTTTTACTGTAAAAAAATGGTCATTAACACTTCTTTACTTTACATGTCCAAATCAGGTGCACGTCCAAACATCAATAAAGTTTAATGTTCACACGATTACCATATATTTCAAATCCGTTACAACGACCTCGTCCTTTGTTTTAGATCATAATTGCGTACAGACAGACATGTCATTTGTTGTATTATAATCAGAATCATCTGACCGGTAAGGGCATAACCTTACAAAGTTTTTTTTTTGGGCAATTAATTAAAACAACGTGTTTTTCTATAATATGTATATATTTTTACTTATTAGGTACTTACTTCTTATACCTAATTTTTATAATCTAGTCTAGTGGTCAGTATTTTCGATTGTGGCCGACGAGGTCCCGAGTACCAGGTCGGGCCATAATTAAGTATTGGGTTTTTCTGACTAGAAAATCTCAGTACTAGCCCGGAGTTAGGAAGTAGGCCCGGTGTTTAACCCTCTTGCCTCGGAGAGCACGTTAATCCGTCGGTCCCACCCTACCGGCAAAAACGTGCCACCAAGCGATTCAGCGTTCCGATACGATGCCGCGTAGAAACCGAATAGGGGTATGGGTTTAATATAACTGCCACTCCCCTAACAGGTTAGCCCGCTACCATCTGCATCATTACTTACCCATCAGGTGAGATCGCAGTCAAGGGCTAACTTGTAGTGGATAAAAAAAACCCTCTCTCCTATGAGGGTGGAGGCCTGTGCCCAGCGGTGGGACGTTAATGGGCTGTAGTGGTGGTGGTAGGTCATTGGTGGTGGTAGATATACCTATTTTGAATTTTAGCCCTTGACTGCGAGCTCACCATGCAAAGTCAAAGATAGTAACGGTCTAACCTTAATAGCAGGGGTATGGGACCCTAAGGCAGTTATAACTTATATTATTAAAACTTTAAACGCTTAATCCATTTTTAGTTTACTACGCAGCATTCCGGTAAAGTGGTACCGCAGCGTTTTCACTTCTTCGCCAGGGAAGTCGTTAAAAATGGAGAAGTTTCCATTTTTTTTTAATTTATTATGAAAATTAAGAAAAAATAAATCAAAAATTTGAAAGAATCATTAAAATATCTCAACAAATGAAAAAGTTATGGAACTTTAAAGTTGCACTTGCATTACGGTCGTGGGACGTCACACGACCTTAGCAATCGACTTAATTATGCCGAGTAAAAGAAATAAATTGACTTAACGTGACTTAATTGAATTAAAAGCACTTAATTTGTGTGTGAAGATAATTTTGAAGTATTAAATCTAAAACTCACTCACAAAATTTCTCACTCGAGTAAGATACAGCAATCGGTGTACATTAAATAAATCATACTTCATACATAATATTATAAATGCGAAAGTGTGTTTGTTTCTTGGTTTGTTGCTTTGTCCTTCAATCACGGCGCAACGGAGCAACGGTGATTTTTAGCATGGGTGTAGTTGAGGACCTGGAGAGTGACACAAAAAAACTTAAAACACGCGGACGAAGTCGCGGGCATCAGCTAGTAAACTTATTAAATATAATTAATTTCACAGTCATTTATTGATGGATTTAAAAAAAACAACTGATTTATTTAAATCTATATTTTACTTCCGTTGCAATAAATATGATATTTACAACATCATGAAACTTTTCACTGTGACAGAGGTACAGTCGCGGCCTGGAAATGTTTAGGTACCACTTTTAGGTTCACACATCTATGTCGGAAGGTCGAAATGCGATTTGATTAGGCATATACCTATCACAGATTTTTAATAGCGATTTGTATGTGCGTTTTAAGCAATTAAATTGAATGCTGCAAGTTGCAACCTACCTGGAGAGCTCTCCATATTGTTGTCAAAGGTGCGTGAAATCTGTTATTCCGCACTTGTCTTCTTGAACTATGGGTCTTGTTCAATAGTAAGTAGGCCGGCAATGTGTTGAGGTAGATTTCTCTCTCTATCTCTCTCTCTCTCTGTCGTATTCCTCATTACTGAGGGTCGTGACTCGTGACCCCTTTCCATTAATCAAATAATGGTAGGAGTTTTTGTAACGATTATTATCAGATGTTAGTGATCCGACCGGGACCGACGCGACGGCTTAACGTGCTCTCCGAGACACGGAGGAAGCGAAAAGACCATTAAGTACCACTGCTGGGCACAGGCCTCCACTCTCATAGGAGAGAGGGAATTAGCACTTGGTTTTAATTTCAATATGATAGGCTCCATGCGTTTCTGAGAAAAAGATTCTTGACAGACGGACAGATAGACAGACAACGAAGTGCTCCCCGATTGTGTAATGAAATCGTAATCGTAATCGTAATCGTTTGTCAAACGTATTATTCGACCTGTTTAATGAGTCCATAGATGAACTCCTTAAAAAGTCCGAGTAATCATACTAATATTATAAATGCGAAAGTGTGTTTGTTTGTTGGTTTGTCCTTCAATCACGCCGCAACAGAGCAACGAATCGACGTGTTTTTTGGTATGGGTCTATCTGAGGACCCTAAGAATGACATAGGCTACTTTTTATCTCGGAAAATTAGGGAGTTCCCGCGGAAATCAAAAAAAACTTAAACCACGCGGACGAAGTCGCGGGCATCAGCTAGTACATAATATGATTACGATATGCTTACACAATTATGCATGTGGTCCTGTAACACAGATATACTTTTTTATATACCTACGTCCTGTAATCAAAAATCTATCAATTCCTTGTTGATATTGTCGAGGAAGCACAAAATATCCCATGATTATGCACAGATCCGTTGGATTCAAAGGTTTTTGCTTAACAATAATAGCGCATAATGTGAGGTCTTAGCAATTTGGCCCGAGCCTACCGCTTGTAATTTATTTGACGAGGTATGCATGGGACAGGGCATAAGCTGAAGCGATTTAACAGGACTACATTTTTTATATGAATAGGAAGCTAAAAATAAGTGACACAAGTGGTCTTACGTGAAATAAATCATTTCATTTTCATTTTCAATAGGCAGGTGGGTCTGGGTCCTGATGTTAATTGATTATCGCCGCAGAACATTTGTAGTACCAGAGGAATACCAATGCTTTACTGGTTTTAAGGTACATAATTGTTTAATCGCCCGTTGATTTATAATTTTAAAAATCCCGTGGGAACACTAATTTTATTTTCCGAGATAAAATGGAGCTATGCCTAACCTCAGGTATTCAACTATATCAGATATGATAATCCTGTCGATCCGTTGCTCCGTTGTGGTGTGATTGAAGGGCAAACCAACAAACAAACACAATTTTGCATTTTTTGTACTCTGGATTGTACTTGGGTATCAAATTTAAACATAAAAGCTTCATTTAGGTCAGCTGATACTGTTTCTCTGTATTCAATGGTAAATTCAACACTTCTTTAATCGATGGTTGTTTTGCATCGATAAAAAATGAAGAGGTTTCAAGTTCAAGCTCTTTTTTAACTGAAACTTGCATAAAACTTTCTTAGACTACCTCCAAGGGGATACCTTCTAACATTTATCTAAAGCAGTACTAGAATTATAATTCTAGAACACGAACGTCAACAATATTAAAACAATACGGCTCTAAGCGATGGTATTATGCCTCCAGCTTTATCTTATAACTTGGGCCAGTCACTTAAGATAAAAATCTGATATCGGGGGAATCTTTTTGTGTACGAAACTTATTGTTAACGTTATATCATATAGTAGCTGTTTGTCCGTGTGTCCTTCACTATTGTCCATTATTCTAAGTGCGATTTATGAGTTTTGAACATTACAAGTAATTATTTTTTGTATTGTACTTCTGTAATAGCCTGATAGCTTTATTTTGTATTGGTTTCCTGTTGTGTATCACTCCAAAATTAAAATAAATGCACTGAAAATATTTGATTACTAGATCACGTCTAGATGTAGATTTTTTTATCCCGGGGGAACTTTTTGATTTTCCGGTATAAAAAGTAGCCTTTTGTCCGTTCCCGGGATGTAAACTCTACCTTTCGACAAAATCATTTTAACACATGGGCTGCGCAAAGGTAACAGACAGACTGATACACTTAAAAAAAAATTTTACAGTATTAGCATGAATTCAAACGTTAAATTGAATACCTACGCTTATATGCTAACTAGCGGTCGCCCGCGAGTTCGTCCGCGTACAATTTCTGACTTCCTATAAGATTATGAAATTTTCCCGCTGCAAGAGGCATATCCACAAAAGTCCTACCGCTAGTAGGTAAATATCGCGACTTCGTAGTTCATACCCATGGACAGTGGTGTGCACAGGGTTTAAAGAGGTCACCCGCGACTTCGTCCGCGTACAATTTTTGATTACCTATGAGATTATGAAATTTCCCCGCTGCAAAAAGTCTTTAAAGAGGCTTTTTATATAGCGTATGCAGGTGACCATTATTTAAAACTTATAACCTAAATCCCGATTTTCAAGTATCTAACTTCAAAAACATAGTACTTTCATACAATCTTCCAACCCCCATTTCACCCTCTTTGGGATAGATTTTCGAAAAAGTACTTATACAGGTTATTATTATTTCAAACTGATAACCTAAATCCCGATATTCTAGTCTGTAACTTCAAAAACTTAAAACCATCATGCAAACTTCCAACCCCCATTTCACCCTCTTTGGGGTAGATTTAATTGTAGTCGGAAAATTTCTTATACAGATTTTATTATTTTAAAGTAATAACATAAATGCTAATTTTCATGTGTCTAACTTCAAAAACAAAGGACTTTCATATAAACTTCCAACCCCCATTTCAACCCCTTAGAAGTGAATTTTCTCAAAACCGTTTCTTAGCTGACGTCTACACCATAGAAGGAACCTACCTTCCAAACTTCAAGTCTGCATGTTTTATAGTTCCTGAGATATCGTGATGAATTAGTCAGTGAGTCAGTCAGATTGAAAATCAATCAAATCAATCATATTGGTAGGTTAGATATCATATCTTTAGCTTAGCAACATTGCACATTTTTGTAGGAAGGATGACCCCTAAGTCATGTTAAAGAATATCTAATAATAGGTCACAAACCAAAAATAGCTAGGAAAGGAGATGTTTCCGGTAATCCTATTGTTGAGAACCACCAAGGTTACTTCACAACAATGGCTGAATTTTACGTATAAAGTGCATGATATCATGCGGTAAAAACTTTGATTTAGGCTCTATATTGTCAAATGGAGAAATAATTTAGTATGTATTATTAAGTAAGTTAAGTATTTAAGGTATTTTTAACGATGATGATGATTAAGTTTGCACTTGATTTTGATTTAATTACTTAATCTGCAAAGACGATTTAGCGCTCCGGTACGATGCCGTGTTAGAAAGTAGAAACCGATTAGTGGTGTGGGTCTTATGTAACTGTCATACCCCTAACAGCTTAGCCCGCTACCATCTTACACTGCATCATCACTTACCACTGGATGAGATTGCAGTCAAGCCTTACATACTTGTTGATAAAAAAAAGGGTCATATCGATGATATTAATATCATTGGGTCATATGAATTGTTCTGCGACTGTCGAACTTCATTCAACACTTTAATATTTCAATGGGTGTTATTTTTAGGGTTCCGTACCAAAATGGTAAAAATGGAACCCTTATGGTGCGACTTTCTCCGTCCGTCCGTCCGTCCGTCCGTCCATCCGTCCGTCTGTCACAGTCGATTATTTCAGTAACTATTAAAGCTATCGACATGAAATTTGGAATAGTTGTGTATAATAGTGGCCTAACATCATTAAAATAAAAAAAAATCGAAAATTATTTTTAGTTTAATTAATAAAGGGGAAAATCGGGGGTTTGAAATTTCAAAGTATGATAGTTTTTGATTTATCGGGCAAAATGTCGAAAAAAATACCGTTCCCCCCCCCTTATCTCCGAAGTTTACCAATTGAAAAATCTGAAATAATTATGGTCAATAGAAGCTTATGTATATTTTACAGGAAAAATAAAACCAACGCTCTAACTAGCATAGTTGTTTTGATATCAACAATAAACCTCTACAAACAAAGTTAGTTTTGCGGTTCATTTCGTCTTGTTTTTAATACGTCATAAATCGTAAAACTTACTACAGGTTTGTACGGAACCCTCGGTGCGCGAGTCCGACTCGCACTTGGCCGGTTTATTTT
Source organism: Erebia ligea (assembly GCA_917051295.2). NCBI lineage: Eukaryota > Metazoa > Arthropoda > Insecta > Lepidoptera > Nymphalidae > Erebia > Erebia ligea. The sequence goes on from OU785246.1 coordinate 3,765,059, forward strand.
AAATTTAGAAACACAATTGGCTACAATTTTCTCGGAGAGGCCGCGACGCGACGGGAAGAAAAAATCAGAGGACAGCGTTTTAAAAACAAACTAGGTATAACTCGCTGATGCCCGCGTCTTCGTCCGCGTGGATTCAGGGTTCCCGCGGGAACTCTTTAATTTTCCGGGATTAAAAGTACCCTATGTTTTTCCAGACTATAATCTATCTCTGTGCCAAATTTCATCCAGATCCGTCCAGTGGTTTGAGCTGTGCGTTGATAGATCAGTCAGTCACCCTTTTCCTTTTATAATATTATACTAGCAGATGTCCGCGACTTCGTACGCGTGGATTAAGGTTTTTATTACCGCGGGAACTCTTTAATTTTCTAAGATAGAAAATAGCCTATATCCTTCCCTGGGATTCAATCTATAACTGTGCCAGATTTCATCAAAATTGAAAAAAAGAAGGAAGAAAAATCATTTATTCATCTTGTGCCTCGTACATAAAATCAAACTTAAAAATTAAGCTATGGCTTTTGCACCCACATGGCACAAGATGAAAAGACTCCGACTCAGCATTAATGCTGTAGGTTTTGTTGAACTGGAAAAATTGGTTGAACAGATGGGCCGTGAAAGCGTAGCAGACAGACAGACAGACACACTTTCGCATTTATAATATTAGTATGGATTATTGATTAGTACCGGTTATAGTTCTTAAGTCTTAGTATAATGTTTTACTGGTACACTATAGGGAACATAATTTAGTTTTGATATTATGCACAATCAGTGAGTAGGTGCGTACAATAGTCGGATATATTGGGGTTTTTGCTTTATAAATTCTGTATTTGAGACAATGGCACGAACGCTGAAGTTATCTGTTGCGATCAGCGGTGTGAGAATTGTGTGGACAAGCCGCTTTTATTAACCGACTGCAAGGAGACAAATGATAGAAATAAATGTTTTTGTCTGTAAAGTTAGACAAGGTAGTAGAGAGAACACTAATGTAACCACATATTAAATAATAGTCATGTTGTAAGAGTAACTGGTATGCCTACTCCATGCCTACTCCGAAAAAGCTGCTTAAGCTATTATAATATTATCTATTCAATCTCAAGTGATTAGCTGATTTTTTTTTATTTTTGTTTATCCACTACTTGTTAGCCCTTGACTGCAATCTCACCTCATGATAAATGACGATGCAGTTTAAGGTGGTAGCGGGCTAACCTGTTAGGGGCATGGCAGTTATAATACTTATGTTAATTGTGTTACTTAATTGTTATGGGTAATTAAGTAAATTCTTCGTTGCCGTGGCTGGCTTAATTTAAGGTATTCTTACTACGAGAAAGGATTTTGGCCAATATCAAGAGCTTGTTAGCTAATCAGGGGTGATTAGTAGGGTGGATTCTTTTTTAATATTACGTAATAAAAAGTACCTAAGTAGTAGATTTTGAGAATTCTTTTTTGGACACGTTGGCCCCACATATCGTCAAGATCTTATGATTTATTCGAAGAAAGAGTATGGAACTCTTCAACTCTTTAAAAACCTTAATAAAAATAAGATTTTTAAACATGTAAGCAAATAATCAGTGAAGATCCAGTAGAAGCTGGGGTGCGGGTTCAAAGCGCTGAAATAGTGTGGTGGTTGCGAAGCAGGTCTACTAGATGTATATTTATATGTAGAATAGGGGTATGGGTTTAATATAACTGCCATGCCCCTAACAGGTTAGCCCGCTACCAACTTAGACTGCATCATAACTTACCATCAGGTGAGATCGCAGTCAAGGGCTAACTTGTAGTGGATAAAAAAAAAAATTCGTTGCTTGTCCACACTATTATTTCATGCACATATTACTCGCATATAAGCCTATGTCCAACAATGCCACTGTTCAGTTGGTCTGATACGCGCCGTAACCTCTGACCCACATAAACAGCGCGCGATACGTGTGCAAAAAAACAAAAAAAAAATGTAAAAAATATTTTGTGTAATAGTTGCAAGAACAAAAAAATAGGTTTTTGGTAGGTATAGTGAGAGTGATGATAAAGGGAAAGCTGTAAATAATTGTGAAATACTAAAACAAATTTTGGTTCAACATTAGGATATCAAGTGTGAAAAGCCCTTAAGTTTTTGTGCAATAATAGTGACATAAAACTTGTGGTAGAGCACTCCTAAATAAAAAAATAATAAAAAAAATATTTAAAAAAATATTGTTTTTTTCTTAAAAACCAATATTTAACTTTCGTACGCAAAACTTAAATTCCAAAACAAAATAAAAGTTGTGTCTATAAAATGAATGATAACTATAAATTATTATATAGAACTTTTGATCAATGCATTATAGGTTACATAAATAACAAAACACATAGTAAAGTTTTCTAAAGAAAAGAAACACAGTGAAATAAAGTGGATTTTTGTCATGTCAGTGGTGCACCAAAATGAGGTTATATTGTGCAGTGCTATTGTGCCTATCTGTGCATACTGTGCATACTGTGGTTGGTTCGAGAGTGATCCTTGTGGAAAATGCACCGAGTACGTACTACGTATGCATATATTATTATAACATTTTAAGCCCTAAAAAACAGCTTTTGAATGGTTCACTTATACTTATGATAATGGTGGTTAAGTGGATAAGGTTTTTTAGTTTCCGCGGGAACTCCTCAGTTTTCTGGGATATTAAGTAGCCCATGTCCTTTCCCGGGACACAACCTATCTTTATACCAAATTATATCAAAATCGGTTGAAAAGCTGGGCCGACAAAGCGTAGCAGCCAGACACACTTTCGCATTTATAATTTTAGTAACTATGCCTGTAACTATAAGCCTTCCAAAAATGGTTTGTTGGTTTGTCCTTCAATCACGCCGCAACGGAGCAACGGATCACCGTGATTTTTGGCATGGGTATAGTTGAGGACCTGGAGAGTGACATAGGCTACTTTTTATCCCGGAAAATTAAGGATTTCCCGTGGGAATTGAAAAAACTTATTGCACGCGGACGACTTCGCGGGCATCAGCTAGTGCCTATATTATATTATAGCGAAAAAGGAGGGGTGAGGGAGGAGGGGTAATAGCTTACACCCTGAAGGAAATCTGGAGAAAACTGCTTAGAGTCGGGGTGACCAGATTTCGTTCTAGGACTCGTTCGACCTTATCTAATTGATACTCTATTTGCTTATTTCATATTAGATGATGCCCGCGACTTCGTTCGCGTGGCATAAGTTTTTTTAATTCCCACAGGCATTCCTTAATTTTCCGGGATAAAAAGAAGCCTATGTCACTCTCCAAGTCCTCAACTAAGTATACCCATGCAAAAAATCACGTTGATCCGTTGCTCTATTTCGGCGTGATTAAAGGATAAACTATCCATTTGACGTCCTTGGGGATAGAATTTTCAAAAACTGTGAATCACATATTTTTTCATTTCAGACCGAAATCCCAAACACCAAGTTTCATGGCTACAGCTTGAAAAATGACGGACTTTCCTACAAACTTTCAACCCCTGTTTCAGCCCTATGGGGGTAGAATTTTCAAAAATGGCGATATACGTATTTCTTCATTTGGAACCGATAGCTCAAATACCAAGTTTCATGAATATAACTTGAAAAATGACGGACTTCCATACAAACTTTCAACCCCTATTTTACCCCTGGGGGGGGTGGAATTTCGAAAAATCCATTCTTAGTGGATACCTACTCTTTACAAAGAACACACCTTCCAAATTTCATGTCTCTAGGACCAGCGGTTTGGGCTGTGCGTTGATATATAAGTCAGTCAGTCAGGACTTTGAATTTTATATATATAGATTTGATGATGCCCGCGACTTCGTCCGCGGGGATTAAGTTTTTAGTAGGTATTTCTGCGGGAACTCCTTAATTTTCAGAGATAAAAAGTAGTATGCCCTTCCCAAAAGTGCAACCTATCACTATAACCAAATTTCATAAAAATCGGTTGAAAAGATGAGCCGTTAATGCGTTGAAGACAAACAGACATAATAGACCACAATATTAGTATAGATAATTCTCTGAAATTAAAATATGACGAGGCTAAATATTTCATTATAAAAATTCTTTCAGCGAGTAAAAACACTTGTCTATGAGCCATTCATGCAGCTTTCTTTTAAATGCACTAAATGGTAATTTCTTAAGTTTCATTGTCGGTCGTAATTTGGTCATCAGATAAGATATAAGATAAGATAAGATAAGATAAGATAAGATATTTCTTTATTGCAAAAATACACGTGTAGAGTTCTTACAATATTTTTGGAAACAGTGTACTACCAAACATGGCGTGCAATCATTAGCTATTCACAGCATAATAATATTATTCTATTTATTATTACCTACGTGATGCAATTAATTTATTATTTCAACACAACACAGTACCATACATCATTATTAATTACAGTTACATAATAAGAATAAATCAGCCATCATCATCATTCAATCGCCCGTCCACCTAGTGGGGGGTCGTCCAACGCTGCGCTTCCCGGTGCGAGGCCGCCATTCAAGCACTTTGGGACCGCAACGCCTATCGGTTCTACGAACTATGTACCCCGCCCATTGCCACTTAAGCTTGGCAACTCTTCGAGCTATGTCGGTTACTCTGGTTCGCGTACGGATCTCCTCATCTCCGGATCTGATGCCCAATTGTCTAAGCAAATCGTAATCATTTGACAGCTCAAAGTGTATTACTAGAATTGTTTAAGGAGTTCATACATTTTAACGTTTAAACTATCGTGAGTGATATTCATTATAACTATACATAAAACCCGGATAAACTCACGTGTTCGGTAGAAAAAATGCCCGACTAGTTTCGAACCCGTTCGGGGCCCTTATTCATGAGCCTGTTCCGACAGAACACTTGAGTTTATCCGGGTATTATGTATAGTTTTAATGAGTTCATACATGCTTTTTGACGTGCAGGCATCTATCCACTCCTTAAACAGGTCGAATTATACGTTTGACAAACCATTACGATTACGATTTCTATACACAATCGGGGTGCAGCCCCCCGATTACGTAAGAATTGTCGATCAAACGTTAAAGATTTTCGTCAAAGTAAAATAAACCATGACATCATTGAATTAGAGCTCAATTTCGTCTGCCCATTCTTATACGTTTAGGGTATCGTGTAGTACATACCTAAACGTATAAGAATGGGCAGACGAAATTGAGCTCTAATTCAATGAAATTATGGTTTATTTTACTTTGACGAAAATCTTTAACGTTTGATCGGCCATTCTTACATGATTGGGGCCCTGGTTTGATCACGCAGGTATACTCAAAATACTCAATAAGGACAAAAACATTTGAATAGACGTAAAGTCTAAACTTACTTAAATACATAATATTAAAAGTTTTCGGAACCGGCAGGATTTGAACCTGCGTCTCTCTAGGAATCGCGCCCTGAGCGCCAGACCACTCGGCCACGGTTCACTTAACGAAATTTGAGATATGCATCTTATAATCCAGTCTTTTTACGCGACTGTTTATGCCATCCAGTAGCGATATATTACAGTATCGAAACTTTCGATGGTACTCTTCGAACGAGGAATGACACATTTTGCGTTATACTAATTTTATAATCTTATTACAGTGCTTCACACACGAGGAAAGTTTCTAAAGACGTAAAGTCGCGTAAAACAGCTAGTTGCGAGTAGTTGCACAGTTAATTATGCCTGAGCAATTAATAATCTTGAGTCACTAGGTCACAGTAATTCAGTATTATCGTTGTCGGAATCTAAATTATACTTTTTTCACTATACACATTACACTATGAGCACCAAGGTTGTGTTTTTGTGCGTTTGTGTATGAATGGGCATGTGATCATCGACAATTTTAGTGCATTTAGAGGTTAGGTGAATCATTTTCGGCTTAATTTTAGCGTTTAGCGCAGTCCATACTAATATTATAAAGAGGTAAAGTTTGTGAGTTTGTGAGGTTGTAGGGGTAATCTCTGGATCTACTGAACCGATTTTGAAAATTCTGGTACCAATAGAAAGCCACATTATTTGTGAGTGTCATAGGCTATATATTAACCCGAAAAATTACGGAGTTCCCGTGGGAATTTAAAAAGCTTATTTCACGCGGACGAAGTCCCGGGCATCTGCTAGTTTATAATAAACTAGTTATAATTAGTGGTAGATTCTTACGACTTATCATATGTGGCTCAAGTTGTCCTACGTGCAATAAATCGTTGATACCCGTGACTTCGTCCGCGTGGAATAAGTTTTTTTATACCCACGGTAATTATTTAATTTGCCGGGATAAATAGTAGCCTATGTCTCTCCAGAGTTGCGGCGTGATTAAAGGACAAACTAATAAAACAACAAACAAATACACTTTCGTATTTATATATAATACTAGCTGATGCTCGCGACTTCGTCCGCGTGGATTGAGGTTATTCGGTTCCCGCGGGAACTCTTTAATTTTCCGGGATAAAAAGCCTATGTGCTATTCCAGACTATAATCTACCTCTGTGCCAAATTTCATCCAGATCCGTTCAGCCGTTGGTGCGTGATTGAGTAACAAACATCCATACATCCATACATACATCCAAACTTTCGCATTTATAATATTTATTATTTGATTAAGAATGATTACGATGCACGTATGAGCACGTTGGCGCTACTTGAATGAGGCCTTTGTCCAACAGTGGATGCACAACAGCTGATGAAGAAGAATGATAAGGAATAAGGATGATGACCGCGACTTTGAACTCCAACAAATTCTTAGGTGTTTAACGATCCGAGACACGGAGGAAACGAAAAGACCAAGTTTGGACCTCCAAATTCGGTCACCCATCCAGTTATCGACATGGGTCAACGTTGCTTAAAAATCACAATCAACTGATATGCGTTGACCCAATTGGGTATTTGACAACTACCTAGTCAAATCAGCAACTTTTTTCTAACGTCAAAATCAAAACGCGTAGTATGGGATTTTGTATGAAATACTTACATATCTAGGTATGTAATGTAGCTATAGTTCACGCACGAGTTGAATGCAGAGCAAATGTATGGTGACACTTACATTTACTCTGCATTCAACTCGCGCGCGAACTGTATGTATTATTTGTAGATGTGACGTCATCAAAAAATAGTCATCTATCTATCTATCTATCTATACTTATAATAAAACTGTAACAGGTCCAATTCTGTACATTGAAGATATTTTGAAAATCTTTTTTGGAGGGCACTCATTATTCGATACTGAAGCCAAATCTGTAATTTTTTTCATTTTTGTCTGTCTGTCTGTCTGTCTGTCTGTCTGTCTGTCTGTGAAAATGAAAAAAAATGAAAATGAAAATGATTTATTTCATGTAGGACCACTAGTGTCACTTATGATAAGTCGTAAGAATCTACCACCGGTTCGGAAAGCTGATTCTACTGAGAAGAACCGGCAAGAAACTCAGCAGTTGCTCTTTTCAAAATCAGAAAAATGTAACAATTTGTATATACATACTTAATATAAAATGCATACGCTACGTTACAAGTAGGTATTACACTGACTTGTGGGTTGCTGGATGCGAAGCCGGTTGCTTCCATGCAACTTTGTCATCGAGAAAGTCATCTATACTATAATACCCTCGACTTAACAGATGCTGTTTAACACAGTCTTTAAATTTATGTAATGGCAACTCCAGAAACTCTTTTGGTACCATGTTATAAAAGCGTATACTCGACCCCACAAAGGATTTCTGCACCTTGCGCACGCGATATGACGCTGTTACAAGCTTATGGCGGTTTCTAGTACATCGATTGTGAGTATCACTTATTTGCTTATAAAGATTAATGTTCTGCCTAACAAAGATTATATTATTGTATATGTATTGTGAAGGCACCGTAAGAACACCAATCTCTTTGAATTTTTCACGAAGTGATACGCGTGATCCGAGTTTATAAATAGAACGGATGGCTCTTTTCTGCAATACAAAAATTGATTGGATATCAGCTGCTCTGCCCCACAATAAAATGCCGTACGACATAACACTGTGGAAGTAAGCAAAGTAGACAAGCCTAGCCGTTTCAATATCGGTAAACTGTCTAATTTTCCTGACAGCAAAAGCAGCCGAGCTAAGTTTTCGCGCTAGTGTCTCTATATGAGCGCCCCATTGAAGCTTATTATCCAAGGTCACCCCCAAAAAAACTGTGGAGTTCTCCATTTTTAGTGTTTCTCCATTTATCATTATACTTTTGTCTGTCTGTCTGTCTGTATCTTGGCTGCGCATCACGCCGAAACTACTGAATGAATTCAAACGAAACTTGGCACGATTTGAGCCCATACTACGAGGTAGGACATAGGATACTTTTTATCCCGAAATTCTACCCCCGAAGGGGTGAAATAGGGGTTGAAAGTTTGTATGAAAGTCCTTAATTTCTCAAGTTATAGCCATGAAACTTGATATATGAGCTGTGGGTTGAAAACGGAAACATACGTGTTTCACAGTTTTTAAAAATTCGACCCCCAAAAGGGTGAAATTGGGGATGAAAGTTGGTATGAAAGTCCTTCGTTTCTCAAGATGTTTTACAAGTTATATTAACAAAAATTTTTATTTTGGCTTACGGTAAAAAATAAAGAAGTACGTGTGTCACAGTTTTTAAAAATTCCACCCCTAAGGGGGTGAAAAAGGGGGTGAAAGTCCGTCATTGCTCAAGTTATATCGATTAAACTTGGTACACAAGCTACCGGTTGAAAATTAAGAAATAGGTGTTTCACAGTTTTTGTAAATTTTACCCCCGAAGGGGTGAAATAGGGGTTGAAAGTTTGTATGAAAGTCCTTCATTTCTCAAGTTATAGCCATGAAACTTGGTATATGAGCTGCGGGTATAAATGAAGACATATGTGTTTCACAGTTTTCCAAATTTCACCCTCAAAGGGGTGAAATACGGGTTGAAAGTTTGTATGAAAGTCCTTCATTTCTCAAGTTATATCGATGAAACTTTGTATACAAGCTACCGGTTAAAAATGAAGAAATACGTGTTTCACAGTCTTCGTAAATTTTACCCCCGAAGGGGTGAAATAGGGGTTGAAAGTTTGTAAGTCCTTCATTTCTCAAGTTATATCCATGAAACTTGGTATATGAGCTGCGGGTTAAAAATGAAAACATACGTGTTTCACAGTTTTTCAAAATTCCACCCCTAAAGGGGTGAAATAGGGGTTGAAAGTTAGTATAAAAGTCCGTCATTTCTCAAGTTATTTCGATGAAACTTGCTATATCCACGCGGACGTAGTCGCGGGCATCAGCTAGTCAAACATAAAATTCAACAGGCGTTTCAATTATTGCCACTTTTGGCAAGTCCTCTCTTTAATGATCGCTAAATAAAAAAAAATTTTTTACTTAAGCAACATCCTAATTAGACCACTCGTTCCTTACAACTACTACTCTACTCAGTTCCACATTTACTCAATATTCCCTTTCCTTGTTCCAGCGTGCTTCAAGCGCGTGCTCGCCGGAAGACGTGCTCTACGGAGTCACGTGAGGAAGGTAGTGAACTGTGAACATCTGGAGGACTGTCGGAGGGAGTGCGCTGAAGAGAGGAGGTTCCACTGCGAAAGCTTTAACTATAGGTAAGGTTTACAACGGTGATAGCTTATAATGGTTTAGAGTTGTATGCTGAGATCTCTAGAGGGTACTTTGACTTGGCTCAGACTTTACTTAGTGTACTGGCACGAAATGAGCGGTAGCGGGGCGACGGCGGTAGCGGGGCGATGCAATATTCTAGAATAGTAATTTCGGGAACAATTTGAAAGAGGTCTGGTAATACTTTATAACCGACAAAAACGTCTGGGATGAATTTTTTGGAATTCTATAAGTATAAAATCAAGTTGCCAAAAAAATGTTGTTTCGGATTTTTTTTGCAAATGTTATATGCTGCGCAGTAGCGAAATCACCGCAAACGCTCTACCAGACTGGCAGAACTGGATTCGCCAATGAACGAAATTATATTTTCCATAATTTCCCGAAAGGACTTTCCCGAAATTCGTCGCCAGCTCTCGGATTCCATCGCCCCGCTGTCGCCGTCGCTCGGCCGTCGCTAGTTTCGTGTCTGACGCCTAGAGTTAAAACGAAATGGACTTGTGAGATAAATCTGTCTCGTTTTAATCATGTCTTAAGTCTAAGCAAAGTCAAAGTTCTCTCTATAGATATCTCAAATTATTCTCACACTTTGACACCTGCCCCCCGGTTGTGTAAGGAAATCGTAATCGTATGTCAAACGGATAAGGGGTCATCCCATAGAAATAGTATGTATATTCATACAACTAGAAGGATCACTTATGTGTTTTTGTTAAACAAATTCACACCTTTTTCCTTAAATTATAAAGTTCAATTTAGATTACCTTTCACTCATAAGGACTCGACAAGGACTCACTTTTTCTTCGCGCGTCCCGTTCACTCTCGTGTTCACTATTGTGTCTCGTTCAATTAATAATAATTATGGTGTCATGCCAGTGTAGCGGTAAGAAAGAGACAACGCGAGAAATATTAGCTCTCTTTCGGCTCGCGTTTCGTGCGCTAAGTGATCCTTCTAATACTATTTCTATGGGTCATCCAAAAAGTACGTCACACAGGGGAGGGAGGGGGTCGACGAAGTGTGACAATGTGGCCAATTCTGTATAACACAATCACTAAACTAAACTAAAATGACACCCTTAAATCTAGTTCCGTCCCTTTCGGCAGAGAGTATTATGAAAGGGTTAGCAATTTTTTTAACGCTGCCATTTTAGTTTCGTTTGGAGATTGTGTATAACAGAATCAGTCCCATTGTGTGACAAGGGGTGGGAGGGGTCCTAAGTTTCGTGACGTCACGTTAGATTTCAAAATCTTATATATCTAAGTTAAAATGCCGAACTATTAACGAACAACTTAAAAATATTTCCAAGTTTTGTAAAATTTTTCAAATGTTTGATTTAAATGTTGATTATATCACAAAATAATTTAAATGGAAACAAAACTAATTTCGGAAGTGCTGTTTTAATTTAATAATTTCTAGATGTAAAATTGCAAGATGTGTGATTGCACTAGGGAGGGGAATCCATAAAGTACGTCTCACAAATGACGTACTTTATGGATGACCCCTAATTCGACTTGAATTGTTTAAGGTGTTCATAGATATGCCTGCACCCCAAAAAGCAAGTATGGCCTTCTTAAACAGTTCGAGTAATACGTTTTAAGCTGTCTAATTATTACGATTTCCTTAGACAATTTGGCCTCTGACCTCCTATACAGGGTCCTGGGTTTGATCCCCGGGCACGCACCGCAGACTTCACAGCTCTAAGCCTTTTAAGAAGTTAAATATCACTTGCTTCAAACGGTGAAGGAAAACATCGTGAAGAAACCCGGGAGTTCTTCATAATGTTCTCGAAGGTGTGTGAAGACTGCCAATCCGCACTTGGCCAGCGTGGTGGACTATGGCCAAAACCTTCTCATTCCGAGAGGAGACTCGTGCTCAGTGCTCGTGCTCAGTGATCTGGCAATGGGTTGAAATGATGTAGAAGCTTTTAAAATTATACAAGTAGAAGAATTTATAAAACACTAGATGACGTCCGCGTGGACAAAGTTTTTTCGATTCCCGCAGGAATTCCATTTTCCGGCATTAAAAGTTCCCCGAGATGCCTGTACCAAATTTCATCAAAATCGGTTTAACAGGTGAACCGTGAAAGCGTAGCAGACAGACAGACAGACAGATAGACAGACGGACAGACGGACAGACAGACATACTTTCTCATTTATAATATTAGTATGGAAGAATGGATTTTAACAATCCACGTGGCGCAGAGGTGAGCGCGGTTTTACAAATGGGAGGCCCCGGGTTCAAACCCCGGCGGGGTCAATTTGGGAATTAATAATAATTTCAGAATTCTCTAACTACCAAACCAAGAGGCGGTTAAAGCATTGGCAGAATAGCCTTGTAGGCTGGACCGATTATGATGACGCTTACATTGGGGTCACAATTACGCTACGTAGGTCTTTTTATGTAAATTATTATTGTTCGTAGTAGCCAGGGACGGATTGAGCGGGACCAGGCAATCTTTTTTTACTAGCTAATCCAACCCAGCTTTGCTTGAGTAGAATTTATAAGGAATATCTACACATAAAATCTTAAGTATGTAGTATTTAAGATACCTATACAACATTGATATTGTCAGTCAGTCTGTTTGTCCTTTTAAGTGTCCAGAATATAGGAAGATATCTAGAAACACTTTTTCGCAAACACAATACAATAAACAGTATTCAAAAGGAAAGCACAGACGCTATATACGTATACAATAGAGTAAAAAGGGGTCTTAATCACTTACACACAAACTTTGGAGAAAGGAATCAAGATAGATTTATCTCTAGATTAGATAATTTTTTTTAAATCCTTGATTTTTTAATCCACTCTCTTTTAACTGTTTTTTACTGTGTATATTATAATACAAACAATTCAATCCTTAGCCGGCCAAGTCGCGGGTATTTCAAGTTATAAATATTTTATTCGTCTGTATTATTTAAATTTCACAAGTTTTTTTAAATTCCACTACTAGCTAGCCCTTGACTGCAATCTCACTTGATAATAAGTGATAAAATGATAGCGGGTTAACCTGTTAGGGGTATGACAATTATATTAAACCCATACCCCTAGTCGGTTTCTACACGGCATCGTACCGGAACGCTTAATCGCTTGGCGGTACGTCTTTGCCGATAAGGTGGTCTTTTCGTCTGCGTGGATTAATTCCTAATTTTCCAGGATAAAAAAGTATAGTATGTCCTTCCCCGGGTTGCAGCCTACCTCTGTACAAAATTTCGTTAAATTCGGTTGAAAAGATGGGCCCGGAAAGCGTAGCAAACATAAATATTGACAGACAGACACACTTTCGCATTTATAATATTAGTATGGACTTATTTATGATTCACTATAGATACTACTATATACTAGGTACTTGCCAAAAACACCATTCACACAATATTTTAACATTTGTATTAAGAAATAAAGATACGCAATACGGAAATATCATGAATAAATCATATAATAACAAATTGTGTTGCATTAACAAAAATTCCCATCTTATCTCGACAATATTATGCTTCCGTTTCCGGCGTCGAGTCCGGCCCTGTGCTAGTGCAAGGTGATGTGCACAATAGTGATGGTTAGAGCTGATTGCGGCGAGGCCACTGTATTACACTTGAAGGGACTTTAGGTACAACACTATTACTTTAGAACTAGCTGATGCCCGCGACTTCGTCCGCGTGGTTTAAATTTTTTTGATTCCCGCGGGAACTTCTTTTTTTCCGGGATATAAAGTAGCCTATGCCACTCCAGGTCCTCAACTATACCCATGCCAAAAATCACGTCGTTGCGGCGCTACGTTGCGGCGTGATTGAGGGAAATACCAAAAAACAAAGACACTTTCGCATTTATAATCATTAGTATGATAGTATGATCATACTATCATACTAATTTTATTTAAATATTATAAATGCGAAAGTTTGGATGTATGGATGTATGTTTGTTACTCAATCACGCCCCAACGGCTGAACGGATCTAGATGAAATTTGGCACAGAGATAGATTATAGTCTGGAATAACACATAGGCTACTTTTTATCCCGGAAAATTAAGGAGTTCCCGCGGGAAACGAAAAACCTCGATCCACGCGGACGAAGTCGCGGGCATCAGCTAGTAGAATATAATAGAAAAATCTGGTGAGTACATAATATACAATAGTCCGGCAAAAAACTCAGCAGTTGCTCTCTTTTTTAAGAATTATACTGACTTGTGGCGTGCCGAATTCGTCTATTAATACGTGCTAATACTAATTTTACCGTCTTGTTTTTCGCAGATTAGACCCGACCTTCCGTGGCAAAGGCTTATGCGAGCTCATGACCAAACCGATCGAAGCCTTCGACCTTCAACAGGATTTCGTAGACGACAAAGACTACGATTTCTACGAACTCGACCGAAACAGCTTGGAACCTTATTGCCCAGAAACTCTGAGAGGCCCAGGTCTTTTACATTCTGGTTTCTTATCCTCCAAGACAGCCAAAGTACCAGGGAATGATAACCAGTGGAGAGATCGTACAGACTGGTCTGTTAATGGGTATAAGAGTTATAATAGACTATATGATGAAAAACGTATCCAAACAGTCAACAGACGATATGAGGACGAATTGTATGTTCCGTATCAAATAGGTAAGTTGTATTTATGAAACGGTTTTGGAGCATAATCATAGTTTAGCTAACATACAGTTGGATGAAGTGATGTATGCGCGACTACGATTGTAATTAAACGCTTCAAAGACGCAAGCTGTCGTGCTGTTTTTGTACCTAGCTTTTAGAGATTAGTAGTTTTCGCGCAAATTGCAACTGCAAATTTTAAAAACTCACAAGTCACACTCACGATTTGAAAAAAACAGCTGTTGACATACACCAGCCACTGTTAAATCTTGAGAATTATAGGTCTTCTTAGAATTTCGTACTGCAGAAAAGGGCTCTGCCTGAATTCTATAAATTGTAACTAGCTAAGTAGTTATGTAGGAAGATTTCCTCGTTACTTACGAGTAAACTCTTGTTTGCCCACTGAATTACACCTAAACTGTGTTTGTACTGTATTAAAGGTAGTTTATTCAAAGTGCTTTATAGGAACCAAAACATTACAAGACATTATAAATAAGTAAGATATACGGTTAATGAAAAACTCGTATGCATATTTTTCTATTATAATACATAACAATGTATAATGTGGTTAAATATTAGGTACAGTAAACATGTAAAATAGGTAGGTACGGTCTGATAGGTACAATCCGAGTTTTAGTCTGAAATAAATTATTTTTTGATGGAAATCCTACTGTATTTTAATTTCTCTACCCTTGACAGGTATTCGAAAATCATGCTAATTTCTGTAGGTATTATGCTAATTACTGTATTGTTTATTTACTGCTAATTTTCGGCACAGAATACATACCTATATACATAGTTAGACTGGCAACCGATTGTAGCTTTTGTAACGCCTGGTTTTATTAAATAGCAATAACTAAGTTCAGTTATTTGATTATTATATTTTGATAACGAAGCAACATTTAAAACACTTCTACTAGGACCAACAGCTGTCTAAGAATGCTGTATGCCTAGGTTCAAGAAGTTAGATTTAACCTGTAGGTAGGTACCTACTCAAACTCTAAGAAGTTCTCGACGAGAGGAAAAATCTTTAACCAAGGTTATGGGAAAATTAGCTATATTCAAACGGGACACTGATGATTGAAATTAGCAATTGCTTGAGGGTCAATTATTGCACCACAGATCGTGATAGTTAGTTAGTTAGATTTGACAGGTTTTCTAATTTTTTACCATTTGAGTTTTATGGATGTAAGAGTACCTAACTAATGGCTTGTGCCATTTAATTTGATAGCATTTTGGTAGCTATGTTTGACTATAACGCTGCGCTTTCTGTGGTGTAGCTGTCCCTTATGAAAGTCCGTATTAAAAAGTTAGTATGTAGCTTTTCTACGTAACTTAACATACGTAAAAATTTCGATTTGAAGAATAAATCAAGTTTTCAGAACCTACATGCAAAGTCTCAAAATTTAGATCGAACAGCATAAGCTACACCTTGATAAATGTTCAGCCAGAAAAACTTGGTTACACTATGACGTCACAACTCATATTTTAAGGCCGTTTCTAATTCGAACCGCTAGGATGTGGAATGCCCTTCCGGCTTCCGTTATCCCTTCCACTTTTAAGATAGATTAAGAATGCATACGCATCTTCTAGACGAGCCCGCTCTTCACCCTAATCTGTATCAACACTTGCAAGGTCTGATTGCAGCCAAGCGCTAGTCTATAAATTAAAAAAAAAACTAAAAATGTGTAACATGCAGCTGGTCTCATAATAAAGTTTTAAAGAAAAGCAATAGAAGACTTCAGAGCAGGTGAAGTCGCATTACCTCATTTAGTTTAATAACCTGATTTGTTTTCACAGGAGTAATCAAAAACAACGACAACAGACGGACAGATGAAAACTGGGGACAATATGGTGGAAGCTATGGTGGTACAAACACCTACTACAAAGACAGAAATGATTACCATAGATCCAAAAACCATTGGGGCATTACAGAAACACCATCATATTATCATGGCGTCAAACATCATAATGAAAAGGAAGATTTTAACTATCATAGCCTCCAGAAACATACGGGATGGGAGGATCATGGTTATGGCTATGGATCTTGGAAGAGGGGTCGCTGGAATAGCTCTGGAAGTTTCTGGAAGGAGCTCGGGGAAGGGGGTTTTGCTAAAAAAGGAGTACACGAGTTTGAGGGAAGGAGTGAAGATGGAACCAAAGGTTTGATATCATAGTTTGGATTCACATATTTTGAGCTATAAACTGTAAATCTTTGCGAGTATCTGTGAAGGTTTCTTTGAAGTTTACTGTATTATTTATGTGTTCTTTGAACTTTTACATTTATCTTAATCAAATTATGTTTTTGTACATTTCTTTAAACATCTAAATTCAATTACCTAATTGATAACTCAGCTACTACAAATATTATTTCAAGTCTGCTTCTATCTTTTCCCATTAGATCCTTTAGTACTTTTTGCGTTTTTGATGAAATCACACTTCTTAGAAATTCATCCATTTGTAATTTTTCGCTTGCAGAAACGCCGGGTTATACTTTTAACCCATAGTTAGCTGGCACAAAAGAATTCGCATAGAACTTCTGTCAAAATTTCAAATTTCTTCCTGGGTTAAAAGTATCCCAGCGTATCTGCAAGCGGGCCTTAGTATGTATTAATAATTAATTTAAAAAAATTGTCTTAGCATTGCTGTTTTTAAAATCTTATCATCAGCAATTCAGCATCTGTGACTTATAAATTATTATCATTAAAATCTTCATCAAAATCTGCAACATCACTATTTATTTCAGATTGTTCATCACGCCGTCGTCCCGGTATGTCTCTAGGATCTGGCGCAATTAGACGATCATTACTAGCACGCACGGTTGTCGAGTGTGAAGCTGCCTGTTTCGGCGAAAGGGAATTCAAATGTGTCTCATATAGCTACAAGTAAATATTGTTTTTTAGGTACCAATAGTTACAAGAGGTCCAATTGTCAAAGCAAATCGTAATCATTTACAGCTTAAAACGTATTACTCGAACTGTTTACGGAGTTCATACACGCTTTTTGACGTGCAGGCATCTATGAACTCCTTAAACCGGTCGTACTATCCGTTTGACAAACGATTACGATTACGATTTTCTTACACAATCGGGGAGCAAGTTTACGTAGTAGCCTTGTGAGCATAATGCTCAGACAGCACAGACTTGAAAATGAAAATAATCGCGATTTTTTAGAGATCAAGGTCAAGAAGCTGTATTCACTTTGTTCCGTCAAAGCCGACAAATCTATGTGGTACAGCGTGTAGCTTGCATGTGTAGCTTGCGATATTCACCGCCCAATAAGTCATTTGCAACGGCACAATACCACACCACACAAATCTTCCAAATTATTCTCAACGTCCGTTTCACTCCGACACCGGAGCATCCTCAGGAGATGTTGACTCTACAATGCACAATTGTGAAGATCTTTACAATCGTGCATTCCGAACAAAACCAAAAACCTTGTTTTGTTGAGTTATATGCCTCCTATTAGGGGTTATCCTTAAAGTACGTCACACTAATTTCGTGATTTTTTGACCCCTCTCCCGTCCTTGTCACCGTTTGTCACATTATTGTAAGACCCCGCGTCCCTAGTGTGACGTCATATATCTTGCAATTTTACATCTAAAACTGGCCAACAAAACAATTGAAACCTTACAGATTTAGATAGAGTTGGAAATATTTATAAGTTTTTTGTTAATAGTTCAAACTTAGCATTTTAACACTTCATGTACTTATAAGATTTTGATATGTGATGTCACGAAACTTAGGACCCCTCCCACCCCTTGTCACACAATGTCACACTTCGTCGACCCCCTCCCTCCCCCTTAACGTGTGACGTACCTACTTTATGGATGATCCCTTAGCACTTCTAAATATTTTTAGTTCTTGCGGGTTTTTTGTTAAATGTGATTGTGGGTTGCATGGAGGTTCAAAGTTCATCTGTTTCTAGGTATTCCAGCTCTCCAGGTTCAGACAACTGCTTCCTCAGCGAGAGACCCTACAGAGGTCTGGAAATGTCTGCTGACAGTGGATCCGATGTATACGCCATGCCTCTGCACCAGGACTGTGAAACTGTCAACACTAAGCCTTGGGTTGAAAGTGGTGAGTATGTTCTAGCTCTTAGCTCTATCACACTACCCTACACAACCTGTTCAATCCTCTCACCAAAGGTTGCCTGGTAGAGATTGCTCAGTAAGCAATAAGGCCGCCTTTGCATACCTACTTTTTAGTAAACTTTACTTTGTATTCTTTTATGTGTGCAATAAAGTATTCATCTATCTATCTATCTAACCTTTTTTTTTTTATACTTAAATTTTTTAACCTTTTTTTTTAGCTCTATTAACCTGAATGTAAAAAAGATCACCCAATATATTTTGATGATCTAACATCAAAATCAGTTCTACAATCTATACTTATACTAATCTATACTAATATTATAAAGAGGTAAAGTTTGTGAGGTTGTAGGGGGTAATCTCTGGATCTACTGAACCGATTTTGAAAATTCTGGTACCAATAGAAAGCCACATTATTTGTGAATGTCATTAACCCGTGAAATTAGGGAGTTCCCGTGGGAATTTAAAAAAAATATTTCACGCGGACGAAGTCACGGGCATCTGCTAGTATTATAATTATGCGAAAGTTTGGATGGATGGATGAATGGATGGATGTTTGTTACCACTGTTACTCAATCACACCAAAACGGCTGACCGGATCTGGATGAAATTTGGCAAAGAGATAGATTATAGTCTGGAATAACACATAGGCTTTTTTTATCCCGGAAAATAAAAGAGTTCTGGCGGGAACCAAAAACCTCAATCCACGAGTCACGGGTATCAGCTAGTAACTGAAATAAACATTTAATTTTATTTCAATTCAGCCCTCGTTCTATAAGTTTTTTTTCTGTCTTTGAAATCTGGTATTCCTTGTGGTTTGTTTCTCAATTCCTTTGAAAATGTTCCCTATCCAGATTAATAGATAGTGGAAGTTAATTACCTGTACCCTTTATGCCTACCAGGTTAGCACGCTACCATCTTAGACAGCTTCATAACTATCTACTAGATGAGATCGTAGTCAAGGGTCAACGTGTAGCAGAATTTTAAGTCTTTATTTTTTTTTAAAACTTAAAATGTATCAGATTTACCTACGACAGACTGCAGGCGATATGAAATTCTGGGATGTGGCTAAATGAGACATATGAAGCTTGTTAGGACAAGCCTATGCCCAAGAGTGGACGTCAAAAGGTTTATATGATGAATAGTGGATGTTTTGTTTCCAGAATGCTTTTGGCACGTCCGTTCCGGAGCGGCAGTTAGTGGCAAAGCAGTAAGGGCAGCTGTTACAGTGTCTGGTTTAGGTGCATGCGAGGCTGAATGCATACGAGCTCATAGCTTCTTCTGTAGGGGATTTAGTTTTAGGTAAGATACTTGCAATGCAGCTAGGTAGGTATTTTTTCGTGAAACGGGGTCAGCCGGCAAGCAGTGGAGTGCAGTTCATAGAGGCATAAAAACACGGCTTACCCAAGTGCAATTTTTTATCAAGACAGTAGGTAAGTAGAAAGGTATTCTGTGTTACCAATGCCTACCCTAGTTTCAAACCCTGTGCACGCCACTGCCGCCAAGTCCAACTTGACTGAGCAAACCTGAGATATCTCGCGACGAAAGAGAGACATGTCGTTGCCAGCAAATTTTTCGTTCGCTAATTATTCATGTACAAATATTAGAAGAAAAAAATAGTCATCATGTGAGAGTTCGTAGAGAAAAATCCCACACAAAGAAATATTATTACTTTTATCTCTACTTTTGACGTAACCAGACAAGTAACCATGTTAGCTTCGGTAGACAAATAGAGATAACGGGTAGATATCATTTTACTCGTTGTGCGCATGCTAGCCCTACTAGAAGCGTCGAGATGCCTTCTCGTCCGAATTTCGGATAATGTATTAGAATAGTGCATGATGCCAGTATGGATCCGAGATGTGGTCGCTAACTATGGGCCTGGTAAGAAGGCGCAGGGTCACTCGGCGGGTGATGGAGAGAGCTATGCTTGGAGTATCAGCCTGGCTGCTTAGTGCGGCAATGCAGCCAGGATGCAGGCATGATTTGTATACTAGTACCGTCGTACTGTAGGTTATTGTAGGTATCAGTTTAATGTATTGATTAAAAAAAGAAACAGGGAATAGGGATGATGACAACTCAATCAAATCAGCAACTCTTTATCAAACTTAAAAACGCACTTTTATTATGGAAGTTGTATGAAATTCACAGTTGTGACGTCATAAAATTTCAACGCACTTTTTTTTTAAATCTTTATTTTAAAATGGTTATCAAACTTAAAACTAACCGACGATGTGAATTTTAGGTCTTTTGGAAGACCCTCTATTTAATCATCAGTTAGAAATAATTTATTTTTGATATATTGTATATTGTATAGTAATAATATTATGACGTTCTTTCATCATTTAAACCCATTGTTAGAGCGCGAGTCTCCTCTCAGAGCGAGAAGGGTTTGACCTTCGTCCACCACGCTGGTTGATGTTCCTTATTTAAATAAAAATTGTTTACCAGGTTCGACCCACCAACGATTGGCGATAACCTCGAGAACTGTATCCTGACCTCATCACCACCAACGTCTCTTGAGCTAAAACATGGCTTAACTCCAAACAAACATGAGTTATATTCCAGAGGAAACTATGGCAGAGGATGTGAGCCTGCTTTGTATGATGATGTTAATCGAGAACCAGGTTTGCTGATAAGCTGATATTGATCTCTTATTGACCTCTAAATTACCTCTTTATGACCGCTTTACGATGTTTATTCGGCCTCAAGACGTCATATCAATTTGTATATATAAAAAAATTGGCAGTCATAGTGACTGCAGATAAAGTGAAAACGAATATTTAAAATAATAAAAATAAAAAATACAAAATGAAAAATTTAGAATAACTAAAATATTAAACTTAAAACTAAGGTATTAAAGTTTAATTACGAATGTAGTATATTTATATTTAAGACCTTTTGTCTTCGTAACAACGCGAGCATGGGGCACCGTCGCTGACACCTCGCGTCGGTGACGGTGACGGTGTCGGTGACAGTGTCGGTGACGCGAATCCACAAGTTTACCTACCCCTTACCAAAAAGTGCTCAACGCGGCTGAAGAAGATTTCACTTCAATAAACGGTAGTTCACCCCTTATACAGTGGTGATCTTATATTTTTTATATATAAATAGCAAGCAAACGAGCAGGCGGGTCACCTGATGTTAAGTGATTACCGCCGCCCGTGAACATTTGCAGCACCAGAGGAACTGCCAATACGTTGCCTGCTTTTGAAAAATTTGTTTATCCGCCCTTTGAAGATATTCTTTGTTGTTTTTGGATATTGAAAACATTTAAATGGCCTTGAACTTTGACTTCTAGTCAGCCTCTTCAGGACCTCTTTACGTAATGTTCTCTGGTCGATTTTCACAATATGAGAATTGAAAATCCGTTGCTTATCTTAACATCATATTATTATTAAAATTATATAAATAATATGTATAAAAACTGAATCACATTAAATGGGTTAGTGCATTTGAAGTTATTTTACAGTTTAAAAGCTGTTTAATATTTAAATTCCAGAATGCTACCTCCAATATGAAAGCTCGGCAAAACTGACACCGATATCGATAAAAGGAAGCGCGCACGCCAAAGACGAGAGAGCGTGCGGCCATGCGTGTACCGATGCGCCCTTTACATGCCTCAGCTTCTCCTTCAAGTATGTTTTAACTCCTATAGTTCACTACTATAGTCCACACGCGAGCTCTGAGGAATCGGGGGCTGAGGTAGAGGGCGGGTGCGTACCGCACCCCACCGCGCGTCGCTTCATACCCCGCACACTCCCATACTAGTGCCGACATTGACGCGAGAGTACGCTTTATCGAGTCCCGTTTTTAATTTTGCGATAGCAGTGTTACATTGTACTATAAATAGTACTAAACTTAAAAGTTTCTTTGTATGTGAAAATATCTGTTTAATTTTTGAATTCCTTAAAGTACTGATTATTCTGATTGCGACAGTGATCAATTAGATTTTACGTTCATTTTGTACAGTTCATTATAATTAAATTTTATGATACAATTTGTTTGTTCTTCCTTATTGCACATACTATCCTCATAGAATTATTATTATTTAATAATGAATTCAATGCACGCGCACAGATCATATAAGATGTGTTAGTATCGATAGCGTAATATCGACTAAATCACAACTCTATCTCATTACGTCAACTCTCCATAAGATTCCTCGGACCTCGCGCGCGCGCGTATGCAAGGAAGCTCCAATAGACGAGCAACTGGATGGGCCACACTCTACGTGGAGAGTCAGGCAATATCGCGAGGCAAGCTCTCGACTGGAATCCTCAAGGAAAAAGAAAGCGTGGACGACCCAAACAAACGTTTATTCTAGCGTGTTCGCTCGAACCCGTGGTGAATTGGCGTGTGGCAAAGGGCGAGCCTATCCGGGCCGTCATATAGCTATGCTCTTCCAAAAACTCTGTTCTGAAACCGCGCTTAAATAATTTAATAAACTGTTTTTAGGAGCAATGCACCTCCAGATTCCGAGAACTGCCTGCTATCAGAAATCCGTCTGTTCGATCTCCAGCGAGGAGTTGACTACGAGCATTCCACTGACGATTTGCTGTTCGCCTTCGACCTCTTCAACGGACAATGCTGGCGGAAGATGCATGGAAAGGGAGAGTATGAGTAAGATTGTATAAAATACTAGCTGATGCCCGCGACTTCGTCCGCGTGGACCGAGGTTTTTCGTTTCCCGCGGGAACTCCTTAGTTTTCCGGGATAAAAAGTAGCCTATGTGTTATTCCAGACTATAATCTATCTCTGTGCCAAATTTCATCCAGATCCGTTCAGCCGTTGGGGCGTGATTGAGTAACAAACATCCATCCATACATCCATCAAAACTTTCGCATTTATAATATTTATATTTGACTAGAGGATAACCACGACTTCGGGTTAAGTTATTAAATTCCCCGTGTAACAATTTTCCGGGCTAAAAAGTAACCTATGTATGTATGTAGTATGTGTGTTCCACTATCCCACGCTCTTGTAATCTGGTATTTTGATAATCTCCTCCCCAAAGGTAGTCTGGAAGAGATTGCTTTCGCATAATGACCGCCTTTGCAACCTTCTGTATTATCTTTTAACCTTGTTGTTTATTGTTTTTGTTTTAAGTGTACCTATGCAATAATGAGTTTATCTATCTATCTATCTATCAATGTCTTTCCCTGGGATACATTCTATCTCCATGCCAAATTCCATCAAAATCGGTTGAAAAGATGGGCTGTGAAAGTGTAGCAGATAGACAGACGGACAGACAGACAGACACACTTTGGGATTTATAATATTAGTATGGAAGTATGGATGTGCGTTTTAAGCAATCAAGTATTCATTTTTTTTTATCCACTTCAAGTTACTTAGTTAGTTATTAATTGCTATAACGGTGAAGGAAAACATCGTAAGGATTATTAAAGAACATATTTTGTAAGAAAGAAGAAGAAACTCTCAAAACGTTCTCGAAGGTGTAATGAAGTCTGCCAATCCGCACTCGGCCAGAATGTTGGACTACGGCCAAACTCTTCTCATTCTGACAGAAAAATGAAAAATATGTATAAATAAATAAATAAATAAATAAATGTTTATTTAGCTTTACACGGACTAAAGATACAAAAATGAAAAATTATAACTACAAGATAATTACTAACTAAGCTTACTTAGGTACTAAAATACAAGATGTATTTAACTAGGTACAAATATAAATTACCCCGTGTGTCAGCTAAAAAGGCTGCTTCCTCAGCATATTGTGTTTTGACGACCTCCGTGGCGCAGTGTTGAGCGCTGTTGCCTTAACGTGCGGAGGTCCCGGGTTCGATCCCCGGCAGGGTTTGGAAATTTATAATTTCTGAATTTCCCTGGTCTGGCCTGGTGGGAGGCTTCGGCCGTGGCTAGTTACCACCCTACCGGCAAAGACGTGCCGCCAAGCGATTTAGCGTTCCGATACGATGCTGTGTAGAAACCGAATAGGGGTATGGGTTTAACAAAAACTGCCATGCCCCTAACAGGTTAGCCCGCTACCATCTTAGACTGCATCATCACTTACCATCAGGTGAGATCGCAGTCAAGGGCTAACTTGTAGTGGAAAAAAAAAAAAAATGTTGCTGCAGTGTGTGATAACTGCAGCGCTGATTTTCAGGCAGAGCCTAGTGGCGTCACGACCCGGAAGCGACTAGCGCACACTTTACTTAGATAAGTACGATATTTTTCCAAGATAGGCAGGCACCTATTATTCAAGTAATTTTCAACCGGCCTACTAATTATAATCTTCTCGATCTTAGCGTGCCATCGTTCGAAGTACCTCGCCCCCTATCGGCGCCAACTATAGAAGAAACCTATTCTGGACCGGAATCTGCACCAGATTTTCCACTACCCCCACCAGGTATGTCTAAAATCTAGTATCCAGTTTTTTTTATTCCACTAGTTAGCCCTTGACTGAAATCTCACCTGATAGTCTCACTTTTAGTGATAAGACCGCCCTTGCGCACGCTTTGTTTTCCGTTTTTTTGTTTATAATTAAGTTATATCTAAGTTATGTGTGGCAATAAAGAATTTATCTATCTATCTATTTGATAGTAAGTGATTACGTAGTCTAAGATGGTAGCGGGTTAACCTGTTAGGGGTATCGCAGTTATATTAAACCCATACCCCTAGTCGGTTTCTACACGGCATCGTGCCAGAACGCTAAATCACTTAGCGGTACGTCTTTGCCGGTAGGGTGGTAAATAGCCACGGCCGAAGTCTCCCACCAGACCAGAACACAGAAAATTTAGAAATTATAAATTCCCAAATTGACCCTGCCGGGAATCGAGCCCGGGACCTCCCACGTTAAGGCAACAGCGCTCAACACTGCGCCAGGGAGGTCGTCAAAAGGTATGTCTCAAGTCTATTTAATGACGGAAAGAATTAAAATACCGAAAATTCCAATATTCGACTTATGTATGTTATGCTAACCAGTGGCGTGCACAAGTTTTAAAAGCCAGGGTAAGCATTACATGGGTAGAATCCTGCTCAGTAACAGATTATTACAACCAAGGTAAGCAGCTCCTTTATGCCTTTATGAGCTGCACGTTACTGATGCTAATCGACGATATAGAGAGTTGAACAGTCATTCACTGAGACCTATTACACTATGAATTATATCTTTCAAATTCAATTTTTTTTGTTATTATTTCCTTTTCAAGGTTGCCTGGAAGAGATCGCTTTTTAACGATAAGGCCGCCTATAATTGTACAGTTTTTCATAATTTCTTGTATTTGTTTAAATGTGTCCTGTGTATTATGTACAATAAAGTATATTTTCATTTCATTTCATTTCCATTTTTTTCAGAAACCTACATCAGCAGTTCAGGTCCAACCGGACCGGACTATCCGAGCCATGATCATCCAAAACCATACATAATTGAAACCGAATACAAACCGAGCTACGATATAGGACCAGCAATAAAACCAAGCTACTTACCAAGCGGTCCAGATATCACAGGGCCAAGCGGTCCACCCGGCTATTCATCCGGTTCAAGCTATAAACCAAGCTATCCGCCCGGAGATTTCGAACCGAACCGACCAAGCTATGAACCATACCGTCCAAGTCATAGACCAAGTTACAAACCCGATTATTTACCATCGGGTTCAAGTGGTTTTAAACCTTCTGAAACAAGTGGTTCATATCCGAGTGGTCCAAGCTATCCGTCATATGGACCGGCTTACCCACCTTATTACCCGGATAAACCGGTCTATAAACCATCATATAGTCCAAGTGGTTCCGGATATAAACCGCCAAGTTCTGGAAGTAGACCAGCCGGATATCCGGGTCAAGACGTGGGATACAGGCCGCAAAGACCGCCACCCATTGATAAGATTGATGAATCTCGTAAGTATAGTTCTCATGGTCCCTTCATCTTTTTACTGCAGCTGATTTAATTCATACTAAGTAAAAATGGAAAATGTAGTAAGTAATTTTGAAAGTCAATTGTGAAGGCATTATTCGGAAAAAGAATGAATTTTGGCACCTTCAATCCAAGACGCATTTTAATAAAGTTAATTTGAATTACTCAATAAATACGGGATTAAAATTTCAGATTCCCAAAAGTAGGTATATTTTTTGAGAATTTTAAAAAAATATTTTTGAAGAGGTCTGGTAATACTTTATAACCGACAAAAACGTCTGGGATTTTTCTTTCGAATTCCATAACTGCTAACGCACATGCACCGCAATGTCGAGCACTTCGAATTTCCTTGAGTAAACCATTCCTTTAAATATAACTTTAAGTGCTGGATGATTCCCGTGGGAACTTTTTAATTTTACGGGATAAAAAGTATCCTATATCCTTTCTCGGGGTACAACCTACGCCTGTACTAAATTTCATCAAAATCGGTTGAACAGATGAGCCGTAAAAGCGTAGCAGACAGACAGATACACTTTCGCATTTATAATATTAGTATGGATATAAGTATGTTTATTGTAAACTCAACTTTTTTGTCGGCGAATGCCCGTCCTTATTCATGAGCCTGCTTACGCGATCCAGTCATGTGACTAAGTCTGTCTCTTCGTCTGCTACCCTATAACGGCCCATCTTTTCAACCGATTTTGACGAAATTATGGAGGTAGGCATGACATGCTACTTTTTATCCCAGAAAATTGAGGAGTTCCCGCGGAAATAGAAACTTAACCATACGGACGAAATCGCGGGCGTCATCTAGTTATTTTAAAATGTCAGATGTATGTTATGACCTACCTTGACGATAAAAGAAGGAAAAGGTACGTATATTTCTGAATCTAGAGCGTCAAAATAATTAAAACAATACTGCAATTATTGTAGTAAGCCCCTTGATGACTAGACTTAAGTTCTATTAATTTGTGTGTTTCAGTGTCGGTATCGTGGCGTCACTACACCGTGTCAGGGTTCCCCTGCAGGAAGGGCACTGTCTGCGAGCAGAACCTCATCGCTGGACATTGGGCTTGCGAGCCTGAGGGTGGCGAAATTGGTAAATATTTATTTATTAATTTATCTGTTACTTAAGAGCCTTAAAAACTATAGAACGATAAGAACTGCATAAGTTTGTAACTGTGTTGCAATATTGTATTGAAATATTATTGTTATAATTTGAAGTCCATGCTAATCTACAGTACTAGAACTGATATATTTAACTTAATATAACTAATATATATATTATTGGGTTTAATATAACTGCCATGCCCCTAACACCGCATCCGCGTGCGATGCGCTACCATCTTAGACTGCATCACCACTTACCATCAGGGGAGATCGCAGTCAAGGTCTTGTAGAACTTGTAGAAGGTAAAAAAAAAATTTCAAAAGCAAATGCTATGAGACACCAAAACTAGATAAACATCCATCGCGGATTCCTGCGATGACTGATCTTGACAAAATGACTACCGCAAATGCAATCACGTCACAGATTGTAACCGAAGGTTATAACTTACAATCTAAATGGATGGCTTTAATCACGGGTTTTAATAGTTGTCTAGTATTATTATAAATGCGAAAGTGTCCGTTTGTCTGTCTGCTACGCTTTCACGGCCCATCTTGACCCTCACTTGGCCAGCGTGGTGGACTATGGTTTAAGCCTTTTTGATTCAGAGAGGAGACTCACGCTCAGCTGTGGACTGGTGAGCAAAGGCCTGCTAGCAAAGGTCGTCTTTTCTCACTGAGTGAGCAAAAACGACTTTTGCTCACTGGTTTTAGGCAGCAAAGGCGCCCTTTTCGAGATAGTGTGGTGTAAAGTAATATGAACTATTATAACTTTGCAGGTTCCTGGGACTATTGCTGCGCAGCGACCCACAGGTGTGGATACAGCGAGGGATTCCAAAAACCATGGTAATATCCACTTTTATTGAATGAATTAAAAATGGTCAATTTAAGTTCAAAATTTAATTTTTTGTAAATAATGAGTATTATTGCTGTCATTTAATTTTTTTTTTTATTTTGAAAAGTTTAATAGAGATTGCAAATAGAGCAAGATCCCGCGACGATCAGACCTACGTTATTCTACTAAAGCTGAAAGTTTTTCTATGTATGTCTCTAATAGAGGTATAAACGATCCCCGACTGTGAAGTTTGGATCTCGGTTGCTTTGGAAGGTATCGGGTAGAAAAGGTGGCACCTCAAATTCGTTAAAGCATTAAGCTCCGTTTTTTTATATTTTTCTTTTGAATAATATTAGAAAACACGTTGTCCATTGTCAGACACCTAGTACGATTGCAAACCCCTGTCAGACACCCTGTTGTTTTATAATTTAAGAGTGTCTGACAGGGGTTTGCAATCGTACTGTAACCGCAGTCCTACTCAAATTCCAAATAATCTAATTCAGAAATCTAATCTAATTTATCCATCGATATATTAATATATATATAGCTGCTCGTGCTGACTGACTGACTGATTGATCACCTCTCCTGTAAAATTTTGTATGAAAAATTTTTTTTTCACTCATCGTTTCGTATAAAAGACAAAAATTCATTCGGAGGAAAAATACGGAGAGAGCTGATGATTGAGGATTTCGAAGACGGATGAAGAGCACCAGCCAGAGTATCGAAGATAGGTGGGGGGTGCTCGACCAAATGTCACTCGAAACTTCATCCAATTGACAGTTAGCTGAAAAAAATTTCAAAATGGCGGATTTAAGATGGCCGCCATACAAATTTCGACGGTGTCTATCTCGGAGAGTATAAAAGATGGAAGAGTGGTTTCTTGGCAAAATATGATCAGGACATGAGGGTCTACTTGATGAACAGGAAAAAAATTCAAGATGGCGGAATTTATTTTTCCATAGAAAAGGGTATTGAAGATAGGCGGGGGGTGCTCGACCAAATGTCACTCGAAACATCATCCAATTGACAGTTAGCTGAAAAAAATTTCAAAATGGCGGATTTAAGATGGCCGCCATACAAATTTCGACGGTGTCTATCTCGGAGAGTATAAAAGATGGAAGAGTGATTTCTTGGCAAAAGATGATCAGGACATGAGGGTCTACTGATGAACAGGAAAAAAATTCAAGATGGCGGAATTTATTTTTCCATAGATAATGTATGGCGAATATTGAAGAGGCTACAAGTGTAAAACTATGCAAGACTACGGTTCCTTTTCAAGATTTGTTTTTATGGAAGAATTCTCATTTGACGAGTGGTTCGGAGAAAAAATATGGAGAGAGATGATGATCGAAGGTTCGGATGATGGGTGAGGAGCACGGTCAGGGTATTAAAGACAGGTACCTACTTAGGGGCTGCTCAAACAAAAAGGGAGGGGCGGGGGGTTGGTGGTCTTTGTTTTATGTTTTTCCTTTATGAGAATTTTCTTTTACGTCGGACGCTTGGCGTGCTGGCGCTTCCACTGTGCTCACTAGCATAGCAGTGTGTTGTTCAGATCAGAACACGTAGACAGTAAACCAGCTGCCCGATTATGTAAGAATTGTTGACGAAATCGTAAAAGTTCGGCGTCAAAGTAAAATAAACCATAACAGCATTGAATTAGAGCTCAATTTCGTGTTTCGAAATTGAGCTCTAATTTAATGCTGTTGTGGTTTATTTTACTTTGACGCCGAACTTTGACGATTTGATCGGCCATTCTTACATAATCGGGGGGCAGGATAGTAGGACAGCGAGTAAGTAGACAGTGGACCACGCGGTCCACTACGCGGTCCGCTGTAGCGGGCCGCGCAACCACGCGCCATACTAGTTAATATATATATAGCTGCTCGTGCTGATTGACTGATTGATCACCTCTCCTGTAAAATTTTGTATGAACATTTTTTTTTTCACTCATCGTTTCGTATAGAAGACAAAAATTCATCCGGAGGAAAAATACGGAGAGAGCTGATGATTGAGGATTTCGAAGACGGATGAAGAGCACCAGCCAGGGTATCGAAGATAGGTGGGGGGTGCTCGACCAAATGTCATTCGAAACCTCATCCAATTGGCGGTAGTTGAAAAAAAAATTCAAAATGGCGGATTTAAGATGGCCGCCATACAAATTTCGACGGTGTCTATCTCGGAGAGTATAAAAGATGGAAGAGTGGTTTCTTGGCAAAAGATGATCAGGACATGAGGGTCTACTTGATGAACAGGAAAAAAATTCAAGATGGCGGAATTTATTTTTCCATAGAAAAGGGTATTGAAGATAGGTGGGGGGTGCTCGACCAAATGTCACTCGAAACTTCATCCAATTGACAGTGAGTGAAAAAAAAAATCAAAATGGCGGATTTAAGATGGCCGCCATACAAATTTCGTCGGTGTCTATCTCGGAGAGTATAAAAGATGGAATAGTGGTTTCTTGGAAAAATATGATCAGGACATGAAGGTCTACTTGATGAACAGGAAAAAAATTCAAGATGGCGGAATTTATTTTTCCATAGAAAATGTATGGCGAATATTGAAGAGGCTACAAGTGTAGAACTATGCAAGACTACGGTTCCTTTTCAAGATTTGTTTTTATGGAAGAATTCTCATTTTGACGAAGTGTTCGGAGAAAAAATATGGAGAGAGATGATGATCGAAGGTTCGGATGATGGATGAGGAGCACACTCAGGGTATTAAAGATAGGTACCTACTTAGGGGCTGCTCAAACAAAAAGGGAGGGGCGGGGGGTTGGTGGTCTTTGTTTTATGTTTTTCCTTTATGAGAATTTTCTTGCACGTCGAACGCTTGGCGTGCTGGCGCTTCCACTGTGCTCACTAACATAGCAGTGTGTTGTTCAGATCTGAACACGTAGACAGTAAATAACTGCCAAATTATGTAAGAATTGTCGGACAAATCGTAAAAGTTCGGCGTCATAGTAAAATAAACCATAACATCATTGAATTAGAGCTCAATTTCGTGTTTCGAAATTGAGCTCTAATTTAATGCTGTTATAGTTTATTTTACTTTGACGCCGAACTTTGACGATTTGATCGGCCATTCTTACATAATCAGGGGGCAGGATAGTAGGACAGCGAGTAAGTAGACAGTGGACCACGCGCTCCAGTACGCGGTCCGCTTTAGCGGGCCGCGCAGCCACGCGCCATACTAGTTTATATATATATAGCTGCTCGTGCTGACTGACTGACTCATTGATCACCTCTCCTGTAAAATTTTGTATGAAAATATTTTTTTTCACTCATCGTTTCGTATAGAAGACAAAAATTCATTCGGAGGAAAAATACGGAGAGAGCTGATGATTGAGGATTTCGAAGACGGATGAAGAGCACCAGCCAGGGTATCGAAGATGGGTGGGGGGTGCTCGACCAAATATCACTTGAAACTTCATCCAATTGACAGTTAGCTGAAAAAAAATTCAAAATGGCGGATTTAAGATGGCCGCCATACAAATTTCGACGGTGTCTATCTCGGAGAGTATAAAAGATGGAAGAGTGGTTTCTTGGCAAAAGATGATCGGGACATGAGGGTCTACTTGATGAACAGGAAAAAAATTCAAGATGGCGGAATTTATTTTTCCATAGAAAAGGGTATTGAAGATAGGTGGGGGTGCTCGACCAAATGTCACTCGAAACTTCATCCAATTGAAAGTAAGCTGAAAAAAATTTCAAAATGGCGGATTTAAGATGGCCGCCATACAAATTTCGTCGGTGTCTATCACGGAGAGTATAAAAGATGGAAGAGTGGTTTCTTGGCAAAAGATGATCGGGACATGAAGGTCTACTTGATGAACAGGAAAAAAATTCAAGATGGCGGAATTTATTTTTCCATAGAAAATGTATGGCGAATATTGAAGAGGCTACAAGTGTAGAACTATGCAAGACTACGGTTCCTTTTCAAGATTTGTTTTTGTGGAAGAAATCTCATTTTGACGAATGGTTCGGAGAAAAAAATATGGAGAGAGATGATGATCGAAGGTTCGGATGACGGGTGAGGAGCACGGTCAGGGTATTAAAGATAGGTACCTACGTAGGGGCTGCTCAAACAAAAAGGGAGGGGCGGGGGGTTGATGGTCTTTGTTTTATGTTTTTCCTTTATGAGAATTTTCTTTTACGTCGGACGCTTGGCGTGCTGGCGCTTCCACTGTGCTCACTAGCATAGCAGTGTGTTGTTCAGATCAGAACACGTAGACAGTAAACCAGCTGCCTGATTATGTAAGAATTGTCGATCAAATCGTAAAAGTTCGGCGTCAAAGTAAAATAAACCATAACAGCATTGAATTAGAGCTCAATTTCGTTTTTCGAAATTGAGCTCTAATTTAATGCTGTTATGGTTTATTTTACTTTGACGCCGAACTTTTACGATTTGATCGGCCATTCTTACATAATCGGGGGGCAGGATAGTAGGACAGCGAGTAAGTAGACAGTGGACCACGCGGTCCACTACGCGGTCCGCTGTAGCGGGCCGCGCAACCACGCGCCATACTAGTATATATATATAGGTACTAGATGGGCCTTTTCGTAGAAAAAAGTTGGACATCCGACTTGTTAAGCACGTTCCACACCTGTCATAAGCCTGTTTTTGTTCCCGTCGTAGCGCTGTAATTTGTTATTATTAAGTTAACATCTAAAGTCTAATTTATTAGTTTGGCACTGTATAATTTTTATTTTAAGGCCAGTCTTTCAATTCACAATTATACATTTCATAAAAAACGTTATTTGATCTTCCTATTTAATATTTCTATCCATTACGCAATCATTTAATTTCCGCGGCAAACTGTATGATATTTTTTTTTCTAACTAGCCGTAAGACTATGACCCATACTATCTATGACCGAGTCATACGTTTTCAAGCAGTCATTCAAGATGGCGCATAATATGTTGCAAACAAGTTCCCGCTTTTCAGACTAGATGGTGTTACTAAAAATAAATCCACATTCTTTGTTTGACAGGGCCCGTCTATGTAAATTGAGGTCATTGAATTTATCCTAATTCCAGGTGCTACGTGGGTCCGTCCCATGAGCAGTGGCGTCCGTGCAGCGAGAAATACTACCCGTACCATCACCATAACGTGCCACACCCGTCACAGGGACGTAGAGGTACCTACTCCTGACTTTTGACGCTGTATATCTTGGTCCAAGATCCCGCGACGATCAGACCTTCGTTATTTTATTAAAGCTGAAAGTTTTTCTATGTATGTCTTTTCTAATAGAAGTATAAACGATCCCCGACTATGAAGTTTGGATCGCGGTTGCTTTGGAAGGTATCAGGAAAAAAGTTGGCACCTCAAATTCGTTAAAGTATTAAGCGCCGTTTTTTTATATTTTTCTTTGGAATAATATTAGAAACCACGTTGTCCATTGTCAGACACTTAGTACGGTCACAGGGTAGATAAACCTCCTGTACGGTTGCAACCCCCTGTCAGACACTCTTAAATTATAAAACAACCGGGCTTGCTCTATCTCGAATCAAATAAATATTATAAATGCGAAGGTTTGGATGTATGGATGTATGTTTGTTACTCAATCACGCTCCAACGGATGAACGGATCTGGATGAAATTTGGCACAGAGATAGATTATAGTCTGGAATAGCACATAGGCTACTTTTTATCCCGGAAAATTAAAGAGTTCCCGCGGGAACCGAAAAACCTCAATCCACGCGGACGAAGTCGCGGGCATCAGCTAGTTATTGTATAATTTTAATGATTTCTTTCTTTTTCTAAACTATTTTAATAAAGAGGAAAGATTTGTTTGATTGTTTGTTGGTTTGTAATGGATAAACTCAAAAACTACTCAACCGATTTTAAAAATTCTTTCACATGTCTTTCAATAAAGTCCGTTTAAAGGCGATTCGAATAATATGCTATTGTTCAAAAACAATAAATCGATCGTTAAAAACAAAACAAATAAAAAATATATAAGATTTTGAGATAAGATTACACCGTCACAAAAACATCTGAAAAAAAAAAATCTCTGAACTGAGATAATCGCTGTCAAAGTTATAAGTTTTAACATGATTATCTTGGTTTCTAGGCATAATAGCTGTTATCCCTTTATGTTTTTAATTGGTTTGATATTTCCTATCGATTAGTCGATGTTTGAACATTGGCTGTAAAATCGAGAAAAATTAAAAATGGCGGATGTTCGTATGCCAGGATCCATACAAAAAAAACAAGCCAACCCCTTTATAATAATACCTACCTCTGTGTACAGGTAACCTGGTTTCTTTATAAACAGCTCTTACACATAGTTAATTTAAAAAACTCACACAGACAGACAAACAAACAAACTGCACGTAAATTCTTAAAAAATAATTTATAAAAACTTTCAGAGGCGATCCGACCTAGACCAGACCAAGATAAGAAACCAATAGACAAACCAAGCTATATACCAGCAGACAGAGACAGATATACGGGAGGCTACTTGCCAGAGGGGGACAGAAAATACTGGGACGATTTGTACAAGAATGGACCTCAAGCCTATTACGATAAGAATGGAAATCCTTTACCAGGTAATCTTTTATTTGGGATTATCACCAACATCATCATTATCATTAACTCAACCCATCAACAGCCCACTGCCTAGTACGAGTACACTCTCTTAATGTTAAGGGTTTAGTCCACCAAAATCTGCGCTTGGTCAGCGTGGTGGACTGAGCCCGGTGGATTTTTATCCCGGAAAATTAAAGAGTTCCCGCGGGAATCAAAAAACTTAATTCACGCGGACGAAGTCACGGTCATATCATCTAGTGTACTATTTTCCAGGCTACACCAGAGTACCAATCGAAGACAGACCACATATAAAATACCAACGGAATCCTGCTAGACCAGGTTCCGGTTACTGGATTCCAGTGTCTTCGCCAGATGATGATGCGCCACCCGCAGCTGGTGGCTTAGGAGTGCCAAGGTAAGTAAATAATAAGCCCAAAAAAAGTAAAAAAATCTATACTAATATTATTACATAATGCGAAAGTAGCTTTAGTTTTAAGATGCCGTAATTGATTATCACCATCATCAAATCAAATATCAAATAAATATTATACCTAAATGCGAATGTTTGGATGGATGTATGGATGTATGGATGTGTGGATGTTTGTTACTCAATCACGCCCCAACGGCTGAACGGATCTAGATGAAATTTGGCACAGAGTTAGATTATAGTCTGGAATAACACATAGGCTACTTTTTATCCCGGAAAATTAAGGAGTTCCCGCGGGATTCGAAAAACCTCGATCCACGCGGATGAAGTCGCGGGCATCAGCTAGTGTTTTATAAGTGTCGGACGTCAATAAGTGTACAGTGTACCTAAATTGAATAGATATACTTTGACTTTGAAAGTTTAGATGGATGGATCAACCCATGTATGGATGTATGGATGGAGTGATGATTGTTACTCACGCCAGAACTGCTGAACGGATCTGGGTGAAATTTGGCACAGAGATGAACCAAAGAATACCTCATTCCACGCGGACGATGACGCGGGAATCTGCTAGTAGATTATAACGATAGTATGAAGTTCTATTGAAAACCCTAATTTTGGTATGATTAAACTTTTGCATTAGTAAAATTTGAACCGTGGAGTAAATAGCTGTAACTAAACCACAACAGTTAGGAAATCCTGTGAAAGCTTTAAAAAAGGATTCTGTTAGTGTAAAGTGAAAATCTATTTCAACGGTTACTGCTCATATTGCATACTTAAAATTTAGTCATATCGGTAGATAATTTATTTCATAAAAATACCTGACTGAAGACGTTCAGAACTTGGTAGGCAAAAAAATGCACTAAAATATTAATGTCGTCGTGGTTGCTTAGTTTTTAATTCAACCCTTGTTATCTACAGGTACTGGCCCGTAGCGTACCTTCATAAAGGACCTCCACCGAACATGACATACTTCAGGTTTAATGAAACTACAACAACTGAAAGAGACACGACGCCACCACCGGAAAATCAACCAGATATAAAACGTGTTAACCTAGACAAACCTACCGGAAACGATTTAGAAAGTAGATCTTTTGAAAACAGTCCAAGAGCAGAAAAAAGAATAAATATAACCAGCGATGATGAAGACGGTCATGAACTTAAAACAGACAATCAAACTACCACAACTTTAAAACCTGAAATGAATGAGACAGTTGCAGAAAATGTTACTGAGAAAGAGCTATTGAAAGATAACAATACAGAAACTCAAGGTAACCCTGTCATTGCTAATATAGAAGAGGATGATATAATTAGTGGAATAGATGGAAAGTTACACGATTTTACGAAATCAATTGAAGTTTACGACATTGAAGATGTTAAAGGAGATAAAATACCTGATTTTAAGACTTTGGAAGCGGAAGAACTACAGATTGAGGCTATAGGAAGACTTTTAGCTTCAAGACGGGGAGGCAAATTGGTGATACATAAAAGATCACAAAAAGATTTAGAATCGAAAAGCATATCTCTAGACAAGGACTTTACAGATTTTAATTTTGGTAACAAATTCCCTACTACAGAAAGGAGAGGTGTTATCCAAAAAGTTTCTAAAGAAGATATAGAGAAAAACAAATTTCTGAATGATAAAAGCTTAGAAGTGAGTGAAACTACGTTCGTGAGGCCACCAAGAGTTCTGAGTACGACAGAAAATGTAAGGAAAGCTGTTGTAAATGGGAAGGTATTTTATGATGCAACGATAAGAGATCAGAGAGATTTATACGCAAATTCGACACGACGTGCTAAAAACCTACGCCTTGAAGAACATCGTGCGCCATCTGTGATACCCACAATGAGTACTAAAAAGAAAAACAATATTAGAACTCGAAACACGAATCCAGTGAGGCGTGTAAGAAGGGTTTACAAAAAGAGATACAATCCAGAAGAAGTGAGAAAGAGATTGTTGGAAAGAGAAAGGAATAAAAATGCAACAGAAAGTATGAAAAGTTAACGACTTTTATTTAAGGATTACATCCCAGTAAACTAAAATATAGTTTAAATCAAAGCTAAAATATTATGTTAAAGCATAATAATTATTATTGTACCTATGCATATTATTTCTAACTCAGATTTGAATTAATAAATTGTCAAAAATTTATTATATAATAATTTATAAAAGACGTGTCTTAAGTTAGAGGTGATTTACCACTGCCACGTTTGAAATAAGATATTTATTTTTTTATTTCATTGAAGTTTTGATTGGTTTATTAAATCATGCTTTCTATAAGCATGATTTAATAAACCAAGCAAAACTTCATTATTATTTTATAAAAATATTTCATATTTTATCCTAATTCATTCCTCATTTCATTATTGAAAGGTATTTATTGAAAACTTAAAGCTAATAGCTACCCTAATTTCAATATAAATCATGCTCGCGTGGAATGGTGGCAAGAATGCTGGCTGCATTTCCGCGCTGGGCAGCCAGGGTGATCCTGTGCGCAAAAAATTAGCCAGCCCTTCTGTCACCTATATGTCTTGAAATGTTAAAAATATACGATAAAATTTCCATTTACAATAAGTATTATGATTAAATTGATTATTAATTAAATTATTATAATTGTAGTAACACTTCTTTATCCGCTTATGGTGTTTTAAGATAAGTATATTGTGATAAGCTTTCTATAGGTATTAATTTTGGTACTTAGTAATATTGTCAGGATGACCTAAAACAGTATTTTTGGGTTGATTTGACGATGCAATAACATATTTCGTGTACGTAGGTATGTATTTATTTTATGATAAAAATATAAAAAAATATATCTAATTATTAAATCCAGCGAATTAAAGAATTCTCCAAAAGACAATATTATATTCCAAATATCCTTCATTTTTTATTTACAGTATTTTATAAGTAGTTTTTATAGAAGCTATTTAAGTTACCAGTGACTATAGTTACCATACAGATTTATTTGTGATTTTTTCATTTATTTACTAGAAATATAAGTTTCGCATTATTTCTTTTTTTTACTTTACACAATAAATGCCTATCCGCCATCCATAAAGCACGTCAAACTAATTTCGTGATTTTCTTACCCTTCCCCCGTCCTTGTCACAGTTATTCACATTTGTGAGACCCCCTCCCTAGTGTGACGTCACATATCTTGCAATTTTTAACCGACTTTTGACGACCTCCGCGGCGCAGTGTGTGCGCTGTTGCCTTAACGTGCGGAGGTCCCGGGTTCGATCCCCGGTAGGGTCAGTTTGGGAATTTATAATTTCTGAATTTTCCCTGGTCTGGCCTGGTGGGAGGCTTCGGTCGTGGCTAGTTACCACCCTACCGGCAAAGACGTGCCGCCAAGCGATTTAGCGTTCCGGTACGATGCCGTGTAGAAACCGAATAGGGGTATGGGTTTCATATTGCCCCTAACAGGTTAGCCCGCTACCATCTTAGACTGCATCATCACTTACCATCAGGTCTGATCGCAGTCAAGGGCTAACTTGTAGAGGATAAAAAAATAAAAAAAAAATAAAAAGACTTCCAAAAAAGGAGGAGGTTCTCAATTTGGCGCGTACATGTTTTTATATCTAGAAATTATTAAATTAAAACAGCACTTCCGAAATTAATTTTATTTTCATTATGCATTTATGCATTTGCCAAAGGACTCACAGGCGACTGGCGCGTGACACGAGCTAGTGTGAACTCGTCAACAAAACAATTTAAACCTTATATTTATACAAATAGAGTTGGAAATATTTTCAAGTTTTTCGTTAATAGTTCAAATTTGGCATTTTAACACAGGGCCGCTTACACAAGGACATTTAAACTGATTTAATTAAATTTTGTGATGCTGTCCAAAGGGACAGCATTAAAATATTTAACTAAATCAATTTAGGAGGCCTTCTGCAAGTGGGTCTTAGATGTATAAGATTTTGAAATGTGACGTCATTAAACTTAGGACCCCTCCCACCCCTTGTCACACAATGTCACACTTCGCCGACCCCCTCCCCCCCTAACGTGTGACGTACTTTATGGATGATCCCCTATGATATTGTGTGTGTTCCGTTATAAGCACTGCGAGCACTGGCAGTGCTCTTTACTGGGGACTTCCAGTGCTCTCAGTGTATTTCGGAACGCACCCATTATCTCTTCACATAAAGAGAACTAGCCCAGAGGGATGATGTAAGAAAGTACCTATTAGTGAAGGTAGTCATTTCTACTCTTATCGTGATTTAAATGTTAAACATTAATAGTAAGCCTGTACTAAACGGTTACCGTGTTGGTAAACGAGGAAAGTATACTGGTATGACTCAACTAGTTGACCATAGGGCTGTCACAGCTTCAATATTTTCTACTATTTTTTTCTATTCTACTACAAGTTAGCCCTTGACTGTGATCTCACCTGGTGGTAAGTGCCTGGTGGTAAGGTGGTGGTAGATGCAGTCTAAGATGGTAGCGGGCAAACCTGCTAGGGACATGGCAGTTACCTATATAAAATTATTATTGTCATGCCTGCAATCCTTCCTATCCAAGGCTAAAAGATGCGGCTCAAAATAGAGAAGATTTTCGTATGATGACCGCCAAACTTCGGTTTGAATGCACGCGGTGATGATGAATGAGTATGTGCCAACCCTAGAGTTGAGCGTGAGTTCGCTACTCCCCGTAGATTTGCATAAACCAAACACATGCCAAAAATCATGTCGATCCGTTGCTCCGTTGCGGCGTGATTGAAGGACAAACAAACACACTTTCGCATTTATGATATTAGTATGAAGTATGATGTTAAGATTAGTGTCAAGAAGAAGTGTAGGGTAGGTTTTGAAGTAGGAATATACCTAAGATTGAGATTTTCATCTTCTATCTATCTATACTTATAATAAAACTGTAACAGGTGCAATTCTGTACATTGAAGATATTTTGAAAATTTTTTTTGGAGGGCACTCATTATTCGATACTGAAGCCAAATCTGTAATTTTTTTCATTTTTGTCTGTCTGTCTGTCTATCTGTCTGTCTGTCTGTCTGTCTGTCTGTATCTTGGCCGCGCATCACGCCGAAACTACTGAATGAATTCAAACGAAACTTGGCACGATTTGAGCCTATACTACGAGGTAGGACATAGGATACTTTTTATCCCGAAATTCTACCCCCGAAGGGGTGAAATAGGGGTTGAAAGTTTGTATGAAAGTCCTTAATTTCTCAAGTTATAGCCATGAAACTTAAAATATGAGCTGCGGGTTGAAAATGGAGACATACGTGTTTCACA
This sequence comes from Erebia ligea, assembly GCA_917051295.2. Taxonomy (NCBI): domain Eukaryota; kingdom Metazoa; phylum Arthropoda; class Insecta; order Lepidoptera; family Nymphalidae; genus Erebia; species Erebia ligea. The sequence goes on from OU785246.1 coordinate 3,805,311, forward strand.
GTTTTTGAAAATTCGACCCCCAAAAGGGTGAACTAGGGGATGAAAGTTGGTATGAAAGTCCTTCGTTTCTCAAGATGTTTTACAAGTTATATCAACGAAACTTTTTATTTTGGCTTACGGTAAAAAATAAAGAAGTACGTGTGTCACAGTTTTTCAAAATTCAGCTAGTACTTATAATAAAACTGTAACAGGTCCAATTCTGTACATTGAAGATATTTTGAAAATTTTTTTAGGAGGGCACTCATTATTCGATACTGAAGCCAAATCTGTAATTTTTTCATTTTTGTCTGTCTATCTGTCTGTCTGTCTGTCTGTATCTTGGCCGCGCATCACGCCGAAACTACTGAATGAATTCAAACGAAACTTGGCACGATTTGAGCCCATACTACGAGGTAGGACATAGGATACTTTTTATCCTGAAATTCTACCCCCGAAGGGGTGAAATAGGGGTTCAAAGTTTGTATGAAAGTCCTTAATTTCTCAAGTTATAGCCATGAAACTTGTTAAATGAGCTGCGGGTTAAAAATGAAAACATATGTGTTTCACAGTTTTTCAAAATTCCACCCCCGAAGGGGTGAAATAGGGGTTGAGAGTTTGTATGAAAATCCTTAATTTCTCAAGTTATAGCCATGAAACATCATTTGGGCTTTCGTTAAAATATGAAGAAGTACGTGTTTCACCATTATAGGGGAATTATACCGTGGGATAGTAATATAGGCTACTTTTTATCCTGGAAAATTAACTGAAAAACTTATTCCACGCGGACGAAGTCGTGGGCATCAGCTATATAAAGAATATACATACATACATACATAGGCTACTTTTTATCCCGGAAAATTAATGAGTTCCCGCGGGAATCGAAAAAACTTAGTCCACGCGGACGAAGTCGCGGGCATCAGCTAGTTACTAATAAAAATAATTTGAATGATTATGTGCCAACCCTAGAGTCGAGCGTGAGTTCGCGACTCCCCGTAGATTTGCATTATGCAGTTTGCATTTCTCCTGAGAAAGTACACCACTTACTTACTCGTAGAAAGCTGCTGAGTCATGGCTCAAGGACACATTCTTACCCAAGTTTAGGAGGGTTATATGACTCGTACTGTGCAGACTATAAATATCGTGCTTCATACCTACCGTTACGGCTTCGGCCGTGGCTAGTTACCACCCTACCGGCAAAGACGTGCCGCACAGCGATTTAGCGTTCCGGTACGATGCCGTGTAGAAACCGAATGGGGGTATGGGTTTAATATAACTGACATGCCCCTAGCAGGTTAGCCCGCTACCATCTTAGACTGCATCATCACTGACCATCAGGTGAGATCGCAGTCAAGGGCTAACTTGTAGTTGATAAAAACAAACAAAATGTAGACATCCTTCTTCGAGCTTAGTATCATACTTAATATCAAATGTCGCACAAACGAAAGCGAAGGCTAGACCTCTAGGGCCCGTTTCACTCGTGCCCTCCCGCGGCGATGCTTTCACCGTGTTCAGTTACAAGCCCTACATAGCCGCCGGGTTGTGAACGAGAAAACCTCTTGGGTTACTAAACTGTAGAAGGTCGCGACCACAAAATATATAGGTAAGTACTAAGAATTTTTTTGTATTATTTACCTACGATCTAGCCTATTATAATATAATATAATCTAATCTATTATAATATTGTTCACCTCTCATGCTCTAAAAAGGTGCCATTATAGCTAAGCGTAGGCGGACAAAAGTAAGGTTTTTTTTTAACGTACTATTATCATGCGTGATATCGGTAGTCAAAATTTTTAGTCTATGGTTACTATCAACAGCCAAATATGTCACTTGATTTAATGTCAATGCGCTAATTTTACCCATCGTATCCTACCGATACTTCACTCTCTAGGTCCTCTACTATACCCATGCCAAAAATCACGTCGATCCGTTGCTCCGTTGTGGCGTAATTGAAAGATAAACCAACAAACAAACACACTTTCGTATTTATAATATTAGTATGATATGATGTAACAAAACAATAAAGTTTTACACTTAGTTTTATAACTGCGTGTAACTTAATCATTTCGTATCGGGCACCATGCACGAAAATCGTGATACAATGCAATGATACAAGTGAAAATAGGAAGTGTTCTTACGTCTAGACGGCTTACATCAGACCTAGTACATTCTCAAGGGAATTAAAGGAAAGTAACGTGCACTACTTTATTGCACTTTCGATTCCATTTTATACCAACACGCCTTTATAAACAGCTAAGTAAATCTTAGTAGGTAAGGATGTCGAACGCCCTTCTGGCTTCCGTTTTTCCGGGTGCTTCCCGCTTGTCCCCACGTGGGGACAAACGGGAAAATAAATTCCCGTTCCGAATTTGAATCTAAATTAAATTTTTGTACTTCAATTCCTGTTTGTTCCCGAATTTATTTTTGACGACAATATCGACGACACGACGAAGTCGTGGGCATCAGCTAGTAATACATAACGTGTTATTGTGACTTTTGTTACTCAGTAAGTTAACTGCCTCGTTGGTCTAGTGGTTAGCATGTTGGATTGCGGCTGACGAGGTCCCGGGTTTGAGTCACGGGTCGGGCCATAGCAAGTATTGGCGGAGTATCTATAATAATATTATTTGGATTATAGTTTGGATGGATGTATGGATGTATGGATGGATGTTTGTTACTCAATCACGCCCCAACGGCTGAACGGATCTGGATGAAATTTGGCTCAGAGATAGATTATAGTCTGGAATAGCACATAGGCTACTTTTTATCCCAGAAAATTAAAGAGTTCCCGCGGGAACCGAAAAACCCCAATCCACGCGGACGAAGTCGCGGGCATCAGCTAGTCTATAATAAGAAATTCTCAGTACGAGCCCGGAGTTAGAAAGCCTGTGCAAGATCTCTCTCTCTCATAAATAATTTAATTATTATTATTTGGCCTGGTGGGAGGCTTCGGCCGTGGCTAGTTACCACCCTGTCGGCAAAGACGTGCGGCCAAGCGATTCAGCGTTCCGGTACTATGCCGTGTAGAAAACGAATAGCTGTAGTTTAATATAACTGCCATGCTTTAACAGATAAGGCCGCTACCATCTTAGACTGCCATCATCATTATCATCATCACTTACCATCAGGTGAGATCGCAGTCAAAAATACAAAAAAATATTCACTCTTTGTGGTATGCATACATTCTTAGTTCAAATATAAACAGAGTATACGAAACACGACTCGTTGCTATTAATCGCGGTCAAAAGCAAACATAATTTATTGTCAACGAAAAAAAATCCGTGTTTGGACTTTGGAGTGGTCAACAAGAAAACTGCAAAGTTCATTGAACCTGAAAGTCTTGTAATATCATCAGATTGTACAAATAAAACTTTTACCAATGGATTTGTAGTGAAAGTGGACTTTCGCTTTTAACGCGGCGCATTCGATACGCGTTTTTGCGGACGGTATTAAGTTTAAATTGTCCGATATCAATTCGTTTTGGTAGGGTCGGCATACAAATGTTTAATTAAACAGGACGCCATGTGTGTCTATAGCTGGGAATTCATCATTATGCCCTATATCCCCCCTTCGGGGCAGAGGGAAGACAGTCAGACACTACTCGTTTCCAAGCCGATGGTGCCTTATGCTTTGACGACCTCCGTGGCGCAGCGTGTAGCGCTGTTGTCTTAACGTGCGGAGGTCCCGGGTTCGATCCCCAGCAGGGTCAATTTGGAAATTTATAATTTCTGAATTTTCCCTGGTCTGGCCTGGTGGGAGGCTTCGGCTGTGGCTAGTTACCACCCTGCCGTCAAAGACGTGCCGCCAAGCGATTTAGCGTTCCAGTACGATGCCGTGTAGAAACCGAATAGGGGTATGGGTTTAATATAACTGGTTAGCCCGCTACCATCTTAGACGGCATCATCTCCTACCATCAGATGAGATCACAGTCGAGGGCTAACTTGTAGTGGAATAAAAAAAAACCGGCCAAGTGCGAGTCGGACTCGCGCACCGAGGGTTCCGTACAAACCTGTAGTAAGTTTTACGATTTATGACGTATTAAAAATAAAAATTACGTTTGTTGTATGGGAGCCCCCCTTTAATATTTACTTTATTGATATTTAATTATTTATTTTGAAAGCTAATATGCAAGTTAATATTCTGTGAAAATTTGAACCGTCTACCTGTTACCGTTTTTAATATTGAGCAAAAAAATACGAAAAAAACACGTTTATTGTATGGGGACCCCCCTTAATATATATATTTTTTTAATTTTTAGTATTTGTTGTTATAGCGGCAACGGAAATACATCATTTGTGAAAATTTCAGCTTTCTAGCTATCACGGTTTATGAGATACAGCCTGGAGACAGACAGACAGACAGACAGACAGACAGACAGACAGCGGAGTCTTAGTAATAGGGTCCCGTTTTTACCCTTTGGGTACGGAACCCTAAAAAACGGACTCGTCTTGAAAAAATTGAGTGACGTGGTCACCCTAACACTACTGTATGGATGCTGTTGTATCAATTATTCGATTTTGTTTTATTATTGTATCTTTTTGCCGCTTATTCCATTTTAACTCACTTTACAATATTGCATCTGAATGTTATTATACTGTGGCGTAATCACTTCTGTATACCTACTTACCTTTTTTTTATTAACCGAGTACAGCAAAGCCAAGTCCTGCGGCCGACGAGGTCCCGGGTTCGAGTCCCGGGTCGGGCCGTATTAAGTATTGGGTTTTTCTGTCTAGAAATTCTCAGTACTAGCCCGGAGTTAGGAAGTTGGTGGTGTTTCATCCCTGTGCCTCGGAGAGCACGTTAAGCCGTCGGTCCCGGTTATTATCACTAACATGATAATAGTCGTTAAAGCCCGCCAACCCGCATTGGAGCAGCGTGGTGGGTCTAAGCTCTATTTCGCACTCTCCTATGAGAGTGGAGGCCTGTGCCCAGCAGTGGGACGTTAATGGGTTGTAGTGGTGGTGGTGGTGTAGGTATGTATGTATGTCTGTATTTATGTATGTTCCACTGAATGCCTAAAATACTGAGCCGATTTTGATAAATGAGGTGTCAATCGATTCGCGATGGTCCGGGAGACATAGGCTACATTTTACATGAATTAAATCGATATGACGGATGTAAAATAAAATAAAAATAAAAAAGGTGGTCCCACCAGACCGGACCAGAGAAAATTCAGAAATTATTAATTCTCAAATTGACCCTGCCGGGAATCGAACCCGGGACCTCCCACGCTCAATACTGCGCCAGGGAAGTTAATCAAAGGGCAAAGCCAAGGGCTTGGAAAACTTCCAAATGCAAACAAGAATTTGAAAGTGCCTAACCAGTATGCGAATACGGGACGGGTCGCGGGTTCAATTCTCGCTTGCGATTTTCTCTACGTTTCTCGTTGGCATACGGTGTGACTTGAATTAACTATATTGCCGTAAACCTACTTTAGCAAGTACGAAATTATTTAGCAAGATCTTTTCAAAACATTTTACTTATTTACTAGACGATGCCCGCGACTTCGTCCGCGTAAATTAAGGTTTTTTGATTCCCTTTTTCAGGATATAAAGTACGTAGCCTATATCCTGCCCCGGGATACAAACTGCCCCTGTACCAAATTTCATCATCATCAAACGCTTGAACATATGGGCTGTGAAAGCGTAGCAGACAGACACACTTTCGCATTTATAATTTTAGTATGGATGTTACCTACACAGCCGAGTTTCTTGCTAACTTTTCTAAGTAGGAGCTTCTTTCCGAACTGGTGGTAGAGCCTTAAATGCCTAGATTAGTAAAGTAAGACAACATAACTTTGAGTATAGAAGTCGGTTAAAAATAGCCAGCCGTCATAATACCTAGTGATAATCTAAAAGACTGAAAGTTAAACCGACTACACCTGCACACACTTAACAGTCCATATCTTGAAAACTACTGAACCGATTTTGATGTAACTTACACTGTTCCCTAAGTTGAAGTAAATGTAAGCCAATAAAAAAGAATAGTCACAATCCGACGAATAGTTTTGGAGAAATCCGCGGACAAACATACATACAACTATAGATAGACACAAACCCTGGCGCAGTATTGAGCGCTGTTGTTTTAACGTGGGAGGTCCCGGGTTCGATCCCAGGCAGTGTCAATTTGGGAATTTATAATTTTTAACATATCAATGGTATCCTCTAAAGCCTTGTATACATAAGAGAAATCACAAAGTATGACGACCTCCTATTAAAGATTAGGTATTCGACCCGCGTGTTGCAGTAGGCTGCGTTACGGATGCAATGCTAATGTTTGAACGCGAATTAGAACCACTTACTCAGTCTAACCGACTGGCAATTTTTTTTTTATTTTTTTTTATTTTTTTTTATCCACTACAAGTTAGCCCTTGACTGCGATCTCACCTGATGGTAAGTGATGATGCGGTCTAAGATGGTAGCGGGCTAACCTGTTAGGGTCATGGCAGTTATATTAAACCCATACCCCTATTCGGTTTCTACACAGCATCGTACCGGAACGCTAAATCGCTTGGCCGGTAGGGTGGTAACTAGCCACGGCCGAAGCCTCCCACCAGGCCAGACCAGGGAAAATTCAGAAATTATAAATTCCCAAATTGACCCTGCCGGGGATCGAACGCGGGACCTCCGCACGTTAAGGCCACAGCGCTACACACTGCGCCACGGAGGTCGTTAATGACTTTAGATCGTAATGTTTTTTTTATTTGACAACAATATAGACCAGCTGTGGACCAGTAGATATGCAGCCCCCATAGGCGATTGATTATAATATTTAGAAAGGAACTAAGACGTTCACTGGTTTTTATTGCATTAATCGTTCAATGGATCATAAAAGAAGAAAAAACCGCGGAGTGCTATTAAATTAGAGGGTGGAAATTGAAGATATAGGGGCGAATAAGCACCCCTTTTGGGTTTTCCAATATATCTGCTAAACTATGCAAAATTTCGATATAAGTATTGCATAGGTATAAAACTTTTTGTACAGAATCAATGCCAAAACAGTAGAAATAAACTTGGAAAAAAAAACCAAAATTTAGATTTTTTGAGTTTTTTTGCTTTTTAGCCTGTCTCTTTTTTTTGGGCTGAGATAGGTATAGGCATTGCTTTGGATAAAAACAAGTAGGCTAAATTTTCTTCAGAATGCGGGGCTGAAATATTTTCTACTAGTTAACCATAGCATATTAGTGATATGGTTGTTATATCATACACATGCCCCTAATTCATCTATACGGCATCGTACTGGAACGCATCGCTTGGCGGCACGTCTGTAACGGTAGGGTGGTAACTAACCAGGGCCGAAACCTCCCCCCAGACTAGACTACAGAAAACTTAGAACTTATACAAAATCCCCAATTGACCCTACCGGCGATCGAACCCGGGACCTCCTACGCGAGACCACACCAAATTATATCGTGCATTTAGTGCCTCTTACCAATAATTATTGTTAGGTTGGTACCGGTGCTTACCCAAAGGAGGAAAGAAGACAAAGAAGACTTTCGCTTGAAGGTTACGATACTTAGTGTACTTAGTTTGTAGTGATGGGACGCTATCGATACAGCGTTCGATACCTTATAACAAGTATAAAACTAAACGGTGACAAGCCACGTCCACATGAATTGAAAAAAAATTAGGTCTTTAATTTTCCGGTCTAAAGTCTAGATATACGTTACCAGAATGCAAACCATCTATAATTCAATGGAAAACTTTTAAAAAAACAAATGGAACTTATTAACGGATAAGTTCACACTTGTGTATGTGCAACAACAGGTGCACTCTCTATTCCCTTACTCTCATAGCCCGATGGGACGGAAAATCTGACACCGAAGTGAGATTATGGCGCAGGACCGACGCCTTCACATGTTCTCCGAGGCACGGGGGTAAATATTGCCTGACCCAGGAATTGAACCCGGTTCCTCGTCAACCGCAATTCAACATGCTAACAACAGCTGGACCGACGGGGGTATCTCTATTAGAAAATCAATTTTCTTAGTATATAATTATAGCAACTTAAATATAATAAATTAATGTCCTCCCGACCGAATTTCGGCCACGGCGGCCTATCCTAGAGAGATTAGTCCGACAAAATGGTCTGGGATTTATTTTTTCGAATTCTATAAGTACCTATAAAATTTAAAGATAAAAAAATCAAGTTGCCAAAAAAGTGTTTTTTCCGATATTTTTGCAAATGTTATATGCTGCGCACTAGCGAAATAACCGCAAACGCGCTACCAGACTGGCAGAACTGGATTCGCCAATAAAGGACAATTTTTCCACAATTTTTCCACAATTTCAGCTTGCCTAAAGGACCTTCCCGAAATTCGTCGCCAGCTCTCGGATTCCATCGCCCCGCTGTCGCCGTCGCTCGGCCGTCGCTAGTTTCGTGTCTGACGCCTAGAGTTCACAAGTGTGTGCGCAATGCGCATACACATACACTCACTGTTTCTTTACTCTCATAGCGCGATGGGACGGCCAACGAAGTATTAACTTAAATATACAAAGTAGTCCGCCATTTTAACCGTATGCACAAAATGTAGCGAATAATGTTCTTTGGAACCTGTTTTAAATTTAAAAAGAAAGTAGCATGCAGCTGCCTCCGCCGCCCGCATTTCACTTCCTCGTAATGTCTGATTATTTAAAAAATCGAGCTACTTGGAGTACTTATATTTTACTCCATTTAAATATTTTATTCCATATAGTATTACTATACTTTAAAAATAAGAAGTACTTATATTCGGAGCCCCATTGTACATCATCATCAACCTATTGCCGGCCCACTACTGACCACAAGGATTTAGGTCAGGATTTAGGTCAGGATTTAGGTCTGCCACATTGGTCAAGAGTCAAGACGTGCGGATTGGCTGACTTCGCACACCTTTGAGAACACTATGCGGAACACTCGGGCAAGCAGGTTGCCTCACGATGTACTATATAGTCCCACAAACTTATCTAACCCGGTGACAGCATGGCTAGTATATACGAGTACCTATATTTAAAAAAAAACTTAACAGGCATAGAAATCAGTTCCAATTTTGGCCACCGGGCCAGCTAAGTTGGATGGGACTATACATCGTTATACTTAGATACTGTTATTTATTTTTCTTTTCTTTTGAAAAGAGCAAGGCCTCCAAGTTTTCTGCTGGTTCTTCGTGGTAAGAATAGCATCCAAAACCAGTGGTAGAATTACTTAACTATTCGAAAGAATTAGTAAAAGTTTATTTGAATAAACAAGCTTTAGAATCATTCACAATGTGGCCCCTTGTCCTAGGTTGTACATATTTAACGGAAATCTTACAAACGACAGATACAGAATGAGTATTAATTTTAAGAACTTGTTTAAAAGTTAAGTTGTTGGTTGAAATTCAGATTGCATCAGAACAGTCAGGTTTAATTTTTTATGTACCTACTTCGAAAATCTCGATAAAAGATGGGTGCCTCACAACAGCAGCTTTGTTTGGCGGCGATTCAATTTAAGACCCACCACCACCACCACCACTACAGCCCATTAACGTCCCACTGCTGGGCACAGCCCTCCACTCTCATAGGAGAGTGGGAATTAGAGCTTAGACCCACCACGCTGCTTCAATGCGGGTTGGCGGGCTTTAAGAGGATATGGGATGAACGGGAAACTTTGAGAATAGGTATTGAACAATTATATTGCCGTCGCGCTGCTCCTCGAATAGAATTCCATAACACCCGATAGGGACAATTGCAACTTGGACCGATAATACCTATGAAAAACAGTCGAATTCTTACTCTCGTATTTTTCTGTTTCCTCCTCCAAAACAGAACCGATTTTAATTTTTTTTTCAAAAACAATTTAAGAAGGACTCAGGCTATGTCGGTATGTTTTTCTTTTTTTGATTATATTCGTCAAATTTATATGCGGGATATCTGATGATGACGCGAAAACTGGGCCATTTTTTGCAATTTTTGAAGGTTCCAAATTCTTAAAATTATTAATTTATTGAAAAAAGCAAAACATAGGGACATGGCACGGACTCGTATAAATTTTATGGTGCAAAAATATTTTCTCTATTGTAATTATTCACGGAGAAAACAGACTAATACGATTGTATGGGGGAAACCGCCCTCCCATATCGTCTTAACAATTATTGGCAACTAGCTATTACCCGCGGCTTCGCTCGCGTGGCTCAAGGGAACAATAACTGAGTTTAATGTGAAAAATTTACAATTATCAACTTAGCTGTGACTGCCTGTTTGAGACATTTCACTCCGCGCTCTGAACTCTGCACTCTGCACTCTGAACTCTGCACTCTGAACTCTGCACTCTGAACTCTGAACTCTGCACTCTGAACTCTGCACTCTGAACTAAGCACTCTGAACTCTGCACTCTGAACTCTGAACTCAGACTCTGGACTCTGCACTCTGAACTCTGCAGTCTGAACTCTGCACTCTGAACTCTGCACTCTGAACTCTGCACTCTGAACTCTGACCTCTGCATTCTGTCCTCTGAACTCTGCACTCTGAACTCTGCACTCTGAACTCTGATCTCTGCACTCTGAACTCTGAACTCTGCACTCTGAACTATGCACTCTGAAGTCTGAACTCTGCACTCTGAACTCTGAACTCTGAACTTTGCACTCTGAACTCTGACCTCTGCACTCTGACCTCTGAACTCTGCACTCTGAACTTTGAACTCTGACCTCTGCACTCTGACCTCTGAACTCTGAACTCTGAACTCTGAACTTTGAACTCTGCACTCTGATCTCTGACCTCTGTACTCTGATCTCTGAACTCTGAACTCTGAAGTCTAAACTCTGAACTCTGCACTTTGCACTCTGAACTCTGCACTCTAAACTCTGAACTCTGAACTCTGCACTCTGACCTCTGCACTCTGACCTCTGCACTCTGAACTCTGTAGTCTGAACTTTGCACTCTGATTTTTTTTCTATTTTTTAGTCATTCTTATACTTACTATTTACCCCCCAAAAAGAAAAAAAAGATAATTTTTGATTTTTTAAAGATTTTTGACTACAGGGTTAATGCCTTTGTTTTAAGGTTCGCGTTGTTATGAAGACAAAAGTTCTTTAATATAAATATAGTACATTCGTAATCAAACGGTAATGCCTTAGTTTTACGGTTTATATTTTAATGTTCGTTTTCACTTCTATCGGCAGTCCCTATGACTGCCAATTTTTTTTACTTTAATGAGAACAACTTCCAAGAACACTTTCGCATTTATAAAATATATTAGGATATTAGGATTATAGGATGTTACTAAGGTAGCACATGTTACTTTCCTGGTCCAAAAATAAATCTGAATGTCGGCTAACCTGAACGTGGGCTAACCTGAACGTGGGCTAACTTGGACGTCGGATAACTTGAACGTCGGCTAACTTAAACGACGGCGTATCTGAACGTCGGCTAACCTGAACGTCGGCTAACCTGAACGTCGGCTAACCTGAACGTCGGCTAAAAAGTGGCCTATGTCACTCTGCGGGTCCTCAAATATACCCATGCAAAAAATCACGTCGATCCGTTGCGCCATTGCCGCCTAATTGACAAAAAATGCGAAAAAAAGAGCATGCTATCCCACAGGAACTGTTTATTTTTCCGGGATAAAAAGTAGCCTATGTCACTCTCCAGGTCCTCAAATATACCCATGCAAAAAATCACGTCGATCCGTTAAGCCGTTGAAGCGTGATTGAAGGACAAACCAACAAACCAACAAACCAACAAACCAACAAACCAACAAACAAACTGACTTTCGCATTTATAATATTAGTATGGATGTTCGTTTTCACTTCTATCGGCAGTCCCTATGACTGCCAATTTTTTTTACTTTAATGAGAACAACTTCCAAGAACACTTTCGCATTTATAAAATATATTAGGATATTAGGATTATAGGATGTTACTAAGGTAGCACATGTTACTTTCCTGGTCCAAAAATAAATCTGAATGTCGGCTAACCTGAACGTGGGCTAACCTGAACGTGGGCTAACTTGGACGTCGGATAACTTGAACGTCGGCTAACTTAAACGACGGCGTATCTGAACGTCGGCTAACCTGAACGTCGGCTAACCTGAACGTCGGCTAACCTGAACGTCGGCTAAAAAGTGGCCTATGTCACTCTGCGGGTCCTCAAATATACCCATGCAAAAAATCACGTCGATCCGTTGCGCCATTGCCGCCTAATTGACAAAAAATGCGAAAAAAAGAGCATGCTATCCCACAGGAACTGTTTATTTTTCCGGGATAAAAAGTAGCCTATGTCACTCTCCAGGTCCTCAAATATACCCATGCAAAAAATCACGTCGATCCGTTAAGCCGTTGAAGCGTGATTGAAGGACAAACCAACAAACCAACAAACCAACAAACCAACAAACCAACAAACAAACTGACTTTCGCATTTATAATATTAGTATGGATTTAAGACGGTGCAAGCTAATCTGGAAGTTTTTAAAAATAAATTGTCTACTTACATTTGCGTGAATACAACACTAGTCAACCAAACAGTGTTAGCAAGTTAATGCTTTACTATAAAATAAATCAGTGGGGCTGATTCTGTATAACACAATCTCTAAACTAAACTAAAATGGCAGCTTTAAATCTAGTTCTGTCCCTTTCCGTAGGGAGTATTATGAAAGGGTTAGCAATATTTGTAATGCTCTAATTTTAGTTTAGTTTAGAGATTGTGCACTACAGAATCAGCCCCAGTGTCGCATTTCTCTAAAAACAAAAGCATTGTAAATCATAATTTCACATCGACTCGAACAATCGACTAATGCGCATCACTAACGCATTATCGATAAGCATTTTGACGTGCCCCGACACAATAGAAAGTTTATTTGTGTCTACCGTCGGCAAAAAAAGTTGAGCCTTAAATTTTGAACAACTGTCAAATAAATGTCAACTTTATGTTTTGTGAATTAAAGCCCTTAATTTGTTGCATGTTCAGGAATGTTCTTAATTGTAAGGAAGTGGTCCGAATATTCGGTACATCCATACGTCTTGACATAATAATGTAGTACAAGAACTTAACACATTATTCTAGGAAGTTATTTTACATTGTACCTTTCAGAGATAATAAAGCTGGTCTGGTCGCCATATTTTAAACATTCATGGTGTTTCTTTTTGTTTTTGTTCTCCTCAATCGTGTACTCTTGACAGAGTGGTTGTGGCTGCTGGGATAGTGTATTCCTTTTAGTGTGTAGAAAATGAAGGCGTTAGTCAAAGTTTTCTTGATTTTAAGTTGCACCGCCTCCAAATTAAATAAATAATAATCAATAAAATTAAAAACTTCGAGTATTTACAGTTTATTCTTTAGTTAATGGTGATTTTATGGTGTGTGGAAAAATAGAGACAATTAAAAAATACCTTTGATGAAAGCGCTCAAACCTTTTCGTATTACAGTCAAGTGCCAAGGCTCTTCTGATTTTGGATTCTTCATTCAGGAGATTCTGGTTTATCATTCTTTTCCTTAGGCTTATACTTGCTATGGTGATTTTATGTGTGGAAATATATGGTGTGTGGAAAAATAGAGACTTTTCATGACTAAATTTATTTAAATGAAGAGATGTTTTAAGGAGGCCATCCATAGTCCATGATTTTAAATATATTTCTATAAAGCTCTTTTGTTTCGAAATCATGGACTTTTTTAGAACTAAGTTCTTTATTATTTATTTTTACAATTTATTCGAAACTATCTACTCATGTAATGGACTCTTGCACTACTATTTTAACAATGTCCAATACGTCATTTTGACGGTTACAGTAATGCATGTAAGGATTTAGTGTCTCATTAAAGTTGCCTTAAATTCTAAATGGCTGTTAATACTACACTCTATAAGCAGAGTTAAATTACGTAACACCAAAAATAAACCAGACCAAAGAAATGACCAGAGAAATACAATTCAATATTTCTTGGTAATTTTTTATTGGTTTTCAATACTTTTTTATGATGACAACTGATTTAAACAGTAGATAATAATAATGTCCTCCCGATCGAATTTCGACCACGGCGGCCAATCTCCACAGAGATTAGCCATCTGCGCGGGAGATATAATAGTGCATAAGTGCACTCTCTGTTCCTTTGCTCTCATAGCCCGATGGGACGGAAGATCGGACACGACCGGAGAGAGATCAGGCGCAGGACCGACGGCTTAACGTGCTCTCCGAGGCACGGGGGTGAAACACCGCGAACTTCCTGACTCCGGGCTAGTACTGAGAATTTCTTGTCAGAAAAACCCAATACTTGTTATGGCCCGACCTGGGACTCGAACCCGGGACCTCGTTGGCCGCAGACGAACATGCTAACCACTAGACCAACGAGGCAGTCAAACAGTAGATAATTCATTTGCAACGCAAGTTAATCGTTAGTTAGTTAAGTTAGTCGTGTGGATTACGTTTTTTAATTATTCCGTAAAAACTCTTTGATTTTACGAGATAAATAGTAGCAAAATATAGCTGGCTATAGCTAGTTTATAATATTAATTATGAATATGTGAAAATAAACGATTTTTCTTATTTATTTTTAGGGGTATAATATTAGTATGCATAATTATATTATGGGAAAAATAAAATTGATTCTAATTTATTTTGCTATCGCTACATAACAAGAATGTAAGCATCCGCTATCAGTGGTTTGATGATGCAGACGGTACTGGCTAAGGTGTACAATCATTATCCATTATTCTATTATGATAAGACTCTAAGGGGCAGCGCACACAGACTGAGTGGAGTAAAGAAGAGTATTTTTTATACTTATACTAGCTGATGCCCGCGACTTTGTCCGCATGGTTTAAGTTTTTTTGATTCCAACAGGCACTCCTTAATTTTCCGGGATAAAAAGTAGACTATATGTCAGTCTCCAGGTCCTCAACTATACCCATACCAAAAATCACTTCGATCCGTTGTTCCGTTGCGGCGTGATTGAAGGACAAACCAACAAACAAACAAACACACTTTCGCATTTACTTCTACTTAAACGGAGCTATGGATACTTAGTTATTCTAAGTATGGATAGCTTTTTAACGACCGCCCTGACTCAGTTGTAAGCACAGTGGCCTTATAAGCTGGAGGTCCTGCGTATGATCCACGGGATCTTCCGCTTCTATTCCGGGATCTAACATAATTTTTCTGGCCAGGACTGGTGGGTAGCTTCGGCTTTGGCTAATTACCTTCCACCCTACAGTCAAAAACGTACTAAGCGATGTAGCGTTCCGGTACGCTGGCGTAAAACTCATTACTTTTAATAACTATTTTATTCGGTTACCCATCCAGACAGGCCCAATAATTGTCTAAGCTTCAATCATTTGATAGCTAACGTATTACTCGAACTGTATAAGGAGTTTATACATTGCTTTTTGACGTGCAGGCATCTATGAACTCCTTAAACAGGTTGAATTATTGGAAACAGTGGTAGATTCATTCGACTATTCATAAGCACTACAAGTGATAAGTAGATAAAAAAAAAGCCTCGCCCGATCACACTTTTCGTAACGCTCTCGTCACGCATTCACCAGCTTACTCCCCAAGTCAAGCGTGCGTAAACAAGTTTTACTTCATAAACTGTTGAATTTGAATTTGAATTATCCGTTTGAAATACGATTACGATTACGATTACCTTACACAATCGAGGGGACATATTTAGCATTGGCATATAACCATCCCGTAATCAGCTAAAAAACAATCACACTTCAAATCCAACCCGGATCCTCTCGCTTCAAATATACAGAATACAAATATCAAATGTACTCGTAGTTAATAAATTAATTTACCGTTTCTGCACTATTGATCCATTTGCCACCATATTTTCGCATGAGTTAATTTAACCTACTTAAAAGCAGTACCTATTATCACTACATTCATCCTTTTTTCTCTTAAACGTATGTTGTTAATTAGACAGAGACAGGTGCAAAGTAATGAGATTTTTAAATAATTATGTCATCTTTCGGTTAGAAAAAGTGAGATGATTCCACCCGTTAAGTATGTTCGACGTTCGTACTCGTAGTACTATTTATATAGCGACTAATGAAAGCTTGAACTTCAGACGATTTTCCGCTGGCTTTTCTTTTAAGAAGTGAAATTTCTTAGGCATGATTTAAGAATAACTCAGATAATTAACTTTTGGACGTTAAGTTATGCCATGTTAAGTTGTTGAGAGAAATTACAATGGACTCTGAACACGTCTTTTCAAATTAAAGGTAGAAAAAGATGCTCTACATTTTCCCATAGTAATAATATCATCTCGCTGAGTCTACTTTCGTCTTGAGATGCTTACAATTTTAGATAATTTTTTCCCAAAAATTTACTTTTTAATATTATTGTACCTACATCTTTTGGTAGAGGGGTAGAGTTGAATAAAATTATTAAGTACATTAAAACTATATATTATAGAAGAAAAAATGGTTTTTATATATTTTTTTAGTAAGCGAATTTAATTACCTACTGGCCCAAAACATTGACTTTGAGTTCATCCTAATACCATAATATATTATAGACCACTGGCTTAGGTTTTCAGCCAAAGTCGTCTGCAATCACCAGTTTTAGTGGTCAAATTTAAAAAAAGAAATGTCTACCCATCCCTCTCTGTTATACGTTCTTCTCTCACAATTTCTCATTTCACCGTTCACTTGTTTAGCGACTCGCTACTAAGTGTGACCGGGTTCTTACTACCACCAACCAAAAGTCAATTAAAACTTAAACGCAAATAAAAATAAAGTTGATTTTTCAGTGATAAGAAAAACTAATAAGGACTTTTTCAAAGTAAACTCTCAAAGTAATATGTGTGTTTCTTATTTTACAGTGTTAAGTTGGTCACTCGGCTAGTGGGTTCTTTACAGTGACATCGAGCGCACGTCTCTGTACGAAACGAATTAATTAAATTAAAATGACGATTGCCGATCTGTCGATAAAAAGAACCTGATTTGAAAAATAAAATGTCAAACTCTACATAAGTTTGGCGCGTGTTTTTTTTCAGTTCCTTTATTTTTTTAAGAGATAATTAATTAAATCTGTCAATGAAAAGGACCTAATAAAAAATTAAAATGTCAAACTCCACTTGAGTTTGGCGCGCGTGTTTTTTTTTTCGTGATTTGAATTCGCGCGGGATTACGCACGTCAAAATGACAGTTCTGAAGTGCCAGTTCAAAAGGTACAATAGTGATGTGAAACATATGTTTTTGTTGATAGTGCTTTTGATGTTTTTGGACTATTTGCCGCTGAGGTGTAAGGCTGATGACTACGAGAGAGGTAATTTTTTTCTATGAATTTTTTAGGCATTTAAAGCGAATTAATTTAATTTTTAGGGTTCCGTACCCAAAGGGTAAAAACGGGACCCTATTACTAAGACTCCGCTGTCTGTCTGTCTGTCTGTCTCCAGGCTGTATCTCATAAACCGTGATAGCTAGAAAGCTGAAATTTTCACAAAGATGTATTTCCGTTGCCGCTATAACAACAAATAATAAAAATTAAAAAAATATATATATTAAGGGGGGTCCCCATACAATAAACGTGTTTTTTTCGTATTTTTTTGCTCAATATTAAAAACGGTAACAGGTAGACGGTTCAAATTTTCACAGAATATTAACTTGTATATTACCTTTCAAAATAAATAATTAAATATCAATATAGTAAATATTAAAGGGGGGCTCCCATACAACAAACGTAATTTTTATTTTTAATACGTCATAAATCGTAAAACTTACTACAGGTTTGTACGGAACCCTCGGTGCGCGAGTCCGACTCGCACTTGGCCGGTTTTTACTCTTATGTAACAAGCAGTTATAGATTTCACTATTCCTTACAAAAATAAATGTTAGATAGGTAGGTATGTATACAAAAAAAATTACCTGGCTAAATTAATCAAAACAAAATCCAAGTTTATTCATGGAAAAATCTCAAAATTATTTAATGAACTGTTTTTACCATTATAGTTTTTTTTTAATAGGTACCAACTCAAAGATCAAAACCAATCAGCCTATTCAATCATAAAACCTTTCGGGTTATACTATCAATAAATTAAGGAAAGAGTCGATTTCTGAACAGCCAATTAAAAAATACCTTTGATGAAAGCGCTCAAATCTTTTCGTATAACAGTCAAGGGCCAAGGCTGCGACGGGTATAATTTCCTTCCTTCTTTCCTTTAGGCTTGTACTTTTTTCTTTTATTTGTTTGATAACTCATTTACATTGAAATAATCTTAAAAATTATTACAAAAATTATTTTCTACATCCTGTAAACGTACATTCATTTTGAGATTTTACCAGGGATAGGCTTCTTATAAAACTAGGTCGCGTTTGAATTACCTACTCTGATTTAGTTTACAAATACCGTAGGTAAGTCATCATCACCGTCACGTCTCTACTTTTTTGTTGTTAAAAGAAACCGACTAGGGTTAGGTTTTAGGGTAGGGTTTAATATAACTGCCATACCCCTTACAGGTTAACCCGCTACCATCTTAAACTGCATCATCACTTACCATCAGGTGAGGTCGCAGTCAAGCGCTAATTTGTAGTGGAATAAAATAATTTATAATAAATAATATCAATAATAAATTATGTCATTCATTCATCCCTTGCTGAAAATTCACGTATCACCCTACAAGGTTTGTGCGTAAAATATAGCAATACAAAAACCAGAATTTCAACTGAAAGATAAGACTTCAACGCGCTTACGGCGTGATTTGAAACTTTATATTTAATAACTTTTGTTTTTGAAAAAAGTAATTCTTGGAAATGTGAAACATAATCAAATAACATTTTGAAAAATTAACCAATAATAATTAACTAAGTACATAATATATTGGATAGAAGCAGGCGTTACTTTGCGGAAGTCCATGATATTGAAAAAACTAGAAATTTAATTCGCTATAATCCGCCACAGAAGGTCGAATCGATTGTGTGTGTGATTGTGATTCACAATCGTGCATTGTAGAGTCAACGTCTCCTGAAGATGCTCCGGTGTCGGAGTGAAACGTACGTTGAGGGTATTTTGGAAGATTTATGTGGTGTGGAGAATATCGCGGGCTGCAAGTTCAAGATACGCACTGTACCACATAGATTTACCTTCTGTGGCGGATTATAGCGAATTAAATTTCTAGTTTTTTCAATAAGTACATATAGTAAAGTAATAAAATGCAACTGGGTCGAAATATTATCGACTATTAAATAATAATCGTCGCATTTTACATTACAAATTACGAAATAACTTTCTTACAACTGCTAAGATGTTGAATGCCCAGCTTCCGTTTTAGTTTCCACCTTCAAATCAAGGCAAGAGAGAATAGGCATCTTCTAGGCAAGTGCACAACTGCGACATAAATGCGAAAGTGTGTTTGTTTGTTGGTTTATTGGTTTGTTGGTTTGTCCTTCAATCACGCCGCAACGGAGCAACGGATCAACGTGATTTTTGGTATAAGTATAGTTGAGGACCTGGAGATTGACATAGGCTACTTTTTATCCCTTAAAACTAAGGGGTTCCCGCGGGAATCAAAAACTTTCCCCACGCGGACGAAATCACAGGCATCAGCTAGATAGATAATAAAAATCTGATTGCCTCTATTAGTGCTAGCCTATAAATTAAAATACAATTTCAAAATAATTAGTTCGTAAAAACTATAGTAATAAGTGAAAGCTCAGTCTATTATCAATCTATGCTAATATTATAAATGCGAAAGTTTGGATGGATGGATGTTTTAAAAATACATATTAAATATACATTTTAAATATACCTACTTATTAACCAGATGGATGTTTGTTACTCAATCACGCTAGAACGGTTTCGGAACGGATCTGGATTAAATTTGACACAGAGATAGATTATAGTCTGGAAAATTTAAGAGTTCTCGAGAGAAATGAAAAACCTCAATCCATGTGGAAGAAGTCGCGGGCATCAGCTAGCCTGTGATAAATAATTTTGAGTGCAGTCGTAATTGGGTTGGTATGATAAATTTGATAACTCGCACATCTCGGTCAAATCTTGCCTTAAACTGGAATCGAACCGGTCTGAATTAGGTTAAAAGATATATTCTTTTTTTTATTTTAACCGATTGTCTGGTGATTTTAATTTAGAGAAGTAAGGAATCCATACTAAAATACTTACTATTAATATAATGTTAAATAATAATAATAAATAAACTAAATAATAGTTTAGAGAGTTTTTAAGAACCTAAATTCACGTGGACAAAGTCGCGGGCATCAGCTATTGTTCAATATAGTAATATTAAAAAATGTTAGGCTTCACTTAAGACCAATCATTATTATTAAGAATCTCCGAAAAGTAGGTACTTGTAAAGACAATTTAAGAAAATTGCATAAACAACCACACATTATCATTTTGAAGACAATTTAATCATGTCTTTCGTCTTTTGAAGTCATGTGACTTCAAAAGACGAAAGACATGATTAAATTGTTAAATTGACTTGTGAGATGGAGATTAAAATTTCAAAACGCAGGTAGGTTCTGCATACGACCTTTATACATGTTTTAAATTTTGAGTTTAAATAAGTGGTCAAGAAATTCTCAAAGTTCTCGGTACAAGTACAGCTGTACTATTTACTTATTCTGTAGTATTAGTATCAAGTAAGGGGACGTCTCGACCCCGTGCCTCGGAGAGCACGTAAAGCAGATCGTCCTTTTTTATCAATTACAAGCTAGCCCTTGACTGCAATCTCACCTGGGGGTAACTAAGTGAAGATGCCGTCTAAAATGGTAGCGGGCTAACCGATTAGGGTTATGGCAGATATGTTAAACACGTACCGTACCGGAACGCTATATTGATTAGAGGTACGTCTTACCGGGTGTTAACTAGCCACGGCCGAAGCCTTCCACCAGAGCAGACCAGAGGCAATTTAATAAATGAAATATCCCCAATTGGGTATTTGACAACTAGTCAAATCAGCAACTTTTTTTCTAACGTCAAAACGCGTGCTTATTAAGGGATTTTGTATGAAATTTCAATTGTGACATCATCAGAGTTCGATGCACTTTTTTAATTTAATCGATAGTTTAAAATGGCTATTCAACACAAAACTAGCAGGGGACGTGGATATTGCAACTTTTGGGAGATTTTACTTGGATCAATATTTAATTTTTTTTGTTTTGTATACCAGACATATTTTGAATTAAAATTTTAAATGAATAAATATAAATTTTAGTGTAATATAATTTTTGCACACTGTCTCTGACAGTAGATTGTGTACGGGAAGATTCTACATATTATACAGCTGTTATTACCCACAATTTTGCAAAATAAATGATTTATTTATTTATTTATTTATATTTAATAACCACTAAAAATAATTTATTTCATTAGTAGTCAATTACCCAATTGTCTTTTCCGTGGATTGAACGCAGGATCTCTCACTCATAATACCACAGCGATCACCACTGCGCTAGGGGAGTCATCTAGACGGAAATAGTACAAAAAAATATTTTCCAAATAACCCGGAAATCGAACCTGGGAACTCGGTGACTGCGATTAAGTGATTAAGGTCTCCAAATAACCACTTATTCTTAAAACAACAAACGAATTCTCTCAAACAAACACCATAACTTGTAACACAAAACTCTTTTCTATTTTAACACGATTTTCACTTTCAATGACCTCTTACTTTCTATATTATATCAAGACTCGACGTATAAACTTGTTTTGTGTACGTTGCTCAGTTCGTTCACTTACCTTTTTATTATAACAGCACATAAGTGGTAATGTATTGTAAATTATAATGGCGAACAGTTATGGAATACGTTGATATGTTCGAGTTTGACATAATGATCTCGATTTTTTTGTACTAAATTCTCGTTTGATAGAATATCTTAGCCACAATCAAACTTGATGGGATGTGATGATATTTAGGACTATGGCATGTGGGAGGTTCGTTATGCAAATACAAACATGTTTCTTTATATTTTCAAAACGATTCGTAAGTTTTTGATACAATTAAGCTAGCTTTGCGTCTTTTGGAAGACCTTTTTATTAATTCTTCTCAGGCCAGGGTGCGTTTGGAACCCTCGTAGCTTTCGTTTAAAGATACCGTAGTTCCTTTTTTTATCCACTACAAGTTAGCCCTTGACTGCGATCTCACCTGATGGTATGTGAAGATGTAGTCTAAGATGGTAGCGGACTGAGCTGTTAGGCGTATGGCAGTTATATTAAACTCATACCTCTATTCGGTTTCTACACGGCATCGTACCGGAACGCTAAATCGCTTGGCGGCACGTCTTTGCCGGTAGGCTGGTAACTAGCCACGGTCGAAGCCTCCCACCAGACCAGACCAGAGAAAATTCAGAAATTATAAATTCCCAAATTGACCCTGCTGGGGATTGAACCCGGGACCTCCCACGTTAAGACAACAGCACTCAACACTGCGCCCGGGAAGTTATCAACTAAAATCTAAAAATAAAATTTATTTTAGAAAAAGAAATCACCCCTAAAAATCCCACTCAAGGCTAAAGGTCGCTTTCTTTTAGCTTTCCCTCTGTATACGTGATACTGCATTTTTTCTTCAAACAGGGACTGTTTGTAGAAATCATGTAACGACAATGTTAGAACCTCAAATACTTTTTGTTTATTCACTCAAGAGTAATTTGAATCATTAAATTCTTTTTAACTGGTCTGTCCGATTTTGCTCGGGAAGTTTTCCAATAATCCTTATAATAATATAGTGGTGTACGCTATAGTAAAAAATCTCTAATTTCAAAACCTAGCCTAAATTGAAGCCGTTGTAAAAGTAATCAGCAGTCAGATTTTTTTTTTAATGAAATACTTAACTAATACTTACTTAACTAATACTTAGGATTTAGTTTTATGATGAATGTAAAATCTTACTAATAAAATGTGAAATAATGGATGTTTGTTACTTCCTCAAGCCACAGCGACTGAACCGATTTGGCTGGAATTTGGAATGGAGGATACGCTGAATTAACACATATTTTATGCTTGAAAATTAAAGAGTTCCTAAAAAAATACTTCAATCCACGCGGACGAAATCGTCGGACAGCACTTATCCTGTCAACCTGCTAACACATCGATCTTCTTCGATATTTATAAATTTTTTAGTTTTATAAATTAGGTACTAGCTGATGCCCGCGACTTCGTCCGCGTGGTGTAAGTTTTTTTGATTCCCGCGGGAACTCCTTAATTTTCCGGGATAAAAAGCAACCTATGTCACTCTCCAGATCCTTAACTATATCCATGCCAAAAATCACGTCGATCCGTTGCTCCGTTGCGGCGTGATTGAAGGACAAACCAACAAACAAACACACTTTCGCATTTATAATATTAGTATGACATTTGAAATAGTCAGAGGAGTAGTAAGGTTTTTGTATCAGTGTCAAGGAACCCTGATCATACGGAGTTCATTACAAACCCGATCATACCGTTAAGCGGCGCGCGTGTTGGTGATCGTGAATTCGCGACCCGTTACGCAAAAACATTACCATACATCGCCTTTTTGTTCTTTTAACTTCATATCAATTAAGCAAGGAATTTAATTAAAAAGTAAGATTAATTAATACTTAAGATGGATTTCATCCATTGGATGATAAATGCAAAAGTGTTTCTGTCTGTCAAATCAAATCAATATTTATTTATTCAAGTTAGGTACACTGTAGGTACACATATTGACGTCAATTACATATAAAACCTAACAATAATGTAAACAATAAAGCTTTTATTTATTTATTTATAAAACATGATAGTGATAATGAGTTACGGTATCTTAAAACTAAAGCTACGAGGGATCCAACCGCGCCGGTCTGAGAAGAACCGACAACAAACTCAGCCGGGTTTTATTTCTTTTCCTTACTTATCACCATCTCACAAATCATCGTAGACTAAGGAACTATCAGAGCCATTGGAGCAAATTATTGCCAAGCTTCCTTGTCATTCAAGTAATCTTTTACATGGTAAAAATATTTTTCAATGAGTTTACATTTTACATTAACTTTGAACTTATTCAGAGACATCTTCAACATATTGTGTTCTGGGAGCTTATTATAGAAGCGGACACTATTTCCTACAAATGAATTGCTAGTTTTACTAAGCCTAGAAGCAGGCATATCTGCTATGTTTTCCGGCTTATCCATTTAACTGATTATTGGGAGAAAAATTGTTTTTTTTTTTAAATTCTTTTCTTTATTCAGTTATTACCTATGGTTATTTTAATGATTTTAAAGAAATCTAGTGAAAAGATAGCACCCTGGGAAGAATATCGGGCGGATGTGGATGACTATCTATTGTACAATAATGCGCATGAAATTTCAGTTGCAATATCACCAGCTTACAGAAGCTTTGTCTTTAGAAAAATCTGTGTTTTACATTACAATACAATTTGTACATCGGTCTGTGCATTTAAACTGGATGCTCTAAAATACAGTTAGTATTCTGTGCTCTAAGCCTAGAGTCTAAATAGAGCATAGATATATTATAGTTTGTGTATCATGTTTGTGTGTCATGGTCAAAACACACGTGGACAAACAACCTCATTTATCATAAGGCGTCCGTTAGATGAATGGTCTTGGTGTCGGTTTTGTCGCTGTCACTAATTAATATTGTTTCCTAAAGCCGTATTAAATAAAACCTGCATTAACCACTGTTACAGTCTCAATAGAGATGATGACAACTCAGCAACTCTTTATCAAACTTAAAAACGCGCTTCTAGTATGGAAGTTTGTTTGAAATACATAGTTGTGACGTCATCTTTCAACGTACTTTTTTCCTTTAATCTTTGTTTAAAATGGTTATCAAACTTAAAAACAACTGAGGATGTCAATTTTAGGTC
The DNA here is from genome assembly GCA_917051295.2 of Erebia ligea. Classification (NCBI taxonomy): domain Eukaryota; kingdom Metazoa; phylum Arthropoda; class Insecta; order Lepidoptera; family Nymphalidae; genus Erebia; species Erebia ligea. The sequence continues at coordinate 3,830,036 of OU785246.1, forward strand.
TTTTGGAAGACTCTCTATTTAATAATCGGTAAGAAAGAATTTATTTTTGACCTAGGCATCATCCCTATGAGGAAGCGGATTCCTATTATGCGGAAATACCTGGGAACCCAGCGCATTATTATCGCAAGAAAACCCCTACTATTATGTGATTAATGGAGAGGGGTCACGAGACCCTCAGCAATGAGGAATACGACTCACAGAGAGAGATCATCCCTATTGTCGTGATTGGCTGAAGTTATTGTATTCTTGCTGCAACCATGAATTGTTGATTTGACGACCTCCGTGGCGCAGTGCTGAGCGCTGTTGTCTTAACGTGCGGAGATCCCGGGTTCTATCCCCGGCAGGGACAATTTAGGAATTTATAATTTCTGAATTTTGCCTGGTCTGGTGGAAGGCTTCGGCCGTGGTTAGTTAACACCCTACCGGCAAAGATTTAGCGTTCCGGTACGATGCCGTGTAGAAACTGAATAGGGGTATGGGTTTACTGTAACTGCCATGTCCCTAACAGGTTAGCCCGCTACCATCTTAGACTGCATCATCACTTACTATCAGGTGAGATCGCAGTCAAGGGCTAACTTGTAGTGGATAAAAAAAAAATCTGGCCAATAACAGAAGAGTGTTGACCAATCAGAGGTGATTGCGATTGTCACAAAGGAATCTCTTCGCTATCATCAACAATTCATCAGTCATCACTCAAGATTGACGGAATTGACTGATGCAGCGCCTATCGTCTAATGTACGCCATAGTATCTTCCGGGCTTCTAGGTTCATTAATCATTTTTTTAATGACGACTTGATGAGTTATCTTTAAAAATGATTGATAACAGTGGGCATGTTACGTAACTGAAGCAATATTATACGTCATCTTAACAACGAATGTAGGGCAGTTAGCTCTGCGTGCGTAAATATTATCAGGTTAGTGATAATAACCGGGACCGACGCGCGACGGCTTAACGTGCTCTTCGAGGCACGGGGGTGAAACACGGCGGTGTTTCACCCCCAACTACAACTTAAAATTAAAATTATATTATTATTATTTATATTGCAACTTAAAATTATTATTGCAATCAAATAAAATCTTATCAGTGAACATCGCAACTCTCATTAAAACTCCCGAGTGGGACCCGAAAAAACAAGAGTGACTTTCACTAGCGAAGTGACATCACGGTTCCTAAAGCCTACATCCGTTTCGGAATCGCGTCTCCACCGCAAACCTGCGAGAAAGTAAACGAATTATAAGTATTTGAGCTTTCCGGAAATGTTTGCGATTTCGTTTGACCGCTAAAGTTGACGCACCGTGAACAAAATGAATCAATCGTAGCAGCTCAGGCTGTGTTCCGAAATACACTGCGAGCACTGTAAGGTGTGACGTCACTTCAGTACACTGAAGTGACGAAACCGTTCCTTTATAGTTAGATATACTGGGTACCGCTTAAAACAGAACGCTGTCAGCACTGAGACAAACACTGAGAGCACCTTACCTCGAAAACGCCAGTGCTTACAGTACAAAGATGGCGTCGATTAATGACGTCATATATTTCCCTAGGATACTGCAGCAGTTTACTGTCAGTTATAACGGAACGAATTTCTCCACAGTAAAGAGCACTGAACAGTGCACGCAGTCTATAACGGAACACAGCCTGAGTCTACAAGTACTTTTGATAGAAAAGTGACTCTCCCAATTGTGAAGAATGTGGTGCAGATGTTGATAATGTTGTACACTTGCTATTGGCATGTGTTCTCAACCAAAATTTGAGAGAATCTCTAACTTCTCTTTTTCATGTGCCTCTCCATTACTGAAGGTCAGCAGTCAGTTTACTAAACTTCTCCTTGTCCATGGCTAGGCGGAATAGTTCTCCGACTGTTTTTATACCAGTCCACTCCCTTATGTTACGTAGCCATGACTTCTTCCTTCTTCCCACCCCTCTTTTGCCAGCGATTTTACCCATCATTATAGTCTGCAGCAAGTGGTATAAGCTAGTTCAATCCACGAAGACGCGCCCCACTCTTTTTTCGCAATCGCTTACAGTGCAAGTGTGTAATGTAAACTACAAGAATGTGAGTTCTATTACTACGCAGCGAGTAGCAATGTCTCACACGCACACAAAATTAAATAGCGAAAAATTCCCCCGAACCCCGAACCCCGTTGTTTCCCCTCGCGATAAATAGTGGGGCGCGTCGTCGTGGATTGAACTATAGCTATACCTATCGTGTCGTAAAATATGGCCTAGGTACGAGATCTTACGCTGCTTGATGGTTTTAACTGACTCGGTCTTCTTCTGCATGCGGGCAAGAATATCAATGGTAGACACTTTAGCCGTCCAACTTATGTGGAGCATCCTGCGATACGTCCACATCTCAAAGGCTTCCATCTTTTTACGTAAGTCTTCCACTAGTGTCCATGCCTCGCAACCAGAATCTCTAACAGATGAACTTAATTTAAATTTTATGAATATCGGTATTTTTAATTCTATTTTTAGCAAACCCTTGGACATTTCGGCTATGAAAGTATATACATTCGTTAGGGATTCTCTAAAATTGTAATAGCTTTCGATTTAATTATAATTTGTCTGTAATTTTGTGTGTAACGATGGGGCTGACATATAGGCTTACTATGAAAGCCCCAAAAAATACCAGAATAAAAAAAATAAAAAAAAGTACTTTTGATGGCCTCTAAGGTGCAGTGGTAAGCGTTGTGGTCTTATAAGTAGGAGGTCCAAGCTTTGATACCCAGCAGGACCAATAATTATTATTGACCTCCCATTTATCGTACATTTATTTTATTTTATTTTATTGAAAACAATACAATGGAACTTAAAGTTAGCCTAGCCTAACTTAATTAGGTCATGCCCGCATGAAATGGTGGGCAAGAATGCTGGCTGTATTTCCGCGTTAGACAGCCATGGCTAACCTTTCCTTTAAATCCATACTAATATTTCCATACTAATATTATAAATGCGAAAGTGTGTCTGTCTGTCTGTCTGTCTGCTACGCTTTCACGGCCCATCTATTCAACCGATTTTGATGAAATTTGGTATAGGGGTAGTTTGTATCCCGGGGAAGGACATAGGCTACCTTTTATCCCGGAAAATTGAAGAGTTCCCGTGGGAATGAAAAAACCTAAATCTACGCTGACGAAGTCGCGGGCATCATCTAGTTATATATAAATACTAGAAGATGCCCGCGACTTCATCCGCGTGGATTAAGATTTTTTGATTCCCGCGGGAACAACAAAAAGTAGCCTATGTCCTTCCCTGGGATATAAACTACCTCAATACCAAATTTCAGCAAAATCGGTTAAAAAGATGGGCCGGGAAAGCGTAGCAGACAGACAGACAGACAGACACACTTTCGCATTTATAATATTAAGTATGGATATAAAAGAAAAAGGTGACTGAATGACTGACTGACAGACCTCGTATCAACGTACAGCTCAAACTACTAGACGGATCAGTACAGGCTGAAATTTGGCAAACAGAAAGCTATTATGACGTATGCATTCGATAAGAAAGGATTTTTGAAAATGTAACCCCTAGGGTGGTAAAGTAAGGCTTCAAAATTCTAATTTAACATGATCGAAGCAGCGGGCAAAAGCTAGTCAAATATCAAATATAATATAAATATTATAAATGCGAAAGTTTGGATGGATGTATGGATGTATGGATGTGTGGATGTTTGTTACTCAATCACGCCCCAACGGCTGAACGGATCTGGATGAAATTTGGCACAGAGATAGATTATAGTCTGGAATAACACATAGGCTACTTTTTATCCCGGAAAATTAAAGAGTTCCCGCGGGAACCGAAAAACCTCAATCCACGCGGACGAAGTCGCGGGCATCAGCTAGTAATTAATAATTTCTGAACTTTGTTTGGGCTGGTTTAGATGGGAGGCTTCGGCCATGGTCTTACAAACCTACCTTGATGAGTCAACAAGTACTTTTTACGACCGGGGTGGTGAGCGGGCTCGGGTTCGATCCCTGGCAAGGTTAATTTGGGTATTTATAATTTCTGAACTGTCTTTGACTTGAAACTTTAGCCATGGCTAGTTATATCAGTCTACCGGCGAAGACATGCTGTCATGAGATTTAGCGATCCGGTACGATGCTGCGTATGAAACCGATTAGGGTCCACAATTGCTTGCCACGATGGCTTTACTTAATATAACTGCTGAACCCCTATCAGGTTAAAAAAATAAATAAAAAATAAAATAAAATAGTTTATTTTTCTTTAACTAGATAACACTAGATAGACTAACACGTAAAAGGTTGGAGCCTTCTTTTAAGAGTATTATTACCCCTGTGGCAGAAGACTCCGCTCTTCCTTAACAATAATAATAAAAATAAACAATTATACTATAATAACAGAACATAATATGTGGGTACAAAGAAAAGACATACAAAAAACTAATTAATTAAATAAAACCAATGTGAGTGACAGCTGTATGCGGTGTATGTGTGTGTGTGTGTATGTGTGTGTGTGTGTAGTGTAGTGTAGTGTAGTGTAGTGTAGTGTATGAATTTGTGTGGTGTGTGATCACGAGTGTATGTTTATTCGACATATTGTGTGTTAGATAAATATTAACAAGCCATATTACAATTTTATATTATAAAGTTAACCCGAAACCATTTTAGACTGCATCGGGTTATATGCAAAGGGCTAACTTTTAAAAGTAGAGATCCTGCCTAATCAACGTTGACCCTAGTCGGTAACTGGATGGGTGACCGAATTTGGTAGTCCGAATTGAGCCTTTTCATTTAATCCGCGTCTTGGAGAGCACGTTAAGCCGTTATCAACAAGTAACATCTGATAATATAAGAGTTAAAATAGTACTCTTAGCCAAGACGTATGCGGAAGTACCTGGGAACTCACCGCATTATTATCCCAAGAAACCCCCTACCGTTATGTGATTAATAGAAAGGGGTCACGACCCTCAGAAATGAGATATACGACGTAGAGAGAGAGTGCTCGGTTTATTTTAGACGTTAACTATTATGCTAACAGATCTTAATTTTGGCCTTACTTCCCATATGCTAAAAACAAGACCCGTTTGTAATCAACAATTATAGCAACCCACTAACCTACTTTTAAGAACAAAGCTTTATCAAGTTATCTCGCAAAAAATGTATGGAAATAATGGCATATACTAGCACATTGTACCATTAACTGCCTATTCTACGCATTCAAGGTTCCCATAGAGAAAGACGTATAACTATTGTATAGTTGAATATCTAGTAATACCAGTAATGTTACTAGAAAGTTTATTGATGTTTCGTGAAAATCATCGATTTATTGATTGATTGATGTTTTAGATTTTTTTAATCAATATTTAAATGTTTTTTATTCAAATAAACTTTTACAAGTGCTTTTGAATCGTCAAGCGAATTAGGTACTCCACTACTAATAATAAAGTAATAATGTCCTCTCGACCGAATTTCGGCCACGGCGGTCAATCTCCAGAGAGATAGGCTAGGCGCCAGGTAGGACAGGCGCGGGAGATATTATTATAGTGTACAAGTGTGTGCGCATACACAGGTGCAATCTCTGTTCCTTTATCTCATAGCGCAATGGGACCTGAAATACTGCACGACCGGAGAGAGGCGGAGGCGATCAGGCGCAGGACCGACGGCTTTACGTGCTCTCCGAGGCACGGGGGTGAAACTTCGCCACCTTCCTAACACCACTAGGTACTAATAAGCCCTTGACTGCGATCTCGCTTGGTGGTAAGTGTTGATGCAGTTTAAGATTGTAGCGGGCTAACCTGTTAGGGGTAAGTACTGCAGTTAAATCAAACCCATACCCCTAATCGGTTTTATACGGCATCGTACCGGAACGCTAAATCGCTGGGTGGCACGTATTTTACTGTAGGGTGGTAACCATATAACGTGCCACGCCGGTTCTTCAGACTTTTATCTCTCTGCGTCGTATTCCTCATGCAGAGGCTTGTAACTTCTTTCCATTAATCTATACTATATACTATACTATAATATTATTATAAATGCGAAAGTTTGGATGGATGGATGGATGGATGTTTGATACTCAATCACGCCAGAACGGCTGAACGGATCAGGATGTTTGGCACAGAGATAGATTATATAGTCTGGAATAACATAATATAAGCTACTTTTTATCCCGGGAAGTTAAAGAGTTCCCGCGAGAACCAAAAAACCTCAATCCACGCGGACGAAGTCGCGGGCATCAGCTAGTATTAGATATAGGTAGTAGATATTTTAGGTAAAAAAAAAAAAATTATGATATTAATAATAATAACCGGAACCGACGCGACGGTTGAACGCGAAGACTTCAATAAATAAAAAATAAATATATAATTTTTATTTCAAAATTTTAATAATTTTATAAATAAATTTTATAAACCCATAGTCAACAAAACACGGAAACAGTATGACATTAAGGAAAAGCAAAACCTTAAATAATAATAACAGACAGATTAACTGACAGATCTAAGAACAAGTTCTTAGTATCAATTATCCTAAGAGATATACCCTGGATTAACACATTTTCACTTTTAATCCCGGAAAATTAAAGATTTCCCGCGGGAACGAAAATCTTCAATCAACGCGGACGAATCATCTGCTAGTGATATAATAAATTCAGCATATGAAGACCGATACCTTCTTAAGAACCTGATTTTAGCTGATGTCGGTTTGTTAAGGCGTGCCTAATTCCACCACGTTCGGGCAATAACCTTAACCTTCCTCAACAAAGTGCATCGCATTATGAAATGATTGAATCGCTTAAAAAACGCACTCTATATGCGGAAACGCCAGTTGGCAAGTAGAGCGTGGCAGGAAAGTTACTCGCATACCACTAGACCGATGATCTCTGTCGCCTCGCTGGTCTAGTGGTTAGCTTCATGACGATTCTGGAGTCGAGTTCTGTATGACTAGCATGCGCACAACGAGTAAAATTATGTCTACCCGTTTTCTCTATTTTTCTACTGGCGCTTACAGGGTTACTAGTCTCGTTACGTCAAAAGTAGAGATAAAAGTAATCTTTCTAACTAATTCTTAATGGTATTTTTGTCTACGAACCCTTACACGCCGACTATTTTTGAAGTGAAAACTTCTTTAGCCGCGTGGAGCACTTTTTGGTAGGGGGTAAACTTTTAGATTCGCGTCACCGTCACCGACATGCTCGCTCCGACGTGCTCGCGAACAGAGTCATGCTCGCGAACACCGACATGCTCGCGTTGTTACGAAGACAAAAGGTCCTAAATATAAATATACTACACTAGCTGATGCCCGCGACTTCGTCCGCGTGGATTGAGGTTTTTCGGTTCCCGCGGGAACTCCTTAATTTTCCGGGATAAAAAGTAGCCTATGTGCTATTCCAGACTATAATCTATCTCTGTGCCAAATTTCATCCAGATCCGTTCATCCGTTGGAGCGTGATTGAGTAACAAACATACATCCATACATACATCCATCCATCCAAACTTTCGCATTTATAATATTTATATGGATTCGTAATTAAACTTTAATACCTAGGTTTTAAGGTTTATATTTTATTTATTTTTTTAATTAAAAAATATATATATTTAAGATGACTGCCAATTTTTTTTCTTGTAATATACCGTATTTTGTGCATGTTAGGGTACACGAAAAATTTGCCGGCAACGACAAGTGACAACATCTCTCTCTGTTTCGTCACGAGATATTTCGTTTTGCGCATGCTAAGCCTGCTGGATGCATATATAAATCATTTATTTGCTGGAAACATTGTACAATTAAGATGACAGTCCAAATAGCTAAATAAGTAGATAATTTTAAGAGCAATTGCTGAGTTTCGTGTCAGCTATTCTCAGTAGACTCTCTTTCCGAACCGATGGTAGAGTCTCGACATATCATAAGATACACAAGTTGTCCTCTTGGAGCATTTCACCTTGTCTAAACTAATATTATAAAGAGGAAAGATATATTTATTTGTTTGTTTGTTTGTAATGGATAAACTCAAAAACTACTCAACCGATTATAAAAATTCTTTCACTTAAAGAAACATTATCCGCGAGTAACATAGGCTATACCTATTTTATTTTCAAAAAATTAGAGATCCTTACGAAAATTGCAATTATGTGAACTAAGTCGGAAAAAGTCCTCTCTTCTGAGAGCTTACGTGGCGTGTGCTGCGTAAATAGTTAAAGTTACACGAAAACAATGTATGGTGGAATTGTTCCTCTCAAAAAGTTCTAAAAAAAGTCCGCAATAGCATACATTTATCTTTCAAGGTTGACTCACAATAACCATTTTTATAGCTATATTGGGTATAGACTACTAGGATTATTAGTGCTACCCGTGCGAAGCCGGGGCGGATCGCTAGTCCTAAATAAAATAAAACATTTCATTTCAATTGAAACGCGTTAGAAAGTGATTCCAAAGTGGATCGGAGTCCATAGTTTATTATTCGGAACGCGTTGCATCCTGGTCGTCGTGGCCTTCCTAGATTCAGCACGATTTTGGTTTGGAATGTTATAATGTTCTTCTGACCGAATTTCGGCCATGGTAGCAATTTTTTTTCAAACTCCATACCTACTTCTTCAATTTATATAAAAATGAATCGCCGAAATGTATGTACGCGTATAACTTCCGGACGACTGCATAAAATTGGATATTTTTTTTTGTGTGCGGTATTGTCAGGACAAGGTTTGTATAAAAAAAATTAAAAAGAAAATCGAACAGAAAAAAACAGTTCCCGTGGAATAAAAATTTAGTCAAACCAAGCGGACGATGTCGCGGCCATCAGCTAGTCAGCTAGTCTTGGTTTGTTGGTTTGTCCTTCAATCACGCCGCAACGGAGCAACGGATTGACGTGATTTTAGGCATGGGAATATTTGAGGAGCTGGAGGGTGACATAGGCTACTTTTTATCCCGGAAAGTTAAGGAGTTCCCGCGGGAATAACAAAAAAACTTAAACCACGCGGACGGAGTCGCGGGCATCAGCTAGGTATAAATAAATGAATGTCCGACCGAGAGACTTTCGGCCACGACGAGATCATCGTTGGGCATCTGCGCGGGAGATATTATAGTGCACAATAGTATGTGCGCAAATACAGATGCCCACAATCCCCTTACTCTCTTAACTCGATGGGACAAAATATTCGACACGACCGGAGAGTGATCAGGCGCAGGACCGACGGCTTTGCGAGCTCTCTGAGACACGGGAGTGAAACCTCGCAAACTGCCTAGCTTCGGGCTAGTTTTGAGAATTTATTATCAGAAAAATCCAATACTTAATAATGACCCAACGCGGGCCCAGACGCCAGAACCCCGGAACCCCTCGCACCGGCCAAGTGCGAGTCGGACTCGCGCACCGAGGGTTCCGTACAAACCTTTAGTAAGTTTTACGATTTATGACGTATTAAAAACAAGACGAAATAAACCGCAAAACTAACTTTGTTTGTAGAGGTTTATTGTTAATAACAAAATAACTATGCAAGTTCTAGCGTTGGTTTTATTTTTCCTGTAAAATATACATAAGCTTCTATTGACCATAATTATTTTAGATTTTTCAATTGGTAAACTTCGGAGATAAGGGGGGGGAACGGTATTTTTTTCGACATTTTGCCCGATAAATCAAAAACTATTATGCACAAAAATAAATAAAAATCTGTTTTAGAATATAGAAGTATAACCCTTTCATATGATATCCCACTCAGTATAGTTATCATACTTTGAAATTTCAAACCCCCGATTTACCCCCTTTTTTAATTAAACTAAAAATAATTTTCGATTTTTTTTTAATTTAATGATGTTATGCCACTATTATACATAACTATTCCAAATTTCATGTCGATAGCTTTAATAGTTACTGAAATAATCGACTGTGATAGACGGACGGACCGACGGACGGACGGAGAAAGTCGCACCATAAGGGTTCCATTTTTACCATTTTGGTACGGAACCCTAAAAATGGACCAAGGAGGCAGTCAAAACGTTAGTATAGCAAGCAAACGAGCAGGTGGGTCACCTGATGTTGAATAACTTGCGCCTATGCATTGTAATTTTTAAGGAATTTGCTAATTCCGGTTTCTCGTTTATTATTTCAAAAATACTTTTACGGTCCATCTGTGAAATGGATTTTGATGAAATTTGGTACAGGGATAGGTTGTAATATATTAAATAGTCGCCGCGGGAATAAAAAACCTCCACGCGGACGTAGCTGCGGACATTAGCTAGTCAGGAGAAATAGCGTATGGCAAACTGAATAAACATACCGGAAAATACTAAAAATAAATAATTGGAATAATTTTATTTTCTCATTTCATTTCTAATATTTCTAATTTCATTTTCAATCCAACCACGTCCAAAACTTTCTAATATCGTTAACTTAATAGGTAATATTTTCTCTCTATGAAATAAAAATTATGAGCAATTTCGCTTATCGTTTTTATTATTGAGCCTATGAGAAAAGTGGCTAGATTATGGCTTTGGTATAAGTTATACTTTTTATGTGATTAGAAATTTAAAAAGTGAAATTTCTAATCACATAAAAAGTATACTAAAGCCATAATCTAGACACTTTTCTCATATTTAACTTTAAAAAATATTTACTTGATTGATCAAAAGTTACACAATACAGAAGTAGCAGTTTTACTTAGTCGGCGCTGCCCCACACACTCATACCAAGGATCACCGAAATACCTCTTTGACTTCCCTCCTGATTTTATCACTTGGTTGGAAAATCTGGACATTTACATGTAAATAAATAATTGGTAATTGACCAATATTACTCAGACATTAAACCATTGACAATATAATATTATCATATCATTAAAATGTAATTTAATAAAACGCTTAATTTTTAAATATCAAATGCCATACGATTAATTAAATACTCAGTTTTTATAAGTAAATCGTGAGGTAAGTCCTTTTTTGTTGGGCTCTACAAACCAAACTTCTACATACTGCATTAGACGGAAAATATTCGTAAGTTACATAAATTAAGAAATTTGTTTTAATTTGGTATTCAAAACAAAACGATTTCACTTTTAATTAAATTAGAGGTTTTTAAACAACTTTCTTTTGAAAGTCTAATTCGTTTTGGTCAATACAAAAATACAATCTACATTACTTTGACTTTTAACATAAACACAAATTTGATTATATTAATTAATTATGTTTGAATAAACAATTAATTCGATGGGTCCCTGGAACAAGACCGCAATATCCATTGCAGCAGTATTCCGATCAAGCCATTTTCGTAATCTACGGACCCCAATACACCTTGTGAATTTTTTTCAGAAATTTAAAATGAAACCTGGCCGATTTACCAAAATCACTATGGTTATTGCTTCGTTATTTCCCGTTCATCATTCGAATTTTGTTTACCGGAATAATCGTACTATGTCCAATGATACAAGTTTTTTTTCAACCTTCTACAAGTAACGGCCATTCTGGCTTTGTTCCCGGAAATAAACTTTGTATGTCGATTCATAATCAACATTGCTGTACAAATATATATATATATTTTACACTTTCACTAATAAGATGGTGTATCTTCTTGAGAATGATCTCCTTACATTAAATACAATAATGTTGTTATTTATTTTTAATACATACTTCAACATTGTAATATTGTTTCTGGTTTAATTTACATGAGACTGATGATGAATTATTATAATATTAATAATTTACTATTATGATAATGATTTATTATCAAAGTCTCACGTAATTTAAAACAGAAACAATATTACAACCCTTAATAATAATGAAAAAAGTCCATAATAGTATTTTAACAGGTATTTTAATAAGGTAAGTGCCTTTAATGGTTGGGTTATGCCTTTACTCACACACCTTTGGCATCCTAAAGTGGACCCAAACTGAACTGGATACCCTGGATCAAAAGGTTCGAAAACTGTTGACCACATACCGTATGCATCACCCGCGCTCATCTGTTATGAGATTGTACATCCCACGCAAGTATGGAGGACGTGGTTTTTTGAATATCAAGAACCTCCATAATCGTGAGATCTGCAAACTCAGAGATTATTTTCTCAAGGTGAACGTGGGTATACATAGGGATGTGGTTGCAGTTGATAAGGCTTTCACCCCGCTTTCCTTAGGCAAAGAGAACTGGCGCAAACCAATAGTACTTAATACTTCGGATCGCATGACGGTATGGGAGAGCAAGGAGTTGCATGGTAGATTCTACAAGGACCTAGGGCGGATGTAGATCCAATAGCATCTATATTTTGGTTACAATTCGGTGACCTCTTTGGGAAAACCGAAGGTTTTGTGTGTGCAATTATGGATGAAGTTATCAAGACGAATAACTATCGGAGACACATACCTAATGAAAGATGGCACTGTTGACATATGTCGTGCGTGTCACCTTCCTGGGGAGTCCCTCAGACATATATTGTCTCCGGTTGTTCTCATCTTGCTAATGGAGAGTACTTGCACAGACATAATCAAGTAGCCAAAATAATCCATCAACAACTGGCTCTCCAGTACGGTCTTATTGATACTGAGGTACCATACTATAGATATAACCCTGTGTCAGTTCTCGAAAATAGTAGTGCCTTGCTCTACTGGGATCGGTCAGTTATCACTGATAGGTTTATTGTTGCCAATAGACCTGACATAGTGTTAGTCGACCGCTCAGCGCGCCGAGCAATAACTAATCGTTGATGTTACTATTCCACATGATGATAACCTGGTGAAAGCAGAAAAGGGAAAAGTATCGAAATACTTGGACCTTGCTCACGAGATTACCGCCATGTGGAATGTTGACTCAACGATTATTGTACCGATGGTTGTATCAGTTAACGGTCAGTTTATTGCGAAAAGTTTCAATCAACACCTCCAGAAGCTTTCGCTTGGTTGTTGGATTAAGGGTCGGATACAGAAGGCAGTTATTCTTGAGACGGCGCGAATTGTGAGAAGTTCCTCTCTTTGGAGCCCTGACCACTGGCTGCTTGGGTCTTTAAGGCCCCGCAGTGGGTGGAAGTTTTATAGGATTATTTTTAAATGTGTGTGTGTAGTATTTTTATATATTTATGTAAAACGTGTTTAGAAATAATTTTATAAAAATCTGTAGAAATAAATGAGAGCGAAAAATGTAAAAGGGTCACCGTCGTACAAATTTTAGATCGTACAAACATTTTAATAACCAAAGACTAACTATATTATATACTATATTATATATTATATTATATTATACAGGACCAATAATATAATTTATTATGATTATTAACAAATTAAATATAATTACACTACATTATTTACAGATATTTACGTAAATATTCAATAAAAATGTACTCATTCCAGTACAACAATATTCATACAATGTACACAGCATTCACGAGTACAATATCTAGTCGATCATCAAAATTCATGTAATATCACTGCAAAACGCTATTACTGTATTCGCCATACATACTTCAGAACAGCGCACAACGTTGCAATAGACTATTGCTGTTTGATTGATTTCGCACTTTTTACCGGAATATAACCACAATGGACTCTTACGGAAACGTCTTTCAATATCTGTAGCGGCAATATCGTTTTTGTAGTTTTTTAGGTCTTTCCTAAGCACTATAATCTTGTGTACATTTATATGTTACTCCAAAAAAAATAACACATCGTTTGGTATACAAACCGTTTTGATGCGCCTCGTAGTTTAGTAATTATTCAAGATTTTCACTAAATCTTTTTTCCTGTAAAATTGTGTTTTGTCGATTGTGGCTTTGTTCCCGGCACCCATCGAATTAATTTCCAACCTTTCTCCTTTTCAGAAGCAAGAAAGCTCTTCGGCGGTTACAAAATAACACCATCATATTGCAAAGCTAGCAGGGCTGCCAAATATAATAGAGGAACTACAATATGCATGTTCAACCACGAATGCACTCAACGTGGAGGTGAAGTAGTAGGTGCTTGTATGGACGGCTTTCTCTTTGGAGCATGCTGTCAACTACCATCTGACAACCAATCTCATATACCGAAAGGTCCAGGTGTTGTCATGACAAGCTACCTAGACTACCCTGACCCTGAGACAGAAACTGATGATTATGACGGTGAGCAGCTCAGCGCTTGGCATAACAGCTTCAAACCGGTCGTCACACCTGGTTATAGACCATCAACACAATCTTCTTCAACTCAAGCACCTTCAACTAATAAAGCAGAGTCAGACTTGAGCACGGAAAGCCAAAATATTATCAACGAAGGACTCAGTCAAATCACTAATACTTTACTAAGTACTCCACCAAAGGATAATACATTTGTTTATGCTAAACCAGAAGGAGTCTATACTCATAGTTCAATTAACCATGCGGTTGCAGAAACTATACTATTCCATGAAAACGGCTCAGAAGTTAATGATATAGCAAGACCGTCTGATTTTAATATACAAATCTCGTCTATGCAAACTAAACCAACAGCCCCTCCTACAACTACATCTGTATCATCTCCTTCCATTATAGTATCAACACACAGACCTATATACAAGCCTGTGTTCAAACCTAAACCTACAAAACTGACAACTGAAACACCAACAACAGAAAGCTATATACCAATTTCGACAGTTACAAAAGAAAAAATGCCTGAATTGACTTCTATAGATAGTATCATGCAGATGCCTAATGAAAGCACTCCAAGTATGAGAGATGAAGTAACTCCACCTTCAATGGATGTAATGGAGACAAAATCATCACCAGGTCCTTCAACAGTAACACCCGTATCATACAGCAGTAGTTTCCCGAACTACTACCTCTCTACAGGTCATTATGTTACCTTAAAACCATCGACATACCAAAGCACGCAATCAACAAAATACTCAACTAAAAAACCATCACCAACTAAAAAACCATACGGAAATACAACACCAAACAGCATACCTCAAGATTTAAGACCAGTAAAGCCTTACTACTCATCCCCTAAGCCTAGTCAGTCAACTAGTCAAGAAATTGAAACATTCAATAGATATCCAACTAACCCAGAAGATTTTAGTGACTCAGTTACGACTTTCAGCTATGTGAGTTCGACTACAACGTTAAAACCAACTTCAACTACAAGAAACCCACCTTCAACGAGCTACGTAACCGGTTCCAAACCATTAAGACGACCAGTAACTCCACCAACCAATTTCTTATCTACCTACGATGCTAATATAGACACTTTTTCAAGTGTTACACCAACTGTGATAGTTCTAAGCGGACTTACAAAACCTGAAACATCATCAGAAGAAACCCAATTTGTTGAAATTTCCCAAGAACCATACAAAAAACCAGTCAGTCAAATTACAGTTAACAACCACATTGAATCAACGAATAACATATTCGTCAATAAACCACCACCGCAGAAAATAGAAAAACCAAAACCAAAACCAGTAACAGAATATGCAAAACCATCTTCACCAACTGTAGTTATAACTCCAAAACCAAGTCCTACTACATTTTTCCCTATCAAAGTAACTACAAGACCTTTACCCGTATCTGAAACTAGCAATCCTCAATTTGATATGTATACAGATTATCCTACGTCGACAAACAAAAATGAAATGCAAACTTCTTCTGACGACCTTATTAACTTCCCTCCAGTAAGGAATCCTATGCTTAACGCTACTGGATCTAACCCAAGTGTTTACAATACTAGCGTTGCTATCGACAACGATTTCGATATACTACAAGATGTAGATATCACAACACCAACATGGCATGAAGATATTAAATTAAACGATAAAATGAATTTGTTTGTTAGTAAAATTGTTGGAAGCTTACAAGGGACGTTCCAAGAATTGCATGATATAGTGATTCTTGATAAAAAACCGAATGCTACATTGACGAGATTGACTACTGCGAAACCTCCGAAAAAGACTCTACCTACAAGAAAACCATTGACGACTACGAAAAAACCGATTAGAGTTACTTCAAAAAAACCTCCGAAGACTACACGGAAACCCGTCAAATTATCTACTTCTGCTAGAAAACCGACTACAACTACCCCTACTCCTACAACTTCCCAAACGACGACTACTACTACTAAAAAAACGGTAAGTAACACTTACGACCTTTTTAAATCACTAATTAAGATAATTGATATTGAATAGTCTCATTTTTACCTTTTTTTAGATAGTTACAGATAATATTTTTTTCAATATTTTCACAGATTAATTTAATTTAGGTAATAAATAGCACTAATACATATTATGATCTGCTCAAATAATATTTTTTATTACTTATAGATATCTTTTTTAATTTCATTAGCTTCTAAAAACTGAATCAATTTTTAACATGAAACGTAAAATATATTGGACTCAAAAAATTTGGTAAATGTTTGCCAAATAGTTTACCAGGCATGGTCCTTGGCCTGTGATTGATTTGTTTCCAGACCACGACTTCAAAGAAAACCAAGCCTACAAGGAAAGTGACTACAACTACAATTACGACTACAATAACAGAACTATCTGATGAAGTAACTACGGAAGGTTACTCCGAACCTATTGATTACAATGATAAAAACTGTAAGTAAAATATTATTAGGTAAAAATGTATATATTGTGGTGTTTGTTTGTGACAATATTACAAGTATAGTGTCACAAAGTTATCTGGCCCATTGGCCTAATTAGAACTAATTTTGATGCCTGTTTAGTTTTTATTGTATTAATTTTAATATTTATTATCAACACTCAATTTATGTGATAACAGCGCTGCTGTCTTATCTTAAACTTATCTAAGTATGTGGGACTATACTTTCTTTCATTCTTTCTGCCCTATGTCACTGCTGGACATATGCCCCATAGGTCCTTTATAGGGACTTTCACACCTGTTTACCGCCTGTGTTGCGTCGCCTGAAACCACTGGCTCTCTGCAACTTGTTAAATGTCATCCACCAGAGTCTGCAAACGTTACGCTCCAGTGCGCCCATTTTCAAACTTAAACTCAAATCTTTTCAATTCATTTTTTTTCCTTTGGGACCTTATATTTGATTGGTTCTTACTTCTTAGAACTATGAGACGTAGTTCTTTCTTCCTTTTAAAGGCAGGGCAGGGCTTAAGGGCAGGTTTCCGCCCTTAAACTTTCGTTTGGTTTACGCGCTTAAAATTGCGCTGTGCCATTTGCCTAATATTTTGAATGTAAACGTATTTGACATAGCTAACTTCCCTTCCTAGCAAAAAAACAAAAGTACCACCAAAGATTTACCAGTTTAGTTTAAAATAAAATGGCCTTTTATTACAGAGCATTTACATTGCTGGTGTTTATACAAATCATATCACAAACAGTCCCATAAGCCTGTATGCCTTGCGACAAAGGCCTCCTCCAGCTCTCTCCAGTGCTTGCGATTCTGTGCCACCCTTCTCCAGAATGGGCGAACTATCAGCTTCAGTTCTTCCTCCCAACGTCTTTACTGCCGGCCCTTATTTCTCTTTCCATCCCGTGGGTATCACTGTGTCACTAGGTTACTCCATTTTCCTTGGGGCCTCGGCCTGGGCCATTAAAAAAAAATATAGGCTAGCGTTTGGCAGCAATCAGACTTGCTTGCAAGTGGTGATGCAGCCTAAGGTAGAGCGCGCTTGCTTGACCAGTCCACCTCCACTTCAGCTTGTCAACCAGTCAACCAGTTTAGTTTAGTTTAAGTAAAAGTTTAACCAGTTATCAATAAAATTTTCAGTATGCGGCGTGCGACCTCTAGTCAAATCAGGGCGTATAGTGGGAGGCAAGAATGCGAGGTTCGGGGAATGGCCGTGGCAAGTTCTGGTCAGGGAGTCGACGTGGCTGGGCCTGTTTACCAAGAACAAGTGCGGCGGAGTCCTCATCACGAATAGATATGTCACTACCGCTGCCCATTGTCAGCCTGGGTAAGCTTTTTAAGTTTATTCTTCTAATAATTTGTTTATATTTGCCAAGCGATTAAAAGGGCGTATGGTGGGGGAAAGAACGCCAGATTCGGGGAATGGCCGTGGCAAGTTCTGGTCAGAGAAGCGACGTGCCTGGGCCTTTTTACCAAGAACAAGTGCGGCGGAGTCCTCATCACGAATAGATATGTCACCACCGCTACTCATTGTCAACCTGGGTAAGCTTAAGTTTATTTTTCAATAATTTGTTTGTATTTTCCAAACGGTGACAGACTGGTGGTTAAAGGAGCGTATGTATAGTGGGGGAAAGATAGCCAGGTTCAGGGAATGGCCGTGGCAAGTTCTGGTCACGGTATCAAACTCAAACCTTTTCAAACTCAAATCTTTTTTATTCAAGTAGACTTTGACAAGTGCTTTTGAATTCTCGAGTGAATCTACCACTGAAATCCACCACGGTACACTTTTTGAACGTCGATTTTACATTTACTTTGTAAAATCAACGTTCAAAAAGTGTACTGTGTGGATACTCGTACCTATAATTAATATACTTTGACTTTGGTACGATGTGGCCAACGGAAAGCTTAGCCGACCGCTTTCATGCTAAAGAAAAACATACTTAATCTTTTCAGATTCCTTGCATCACTAGTAGCTGTTTTCGGAGAAAACGACATATCCAGCGACGTTGAGCCCCGGCGTCCAGTCTCCAAGAACGTGAGAAGAGTGATCGTCCACAGACAGTACGATGCTGCTACCTTCGAGAACGATCTGGCGCTACTAGAACTGGATACACCTGTGCAATATGATGCACACATCGGTAAGAATAATAATGCCCATGAATTCTCGGAGCTGCACAAAATTGTATAGTTGTTAATTAATACCATACTTTATCAAAAAGACTAAAATATAAAGAAAAAATAAGTTACACAGATTCATATTCACGTTTGAGAATATAATTTCTAATCTAATCTAAAACTAATCATGAAACTTGGTATTTGAGCTACCAGTTCAAAATGGAGAAATACGTGTTTCGCCATTTTTGAAAATTATTCTACCCCCATAGGGCTGAAACAGGGGTTGAAAGTTTGTAGGAAAGTCCGTCATTTTTCAAGCTGTAGCCATGAAACTTGGTGTTTGGGATTTCGGTTTGAAATGAAAAAATACGTGATTCACAGTTTTTGAAAATTCTATCCCCAAGGACGTCAAATAGAGAGTTTATCCTTCAATCACGCCGAAATAGAGCAACGGATCAACGTGATTTTTTGCATGGGTATAGTTGAAGACTTGGAGAGTGACGTAGGCTACTTTTTATCCCGGAAAATTAAGGAGTTCCCGCGGGAATAAAAGAAAATTAAACCACGCGGACGAAGTCGCGGGCATTAGCTAGTTTATTTATAAATCTATATTTGTATATATCGGGGCTGTCTTACCGTCAATGGCCAAGTTTAAAGCCCCTGTATTAACAGCCATCTTTTTATTTTCCAGTACCGATCTGCATGCCTCCCGACGACTCGGACTTTACGGGTCGGTTCGCGACAGTGACAGGATGGGGTCGGCTCAAGTATGGAGGAGGGGTGCCGTCTGTACTTCAGGAGGTGCAAGTAAGTAGCTGTGGAACTATTGGCATGCCAGAGATTCACTTGACGATTCAAAAGCACGTCTTGTAAAAGTTTAATTGAATCAAATAATAAATATTATAAATGCGAAAGTTTGGATGGATGTATGGATGGATGTTTGTTACTCAATCACGCCCCAACGGCTGAACGGATCTGGATGAAATTTGGCACAGAGATAGATTATAGTCTGGAATAACACATAGGCTACTTTTTATCCCGGAAAATTAAGGAGTTCCCGCGGGAAACGAAAAACCTCGATCCACGCGGACGAAGTCGCGGGCATCAGCTAGTAAAATATAAATTATTCAAAGAATCATCATCATCATCATCACTACAGACCATTAGCGTCCCACTGCTGATCACTGGCCTCCACTCTCATAGGAGAGAGGGAATTAGAGCTTAGACCCACCACGCTGCTCCAATGCGGGTTGGCGTGCTTTAACGACTATTATCATGTTAGTGATAATAACCGGGACCGACGGCTTAACGTGCTCTCCGAGGCACGGGGATGAAACACCGCCAACTTCCTAACTCCGTGCTAATACCACAGAATAGGTAATAGTAGTAATAATACTGAGAATTTCTAGTCAGAAAAACCCAATACTCCAATTATGGCCCGACCCGGGACTCGAACCCGGGACCTCGTCGGCCGCAGTCGAAGATGCCAACCACTAGACCAACGAGGCAGTTTTAAAGAATGTTTCCACCTTATTTTTAGGGTTGCGTACCTAAAAGGTAAGGGTTGCCCGTATGCGACTGTGCGACTATGTCCGCCCGGTCACATTTTTTTGTTAATTCTGCTCTCACTCATGAGTCATGGTAATGCAGTCTAATATAGAGGCGGATTAACCTATTAGGAGTATAGGAGATTTTTTTTTATTACAAGAACATTTTGTATGACTTAATTAAACATCAACCACATACGGGTGCCAACGCTCACGGTTTCTCGCTCTTATCGGTTTCTATATTATTGTTTAGTACCTGAATACTGAACAAACAAACAAACAAACGCACAACCTCTTAGGACAAACAGTGTAAACACATATACCGTCTCCGTTCTGTCGTGGGTAATAAATAAAAAACTTTTGTTTATTGTGGGCAACTGTCCGCCCATATGATGATATGATGTTAGTAACAATCCCGTAAAAAACAAAAATACCTAACCTACACTTACTAATACTTACTTAATACTATAAGGCTCTTTGGAGCCTCCTAGCGCAGATGTGTGCACCATTCCAGCATCCCAAGAGAGGGCTGTCCAGGTTAGTAGCCAATGTCCTACTGTGTATGCTTGGTGACACGTATTTGCCGGTAGAGTGATATCTAGCCACGGCCAAAACCTCTCACCGAACCAGAGACAATTAAGAAATTCTTAAATTGTCCCTGCTGGGATTAGAACCCGGGACTTATTGACTGTATACCGAAGGCCTTAAAACAGCTATTTTATATCATTCCGATCTGTTTTTCCAGGTCCCAGTGATAGAAAACAGCGCTTGTCAGGAGATGTTCCACACGGCGGGTCACGCGAAGAAGATACTCAACTCCTTCATCTGCGCGGGATATGCGAATGGACAGAAGGACTCTTGTGAAGTGAGTACCCGTAACATAACAGACCTTTCTATATAAATAAATAGATAGATAGATAGATAAATTCTTTATTGCCTCACAAACATAAAGATATAAAGTAAACAAGTAAAGATATAAAGAAAACAAAGTGTGCAAGGGCGGACCTATCACAAAAGTGATCTCCTCCAGACAACTCATCGTTACCTTATCGTTTCTAGCTTAGCTTAAAATTGGGATGTTTATTATTTTTATTTTGTCAAAATAAAAAATATATTATTAATAATTTATTTTTAATTTTTACCTACGTGGTTTTTCGCAGTGCTACCCACCAAAGCTGTATCGATTTTTATTTTGATAATAAAAAAAAAAAAAAAAAAATATATTATAATTTATTTTTATACTCTTTATCAAACTTAAAAACGCGCTTCTAGTATGAAAGTTCGTATGAAATACATATTTGTGACGCCATCAACTTTCAGAGGACTTTTTTTTCTATAATTAATCTAGAGTTTATATGGTTATCAAACTTAAAAATAACCCAGGATGTGAATATTAGGTCTTTTGGAAGACCCTTGAATTTAAGCCATCTATTATTGCGCAGCTATTACTGCGTACTGGGTCTCCTCTCGGAATTAAAATGCTTAGGCCATAGACCATGCTGGCCAAGTATGGATTGGCGGAATCACACACTCACTCACAGACCTTTAAAGAGAGAACATTAAAGAGAACTCTGAGGAAATGCAGGCTTCCTAGCGTTGATTTCTTTTTCCAATTTAAAATCATTATAATTAATTATGATTAATAATTTTCCAGGGCGACAGCGGTGGTCCGCTAGTGCTTCAACGCGATGACGGTAGATGGCAGCTAGTCGGTACGGTATCACACGGCATTAAGTGCGCCGCGCCTTACCTACCAGGCGTGTACATGAGGACAACATACTACAAACCTTGGCTCAAATCTATCACTGGCGTTCACTGAGTTTCAAACAGTTTCATACAGTTTCATGAGGATTCTTGAGTTCTTCTAATTCCAAATGACAATAATCTTTTGCGATGACGCTAAACAGAATATTGTCATGAAATTCTTGAAGATACAGCATAGATTATTATTTTGTGGCATTACTTAACAGGTGTATACATGAGGACGACATTCTACAAACCTTGGCTAAAATCTATCACTGGCATTCACTGAGTTTCAGTTTCATGAGGATCCTTGAGTTCTTCTAATTCCAAATAACTATAAACTTTTGTGCTATGACGTTAAACAAAATATGGTCATGAAATTCTTTAAGATGCAGCAGCATAGATTATTATTTTGTGGCATTACCTACCAGGCGTGTACATGAGGACAACATACTACAAGCGTTGGCAAATCTATCACTGGCGTTCACTGAGTTTCAAACAGTTTCATTAAAACTCTTGAGTGTTTCTAATAATTTCAAATAACAATAATCTTTTGCGCTATGACGTTAAGCAAAATATTGTCATGAAATTCTTTAAGATACTGCATAGATTATTATTTTGTGATTCAATAAAATCCTAATCTACTCTACGTGGCGTACCATGACTTATGAGAACTATCTTCTATACATAAGCTAAGCCTTGGCTTAAAATTCATCACTGGCGTTCACTGAGTTTCAAACAGTTTCACGAAGATTCGTTGGGTTTCAAAAGGTTCTTGAGCTCTACAAATTCATATACCAACAACGTTACCCTTCGTTGAACAATAAACGTAATATTGTCTTGAAATTCTTTATGATACTATACTGGCGTTCATGGAGTTTCAAATAGTTTCACGAAGCTTCATTGGGTTTCAAAGAAATCTTGAGGTCTACAAATTTCAATTTGTGATACTGAATGGTATCAATCTTATTAGAATATTGTATATTCATAACTATATTATAATATATTAAAATTCACTACTATTTATTTATTAATTTTCGTTGAGAATACTAATTTATCGAGTATATAAATTATTTTTAGTTTTATCGGTATCCCACCATCAGATTAAATGTATATTTATGTTTGTGATGTATTATCTGGAAGATTAATTATTTTATTGAATTGAAAAATTATAATAATATAATTGACAATCAAAAATATTTAAAAAGTTTGAATTTCATCAGGTAATACATATAAATATATTATAATATATCACATATAAAAACTAGGATGGCACGAAAATAAAATAAAATTTGAAAAAAAAAGACTGTGCCAAGGTCCACAGGCCAAGGTCGAAACTTTGACATAAAAGCAACCGAAAATGAATTAATGATATTTCACGTGAGGAGCTAGTAGCTCATTTTATAAATATTGTAAATTATTACTATAAATATTGTACATTGGAATGCATTTATTTATTTAAAGTTTTTAAATTAAAAAAATAGCTCTTATTTAGGTTTAAGTCGTTAATTATTTATATTTGTCGCATTATAGGTTAATTTTACGAAAAATAATTATGTTTAATTGTTTAAAAAAACGTAAATCAATTTTGGAAGTTAAATTTAGACGAGCTAAGCGTTGCAAAAATTTGCTCAACTACTTAAATTTTTACCAATATAATTTATTGTTATAATTTAAGATATATTTTGCAATGTTATATTACTATATTATTAAGAATTAAGTACATGAAAAGCTCAATGTGTAGGAAATATTGTAAAAATAAATGACTGTTATGCATTTAATAAATAATTAAAAAAGTTAAATTTTGTCTTTTTTTAATTGTGAGTTATACAATAAAAGAGAGCGTGCGCTTGACGACAAAATAGAGTATGTCTGTCTGCTACGCTTTCACGGTCCATCTGTTCAACCGATTTAGATGAAATTTGGTATGGGGGCTAGTTTTTATCCCGGAAAATTAAAGAGTTCCCACGGGAATCAAAAAATCTTAATCCACGCGGACGAAGTTGCGGGCATCATCTAGTAAAATAATTAGGGCAAATATAAAAAATTAAAATCCACTTTGCACCAACAATTATTTTATTTTTTACATTACATTTTGAAATACGACTGTTTTGAATAATATACCAATAAAGTTTTTTTATGTTATACGTAATTTTACATTTACAAATATATTTATATTAAAATGATTATATTGTTTTAATATAATAATATTAAAATAATGGTTCTCTACTTGCAATAATAATATTATTGTTCAAGCAATATACACTATTAATAAAGTTTATTGATGTGGCACAGCAGTTTCTAAATTACATTAAATATGAATAATTTTGTAACATCTTTTAAACATTTATTTTACTAAAACGCCTACATTAAATTTTTTATCTACAAGCTTATTTAAAATATAATACTAGTGATAATAGTATACATCGATAAATTATGCTTTGATATCAGTAACTAATTTTATTATTAGATCGATTATTAAAAACTTAATCTAAGTATAAATTTGCAACTTTGGTTCGTTATTTATTTCTGTCCCAACAGAATGAAATCAGGATTTCCATGTTCTTTTAAATCATTTTTTTGTTGAAATAAAATAAAAAAAATCTTCATCAAAAATATACACTGCTATTGGTAGGTACTTAAAATTAGAAGAACTTAACATTGTGCTTTAATCTTATAAACAAATTATGACAATTTAAGAATAAAGTTTTTAGTTATTTTTACTTTATTTTATTTCTACATGATGGTTACAGTTTATATACTTTAATAAATCACTACATCGCTCTTTTATAATATGTATATTATAGTGAATCACTACCACTATCTAAACTTGAAACGCTGCAGTTTTTAAGCATCTTGAATTTTTTTATCATGCTTTTTTTTAATTTAGAATACATCACTAATTGAGAAGATATGATTATTCATTCCAAATTTCGATTTATCTTACCTATGACTATTTTACTTTCACTTATTACTTATTTATTAATCCTACCTTTATAATGAAAGCATTTTTTGCAGATCGCATCAGCCCTATCTTTAATAGATTGCGTCGTAACTGCCTTTTCAGATTCGATTTTAACATCTTCCGTATCGAAGGGACCTTCACTAAATTGCTGTATTAATTTCTTGATGTAACTACCAGGGCCTTTAATAGTTATCTTAGAGTTATCGTCGACTTTATCAACACTTTCGCCTACATCAATGCGACGCTCACCTAAAATTTCACCCTGAAAACTGTCTGCCTGTGAAATTTTATCGCCAATATTCAATTTTCCTTCTACAGCATTAAAATGTACTTGATCTTCAAATTTCTTAGAACCTGTTGGCGTTATAGTAATTTCATTGTTTCTCATATCTATAGAAATTGTCGCGTCTTCTAGCTTTAAATCTGAGAGAGATACGTCAACAGATTTCGATCTGAATTGTCTTGATGGTGTAGAAAGAACATGCAGTTCGCTTGAATCTAAGTTATCCTGTTTTATTGTTGTACTGGATGCCACAGGCGATGATGTTATTGATGAACGCTCGCAAGGACTAGATCCTGTAATTATAGAAATTATCCAAGTTAAAGCTGAGAACATTTTTGCTATTAAAACTGTTACATAAAGCTATTAAAATATTATAACGTAAAAGTCATAGCCATGCGACTTTCTTAAATCTGTGGGTAAGCGGAAATTCCCAACACCTTTAACAAAATTTAATTACCTCAATAATTAAGATCCAATAGGCTCACTTTTCGGTCCTAAAATAAACCAAGAAAATTTAACTAAAGAACTTAAAGGTTTTCTATCACTAAGTCTAATTCTATAAAAACAAGTGCAAGTTATAATAATAGTAAAAATAATATAGGATGATGAAGCAATTTTGATTCTATAGATCAAAAAATTAAATTAAATATTATAACACTAAAAAAGCTAAAAGTAAGTGGTTTTCTAAAACTCAAGAATTTACAACACCAAAACAGAGTCAAGATTGCCTCAGACCTTTTCGTTTCAAAAATATCCATTTACCATTAGAAGCTTCTTCCCTTTCTTCCTCAGAACACTGAGGAAGAGACTGTTCGACCATCAAGCCCTGCACCATATCCATGTAGGAGTCAAGAGAAAACTTCTTTCCGCACATGCGTATGCCCCGGATGCGTCTACGCATCTCTATGAAAGATTTAGTAAAGCCGATGATATTATATGAGTTGTAGAGGAAAAATCTTAGCTATGAACTGATTATGGTGAGAGGGAGTAAAATAAAGATATTATAAAAGCCACACCAAAATTATTGCAACCAGCAACGATCGGGTATAAATTTGTACACTCAAAACAGTAGATAAAGAAAACTTTACTGTGTAAATGTTGTAAATGTAAATGGAAGCTTTGAGACAAATTTATTTTTTGGCCAAGCCATTGTCAGTTACAATATCAGTAGATAGACTTGTCTAGTGGTTAGTCTAGTCGCTAGCATGTTTGACTGCAGCCGACGAGGTCCTGGGTTCAAGTCCCGGGTCGGGCCATAACAAGTATTGGATTTTGCTGGCAAAAAAATCTCAGTACTAGCACGGAGTTAGGAAGTAGGCGGTGTTTCACCCCCTGCCTCGGAGAGCACGTTAAGCCGTCGGTCTTGCGCCGTACCTCTCACCGGTCGGATTTTCCGTCCCATCGGGCTATGAGAGTAAAGGAATAGAGAGTGCACCTGTGTATGCGCACACACTTGTGCACTATAACAAAATGGTTAATTTTAAGTGGCCGAAATTCGATTGTGAGGACATTATTATTAGATAGACTTAAAATTATGTAAACGTCAATCAAAGGAAAGTATTTCTACCATTTTGTCAAAACCCCTCCTCCATGAAAGCTTAATGATTTTTATCTACACTAATGTTATAACATTCTACTTATGTTTCCAATACTTGACTTATAATTACTACTGTTATAGCGCAGATAACAAAACACTCAATTTAAGCAATTTCACATGATGGTATAATATCCACATCGATATCGTAAAATCTCATTATAACATCAATAAAACGCGACCAATTAACCTGGCGAGCCTTATGTCAAAATCCTCATACAAGTTGTATAAAATTTTGATATTAGGCTGGCTTTTGAAAACAGTTGGGTTATACGTGAAAACTTCGTCGAAACTACTAAACTTACATACACAAAACTCTTTGGTAAGATCTTGTGCCAATTAAATAAATAAAACCGGCCAAGTGCGAGTCGAACTCGCGCACCGAGGGTTCCGTACAAACCTGTAGTAAGTTTTACGATTTATGACGTATTAAAAACAAGACGAAATGAACCGCAAAACTAACTTTGTTTGTAGAGGTTTATTGTTAATATCAAAAAATTACGTTTGTTGTATGGGAGCCCCCCTTTAATATTTACTTTATTGATATTTAATTATTTATTTTGAAAGGTAATATACAAGTTAATATTCTGTGAAAATTTGAACCGTCTACCTGTTACCGTTTTTAATATTGAGCAAAAAAATACGAAAAAAACACGTTTATTGTATGGGGACCCCCCTTAATATATATATTTTATTAATTTTTAGTATTTGTTGTTATAGCGGCAACGGAAATAAATCATTTGTGAAAATTTCAGCTTTCTAGCTATCACGGTTTATGAGATACAGCCTGGAGACAGACAGACAGACAGACAGACAGACAGACAGACAGACAGACAGACAGACAGCGGAGTCTTAGTAATAGGGTCCCGTTTTTACCCTTTGGGTACGGAACCCTAAAAACGAACAGCGCGCGCTCGCTCCTGATTGGCCCTGCGCGCGCAGCTGCGCTCTCATTGGTTAGATTTTAATGGCGGCAAGTTCACTGTGACAATAATACACGTACGCGTGAATTTAATGTTTCGCAATGTGTTTTGTATTGTCAGCTTTTACTCTTGTTGTTTGATAAATTGCATTAGTGAAGATAAAGTAGTGTATGCAACTGCATATAACACGGGTATTAAAACACTCGTTACTATTATGAAACTCGCTGCGCTCGTTTCATAAACTCACACTCGTGTTTTAATACCCTTCATTATATGACAGTTGCATAAACTACTATTAAAACAACACCAATAATGTTAATAATTGGCTTGTAATTGGGTATTTGACTACTACTCAAATTAATTATTTTTTAGTGGTTATTAATTAATGAAGGCTCTCCCAAAAGTTGTAATATCCACGGCTCCTGATAGTTTTATATTGAATAACCATTTAAAACTATCGATTAAAGTAAAAAAGTGCGTCGAACTTCGATGACATCACAATTCAAAATTTCATACAAACTCTATATAAAGCATGCGTTTTGACGTTTGAAAAAAAGTTGCTGATTTGACTAGTTGTCAAATACCCAATTAGATTGCATGCAAATTCAAATCTTCAAATCAAGAGTGAATAGGCATCTTCTAGGCAAGCGCGCTCCACCTTAGGCTGCATCACCACTTGCAAGCACAGACTACAGTGTATAAACGGAGACTTGCAAGCAAGTCTGATTGCAGCCAAGCGCTAGCCTATATTTTTATACATTGAGGGCAAATTATGTGTGTTTTGTAAAATTTGTACGTAAATAAATAAAAAAAAAAAAAAAAGCTGAATACGAAGATACAACTCACCAGGACTATCCTTCGGCTCCATTTTCAACTGTGCAAACGTATGAGCACAGGATGAGAGGACTTGCTCGTAATCGCAAATAGCTGCGTGAGTTCCGTTTACGATCTTGGGACTCATAGGGCTATTGGCCAAGAGAAGACTGGTGCCGAATGTAGCGTTTAGTTCGCGGGTGTCTGCAAAATAAGTTGCAATATTGTTACAACCAAGCACCTCTGCAGCTTACTATTTAAACCTTTCCAACCAAGAGAGATACGCTTTACATTTGTTCACTTGTTTTCAGTTAGTTATCTATATTAATTTATATTATTAAAGTATATACTTTAATATTATAAGCCTGGGAGGCTTCGGCCGTGGCTAGTTACCACCCTACCGGTAAAGACGTGCCGCCAAGCGATTTAGCGTTCCGGTACGATGCCGTGTAGAAACCGAATAGGGGTATGGGTTTAATATAACTGTCATGCCTCTAACAGGTTAGCCCGCTACCATCTTAGACTGCATCATCACTTACAATCAGGTGAGATCGCAGTCAAGGGCTAACTTGTAGTGGATTAAAAAAA
Organism: Erebia ligea; assembly: GCA_917051295.2. Classification (NCBI taxonomy): domain Eukaryota; kingdom Metazoa; phylum Arthropoda; class Insecta; order Lepidoptera; family Nymphalidae; genus Erebia; species Erebia ligea. The sequence continues at coordinate 3,859,090 of OU785246.1, forward strand.
AACGAAAGTTTGGATGGGTGGATGTTTGTTACTCAATCACGCCAGAACGGCTAAGCGGATCTGGATGAAATTTGGCACAGAGATAGATTATAGTCTGGAATAGCACATAGGCTACTTTTTATCCCGGAAAATTAAAAAGTTCCCGCGGGCACCAGAAACCTCAATCACTGCGGGCGAAGATATGATTGCGATTTATTTTTATTTATTTTCCAGTTGGAGTCCACCTTTCAAATTTCAATACCACAGCTGATTTTTCAACTATTAAATAATATCAATAAAATAAGTATAGACAGTTTGAATTAGTTACAGTCAATGCTGTATATAGCCCTACTAGCTGATGCCCGCGACTTCGTCCGCGTGGATCGAGGTTTTTCGGTTCCCGCGGGAACTCTTTAATTTTCCGGGATAAAAAGTAGCCTATGTGCTATTTCAGACTATAATCTATCTCTGTACCAAATTTCATCCAGATCCGTTCTGCCGTTGGAGCGTGATTGAGTAACAAACATCCATACATCCATCCAAACTTTCGCATTTATAATTTACTAGCTGATGCCCGCGACTTCGTCCGCGTGGATTGAGGTTTTTCGGTTCCCGCGGGAACTCTTTAATTTTCCGGGATAAAAAGTAGCCTATGTGCTATTCCAGACCATAATCTATCTCTGTGCCAAATTTCATCCAGATCCGTTCATCCGTTGGAGCGTGATTGAGTAACAAACATACATCCATACATCCAAACTTTCGCATTTATAATATTTATTTGATATTTGATTTATTTATTTATTTATTATTATTTATTATTATTATTTGATTGATTAGAAATCATAATGAGTTCCATATCACAGCGATATTATAATCTGCAAAAAAGCGATAACTACTTATTCAATTAAATAAATAAATAAAAAATTAACGAATATAACGAAGCTCCATTAAATATAATGGATCATACCTTTCAATGAGATCCTTGGTTTCTTTGGCATAACAATGTTTCCATTTTCAGATCCGAATGTGTCTATCAATATCTCTGATGTCACCTTCTTGATTTCGCTCCAGTCATCTGTAAATAAAATTACACATAATTAATTCATCCTTATAATATCTTGTATGAAAAGTCATAGAATTGATGAGTGTCCACTCTCAATTGATTCTTAACGCACGGTTCTTGGGTGATAATAATCTGAAATCTAACGGCTACTATCTACATAAGTACATAAGTACTGTGTTGATTATTGCAGTTTGGTTTTCAGTCAGGTTTGATTTTCTTTTAGAAGTGGGAGGTCCTGGGTAGAATTAATTTGGAATTTTATAATTTCTGAATTTTCCCTGGTCTGGCATGTGGGAGACTTCGACCGTGCTAGTTAACACCCTACCCACAAAGACGTGTCGTCAGGTGGTTTAGAGTTCTAGTACGATGTCATGTAGAAACCGATCAGGAATGTGGGTTTAATATAACTGTCATACCCCTAAGAGGTTATTCCGCTACCATCTTAGACTTCATCCTCACTTACCACCAGGTGAGATCGCTAACTTGTAGTGGAATTTAAAATATAGTGGAATTTAAATCCAGAACGTATCTTTAAATCAAGAGTGAACATGCATCTTCTAGGCAAGCGCGTCCCATCTAAGGCCGCATCATCACTTCCCGTCAGGTGTGATTGTGGTCAAGCGTAAGCCTATAATGAATTTTAAAAAGGCACGGATATCAAGGTTCAATTGGGTATTTGACAACTATTCAAATAAATAATTCCCCAAAAGTCCCAAAAGTCCCAAAAGTCTCCCAAAAGTCGTAATATCTACGTCCCCTATTAGTTTTATGTTGAATAACTATTTTAAACTATCGATTAAAGTAAAAAAGTCGTCGAACTTTGATGACGTCACTATGCAATATTTCATACAAACCCCATACTAAGCAAGCGTTTTGACCTTTGAAAAAAGTTGCTGATTTGACTAGTTGTCAAATACCCAATTGGATTGGAAAACTTACCAAGAATATCCTGGTTCGTAGTCCTCTGAGAGGTGACGGTGAACCTGATGACGTAGACACCCTTGAAGCAGGCAGGGACTGCGTGGATGTAGCCACGGGCGTTGAGCCGTTTGAGCAAACGCTCCGTAAGAGTGTTATCGCCTTTCAGACGGAAAGCGACCATACCTGAAAAATAGAATGAAAAATATACAATATACATAATGACAGAAACGTACAAAAGTGAAAGTTTGGTCTAAGAGCAAAGATATCTTAAATATATAAAAGGAACAGGTGACTGACCGACTGATCTATCAACGCACAGCTCAAACCACTGGACGAATCGAGCTGAAATTTGGCATAATAACTAATTTTCTATAAAGTTTAATGTATGTAATTTAAAAGGTGTCATAGCTGATGTATGAATTATTTACTTATTATTTATTTGATTTGACATAATTTTGACATTTACCTACTCGTACATAATTTATTAATCTTTTTCTATTTTATTTACTAATTGACATTGAAAATTTAAAAATGAATGAAAATGATTTATTTCAACATACTCGTACATTATTATATTGACACATTTTAAATTTTTGGACTTAAGGGAATTGGATGTTGGTTAAACATTATTAATAATTGATAAAAATAACGTAATTTAAGGCAATACATGTATATTTTTGCACACTGCTACTAGCAGTAAATTGTGAACGGCACTAATTATAAGATAACAACTGTTTTACCCACAATTTGGCAAAATAAAAATTATGAATGAATGAATGAATACAGACAGCCGCTTAGAAAGGATTTTACAAAATTCAACCCCTAACTAGGGATTGAAGTTTGTGTAGTTCACGCGGACGAAGTCGCGGGCATAAGCTAGTTTGAAAATATAAATAATTACGAGTAAATACCCAGGGTATTGAACGAACTAGTTTAACAGAAGCAAAATAGATATGCATGGTAAAATCTCGATAAATTGTTCGTTAATACAGCAAAATTACTGTAACTTGGATTTGCCGTTACACAAATTTAAAAAAGCCGTAAAAGAACACTTGCTGAGTCGGGGCTTTTATACAATTTGACGAATTTCTTAATGACAAAGTTGTATGAAAGAAATCGACTTTGGGTCCAGCTCCCCACAGGATAGTAGGTATAATAACTTATATTGTATTTAATTTATATACTTTCCTACGTATTGTAATATCTTGTTTTAAAAAAAGAGCAACTGCTGAGTTTCTTGCCGGCTCTTCTCAGCAGAATCTTCTTTCCGAACTGGTGGTAGAGTCAAACCATGACGTAACATAAGATACACCTGTATGTCCTACATGTTTTAAACAAATAAATTGAAAATTGAAATTGAAAAAACCAAAAAAGGATAGGATAATCGAAAAAATAACTTACCCAGATTCCTTGGCTGTGGGATTTCAAATCTTTGATCAGCCAAAACCAAGGCTTCAAACTTTTGGGCCAGTCGAACACTCTGGAAATCACAAAAAAAAATCATTTTAAATAAAATATTAGGTTCTATGATAATATAATTTCTTAAGAATTTAAATACTACTTACCTCACGAATATGCTTCTGCAATCCAACAGCACCGTAGTTCCGGAGAACGAACCATAATTTGAGGGCCCTGAATCGACGACTTAGAGGAATTTGCCAGTGCTAAAAATATAACGAAATATTAGTCATGAATATTATCGACCAGCCATTAGACCGCTAAAAGTTATTGCTGTTAAAGCGTTTACCATCCTCCAAAATTAGTTCAAGTATAATAGGGATGATGACAACTCAATCCAATCAGCAACTCTTTAACAAACTTAAAAACGCACTTCTAGTATGGAATTTGTATGAAATTCACAGTTGTGACGTCATAAAATTTCAACGCACTTTTTAAAATGGTTATCAAACTTAAAACTAACCGAGGATGTGAATTTTGGGTCTTTTGGTAGACCCTCTATTTAATAATAATAATCAGTTAGAAATAATTTATTTTTGATATAGGCATCATCCCTATTATTAGAAACGGTAATAGCTTATTTATGTTAGTAGCCTTTTTATCTTGTTTAATGTTAAACAAAGTCTAACATTAAAATGTAAAAATTCACAAAACATTAAAAATAATTAGGTATAATTCGGTAAAATTAGTTTAGATAGCAAAAATATCAAATTAAAACTACTGAATACATTGCAATCTGAATTAAAAACCTTAAAAAAATTCACATAAATCATGTCATCACCTTGATTCTTATAAAAAAAAACCGTAAAAAAATCATAAGTGCTTTTCTTAAAAACCCCACCACCTAATTCAGAAAAAACCACCACCAAATCAACCGGCCATACATTTTAAAACATTCCATCACCTAATCCAAAAACAACATACAAGGAATTCCTTCTTATCAGGATTCTCCAGTTGTATTTCCGATTGGCATCCAGATGCCATTTTATTGTATCCGTGCAAATTCGTTTCTTCATCAATCCCATCGTAAAACTCTTCGCTCAACGGATAACCTTCATCACTATTCGTCACGCTACTATCACATTTATCACTATCATGGTCTATGATAGTATCACCATTAATCTTATCCAAGATATCGATTTTGTTTCTTGTATTAGCGTCTTGAGTTCCAACCTTTTTTGAAACAGTTTAAAATGATATTATTTTAACTGGTTCTTAGTAAATCGTCCGATAATAATAACTAATATACAATAAAATTATCGTTACAAATTACAATTTCGCGTGAGAATTTCAATTAAATTTATATTTAAGAATAATGAATAATAAAATAATTTAATTTTGAAATATAATAAATCTAAGCTTACCATGTAATCAATCGCTTTTCCTGTAAAAAATACATCAAATATTAAGTATTTATTTGGTATTTATATCTACAGAAATGTATATTGTGTCACCATACATTCGCTCTGCAATCAACTCGTGCGCGAACTGTACATTAATATAATTTAACGAGACATTTGAACCATTTCGTCAAAAGCTTACAAATACATAATTTTTCGTTAGCTTATTTTTCTTTGTTTGTATTTATTATACGATAAAATTTACCTGAGTTTTCGTGTCGCAGATAAATAGGGTTAACATTGAAGGTCCTGTGAAGCGCGGTGCTTTCTTTAACCCTAAAATAAAACCATTAATAAATCTATTGTCATGACTCGTGATGTCCATAAATATAATTGTAGTTCATATTGGGAAGACATTGAGGCCAATTTTGTTGTACACCATCTCTAAACCTAATGATAATGACAACTCTACTTATAGTGCTAATCACCCTTTCATAATACTCCATGCGAAAAGGAGTAAGCATTAGTTTAGAACTAGAAAGAGACTAGACTTAGAGTAGTTTAGATTAGAAATCTCTAAACTAAACTTAAATGGTAATGATACTTGTACATGGTACAGAATTGTGGTCACTATCCCCTGTAACACAGTCTTTATTACGCCAGGAGGCTATTGAAATTACGCTATTGAAATTTTATATTAAATTTTTACAAATAATGATTTGTTTTTTTAACCTCAGAGACGTTTTTAGAATGTATAATTAGAAAATTCTGATCACATAATATATTTTTGGTTTTTTCAATTTGTCACTTACCACATAGCGGTGCAGTCGAAATTGACCATTAACCATTTTGAAGGGTTAAAAGCGAAGGAATCGGCTAATTCCACGCCATTTAACCAATGTCTGAAAATAATATAAAATGTTAAACTGGGACATGAAATCTATACTAATATTATAAATGAGAAAGTTTGGATGGATGGATGTTTGTAACTCAATCACGCCAGAACAGCTGAACGAATCTGGATGAAATTTGGCACAGCGATAGATTATAGTCTGGAATAACACAACGGCTACTTTTTATCCCGGAAAACAAAGGAATCGAAAAAACTTAATACACGCGGACGAAGTCGCGGGCATCATCTAGTTGTATATATGTTATTCATAAAAACAGTTAAAAGAGAAGATTACCTATATTCAGGGCATATAAATGCGCTGCCAGCATACGCGGCATCCACGTGCAGCCACGCTGAGTGTTTCTCACATACCTCGCCGATTTCACGAAGGTTGTCAAACGCGACGGATCCAGTCGTACCAAGGGTTGCACAGACCTGACAAGTTTCAGTTTTCATTTAAATATATAAATGAAAAGGTGACTGTCTGTACCCTTACTCTGAGATTGATCGAATTTAAAATACGGTCTCACTAAGTGAGGTAAATCACATTTGAGTCAAACTAAAATGGACCCAAAAACTCTTGATTTAAAGCCACAAATTCAGTGCAACCGATTCAAATTTCGAAACGTATCGTTTGGAGCGCTAGCTGTGAATGCATACACGAAATTGAGCTCTAAATTAATAAAATTAGGATTCATTTTAGTTTGATGCATATGTAATTCACCTCACTTAGTGAGACCGTATTTTAAATTCGATCAATCTCAGAGTAAGGGTACTGATCTATCAACGCATAGCTCAAACCACAGGACAGATCGGGCTGAAATTTGGCACACAGATAGCTATTATGACGTCTTAACGGATGCCTACGTAGGCATCCGTTAAGAAAGGTTTTTCTAAAGTTCAATCCCTAAGGGGGTAAAATAGGGCTTTGAAATTACATAAAATAAACAAACTATAAAATAATTAAAAAACACGACTATACCCTGCCTAAAAGATTTATTTTTTTCAGAAAATGTATAGCCAGTATCACTCGGGAAGATGTAAGGATTCTAATGAGAATCAGAAGGCAGAGAAGGCAGGTGAGATCGCGGTCAAATATATCTTTTGACGAATTGATGAGTATTGGTTATTTGACTACTATAGTGAAATGAATTATTTTTTAGTGATTATTAAATAAAGGATCTCCCAAAAGTCGAAATATTCACTTCCCCTACTAGTTTTGTGTAGAATAACCATTTTACACTATCGATTAAAGTAAAAAAGTGCGCCGAACTTTCATGACGTCACAATTCAAAATTTCATACAAAATTCCGTATTATGCAGGCATTTTGACGTTTGAAAAAAAGTTGCTGATTTGACTAGTTGTCAAATATCCAATTGGGTGTAATCTAGTATATTATATAGTAAGTAGTTAATCTAAGGGTGTAATTATTTAACTGTTTGATTGACTGATTTTAACTAAGGTCAAAAAGTAACTTAGTATTTAAGTAATATTCAAAAAAATCTATGTTAGATCATGCCTAGGTCCGTACTCGTATATAGTACGAGTATTAATTGATATTACCATAGAAGGCCTTTCATAAAACATAATAATATTTTCAAATTCACTGCCTATCTGGAAAACAGAATTAGCCTGTATAAACTATTAAAACAACACGATCTTAGTCACTTAGAAAAGTTAATTATTACCTTCGCTAAGCTATTGCCGTTCATAAGATGGCTATAAGCTTATTATACTCATGTCTCATTAAGACTTAACAGCATTTCCTTACTCCACGTTAGTTCGTAAAATAGATTTTTGACTTAGATGGAAAGCACTTACAAAATCGCCTGAACTGTTTCCTTGTTGTTAGTTAACAAAGTCATGGCATTTTTTTTACCTAATTGAAATTTAATATCAATTGAAAGTTAACAAAGTCATGGCATTTTTTTTACCTAATTGAAAGTTAACATCAATTGAAAGTTATCAAAGTCATGGCATTTTGAAGTGAAACTTCTTTAGAATCGTTGTGATTTGAAAATTCGATGAAAAGAAAAAGTGACATCAAAAAGAGACAAACATATTCATAAAAGTTAACTAAGTAAATCAATCAATCGATCAATATTTATTTATTCAATTTAGGTACACTGTACACTTATTGACGTCCGAAACTTATAAAACTTGATGGTGAGTATCAATTACGGTATCTTATAACTAAAGCCACGAGGGTTACGAACGCGCCCTGGTCTGAGAAGAGCCCACTACAAACTCAGCCGAGTTTTTTTTACTATCACCATCTCACAAACATCGTATATTTAATAGAAATATAATTAACAATTTCATTAATTAGCCGCTGGAACAATTCATTCCCATGCTTTTTTATCATTTAAATAATCCTTTACATTGTAATATGATTAATTTTCAATTAGTTTCGAGACAGTACTGCCTTCTATTGAACACGCAAACGGAAATACGCACCCGGGACACACTGCGCCAGGAAGGTCTTCAAAACGATTTTAAATAGAACTCGAAACAGGCAATAAGCAAGTCTTATAATAAATTGCTTATTTCAATATACAAATTAGCAATCACTCTAAAACAATGTCAACTCCATAAGTCCCTTGTTAGTAGTCTACAATCCGATACAAATTGGTCCCGGGGCGGACCTCAGATGGTATTTAAAAATGGTAATAATACTGTAGTTCTTTTTTAATGATGCCGTCGAGATATTCAAATTAAGTATTACTTGGCAGTTTTATATTGATTACCTATGTTATTTTTAGAATAATATTATACGGGTCATATCTATTTTTATATTTGGTATTAGTTAGATATAATTAATTAGTAAATGTAACTATTATATTTTATCCATTTAATTCAGCTTTGAAATTGGTATCAAATATATTTTGTAAATCCAAATCTCAATGAAATGAAATGATTTATTTATCAATGAAACGAATTAATTATCAATGAAATGAAATTGAAAAAAAAAGAAGAAAAAAAAAAAATTCACGTAGGACAACTTAGGTCAACTTAACTTAAGTCAAGACTACCAAGCAACGGTTCAAAAAGCTGATTCTACAGAGAAGAGCCGGTTTAACAATAGGTATTTCTGAAGTGAAAACTTCTTTAGCCGCGTTGAGCACTTTTTGGTAGGGGGTAAACTTGTGGATTCGCGTCACCGTCGCCGACATGCTCGCGTTGTTACGAAGACTTTTGTCTTAAATACAAATATACTACACTCGTAATTAAACTTTAAACCCTTAGTTTTAAGGTTTATGTTTTAATTTTTTAAATTTTTTTTTAACAAAAAGAAATACCTATTTAAAATAATTTAAAAAAAAATATTTTAAATATTCGTTTTCACTTTTATCGGTAGTCCCTATCCTATGACTAAATAATTTTTTTTTATTATTTGAGACATCTAGGCCATGAAATGATTAAAACTGAAGTAATCCATAACTAATTCATCCATTTCACAATTATTGAATTATTTAAATTCATACTTTAATTACATAGAATTTGCTTTGATTATATCTTTTTGACTTTATAATATTCATTTATTAACATTTTTTAAAAATATTAATTAATTGTTTTCTAAAACTTATAAAGCTGTTATTGATGAAAGTCATAAAAGTAGGTAACTTAAATAAAAGAGCTTTCAAATTAAAATATACTGAAGCCATATTTTGGCCTCAAATTATATTAGTACACTTACCCAAAAAGGCACAAGTCCTTTTTCCTTATCATTAAGTATAGCCTCTTCTAGCTTCGCGCCTCGCATGCACTGGTTCTCGTCGGACTCTATGTAGCGCATTCTGACCAAACCTAGGAAAATTTAAAAAAACATGATACGAATTTCATACTAATATTATAAATAAGAAAGTCTGTTTGTTTGTTGGTTTTTCTTTCAATTAGCTTTTTCATTGCAGAAATTTGGCATACAGATAGCTTTTATGACGTAGGCATAGGTAGGTAGGTAGGTCTCTTTGGCTAAGAAAGAGTTTTTGTAAATTCAACACCTGAGGGGGTACAATTTGTATGAAAATAAAACTTAACGTGTGCGAATCCGCAAGCAAAAGCTAGTTTAATAATAAATTCACGTTAAGTTTAAAGTTTCTTACAAGCTCGGCTAGAGCTTTTTATTTTCATGTTCATCATGTTTGTTTCATGTAGGATTTAGGTATGCTTTTCTCGTGATACTTCTTGTTTTGACTCTATCACCTGCCTCTCTTCTTGCTCTTAAGACCTAAGCAATATTTGTACCACTCTCTTATAAAAGTAACATTCTTATTCTAATATTCCACTCTCTCTCACTGCGTCGTATTCTCTATTACTGAGGGTCGTGACCCCTTCTACCAATAATCTTTCTATGGACGATGTCGCGCCACGTTGTTATTGTCGCGCAATATTCCACGCGCCGCGGTTTTACGTCGCCTGAATCCAGCGGTGCCCTGCGATTTGCTTGATTTAAACATCCATTCGTCTAGTGGAACTCTATAAAATGTAACTAGTCATTCCAATATTTACCGATCAATCCAGCTTTTTCCACAGAAGAATGGGCCTGGTCGGAACAATAGCAGATCAGATGGCCCAGGAGTTCTGATGACTGCATATCAGGGTTCAGGCTGGCCAGCTCTATGAGCGCCCTGGTCCTCGCAGCCAGGAGGCTGACCAGGGTGGCTTCACTGGCTGTTGTCTAGAACAAAGGTGAAAAAGTTAAACCTAGCATTTGAAATGTTACCGCTGCGGCAAAATTCCAAATTATTCATCATAGTTGTTCATATTTAAGACAATTGTATCATATATTATATTCCGTTTTATTTATTACTAGGTGATGCCTGCGGCTTCGTCCGCGTGGATTGAGGTTTTACGGTTCCCGCGGGAACTCTTTAATTTTCCGGGATAGAAAGTAGCCTATGTGCTATTCCAGACTATAATCTATCTCTGTGCCAAATTTTATCCAGATCCGTTTAGCCGTTGGAGCGTGATTGAGTAACAAACATCCATACATCCATACATCCATACATCCATACATCCATACATCCATACATCCATACATCCATACATCCATACATCCATACATCCATACATCCATACATCCATACATCCATACATCCATACATCCATACATCCATACATCCATACATCCATCCAAACATTCGCATTTATAATATTTATTTGATTCGATCACGAGTTAACTTGGTCTTGCCTGAAGGTGATGGGACGGAAGATTAAATGATTATTTTTTTTCCCCTAAATAGAGTATATACAACCTATACTCACTAAAATTATTACAATCCATACTATAATATTATAAATGCGAAAGTGTGTCAATCGATCTGTCTATCTGCCTGTCTGCTACGCTTTCACGGTCCATCTGTTCAATCGATTTGGATGTAATTTGGTACAGGGGTAGGTTGTATCCCGGGGAAGGACATAGGTAGACATATTTTTTATGCCGGAAAATTAAAGAGATCCCGCGGGAATCAAAAAAACGTAATCCACGCGGACGAAGTCACGGGCATCATCTAGTCTAGCATAAAAATTAGACTAAGTAATGAGTAATTTAACTTTAACCTAAACTTATAAATTATCTCATATACTAAAAAGTAGTCCACCGAAGCATCTTAGTCTTTCTTTATTCTAATTGAAGAACTATGTTTTTTTGTTCTTGGAGGTTGTACTTACACTACACTTTCACTAATTTGTAATTTATTTTTGTAATTTTTATTTTTATTATTTTTAAGTTTTCTAAACAATTATTCACAGATACATATCAAAAATTGCGGAACCGGCAGTATTTGAACCTGCGTCTCTCTGGGATTCGCGCCCACCTTTGACCGCTAGACCACCCGCAATGCCGATTCCGCAATTTTCGACATGTATTTATGAATAGTTTAGATAAATGATTTATTTATTTCACGTAGGGCAACTTGACAAATTACTAAGATCGAAGCAGACTCACCTGGATATGGCAATTTGTAATAAGTCAGGTTCTACGCAGCGTCGTACTAGAATGCTTAGCCATTTGAGTGACACGGCTTTGTCAGTAAGATTTTGACTAAAGTACTGCCAAGTGCCAATTTCAACTGAGGAGTTGTTGTCTAGAAAACGAAGCGGTTTCTTGTACAGAGACCCCTACATAAAATCCTTAATCGTTGAAACTTGGCAGGGCTGTAGTAAATTATGAACTAAAACTTACACAAAAAGATAAAACTTAATATTTTTGACTGAAAAATTCCTGTCTTTTAAAAGTATAGTAGTAGTCATATTTACCTAAATATGAAAAGAAATAATTATGCAAAAACCATAACTGATTACATTACCAAACCTAAACTGCGTTTGCGCGATACTGGATACATTCTTCAGACTTCATGCTTTTTGGGTCTTGGACGAATTAAACACTATTTCATCCAAGGGTATAGTATAAGAACACCTTATTTCCTTTTTCATTCTTTATTGGATATTTATGAAATACTAGCTGATGCCCGCGACAACGTCCGCGTGGATTGAGGTTTTTTGGTTCCCACGGGAACTCCTAAGTTTTCCGGGATATATAACCTAAATCCCTAAACCTTAACCTAAAAACATAGAACCTGCATGCAAGCTTTCAACCCCCATTTCACCCCTCTTGGGTTGGATTTTCGTAAAACTGCTTTCGTAAAAGTTCGTCATCCCCTAAGTGATGCCTTTGGGGGTGGTATTTCTAAAATTTGTGAAAAACATATTTCTTTATTTTTAATCGAAAGCCCAAAATCAAAGTTTCGTGGATATAACTTGAAAAACAACTTGATAAATGACGAACTTTTATACAAACTTTCAACCCCCATTTAACCCTTTGGGGGTTGGAATTTTCAAAAATCCTTTCTTATCGGATGCTTACGTTATAATAGCTATCTGAGTGCAAAATTTCAACCCGATCCAACCAGTGGTTAGAGCTGTGGGTTGATAGATCAGTCAGTCAGTCAGTCAGTCACCTTTGCCTTTTATATATTTAGATGTTTAACTCATTATCATACTGTAAAGTTTCGTCACCTGAAGAATTACTGTTGAGGTCTCATAGTCTCCTTTCCTAGGCTATAAATTGGGTTCAGAAAAACCACAGTAAGTAAAGTTATACATATACCTGGATAACTCCTCCTCCAGGGCTATCGTTCTTCTCATTGAGGAAGCAGTCCGGCAGTCCAAGCAGTTTGCCCAGCCAATTCATTGCTATCGTCTCCAGCTCTGTTCCAGCTGGTGATGACGCCTTATTTTGAACAAACGCAAACATGAAGCAGGAGATATAATATGGCATGATATTGTGAAAAAAGCTTATTATACTGTTGAAGATTACGTAAATGATAAAAGAGCATGGATTTGACTCGCTCCAGCAATGCTAAGGACAGCGGTTACCTATGTATTTACACAATGAAATTGTAAATTATTTTTTTCAAAAGAGCAACCACCGAGTTTCTTGCTGGTTCTTCTCGGTAGGAGTGGCATTCCGAACCAGTGTAGATTCACTCGACGATCCAAAAGCACTTGTAAAAGTTTATTTGAATAAAAAACATTTGTTTTTAAATTTTCTTTTTGATGAAATTTCAAAAAGGGTCTACGGGGTATCCAAGAGCAGCTACCTTGTCCAAAAAATAAGTTTGGCCGTCCAAAGAGGCAATGCTGCCAACATCTTGGGCACTATGCCTCACTGCGGTGGCATCGACGAGGATTAATTCTAAATTTTAGTTTATTTTATTTAAATATAATTCATATTATTTAAGTCTTATTTCCGGTGACATAATTAAAAGTAAAATTAATATGTTTCTTCCGTCATATTATAATTATTTTTATATTTCATGAATTTTAAAACGTTTTCTAGTTAGATTTTTAAGTATGATCGTGAATTTAAGTTACAATAAATTATTTTTCTCTTATTATCATAATATTTTTATTCTTCGATGAACACAAAAAAATACAGCTTTTTATGAAACTACTTACTGAATAATGCGTAAAAGGGGCTAGTCAGCACCTCATTCATATTATGCCTTTTATTGAAGTTTAACCGAAAGGCCGGTGATACACGGACAGCTTGAAGCAGTCAGGATGGAATGCTTCAAGCTGCGACTGCATAGTGAACTACAGTCTTCTACGTACACACATGGAACCGCTCGAGCAGTTGCGACTGCTTCGGGCGGTTGGCAGCAGTTATCAATGGTAGCTTCAAGCTGTTGACTATGACTGCAAGAGCGGTCCAAGTATGTTGATCACTGGCTAACTGCTCGAGCAGTCCGTGTATGGCCGGTCAAAGACTTACCCAAGTGAAACATAGTACATTCAGCGAACTGGACAGCATTTCCCCCATTATGGAGGGGTATGACGTCAGAGCTGGGAAGTATGCGTGCATGTGTGGACTCTGCCAGTGGACAATCTAAGACACAAAGGTTACGTTTAGAGCAGGTAATGTTGAAGCCTCAACAATGCCCTAATAAGAGGATAATAAAATCGCACAATCAACAACTCTATAACTAGTAGTGGATTATAGTTTTGAATTTCAATTCAATATTCAAAAACACTTATAAGCAAAACTTAACTTCATTTGTTTATTTATTTGGGTTTACGAATAACGGCACAGTATTTCTTATTTAAAGGTTTTACACAGCATAACAATAATAACCGTTAAAAAGTAGCCTATAATCACTCTCCAGGTCCTCAACTATTCCCATGCAAAAAATCACGATCGATCGATCGATTCGTTGCTCGGTTGCGACGTGATTAAAAGACCAACCAACAAAAAAAAACACTTTTGCATTTATAATATTAGTATGCAAAGTGTGATAGTATGATGGGCGATAAGTTCTCTGAAGTGCAATCATCAATCAAATCAATCACGCCGCAACGGAGCAACGGATAAAGCTGGGGAGCCTCATCCGGCGGTGTAAGTATCCGGGTTGGACGCCGGGGTAAACCCGGTGATCTCGGATGTTCTTTAGGTAATCTGCTGTGTGGTCCACCAACTCTTTGGCTGTACGGATATAAAAATATATTACAACTTACTCCAGGCATGATATGGTCCTCCACATCCTTGAATATGTCGTCCCATTTCTCCGGGAGCTGGGGAGCCTCATCCGGCAGCCGTTTGTGCAAGTATCCGGGTTGGACGCCCGGATAGACCCGGTGATCTCGGATGTTCTCCAGGTAATCTGCTATGTAGTCCACCAACTCTTTGGCTGTACAGATATAAAAAAAGTGTATGTGTACAATTCAGACATGGCAGAAGTGAAACTTTAGAAAAGGCTTTTTTAATTTTTTTTTATCCACTACAAGTTAGCCCTTGATTGCGATCTCACCTGATGGTAAGCGATGATGCGGTCTAAGATGGTAGCGGGCTAACCTGTTAGGGGCATGGCAGTTATATTAAACCCATACCCCTATTCAGTTTCTACACGGCTTCGTACCGGAATGCTAAATCGCTTAGCGGTACGTCTTTGCCGATAGGGTGGTAACTAGCCACGGCCGAAGCCTCCCACCAGGCCAGACCAGGTAAAATTCAGATATTATAAATTCCCAAATTGACCCTGCCGGGGATCGAACCCGGGTCCTCCGCAC
The DNA here is from genome assembly GCA_917051295.2 of Erebia ligea. Classification (NCBI taxonomy): domain Eukaryota; kingdom Metazoa; phylum Arthropoda; class Insecta; order Lepidoptera; family Nymphalidae; genus Erebia; species Erebia ligea. Next base: position 3,874,311 of record OU785246.1, read on the forward strand.
TTTAAGACAACAGCGCTGAACACTGCGCCACGGAGGTCGTCAATATAAAGTATAATAAATATAGCTTGTAAATATTATTATCAATCAAATAAATATTATAAATGCGAAAGTTTGGATGTATGGATGTATGTTTGTTACTCAATCACGCTCCAACGGATGAACGGATCTGGATGAAATTTGGCACAGAGATAGATTATAGTCTGGAATAGCACATAGGCTACTTTTTATCCCGGAAAATTAAAGAGTTCCCGCGGGAACCGAAAAACCTCAATCCACGCGGACGAAGTCGCGGGCATCAGCTAGTAGCCTATAAATTGTATTCTATCTCATTCTCTCGCATGCTTAATCCTATTTCGAATATGTTTGTCTCTTTTTAGTGTAGCTTTTTCGTTTCATCGAATTTCAAATTACAACGATTCTAGAAAGAAAGAAAGAAAAGAAGAATTTCTTTCTTTCTTTCTTCTTTCAACGATTCTAAAGTAGTTTCACTTCAAAAAACAGTCGAGTGCGAGTCAGACTCACGCACGCGGGTTCCGTACCACCACACAATATGAATTCGTGTAGTAAATAACTAGAAAGATGTCCTAACAACACATTATACAAGGGTGCCTTTTTTCCTTTTGAGGTAACATAAATAACATTCTCCAAAGGAATTTATATAGAGACTTGATATTTTGCTTGCAGATTGTAAAAAAATTGAATATTTAAATGTACACGGATGAAGGCGCGGTAAAAACTTATTAGAAGTTATTATTTTATGTTCTACTGCAAATATGCCCTTGATTAAATTCTCATCTAGATCGTAATACAGTCAAGATGGTAGCGAGATAACCTGGTAGGGGTATGGCAGATTTATTAAGTCCATACCCCTAAGGGCAGTCATCAAAATTACAAAATAGTAAGCGGGGGCCATACTGCCAACGATGTTTCATTATTGTTGTTTAAGATACCATTAAAAATATGCTCCTGACATAAGCTATACTGTTGAAGATTACGTAAATGACAAAAGAGCATGGATTTGACTCGCTCCAGCAATGCTAAGGACAGCGGTTATTAATTACTAGCTGATGCCCGCGACTTCGTCCGCGTGGAATAAGTTTTTTTTAAATTCCCACAGGAACTCCTTAATTTTCCGGGATAAAAAGTAGCCTATGTCACTCTCCGGGTCTTCAACTATACCCATGCCAAAAATCACGTCGATCCGTTGCTCCGTTGCGGCGTGATTGAAGGACAAACCAACAAACCAACAAACCAACAAACCAACAAACCAACAAACAAACACACTTTCGCATTTATAATATTAGTATGATGTATCTACACATTAATGAAATTGTAAAAATAGTATATTACACATCTAGGGCAGTAAAATAAGAAATGTCTCAGATCACATGTAATTGTTGTCCGAGGCGAAGCCGAGGTCAATAAACATGTGATCTGAGGCTTTCTTATTTACTGCCCGTGGTGTGTATACTATTTTTCTCCTCGACGGAGGCGGAAAGCGGCATTTTCGTTTAGCGCAGCGGGAGGAAAATTGACGTTTTCCGCCCGGAGTCGAGAAAAAATATTTTTTCAAAAGAGCAACCACCGAGTTTCTTGCTGGTTCTTCTCAGTAGGAATGTCATTCCAAACTAGTGGTAGATTCACTCGACGATCCAAAAGCACTTGTAAAACTTTATTTGAATAAAAAAAAACATTTGAATTTGAAGGTGACTTTCGTGTTTTAGAATTATTTTAAGAACGTCAAGGTACGTGACATCAAAGTTTCATTTTGAGTAATATTGCTTAATTAATATAGCTTTAAGCGTTGGTAGTATGACCCCAAATCTAAAGTTCGCGCGCGAGTTGAATGCAGAGTAAATGTATGTGTCACCATACATTTACTCTGCATTCAACTCGCGCGCGAACTATACATTCTAATCAAGAGTTTTTTAAACTTTTAAGTCATCTAAGAGTTGGTCTAAAGTCAATCATTGTACAATGTATTACTGCAATATGTCTACAAATCCAATTAACTAGTATCAAAGACAAAGGAATAGGATTTCCTACAACGTTACACTTTTCTGATACTTTTTTACTGACAGTCTATTTATATGTAAACTAGATGATTCCCGCGACTTCATCCGCGTGGATTAAGGTTTTTTGATTCCCGCGGGAACTCCTTAATTTTCCGGGATAAAAAGTAGCCTATGTCCGTCCCCTAAAACTATAGTTTTTGAATTATCTAACTTTAACAATGGAGCTTTTGGAACCTAAATAATTAAATAACTAGATGATGCCTACGACTTCATCCAAAGGTTAAAAAACTGTCTAGTTTCAAAAACCTAAATCCAGGCGGATGGAGCCGTGGGCATTATCTAGTCTATACTTATATTATAAATGCGAAAGTTTGGATGAATGTATAGGATGGATGTAAGTATGTTACTCCATCACGCCAGAACGGCTGAACGGATCTGGATGAAATTTGGCACAGAGATAGATTAAAGTCTGGAATAACACATAGGTTACTTTTTTATCCCGGAAAATACCACTTACCATCAGATGAGATCGCAGTCAAGGGCTAACTTAGTAGTGATTAAAAAAAAAAGTTCCCGTGGGAATCAAAAAACTCAATCCGCGCGGACGAAGTCGCAGGCATCAGCTAGTAATACATACAATAGCTACATTACGCCTGTTGACCTTAACATATCAAGTCAATAAAGATTGGAAACGCGTGCAAATGGATGTATGGATGGATGGATGTTTGTTACTGAACCACACCAGAACGGCTGGATGAAATTTGGCACGGCACTGAGATAGATTATAGTCTGGAATAACATATAAGCTACTTTTTATCCCGGCAAATTAAAAAGTTCCCGTGGGAACCAAAAAAATCTATCCGCGCGGACGAAGTCGCGGGCATCAGCTAGTAATACATACAATAGCTACATTACATCTCGCCTAGAATAATATTGTATAGCTTACATATAAATGTTAGACTTACTTAATCATTATTTTTAATTTTTGTAAAGGCGTATTTTAGTCTGCCAAACGTTATAACTTTATGAAAAACTAGCTGATGCCCGCGACTTCGTCCGCGTGGATTGAGGTTTTTCGGTTCCCGCGGGATATCTTTAATTTTCCGGGATAAAAAGTAGCCTATGTGCTATTCCAGACTATAATCTATCTCTGTGCCAAATTTCATCCAGATCCGTTCAGTCGTTGAAGCGTGATTGAGTAACAAACATCCATACATCCATACATCCAAATTCCATACATCCATACATCCATCCAAACTTTCGCATTTATAATATTTATGAAAAATTGTATTCTTAGTCGTAACAATGTTCATGTACCTATTTATTATGCTGTAAAATAAATAAATAAATCAATAAATAAAATCAATAGCTACATTTCTCCTGTTGACCATAACATATCAAGTCAATAAAGATTGGAAAAGCGTGCAAATCCGCGACAAACACAGATCCGTCGCTATAAAATGGCTTACGGGATTGAAGGAAACGATTCAATAACAAGTAATTTAGCATATAGAGCAGTCAATACAACGTCGTGTATGTAAACGGAAGAGTTATTTGATATGTATTTAACTGTGTTCCCTCTGCATCTTAATTGGGTATTTCACATCATCTTACCTAATATTAATATCGACGGGTTCCGGGCTAATTGTATTAAGCGACACTCTGAGCGATATATACTTTTATACATATTTGGAATCAGCGAATTTTTCTGCGTCATTTGAGCTGGGTTTGGTGACGATCGGAGCACTTTTTTGTCGCTTAATACAACCGCATTTTTGGGCTCATCTTGGACTGCAATGTATGAAGCGACACAAAATATTGACAAATTTAGGAACTGTGTACTTAAGCCGACTACCAAATACCAGGCAGTCGTTTAAACGTTTTTTCCTGGAGCAACAATTTACAGGCAATGTACGTTAAAGCATTTAGCCTGACTTTATAAATATATAGAAATGTCGCTTAATACAATTAGCCTCTTTGTTAAATTCTTATCCAGTGTCGATCCAAACATTTAGCTCTGTACATGAAATATTAGATGTTGTCACTTCAACCATTTAGCTTGCAATAGATAATGATACGTCGGTCGCATGAACTATTTAGGATTCCAACAGCAAACATTTAAAGATTATGGTTAAACCTATTTTTTTTATTCAATATTTGATTTGCAGTGTCGTTTCAGTTATAACAAAATTAAAGTTCTAGTACTTCAAACAGTTTTTCTTAAACGGAATAAGAATAGTATACACATTAATACAATCAAAATTTTATATGGATTGACTATTATGACGTTGGTTAAAACAATGATTGATGAATGATGATAATGAGATTTTCACTATTTTGCAAAAGTACATAGAAAACGTTGATGAACGTGAAACCGTTAAAAGTTTAATTTTGTACTCGGATTCATGCCCCGGGCAAAATAAAAATAAAACCGGCCAAGTGCGAGTCGGACTCGCGCACCGAGGGTTCCGTACAAACCTGTAGTAAGCTTTAGGATTAAGGAATTTAATGAACCGCACAACTAACTTTGTTTGTAGAGGTTTATTGTTAATATAAAAAAACTATGCTAGTTAGAGCGTTGGTTTTATTTTTCCTGTAAAATATACATAAGCTTCTATTGACCATAATTATTTCAAATATTTCAATTGGTAAACTTCGGAGAACGGAACGGTATTTTTTTCGACCTTTTGCCCAATAAATCAAAAACTATTATGCATAAAAATAAATAAAAATCTGTTTTAGAATGTAGAAGTATAGCCCTTTCATATGATATCCCACTCAGTATAGTTATCATACTTTGAAATTTCAAACCCCCGATTTTTCCCCTTTTTTAATTAAACTAAAAATAATTTTCGATTTTTTTTTATTTTAATAATGTTAGGCCACTATTATACACAACTATTCCAAATTTCATGTCGATAGCTTTAATAGTTACTGAAATAATCGACTGTGACAGACGGACGGACGGACGGACGGAGAAAGTCGCACCATAAGGGTTCCATTTTTACCGTTTTGGTACGGAACCCTAACAAGATCGTATTGGCAGCCATCCACAACGCTTTGTTGATGTCAAAAAATTTAAAAACTATACAGATGAATTATCTGCTGCTAGGACACACAGAGATGACAGTAGACAGTATTCACGCTACAATAGAAAATTCTGTTCGACACACAACGGTATGGGCGTCTTCACAGTGGCTGACAATTTGTCAGCTAGCTAGAAAGGATCCAGGACCCTATCAGGTGGAAGGCCTTACACACGAAGACATCAAGAATTATGAAGAATTGTCCGAAAAATATTTCAAGGGAAACCTTGTCGGTAAAATAAGCAAGATTCGTGTAGCAACATTCAAGAAGTCTACGCCAAACGTGATGGTCGTCAAATATAGCATGCAAGATGATACAAAAGAAGAGTCCATACAAATTTATGCAAAACCGAAACTACTCAATGCAAAATATAAATCAAAGCTTCCTATCACAAAAGCAAAATATAATGACCTGAAAAAGCTATGTGACACTGGCGCTATCCCAAGAATATTTCATTCAGAATATATCAACCTACCATCCAGCAATACTGGCAAAGATACACTGATCGATACTGATATTGAAGACGAAACAGACCTGCCAAATTAAGCAATTTTCATTATGTCTGATGGGAAAATAGCAAGTGTTTAAGTATAAAGAAGAAGAAAAATAAATTAGAAAGTAAGAAGGAAAAGATTGGTTGAATTGGTGAAATGTTATTTTTTATAATTTTGATTATTATTTTTTGTTACTGTAGTGAACTACAATTTATTATTGTCATAGGAGATAAAAATTATTTTTGTTATTGAAGAGAAACTAGGGATAGTATTTAAAGGGTTATTTTTCAATAACCGGCCAAATTTTCACAGGGTGTAACTAACTTTAAAAAAAAAATCAGCTGTTTCCTACAAAATATCAATACCTACTCGACTAAAATGTATAAAACAGCTGATTTTTTTTTCGTGATTTCAGAGTCGGTCCCATAGTGAAAGTTGTTCATATTCATGGGTAGAACACCCAGTGAAAATTTGGCCGGTCATTGAAAAATAACCCCGTATAATAGGTAAGAAAACTTCTAAACTTTTTTTTAACGAGAGAAGTTTTTGATTTTGATTACTGAGAAAGTTAGAAAAAAATATAGAAGAAAATAAGTAAAGAAATGAAAACCAAAGAAACGCTCGTAAATATTTTAATTTTTTTATGTGATTATTTTTAAAAGAAATTATTTTATAGATAAACCTTTTTTGTTAAGTTAAGTTAAGTTTTTATATACTTAAATGTTAAAGTTTAGGAATGAAGAAGAATGAGAATAATTATTTCTGATGCCTATACAATTGTGATAAAAACTTTAGTTGTTACCTTGGTAAGCTAAGAAGTTACTGCTGTTCCTAAGTGATTGTCATTTTAAATAAATAACTTATCTTTAAACAATTTATAATGTGTGTTTTATTTCTCATTTCATAATTATTAACAAGATAGATAGGTACACCCTATGTATGTTCTTTTTAATTTATCAATGTTTTAACCGCCAATTTCTGCAAACTTCATTATTCAAGTATGATTACAAACAATTTATTAAAAAAAAATCAGTCGCATAAACTAATTAGCCATACATTAATAAGTTTAGGATATGGTATTTAAATCAATTAGCTTAGGTTTGAAATATGACCAACTCTTTGATTAAAGCACTTAGCTTAGAGCCATTATTTGCATGCCTAGGCGGTTAAGTCATTTAGCCTGAAATAAGAAACAATAATCATAGGCGGATAGGTCATTTAGCCTGGAACAAAAAAAAGTAAAATATGGGTCATTTTGTATTAAGCGACATTTATCTTCGTTAAAAATAGGAATATAAGAAAGAAAATTAATCTAATTATGGGGAATATGTTATAAAAACAGTAATATAAGGCTTTTTAAAGAAATAATGCGATTTGCTAAAGTTATTTTTTTTTTTCTAAAAATCGAAACTTTAAACTGCTCTGGTGTAAAGTTTCAAAAATGTCGGTTAATACAAATAGCCCGGAACCCGTCGATATATAAAATTCAAAGTTCTGACTGACTGACTGACTGACTAACTGACTGACTGACTGACTTATATATCAACACACAGCCTAAACCGCTGGGGCTAGAAACTTGAAATTTTCACAGTAGGTTCCTTTTGTGACGTAGGATTTTTCAAAATTCCACCCCAAAGGAGGTGAAATAGGGGTTGAAAGTTTGTATGAAAGTCCGTGATTTCTGAAGTTATATCCATGAAAATTGGTATTTATGCTCCCGATAAGAAATACGTGTTTCACAGTTTTTGAAAATTCCGCTCCCGAAGGGGTAAAATAGGGGTTGAAAGTTTGTATGAAAGTCCTTTATTTCTCAAGTTATAGCCATGAAACTTAGCATTTGGGCTTTAAGTTAGATATGCAGAAGTACGTGTTTCACCGTTTTTGAAAATTCGACCTCCGAAGGGGTGAAATAGGGGATGAAAGATTCTATGAAAGTCCTTCATTTATTTCTCAAGATATTTTTCAATTTATATCAACGAAACTTGGTATTTTGGCTTTCAGTAAAAATAAAGAAGTATGAGTCACAGTTTTTCAAAATTCCACCCCCAAACGGGTAAAATAGGGGTTGAAAGTTGCTCAATCACGCCGCAACAGAGCAACGGGTCAACGTGATTTTTTGCATGAATATAGTTGAGGACCCGGAGAGTGACATAGGCTACTTTTTATCTTTTTTTATACCGGAAAATTAAGAAGTCCCTGTGGGGAAAAAAACTTAAACCACGCGGATGAAGTCGCGGGCATCAGCTAGTACTAATATACTATACAGGGTGGAATTTTGTAATGCCACCTGAAGGGAAAGTACTCTTAAGGGGACTCAGGCCGGTACCTTCTTCATACAAACGAAAAAGCGTAATTACTACATTATTTGATATTGTACGCCCAAAACTAAGTTTTATTTCGATTTGTCTCGTCATTATCTAGGTTTATTGATATATAAAATATTGAAAAAAATATTGATTTTAAAGTTACGAGCCTCGAAAGATTCCAATTTTCACACTAAATTGATGACAACTTTGGGCGCAAATAAATAAGATTAGGAGTGTGAAAATTATAAAACAATTTATCAATAAACATAGTTTATTTATTCATTATTTGAAATAACTTTACTTAGTAAACATACATTTAGTAGTTTTTACAAACAAACGCTTTTCCCAAACGACTGTTCAACCCTTTTCGCGCGCTTGATTTCGGTAAAAACCATCTTGCCTCGCATCCGAACAATCGACACCTCCGGGTGGCGGGCGGGCGGGCGGGGGGAAGGGCCAACCAGAAAATCGGCCGCTCGCAGCCTACATAATACTACGTAGCTACTAGCTATACTGCGAGCTACTTATTGCAACGTAATTAGAGTGCTATTCGTGTAATTCGTAATTATGTACCTACGTCGTGTGTGTGGTTTATATTTATAATTATTATTATTGTGAATAAGTGCTGTCAAATGCATAATATTGTTATTATTTTATTATTACACTAGCTGATGCCCGCGACTTCGTCCGCGTGGAATAAGTTTTTTTAATTCCCACGGGAATTTTCCGGGATAAAAAGTAGCCTATGTCACTCTCGTCCTCAACTATACCCATGCCAAAAAACATGTCAATCCGTTGCTCCGTTGCGGCGTGATTGAAGGACAAACCAACAAACAAACACACTTTCGCATTTTTTTTTTTAATCCACTACAAGTTAGCCCTTGACTGCGATCTCACCTGATGGTAAGTGATGATGCAGTCTAAGATGGTAGCGGGCTAACCTGTTAGAGGCATGGCAGTTAATTAAACCCATACCCCTATTTGGTTTCTACACGGCATCGTACCGGAACGCTAAATCGCTTGGCGGCACGTCTCTGCCGGTAGGGTGGTAACTAGCCACGGCCGAAGCCTCCCACCAGGCCAGACCAGGGAAATTTCAGAAATTATAAATTTCCAAACCCTGCCGGGGATCGAACCCGGGACCTCCGCACGTTAAGGCAACAGCCCTCAACACTACGCCACGGAGGTCGTCAAAATAATTATAATATTAGCTATATTTATAATATTAGTAAGTACCTATGATTGTTTCACTATTAGGGTTTATCGATCTAGATCACAGTTAGATCAGCTGAAATCGCAGTCAAGTCTCAAGACGGACCTTGACGGACGTGGCTATATGCTATGCTATATGCTATGCTATATGCTATGCTATATGCTATGCTATATGCTATGCTATATGCTATGCTATATGCTATGCTATATGCTATGATATATGCTATGCTATATGCATATGCTATATGCTATCCTATATGCTATGCTATATGCTGTGCTATATGCTGTGCTATATGCTGTGCTATATGCTATGCTATATGCTATGCTATATACTATGCTATATGCTATGCTATATGCTATGCTATATGCTATGCTATATGCTATGCTATATGCTATGCTATATGCTATGCTATATGCTATGCTATATGCTATGCTATATGCTATGCTATATGCTATGCTATATGCTATGCTATATGCTATGCTATATGCTATGCTATATGCTATGCTATATGCTATGCTATATGCTATGCCATGATGCATATGCATGATGCTATGGCATGGCATATGCCATGCCATATGGCACATAGATCGAAGAGCTGATGGTCGTTGGGGTCCCAAGGTGCTGGAGTGGCGACCCCGAAACGGGAAGCGCAGTGTTGGCAGACCCCCACTAGGTGGACCGACGACATAAAACGAGTCGCAGGGAGGCGCTGGATTCAGGCGGCGCAAGAACGAGGCCTGTGGAAGTCCATGAAGACCTTTGTCCAGCAGTGGACGTCTATCGATTGACAAAGAAGAATATTATACGAGTTGTTTACACGCTGAGGTATATAATAGTAGGTAATAATATAATAGGTATGTAGGTTACATTTTGTAGTTTTCATAAAAGGTAAGTAGGTACCTACCTAATCATTATCATAAATCATTATACCTAATTATTATAATTCATCAGTGATAATATCAGATATCGCATCGGTCCAACTATAATAGGTATAATCTGTGAGCGTAACATCGTCTTTATACCGGGACTGCCGTGCGCGCGGTTGCACTCGCTATACTGCTCATCACTGAGTCTGTCTCTTTCTCACACAATGTTAGGTGAAACAGCAAATAGGTTACCCACGTGCGCCGGCAACTTCAGTCGCGCGTACTGAGCTGCCTTAATACTGTAGATAGAATATTTTACTCAAAGAAAACATTCCTTTATTTTTGAATAGAAAGAAAACTGCATTCAAAGAATTTCGAAAATTCGCTTGCCACACCCGGAATCGATCCGACTAAAATCTGTAAAAATTACAACCTGTACTTTTATTGCATCGATCGTTAGTATCAATTATAAGGATCAAATCTGTCTATGAGAAATTTGATAAATTAAATGAAAGGAAAACCATGAATTTTCCAATACTAATACTAATCATACTATCATACTAATGTTATAAATGCGAAAGTGTGTTTGTTTGTTGGTTTGTCCTTCAATCACGCCGCAACGGAGTCACGGATCGACCTGATTTTTGGTATGGGTATAGTTGAGGACCTGGAGAGTGATATAGGCTACTTTTTATCCCGGAAAATTAAGGAGTTCCCGCAGTAATAAAAAAACTTAAACCACACGGACGAAGATAGGCCGCCGTGGCCGAAATTCGGTCGGGAGGACATTATGTATACTACTATTATGAAGAGGTAAAGTTTGTGAGTTTGTGAGGTTGTAGGGTGTAATCTCTGGATCTACTGAACTGATTTTGAAAATTCTGTTACCAATAGAAAGCCACATTATTTGTGAGTGTCATATAACTATAACTCAAAAAATTAGGGAGTTCCCGTGGGAATTTAAAAAACTTATTTCACGCGGACGAAGTCGCGAACATCTGCTAGCATATTATATATATACCTAAAAATACTGTATACAGTTTACGTAGCGGGAGATCGATCTTCAGCAAGTAACATAGGTCTTTTGCTATAAAGAAGGCTTAGTCGGGTAGTAAACGACATAATATGGAGAATCGAACCTAATATCTGCCATCTCAAATAGTCAATATTGTGTTGTGAATGTGAAACGAAGTGTGAATTGAAGCAGACTGTAATATATTTATAATATGTTATACTAGCTGATGCCCGCGAATTCGTCCGCGTGAATTGAAGTTTTTTGGTTCCCGCGGTGGTTTTGGTTCTTTAAATTTTCGGGATCAAAAGTAGCATGTGTTACTCCAGACTATAATCTATCTCTATGCCAATTTTCATCCAGATCCGTTCAGCCGTTCTGGCGTGATTGAGTAACAAACATCCATCCAGCCATCCATCCATCCATCCAAACGTTCGCATTTATAAAATTAGTATAGTAATATATTATGTAGTTTATTTTCTCTCATTTTTATAGTACTTTTATATACGCAATTAATTATTGTAATATACCTTAGTGTATTTTTTTTGGGCAGAAGTTGCCTCAAATAAGGATTTTTCTTTCTAATATAATATTAATTATGTTGAATTCCGGAAATAAAATACTATAACTAGATGACGCGCGACTTCAGCGCATAGATTGCGGTTATGACATAGACTCTAGGATGACAGTTATCTTCGTTTATCTAATTTCATCAAAATCGGTCAGGCGTGAAAAAGTCTGCCTGTTACTTTAATTCAATTCAAAAGTTTTTTATTCAAATAGACTTTTTACAAGTGCTTAAGAATAGTCGAATGAAACTACCACTGCTAAATAACATTGTTGCATTAATAATTTTATTAGTAAATTTCACCAAGTTCCATGTATATAACTTGAAAAATGTCGGACTTTCAAACAAACTTTTATCCCCTGTGTAACTCCCTTAGGGGTGGAATTTCGAAAATACCTTCGTTAGTGAGTGCCTACGTCGTAGAAGGAACCTACTGTCAAAATTTCAAGTTTCTAAACCCAGGTTAGGCTGTGCCTTGATAGACCAGTCAGTCAGTCAGGACAAACGATTTTATATTGTACCTATAGAAGATTTTTCAATGCAAACTAATGTGAATGATGTACGACTTTTCTAAATTGCATGATTTATCTACCAGTTAGTTGAATTGCGTGTGCACCTAGTGCCTAATTCATTTGACATTTTGTATACCTTCTACATGTAATTCAGTTGGTAGTTTTAATTTAAAAAAATAAGGTCTTGATTATCTTGTAACCGGTTCATAATATATTGGCAAAGCAATAATTATACTAGCTTATTATTATTCAAAAAACATATAAAAGGTCATACAATTAAATGTACTACAGGAAAATGATAGCATAATTGGATTAGGCCTAAGATTAGTAAGCATTTGTAAATGATACTTAAGTATGTTTAATTGATTAGTCAATGTCTTGTCCATGAGTATTATTTATCATGGTTACATAATTATTATTTACTTGTCTTTTAAATAAATAAATAATAATTTATTCATGAGAATGTAGGTGATATAAAGTTGACATGGTTACAGTTTATGAGCCATATACATTCTACCAATTAATGGTGTATGAATATTTGGTATAAATCGTCAAAATAGTATTAAAGTTAAGAAAGAAAAGTAGTAAATTAAATTAATCGGTCATACAAAATTACAGTTAAAAACGAAAGAAAAGCCTTTTAGCCTTAACATAGTTATTAACTTACACAATTGTAAATTATAATATACTAGCTGATGCCCGCGACTCCGCGTGGATTGAGGTTTATCGGTTCCGGCGGAAACTCTTTCATTTTCCGGGATAAAAAGTAGCCTATTTGTTATTCCAGACCTATCTATCTGTGTTTGAGGGACGAGTGGCTTGGTTGCGAAAACGCATATCAGTCGATTTCGATTGTTAAGCAACGTTGATCCAAGTGTGTAACTGGATGGGTGACTGAATTTGGAAGTCCGAATTTGGCCTTTTCGATTCCGCCGTGCCTCGGAGAGCCCTTTACCGTCGGTCCCGGTCATTATCACTAACATCTGATAATAATCGTAACAAAACCTAAGAGTTAAAATACTCTAAGTCGAGTGGTATGCGAATGACCTGAAAACCCACCGCACTATTATCCCAAGAAAACTCTTGCCAATTATGTGATTAATGGAGTGGGGTCACGACCCTCAGCAATGGGGCAAATACGACGCAGAGAGAGAGAGATCTATCTGTGTTATCTATCTCTATGATTCCAGAATAAAGTACTCAGGGAAATAGCTAATGCACCCTGGTACATAAGAAATGACGATCTCCACTGGGACCTTAAGATAATAATCAAGAGTGAATAGGCATCTTCTAGGCAAGCGCGCTCCACCTTAGGCTGCATCACCACTTGCAAGCAAGTCTGATTGCAGCTAGCGCTGGCCTATACATTAAAAAAAAAATAAAAAAAAAATAGAGTTAGTAAACAAAATCATACAAAAGTACGCCAAAGTTCATCAACACCGAATTCGCCATCATGTTAATCTGCCCCCCGATTGTGTAAGGAAATCGTAATCGTAATCGTTTGTCAAACGTATAATTCGACCTGTTTAAGGAGTTCATAGATGCCTGCACGTCAAAAAGCATGTATGAACTCCTTAAGGCGCTGTGAGTTCACGAGATCAAAATATAGGCGCTTGGGGGTGAAATCTAGCAAGCGCATGTCGCAAAAGATGGAAGAAATAATTTGTAAAAAATAAATATTTACTTTTAAATACAAATTAATCCGACAATGTGTTGTGAAATATGAATTTTATCTTGTATTTCTAGAGCAAATTATTAGTTTCAATACGTAGAAAAATTGCTTTAAAATGTAAACTAAGAGGTATGTTTAACATAAATTTCAATGCAGAGATTTTTTTTCAATTGTGTTTTGAGATGCGTCAATGGCTGCCTAAAGGTCTTGAAAACAGCAAATTATTTTTACAAGCATACGTCATTAGTGTCACCGTTTGATGGATACACTGCTTTAAAAAACTCCGTTTTGCCGATTTTACACTGTGACAGAAATTCAAAATTTAAACGTTTTTTATTCAAATAAACTTTTACAATTGCTTTCGAATTGTCAAATGAATCTACCTACCACTACAGAGCTTTAAACAGTTCGAGTAATACGTTTTGAGCTGACAAATTATTACGATTTGCTTAGATAATTGGTCCCCTGACCCCCTAGCATGGGCCGAGACAATTTTCTCCCCGAGGAAAGGATAACATTTTTATTCCTAAATAAATAAATAAAAACGCTAAATAACGGTGAATAAATAGTCCCCCGAGTCCCCGTGAAATGTCAAACGGGGATAAACTTCTCCTCTCCCCTGTTGCCGTGCTCTGAGAAGTGGATAAGTTAATTTTATCTCTTGTCAGTGGATAAAATCGGGGGATAAATTTTTTATCTCCGGCCCATGCTAGCCCTGCTGGAGGCTGTTAAGCTCCTCGACAACACTGCTATCAAAAGGAGACTCAAAAGAACGAAACCTCCCGCGACTACAACCGCATGGATTGAGGTTTTTTTGTTCCTACTTAACTCCTTAATTTTCCGGGAACAAAAGTAGCCTATGTGTTATTCCAGACCTATCTCTGTGCCAATTTCATACAGATCCGTTCAGTCGTTCGGGCGTGATTGAATAACAAACATCCATCCATCCATACATCCATCCAAATGTCTAGGTCTAGATAACTAGGTCACATTAACATAGTGAACATATAATATAACTGTCCTTAGTTAATTCTAAGTATATTAGAATTAATTACTAAGGACAGTTATTGGACTGTAAATTAGATGTAGAAATCCAAACTAATATTATAAATGCGAAAGTGTGTCTGTCTGTCTGTCTGCTACGCTTTCACGGCCTACCTGTTCAACCGCTTTTTAATGAAATTTGGTATAGGGGTAAATTACATCCTGGGGAAGGACATAGGCTACTTTTTATAGAACATTAAGGAGTTCCCCCGGGAATTAAAATAACTTTATCCACGTGGACGAAGTCACGGGCATCGTCTTGTAATTCATAAGTAGAAGTTTAAGTTAACGTAATATTACTTATTAGCCCATAGGCCAGATCATTGTATAAAATAAAGCTGCCATGTTAGATGGTGCTCTATGGTTAAAGGAAAAAAAATCTGTCCCTATGCCCATCCAGATTATCCACCACCACCACCACCACTACAGCCCATTATCGTCCCACTGCTGGGCACAGGCCTCCACCCTCATAGGAGAGAGGGGAATTAGAGCTTAGATCCACCACGCTGCTCCAATGCGGGTTGGCGGGCTTTAACGACTATTATCATGTTAGTGATAATAACCGGGACCGACGGCTTAACGTGCTTTCCGAGGTACGGGAGTGAAACACCGCCAACTTCCTAACTCCGGGCTAGTACTGATAATTTCTAGTCAGAAAAACTACTCAATTATGGCCCGACCCGGGACTCGAACCCGGGACCTCGTCGGCCGCAGTCGAACATGCCAACCACTGACCAACGAGGCAGTCGTCGAGGCAATCCAGATTATATATCGATAATATTTTGTGATGATATATAATATGCATGTATGAACTTACCTTTCACTCGAAACTCCTCGTGATCCATCCCGGGGTTTACTGGAACAAAAAAAATACTTGTTATAATTATAAAGCTTAAAATAAATAAATAAATAATGACAATAAAAACACGGGCCAAGAGAAATTTTAAATTTTTGCCTGGTGGGAAGCTTCGACCGTGTCAAGCCAAGTGTCGCCAAGCGATTTAGCGTTCCGGTGCGATGCCGTGTAGAAACCGACTAGGGGTATGGGTTTAATATAACTGCCAGGCCCCTAACAGGTTAGCCTGCTACCATCTTAGACTGTATCATCACTTACCATGAGGTGAGATCGCACTCAAGGGCTAAATTGTAGTGAATAAAAAAAAGCGGGACCAGAGAAATTGTAAATTTCTAAATTTAACCTTGTAGCCCGCCAACCCGCATTGGAGCAGCGTGGTGGGTCTAAGCTCTAATTCCCTATCTCCTATGAGTGTGGAAGCCTGTGCCCAGCTGTGGAACGTCAATGGGCTGTAGTGCAAATTGGCCCTGCCGGGTATCAAAACCGGGACCTCCCACTTGCAAGACAAAGAGCTCACGACTGCGCCAAGAAGATCTTCGTAATAGTTCTGTGGGTTTTTCTCACTAGTTTCCAGTCAAGGCCATGATCGAGTAATACCTATACCTACTTCAACTTGCATTTGTTGTTCCACGACGAAGCCATAGAAGACCGTATGCCGGCCATCCATGTACTAAATTAGTATTGATTGAGCATAGCCCGATAAAATATTGGTCACTATAAGAAATTTGACATAAGTAGGTTATGTTAATTTTGAAATCGGATTAGGGTTTGATGATCCAATTTTTGTCAAGTTAAATCTTCGAGCCCATTAAATCACTATCTGGCCCACCAGTTTGGCGATATTTAGATTTTGTAAAAAATGGTTGTATCAATTTGAATTAAATAAATTAAAAAAAAAAAAAAAAACAAAAATATATGACCATCGCTATTTTTCGTCTCATTTGAAAAGTTGTTCCAAAAACATAATTTTAAAAATTTCATGTGTTAAGGTCACTATTAGGTACATATTATTATACTTTCCTAGATAATGGTCACCTATAAGAAATTTGACGTAAGAAGGTTAGATACGTTTACTTTGAAATCGGATTAGGGTTTTGATGATCCAATTTTTTTCAAGGTAAATTTTCTCTAGTATATGGTAAGGTAGTTAAATTCACAACTGATGTTGCAAAATATTGGTGGACATCAGTTGAAAAATTGAGTTGAAAAGTTGGTCCACAAACATCACAAACTTCCCTGGCCCAGTGTTGAGCGCTGTTGTCTTAACGTGCGGAGGTCTCGGGTTCGATCCCCGGCAGGGTCAATTTGGGCATTTATAATTACTGAATTTTCCCTGGTCTGGCCTCGTGGGAGGCTTCGGAAGTGGCTAGTTACCACCCTACCGGCAAAGACGTACCGCCTAACGATTTAGCGTTCCGGTACGATGCCGTATGGGTTTAATATAACTGCCATGCCCCTAGCAGGTTAGCCCGCTACCATCTTAGATTGCATCATCACTTACAATCAGTTGAGATCGCAGTTAAAGGCCAACTTGTAGTAGATAAAATAAAAAAAACAATAAATAAGAGAGTCTTCTTTCTTTTTTTCTATTCATTCTTATCATTTCCCATTGCCAGACCACTACTAACCACAAGTCTCCTCTCAGAATGAGAAGGGTTTGGCCAAAGTCCAACACGCTGGCCAAGATTAGATTGGCAGAGTTCACACCCCTTTGAGAACACTATCAAGAACAATCGGACATGCGGGTTTCCTTCACCGTTGCAGAAAAGTAAGAAACACGTGCCGGAGTATCAACTTATTTATAAAATGTTTTTGTTTTATTAAGCGATGCCAAAGATATAATTTTGTAATTAGAAGGAAATAGTATATTGTGTGCCTAGGGATGAAATAAGACGATTTCAGACGAGGGTGAAATTGCCTGCCTAAGCGAAGCAAGGGCTGACATCACCCGAAGTCTAAAATCGTGTTTCATCCCGCGTCACATACTCTATTTTTCATATAATCCGCATTAAAAGTGCGTGTTTTATTAAAATAGTATTTCTTATTTATTTTAGTTGCAGATGATATCTGTCAGTTTCGTTAACTGTTAAAATGATAAAAAAAAGTTTGAAATAAACAAAAAATACTCTGACAGGATCGAAAGGAAAGCTGCAACGTCATTCAGCGGGCAGAATACGATGATTTTCTTAATGAAGTATTTGTCTGAAATTGACTACTTTCGGGTGGCTCAACAGGCATTGAAACTCGCACTTTCAATTCAGGTTATATGAAAAGTAAATTATCACCTTTCAATGCCCTACAGAAATTGAGAGTAAATATCGTTAACTAGGTAACAGTTGACAGTTTGAGGTATCACTATTTGTGGTAGTAACACTGCTATTTGAACAGAGCTTTATTATAGGTGCTCTGATGTCCCTTAAAATAAATTTATTTACCAAGAATGTTGTACAATATTAAGCTCTTTTGAAGTGAAACTTGTTTATGATTTAAAAATTCGATGAAATGAAAAAGCGACACCAAAAGGAGACAAACAGATTTAACCTGCTAGAGAATAAGATAGAATACAAGTTATATTTATCTCATTCTCTCGTAGGCTACTTCTCTGAAGTTTCACTTCTGCCGTGTTTGAATTGCACACACACACTTTTTTTATTATTCTACTACAAGTGAGCCTTTGACTGCGATCTCACCTGGTGGTAAGTGATGTTGCAGTCTAAGATGGTAGCGAGCTACGCAAATGGTAAGTAATATTATAAATGCGAAGGTGAATTTGTTCATTGGTTTGTCCTTCAACGCTGCAACAGAGCAAAGGATCGGCGAGATTTTTTGCATAAGTTTAGTTGAGGACCTGAAAAGTGATATAGCTTACATTTTGTTCCGGAAAATAAAGGAGTTCTCGCGGGAATTAAAAAAACGTATTCCACGCGGACAGCTAAAAAAACAGACGCAGATAAAACTTTAACTGGACGACTCCTGACACTAAATACTTTTTGAAAATTTTAATTGGGGGAACCTTTATTATTTTAACAAGGTCCAAAACTTTTTTTTATTTTATGTGAATGTCTGTCTACGTATCTTTATTGTTGCATTTTTTATCCCGGAAAACAATAGAGTTTTTTTGGGATATTGGCTGAAAGTTTTGGTGGATTTTACTCCATAACCAGGTGAAATCTAAACTTATATTTTTTTATTCCCTATAGGCATACGCTTGACCAAATCACACCTGATGGGAAGTGATGATGCGGCCTAAGATGGGACGCGCTGCCTAGAAAATGCCTATTCTTGATTTAAAGATACCCGGATTGTAATTGTGAGAAACACAGTTTTTGGTAGAGGGTTCCGGACCCTAGCCAAGCGCATAAGGAATGAAGACGCAAAGCGCTTCGTACGTGTGGATGGAACGTCGACGACATAGGGGTGGAAACTCGCAAGGCGTCTTGCGGTACGGTGGTAGAAAGGGGAAGGAGGAACAAGATCGAAAAGCTCCTGAGCATACTCACCGAAATATATCCTACTAGCTGATGCCCGCGACTTCGTCCGCGTGGATTGAGGTTTTTCGGTTCCCGCGGGAACTCTTTAATTTTCCGGGATAAAAAGTAGCCTATTTGCTATTCCAGACTTAATCTATCTCTGTGCCAAATTTCATCCAGATCCGTTTATCTGTTGGAGCGTGATTGAGTAACAAACATCCATCCAGACATCCATACATCCATCCAAACTTTCGCATTTATAATATTTATTTGATTTGATAAAATACCGATAGGCCGGCCACCTTACGGTGGTGATAAAGAGTTTAGAGTTTCGCCAGAAGAGGTGAATCTTCGCCAATCTGATACTTTGCTAAGCCATCATAATGGTGGCTGCAGTTTGGCTGATATTTAGCGTCTTTTCTTTACAAAGTTTATCAGGTAGTTGTCATGTTAATTTCATAAAGATTGAATGAATAAATAGCTTGGAGATGTGTGTGATGTGAGTGGAACTCCTCAACGGGTAACAGCGGAAATAGTTATACAATATAGGGATGATGCTTATGTCATAAATAAATTATTTCTTACTGATTATTAAATAGCCAAAAGACCTAAAGTTAACAACTTCTCAAGTTTTTAGTTTGCTAACCATTTTAAACAGAAAAATGTAATGACGTAACAACTTTGTATTTCATACAAACTTCCACGCTAGAAACGCGTTTTTAAGTTTATCAAACTGCTAAGAGTTGCTGATTTGATTGAGTTGGCATTATCACTATTGTTTCACATTATTGTTAAATTTTAATTCTACTAATATTCTACAAAACGAAGAGATGGACGAGAGTTAGTTCTACAATTTTTTTTTTAAATTTTTTTTTTTCAAATGGATACGTAGCAACAATTTTTACAAAATATAAATTTCGCCAAACTGGTGGGCCAGTTTGTTGGCGAGTTGGCGCTCTAAACATAATACTTAAGTTGCATCTAAAATGAAATTAAAATACATGAGAAATTCAGTTTTAGGCCGACTTGCACAACACTGCTTCATTTATTTATGTTGTCACTTTTTGATATAAGTTTATTTCGGGGTTGACATTAAAAGGACAGTTAAAGAAAATCTGACTAAAACACAATTATTATATTCTTTCTAGTGTTAGTGGGCATTTGTGAAAAATGTTAATAATTCGCAGTATGATAAAAATCTACACTAACTACGTAATCAACACTAAGATCCATTTTCAACTTAAATCAATCAAGTTTCACTTTTCCTACTGTTAAAAAAATTTTGATTAAAATTTGATAATAATATAATTATTCAAATAAATATTAGAAACCCAAAACAAAAATTATTTATTTCAACAACCATTTAAGATCGGAATTTACGAAACAATTTAATTTAATTTTAAAATGAAATCAATATTTATAATTAATTAATTTAAAAATTGATTACTATTTTTAACTATTATGTATTTATTATTTAAAAATACTCACCACACGAATCTCCTGAACACGCAACGGGATCGACACTAAAAAAGTACCTACTTATTCTTTAAATGTAAATGTATTTTATAAATTTAAATGTATTTTTAAATGTAAATATATAAGGGACGTCCGTACGACACTGCTGGGTGGTGGCGCAATGTATTGCTTATATAGAGGGGTGAGAAGACAACAAATAACTTGACTAGTCGCCGAACAAATCCGGCGGAGAGTCCGTTAGTTAAGCGGAGCGGGAAAAAAAAATACAAAAAAAATTTGGCAGTCATAGGGACTGCCGATAGAAGTAAAAACGAATATTAAAAATAATTTAAAAAAAATATATTAAATTTAAAAAAAATTTAAGAAAAATTAAAATTTAAACCTTAAAACTAAGGCATTTAACTTTTAAATTAAGGCATTAGACTTTTAACTTTTAAATTTTAGCTAAACTTTTAACTTTTAAATTTTAATTAAACTTTAGTTTAATCACGAATGTAGTATATTTATATTTAAGACCTTTTGTCTTCGTAACAACGCGAGCATGTCGGTGACGGTGACGCGAATCCACAAGTTTACCCCCTACCAAAAAGTGCTCAACGCGGCTAGACAAGTTTTCACTTCAAATAAACGAACAAGAAATCAAGAAAGCTTATTTTTTTAATTAAAAAAAAAACGAATATGTAATGAATAAAAGTTTCAAGAGTTCTTTATTTCATCAACATCATCATTACATCATTTTATTTCAATAAACTCAATTTATTCAAAACATACAGGTGTCTCTTAAGTTACGTCATGTTTTGACTCTACCGCCGGTTCGGAAAAAAGCTTCTGCTGAGAAGAGCCGGCAAGAAACTCAGCAGTTGCTCTTTTTTTTTTAAACAAGATATTACAATAAGTTGATATATAAATTAAATACAGTCGTGTGAGTTATTAAACAATCCTGTGCAGGGGCGCTGGACCCCAAATCGATTGCTTCGACTCAACAAGTGTTCTTTTACGGGTTTTTTAAATTTGTGTAACGGCAAATCCAAAAGTTCTTTTGGAACCATATTATAAAAGCTTATACTCGACCCCACAAAGGATTTCAGATTCAGATTCAGATTCAGATTCATTTATTTGTGAATACAGTTGAAACATAGATGTTAGTTTTACAGAAAGTATCATGTATTCTACCACAGTGTGGTGTACAAATATATTAACTTATTAAATTACAATTTTTTATGTTATTATTAAATTATTATTATTATTATTCTTACTAAGTAACATACATAACACCATGCAATGACCCATGACACATCCATAATTCTGATCCAGATTTCTGCACCTTGCGACAACGACATAGCGGCATTACTAGTTTATGTCGGTTTCTAGTAAGTCGATCATCATTATTACAACTCGTCGTCTCAAAACTGAGCATGAGTCTCCTCCATAGTCCATAGGCCATAGTTCACCACCCAGGAATCGAATCCAGGAACAGTTTACAGCTGAATAAACTAGCTATTGGACTACGAGTCAGTCTCTGAAAGATCTTTCTTTGAATTTTATGATACAAATAGCTCATTCCTGCGACTTCGTCCGCGTGGAATAACTTTTTTATTCCCACAGGAACTCCTTAATTTTCCGAGATAAAGATAAGATGAGGTATTAATTGATTTCCACTCGTGAAAAGTTCTTGCAATATTTTAGGAATCAGTGTACTACCAAATATGGCGTGCAATTATAAGCAGTTTACAGCATAACCTTATTTACTTACTACATGATGTCCGCAACTTCGTCCGCGTGGATTAAGGTTTTTGATTCGGGCGAGAACTCTTGAATTCTCCGGGATAAAATCCCTATGTCTTTGCCTATGTCCTTCCCCGGGATATAACCTACCCTAAATTTGGTACATCTGTATCTATATCAGCAAAATCGGTTGAAAAGATGGGCTGGGAAAGCGTAGCAGACAGAAAGACAGACAGACACACTTTCGCATTTATTATATTAGTATGGATTATTCGTACATTACGTAATGCAATTAAATAATTATTTATACACAGCGCAGTACCACAAATCATCATTGATTATTATAGTTAATAAGAAAATATCATCTAGTTATCCCTGAAATATAAACTAGTGATTCGCCCCTATTATTTGTAAGCACAAACGAATAAACTTTTACAGAGCGCCATCTATTGACATCATTGTGAATTTCTGTTAAAAATACTGAAGCTCATTAAAAAATAAATTATTTCGTTTCCATAAATATTTATCTAATTTTAGTATTTGTTGTTCAAGTACAGGATATAATTCAAATAATTAATCAAGTTTCAGGCTCAGCCTTTCAGAAAATTGAGAGTTCTGAGGTCAACTTTGGACGTTAGAAAATCTTCACTTTGAAAGCCCCCCATTTCGTGAATTTTAGGGGAAAAATTTAAAAAAAAAATTTTTGGACTCTATTCCTAATTATCTTTAAAATGATATACCGCAATCCTATGTAACGCCATAAAAAATATTTTACTTCGCATTCGCTTCTATGAGAGCCCCCCTGAAATAAAGATTTTTATAACTTTTTAAGCCATATTCGGCTGGAGGCCATCGGTTTACATATTATATTTAAATTTGAAGTAATTACATTCAGTAGTTCAGAAGTGATAAGGCTCTGACAGACGGACGGACGGACAAGTGGAAATTCACTCAAGTAGACTCAGAGACCTTCGCTTCGCTCGGCCAATAAAGGCTGAATATGAAATAGTTAGAAAATTACATTAAATCTAATATTGTTATAATAAAATGTCGATATGAAATTATAAAGATTACATGTTAAGGATAACTATGATGTGAACCGTGTAATAATATTTATCTATACTATATATATCAAATTCAAATAAATATTATAAATGCGAAAGTTTGGATGGATGTATGGATGTATGGATGTTTGTTACTCAATCACGCTCCAACGGCTGAACGGATCTGGATGAAATTTGGCACAGAGATAGATTATAGACTGGAATAACACATAGGCTACTTTTTATCCTGGAAAACTAAGGAGTTCCCGCGGGAACCAAAAAACCTTAATCCACACGGACGAAGTTGCGGGCATCAGCTAGTAATATTATAAATGCGAAAGATTGGATGGATGTATGGATGGATGGATGTATGGATAGATGGATATTTGTTACTCAATCACGCCAGAATGGCTGATCGTATCTGGATAAAATTTGGCACAGAAATAGATTATTGTCTGGAATAACACATAGGCTGCTATTTATCCTGGAAAATTAAAGAGTTCCCGCGGGAACCAAAAAACATCAAATGGATGTTTGTTACTCAATCACGCCAGAACGGCTGAATGGATCTAGATGAAATTTGGCACAGAAATAGATTATAATCTGGAATAACACATAGGCTACTATTCATCCCGGAAAATTAAAGCGTTTTCGCGGTAACCAAAAAAAACCTCAATCCTCGCGGACGAAGTTGCGTGCATCAGCTGGCAATAATTTAAACATCTTAGATTGCTCTCTGAAAAAAAGTAGCTTATGACACTCTCCAGCCCCCCGATTACGTAAGAATTGTCAATCAAACGTTAAAGATTTTCGTCAAAGTAAAATAAACCATGACAGCATTGAATTAGAGCTCAATTTCTTCTGCCCATTCTTATACGTTTAGGGTATCGTTCATACCTAAACGTATAAGAATGGGCAAACGAAATTGAGCTCTAATACAATGCAGTTATGGTTTATTTTACTTTGACGAAAATCTTTAACGTTTGATCGACAATTCTTACGTAATCGGGGGGCTGGTACCCAACTATACCCATGCAAAAATCACGTGTCGATTCGTTGCTCTATTGCGGCGTGATAAATCTAAAACTATGTAAATAATAACTAATTTAGATAAGATTAAAAGAAAGGCTATGAAGAATTGAAATTAAAATAAGTTTCATATATTTTTATGAGCTTATAGCTGATAACTGCTTGGACGTCTTGTTTTCTATAGTATTACTTGTTTTCGCAATACCATTCGACAGTGGAAGTTGTTGTGCTGTGGTTATGAGATCGTGACAGTTAAAACTTGGCATATGGCCCTAACAGGTTAGCCCGCCACCATCTTAGACTACACCATCACTTTCCATCAGGTGAGATCGCAGTCAAGGGATAACTTGTAATGGATTTAAAAAAATATAGTTTCCCGACCGAATTTCGTTCACGGCAGCCCATCTCCAGGACGCTTGGTCTAAGCTTTTAAATTGCGAATTCGATTGATCGTATCGAGCATTCAATCACATTAGCATCATAGTTAAATGAACCTTAACTGCATTTAGGACTAGCTAGACATTGTAGACAATTCTGTATAACACAATCTCTAAACTAAACTAAAATGACAGCTTTAAGTCTAGTTCTGTCCCTTTCCGAAGAGAGTATGATGAAAGGCATAGAAATATTTTTAATACTGTTATTTAAGTTCAGAGATTGTGCACTACAGAATCAGCCCCATTGTCAGCCGAAGCGATTTCGTGTATCCGCCAGTCCAAACGATACGTTTCGAAAATAGAATTGGTTGTACTGAATTTGTGATTTCAAATCAACAGCTTTTGGGTCCATATTACTTTGACGCTAATGTGAGCGAACGCTCAATACGATCGATCGAGTTTGAAATATAAAAACTCAGACTAGGGACTAAGCGCACCCTTAACACACTACGCAATGTAAAACTTAAACTAAACGTACAGAAAGAGACCTTATTTATAAAAATCTGATTTATTTGGGGACTTTTCTTCACAAAACAAAAAATTCAGTAAGCCCCATCGTTCCCTGTGACAAACTTATACCTAACTATAACTAACTAGTTCTATTAATTATTATCTTATAGTGCACTATGGAGAGTGCGCCTGAGTTTGCGCTCACACGAGCGCAAGCCGACACGACCGGAGAGAACTCAGGCGCAGGACCGACGGCTTACGTGCTCTCCAAAGCACGGAGGTGAAATACCGCCAACTTCCTAACTCCGGGCTAATACTGAGAATTTCTTGTCAGAAAAACCCAATACTTGTTATGGCCCGACCCGGGACTCGAACCAGGGACCTCGTCGGCCGCAGTCGAACATGCTAACCACTAGACCAACGAGGCAGTCAACTCATAATAATATACAATTAAATCGCTCCGCCTATGCACCGTGCCCTCAACCTTTGCTCGAGCCAAAGAAAATGCAAAATGTTTACTATTAATAAATTTTCCGGGTGGACTTCAACTTAGATCGTTATCAGATGTGATCAGATATGATATTAATATTTTTATTGATCACTATCAGATACACGGTCTAATGAATATACAGTGGGTATAGAGACGAAAAAAAAACTCTTCATATTAAGACACTACAGCTTTTGCCGGCGACTCGTCCGACTACACAGACTACAGAATGATATTATTTCATGATTTTAACTTCAAAACTGACAGACTGATAGAGAAATTTCAAATTAACAAATCCTTACTAGCCTTAGTCATAATAACTATGTGCATTTCTCAGCCCGATCCGTCCAGTAGTGTGAGCAGGGGGCATTTAATATTGGTGACGTTCGTGTTTTAGAATTATTAGAATCCTTATTTTAGGGGCGTCAATGTATTAGGTAAGTGACATAAAACTGTCATTTTGAAATAAAAGGGCTTTAAGCGATGTAAGTAACCCCCCTGTGCCAATAGATCTGTCAGTCAGTCGCCTTTTATATTATATTATATGGAATCTCTTTACAAATTATTAATTTTATTCAGCTAAAAGTTGACAGATATACTTACTATATAAGAAACAATATTAAAATGCAACAATATTAAATTAAGAAACAATATTAAATTATATTATATTATATTATACTTGTAAGAAAGTTTTCCGGGATGTCAAGTATGATACTATTATGATTCAATCTATCTTTAGCACAATTAATGGACTGTGAAATAAATATGGAATGAGTAGTCCAAATAATTGTTAAAGAATATATTGCACGTTATGCAAACATAAAGTGTACAGTGTATTCATTTCGCAACTGTCTGTTAGCTAAGCTTTGACCAACACCATAGACCGTCCGAATTTTTTAATTCTTGACCTATATAGTATTCTTAAATACATTTTATAGTTATTCAATTTGGTATTTATTACGTCTTATTAAGAAATAAATTAATAATTTGATGTCATAATAATTATAGATGTGTCTTTATCTTTTATTTATATATGTAGCAGACATAATAACTTAATTTAGTTTCGATGATAGTTGATAGCGATCTCATCTGGGCATACTTAATTCTAATATTCATTGAGAGACGAAATCTATAACGCAGGCGCGTTAATAAACGCGTCTGAAATGAAAATTTTTGCACAACTTTGCATTTTTGATATAATGTAGTTTGAATGAACTAACGTGTAAAAAATGTTCAACCGCATTTTTTTTCAATATAGTGGGTACAAGTCAACGGCCAAGCCATAAACATTAAATATAATAATAAAGAAATTGCAGTAAGGAATCTTATACTTGGCTCAACTCTCTCTAGAGATTTCATTACTTTTTAGAGATAAACAAGCAGCTCCATCAAGACTTGGCTATTTTTTTACAGAATGTTTTTGGTGGGATATTCTTCTTCTTCTTTTACTACTTTTTTCTCCGACCCATATAAATTATATTGCAAGCTATGGCAACCTCTAAGAGGGTTTACAATAATGCATATTACTCTATTAACTAGCTATATTTTACCTGTTATTGTATTGTAACCTGTTGGATGTCCTAATATAAATAAATTAAATTAAAACTAGATGATGCCCGTGCCTTCGTCCGCGTGTATTGAGGTTTTTCTGATTCCCGCGGGAAGTCTTTGATTTTCCGGGATAAAAAGCCTATGTCTATGCTATGCTATAGGCTATGATAGCCTATGTCCTTCCTCGGGATATTAACTATCCCTGTTCCAAATCCTCTGTATCCTCATTTTATCAAAATCGGTTGAACAGAAGGGCCGTGAAAGCGTAGCAGACAGACATACAGGCGGACAGATAGACAGACACACTTTCGCATTTATAATATTAGGTTGGATTAAATCGAATTAATCTTGTTTCATCCTCACTTTCTACTATCGTACCGCAAGGCAGTGCCAGAATCTGTTTCCATACACAGTCGAACTTCTATAGACCCGTATACGAAGCGATTTGCTTCCTTGTTTCTAATTCGAACCGCTAGGATTTATTGGACTGCCCCTCCGGCCTCTGTTTTCCCCTGTACTTTCACACCGGTGCCACACGACGATTAGATTTAAAACCCAAAAAATACAAAGTTAAAGTCAAAGTCAAAGTCAAAACATATTTATTCAAAATTATGCAAAGTACACCTTCTGAACGCCGTGCTTTCAAAGTATAAGACGTGATGGTGATAATTTACTACAGTATCTTAAAACTAAAGCTACGAGGGTTCCAAACGCGCTCTGGTCTGACACTACAAACTAGAATATAAAATTAAATTAAAATATTTAAAATATATGAAATAAAACAAAATGATAATTAACGTAAAGCTATACCTACACTAAAGTTATTTCAATAATAATCCAATAATATTAGTAATTGTACAATGTTTCAAGCAAATAAAAGATTTATTGATTGATTTATTCTTATTTGGAGCGCGATGCGTTGAGATCCGATAAGTCCATCTGAGCCACCACCACGGAGGATGCTGTTACCAGAGTAACGCAATCTTTCGATAACCAGAAGGAAGATTACTACTAATTTAAAAAAAACTGTGACGTCAGTATAACTCTTTTTCCGTATGCCAGACAAACAACAGTAAAATTATTAACTACGCGAAGATGTCTCTCAAAAACGCATTAAAATATTAGTAACATTATTAATTATTAATAATAATCGCTTAATTAGCGACTCGATCGTAGATTTTGGGTCTGATAAGCGACAACATTTAGAAGATCACTCGAATATCCGGAAACGTTGGATTCTTGTGAAATATGATGAAAGATGCCTACTTTTTGTGTTATTGTACTATTTTAGTAGATAGATATAGATTTATAGTCTGGAATATTTTTTTTTTTTTTACTGCGTGATAGGCTTGCGCTTGACGACAATCATGCTAAGTGCTAAGCAACGATGAGGTCTAGGTTGGAACGCGCTTGCCTAGAAGATGCCTATTCACTCTTGCCTTGAGGGTGTTACACGCCCTAGCGGTTCGTAGCAGAAACGTCGAGCAAAAACGTTTCGTGCGAGCAAATTGACCGTCAACCACATAAGGCTGTAACACCTTCGCTGCTCATAAATTTTCCAAATTCATAGGCCCATATCTCTATAATAAAGTGAACAAAGAAATTCAAGTATATTCCTTAAGTAAAAAACAAGTTAAGACGTTAACCTCCAAATTTCTAGCCAATCTAAATTACACGGAAACTGAAAACCTTATAAAAACTATCATCTAACCAACTAAGATATTACTACTCACAAACGCAATCTTACACACACTCATACACACACACGCACACACGCACTCAGGCACACACACGCATTAAACATATCCACACGCACATACTCACGGAAACACTTTATTTAATTTATACTAACCCTACTAACACTAGAATAAGAATAATTTACAAGTACCTAATATGTAACTTATTAATTATCAAAAACAAAAGACCGAGTTAACACAGAAAATATTGTGACAAGAGGGTAAGCAGTCAACTACAACAACAAGCTGCGCTTAGTGTAGTTGATAGCAAAACATTAATTTGTGACCTGTAAGAAGTGTAAAGTCGATAAAAAGTAATTATATATAATATGTAAGTTACAGTTAAGCTGAATAAATATTTTCATTTTCATTTTTCATTTTTCATTTTCATTTTCAAGGGTGTCAACGCTGACGGTTTCTCGCTGTTCTGTGGTAGAACGGAGAAGGAGGAACAAGGTTGTGAAGTTCCAGCGCACACTCCCCATGGTATATAACTTAAGCGTAGTGTGGGGCGCCTTCCAGCACGATGGATCGACATTAGGAGGGTGGCGGGAAGTGTCTGGACGAGGAAGGATGAGGACCGGGTGTGGTGGCATTCTTTGGGAAAGGTTCAGCAGTGTACGTCCGCAGGCTAAGATGATGACGATGATGAACATAATATAGGCTACTTTTTATCCCGGAATAAATTAAAGAGTTCCCTCGGAAACCAAAAACATCAACCCACGCGGACAAAGTTGCGGGCATCAGCTACTCTCTAATATATAAAAATGAATTGCTGTTGGTTAGTCTCTCTAAAACTCAGAAACGGCATGACTGATTTTGATGGATTTTTTGTTTGCGTTTGAATGGGTCCCGGGATAGTTTATATTTATAATCGGACCCAATAGGGGGCTCTGCAATCGGGTTCTAAGTTCGGGGCAGAACAACGTCTGCCGGGCCCACTAGTAAATAAATAAAATATGTGTATCAGGTTATTGTTTTCAACACTAGAGCGAAGCTTGTTGATGAAATAAAAACGTAGGCATAATTTAGAGTTTATTTATAAACATTCAAAACATTATGATAAATAATTTAATACTATAATATACCATCAGTCTTTATATAATTTCTGCAATGTTTAATTTATTTTAACGGTGGTTTCACACTCATTTCAAACGTTGACCAAGATTAAAAACAAAATCCTTTAGGCCCATAGTAATAATAGGGTTTTGGAAAAAAAAATTGTCATAAATCGAAAGATCATTATATAAGTTTTATAACAAAACTATTTTTAGTTTTTTTTTCGCTATAATTTAAAAGTTACATGTGATATCCGCGTGTGACGTCACAATGTTAATTTATATTCATTGTAGCACACAGCTGATCCAGTGTTGACACTGTACTATCGTGAAATTGCTTTAACATTATAACGTCACAAACATGGCAACGCGTCGCTTTTACTATCGACCAAAATACATTGGTGGAGCAAGAATATCATAAATTCAGCAAATCACATCAATTTAAAATAATAAACCTACATTTTACGATCTTTGTTTGTCTTTTTTGTATTCGCTTCTAAACTTCTTAATTCTACATTATTTAGAGACATAAAGTATTTTGCAAACAACTGTAATACATAAGTAGTGTGGATCTAAATACAATAAATAATTATTAATTGCAAGTTAAGCACCAAATAGTAATGTCCAGTATTATCTTCTGGAAATCCTACAACAGACCTATAATGTCCAGCAGTAGATGCCTATTGATTAAAACTTCGATAGCTATAATTAAATTCCCTTGGTCATTTATTATTATAACTTAAAAAGTATTAATCAACTTCTTAATCATATCAACAGACTCATTCTGTCCAATATTATCAATATAAGCCATCGCTTTCTTCGCGTGATCTTCATACAACATCTTAGTTTTATCCACTGCGTCTGTTTTCAGTATATTAAACTTAAGATCTTCATAATCAACGTCGCTTACGTCGTTTTTCGCTTGCGCTATTATCTTATAAAGGTCTGGATTACCTTCTAATGCGTACAAAACTGGAGCGCTTGTTAGGCAAAATTGACCTTTATCGTCTGTAAGCCTTTGAAGTTCTGACGCCGCTTGCCATGCTAAACCTACATGGCATCCAAATTGATATGCGTAGTTTTGAGTTTCTCTGTTCTGTTTTCCTAGTAGCATAGATGCTTGACAACCTCTACCAAGCAAACTGACTCCATTGAACACAGTTCTAGCAGTCCATTCCTTTCTAGATTTCCCCAAAACATCATTAGCTTCTATACAATTAGTTTCGAACGTTATATTATCATCGTTTATGACTTTAGGTTTGCCTGGTATAGGCATATTTTGCTCGTCTCTTTCACCAAAAAATTCGCTTTCAGACAAATCTTTTAAAGCAGTAGAGACTATGTATAGAACATCAGCGTTTTTAAGTCCTGCAAGCATTGAGTTGGCGGTTACTAGAAGATAGTCTCCAAGTAAGATGGCGATTTTGTTGCCAAATATATCTGATTCAGTACTTTTGGATCGTTTTGCGAATGGCACATTAACTATGCCTCTATGTATAAGATGCCCTGTTCGCATCATTTCAGTAAGTTCTGCCAATTGTCTTTGTTGTTCATAGATAGCTTTTGAATTCAATGTGTTTGTTTTGACTGACTTCGAAAGAAGGAGTATAACTAATCCCCAAGGTTGTAGGTTTTTTGAATCTCCATATAGAACGTTTTTTGCTGTTTTCATTACAAGATGGTTGCTGCCAACCTGGAATTGATAAGAAATATTGGTTAGTGCCACAAAGTTAAGAAAAAAACCTTTAGTATGTAGTGTTGCACGAGAGTGATTGAACACACTGATGTTTCGCTAAACATTTCTAAAAATTATATTTAGAGAATCGCGCTTTATTGTAAAAATGACGTATAATATACGTACACCTTACAGCTTAAATTCCGTTCGTACCTAATCATAATATAATATATTGTTTTGATTTGTTTTTTTTTTTAAAATATATAGGCCAGCGCTTGGCTGCAATCAGTCTTGCTTGCAAGTGGTGATGCAGCCTAAAACACATGCATTGCAGATGCAGTGGACGTGGTGTTCAGGTGTATAAAAGCTACTGTTCCTTTATCACTTATATCTATTCTCAATTCAAACTCAGAGTCAGAGCTTGCATTGTCACCACAACTAACTATTCGACCATCATCAAGCACATTACTCCACGTGAACCGGTTGAAGTGGAAGCTATGACTTTACGACTTCTATACCTTCTAGTAAAAACTAAATTCATGGTTATCATCGCAAGCCCATAGGAGTTCCTCGAGTCTCCCTCTCAGAATTAGAAGAGTTAGAGCCATTCCGTCATATCCACCACGTTGGCCAAGTGTGGATTGGCAGACTTCACACACCTTTGAGAACTCTCAGGCATGTAGGTTTTTTTAGAACGTTTTCCTTCACCGTTAAATCAAGTGTTATTTAAATGCCTCAATTGCAAATAGCTCCGAAAAAGTAGAAGTGCATAACCGGGAATCAAACCCTGGTAACCTTCTGGTGGTCTTAACGACTAGCCTGTCTCTACAAATGCAGTATTAAATAGAAACGATAGGCAACCCTCATTACCACTTACCAGCTTTCACGTTAAACTAGACACGCGAACTAACTGTACTAATCGACTTTTGAAGAAATCCCTGGCGCAGTGGCGTAGTAGAAATATAACGTCCCTGGTTTGATTCCCAGCTGGATTAGTTTGTAAATTAATAATTTTTAAACTACCGATTATAGTGAAAAAGTGCGTCCAACTATGACGACGTCACAATTCAGTAGGTATTTAATACAAAATCCCATACTACTTAAGCACGCGTTTTGACGTTTGAAAAGAAGTTTAGTACCACAAACTTATCTTAGGTACTCGGTGACAGCGTCGCTAGTATCAATCATACTAATATTATAAATGCGAAAGTGTGTTTGTTTGTTGGTTTGTCCTTCAATCACGCCGCAATGGAACAACGGATCGACGAGATTTTTGGCATGGGTATAGTTGAGGACCTGAAGAGTGGCATAGGCTACTCAATATCCCGGAAAATTAAGGAGTTCCCGAGGGAATCAAAAAAAACTTAAACCAGCTAGTGAAAAATAAAATAAAAACAAAAACTAAACAAGCATAAAAATTAGTTCCTATTTTGGCCACCAGGCCAGATAAGTTTCTCGTTGGTCTAGTGGTTAGCATGTTCAACTGCGGCCGACGAGGTCCCGGGTTCTAGTCCCGGGTCGGGCCATAATTAAGCATTGGGTTTTTCTGTCTAGAAATTCTCAGTACTAGCCCGGAGTTAGTCGTTATAGCCCGCCAACCCGCAATGGAGCTTGGTGGGTCTAAGCTCTAATTCCCACTCTCCTATGAGAGTGGAGGCCTGTGCCCAGCAGTAGGACGTTAATGGGCTGTAGTGGTGGGTAGTGGTGGATTGCTGATTTGTCTAGTTGTCTCAACTACCCAATTAGGTTAAATCCGTGTTAAATAAACAAAAAACTCACCAATTTCCGTAAATAAAGGGCCAAGTTCGCAAATTCATCGCTCAAAAGACATCTCAGGTTCATAAATGAAGTCGGATAACCGACTACCTTTTCTGCCTCCCTTGTAATGTGACTCCAATTCGTATACGGCGGTCGTAGTAGGATCAGTATTTCATCCTTCGTCAAACAAGCCATTGTCGTCTCCAGCCTTTTTTGAAAAAGGAACGGCGACGCGCGTCTTAGAACGCGGGAAACGTACGCCATTTCGAATCAAACTTTTTTTTTACTTTTTAATTTCGAACAGGTTCAGGC
The DNA here is from genome assembly GCA_917051295.2 of Erebia ligea. Lineage (NCBI taxonomy): Eukaryota > Metazoa > Arthropoda > Insecta > Lepidoptera > Nymphalidae > Erebia > Erebia ligea. The sequence goes on from OU785246.1 coordinate 3,908,163, forward strand.
GTGCGCCGGTACAGCCATGGTGTGGTAAAGTGTATAAAATGCAGTAAAGCTAGTAGGTCTATTCAGTGTTGCTACGTTATAGTTTTTAATTAGCACTCTTTAAAGGAGATTTTAATTTTTATAGGTTTGTGTAGTAACAGAGCGGACAAATAGTATATTAGCTATTTTAATAGATAGAGAGAGAGATAAACACCTATTTGCACACACACAAAAACAATATGCACAAAATGAAAGAAAAGAAATTAATTCAAAGACGGATAACGCTAAAGCAATCTCTCATGAGTAGTCATCCTTTAGGAGAAAGGAGTTTGGAAAAGAGCGCGGAACAGTGCAAAAAGTTAATACATTTCTGCTATATTCAAACTTAATAATATACCTAAAATATGTAAATATAATGTTAATTTAATAATTATAGCAAAATTATATTCATGTTTATTAGCTGTTTTAAATACCCGACAGTAAAACGAATGATCTAAATAATAAGATTTCATTTAGACATTTCACTGATTTTCTTGCTTTGAGATAACTCTTTTTGACATCATACGTCTATTTAACATATGAGGGGAAATGAACAATGAAAGGAAAGAGAAAAGGGAATTAGAGATGAAAATACATGGTTTAAAAATTATTGCAATCGATTAGGATACTAAATTATTCTCAATACCTACTCCAGATTTTATAACGTGTTTAGCCGTTCTAACTTTTGTGTGAATCTCTATGCCTGTTATTGACTTCGAATTCATGTGAAGGATATTTCAGTTACAACCATTTATTATGCACTTATTGTTTATATTTTAGTCTAATTATTTATATAACCAAGTTATTTATCACGTTTTCTTATAGTTATATATAACCAGATGATGCCCGCGACTTTGTCCGCGGGGATTAAGGTTTGTTTGATTCCTGTGGGAACTCTTTTATTTTGCGGGATAAAAGTACTGTCTGCTACGCTTTCACGGCCCATGTGTTCAACCGATTTTGATGAAATTTTGTACAGGGAGAAGGACATAGGCTATTATTATCTAGGCTTTTTATCTACCAGCGGGAATTTTAAAAAAGACTTAAAACACGCTAGTAATTAATAATAAATGTGTCTAAAGAACGTATCGAAATGAAAACTCTTTTTAAAGTGGATTCAAAAATATAACTAGGTACCTACTAACTACTTAAATTTATCTCATTTTTTAGGAAAATTTCGTACGCTGGCAACACAATCTAATGCGCTTGACCGTGAAAAGTGGAATGCAATCACGGTCTTAGAGTAAAACAAACAAAATTAGAAAGCTACTTTCACTTAAATAAACAAGCTAATCGCAACCCTAACTCCTTTCAAATAAGGGTGATATGTAGTTTTTAGAGGTTTAGAGATAACATTGTCAAATTATCAATCGACAAACAAAGGAAGAGCTCTCTAAATAGCATAAAAAGGCTTTAGATGTTAGGCCGTGTTTACACTACACACAATGAAAGTTCTTTCGATTAGAGTTTAATTTATGAAAGTACCTACCAACCTAGGTTTTCCGTAATATACTGTATTGTATACTGCAGATTGTAAAGGTCCTATGATAAAATAAAAATTAGCCAAGAGAGTTTTTGGCTAATTTTTATTAGCTACTAGCTGACCCGGCAGACGTTGACCTGCCTTGAAGCTAGAACCCGATTGCAGCGCCCCCTATCGGGTCCAATTGTGGATATAAACCATCCCGGGACCCACACAAACATACTCAAAAAATTCCATCTAAATCGGCCCAGCCGTTCTCGAGTTTTAGCCAGACAAACGAACAGCAATTCATTTTTATATATAAGAAGATTTATCGCTACCTATCTCTCTCTCTCGCAAGGAAAAGGTGTATTCATTTCTTTAATAATCTATGTATATAAATTTAGTTATTTTAGTATATTTTGTTCAGCTTGGAGATATTGATTTACATGTAATTTACTAGATGTTTCCCGCGATGACTGCGACTTCGTCCGCGTGGATTTAGCTTTTGGAATTTCCGTGGAAACTCTTTGATTTTCCGTTAAAAAAGCCAAGTCCTTCCCCGGGATGTAATCTATCCCTGTACCCGTCAAAATCACTTAAACTGATGAGCCATTAAAGCGCAGCAGACAGACAGCGAGACAGACATATTTTTGTATTTATAATATCACTAAGGAATAGCTCTCTAAATAGTATATTAAAAAACCGGCCAAGTGCGAGTCGGACTCGCGCACCGAGGGTTCCGTACAAACCTGTAGTAAGTTTTACGATTTATGACGTATTAAAAATAAAAATTACGTTTGTTGTATGGGAGCCCCCCTTTAATATTTACTTTATTGATATTTAATTATTTATTTTGAAAGGTAATATACAAGTTAATATTCTGTGAAAATTTGAACCGTCTACCTGTTACCGTTTTTAATATTGAGCAAAAAAATACGAAAAAAACACGTTTATTGTATGGGGACCCCCCTTAATATATATATTTTTTTAATTTTTAGTATTTGTTGTTATAGCGGCAACGGAAATACATCATTTGTGAAAATTTCAGCTTTCTAGCTATCACGGTTTATGAGATACAGCCTGGAGACAGACAGACAGACAGACAGACAGACAGACAGCGGAGTCTTAGTAATAGGGTCCCGTTTTTACCCTTTGGGTACGGAACCCTAAAAAGCTTAAGATGTTAAGCCGTGTTTACGCTAAGCATGCAAGGAGAGTACTTTCGATTAGAACTAATTTATAAAAGTACCTAGGTTTACTGTACTTTAGTACTAGATGATGCCCGCGACTTCGTCTGCATGGATTGAGGTTTTTTGGCGGAAATTCTTTGATTTTCCAGGATAAAAAGTAGCCTCATATATTGAACATTGGTACAATAAAAAAATATTTTTTTTGGACTAACTCTTGTTTTGACTTAATTAAATAATAGTAAATGAAATGTTAATGTTAGTGAAAATGAATTTGTGAATGTTTAATGATGTAATTTTGTACATATTTCTTATGTAATTCTTTTGTTTGGGAAATAAATGGCTTATTTATTTATTTTATTTATTTATTTTATAATCAAAATTGGAATGGAGATCCATTCCTTCAGCCAAATTCGTCCAGTAGTTTTTGCGTGAAAGAGTAACAACCTCCGTGACGACCTCCGTGGTGCAGTGTGTAGCGCTGTTGTCTTAACATGCGGAGGTTCCGGGTTCGATCCCCGGCAGGGTCAATTTGGGAATTAATAATTTCTGAATTTTCCCTGGTCTGGCCTGGTGGGAGGCTTCGGCCGTGGCTAGTTACCACCCTACCGGCAAAGACGTGCCGCCAAGCGATTTAGCGTTCCGGTACGATGCCGTGTAGAAACCGAATAGGGGTATAGGTTTAATATAACTGCCATGCCCCTAACAGGTTATCCCGCTACCATCTTAGACTGCATCATCACTTACCATCAGGTGAGATCGCAGTCAAGGGCTAACTTGTAGTGGATATAAAAAAAAAAATAAAAAAAACAAACGTACACTCATACAAACTTTCGCCTTTATAATAAGTATGGATTTTGGATTTTGGATTTTTGCATCCATTCAGAGGTTATGAAGCTCTGACAGACAAATGGATGGACGGACAAGCGCAAATTCACAAGTTCTTAGACCTTTTAATAATTTTAATGAGTTAATTATGAGCACGTGAAGATAAGGATACTCAAAAGCAGACGAATTCCTAGTCATCCAACTGGGATGCGGAACCTCTTTTATGGACGTGTACTCCAATTTTCCTTTATTTTAATTTTTTTTAAATAATAGTTGATATTAATAATATAATGTTTCTAATCTTCATCTATCAAATAAGCACTTGAATGTAAACTACCCCTTATATTTTCAATGTGCAGTTAAAGTAGGGATCAAGTTATACTAGAAATGATGTAGTTCGATCTTTTTTTAAATTCGAAAGTTACGTATAGTACTTTAATCACAGTAAATATTTCTTGTTTTTTTTTCTTTTGTTAATATAAAAAAGTTCCTGATTGACAGGAACTATACAAATCTACGCTTCAAGACACATTGCCCGAGAGACAAAGTCATGTGCCGCGTAGTTACTACAAAGTATACCTACTGAACGTTATGTTCACTCTGAAATAAAAATCCTCACAATAATAATTATTATTATTATTATTACTCTTTATTTGTACACCACAACACAAAAATATAAAAAACACAACAGAAAAGACTAAGAAAGAAGTAGAATACAAAAAGGCGGCCTTATTGCTTAGTAGCGATCTCTGCCAGGCAACCTTTGGATCAGGAGAATGCGGGTGGTGTATTAATATAAACATACAAACAAATACCTACATACTAATACATAAACAGTTACACAAATAATATAACGCTTATAATAAATATAGGAAAATAAACTAATATATAATATTATGTATTTAATAAACTAATATATATTACCTACATAAGAGGTCCCGGGTTCGATCCCCGGCAGGGTCAATTTGGGAATTAATAATTTCTGAATTGTCCCTGGTCTGGTCTGGTGGGAGGCTTCGGCAGTGGCTAGTTACCAGAGCCCCCCTCAGAACCCTGCCGGCAGAGACATGCTCCAAAGTGATTAAGCGTTCCGGTACGATGCCGTGTAGAAACCGAATAGGGGTATGGGTTTAATATAACTGCCATGCCCCTAACAGGATAGCCCGCTTCTTAGATTTCATCATCACTTACCATCAGGTGAGATCGCAGTCAAGGGCTAACTTGAAGTGGATAAAAAAAACGTGTGGTGTCGTGGGACACCAGATAGTCTGATAGCTTATTACATTTCAAGTTCTAGTCGAGGTACAACGTAAATGAAATGAACAGTGGAAGTAAAAACGTATAATGTCATATTCTAATCTTCTGTTTTTCTTAAAGTCGACCACAAATAATTGGTTATCGTCCATTGCATTTTATAGAAGAAGTACGCCATTACGCCTATGGTTAAAGGAATCAATGGAAAATACGCAGTGCCGTAGAAGACTGCGAATATAGGGTAGATCCAATGATTGCGCTCTATGTATGTGTAAATTAATCTGAAAAAAAAAGAAGAGCTGTGTTTTTTTTTAATATATTATGAGCCGTTGTCAATGATGTTCTATATAATATAAAAGCTAGCTTTGGCCCGCGACTTTGGACTACGCAAATATTAAACCCGCATTTTTCCAACTTAGGGGTTGAATTTTCAAAAATCCTTTCTTAGCGGATGTCTACGTCATAGTAGCTATCCTGAATGCCAAATTTCAGCCCGATGCGTAAAGTGATTTGAGCTGTGCGTTGATAAATCAGTCAGTTAGTAAGTCAGTCACCTTTTTCTTTTATATATTTGGATACTAGCTGATGCCCGCGACTTCATCCGCGTGGTTTATGTTTCCCGCGGAACTCCTTAATTTTCCGGGACAAAAAGTAGCCTATGTCACTTTCCAGGTCCTCAACTATATCCATACCAAAAATCACGTCAATCCGTTGCTTCGTTGCGGCGTGATTGAAAGACAAACCAATAAACAAACACACTTTCGCATTTTTAATATGGGTTATATGATTGGTCAATGTCCTCTCAACCAATAGATGTCCATTGCTGGACAAAGGTCTCCTGCATGGATCTCCATAGGACACGGCCTTGGGTCGCTTGCTTCCAGCGGCTCCCAGCTACTCGCTTGACATCGTCCGACCACCTAGTGGGGGTCGTCCTACACTGCGAGGTCGCCATTCAAGCACCTTAGGACCCCACCGCCTTCTGATTCTTCAAACTATGTGCCTGGCCATTACCACTTTTTGACGACCACTTTTGACCATTTGACGGTCGTCAAATTGTCTCAAATTTGAGGGAAGTCTCCTTATAAGTGGGAGATCCCGGTTTCGATCCCTGAGAGGGTCAATTCGGGAATTAATAATTTCTGAATTTTCTCTGGTCTGGCCTGGTGGGATGCTTCGGCCGTGGCTAGTAGAAAGATAAAATTTGGCACAGAGCTTTCCTTTTTAATGTAGACAAAGAATAAGGCCGGTTTTTTCGAAATTTTGGGGGATCGCCAGTATATTAATGGAATCAACCGATTTTGGGTCCAGCTCCCCACGGGATAGTATAATAACTTAAATTTGTAAGCATAATACCAGAAGTGGGCAAATAATAATTAAATTACTTTTAAATATAATATGTTTGTACTCTCTTTAAAACGTGCATGAGCGAATGGTCACAACGTGTAGCGGTTTCACGAGAGATTTAATGTAAACAGTTAATTATAAAACTTGACCAAAGCATCACAAAAACAATAAATTAATCATTTGATCAGGCTGCAGTTGCTTACTGCTAAGCTCAAAATCAAATTGCGATCTAAACACAAAAGTATTCAATAATCGCTGAGTCTGCCGGTAGGAGACTAACTTTCAAACGTCAAAATACTCGTATTTATGCATAGAAGTCGTAATTCCTTCTTCCATGTATTTATGTGAATAATTCCAATATGGCGATCCCGCCAACGAACTAGAAATACATAGAACGAGTCAAATATCAGTTTAATTAAACCTTCATCAATAAATAAATTAACAATCTTTTATCTTTTCTAAAATTGAATCCTAATTTTAAACACAGCTGACACACTATTTAATTAATATACATACTTCCCTACGTACTGTAATATATTATTTAAAAAAAAAACAACTGCTGAGTTTCTTGCCGGCTCTTCTCAGCAGAATCTTCTTTCCGAACCGGTGGTAGAGTCAAATCATAATGTAACATAAGATACACCAGCTGTATGTCCTACATGTCCTAAATAAATAAATAAATTGAAATTGAAATTATATTATGAATTTTTTATACTTACACAGCAAAATACAGCAGAAAGTGGAAGGTCAAATAGAATATATTCCGCCTATGGGATCTAGGTTCTATTCTCGGTTGGAAGCACACCTCCCATAGCACAACCAGTACAATAGCACTATGCATGATGTGGTTAGAAGTGCTTGTCAGTATCTTGTCGATAAAATCTGGATAGATAAGTCTCCGGTTGTAGGTGTACAGCGTCCAGAACACTGAGAATACCACCTGAAAAAAAAAAGTAAAAAAAAAAACTTGTATAACTACTTGTACTTTTCCTGGTGGGAGGCTTCAGCCGTGGCAAGTTACCACCCAACCGGCAAAGACGTACCTCCAACTGCCAAGCGATTTAGCGTTCCGGTACGATGCCGTGTAGAAACCGACTAGGGGTATAGGTTTAATATAACTGCCATACCCCTAACAGGTTAGCCCGCTACCATCTTAGACTGCATCATCACTTACCATCAGGTGAGATCGCAGTCAAGGGCTAACTTGTAGTGGATTAACAATAAAAATTCTTTCCAAAAAACCGACTTCCAAAGCCACTGTAAAGTAAAAAATAATTTTGATTTCTACACACTATGTTGAAGTCGGGCGGGTATTACAAAGATGGGCAAAGTTGACGCGTCAGGCCCGCCCGACTTCAACATAGTGTGTAGAAATCAAAATTATTTTTTACTTTACAGTGGCTGTGGAAGTCGGTTTTTTAGAAAGAATTTTTATTTTTAACTTTTTAGTGTAGGTACTCTAAATCCTCACGGCTTAGGATCTGCAGAATCAGAGTTGAGGAGTTGGGACTTGGGTTTAAGTATGAAGTCGTTGCTTGACACCTATTCACCATAAAAAATCCTAAATCGCTATTTTTATGGAGTTCTGTACCCTGCAGCATCAGGGTTGAGGAGTTGGCACTCAGAGTTGAATCGTATACACGTGACTTGATACCTACTATATGAATTCACCGTCCAAATTTCCTAACTCCCTAGCTTTGAGGATTTCATGTAGTAGGTACACCTTCAGCATCGGGATTGAGGATTTGGAGTCAGAACCCCCTACCCCTACTGGTAGTATACTGTCCCTGCTACTACTACTACTACTACTACTACTACTGTAGTACTACTACTACTATACTACTGTAGTGGGTGGTGAGTCCCTGCTGGTAGGGATGAGTGGAAAATATATTTACACTTATCCCTACCTATACGATTTTAGTCAATACTGGATTATAATTCTAAAAAAAACATACGCGCCGAATTGAGAACCTTCTCCTTTTTTGGAAGTCGGATAATAAGTTGACCCGGGTCAACTTATTTTAAGGACGACAAGCTTAATAAATGTGAAAGTTTCCTACACGACGCAATAACTAAACCGATTTTGCTGAGATTTGGAATAGAGATAGCTTATACCTTGAATTAGGCTACACCATAAGCTGGATAACCGGCATAAAATATTCTCGCAGGAATTGGGTATTTGAGAACTATTCAAATAAATTATTTTTTAGTGATTACGTAATATCCACGTCCTCTGTTAGTTTTATGTTGAACTAGCTGATGCCCGCGACTTCGTCCGCGTGGTTTTAGTTTTTTGTTCCCGCGGGAACTCCGGGATAAAAAGTAGCCTATGTCACTCTCGGTTCTCAACTATACCCATGCCAAAAATGACGTCGATCCGTTGCTCCGTTGCGGCGCGATTTAAGGACAAACCAACAAACCAACAAACAAAACACTTTCGCATTTATAATATTAGTATGCTAATAACTATTTTACTATCGGTTAAAGTAAAAAAGTGCGTCGAACTTTGATGACGTCACTATGCAATGTTTCATACAAATCCCATGCTAAGCACGCGTTTTGACGTTTGAAAAAAAGTTGCTGATTTGACTAGTTGTCAAATACCCAAATAAGAAACTATCATCCACGCGGATTCAGTTTAGTAAGTGATAATATTAGTAAAATTAGACACTCTTACCCAAGTAGAAGGCCATAGTATTGCACTGAACAACGTATTTCTAAACCCTTTGAGGTATTTGGGTAGTGTGTAGGCCTTGTCCTTCGAGTTGGACAGTATCAGATAGTCGCATAAGAGCCCAACCCACGCGTGGACTATTTGGAAGAACTGAAAATACATTAAAAGTAAGATTAGGTGAAATATACTTATACACTGGGGACACTGAGGGACGAGTAGCCTAGTTGCATCAAATATAAATATTATAAATGCGAAAGTTTGGATGGATGTATGGATGGATGTTTGTTACTCAATCACGCTCCAACGGCTGAACGGATCTGGATGAAATTTGGCACAGAGATAGATTATGGTCTGGAATAGCACATTGGCTACTTTTTATCCCGGAAAATTAAAGAGTTCCCGCGGGAACCGAAAAACCTCAATCCACGCGGACGAAGTCGCGGGCATCAGCTAGTAGAGATATAATGCCTAGTTGTGACAACGCTTATACAGTCGATTGTGATTGTTAAGCAACGTTGACCCAAGTCGGTAACTGGATGGGTGACCGAATTTGGAGTTTCAAATCTGGCCTTTTCGTTTCCTCCGAGCCCCGGAAAGCACGTTAAGCCGTCGTCGGTCCCGGTTAAATTATCACTAACATCTGATAATAATCGTTACAAAAACCTAAGTTAACGCTTAGTCGAGTCGTATGCGGAAGGACGTGGGAACCTACCACATTATTATCCCAAGAAAACTCCTACCATTATTTGATAAGAATGGAAAGAGGTCACGACCCTCAGTAATGAGGAATACGACGCAGAGAGACTACACTGTATTAAGGTTGTACCACAGTCTAAGGGATTACGTTATTTCCTACCAATGAAATTCGACGGTGCAGGCATCTAGACAGAGCAAAGCTGCTCTAATAGCTAAAAAGAACGCCTTTGTTGTTTATAAACAGTGAAGAAAATTAGTTTTCCCTCATTGTGAGAAAAAATGATTTGAATTTGGAACCTTGGCATTTCTATTTCATTGTCTCACGTATCGTGCAGAAACTCCGTCACTCACCTGATGGTGATGATGCAGTCTAAGATGGTAGCGGGCTAACCTGTTAAGGGCATGGCAGTTATATTAAACCCATACCTACCCCTAATCGATTTCTACACGGCATCGTACCGGAACGCTAAATCGCTTGGCAGTCTTTGCCAGTAGGGTGGTAACGCGCCACGGTTATAGCTTCCCACCAGACAAAACCAGAAAAATATATAAATTCCCAAATTGATCCTGCCGGAAATCGAACCCGGGTCCACCTAAAGACCACATCACTCACCACCGCACCAGGGTGGTCAACATTATGATGAAGAAAAGGAACTTACCAAGGTCCAGCAAGTGAAGAATCTTGGTTGTAATTTGCTGAATATCTTCAACCTCGGGTCATTCAACACTTCAGGATCTAACTTCATGTTGAAGTTGATGTAAGTTAAGTTGCCGACGTGCATCACTATGGTAAGTATGTAACCTACCATTCGTAAGTAGGTCGTTTTGTTTGACATTTTCTCTGAAAGCGGCAACGGAATAACAAAATTAGATAATTTTATAATTTTTTATTACAGTGCTTCACACACGAGGAAAGTTTCTAAACTTACTTAAATATACATATAAAAAATTTCGGAACCGTGGCCAAGTGGTCAAGGCGCTCAGGGCGCGATTCCCAGAGAGACGCAGGTTCAAATCCTGCCGGTTCCGAAATTTTTGATATGTATATTTAAGTAAGTTTAGAAAATTAGATAAATTAAAAATTGTTATTTAAAACTAGCTGATGATCGCGGATTCGTCCGCGTGGTTTAAGTTTTTTTGATCTCTTCAATTTTCCGGGATAAAAAAGTAGCTTAGGTGTTATATCAGCGTATAATCTATCTCTGTGCCAAATTTCATCCAGATTCGTTCAGCCGTTCTGGCGTGATTGAGTGACGAAATATGCATTTGAGGTTTTTTGGTTTCCGCAGGAACTCTTTTATTTTTCGGGATAAAAAGTAGCCTATGTGTTATTCCAGACTATAATCTATCTCTGTAGTCTGTACCAAATTTCATCCAGATCCGTTCAGCCGTTTTGGCGTGAAAGAGTAACAAACATCCATACATCCATGCATCCATACATACCTACTTACAAACTTTCGCGTTTATAAAATTCAAAATTCAAAATTCAAACGTTTTTTATTCAAATAAACTTTTAAAAGTGCTTTTGAATCGTCAAATGAATCTACCACTGGTTCGGAATGCCATTCCTACCGAGAAGAACCAGCAAGAACCTCGGCGGTTGATCTTTTGAAAAAAAAAAAAACATTTACAATTTAATTAATGTACCTACTATATACATAGATAACCGCTGTCCTTAGCATTGCTGGAGCGAGTCCAATGCTCTTTTGTCATTTACGTAATCTTCCACAGTTTATTAAGCTTTTTTCAAAATAATATTAGTAAGGACTAAGTAAGAAGGCAATCGTTAAGTATGTATGTCTTAATTCCTATAAAACGTGGTTGCCTGGAAGAGATATTAAGTATGTTATTAGAGGAGAGTAAGCAAATATGGGCTAGTAACAATTCTCGAAAACCTACAATCGAAAGACGCAACAAACGACGATCGTCTATCGCGTTCATTCCCTCTAACATCGCACTCACTCATTTTCGTCAGCCAAGCGCGAACTGTCGCCAGTGTTGGCCATACTTGTGTTGCTGCTGTCGAAAAACTTTCTGCGGTACGTATCAATGTGTTATTTAATTAATGAAAATTAGGTCTAAATACTGTAACTATGTGTTTTATTGCAGAATATAAGTTTAATTTTATGATTTTCGGTCAATTTATTGCTTGCTATGTATGATTTGTAAACTACACGATCAAGTTGATTTTAGTAAAGAATTTCGAATATGGGCTATGACTGTGGTGTAAGCTCTGGGCACATAATGACTGTGCTGGGCCAGAGTTTGACACCTGGATATATGTGATTTTTGTAAGTAAATTATGTGATTTCCTCCATCTACCAAAGTAATTTGATCTCTTATCTATCTATACCTACTTATAATAAAACTGTAACAGGTCCAATTCTGTACATTGAAGATATTTTGAAAATTTTTGGAGGGCACTCATTATTCGATACTGAAGCCAAATCTGTTAATTTTTGTCTGTCTGTCTGTCTGTCTGTCTGTCTGTACCTTGGCCGCGCATCACGCCGAAACTACTGAATGAATTCAAACGAAACTTGGCACGATTTGAGCCCATACCTACTACGAGGTAGGACATAGGATACTTTTTATCCCGAAATTCTACCCCCGAAGGGGTGAAATAGGGGTTGAAAGTTTGTATGAAAGTCCTTAATTTCTCAAGTTATAGCCATGAAACTTGATATATGAGCTGCGGGTTGAAAATGAAAACATATAAGTTTCACAATTTTTCAAAATTCCACCCCAGAAGGGGTGAAATAGGGGTTGAGAGTTTGTATGAAAATCCTTAATTTCTCAAGTTATAGCCATGAAACAGCATTTGGGCTTTCGTTAAAATATGAAGAAGTACGTGTTTCACCATTAAAGGGGGATTATACCGTGGGATAGTAATATAGGCTACTTTTTATCCCGGAAAATAAAGGAGTGCCTGTGGGAATTGAAAAAAACTTATGCCACGCGAATGAGTGATGCTCAATCACACCAGAACGGTTGACCGGATTTTGATGAACTTTGGCAACAAGATAGATTGTTTGTTTGTCCTTCAATCACGCAGCAACAGAGCAACGGATTGCCGTAAGTTTTTGCATGAGTATATTTGTGGACTTGGAGAGTAACATAGGCTACTTTTTATCCTGGAAAATTAACTGAAAAACTTATTCCACGCGGACGAAGTCGCGAGCATCAGCTAAGTATAAAGAATATACATACATACATAGGCTACTTTTTATCCCGGAAAATTATGAGTTCCCGCGGGAATCGAAAAAACTTAGTCCACGCGGACGAAGTCGCGGGCATCAGCTAGTATGATAAATATTTATAATTGTTATTTTCGTACAAGATATTATAAGTATCTATTTGTAGCCCATATTTGAGTACCTGTTCCATATTTAGCGTCTATTTTGATATTTTGTTTAATGCTCAATTTAATAATATATTATTAATATTAAGAACATAAGATTGTTACGTACATACCTAACTCTTTAAAAATGTATGTGTGATTATTTTGACGTCAATAAATGGTTAATTTTTTAATAGTTTTATATTTTTGAGGCAAAAACAAAATGGTAGCCCATATTTGGTTACTCTCCTCTACTCATGTTAGTATGTATATTTGTATTTATGTGTCCCACTGCATCGCCATTATGTAATTGATTTATCATTATGCTCCGAGTGTCATAGGCTACATTACAATGTAGATTAAAATCAATAAGACGGATGTTACATCCAAAAAAGTGGGACGACGACCTCCGTGGCGCAGTGTTGAGCGCTGTTGCCTTAACGTGCGGAGGTCCCGGGTTCGATCCCGGGCAGGGTTTGGAAATTTATAATTTCTGTATTTTCCCTGGTCTGGCCTGGTGGGAGGCTTCGGCCGTGGCTAGTTACCACCCTACCGGCAAAGACGTGCCGCCAAGTGATTTAGCGTTTCGGTACGATGCCGTATAAAAACCGAATAATATAACTGCCATGCCCCTAACAGGCTAGCCCGCTACCATCTTAGACTGTATCATCACTTACCATCAGGTGAGATCGCAGTCAAGGGCTAACTTGTAGTGGATACAAAAAATCCCCATCCGGGGTAATTTGGGAATTCAAATGTACTTAATTCCTAAAAGTCTAGATGCCCCGGTCTGGGCGGGTATCGAACCTGGGACCTTGAACACGGATGCTACCAAGTGCCACTTATATATCTTACTTAATAACATTCACTTTAGTTACGTCTACGCCATAGGAAAACCTTAACTACATGAAATATCTTAGGCCCATATTAGTCAGAACATCAAAGAAAATATAGATATTTACCTTTTTATATTTTATATCTTCCGCTTGTTATTTACTTAAAAACTTCCACTATTTCCTTTTTACTCCAAAGACGACTTTTCTTAACATAACTTTGCTCATGACTGTCTACGTGCTGTCTACTTTAATGTAATAACCAATATAACCAGACCTAAACTGCAAACAAAATTCAACTCTATTTCCTAATTATTAGTGATGATTGCCAATATGTATGATGTTATAATATAAACTGGGCATAATACAAAATACAAACCGGCAATAAAAACTCAACTCTATTTTTAATTTGTTAAAGATCATAATAACTTATTCTATATGACTTCATAATGCGGTCAATAAACCGTTATAGACCAGGGTAGAAGCCTTTAAAAATAATAAAAAGTGAAAAAAAATAATAGTAGGATGAAACCCATTAGAAAAGGAGGGGAGTATTATAAAAATGAAAGGAAAAATAATTTACGGGCGATCTGAGGTCGGGAAGGGGATGGGGGGGGGTTTTAAGGGTAAAAAACGGTTTTTCTCGATTTCCGGCAAAACTAAAAGTCCTATCGAAAAAAGTCAAATGGCAAAATTGTAGGTAATAAAAAGATCTAAAACTTTTGTATTTACACTTTTTTCACATAACCTCAAAATTTATGTGAAAAATTCAAAAAACCAAGTTTTTGATTTTTTATTTTTATCTTTTACAAATATATTTTTTTTTTAACGAAATTTGGTGAAAACTTACCTTTTTATGTCCCAAATACGCTGTAATTTATTTGAGTAAAAATATTTATTTTTTCACCTTATTTTGAATTAATATCGAAAAAGCACCCTAATTTTCAATCGAAAATTCACCCGTCAAAATATCAGCTTTTTTCAAAAAGTTGGTATGTTTTCTGTTCGTTGAAATCTCTACTTTCCGATGGTGAAAAAAAATATATATGTTACTATAGTAAATCTTCTCAGAAAATGCAAAAATCGAAAATCGAAAACTCGAATTCGAATTTTTTTTTTAAATTATTATAAATCATTTTGAGCTATTTATTAAAATTTACACTTTAATTACTCGAAAAGCGTTAGATTACATGTTAAATTGATAAAAAAAAAATTGCAAATCAAAATATACTACTATAATTAACAAACAAATAAGTTAATAAAATTAATATTTATGTAATCTAACGTTTTTCGAGTAATTAAAGTGTAAATTTTAATAAATAGCTCAAAATTATTTATAATAATTAAAAAAAAAATTTCGAATTCGAGTTTTCGATTTTCGATTTTTGCATTTTCTGAGAAGATTTACTATAGTAACATATATATTTTTTTTCACCATCGGAAAGTAGAGATTTCAACGAACAGAAAACATACCAACTTTTTGAAAAAAGCTGATATTTTGACGGGTGAATTTTCGATTGAAAATTAGGGTGCTTTTTCGATATTAATTCAAAATAAGGTGAAAAAATAAATATTTTTACTCAAATAAATTACAGCGTATTTGGGACATAAAAAGGTAAGTTTTCACCAAATTTCGTTAAAAAAAAAATATATTTGTAAAAGATAAAAATAAAAAATCAAAAACTTGGTTTTTTGAATTTTAAACATAAATTTTGAGGTTATGTGAAAAAAGTGTAAAGACAAAAGTTTTAGATCTTTTTATTACCTACAACTTTGCCATTTGACTTTTTTCGATAGGACCTTTAGTTTTGCCGGAAATTGAGAAAACCCGTTTTTTACCCTTAAAACCCCCCCCCCATCCCCTTCCCGACCTCAGATCGCCCGTAAATTATTTTTCCTTTCATTTTTATAATATTCCCCTCCTTTTCTAATGGGTTTCATCCTACTATTATTTTTTTTGGTTTTAAAAATTATCGACCCTGGTCTATTAGGGGTAGTGCCATTGGTAAAATCAGCCGTATTTCAATGTATATTAAGTCAGTTTTGGCAATGAATTATCCGATACTATTTGGACATGATAACCTAATAATTATTATTAGGTATATCAATTTTTGTTTATTGATAAACAATATTTGATACGTGATCGTGAAAGGTTTTAAGAAATTTCACCGAATCAGTTTTTTTTTTTAATTTTTTTTAATTTTTTTATCCACTACAAGTTAGCCCTTGACTGCGATCTCACCTGATGGTAAGTGATGATGCAGTCTAAGATGGTAGCGGGCTACCCTGTTAGGGGCATGGCAGTTATATTAAACCCATCCCCCTATTCGGTTTCTACACGGCATCGTACCGGAACGCTAAATCGCTTGGCGGCACGTTTTTGCCGGTAGGGTGGTAACTAGCCACGGCTGAAGCCTCCCACCAGGCCAGACCAGGGAAAATTCAGAAATTACAAATTCCCATATTGACCCTGCCGGGTCTTTTAAGAGTTTTTTGATTCCCGCAGGAACTCTTTGATTTTCCGGGATAAAAAGTAGCCTATGTCCTTCCCCGGGATACCACCCATCCCTGTACCAAATGTCATCAAAATCGGTAGAACAGATGAGCCGTGAAAGCGTAGCAGACAGACAGACCGACACACTTTCGCATTTATAATAATACTAGCTGATGCCCGCGACTTCGTCCGCGTGGATATACCAAGTTTCATCGAAATAACTTGAGAAATGACGGACTTTTATACAAACTTTCAACCTCTATTTCACCCCTTTGGGGGTGGAATTTTGAAAAACTGTGAAACACGTGTGTTTTTATTTCTAACCCGCTGCTCATATACCAAGTTTCATGGATATAACTTGAGAAATGAAGGACTTTCATACAAACTTTCAACCCCTATTTCACCCCTTCGGGGGTAAAAGTTACAAAAACTGTGAAACACTTATTTCTTCATTTTCAACCAGTAGCTTGTATACCAAGTTTAATCGATATAACTTGAGAAATGACGGACTTTCATACAAACTTTCACCCCCTTAGGGGTGGAATTTTGAAAAACTGTGACACACGTACTTCTTTATTTTTTACCGTAAGCCAAAATAAAAAGTTTCGTTAATATAACTTGTAAAACAGCTTGAGAAACGAAGGACTTTCATACCAACTTTCATCCCCTATTTCACCCTTTTGGGGGTCGAATTTTCAAAAACTGTGAAACACGTATGTCTCCATTTTCAACCCGCAGCTCATATATCAAGTTTTATGGCTATAACTTGAGAAATTAAGGACTTTCATACAAACTTTCAACCCCTATTTCACCCCTTCGGGGGTAGAATTTCGGGATAAAAAGTATCCTATGTCCTACCTAGTAGTATAGGCTCAAATCGTGCCAAGTTTCGTTTGAATTCATTCAGTAGTTTCGGCGTGATGCGCGGCCAAGATACAGACAGACAGACAGACAGACAGACAAAAATGAAAAAAATTACAGATTTGGCTTCAGTATCGAATAATGAGTGCCCTCCAAAAAAAATTTTCAAAATATCTTCAATGTACAGAATTGGACCTGTTACAGTTTTATTATAAGTATAGATTAAGTACCTATTAGTATGGATTATAATAGGCTAGGCAGCTTTCGCTGATGCGCCTAACCCTACCTAGCTAAGTATCGGCTTACAGTATTTGCTAATGTTTTTCGACAGGTGCAATCATAATTAATATTCACACTTCATACTAATATTATAAATGCGAAAGTGTGTTTGTTTGTTGGTTTGTCAGTTTGTCCTTCTATGACGCCGCAACGGAGCAACGGATCGACGTGATTTTTGGCATAGGTATAGTTGAGGACCTGGAAAGTGACATAGGTAGGCTACGTTTTATCCCGGAAAATTAAGGAGTTCCCGCCGGAATCAAAAAAACTTTAACCACGCGGACGAAGTCGCGGGCATCTGCTAGTTATTATCAGTTATAGTTTATCAGTTAGTTCCCAGCTTCGTTCGGTTATATTTTGATGATGGTACCTACTTGATGATGCAGTCTTTCCTCCAACTGGAGGTTTCAACCTGGCCAGTAGAAAAAATAGAATAGATTTTAATAGCTAGATGCAGTCTAAGATGATAGCGGGCTAATCTGGTAGGCGTACGGCAGTTAGCTATAAACCCATGATGTCAATAAACTAAATCGCTTGTCAGCACGTTTTTGCCGGTAGAGTGGTAACTAGTCACGGCCGAAGCCTCCCACCAGGCCAGATCAGGGAAAATTCAGAAATTATAAATTCCCAAATTGACCGTGCCGGGGATTGAAATAGCGCTCAACTCTGCGCCAGGGAGGTCATCAAGATTTGTCTGTTTTGGCGGATTACAACGAATAAGTGTACGGGCACTAGCGGTGGCGGGGCGACGGCGGTAGCGGGGCGATGCGATTAGTCGGAGAGCTGGCAACGAATTTCGAGAACAATTTGAAAGAGGTCTGGTAATACTTTATAACCGACAAAAACGTCTGGGATTTATTTTTTAGATTTCTATAAGTATAAAATATAAAGATAAAAAAATCAAGTTGCCAAAAAATGTTTTAATGGATTTTTTTTGCAAATGTTATATGCTACGCAGTAGCGAAATAACCGCAAACGCTCTACCAGACTGGCAGGACTGGATTCGCCAATGAACGAAATTATATTTTTCCACAATTTCAGCTTGCCTAAAGGACCTTCCCGAAATTCGTTGATATCGGATTCTCTCTCTCCAGCTCTCGGATTCCATCGCCCCGCTGTCGCCATCGCTCGGCCGTCGCTAGTTTCGTGTCTGACGCCTTAAGCTTCTGCAAGGCGATTGCCTAAAAATGACAGCTACAATGTAACGATCGCAATTACCTGTGATTGGTTAGCATTCTTCCACTATTGGCCAAAATGCTTTGACGCAGCAGCAATACCATAAATGCAGCCAATCAAAACAATTGAGACTGTAACAATGATTGATGCAGGTTTTAATTTATCGCCCTGCTGGTCTCTTGTTTATCATGAACTTCCGCTTGCAGTTGAAAAAACTGAACTGACAACTGACTGTAATCATAATCATAATCAAAATCATAATAGTTTATTTGCTTGATTTCAGGTACATACATTACAGGTCTTAATTACAGCTTTTACCATCTACATTCCGCCATACGAAGGGCATGGAAAATTTTTTGTACGACCACAATATGACAGTACAGATTGATTTTTTGAATAACTAATAATTGATTTTTTTTACATAAAAAACTAAAGGTACATGATATTATTATATTAAACCAAAACATATTATCAATTATGGCAATAGTGGAAATGTCAACGTAAATCCAGATTAAATACATCATATTATCGAAGCCGAGCCGACATTTGCACTAACCATAATAATTACTAGCTGATACCCGCGACTTCGTCTGCGTGGATTGAGGTTCATTGATCCCACGGGAACTCCATAATCTTCCGGTATAATAGTAGCCTATGTCCTTCCCTGGGATACAACCTATCCCTCTGTAGCAAATTTCATCAAAGTCGGTTGAACGGTTGGGCCGTGAAAGCGTAGCAGACAGACAGACATACACACTTTCGCATTTATAATATTAGTATGGATTTTCTATCTACGAGTAAGTATCTAATGTTGTGTACACATACTTAGGGTGGTTACTTGGATCCTGTTCTGAATATCTTGTATTTTGTCGACGTTTTGGTTTTGGCAACCTGTTTTGTGTACCTTTTCAATATATTTTTTTTTTTTTTTTATTCCACTACAAGTTAGCCCTTGACTGCGATCTCACCTGATGGTAAGTGATGATGCAGTCTAAGATGGTAGCGGGCTAAACTGTTAGGGGTACGGCAGTTATATTAAACCCATACCCCTAATCGGTTTCTACACGGCATCGTACCGGAACGCTAAATCGCTTGGCGGTACGTCTTTGCCGGTAGGGTGCTAACTAGCCACGGCCGAAGCCTCCGACCAGGCAAAAAAATAAAATAAACAGAATGGGACACAATTATTTACATAAGTTTTTAATACTAAACTACATCGCAGTTATCCTTGATAGGATCAGTTAATTTAACACAAGGTGACACAAATAATGATTAAGACACACTTTTTACACGCAACGCTACACCTCACCGCGTACTCAAATCATAATCCTACATTACACATTTATAATATCAGTGAGGAAGTATCACTTATCAGTGAGACATTTATAATCTATATATATAAAATTCAAAGTCCTGACTGACTGACTGACTGACTTATATATCAACGCACAGCCTAAACCGCTGGTCCTAGAGGCATGAAATTTGGAGGGTGTGTTCTTTGTGAAGAGTAGGTATCCACTAAGAAAGGATTTTTCGAAATTCCACCCCCAAAGGGGTAAAATAGGGGTTGAAAGTTTGTATGAAAGTCCGTCATTTTTCAAGTTATATCTATGAAACTTGGTATTTGAGCTACCAGTCCAAAATGAAGAAATACGTGTTTCGCCATTTTTGAAAATTCTACCCCCATAGGGCTGAAACAGGGGTTGAAACTTTGTAGGAAAGTCCGTCATTCTTCAAGCTGTAGCCATGAAACTTGGTGTTTGGGATTTCGGTTTGAAATGAAAAAATACGTGATGCATAGTTTTTGAAAATTCTATCCCCAAGGACGTCAAATAGAGAGTTTATCCTTCAATCACGCTGAAATAGAGCAACGGATCAACGTGATTTTTTGCATGGGTATAGTTGACGACTTGGAGATTGACATAGGCTTCTTTTTATCCCGGAAAATTAAGGAGTGCCTGTGGGAATCAAAAACTTATGCCACGCGAACGAAGTCACGGGCGTGCGCTAGTATCTTATAAATGTGAAAGTTTGGATGTTTGTTACTCAATCACAGCTGAACGGATCTGGATGAAATTTTGGCACATAGATAGATTATAGTCTTGAATAACATATAGGCTACTTTTTATCCCGGAAAATTAAAAAGTTCCCGCAAGAATGCATTCTTTATTCTTATTTAAAAAAGAATGTTTCCTTTTAGTGAAAATTGATATCTTTAATTTTTTCATTTAAACCAATTTAACAAAATAATATTAAACAAAATACATTAAAATCTAAATTAAATCTAAACTAAAAACTAAACATTAAAAATATCATCTATGCCGATGCAATGAGGCAATGTGCCCAGAACCACAGTAAACAGATACAACTCTGTTTACTGTGCCAGAACGCTGGCTGCGTTACCCCGCTGAATAGCCAAACTTATAATATGTTGGCCGAGGTAACTGCCAGCCCCCCGGTCACCTAGCTGTGGACTCTGTGAGACATTTTTTTTTATTTTAACATTTTTTCATTTTATGATTAAAAAAATAGGTTTTAGTGAAATAGGGTACTTTTTATCACGGAAAATTAAGGAGTTCTCGTGGAAATTGAAAAATACTTATTCCACGCAGACGAGGTCGCGGGCATCAGCTGGTCTGAAAATAAAGTCGTGTCCTCAACATGTCTATTTCTAATTGGCCAGCTAAAGATTAATTCCAAGTCTTTGATTCGGTTGCGTAATGATAATTAACTGTGAACGGTGTATACCTAATGAAGAATTGCCTCATTATTCATGAAGTAGTCGACATAAGGTCTGAAGCACACATACCAATAGAGATGATGACAACTCAATCAAATCAGCTACTCTTTATCAAACCTAAAATTGAATTAAAATAACATACTTACCTAACATATAATAAAATTGTGCGTCGAACTTGATGATGATGTCACAATTCAGCTTTTGATACAAATTCACATCAGTGCGGGTTTGGACGTTTAAAAAAAATTAACTGATTTGACTAGTCGTCAAATACCCAATTCAATTAATTAGCTTAGACATTAAGTAGTAGAATAGGTTTTGTTATAAGTAATACTAAATTTAATGTGTAAGATAGATCTAAGCTAAAATATTGAATGTAAATAATTAATACTTTGTAATATTACGTGACATCAAACTGTTATTTTGAGTAATATTGCATAAGTATTGCTTTAAGCGTTGGCAGTATGGCCCTAGAACCAACAATGAATTGCTCCAATTCGACTAAGGACAGTTCTATTGTTCGTTCAGGGCTCACAATAATATCATTTCGTTTCTTAAATTTTATTTTATTGTTCAACAAAATTAACGAGCCCCCAGACATAACATTAGATCTGGTGATCTAATTACCAATCTGGTGTTCACTAAAATTGAACTAATGATTTTTTAACCAATGTTAAGTTACCCATAAAATATTTTAAATATTAAAATTATTATTTAAGAACAATAATTCAATCTCTATCATTCCCTTTAATTTAATGAATTGATACTATGCCATTCATAGTACCGACCTAGAAACGATCTCCATGTCGGAGGAAAAAAGGAAGGAACCATTTAAAAAAAATTGAATTGAATTTCATTGAATGATCTGGTGATCCAGGTTGAAGATATTAGACTTTTTATTGTTAGTTTTATTTTATTAGTAGCCTGATAAGACGTATTGGGAAACTGTAATGTCTTACCGGGTTGCCCTATCATTAAATAAATAAATAAATTATTTATTTGCTTTGCAATTAGTGTGTGCAAGCCTTATTGTAACTTGTATTTTTCAACTTGTCTCCTTATCTATTTAAAACTAAAGTTACGAGTAATAGATGTATATCCAAATGTTACAATAAAAACACTGCTCGATAGAAGCAGCTTGTTTAGCCACATTTTTGGCTAATGTTGAAAAAAAATATGATAGCTATCTGTCTTTTCGAATAACAAAACAGTTTATACCTATCTTGATCCAAGTCATAATAAAAGTTTTTTTATGACTTGGACCAAGGTGCACTGGGTACTCATGTCAACTATTTTAAATTTATTATTGTAGGTACCTATATACATTGTACAATGTCTTCTTTAACTTTTAACTATAGGTATACTAGCTAATGCCCGCGACTTCCTCCGAGTGGTTTAAGTTTTTTCGGATTCCCGCGGGAACTCCTTAATTTTCCGGAATAAAAACTAGCCTATGTCACTCTCCAGGTCCTCAACTAGGTATACCCGTGCCAAAAATCACGTCGATCCGTTGCTCTGTTGCAACGTGATTGAAGGACAAACCAACAAACAAACACACTTTCGCATTTATGATATTAGTATGATTCATGGTGTGGCAAATTGCCTCATAAAGTGAAGGGATTTTAACATTAAATTTAATTTTTCCAAAATTTGGTAACATTTTCGTAAACTGTCCCTCAGTTTGTGACAAAGATCACTGGGTTTGTTAAATTAGTGTCTAAAACATTTATTTTTATCTTATTTTTGGAGTATGGGTTTAATATGCTCTATAACAGTTATCCCGCTACCAACTTAGACTGCATCATGAGTCATGGCTTAGCAACAGGTGAGATCGCAGTCAAGGGTTAACTTCTATAAGTCAAGTATAAGTGGAATAACACCAAATACTAACATTATAAATGCGAAAGTGTTTGTTTGTTGGTTTATTCGTTTGTTGGTTTGTCCTTCAATCACACTGCAACGGAGCAACGGATCGACGTGATTGTTTGCATGGGTATAGTTGAAGACCTGGAGAGTGATATAGGGTACTTTTTATCCCGGAAAGTTGAGGAGTTCCCGTGGGGATTTAAAAAAAACTGATTCCACGCGGACGAAGTAGCGGGCATCCGCCGCCCCCGTCGCCACCGTCTCAACCTATAGATGTCCACTGCTGGACGAAGGTCTCCTGCATGGATCGCCGCAGAGCACGGCCTTGTGCTGCTTGTTACACGGCCACGGCGGCCTCGACCCGGGAAGCGCAGCGTTGGACGACCCCCCACTAGTTGGACGGACGATCTCAAGTGCGGGTATCAGCTAGTAATAAATAATATTTTACTAGCTGATGCCCGCGACTTCGTCCGCGTGGATTGAGGTTTTTCGGTTCCCGCGGGAACTCTTTAATTTTCCGGGATAAAAAGTTGCCTATGTGCTATTCCAGACTATAATCTATCTCTATGCCAAATTTCATCCAGATCCGTTCATCCGTTGGAGCGTGATTGAGTAACAAACATACATCCATACATCCATCCATCCAAACTTTCGCATTTATAATATTTACTAGCGATCCGCCCCGGCTTCGCACGGGTAGCACTAATAATCCTAATCTATATAATATAAACTATCCTATCTCTCAAGTTAGATCGAACTGCACATGGTGTGCGAATTTTATTATAATCGGTTATGTGGTTTAGCAGTCCATTGAGGACAAACATTGTGACACGAGATTTATATATATATAGATTTGATTATTTGATTTGAAGAAACATGGGTACAGAGTAGGTCTTAAAAGTGGTAATTTCCCTTACATATTCTACCATATTAATAAATAATGATGCAAATTGTTTTTTTTAAGTAAGTAATTATATTAATTTTTTTCATTAAAATATTGAATCCATACTAATATCTGCCGGTCTGTGTGTCTGTCTGTCTGCTACGCTTTCACGGCTATTCTGTTCAACCGATTTTGATGAAATTTGAAAGAAAGAAAGAAAACCAGTTTATTCAACAGTGGTATCACAGACAAAACTAGATACAAATGTAACTCTTTCGTCTGTGACACCACCCGAAAGGGTGCTAGCTCAGCGTTTTGCCCTGCGTCATATGCTAAAAATGCATACAATTATACAAAGAAGGCGCTGATTTTCAGCTGTGACCCCGGGTGACGTCACAGTTACAACAATAATCCATACTAATATTATAAATGCGAAAGTGTGTCTGTCTGTCTGTCTGCTACGCTCTCCCGGCCCATCTTTTCAACCGATTTTGCTGAAATTTGGTAGGTATAGAGATAGGTTATATCCCGGGGAAGGACATAGGCTAATTTTTATCCCGGAAAATTACAGAGTTCCCGCGAGAATATAAAAATCTCAATTCACGCGGGCGGAGTCGCGGGCATCATCTAGTTAATTATAGAAAAGCAAAAGTTGGAAAAGAAAAGTTGAAAGGAAGCAGTAAGTAAGTAAATTTGGTGAGAGGGAAAATTAAGGAGTTCCCGCGGGAATCAAAAAATCTTAATCCACGTGGACGAAGACGCGGGCAGCATCTAGTTAAAAATAAAACTTGCGATTAAATTACATTACATTAGAGATAAAAATCGCAAAAATATTATTATTATTTTATTTAATGTAAAATATTATAAAGTTGATATTGTAACTAATATAGGTACCTCTACTATATATAAATTAATCTGTGGTAAATGTCATGGGTAGCATGTTTACCAGTCCAAAACCCTTTCACACTTTATAAATATTAACTGTTTGTTAATGCTACTGTTTGTTGACCTAAATAAATTAAATAAAAAAACATACGCGCCGAATTGAGAACCTCCTCCATTTTTGGAAGTCGGTTAAAAATAAAATAAAACACCGCCAACTCCCTTTATCGCGATATAGTAATAATAGTCCTCCCGACCGAATTTCGGCCACGGCGCCCAATCTCCCAGAGAGATTAGCCATCTGCGCGGGAGATATTAAGTATAGTGCACAAATGTGTGGGCAAACACAGGTGCACTCTCTGTTCCTTTTCTATCATAGCCAGATGGGACGGAAAATCTGACACGACCGGAGAGAGATCAGGCGCAGGACCGACGGCTTAACGTGCTCTCCGAGGCACGGGGGTGAAACACCGCCAACTTCCTAACTCCGGGCTAGTACTGAGAATTTCTTGTCAGAAAAACCCAATACTTGTTATGGCCCGACCCGGGACTCGAACCCGGGACCTCGTCGGCCGCAGTCGAACATGCTAACCACCATAATACCAGCAAGGCAGGCGATATAGTATTATCTAGGCTACATAGCGAATTTATTTTCAGAAAACATACAATACTAAGTAGGTAGGTACCTAGTACCTACCTACTTAATTCACGCCCGACGCGGAATCGAACTCGGGACCTCGTTATCCAAAGTCGAAGAAGTTTTTAAGGCTATCAACCTTCTTAGTACCTACTTATATGAATAAAAATAAAACTATAGGTAGGTACTTTTAACAGAATTTAAAAAATTCTTACGCTTGGCCCAGCCAAGTCTTTATACAGGTTTTATAACATAAATTACAATTTTAAATGATTTTATGACAGTTAGTGAACAAATATAACAGCGGAAGGACGTGTGAGTAAATATTTGTTTTTTTTTATATACAATAAAGGTGTATTAATTTTCAATTAGGAAGTTGTATACACAAGGTTAGTAAATAAATATATTAACATAATATTATTTATCACCTCTTATATCATACTTCATACTAACATTAGAAACGTGAAAGTCTGTTTGTTTGTTGGTTTTTCCTTCAATCACGCCGCAACAGAGCAACGGATCGATGTGATTTTTTGCATAGAAATATTTGAGGACCTGTATAGTGACATAGGCTACTTTTTATCCCGATAAATAAAGGAGTTCCCGCGGACATTCAAATTAATGCGGACGAAGTCGCGGGCATTAGCTAGTAATATAATATGCGAAAGTGCGTTGGATTTATCCTTCAATCACGCCGCAACGTATCAGACCGACGTGATTTTTGCACGTGGATAATATTTACCTATTA
This sequence comes from Erebia ligea, assembly GCA_917051295.2. Taxonomy (NCBI): domain Eukaryota; kingdom Metazoa; phylum Arthropoda; class Insecta; order Lepidoptera; family Nymphalidae; genus Erebia; species Erebia ligea. The sequence continues at coordinate 3,934,371 of OU785246.1, forward strand.
AATATGGATAATATGGTCTGGACATTGACTACATTTGATCCCGAAAAATCATGGGTTTTAAAAACCTTAATCCACGAACATGCTATCACTAGACTAACGAGGCACGTAAATCCTGCGGTATTTTCCGGTCGTGTCGGATTTTCCGTCTCATCGGGCTATGAGAGTAAAGGAACACAGAATGTACCAGTCTACGCGCACACACTTGTGCACTATAATATCTCCCTCGCAGATGACTAATCTCCTCTTTGGAGATAGGCCGCTGCCGTGGCCGAAATTCGGTCGGGAGGACATTATTATTATAATACTTACTAGCTGATGCCGCGTTTTTTTATTCCCACGGGAACTCCTTAGTTCTTCTCCTTAGTTCTTCTCGGTAGGAATATCATTCCGAACCAGTGGTTTATTTATTTAATCGTATGGCGTTTAGTGTATATAAGCGTTTTTATAATATTATAAAGAACGCTTATTTCGCCTGCAAGTTCGTCGCTCGTTTAGCACCACCCAGGGGACACGTGCAGGGAGGTAGAAGGTAGTTCCTGCGGACGTGAGCGACGGGGCATCCCCCTTGACAATTCAATAGTACTCGTAAAAGTTTATTTGAATAAAAACATTTGAATTTGAATTTAATTTTCCGGGATAAAAAGTAGCCATGTCACTCTCCAAGTCCGCAACTATACCCATACCATAAATCACGTCGTTCCGTTGCTCAGTTGCGGCGTGATTGAAGGACAAACCAACAAACCAACAAACAAACAAACACACTTTCGCATTTATAATATTAGTATGTAGTATGGATTTAGGGACATGATCGATCGATCGCTGAAGGTAACTGGTGTGGGTGACTGAACTCGGACCTTTGCTTTTTCCGGTCCAATTCCGTTATCCAATTACCCACTCTGATAATATAAATCGAAATCTTGTTTTACTGTGATAAGGAAGTCATACGCGTATAATTGACGACCTCCGTGGCGCAGTGTTGAGTGCTGTTGCCTTTACGTGCGGAGGTCCCGGGTTCGATCCCCGGCAGGGTTTGGTAATTTATAATTTCTGAATTTTCCCTGGTCTGGCCGTGGCAAGTTACCACCCTACCGGCAAAGACGTGCCGCCAAGCGATTTAGCGTTCCGGTACGATGCCGTGTAGAAACCAAATAGGGGTATGGGTTTAATATAACGGCCATGCCTCTAACAGATTAGCCCGCTGTCATCTTAGACTGCATCATCACTTACCATCAGGTGAGATCGCAGTCAAGGGCTAACTTGTAGTGGATAAAAAAAAATGATTTTTTTTAACTTAAGTTGAACTTTAATTTCAGATTGGTTCAATTAGCTGCAAGGCCACCCATATCTGTTGCAAATATTTTCAACATCAACATCACAAAATGGGGTAAGTGGGCTTTAAAAAAACGTTATTACTTTCTCTCTCTGCGTCGTATTCCTCATCACTGAGGGTCGTGACCCCTTTCCATTAATCAAATAATCATAGGAGTTTTCTTGGGATAATAATGAGGTAGGTTCCCACGTCCTTCCGCATACGACTCGACTTTATGAGTATTTAAACTCTTACCCTCTTATTCATAAACGTGCAATAGCGGTGGAATAGTTATAAACTGTTTTGTCTTTGTTTGTGAACAGTAATTTGACATTCGAAGGAAAAAGACAAAACAGAATTTAACTATTTCACCGCTATTTCACGGTTATGAATAAGGGAACTAGGTTTTTGGAACGATTATTATCAGATGTTGGAGATAATACCCGGGAACGACGGCTTAACGTGCTCTCCGAGACACGGAGGAAACGAAAAGGCCAAATTTGAACCTCCAAATTCGGTCACCCATCCAGTTACCAACTTGGGTCAACGTTGCTTAACATTCGCATCCACCGATACGTGTTGTCACAATTGGGCCACTCGTCGTTACCTATTACTTTATCAACAATATAAACCACTGATTTTAAGATATTTTTTTATTACTATATTATGTAGGTGCGCTAGAGTGACTATAGTGCTGTAGTCATATTTGGAAGTTCTGAGTTTGATTCCCGGCAGGGGCAAAGACGGGTAGACGGACTGGGTGAACTATATTATTACAATCGATGGAACTCGAGGAAAATCTTTGATTTACCAGTCGGCTATTTCCGTCTCCGGGATTCAAGCTATCTCTCTGCCAAATTTCTTCAAAATCGGTTAAACGGAAGAACCGATCAAAAGTTACTGAAATAAAGTTGTTTAATTCCCTCAGGAACTCTTTAATTTTCCGGTATAAAATGTAGCGTAATACGAGATATTATTATGTTTTATTTAAGTAATTGGGTATTTGACTACTAGTGAAATAAATTATTTTTCATCCCACCATCTCGGAAAGAGTATTTTTACTCTTCGATATCTGAATGCAAAAGCCGTTATTATCCTCTTGAGGATAAAGTAAATTGAATTTAGAACATCGTGTGCACGTTAGTAAATATCACTCGTCTATGAAGTTTGTGAATTCCAAACATCAAACCTATTTACTTCTACCTCTATGGTGCCGAATTTCCATAAAGAAAAGTTACGTGTTGCACTCGAGTGAAAAGATTTTTCACCTCGTGCTCTTTTGATTCCCTCGCTGACGCTCAGGATTCTAATTTTTGAATCACTCGCTGCGCTCGGGATTCAATTTTAGAATTCTTCGCTTGCTCGGTCATCAAAATTAAGCACGCGGTTAAAAAACAACTTTTCACTCTTGTATAACAAATAACTATTTTAGTGATTACTAGCTGACCCGGCGAACTTTGTACCGCCTAACAGTCAATGAATGACGTGTTACAGATTAGCTGAACATATTTTATGAAAGTACTTAATACAATAAATACAAAATAATAAGATAATAACACAAAAAGAAATAAAAAAGTACAAAAATTAAGTATATCAATCGCGTGTCAGCAAGACATGATTGAATTAAACTATGTACATATTGTGCAGCATGGGATGCACTCGGTTTAATTCTCTTCGTTGAAGCACCTTGTGATAATATAGGTACGACTAATATATACAGTTTAAGTCATTCACATCTTTTTTTTTAGCCGCCAAAATTGCTCGCTCGCTTAACCATATTTTATATTTGTGGTTAGAAATGATGTTCGGAAATACTTTGCTGATGAGCTCGTCTTTCGATGAGACGAAATTGCAAAAATTCGGTGGAAATGAAATCAATCCGCTCGATTCATCGACAGGAACACGGCCATTACCGATAGTCAGCAATTGCTTGGAGAAATCTTCAGCAGATGGGTCGGGCAACAATGCAACTCTCATGTTTGCTGCCAGTTGAAGTTTCTTCAAATAGCACCAGAGATTTGATGATTTGAGGCAAGCGTTTATTTCATCGGCAGCAGTCGATCTTGAAATGAATGTCGTGTTTGTGCGCCATTGTGCATTCGTCCCAGATGATGATTTTTGCGGCTACTAAACTTTTGCCATTGCTTTGCAATGTTACATGTCGGTTGTTCAGTAGTTTGAAGTTTTAATGGCAATTTTAACGCTGAATGAGCCGTACGGCTCATTCAGCTACCGCATTCAGCTACCGCGGAATTGCTACCGCAATTTCGGATCTCGCACGAACAGTGGCCAAAATTTATGACATGAGGAATGTCTTTCCAGTTCCACCAGGGGCATCCATGAAAAATAAGCCACCATTTCCATCATCAATTGCATTAATTAATGTATCATAGACTTCCTTCTGTTTTGGGTTTAACAGGGTACATTCGTTTGAACTGATTGGTCTAATTCATATCGATCATATTCACGTTCATTAAATTCTCTATTAAATGCGTCATTCACTCCGCGATCTGGCGCTGGCATTCCTAACTTGACTAACAAACTGCTGCACATGAGGTAACACATATCTTCGACCAAGAGCAAAGCCTGGTTTTGCATCTCCTCATTCGCCTCAAGATCAGGATTTCTTGAACTGACACGAATTTGATGTAAAATGTCTTCTGCCATGTTATCTTTGTATTTGATCCACAGGTCACGTGGATTAGAGTGTAAACATGTAGAAATGATGATAGCAAATAATGTGCATAACTGACTTGGAGATGCAGAAATAATTGCTTCAGCGATTGTCGTGTCCCAATGAGTATCGTTTTTAAGCAAATTGAGCCCTTGACATGCTGCACGAAATGTTAGGCACACTCATGGACCTATGGCACACTATACCATTAACAGTTCGTAGTGATTTAAATGATGTTGGCCCACGAACATTTACCAGCAACAACCGCAAATAGAAACATTCATCATTCTTTAGATGAACTGTGTAAATACGACCAAGAGCATCAGTAGAACGCATATCCGAATGATTAGGAACCGCATCGCCTTGCCTCCGACGTAGAAATTTCTTCGATGAAGCGTTCCAAGTGTAATATCATGGCATCTTCGAGTAAAGCAACGTTCGTGCGAACGGATTGCTTTGGCAAGTCGTAAAGAAACTGGAGGGAATTTGCTCTAGCGCATAGACGATTTGCATTCCAACAAAACAGATATTGTGTGTGTGAAGTAGCACAATAAAGACTTATTTTTATTTGCATTCAGAACAATGACAACCATCAAAATATTAAAATTTAAATACGCGATAATCCGTGGATAATCCGAGTAATGTGGATATATTATGTTGTCGATTCAAAACCCTTAATTTAATACGTGCTTCAATTCGAGTGGGCCCGAGTCTACCGTACCGACGAAGGGACGAACGTCAAATGTTTGACAGGAAAGTAGGTAGAACAGTTTATATGGGAAAATGAATTTGTTGTTTTTACTATCCGCGATAATCCGTGGATAATCCGAGTAATATGGATATATTATGTTGTCGATTCAAAACCCTTAATTTAATACGTGCTTCAATTCGAGTGGACCCGAGTCTACCGTACCGACGAAGGGACGAACGTCAAATGTTTGACAGGAAAGTAGGTAGAACAGTTTATATGGGAAAATGAATTTGTTGTTTTTACTATCTTGCTCGCAATTTTTCCATATTTTCTCAACGTCTAAACCTTCCCTGGACCACGACAAACATTTCAAAACCAAAATCAGCTAAATCGGCCCGGCCGTTCTCGAGTTTTATCCAGACAAACGAAGTTACGAACAGCAATTGATTTTTATATTATAGAGAAGATTAAATAAAAGATCTCCCAAAAGTCGTAATATCCACGACCCCTACTAGTTTTATTTTGAATAACCATTTTAAACTATCGATTAAAGTAAAAAAAGTGCGTTGAACTTTGATGATGTCACAACTTAAAATTTCATACAAAATCCATAGTAAGCACGCGTTTTGACGTTTGAAAAAAAAGTTGCCGATTTGACTAGTTGTCAAATACCCAATTATAGCTATCTTCATTCCTCAGCTAAATGAGGAAAAATTAATATCGGTTCAGTAATTGTAGTAACATTCATTCAATCATTCATTTATTCAAATATCCATTTTAGAAACATACAAACTTACAAACATCCACACTTTGAAGTATATTAATTACTAGCTGATGCCCGCGACTTCGTCCGCGTGGTTTAAGTTTTTTTTTATTCCCACGGGAACTCCTTTATTTCCCGGGTTAAAAAGTAGCATATGTCACTCGCCAGGTCCTCAAATATACCCATGCCAAAAATCCGTGATTCCGTTGCGGCGTGATTTGAAGGACAAACCAACAAACCAATAAACCAACACACAAACACACTTTCGCATTTATAATATTAAATATGAGTGTCGAAATCAAAGAGACTCAGTTAATTTATTTTATTTATTTGTTTGTTTAAAAATATTGTGAATAAACTAATTATAAAAAACCTTTTTTAATATGTTTCGCCTTGTGTAAAGAACAAGAAGGTCATTTGTATCAACTTCAGATTTTTAATGGCCTCATTTATTCAACTGACTATGGTTGATTCTGTAGTGCACAATCTCCAAACTAAACTAAAAATTAAGGAGTTCCCGCGGGAACCGAAAAACCTCGATCTACGCGGACGAAGTCGCGGGCATCAGCTAGTCAAATAAATATTATCCATACTAATATTATAAATGCGAAAGTGTGTCTGTCTGTCTGTCTGTCTGTCTGTCTGCTACGATTTCCCGGCCCATCTTTTCAACCGATTTTGCTGAAATTTGGTATAGAGGTAGGTTATATACCGGGGAAGGACATAGGCTACTTTTTATCCCGGAAAATTAAGGAGTTCCCGCGGGAATCAAAAAACCTAAATCCACGCGGACGAAGTCGCGGGCATCATCTAGTCTAGTATATTATAAATGCGAAAGTTTGGATGGATGTATGTATGGATGTATGTTTGTTACTCAATCACGCTCCAACGGATGAACGGATCTGGATGAAATTTGGCACAGAGATAGATTATAGTCTGGAATAGCACATAGGCTACTTTTTATCCCGGAAAATTAAAGAGTTCCCGCGGGAACCGAAAAACCTCAATCCACGCGGACGAAGTCGCGGGCATCAGCTAGTATATTATAAATGCGAAAGTTTGGATGGATGTATGGATGGATGTTTGTTACTCAATCACGCTCCAACGGCTGAACGGATCTGGATGAAATTTGGCACAGAGATAGATTATAGTCTAGAATAGCACATAGGCTACTTTTTATCCCGGAAAATTAAAGCGATATTAATGGCGTGACGTCACAATACTGCTTTATAATATTACATTATAGCAACTTCAAAGTCTTTAACCATTGGATACTCAGATTTGCCTTGAGTAGCAAGTGTTCTAGAAAGTATACCTATCTATACCTTGGTTGCGAGTGGTTATGGATCTAGTTGTTGTTATATTGTAACATTGCAATTAATGTAATAATATATATTACTAGCTGATGCCCGCGACTTCGTCCGCGTGGATCGAGGTTTTTCGGTTCCCGCGGGAACTCCTTAGTTTTCCAGGATAAAATGTAGCCTATCTCCTTCCCCGGGATACAACCTTTCATCAAAATCGGTTGAATGGTAGTATGTAGTATGGTCAGACTATAATCTATCTCTATGCCAAATTTCATCCAGATCCGTTCAGCCGTTGGGGCGTGATTGAGTAACAAACATCCATACATCCATACATCCATCCAAACTTTCGCATTTATAATATTTATTTGATATGTTATTGTGTTTCTTCCTTAATAAATGATCGAGTCTGTGTATTACATACTAGCTGATGCCCGCGATTTCGTCCGCGTGGTTTAAGTTTTTTTCGCCACAGGGGTTCCTTAATTTTCCGGTATAATTCCGGTAGCCTAGGTCACTCTCGTCCTCAACTAATATTCATGCAAAAAATTACGTTGAGCCGTTGCTCTGTTGCGGCGTAATTGAAGGACAAACTCTCTATATTACGTCCTTGGGGATCGAATTTTCAAAAATGGTGAAACACGTACTTCTTCATATTTAACGGAAAGCTCAAATACCAAGTTTCATGGCTTTAACTTGAAAAATGAATGACTTTCATACCAACTTTGAACCCCTAATATAGACTAGCTTATGCCCGCGACTTCGTCCGTTCGTGTTTTAAGTTTTTTTTCCCCACAGGCACTCCTTAATTTTCCGGGATAAAAAGTAGCCTATGTCACTCTCAAGGTACCTCAACTATACCCGTGCAATAAATCACGTTGATCCGTTGCTGCGGTGTGATTGAAGGACAAACTCTATTTAACGGCCTTGGGGATCGAAATTTCAAAAATGTTGAAAACGTACTTCTTCATATTTACCCGAAAGCTCAAATATCAAGTTTCATGGCTTTAACTTGAAAAATGAATGACTTTACTACAAAGTTTCAATTCCTTCACCCTTTTGGGGGTGAAATTTTGAAAAACTGTGATACACGTACTTATTTATTTTTACCGAAAGCCAAAATACCAAGTTTCGTTAATATAACTTGAAAAATATCGTGAGAAATGCAGGACTTTCATACAAACTTTCATCCCTTACTTCACCCCTTTAGGCACCCAATTTTTAAAAATGGTGAAACACGTACTTCTTCATATTTAACCAAAAGCCTAAGTGCTAAGTTTCATAGCTATAACTTGAGAAAAGAAGGACTTTCATACAATGTTTCAACCCCTATTTCACCCCATTGGGGGTGGAATTTTGAAAAATTGTGACACACATACATATTTATTTTTTACCGAAATCCAAAATACCAAGTTTGTTGATATTACTTGAGAAATGAAGGACTGTCATACAAACTTTCATCCCCTATGTCACCCCTTTGGGGGTCGAACTTTTCAACAATGTATAAACATATGTTTCTTCATTTTCGTTGATATAACTTGAGAAATGAAGGTTTTTTTACAAACTTTCATCCCTATTCCATCCCTTTGGGGTTGAATTTTCAAAAATAGTGAAATTCTTACTTCTTCATATCTAACTTAAAGCCCAAATGCTAAGTTTTATGGCTATGACTTGAGAAATAAAGGACTTTCATACAAACTTTCAACCCCAATTTACCCCTTTGGGGGTTAAATTTTCAAAAATACCTAATGAAATACTTACTTCTTCATATCTAACTGAAAGCCCAAATGCTAAGTTTCATGGCTATAACTTGAGAAATGAAGGACTTTCATACAAACTTTGAACCCCAATTTACCCCTTTGGGGGTAGAATTTTGAAAAATTGTGACACATGTATTACTTTATTTTTTACTTTAAGCCAATATACCAAGTTTCGTTGATGTAACTTGAGAAATATTTTGAGAAATGGAGGACTTGCATACAAACTTTCATCCCCTATTTCACCCCCTCGGAGGTAGAATTTTCAAAAACTGTGAAACACGTGTTTCTTTATTTTTAACTGGTAGCTCATATACCAAGTTTCATGGATATAACTTGAGAAATGACGGACTTTCATACAAACTTTCACCCCCTATTTCACCCCCTTAGGGATGGAATTTTGATAAATCCTTCCTTAGTGAGCGCCTACGTCACAAAAGGAACCTACTGTCAAAATTTCAAGTTTCTAACCCCAGCGGTTTAGGCTGTGCGTTGATATATAAGTCAGTCAGTCAGCCAGTCAGGACTTGGAATTTTATATATATAGATTTTCGGAACCGGCTGGATTTGAACCTGCGTCTCTCTGGGAATCGCGCCCTGAGCGCCTTCGACCACTCGGCCACGGTTAATGTTTTTTTTTTTTTTTCAGTGCAGTGACCTACCACGTCCACTGTCGAATATTAGGCAGTATAATAGCATTGTTACTGCACGGTGGCAACAGCTTGGCCATGTTTCTCGCCATGAGAGGTGACATACTCAAAGACCCTGACATAGCTCATCTACATGCCTCACAGTTCAGATATTTTACTATATGGAATGTGGTGAGAAACAAAGTTTTTTTTTCATTTATTCCATACTAAGTATATCCATACTATCAAATAAATATTATAAATGCGAAAGTTTGGATGGATGTATGGATGTATGGATGGATGTTTGTTACTCAATCACGCTCCAACGGCTGAACGGATCTGGATGAAATTTGGCACAGAGATAGATTATAGTCTGGAATAGCACGTAGGATACTTTTTATCCCGGAAAATTAAAGAGTTCCCGCGGGAACCGAAAAACCTCAATCCACGCGGACGAAGTCGCGGGCATCAGCTAGTAATATTATAAATGCGAAAGTGTGTCTGTCTGTCCATCTGCTACGCTTTCACGGCCCAACCATTCAACCGATTTTGATGAAAGGTTGTATCCCGGGGAAGGAGATAGGCTACATTTTATTCTGGAAAATCAAGGAGTTCCCGCGGGAATCAAAAAAACTTAATCCACGTGAACGAAGTCGCGCGCATCAGCTAGTCTAAATATATAAAAGAAATAGGTGACTGACTGACTGACTGGTCTGAACGCGAAGCTCAAACTACTGAACGGATTGGGCTGAAAATTGGCATACATCTATTATGATGTAGGCATCCGCTTAAAAAGGATTTTTGAAAATTCAACCCCTAGGGGGGTAAAATAGGTACCCCTAAGGGCGTGAAACTTTTGGGCATCAATATAGAATCTATACCGCATACGAATAAAGAGAGTAATTAGCTGATAAAAATTTAAGTCCCATTACAAGTATACAGTAAGGTAATCTGATGCCCGCGACTTCGTCCGCGTGGATTGAGGTTTTTTGTTCCCGCGAGAACTCTTTAATTTTTCGGGATAAAAACAGCCTAATATGTGTTATTTCAGACTATAATCTATCTCTGTGCCAACTTTCATCCAGATCCGTTCGCCGTTCAGACGTGATTGAGTAACAAACATCCATCCATCCATCCAAACTCTCGCATTTATAATATTAGTAAAGATAAATAAGGTTCACTTTAAAGATGACGAAGTACCTTTAGTATTGCAGATGGATCTAGGTTATTCTAGATATTAAATTAATTATTTACTTTCAGGCCTTCCAAATGGTTTATTCAGCAATTAATTTAATCTGTGATATACCTTTAGTATTTGATATCAAGGTAGTATCTCCAAGCAGCTTAAAATATCTAAGGAAATATAGACATATATTTTTCGGAGGAGTGATCTTTCCTTCCGGTGTGGTAAGTGAAATATCTATTTGTTTCTTTCTACTTTTCGTTGTTCGAGATTTTCGGTTAATTCGTTACGAAATATTTTTTTTTTTTAGATTTTACATTTTCGCAACGAAAGGTCAAGAATAAATATTTACAATAATAATTATTATATTTACGAGATCAATAACCTACTAACTACCACAATCTATAACATTTATATTTACAAAAAATATAGACCATCCAAATGATTGTAGTCAGGTATTTCACAGGCTCTGATTTACGTGTTGATTTTGTGGTGGTACGGAACCCTTTTTACGCGAGCTTGACGCGTTTTTTATCTTGACCGTTTTTTAATTTCAACGAAGTACCTATATTCACTCATCCACGCTCTCAAGAGAATCATTGCACTATTTAAATTGAATTTATAATTTCTGAATTTTCCCTGGTCTGGCCTGGTGGGAGGCTTCGGCCATGGCTATAGTTATCACCCTACCGGCAAAGACGTGCCGCCAAGCGATTTGGCGTTCCGGTACGATGCCGTGTAGAAACCGAATAGGGGTTTGGGTTAAATATAACTGCCATGCCCATAACAGCTAAGATCTAGAATGCATCTTCACTTACCATCAGGTGAGATCGCAGTCAAGGGCTAACTTGTAGTAGATTAAAAAAAAACTATAGTCTGTCCACTTAAAAAAAATAGTGACTCGTCACTGAGGCTGCCACGCCAAGTCCAACCAATGAAGTTGCAAGAAATGGCGTGGCTTAGCCGAGAGTGATGACACCATAGTTTAACTCTCAAGTGACTAAGTATATTTAATTTTTTTCAATATTTTCAGGCAACTTTCACCGTGTTCTGGCCGTTCTACCTCTACGACAGAGAGCTCATCTTCCCTACATTCATAGATAAGGCTTTAAGCCATACTTCCAATCAGATCATGCACACAGCTATCCTACCCATTATACTATGGGAACTACTCTTCCAGCCAAGAAGCAAACCTAGCTCTCACGTATTGTATCTAGGTCATATGGCTGCAATATATTTTTCTTACTTATTTGTGTAAGTATTTTTTTAATTCAAATATTGTTTAGCGGTTAATCGAGCTAGAAATAAAAATAACATCATAAAGAATATAGGGGGAATGAATCCACCTTGATGTGATAAAAAATTTCAAACAGAAAAGAGTGAAAAGTGGAATATTTTTTTTAATTTCAGATTAAACTTAAATCTAAATTTCATATAAATCTCTTCATATAATCTTAAAAATCATTGCTAAAAAATACCTAGGTACTTTCTTAGCTTAGATTTTAATAAACCAAGCGGTTTTACTCATCTGAAAGAACGTCCGTACCATTATTAATCCTCCTTTTTAACGACCTCCGTGGCGCACTGTTGAGCGCTGTTGCCTTAACGTGCGGAGGTCCTGGGTTCGATCCCCGGCAGGGTTTGGAAATTTATAATTTCTGAATTTCCCTGGTCTGGCCTGGTGGGAGGCTTCGACCGTGGCTAGTTACCACCCTACCGGCAAAGATGTACCGCCAAGCGATTTAGCGTTCCGGTACGATGCCGTGTAGACACGATTAGGGGTATGGGTTTAACTGCCATACCCCTAACAGGTTAGCCCGCTACCATCGACTGCATAATAACTTAACATCAGGTGAGATATCAGTCAAGGCTTAACTTGAGTGGCGTAAAAAAAGTTATCCTTTAAAATTAGTATTTCACCTTTCAGTTCAAATTTAAAATATAATAATGTTTAAAATAAATGAAAATTAATTTGAAAGTTCGGGTTTTGGTTAAAAATGAAGAAATGCGTTACTCAGGATTTCTTTTTATCCCCTCACCGAATACCAGTTATTCCACTCAAGAAAAGCCAGGACGAGAGGGCTAGTTATATTATTAAAATTAATGATTGGTTGTATTTTTATTTCATAACATTTATGCTTTTTATTTCATACTAGCTGATGCCCGTGACTTCGTCCGCATGGAATATTTTTTTTTAATTCCCACGGGAACGGGTAAATTTTCCGGGACAAATAGTAGCCTATGTCACTCTCCAGGTCCTCAAGTACCTATACCCCTGCAAAAAATTACGTCAATCCGTTGCTCTGTTGCGGCGTGATTGAAGGACAAACCAATAAACCAACAAACAAACACACTTTCGCATTTATAATATTAGTAAGTATGATTGTGGTTAGTTTAGCCCGGAATTAGGAACTTGGTCGGCATTCACTTCCGTGCCTCGGAGAGCAAAAAGTAAAAATGTCAAACCTAAACTCTCTCCGGTCGTGTCGGATTTTCCGTCCCATTGGGATATGTATGTGTGTAATGGAATAGAGAGAGAACCTGTATTTGCACACATACTTTTGCACCATATAAACTCCCGCGCAGATGGCTTATCTCTCTGGAGATTGGCCGCCGTGGCCGAAATTCGGTCGGGATGACATTTGTTAAACAATAAGCCTAGGAAAGATCTCTAGACTCATCTCCACTGGATCCAGTCTGATGTTTCAGTTGGCTGCCGTGTGAAGATAAAATAAACGTACATAAACTTACCAATAACACGGGAGTTTGATCGCCAGTATTGATGTGGCACAACAGTTTTCACCACGGACTGCCGGCCGGCACACACAAAACCAAGTTTCTTCTATGTTTTTTGTTGTTTATCAAGACTTTAGTATTAAGTGCAGAACAGTTTTAACAATTTCGATGTTCCACCATTATTTACAGACGCATATATGACAGTTGTTTTTGGAGGGAAAGGGCCGGGAAATATTGAGGAACATAGAGTAAAAATAGCAATACATAGATTATAGATTAACATAATATATAGATAATAGAACAAACGGGTAACTTTAGTACCATTAGAATAATATTAAAAACAAACTTAAACATACTCCCCCCGAGAAAGGCTACCAGCCTTTATCCAATATAATATTTTAATTCAAAGGAAACCGGCAAAGCTTAACTACTGGCCGAACTAAAGGTCCAGTAGCTGTTAACAATTTGACAACTCGAGCTACCCCATCTCTCCCAGGTAGTAATTCCTGAATTTTACCAAGTTTCCACTTAAGTGGAGGCAAATTTTCATCTTTTATTAATACTAGATCACCAATTTTAGGAGGATCTATGGGTGATGCCCATTTGTTCCTCATCTGAAGGGTGTGAAGGTATTGTTCACTCCACTTAAGCCAAAACTTTTGAGACATTGCCGTAACCAATTGGTATCGGTTTAACCGAGAGTCAGGAATATGATGCCAATCATACTCCGGAACTGCCAAAAGCGATCTACCAATAATAAAATGAGCCGGGGTTAAAGCATCTAAATTATCCGGGTCCTGAGATAAGGGACACAAAGGTCTGGAGTTTAGTACGGATTCAATTCGTGTAGTCAAAGTTAAAAATTCCTCATGGGTTAAAGTTTGATCTCCTACCACCCGTTTCAACAAAGTTTTGGCGGATTTCACTGCCGCTTCGAAAAGCCCGCCAAAATGCGACGCGGCAGGCGGATTAAACTGCCAAGTAACTCCCACCCGACCAGCTTGATGTGTTAAGTTATCCTGCACCTCTTTATTTAGCAAAAACCGTTGTACTTCATCCAAATGACGGCTGCTTCCCACATAATTGGTACCACAATCAGACCGGATCCGGGAGGGCAGTCCACGTCTAGCCACGAATCTGGAAAACGCAGCTAAAAAACCTTCAGTTGACAAATCTCCGACAACCTCCAAATGTACTGCTTTTGTAGCAGAACACACAAATACGCATAAATATGCTTTAACAACTTTTGCTTGCCTCAGCTTTGAAGCTTTTATTGCAAAAGGACCCGCAAAATCAGTTTGCACCGTGTGAAAAAGTCCGGTTGCATTAATCCGATCAGCTGGTAAGTCAGACATAAAAGGTTCGTCAGTCTTTGATTTAATTCTAAAACACTTAATGCACTTAAACAAATGACTCCGAATTACCTGACGAGCAGAAATAATCCAAAACTGTTTCTGTAAAATAGCCTGAAGGGCAGTTGCTCCAACATGGCAATACGTTTGATGATGATGAACAATTATCAAAGATGTCAAAGCATGAGACTTGGGCAACAGTAACGGATGCTTAGCCTCATAAGGCAAACTCGATCGTTCAAGACGACCTCCAACACGAAGCAATCCTGAATCATCAATAAAGGGATTCAATCTACGCAACCCTGTAGAACAGATGCGATTATTAGTTATTGATTCTATGTCTTTTGAAAATGTTTCTGCTTGAACCAATTTAACAAGCCTTTCCAATGCTTGGTTGCGTTCCGAAACTGTTAAAGGGCCAGAAACCCGATTACTCGGATTACGACAGTTAAAAGAAAACCGCATGCAATAAGCAGTCACTGCAATTAAGGTAGATAACGAACTGTATCTGGCTATCAACGAGGTGTCCGAAACGGCAACAGCTGACACAGTGGTATCAGTTCCTTTCCGTAACCCAGGTAACGCATCTACCTTATCCACGAGGTTCGCTGGCCAAGTATTTTTATCAGAGCCTAACCAATTTGGGCCCCACCATAAATCATGTGATCCCAGCTTGTACCCGTCACAACCACGGCTAGCCACATCTGCCGGGTTCATTTCCGAAGGCACGTATCGCCAAGTAATCAGCAAACCACTATTATTAATCTGCAACACTCTGTTGCCTTCAAACGTTTGAAGACGATGAGGTGGGTACTTTAGCCACGAAAGAACAATTGTGCTATCAGACCAGCCGACAAGTTCATGCACAACAATTTTGTCTTTGATAGATTCCAGAACATAGTTCAATAGTTTGACCATTAAAGCTGCAGCGGACATTTCCAATTTAGGTATAGTCAGTTTACTTTTTATAGGCGCAACCTTAGACTTGGCCATCATTAAAACTACCCTAACCTGGCCACTCTTATCCTCCGTTCTGATATAAACTGCTGCTCCAAAAGCCTTTTCCGACGCGTCCGAGAAACCATGTAAAGAACAGTGAACCACATCATCTGCTAACACAAACCGATTAATTTTAATACTTTCTAACGCGGGCAGGTTCCTAAATATATGATTCCATTCCTTAAGAACTTCCGGCGGTGGGCACTCATCCCAAGTTAATTTCAACAGCCAAATCTGTTGCAGCAAAATTTTTCCTTGTAAAATCACCGGAGTTATCCAACCCATAGGATCAAACATACGAGCAAGCACGGACAGGATAGCTCTTTTTGTCCATTCCTGATCTGCATCCAATTTGGTATGATAAGTAAAATTATCTGCCACAGGATTCCACTGAACTCCTAAAATTTTAATATACCCAGGACCGTCGGTATTAAAAACGTGAGGTTTTTCCTGATGTTCAGTAGGAATATCTTCCAACAATCGCTTGTCATTAGACACCCATTTGCGCAGCTCAAATCCACCCAAAGAAAGCAACTTAATTATATCACTTTTTAAATTTTGAGCTTCCGTTAAATTAGAGGCACCACTCAAAATATCATCCATGTACACCGAAGTTCGAAGCACCTGAGCAGCCTCAGCTAATTCTGAAGAGTCAATCTCGACTTGGTCAGACTTGCCTTTAGGCGAACGTGACTCATCATCAGCGAGTTGACGCAGCGTCCTTATAGCTAGATAAGGACTACACTTCATGCCATAAGTAACTGTTGTAAGCGCAAATAATTGCAAAGGCAGCTCCGGTGATTCTCTCCAGAATATTAACTGATACCTTTGATCCTCATATTGAATATCAATCATTCGGTACATCATCCTAATGTCCGTAGAAAACGCAATTCGATGGAGCCGAAATCGACAAATAACCTGCATGACGTCATGCTGTAATTTAGGTCCAGCATGAAGGCAATCGTTCAGAGACACGCCTGTCGATGTGGGACAGCTGGCGTCAAAAACCACTCTTATCTTGTCAGATCCCGATTTAAATATCCCATGGTGCGGAATTACATAATGTTGTGCACCCAGGTCTCCATTGAAAGGAACCATGTGACCCAAGTTTTGGTATTCACGCATGAAGTCCACATACTTCTGCCTTAAGAGCTGATCAGATTGAAGCCGCTTCTCCATAGAGTAAAATCTTCTCAGCGCCTGTTTTTGAGAGTCACCTAACTCAGGACTATTTGTTAAAAAAGGTAACCGCAGCACATATCGTCCTGTCTCATCCCGTTGATGAGTCTTCTCATAGTGAGTCTCACATTCCTCGGTCAGTGGATCCTTCATACTTGTAGGCACATCCTCAATTTCCCAAAATTTTTCCAATATTGCATCAGTGTTAACAAAATAAGCATGTATATTTGATTTAGATTCCCTATCATCATGACATGCACCCTGCAAAATATAACCGAATATGGTATTCATTGCCCATGGTAACCCCTCAGGTCGAATTATCTCTCCGCCTAAGAAAATATCTCCAAGAAGATCTGCCCCAATGAGCATATCAATTTTTCCACTTTTATAAAACTGATTATCAGCCAATTGCAAACCTTGATAACAATCCGCTAAGTGACAGGGTAGTGACCAACTAGGTAAATCATCCGCTACCTTATTTAAAACTAAACCCGTAGTTACTAATAATGGTTTGTCGACATGACGCGGGGTGATCTGTAATGTAACACGGCCTTTACATCCAGACAAAATATTTCCACCCACCCCTCGGATATCAACAGAACCTGACCTTTGAACATTTAATCCCAAACGAGAGCAACACTTATCCGTAATAAAAGTACTTTGACTACCCCCGTCCAACAGAGCGCGTGCTTCATGATAATTTCCATATTTATCCAAAAGATGCACCACAGCTGTAGATAATAATACCGTGCGTTTAGCGCCTACAGATGCTGAATGTAATGAATTAACCACCTCTGACTTTCCTTCAGTTGGTAAAGTCAATTGAGAATTCACCGACCCCGGTTGAATTGCATTGGAGCCAGTAGGGCCGCTCCCTACGGGTCCCTCGTCCAAGTGAATTAGGGAATTATGCCGTTTAGAGTTACACTTCTGACAGGATAACTTAACCTTACAATCAGTTATATTGTGCCGGTGGAAGCAACGAAAGCAAAGCCTTTTTTCAACAATAAATTGTTTCCGTGATGCTGCATTAAGTTTATTAAATTTCTCACATTGATTTAAATAATGTGCCCCGTTGCAGCAAATACATTGAAGAGACTGCTTTTGAGTTTGACTATTAGAATAAGAAACATGTACTTTATGTTGCTGAGTTGAACTAGAGGAGCTAGTACCTTTAGTAGAATTAGTGGATTCTAGAATTTGCACCTCTTTTGTTAAAAATGTAATTAAATTTTCAAATGTTGGCAACTCCTGCCCACCACCAAATTTATCTTCAAACTGTCTCTTCATTGTGTTATCCAATTTATTCAAATTAATATACAAAAGTAAATAGGACCATTCTGCAATAGGAAACTTTAACTTTTGTAACCCTTTAGTAGTCTCAAGTAATAAATTTAAAAATGATTTAAGTGAACCCAAGTTTTTATTAACGGGGGATGCAGACATTAATGTATGAAGTAACTTATCTGCCTGCAACCTCGGATTGCCATACCTGGACTTTAAAATATCAAGAACCACTGGATAATTTTCCCCGGTAATAGATAAATGTTGAACCAAACTCCTTGCCTCCCCACCCAGGGACCCGCACAAATAATAAATTTTTTGAGTATCCGACAGGTTGTCATCACTCCCTACCATCGCTAAGAACAGATCCATAAAATATTCATATTCCTCTATTTTACCACAAAAAGTTGGAATCTGCACTTTAGGTAATAAAAGATTAGGTTTATGTGATTGACTTGTGGAATTATTACTGGTATTAGCCCTGGGCAGCTCCAAAGTACTATATAATTCAGCATACTTAGCCTTCGCCATATAATAAAAGTTGCTTATTTCCTTAAACTTTGCCAAATGTTTCTCCTGATCGAAATCAGACCCAGATTCTGATGCTAATTGCACATGTAATTCCTGAAACTCTACATACAAGGTCTCCAAATCGGAGCACCTAGCTTTGAACATAAGTGAATTTTCATTAGGGGTGGTATTAACTACCTGGGAGAGTGAATGTATAGATTCAATATTATAAACTACCATCTCATACCTCACCCTGGTCATTACCTTTTTCCCACCCATGTTTGAAAACTATAATATTTAAGTACCTAATAATAATAGAAAACCCCGAAGCCTAGCCCTATGTGTGTGAATGTAGATATACAGGTACTGTATTATATACTACACCAAGTAAATAAGGGAGAACAATAAACTAAATCCGAATAATAAACATATAGCGTAGGTAATAAAATATGGCTTGTGTAGTGTTATATGTACTTTAATCCGTAAAAACATCCAATAAAAGTAAATTCCGTTAGCAACCAACTTCAAACCAGACTGGACCAAACAATAATTTTACCATAAACCTAAATATCGAAACCTCGATACATCCGGCTCGAAGGACCAAAATGTTAAACAATAAGCCTAGGAAAGATCTCTAGACTCATCTCCACTGGATCCAGTCTGATGTTTCAGTTGGCTGCCGTGTGAAGATAAAATAAACGTACATAAACTTACCAATAACACGGGAGTTTGATCGCCAGTATTGATGTGGCACAACAGTTTTCACCACGGACTGCCGGCCGGCACACACAAAACCAAGTTTCTTCTATGTTTTTTGTTGTTTATCAAGACTTTAGTATTAAGTGCAGAACAGTTTTAACAATTTCGATGTTCCACCATTATTTACAGACGCATATATGACAGTTGTTTTTGGAGGGAAAGGGCCGGGAAATATTGAGGAACATAGAGTAAAAATAGCAATACATAGATTATAGATTAACATAATATATAGATAATAGAACAAACGGGTAACTTTAGTACCATTAGAATAATATTAAAAACAAACTTAAACAACATTATTATTAAAATTATTTTATTTCTTTTTCCAGATTAATGGCTACCTACGTGAAAAACGGAACCTGGCCTTACCCAATGTTCTACTACCTATACGGAACCATATACTTCCCTATGCTCATGTCGGCGTTTGCTGCTATATATGTAATCCTATATTTTTTACAATGGCCACTAACATCCTTTATACACGGGGATTCGAAAACAAAACCTCAAAAACTAAAAAGATAAGATAAACTGTGATGTGATTGTTTTAAAACCACTTATTCTAAGTCGTATTAAAAATGAGATGAATTTAGCGGGGAAAAAATTGCCTTGAAACATTGCGTTAAAAATATAAGTTATTACGTAATTTGAAGGTTTTTAATTTAACTAAGTATAACTAGGACAGCACTAGTTAAGGAATAAATGGTGTGGAAAAATCAGTGGTGTGACAAACGAGAAAAAAAATCCTGTTTGTCATACTGGTGTGATAATCAGCTGGTGTGACTACGAGTCAGCAGCGGTATGATCTTGTGTGAACATTCAAGAGAACCTTAAATTTAAAGGATGGTTTTGGAAACTTAAATTATATCCTGTACTTGAACAAAAAATACTAAAATTAGATAAATATTATAAGGAAACGAAATTATTTAATTTTTAATGAGCTTCAGTATTTTTAACAGAACTTCACAATGATGTCAATAGATGGCGCTCGGTAAAAGTTTATTCGTTTGTGCTTACAAATAATATTACAATATATAGTTAAAACTATCATAAGGATACCGTGAGGTCTCAGTTCGGGGCGAACCACTAGTTATTAAGTGTTCATAGAATTACTTAAATGTTTTATCATTTTAAATGTTATCTTAGTGTAAGAACATTGTAAAATATTGAATATAAAAGACAAATATGAAGTTATTATACAACTGTGTTGTTTTATTTCCATTTTGTACGCTCGGTGCTAAACTTAAAGCTTTAGGCAAGTATTTGAGGGACGAGTGGCCTAGTTGTGACAACGCATATCAGTACATTGCGATTGTTAAGCAACGTTGACCCAATTCGGTAACTGGATGGGTGACCGAATTGGGAGGTTCAAATTAGACTTGTTCGTTCCCTCCGTGCCTCGGAGATCACTTTAAGCCGTTGGTCCCGGTTATTACTGATAATAATCGTTACCAAACCCTAGGAGTATACTCTTAGTCGAGTCACGTGCGGCACAGACGTGCGGAAGGACCTGGGAACCCACCGCATTACTATCTCAAGAAAACTCCTACCATTATGTGATTAAGGAAAGGGGTCACCGCCCTCAGTTATGGGGAATAACACGCAGAGAGAGAGTCGGGAAAGATGGATCGTCAAATAAAACACAATCCCTTGCAAGTGATTCGAGAATAATAATAAAAACAATTAACATTTATTTTCTATTGTTCCTCAGCCCAATCCGCACTACTTAGGTACAATGTTTGTTATGAATCCACAAATCAACAAAGTTAACGTAAGCACACGTTGACCGAAAAAAAAATACAGCTTTTTTTACAACCAAACTTTTTTTTATACCGGAGACTTTTTTCTGAACTTTTTCAGAAGTACAATTAATGGGGGACAATAAATTTTCGATCAACATGCACGTACAAAATATCCACTTTCTTTCAATATAATCTGTTATATTTTTACATAGATATATGATTTCTTTTTTATATTTTGTTACTCTTTTTTTTGTAATATGTTCAGTTAATGTGTAAAAATACTCAATATTAAATAACAAATGAATATTTTTTCCATTAAATATAAAATAATTATCTCATAGAAAACAAGAGGTACAAAATTTTACTATTTATTTATAATTGAGAACCCTTGATTTTTTTTGTGTTGTGGGTTCTTTTTTGTATATAATAGAAGCTCTTTTTAAATAATTCTTGTGAAACAATATAATAATTAAACCAATGTAAAAAACCGTTTCTTTATATGGCTTTAGGTAAATCATTTTAACCAAAAGTGTTGCAACACTTAATTTTCATACACAAATAAAAAAGGAAAATAAAAAGTTAAAATGTCTATCCTCTCGGTGAGGTTCTCTCGGTATTATTTTTATTTTTATATTTTTAAGTTAAATAAAGTCAACTTATAAAAAACATTAATTTATAATGATAATGAATTTATGAAATGAAACTTATTCTCATAAAATAACTCATGGTTTTTATCATTCTTCTGTTAATCCATGTTTTAGTTTTTTTTATTAGTATATTTCAAAGCTTTCTAATCGCCCAACTTGACTTAGATATTACCTAAAACCACAGAACCACGTAAATCTGTTTACCCATTATTCCGCATGCATCAACCTTGCGCTTTTTCCAAAATATTTTTTCAAACATCATACGCTATCCTTTTGTGTCCAAATCTATAATATTGTTTTAGTGAAAATTTAGCAAAACATAGTACAAAAGTTTTAGAAATACCTACTAAACTACCCAGCAATTAAAACTTTACCCTAAAATTCGCATAATCCGAGAGTTTATCGAATGCTTCCATTTCCTTAGTTTTTTCTTTTGTTAAGTATATGCGATTTTAAAAGATGTTACGAAAATGGCGCAAAAAACATTCAAAAAAGTCCCGGCATATAAGAGCACTAATTCTATATCTATCACGAAACCTCTTTCATGCGAAAGAGATAACCTGATATCTCTTACCTTTTTCTGCACCAATCACAAGTCTACATTTTAAGAAGTATAGAATGGACACGATTTTTATTAGTAATGTGTTTTTGTCATTTTTACTCAGAGGTTTTCGATAGATTATTGAAATTTCAAAATAAATTCGAGGTCGTAGCCTGCTCACAAATAATGCGATCTTGAAAAATAAATTACATTTTTATTATAATTTATAATTTTATAAATTATATAATTAATTGTATAATTTAGTTTGATTATGCTCGAATGATTATAATTGTCTTAAAAGGTTTTTAAATAGATAACTTTAAAATAACACCTAAGTAATTAAAATTAGAAAAACATTATAATTAATCATTATTTTAGTTAAAATTATGTACTAACAAAAGTTCAAATAATCCCTACTTAATATCAATAAAATGATTTTAATAAGGTACCTAAGAATTCGTACTTTCCTCTATTACAATTCAGTCGAATACTTGTAGCAGGCTTAAAATTAGACGGTTAAATTTTTACGTTTAGGCAAAAGCGGCTTTTTTACCAAATTCAGTCTCAGTGCTCTAAAACTTTCTCGTGCTTTGTATAAAGAGGAATGTCTCTTTTTATAATAATTAATAATTTTAAACGTTCAGTTTCCCTGATATGCAAACATTTTAATTCAACAAAGCCAAAACATATACTCAAAAAACCACTTTTATCTTAGATTAGTAAGGCTTAGATAAACATTTTGTGACCATTTTCTTAATCGAATTTTTCTGTAGGTATGGTTGGAATTCATCAATTAAATTACTTAAAATACCGTTATGTAAAATAAACTTTCCAATTCTGGAGAAAATTATTTACACTGGCAGCATTATTTATGCGCAGGTGGCGTGATGCTGCATGAACAGAACACTGGAGGGCAAATTAGTTGAAAATACATTATGTATCTAATTCTAAGCGTTATTAATTTATGACATTTTTTTTATCGAAATTACAGACATTTCTCAATTATTAGCAAAATAATTAGGACCTAAATCATTAAATTACGTGCAACTTCTAAATATTTATATATGTGAAATAAAAATTGCTATGATTTTGTTACAGTTTGATATTATTTTGTATAATAATACCTTATTATTGAAAAGAATTTTCTCAACAGTTTTTATCAAGAACAATATTTTAAAAAAAAACTGGAAACATCGTTCATTTAATATAATGTAGGTATTTTTATTTCAAATAATATTTTGAACCACCCGTATATTTTATTATTCTCTATATTCTCACTATGTATGCATGATTAATAACTATTTTATTTATTATCTTTAAACGGAAAGGGTGTGTGATTTTTTTTTTGTAATATTTTAAATTTCAAATATAAATTATAAAACTAAATATAATTAATAAAAACTTAAAACTATGGAACGAAAAATAAAAAATAAAACAAAAACAATAGACAATAACAGATTGCTTTATTTAACAAAAAATATATAATATATAGAAAGATAAAAAAACGACATTTTTCACATGACTTCTCAAGATCGTCGTCTATCGACCCATGGTGGAAAATTTGTTTTCTTTTTGTTTAATAGAATGTAAAATTAAAAATAACCCATCGAACCTTATGACATTTAATATAAAATACATACGATTAATAGCTATTTACAAAATACGAGTTAAGATTTATATGTTTTAACATTAATATAATCCAGTCTATAATAAAGGCTATCCGACGAAACTTAGCATATTGTTAGAAAAATTGATGTTTATTAATAAATCTAAGTAACGTAAGCAGGCAATTTAAATTTATTGAAAAAAAAAGTTTTAAAAATACGTACATCCGCGTAAAGCTTTAAACAAACTATAAATATACATTACGTATACTTTAAAACGAAAATATAACATGTACTTCGATACTTAAAGAAAATTATTATGCAATTTTATTACGTCACACATTTGTAAAAAATCCAAATAATGGCACTCAATCGTAGAAGTGCAAAAAATGAGATCAAATTTCAATTACAGAGAATAGTAAATTGCCTGCTATTGTAAACAGTTCAAAATGTACTCGAAATTTTATTTTAATACAATCAAATCTCATTATTACGTTTTTTGTATAAAAAAATAAATAACTACAAACTCATAAAAAGTTTCTATATTTATATAATTCAGAATATATTTCATTTAATAAAAATAATTGTATAAAGTTATGTCAAGCATTAAAAATAAAATAAAAAATTGAACACAGTTTAAAAGTCTTAAAAAGTTTAATCTGTTTTACTGTAAAGTTGAAATTAAATTAACAGTCTGTAATAACAAGATTTGATTATTAATACTAAAAATGTTCTTTCGCGAATTTGTTCAACAATTAATTATAATTATTACGTTACAATGCAACTTATTATTATTTAAATTACGTTATTTACGTTTTGATGTTCGACTATTTTGTTTCATTAAAAAGCTAACAAAATATTACAAAAAAGGGGCAGTATCAAGTATTCCTATATTACAACATAATCGACATTCTACATCGAAAAGAAAAACATCAATATTAATAATCATTTGAAATAAATAACAAGATACAATTCTCTTTAAAAAAAACTGTTAAAATAATTATAAAAAAGACCTATTTTAATTAAATGTTTCGCTTACAAAACAAACTGTTGTGTGGTCACGCTACACCATAACTTTTTTATTTATTTCTTAATAAAAACTCTATTTCTATTATTATATTTTTATATAATCATTATTATTTCTTCATCAATGTTAGATACACTTTATGATAATTAATATTATAAATATCATACAAATATTACACTGTAATAAATAATTAAGAAAGTGTACGATTACAATGTAATAATATGTATGAGAAAGTCGGTTTTACGCATTCCCATTACTCTACATTTAAATGTAAAGTGATCAATATATCGCCAACCGTTCTGACAATAAATGTAAAACTGAAGACGCCTATCCGTACTTAGACTCGAATTAAATAAACATTTAAATATTAATATTGTACGTACGTACGAATACATAAATATCATTATAACAGTCTCAAAGTACATACATACAATTATAAATAGGTTAACAAACTGATATACGTCTTCAGTGGTACAGAGACGGGGGGGAATAAAATATGAAATGTTTAGCTGTCTAGTCTTTAGAAGTAACACGGCCTCACTCGCCAACGTCCCGTTTTCATAGGCAAAAATGAGATCTAGTCGCAACGCAAAGAAATGTATATCCGTCGGGGGAAATACAGTTCTGTGTTTATCCGTGTAGTGTGTAGTCTACGCTATCTAAAGAAAAGAGCTCTTTGTACAGCGCCGGGAATATGTGGTGGGGATGAGCCGCCTTGAACCGGCACAGCGCCTCCAAATGCAGCAACGATAGTTCTCTGTGAGCAAAAAAGTTATATAAACTTCAATTCATTATATAACTTAATAGGACGGATTACACATATAGAATCATAAGTTACCTTTCGTTATAAAGACGAAACCTAATTGTTTCTTCCATTAATTTCAAGATTGATCTTGAAAAAGAATAATCCGTGGCATAAAAAGTTTTAAATAAAAAGGTTTTAAATTAATGTAAATGTAATCGTATAATTTTAATTTAGGTAAGGTTTTAAATTAATGTAAATGTAATCGTATAATTTATTCCTATTTTAGCTCAGAATTATCACCATTATATCAAAACACACCGCTAACTTTTCAAAGTAACATGCGTTTTTGGAAATTAAATATCACTGGCTATAACGGTAAAGGAAAACATCGTGACGAGACCTGCATACCTCAGAGTTCTCAATAATGATCTCAAAGGTGAGTGAAGTCATTCAAAGAGGAGACTCGAGTTCGGTAGTGAAACGGCAATCGGTTGAAATGAGTAACGAAATTAAAAAAAAAATTGATCAAGCATTTTCTAGATGAACTTTAGTATTACGATTGTTTTGTAAGTTGTTAGTTTCTAGTTTATTTTAAGGTCACCTACACAGTACTTAATATGTTTAAGCATAGCTTATTGTAAGTTTTCTCATGTAAGTGGACCTTTAAGATTTTTATCTAATACATTTAAACGAGCAATTCTTGTTATTCTTCTGATTCTCGGAAACGGCTCCAACGATTTTCATGAAATTTAGCATGCAGGGAGGTTTCGGGGGCGATAAATCGATCTAGCTAGGATTCATTTTTAGAAAATATCGTTTTATCCTTTTTTTCAGGCAATGAAAAACTGCTACAATATCATTAGAATACGAAGGTAAATTTTCGCCAACATCTACAAGGTTTTAATAGCTCAGGTGGGAAACAGATCGGTCCCAAAACCAGAAGACCCTGGTTCGAGTCCAGATTTCCTCCAGTCCGATTAATTTTTTCCCTTTTTTTTTTAATTAAAATATAATATTTTATTTAAAAAAATAAAATATAATTTATTATATAAATATAATTCCCAAAAACACGATTTACCAAAAAAAAAAAATACCGTCACCGTGGTCACCCAGATATTGTGTAGTTTATGTATGTACGCTATAAAGCGTCTCATTATTATTATATAATATTTTAATCATTGTAAATAAAATAAAAATGTTAAGATTATTTTTATAAAGTAGTTTTTGATTTTTATAGATACAAAAATCATAATAAAAAATTTATACCTGAATAACTATTTTCCTTTTACCTCGACTAGAACTTGAAATTAATACTTATGTTAAAGGAACTTCGTTCATAGGAACGTCGTCGTGGTGTCGTGGGACACCAGATAGCTGGTGTCCCACGACACTACACGATTTTTTACCTGAAGGTGGGTATCTTAGTAAGCAGCGTGTCCAGCACTGTGACATCACCCTTGAGTGGCGCGTGGTTGGTCTCGATCTCATGACGCATCGCCGCCATGGACATATTGAACAGGCACTGGATCTCGGGGTTGCCGCGGACGCCATGCCGTTCTGAAAATAAATGTAAAATATAATATGTAATTAAATGGAATTTCTTTTATTATTTGTTTTGCTATTTGACATACATATTAATTTTAATTTTATTGGTCTCCCGTTAGCCAGCTGTTACGTCACATATTTATTTATTGCCTTGCTTTTAACTTTAAGCTGCCACGATACCAGATCAAATTTCATGAGAATATTATTATTATACAGCAGATAATTAACTGCGCACACTTGGTCTATTTTTGATTAGGTATTACAACTAAAATGAGCGTACTGAGAAGTTAATATAAAAAAAACCGGCCAAGTGCGAGTCGGACTCGCGCACCGAGGGTTCCGTACAGACCTGTAGTAAGTTTTAAATTATTAAAAAAAAACTACTTACTAGATCTCGTTCAAACCAATTTTCGGTGGAAGTTTGCATGGTAATGTACATCATATATTTTTTTTAGTTTTATCATTCTCTTATTTTAGAAGTTACGGGGGGGGGGACCAACATTTTACCACTTTGGAAGTGTCTCTCGCGCAAACTATTCAGTTTAGAAAAAAATGATATTTGAAACCTCAATATCATTTTTGAAGACCTATCCATAGATACCCCACACGTATGGGTTTGATGAAAAAAAAATTTTTGAGTTTCAGTTCTAAGTATGGGGACCCCCAAAATTTATTGTTTTTTTTCTATTTTTGTGTGAAAATCTTAATGCGGTTCACAGAATACATCTACTTACCAAGTTTCAACAGTATAGTTCTTATAGTTTCGGAAAAAAGTGGCTGTGACATACGGACGGACAGACAGACAGACAGACAGACAGACATGACGAATCTATAAGGGTTCCGTTTTTGCCAAATTTGGCTACGGAACCCTAAAAATGGCGTATCATCATCGTCAAGAAATCCTGTGCAGTATTTTTATTATATATCCTAAAAAAAAATATCCACTACAAGTTAGCCCTTGACTGCGATCTCACCTGATGGTAAGTGATGATGCAGTCTAAGATGGTAGCGGGCTTATTAACCTGTCAGGGGTATGGCATCTTTAATGTTTAAATTTTCTTTTTGTTATCATACTAGGTAATATCTCACGCACAAAGCTCATCAAAAGATCTTAAAATGTCGGTTTACTGGGTTACGGATTCTTAAACCCATGCCCTTAATCGGTTTCTACTTTCTACACGGCATCGTACCGGAACGCTAAATCGCTTGGCGGCACGTTTTTGTCGGTAGGGTGGTAATTAGCCACGGCCGAAGCCTTCCACCAGGCCAGACCAGAGAAAATTCAGAAATTATAAATTTCCAAATTGACTCTGCCAGGAACCGAACCTGGGACCTCCCACGATAAGACAACAACGCTCAACACTGCGCCAGGGAGGTCAGTAGAACTCTCATTTAACTCATGACTCATATTTTTTTATTTAAATAAATATTAAAAAAAAAAAAAAAACACTTGAATCGTCGAGTGTATCTACCACTGGTATTAAAAAAAAAATATTAAAATAAACTTTTACAAGTGCTCTTGTCAAAACCTAATGTTTTTTATTCAAATATACTTTTACAAGTGCTTTTGTATCGTCGAATGAATGTAACACTAGTCGGAACGCCATTCCTACCGAGAAGAAACAGCAAGAAACTCGGTGGTTGCTCTTTTTTAAAAAAATATTAAAGAAATCGAGTGTGCTTTAGACCACACGACTGAAGTAAAACTTCTTTAGCTCCATCTATATGTATGTATCTTCACTAACTTATATCTCCCTCTCAACTTCCGTTCGCCTCGCCCGATCACACTTTTCGTAACGCTCTCGTCACGCATTCACCAGCTTACTCCCCAAGTCGAGCATGCGTAAAGAAGTTTTACTTCAAAAACTGACGTATCATCATCGTCATTATCATCGTTAAGAAACCCTCTGGAACTAGCTGATGCCCGCGACTTCGTCCGCGTGGTTTAATTTTCTTTGATTCCCGCGGGAACTCCTTAATTTTCCGGGATAAAAAGTAGCCTATGTCACTCTCCAGGTCCTCAACTATACCTATGCCAAAAATCACGTCGATTCGTTGCTCCGTTGCGGCGTGATTGAAGAACAAACCAACAAACAAACACACTTTCGCATTTATAATATTAGTATGATGACATGTAAATGGAATGACATGGAGGAATGTTATTCCGAACGAGTGGTAGATTCACTCGACTATTCAAAAACACTTGTCAAAGTCAACTTGAATAAAAAAAAAATTGGTAGTCATAGGGACTGCCGATAAAGTGAAAACTTATAACTTAGAATTAGTATTAAAATTTGAAAAAAAGGCCTTAAAACAAAGGCCACCACTGCAGCCCATTAACGTCCCACAGCTGGGCACAGGCCTCCAACCTCATAGGAAAGAGGGGAATTAGAGCTTAGACCCACCACGCTGCTCCAATGCGGGTTGGCGGGCTTTAACGACTATTATCATGTTAGTGATAATAACCGGGACCGACGGCTTAACGATGATGGGAAACAAAGGCATTGAAGTTTAATTACGAATGTAGTATATTTATTTTTAAGACCTTTTGTCTTCGTAACAACGCGAGCATGGGGCAGCGAGGTGTCGGTGACGCGAATCCACAATTTTACCCCCTACCAAAAAGTGCTTAACGCGGCTAAAGAAGTTTTCATTTCAAAAAACTGACGTATCATCATCGTCATTGTCATCGTTAAGAAACCCTCTGCGGTTTCTTAACATGGCATGGCATGGCATGGTTTGGAATGGCATGAAAATGGAATGAACATGGCATGGCATGGATGAATGTCATTCCCGAACCAGTGGTAGATTCACTCGACTATTCAAAAGCACTTGTCAAAGTCAACTTGAATAAAAACAGATTTGAATTTGAATATATATAAAAAGAGTATTAAACAGCAATTATTATAGCAAATAAGAAAATAAAATTTAAAGTAGGTAATTATGAATAGAAGTAAGAAATATTATGTATACTTATATTATATATGATAATATATACTTATACATACATATAAAATAATATGTTGTAGATAATAATGATAAATGAAATGCTAAAAAAAAACATAGCAGCTCATTCTCGTCCAACAGCGCAAGGCAAAAAAAAAAAAAAATGAAGCCATGTCAGCTATCAAAGGTCTCCGATCATCATGTCGGAGGACAAATAGAGGACACACATAAAAAAAAAAATATATATATATAAAAAGCATCTAAGAAGGAGGCCCCACAAGCCAGCGTTAAGTAACACCCACCAGGCCACAACAACACGAGACTCTGATACAGGGCGAGCTCGGTCTCCGTGAGCTTCAGCCGCGCGATCGTCTTCGCCGCGTCGAAGATACCCGTCACCAATGTCATGTCGCGCGGGTCACTGGAAATAGGAAAGAACACAAATCAGTACATTTTAACACGAAAATCCATTAGACGCACCATCGAAACGCAAAAAACGGCACGGTCAAATTATGCACAAATAGGTATTGTGAACAATTTTCGCCTCAGTCGTGCACTACACTAGGCACTAGGCGACAAAATGTCGTATGTGTCGAATTGTTATTACAAAATTGAACCCTAAATGTAAAGATATATGGTTGGTTTTTGTGAACCGTTTGGTGGCTCATTCTATATTATCTATAGATGTGTTTGTATAAGCGATTGTGGACGCTTTTTGAGTATTAATTTGTAGGTAATGTTGTATCCTTAGTTGGTAAATCGATGCGAAAATCTATCCATTTTGCATGTACGAAGTTCACTTAAAATGTGACATTGGGATAATACTAATATTATAAATGCGAAAGTGTGTTTGTTTGTTGGTTTGTTGGTTTGTTGGTTTGTCCTTCAATCACGCTGCAACGGAGCAACGGATGGACGTGATTTTTTTGCATGGGTATAGTTGAGGACCTAGAGAGTGACATAAGCTACTTATTATCCAGGACAATTGAGGAGTTCCCGTGGCAATTTAAAGAAACTTATTCCACGCGGACGAAGTCACGGGCATCAGCTAGTTGGGATATATTTTGATTTTTGATATCCATACTAATATTATAAATGCGAAAGTGTGACGTCTGTCTGTCTGTATATCTGTTTACCTACTAGCTGATGCCCGTGACTTTGTCCGCGTGGATTGAGGTTTTTTTGTTCCCGCGGGTACTCCTTAATTTTCCGGGATAAAAAGATTCAGATCAGCCTCAGATCATTCAGAACAATCCAGACTATGATCTATCTCTGTGCCAAATTTCATGCAGATCCGTTCAGCCGTTCTGGCGTGATTGAGTAGGTAACAAACATCCAATCATCAATAGATCGCTATTTAGCGATAAGACCGCCTTATTGTACCTACTCATTGTTGTTTTCTGATTTGTAACGTGTTTCATTGTATATATCTGTGGTGTACAATAAAGTATATACATACATACATACATCCATCCATCCATCCATACATCCATCCAACTTTCGTATTTATAGTATAGGTCTGTCTGCTAGGTACGCTGCATATTTTCAACGGATTTAACAGGAAGGACATAAGCTTTTCATCACGGAAAGTTAAGCAGCTCCGGCGGGAATAAAAAAAAGGTAAGTCCACACGGACGAAGTTGCGGGCAACTAATAGTCAATAAAATAACATTAATTCATACTTAGTCTGCATAAAAATTCAATATTCATTTAATAAATTTTGCAAATTTGATTTTTCCCATTAATACACATGTAAATTTCATTTTAAACTATATCTGAAAAAAAATGTAACTGCTGATTTAAAAAAAAAAATGTAAAACTTTATTGAAAAGAATACAATAAAACTTAAAACTAGCCTAACTTAAGAGTCTGTAATATGCAATTTTGTTGTTTGAAATAGTTATTTATCTCGGAATTTGTAAAAGTTACCACCTTAATATTTGGAGTAATGATACTTCGAACTTTCATCTTGGATTACATAATTTAAATTTACACGATTGGTGAAAATTCTCTCGATAGTATATTTTTTTGAAAAATACATGTTTTGCACACATTTTGCTATTTATCTTACGAAGCGCACACAATTTATCTTGGTTTTTTGTTTTGTCAAGTAACCTAGAAGTATTTCTTCAGTTACTTAATTTGATTTTTCGATTGTTTGTTTAATTAACTTGTAATTAGGTAAAAACAGTTTTTTTCGTTTAAATACGTTGCGCGTGTATCGCTCTGTACTACTCACTCACGAGTAAAGTCATAATTCGACATCCCGCTCTAAATCGGCGTTATGGCAGACTCTTAATTAGTAAGTATATAATCATAGAAACGGAAATGTAGCACGCATTCTTGCTCGTGGCTCGCTTGAATTATTAACTGATTTTGAATGTATGTATGTATGTAAATTTTTTTATTTTTTTTATCCACTACAAGTTAGCCCTTGACTGCGATCTCACCTGATGGTAAGTGATGATGCAGTCTAAGATGGTAGCGGGCTAACCTGTTAGGGGCATGGCAGTTATATTAAACCCATACCTCTTTTCGGTTTCTACACGGCATCGTACCGGAACGCTAAATCGCTTGGCGGCACGTCTTTACGGTGGTAACTAGCCACAGCCGAAGCCTCCCACCAGGCCAGACCAGGGAAAATTCATAAATTATAAATTCCCAAATTGACCCTGCCGGGGATCGAACCCGGGACCTCCGCACGTTAAGACAACAGCGCTACACACTGCGCCACGGAGGTCGTCAAAAAATAATCTATTAGTCTTCTCCAAATACGAACTAATATTGATAATCTCCTCTCCAAAGGTTGTCTGGAAGAGATCGCTTTAGAAATAACCGCCTTTGCACCCTTCTGTTTTATCTTCTAACCTTTTTGTTTATTGTTTTTGTTTTAAGTGTGTCCAATAAAGAGTTTATCTATCTATCTATCTTATATTATAAATGCGAACGTGTGTCTGTCTGTCTGCCAGACCAGGCCAGACCAGGGAAAATTCAGAAATTATAAATTCCCAAATAGACCCTGCCGCCTGCCGGGGATCGAACCCGGGACAACAGCGCTTTACACTGCGCCACGGAGGTCGTCAAAATGTAAAATTCGCTATATATGTAACTCACCGTGCGTGGACGCACTCCCGTATCGGCAGAACGACGTCTCCGTATAGAACTTGTTCACGATTGACGTCGATCAGTCGCGACAGGCGCACGATGGCTAGCTCAAATGAACCTGGTAGAAAAATATAACTTTGATTAGAATATGACAGAGATATACCACGACAACAAGAAGACAGAAGGGCTGGCTCATTTTTTGCGCAAAGGATCAGCCTGGCTGTCCAGCGCGGAAATGCAGCATTCTCGTCACCATTCCACGCGGGCATGATTTAGGTAACTAGATTAAGGTTTTTGGGTTCACGCGGGAGCGCTTTAATTTTCCGAGATAAAAGTAGGCTATGTATAGTATTCCAGACTATAATCTATCTTTGTGCCAAATTTCATCTAGATCTGATCAGCCGTTCTGGCGTGATTGATTAACAAACTTTCGCATTAATAATATTAGTATTAGATGATGCTTGTGAAAGATTGTTCTCTTTCTCTCTTTCTCATATATGAATGAGAGATAAGAGAGACGCCTTGAGATGTATAATCCGCGCGCGATGAGAATGGGATGGAACCTTGTCAAAGTAAATGATTGTTCTCTTTCTCTCTCTCATATAGGTATGATGAGAGTTAGGAGAGACGCCTTGAGATGTCCGCGCGCGATGGGAATGGGATGGAACCTTGTCAAAGTAAATGATTGTTCTCTTTCTCTCTCTCATATAGGTATGATGAGAGATAAGAGAGACGCCTTGAGATGTATAATCCGCGCGCGATGGGAATGGGATGGAACCTTGTCAAAGTAAATCGAAAATGAGTAAAATAATATACCTAAACATTATTATTAAAAGGATTACAACAACGAAACATTTTTGTGTATTTTCATAACCCTATGATAGATCGTAGAAATAACTAATTTATAATTAATATTCCGAACTTTTTTGCTAACACTACTTGAGAACTGTCATTTTCGATTTACTTTGACAAGGTTCCATCCCATTCTCATCGCGCAAGGATTAGAACGTACCGGATTTGAGCAGCAAGATCTGATCATCCTGGCTCAGCTTCATGAAGCCGGGGATGAGCTTAGCGAACTCTATGATGTTCTGGATCATCGCGGTCAGCTTGTCCGCGCAGTCCAACCACATCTCCTCGTACGTCATTGAGTTGTAGAATAGAAGCCTGGAATAGAAAAAAAATTAGTGTCCGACCGAAAGTTTCGGTTTAGTTTCGGTTTCGGCGGCAAACCTGCCGAAACTACGGCCGAAACCGAAACTGCATTCGGGAGTTCTCGTGCTGTGATCGGTCATGTTCGGCGCGTTAAATTCCATCCAAGCGAGTAAGCGACGAAGACATTTCGCCACGTCCACGTGCCTAATAATTATTCATGTCGTGACTGGCTTGCGTTTGCAGTGTGTTTTGTTTGTTGTGAGTTTTCGTGTGATTTATTTTGAATTTGGTAAGTTTTATTACGTGATATTACATAAGAGCAGCGCATAAGAGTAGGTAGTCCCGACCTTGTAAGGAAGTTTCGGTTTCGGCCGAAACTGAGACCGGTCGGACACTAAAAAAAATGTAAAAAAGCGGGTACTTTGACTGTTGTATGTTATTTACAAAACATTCTTCCTCGGTTATTTAAAATGGTTTTGTGTAATTTTGAAATAATTGTGAAAACTTTTATAAAAAATATGACGTGTACGTCAGGGTTACCTTGCGGCTTTCTAATTCATCGACAAACATCTCAATTTCACATATTCATACAAGTAGGTAAATCATTTCTTTCTGTCTCTTTCTTTAAATTAGTTGAATGATTAAAAATTACTGGCTTTGGGAAGAAAGTTTATAATGTTAATTTGAAATATGTACTTTTAACTTCTAAAGTCCAACTCCACTTCATAATACTGAAAGAGTGTTGTCCTACAACTTAACAAAAAACTTAAAATAATATATTCACCAAAAATAAATTTTAAACATTTCGCTGTAGGTAATCGTGCTGTTTTTAGGAGGCATAGTGGCCGCGCGTAACGTTGCGTAATTCATAAAAAGCTATCTTAGAACAGCGAATGTACCTATATATTTTGATTTTCTTATGAATGAATATTTTTATTTTTTATTCTCTGGAATTTTTAAAAATTGAAGAACGAAAGTTGTTCAGTGTTACGTACGAAAGTTAACTTTAAGAGGTACGTTTATTAGTATTTTTATCTTGCATAAAACGAGAAACTACTTGAATAATAATCGACCAAAATACGGTAAACTTCCATTTCAAACATAATAGCACAGAAATGCTTAATCCTTTGACGACAAACCGGAAGCCTCCGAACAGCCCCCCGATTATGTAAGAATGGCCGATTAAATCGTCCAAGTTCGGCGTCAAAGTAAAATAAACCATAATTGCATCGAATTAGAGCTCAATTTCGTGTATCCATTCTCTTACGTTTAGGGTATCGTACATACCTAAACGTATAAGAATGGGTACAATTCAATGCTATTATGGTTTATTTTACTTTGACACCGAACTTGGACGATTTAATTGGCCATTCTTACATAATCGGGGGGCAGATCAGTCTAAGAAAATCGTAATCATTTGAGAGCTTAAAACGTATTACTGGAACTGTTTAAACTTTAAAGAGTTCATACATCCTTTTTAACATGCAGGCATCGATGAACTCCTTAAACAGTCGAATTAGCCGTTTGACAAACGATTACGATTTCCTTAAACAATCGGGGGGCAGGTCCAGCGTAATTAAGAAAACATTAAAAAAGAAAAATAAAAAAAAAAACACCCGGCTGAGTTTGTTGTGGGCTCTTCTCAGACCAGGGCGCGTTTGGAACCCTGGTAGCTTTAGTTTTAAGATGCTGTAACTGATTATCACCTTCATATTTTTATTTTTATGTAACTGGACGTCAATAAGTGTAGTGTACCTACCTAAATTGAATAAATAATATTTATTTATGACTATGACATACATTTAAAAGAATGGCCACAGTTAAATGGCCACAGAGAAGTGGTACTTACTTGGGCAAATCCTGTGGTTTCCTGAACATCTCGTGTATGTACTCCAACTTAGGGTTTGTATTTGCATGTGCTTCGGCAAGACTCTTCACCAGGACCTTACTGATGTCTCCCTCCGCTGTAGACAATGTTTACACTGTGTAAAAGACGATTACACGAAAAAAGTTCTGTCATAAATTAAAAAAAAAGTTCTAACATAAATAATAAACAAAAAACATTCCATAAATTACAAAAAATATAATTATAATGTATAGTCCCACAAACTTAACTAGCCCGGTGGGCAAAATTGGAACAAATTTTTATGCCTGTTTAGTTTTTATTTTATTCCTGTAAAGATAAATCTCTGAAAAAATCCCTTTTATTTTGGACTGCAAAACTTAGTTTGTAAAGGTTTGTTTTTATTAGATACTAGCGACGCTTACACCGAGTCAGATATTTGTGGGACTATAAGGTGTAATACTATGATGATGACAAAAAAAGTCGGTTACAAATAAAAAAAGTTCGGCCATAAATAAATAAAAAGTCTCTTCAAAAATAACAATCAATTTAAGAGCTATAAAAAGAGCTCGAGCATAGTACTTACAAATTCTAGCATACATAAAATAGTAACAGCATTTTTTTATATCTATCACTACAAAATACTTTAAAAATAAAAAGTAACAAAAGAACAAATAAAACCAATTATTACTTATATTAAAATAACATAAACCTTAATCAAAATACATAGTAAACATAAGTTAACAAAAATAAAAATTGGAAAACTTAAATTAACTAGTACACTATTGATTTGAATGCAACATCTTTATTCTCTTTATATTTCTATTTTCTATCTATATCTATATTCTGAAGGATTTTTTTGTGTGTTTGAGTGGGTCCCGGGATGGTTTATAATATTCACGACAACGTCTACCGGGCTCACTAGGATTATAATATAAGAACTTCATTAATTTGGGATACAAGTTAGTTCTTTATTTTATAAAAAACTTCTAAATTAAATTTTACCCTATCGAAAAAACAAAGAAAAATGTAACCCTTCGGTTAATATTCAAATTCAATTAAATGTTTTTTATTCAAACAAACTTTTACAAGTGCTTTTGAATCGGCAGGTCAATCTACCGCGGCACTTGGGTGATGGCCGATGGGTCATACTGCCAACGCCATAGAAATAGTATGTATATTCAATGGCCAACGCATAAAGCCATATTGTTTCATCATTGTTGACTTTCGTGTTTTAGAATTATAATCATTATTTTTGGAACGTCAATGTACGTGACATTAAACTGTCATAAAAATCAAAATCAAATATTTTCTATTCAAGTAGACTTTTTACATGTGCTTTTATTTATTTAATTATTTGAATCTTTGATTATGAAAGATTTGAATTGATGAAACTTTAGGGTAAAGGTACGTCCACTCTGCGAAAAACATACGCGTGTCCTCGCGATTTATATTTCGTGTACGGATTTCACCTACTCCGCACTGCGAAATGCCTCGACTATAATTCCCGCATCGCGTGAAATTTGTATCAAACCAGATAGATAGTGTCTACAAAAGGTTAAAAGATAAAAGAGAAGGGTGCAAAGGCGGTCTTATTGCTAAAGCAATCTCTTCCAGACAACCTTTATAACCACCAGACCAACCACTTTTTAACTACTTTTAGACTTTTTAAACCAGTTTTTTTTTCGCGCGAATTATAATCGCAAGTGTGTATAACTCCATATGATTTATAATGTAGTAGAATTTTCGCAGTGCGGACGTAGCCTAACAGTATATAAACTATAAAATTGTCATGGCTATGGTTAAGATGCACAAAACTTAATGTCACAACCATGTCACAACGAAACTTGTCATCTAGCGGGATGAAAAGTCAAAATTTTTGAAAATGTGTGCGAAAACAGTAACTTACAACTTTGCAATATGGATCCGCTAAGTGTGTTATTATTTGGGACATGTATCGTGGCATGCTGGCGTGAGTTTGCTTATTTAACTAGCTAACCCGCCCCGGCTTTTCTCGATGGAAACCCAGGGTCTTCCACCATTACAATCATTTACTGGTTCACTACTGAGCACGAATTTCTTGTCAGCCTAGTTTGGCCTTAGTCTACCACGCTGGCTAAGTGCGGTCAGTCCGACTTCACAGACCTTTGAGAACATTATTAAGAACGCTCGTGATGGAAAAAATCGTTAAAGCAAAGGAATTTAATTTCTTCTGAAACTTAGCTTAGGGGTGCGTAACCGGGATTCAACCCCCCGAATAGGAACCCGCATTTAAACTACTAGGCTATTATTATTTTTTATCTATGTACGGCCATTCTTCTATTTCATTCTTTTTTATTTTAATTTATTGACTAGCGCTTGACTTGCTGGAAGTCACTACTTCACTACACACTATGCAGCGCAAGGTGGAGCGCGCTTGTCTAGAAGATGCTTATTCACTCTTGATTTGAAGACACTAATATTATAAGCGGATGGAAAAACGGAAGCCGGAAGGGCGTTCCGTATCCTAGCGGTTCGAATCGGAAACGAGGAAGCAAATCGCTTCGTACGTGTCCGTGGAATTTCAACTATATACTGATGCAGGCCCTGACGATTTGGCTAAAATCAAATAAATATTATAAATGCGAAAGTTTGGATGGATGTATGGATGTATGGATGTATGGATGTATGGATGTGTGGATGTTTGTTACTCAATCACGCCCCAACGGCAGAACGGATCTGGAGGAAATTTGGCACAGAGATAGATTATAGTCTGGAATAACACATAGGCTACTTTTTATCCCGGAAAATTAAGAAGTTCCCGCGGGAACCGAAATACCTCAATCCACGCGGACGAAGTCGCGGGCATCAGCTAGTATGGAATAAAGATAGGTTAAAATACCTGAATTAAAACAGACTATCTAGGCGTTTTATCTCCGAAAATTTAAGAGTTTCCGCGGAAATCAATAATCCTTTTAAGCCATGCGATGTAGTAATCATACATCTCCTTTATTACTCTTTCAGCCTGTCTTTTGCCCTGCTGCCTTGCTCTTCCAATAGTACCATTTCCCTTGATTATAGTAGAGGCTAGGAAGCCCCCGTGTAGACCGAGGGATGAAGAAGATTTCAAATTCAATAGTGCCAACACGCAACAGCAATATTCTGCTACCAACATAAGAGTGAGTGTAGCTTTCACCAAATAGAGTTAAAGACCCACAAACTTATCTGACAAGCAGGGCTAGCATGCGCACAACGAGTAAAATTATGTCTACCCATTATCTCTATTTGTCCACCGAAGCTAACTAATGACTTGTCATATCTCCACGTTAGCTTCGGTAGACGTCAAAAGTAGAGATAAAATTAATATTTCTTTTCTGTGGTATTATTCTCTACGAACCCGTACATGCCGACTATTTTTTTCTTGTAATATACCGGATTTTGTGCATGTTGGTAAACGAGAAATTAGCATCGACAATATCTCTCTCTCTCGTCACGAGATATCTCGTTGTACGCATGCCAAGCCTGCAGGTGACAGCGTCGCTAGAATATAATATGAAAAGTAAAATAAAAACAAAAACCTAAACAGGCTAAAAATTTGTTCCAATGTTGGCCATCGAGCCAGAAAAGTTTGTACTACTATAATACTAGCGACTTCGTCCACGTGCCTTTGGAAAACTCTTCGATTTTCCGGCATTAAAAGTAGCCTTTGTTTGCAGTATATCCCTGGACTAAATTTCATCAAAATCTATAATATACTAGCGATCCGCCCCGGCTTCGCACGGGTAGCACTAATAATCCTAATCTATATAATATAAACTATCCTATCTCTCAAGTTAGATCGAACTGCACATGGTGTGCGAATTTTATTATAATCGGTTAAGTGGTTTAGAAGTCCATTGAGGACAAACATTGTGACACGAGATTTATATATATATAGATATTATGAAAGGAAAAGGAAGAGCTCAAACCACTAACGGAACGCGCTGAAATTTGGCATACTGATAGCTTTTATAACGTAGGCATCCGCTAAGAAAGGATTTTGGGAAAATTCAACCAATAAGGGGGTTAAATATGGCTTTGAAATTTGTATGAAAATCGAACCTAATGTGAGCGAAGCCGCAGGCAAAAACTAGTTCAGAAATATTTAACTTCCTAATTAATCCAGCCGGGAATCGAACCCAGGAACTTTCACTCATAAAACTTACAGATCTCACCACGAGGACACATATTTTTAAAAGAGTATTTAAATCGTTTTTTTATTGCAAGAAATATGTTTTGGTACTTTATTCATGGATTATTATATTTAATCGGATTTTCTATTTTAATTTGAGAAAAAATACTTTGTGCAGGTGTATTTACTTTTTATTTCAGGTAAACCCCAAACTCTACTATGTATGCGTCACGAGGAGTGGTGTGATTTTGAAAAAGAACAAACATTATCATCCGTCGTCGGTTGATATGCAACCGTGATAATATAATATTACAAATATCTAATAATAATTTATAATAATTATAAAATTTTACGACTATCCAAGTCTTATAAAAATTCTCCCATTTATTTGTATACTGATTTTTATAAAATTATTTCTAAACATGCTTTACATAAATATATAAAAATACTACACAAAACATATTTATAAATAATCCTACAAAACTTTGAACTTCAAACTTCCTTTAAAGTATTATTTTGCCGTATCCGCTAGAACCCAACGAAAAACGAATTTAAAAAAAGTATCCAGTATACATAGCATCAACTACATTAAATAATTAATCAACCTTCATCAACTCTAGATGTCGAGTAACTTATGAATTAATAGTAACATTAACGTGCGTCAAAATATTATAATATTATTATAAATTAAAGTTTTTACTAATAAGAGGATATATTAACTTTTAATGTTATATTAGTGAATTTATCAAAGTTGATTAAAGTTGATTATATACCAAATCGATCAACTTACACGGCAAATCGTCATTCGAAGTGCTCGAACCTTGGTGTCTTCTATTCGAAACCGCATTAGGGTTGACCATGCCCATTCCAGACATATTCATATTTAGTGGGTCCATCAACCTTCCATGCCCACTGCTGGACGTCAAATCATCAGGGCTCAACTCTTCACTAGTTAAAGACACAGAGCTCTGTCCACTCACAAGAACTGTGTTTTGTATATCCATAGGGCTACTGATGTTGGTAGGACTATGTAGAAAAGTTGTTGAGTCTACATAAGATGCAACAAGGTTATCAACACCTATGGAAGTTTCTGGTTTTATTTCCTGTTTTATGCTTATAACTGACGCGGGCGATTGGATCCTTTCCTCGTATCTGTCGAACTCTTGTGCCCTGGTGCGGTTGATGTCGTTGATGGTTGATTGGCGCATGGTTGATGTTGATGTTGTCGCGGTTGATGTTGATGTGGTCGCCCGGATGGTCTTTTGTTCGTCTATTGACAATGGTTTAGAGGTAACGGCTAGGTTAGGTTAGTCTTAATTCTTATAGATATATATCGTTATTATAAATAATCCTTTTCAGTATAAAAAGGTTTGTGATTAAAAAGCATCTTTTTAAAAGAACGTATTACGTAGATAACCTAAGGGTCGATTCATGCAATATTTTTCTCGCACTAGACCGTGCCTCAGCTGAGAAACTAGCAACACATTTGGA
Organism: Erebia ligea; assembly: GCA_917051295.2. Lineage (NCBI taxonomy): Eukaryota > Metazoa > Arthropoda > Insecta > Lepidoptera > Nymphalidae > Erebia > Erebia ligea. The sequence goes on from OU785246.1 coordinate 3,976,038, forward strand.
CCCAGACGTACTGTCGCTTAAAATGGGCTTGAGCGTTTCCCAAAATCCAGGCATTGTTGGTGAAAACGGGCATTATGTCATTGGTATACTGCATAGTAAATGGATAGGTTTGTGACTCTCAGGAATGAGGAATTCGTTGGTACTCACCACGTCCTATGAAGTCAGTGTCTAAGAAGGCGCCCTGTTTCGGCTCGTATGGGGTCGTGGAGTCTGCGTAATCTGTGACGTCATACTGCGGGGGTTGCGGCTGGAGGCTCATTGTGGAGTTCAGTGGGGGGTTGTTGTAGCCGTACGAAGAGAGGGGGGAACCGTAGCCGGGATAGCTGGAAAAATTAAAAAAAAATGCATTATTTTATTTGAAGAGGTGAAAAACTATATTCAAATTATAGTATAGTGTAGTTCAATGTGAGTTTTGTCTTCAAAAACACACGTTACCATAAAGGAGATGGACCCTTACAAAACCCAGAAAATATCATCATCAAAACAAGCATAACGTTAACCATTACCATCAATGGTGCAATTGACCCTTTCTTTTTAGCCACTCCAGTTAGCCATTCGCTGCGATGGCAAGTGATGATGCAGTCGAAAATGGCAGCGGGTAAATGGCAGCCCTGATCATTGATGATGATCTACGCGACATCGTACCGGAACGTAACTGCTTAGCGAATAGCGACATGCCTTTGCCGGTAGGGTGGTAACTAGCCACGGCTGAAGAAAGTTCAGAAATTATAAATTCCCGAATTGGCCCTGCCGGTGATCGAATCCAGGGCCTCCTGTGTATAACGCACCATTTTGCCAAGGACGTCGTCATTTAATTTAAGTTTTTCATCGTTTACACAAATATGCCTTACTACCTTAATATCTTTAAAAGAGACTAGCTAAGTTTAGTAGTAAGTGGACAAATACCTATCAAATTGTGGTTAAAAACAATGTGCTTAACCTACTTTAAAGCATCCTTGTGCAGAGTCATCATTTCGCGGAAGAGCAATCAATACAAATTAGAACAGCGCTCCCAAGCCTAAAATAACACCATCTACCGGAAAACATAAATACAAAAAAGTACCGCTATTCAACGCTAGATGGCGTTTCTAGTTTCAATTATTATGAAATTAATGATTTATTTGATATATATTTTATACAATTCCATGTACAAAACCTAAATAAAAGAAAGCTACGCTAAACTGACCTTACTTTTTATCTTAAAACCTTTTGTACCAACATTTATTTATTAGTCACGTTTTATAATATTAAAGTAATTCAATAACTGAATACATTTTGAAATGCAATCAAAATCGTAAACAATCTTTGAAAACAAATGCATTGATAAAAAAAGTGACACAACTAAGAGGTCAACCATTAATTCATGCCATCTATTAGCGCACGCAAGAACTAAGTAGTACCGCTATTCGATACTAGATGGCGTTATGGGTTATACGGCACACCGTTAGACGTCATTGAGTTGTCGCGATGGGCCCGTTAAGTAATGACTGACATGAATGTTCGTTATGTATTACGGGAAAGGTCGGTAACGGTACGGTATGGCATGGATTATGCGACGGAGAGAACGTATTTTATAACGGATTTGTCGCGTGTGTGTAAAAATGCATGGGAGTTTAAAGCGGTTCTCGGATATCGTGTCAATTAATTATTGCTCTCTGATACGGTTTTATTACAGTTTGAATTTTTCACTCAGCAATTTATTGCGCGAAAAAAATCGGGCTTAAGATAACTAAAATGTACACATAATGCAATGTGTGTTCATTTTCATTAATATTGAAATAAAAGTTCATTGAAAAGACAAAAAAAATAGTTCATGAAAATTAAAATCTACTTAGGTAAATTAAAATATAGTTGCCCTGATACAACCTACTAACGTACTGCTTAGTTCAAGCAAGTTTCTAGTGTGCTGTAACTGTTGTAATGTCCATAGAATTATTTGTATTCCCTGGAACTAGCCGTCTGATGTTGTGTGTCTTACACTGAGCCGGGCGCTGAGTCTGCTTGGACTCAAGTCTATTGTCAAGAGCGTGTTGTAATCATATGTTACCTGTTGCAATGTCCGTGGAACTGGGTGTCTGTTGTTGTGTGTCGTATACCGAGTCGGGCGCTGAGTCTGCTTGGAGTCAAATCCATTGTCAAGAGCGTGTTGTACATAATATATTAACTACCTGTTGTAATGTCCGTGAAATTGGTCGCTGGAACTGGGCGTCTGTTGTTGTGTGTCGTACACTGAGTCGGGCGCTGAGTCCGCTTGGGCCCGAGTCTGTTGCGCTTGGAAGTATCTGACCTCGTCCTCCACCTTTTCGCGTTGTTTCTTTGACATGCGGCCGAATTTCACAGCTAGAATTAAAGAAAAAAAGGTTTTAAAAATTACTTTAAACTAAAAACACAGCACCTTTGATACCCTACGGCTGGGAAATAGTTCATTAAAACCAGATTGTTTTGGGCGTATACGTATAAATATAGAAAAAAAAAATCTTCAAATACTTCCTGCGGAAAGGAGCAGTACTTGATTTAGAGCTGTCATTTTAGTTAAGTTTAGAGATTGTGTTAAACACAATTGGCCACCTTTCTCTAATAAACTAAACTAAAATGGTCTTAATGTATTTTTCATACATAAAGGATGGCAATAGATTTAAGCATGTCAATTTACTTAAGAGAATGTTGAAAACAAAATCAGCTACTTTATAATTATATTTAATAAATATACTTAATGTACTTTGATTTTGATAAAGGCTAAATCTTATTTAGCCTTTGGATAAAACCTTATTAGTAACTATTGAGAGTTTCATTTTCTGAAAATCTTCTTTATTTAATGAAAAATAGTAATATTTAGGTTTCAAGTTGAATCCCTACAAAACTCCGATATAAAGATGCATTGAAATATGGTGAGTTTGAACCTCACCTATTCGAGATATAATTCTTAGAACCTTATTCTAAGAATAAAATCTTATAATAAACTAATTTAAGCAACCCCACAAAAATTTTAAGGACTTGGATAAGTTTAGAAATTATTAGTATTTCTTTTTTTAAAGCGCAAACTAGATTTCTTTATATTTTAAAATAGTTAACGAATATAATATAGTAATACATATTTTATTGGATGTATTATTTATATTAAATTTAAAGATTTGCAATAAAAAAAGTAACATATAGTTCCGCTACTCCCCACCGGAGCACCACTATCGAAGTAAACTGTGACGTAACACAAAAATTATATCCATATCACGAATTCCCACGCAAAAATACCTTTTCGCTATCGATAAAAACAAAATCACATTAATTTCATTTAATACCTAATAATATTACATAACAGTTAATAAAGCCTGTGTAAATGTGTGCGAATCGTGTGTGTACATCTAGTAATCTTGTTTAGTATTGATGTGTGCGTGGATTGGCCATGTGTGCGTACGGTACAAGCGGCCATTGGCATACTGCCTAGTGGAACAACGACCTCTAACGACGTGGTATGACGTTTCACGATCCTACGTAGACCGGTCCCGTTTTATTAACTGAACGAGTGTAAACGCGTTCAGAGCCTAACAAATTATTTACTTATCGCCTCCCCATTCAATTCGGTCGTGTTATCGACGCGGTTTTTGGTGGTACATAATATTTCTTTTGTTAAAACGTTCGATGACCCCAACCAGTGCCCTGACCCGCGGCTGTATAATCCATTGTATGTGCCGACAGGTCTTTGGTCCTGGTTATTTATGTTCGCAAGAAACCATTATAAGTTGAGCTTGGTTTTCTTACATTTCGTATCGGATTGATAGGTCTTATTGATTGGATAGATTTTTTGGGACGGTGTCCTTCAGTTTAATGTTCTATTTAATAGGTTTTTCGGACAAAGAGGTTTTGTAGACACTATTTTTGTCTAGACTTTTACAAAGGCCTCCTTGTTAGGTCGTTACGCATAAACTGAGGCAGCGTTTTCGGTTATTTATGATTTATGGGTGGCTTTAATGCTCTTGGTATTCGAATATCGTTAAAAGAACATTGAACTATGACCGGTTTATCAAAATGTTTGTCTTAAAAACATTTATATGTATATGAAATTCTTATTGCAATTTTTGAAGTGAAAACTTCTTTAGCCGCGTTGAGCACTTTTTGGTAGGGGGTTAACTTGTGGATTCGCGTCACCGACACCGACACCTCGCTGTCCCATGCTCGCGTTGTTACGAAGACAAAAGATCTTAAATACATATAAGTAAATATACTACATTCGTAATTAAACTTCAATACCTTAGTTTTAAGGTATTGAATATTATTGATGATGGCAAGAGACCTGATGGATTGACGCTGGTTCCCTGGGAACGGGGACGGGCGCTAATGTGGGACGCAACATGCGTAGACACATTGGCCCCGTGTCATATCAGGGAGACAGCATCAAGGCCGGGAGCCGCAGCAGAAAAGGCTGAAACCGGCAAGCGGCGGAAGTATGCCTCTCTCATAGAGAGTTACATATTTGTTCCGTTTGCCGTGGAGACCCTGGGGCCGTGGAGTCTTAGTGCCAAAAATTTTTTGCGAGATATTTCACCGCGGTTGATTGCCTCATCTGGTGACAGAAGGGCTGGCTCATTTTTTGCGCAAAGGATCAGCCTGGCTGTCCAGCGCGGAAATGCAGCCAGCATTCTCGCCACCATTCCACGTGGGCATGATTTATATAGTAGTTAGGTTAGGCTAGCTAGCTTTAACTTCTATTGTATTGATTTCAATTAAAAAAAAAATAAAAAAAAAAAAAAAAAAGTTTTAAGGTTTATATTTTAATATTTTAATTTTTTTTTTTATTTTAAAAATATTCGTTTTCAATTTATCTAAGGATATCTATATATAAGGATTATATCGATACCCCATATTATATCCAAATCTGTACAGGGTAAAATAGAGGTATAATCAATATCGAACATAACGTGAGGGAAGTCACAGACAACAACTAGTATTTCATGATAATATGTAATCGCAACGTCAGACGCGCATTGCGCGACGTCGCCCGAGCGAATAGTGACGTGCCATATTGCGCAATACGATATAATGCGCTAGTGATGTGACTAGTGACCACTGACCACTTCTTACATCGATTTAAAACAAACGTTAACCGAAAAAAAAGTTTTTGGCAGGGCAGTCATGTCTATATTTTTTTGAAATAAATTAGAGCTTGTTTCATGAACTATTTTCACATAAATACTACCGCTACTTACTTGATTTTGCAATTATGATTTTATGCAAGCTTAATGTAAAACTAAAATTTTCAAGTTTAAACAATAAATCAATCATCAGCTGTGTATTATGATGGAATTTTTTTTCATTCATCCATTCTAATATTATAATTGCAAAAGTCTGTCTGTCTGTCTGTCTGTGTGTCTGCTACGCTTTCCCGGCCCAACTACTTAACCGATTTTGATGAAATTTGGTACAGAGACAGGTTACATCCCGGGGAAGGCCATAGGCTACCCGGAACCCCTATCCGGTTTTTAACCCGGAAAATTGAAGAGTTCCCGCGGGAATAAAAAACCAATCCACGCGGACATCATCTAGCATACAATAAATTTGATCGAAAATTATTTCGCCACGGAACTCTAAAATTAGATCTCTACTATTAGACGCGGGTAAAGCTAGTAGTTATATAACACCTAATCATCATAATTACTTCATTTTTTAGTGTTTAAATAAAAACTGCTAACAGCTTTATAAAGTACGTAGTGTTCAGGCACTCCTCATAACGAGACCAGTGACGCATTGCGTCATACTAGCTAGTGCTGTAACTGGCACTGTGAAAAATACATCGATAGTTTTTCTTCGTTAACCCTCACTTAAACGAAGAAAAACTATCGATGTCTAATTTTATCCACACCTGAATAAATAATCTGTTCATACTAATTATTATTAAAATCTGTTGTACCAATTAATAAATCATTGTTAGAATCTAACATAGAAATATGTTTAATGACTTTATGTTAAATTTAATGCCCTGAGCCATTGACTTACCAATACCATATGCGCACCATCGAAACACAAAAAACGGCACGGTCAAATTGTGCACAAATACACATTGTGAACAATTTTCGCCTCAGTCGCGCATGAGTACACTAGGCGACAAAATGTCGTATGTGTCGAATTGTTAGTACAAGATTGAACCCTAAATATAAAGCTATATGGTTGGTTTTTGTGAACCGTTTGGTGTCTCATTCTATATTATCTATAGCTGTGTTTGTATAAGCGATTGTGGACGCTTTTTGAGTATTAATTTGTAGGTAATGTTGTATCCTTAGTTGGTACATCGATGCCCTGAGCTTATTAAATCATATGCCAGTTAGAGGTAGACTGCAGTTCCTTACTATTTTAACATCTTCAACTATGTAACAGCCAAACGATTTTAATTCCTTTTTTAAAAAGTTTTTTAATTCCTCGGTAACTCCTTAATTTTTTGAGATAAAAAGGAGCTTGTGTCACTCTTCAAGTCCTCAAGTACACCCATGCAAGAAATCACGGCGATCCATTGCTTTGTTGTGGCGTGATTGAAGGACAAACCAACAAAACAAACACTTTGCATTTATAATATCAGTATGATGATTTATTTATTTACAGTTAGATATGTATTAAGAAGAAGTAGTGGAATGAGAATTGCGATACAGAGAAGTTTTTTATTTTATTTTTTTATCCACTACATGTTAGCCCTTGACTGCAAACTCACCTGTACCCTTACTCTGAGATTGATCGAATTTAAAATACGGTCTCACTAAGTGAGGTGAATTACATTTGCATCAAACTAAAATGAATCTTAATCTTATTAATTTAGAGTTCAATTTCGTGTATGCATTCACAGCTAGCGCTCCAAACGATACGTTTCGAAATTTGAATCGGTTGCACTGAATTTGTGGCTTTAAATCAAGAGTTTTTGGGTCCATTTTAGTTTGACGCAAATGTGATTCACCTCACTTAGTGAGACCGTATTTTAAATTCGATCAATCTCAGAGTAAGGGTACAGATGGTAAGTATCGAGTAGGTAGGTATATGAGTTACAAAATCGATCGCCGGTCTTATCACAACTTACAATCCATATAGTTTTGAAGTGCATTTTATTATTTTAATTAGTACGAAACAATCCAATCACGCTAATTAGTTACATTCGAACTCTTTCATAAAATGTAGAATGGTACTCAGTACTCATCGACATGAAAATGTTGAATGAAAGAGTAAAATCGCCATTGTTTTGCAGATATATGAATATGTATTGTATTATGTACTGTTACAATCAAATAAATATTATAAATGCGAATGTTTGGATGGATGTATGGATGTATGGATGTTTGTTACTCAATCACGCCCGAACGGCTGAACGGATCTGGATCAAATTTGGCACTGGCAATTATCTGGAATAACACATAGGCTACTTTTTATCCCGGAAAACTAAGGAGTTCCCGCGGGAACCAAAGAACCTCAATCCACGCGGACGAAGTCGGGGACATCCACCACCACCACCACTACAGCCCATTAACGTCCCACTGCTGGGCACAGGCCTCCACTCTCATAGGAGAGTGGGAATTAGAGCTTAGACCCACCACGCTGCTCCAATGCGGGTTGGCGGGCTCTAACGACTATTATCATGTTAGTGATAATAACCGGGACCGACGGCTTAACGTGCTCTCCGAGGCACGGGGGTGAAACACCACCAACTTCCTAACTCCGGGCTAGTACTGAATTTATTGACAGAAAAACCCAATACTTAATATGGCCCGACCCGGGACTCGAACCCGGGACGTCGTCGGCCGCAGTCGAACATGCCAACCACTAGACCAACGAGGCAGTCGTTGTTAAGTTGTATCGATACTGCCCGGCCCCATCTCTAGCTATTGTGCAACGATGCAGGCGTGAACCGGAACGCACGTGTATATGTACGAGTATGTTTTTGTGTTCCACGTAACACTGCAAATAGATCACTATTGCGAAACAGAAGTGAATCTAATTATTAATTAACTAGCTGATGCCGCAACTCCGTCCGCGTGGTTTATGTTTTTTGATTCCCGCGGGAACTCCTTAATTTTCCAGGATAAAAAGTAACCTATGTCTACTCGGTAGAAACTCGGAGTCTTCTCGGTAGGAACGGCATTCCGAACCAGTGGTAGAGTCATTCGACTATTCATAAGCACTTGTAAAAAGTCTATTTGAATAAAAAGTTTTGAATTTTGAATTTTTTATGTCATTCTCCAGGTCCTCAACTATACCCATGCCAAAAATCACGTCGATCCGTTTCTCCGTTGCGGCGTGATTGAAGGCTAAACCAACAAACAAACACTATGATTTTGACGACCTCCCTGGCGCAGTGTTGAGCGAACGTGGGAGGTCCCGGGTTCGATTCCGGGCAGAGTCAATTTGGGGACTATAAAATTAAGTACATAAATGTACTATGCCCATATAATGTATTTCTTTTACATTTTGCAAATGAAATCGTAATCGTATGCAACCATCAAATACAAAAACAAATTGTACCGTCACACCACGTGGTACAAGGAAGCGGGCGCGGAGTCAATGACACGTTATCAGTGCTGATAACAGAGTTGTTCCTACATCGGCCGATACCGTTGTTGCGACGTGGAAACGGCTTGGCACCTACTTTACATGCGTGAAAAATGTTTTTCTTTCACTAGCGACGCAAGAGTTTTCGCTCCCGTGGAAAATTCGAAAAATACGGCCATAATACTTTTTTTTTAACTTAGCAATTTAAAAAATATTATTTTACATCTCTCATATTCGGTAAGTAGGTCCTTATTACCCCCAAATGGAGCTTGTAGGTGACCAATTAGCGCTCTAGGGTAATAATGTAGCTAGAAAAGCCCTCGGGCGGTAAGTAATTAAAAAAAGTATGAGGGTTAGATGTACGCGAACTTTTTGAAAGAGTGAAGAGTTTTTTTTTAAATTACTTACCGCCCTAGGGCTTTTCTAGCTACATTATTACCCTGGAGCGCTAATTGGTCACCTTCAAGCTCCATTTGGGGGTAATAAGGACCTACTTACCTCACAATCGAGATGTAAAGCAGAGTAGTTAGCTCGGGTGTAAGCATCAATTGCACCCTCGAACTATAGGCGCCCTCGCTGTGCTCGTGCGCCTAAATATCTCGGGCTGCAATTGATGCCTTACAGCCCTTGGCTACTAATCTACTATTTCTTTTATTTCATGGATATTGAGTGTGCGGCTGTCTATCTGTCCGTCTGCTACGCTTTCACGACCCATGTGTTCAACCAATTCGGTATTTGACTACTATACAAATAAATTAATTATTATTTAAGTGATTATTAAATAGAGGACCTCCCAAAAGTCGTAATATCCACGTCCCCTGATAGTTTTATAGTCCATTCATTTTAGACTAGCTGATGCCCGCGACTTCGTCCGCGTGGATTTAGGTTTTTCGGTTCCCGCGGGAACTCTTTAGTTTTCCGGGATAAAAATTAGCCTATGTGCTATTCCAGACTATAATCTATCTCTGTGCCAAATTTCATCCAGATCCGTTCAGTAGTTACGGCGTGAAAGCGGAACAAACATACAAACAAACTCACTTTCCCATTTATAATATTAGTATGCATAAGGATAAGGATTTTTTCGCGGCAAAATTTATGACTATTTTAAACAATCGATTAAAGTAAAAAAGTGCGTCGAAATTTAATGTGGTGGTAACAGTGGTAGATTCATTAGACTATTCATAAACTTGTAAAAAGTCTATTTGAATAAAAAAACTTTTGAATTTAATTGAATTGAATGACGTCACATTTCAGAATTTCATATAAATCCCATACTTAGGACGCGTATTGACGTTTGAAAAAAGTTGCTGATTTGACTATTTGTCAAATACCCAATTTCGATGAAAATTGGTATTGGTAGGTTGTATCCCGGGGAAGGACATAGGATCTTCGGTTACCATCACGTCTTACACGTCATCATCATCATAATCATGATGGTGATAATAATTAACTACGGTATCTGAATTTAACTAAAGCTACGTGGGTTCCAAACGCGCTCTGTTCTGAGATCCCACATCAAACTCCCACCACCACTACAGCCCATTAACGTCCTACTGCTGGGCACAGGCCTCCACTCTCATAGGAGACAGGGAATTAGAGCTTAGACCCACCACGCTACTCCAATGCGGGTTGGCAGGCTTTAACGACTATTATCATGTTAGTGATAATAACCGGGACCGACGGCTTAACGTGCTCTCCGAGGCACGGGGGTGAAACACTGCCAACTTCCTAACTCCGGGCTAGTACTGAGAATTTCTAGTCAGAAAAACCCAATACTTAATTATGGCCCCGGGAATCGAACCCGGGATCTCGTCGGCTGCAGTCGAACATGCCAACCACTAGACTAACGAGGCAAACACAAACTTAGCTGGTAACATATCTTAAAAGAGGTGGTACTCACCATCACGACTCATACCCAGCTTCAAGCACTTCTGTAGCCGACAGTATTGGCAGCGATTCCGGTTGACGCGGTCCACGACGCATGCCTTGTTCCTCGGACACTGGTAGTTAACCACTGAAACCATTTGGCTGTGTTAATAATTTTTACACTTTAGTTTTGCCACAGAACACGTCAAGAAAAAAAAAACACAAGTGTGCGGGCACGAAACTAGCGGTAGCGGGGCGACGGCGGTAGCGGGGCGATGCGACTAGTCGGAGAGCTGGCGACGAATTTCGGAAACAATTTGAAAGTGGTCTGGTTATACTTTTTAACCGACAAAAACGTCTGGGATTTATTTTTTCGATTTCTTTAAGTATAAAATTTAAATATAAAAAATCAAGTTGCCAAAAAAATGTTTTTTCGGATTTTCTTTGCAAATGTTATATGCTGCGCAGTAGCGAAATAATCGCAAACGCTCTACCAGACTGGCACAACTGGATTCGCCAATGAACGAAATTATATTTTTCCACAATTTCAGCTCGCCCAAAGGACCTTCCCGAAATTTGTCACCAGCTCTCGGTTTCCATCGCCCCGCTGTCGCCGTCGCTCGGCCGTCGCTCGTTTCGTGCGCGCCCCCAGTCTGTCAAGAAAGACTAATGCTGAGATCAATAGAGCGTACTTGGACTTACGTGAGTAACATATATATGTCTCATTTTAACCATGTCTTAAGTCTTTTTTTTTTTTTTAATCCACTACAAGTTAGCTCTTGAATGCGATCTCACCTGATGGTAAGTGATGATGCAGTCTAGGATGGTAGCGGGCTAACCTGTTAGGGGCATGGCAGTTATATTAAACCCATACCCCAATTCGGTTTCTACACGGCATCGTACCGGAACGCTAAATCGCTTGGCGGCACGTCTTTGCCGGTAGGGTGGTAACTAGCCACGGTCGAAGCCTCCCACCGGGCCAGACCAGGGAAATTCAGAAATTATAAATTTCCAAACCCTGCCGGGGATCGAACCCGGGACCTCCGCACGTTAAGGCAACAGCGCTCAACACTGCGCCACGGAGGTCGTCAAAGCAAAGTCAAAGTTCGTTCTATAGATCTCACACTAAGATGCGCCAATGGACAATTTCTTAGTAAATTAAAAACTAAACGTTACAAAAATCATCCGAACCGCTGCAATGAGGCAATGTGCCCAGAACGCTGTCTGCGTTACCCCTCTGAATAGCCAAACTTATTGGCCGAGGTAACTGGCAGCCCTCCGGTCACCTGTGGACTCTGCCCCTCTTATTAATAAAACGTGCAATAGTGGTGGAATAGTTATAACCTGTTTTGTCTTTTTCCTTCGAATGTCAAATTACTGTTGACAAACAAAGACAAAACAGGTTATAACTATTCCACCGCTATTGCACGTTTATTAATAAGAGGGTGTGAGACGAGAAGATAGATCCTTAAAAAAGGATCTAGCATCTTCGCCCCACGACCCCAGAGTTTCCACACCATGAGGCACAAAAATTAAATTATATCCTTTAATTTTTTAGAGCCCTCTTGGCTCTTTCTGCAGATAAATTATTATAAGTTTAGGTTAAAATAAAATTACTCGTTAAGCCAATTGGCTAGATCGTAGCTATATGAATCCATAGTTAATATTATAAATGCGAAAGTGTGTCTGTCTGTCTGTCTGTCTGTCTGCTACGCTTTCCCGGCCTATCTTTTCAACCGATTTTGGTATAGAGGTAGGTTATATCCCGGGGAAGGGACATAGGCTACTTTTTTATCCCGGAAAATTAAGGAGTTCCCGCGGGAATCAAAAAACCTTAATCCACGCGGATGAAGTCGCGGGCATCATCTAGTATACTATATAGGAACCTCGCTAGTGGTACTCGCCATTTACGCGCCATTTAAGTGGCAGTACGCGCTGAAGCCATACTGTCAACGCTTAAAGCCATATTGTTTCATTATTGTTGACTTGCGTGTTTTAGAATTATAATCCTTATTTTGAGAACGTCAAGGTGCGTGACATCAAACTGTCATTTTGAGTAATATTGCTTAAGTATTGCTTCAAGTATGGTATAGAGATAACTATTGCAGTTTTCTTAATTCCATACTCCTCATAGTTTTCTACACGACATCAACAAAATCACTCAGCGGCTCGGCTTTGTTTGTAAGATAATTTCTAGCCACAGCCGAACCTCCCAGATCAGACCAAGAGACAATATAGAATTTATAAATTCCGAAATTCCCCCTGCCGGGAATCGAACCCTGGACCTCCCAGACACGAGTAGAAAACCACTACACCATAGAGGAAAATAGTAGAGACTAGAGATATTTTAATTAGGGTTGGCAGTCATTAGTTTACACGACACTGAATCTCAAGGCAGTTTCAATACTTTAAATTGAGAATTAATAAAAAAAACCCCGACACATTAAAACGAACCCTTAAACCTAAAAAGAGCTAATTATCTTTAACAGAAGTTCTTCAAACAGATAAGAACACTCTCTATCAAATCACCTTTCAAACGAAATCAAAATCGGTTCATCCGTTTGGGATGATGCCACGGACAGTTTTTTTATTATAGAATAGGCTTGCGCTTGACGACAATCATGCAATGGTGAGGTCTAGCTTGGAGTGCATTGTCTAGAAGATGCCTATTCACTCTTGCCATGAAGGTACTTAAGTTATACGTGGCAGGAAATACATGCGCTGGAAGGCGTTCCACATCCTGGCGGTTCGTATCACAAAACGTAGAGCAGAACCACAGAACACATAAGAAAGTGTGCTTTCATATGTGTTCTGTGAGCAGAACCGTTTGGTTCGAGCAAACTGGACGTCAACCACATAAGGATGCCAACATTTTCTTGTTGTTCTGTGGTAGAAGGTTGGTGTGTGATATACATGCAGTGACGTACAGTCCATAGAGACATTAAAGCACTGCTTACCCAAATGGAAATATGTTAATGCTAAATTTTCATTCAAAGAGCTAGTAAATAGGTATTCTGACCAACTAATGCCTACCCCAGCTTCAAACCCCGTGCACGCCACTGTACACATGTTATACTTATAAAACCCCATTGTTTGCGTCGTGGGTTAAAAAGCAAGATAGATAATTGAAGCCGACCTGTGCTCTGGGAGCGGCGGAAGAAGCCCTTGCAGCCCTCGCATGTGATGACCCCATAGTGGACCCCCGACGACTTGTCGCCGCAGACCTTGCATGGTATTATCTCGATTTGTGCTGCAACAAGAGAGAAACGTACATTAAAATCTTATTTAAACTTTGATATCTTAATTCTTATATTGTTTAACGACCTTTTTTATACGACTTCAAAAAAGGAGGTTATCAATTCGTATGTAATATAATTTTATCTGCAAAATATTCACATATGATACAAATATACAAAATTTCATAGGTGTAGGTGTATGTTTGTCTGCGGATTTCTCCGAAAGTATTAATCGGACTGTGACCATTCTTTTTTTATTGGCTACACTATATGTTATATAGCTATACTATATATCCATACTTCCATATCCATCCATATACTAAGAATACTAATATTATAAATGCGAAAGTGTGTCTGTCTGTCTGGCTGTCTGTCTGCTACGCTTTCACGGCCCATCTGTTCAACCGATTTGGATGAAATTCGGTATAGTGGTAGGTTACATCCCGGGGAAGGACATAGGCTACTTTTTATCCCGGAAAATTAAAGTTCCCGCGGGAATCAAAATAATCTAATTCACGCGGACGAAGTCGCGTGCATCATCTAGTTGTAAATAAGTATGGACGCACAGATGCACTCTCAATTCCCTCACTCTAGAGTATTCGCAGTCATCGCTATATAGAAACGTTGACGAACAATATTTAAATCACGCAAAGTCATACACCAATTTTAGTCATTTCACGCGCATACTAATTCTGTATTACAATTTATAATCAAAGTAGCCACCCAAACATAATTTTAGTATTGAAACAAATCCATTGTTATCGATTTCAACATCGACAACAATTAGTATCGATTACAAAATCGATTTGAATAACAAATGAAAATAGGAAGGGGCACACGATACCTACTTCAGTTGGTAGAAGTGTAAAATCGATTCTATTAATAACATTAGAAATTGAAACCTTATTATAGTACAATGGTTATTCCAGACTAGTTGGCCCGCCCCGGCTTCGCATGGGTAGCTTATGTACTACTTACAACATTAAAAAACTCCATAATATCTATCTACATATATTTAGTTTTTTTAAATCCCCATAGGACACCCTGACTTTCCAGTATCTATACTTCTATACTAATAATATAAATGCGAAAGTTTGGATGGATGGAATGATGGATGGAATGATGGATGGATATGTTTGTTACTCAATCACGCCAGAACGGTTAAACGGATCAGGATGAAACTTAGCACAGAGATAGATTACTGCTTTTTATCCCAGATAACTAAAGATTTCCTCACCAACACAAAACATAAAAACTCAATCCACGCGGACGAAGTCGCGGGCATCAGCTAGTAAAAAATATTTGGCTGTGAAACATGGTGAAACCGAACAAACACAGTTTCCCATTTAAATAACGATATTTTATCGCAAAATCGCTTGAAAAGATAGGCCGTGAAAGCGTAGTAGTCTGACAGACACCCTGTCGCATTTAAAATATTAGTATGGATATCGAAAAATGTACAATAAAATACCTAAAATATAGTAATTATTACCAAAAATTAACAAACGATAAGTTCAGTGATCTTTGATATTTTTGAAACTGTTTAATTTATAGTATCACATGAATTTATATGAATAGGTATTTAAAAATAAAACACGAATTAAAATATTTTGGATAGATAAACTCTTTACTGCACACACTTAAAACAAAAATAATAAACAAAAGGTTAGAAGACAAAACAGAAGGGTGCAAAGGCGATCTTATTGCTAAAGCCACAGGCTAAAGCAATCTAGCAATCTAAATATTTTTATTGTTATTTATGATAAAATATATAACGTGTAGGTACATATTGTACGAATAAGTTAAGATAAATAACTTAAGAAGTCGGTAAAAACGACTTGATTCATAAAATATAAGAATTTCAAGAGTTTCAAATATTTTATTTTTGACTAAGTTCGTCGAACGCCAACATCAAAATCGACCTAAGTACTCGTAACATTATAAAAGAAAAATTCTTTCGTCTTATCTAAATTTAAATTTACAAATAAAACACCCAAATGTTAAAAAAACGAATGCATTAAAAGTGTGAACGATAAAGAGCCTCAAAAAACGATTCGAAATTAAAAAAATTCATACTAACGCCATTTTTGGTTAAAGTTCGTCGACCTACAGGCAAGGTCGGAGCGCGGGCATCGACTCCTCTTTGTGTATGTGTGTACTAAGAGTGTCCCTTTACAGTGGATTTTATACTTTATCTGTATACCTTAGGGTTCAAAATGAGGTGTACTATACGGCCAGATGGCGGTGATCCCGTATTCCTATACATTGGTGTCCATCTTTGGTAGTATACGGGATACAAGATAGACGTTTTTCTTTTTTTAAATAACTGCGAACGTATTGCGTAATTTTTAACACATGTTAATAGTATAGGGTTGACTAACCTTGTCCAGTGACTTGACGAATCACGTGCTTTATATTATTTATTTTATACTAATGGTAAATAATAACCGTGGTTTGGAACCGCACCCTACATTCGATGCTATGCTAGGACAATTTAAAACCTCTTAAAATTTATTTTATTCAATTATTAACATTAACATTTAAGTAAATAATGTTTTAATAAACTTTTAAAGTGGTTTTGAATTGTCGAGTGAATCTACCACTGGTTCGGAATGCCGTTCCTACCGAGAAGAACCAGCAAGAAACTCGGTGCTTGCTCTTTTGAAAAAAATAATTTGCAATTACATCAATGTGTAAGATACATAATATTATGTAACCGAAGTTCTTAGCATTGCTGAAGCGAGTCAAACCCATGCTCTTTTATGATTTACATAAACTTCTTCAACAGTAAAGCTTTTTTCAGGAACTTGCTTCTATTGGATTTCTTAAACTTGTGTAACATATTTTAATGTTAATGGTAATCCATACTAAAATTATAAATGCGAAAGAGTGTCTGGCTGTCTGCTACGGTTTCACGGCCCATCTGTTCAACCGATTTTGATGAAATTTGGTATAGCGATAGTTTGTATCTCGGGCAAGGACATAGACTCTTACCCCGGTAAATTAAAGAGTTTCCGCGGTAGGTTCAAGTTACATCATATCATACTAATATTATAAACTAGCTGATGCCCGCGACTTCGTCCGCGTGGCTAAAGTTTTTTTGATTTCCACGAGAACTCCTTAACTTTCCGGGATAAAAAGTAGCCTATGTCACTCTCCAGGTCCTCAACTGTACCCATAAACCAACAAACAAACACACTTTCGCATCATACTTCTTACTAATATTATAAATGCGAAAGTGTTGGTTTGTTGGTTTATTGGTTTGTTGGTTTGTTGGTTTGTTGGGTTGTCCTTCAATCACGCCGCAACGGGGCAACAGATCGACGTGATTTTTGGCATGGGTATAGGTGAGGACCTAGAGAGTAACATAGGCTACTTTTTATCCCGGAAAATTAAGGAGTTCCCGCGGGAATCAAAAAACTTAAACTACGCGGACGAAGTCGCGGGCATCAGCTAGTAATTTGAATAAAAAAGCCTATTAATTTTAATTTTGTTATACAGATGCTTAAAAATTTTAAACCATGACGTTTAACTAACTCCATGAAAAGTTCGAGAACTTAATACATTTTTTAAGCAAATGATTACGATTTCTTAGACAATCGAGCCTCAGATTAAGACACCAATTTTCCACTGTGCATCATCCAAATTACGTAAAGAGTGAAGGATACAGCTAATTATTATAGTATTATGATACGAATTTAATCGATCTCACAATTTATATTGATGTTTTTATCGATTTACTTTATAATAGCTGCCACGTGTAAGGAAATACCTACCCTTTTAAATCCCGAGTGAATATTAGGTTCAAAGATTATTTATTTCTCAAAGAAGAACAAAAGTTCACTTATATGAGAACAATAATAATATTTAAACTATGCTTAGACAGTAAAACAGGTGACTTTATATTAATTTCTATCTACAAACTAATCATAATATTAAATTTCACATTGAAAATGTTTGAGTAACCTTTTTTTGAATTTAATCAAACATTTTTCATTAACAATTTCATTTGGTAAGCCATTGTACAGTAGTGCTCCCTCAAACTGTATAGTTTTAGTACCATAAGTTTTATTAGTAACGGAAAAATGATATAAATATAATATAATTTATCATTTTTCCCCTTAGGCCTAGGCATAGGGCAAAACCGCACATTGGAAAATGACGAACTCAAGTAGACCGTACGTACAAACTTTCATCCCCTATTTGCGGTAGAGGTTTAAAAGTATTTTCTTTGTACGTACTTACACCTATTCTTAGCCAACAAAAAACCGGCAAAGTGCGAGTCAATCTCACCTAATGGTAAGTGATGATGCAGTCTAAAATGGTAGCGGGATAACCTGTTAGGGGCATTGTAATTCGGTTTCTACACGGCATCCTACCGGAACACTACATTGCTTGGCGGCACGTTTTTGCCGGTAGGGTGGTAACTAGCCACGGCCGAAGCCTCCCACCAGGCCAGACCAGAGAAATTCAGAAATTATAAATTTCCAAACCCTGCCGGTGATCGAACCCGGGACCTCCGCACGTTAAAGCAACAGCGCTCAATACTGCACGGAGGTCGTCAAAACTCGTACCTACTTATTGAGCCGGCAATGGGTTGATAAGAAGTAGAAGACTTTATGCCCCTTATTCTAGAATTTCTACAATCCATCCGATTTCCATTAAACTAGTGGTTCGCCGCGAACTGAGACCTCGCGGTATCACAGAGCGCCATCTATTGACATCATTGTGAAGTTCTGTTAAAAATATCATCATCATTAAAAATTAAATAATTTCGTTTCCTTATAATATTTATCTAATTTTAGTATTTGTTGTTCAAGTACAGGATATAATTCAAATAATTGATCAAGTTTCAGGCTTGAGAGTTCAGAAAATTGAGAGTTCCGAGGTCAACTTTGGACGTTAGAAAATCCCCACTTTGAAAGCCCCCCATTTCGTCAATTTTAGGGTAAAAATTAAAAAAAAAATATTTTTGGACTCTATTCCTAATTATCTTTAAAATGATATACCGCAACCCTATGTAACGCTATAAAAAATATTTTACTTCGCATTCGTTTCTATGAGAGCCCCCCTGAAATAAAGATTTTTATAACTTTTTAAGCCATATTCAGCGGGAGGCCATCGGTTTACATATTATATTTAAATTTGAAGTAATTACGTTCAGCGATTCAGAAGTTATAAGGCTCTGACAGACGGACGGACGGACGGACGGACAAGTGCCAATTCACCCAAGTAGACTCAGAGACCTTCGCTTCGCTCGGTCAAATATTTCACAAACAATGTCTTTATTATATCATCGATTGGGTTGTTTAAAATCGAATCATACTAATATTATAAATGCGAAAGTGTGTTTGTTTGTTTGTTTATTGGTTTCTTGGTTTGTCCTTCAATCACGCTGCAACGGAGCAACGGATCAACGTGATTTTTTGCATGGGTATAGTTGCGGACCAGCCCCCCGATTACGTAAGAATTGTCGATCAAATGGTAAAGGTTCGGCGTCAAAGTAAAATAAACCATAAATGCATTGAATTAAAGCTCAATTTCGTCTGCCCATTCTTATACGTTTAGGTATGTACGATACCCTAAGGGCCTAAGGAATACCCTAAACGTATAAGAGCTTGAGACGAAATTGAGCTCTAATTCAATGCTGTCATGGTTTATTGTACTTTGACGAGAATCTTTAACGTTTGATCGGCCATTCTTACATGATTGGGGGGCTGGAGAGTGACATAGGCTACTTTTTATCCCGTCAGCTGTTCTTTGATAATTCAAGAACCTATATATATCTGTCTTTGGGGTATAGTAATGTATAAAGTACCTAGTATTATACAGTATTGTATATTTTTAAAATACGGCGGCGATTTCCCAATAGTTTCCTGTGTGGACGTCATTCCTCACAGTTTATACCAACAAAAGGGCCTTTTGTTTAACTGGTGAATGCTGAATAATTGTGGTTATAGGTATACATAAAAAGAAAATCTAATTCGTCACGGGTTACTAATTAGCATTGTTTTATGTTTCAAAACCCTGTATTTCCTCTTTTATATAACTGTTTTGGTTAGATTTGACAGATAGTTTTAGGATTTAGCGGTATTTAAAAAAAAATATATATAGCGAGCAAACAAGCAGGTGGGTCACCTGATGGTAAGTGATTTACCGCCGCCCATGAACATTTGCAGCACCAGAGGAACCGCCAATGCGTGGCTGGCTTTTGAGACGTTTGTTTATCCGCCCTTTGAAGAACCCTATATTATAATCAAGAGGGAACCCCATATTATAATCGGTATGCCCTTATTTTGTAATACAACAATTTACTAAACTTTATACTAATAGAGCCTATAGGCAGATTAAGATGAAGTTAGAATAGGTATAACTAAAAGTAAAAATTGTTCTAATCTCACACTCCATTTCCTCAAATACACCCATGCCGAAAATCATGTCGAGCCGTTCCTCCGTTGCGGCTTGATTGAAGGACAAACCAATAAACTAACACACTTTCGTATTTATAATATTAATATGGTTAAGTATGGATGATACCATCACTATACATTGAAAACGTGTATGGACATTCCCAATCAAAAGGAGACCTGACATGCACCGGGTCAGCTGTTCGTGACGTCACAGTTCAGCGACCCCGCCCGCAGTCGTAGCACGTTCGGTGACGTCATCGGGGATGGAATTCGGGCGGGGCTTACGGTTCCAATTTTAAATTATGCAACAGATAATACCACGTTAATATGTCAATGAAAACGTGGCCAGCCAGCAGTATTGGCGAAGGTTGAGGTTTATTCAACCAATTTTTTTTTTGTTTTTTTCTTATGTGAAGATGAATTTTTAACAGTTTGGTGCTAACGCTTCATTTCTTATGTGCATCATTTCTTTATTTCATATAGGTGCATCAAAATAATTAAGTATTTTTACTAACTTTTGATATTTTATGTTTAAATTATACAACAGATAACACCACGTTATTAACTTAATACGTCAATGACAACGTGGCCAGCCTTTTTTTTTTGGCGAAGGTTACCAACCACCAACCAATTTATTACCAATTTATTTAACCAATTTATTTTTTCTCATGTGGAGACGCATCTTCGAAAGTTTAGTGCTAATGCTTACTTAGTTTGATATATGTGTATCAAAATAATTAAGTTATTTACACAATTTTGGTATTTTTTTTTATTAACTGTTTTCACGGCTCTGGGTTTTTGATATTTTAAGTTAAAATAATGCAATAGATAATACTACGTTAATATTATGCCAATGACAACGTGACCAGCCTTTTTTATTGGCGAAGGTTGAGGTTTATTCAACCATTTGTTTTTTCTTTAGTGGAGACGAATGTTCAACAGTTTATTGATATGTATTAATTTAAGTTTAAATTATGCAACAGATAGATGCTCCCTGGCGCAGTGGTAAGCGCTGTGATCTTATAAGTGGGAGGTCTCGGGTTCGATCCCCGGCAGGCTCAATTCAGGAATTTATAATTTCTGAATTTTGTCTGATCTGGCCTGGTGGGAGGCTTCGGCCGTGGCTAGTTTCCCTATCGACTAAGACGTACCGCCAAGCGATTTAGCATTCCGATTCTATGCCGTGTAGAAACCGATTGGGGTATGGGTTTAATACAACTGCCATACCCAACAGGTTAGCCCGCTACCATCTGAAACTGCATCATCATTTACCATCAGGTGAGATTGTAGTCAAGGGCTAACTTGTAGTGGCGTAAAAAAAAAACCTAATCAACACCCAAATACAATACCTCCTTTACTAATTCTTATCAATACAATATACACACCCACATACCTACGTCACGGTTCATCGACCCCAGGCCAAATCCAAGCGTCGAATTTGAATTTTAATCTAACGGACTTGTATTTAGTAATGTTTTGATACGAAATTAGACTCTATTGTTATATAAATAGGAGCTGGGTAGTTCAAATGGTATTGTATTTATTAGGGCTGCCAAAATTGACGATTCAAATAGTATTATTAATTGTAAAGACTAAAGATAGTGCCTACTGAAATGATTTTTTGCCACAGAATACTTATTCGTACCTTTCAGGTGCAGAAGTATCAATAAATAACGGCTCATAATACGACGTAATAAAATGAAATTCAGCTCGAACAGCGCTGGGAGCGAAGTTTTTTAAGTACTTAGCCCTTCTGACGCGGCGCGTGTAGCGTTAGGGTTGTCTTCTTACTTGTAATGAATAAGGTCATCAGAGTGATAAGTCCGTAATATGTTTATTAGAGTTTAAATAACCACGAATGATTCAATATCGCTTATTGTACTTATTTCACTCATCTAAGAGTAACGAGAACGTGTAAAGTCAAACCTATTTCACATTGCGCGCGCGACAATACGAGTGCCGTCGACGGATTGCGCCGCAGGTATGTCTTGGGTCGCGTGACAAGTGAGTGGTTTGTGCTAAAGATAGAATATTATCACCTCAAAGCATATTATAAGCATATTAATTTGTCTGGTGGGAGGTTCAGGTGGGAGGCCGTGGCTATTTACAATCCTACCAGCAAAGACGTACCGCCAAGCGATTTACCTTTCCGGTACGATGCCGTGTAGAAATCGATTAGCGCGACATAGTAACAGGTTAGCCAGCTACCATCTTAGACTGGATCTTCACTTATCACCAGGTAAGTTCACAGTCAAGGGCTAAATGGTAGAGAATAAAAAAAGAAGCAACAACACATTAATTCATTTTAATGATAGTTAAATAAAGTTTTTACAATAGTTTTTAAACTAAATTTTCAATTCGACCTTTAACAGTAATAAATATTGCACGCATTTTTAAAAAAAATTAAAAGCACACGAAGGAGCAGAGACGGGTCTTCAATTTTCGGATGTATTCTTTCCATGGGTTCCATGAAAAGCCCTTCGGTAGTTTCTTAAATACTGACAGACAGACAAACTCAGCGGAAAGAACACTTAAGGCCTGCTTATTAGAACCTCAGGTCAATAATTTTCTTGTTAAATCGTTCCTTAAAACCACTCTGACTTTTTAGACAAATCTCTTTATTGACAACCCTATTACAGTTACATGGGTGAACGCCCTCGAATGTCCGAACTAAACGTATACCGAGCAACTTCAACTTTGTCTATCCCATATTTATTGCATAGCTCCTATTCTTATTTCATTTAAAGGTCAATTTCCAACAGCAATTAGTTTCCGATTTGCTGATCGAGTGGTACCATCCTTTGGCTTCGAAATTCGAATAAATAGTTCTCGCTTCTCTCAGAATAGTTTATATCACATTTTTTCTAATTTCATGAAATGATTGAAAAAGATTGTAGAGGAGGGTGTTTACTTTTTTAATTACATTCAAAAAGAAAAGAAATTATTTTTAATCAAAATAAAACAAAGAAAAACTAAATTACTGCTGGCCTTTTAATTAATTACATAATGGTAGCGGTTTTCTTGGGAATATAATGCAATGGTGTTCCAAAATTTCTCATTTTAAAGGTTCGACTTCCTAAATTCCTACGTTCTAAGTTTCTACGATGTCGACTATAAAAACACATAAGTATCTGTGAGTAATTCGCGTTTGCTCACTATTCATAATTTTGTTCAATAATGTATTTAAATAAACAAATAAATAAATAAAAGTTTATTGACCAACACTACAATACACTTACGAGTAGTTTACATATTTATTTCATAGTTTCAATTTAATATATATGTTAATATTATATTTATGACCAAAAAGAAAAATATAAAAAGGAAAAAAATGTAAATTTATTTATACTTAAATTGAATAAAAAAATTCGCAACAAACTAATAAGTACATCTTACCGGGAATAGAATTAATTACTTTAGAATATAAATCTTATCCATATCCATACTAATATTATAAATGCGAAATTGTGTCTGTCTGTCTGTCTGCGACGCTTTCACGGCCCAACTACTGAACCGATTTTGATGAAATTTGGTACAGAGGTTGTTTACATCCCGGGGAAGGACGAAGTCAACTTTTTATCGTGGAAAATTGAAGAGTTCTTGCGGGAATCAAAAAAAAACAATCCATGCGGACGAAGTCGCGGGCATCATCTAGTTACTAATATATATAAAAAAATAAAAAACGCAAAGAAGTCATATTTTAGTAGTTTTATTGCTGTGTTTACATCGATCGTGTATCTCTATGTATATTTAGTTTTGGCTAAAGATCAGCTGACGCAGATAAAGAGTTCAATGAACCTGATACTGTTAAAACCGTCACCAACCTTCCATCAGAAAATCGGGTGTCTTTTCGCTTTAACGGCGCCACTAGAATTGGCAAGAAATATGTCAATAATCACCTGGGATTATCACATAGCCTTAAGGCCAATCCATCTATCGAACCTAACGTGAGGGAAGCCACGGGCAAAAACTAGTAAGTATTATTTTATTGTGAAAATGCGCATTTGTGTCTTGTCGTCATAGGTTGCAGGGATAGGTTGCATCCCAGGGAAGGATATAAGCTAATATTTATCCCGGCAACCAAAAAATTCCGTAGGGGTTTTTTCAATATTTTAAACCCATGCGGACGAAGTCGCAGGCGCCATCTATACTTTGTCTTATTTAGGATGATAATAATTGTACAGCTCAAAGTAGGGACGGGGTAATATATAATCGTTAATGAACCTATTCGACTATCGATTAATTATTATTCTCATAGAAATGGATCATCCAGTTACAATTAATTATTAATAAATCGAATAGTATCATGTCAGCATGATACAAATTTGACCTTAATTAAAACATGACAGCCCAGAAACATGCATAATTTAATTTTGGAACACCCATGCTTGGTTTAAACTGGGTCTTTTTCGATGTCGCAACGCATTGCCAGTAAATGATGCGACGAGGCAAGGACGCTCGCTTGCAGTGTCGTAACGCGAGGTGAACAGACGATTATAAACAACCTATTTTATTTGATGATATAGTAAAGACAATATGTTTGTGAAATATTTTCATGGAAATCGGACGGATTGTAGAAATTTTAGAATAAAGGACATAAAAGTCTTCTTTTTCTTATCAACCCATTGCTGGTTCACTACTGAGAACGATTCTCCTCTCGAAATGAGGTGCAATGAGTGCTCGCAATGTGTAGCGCTGTTGTCTTAAAGTGCGGAGGTCCCGGGTTCGATCCCTGGTAGAGCCAATTTGGGAATTTGTAATTTCTGAATTTTCCGTGGTCTGGCCTGGTGGGAGGCTTCGGCCGTGACTAGTTACCATCCTACCGGCAAAGACGTGCCGCCTAGCGATTTAGCGTTCCGGTACGATGCCGTGTAGAAACCGAATAAGGGTATGGGTTTAATATAACTGCCATGCCCCTAACAGGTTAGCCCGCTACCATCTTAGACTGCATCATCATTCATCACTTACCATCAGGTGAGATCGCAGTCAAGAAATAAGATTTCTGCGCAGGATCATCGGCGTAACTAATAAAAATGGTAGTACGTACTACTTAGTAGTGTAGGTAGTACGTAGTACGTACTAATACTCGTAGAATAATAATGTCCTCTCGACCGAATCTCGGCCACGGCGGCCTATCTAAAGAGAGATTAGTGCGGGGGAATTTATAGTGCACAAGTGTGTGCGCATACACAGGTGCACTCTCTGTTCCTTTACTCTCATAGCCCGATGGGACGAAAAATCCGATACGACCGGAAAAAGATCAGGCGCAGGACCGACGGCTTTACGAGCTCTCCGAGGCACGGGGGTGAAACACCGCATACTTCCTTACTCCGGGCTAGTACTGAGAATTTCTTGTCAGAAAACCCCAATACTTGTTATGGCCCGACCCAGGACTCGAACCCGGGACCTCGTCGGCCGCAGGCGAATATGCTAACCACTAGACCTACGAGGCAGTCAGGTACTATAATAGGTCGTGGTAGACATGACTATTGCCACATGCAATAGCGACAATGACCTAATATCGTTCACGGCGGTTATCGCGATCGAAAATGAACGTAATACGCAGTGACGCGGCCGTGACGTCACGGGGGCAATGAACTTTGCATCATTTTTTTATTCTATACCTATGTGCCTACCATAACGTCTTTACACTTACGCAGGATCCTTTTTTTTTTAATCCGCTATAAGTTAACCCTTGACTGCGATCTCACCTGATGGTAAGTGATGATGCAGTCTAAGATGGTAGCGGGCTAGCCTGTTAGGGGCATGGCAGTTATTTTAAACCCATACCCCCATTCGGTTTCTACATGGCATCGTACCGGAACGCCAAATCGCTTGGCGGCACGTCTTTGCCGGTAGGGTGGTAACTAGCCACGGCCGAAGCCTCCCACCAGGCCAGACCAGGGAAAATTCAGAAATTATAAATTCCCATATTGACCCTGCCGGGGATCGAACCCGGGACCACCGCACGCTAAGACAACAGCGCTACACACTGCGCCACGGAGGTCGTCAAAAATTAATCTATTAGTCTTCTCCAAATACGAACTAATATTGATAATCTCCTCTCCAAAGGTTGTCTGGAATAGATCGCTGTAGAAATAACCGCCTTTGCACCCTTCTGTTTTATCTTTTAACCTTTTTGTTTATTGTTTTTGTTTTAAGTGTGTCCAATAAAGAGTTTATCTATCTATCTATCTATCTTATATTATAAATGCGAACGTGTGTCTGTCTGTCTGTCTTTATCAATCGACTTTGACGAAATTTGGTACAGATATCCTAGGTTACCTGGGAACGACATAGGCTCGACCCTTTTTTACCCCAGGAAACTAAAGAAATGGCGCGCGAATCAAAATACTAAGCGGATTTTATTTTCATACTAGCTGATGCCCGCGACTTCGTCCGCGTGGATCGAGGTTTTTCGTTTCCCGCGGGAACTCCTTAATTTTCCGGGATAAAAAGTAGCCTATGTGTTATTCCAGACTATAATCTATCTCTGTGCCAAATTTCATCCAGATCCGTTCAGCCGTTGGGGCGTGATTGAGTAACAAACATCCATCCATACATCCATCCATCCAAACTTTCGCATTTATAATATTTATTTGATTAACTATCTCTGTACTAAATTTCATCAAAATCGTTTGAACATAAGGGCCGTGAAAGCGTAGCAGACAGTCAGATAGATTAGTATGGGTTAGAGTAATTTGGGGCATGCCCCCAATATAGGAGACAAATGACGTCACGCCACGGGTCGTTGACCCGCAGTCGATGACTTGTTATCAGACGGTTTTTTTCGTTACTTAATTAAAAACTTTTGTAACAGTTGTAATGTGATAATCTGTAAACAAATACACTCATTATTGTATTTCTTTTTTAGGGTTCCTTACCCAAAGGGCCTTTTATAAGCCTGCGCTCTCCGTCCGACAAGGAATCCTTCGTTTGCGAGTCCGACTCGCACTTGGCCGATTTTTTAATTCCATAGTATAAAACTCGCTAAATACCTTATGTCACATACATTCCTAATCTATACTAATATTATAAATGCGAAAGTTTGGATGGATGGATGGATGTATGGAAGGATGTTTGTTACTCAATCACGCCGTATCGGCTGAACGGATCTGGATGAAATTTAGCACAGAGGTAGGTCTGGAATGGCACATACACTTTTTATTCCGGAAAATTAAAGATTTCCCGCGGCAACCGAAAATCCTCAATCCACGCGGACGAAGTCGCGAGCATCAGCTAGTACAGTATGGGTTTTCTGAAAATACATTTTCAGTACTAGCCCGCAGTTACGAAGTTACCCCCGTGCCTCGGAGAGCACGTCAAGCAGTCGGTCCAGCGCCTGATTTCTCTCCGGTCGTGTCGGATTTTCCGTCTCATCATGCCATGAGACTGAGAGCAAGGGCAAATAGAGTTCACCCGTAATAGTGCCACCACTTGTCTACTATAATATCTTCTGCGCAGATGGCTAAGTCAGTGGAGATTGGCCGCCATGGCCGAAACTCGGTCCGGAGGACATTATGATTCTAACTACGTAGCTAGTAGGTATCTATGTAGGTTTACTATACCTACTTTAAAAAAACTATTATTTATCTTGTGTAAGTAATACGATAATAGGTAAGTTTAAGCGCTAATAATTATCTACACACAATAACTCAATGGATGCTACGGACGTTTGTAAAACGATTGAGTAACACCGCGACTCAAAGTGCAAACTATGTCAAGTGCGTTCACCCCACGAAACTCGCACGTGCATTCCACAATTGAATTCAGAACAACACAAGCGCATTTTAATGCATTCGAAAGTGTGTTTACTGATATACTAGCATAAGGTTTAATTTTGTAGGACAAAGTTTTGTGAGATATTAGAGGAAGGTCGTCAGCATATATTGTTCCATTAAAAAAGTAATTTCTTCACAAAGGGCCTCGTATTTAAATCAGGTTATTTGGTATATAGAACACGTTCACTGGACTTGGCCTTATATGTATAATAAAGTCTGTTCAATAGAGATGGGCTTTTTTTCAACTTCATCAACGCCTGATCATTCGAAGAACTCCTGGGTGTGCATTTTTCCTCACGATGTTTCCGATGTTTAAATTCTTAAAACGCACCCACTGCTGGACACAGGCCTCCACTCTCATAGGAGAGAGGGAATTAGAGCTTAGACCATCACCACCACGCTGCTCCATAGCGGGTTGGCGGGCTTTAACGACTATTATCATGTTAGTGATAATAACTGGGGCCGATGTCTTAACGTGCTCTCCGAGGCACGGGAGTGAAACACCGCCAACTACCTAACTCGGGGCTAGTAATGAGAATTTCTAGTCGGAAAAACCCAATACTTAATTATGGCCCGACCCGGGACTCGAACCCGGGACCTCGTCGGCCGCAGTCAGACATGCTAACCACTAGACCAACGAGGCTTAAAACGCACATCACTCCGAAAAGCTAGAGGTGCATGCCCTGGGATCGAACTCCCGACCACCCGAATAGGAAGCCGGGCGTCTTAACCACTTGGCTATCGCAGCATAATTTTTTTTAGATAAGTACATCAAAAAAGAAATCAATCTTTAGTTATCGAGGCAACCGGGGACCCGAGAGCTGGCAGCTACCTTGGTCAAAGAATTAGTTTGGCCATCCAAAGGGGTAATGCTGCCAGCATCTTGGGTACAATGCCTCGCTGCGGTGGTCTCGATGAGGTTTTAGATTTAATTTAATTTATTTTACTTAGTTTTAATTTAATAGTGTTTGTAATATTAGTTTTAATTTAGATTTCATTTATAGTTTGTTTATTGTCCTAGTTGTAATAAAGAATTATCTTAATCAATCTTTTAACATGGAAGAAAAAAAAATATGATTCATGCCAAAAGTTCCCTATAATCATGACGTACCTGCCCAGTTAACGTTAATAATTGTCATTTTAACCCAAATTCGCGTCCAATTAACCCCAATAGTGGACAAAGGAAAACTTGGTGGGAAAATCTGGGGCACATTAGCGATTTGAGAGCACCGATAATGAACTAATTGTCAATAATTTTTGTTTTTGGGCCAAACGATTTGGTGGAGGTAATTTGAGACCTACTTTACTCAGTATTAAAAAAAAGTTGTGTCTTTAAATCAATGGGCATAATTAAATCATATCATACTTCATATACTTAATATTATAAATGCGAAAGTGTGTTTGTTTGTTGGTTTGTCTTTCAATCACGCCGCAACGAAGCAACGGATCGACGTGATTTTTTTATCCCGGAAAATTAAGGAGTTCCCGCGGGAATCAAAAATACTTAAACCACGCGGACGAAGTCGCGGGCATCAGCTAGTCTGTATATATAAAAATTAATCCCTATTTCCCTTGGTCACGGCATCACGCGTGAACGGCTGGACCAATTTCGCTAATTCTTTTTTTGTTGTGTTTGTTATTGTAAGGAGAAGGTTCTTATGAAAGAAAATGTTTGAAAAATTGTACGGAAAACTAAAAAATTTGGGTTAAAAAAACTCCATATACAAAAGTAAATGAGACATAAGATAGTAGAGAGATCTTCAAATATATTGTCTGTACTCAGTTTCATAATATAATATATACATTTATACTGGGAAAAAACCAGTTCCCACGGGACTCCATAAGACCTAAAATCCACGCGGACGAAGTCGCGGGCATCAGCTAGTTATTTATAAAACACGACATATTGGATAGAAGCAATACTTTGCGGAAGTCCATGACAATCAAGATTGATTGTAAAGATTGCTTTACAATCGTGCATTGTCGAGTCAACATCTCCTGAGGATGCTCCGGTGTCGAAGTGAAACGTACGTTGAGAGTAATTTGGAAGGTTTGTGTGGTGTGGTGTTGTGGCGGTGCGAATTTCTGGCTTATTGGGTGGTGCATATCGCAAGCTAACGTTGTAGCGTGTGATGTATCATACTGCACAATTGATATGATTTTAACTGGTATATCTTTTGAAAAGTTTTTAATTTTATTAAAAAACTTTTCAAAAGATATACTATACAGTACGGAAAGGTTCTTACTTTTGATTATTAAGTAGGTAGATATTACATACTTTCCAGTATTATCATAAGTTATATATTATGTACTTACATAAAAAGCATTCTGTTACGATAACAATGTTTTTTTTTAATTACTTTACATAAATAAGTAGGTATAACTTACGCTTATTATACGGTACATTAGCGATAATACAACAAACAAACTAATAAACAAATTGTATTAATATTGATAGCAAGAACTTTGGATTTATCAAGTTGACGTAAAGCCAAATATAAATCAAGTTTTTTTCTATACACATATCATATAATATCTACTAACTGATGCCCGCGACTTCAGGTCGTTTCTTGGGATGCCAGACCATGATGTACAGATCGGACCAGTACAGTACGGACCTAGGCTACTTTTAACCCGGAATATCAAAGATTTCTCAGAATTTTTAAAACCTAATGGTAGAGGTATTCTTGAGACATAGAAATGATTGCCTCACAGATCCTTCATCATCATCATCTCAACACATTGCCAACTTACTACTGAGCAAGGATTTCTTCTCAGAATGAGAATGGTTAGACCATCATACACCAGGCTGGCCAAGAACGAATTGGTAGACATCATACATCTTTATCAAACTATGACGAATTCTCAAGTATATAAATGTTTCCTCACAATGGTAGTGTCATGACATTTCATAAGTGTCCTACGTAAAAAAAAACATTTCATTTTCAATGATTTTCTTCACCGTTCAAGAAAGTGATATTTAATTGCTTAAAACGCGCATCTCAGAAAATTCTGAAAAGATGTTTCAGAACTTTTGGAAATTCAGATTTTCAGAAAAACCACCAGAGCAAAGCAGGGCTGAAAAACACTTGAGTAAAAAAACTTTCATAGTGAAGAGCTAGATAATATAAAAAGTTAGACCTCAAACTAGAATCGAACCTAAGCCTCTTGCTTTTGCGGCTTGCAAGTTTAAAGTTCGATAAGAAGTCTCCTTTTAAGTTACATAAGAGCAGCTATGTCTAGGCGTTATTGATTACTAGCTGATGCCCGCGACTTCGTCCGCGTGGATTGAGGTTTTTCGGTTCCCGCGGGAACTCTTTAATTTTCCGGGATAAAAAGTGCCTATGTGCTATGTGCTATTCCAGACTATAATCTATCTCTGTGCCAAATTTCATCCAGATCCGTTCATCCGTTGGAGCGTGATTGAGTAACAAACATACATCCATACATCCATCCATCCAAACTTTCGCATTTATAATATTTATTTGATTCTGTTATGCTAGGGCTGACACTATCTAGCTTTACAATAATAATTGTCCTTACACTTTCCAATGGACTTTTATCCATGCTAATATTATAAATGCGAAAGTGTGTCTGTCTGTCTGTCTGTCTGTCTGACTGTCCGTCTGTCTGCTACGCTTTCATGGCCCATCTTTTTAACCGATTTTGATGAAATTTGGTAGGTATAAAGGTAGATTGTATCCCAGGGAAGGACATAGGCTTTTTATCCCGGAAAATTAAGGAGTTCCTATCGCGGTCATCATTTAGTAACTAAATAACTGTGACATACAGTCAGACAGAAGGCTTTTTTTTTCTTTATTTGTTTGATTATTCGACTAGGCTAGGGTTATCACTGTTCAGTTTTCAATTATTTTACTCACTTATTATTTTATTTAGCTGCCAAATATTTAGTTTTCAATTATTTTACTTATTATTTGGATAGTGATCCAACGGTACTTTTATAGCTAAATAACTGTGACATACAGACAGAAGGCAGGACTTGGATTTTCTTTCTTAACTAAGGAATCCTGTTAACGAGCGTGATTACTTTTATGACGTGATTAATGGCAGAGGTCGTGACCTACACAAATGAGGATAGTGACACAGATAAATTCAATTTCAGAACTCTGGGTGTGGTACCAATAACTCTAAACAGTAGAACTCTAGAACTCTGATCATGTTACTGACACCGAAGTTGACCAGTTCAATTGCCCTGGCGATATGGCCGGAAAAACTAAGTATATATGTAAAATTTAATTTTCTGTACTGTTAAGCCAAAAGTAATATAAAATTTAAAAAAAATGTAATACCCAAAGTATCGTAAGTTCATAAATCGAAATAAGAGGTTAAATTTTAAAAAAGCACTGACATTTACCTCTAATAGAGTTGGCAGCTTTCTTATCCATGAACATCCCGGATATTGCGGAACTGAACATCCCCTCACTGCTCCCCGGGGGTGGAGACGTGCTGTCAGCCACAGATCCTGATATATCCATCCCCATCTGGTTATGCATCACCCCCTGGACATCATGGGGTTCCCGTTTCAACTGCATCCCTTGGGGCATCCCTTGCCCCTGGTGTAGCATTGTAGAGGCCGAAGAATGGCCCCCGTGCTGATCAGGGGGCCACTGGGACCCGAAGAGCTCGTGAAATTGGTTATTATTCATCATTAACCCTCTCCTTTCCAACCCAAAAACTTTTTAAGTCACCGAGTGATTTAGAAGACGCACGAATCCTATTCGCATTGCGGCTTTACTAGTAACTATTTTGGTGTTCCTGTTATTATTATATTTTCTTATAATTTTGTTTAATTTGAAACGACTTGGTCGACTAAG
The DNA here is from genome assembly GCA_917051295.2 of Erebia ligea. Classification (NCBI taxonomy): domain Eukaryota; kingdom Metazoa; phylum Arthropoda; class Insecta; order Lepidoptera; family Nymphalidae; genus Erebia; species Erebia ligea. The sequence continues at coordinate 4,008,683 of OU785246.1, forward strand.
GCAACTTTTTTTTCAACCATAAGCAATTTTTCTTTGAAAAAATCCTTTATGGCACTATGTCTTCGTATGGGTGTGTTCTCAACTATGTTGATGATTCAAGCACCACTGTTGTGAATTTTAACTGATAAATATATTCCGGCCCAGCGGTGAAGTAAGATTTCTTTTCGCAAAGTTTAATTCTGGTATTAACTTTTTAAAAAGCAACAAGTTTTTTGGCATTTTGTCGACGCCGTGTTTTCGTATGTCCGCTCTTCCTTTTATAAAACTCTTAAATAAACATTCTACTAAGGCACTGTTTTATTTTATTGTATTTACGATATTTCATAAATTTGTTACTTATTCACTTGTTCCCGTGTACTGTGGTTTTAGATTTCCGAACACAGAAAAAAAAACAGAATCTGTAAAAAGAAAACCGAAGCAGAGGCAGTTTAAGAGAATTTAAAACAGATACAAAATTACTAGCGAATATTTTCTTAATTTTCGAAAATCGAGCACAGTTTTCCGCGTTCAATGATCTAAAATCACATTTATTTTTATTTATTAAACGGGTTACGGAGTTATTCAGGCGACGATGGTTTGTAAAATCAATCCTTGGTCACTGCACTGTTTTGAAGGCACTGTCACTTTTTTTTTTGCAATAAGAGAACATAAAATGCGTTCACCTCACTTTTCTGAAAGAAAAATTTGTACGATTTTTGTACTATAGGTTGTTCACAACTCGACTACGCGTCTGCGACTGGCAAAGTCTTGGGTTGTCGACGCCAGAGCGGTCGCTGACTGACTGACGCAGTGACGAATCTTCGGGCCGAGCTCACGAAAAATTATATATTTTTTTCTGAGCCGAATAATCAACTTAGCTAGCGATACGTCGTAGTTCAATCGCCCCGGACTGCGCTTGAGCGAAAATTTCTTAGCCAAAAACGGTTTTAATCAAAAAACTAGCTATACAATATTGACATTTAGGTAGTAAAGGTCCTAAAATGTAAGGGTAAAGGAAATATTTGCAGGACAGTGAGTAATTAAGATATAAAATAGCCTAGCCGGTTAGTGTGATGGTACGCGGTATAGATGTGTGCGTGGCGTACATGAACGCGGCGCGCGCACACAGACACGACGGCGTCACAGCGTGTCGTTGACCCCGGGACCCAAACAAAGTAGATTTCGGTGAAATGCTATTGAACTCTATTTTGAATGTGGAATCTGAGGCTGCGTTTTTTTTTTGGCGATTCGAATTTTGAAAAGTGCGATTTTTATTTTTACTGGCTTTTATTGACTTCAACAATTAGGTAATTTTTTTTTTGTGATATTGTGAGGCTTAGGTACCTACCTATGTATTTAGTTTAATTTCCTTCAAATAAACCGATTTCCTTTTTAATAATAACGGTACGTGATACCTATTCATGCCTTATCTAGGTACCTTTTCATATCTAGGAAGTTAAGAATACTTTAGTCTATATACCAACCACCAGACTACCACTAAAATAGATATTTTTAGCAATTTCGCTAAAAAATTCCTTCAATTCTGTACATTTTCTTTCTTGGAAAAAATAAGAACGCCCCTGAGTACTTGGTTATCTATAGGTAACTAGAGGACGAGCGCGACTTCGTTCGCGTGGCTTATGTTTTTTAATTCCCACAGGCACGCCTTAATTTTACGGACTAAAAAGAAGCCTGCGTCACTCTCCAGGTACCCAACTATACCCATGCAAAAAATCACGTCGATCCGTTGCTCTATTGCGGCGTGATTGAAGGACAAACTCTCTATTTGACGTCCTTGGGGATAGAAATTTCAAAAACTTTAAAATTTCATCATTAGCGGAAGCCCAAATACCAAGTTTCATGGCTATAGCAGCTTGATAAACGACGGACTTTCATACCAACTATCATCCCCAATTTCACCCCTTTGGAGGTCTAATTATCAAAAACTGTGAAACACGTCTTTCTTCATTTTTAACCCGCAGCTCGTATACCAAATTTCATGGATATAACTTGAAAAACGACGGACTTTCATACAAACTTTCAACCCCTATTTTACCCCTTTGGGGATGGAATTTCGAAAAACCCTTTCTTAGTGGATAGTCTTCACAAAGAACACACTCACCAAATTTCATGTCTCTAGACATGCGGTTTAGGCTTTGCGTTGATATATAAATCAGTCAGTCACTCAGTCAGTCAGGACTTTGAATTTTATATATAATAGATATAGATATTACCTAGTTAGGCGTGGAATTAAAAATCTCATAACTTTTTGAAATTGACTAAAAATCATGGTTTTTAATAAGTTCTTGGAAATGCTAAGTCACAATTATTGTTGTGTTGTTCTGTGCGGTCGTTGACCCCGGAAAATTAGTTGTGAACTAGTGTAGACGCCTTCTCCAATAAAACGACAAATACTGATTATTCAAATATAATAACTGAAATTCACTCTATCACACTTTATTTTCTTTTTCCAAACTTTTACCACAAAATAGGAAATATGCCTTTACTATCAGAAAACTCCTTTAACCAACATGTCCGCTAGACCATCTCGACCGAATGAATCAACCTCCCGAGCATACCCACATTCGCGTCGCGTTTTTTCTAATTTTATTTTAAAATACCCTCGGAAAAAATAATAAAAACCTCATTAAAATAATCGAACCTTACACTCGTCCGTCCTGACAACGTGTATGACCCCATACACGCCTCAGTTGAAAACCTTACACTCGGTAGGTGGGGACCTATCCATGTAGTCTTGAATAAGCAATACATTTTGGTTAATTTGTACAATATTACCTTAGTTATAGTTATATATCAAGTATACTACGTAATCTACATTATAACGAATAATGGCTTTTAATATTTTGTAGATTACATAATATGTAACATAGCATGAAATCAATAAACTCCCGAAACAAATTAACTCATTTGACTTGTAATCCTCAAACCAATCCATTGTTGAGACTATACCATAATCCATTAAAATATATACTCACTGAACCATTTAAATTTATCTAAGTATATGTTCTTTACATTATAAGGAATAAAGCCATTCAATATATTGATTGTAATTAATGTAACAACATGAAATTTTATTTAATTTAATTTATAATCGGTTTACTAACAATCACTTACACATTGCTAAAAATAAAAATCTACTAAGTGTTACATACTAACATGGAATAAAACAACAGCAACAACTATAAGTGCTAAAAGATATAATAATAATAGAATAAATGATAACTAAATAATTAATTGATAAATTGACGTTAAAATTTCAGAATTTTGTGAGTAGAATATTATTAACTTCCTGTTTCTAGAAGGATTAGTAGGTAAAACGACATAAATAAATAAGCTTCCGAAATAAATTAGCTCCTCTGAAGTGTAATTCTCAAACCAATTCATTCTTGAGAATATAATTCTTAATTATCCATCATAATACAAATATTAGCCTCTTTAACCAAACTAAAGATCAAACATAGCAGCTAGCATAGTAAGTGCAATTCTGAAACCCGTCTATTCTTAAGAACTCCATTATCTATTAGCCTCGAACCCATCCATTCTCGAGGACTGGCTGTGCCTGCTTCATTTATACTGAGTAACGAACCCATCCATTCTCGTCCCCAATACTAAATCAAATAAGCTTACAGCAGCCATGTTAAATATAGATCAACCCTAGCATAGTAATTGCAATTCTTAAACCCATCCATTCTTAAGAACTCAATTATCTATAAGCCTCGAACCCATCCTTTCTCGAGGACTGGCTGTGCCTGCTTCATTTATACTGAGTAACGAATCCATCCATTCTCGTCCCCAATATCAAATCAAACAAGCTTACAGCAATTTAATCATGTAACTTAATCAGCTGGTGGCGAACCCATCAATTCTCGCACTAGATCTTCATTGAGTCAATCCAAAATAATTAGTATGTAGCCAAGTAGCGAACCCATCCATTCTCGCTCTTGATCTTCATTGAGTCAATCCAAAATGAATAGTATGTAGCCAAGTAGCGAACCCATCCATTGTCGCTCTTGATCTTCATTGAGTCAATCCAAATTAATTAGTATGTAGCCAAGTAGCGAATCCATCCATTCTCGCTCTTGATCTTCATTGAGCCAATCCAAAGTAATAAGTGTGTAGCCAAGTAGCGAACCCATCCATTCTCGCTCTTGATCTTCATTGAGACAATCCAAAATAATTAGTGTGTAGCCAAGTAGCGAACCCATCCATTCTCGCTCTTGACCTGAAACAATTCATATAGTATTAGATATGTAGCAAAATCATCAAAACGTTGTATAACTAAATTAATCTACCCATCAACCAAATCTGTCACTATTAATCATTAATCTAATTTCGTGATCACTATTAATGATCCATCAAACTCTTAGTATCTTCGTTGCCAACGTCAAGCTCCAGCAAGAAGCAACAGGTGTTTTCCGCCTATTTTCCATTCCTTCAAACCCGGAAATAGGTGCAACCTTATGCCTATCATTGCCTAAAACTTGACTACCCTTAACGAACCTTCGCACGTGGTTACACTTACAAGTGAAGTGCTTTTGGAACTTTTACTATTAAGTCTCCTTTTATATCATCTGCAGCACCTGCAGCACAGTTTACACTATTGCAGTGCCACCCTTGCCAACTATTGTAAACCATTTTTATGTTCCAAATAAAGATTTTTGATTTGATTTGATATAAACACGTGCCCACTGTTACGAAAATGGTACTGTTTTTGATTTTCTCGCTCACGGTCCTTTTCTTAATTTACTCCCGCTTTAATCAATTTGACCTTTAAAAATAAAATAAAACCATATCTTGCTCTCATACTCTTAAAAATCTCATCTCATTCAACCAAACTTACTAACTCATAAACTACGAAACCAATCAACATAAGAATACTAACACTAAGCAAATTGAATAGAGAAGTAAAAATTTATAAAAACATTTAAGATTATCGACTAGATAACCTAGAACGCTATATATGTTTAGCTAAAGCAGAAGTAAATAAAATCCATCAGGGTCAATTACCACAAATCGAAAGGATTTAAAAGAAACAGCCTCTCAAATGTATACAAAAGTAGTGTCTTCACCACAAGTCCGGATTTGATTTTTTTTTAATAACATTTAAGTAAGTATTAATTTTTAATGACTCAGGATGTATAACCGCAAATAAAAACTTATAATTAGAAACATTCTCAGGTTCAAATGATACGTGGAAAACCAGCTCTAATGGCTCAATTAAACCACTCGCTTTACTCCTCAACCTAATTTTAAAACAGAAACCGCTTTTTAACCAATGGCTAAGCGGAATTCATGCTATTATATAAAAAAAAAGGAGATGCAACACAAATAAAAATTATAGTCCCATTGGCCTTATATATAATAAAATTCAAAGTCCTGACTGACTGACTGACTGACTGACTGACTGACTGACTGACTGACTGACTGACTGACTGACTATATATCAACGCACAGCCTAAACCGCTGGTCCTAGAGACATGAAATTTGGAGGGTGTATTCTTTGTGAAGACTAGGTATCCACTAAGAAAGGATTTTTCGAAATTCCACCCCCGAAGGGGTAAAATAGGGGTTGAAAGTCCGTCATTTTTCAAGTTATATCCATGAAACTTGGTATTTGAGCTACCGGTTCAAACTGAAGAAATACGTGTTTCGCCATTTTCGAAAATTCTACCCCCATAGGGCTGAAACAGGGGTTGAAAGTTTGTAGGAAAGTCCGTCATTTTTCAAGCTGTAGCCATGAAACTTGGTGTTTGGGATTTCGGTTTGAAATGAAAAAATACGTGATACACAGTTTTTGAAAATTCTATCCCCAAGGACGCCAAATAGAGAGTTTATCCTTCAGTCACGCCGAAATAGAGCAACGGATCAACGTGATTTTTTTGCATGGGTATAGTTGAGGACTTGGAGAGTGACATAGGCTTCTTTTTATCCCGGAGAATTAAAGAGTGCCTGTGGGAATCAAAAACTTATGCCACGCGAACGAAGTCGCGGGCGTGCGCTGGTATCCTATATAAGTACACATATTGGTATACACTTTAGATGATAATAGGAAAATAATAATACACAGAATTTGACAGCCCTAATTTAAAGCTTTTAAAGAGTATTCAAAGCTTTTCATTCCTTATAGGTACCGTAGTAATTAAATATGGAATTCATTAAATGAGCAGGGATTAAATGGATAAAACATAGGACTTATAGGGGTTAACAAAGCCAGCAAGGCTCGAGTAAGGCTAGAATCACCAGGACCATACTTCAAACTAGAACTCGAAGTAAAACAAGGTGATCCATTCATTATCTTCGTCGCTATTTATCACTGTTTTGGAAAGTAGGTATCTTTAAAAAATTGCACGGAAAACATAGGTATCAACTATCAAGATCTTTGGAAAGTATCTATCAGCTTTCCGAACCGGTGGTAGATTCTTACGACTTATCATAAGTGGCACAAGTTGTCCTACATGAAATAAATCATTTCATTTCATTTACGGTTTGCTGATGATCTATTCGTGCTCGAGGCAGGCCCAAAAGATCTACAATATATGCTAGAATTACTTCACCAAATACACATCGAGCGCAATAATAGAATACGTCGAAGACTACATTTAACAGGATTTACTACTAATGTATAATATTTGTTTATTTTAGTTTCATAAATGTATGAATTTTAATAAAAACTATAAATATCTGGTATATATATGTCCGGTTATAACTCTCATGTTTTGTCAAAAAGAAATGCCCGACTAGTCATTACCGATTATTCTTTTTATCACTTAGTATTCCTTTCAAAAGAGATCGAAACATTAAAAAAAAAAACTTAGAACAAGCACGGGGCTATGAATGAAATTTTCAAACCAACCAAATTAAAATCTAAAGCAATCGATTGGACGCCTTGACTTACGCCGTTGAGACCTGACTACTAACCAAGAATATCTTTAACAATGTGAGAGAAATTTTACACAGTTTCATTAATCTAAAACTAAAATGCAGAGTGAAAAATATTGCTACAAGGATAAAGGAAGAAGACTAAATCCAAAGACGCCATCAAACACATTCTTCACTTTTCCTGAGAATAGGTAAGGCTACATACAAAGCCACCAACTAGTACCCACGGGACTCAAAACAATGACTTAGTATGTTTATAATATTATTTTGATTTGAATTTTTGTAATGTGAATATGACGTGTGAAACTACTTAAGTAATTGTTTAAATTTATGAGTCTTGTCATTTGGAATAAATAAATAAATAAAAATAAATAAACCTATTATTCTTTATCATTCAATAAACTGGTAAGCAAGAATACTAAGCTAGATCTCTTTTGCATTACGGCCACCTCCATGCGTAGGATTCTAGCCAGTGAATATTGTTCGACTCTCACAGCCTGATTTGATGTGGTTTGCTGGCTAGTAATCTAAATAATTAATAATTTCTAAATCATCCCAAATATTCATTTACTGTGGTTCTTCACTTGTATTAACCCATCTTCCTAACTATAAGCTTTTTATATTTTGATTACTTCATAAGTAGCACTTATTAATATATTTTTTTATTTTATTTTTGTGAGCTATTTCTCGAGTAAATTCTATCTGTGAAAACTTATAATTGACGTTGTAGGTACTTATTCTTTATTTATCTATCCACTTTTGTTGTAGCTGTAAGTTTTCTGAACAAAATAAAATAAATTATTAGACTCAATTTTATACGTTCTTTGGTAGAAGTGTCAATATCTGGCAAAATATTTTTATAATCAATTTAACTGATCGATTGTGCACTCGGTTCACTCGGCTGCGACGCTGTATTACTCTTAAAGGACTGAATTATGTTATCTAAATCTTTGGAGGAAAAAGTAGGGCTACGTGACCTTGAGCGGTGAGGCCTGGTGCTATCGTCGCGGTCTTGCTAATCCTGCTCGTCTCGTCGGTTGGAGTCACGCGTCGCCTGGAGTCGCCACGCATGCTCGCCGTCAACCTGTAGATCGCGTTGCTCGCTGCCTGCCACACGCGACCCAACACGCTGGCGGTGTTCACTGCGCGCGCGTCCTATACTCTTCATCTCGATCCTTCTTAAGCACTTGCTCGGCGGAGCTGCTCAGCTGCTGCTCCAGTTGCGCGTTCTGCTGCTGCTCCAGCTGCGCGTTCTGCTGCGCCTCTCGTCACTTCGATCACATCGTGGAGTCACCAGCCGTCGCTGATTATCCACAGAATCGTCCATGTTTCCTGTGACTCACAACCGTTTCCAATGTTAATCGCATGTTTATTATTTGAGGTAAGTATAAAAGGGGGAAAAAATGAACAAGACGGGTACCTTCATCCGTATTACTGTTTCTAAGGTGACAAAGTGCAATAATGATGATATTAGCTTTTCAATATGATCTTTGCGATGTACGCAGACAGATTTATTTGAAAGCATTGAATCTGGAACAATAGTTATCCCTAACAAATAACATTTAACCGCAAAACTGTTTGAAATTGTACCTAGATATACTTCCTAGTGCCTACAGCAAATTCGAGCCAGATTGTATTTAATCATATTGAGTAAAACCCCTGCTTCGGAACATATGCGTTACTTTCATCACTATGGATGATACTTCCTCATCGAAACTTTCCACGGTTAACTCTTAGAAAAACTTACCTATGATACAGTACTTACGCAGTTTGTAAGTTCGATCCCAACACTTCTGAAATGTAGACGCCTTCTCCAATAAAACGACAAATACTGATTATTCAAATATAATAACTGAAATTCACTCTATCACACTTTATTTTCTTTTTCCAAACTTTTACCACAAAATAGGAAATATGCCTTTACTATCAGAAAACTCCTTTAACCAACATGTCCGCTAGACCATCTCGACCGAATGAATCAACCTCCCGAGCATACCCACATTCGCGTCGCGTTTTTTCTAATTTTATTTTAAAATACCCTCGGAAAAAATAATAAAAACCTCATTAAAATAATCGAACCTTACACTAGTAATGTCAATTTTTAATGAATTGCGTGCTACAAGTGGGGTATTTCCATAGATTATAGCGACAAAGTTATCAGTGCGAGTGGTGGAGGCGCCACTGTCTATTGAAAATTAACATTTCAGGATCAACGCTGAGCAGATTCTTTTAGTTTCAAATTTTTCCACGCGCACCGACAAGTGTGTCGGCAATCATTTACGAGTATAACATCTCGTTGTAAAAAATGATTCTGGAAATATATATATCTGTTAATAATTTAAAGAGTCAGACTCGCTAACCAAGGGCTCCGTAGAGAAATCATATATTGTACTCGTATATACTAACATTATAAATGCGAATGTGTGTATGTTTGCTGGTTTGTCATTCAATCACGCCGCAACGAAGCAACGGATCGACGTGATTTTTGGCATGAGTATAGTTGAGGACCTGGAGAGTGACATAGCCTACTTTTTATCCCGGAAAATTAAGGAGTTCCCACGGGAATAAAAAACTTAGACCACGTGAACGAAGTCGCGGGCATCAGCTAGTAATGAAATATTCTATACATAAGTAATTTTACCTAGAATTACTTCTAAGTTAAATAATAAAGGTATAGTCTACTATTTTTGTGTGTGTGGAAATCCAAACGCAGAACTAAGAAAATTTGACTGTAGGAACTAGGATCTTCATTAAATTCGCTTTCGCCAGTGTCATTAAACTTCTCATTTGGGCATATGCGAGTAAATCAATAACCCGATGGCCGGAAGGGAAGTGACGTCACAAGGTCGCCGCCATTGCCCGAGATCAATCGCCCGACTACAAACTCGGCACTTCCGGGAAAATTTGAGAAAACATATCTTTTTTGGATGACTTTGAATAATTTAAACGGAGTTTTTAATTTTTTATGTATTCTAACGTAATCTTATTATATCGCATTATTATTATAAATAAATTAAAAATATTTTTTGATTTCGATTGTTTTCTATTGAAACCTGCAAAAAACTTTTTATGCATACCTATAATCTAACTAAAATCCTCACTTGAGACTTCTATTGCGGCTGGAACCGTTACAGCTGTACCGCTAAGTAATTTAGCGTTCCGGTACGACGCCGCGTAGCAACTCGATATTATCAGTGGTCGGCAGAGCGGAAATGACGTCACTTGAGGTCGCCGCAATAATTATCTAAGACGTTGCGTATAGAAAAAAGTGAAATTGTCCCAAAAACATCATTCCACAGATATTATATATTCTCATGTCAATTCAAATCAAAAACCCACATTTCGGGATTGGCCAGAGAGTTTACCTAATAGGTACGTAATTTATTCCATGTAGGGCATACAAGCCATGATGAAGCCGCTGGAAACAAGCGGCACAAGACCGTGCTCTGTGGCGATCCATGCAGGAGACCTTCGTCCAGCAGTGGACGTCTATAGGTTGAGACGACGACGGGGGCATACAAGTGCCTCTTATGTTACGTCATGTTTTGAATCTACCACCGGTTCGGAAAGAAGCTTCTACTGAGAAGAACCGGCAAGAAACTCAGCAGTTGCTCTTTTTAAAAAGCAAAATATTGTTGAATACAGAAATACTCTGTAGTGAAGCTAAAGAAGAACAACATTAAAATATTACACAGTTGCCCTTTTTATTCAGTTTTTTTTTTAAATCTCGTAGGGACTCTATATTTTTCTCATTTAAACCAACCTATGTGATTCTATTCTATTCTATTTTCAACCTTATCGTAGTGAGGTAAAAATCGCAAGATGGCTTCCTTTCACGAACAGTGAATAAACAATAGAAGTTCGATTTGGGTACATTCGAAATTCAAATCCGATCGGTCGCTGGCCGCGTCCATCGAACTGTGAACCTACCTCTGAACCCCGAATGACCTAACAGATAATGTTTTGCCACTTTATTTTATTTGGTACACCTTTACCTTTTTACACTTCCAGACAAAATTTTAAAATAGTGTAGCCTTGTTATAAAAACTGGACTTTACGGACATATGGTGGCCATCCAAGCGTTTTCTATACCGCTTCAAGTATTTACAGGAGTGAAAACCAAGAGTGAATAGGGATCTTCTAGGCTATCGCGCTCCACCTTAAGCTGCATCATCAAGCAAGATTGCAGCCAAGCGCTAGCCTATTTATATAAAAGCAAAAGTTTGGATGGATGTAAGGATGGATGGATGTAAGGATGGATGGATGTAAGGAAGGATGGATGTTTGTTACTTAATCACACCAGCGGCACACATTTTACCACTTTAGAAGTGTCTCTCGCGCAAACTATTCAGTTTAGAAAAAAATGATATTAGAAACCTCAATATCATTTTTGAAGACCTATCCACAAATACCCCACACGTATGGGTTTGATGAAAAAAAAATTTTCAAGTTTCAGTTCTAAGTATGGGGACCCCCAAAATTTATTGTTTTTTTCTATTTTTGTGTGAAAATCTTAATGCGGTTCACGGAATACATCTACTTACCAAGTTTCAATAGTATAGTTCTTATAGTTTCGGAAAAAAGTGGCTGTGACATACAGGCAGGCAGACAGACAGACAGACAGACAGACAGACAGACAGACAGACAGACATGACGAATCTATATAAGGGTTCCGTTTTTTGCCATTTGGCTACAAAACCCTAAAAACCTAAATCCAAGCTGAAAAGGCCCGGGCATCAGCTGTTAATTAAAAAAAACACCTAGCCTGACCTCAGAAGCTTCAGAAACAAAACCAGTCCTAAACTGATTCAGTTAAATTTAGTGATGCTCTCACATTTCGATGATATTATTCCGGGGTTGACATGAAAAGAAGTATAGTCTGTCAAACTTATCTGATACGGCGTTAGCGTCGCTTGTGTATATCATACTTCATACTAATATTATAAATGCGAAAGTGTGTTTGTTTGTTGGTTTATTGGTTTGTTGGTTTGTCCTTTAATCACGCCGCAACGGAGCAACGGATCGACGTGATTTTTGGTATGGGTATATTTGAGGACCTGGAGAGTGATATAGGCTACTTTTTCCATCTAGTCTGAAAAGCGGGACAGCGCTATGGCGGGGACAAGGACAGGGTTAAATCGTAGCGACGACGACGACGCGACAAACACTGGCTATTACACCGACTCCACGCGCAGCGGAGATCAAATCGCCCGCAGCGTGGAGCCCACCGGATTTGACTACAGCTCCACGCGCGACGGAGACCATATCGCACGCAGCGCCGAGATAACAGGATTTGACACGGGTCTCGCACGCGACGGTGATGACGTCACCCACAGAGAGGACGAACTCCGGAGTTGGGGCCTGTAGCCTACAAGGCAGGACCTAGCCGATTCATGGCTAGAAGACATTTACCGGGGTACAAAATTACCCTGCGCCTCGCCCGGGTAAGGAGGCCAAGCCTCGAGGCCCGTACCCCCGCCCGTACCCCCTCGTCAACCGGAGAAGGCCCCTGCTGCTGCGGACAGGCTTATACAGGTGTGGAGCGCGCTCCACAGGTCGGACGCCCTATTTTTTTCTATGAAAAGGCCCATCTAGTACCTACATATATATCGAAGCATTCAACGGCCTAGTGCAAGGGGGCATTAGTGTTTAAAGGCGTGCAAACCAGCCTACAGGCAGAAAATCGCTTATATCGCATCTGTCTGTGGACGCACCGTCAGAGGCGATGAACTCCAGTTTGGGGGTTCGCCGACCGGCCGGCGAACTGCGATACGATATTGATCGCCGATTGCTTTCCTTAGCGACAGTTATGCGTTTCCGCCGCGTCACCGTCGCGATCCACGCCCCCTGTCTTGTCTCCATCATACTAATATTATAAATGCGAAAGTGTGTTTGTTTGTTAGTTTGCATGGTTTGTTGGTTTGTCCTTCAATCACGCCGCAACGGAGCAACGGATCGACGTGATTTTGGCATGGGTATAGTTGAGGACCTGGAGAGTGACATAAGCTACTTTTTATCCCGAAAAATTAAGTAGTTCCCGCGGGAATCAAAAAAATTATTCCACGTGGACGAAGTCGGGGGCATCAGCTAGTTCAACATAATTCGAATTTGGAACTTAAAAATATCAATAAAAATGTTTTTCAAATAAAAAAAGTTTGTTTGTGCAATGGGGATGATGACAACTACTTAAATCAAATCAGCAACTCTTTATCAAACTTAAAAACGCGCTTCTAGTATGGAATTTGTATGAAATAAATATAATAGTTGTGACGTCATCAAATTTCAACTCACTTTTTTTCTTTATTCTATTGTTTAAAATGGTTATCAAAGTTAAAACTAACCGAGGATGTGAATTTTAGGTCTTTTGAAAGACCTGCTATTTAATATTCAGTAGATAAGAAGTAATTTATTTTTGTCATAGGCATCATCCCTTTTCACACACGGCAGAAGTGAAACTTCAGAAAAGTAGCCTACGAGAGAATGAGATAAATATAACTTGTATTCTATCTCATTCTCTCGCAGGCTAAATCCTATTTTGAATATTTTTGTCTCTTTTTAGTGTCGCTTTTTCGTTTCATCGAATTTTCAAATCACAACGATTCTGAGATCACAATGATTCAAGAAGTTTCACTTCAATAAATGATTTTGCGAGTTCCAAATTCGAACATATCGATTGCCATCCTTATTATTTCCTGGGGATTTCGAATGGATTTTGAGCCAATGAGATAAACGGTTTCATAATTTCCAGAGTGAATATTAATAAATAATTAATTGCCATATTTCTTGCGGAAAATTATATCTATAACATAATTTTACTTAATATATAATATAAAAAGCAGGCTTTTATCATGAGCTGGTTGGTATCAGGAGTTTAATTTTTGAACGCTCTATCTTGTTGATTAACTGACGTCACAATATGTCATGTTACCAAAATAGTGTTCTTCATTTGAAAGCTCTGTATTCCATTTTCGAAACAAACGGAACTGGGCCACCGGATGTAGATTAGTTTATCATAAAATCTAATTTAAATTTGTTTGTGCAAACATAATTTTGAAATTGGAACTGCTTTTTAACATGTGTGACGTGTGACACAAATACTTTTTTTCATTGGGTATCGATCACTCCGCCGGCGTTCTTATGCGCTCTGCGTTCAGCGTTCATAGAGCTACGCGATGACTTGGATCAATATAAAATACACCTACAAAATAAAGTAAGTAGGTACTTCGTCATCATCATCATCGAGTATCGACCCTTTCTCCCACTACTGAGCTTGGGTCACCTCTAATAAAGAAAGGGGCTTCGACCATTGTCCATCACGCTGGCTCCGCCTATCCATCCCCGGAATGCAACCTGTCTCTGTACCAAAATTCTGAATTGATGTCTGTATTTGATGGGTCAGATTCGATACTGAAACATAGAACTCTGAATTCAGAACTCTGGCAGTGAGATCAAAGCCTTAACATCACATACTAATTCCTAAACGTGAAATTAATCTGTGTACAAAAAAAAACCACCACGGCGTCTAATTAATCTGTAAATTAAAAATCGAACTCACAGAAATATTTGTGCTGGCATTCGACTTTTAAACTTTAAATGGGTTTTGAGGACGGAGCCGTATTCGCCGTGTTATTTTCGTTCTATTTTCGAACTGGAATCTTATAGCATTTAAAAAGCCGTCATATTGAAATATTAAGTTGTTCATTTGCTTTTAATTGATTGATAAATTTTGAAATGAAATTATTTTGGATTCTGTGAACTGTGATCATTGACATAGAGAGTAGAGCCCACAGAATCATACCTATAATAATAAGAACGGCGAAGAATAATTTGAAAAAGGAACGCGCTTTACACAGGATATCCATAATATCTAATGTTTATAATTATTGTGTAGGTACAGGAGTTAAGACACAAAAATGGTACGGATGCTACGAAACCACGATACGCGTTACTAGTTCCTACATAAACCACAATAGCTAGAACTTAAAATGAAAAAGAAATGCCATTAAAAAAACATATATCACTAAATATTCGACAACCTAAAAAAACAAGATACGAGAAGAATTCGAAAAAGGAACGCGCTCTTACGCGGGAATTATGAAACAGAAATGGCACTGGCAAGCCACGATAGGTACACGATAAGCATTCCTATTTCCTAACTACCTATGTAAGTTATCATTTACAACAATGGGTGGGAATTATAACGTGATTTTTTGCATGAATATAGTTGAGGACCTGGAGAGTGACCTAGGCTACCGGAATTATACCGGAAAATTAAGGAGCCCCCGTGGGGAAAAAAACTTAAACCACGCGGACGAAGTCGCGGGCATCAGTTAGTATCCCATAATAACGCGCGTTTTGAAGTTTAAAAAAAAAGTTGCTGATTTGACTTGTCAAATAGGAAATACCCAATTTGAAAAAGGAACGCGCGTTTGCGCGGGAATTATGAAACAGAAAATGGCACCGGGAAGCCACGGCGCACGATAAGCGGCCGTCCCACGTGGTGGGTCAACGCCTGCCCCACTGCGCAACAGGGTTCGCTGAACGCGCGCGACGCACACACCCAACGCAGGTGACTAATTGTTTTTTTAAAAGGTCTTTTACATGTCTGTCTCATCGGTCTTACTATACACGTACGTACACGTTACGTACATGATTTTTCAATAAGTATTTGAGAGACTATTCCATTTTTAAAAGGCCTTTAACATGTACACTCTGTGAATATACTATATACACGTACACATAATTTTTAGCGCGACTATTTTTTTTAAACTTTGGTGTCTTAGCTTTTCGGTATTGTACATAATTTTTCATAATTTTCGTTGAATAGAAGCAATCGGCTTTGCATTCAGCGATTACAAGTCAGTATAATTTACGTACCTATGTATTGTACATAATAGCAACATAGTATAATACTTTTTTTCTTATTAAAGGAGAGAAACTATTAAGTTTCTTGCTAGCTCTTCTCAGTAGAATTTATTTTCTGAATTGGTGATGGTAGAGTCCCGACATTTTATCGAATATCTAGCCACAAGTTGTAGGTACTACATGTAATAAAACATTTTATTTCGTCTCATTTCTTCAAATAGGAATTTAAAAGCACTCGTAAACATTATTTGAATAATAATACCATCAGGTGAGATCGCAGTCAAGGGCTAAACTTGTAGAGGATAAAAAAAAATTAAAAAAAAATCTTCAATAATTTTTTGAAGTCAGACAGACATAGACACGGACATCAGCTAGTTCATATTAACAAACTATGACAAAATTCAGGCCTTTTTACATGTAAGCTACTTTTTAATACTTAAGTCCTTTATGGTGTAAACATAGAGTCGAAGATAATTTTTAGTATAGGTACCAATGATATTTTATTTGTAATTCTATTCCACGATAGGTGGAAACAAAAAATTAAAAAAACGAAATCACGTATAATACATGACTCGTAATTATAGCCAGTCATGGAGTTTTTCGCAATTTTGGATCACGTGTTGAAATACTCGTAATTCCGTGAAACCCTCATTTTGGGGGTCATTATACGACCTTAAGGCCGTTTCCCCGCTAGGGTCGGACTTTGAGGGGTCGGATGACGAATAGACTATAATGAGCCACTTCACGGTGACATTTGGTTTATTTGGAATGGTTGAACGCCTATGAATTAGAATGTATAGATTATATTATTTCTTTTTCTATTAGCTTGATTAAAAATACTCCTAAAACCTGCTTGTTTCATATCAGTATTGAAAGAGTTTATTTTTAATATATATATCCTGTGTATATATCAGTAATTTTATAACGGGTTCTTTTATTACACATTTACTAAAAGTTACTCCATAAAATATCTATTAAGTAAAAACGTAGTAGAACTTGAATACTAAATTAATTAATAATTTAATTTTTTTTGATTAATTGATTGATCAATTTAAAAAAAGTAAACTAAATGCGTCTTAAAAAAGACGCATTTAGTTTACTTTTTTCCACTACAATTTAGGCCTTGTCATTTGGTAGGTACATCTTATGTAATACCTATTTAACTTTTACACGACTAAATAGGCTGTATAGTCATAGTTCTTTGTCTATTAAAAATAAATAAATAAATTATTATTATAATGCAGATAATTTATAATCCAGATTGTTTCGGAACCCAATATAGGTGACATTAGGCCTATTTCGTATCACATAGCTACCAAGTCAATATAACTTTAAGGAGTAATAATATGTTAAATATTCAACATACAAATTGTTTACATAAGCATGCAACAAGGCCGACGGCCGATTTCAAGCTGTTATAAAATCAACATGTAATTAATTATGTATTGCACTGCATACCATAAAGACAGCCTACTGCATGTATGTTTGTCTGCGGTAATATCATAAAGTATTTAAAATAGTTTTCACTTTTCACCAGGAGATACCTATGGCTTTTCACGGAAAGAAGGTTTTAACTTTTAGGTACATAGGGCAGCTTTTTTCGTGCTCGTACTTTTAGACGTAGTTAGTCTCTCCTTCTCAATGAACTTCTAATAACAGAGGGCCCATAACCCATATCATCTAAGCATTTAATAAATAATAATTTGTTACTACTAAAAAGTATGTCGAATTTTGATAACGTCACAGTTCAGTATTTCATACATCTCATACCAAACGCGCGTTTTGACGTTTGAAAAAAAATTGCTGATTTGACTTGCTGTCAAACCCATAGACACACACATACCCCATTATTTCGGTGGATTTCTTTTTTCTCGTAGAATTTATATTTTCTCGGGAGAGAGACTGAGATATTTTCAGCGATAAAAACAATAGAAGCAAAATAAACAGGTCTATTTCCAGTCAATAACTATTTTGCGCAATTTTCTCAAAATCAGTTTAGATGTAGGCCACTTGCACAACACTGCTTTATGCTTAAACTGATTTAGTTTAAGTCTGTGATGCTGACACTTTTTAATTAGTTTATTCCGGGATAGACATGAACAGGAAAGGTAAAGTCATTGGGGCAAGTGGGCCTCAGAGGTACACTTTGTAAAGTACTCTTTCGTAAGTACGTTGTAACTGTATTATTTTATTGAGGTTTCCCTCATTTTTCATTTTTAGAGCGGTACCCCAGGAACAAAAAAACCGGCAAAGTGCGAGTCGGACTCGCGCACCGAGGGTTCCGTACAAACCTGTAGCAAGTTTTACGATTAATGAATTTAATGAACCGCAAAACTAACTTTGTTTGTAGAGGTTTTCTGTTAATATCAAAAAAACTATGCTAGTTAGAGCATTGGCTATAGTTTTCCTGTAAAATATACATAAATTCCTATTGACCATAATTATTTCAGATTTTTCGATTGGTAAACTCCGGAGATAAGGGGGGGGGGAACGGTATTTTTTTTGACTTTTTCCCCGATAAATCAAAAACTATCATGACTAAAAATAATTAAAAATCTGTTTTAGAATGTACAAAGTAAATCCTTTCATATGATACCCCCCACAGTACAGTTATCTCACTTTTAAATTTCAACCCTCCGATTTTCCCCCCTTTTTAAATAAGAACAAAAATAATTTCCAATTTTTTTTAATTCCAGTGTTTTTGGGCCACTAATATACACAACTATTCCAAATTTCATGTCGATAGCTTCGGTAGTTACTGAAATAATCGAGTGTGACGGACGGACAGACAGACAGACAGACAGACAGACGGAGAAAGTCGCACCATAAGGGTTCCATTTTTACCATTTTGGTACGGAACCCTAAAAACGAAGAAGAGGCAGACAATTTAAAAGATGGGAGAACGATTTGTGGAACTTGATTGGTAGTATGTGGACAAGGTTAGCCAAAAATAGAATCGCTTGGAATATTTTTGAGGAGGCCTATGTCGAAGGACACGCAGAGCAAATCATTAGAGATTAATGTTATAATTTTAAGTGTTTATATTTTTAGTTATAAACTGTACTAGCGCTGCAATAAAGGCTCATTTTATTTATTTTGACGACCTCCGTGGCGCAGTGTGTAGCGCTGTTGTCGTAAGGAGCATAAATATATTGTTACATGAACATACAATATAATACGACCTAGAAGGTGAATGACCGTGTCAAAGACTCGTCACGAAAACCAACTACGAGTATATTAATAGAGATACGTCACAATGACCTTGGCGGCTCGTGGGTTCGATTCCCGGCTGACGTCGAAAGTTACGACGCCTTAATCGTGTAATTGTTATTAAGATTGACGTTCCTTTGATGATGTGCCAAATTTCGTCTGAATTTTCCGGAAAAATCGCAATTTTTTCTGTTCCTCTCGATTTCACACTATTTATGTTTGTGTTGAAAAAAAGACAGACTGACAAAATTATGAAATGAAAATGTGTATAGAAGTGAAAATATATTTGAGTTTTGTTTGTATTTCTGTACATCTAGTGATTCATTTCATTTATAGCTCACGTATCTTGAGACGAAAATGAGACAATTCGTTAGAAGATCTCACATCCTCCCTAACTCAGTGTGAGGTGTGAGGTCCTGGATTCGATACCCGACAGGGTTTTTTTTTCAGAATAGGCTTGCGCTTGACGACAATCGTTCTAGGTTGGAGCGCACTTGCCTGGAAGATGCCTATTCACTATTGCCTTGAAGATACTTAAGTTACGTGGCAGGGAATACATGCGCTGGAAGAGCATTCCACACCTTAGCGGTTCGTATCAGAAATTTCTAATTTTAGAATTTTCTTTGGCACCCTACCGGCAAAGTCAAGCCAAGCGATTTAACGTTCGGCAAATTTAAAACTATGAAATACGTAAAAATCTAAATGAAATCTAACACAGAACCACTCACAGAGTCCACAGGTGACCGGAGGGCTGGCAGTTACCTCGGCCAACATATTATAAGTTTGGCTATACAGCGGGGTAACGCAGCCAGCCTTCTGGGCACATTGCCTAATTGCAGCGATTTGATTTTATTAATGTTTAGTTTTTAATGTAGTTTAAAATAGGTTGTGAAATTTTATTATAGAATAGAATGCTCATTCAAACAAACTTCGGACTTTCTTGTCTTTCTTGTCTTATGATTAAGGTAGGCGCAACAGACCAAAAGAAAGATGGCGAAATAAATATATACAAAAATATTGCGCGTGCAGTTCATGTTTTGGGCCGTCGTGCATTGAACCCGCGGTCACTCACCGCCAAGTGCACTGACTTACTGAGTACTGACCTATTGTAGGCATACCTCGTGTGCTAACCCGTAACCTAACCTGTACCCAATTTGTTCTATCTATAACAATATTATGAACTAGCTGATGCCCGCGACTTCGTCCGCGTGGATATACCAAGTTTCATCGAAATAACGGACTAAATGATGATGAGAAATGACGGACTTTTATACAAACTTTCAATTCCTATTTCACCCCTTTGGGGGTGGAATTTTGAAAAACTGTGAAACACGTATGTTTTCATTTCTAACCCGCTGCTCATATACCAAGTTTCATGGATATAACTTGAGAAATGAAGGACTTTCATACAAACTTTCAACCCCTATTTCACCCCTTCGGGGTAGAATTTTGAAAAACTGTGACACACGTACTTCTTTATTTTTTACCGTAAGCCAAAATAAAACGTTTCGTTGATATAACTTGTAAAACATCTTGAGAAACGAAGGACTTTCATACCAACTTTCATCTCCTATTTCACCCTTTTGGGGGTCGAATTTTCAAAAACTGTGAAACACGTATGTCTTCATTTTCAACCCGCAGCTCATATATCAAGATTCATGGCTATAACTTGAGAAATTAAGGACTTTCATACAAACTTTCAACCCCTATTTCACCCCTTCGGGGGTAGAATTTCGGGATAAAAAGTATCCTATGTCCTACCTCGTAGTACGGGCTCAAATCGTGCCAAGTTTCGTTTGAATTCATTCAGTAGTTTCGGCGTGATGCGCGGCCAAGATACAGACAGACAGACAGACAGACAGACAGACAGACAGACAAAAATGAAAAAAATTACAGATTTGGCTTCAGTATCGAATAATGAGTGCCCTCCAAAAAAATTTCAAAATATCTTCAATGTACAGAATTGGACCTGTTACAGTTTTATTATAAGTATAGATGCGAAAGTGTGTCTGTCTTTTTCCGCTTTACATGCCCTTTTCTTAACCGATTTTAATGAAATTTGGTACACGAATAGGTTGCTTCCTAGTGAAGGACAGAAAGATAAAATATTCCAAACTAGCTGATACCCGCGACTACGTCCGCGTCGATTGAGGTTTTTTGGTCACCGCAAGAACTCTTTAATTTTCCAGGATAAAACGTAGTTTAGGTGTCATTCTAAACTATAATCTATCTCTGTGCCAAATTCCATCTAGATCCGTTCAACCGTTCTAACGTGATCCATCTATCCATACATCCGAACTTTCGCATTTATAATAAGCTTTTATAAGGAGCATACTTATAATGGATCTTTTAAAACTTGTATAAAGGCAAAAGGAAATGAATTTTAATTGATTGAGTAAATTGAATTATGCGGTAAAAAAAAGCAAGAGTTGTAAATGCCTGGTGGGAGGCTTCGGCCGTGGCTAGTTACCACCCTACCGGCAAAGACATCCGCCAAACAATTTAGCGTTCCGGTACGATGCCGTGTAGAAACCGAATAGGTGTAATATAACTCCCATGCCCCTAACAGGTTAGCCCGCTACCATCTTAGACTGCATCATCACTTACCATCAGGTGAGATCGCAGTCAAAGGCGAACTTGTAGTGGATTTAAAAAAAAAAAAAAAATTCACTATTAAGAAAACCAAAATCGTGTAACAAACCCGGGACCTCCCACTAATAAGACCACAGCGCTGACCACTACACATAAAAGGACGTCGGATAACTTCAATAATTTGATATTTCTAAGCACTCAAAGCATATAGACAGTATCACAGACGTGCATTAGTAGTATCTGTTCGTCGCAATATTGTGTAAGCAGGTCATTGAACCCGAGGTGAATGTGCCAAAATTTGTCCAAAGTTTCTTGACACCCGATTGGTATACTTTACTTCCTTGGTTGTCGTAGGTCCGATGATATTTAGGCGACCTCGCAAGCGCAGTGGTGAGATGTTGTCTTATAAGTGAGAGGTCTCGGGTTCGATTCCCGGCATGGTAAATTTTGGGATTTTATGATTTCTGGATTTTCAGTGGTCTGGTGGGAGGCGTCAGCTATGGCTTGTAACTACCCAGTTAAGACTTGCCACCAAGCTATTTAGCGTTCCAGTACGATGCTGTGTAGGAAAAGAATTGGGGTATGGATTTAATATAGATGCCGTACCCCTAACAGGTTAGCCCGCTACCATTTTAGACTGCATCATCACTTACCATCAGGTGAGATCGCAGTCAAGAGCTAACTTGTAGTGTATAAAAAAATGAAAAGTTGCCACGGGATTTTTAAAAAGCTAACTTCACGCGGACGAAATCAAGGGCATCATCTAATAGAATAGAAAGAATAGAATAGAATTTATTTTATTAGCTCACCCAACACATAGTAAACATAGATAATACACAGAAAGTACTTAAACTCTAACGTAAATATTAATATTTTAAAAAACTGTCTACCCGGAATCGAACCTGCATCTTTCCAACCCACGTGTGTCATTACCATTAAGCCAGTAAATAAAATAAGTACATGCAATCTTAACACTGTACAAAGTACGAAAATACAAGTCACTTTCGTTCAATCAACTTTGTAGAGTCAATGTCCTACCAAAAATTTGCCGACCCCAACGAACGTACCTTTTGTTTTCCGTTTGCTACTCATTGTCTATTGATGTTAGGAAAATGATTTATATACTAGATCAAAGAGTATTTTATATTCTATTAGCATATTAAAATTTCATCAAAATTAGTTAAATATGTTTGTAGTAATATGAGATATTGTCTGAAAAAACGACCCAAAATTGACGATTCTTCCGAATGGTACGACGGTTTCCTGTATTCTACTTAATATCGATTAAGGTGAGGAATAATTATTTATATATCAGTTTAAAGAGTATTTTCTAAGTTTTTATTATATGCAGGTTTCATAAAAATCAAATGAACGATTTTTGAGTAATACATAAAAATGTAATGCAATGTGTGCAAAATTTACCAATTGATTGAAGTTACTGAAATATTTAAATGTAAGGATAAATCCATTTATGGGAAACTAGATGATGCCCGTGACTTCGTCCGCATGGAATAAGGTTTTTTAATTAATACGGAAACTCCATAATTTTCCAGGATAAAAAGTAGCCTATGTCACTCTCCAAGTCCTCAACTATGCCCATGCAAAAAATCACGTCTATCCGTTGCTCCGTTGCAGCGTGATTGAAGGACCAACAAACCAACAAACAAACACACTTTCGCATCCATACTAATATTATAAATGCGAAAGTGTGTCTGTCTGTCTGTCTGTCTGTCTGTCTGTCTGTCTGTCTGTCTGTCTGCTACGCTTTCCCGGCCCATCTTTTCAACCGATTTTGCTGAAATTTGGTATAGAGGTAGGTTATATCCCGGGGAAGGACATAGGCTACTTTTTATCCCGGAAAATTAAGGAGTTCCCGCGGGAATCAAAAAACCTTAATCCACGCGGACGAAGTCGCGGGTATCATCTAGTTTATAATATTAGTATGATATTGTGAGCTATCTAGAGAAATGAATTTAATGAAAATTGGTTTAGTAGTTTTTGACCTATAAGGCATAATGAAAAGCACTGTTTTATATTGTACTAGAGGATGCTCGCGACTTCGTTCGCGTGGCATAAGTTTTTTTTAATTTCCACAGGCACTCCTTAATTTTCCGAGATAAATCCTATATATATCACTCTACAGGTCCTCAACTATACCCATGCAAAAAATCACGTTGATCCGTTGCTCTGTTGCGGCGTGATTGAAGGACAAACTCTCTATTTAACGTCCTTGGGGATAAAATTTTCAAAAACTGTGAAACACGTATTTCTTTATTTTAAACCAGAAACCCAAATACCAACTTTCATGATTATAACTTGAAAAATGAAGGACTTTCATACAAACTTTCAACCCCTATTTAACGCCTTTGGGGGTAGAATTTTCAAAAACTGTGAAACACGTATTTCTTTATTTTAAACCAGAAGCTCAAATACCAAGTTTCATGGATATAACTTGAGAAATGACGGACTTTCATACAAACTTTTACCCCCTATTTCACCCCCTTAGGGGTGGAATTTTGAAAATTCCTTCCTTAGTGAGCGCCTACGTCACA
The DNA here is from genome assembly GCA_917051295.2 of Erebia ligea. Lineage (NCBI taxonomy): Eukaryota > Metazoa > Arthropoda > Insecta > Lepidoptera > Nymphalidae > Erebia > Erebia ligea. The sequence goes on from OU785246.1 coordinate 4,032,781, forward strand.
AAAGGAACCTACTGTCAGAATTTCTAGTTTCTAACCCCAGCGGTTTAGGCTGTGCGTTGATATATAAGTCAGTCAGTCAGTCAGTCAGTCAGGACTTTGAATTTTATATATATAGATTGGCGAGTGGCGATCGCCCAAGGCTTCGCTTCTGTAGGAATTTCGAAAAAATCCAGTGCATTTCCTAACCTACATTATTAAGAGAACCTCTGTGCTAAATTTTATCTTTTTAGATCTCAGGGATGAGCTTTGATGACTCAGTCAATGAGTGAGTGAGTGAGGAATTTTAATTTCATTGCCAGCATGAGATTATCAAACCAATATCAGTAAAACGACCTAAATTCTCACAAACTTACTATTAATATCGTGTCTCAGTATCCAATTATGATTTAGCACATTTCTTACCATTTTAATTCTATCTATCTTTGTAAGAAAGCGAAAAAAATACTGCAAAATAGCAAAAATCGTACACTAATGTAACCCGAGTACACTCAACTCGTCGCGGTCGTTCGATGAACCCTTACAATTTTCGGGGGTCAACGCCCCCGGTCACCGGCCATTTATTTATAGAGAGTAAACGGGACAACATTAGCTCGGTTCTACATATATTTGAGCGAGAGGGAAATAACACGTGACGATCAGACAGCCATAGATAAGGCTGCTAGGTATTTTCATTGTCTATTATTAATCAATTAGATTTTTACCGACTTGGTTGTAGGAAAGTGTTTTTTTCGTCTGAGGTTTAGTTTCGACGTGATTTAATGTTTCGAGTATCATACTTAATATTATAATGCGAAAGTGCGTTTGTTTGTTGGTTTGTTCTTCAATCACGCCGCAACGGAGCAACGAATTGACGTAATTTTTTGAATGGTTATAGTCGAGGACGTGGAGAGTTACATAGGCTACTTTTTATCCTGGAAAATTAAGGAGTTCCCGTGGGAATTGAAAATACATATTCCACGCAGACGAAGTCGAGGGCATCAGCTAGTCATACTAATATTATAAATGCGAAATACTTCGGTATCTTATACGGGGGAACCACCATTCAAAGCAGGCACGAACTTTATCAAAGTTACGTATGTTATAGATTTAAAACCTTGGCGAGTTGTGGGTTCGATTCCCGGCTGATGTCGAAAGACACGACGCGCGACGTGACGCCCTAAGCGTGTTTGTTATTTAGATTGACACTTCCTTAGTGATGTGCCAAATTTGTCCCTGTATTTTCCGGAAAAATCCCTTTTTTTCAGTTCCTCCTCAATTTAACACAATTTATATTTGTGTTGAAAACAGACTGATAAAGTTATTTATTTTAAATAGAATGACTAGAGGTACAATATTATAATTCTGTACATGTAGCGATTCATTTAGCAATCGTCAAATCAAATCATAAGATATTTGTTACTATTTTGAACGTCAGTAAATTATAAGACGTTAGAGAGTTATTTTAGCAAACACTACACATTATTTACTATTCTTAAAAAAAAATATGATTAGTTATTACAGTACTTAAGGAAAACTCGCTAGACGTAAGGAAATACCTATGTATTTGTTTGTCACTATTATTAATTATTAACTTCATGCTCAAATTATTTACCTACAATTATATTTGATATCAGCTGCGCCGGGAAGGGTCAGTGACAGGAAATATTTCACCTATGTGTCATATAATACCTAACGACTCCAAACTGCCTCATTGGTCTAGTGGTTAGAATGTTCCACTGCGGACGACGAGGTCCCGGGTTCGAGTCCCGGGTCGGGCCATAATTAAGTATTGGGTTTTTCTGACTTCAGATTCTCAGTAAATTATAAGTAGAAATTAGACTGTAAATTAGACGTAGAAATTAATTATAAGTAGAAGTTTTAAGCTAAATTAATATTACTTATTAACCCATAGGCTAGATGGTAGTAGACAATAAAGTTGCCACTATATTAAATTGTAATGGAACTTTATGGCAAGGAAAAAAAAATAGGTTGGAGCTTTGGAGGTGTTTCACCCCCGTGCCTCGGAGAGCACGTTAAGCCGTCAGTCCCGGTTATTATCACGAACATGATAATAGTCGTTAAAGCCCGCCAACCCGCATTTCCCACCCACCCTCTCCCTCTCTCCTGTGAGAGTGGAGGCCTGTACCCAGCAGTGGGACGTTAATGGGCTGTAGTGGTGGTGGTGGATTTCAAACACAATGCGTGATAGCCTAGTGGTTAAGACGTTCGGCCTCCATTTCAAGTGGTCTAGGGTTTGAACCTTGGCCACGCACTTTTTTTTTAGTTTTATGCGTTTATATCATCTGCTATAATAAAGCAAGTGGTCTAAAACTTTAGCGATGAAAGAAAACATCGTGAGGAAAACTGCACGCCCGAGAGCCAGCGTGGTAGACTATGGCCCAACCCTGCTCATTCTTAGAAGAGACTGATCTTCTAAAAACAAACTAGACGATGCAACTTGTATAACACTAAACTTATTTTTGCATGCCTATTAAGATGAAACATTGTCATTCTGTTTACCACCCTTTGTATAAAACATGTTTCTGCAAATAAATGAATATGAATATGATACCAACGACTTCGTTCGCGTGGAGTTTGTTTATGAAACTTCTTAATTTTCCTGGATTAAAAGTAGCCTATATCCTTCCCTGGGATACCACCTATCTCTATACCAAATTTCTTCAAATTACACTTTCGCATTTATATTGCTGGCATTCCGAACCAGTGGTAGATTCACTCGACGATTCAAAATCACTTGTAAAAGTTTATTTAAATAAAAAACATTTGAATTTTTAATGTTAATATTAGTATGGATTAAAGATCATTTAAATGTTATTTTAATTTAAAAAATATGGTATCGAAGTATAGCAATTAAATAGAAATTACTGATAGTTAATTGAAAATAAATATTTAGCTAGACCCTTTACGATAAAAGGCTTGAGGTCGTTGACCTGTCAAATGCTTGAATTAAGCGTTCTATAGACATGACAATTCCATAATTCTAAAGCCCTAGTTTACCCCACGTATGTTAGGTTTAAAAACTGACGGTTTGCCGTAATAAAATTAAAGTTCAACTGATAAACCAATGAAAATAATCTGTGTGAAAAATCTGTCAGGTTTAAAATAAACACGCGTTCTCTGTTATTATTGTTAAACTATCAATTTTCCTTCTTTTTATATACCAATGTCAAGACTCTACCACCGACTTATCAAAGCCCCAAATCTAAGCATTTCGGAAAAAAATGCTTGAATTTTAGAGATTTACATTTATTTTAGAACGACAAAATATTATCTTTAAAAGAGGTTTCAAAATTACGCCATGCATTTTACGCATGCGCCGTTTCAGGTAGTAGGTAGCTATAGGCATCTATACTAATATTATAAATGTAAAAGTTTGGATGCATGGATGGATGGATGGATGTTTGTTACTCAATCACGCTAGAACAGCATAACGGATCTAGATCAAATTTGGCAGAGCGATAGAATATAGTCTGGAATCATAGGCCACTTTTTATCCCGGAAAATTAAAGAGTTCCCACAGGAACCAAAAACCTCAATCCACGCGGATGAAGTCACGGGCATCAGCTAGTTTTAAATATAGATTTTGTTCTAATATAATTATTATCCATATTGTACATCATAGTAGTTTATCGAGTCTATGGTGTAGTAGGTACATAATACAAATAGATTGTGTTGTATGTAGGTACTAATTGACACATTGAATTAGCAGCTAGTTGGAAAGTCTATAGCTGCCTTTATTAAGGTAGGTATGACTGCATGATGGACGTGTATATTACATCTAATTACTCACGAATCAGTGCATTGACCCAGAAAATATTGTGAAATAAGAATTTTACCAATTACGACTTTACTGAGAAATTTACTCAAATGCAAATATTTGCATAAAATGCAGAAGAACTGCTTTATGAGTTACATATTTTATACATAATACTAACTTTTTGCGGGTTGCGAAACTATGACAATGGGCGCCGAGCCCTTTGATAAAATCAATGGCCGAGCCGAATAAAAAAAACCTTTCTTTTAAAAGTCTTTGGAAAGAATAAAATTCAAATATTTTTTATTCAAACTTTGACAAATGCTTTTGAATAGTCGAGTGAAACTACCATGGAAGATAGATCTGATAACCTAGGAAAAGTTATAACCATACTAGATGTATACCGTGGATTTAGATTTTGGCTTTCCGTGGGCACTCTTTTATTTTCCGGGATAAAATGTAGCTAATATCAGTTCAGTTTTAGTGGCGTGAATGAGTAACAAGCATCCAAACTTTCAGGTTTATAATTTTAGCAGGATTTGAATACAAGCAGGCGTTACTTTGCGGAATTCCATGATAATGAAGGAACTAGAAGTTTAATTCGCTAAATAATTCACGATTCTAAATCGTCACAATCGAGTTAACATCTCCTGAAGATGTTCCGGTGTCGGAGTGAAACGTACGATGAGAATAATTTGGAAGATTTCAAGTGTGGTGTGGTGTTGTGCCAGTGCGAATTGCTGGCTTACTTGCCGGTGAATATCGCAAACTGCAAGTGGAAGATACACACTGTACCACATAGATTTGTCTACTGGGGTAGATTATAGCGAATTAAACTTATAGTTCCTTCATTTAGTAGGATTGTTAAGTAATTGAATAAACAGTATGATCCAAAGAATCGAAATATTTGGTCGGGAGGATAGTTAAAATCCTACAAACAAAGACATGCCGACTTCCAGGCTAGCGGGAGTGGGCTTACCAAAAAGATATGGCAGTTATATTAAACCTATACCCCTAATTGGTTCCAACACGGCATCGTACCGGAACGCTAAATCGCATGACAGCACGTCTTTGCCGGTTGGGTGGTAGTTTAGCCGAAGCTTCCTACCAGACCAGAAAAAAATTGTGAAGTTTCAAATTGATCCTGCCGGGAATCGAACCCCGAACTTGGGATATAATTTAAAAAGTAGGTACGTCGAAGAAAAGAACTGGAATAACCGGGCATTCGGCGATATGGGTGTCACACCCCTTATAGCTTCACCACCATGTAAGACTGAATCGTCACTAGATTATTTACGATATCGCAGCCACAGGTTAACAATTCATAAAAGCCACTTGAAATAACCCGGAAGACTGTATTACAGTTTCCATACAATATTTTTTTACACGGGTGTAATAACCTATGTCACAGAGCAATGCACTACAAGGACTCTTGCTAAGGAATCAACGCCATCTAGTAGCGAGGAGTCGCGTGCTTGGAAAAGCGTTTTTCAGTAGATTTTCTTCGACCTCCCGTACAATGGTGACTCCATGACGATCAATGTTTTTTTGTATGGTGGGAGGCTTCGGTCGTGGCTATAGTTCACAGTGCCAGGTACCTGATGGTAAGTGAGATTGCAGTCTTGTAGTGGGATAACTTGTAGCGGGATAAAAAACTCTAAGTACCAGTTGGATGATGCAGTCTGAGATGGTAGTGGGCTAACGTAGTAGGGCTTAATTTCAGTTATGTTATATCCACACTAGCTGATGCCCGCGACTTCGTCCGTGTGGTTTAAGTTTTTTTTATTCCCGCGGGAACTCTTTAATTTTCCGGGATAAAAAGTAACCTGTGTCACTCACCAGGTCCTCAATATACCCATGGCAAAAATCACGTCAATCCGTTGCTCAGTTGCGGCGTGATTGAAGGACAAACCAACAAACCAATAAACCAACAAACGAATAAACCCACAAACAAACACACTTTCGCATTTATAATATTAGTATGATTGCATACCCCTAATTTCTATATTGAAGAATCTAGAGTCATTCGACTATTCGAAAGCACTTGTAAAAGTCTACTTGAATAAAAACAAAATTATTTTTGATTTTTTTTTATACGGTATGTCTGTAACTAGCCACGGCCGAAGACTCCCACCTAACTCAAATTGATCCTGCTTGGGATCGAGGTCGGCCAAATTAGTAGGTAGGCTATAATATCCTGTGTCTATACTAATATTATAAATGCGAAACTTTGGCTGGATTGATATTACTCAATCACGCCAGAATGGCTGAACGGATCTGGGTGAAATTTGGCACAGAGGTAGATTATGGTCTACACATATTGGGTTTTTCTGATTAGAAATTCTCAGTACTAGCCCGGAGTTAGGAAGTTGGCGGTGTTTCACCCCCGTGCCTCGGAGAGCACGTTAAGCCGTCGGTCCCGATTATTATCACTAACATGGTAATAGTCGTTAAAGCCCGCCAACCCGCATTGTAAGCTCTAATTCCCTCTCTCCTATGAGTGGATGCCTGTGCCCAGCAGTGGGACGTTAATGGGCTAAAGCTCATAGCCCTATTCGGTTTCTACACGGCATCGTACCGGAACGCTAAATCGCAGGCGGCACGTCTTTGCCGGTAGGGTGGTAACTGGCCACGGCCGAAGCCTCCCACCAGGCCAGACCAGGGAAAATTCAGAAATTATTAATTCCCAAATTGACCTTCGTCGTCCTTTGAGGTCGTAAAAATACACACACGTCTAGACAGAGCAACGCTGCGGGGTGACAGGGATCTGACGAAGGAAACTGACAGAATTCTCAATACAAAATTCTACCCCTATAATATAATGTCAAATTAGTATACTCTTACCTATGAAAACTGTCAGAGTAGAGAGCATAGATAATGAACTAATATACTAGGTAGAACGATCCACTGTATGATGGTATTTTTTATATATATCTAGCGAGCAAACGAGCGGGCGGGTCACCTGATGGTAAGTGATTACCGCCGCCCATGAACATTTGCAGCACCAGAGGAACCGCCAATGCGTTGCTGGCTTTTGAGATGTTTGTTTATCCGCCCTTTGAAGAGCCCCATATTATAATCATGAGGAAACACAGAAGATGGAAGCTGGTTCAATAATTTGCAGGTACGTGGAAGAAATGACCTGGAATAATGTATACTAACGCTGTGGAGATAGGGAGGCTGGAAGATATTCTATCCAGAATAACTCCATCTAGTGTTGGAAAGCGGAACTAAAGGTCAGTCGCAAGGTCAACGAACCTCGTCCTGATTACGCACCTTGGCAAACTATTTTTAAACGAGCTCTAAACAAATTGTTATTGTTTATTAATTATTATTTGTTTAATTATAACAATAGACATGTATATATATTTAACACCATATTCTGGTATTGTATGTGTACTTAGTTATTTTTCCATTGTTCGTCTAAGTAATAATGAAGTTTTGCTATGAGCATGTCAATGACCTTTTTCAAAAGAGTACCTAAAAAAATGTTAATTTGATATAATCATACTAATATTATAAATGCGAAAGTGTATTTGTTTGTTGGTTTGTTGGTTTGTCCTTTAATCACGCTGCAACGCAGCAACGGATCTCTGTCTCGGTCTGTTTGATTTTTTGCATGGGTATAGTTGCGGACCTGGAGAGTGACATGGGCTACTTTTTATCCCGAAAAATTGAGGAGTTCCGTGGGAATTTAAAAAAACTTAATCCACGCGGACGAAGTCGCAGGCTTCAGCTAGTAATATATAAGTTGGCTCGAGATACTTACCTACTGTTATATTCAATTCGCGACACCTGTTCAACCAAATAATACGCATAACTCTTGATATTATTTATCAATAAATTAATTTATGAAATCGCGTTTTGTTATGTTTTAATGTTTTCAAAGGAGTGTGAAATCTGCCAAAGCAATTGGTTAATCAGTTCTATGCCCCAAACCCTTCTCAATCTAAAAGGAGATCGGCCTCTTCGATCCGTGCCCGTCTACTCTCTTTCTCTCAAACGAAACTTCGCAAACGAACGAACGAAATTTCGTTAACTCCTTTCCTACATAATATTATCTCTATGCTCCTCTCTATTTCGTTTTCGTACACGCAGACGAAGTACGGATCCATAGACAATTTTCGTGACCGATTGGATTGAACGATTTTGTGTGGGTCTAATAACCGACTAATTACGTTCGTTTGCGAAGTTTCGTTTGAGAGAAAGAGAATAGACCCCCTGTGCCATAGAGCATAATAGGTATTATGAGTAGGTTTTTTTTTTTTTTATTCATTATAGGCTTACGCTTGCCCACAATCCACATCACACCTGATGGGAAGTGATGATGCGGCCTAAGATGGGACGTGCTTGCCTAGAAGATGCCTATTCACTCTTGATTTAAAGATACCCAGATTGTAATTGGTGGGAAACACAGTTTTAGGTAGAGTGTTCCAGACCCTAGCCATGCGAATGAGGAATGAAGACGCAAAGCGTTTTGTTCGTGTGGATGGAACGTCGACGACATAGGGGTGGAAACTCGCACGGCGTAGGTAGGTAGGTAGGTACTATACAACTCTATGCTGATACTTGTACTTGGTAAGTACCTAATTTCTACACCTGCCTATTAAATAAATTTATATAAGACCTAAGACAACCTAGTATGTACAATACAGCACATAAATGTTACTTTGTTTTAAATAAATAAATAAATAAAATCTTTATTTGGAATTACGGAATTACCAGACACAGTGAAGTTACAAACACAAACTTACTAGTAGAAAAGAAAAAGAAATAACTTCAGAACTAGACTGTGACTTATAAATAATTCCAAAAAGGGCATCGGCTCAGCTGTTTTAGATTTATTTGCACATTTTAAAAAAACAATGCTGGTACAATGGCGAACTTAATGCCTAGAGGTAAGTTTCAGGTAACCTTTGGTATTTTTCTTTATCAAGTTTAATAATCCAACCGGTAAGGAACCTTATGAATAAATGCGAATTAAGAAGTACTTTGCTGATGGTATTCTCAATGAATACGCATAGTACCTTGGTAACTATAAGTTAAAAGGTAAATACATCCTGAAATTTGCAATTTGAAATTTGCTGAAATTTCCTTTGCCTGGTGGGAGGCTTCGGTCGTGGCTAGTTACCACCCTACCGGCAAAGACGTGCCGCCAAGCGATTTAGCGTTCCGGTACGATGCCGTGTAGAAACCGAATAGGGGTATGGGTTTAATATAACTGCCATACCCCTAACAGGTTAGCCCGCTACCATCTTAGACTGCATCATCACTTTCCATCAGGTGAGATCGCAGTCAAGGGCTAACTTGTAGTGAATAAAAAAAAAATAATAAAAAAAAAGTAATAAAAAAAAATCTCTCTCTGCGTATTCCTCATTGCTGAGGGTCGTGACCCTTCCACTATTCACATAACGGTAGGAGTTGTTTTGGGATAATAATGCGGTGTGTCCCCACGTCCTTCCGCATACGACTTGACTGGACTATTTAAACTCTTAGGTGTTTGTAACGATTAATATCGGATGTTAGAAACAATAACCGGGACCGACGGCTTAACGTGCTCTCCGAGGCACGGAGGAAACGAAAAGGCCAAATTTGAACGTCCAAATTCGGTCACCCATCTAATTACCGACTTGGGTCAACGTTGCGTAACCATCGCAATCGACTGTAATGCAGGCCATTCGTCCCTCAATCCTGAAATATCTGCCCAATATTTAGCGCCATCTATTATCGAGTAGCGTATACCAAGGTACAAACAATTGCCAAACTAAGGTGAACGAACCCTCTTATCTTCCAAATTGTATGACGAATCGATGACTTACAAATTTTTACAATACCTACTCTTTTATTGCTCACGTCATGCTTTTAATACACCTATTATAACTAGATATTTCATACTAAGCTATATTAAAAGACTAGCTGATGCCCGCGACATCGTCCGCGTGGATCGAGTTTTTTGGTTCCCGCGGGCACTCTTTGATTTTCCAGGATAAAAAGTAGCCTATGTGTTATCCCAGAATATAATGCCAAACATCCAGTAGAGATAATATTATGTAGGAGAGGATTTAACGAAATTTCGTTCGTTTGTTTGCGAAGTTTCGTTTTAGAGAAAAAGAGTAGACCCTCTGGGTCCGTTCAGCTGGCGTTATTGAGTAACAAACATTCATCCATCCATCCATCCAAACTTTCGCATTTATAATATTATCTAGTATAGAATTTATAGATTTCATGACCCTACAATCCCATCGGGCTATGAGAGTAAGGGAACAGAGCACAGAACAGAGAGTGCACCTGAGTTTGCGCACACATGTTGCACTATAATATCTCCCGCGCAGATGGCTAATCTCTCCGGAGACTGGTCGCCGTGGCCGAAATTCGGTCGGGAGGACATTATCTAAATATATAGGACTAAAAGGTGACTGACTGACTGATCTATCACTGGACGGATCGGGCTAAAGGATTTTTGAAAATTCAACCCCTAAGAGGGTAAAATAGGCGTTTGAAATTTGTGTAGTCCAAGCGGACGAAGTCGCGGGCATAAGCTAGTTAATATTATAAAATTTTCTGGAAGTTAATACTAGGGCGCGCAATTTAAATTTAGAACTTCCTCTTCGGTATGTTGCCTATGTACATTTTTTATGACTATTTGTTAGATAACCATTTTTAAAAAAGTGCGTGGGAGTATTGATGACGTAACAAGCAAGTATTGCAAACAAAGTCACACAGTAAGCGCGCGTTCTGACGTTTGAAAAAAGTTACAGTTCATAGTTGAGGATCTGGAGAATAACATAGGCTACTTTTTATCCCGGAAAATTAAAGAGTTTCCGCTAGAATGTAAAAACATAAATCACCTTAACTTAAATTTTATTATAATGTTTTATCAGCTAGTATTAATATAAATAAGAAATTACTGTCTGTTTGTCTGTCTTTTTGTCCGTCTATCTGTCTATCTTTTTTTTAATTTTTACAATATAAGTATTGCTATTTTTACAACTATTTTTACTTTAAAATGCTATCACTATGTATTAGTCTACAGATTGTCTGTTTTAGCATGATGATTAAGAAGTATAGTGTAAAACTATGACGGGGTTACACTTAGATATAGATACTCAGTTAACAAAATGTAGCTAATCAAAATCCAAAGGGTAGTTTCGGAGATACGAGAGGACAGAAAAACGTACAAACTATCAATTGTATAAGCTGGAAAAGTCAAAGTCGGGTAACAAGAACACCCTTGACCATCGATAGGTGCGAAACGTTATCGTTCAATGCCTAAAATCTAGGTCGTTCCGTCTCGTCTAGATAAATTATAATACCTAGATTCTAGACAGATAGCGGAATGAGTCAGCGTTGTCGGTTTCTTTTATAAGAGCATTAGACTTGAGTGAACGACCTTTTTTGGAAGGATCGAATTGGGAGCAACTTTTTTTCAAACTTCAAAACGCGTGCTTGGCATTAGATTTTGTATAAAATACTGAACAGTGACGTCATTCACTTTTTTACTTTCAGCGATAAATTTAAATGGTTATTCGACATTAAATTAACAGAGCACGTGGGACTTTAGGGAGATCTCTATTTAATAATCACTACAAAATAATTTATTTGACTGGTTGTCAAATTCCTAATAATTGTGAGATGGTGATTTTAAAAACCTGGATGAGCTTGCTGTGGACTCTATTTGGACCAGGGCATGTTTCGAACCCTCGTAGCTTTAGTTTTAAGATAGGTACCGTAGTTAATTATCAGCGATTGCAATTTTTGAAAGCGAGTCATTTGAAAACTATTATAATAAGTAATTACTTTGATATTTCAATATGTGGTTTTTGGGTCTTTATCATTTTTTTATGTCACTACAAGTTAGCCCACCTGTGTTACCACCACCGCCATCACCATCTGTGTTAATAACTAACACAGATGGCGATGGTGAATGATGATACAGTCTAAGATGGCAGCCGGCTAACCAGTTACATTAACTGCCATAAATGTAAAATGAGAGACAGTTGTATGTACTACATGGAATAAATAGAGTGTTAAACCCATACCCCATCGGTTTCTACACGGCATCGTACTGGAACGCTAAATCGCTTGGCGGCACGTCTTTGCCGGTAGATTAGTAACTATAGACACGGCCAAAGCCCGCCACCAGATAGGTCAGACACCCTTTCACGCATTTAAAAAAAAAATTATATGATAAGTATGGATTAGGTCGGACGTTCAAAATTCTATGAAGTCGGTATTTGAGCATTGGACAGTATACGAGCAGCAATGAGATACAAAGCAATAATTTTCTAAACTAATATTATAAATGCGAAAGTTTGGATGGATGGATGGATGTTTGTTAATCACGCCTGAACGGATCTGGATGAAATTTGGCACAGAGATTGATTATAGACTGGAACAATACATAGGCTACATTTTATCCTGGAAAATTAACTAGTTCCCGCGGAAACCACAAAGCCTTAATCCACGCTGACGAAGTCGCGGGCATCAGCTAGTTAACAATAAGATTTGCACCAGACAGCGAATTTCAGAAAAAGGAGAGTGGGCAAAGTGGTCTATCTTTTTTTTTTTTTTTTTCGAGGGAGGAAATTCTCGACCTATTGCAATGAAAAGCTTATTTCTAAAACTTAATTTTATTATATGGAAGCAAAGCTTGTCTTGGGTTAATGTTCTATTCATTGAATTGATAATAGAACAACTCATATAGAAATATAAATTATTTTTAAAACATTTCTTTTCAAACTTCTTTGTTTATTTTTGAAAACCTCCCATATATTTTTTCCGTAATTTGATTAACTACTTAACTTCTTATTTCCATAGAAGGCGTTAGTGCTGATTAGGTAGACCAACGTTCATACATTTTTGCCCATTCTCCTTTTCACAATTGAAAATAATTTACAGATATAATTAACACATATCGCGATAAAAGCAGGAAAAACAATACAACAGTCAATGACCGATTAGCCAAGCGTCAGAAAATGGTGATAAAAATGACATAATGCGTCATACCCGGAAGGAGGGCCATAGATAAGCGCCATCTGTTGACCAGGTGAGACACTTGGGAAAATGTAATATTATTAGACGGTTTTATTATAACATGTAAATAATAACTTGCCTTTATCCACATAACATTTTAAATAGGAACCAAAATTTTAATCTCACTTGCGCGCCACTTTTTTATATTTTTTTGAAGATGGATTCAATATAAACAATAAACATACTTATAGGTAGGATAAAAATTAACTAAAATCTTTAGTTTTCGTAACAGTTGCCTTCTGTGTATCTAAGAATATTGTGCAAAAGCTGTTACTATGGGCTACTAATAATATTTTTAGCGAGAAATTTCAGTTTTTCTGCAACATAATATTTTTTCACGTAAAAATTTTCACGCAGTTTTTCTTTTGACAGCTACTCCCCGCTAGATGTCGCTAGGACCCGGTATGCGATACTGTTTTGTTCATAATATTTACTTACGCAGTGACCTATAAAAATACGATATAGGCAGAAATCAGAATATATTATTAAATAATTTCATATTTTAAGTATTCATATTTTAACGACACCGCGCCGGTTTCTTAATGGTATTTCAAATAAAAGTATTTTAAAAAATAGTGAAAGTAACTAAATATCTAACGATATTTTTAACGAGACATATTTTTACTTTTTCATACCTGTTTTTTTTATAACGTGGACATATTAGATTATTCGTAGTACGGTCTCATACGATACTTACCTACCTACATTTAAAAATATGTATGTCGCAGGCATAACTTTTCGTGACTTCTGCATATATACCTAGAGAGTTTTTCGTAGCGGCGGCGCGGCGTTTCATTATTATTTCTTGAAAGCGCCCTACAGAATCCCAAGGTCGATAGCATACTCGAATATAAAGCACCCGTCTTATTAAATATCTATCAATTTCGTCTTTAAGCTGTAGCGTCTATAAAGCATCACCACACTGTATTATTGTTTAACTTGATGATGCTCGCGACTTCGTCTGCGTGGATTAGAGTTTTTGATTCCCGCGGGAACTCCTTAATTTTCCGGGATAAAAAGTAGCCTATGTCCTTCCCCGGGATATAACTTACCTCTATACCAAATTTCAGCAAAATCGGTTGAAAATATGGACCGGGAAAGCGTAGCAGACAGACAGACAGACACACAGACAGACAGACACACTTTCGCATTTATAATATTAGTATGGATTGTATTGACCGCGACTATACTTCCGCGTCGATTTAAATTTTGAAAATTACGGGGAAACTTTAATATTCAAAAATTAGCCCGTGTCATTCTCCCAGGTCTTCAATAGGGATGATGCCTAGGTCGAAAATAAATTATTTCTTGCTGATTATTAAATAGAGGATCTTCCAAAAGACCTAAAATTCACACCTTCTGTTAGTATTAAGTTTGATAATCATTTTACCTATAGAAAAAAGTGCGTTGAAAGATGACGTCACAAGTCACAACTATGTATCTATACTAATATTATAAAGAGGAAAGATTTGTTTGTTTGTTTGTTTGTTGTTTGTTTGTTTGTAATGGATAAACTCAAAAACCACTCAACCGATTTTAAAAATTCTTTCACCTATAGAAAGTTACATTATCAGCGAGTAACGTAGGCTATATTTTATTTTCAAAAAATTAGAGATCCTTACGAAAATTGCAATTATGTAAACCATGTCGGAAAAAATCCTCTCTTCTGAGAGCTTACGTGGCGTGCGCTGCGTAAATAGTTAAAGTTACACGAAAACAATGTATGGTGGAATTGTTCCTCTCAAAAAGTTCTAAAAAAAAGTCCATGATAGCATATATCTATCTTTTAAGGTTGACTCACAATAACCATTTTTATAGACTATTAGGACTATTAGTGCTACCCGTGCGAAGCCGGGGCGGATCGCTAGTTTCAAATAAACTTACTTTACTAGAAGCGCGTTTTTAAGTTCGATAAAGAGTTGCTGATTTGATTGAGTTGTCATCATCCCTCATCGTTGCAGGGCGTGATAAAAGACAAGTCAATAAACAAACACATTTTCCCATTTATAATATTATATTAGTAGCATAGAATATCGAAAGCTTACCTCTGAATAGGTTTCTTTTAAAATTTAAGAGCAACTTAGAATTAAATAAAAATTAGCTTTGAATAACTAAAACGCACAAACGTACCTAAAAAGCCGATTTTTAATTTATGGTAAGTAAGTACCTTAACTTTAGTATGAGCAAATTATTAACAATATTCGGTTTGAACGTTTATCTGGATCGTAGAGCATAGATATTCCGTAAAAAATACCGGAACTGTTTGATTTTCCGTGAAGAATATTACGTACCAGCTCAGAAATGCAAGCTTTACCAAATTTTCGTCAAAACTGACTAAGTATATAATATAATCTAGGCCGTGAAAAAGTTACACAAAAACAAACACTTTCGCACTTGTAATATTATGAGACTAGCTGATGCCCGCGACTACGTCCGCGTGGTTTAATTTTTTTGTTATTCCCGCGGGAACTGCTTAGTTTTCCGGGATAAAAAGTAGCCTATGCCACTCTCCAGGTCCACAGCTATACCTATGACAAAACTCACGTCGATCCGTTGCTCCGTTGCGGCGTAATTGAAGGACAAACCAACAAACAAACACACTTTCGCATTTATAATATTTAAGTATGATATTACGTAGAGTTTACAATGCGAGTATTTGTAGAACTGTGAAAAGGTTACGAAACAACGATGCAACATAGATGCGATAATCGTAATTAAAACGTATGTGTTCATACACTTCTTAGTATTTATTTCTTAACTATCTGATGCCCGCGTCTTCGTCCGCGTGGATTGAGGTTTTTCGGTTCACGAGGAACTGTTTAGTTTTCCGGGATAAAAGTAGCGTATGTGTTATTCCAGACTTTAATGTATCTCTGTGGCAAATTTCATCCAGATCCGATCAGCTGTTCTGGCGTAATTGAGTAATAAAAATCCATCTATTCATCCATCCAAACTTTCGCATTTATAATATTATAGTGTAGGTAGTATATTATATTAATATAGTATAGATAGGGATTAAGTAAATGTCTATTTAAAAACCGCAAAAAAAAAATTGATATTGCATAAAGCAAAAATATTATCTTTGGCGATTTTGACATCCCAATTAAACCAATACCCTTAATCAGTTTCTATACGTTGCATCGTACCGGAACGCTAAATCGCTGGTCAGCACGTTCTGTGGTAGGGTGGTAGCTAGCCACGACCGAAGCCTCCCACCACACCTGTGCCTGGTATGTCTTCAAAACAGAATTTGGTCAAAAGTCAAAATAGTGGTGCTACAATACGGTGTGAAAGAGTCTTACGCACATGCGGCAGCTATATTGCGTAACCAGCAATACACAGCAATGTCTAGATGTAGCTGTATCATGTATAGTAAGACACGAACTAACGCGTTTGTATGTATACCGGTTTATTTCATAATAACTATAACATACTGTTTCTACTAACTACTTTAGAGTTTTTATTGTAGCAGTGTTCTTGTAAGTAGAAAATGTGACAAAAAATATTGGCAGTCATAGGGACTCCCGATAGAAGTGAAAACGAATATTTAATCTTTTTCTTTTTATAAAAACATTTAAAAAAAAACTATTTAAAATAATAAAAATATAAACTTTAAAACTAAGGCATTCAAGTTTAATTACGAATTGTAGTATATTTTTTATATTCAAGACCTTTTGTCTTCGTAACAATGCAAGCATGTCGGTGTTCGCGAGCATGTCGGAGCGAGCATGTCGGTGACGCGAATTCACAAGTTTACCCCTACCAAAAGTGCTCAACGCGGCTAAAGAAGTTTTCACTTCGGGTTTTTTAGATAGGCAGAGTTCCCACTGGAACCAAAAAACCTTAATCCACGCAGACAAAGTCGTGGGCATCAGCTAGTAAAACATAAATCTGTAGCTGTCTGTACCTACGTGATTCGTATATGCAAAACCTGTGCGCAAAACTTTTGATTGTGAAAGCCTTCAATTCGTTTTATTAATCGGGTTTTTTTTATAACTTCATAATGATTCCATCTAAGTCATGTTTGCGCAATATTTTAATACTAAATAACGAATTCACTAACAGTTAAAGTGGCATTTTGGTACTATTTATGATTTTATCCTTGGATATTGTATGGTTTTCGCCCGGGGCTAGTCCACTTTTCTTAAAATCACTAGCTAATAGGTTATTGGGGCTGATCGTTTTGTACACAGTCCCTGATTATTTAAATAAACTATTCTTATTTATTTATTTATCAACTTCATACACTTACCATCAGGTGAGATCGCAGTCAAGGGCTAACTTTTAGTGGATAAAAAAAAAAACTTTCGACTAGCATTAGCTATTCTGGTTCCCGCGAGAACTGTTTAATTTTCCGGGATAAAATTCCAGACAATAATCTATGTCTGTGCCAAATTTCATCCAGATCCGTTCATCCGTTGGGGCGTGATTGAGTAACAAACATCCATACATCCATACATTCATGTACCAGTTATGGTAAAAAAATGAGTAAAATGTTGTAAGCCCTCTGGTTAAGGGGTGTGGCAGCTTCTATTATCACCGTTCGCTTAATCGTTTTCTACACGACACATACTGAAACACGATATAGCTTTGGGTTGCTAAAAAGAGCGAAAGAGAAAGCAAGAGTGATTGGTCTTTGTCATCAGTAGATAGAGACACTCATGGAGAGAGTAACTTTGTACACAATTTAATTTATAGTCAAGATCCTGATTTATCTATGTATTAAAATTTTAAATAACATATTTTATGTGTAAAAGTATTAGAAAGTTATTTGTCTTTCTTTTAATCAGTTAATTTTTTTTTTTATTTGGTGATCTTATAGGCACTTAAATTCATATTTTGGGCATTCTGAACCAGTAGTAAAATGAATAGCACTTGTAAAAGTTTATTTGAATAAAAATCATTTAAATTTTTATCCCGAATTAAGGATTCCTTCGGAATATCCACGCGTTAGAAGTCGAAATCGATAAAAGCGAGAATGTAAAAATAAATTGGAATAAAAAAGAAACAAAAATGGCCGCCGCTAACCAATTAATAACACACAATAACATTGCGAGTGCACGCAAAAACAAAGTGGGTCAAAGACCGCGAAATTCGTCCGACCTCGAAAACCAGTGAACTTGGGCTGCAAGGCTGAGGTCAGATTAGGGCCGATCGAGAGCTAGCCCAAAATGTGGGACGAATCGTGTTCTTGTGACCTATTTTACTCTTCGGGTTGGTGTTGCTAATTATTGACACTAGATGGCGTTGAATCCGAAAAGCGGAAAAACTGAAAATGTCGTCGTGTGTTTGCTAATATTCAAATAAATTATTTTTTAGTGTTTATTAAATAGAGGAACTCCCAAAAGTCGTAATATCCACATGCCCTGATAGTTTTGTGTTGAATAACCATTTTAAACTATCGATTAAAGTGCAAAAGTGCGTCGAATTTTGATGACGTCACAACTGAAAATTTCACACAAAATCCATACAAAGCACGCGTTTTGAAGTTTGAAAAAAAGTTGCTGATTTGACTAGTTGTCAAATACCCAATTATTCTCTGTCCAATCATTTATTATACTTTTGGCAGCTCGAGTTTATGATGTTCTAATGCGTTACTGATATGATTTTTGATAACAATCGACTTTCTATTGGAAGAAGTTTTAATCGTTTTGACACATTGATATTTATTTTTCCTCAACATTTTTTTATTGTTTTATAAATATACCCAAGCGTTTAAATGACTGAGTGTATTAATGTATGTATTAAAATAAATGAATCAAACTTATTGTTTCTTGAAAAAAACAACAACAACTTTTTTTAACAAAAAAGATTAATTTAGTTTAATGAGTAAAATTTTTTTTTTTCTTAATCCCGTTGCAATATCAACAATTCTATAGTAATTTTCACAGTTCGCAATTTGTTATATCCAAGCATTAAATCCCGAACAAAAGGCTCTCGCAGAGTGATTAAGCCCGCGCGGGCAAAGCAACGAACTAAAGCTAGTTCACAATAACCCACTGTACAATAAGGGTGCCTTTCCACGGACTCGAAAAAATACGGTAAGTTTTTAAGCGGACCAACGTGCGATACGATGAAATATAGTAACCGGGCGGCCGGCCGAAATGCGGAAAGTTTAAGGAGATAATATAAATATACTTACGCTCCCATGCTAATTTCGAATCTCTCTCTGCGTCGTATTCCTCATTACTGAGGGCCGTGACCCCTTTCCAATTATCAAATACTTAATGGTCGGAGTTTTCTTGGGATAATAATGCGGTGGGTTCCCACGTCCTTCCGCATACGACTCGACTAAGCGTTAACTTAGGTTTTTGTAACGATTATTATCAGATGTTAGTGATAATAATCTAAAATAATGATAAATAAGAATTTCGAATAATCCGGTCTAAATTATAAATTGAAAAATTAGCGAAATTTCAGGTTTCTTGGTCAATGATCAGTTAGCGAGTGAGTGAGAACTTTATCTTAATTATAATAATTATGACGCTAAAAGTTTTTATCGCATTTTGACGTATCGTATCGTGGTCCGTGGAGCAGCGTCCTTATGATGGCAAAGTGATAAAAAAGCGTACCCTCTTTCATTAAAGTCCCCCAGTCGAAAGGAAATTACTAGACTTTTCAACACGTGGCCTGCGAAAATAGGCCAGCTTTTATGGTATTAACAATAATAATGAAAAGAGACGGGGATCTCTTTTCAACCATTAGTTCTGTGGTACATCCGAAAAGGACAGACCGCTTACCAGTTTCCCCTCGTAACGTGATATCGTCGGATCGTCCATTTTTCAGTAACCCGTACAACACCGAACTATTGTATTTTTTGAATGGAGAATTGTTATTCTTGAAAGTTTTGAATGTAAACGTCCGAGTCTTCGGATTTTTTGTGACGTGAAATTTGTATTTTGTTACTTTCTGTTTACCAAGTAACAAATACGGAGAAATAAAAAAAAGACTTGGCTATTGTTAAAATGACACAGTGAACTATCAAGGGGTAGATTCACTTGACGATTCAAAAGTTTTTTTGATTAAAATTTATTTTTATTTTTCGTTTCTTCTTCTTTCTTCATCTTCTTCTTAGTATTAAAAAAGTTGTTTGTCTGTTTATTTGATTGCACGTATATCAGACCAAAGCCCTCAGCACTTGTAGTCGCTTTATCATTACGTCCTATGGAACTCCTTAGTATAGATTTCAAAACAAAATCTGTTGCTAAGGGGTTCCTTAAGTAATAATAAGTGACTCTAAGTACGGTAGTTAGAGTGATATTAAATTCACCAATTAACATATTTAGACCATTCGGTCACTAGAATCCAGACGAAACCGAGTGAGAAACTTAATACTTTACTCAAATAATATAAAAACTACTTCTGAATCACCATAAAAATTCCTTGAATCTAATCGATAACTGAAACCAACCAACATTGAACCAGAATAGTGAGGTTTATATATGACATATGGATTCTATATATCGGTTTCTGTTGTAATTTTCAATTCATTTCCATACAAAGCTTCCTCTATAAAAGTAATTAGTTTTTTTCCTCATTTTAATGCTTTTTACGTCGTCCTACAAAATATATCAGAGCAATACTTTTCTACGCTTTATTATATTGAATTTCATTCCATTTATATTAATAGATTATGCAGGCGACTTCATCCACGTGGATGAGGTTTTTATTTCAGCAGGAACTCCTTCATTTTTCATATGCTTATATAAATAAAATAGTAACCTATTCCCCGGGACACCACCACTACAGCAAATTAACGTCCCACTGCTGGGCACAGGCCTCCACTCACATAGGATAGACCCACCACGCTGCTCCAATGCGGGCTTTAACGACTAATTATCATGTTAGTGATAATAACCGGGACACAACCTATCTCTATAAGTCTATACCGAATTTCATCAAAATCGGTTGAAAAGATGGGCCATGAAAGCTTAGCAGACAAACTTTCGCATTTATAATATTATTATGAATTTAATTATATAACGAGCTTTCTTAGTAAGCTTAGAAGACTTTTCATTTAAAAAATGATATTTGCATGTTTAATCTACACTTTGGCTGATTTAGATGATCTTGGACTTTAGCAGGGCAATTATTTTATTAGCGATAAAGCTCATATCCTGGAAAAATACAACATGAAGATTAATTTTATTTACAAACTTCAATATTTCAAATGGAATTTTAATCATGCTAATATTATAAATGCGAAAGTGTGTGTGTTTGTTGGTTTATTGGTTTGTTTGTTTGTCCTTCAATTACGCCGCAACGGAGCAACGGATCGACGTAATTTTTGGCCAAAAATCAGTGTGACATAGGCTACTTTTTATCCCGGAAAATTAAAGATTTCCTGCGGGAGTCAAAAAACGTAAACCACGCGGACGAAGTCGCGGGCATCAGCTAGTAAAACATATAGGTAGCTCATGGATGAAGTTATATTGCTTGTATTAAAAACTTTCCTGTTTTATATTGCTACTAGTATAATTTTTTTATGTAAATCTTCCATCACTACCGAAAACAGCCTGATTCCTTATCAACGTTATTCGGGGAAACTCTATGGAAAATTTCTACATTCTAGATCCAAGGTTTTGAGCTGGGCATTGATGAGTCAGTCAGTGAGTGAGTGAGTGAGTCAGGAGTCAGCCTCCCTATTCTCCAACATAATGACTGTAAAAAATTAAAGCCACTGACATTTATTTCTTATCCATTGAAGGTTTTCTATGAAAATATTACTTTTATTTCATAGCAAAACTTCAATGGATAAAAATAAAATATGTCGGTCGCTATCCAAAAATGAAAGCCAGTGACAAAATTATTATATTTTTTATCCATTGAAGTTTTGAGTTAAAGAATAGAGTTGCTAGACTTTTCTCTTGCCTAATATTATGTAGAGCAGATGATATTCACTAGTATTTTAATATCGTGACAAACAGATATACCGAATACACTTCTGCTGTTAGGTATGTAGTACGCATAGGTACGGTAGGTATTACAGGAGTTGTGACATATTTCAACTTCCAAGTACTCGCTAAGTTTCGAAACCAATTCAAACATTGTGCATGATAGATACTCTGGGGATATCACACAAAAATGACACTTATATATATTACATGTTAGGTGATAGAGTTGTATGCAGCACAGTTTATCTTTAATAGGAAAACCGAGATACGGTACCCTTCTATAATTTTTTTTTTGTTTGAATTTGCGATTTTTCTTTTACATAATGAAATCTATAATAATATTATAAAGAGGTAAAGTTTGTGAATTTGTGAGGTTGTGAGGGGTAGGTAATCTCTGGATCTACAGAACCGATTTTAAAAATTCTGATACCTATAGAAAGGCACATTATTAATGAGTGTCATAATATGCTATATTTTATTGTAATCTATTGTAATTTTATTACTTATAAATATTTTTATTATGGTTGTTTTACAATAATATTATGACATCTTAGTGACCTATTTCTTTTGTAAGATTTTCAGTATTATGCAAACTTTCTAATTGGAATAATGAAGTTTCCGTTTTTTGTTTAAATTCCACATTCAAAATTAGATGAAGTTTCAGTCAAAAATAGACAATTTTAATTGATTAATCCAAACCAAGCTTTTTATCTAATGCCCAATTCTGCATTCATTATGCAGCATCAAACCGGAAACCAGTGTATGTAATTGAACTTTTAAAATAAGAACGGTTATAATTATAACAATCGACGAGCCGACATAACCACCGTTATACATTACACGAGAAATTCGCACGGAATCATCTCCACTAATTAAAGTATAATTAAACCTAATTAAGTATATTTGGACTTTAAGAAACTTTCGCATCACACATAATATTATACCTAAGTATAAGTAATAAGTATAATCGTAACTCGTAACGTAACGTTACATCACTATTACCGAGTCGAGTTGTGTAAAACCTCTTTTAAAAATCAAACCTTCGAGCTTCATTCCAAATACAAACGGTATTTTCACAGCACTATTATTGATAAACTTGTCACTACACTGCACGTCACAGACAACGATTTTTTTTTTAAATTTCGAATACACGCGCCGAATCTGTAAGGACCCGCTCACATAGATGTTGCAGGCGGCCCATCGGAGGAACAACTAGGAAATACTCAGGCGTGAGGCACACCACCGCATTCTCCCACACGCGGGCACGTTATGTTTGAACACGTACCTACTCGCACATCTAATTGACGGTGCACCGTTTTGACAGGTATACACCCGTGTATGTAAGCCCTTATGTATATAATTTAATTTTAAAAAAAAACTATACTTAGTCTAATAAAAAAATTATAAAAAATGTTTTTTGCCGGCCCGTACAGTTCCTGTCAAGATGATTTATTTATTTAATTTATTTATTTAGTTAACATACATGATGTAAGGGTTGAGATTAAAAAATTTAAGAGGTTTTTATAATGTAACGGCGATAATAATTAAAATTTTAATCGGAGTGCTCCGGCGCTATCTTAAATTGCGGATGAAAAATCTTAGCATAGAAACAGGCATAGCGGTCCGTAGAGAAAAATGTTACGGCAAAATCACAACAACCGTTATTACATAACAGTACGGGGGAGCGAGAGGGGTGTAGTTTAAGTGCGTGTTGGAAAGAGATATCCGAGGTTGTGTAACCCAACACAGGGAAAGCTCACACGTACTTTCTTTGTACATAACCACTACCTTCGCGTCTTTGATTCTTTAAAGTGTGAGCGTTGAGCTGTGTGCGTGCAACTCTAGCCTTCTAGGTACGAAAGAGCTTAAGTGCTGTGCTGTATTTTTCAAAATGGTCTCTCTTTTAAAAAGGGTGTAGGGGGAGTTTTCAACGTTTTTCCTTCCAGCTTTAAGTCCATATTCCTTTGAAGCTGGGCAAACCTGGCATCTTTTTGAGAGGGTTCAATGACACGTGGTTTGGCATGTATCTGGGCCTACTTATTTTTTCCACTACGTAGTCCACAAAAGAAGACATTTTCACGGAAAGGGAACTAGGGCATGCGTAGTGCGGTATTTTTTTTCGATCGATTTTCCGCATAATTAACGGATAAATGTTTACATTATTGTTTTATTGCGATGAGTGGGAATTCTCTTGCATTTATAATGAGTCGCTGTTACAAGAATTGTCCCAAAAATGAGGCCACGCGATAATATTTCAAATTATCCGTTCAGCTATCCATCAATAGATGGCGTTGTTCTAAATATATTAATAATTGCATAATTTCGTCTCTACTTTGATTCAAAGTCTAAATTCATGCATTTAAATGTCCATAAAATAAAATAAAATATTTTGAATTGGAAAATAACTTTCATAAATTTGCACAGCTCTATACTAAAATTATCGATTTTCGTGAAACTCGCCAAAACTTATTCATCAGAGAACGTTTGGCAACTTCTATTTTTTATGGAAAATTGTGTGTAAAAAGGTAGGTTTTATTGAATTTTTTTATTCTTCAATTACTCTACGGATGCATTCACTTGCGAGAAGAATAATTATTATGAAAGCCTAAAATATTAATTGAGCTTTGTCTCAAAATAGATGCATATACTGTAAATTGCTATTGCATCACAGCGGAGGAAGTGAAATAACAGACATAATATTTATATAGCTGTCCCTTCCTACCGGTATAGCGTGGTTTCATTCACCCACATGCAACTTAGCATAAGCGCCAAGGAAACGAGTGACGTCTATTTACTCTTTTCGCACGTTGCTGCTACCGTATACGGCCATCTCACTCGTGCAAGGCAACGGAGTGCGTTGACCTGTCCTTGTTGCGTTTGTGTGCAGCCTTGCGTTACAGTTATACGCAGTTCTTTGAATGTGGTTAACGTGCATCATAAGGCTCTGTACACACGACGTCATTTTATGCATCGACTTTTATTTGAGAAAATTCATGAATGAGAATTATTAGTATATTTAAGTCCTATATATTAAATTACAAACCTAATGACTTCATTGTAACGGTGCTGCTCATATTTGCATTTGAACCGTCCTTACCTGAAAAAAGAAAAAAAAACGTGTTTTAGTATATAACTAGTATAGTATATAGTATAGTAGTGTTATAGTAGTAGTTAAATAATAATACATAAATATCTTTTATTTCAGGCAATAATTACAACCCATAGTAATAATTATT
The DNA here is from genome assembly GCA_917051295.2 of Erebia ligea. NCBI lineage: Eukaryota > Metazoa > Arthropoda > Insecta > Lepidoptera > Nymphalidae > Erebia > Erebia ligea. The sequence goes on from OU785246.1 coordinate 4,057,698, forward strand.
ATGACAAAGAATGACAACATGAAACAGAACACTAACGTTAATTGTGAGACAAAAATTTGTTTAAAAATATATTCAAGATTATTTAAAAATAAATGTATATAAATCGGACTAAAAAATAAAAATAAAAAAAAACAATCATCAGAGACAAAACCAAAAATAAATTAATTTAAATTAAAAATTCACAAAACATGAAACTATGCGATTAAATACAATAAATGATATTGTTTTTTATTATATCAACGTCCCATTTTGCATCTCATGTCTACTAATCCTAGATGATTTTCTGTTTTTAAGGGTTGCGTACCTAAAAGGTAGGTTTGCACTTTGCAACCCTTATAGTCCGGTCAAATTTTGCATATTCTAGTAACTATTAGCTACAGACTTTCAATTTGGAATAGTTTTGAATATTGCTTACCCAACCTAAAATAATAATAATAAATAAAATTTATTATTATTTTACCGATCTGCAGCTAAAATGTATACCTATTGGTCTATTTGAATAAAGAACACGCACACATAGACACGCACACTTGATGTTATCACATCAAAAACAATATGTCCGGACTACTTCAGAATCTGTGTTTATAAATAGCGTAATCGTGACACAGTGCTCGAAATAAGCGAGACGTATTGTTTTAGCCACAAAAAGAAAGTTGGAGAGAAGTCGTAATGACCTTTAGGTCACGATTCCTCTACCAGAGTTCTCGAATTATTCACTCACCTCAAAATTAATTCACCTCGACTGTCATAGAATTTCAGTTTATATTATTATTATTATTATTTATTTATTTCAGGCAACAATGCCCATATTATAAAATACATAAAATACAATAATACTTAAAAATAAAAACAATACAAAATAAAATAAAAATACATAATACAATACAATCTTAATACTAAGGCAAGGATTGTTTTCTCGCTTCCCTATAGCGACGCGACTTACACTATGCCCTTAAGGTGCCTTATACGGATTTCATGATGTGTCATCCTTTTCCAGGTACACTTTAAAGAATCGGGAGTCACAGCTGTGGGGATGTCATGGTATCAAATTAAAGGTCATTTCTTCATCTCTCGTTTGACCTTATAAAAATGCACACTCCAATACAAATTTTCTGCATAAATACGTTTCTCCGAACGCAAGATCTGCTGAAAATGTCGAAAAATGGGGTCCGGATAGGTACCCATAAAGCTAGATCCGCTGCATATTTTAACTTGAATATTAACAATAAAGTGGGGCTTATATAGTCCTCTATCCATGGTGCAAAGCATTAAGCATACAAATAAATATGTTTATAGTTTATGTGGCAAAAAAAAAATGTTTCATACATTTTTCTATGAAAAGAAGCCGAGCGCTAGGCGTTTGGCGCTCAGTACGCGCTGAGACGCGCTCGTGGACGGGTGGGTGTATCGCTTTTTTTGCACGAAATTTATTACGACAAAATGAACACCGTGTTGTGTACTGCCATAGAGATATAATATTCTCTATGTGTACTGCGCTTAGAAAAACTTGATACCGACATCCACAAAGAAGGAAGTTCTCAAGTGTAGGCGTATTTTTTTTACCCGATTACGGCAAAGCCACAAGGAAAGGGTATGTTAGGAATATATATGTATGTATGCATGTATGTATGTATGTATTAAAAAAAAGTGAGCGCCATTTTGAAATTCTTTGTTATCGTACCGATTTCGTTCAAAATCGATATCTGGGGTTCCCTGGGATCACAAAACAGGAAACTGTTACCAAAATTTTAAAAAAGTCAGCGCCATTTTGAATTTTTTTGTTATCGTACCGATTTCGTTCAAAATCGATATCCGGGGTTCCCTGGGATCACAAAACAGGAAACTGTTACCAAAATTTTAAAAAAGTCAGCGCCATTTTGAATTTTTTTGTTATCGTACCGATTTCGTTCAAAATCGATATCCGGGGTTCCCTGGGATCACAAAACAGGAAACTGTTACCAAAATTTTAAAAAAGTCAGCGCCATTTTGAAATTTTTTGTTATCGTACCGATTTCGTTCAAAATCGATATCCGGGGTTCCCTGGGATCACAAAACAGGAAACTGTTACCAAAATTTAAAAAAAGTCAGCGCCATTTTGAAATTTTTTGTTATCGTCCCGATTTCGTTCAAAATCGATATCTGGGGTTCCCTGGGATCACAAAACAGGAAACGGTTACCAAAATTTTAAAAAAGTCAGCGCCATTTTGAATTTTTTTGTTATCGTACCGATTTCGTTCAAAATCGATATCCGGGGTTCCCTGGGATCACAAAACAGGAAACTGTTACCAAAATTTTAAAAAAGTCAGCGCCATTTTGAAATTTTTTGTTATCGTCCCGATTTCGTTCAAAATCGATATCTGGGGTTCCCTGGGATCACAAAACAGGAAACGGTTACCAAAATTTTAAAAAAGTCAGCGCCATTTTGAATTTTTTTGTTATCGTACCGATTTCGTTCAAAATCGATATCCGGGGTTCCCTGGGATCACAAAACAGGAAACTGTTACCAAAATTTTAAAAAAGTCAGCGCCATTTTGAAATTTTTTGTTATCGTACCGATTTCGTTCAAAATCGATATCCGGGGTTCCCTGGGATCACAAAACAGGAAACTGTTACCAAAATTTTAAAAAAGTCAGCGCCATTTTGAAATTTTTTGTTATCGTACCGATTTCGTTCAAAATCGATATCCGGGGTTCCCTGGGATCACAAAACAGGAAACTGTTACCAAAATTTAAAAAAAGTCAGCGCCATTTTGAAATTTTTTGTTATCGTCCCGATTTCGTTCAAAATCGATATCTGGGGTTCCCTGGGATCACAAAACAGGAAACGGTTACCAAAATTTTAAAAAAGTCAGCGCCATTTTGAATTTTTTTGTTATCGTACCGATTTCGTTCAAAATCGATATCCGGGGTTCCCTGGGATCACAAAACAGGAAACTGTTACCAAAATTTTAAAAAAGTCAGCGCCATTTTGAAATTTTGTTATCGTCCCGATTTCGTTCAAAATCGATATCTGGGGTTCCCTGGGATCACAAAACAGGAAACGGTTACCAAAATTTTAAAAAAGTCAGCGCCATTTTGAAATTCTTTGTTATCGTACCGATTTCGTTCAAAATCGATATCTGGGGTTCCCTGGGATCACAAAACAGGAAACTGTTACCAAAATTTTAAAAAAGTCAGCGCCATTTTGTAATTTTTTGTTATCGTACCGATTTCGTTCAAAATCGATATCTGGGGTTCCCTGGGATCACAAAACAGCAGTCAATCAAAAAAAAGTCAGCAGTGAACTTTTTAAAATTTTGGTAACAGTTTCCTGTTTTGTGATCCCAGAGAACCCCAGATATCGATTTTGAACGAAATCGGTATGATAACAAAGAATTTCAAAATGGAGCTGCCGTTTTTTAAATTTTGGTAACAGTTTCCTGTTTTGTGATCCCAGGGAACCCCAGATATCGATTTTGAACGAAATCGGTACGATAACAAAGAATTTCAAAATGGCGCTGACTTTTTTAAAATATTGGTAACAGTTTCCTATTTTGTGATCCTACGGAACCCCAGATATCGATTTTGAACGAAATCGGTAAGATAATCTTTTATACATTATTTTACAATCTCAAAAACTGAGTATTATTGTAGCCGCGAGTATTGTTTCGGCGCATAAATAGGTACATAATATTTACCGCGGCCAACAGCGTAAACAAGTACCTAGTAAATAAATAATCGTCTAATATTTTCAAGTAACAAAATTGGTTAGTTGGCAATAAAATCGAGCGTCTCTACGCTCTATAGCTCTACGCTCTCGTAAAGCGTGCATATATATGCTGTAGTGTGACGAGTTTTATACCTATAGTTGAGTTTTTTACCTATAGTTGGTCGCGGGGTAAATGTTTAAAGGGCCTTAAGCCAAAAGTCCTATTAGAGGTTTTGACGTTGATTATTCAATTTTAACAGCGAGTTGAAGAACTAAGTAAATAAGAAGTAATTTTACAGTCTCACCAACTTATCTGGCGCGGTGCCAAAATTGGAACTTTTTTTTATGACTGTTTAGTTTTTTTTTACTAGCAACAACAATTGATGTGATAACAGCGAGGCTGTCATCAGGTCAGATAAGTTTGTGGGACTTTACATACTATTCTAGTAGCAGTATTACTCTTAGTAAATATCTACTAAAAATTAAAAAATAATAACCATTTTTTTTCTAATATAATTATATAGATACCATCGAAATAAAACAATAAAACCATGTATTTTAAATCAAATTAACTACGTATTATGATACACAATTTTATGATAGACTAGCTTATGCCCACGACTTCGTTCGCGCAGACTACTCAAAATTCAAACCCCTTTTTTACCCCCTTAGAGGGGTTTAATTTTCAAAAATCCTTTCCTAGCGGATATCTACGTCATAATAGCTATCTGCATGCCAAATTTCAACCCGATTCGTCCAGTGGTTTGAGCTGTGCGTTGATAGATCAGTCAGTCAGTCAGTCACCTTTTCCTTTTATATATTTAGATGATACATAAATTTTAACCATTTTTATCTTTGGATATATTCGTCATAATATTCCTCATTTATCAAAATCTGAAGAGTACTTGTGAATTGCGAGGGAACAGACTGATGAACTTAAACAAACAAAAAGAAAATCGGCGAAAGGACGCGTTCCAATGAAGCGATCCTTACCGCTACGGTAATAAAAAGTTGCGTCAGATGCCATAAAAATGTCTGCCTAGGCGTCAACTCGTACATTACATCACTACACTACGCTTGTGTGCGTCCACACACACTACCTTGCACCTATCCGCACGTGCTAGCGACGTTCACGTGTCACGCACACATGCGCACAACCTAATCTTTTGTGGAATGTGGGTTTCATACCTTAATGAGTACTTTTTAAAATCGGCTGAAAAGGAAAAGCCTTTGACTCATGAAGTCATGAGTCGCTTTTAAAAAAATCTTTTAGATTATGCCGTTTTATACCTAACTTTTTTTATTTTTTTTATTTTTACGTTGATTAGATTTGAAATGCGCTAAATTATTTTTGACCTATATTTAGCTTAATGCTCGGAGTTTTTAAATGTAAAGGATATAATTATGCAATTTAATATTACATACTTTAAAGTAATCTCTTTTAATATAATTAGTAGGTTCTTTATAATATGTACAATAATTTTGAAGTATAGTTTTTTTAATCCATTGAAGAGAAAATTATTTGCCTTGTGAGTTGTGACTTCACAGTGTGACTTGCTTAAAAAATATTTTGCTCCATGATTTTTTTATTAGGTACGTTGAAAAGATTTGAAAGGGGCATAATTTCTTCTGAGTTTTGACCTATATTATATTAATTCTCGGAGTTTTAAATCTTTAATACATCATTTTAATTTTTATGCGCATTTTAAAATAAAATACTTACCTAGGTTTCTTTTAACGAAATCTTTATTTATTTATTTCTTTATTTATTGCAATTCCATAGGTACACTTATTTCTTAACCAACATTAAATTTTTGTAGTTCTCTTCCCACTAGAATTTTTTTTCCGAACCGGTGGTAGAGTCCTGACATATAAGTGGCACAAGTTGTCCTACATGAAGTAAACACATTTTCATTTAATTTGTATTGTATAAGTTTGTAAGTTTTTTTCGATAATATGCAACTTAGAGATAGGCAAAGTTCAATAGCCATACAGCCTATTCAGTATTTTTTTAAAATAAGTTGAGTTGATTTTAAATGAGCTTAGTAAGTATATAGCTTACATCTGACCTATATGCTTACTATGCTACGAGTTTATATGTAATTAACACACATATAATAGCTTTGGTTGTCAATTATATATTATTTATACTATAGCTAAAGACATAGCTTATGTTGATCCATATCTAATATAATAATGAATAGGTATTTGATATGATTGCACACACTCATAAAATATTCATATTATATGCATATAAGTATATAATTTACAATTATACTGTAAAAAACGATTGCATATTTTCATTTCAATCGAATTCAAAGACGTTGATGGTTTAAATATTTCGTATATAATTATATACATAGAGTTTAAACATATTTTGTCTCAGTTGAAAAATGATGAGTCAGTCAGTTAGTTAGTGCACAGTTATCCGCCATATTGCTCGACCCATTAGCATACTAGACAATTAGATTCTGTAATGTTTTTGAAGATTGCTCTCAAACGGTGCTAGCCTCTGAATTGTTGGCTCGTATGACTAATAATCATAAAACGCGAATTGTTATGTCAACTACATTTAAAATAACTAGACGGGCTAGCAGCGTACCTAGGTTTTTCTTTCCCACTAGAAATTAGCGCTACGGAAAATTTTTAATAAGCCCAGCCGAGCGATCGCGTAACTTCTGCATCAATCATTGTTACAGTATCAATTGTTGTAATTGGCTGAATTTATGGCATTCTTGCTGCGTCAATGGATTATGTCCAATAGTGGAAGAGTGTTAACCAATCAGAGGTGATTGCGATGTATCAATGATTGATGCAGAAGTTACGCGATCGCCCGGCAGACCTTATCATTGCTTGGCACTAAGCATGATTGTCGTCAAGCGCAAGCCTATCACGCAATAAAAAAAAATATACTTACCTAATTTTTGGTAGAGAAAAATAGCGAGGACCTAGAAAAGTTGGTTGCGCTATTTTTCCCTATCAAAGTTTTTGTTAAACGGTATATTTCAATTCGCTGATTTCAATTAAAATAATGTTGTGTCTAAATAAAACGTCCCTACTTTTACTATCAACAATTAGGTATCAAGTCAAATCAGCAACTTTTTTTCAAAAATCAAAACGCGCCCTTATTAAGGGATGTTGTATGAAATACTAAAATCAAAATACGACACACTTTTTTAATTCAATAAATAGTTTAAAATGGTTTATAAACATAAAACTAACAGGGGACGGGAATTTTAAAACGGGAAAACGGGATATTACAACGTTTGGGAGATCATCTATTCAATAATAATTACTAAAAATTATTTTATTTGAATAGTTGTCAAATATCTAATTGGATTGGCCACTTTTGTAAAAATTTGCGAGAGAGTAGATTACCCCGCCGCCATAAGTCGTTTGACTTATGTAAAATGACTTATCGTCAATGGCGAGAAGAGTTATTTTTTAGGGTTCCTTATCCAAAGGGTGCCAAGGACGCTAATAATAAGCCTCCGCTGTAAGTTCGCCCGTCCGGCCATCGGGCATGAACCATAATACGTAGACAGTTGAAATTTTCACGTAGTATGTATTTCAATTGCCGCTAACAACAATTAATAAAAATGTTGTAAAATAAAAAATAAAGGGGGGGCAAGAAACTTGATTTTTGAGCGCCTCTCTTGTTTACGAAAGTATTTGTGACCTACGTAGTGTTATTTAAATCTTGTACAAGTACGATGGTACGGGACCTTTCGTATACGACACCGACTCGCATTTACCAGTTTTTTAACTATTGGATAGAAGCCGGCGTTACTTTGCGGAAGTCCATGATAATGAAGGAACTAGAAATTCAATTCGCTATAATCCGCAACAGTAGGCAAATCTATGTGGTACAGTGTATCTTGCACTTGCAGCTTACGATGTTCACCACAGCACATAAATCTTCCAAATTATTCTCAACGTACGTTTCACTCCGACACCGGAACATCTTCAGGAGATGTTGACTCGACAATGCACGATTGTAAAGAACTGAAGTGAATCCTAAAAATTGACACTTAACGTCTAGCATGTTAACAGTAAATCGTAAAAACGAGTCATAGGTATAAATAATACATATAGTATATACGCGTCTATATACAAAGTATTTGCGTTTAACGCGCTCGAGTACATAACAGCGTATTACCGTAGGTCAGTTACGCAAGTATTATTAGTACGGTGCGATAATACTTTATTATTATCGCGATATTTATTTACTAAGTAATATTATTCTTTTTTGTGTTTGGTTTTTCTGACTAGAAATTCTCAGTACTAGTCCGGAGTTGGGAAGTTGGCGGTGTCACCCCCGTGCCTCGGAGAACACGTTAAGCCGCCGGTCCCGGTTATTATCACTAACATGGTAATAGTCGTTAAAGCCCGCCAACCCGCATTGGAGCAGCGTGGTGGGTCTAAGCTCTAATACCCTCTCTACTATGAGAGTGGAGGCCTGTGCCCAGCAGTGGAACGTTAATGGGCTGTATTGGATTACTCTTTTGTCGTGCAAAAACATTTCACCGTCGTAGATTTAGTATTCTATCTAAAGTAGTTAAAAATTCCAAAGGAACCCTTTGATTTTCTGGGATACATTTTGTCTAAATCGGTTGAATTCCGCGTGGATTAAGGTTTTTTGATTCCCGCGTAAACTCCTTAATTTTCCGGGATAAAAAGTTGTATATATATAGCCTTTTTCCTTCTCTGGGATGCAACCTACCTCCGTACCAAATTTCATCAAAATCGGTTGAAAAGATGGGCCGCTAAAGCGTAGCAGACAGACAGACAGACACACTTTCGCATTTATAATATTAGTATGGAAGTATGGATTTAATTTTTTTTTTTTTAGGAATGCGACCCCCAAGTACCTATTTTCGTTTTATCGTAATATTACCCAAATATATTACTTACTTAACTTTTACTCAATCCTATGCGATTTTATAGGCATTTTGCTGAATGTGCAATAAATAACAGCTTTTATGCGGTATATAAATTCTGAAGTCATTGTATTATGTAAGAGAATTTTTAAAGTATGTAAGGAAAAATAAAGGAATTCGCACATTAACGCAAGAGCACAAGGACAAGAGAGTGAGGGAATAGAGAATGCGCATGTGTTTGGGTTGGCTTTAATATAATTGCCGTACTCCTAACAGGCTAGGAGTAGTAATGACTACACTATGTCAAAAACTTGTAGTGGGATAAAAAAACGCGGTCTAACGCGAATCAGTCCTCAGACCATTGAAGACCAAGTAATCAGTTAAATGAAGTCACCGCAACGTGGTATTTGTTGAAATTAACTATTCAATAGATATACTGCTTGTGCGTAGAATGTAAATTTTTACTGCGGCTTTTATGTAGAGAAGGGATGGGAACGATATTATCGATATCAGTTGTTGAATACACTAACATTATTATCAGAGAAACTATCATGAGCATGACCAAAAATATCGTCTTTTTGACCGAGCGAAGCGAAGGTCTCTGAGTCTACTTGGGTGAATTGGCACTTGTCCGTCCGTCCGTCTGTCAGAGCCTTATAACTTCTGAATTACTAAACGTAATTACTTCAAATTTAAATATACTGTGTAAACCGATGGCCTCCCGCCGAATATGGCTTAAAAAGTTATAAAAATCTTTATTTCAGGGGGGCTCTCATAGAAGGGGGGCTTTCAAAGTGATGATTTTCTGACGTCCAAAGATGACCTCAGAACTCCCAATTTTCTGAAAGGCTGAGCCTGAAACTTGATTAATTATTTGAATTATATCCTGTACTTGAACAACAAATACTAAAATTAGATAAATATTATAAGGAAACGAAGTTATTTAATTTTTAATGAGCTTACGTATTTTGAACAAACTTCACAATGTTGTCAATAGATGGCGCTCTGTACAAACTTATTCGTTTGTGCTTAAAAAGAAAAGGCTGAGCCTGAAACTTGATCACTTATTTGAATTATATCCTGTACTTGAACAACAAATACTAAAATTAGATAAATATTCTAAGGAAACGAAATTATTTAATTTTTAATGAGCTTCACTATATTTAACAGAACTTCACATAGATGGCGCTCTGTAAGTTTATGGATACCGCGAGGTCTCAGTTCGGGGCGAACCACTAGTCTATTTATTTATCAATAAGTGCCTAGAAATTGTTTGTTTACAAAAATCTTAATATATTTTAACGTTTAAACTATCGTGAGTGATATTCATTTTAACTATACCGGCTACAACTCACGTGTTTTGTCGGAAAATGCCCGACTAGTTTTAGTATGTCTGTCAGTTGCTGTGTCGCGTGAACAGTACCCTTACTCTGAGATTGATCGAATTTAAAATACGGTCTCACTAAGTGAGGTGAATTACATATGAATCAAACTAAAATGAATCTTAATTTTATTTATTTAGAGCTCAATTTCGTGTATGCATTCACAGCTAGCGCTCCAAACGATACGTTTCGAAATTTGAATCGGTTGCACTGAATTTGTGGCTTTAAATCAAGAGTTTTTGGGTCCATTTTAGTTTGACTCAAATGTGATTCACCTCACTTAGTGAGACCGTATTTTAAATTCGATCAATCTCAGAGTAAGGGAACTGGCTCATGAATAAAGGCACCGGAAACGTTCGAAACTAGTCGGGCATTTTCCGACTTGAAAGCACGTGCGTTGTATACGGTATATATTTATATTTGAAATCTTAATATATTTTAATTTGTGAGATGATGAATATAGGTCTACCGGAATCTGATGGCAAAAAGTTACACCGTATACTGGTGCTTTTAGGTGTATTTTTTGCCATCAGATTCTGGTAGACCTATAATTATCAGTACAATACTCTGCTACGGTTGTCGCAGGCTTTCTTATAAGTTATAAGACGAGAGCACATATTGAACTTTACTTTAGTTTTAAACTTATATTGAATGTAATGAGAAGAACTTTGTACTTATTATATAATTTTTAATTATTTTTATAATTTAATTCAAAGCATTTAAAAACTATTGTTTCTTTGTAATAAATACTTGAAATATTTAAATTAAAAAGTTAAAAACAATGAAGTCTCGTAAGACATTAAAATTTTACACGAGGATATTTTCTTGTAAATGCAAGAGCACGCAATAGACAAGAAAATGTCCTAGTGTAAATGGGTGAAGTTTAATAAACATATAATGTGGCCAATTCTAAACTCACACTCACACACAAACACACAAACACACACACACACACAAACACACAACAAAGTGTGACACAAACTCTAAACTAAACGAAAATGTCAGCTTTAAATCTAGTTCTGTCCCTTTTCGCAGGGAGTATTATCACAGAATAGGTAATTGGTATTATGAAAGAGTTAGCAATATTTTTAATGCTGTCATTTGAATTCAGTTTAGAGATTATGCACTACAGAATCAGCCCATATATCTGCTCTACGTAAATTTACCAGAAAGCAATGATTGAACCAGTAAAATATCGATAAATAAATCGATTTTTATCGATAGCCCGATCATTGCACATCACTAGTCCTAGGCTAGAACTCTATCTGCATAATTAGGGTTTACGGTTAGGTTAGGCCTAACGTTAGGTACTTACTAAAATTGGTCAATGTCGTATTTCTAATCATCATTATATTGAGGTCGCTGTACAGAATAAAAACACAGAATACTTTATACTACCTTTCGGGTACAGAAGAGTTACTCCGCAAAGACGTTTAAACAAATAGCGGCTCTTGATACCACGTAATAAAATGCAATTCAGCTTGCACAGCGCGCTATGTTGCGGCGTGATTGAAGGACAAACCAACAAATAAATACATTTTCGCATCACACTAATACTTAACTAATTTTTTGCGAGATATTTCACCGCGGTTAATTGCCTCATCTGGTGAAAGAAGGGCTGGCTCATGGCGGCTCATGGCGGTTGAACAGATGGGCCGTGAAAGTGTAGCAGACAGACAGACAGACAGACAGACACACTTTCGCATTTATAATATTAGTATGGATATGGATTTTTGGTTGAAGTTTATATAGCGGAAAATGAGTAGGTCACACACACACATGCATGTTACAGGAGCGGCGATGTTAAGTGTGATGTTGAGGGAAAATGAAAAAAAAGATAGCGTTTTTACTTTCGCCCGTTGCGTATTTTCCCAGAAGCTAGATTTGCTGCAGGGGTTAGCTTATTCTTTACCTGGTAATGTAGTACCTACTGTTATCATTCTGACGTACTTTATAGACTGAGAATAATACTAATGTCCTCCCGACCGAATTTCGGCCACGGCGGCCAATCTCCAGAGAGATTAGCCATCTGCGCGGGAGATATTATAGTGCACAAGTGTGTGCGCATACACAGGTGCACTCTCTGTTCCTTTTACTCTCATAGCCCGATGGGGCGGAAAATCCGACACGAACGGAGAGAGATCACGCGCAGGACCGACGGCTTAACGTGCTCTCCGAGGCACGGGGGTGAAACACCTGCAACTTCCTAACTCCGGGCTAGTACTGAGAATTTCTTGTCAGAAAAACCCAATACTTATTTAGGCCCGACCTGGGACTCGAACCCGGGACCTCGTCGGCCGCAGTCGAACATACTAACCACTAGACCAACGAGGCAGTCTGAGAATAAAACAATATAGAAGAATACACCTTTTTGACGACCTCCGTGGCGCAGTGTTGAGCGCTGTTGCCTTAACGTGCGGAGGTCCCGGGTTCGATCCCCGGCAGGGTTTGGAAATTTATAATTTCTGAATATTCCCTGGTCTGGCCTGGTTGGCTTCGGCCGTGGCTAGTTACCACCCTACCGGCAATGATGTGCCGCCAAGCGATTTAGCGTTCCGGCACGATGCCGTGTAGAAACCGAATAGGGGTATGAGTTTAATATAACAGGTTAGCCCGCTACCATCTTAGACTGCATCATCACTTACCATCAGGTGAGATCGCAGTCAAGGGCTAACTTGTAGTGGATAAAAAAAAAAGAATAACAAAGAAGTTGTATGAAATTCACAGCTGTTGTTCCATCATCAAAATATATCAACGCTTTTTTTTTCTTTAATCTATATTTTTAAATGGTTATCAAACTTAAAACTTAACCGAAGATGTGAATTTTAGGTGTTTTGGAAGACCCTCTTTAATAATCAGTGAGAAATAATTTAATGTAAACTTATAATATTATAAAGAGGAAAGATTTGTTTGTTTGTTTGTAATGGAAAAACTCAAAAACTACTCAACCGATTTAAAAAATTCTTTTACCTATTGAAAGCTACGTTATCAGCGAATAACATAGGCTATATTTCATTTTCAAAAAAATTAGAGATCCTTACGAAAATTGCAATAATGTGAACTAAGTCGATAAAAAATTTTCGCTTTTGAGAGCTTACGTGGCGTGTGCTGCATAAATACTTAGTTAAAGTTACATGAAAACAATGTATGATGGAATTGTACCTCTCAAAAAGTTCTAAAAAAAGTCCGTAATAGCATATATCTTTTAAGGTTGACTCACAATAACCATTTTTATGATTTTCAAATTTGGTGGCTTTACTTACGAAGGTGTTTTTACCGACATAGCATTAACCCTTATCAAAATAAATATGTTAGTCATCTCAAGTATTTATTTAAGATAAAAATTTTCCTTTACACCATTTGATTGAATCATTAGTGCTACCCGTGCGAAGCCGGGGCGGATCGCTAGTTTTTGATATAGGCATCATCCCTATTCCAACCATTATTGCCATCTTTAGTTCCCAACATCGCAACGCGAAGTGCTACGCTCGTGTGATAGTACGTCGCACCCGTTTGCGTGTGTGCGTGTGACCTAGTTACGAATGCGCTCGGGGGGCTTCGGCCGTTTCCGCCGTGCGAACATATGCGCCATCTTAGCGTTAGGGTTGGACTAGGCTGAGGACTTTAATATAAAAATCCTGTGCATGTCTTTTTTTCTATAGTAATATTATTATAAATGCGACAGTTAGAATTAATGGATGGATGGACGTTTGTTACTCAATCACGCAAGAACGGCTGAACGGATCTGGATTAAATTTGGCACAGAGATAGATTATAGTCTGGAATAACACAGACTACTTTTGACGTGACAACGTCTTATAAATTGGTTTGCCGGGTGACACCTCAAGATTCTGTGTTACGCTCCCCGCGTTATGCGCTAACAATGAGAGCGAGTGAGAGGCACGCGTCCCGCCTAAGAGCGAGAGAGACAGACATAAACTATTTTACCACTCAAAGTCGTTGTCACGTAAAACTTTCGCCCGTATATCGACTTTACAGGCAACCAATTTTTTTTTTTCCCGTAAAATTAAAGAGTACCCGCTGGAACCATAAAACCTTAATCCACGCGGACAAAGCCGCGGGCATCAGCTAGTATTTTATAAACTAGCGCTTGGCTGTAATCAAACTTGCTTTCAAGTGGTGATGCAGTCTACAGCGGAGCGCGCTTGCGTAGAAGATGCCTATTCACTTTAGATTTGAAGATACCAATAATATTAAAATTGGATGGGAAAACGGAAACCGGAAGGGCGTTCCATATCCTAGCGGTTCGAATTAGAAAGGAGGAAGCAAATCGCTTCGTACGCATTATTCTGCTACAAGTTAGCTCTTGACTGCGAACTTTAGCTCGAAGGAAGAGTGCTTATATGTTCCGTTCATACGTCACTTCCGCTGAAAAGGCCACCTAATCTAAACAGTTGTTATGAGGCCACTATCTATAATCGAAATGAAATTATGTACTTTTCTCCCAATTGCTTGAAAATAGCTTCATTAATGAAAAAATTATACTTACTAATAATACAAACGGCTCCTTTCGGTAAGAATTGAAATAAAACGCCAACAATTTCTAACGTGACACTAATGATGGCCATTGATAATTTAGTCACATAATATTATGTCGTGATAATAAATGGAAAACTTCATCGTCAGTGTGAAATCTGTAAGCCAGTTTGACTTCTTACAGATAAATCTCTATGCAAAAATTTAGGCACGATGCCAACCCACGGAAATTCCGTGGCCATATAATCAACAGCCAAAGTTATTCATTAGCATCACTACATTTTGTCAGAGGTGCGAAATCCATGCACCATGGCATCAAGTCGCGCGTAGACTGATGCCGTGAGTGTAATTTTTTTTAAGTCTTGCTAAGTATAGTTTATGAGCTTAATAGAAATTATCGGACAGTTGGTAGGTTTTTAAGTACACAATAAATGAGGTGTTTGTTATGTGCATTTCTCTTCAACAGTTTTATAAATGGAAAAAAACCGTGTGCTGTCGAATTGGCGCCAATCACAAAATGATAGAGTGGACGTCTGCAATTACTCATAAAACGCTATCGAACTTTTAGTCGTATAACAATGTCGATGGTGTGACCTAAGCCTAGTGCATTGCGCGTCAAACGTAACATGACCTATGCTAATAAACACAGATTATACAACGCTCCTATACAAAAGAAGCTCTACATATTCTGGTTCATATGTCACGCTTGTTTTGAAACTGTTATCACTTTGTCAATTGTGATTTATCTTGATTTACTTCCGAATAAGTATGTTTGCTGTTGTCTCTTTTTATTAAAAGACGTATTTATAGTGTGTTATCTCTGTCAGTTTGTTTGGTTTCGTGAAAAATTTATGCCTCCTTGCCGGTACAACTTTCAAAATAAGAATTACTTTCTCGATCCCTGAGTCATACTTTCCCTTTTTTTCCGTTCCCCGAAGCAGCGTGCGTTTCAGCCAAATGATTCCATTTTTAAATTTTATTACCCATATTATGCCCTGAATGTTAAAGAGCAACGGCGAACTTCCATACATCAATATTATTGAGAAAAAATAATTATGTACACGTGTGAAAAAAATATGTTTTTATAAGCGTCGAATAAGAAGCTCACAGCAGCTAGAATTTTGTTTTTATGAGCCTCGAAAAAAAAGATATTTCGTTTTAAAATTGTGTAGGTTATGTGGTAATGTCACTTCTAAAAATGACAACCGGAAGAAAGCCACAAAAACAAAGACAGATGACAACCACAGACCAGTAAAACATTCGGCACAACCACAGACAATCAGCATCAGTGCTTCCATAATATTCTTTCAATTATTACCATTCTGTTAGAGATTATTAATTAATAATGTATGCAAGAAAATTCACTTAAATAATATAAAATACACTAAAAAAAGAGCATTACTATTATTTATGTAAACATTAATCAGACGAAATAATTATAATTTTTAAAACGATACAAAATAATCTACTAATTCAGATTTATTCTAGCTACTAGGTAGATTATACATAAAATGGTAACACTAAACTGAGAAACGGGAACTAAATAATCAAAAAAGATTCCCTAATTATTTTATTTTTTTACCTAGGTTCAATTAATTAAGGTGAATACTTGATAAAATTTAAAAAAATAAGCAAATTACTTTCGTCTTTACCTTACTTGTGTACAGTCAAGATTTAGTAAATGTGGTCAATAATAATTTCGCCGTTGCTCTTTTTAGAATTCGATGTTTGAGATTACTTTACACTCTAATATTTGCAAGTTTAAATAGATTTTTCTGTGACAGAAAAACAATCGAATTTGCTGAACTTGAATTCACATTATTAAGGTAGATATATTCTTGATTTCTCGCCCAGAAGTACACTTATTTACTTAAATATTTTTTTAACACCTAAAATGGTTCTGACCTCTGATGTTATTATGTTTTCGGATAACCTACTGTACATTATTTAATACATTGTTATTTGTTGTGGTCTAAACTGAAGACATAATTAGCGTGGCCTAGCCAGGTTGACCTTGAAAATGGATTTCCTCATTATTCTACAAAAATATGCCCATAGACATTTTTTATACCTTTATGCAAATAATTTAGATTAAGGATGTATTAACTAAATACGTTTTCAACAAATGTCTGTGAAACCTACCTACATTGCGTGTGAAAAGTTCACTTTTTACACAAATTAATAAAAAAAAACATCGAAGTCGTCACGTAAAATTTTCTGAAAAATGTAGCTTTGAAAATATTAATTTTCGTAACTATTTGGTACCTAAGTTATTTTCAATTTTTATTCTGATGATCAGAGGCCCAATTGTCTAAGCAAATCGTAATCATCTCGAACTGTTTTTAGGGAGTTCACAGGTACTAAAATTCTACATCAATGGAGTTCACACATGCTTTTTGGCGTGCAGCCATCTATGAACTCCTTATACAGGTCGAATTATAGTTTATACGTTTGACAAACGATTACGATTTCCTTACACAATCGGAGGGCTGATCGAATCCCAAATGGAATAAAACATCAATCGATTATCGAATCTAATTGAATTTCGAACGCAGCGCGTCACTTCCTAAGTTTCTGAACGGATACTTCCGCTGTCAAAAATGTTTTTCTCAAAACACGGCGCGCGGCGATTTGGCAACTTTCACCGCGGCGCGGCGTTCGAAAGTTGAATTTTGTGTTGCATGTGTGTGCATTTTCGGATACACGTATCAGTATTGAAATTAAAATGTTATGCGGGATTTTGTAATCCGTGTAACTTAGCTATTATTTATTTTTATGCTAAATTTCTCTTATGTTGCGCAATCTAAACATAAAATTATGTGCGGCTGTCTCGTTAGCCTTGTTTGATGGCTAGGCTTAATCGGTTTCAGAATGAAAAGGGTAAAGTTTACCACGCTGATCAAGTGCGGATCGACAGAATTTTTACGACAGTGGAGATCTCTCAGGCAAGCTGATTGCAAGCATTTGCATAAGCAAATGCTTGCAATCAGCAGCAGCTTAAAACGTATAACTCGAACTGTTTATGGAGTTCATATACATGCTTTCTAACGTGCAGGCATAATATGAACTCCTTAAACATCTCCGACCGAGGTTTTGACGACCTCCGTGGCGCAGTGTGCATCGCTGTTGTCTTAACGTGCGGAGGTCCCGGGTTCGATCCCCGGCAGGGTTAATTTGGGAATTTATAATTTCTGAATTTTCCCTGGTCTGGCCTGGTGGGAGGCTGAAGTCGTGGCTAGTTACCACCCTACCGGCAAAGACGTGCCGCCAAGCGATTTAGCGTTCCGGTACGATGCCGTGTAGAAACCGAATAGGGGTATGGGTTTAATATTACTGCCACGCCCCTAACAGGTTAGCCCGCTACCATCTTAGACTGCATCATCTCTTACCATCAGGTGAGATCGCAGTCAAGGGCTAACTTGTAGTAGATAAAAAAAAAAAAACCAAACTTCTTTACTTATTAATATTATAAATGCGAAAGTCTGAGTGGATGGATGTATGGATGTTTGTTACTTAATCACGCCCCAACGGCTGAACGGATCTGGATGAAATTTAGCACAGAGATAGATTATAGTCTGAAATAACACATAGGGTATTTTTTATCCCGGAAAATTAAAGAGTTCCCGCGGGAACCGAAAAACCTCAATCCATGCGGACGAAGTCGCGGGCATTAGCTAGTAACTACATACAGGTAGGTACTTCTGTCTCTCTCCATCTATGCTATATAGAGAGAGAGTATAATACTTTTTTGTCACGTACGATTTTTCCAGGCCAGGTGAGGATCAGCCCCCCAATCATGTAAGAATGGCCGATCAAACGTTAAAGATTGTCGTCAAAGTAAAATAAACCATAACGGCATTGAATTAGAGCTCATTTTCGTGTATCCATTCTTATACGTTAGAGTATCGTATATACCTAAACGTATAAGAATGGGTAGACGAAATTGAGCTCTAATTTAATGATGTTATGGTTTATTTTACTTTGACGACTATCTTTAACGTTTGATCGGCCATTCTTACATGATCGGGGGGCTGGTCTGGGTTTCATACAAAAAAGTGATATTTTGATTAAAACGTATTTATCTTTTTCTTTTTTTTTTATCCACTACAAGTTAGCCCTTGACTGCGATCTCACCTGATGGTAAGTGATGATGCAGTCTAAGATGGTAGCGGGCTAACCTGTTAGGGGCATGGCAGTTATATTAAACCCATACCCCTATTCGGTTTCTACACGGCATCGTACCGGAACGCTAAATCGCTTGGCGGTACGTCTTTGCCGGTAGGGTGGTAACTAGCCACGGCCGAAGCCTCCTACCAGGCCAGACCAGGGAAAATTCAGAAATTATAAATTCCCAAGTTGACCCTGCCGGGGATCGAACCCGGGACCTCTCCGCACGTTAAGACTAGAACGTCTAGGAAAGTAAATAGTTCGTTAATCGGGCTTAGGATGTGAAGCCATGACCCTCCCGAATAGAAAACAGAAGTTTTAACCGATAAACTATCACAGATTTTTCAAAACAACAAACCATAATATCTTGTTAATAATCTACCATTTACCGTATTAATATGCTTTTTAGATATAATACGATATATTTAATTACTCGAAGCAGCTGAAGATTATGAATTAGTTAAACTGTTTTGTATAATAATATCTAATACACCTGTCCGTGACAGGTACACGGTATATTGCTGGTTTGATTTCCGCATCAGATAGAGAAAAAGAGGGAAACCTTATTAGAAACTAGATGATTCCCGCGACTTCGTCCGCGTGGAGTAAGTTTTTTCGGTTCCCGCGGGAGCTCCTTAATTTTCCGGGATAAAAAGTAGCATATGTACTTCCCCGGGATATAACCTATCCCTGTACCAAATTTCGTCAAAATTGATTGAATAGGTGGGCCGTGAAAGCGTAGCAGACAGACAGACAGACACACAGATTACAGACACACTTTCGCATTTATAATATTAGGATACTATTAGATATCCGCGACTTCATCTGTTTATTAAATATCCCATGGGGATTCTTCATGATTTTCACGACCTCCCTGGTGCAGTGGTGAACGCTGTTGTCTTAACGTGGAAGGTCCCGGGCTCGATCCCCGGCAGCGTCAATTTGGGAATCCATACTATCCATATCCATATCCATACTAATATTATAAATGCGAAAGTGTGTCTGTCTGTCTGTCTGTCTGCTATGCTTTCACGGCCCATCTGTTCAACCGATTTTGCTGAAATTTGGCACAGGGATAGGTTGGATCCCAAGGAAAAACATAGGCTACTTGTTAGGCCGGAAAATTAAGAAGTTCCCGCGGAATCGGTAAAACTACTCGTATGTCCACGCGGACGAAGTCGCGGGCGTCATCTAGTTTAATAATACTTCTACACACTGCGCCACGGAGGTCACCATTTAACCCCTGTAGGGGTTGGATTTTCAAAAATCCATATATCTTAACATCCAATTAATCGTATCGAAACAACTACGAGTATCTCTATCTTTGCCAAATTTCAGTACCATGCCGTCCAGTAGTTTGAGCTGTTTGTTGATAGATCAATCTTACATATGGTCTTACATATTTTCCTTTATTTAGATAATAATTTTGATTTACGGGTCCACAGTACCTACACACCGCATAAATCTTTTAAATCTATTAAGCAAAAAAATAAAATAAAAGTTGTCTATGACCCGCAGGTCAAAAGCTAAGCGCACACAGCGTAACAATATGCGCGGGTTTTTACGTACTTTTGCCGCCGGTTTTCACACATACAAAGATGGCCGCATTATTTCGTCATTCGGTTTTCGAACGCAAGCAAAGGTGATTCAACACTTTCACTGTTAGATAATAAACCCGTTGATAAGTCAGGGCGTGGTGATAGTGGACTATTAACTGCGTTTAAATGCTTTGTTTATTATTAAATCCACCACCACCACCACCACTACAGCCCATTAACGTCCCACAGCTGAGCACAGGCTTCCACTCTCATAGGAGAGTGGGAATTAGAGCTTAGACCCACTACGCTGCTCCAATGCGGGTTGGCAGGCTTTAACGACTAGATTATCATGTTAGTGATAATAACCGGGACCGACGGCTTAATGTGCTCTCCGAGGCACGGGGGTGAAACACCACCAACTTCCTAACTCTGGGCTAGTACTGAGAAGTTCTAGACAGAAAAACCCAATACTTAATTATGGCCCGACCCGGGACTCGAACCCAGGACCTCGTCGACCTCGAACTTGCTAACCACTAGACCAACGAGGCAGTATTATTAAATAATAATAGTTTACTAGCTGATGCCTGCGACTTCGTCCGCGTGTATTGAGGTTGTTTGGTTCCCGCGGGATCTCTTCAATTTTCCGGGATAAAAAGTAGCCTATGAGTTATTCCATACAGTAATCTATCTCTGTGCCGAATTTCATCCAGATCCGTTCAGCCGTTGGGGCGTGATTGAGTAACAAACATCCATCCATACATCCATCCAAACTTTCGCATTTATAATATTAGTATAGATTATGGTTTTGCAATAATAATAAATAACAATGCTTTGGTTACTTCCGTGTGTATAGATTTGTACTTAATTTTCTTTTCGAAGCCGCAAAGGAACATTTTAACGAGTATTTAACATTATTCACATCTAGACGATGCCCGCAACTTCGTCCGCGTGGGTTTAGGCTTTTGAAATTCCCCTGGAATAATTTTCCGAGACTATTATAATAAAATACGCGAAAGTGTGTTTGATTGTTGATTTGTCCTTCAATCAGGTGGCAAAAGATCAACAAATCATCGTGAAGTTTCGCATAAATTTAGTTAAACTTAGAGAGTGACATAGGCTAATTTTTGTCCCGGAAAATAAAAAAAGTTCTAACGGTAATTTTGAAAATACCTAAATCCGCGAAAAGTCACCGTCATCATTTAGTTGGCTAGTATAATGATCTTCTGTACTTATTTATATATTTTCTATAATAACTCATATTTTCCTTATAAAGAAAAATAAATGAAATAGCTAGGTATATCATCGCAGCTACTATTATTAAAATAAACTACTACTTAATGCTTTCCCTTTATACTTATAGAGAAAGTAAAAGCCTTATTTAACCTTTTAATATTGAGTTCCGCTTCTTATTAATCACAGTTGATGAATCAATCACTCATACATATCATTTTATTGGTTTATTATAAACAGGTTTGCACGTGCTGGTATATCGGCACTTTTTAGGGTTCCGTAGCCAAATTTGTCAAAAACCCTTATAGATTCGTCATGTCTGTCTGTCCGTCCGTCCGTATGTCACAGCCACTTTTTTCCGAAACTATAAGAACTATACTGTTGAAACTTGGTAAGTAGATGTATTCTGTGAACCGCATTAAGATTTTCACACAAAAATAGAAAAAAAAAAAATGTTTGGGGGGCCCCATGCTTAGAACTGAAACTCAAAAAAATTTTTTTCATCAAACCCATACGTGTGGGGTATCTATGGATAGGTCTTCAAAAATGATATTGAGGTTTCTAATATCATTTTTTTCTAAACTGAACAGTTTGCGCGAGAGACACTTCTAAAGTGGTAAAAAGTGTCCCCCCCTGTAACTTCTAAAATAAGAGAATGATAAAACTAAAAAATATATATGATGTACGTTACCATGCAAACTTCCACCGAAAATTGGTTTGAACGAGATCTAGTAAGTAGTTTTTTTTTTAATAATTTAAAACTTAACTTAATAATTTATAACTCGCGCACCGAGGGTTCCGTACAAACCTGTACGGAACCGTCGGTGCGCGAGTCCGACTCGCACTTGGCCGGTTTTTTTTTTAATAGTAACAGGGATGTTGGCTATGGTTTACGAATCAAATCAGCAACTCTTTATTAAACGTCAAAACGAGCGCTTACTTTGGGGGCTTGTATGAATTTAAGACATAGCTATATTCTACAGCAGGGCTAGCATGGGCCGGGGATAAAAATTTTATCCCCCGATTTTATCCACTAGCAAGAGATAAAATTAACTTATCCACTTCTCAGAGCACGGCAACAGGGGAGAGGAGAAGTTTATACCCGTTTGACATTTCACGGGGACTCGGGGGACTATTTATCCACAGTTATTTAGAGTTTTTATTTATTTATTTAGGAATAAAAATTTTATCCTTTCCTCGGGGAGAAAATAGTCTTGGCCCATGCTAGGGGGGCTGTATATATCCTCGTTTATACCACCTGTTTACTGTGTTTATACCCTCCTTTTACTATGTGATCTTTGTGTTTAGTTAAAACTATTGCTACTATTAAGCTAAGAACAAAAACGTTAATATTTTAAACAGTTAATTAGTCATGAAATAGGTACCAACACGATTAACTAATATAAGTAGAATTTACGATTATCTAATTTAAGTAAACAAGAAATTGTTTCTTCAGTAAAAAATAAATCATATATTTTTCGTCGTTTTCGGCCCCAAATATCCAGATGTTTCAGCTTTAATGGAAATCTGTAGTTAATTTTTCTTTGTTTTTTTTTACAATTTTAAAAAAACAAATGAAATTGTTTTTTGTTTATTTTAAAACACTTGTAGATTTTTGCTCCCGTCGCGACCAATATTGCTTTATCGCCATCTTTTTCTCGGTACACAACAATGGATTTTCCTTCTCACGTTAATATTTCGTTATGGCATCTTAGCTGCAGGCTTATCAATGTATTTTTCGTATTTATTTTTACAGCAGACAGCTGCAATTATATGAGGTATTGCTAATTCGTAGGCATAGTCCTTCACCGTGTTTCCAAGTCACGCGAATTTAATGAGTAAAATCTGGGAAGAGAACACACGGCGACTAAGTCGGTGTGAAAACGACGCTTTTACAAGCTAACTCGGCTAAAAATAAATAACTACATAGCCATGTGGATTAATAATAATGTGATAATTCAATGTTAATGAAGGTTTGATAATTTTAAACTGAAAATGTCCAACACTGTATTTAATATGTGTAACACAAATGTATGAGATTTGGAAAATAACAACTGCTGGAAAAAGTTCGAGGTCCCTTTTAACGTCTCTGTATAGAGTTTTCCTATTGATGTGCTTACCGGCTCTCTTCTTCTCAATAAAACCTCGATTCCGAGCTGGTGGTAGAGACCAGACGTATCATAAGAGACACATGTATGTCCTTTTTTTTAATCTACTACAAGTTAGCCCTGTATCTCACCTGATGGTAAGTGATGATGCAGTCTAAGATGGTAGCGGGCTAACCTGTTAGGGCCATGGCAGTTATATTAAACCCATACCTCTATTCGGTTTCTACACGGTATCGTACCGGAACGCTAAATCGCTTGGCGGCACGTTTTTGCCGGTAGGGTGGTAACTAGCCACGGCCGAAGCCTCCCACCAGGCAAAATATTATATTCAATGATAGAATAACGTTGTAATGTTTGATAATTTTAAACTGAAAATGTCCTGCACTGTATTTAATATATCATGTAAGACAAATGTATGAGATTTGGAAAATAACAACTGCTGGAAAAAGTTAAAGGTCCCTTAACGTCTCTGTATAGACTCATAGAGTTTCCCTAGTGAGCTCTTCTCAATAAAATCTGGATTCCGAGCCAGTGGTAGAGTCAAACAAGATGTATCATAAGAGACACATGTATGCCCTACAATTACATGAAATAAACAAATTTCAGTTAGAATTTGAAAACAATCAAAATGTCTAATACTGTTATTATAGAATTGTAAAATCATTAAACACCCGCTGCGCTCTCGCTCACAATAGAGCGCCGTGTGTTTCCATATCTCTATCGATACGAGATAGATGCATCTAAAATGCATTAAACGCAAGCATTATGTACTGTTTTTAATCATTGTATCCGCTTATTTTATGATGATAGTAAGGTCACAAAAGCTAATTACCACAATAATTATAAAAATGTAAAAAAAAACTAACACAAATCAAATCTAATCCTAACTAAAGATTTTTTAATCTGACTACGGTTTTCATTATCTTTCTTTGTTTTGACCGTTCCCTCTATTCCACCAAAACAAGTTACTACGAGTAAATTTCAAAAATGAGGTGTTGGTGACACAAAATATATAAACAGTCGACTAGGCTGTATTGTTATAAATCTTTGCCAAAAAAATAATTAAAAAATACATCACATCTGTTATCTTCCAAAGTCTATTTATTCTCCTGCATGTTCTCATGCATGAGTAACATTTCTAGCGTTCCCATCGAAAATTTATTAATTATTTATTAAACTCCGCAAGGTTGCTCTAACACGCTATAGTAAAGTAAATTATTATTTATTACAATTGATTAGTTAATCGAACCGCGCCAAAATTATTATTTACTAGCTGATGCCCGCGACTTCGTCCGCGTGGTTTGGCGGGACCCTCGAACCCGATTGCAGCGCCCCCTACCGGGTCCAATTGTGAATATAAACCATCCCGGCGTCCAGACAAACCCAACAAAAAAAGAATTAGCGAAATTGGTCCAGCCGTGTCCCGCTCTGAACCTCGAACTCGATTGCAGCGCCCCCTACCGGGTCCAATTGTGAATATAAACCATCCCGGCGTCCAGACAAACCCAACAAAAAAAGAATTAGCGAAATTGGTCCAGCCGTTCACGCGTGATGCCGTGACCAAGGGAAATAGGGATTCATTTTTATATTATACCCCTATTTCACCCCTTCGGGGGTGGAATTTTGAAAAACTGTGAGACACATAATATGTTTTCATTTTCTACCCGCAGCTCATATATCAAGTTTCATGGCTATAACTTGAGAAATTAAGGACTTTCATACAAACTTTCAACCCCTATTTCACCCCTTCGGGGGTAGAATTTCGGCATAAAAAGTATCCCATGTCCTACCTCGTAGTATGGGCTCAAATCGTGCCAAGTTTCGTTTGAATTCATTCAGTAGTTTCGGCGTGATGCGCGGCCAAGATACAGACAGACAGACAGACAGACAGACAGACAGACAGACAGACAAAAATGAAAAAAATTACAGATTTGGCTTCAGTATCGAATAATGAGTGCCCTCCAAAAAAAATTTTCAAAATATCTTCAATGTACAGAATTGGACCTGTTACAGTTTTATTATAAGTATAGATTTAATTAAGAAATAAATTATTGCACTTTGTCACGTGTTGGCAAAACGCAACAGCTTTTATGTTATTTTACATGAAAATACATCAATTAATCTGTACAAAGATTTTGTTATAACTGTTACAATAGGGATGATGCCTATGTCAAAAATAAATTATTTCTTACAAATTAATAAAATTCACATTCTCGGTTAGGTTAGGTAAGTTTGATAACCATTTTGAAATAAAGATTAAAGAAAAAAGTGCTTTGAAATTTGATGACGTTACAACCATAGTAACTTCCATAAAAGAAGCGCGTTTTTAAAAGTTTGATAAAGAGTTGCTGATTTAATTGAGTTATCATCATCCCTGTTGTTACAAATAGGATTTTAAACATATTATTATGAAAAAAAAATTCACTCATTGTCCAACAAAAATTAAAAATCTACGCATATTGCAACCTAACAATAAAAATTGACTGACAAATCAACATACAGCTCAGACTACAGGATCTGGAAACTTAAAATATTTTGCATGAAGGTTCTTTCATAAACTTCTTTCATAATTACGCACTTAGAAATTTTATTAAAAAACTCAACCAGTGCCTATTGTAAATATATTAAAATAATAAAAAATAGTAAAATAATAAAAATAGATTTAAACAAATAAAAAAAAAATAAGCTTTACATAAGCTCTATGCTCTATTATTTAAAAAAAATGTTTATTGGTTTTTAATTATGAATTCCGTTATTTGTTATTTTTCAACATTCAACAAAAGATTAGTTATAAGTTAGGTTGTATCCAATCAAATTGTTGCTGCAAAATACTTTTTTAGCCACTATTAAACCTTCCAAGGAATAGGCCTGAGACTATGCTCAATCAAGGTCGATCGTGCACGCGATTCGATGATTCGCGCGTAGTTCGAAGTTTGAACTTCAATATCGCGGTGTAAGAACCAGATGAACGTAACTACGTTTTCGCAAACTTTACAGGAGAGCGAAAAAACTGTCTAAAATCGCCTCTTCAGACTTTACCAGCTATTTAAAGAGAAACTATACAATTGACGAAAAAACAAAATATACCGTTATATTGGTATACTATTTGAGCTTTGTAAAGGTTAAGAATTATTTAAATATATATATATGCTTACGTCATAGGCACAATATTTTTTTTGATCCAGTAGACATACGTTAGTATGGCCCTTAATTTTTTAAACTTCTGTTGTTATCGCGAGGTTAACGTACTGAAATACGTCATTAAAAATTGTAAAGTTAAGTTTTATTAATTTGTGTTAGTGATGAAATAAATAAAAAATATTAAAAAGGTAATCAATCAAACAGAACAATCTTTATTTTTTGCTGAAAACGCGCAATTTTAATAATAAACATTGTTTTTTCAACGTGTTATAGCCATCCGCATAGAAAAATCTTAATTGTCTTTGTCATCATCTAAATAGGTAATCAAAATAATCTTTATTAACTTAGTGAAAAACTACAATTTTAATGTAAAATCTTGCCATCCGCATAGAAAAATCTTCATCGTCATCTGTTGTTCTAACTGAATATCCTTTATAAAAACTGTGATATTGCGATGGGAATCATTTACCCTGTCTGCATAAATGCTGCAAATCTTCATATTTTTCAGTAGAAATGACATCATATGGATTTTTTCGGGAAGTTTTTTTTAAAATAATTGTATAGAATCCGAATGGATGAAATATC
Organism: Erebia ligea; assembly: GCA_917051295.2. Lineage (NCBI taxonomy): Eukaryota > Metazoa > Arthropoda > Insecta > Lepidoptera > Nymphalidae > Erebia > Erebia ligea. The sequence goes on from OU785246.1 coordinate 4,084,913, forward strand.
GGAACTTACATTCTTCTTAGCCAGTTCAATAGTCGCGTGGATGTTATCAGCTTCCATTTGACTGTGCCTAGGTTCAAAATACTTTTGGTTAATCTCTGTTATATAATTGAAAGCTTCAACTCAACTTTAAGGTGCCATACTAACGTAAGTTTTTATTTTTCAATGGACTTTAATAATTAACAAAGAAAATAGTACCGCCAAAGTAACGTATATCGTATTACGTCGCTTTGTCATGAATTATTTATAAGCTTGAATTATTTATTTTACAAAAATGTTTATGCCAATAGAACGTAAATAGATAAATGTTGTTTTGGCTTTTTTAAACTTAGCGTCAAACACAATTTTGTAACACCCAAAACAACGTAAAAGCTTTTACGTTGATATGGTTCTATGATATTGTGAAACAAACAATATTTCTATCTAGTTTATTAAAACTAATTTAGCGGAACTCATGATACGTTTTTCTGGTTCTATTGAAATTTGTTGAAATGCTGATGCGTTTTTTTGGAATTTGTGAAATATTGAATATATCGTTACGTCGTTTTGGCAGTTCATAAAGGACCGCACTGTGATCCGATTTATGAAAAAAAACGATTTTTGATTTTTTTGTAGTTACGTTCATCTGGTTCTTACACCGCGATATAATACCTATTATTCGAATTAAATTTTGAATTTTCGATATTCCACACGGAATAATAGGTTTACTCCTTCTGGAACCTAAATTGGGTGACACACTCTGACAAGTTTATCAGGTGTGCGTGTGACGGAATTTGGAACTAACACAATCTACTCTGTCTTTAATTTTATTAATATTGATTTTTGATAGACAATGGGGCTGATTCTTTTTTTTTTTTTTTTTTGTACCAAAAAGTTATACAATATGTAGAAAAACAGAAACATAGTGGACAAGGAAACACTTATCTCTATAAGAGATCTCTACCAGTGACCCTTGGCAGTGAGAAAGGTTGTGAAGGAAGAATGGGTACAACAAGATATGAGATGACATAAATATATAAATACATACCAACATACATATATATATATATATATATATATATAATACATACCAATATACATACCAACATATATTACTTAATGATTTAACAGATACATATTATTAATTTATAATTATGATAGAGTAGATAAATAGTGCTGTTTCAGTCGAAGTTTAAAGGTGTGAATAGATGGGTTATTCATAAAAATGCTATCAGGTAGTGAGTTCCATAGGCGCGTCGCAGCTACCGTAAAAGATTTACCATAATAAATACTAAAAATAAAATAGCAGCTTTAAATCTAGTTCTGTCCCTTTCCGTAGGGAGTATTATGAAAGGGTTAGCAATATTTGTAATGCTTTAATTTTAGTTTAGTTTAGAGATTGTGCACTACAGAATCAGCCCTAGTGGCACCTTCTTCACTTGCACCAGGTTGGCCTAGCTTAATGTAATTTAAATAAATCTTTAATCAATTTTTAACCTTGATCCTTTATTGGAGTTTACTCCTTAGCATTTGATTTTCATATAAGCCCGGGGTATGAAAAATTATGGGGAGTAAAATCAAACATAAACATAACGTAACTTAACGTAACGGAGAAACCGTTACGTTACGTTATGTTTATGTTTCCATGGTAACACTTTTCGTTCGTAAGGAGTAAACTCCAGTCGTGCGTCGGACTATATGAAGCTAAAATAAAAAAATTGTGTGTAATTTTTTTTATTTTAGCTATAAAGTTAAACTTAAACTTTCTTAAACTCATAATAGTAGGTTTATGCATGTTAACAAATCGATAGAATAAATAAGAAACATATACCTCAGGTATCTTATTATATTATTTATTGACCGCATCGAAACAAAACTGTGGTCACGTGCCTTGAAATAATACAATCATTTGCGAACCTTTTTACACGAGTTTCACTTGATTTCAAGACAACGTGATAGAATTTAAGTGTAACTTTCCAAATTACTGAGATAAGATACTAGAACAGCCGCATGAGGCGCATTTTCAAAATAATTATAATGTCCTATTAATTGTTCTGTTTATGAAAAGAGCAGTTCTCAGTGGAATGATCTTTCCGAGCCGGTGATAGATTCTTACAACTTATCATAAGTGGCACTAGTTGTCCTACGTGAAATAAATCATTTCATTTCATTTCATTTAATTAACAATGAAATGAAATGACCTCGAGCAACGGATCGATGTGATTTTTGCATAGATATATTATTAAAGATCTGGAATGTGACCTAATTATGGAACCAGCTTCCATCTTCTGTGTTTCCTCATGATTATAATATAGGGCTCTTTCAAAGGGCGGATACACAAATATCTCAAAAGCCAGCAACGCATTCCTCTGGTGCTGCAAATGTTCATGGGCTACGGTAATCACTTACCATTAGGTGACCCGCCTACTCATTTTCTCGCTATATATATATATATATATACTAGTATGGCGCGTGGTTGCGCGGCCCGCTACAGCGGACCGCGTAGTGGACCGCGTAGCCCACTGTCTACTTACTCGCTGTCCTACTATCCTGCCCCCCGATTATGTAAGAATGGCTGATCAAATCGTCAAAGTTCGGCGTCAAAGTAAAATAAACCATAACAGCATTAAATTAGAGCTCAATTTCGAAACACGAAATTGAGCTCTAATTCAATGCCGTTATGGTTTATTTTACTTTGACGCCGAACTTTTACGATTTGATCGAAAATTCTTACATAATCGAGCAGCTGGTTTACTTCTACGTGTTCTGATCTGAACAACACACTGCTATGCTAGTGAGCACAGTGGAAGCGCCAGCACGCCAAGCGTCCGACGTAAAAGAAAATTCTCATAAAGGAAAAACATAAAACAAAGACCACCAACCCCCCGCCCCTCCCTTTTTGTTTGAGCAGCCCCTAAGTAGGTACCTATCTTTAATACCCTGACCGTGCTCCTCACCCATCATCCGAACCTTCGATCATCATCTCTCTCCATATTTTTTTCTCCGAACCATTCGTCAAAATGAGATTTCTTCCATAAAAACAAATTTTGAAAAGGAACCGCATCAAAGTCTTGCATAGCAATATTCGCCATACATTTTCTATGGAAAAATAAATTCCGCCATCTTGAATTTTTTTCCTGTTCATCAGGTAGACCTTCATGTCCTGATCATCTTTTGCCAAGAAACCACTCTTCCATCTTTTATACTCTCCGAGATAGACACTGACGAAATTTGTATGGCGGCCATATTAAATCCGCCATTTTGAAATTTTTTTCAGCTCACTGTCAATTGGATGAAGTTTCGAGTGAAATTTGGTCGAGCACCGCCCACCTATCTTCAATACCCTTTTGTATGGAAAAGTAAATTCCGCCATTTTGATTTTTTTGCCTGTTCATCAAGTAGACCTTCAGGTCCTGATCATCTTTTGCCGAGTAACCACTCTTCCATCTTTTATACTCTCCGAGATATACACCGACGAAATTTGTATGGCGGCCATCTTAAATCCGCCATTTTGAAATTTTTTTCAGCTCACTGTCAATCGGATGAAGTTTCGAGTGACATTTGGTCGAGCACCCCCCACCTATCTTCGATACCCTGGCCGGTGCTCTTCATCCGTCTTCGAAATCCTCAATCATCAGCTCTCTCCGTATTTTTCCTCCGAATGAATTTTTGTCTTCTATACGAAACGTAGAGTGAAAAAAAAAAAATTCATACAAAATTTTACAGGAGAGGTGATCAATCAGTCAGTCAGTCAGCACGAGCAGCTATATATATATTAATATCATAAAAAAATATGCTTCTTTTATCCCAGAGATTTAAAGAGTTCCCACCGGATCAAAACAAACCCTCCCTAAATCCAGGCGGACGAAGTCATTATCTGGTGTTAAAATTAAATAGACCCATAGAATCAAAACCAGGAACAAGTATTTTCTTCTTCTGCTGTACGATAGTTGCAATAACTAGTAGTAATACAAGTAGTAACTAGTATTATATAATGTTTAGTTAGTTTCATTATGTTGTCGCTGGTTGCACAATTTCTTCGCGTTGCCTTGAATATTTATCGGTATTGTCCGTAAGATAATTTCTATTTCTTTTATTATGTCTCCGTAATAAATACTTAATTCAATTAATATTAAACAAAAAACTATTCTGTGAAGGCAACAAGTTAATTCTATTATGGGTGATTTTTCTAAATTTGACGAAATAACAGCTTTTTCTCGCGACTTTGCCCGTGGTAACTCATTATTTTTCCGGGACAAGTAATAAAAGTCAATTAAGGTAATTCTAGGACAGACGACCAAACAAACGACGATTATAATGTGAGAAAGAAAAAGGTAGTATCGATGAAAAGTTCAAAGTATTACGCCAAAAATATGAAGAAATTAGGTAATCATCGGATTTCAGTTTATTGAAAACTTTTTTTGTTCAGGGTCAACTGTAAAGCTTTCTGTAAAGTTGCAAAAGGAACAAACCTACACATTATCTATGGTCCCATAGTTCGAAATTCAAAAATTTCCCCCACGACGTCATTGTCATTTCAAACATGGAACATGCGTTCGATTTAAATAAATGATAGAGAAGCAAGCAAGGGTCGTACATCCGTACTTCGCGCGTTCATAGATAGACCGGCCTTGCGGTGCTGTTCAACTCTGTGACACACTTTTGAGTTGGCTTCAAGCCGTCGCGCGGTTTAATCTGAAAACAACCTTACGACTTTCACTTTAGAGCTATTTTTAGAACACGGCGACAATAAAGTATAGTTTTAATTGAGACGGGCGCAGCTATCCTGTCGCGAATTTCGAAATTTAAATTTCGAATGCGTAGACTTATGATATGGGATTTGCAAATCGTATCGCGTCATTTCTGCTAGAGAAAAAGAAATGACACACATTGATTAGTTTCCTTTAACAAAAGGCTTTTTCATCATACCTATTCGAAAAACGCATATTGCCTTCAGAGGATAGCGGGAGCAAAGTGTCACTTGTAGGCCCATGGGACTTTTCATTTCTCTCTTCTGATTGGTCCGAAGTCACGTCATCAATTTGTTGATCGAATATACGACATTGCATTTCTCTGTTCTGATTGGTCCGAAGTCACGTGATCAATTTGTTGATCGGATATACGTCTTTACATTTTATTTAAACTTTAAATATACGTCTAAATAATGTCTTTACAATTACATAGAAGGTTGATAGGAGTATCTTCTGATTGGTGCTTAAACGTATAGGTAATGTCCATACATAGTAGGTTGATACTCCTAGCTTTTTCTCATACGTAATGATGAAAAATAGTGTGTGTCACTCGGGGCCAAATTTTTTGTTCTCGGGCGGCGTATATTGAATTCCTCGCTACGCTCAGGATTCTACTTTAGAACCCCTCGCTACGCTCGGGATTCTACTATAGAATCCTTCACTTCGCTCTGAATTCAAAATAGCGCCCTCGGGGAACAAAAATTTTCTTTGGCCCCATGTAACACAAATAACTATTTGGTATCTATTGAAAAAAACCGGCCAAGTGCGAGTCGGACTCGCGCACCGAGGGTTCCGTACAAACCTGTAGTAAGTTTTACGATTTATGACGTATTAAAAATAAAAATTACGTTTGTTGTAAGGGAGCCCCCCTTTAATATTTACTTTATTGATATTTAATTATATATTTTGAAAGGTAATATACAAGTTAATATTCTGTGAAAATTTGAACCGTCTACCTGTTACCGTTTTTAATATTGAGCAAAAAAATACGAAAAAAACACGTTTATTGTATGGGGACCCCCCTTAATATATTTATTTTTTTAATTTTTAGTATTTGTTGTTATAGCGGCAACGGAAATACATCATTTGTGAAAATTTCAGCTTTCTAGCTATCACGGTTTATGAGATACAGCCTGGAGACAGACAGACAGACAGACAGACAGACAGACAGATAGACAGACAGACAGACAGACAGACAGACAGACAGACAGACAGCGGAGTCTTAGTAATAGGGTCCCGTTTTTACCCTTTGGGTACGGAACCCTAAAAACAATACTATAAGGGCACTAGCTACAAGGACACTTTAAGTGAAGGTCGATTTTTGAAGTGAAAACTTCTTTAGCCGCGTTGAGCACTTTTTGGTAGGGGGTAAACTTGTGAATTCGCGTTACCGTCAACGACATGCTCGCGAACACCGAGCTCTACATTCGTAATTAAACTTTAATGCCTTAGTTTTAAGGTTTATATTTTAATTATTTTAAATCTTTTTTAATTTTTTTTTTCAAATTAAAAAAAATTAATATTATAAATATTCGTTTTCACTTCTATCGGCAGTCCCTATGACTGCCAATTTTTTTTAAATGTAACAAGCCGTATGTCTTCCGACATCCCGTAAGAACGTAAGTTCTTTTCGCTACCTATTCTATTAAAAAAAAAGCGAATTTCCCAAGTGGAATTCGAACATCTGACATCTTGCTAACGATGCAGCTCTGCCGCCTTACAGACCTTGTGTCCAGTACGTACTTAACTACTTAGGTATGCAGCTCTTTATCAACTTTCCAAGTATCCTAACTTAATACTAGTGGTTCGCCCCGAATTGAGACCTCGCGGTATTACAGAGCGCCATCTATTGACATCATTGTGAAGTTCTGTTAAAAATATCATCATCATTAAAAATTAAATAATTTCGTTTCCTCATAATATTTATCTAATTAGTATTTGTTGTGCAAGTACAGGATATAATTCAAATAATTGATCAAGTTTCAGGCTCAGTCTTTCAGAAAATTGAGAGTTCTGAGGTCAACTTTGGACGTTAGAAAATCTCCACTTTGAAAGCCCCCAATTTCGTCAATTTTAGGGGAAAAATTAAAAAAATATATTTTTGGACTCTCTTCCTAATTATCTTTAAAATGATATACCGCAACCCTATGTAACGCTATAAAAATATTTTACTTCGCATTCGCTTCTATGAGAGCCCCCCTGAAATAAAGATTTTTATAATTTTTTAAGCCATATTCGGCTGGAGGCCATAGGTTTACATATTATATTTAAATTTAAAGTAATTACGTTCAGTAATTCAGACGTTATAAGGCTCTGACAAGCGGACGGACAGACGGACGGACAAGTGCCAATTCACTCAAGTAGACTCAGAGACCTTCGCTTCGCTCGGTCAATTATAAATGCGAAAGTGTGTCTGTCTGTCTACTACGCTTTAACGGCCCATCTTTTCTACCGACCGTAATGACATTTGGTACACCTGATTTTCGGGGATATAAAGCCTATGTCCGGGATGGAAACTATTTCTGTACCAAATCTCCTCAAAATCGGTTGAAAAGATGAGCGTGCAGACATATATTCGCATTTATATAAGTGTGGATACGGATATAAATAATGTTTTTATTTAACTTTAAGCTTTCTTAGCTTAAGGAACTCTTAGGGGTCCAGATAAGAATGTCCCTAAGACTTTTGAGACGTTGCAGTACCAAGCAACGTACCAAGACAACATAAATAAGTGCAGCTTCTAATCAACTTTCCAAGTATCTAAGATACTAGTGAAGGACATGCCTCGCGACCCGGTTTCGCTTATCAATATTATAAAAAGCGCCGTTGCCTTGGGGGGACGTTGCAAAATTACTAAAATGGATGTCGCAACCGAACGGAAGGTCTGATTTCACTTGGTTGACAGCTATACTAATTGTTTTGCGGGAAGTGACGACCTCCCTGGCGCAGTGTTCAGCGTTGTTATCTTAACGTGGGAGGTTCCGGGTTCGATTCCCGGCAGGGTCAATTTGGGAATTTGTTATTTTTGAATTTTATCTGGTCTGGTCTGGGAGGCTTAGGCCGTGGCTAGTTACCAACCTACCGGCAAAGACGTACCGCCAAGCGATTTAGCGGTACGATGGTTTAAATAAATAAATCGTTTATTTGCTTGATACATGGTACAATTAAAAGATAACACACAAAACTTGACCAAACATGTTTCGTCATTACTGACATGCAAATTTAAACATGAGTTGAAACCATTATCAAAAGTAATTCCGTAAAGTAGTTCCAGTAGGTACGTTGCCGTGTAGAAACCAACTATAGGGGTATGGGTGTAGTATATAACTGCCATACCCCTTACAGGTTAGCCCGCTACCTTCTAAGACTGCATCGTCACTTATCACCAGTACGCTTACTCCCAGTTTTAACATTGCAAATACGATTGATCGACGTGAGCGTTCGATCGCATTTGCGTCAAACTAAAATGAACCTTAATAGCATTGATTTAGAGCTCAATTTCGTGTATGCATTCACAGCCAGCGCTCCAAACGCTACGTTTCGAAATTAAAATCTCTTGCACTGAATTTGTGGCTCTAAATCAATGCTATTAAGGTTCATTTTAGTTTGACGCAAATGTGATCGAACGCTCACGTCGATCAATCGTATCTGCAATGTTAAAACTGGGAGTAAGCGTACAGGTCACTGGTCGCCACCCCTTTCCATTAATCAAATAATGGTAGGAGTTTTCTTGGGATAATAATGCGGTGGGTTCTCACGTCCTTTCGCAAAATACTAACTAACTACTACTAATATCTATACCAATATTATAAATGCGAAAGTTTGGATGGATGGATAGATGGATGTTTGTTACTCAATCACGCAAGAACGGCTGAACGGATCTGGATGAAATTTGGCACAGAGATAGATTATAGTCTGGAATAACGCGGACGAAGTCGCGGACTTCAGTTAGTTTTTTTTTGTACCCAAAAGTTATAAATCATACTAATACATATTATAAATGCGAAAGTGTGTTTGTTTGATGGTTTGTTGGTTTGTCCTTCAATTACGCCGCAACGGAGCAACGGATCGACGTGATTTTTGGCATGGGCATAGTTGAGGACCTGGGGAGTGACATAGGCTACTTTTTATCCCGGAAAATTAGGGAGTTCCCGAGGGAATCAAAAAAACTTAAACCACGCGGACGGAGTCGCGGGCATCAGCTAGTTATTTAATAAATTAAAGAGGGCAAACCACTGCACTTTTGAGCTTCTTTAGAACATTAATCAGCCAATCACAACAATAGCGATTGTAGCATTGTGACAATCACAACCATTGAAGAGGAAGATTGAGGCTGAATCCGAAATACTCGACCGTTGGTAATGCGATCTATGCAGAAAGGCTTTCGATTGTTTATAGCTCTAGGCCCACTTGCACAAGGACTCTTAAATTGATTTAGTTAAATATTTTAATGCTGTCACTTTTTGGCAACTGCAATATGCATTTGCCTAAAAGGGACAGCAAATACAAAATGTAACTAAATCAGTTTAAACTTTAAATGGCATTGTGCAATCGGCCCTTAGAGTGTCAATGGTGTCATTCTATTATTTCTAGAATGTTCCCAGTACTAACCAGCCTAACTTGTAATAGGTAATGCATTTGACTACAAAATCGCGATGACGTCACACCTCAAACGCAACACGCATGCGAGCGCGTGCACTCGACGTATGGTTGGTGCCGCGTTTGAACTGATCTGGTACTCGCGCTAGTCGCTAAAAGCCTAGATAAATCATAGACAAGCTGACGTGCTTTTCACGTCGCATACTGAGCGTGGCTCCTTTCTGAGAACACATTCTTTATTCTTCATTACATAGATTTAAAGACTGTGTTAAACAGCATTGGTCGAGGTTATTATACTATCGATGATTTTCTTAATGACAATGTTGCATGGAAGCAACCGGCCTCGCATCCACTGACCCACAAGTTAGTGTAATACTTGTAACGTAACGTATGTGTTGTATTGTTTACTTATTGTAACCTTTTTCTTTTTTAATAATAGAGCAACTGCTAGTTTTTTGCCGGCTCTTCTCAGTAGGATCACCTTTCCGAACCGGTGGTAGTCTTAACGTATCATAAGTGACACAAGTTGTCCTACGTGAAATGATTAAATCATTTATCATTATCATTTCCGTCGCAGCCAGATTTATGCCATGTGATATGTATTACGTACCTACAGATTTTATACCAAAGTCAAGTGACACTGCTAACTAAACTCAAATGTATTTAAACTTTATTTCATGTAGGACACCTTGTTATATCAATACTCCAGCTGCTGGAGTCTGACATCAGTTCGGAATCAGACGTAGAAGTAAATGCTACGCAGTAGAGCTTCGTAGACTTCTCTTCTACGTCGACACCTTTAACTCTAGGACTACGTAGACATCACTGCTACGAAGAAATCTTAATTAGAAAGTAAAATAGTTTTTCGTTGTTAGAGACCCTAACATGCAATAACCATGCGGTCGATTGAGACTAGATTAGTCTCTAATCCATGTTATTGTTCAACTTGAATACTGTTAAAAATACTTAAAATTTCAATATTTGGTGAATATTATACATTATTTTTGTATTTATGTGATATAATCGACAAGCAAATTGACCATATGATAGAAAAATATTCTGTGGAGTATCTAATATAATTTAAAGTGTGTTTGATATTGCTAACTTTTTTGTCACTAATTTGGTACCCAGGCATTGAGCCGTAATTTTGTAAACTATAGAGCCGTTAGATCCCGTAGTACTGATGGAAGTAGTGGATAGAGGACAAATAGTAGTGAGACGCACAATAACATAGAAACTACTGCACCTTGCAAACATTATTATGCAGTTTGGTCTAGGCAAGTAAATTAGCAACACACAAACGCAGCACGGTACTCACACACGCTTATATTATCATATCAGTCAGTGGTACCTGAGCGCATGTACCACGCATGTGCATACATAAATATGTGAACTGCGACCGATTTTATTGATACTAGCTGATAAAGTTGTTAATTATTTTTTTCACATTTATTCATACGTAGTCTGCATCATCACTTACCATCAGGTGAGATCGCAGTCAAGGGCTAACTTGTAGTGAAAAAAAAAATCCTACCGTTTTTTCTCCGCTAGTCCTCAAATATTTTCAGCCATTTTTGAAATATTACTTATATTAAATGTTAATCCAATATTTTCATTTGAACTATTCTAATTTTAGGCGTAAGTAGTAAGTACAACTGGAGAATGAGGAATTAGATTTGGTGGAAACCGCTGTTTTTCTCGGAATAACGTTAGATGCTAAACTCCAATGGGGCCATCACATAAATGACTTGTCGAACAGACTTAGTTCTGCTGCATATGCGGTTAAAAAGATTCGTCAGTTGACAGATGTAGAAACGGCGAGATTAGTTTATTTTGGTTACTTTCACAGCATTATGTCATATGGTATATTATTATGGGGTAATGCTGCTGATATTAATTCTGTTTTTGTGCTGCAGAAGAGGGCTGTTCGAGCCATATATAATATGGGACCAAGAGAGTCACTAAGAGATAAATTTAAAGAAATCAAAATTATGACAGTGCACAACCAATATATATTTGAAAATTTAGTATACGTGCATAAACACATTGATAAATTCAAGAAGAAAAGTGATTGTCATAATGTAAATACTAGAAATAAAAATAAACTTGTAATACCTGCTTCTAGGCTTAGTAAAATTAGCAATTCATTTGTTGGAACCAGTGTCCGCTTCTACAATAAGCTCCCAGAAGACATGTTAAAGATGTCTCTGAACAAGTTCAAAGTTAATGTAAAACGTAAACTCATTGAAAAATCTTATTACCATGTAAAGGATTACCTAAACGACAAGGAAGCCTGGCAATGATTTGCTCAAATGGCTCTGATAGTTCCTTAGTTATAATTTGTGAGATGGTGATAATAAAAAAATAAAAAAAAACCCGGCTGAGTTTGTTGTGGGCTCTTCTCAGACCAGGGCGCGTTTGGAACCCTCGTAGCTTTAGTTTTAAGATACCGTAACTGATTAACACCATCATGTTTTTTATGTAAGTAATTTTTTACGTCAATAAGTGTACAGTGTACCTATATTGAATAAATGAATTGAATCTTGAATCTTGAATCTACCTTTTTTTTTTATTCACTACAAGTTAGCCCTTGACTGCGATCTCACCTGATGGTAAGTGATGATGCAGTCTAAGATGGTAGCGGGCTAACCTGTTTGGGGCATGGCAGTTATATTAAACCCAGGTAGAATAGGGGTCTATTCTACCTGGGTCCTTTGAAACGATTTTGATCTTTTAGAACTTATAAACATTATTTTATTCTTATTTATGGTTCAGATATGATTCGGTACGATTTTGTTTGGAGGTTTTTATGTTTGTTACTTCATTTTATTAATTCTCACATATTTATTCATAAACTTATAAATATGTCGCCCTCGTCACAACGTCTCCTAAACGTTCTAACTAAAAAATACATATATTAAAAAAAAGAATAATACAGATGGCCGTCACCAAACAGATGTCAATAAACCACGAAGGCTAGTATCAAGACGAGTCGCACGAATACTGCTGCGGGTATAAATGGGTCTTGGCCAGGCAACTTTTTCTCGCTAGTACTAAACTAACGTTGGCCTGTCACATGCTTATGCGGTCCTGGTAGTTGTGTGATTGTGCGGTCGAACTTTAGTGACTAATTTTAGTTATTTTTTAACATTTAGTTAGTTTGCTGGCCATCAAATGGCAAATGGTGGCTGGCTACAACCACTACAAGGTCCAAAAGATGGTACTACTTTTAGAGCAATCAGTTAAATTATTTAACAGTTACACACTTAGTTAGTTTAACAGTTAGTTAGTTAGTTTTCACTATTATGTCAGCCAAGTCCGCTGCAAATACATCTCTAAATTAAACTACAAAACTAGATTTCACGACGCTACAAGGTCGAAAAAATTAAGCTTTTCTTTTCTGCAGGGAATATCGTGCCAAGGATAGCACTACTTTTGGAATTCACACTTTAGAGATGAATAATATTAATAATTATTATTGTACCTATCTAGTATCTACATATTATTTAATAAAGTCCCAAAATTAAATGTCACAGTTTCAAATTAAATTTAGTTAAAAACCATCATTATTTTTACTAACATTTATTGCTCTTTAAAACAGAATACCATGGTAGAGGTTTTCCTAACTATAACTTACTATACTATTACCTATTCTGTGCTATAACTACGCTTTAATACGCTTTAATATCCTTCCGTTTAAAAGTTCAAATAGGACATGGGATGCGTATAAGTTTATACGAAATGCCTAGAGTCTTAGCCTAGGTGAGTTAGGTACTTTAAAACCAATCAAATAATAATCAAACTAAATCAACGTCCTTGTTAAATTAAACTTAGGTATTGTTAACCGTTTATTACGCAAAATTATACAATAGCAATTATTTCAATTCAAAACCTATTCTCAAGTTGAATCTACGTTTTTTCCGAAGTGACTAACTATATGGGTCTTGGTCATGCAACTTTTCTCTTATCATGTGACATTCTACTATATTTATGCGATCCTAGTTGTTTGGTAATTTTAGTAGCCTTTATAACATGAGTTATAAAGCAGCAATTATTATTTTTAATAATCAATACAAATACATAAAACTTTACTTAACTTAAAATTAATAAATCGATATTTATATTAAAAGTATTTTTTATTTACTCACTTGTTTTATTTATACATAATGTCGCTAATTCTGTATAGAATCTAATAACTAAACGGTGTTTTCCGCAGCTTTATGGAAGGTTTTTAGTCAAGTGTAGAGAATAATTAATTGTAAAGAAGCATCAAATAAAAATTTACTTGTCTTTAAACTAATATTATAAACAGGAAAGATTTGTTTGTTTGTTTGTTTTTTATAATGGATAAACTGAAAAACTTCTTAACCGATTTTAAAAATTCTTTCACCTATAGAAAGCTACATTATTAGCGAGTAACATAGGCTTTATTTTATTTTCAAAAAAATAGAGATCCTTACGATAATGGCAATAATGTGAACTAAGTCGGAAAAAATCGTCTCTTCTGAGAGCTTGCGTGGCATGCGCTGCGTAAATAGTTAAAGTTACACGAAAACAATGTATGGTGGAATTGTTCCTCTCAAAAAGTTCTAAAAAAAAGTCTCATCGCGATAGCATAATACGAGTATATCTCTTCTATCTATATTTTAAGGTTGACTCACTATAACCATTTTTATGATTTTCAAATTTGGTCTAAACCAATTTTGTTTGTAGTGTTTTACCGACATAGTATATTAATCCATATCATAATAAATATGTTAGTCATCTCAAATATTTAATTACTTAAGATAAAATTGTCCTTTACACCATTTAACTAAATCTACTAATCTGAGGGCTGGCGGTGTGGTGAGGACGGGCGTACTCTTACAATGTAATAAATAATAATTATTATATTAGGTATTATATTAGGTATTATGATTATTATTGTTCCCGTGCGAAGCCGGGGCGGATCGCTAGTAATAAATAAGGATGTTTCGAATCGAATATGTATTACCTAAACACGAAACTAATGCATATTTAACAATGTAATGTATGTCATAATAGTCATAACAGGCTTAAACCAAGTTTAATAAATCAAGCAGTAATTACTCAACGTAATTTTTACGAAGCAACGTTAGTCATAGCTAGAGAACAGGTAAAATAAACTCTTTCTAAATAAACAAACGATTTTTCCTTATATACCGAGACCGATGTGAAATCTACTATTGTTGCATAATTTGTTTGTACTACGCCTTTGAATTAGGAAGACCATAATATGCTAGGTACTTCGTAATTCATACACTTATTCCTGTACCACTACCACCTGGACCACTAGCAACTAAAATTTTCGCTTAATTTTGAAGTGCGTGGTTAAAAAATAGAGAAATCTTTAATTTATACACCAATGATAGATTGTGGCTAATTCTGTTATGTATAATACACAGCTAATTCAAGCTGTTATTTTAGTTTAGTCAAGAGAGTGTGTTCCAACCTCAGAATAGGATATTTTACAACTAGTCAAATCAGTAACTTTTTTTTCAAACTTCAAAGGGTACGCTTAGCATGAGATTTTACTTCAATCGATAGTTTAAAATGATTTTCAAACAAAATTAACAGGGCACGTGGATATTAAGACTTTTGAGAGATCCTCTGTTTAAAAATCACTAAAAAATAATTTATTTTACTAGTTGTCAAATTCCCAATTAGCTACACACAGTACGTATATTAAGACAACATAGTATATGAAATTGACTTTCAATAAGAATAGCTAAATAATGAGAAATTTCAACAGAAATAACGTTTTAAATAAGGTTAGAATATTTCATTTAGAAGCAATTTTGTTATAGCGATTTCCCTAAGAAAAAAATATGGGTCATGTTATAAAGACACCTGTTTTGACTCATTTACATAAAAATTATATTATAATAGTTATTGTATTAGATCCAAACAAATTCTAAACTTACGAGTATATTTACCTTGGGTTTATTATTAGGTACATATTCTGTGGTAGTAGTGCAATGTTCTATTCTGTGGTTCAGTTCATATGATAAATTCGTTTGGTAACAATAATAGTAACAAAGGAAGATACTTGTAGATAATAAATTGCGTAACATTGAACTGCCTATGTATATGAGTGCCTAGTAGGTACAATCGATTTACGCATGTTTAGCTGTAGTGTTAGTCTTGATTATCTCATTAAACTTACACAAATTATGGTACTTATGTGATCCTAGTACTTTTTGTAAACTGTATTTTTGTAAATGGTGCTGTTGTTTAATAAGCTGGACTAAAACTAAACTAAGGCCAAACTATCTAAACTGATTTAGTTTAATTAGATCTATTGCATCTCTAAACTAAACTAAAAGGACAGCTCTAAATCAAGTGTTGTCCCTTTCCGTAGGGAGTATTACGAAAGGGACAGCAATGTAATTCGAGTTGTCATTTCAGTTTAGTTATAATATATTTAGAGCTGTAATATTAGTTTAACTTGCCTAGTTTAACTTAGCTTAATAGTACAATGTTTCCAGCAAATAAACGATTTATTTATTAACTAGCTGATGCCCGCGACTTCGTCCGCGTGGTTGAGGTTTTTTTGATTCCCGCGGGAACTTCTTAATTTTCCGGGATAAAAAGTAGCCTATGTGCTATTCCAGACTATAATCTATCTCTGTGCCAAATTTCATCCAGATCCGTTCATCCGTTGGAGCGTGATTGAGTAACAAACATACATCCATACATACATACATCCATCCATCCAAACTTTCGCATTTATAATATTTATATGGATTATTTATTTAGTTTACAGATTGTGTAAAATTAACCAATGTGTAATTTTTTGTAAAGTTATGTTACTAAGTTAAGTAGTTGGGTGGTCGAATATTATTCTCGTAACAAACTAATAAGTATAAAGTTTCACTAAAAAGTATTGTTTAATTAATCAAAATATTTTTTTAATTGCAATCGTATACAATAGCTTATTCAGCTTATGGTAGGTATCGAGTTACGTACGGAGTCCGCACATTTTTTTGTTAAGTACGTACAAAAATGTGAATTATCAAAATCAGCATAATATTTTATGGTTATCCGTAGTTGTTTATTTCAGCTAGTAACTGGATATTGAATTTGTGAAGTCTGGTTCTGACATTATTCCATAGGGAGGTTTTAATAATTTGCTTGAAAATGCGAAAGGAAATATTTTGTACTGAAATATTTCAGTAATTGCATGCCAATCCGCATTGGAGCAGCGTTGTGGGTCTAAGCTGTAATTCCCTCTCTCCAATAAGAGTGGAGGCCTGTGCTCAGCAGTGGGACGTTGCTAGGCTGTACCTAGTGGTGGTAAGTTATACTGGGGTATTACTGCTTTCAAATGAGTAGGCCGTAATTACGCCTACAGCTACAACAGCTGGTAAGTATACATTTGAACAAAAGCAAGCAACGCTCAAAACAAAATGGCGGTCCCGTTATAAACGACAGAGGAACGTCGCAACTTTTTAGGGTTCTCCGTTAAAACAGGAAACCCCATATCTTTTCCAATCAAAAAACCTTAATCCACGCGGACTTAGTCGCGGGCATCATCCAGTAGATCAATATGATGTTTTTAGAAAAAACTACCGATTAATTAATAGGTAACGCCCGTCAAAGCTTTTAGTAACTAGCACAATGTATGTATGTACTGTTTCCCTTTCATAAGGTCTATCCCCTAAATATTCTTTGTATGAGTTTGTATGGAGCTGGGCCCACTTAAGCGACGCGGCGCGGAGGTGCACTGCGACATAATTGTAAGAAGAATACTTGCCGCTATACGTGCCGCGTGGCGCCTCGCCTCTGTAGTGTGGCTAGGCCTATAACGTTCCCTATGGTAAAGCATAACACTAGATCAGTCCTGTCAAATATCAATTTAGTTTAGAGAGTAAGTACTAATTGATATTAGAAGTCACAATGACTGCCAAATTTCCTAGCATCTAGGCATGGCTACAGAACCCTACCATATGCGTGTACTGACACGCACTTGGCCGGTTTTTAATTGAAAGGGGCAAAGACTAGTCCAATTTCGACTCACGAACAAAACCGAACGTACAACTGTAGAACTGGTTGCGTTTATTCCACTACACCTTATAACGTTACGCAATGGAACGTGTTATAAAAAAAGAAACCAGATTTCGTAGCGGTGCTTTCTTGACGTGTTTAAATGCCAACTGAAATTATGGTCCTTTATTATGTTTTATTTTTAAATTTCGAATCGTAAATGAAAGTTCGTAATACAAAGGAGCTTATTATGTACTGTGTGAATGACATTTTATGAAATTGGATCGATTAATTTTGATCATTAACTTTTTAATATAACACTTGTGAGGCTGGAGGCATATTTTATTCGCAAATGTAAAATAATCCAGCATTTCATCGGAAAATTTAAATATAGAGAAACAAGTATACGTAAAATCTTGGTAGTAATAATTAATTATAAATCTCTAAACTACGTATATTATTTTATTTTAAACGATCTATTATTTATTAATTACAGTCAATTTCTAGTAACATGTAGTACTCGTACCTTCCTAAGTAATACAGGCTACGATTAGATTGCTTTTTGTCGTTCACTGCTTGTAGATTTCTATTATAATATTATATAACTCTAGAATTTAGATCTATAGGTATGTTATAATTAAGGCTATGAAGTGTAACAATGTCTGTCTGTCAATGAATGTGACATAACATTTTAAAATGGCCACTTTAGGTCAAGAATCCTCTTGGCTCGTTTCACTAAAGACTATTGAAGAATTAGCGAGCTCGCGCAGAAATTCTCTTGAATGTTTGATACCATACAAATATACAATACTAGCTGATGCCCGCGACTTCGTCCGCGTGGATTGAGGTTTTTCGGTTCCCGCGGGAACACTTTAATTTTCCGGGATAAAAAGTAGCCTATGTGCTATTCCAGACTATAATCTATCTCTGTGCCAAATTTCATCCAGATCCGTTCATCCGTTGGAGCGTGATTGAGTAACAAACATACATCCATACATCCATCCATCCAAACTTTCGCATTTATAATATTTATTTGATTAGTATTCTATTCAATATAATATGAACTGATTAATTGACTAGCTAAAGATAAATTAAGCTTGTAGATTAGAAATAAAATAAATTAAGTATAAGTTAGTCATATAATAAAATGTGTTATGTCATATACTTTCTTTAATATTTACAAGCTGAAGTCCGCGACTTCGTCAGCGTGGTTTAAATTTTTTGATTTCCGCGGAAACTCCTTAATTTTCCTTCCACATACCACTCGAATAAGCGTAAGTACTATCTCAACCACATGATACTAAAATGGATGGATGGAGGGATGATGCCTTATCAAAAAAAAATGAAAGAAGAAAGAGAAAATTTTGAAAGAGGGTCTTCCAAAATACCTAAAATTCATATCCTCGGTTAGTTTTAAGTTTTATAACCATTTTAAAATATAAATTTTAAAAAAAAGTGCGTTGAAATTTTATGCCGTCAGAACTGTGAATTTCATACAACTTCCATAATAGAAGTGCGTTTTTAAGTTTGATAGAGAGTTGCTGATTTGATAGAGTTGTCATCATCCCTATTGCAGTATTGGGAAACTTTATTGATCATAGGTATAAAACTGGCTGATATATGTTGGTCTTAGGGCGGAAACACACTTTGGACAAAAAACATTGTCTGGCGCACAAAAAGTTCTCTTCATTCACTTTTATATGGAGCGCGCACACAATGCGACTGGACAAAACGTTGTTCCACTCTGACGTGTACGTTTCGTCATGTCTGGTCCGTACTGTGTTTTCGCTTAAGGTTGATGTCGGAGAATCATACTAATATTATAAATGCGAAAGTGTGTTTTGTTTGTTGGTTTGTTGGTTTGTCCGTCAATCACGCCGCAACGGAGAAACGGATCGACGTGATTTTTGGCATGGGTATAGTTGAAGACCTGGAGAGTGTCATAGGTATTTTTATCCCGGAAAATTTAGGAGTTCCCGCGGGAATCAAAAAAACTTAAACCACGCGGACGAAGTCGCGGGCATCAGCTAGTGCAAAATAAATAAATATGAAGGTAGCTTCAGGAGGCATACTACCATCGCTCATAGCCGTATTCTTTATTAATGTTGACGTTCGTGTTTTAGAATTATAAGCTTTATTTTAGGGACGTCAAGGTTCGTGACATAAAACTGTCATTTTGAAATAACAGTGCTTTAAGCGATGGAAGATGGAAGTAACGCACCTGTACGTAATACTGAACAACTTTTGTAGTACCTTCGACTTTTTGAAATTCTGAAAAATAACTTTTTTTGAAGTAAAACTTGTTTACGCACGCGTGACTTGGGGAGTAAGCTGGTGAATTCATGACGAGAGCGTTACGAAAAGTGCGAACGGAAGTTGAGAGGGAGATATAATAAGTTAGTGAAGATAGAAAGAGAGAGAGAGTTACGTTTCGTATATTACTGTAGGGGCAAGAGAGAGAGGCAATGCCCTGACGGGGTCTCATGTCATTATAATTAAGTCAATATAATATTGTATGTACATGAATGCAATTAATAAATGAAATGAGGTGCGAGCACACATTTTCTTTCTCTCTTTCTCTCATAGCCAGCTAGTTACTAAGTTTTACTTCAGTCGTGTGGTCTAAAGCACACTCGTTTTTTTTTGTATATTTGCTCTACTCTAAGACAGTATTACTCCACGCCACATTGCGATCGGCCCGCGGCGAATTGGTTAATCGTCGACTGGCCGACTTATGCCTACTGAAAGCATGGAGTTGAAAAGCGTGTAGAGTAAAGTGAAAAGTTTTAGGGAACAAAAGTTTTTCAGTATTATGAAGAGAACTTGCCCTTAAAAGGATAATAGTATTTTTAAATTAACTCTGTATATTTTATGTTAAGAGTTGAGACCTACTTATATTGAACGGTCGATCTCAAGCGAGTCGCTGACTCGCCGAGTTCATTTGGCAAGGATTTCCTCAGAACAAAGTTTTCTAAGCGACGCCCGTGTTCTGTGGAAATCCTTATTGGAGATCTATGTCGAGCATTGAGCGTCTACGAAATTGATGTCTATGACCAACTGTCATAAATACATTAAGCTAATAAGCACAATATATAATATTATTATTGCGTTTGTTTTTTTAACGAGGCGATTATATAATAATAATGGAAGAGATAGAGCTAACGGCCTGACGGTAACTGTTACCGAATTTTAATTGGGCAACTTTCTTTAGGCGTGCAGCTTTCAATTGCGTAACTGCGAAATGAGAAACAATTATGTATGTATTAATATACCGGAAAGGAAGTATTTTTGGGCGGAACTTTCTAGACGTGATATTTATGTGAGATCGCTCACGCCATTATCACTATACCTATATAGACTTGCTATTTTTAATTTTCATTTTTTTATACCCTCATTCTCACCCATTGAGATAAAGAAATAAATGTTTGCAAAAATTAAGATTATTTAGATTTATTTTTGTTACATTAACAAGGAAATTTACGTGGGACTTGGATAATTTAATAACGTACTTAAAACGAATTTTAATAGATATTACGATTTTCTATCCTTTCTCTATATACTTATATTTTGGAAAATATTGTTTGAAATATTATGTTTATCACAATCATGTTATGTAACTTCATAACATATTTACATTTATATTTAGAACGTTTTATGAATATATTTTTATACGTATTAAGTATACGTATAAAAATATTATATAATTTGTATGTATTATTGAAATGTTCGTAGGTAGCTTTCTTTTGAACATAATATAACTATATGGAAATGGGTGGTGTATTTATTCTACGGTGAAGAGGGTTGGTCACTAGCAATTTACTATTCTTTCAGTTATTACAATTATTTTAAAAAATACTACTCTACATATTGTATTCAATATCTTTTACTAGAAACATCAAAACGAAGTGACTAACCCGTAATTTAAGTGGAAATTACCTTTAATGCTCCCACCTGAAGTGTGTGGCTGTTGACTTTGCTGCACATTGCTCTGGGCTTCCAGCTTCGTGCTTACAGAGTTCCACATATCAAACATGTTCAACATAATGGTCCCAAAGGACCTCGGAGCACGATCACATAAACTTATCCATAACACACTAGGTTAATAATAAATCACAAATTCGGCGCAACGCTCACCCATTTTGTTTCTTCTATTATATTTATTTAACACACTGCAAAAATTCTCAAGTCTCAAAATTGTTCGTCCGTCGTACAAAAAACTTAAGGCTATGTCTGATCCCAGGTTAATTTGTATTTTCAATATATTGCGTTTGATATCACTATGTTGTTATTTTAAAGTAATTCTATTTAATAAATACGCTTCTATAATATTTATATATTATAAACTTTCTCAAATGGTCAACTAATGTAAATACGCAATAATTTTTTTTGTTTTAATTTTATTTATTCGCTACGTTTATTCGGATTTAAATATCAGTCTAAAATTTTCGTTCGTAAGGTTTTGGGTATGATAGGGGAAGTTATACATTCATTGGTGGGATTTTTGATTAATTTGAATAAACTAGTATTATTATTTTGTGAATTATCAGCTATTTTGTTTTGTGATTAAATATTGCAGTATAAATTCTTAATAAACCGTGATTATATTCGAGTTTTTTATTTAAATCTTGTCTCATATATTGTCGAGGTGCGGTCTTAAGTATAAAAGTTGGTTGCAAGAGTCTACGTCCCGTTTTTTTCTCTTCATAGTTTGTTTAAGCATCGATTTAATGCGTCCTTTTTGCTGTTCACACTTTCGACGAGTAGGCCTTTGCGCACATTTTAATTATTTTAATTAAAACTATTTTGTCAGGTGACAGCGCGGTTTAAATTTAGAATCTGTTTGCGTTTTATTCTTGGGAGTTTTTTTAGCCGCGTTCATGGATGCACTGAAGTGCAGTTGCAGAGGGGGTTTCAGCTTCAGGCTAGGGGGAGGGGAGGGGTCGGAAGCGTTGTTTTTCACTGCGCATGCCCGAAATCGATCCCGCATGGCCAGTGAGGTATTCAAAACTTAGGGCTGCTATACACATAGCCGGTCGGTACATTCATCTCGGCAATTTTTATTGAACTAGCGAACACCCGCGATTTTGCTCGAGGGAATTAGAGCAAATCTCTGTGCAAAATTGTTGTTTTTTAGGACAAAGTAGTGAGTTTATTGTATGCGATAAAAGCGACCTTATTATACCTCTGCTCCTAAGGTTTTTTCGGCTCCACAAAATTACGAAAAATTCATATTTTGAGCTCCATTTATGCCTGAATTTTGAGACTCTTGGAAGGTTTTATCCAGTATAAGATTATAAAGTGAAAAGTTTTAAGACTATAAATAAAATCTTTAATATTCAAATATGTACATTTTAGATCTTTATTCTATGTAATAGAAACAAAGTTGGATATCCTTTTCATTATAATATTATGTATTCAATAGAATTTCATTTTTGACATAAATTATTTTCATATCCGTATAGATAATATTGCCATATCTTTTTCAATCCACTACAGTGGATAAATCTATTATTCTCATGTTTTTTATTTGTTAAAGCTTGTTTAAACAAACAGTTAAGAGTCGCACAGGCTGTACCGCTCAGAGCTGGATTGATGTTTTTGTACAGTTCTTTAATTACTATCCTATTCAATCTAACTGTTTTCTATCTCTTATGATGAGCAATAAAGTATCTTTTACTTTTTACTTTACTATTCTACCCGGCCGTGCCAAGCCGGCTATGTGTGTAACAGCCCTAAATACTACTTGCATCGCTATGTATGGGGCATGGAAACGCGGTCCATAGTGATGTACACTCTATAGTCTATGGTAGCTAGTATATATAGGGGCGTCAGTCGCCTATTATGTCATTTTGCTTTGATGTTCGCTAGAGTACTTTACCGTTGTTACGCTGTATGTAGGTGTTTTGTGCAACGATCTACCTTTGTTACACTATTGAATCTTTTATTGTATGTGCGTCTGTATATTAATAATAGGTATTGTTCTTTATATATACGATATGGAAGCTTGGAAATAGATTTTTAGCGGTTAGATACTTGCTGGCTAGTACCGGCATACGGCGTCCTCATTCACTTTTATATATGAAGTCTACAGATTAGGTGACGATGAAACGATGTTCCCCTCCAAAGCGGACATTTTGTCTTGCCCTTAAAACATAGAGGATGGATGCAGACACATTGATTTAGTATAGTTAGTAATTTTCGCTCTGGGGGGTTACTTAAAGCAGTATGACAATATTCAATACTATAAGATGCCCGCGACTTCGTCCGCGTGGATTAAGGTTTTACCATTGAAAATGGTTATCAGATGCAAATCGCCTGAGACGTATTTTTGCCCATAGCTCCAAGGATTTTGGGAGGATCGAGATGGAAATAGTACCAAGAGTTGAGGAATTTATCGAGACACGTGAGAACGTTTGAATTTTGAAAATCGGCTGGTAACTTTTTTCGGAATTTAGAAAAATGTTAAATAAGTCGGGTTTATTAAGGGGTGTTTGTTTACTAAATTGTAAATATTTCGGAAAGAAAACCGACTTATGAAAAAATAAAAAAAAACTTCTTTGAATTTCATCAAAAAAGTTAGCTGATGGACTATAAAAAGGTATCAGACAGACACACTTTCGTATTTACAATATTAGTATGAATAAAGGTTTTAAACACTAGAACAACTCAATAAATGTGATGTTTTAAAGGTCAGAGTTCATCGTAGATTCACCTACTGCATTTCGATCAATATCCTTAACACTAGTTCTCATCCCATGACTTCCTCTGCGAAGAATAACATCCCTTTGCGATTCCTTATCATCATCATCAAGTTCCACTATTTTTTTTAATAAATATTAAAGTGTGTCTGCCTATAAACAACTGCCGTTTGTAAACGGCATCGTACCGGAACGCTAAATCGCTTGGCGTCGCCGGTAACTGGTCTTGAGGGCAAACCTCTGTGGTTTTGTCAATGTGTAACTATGAGTTTATTGTAAAATTTGTACTTGGATAAATAAATTTAAAAAAAAACTATCCATGGCTGAAGAACCACCAGGTCAAACAAGAGAAAATTCAGAAATTATTAATTTCCAAATTTACCCTCCCGGGGATCGAACTCAGGACCTCCCACGTTAAGACAACAGCACCCAACACAGCGCCAGGGAGGTCGTCAAAGGTTCTGACTTTCTTGCCGGCTCTTCTGCGTAATCTTCTTTCCGAACCGGTAGTAGATGCCCGCTTTATCATAAGTGACTCAAGTTATCCTTTTTAGGGTTCCGTAGCCAAATTTGGCAAAAACGGAACCCTTATAGATTCGTCATGTCTGTCTGTCTGTCTGTCTGTCTGTCTGTCTGTCTGTCCGTATGTCACAGCCACTTTTTTCCGAAACTATAAGAACTACACTGTTGAAACTTGGTAAGTAGATGTATTCTGTGAACCGCATTAAGATTTTCACACAAAAATAGAAAAAAAACAATAAATTTTGGGGGTCCCCATACTTAGAACTGAAACTCAAAAAAATTTTTTTCATCAAACCCATACGTGTGGGGTATCTATGGATAGGTCTTCAAAAATGATATTGAGGTTTCTAATATCATTTTTTTCTAAACTGAATAGTTTGCGCGAGAGACACTTCCAAAGTGGTAAAATGTTGGTCCCCCCCCCCGTAACTTCTAAAATAAGAGAATGATAAAACTAAAAAAAATATATGATGTACATTACCATGCAAACTTCCACCGAAAATTGGTTTGAACGAGATCTAGTAAGTAGTTTTTTTTTAATAATTTAAAACTTACTACAGGTTTGTACGGAACCCTCGGTGCGCGAGTCCGACTCGCACTTGGCCGGTTTTTTTTAATTTAATGGCCCTGGATACAAGTCCTTTAAGGCCTTAAGTTATCCTTAGTTCTATTTAATGATAGTCTTATAAAATTAGCAGTAGATATAATATGTGGTGTTTTTTGTCCGTTCTCTCATAACTCCTTCAAACTAGAGTTGATTTATTGAATGATAAATCTCAAACACAATGTCGAAGCTAAGATAGTGCGTAGTCAAAGTTGCGTAATGTGTTACGAAATGCAACACAGCGTGTGGCGTGTGTCATAGACTGGTGCTAGTTGCGAGAAGTGTTTTAAGTTGCACTAGTTGAGCATGTTGCCGATAAAATTTATTTATTTAGATATCTTTATTGCACACACAAAATATACAGTATACAGTAAAATGTAGAGTATCGTGTGCGCAAGGTGCAGAAATCCTTTGTGGGGTCGAGTGTACGCTTTTATAATATGGTTCACGAGTTTCTGGATTTGCTATTACATATATTTAAAAACTGTGTTAAACAGCATTTGTTAAGTCGAGGGTATTACACTATCGATGATTTTATTAATGACAAAGTTGCATGGAAGCAACCGGCCTCGCATCCAGTGACCCACAAGTCATATTTGTAACTTAGGTGTTGTATTGTCTACTTATTGTAACCTTTACTTTTTTGAGAAAAGAGCAACTGCTGAGTTTCTTGCCGGCTCTTCCCAGTAGAATCAGCTTTCCGAACCGGTGGTAGAGTCTTAACGTTTCATAAGTGACACAAGTTGTCCTACGTGAAATAAATAAATCGTTTCATTTCATTTCAAATATGTTAGTTGCAAAAAATCTCTTATTAAAAGTTATTCTTGGAAAAAGTTTTAGTACCACGATAACTATTGCACAAAATCTTTTACAATAAAAAACATAGTCATTGTATCCAATTCTGTATAACAAAATCACTAAATTAAACTAAAACCACAGAATAGGGAACAACTAATAGAGCAAGATCCCGCGACGATCAGACCTTCGTTATTTTATTAAAGCTGAAAGTGTTTCTATGTATCAGTATTATATGTCTCTAATAGAGGCATAAACGATCCCCGACTATGAAGTTTGGATCGCGGTTGCTTTGGAAGGTATCAGGTAGAAAAGGTGGCACCTCAAATTCATTTCAGTCATCAAATTTGAACGCATTTTTTTATTCAATCTATAAGTAGTTAAAATGGTAATCAAACTTAAAACTAAGCGAGAATGTGATTTTTTTTCTTTTGGAAGACCTATTAAGAATTAATCAGTAAGAAATAATTGATTTTTGTTATAGGCATCATCCCTATTAGGTTATTTAGGCTATTAGTAGTATTAGTTAGTTAGTAGATTATTCCGTAGTCAACAAGGAACCCTTATAGTTTCGCCATGTTCGTCCGTCCGTCTGTCCGTCTGCGATTTAGCTCAGAAGCTGTTAGTACTACAAAGCTGATATTTGGCATAGATATACGTTAATCAAGCAGACAAAGTGCTACAATAAAAAAAATAAGGTATATATGTATAGATAGATAGATCGATAAATAATTTTATTATTGCCACACAAACATAAAGATATAAATAAGAAGAAAGAATATAAAGTAAACAAGTAAGTACATACAGAAAACAACCTCATATACGTAAACTGGGGATATTTTTTTTTCTCGTCTGTCCCATAGTGTGGGGCATGTGTGGGGTGTCATTAGATAGGTCGTTCAAAAATATGAATGAATGATTGTAATAAGTAATATAATGTATTAGTATGTAAGACATAAAATCTATCAATGACTAAATGACCATATTTGATTCTCGTTTTTAAAAGCTATCAGTGGTATTGGATAGAAGCAGGCGTTACTTTGCGGAAGTCCATGATAATGAAGGAACTTGAAGTTTAATTCGTTGACTCGACAATGCACAATCGTGCATTTTCGAGTCAACGTCTCCTGAAGATGCTCCGGTATCGGAGTGAAACGTACGTTGAGAGTAGTTTGGAAGATTTCTGTGGTGTGGTGAATATGGGGGGTATAAGTGCGGGATACACACTGTACCACATAGATTTACCTATTGTCGCGGATTATTAGCGAATTATACTTCAAGCAACTTTGCTATCAATGGTTACAATTATATATCAGGCAAGCGTTTTCGTAACATTAATTAAACAAGAGACTTATTATAAAAATGTATATCTTAATTACTTAGTAATTCCATCTGTTTAGTAACGTCCTGTTGTAAAACCTTACTTGAGAGCACTGAAGCGATTATTGCATATTGCATTTTAGTTAAACAATGTAATATATCCATAATCCTACTAATATAATAAACTATAGCTGATTCCCGCGACTTCGTCCGCGTGGTTTTTTTGATTCCCGCAGGAACTCCTTGATTTTCCGGGATAAAGCCTATGTCAAGGCCCCGGGATACAACCTATCCAGGGATACCAAATTTCATCAAAATGGGTTGAACGGTTGGGCCGTGAAAGCGTAGCAGACAGACAGACACACTTTCGCATTAATTCGCATAATATTAGTATGGATGTGTAAGTTTGTATGTTTGTTACTCCTTTACGACGCAACGATTGAACCGATTTGGCTGAATTTTGGAATGAAAATACATTATAACTTATCATAAAAATTAGCCTATAGGCAAATTTTTTATGCCGGAAAATTAAAGAGTTGATCCACGCAGACGAAGTCGTGGGCATCATATAGTAGGCAAAGACATCGCCAAACGATTTTGCGTTCCGGTACAATGCCGTTTAGAAACCTATTAGGGGTATGGGTTTCATATAACTGCCATGCCCCTAATAGGTTAGCCCGCTACCATTATAGACTGCATCATCACTTACCATCAGGTGAAATTGCAGCCAAGGGCTAACTTGTAGTGGTATAAAACAAGTGATCATAATTTCAAAAATTAAAAGTCACGACTGCCCTACTTACTATACCTTATTGAGTTCTTTACAAAAAATGTATGACCCAGTGCCACTCGGGGGGACGTAAGGATTCTAATGGTACCCCATACATTAAAATCTGTTCAGGCATTTAAAAGTTATGGTGGAATAAAGAAACTCAGATACATACCCTGAAAACATACTTTTGGGCAGCCCTGTAAAAAGACCATAAAATCCTCAAAATGCCGCCTGTCGCTCTATATAAACACCACTAGAGGTCGCCCGCGACTTTGTCCGCGTACAATTTCTGATTTCCTATGAGATATGAGATTATCGGTTATATAGCTTATGCAGGTTTTCATTATATTTAACACGAATAACCTAAATGCCAATTTTCATGTCTCCAACTTCAAAAACATAGGGCTTTCATACAAACTTCCACCCCCCATTTCACCCCCTTAGGGGTACATTTTCTCAAACCCGTTTCTTAGCTGATGTCTACACCATAGAAGGAATATACCTTCCAAATTTCGAGTTTAGGTATATGCTTTATAGTTGCTGAGATATCGTGATTGGTCAGTCAGTGAGTGATTGAGTGGTATTTTGCTTTTATATATTACTAGCAGATGCCCGCGACTTCGTCCGCGTGAAATAAGTTTTTTAATTCCCACGGGAACTCCCTAATTTTTCGGGTTAACATATTATAGCCTATGATACTCACAAATAATGTGGCTTTCTATTGGTACCAGAATTTTCCAAATCGGTTCAGTAGATCCAGCATTACCCCCTACAACCTCACAAACTCACAAACTTTACCTCTTCATATTAGTACAGATAGTATTATAGGTTTTAAAAATCGCCCCGCGCAAGCGCTTAACTCGCGCCCGATGTGAAAGTTGCCAAAAATCTTTTGTGAAAGCTGGCGAGAGTGGATCGATGCCATAATTATTATTACATATTACAAGAGATACGCTAAAAGCGAACCCGGATGCGAGATTGTAGAAGGTTCTTTCGTGTTTTTTTTTTAATTTTTTGGAGAGTCCGTGCATTTTTCAAAAGACTTCAAAAGGGAGGTTTATTCGACCTAATTTTATTATGTAAATTAAGTTTGTTTCTTTACGATTTTCTCAGAATCCAATGAACCGATTTTGATAGTTGTTTCACTTACGTGATCTACATACTTTCAGGATGGTTTCAGTGTATAAATCACCTAGGTATAATTCTTATTATTATTGATTTTTTGAATACTCCGAAAATTTTCTTTCATTTTCGTCAACTCTTGTTGTAAATAAATTAAGGTTAAAAAATGGAAAAGACGCAAGTTTTGAATTACAATCTTGATGAAAGATGATGCCCCTCGAAACAATTAGGGGTATGGGTTTAATACCACTGCCATGCCCCTAACAGGTTAGCCCGCTACCATCTTCGACTGCATCATCTTTACCTTACCTACTTAGCGCCTTACTTACTTAGGTGAGATCGCAGTGAAGGGCTAGCTTGTAGTGGATAAAAAAAAACACTTCTTTCGCGTGGATTTAGGAGTTTTGATCCAGGATGCAACCTATCTCTGTACCAACAAATTTGGTAGAAATTGGTTGAACGTAACAGACAAAGAGGCAGTTAGACAGACAGACAGAATAAAAAAAAACACACTCGCATTTATAAGAATAAGTATGTATTTGATACTAATTTAGCACAGTCAAAGATGGTTTAAGCGTTTCTATTGATTAAAAACAATATTTATTTAGGGTGTCTCCTGAATATAAAAAACGTATATATGTATATACGTAAAAGTATATAATTATATACATTATGAAAGATTAGATGATGCCCGCGACCTCGTTCGCGTGGATTAGAAAAGTAGCCTAGGTACTTATGTCCTTCCCCGTATCACAACATATCTATGTACCTAATTTCTTCACCTACCTTGATTGAAGAGGTAGGTCGTTAAAGCGTAGCAGACAGACATACAAAATTTCGTATTTATAATATAAGCATGGATTTGATTAACATAAAAGGCGAAAAACAATTTTGCTTTAACTTTAGAAAACACGGGCATACACAATCATTGATACTTAGGGCCGCTTGCACAAGGACATTTAAACTGATTTAGTTAAATTTTGTAATGCTGTCCCTCTTTGGCAAATGCATATTGTAGTTGCCAAAAAGGGACAACATTAAATTTTTTAACTAAATCAATTTAAGAGCCCTTGTGCAAGTGGGCCTTAGTTTAGAAAGAGGCTTTGAAAATTATTTCGCCAGTACTATAAAGTACAGTACCTACGCGTTTACATCGCTAGCACTAAGATAATTGATAACTCCCAACATTCAAGTACTTACATTCGCTGAGTAAACCCAGCTAGTACCTAAGTACCTAAAATACAGGTTTAAGCTAGCGTGCAGCGAGGACACGGCCCTAAGTTGTCTGTTTTGTTGCAGTGGAAATAATTTTGTTAACTTTTAAATGATTGATTCAATAAAAAACCCTTATTCCAATAACCCAAGGTATCTTTAAAAATATTCACGTTTACTCACGTTTCACTTTATTGTTAAAGCAAGTTATAGGTATTTAACTAGATAATGCCCGCGACTTCGTCTGCGTGGATTAAGTTTTTTTGGTTTCCAGGATAAAAAGTAGCTTATATCCTTTCCCGGAATGTAACCTACTTCTATACCAAATTTCACCAACATCGGATGAACAGATGGACCGTGAAAGCGTACCAAACGGATAGACAGACACTGCACTTTCGCATTTATAATATTAAGTATGGATTTTCCATTAAATCCGAAAATTTAGAGATTTGGATTTAAAACTTCTAATCCCCGAATTACTTGAAGTCTGTATGCAATCACAGTTTTGAATAAAATCCATATCCATACTAACACTTTTACTAATATTATAAATGCGAAAGTGTGTATGTCTGTCTGTCTGTCTTTCACGTCCCGTCTTTTCAACCGATTTTGATGAAATTTGATATAGAGGTTGCACCCCAGGGAAGGACATAGGCTACTTTTTATCCCGGAAAATTAAAGAGTTCCCGCGGGAGTCTAAAAACTTAAGTAATACACGCGGAAGAAGTCGCGGGCATCATCTAGTCTATACTAATATTATAAATGCGAAAGTTTGGATGTATGGATGTATGTTTGTTACTCAATCACGCTCCAACGGCTAAACGGATCTGGATGAAATTTGGCACAGAGATAGATTATAGGCTGGAATAGCACATAGGCTACTTTTTATCCCGGACAATTAAAGAGTTCCCGCGGGAACCAAAAAACCTCAATCCACGCGGACGAAGTCGCGGGCATCAGCTAGTTAATCATATAATTGAACAGCCATTTACAAAATACGACATTAATTATTTATTTAAAATATGTTAAATCCGTCTTTCTACAGAAGGCCATCACTTTGATCCTAGGATCATACTTTCACTGCCTTTCTTTTTTATAACCCATTAGGCTTATTTTTAACCTGTAGATATTCAAATTAAAGTAATTTATGAGAAACCAATAAAAGTTTTATTTATTTGTATTTTAATTTGAATAAAACGACCATTATTTTTACTTTTGCAAGTACTTTTACTGCAGAAATGTAATTGCGAAAAGTATTTAGAAAGTACATTTTTGTTACTCTTTGAATTTTTTGGTTGCTTATGTAAAGGTAAGTAGTAAAAGATAATTTATTCAGAAATGCAAGTGCTTTTTTTAATACAAGTACACTTTAGCCCTTCACTGTGATCTCACCTGGTGGTAAGTGATGATGCAGTCTAAGATGGTGCGGGTTAAACTGTTGCAGTTATAATAAATATAGTTATATAAATGACAGTTAAAATAATATTAGCCCATACTTATAATTGGTTTCTACACGACATCGTACCGAAATGCTAAATCGCTTGGTGGTACGTCTTGGCCGGTAGGGATGGTATTACGGCAAATGTCTCACATTAGAAATGATTTCAACAAGATTCAGCCGCATCGACCGCATCGAAGAAAAGCTTATGACGTCAGTAGAGGTCAGACTCTATAGACATCACACTATCCACATAATTAAGCGCAACTGATGCTACTGACTCGCGTTTTCAGTACTAGGTAACAATATGTCCAGCAGTGGACATATCGGTTAAGATGACAAGGTTTAGAAGCTAGGACCGTTCGGATTGCAGTTCTTTAAGTTAGGTTATTATTAGGTGTTCCCTAAAATACGTAGGTATTATTGGTGAAATCGAGCTTAAGATGCTAAGAATATAACGCATTTATTTATTTATCTAATACTAGCTGATGCCTACGACTTCGTCCGCGTGGTTTTAGGTTTATTTTAAATCTCGAGGAAAATCCTTGATTTTCCGGGGCTATATCCAGAACCTCTTTCTGTGGCAAATTACGACAAGGATCGGTGAAAACGTTACAGACAGACAAACACATTTTCGCATTCATCAATATCCATACTACACTTAAATGCGAAAGTGTGTCTGTCTGTCTGTCTGTCTGCTACGCTATCACGGACCATCTTATCAACCGATTTTGATGAAATTTGGTACAGAGATAGGTTGAATCCCGGTGAAGGACGTAGGCTACTTTTTATCCCGGAAAATTAAAGAGTTCCCATGGGAACCAAAAAAACCTCAATCCATGCGGACGAAGTCGCGGGCATCAGCTACTATTTATTAACTAACCTACATCAGTTCTTAAGTATCGGTCTTAGCCATAGATTGACCTATTCTTCTGAATATAGGTCTATGAATGACATAAGCGAAACCGCGTGGATCTGCTAGTATAAATTGTAAACAGAGTCACATGTTAAGATGGTACGTAAATTGTAATAATAAAGTGAATAAGGTCAACACTTTACATAATGCGTTTTAAAGTTTCGAAGTAATTTAAGGTTAAGACTATGGATTACAAAATCTAGAGACTGCCTTAATTTTTTTATATTAAAAAAGTAAGAACCATAGAGATCATTTTTCTTTAATTTTTTTTTATTTAATGATAATCTAAAAGCGTTTTTTAATATTAGTTGCAAAAACGAAAGTTTAATAAATCTTAATAAATACGACCGGCTCGTTCTAATTCTAAATGCTAATGAAAAAATAATATTCTTTGTTTTAATACAATAACAGCACAATTAAATAGAGTAATAGTAAAAAGAGTAAGACTTAAAAAATGCTCATTTACCAATTAACCTAGAAAAGTACAAACAAAAATATTACAGAGATAATTTTTTATCTTAAAAAGCAAATAGTTAAAAAATGCCCTTCAGTCCCGAAAGAGAAAAATAATATTTCCCAACGGTTTCCCAACATAGCGGGCTCTCTTTCTGACGCAAGGTTACGCTCGTGCCATCTCGCTCGCACAGTATGCAATACATCTCTGCAACTAGAGACCTTGATAACCGCATTTCGTGATAGATAATAATAATTTGTATGCGGGTAATTATACAGGCCTTTTCAATAAAAAAAAAATCTAACCACCTAGACTCACAGTTTAATATTTAAAAAAAACGAAAATTAAAAAAAATCATGTTTCAAAATACAAAAGTTAAATATTATAGTTCTGTTAATATGATTATGACGTTACGAAACAGAAGTACGACGGACGAACAATCTTAAATTTTATTATAATAGTTTTGTCTACTCACATCAACACAGACACAATCCAAAAAAAAGTCACTCACAAAAAGTTTGCAATCACTGAAAAAAGTAGAAACTCTTTGGTCCTCGAATGTCAAAATCGAATATGCAGTGTCAGTTTGCGAATTTAAATTTCGGCGTTCGAAATTTGAAAGTTTCGGCGCGTTGGACGGCCGCGCGCGCGCCTTCTAAGCCACTACTGAATTTGTTTGGCTGAGGCGAATGGTTAACGCAATACAGGACTGCAAAGGTGCTGGCAACAGGCAATTTCGAACATGAATTCATTCAAATCTCTATACTGTTTCTTTTTTTTATAACTTTTTTTTAAATATTTCGAAAGTTAAACCCCTAGTTTAGTTCAACGATACCTGAAAATTTCTCTTAGCCCTAAATAGGGTTATATTTATGCCCTAGATACGCCTATAAGGTGCCAGGTGTTAATTTTAGTGAGAGGTGCGAACTACGAACATTGCTTTAAGATATCCTTTCTGTTCGATTTTTTATAACTTTTCGTCTTCAGAGCTTAAAGCACCAACAAAAAAATTAATAATTAAAATTTCACTAGCTGATGGCCGCGACTTCGTTCGCGTGGTATAAGTTTTTTAATTCCCACGGGAACTCCTTAATATTCCGTGATTCCGGGATAAAAAGTAGCCTATGTCACTCTCCAGGTCCTCGACTATATCCATGAAAAAAATTACGTCGATCATTTTAAACTTTGTGACGTGAATAAAGGACTAGCCAACAAACAAACTTACTTTCGCATTTAAAATAATATTAAAGATAATTCGATTAAGGTTAAAGTTTTCTGAAGCAAACTCAACTTTTAATTTTTTTCACTGGCTGTGATCTAAAACCATACAGCCTAATCATGACCAAAACGTAGAATATTATTATTAGCTTTAGATTTTCAACTCACACAAATATGTTTTAGCCCATAACCTAAAGGTTCAGCCAAAATATAATTCTAATTATAACAAAACAGATGTTCTACATTCAGTTAACTGTCAGATCTGAAAACCGTTTCTATTTATAATTAGTAGAGTCAAGAAAAATATCTTCTAATACAATACAAATAAAAGTTCTGAGTCACTCATTGACTCATCAACGCTCAGCCCAAACCCTTGGGCTTGAACATAGTTTCTTGCCAGCTCTCTTCTCAGTAGAATCATCTTTCCGAACCGGTGGTAGAGTCTTGACTTATCATAAGAGACACAAGTTGTCATATATGAAATAAAAAATCATTTAGAAAGCTGAAATTTTTCACAGTACAGAGTTTCCCTTTATAATGTAGACAAGGAATACGGATGTTTCGCAATTCCACGGGAGCAAAGCCGCAGGACTGCCCAAAAAAGGAGTCGTTTTCAGGGTATATGCAGTGGCGGCCTCACGGGGTGGCAAGCAGGACAACGTCCCGGGGCCTCGCTCTTGCAGGGGCCTCGCGCCCTCGCGCTACAAGTAGAAAAAGTCTCACCTATCAATAGGAAGTGAGCTAGGAAGATCCAAACTAGTGACACACTACATAGACAATCCATAATCTATTCTATTTATTGATCTGAAATGCCAGTGCTGTCAACTGTGAAAGGTAAACAAAACATGAACAGACTATACTCCACAAAGCTTAAGGGCCTCGCAAATATCTACCGCCCAGAGCCTCGTAATGGCTAAGGCCGCCCCTGCATGTATATGTATGTACAGTTCGCACGCGAGTTAAATGCAGAGTAAATGTATGTGTCACCATACATTTACTCTGCATTCGACTCGCGCG
Organism: Erebia ligea; assembly: GCA_917051295.2. Lineage (NCBI taxonomy): Eukaryota > Metazoa > Arthropoda > Insecta > Lepidoptera > Nymphalidae > Erebia > Erebia ligea. The sequence goes on from OU785246.1 coordinate 4,120,331, forward strand.
CGAACGGTATGTGAGCTTCTTTATTCCACCATAACTTCTAAATACCTGAATAGCATGCATGTATGACCAACCAACAAACAAACACGCTTACGCATTTTTTTTTAATGATGTTGTAAAAAAACACTGTCTCAAGTCTCAACGTAGAGTAACAGCATAGCCAAAGCTTTCAGATCGAAAAAAAATCTATATTTAAATTTTAACCCTCCAGTGTTTTTCGTTTGCAAATTTAACCCTTTGCCGGTGTCCCTTTAGAAGTGACAGGACATGTGAAGTCCATTGAGCAGGAACCGGACCCCGGACCGGCCGAAGGGTTGGACGCTATTTAAAAAATTTAAAACTGGTCAAGCGCGAGCGTGGTCAACTCAAAAAAGGTTCTTAACTTTTACTAGAAAAGTTTTGATTTTTTTTATTGCGAGATAGGCCTGCGCTTGACGACAATCATGCTTAACACAGCAATGATGAGGTCTAGGTTGGAGCACGCTTGCCTAGAAGATGCCTATTCACTATTACCTTGAAGGTAAACTTAAAGGTAAAAACTTTAAAGTTAAACGTGGCAGGGAATACATGCGCTGGAAGGTCATTCCACATCCTTACTCCAATTTTTACGAAAATGGTTTAAGAAAAATTAAACTTAGGGTTTTCATAACAGGGACGATGATAGTCAAAAATAAATTATTTCTAACTGATTATTAAATAGAGGGTCTTCCAAAAGACCTAAAATTCATATCCTCGGTTAGACTTTGTAAGTTTGATAACCATTTTAAGCTATAGAATTAGATTGAAGAAGAAAAAGTGTGTTGTCATTTGGTGACGTCATAACTCACAACTATGTATTTCTTACAAACTTTCATACTAAAACCGCGTTTTTAAGTTTGATAAAGAGTTGCTGATTTGATTGAGTTGTCATCATCCCAGCCATGCCAGTTTTTTAAATTCCTACGGTAACTCCTTATTTTTCCGAGATAAAAAGAAGCCCTATGTAGCTCTCCAGAACCTCAAATATAGGTACCTATGCAATAAATCACGTCGATCCATTGGCTTGACGTGTTTGAAGGACAAACTAACAAAACAAAAAAAACACACTTTCGCATTTATAATTTATAATATTAATATGATCATTTACATTTGATACATCATTATTTATACATTCAAAGATAATATTAATATTTTTGAATGAGGATTTCACAATTTTCCGCGGACCCCTAAATCTCTAGGGGCCAAGATCAATACAAGCTAGGGAGATGGGACCATATAATACAATAATTAAGAAACCAGCTGAGCGCGTTGTGAGAAGTTACATATACAATTGAAATTATAGTCGGTACAGTTTCGCAAACTTCCCAGGATCGAATAGAATTGAGTATTTTTGCAATATGGCCTTTAAGTTCGCCTCGGCTATCAAATTAAAGTTTTTTATGGTTCCGTACCTCAAGAAAAAGGGAAAATCCCAGGATCACTTTATTGTCTGTCTATCTGTCTGTTTGTCTGTGGCATCATGCTGCAAGTACAAGACGATTTGAACACAATAAAGCTTTGAGCACACTTAATTAAACCTAACTTTGCGATCAGTGTACTAGCTTAGTAATAAGAATAAAACGTAGATTTTGAATGTTTTTGGTGGTACACAGGGAAACAGGGAAACCCCCACACGTGCGAAGCCGGGTCGGGTCATCTAGTTTATAATATACTAGCTTAGGTACCTTCAAAGCTAGAGTGAATAGGCATCTTCTAGGCAAGCGCGCTCCAACCTAGACCTCATCATTGCTTTGCACTAAGCATGATAGTCATCAAGCGCAAAAAAAAAAAAGCTGATGCCCGCGACTTCTTCCGCGTAGATTGAGGATTTTTGGCTCCCGCGGGAACTCTTAAATTTTCTGGGACAAAAAGTAGGCTATGTTATTCAAGACTAATAATCTATCTCTGTGCCAAATTTCAACCAGAGCCGTTCAGACCGGTAACAAACATCAATCCATCCATCCAAACTTTCGCATTTATAATATTAGTATAAAAGTAAGGATGTCTCCTCACTAACACCGTCTTAAGCCATGCCGGGGCCCTTGGGCAACAAGAATTTGGGGCCCGGTTGGAAAGTTAAAAAAAAAATTGGCAGTCATACGGACTGTCGATAAAAGTGAAAACGGATATTTAAATAATTTTTTTTTAATCTTTAAAGTAATCTATAGTATAATTATATAAAATCGTTAACTAATCAACGCACAGCCTAAACACTGGTGTTAGAAACTTGAAATTTTGACAGTAGGTTCTTTTAGTGACGTAGGCAAAATTTTAAAAAATCCTTCCTTAGTGCGCACTAAGGAAGGATTTTTTAAAATTCCACCTCTAAGGGGGTGAAATAGGGGGTGAAAATTTGTATGAAAGTCCGTAATTTCTCAAGTTATATCCATGGAACTTGATATACGATCTACCGGTTAAAAATGAAGGGATACGTGTTTCACAGTTTTTGAAAATTTTACTCCAGAAGGAGTGAAATAGGGGATGAAAGTTTTTATGAAAGTCCTTCATTTCTCAAGATATTCTCAAGTTATATCAACGAAACTTGGTATTTTGGCTTTCGGTAAGAAATAAAGAAGTACGTGTTTCACAGTTTTTTTAAATTCCACCCCCAAAGGGGTAAAATAGGGGTTAAAAGTTTGTATGAAATTCCTTTATTTCTCAAGTTATAGCCATGAAACTTTGCATTTGGGCTTTCAGTTAAATATGAAGAAGTACGTGTTTCACCATTTTTGAAAATTGGATCCACAAGGACGTTTAATAGAGAGTTTGTCCTTCAATCACACCGCAATAGAGCAACGGATCAACGTTATTTTTTGCATGGGTATAGTTGAGGACCCGGTGACACAAGCTATATGCCTGTGGGAATTGAAAAACTTATACTACGCGAACCAAGTCGCGAGCATCCGCTAGTTAAAATATAAACCTTAACACTAAGGCATCAAAGTTTAATTACGAATGTAGTATAATTATATTTAAGACGTTTTGTCTTCGTAACAACGCGAGCATATCGGTGTTCGCGAGCATGTCGTTCACGCGAATCCACAAGTTTACCCCCTACCAAAAAGTGCTTAACGCGGCTAAAGAAGTTTTCACTTCAACAAAATATAAGTATGGATGTCGTCTTAGATAGTGCCGGGGCCCTTGGGCACACAAAAATTGGGGTCCTGTTGGAAAGTAAAACAATGAATGACAAAAAAGCACCCCCGACAAAAAGTTTAGATGGTGGCGAAACTACGTACTACGCGGAACTACGTATTTCCCACCTGGGAAATCTGGCAATGACACATTTTCTGTCAAACTCGGCAATGTCATTGACTATGTCACTGCTCAGAGAGAAAGAGAGGGTTGCTAGAAAGTCGCTAATAACACCCTCATTTAATCTTTAAACTTTTTTTATCGGTTTATATCTACCTAAAACAGAAAAACAATTGTAAACTGTATGCGAATAATATATCGCTATATATATTCATTCGCCTTTCGGGGCCCCCGTGACAATGGAGCCCTGGGCACGGGCCCCGTGTGCCCTTATGGTAAATACGGTAATCTGTTAATTACATCGAGTGCCAACGTGAACTTACGTGGCTTTACTGTCTCGCCTAGAACTTCGTATAACAATAACAATAGGTATATTAGTATCATCACAAATCACAATACACTACACTGATATTGACAAGACGGTCTGGTACACAGTAACCTAATTTCAACTGATACGCACTGATAAGAAATCGGGGTTCGTATCTCGGTCAATGGACGATACGAGCGGAAAAACTAAGTTTGGCGAATTTTTTGTTTTGTTTGATTTGTAGAGAGTATAATATATATAACATACTCGTAGATTTAGGATAGGTTGTTAGCTGCGGCTAACAACCTATCCTAAATCTATGATTTTACCATTGAAAATGGTTATCAGATGCAAATCGCCTGAGACGTATTTTTGGCCATAGCTCCGAGGATTTTATGAGGATCGAGATGGGAATTGTACCAAAACTTGAGGGATTTATCGAGACACGTGTGAGCGTTTGAATTTTGAAAATCGGCTGGTATCTTTTTTTAGTCGGGTTTTTTGGGGGGTGTTTGTTTACTAAACTGTAAATATTTCGGAAAAAAAGGACTTAAGAAAAAATTAAAAAAAGCGTCCTAGAGTATCTATTAGTTTAGCTAAAAAATGGCGAAATTTTTGTATTCATTTTCAATGCTCCGATTCTTGCGGGGACTGCAAAATCTGTGATTTTTTAGGGTTCCGTAGCCAAATTTGGCAAAAACGGAACCCTTATAGATTCGTCATGTCTGTCTGTCTGTCTGTCTGTCTGTCCGTCCGTATGTCACAGCCACTTTTTTCCGAAACTATAAGAACTATACTGTTGAAACTTGGTAAGTAGATGTATTCTGTGAACCGCATTAAGATTTTCACACAAAACTAGAAAAAAAACAATAAATTTTGGGGGTCCCCATACTTAGAACTGAAACTCAAAAATTTTTTTTTCATCAAACCCATACGTGTGGGGTTGAGGTTTCTAATATCATTTTTTTTTTAACCTAATTAGTTTGCGCGAGAGACACTTCCACAGTGGTAAAATGTTGGTCCCGTCCCCCCCCCCCCCCCGTAACTTCTAAAATAAGAGAATGATAAAACTAAAAAAAATATATGATGTACATTACCATGCAAACTTCCACCGAAAATTGGTTTGAACGAGATCTAGTAAGTAGTTTTTTTTTAATAATTTAAAACTTACTACAGGTTTGTACGGAACCCTCGGTGCGCGAGTCCGACTCGCACTTGGCCGGTTTTTTTATAGCCACTGGGTTCTCTAGTAAATAGGCTGGTCTGGGGCTCACTTACCGGGGACGTCAAAACTCAAACTCAAATGATTATTATTAAAATTAACTTTCACTAGTGCTTTTGAATCGTCCATTGAATCTACCACCGGTTCGGAATAGTTGAGCCCAAAAAAACTAAGAAATATCCAAAGGCTGCCTAGATTTAAATGTTTTTTTGAAAATCTTGCTATAATCTGCAATTAGCTTGAGTTTTAATGAAATAATATGCTAAACGCAAAGGTATATACGAATACAAAGGTATATAGAGTCGACAGAATTTTAGTACATTTGCGAATGCAAACGAAATTTGAGCTGAACCTACGCTTATTTCACTGAAAATACATAGGTACCTCATTAGTGGTGGTTAAGACCGCCGTCTTATTATTCGGAGGGTCAGGGGTTCGATCCCCTGACACGCCTCACCTCTAACTTTTCGGGGCTATTAGATAGATAGATAAAACTCTTTATTGCACACAATTGGGTATTTGACAACTATTCAAATAAATTATTTTTTAGAGATTATTAAATAGAGAATCTCCCAAAAGTCGTAATATCCACGCCCCCTATTAGTTTTATGTTAATAACTATTTTAAATTATCGATTAAAGTAAAAAAGTTCGTCGAACTTTGATGACATCACTATGCAATATTTCGTACAAAAACATATACTAAGCACGTGTTTTGACGTTTGAAAAAAAGATGCTGTTTTGACTAGTTGTCAAATAGGTACCCAATTAAAACAGAAACAATAAACAAAAAAAAGTGTGTGTGGTGCAATTCATAATATGTGCACGTATGTGCACATATTATGAATCATCATATATGAATATAAATCATATATGAGTTATTAAATCATTCTACTTATTAAGTGACTTATGAGTAGGTAAATTTCTTATTTTGTGGCAAATGTAATAAAATATAGGACTAAAAATGTATTATTTGCTACTTCATAGGAAATGTTTGTACAAACGACCTCTGAAGCTATTTGTTAACATCACTAAAAGCGTGAGTGGTGAGTGCGGCATTCCGAACCAGTGGTAGATTCACTCGACTATTCAAAAGCACTTGTCAAAGTCTACTTATATAAAAAAGTTTTGTATAAATAGTATTATTTATTTGCATGCCTGAGAGTTCTCTATAATGTACACACTTTTACCTGTTATCCCATTGAAGCTTGATCCAGTGACGTCGACTTACCTGAAAAAAAAAATCGTTATTATTACTTAATACAAGCTGATACCCGCGATTCCGTCCGCTTTTTAAGTTATTGTGATTAAGTGATTAAGTTTTTGAAGTGAAAACTTCTTTAGCCGCGTTGAACAATTTTGGTATGGGAAAATCTTATGGGTTCGCGTCACCGACATGCTCGCGAAAGAGATATAATCTATGCTCGCGACAGTATATCTGTAGCTATACAGTTCTTCTCGGTAGGAACTGCATTCCGAACCAGTGGTAGATTCATTCGACTATTAATAAGCACTTGTAAAAAGTCTATTTGAATAGAAAAACTTTTGAATTTTGAATTATGAATTTTTGAATACAGGTAACGTATTGTGCAACATTAATGCCGTGTATATCTTAACAAGTAAAATTGAATGGATTTAGTTTTCACTTCTATCGGCAGTCGCTATGACTGCCAATTTTTTTTTAATTCCACCAGAAACTTCCTAATTTCCCAAAATAAAACCTACGTTTAACCTATGTCTGTACTCTGTACCTTCCGAATTGCATCAAAATCGGTTAAAAAGGTGCATGGTGAAAGCGTAACTAACAACAAAATCACATTCGAATCATTTATAATATTAAGTAGGGACTAGCAAACGCCCGCGACTCCCTTAGGAATTTCCAAAAATCCAGACTTATTCCTAGTCTACATTATAAAGGGAGCCTCTGTGCAAAATTACAGCTTTCTAAGTCCAAGGCTTTAGACTTGGCGGTGATGAGTCAGTCAGTGGGTGAGTCTGATTTTATCATTTTTTTTAATCGTATGTGATCTTTTAATATGCTTTATCTGTCATTTGTAGTTTACAACTTCATGCCACGTAATAAATAAATAATTATATCGTCGTCGTCGTCTCAACCTATAGACGTCCACTGCTGGACGAAGGTCTCCTGCATGGATCGCCATAGAGCACGGTCTTGTGCCGCTTGTTTCCAGCGGCTCCCAGCTGCACGCTTGAGATCGTCCGTCCACCTAGTGGGGGATCGTCCAATGCTGCACTTCCCGGTGCGAGGCCGCCATTCGAGCACTTTGGGACCCCAACGCCTATCGGTTCTACGAACTATGTGCCCCGCCCATTGCCACTTGAGCTTAGCGACTCTTCGAGCTATGTCGGTCACTCTGGTTCGCCTACAGATCTCCTCATGTCTGATTTGATCACGCAGGGATACTCCGAGCATAGCTCTCTCCATCGCCCGCTGAGTGACCCGGAGCCTTCTTATCAGGCCCATAGTTAGCGACCATGTTTCGGAGCCGTAAGTCATCACTGGCAACAAGTTTGGATGGATATATAGATGTACCTATGGATGGATGGGTGTTTGTTACTCAATCACGCCAGAATGGCTGAACGGATCTGGATACAATTTGGCACAGAGATAGATTATAGTTTGGAATAATACCTAGGCTACTTTTTATCCCGGAAAATTAAAGAGTTCCCGCGGGAACCAAAAAACCTCGATCCACGCGGACGAAGTCGCGGGCATTAGCTAGTAAATAATAATGTCCTTCCGACTGAATATCGGCTACGGCGGCCAATCTCTATAGAGATTAGGCATGGGAGATATTATAGTGCATTGGTGACATTATATTATACACGGGTGCATATCCTAATATCCATACTAATATTATAAAAATGCAAAAGTGTGTCTGTCTGTCTGTCTGCTACGCTTTCACGGCCCACCTATTCAACCGATTTTGACGAAATTTGGTACAGGGGTAGATTATATCCCGGGGAAGGACATAGGCTACATTTTATCCCTGAAAATTAAGGAGTTCCCGCGGGAATCGAAAAAACTTAGTCCACGCGGACGAATCGTCTAGTACATTACAATGGCCCCGATCATCGAATCCAGGACTTCGTCATCTACAGTCGAACATGCTAACCACTAGTGACTAGACAAACGTGGCAGGGCCTTATAGGTACTTGACTCCTAAAGTACCTGCTAACTTAACTAACATTAAATAAATGTGCCTCGAACAGGTCTAACCATCTAACGGTTGCATCCCGGATCCGAGAAGGCACCCACAGACATAAAAATACTCAACAAATTACGTATAAACAGCTGTGCGAAACTGTGTCAATAGCGGTCGTCCAACGGTACAAAAAGAAAAAAAAACGTCGCCGCCACTCGTCACAAGGTGGCGCTGGTATACCGTAATGAGAAAATTCTTTTTCATATCATTTTCTCGGAAACTATTGAATTTTGTTAATTTTTACGGGTTTATGTGTCTTACATTTGTATGAAATAGAATAATAAGTGGTTATTTTATAATAAAATGCTATTTACATTATCATAAATCGTAATAGGTAAAAAGATTACAAACTAATGAATGCATGTTATCTTTTTTTTTTTCAATGAAAAATATAGGTCAAAGATAAGTTTCATCTATTGACGAGTCATTAATTTGTTTATCTGCAAGTAAAGAAAAAAATGTCGCTGCTACTCGACAACAGGTGGCGTTATTTACTGTAATGAGAAAACTGATTTTCTTATAATATTTTCTGCGTAAATAATATTAATAGGTACATAATATTATTAGGTAGCATTACTAGGTAAATAATTAATGTGTAGGAATTTGTATTTAATGTTGTGTTTTCGCCAACAATATAGGTCAAAGATAAGAACACTTCAACTCGATGAGTAATGATGTTTATCTCTTATTAACAAAACCAATTGCATATGCAATCTTATATTGCGTAGACCGGTATTACAGCTATGTACATAATATTCGTTACATGATTAGTTTAAGTATATACCGCTAGATGCCACTAATAAGTAAAGTGGATAGGTGATAAAAGGTTTGAATAGAAAATTGTTTTAAAAGGGTTCCTACAAAAGGTATTTTAGCTATTACATAATAGATGGCGTTACCTAAAAAATAGCGCAAGAAAACCTTTATTTTTTTATTAAGTAGAGTCGTTAGAGCGAGTCTCTCTAGCAAGTCTTATGGAATGTGTATGTCCAACAGTGGACGTCCACAGGCTGATGATGATGCAGAGGTTATTTTATACTGGATGCCGAATTTCGATGATCAATATATCGTGGGAAATTTTTGATTTTCCGGGATCAGTTATCTATATAATAAGCGAAATGCCACTCATTCACATGTTACATGAAAGGTCTATGTTTTTTAAGTCAAAGACATGAAAATCGTCATTTAGGTTATTACTTTCAATAATAAAAACCTGCTTTAGCTTTATATAGGGTTTCGCAGCGGGAAAATTTCATAGGAATAATGTACTCAAAATGGGTTTAACGGATTTAAAGCAAAATGTAAAGGTGACAGATATAAATACTTTCGCATCCTTAGGAGGTTTATCTACTCATGTGTCCTTACTATAAAATAAGTCGAGACTAGGTACACCGTCAATTCGGAAATCGGTTTCACTGAAAAGAGTCGGCAAATTTATTTCTCTACTAGCTGATGCCCGCGACTTCGTCCGCGTGGATTGAGGTTTTTCGGTTCCCGCGGGAACTCTTTAATTTTCCGGGATAAGAAGTAGCCTATGTGCTATTCCAGACTATAATCTATTTCTGTGCCAAATTTCATCCAGATCCGTTCATCCGTTGGAGCGTGATTGAGTAACAAACATACATCCATACATCCAAACTTTCGCATTTATAATATTTATTTGACTAGCTGATGCCCGCGACTTCGTCCGCGTGGTATAAGTATTTTTGATTCCCGCGGGAACTCCTTAATTTTCCGGGATAAAAAGCCTATGTCACTCTCCAGTATGGCTAGCATGCGCACTACGAGTAAAATTATGTCTACCCGTTATCTCTATAACGTAACGCAACAAGTAACCATGTTAGCTTCGGTAGACAGAGTCTACCGAAGCTAACATGGTTACTTGTCGCGTTACGTCAAAAGTAGAGATAAAAGTAATATTTCTTAGCTGTGGTATTTTTCTCGACGAACCTTTACATGTCGACTATTTGTTTCTTGTAATATACCGCATTTTGTGCATGTTAGGGTAAATGAAAAATTTGCCGGCAACGACAACTCACAACACCTCGCTCTCTCTCGTCGCGAGATAATCTCGTTGTGCGCATGCTAAGCACACAGGTCTTCAACTATACCCATGCCAAAAATCACGTCGATCCGTTGCTCCGTTGCAGCGTGATTGAAGGACAAACCAACAAACAAACACACTTTCGCATTTATAATATTAGTATGATTTTTGTTCTGCGCAGAAAACTAAAAATCGTAACGATGGGCGCGCATTGTTTATTTATTAAGCGCCGAAGAAGCTATTATACGGTATCGATCGGCCGGTGTCTCAGTGCCCTATAAATGGAGCGGTATTTATAGCGGGGAAACAGAAATATGGGGGTGCACTCCCTGCAGGCGTAAAGCCTTTGTCCACGCCTACAGATCCTGGAATAATTATAAAATCGTATATACATTTTCATTCTATCATACTATTCATACTATATCATACTTAATATTATAAATGTGAAAGTGTGTTTGTTTGTTGGTTTGTCCTTCAATCACGCCGCAACGGAGCAACGGATCGACCTGATTTTTGATATAGTAGTATAGTTGAGGACCTGGAGAGTGACATAGACTACTTTTTATCCCGAAAAATTATGGATTTACCGCGGGAATCAAAAAAACTTAAACTACGCGGACGCAGTAGCGGATATCAGCTAGTAATCCATATAAATATTATAAATGCGAAAGTTTGGATGGATGGATGTATGTATGGATGTATGTTTGTTACTCAATCACGCTCCAACGGATGAACGGATCTGGATGAAATTTGGCACAGAGATAGATTATAGTCTGGAATAGCACATAGGCTACTTTTTATCCCGGAAAATTAAAGAGTTCCCGCGGGAACCGAAAAACCTCAATCCACGCGGACGAAGTCGCGGGCATCAGCTAGTATTATAAATGCGAAAGTTTGGATGGATGTATGGATGTGTGGATGTGTGGATGTGTGGATGTATGGATGTATGGATGTTTGTTACTCAATCACGCCCCAACGGCTGAACGGATCTGGATGAAATTTGGCACAGAGATAGATTATATAGTCTGGAATAACACATAGGCTACTTTTTATCCCGGAAAATTAAGGAGTTCATGCGGGAACCGAAAAACCTCGATCCACGCGGACGAAGTCGCGGGCATCAGCTAGTAATATTATAAATGCGAAAGTGTGATTTTTTATTTGCTGGGCCAAAGCCTACAATCACGCCGCAACAGAGTTTTTTTAGCATGGGTAGGTACATTTGAGGACCTGGAGAGTGACATAGGCTACTTTTTATCCCAGAAAATTAAGAAGTTCCCGCGCTAATAAAAAAAACTTAAACTACGCGGACGAAGTCGCGGGCATCAGCTAGTTGTTAATAACAGGTGGTGTCGATAGGTCCAGGTCCTCAACTATACCCATGCAAAAAACCACGTCGATATGTAGCTCCGTTACGGCGTGATTCATGGACAAACCAACAAACAAACACACATTCGCATTTATAATATTACTATGATTAAATTATGACTTTTATGTTCTGTGCGACACGCCACTTATACCCTCTTTCACGTGTAGAATATCCCTAGCAGGTTACCCCGCTACTATCTAAGACTGCATCATCACTAACCACCGGGTGAGATCGCAGTCAAGGCGTAACTTGTAGTGGAATAAAAGAAGTTCTAAAGTTAGACTAAGTGACAGGCATGGAAATAAAGGTTTAAAGTTTATACTCGTAGCATGGCACGTATTATGTAAAGGATCGCTGCATAGCACGTAATGCGTGCTACCGTGACATTCTATATTTTTAGTACTATTGCAATAATATATTCTTTGACTAGCTGATGCCCGCGACTTCGTCCGCGTGGTTTAAGTTTTTTTGATTCCAGCGGGAACTCCTTAATTGTCCGGGATAAAAAGTAGCCAGTACTTAGCGCTAGCATGCGCACAACGAGTAAAATTATATCTACCCGTTATCTCTATTTGTCTACCGAAGCTAACATGGTTACTTGTCTCGTTACGTCAAAAGTAAAGATAAGAGTAATATTTCATAAGATCTGTGGTATTTTGCCGACAAATTTTTTCTTGTAATATACTGCATTTTGTGCATGTTAAGGTAAACGAAACAATAGCCGGCAACGACAACATCTCTCGTTCTCTCTCGTCGCGAGATAATCTCGTTGTGCGCATGCTAAGCACACAGGTCCTCAACTATACCCATGCCAAAAATCACGTCGATCCGTTGCTCCGTTGCAGCGGGATTGAAGGACAAACCAACAAACCAACAAACAAACACACTTTCGCATTTATAATATTAGTATGATATCTTTCGATTTTACTATTTATTTGCTACTGTATAAGAGTAGCGTGACTTTACTATAGTGTATTATTAATGTAATATTTTATCCAAGAGTAATTTATATACTAGATGATGCCCGCGATTTCGTCCGCGTTAATCGGTTTTTTTATTCCGGCGAGAACTCTTTAATTTTCCGGGACAAAAGCCTATGCCCTCCCCCGGGATGTAACCTGTCTCTGTACCAAATTTCATCAAAATCGGTTGAGTAGTCGGGCCGTGAAAGCGTAGCAAGTAGTATGTTATTCGCCGGTTCTGCCCCACTCGCCTGCCCTCCCCCACCCACACGTCCCCCCGCTGCCGTTTGCATACTTTCCTTATTTTGAGGTAATACTTCGGGTATCCTATCTATCATTTCCTACAAAACAAATAACAAATTTTCACTTCACAACCAACGTTTGGCAAAATATAAATCAAAAATTCATCTAAAAACAAACAATTGGTTCTATAAATTATTTTATAATTTTTATTTTTTAAAAAATTTTTTTTTTTTTTTTTTTACACGTTTTAATTTGTTGAAATAATACATTTGTAAATGATAATTTAACATTCAACAAATTTGCAACGTAAAACCTTATTTTGTGAATTGAGTATTTGTCAATTTTTTGAAAACGAAATATATCTTTCCTTATTTTGAGGTAATACTTCGGGTATCCTATCTATCATTTCCTACAAAACAAATAACAAATTTTCACTTCACAACCAACGTTTGGCAAAATATAAATCAAAAATTCATCTAAAAACAAACAATTGGTTCTATAAATTATTTTATAATTTTTATTTTTTTAAAAATTTTTTTTTTTTTTTTTACACGTTTTAATTTGTTGAAATAATACATTTGTAAATGATAATTTAACATTCAACAAATTTGCAACGTAAAACCTTATTTTGTGAATTGAGTATTTGTCAATTTTTTGAAAACGAAATATATCTTTCCTTATTTTGAGGTAATACTTCGGGTATCCTATCTATCATTTCCTACAAAACAAATAACAAATTTTCATTTCACAACCAACGTTTGGCAAAATTATGAATCAAAAATTCATCTTTAAACAAACAATTGGTTCTATAATTATTTTTTTTGACAATACTTTTTTTGACAAGTTTTAACTTGTTGAAATAATACCTTTGTAAATGATAATTTTAATATTCAACAAATTTGCAATGTAAAATATTTGTGAATTGAGTATTTGCCAAATGACTTTTTATAAGTAAAATGATATTTTTAGAAATATGTTGATTGTCACCTGAATAGTTTTGAAACGTTTTTTTGTGAAATGATCATTTGTTAAACGTTTTTTATGAAACATTAGTGAACTTATACTTCGATTTCACCTTCCATAAAATTCAATGAATGAACAACGTTTTGATTAATTTAATAGTAATACAGTAGAGAATGATTGTTGTTGAGTAGTTTATTTAAGTCAACATTTAAAAGAAAGTAAATTGTAGCCATGAGAGATACGAAGTTTCAAAAGCAGTTTCTGTAAATCATATTAGTTTCACGTCTTTATGGAGTCGTTCCATAAATACTTTAGTACAATCCGGACCGGTGTACGTTTCATATTTTGAAAGGCTATCATATGAACATTTAATATAATATCCGAAACTATATACTTCATGATTCTGAATATTCTCAGTAAAAGGTTTAGAATCATTTGAACATGAATTTATTGGTTTTAAAAAGGCTTCGAAATCGGCATATATTACAAATGGTATTCTCAACTTTTTATTAAACTTATCAAATTTTATTTTATCGTTTGATGGCGGCCTGAACAAATTTTTTTACATCTCTCATATTCGGTAAGTAGGTCCTTATTACCCCCAAATGGAGCTTGTAGGTGACCAATTAGCGCTCTAGGGTAATAATGTAGCTAGAAAAGCCCTAGGGCGGTAAGTAATTAAAAAAAGTATGATGGTTAGATGTACGCGAACTTTTTGAAAGAGTGAAGAGTTTTTTTTTTAATTACTTACCGCCCTAGGGCTTTTCTAGCTACATTATTACCCTGGAGCGCTAATTGGTCACCTTCAAGCTCCATTTGGGGGTAATAAGGACCTACTTACCTCACAATCGAGATGTAAAGCAGAGTAGTTAGCTCGGGTGTAAGCATCAATTGCACCCTCGAACTATAGGCGCCCTCCCTTCGGTCGTGCGCCTAAATATCTCGGGCTGCAATTGATGCCTTACAGCCCTTGGCTACTAATCTACTATTAGTGAGTTCATTGTTTTGGTAATTCTGTAATAACATGAATGCAATCATTTTGTTGGTGGTTTTCTTATTTCTCAATTTGAGAAAAATGTAGTAGTATGGTGAGTACTATCGCGAAATTTAATAAGCATTTTATGTTGTTAAGCTCCAACCACAATATTTTGTCTCAAAAGAACTAATTTTATTTGTAAAAGTATCACATATTGAATTCAGGAAAATATTTAGATCGTTTCCACGGAAAACAATATAATTTGATGTTTGAAAGTCAAACGAGTTTGTCAGTTTCTGATAAGAATGTGGTATTTTAATAGAAGAAGGATTCAAAATTATTACACTTCAGTTTGTGGACAATATAGTATAATGTTTAGAGGTTACAGAAGTTGTGATTTTTTTATTAATTGAATAGTAATACAGTAGAGAATGATTGCTGTTGAGAAGTTTATTGAAGTCAACATTTGAAAGAGACAAATTGATTTGATAGATACAAAGTTTCATAAGCAGTTTCAGATAAGAATGTGGTATCTCAATAGAAGAATGATACAAAATTATTACACTTCAGTTTGTGGACAATATAGTATAATGTATTTTATGTTTAGAGGTTACAGAAGTTGTGATTTTTTGATTCATTTAATAGTAATACAGTAGAGAATGATATGTTGTTGAGTAGTTTATTTAAGTCAACATTTAAAAGAAAGTAAATTGTAGCCATGAGAGATACGAAGTTTCAAAAGCAGTTTCTGTAAATAATGTGGTATTTCAATAGAAGAAGGATACAAAATTTTTATACTTCAGTTTGTGGACAATATAATATAAAGTTTAGAGGTTACAGAAGTTGTGATTTTTTTTTATTAATTGAATAGTAATACAGCAGAGGATGATTGTTGCTGAGTAGTTTATTGAAGTCAACATTTGAAAGAGAATAAATTGTACCCATGAGAGATACGAAGTTTCAAAAGTAGTTTCTGTAAAGAATGTGATAATTCAATACAAGAATATTTTAGTAAGTTCATTGTTTGGTAATTCTGTAATAACATGACTGCAATCATTTTGTTGGTGGTTTTCTAATTTCTCAATTTTAGAAAAAAATAGTAGTATGGTGAGTACTATCACGGTCAATATTTGAAAAATAATAAATTGTATTTATAACGCATAAGAAGTTTCCATGCACTCCAATACAGCAGCGAGTAGCTTAACAAAGAGCAATTAGTTAATCATTCAAGGA
This sequence comes from Erebia ligea, assembly GCA_917051295.2. NCBI lineage: Eukaryota > Metazoa > Arthropoda > Insecta > Lepidoptera > Nymphalidae > Erebia > Erebia ligea. The sequence continues at coordinate 4,136,146 of OU785246.1, forward strand.
ACGTTTTTACGAAATGCTGTTTGTAACCGTCGATGTGACTTATAGTTCGGCGCGCGCGGATAAATCCAACTGTATTGCTTGCACATCAAAAAGTTTTAGCATCTGCTACTGCAAAATATCCAATAACTCGAGCGGAAGTTAAAGTTTTAACAATTCCTTGAGGGTTTCAGGGTAAAACACTCGATAATATTTTTCTTGGTCAAGTTCCTAAAAGATGTATTGTCGGATTTGTTAGTAATGCAGCATTTAATGGAACTCTTACAAAAAATCCATTCAACTTTGAAAATTATCAGATGAATACATTTAGTTTGTATATTGATGGTCAACAAATACCTTCAAAAGCTTTGCAACCATCATTCAGTAATAATACTTTCAGTTCAGCCTATCATACATATTTCTCAGGAACGGGAATCCATTTTTTTAATGAAGGGAACGGAATATCTAGGGAACAATATGCAAAAGGCTATCAACTGTATAGTTCATGCAGAGTTCAAACTCTGCACATTGTCAATATCAATAATGTCATTGAAATTGATAGAAATCGTAATGTAACAGTTGACTATAGCAGTTAAGTAACACTATATTGCAAATAAGTTAAGTCAAAACTTGTATTTTTTTTTTAATTATAAGATTTATATGTAATAAAACACTTGTAAAATGAATATATCTTTTATTTTTATATTAAGTTATAAGGTAAAGTACATTCTATATCCACATTCATGTATGATCCATTGCAGCGTTAAGATATCTGTATCTGTCACGTAGGTAACATGAATACCTTAGAGATAAAGTCGTATCTAAGCAAAATCCATCCAAGTATTGAACACAATGCATATGCTGCGAACCGATTACCAATTTATGTTTCAACCCCGAGTTATATAATAAGCATTTTGATTCTTGGTCAGTATTTTGATTCATATGGGCGAGCACCGACTAAATATCATTGACAGTTTCTGAAAAGAAATTCCAGGGGATGGCGGTACAGTACGAGAAGAATACAAAACGACTTCACTTTAGTATGTGGTCAATATTGTATTACCTATTTGTATTACATGTATTTGGGTTATAGAACTCAGGATTTTTTAAATGTATTCAATAATAACACGCTAGAGAATGATATGTTAGTGGATAGATTATTTAAAAAACTATTTAAAGAGAAATAAATCTAAACTAATATTATAAAGAGGAAAGATTTGTTTGTTTGTTTGTTTGTAATGGATAAACTCAAAAACTATTCAACCGATTTTAAAAATTCTTTCACCTATAGACAGCTACATTATCAGCGAGTAACATAGGCTATATTTTATTTTCAAAAAAAATTAGAGATCCTTACGAGAATTGCAATAATGTGAACCAAGTCTGAAAAAATCGTCTCTTTTGAGAGCTTACGTGGCGTGCGCTGCGTAAATAGTTAAAGTTACACGAAAACAATGTAGCGGGAAATTGTTCCTCTCAAAAAGTTCTAAAAAAAAGTCCGCGACAGCGTGTATCTATCTTTTAATGTTGACTCACAATAACCATTTCTGTGATTTTCAAATTTGGTCTAAACCAATGCTTTACTTGCGAAGGTGTTTTTACCGACATAGTATGAATCCTTATCAAAATAAATATGTTATTCATCTCAAGTATCTAATTAAGATAAAAATTGTCTTTCACATCATTTAATTTACATGAATATCTTATGAGATCATAGAAATAATGTAACGTGTAAGGGAAAATGGAATATAATAATCTGAGGGCTGGCGGCTGTGGTGAGGAAAGGGCGTACTCTTACAATGTAATATTGAAATGTAAAACCTGCCCACTGGGTATAATAGGTATAGACTACTAGAGGTCGCCCGCGACTTCGTCCGCGTACAATTTTTGATTTCCTATGAGATTATGAAATTTTCCTGCTGCAAAAAGTCTATCTAAAGAGGCTTTATATAGCTTATGCAGGTGTTTATTATTACTTAAAACTTATAACCTAAATCCCGATTTGCAAGTCTCTAACTTCAAAAACATAGAAATTTCATACAAACTTCCAACCAACATTTCACCCTCTTTGGGGTAGATTTTCGAAAAATTGCTTATACAGATTTTTATTATTTCAAACTAATAACTTAAATGCCAATTTTCATGTGTCTAACTTCAAAAACAAAGGACTTTCATACAAACTTCCAACCCCCATTTCAACCCCTTAGGGGTGAATTTTCTCAAAACCGTTTCTTTGCTGATGTCTACACTATAGAAGGAATCTACCTTCCAAATTTCAAGTCTGTATGTTTTATAGTTCCTGAGATATCGGGATTAGTCAGTGAGTCAGTGATTAGCTCACTAAGCACGCGACTTCGTCCGTGTGGTTTAAGTTTTTTTCCCCACAGGCACTCCTTAGTTTTCCGGTTTTAAAAATAGTCTATGTCACTCTCCAGGTCCTCAACTATACTCATGCAAAAAATCACGTGATCCGTTGCTCTTTTGCGGCGTGATTGAAGGACAAACTCTCTATTTAACGTCCTTGGGGATCGAATTTTCAAAAAATGGTGAAACACGTACTTCTTTATATTTAACCAGAAGCCCAAATGCTAAGTTTCATGGCTATAACTTGAGAAATGAAGGACTTACGTATCAATTTTCAACCCCTATTATTCCCGTTTGGGGGTGAAATTTTGAAAAACTGTGCCATACATTCTTCTTTAATTATTACTGAAAGCCAAAATACCAAGTTTCGTTGATATAACTTGACAAATATCTTGAGCAATGAAGGATTTTCACCCCCTATTTCAACCCTTCGGGGGTAGAATTTTCAAAAACTGTGAAACACGTATTTCTTACCCCAGCGGTTTAGGCTATGCGTTGATATATAAGTCAGTCAGTCAGTCAGTCAGTCAGTCAGGACTTTGAATTTTATAAAATATATAGATTAGGATTATTAGTGCTGCCCGAGCGAAGCCGGGCCGGATCGCTAGTATGAAATAAAACCGTAAAAGAATGTTTCCTTTCATTGAACCTTGCATATTAGTCACTAGATGATTCCCGCGACTCCGTCCGCGTGGACCTCTATACCAAATTTCAGCAAAATCGGTTAAAAAGATGGGCCGGGAAAGCGTAGCAGACAGACAGACAGTCAGACAGACAGACACACTTTCGCATTTATAATATTAGTATGGATTAGCAAGTTGGAGTTACTTCGAGGCCATTGTGAATGGACAGGTGATTAAGCGTAGCGTCCGAGTTCGTTATCTAATTACCCATGTCATTAACGAACAACGAGCACCGCTGCAAAAAGCTATCTCCGAAACTATGCTACATACGAGTACGAGAGTGCGCGCAAACGATTCAAATGGGGGGCTAAACCTTTTTTTTTTTTTTTTTTTGGCGGCAAGCAGTATGCAAACGGCAGCGGGGGGACGTGTGGGTGGGGGAGGGCAGGCGAGTGGGGCAGAACCGGCGAATAACATACTACTGTAGCAGGCAGACAGACAGACAAACTTTCGAATTTATTATATTATTTTTTTTTTATTTTTTTTTATCCACTACAAGTTAGTTAGATGGTAAGTGAAGATGCAGTCTAAGATGATAGCGGGATAACCTGTTAGGGGCATGGCAGTTAAATTAAACCCATACCCCTATTCGGTTTCTACAGGCATCGTACCGGAACGCTAAATCGCTTGTATTGTAGTATATAAAGGTAAATCGATATTCTTACGAACATAACCCTAAAATGGAGAGAGGGAGGCAGGCCCTAAAAGGGGCCAATTTCAATGGCGGCAACTTCAAGTCCACGTCAAAGCCTACCTGACAACCCATATCTATATATATAAAATTCAAAGTCCTGACTGACTGACTTTAAATATATCAACGCACAGCCTAAACCGCTGGGGTTAGAAACTTGAGAATTTGACAGTAGGTTCCTTTTGTGACGTAGGCGCTCACTAAGGAAGGATTTTTCAAAATTCCACCCTAAAGGGGGTGAAATAGGGGGTGAAAGTTTGTATGAAAGTCCGTCATTTTTCAAGTTATATCCATGCAACTTGGTATTTGAGCTATCGGTTCAAAATGAAGAAATACGTGTATCGCCATTTTTGAAAATTCTACCCCCATAGGGCTGAAACAGGGGTTGAAAGTTTGTAGGAAAGTCCGTCATTTTTCAAGCTGTAGCTATGAAACTTGGGTGTTTGGGATTTCGGTCTGAAATGAAAAAATACGTGATTCACAGTTTTTGAAAATTCTATCCCCAAGGACGTCAAATAGAGAGTTTATCCTTCAATCACGCCGAAATAGAGCAACGGATCAACGTGATTTTTTGCATGGGTATACTTAGTTGCGGACTTGGATAGTGACATAGGCTTATTTTTATCCCGGAAAATTAAGGAGTGCCTGTGGGAATTAAAAACTTATGCCACGCGAACGAAGTCGCGAGCATCCTCTAGTCTATAATAATAGGGATGATGACAACTTAATCAAATCAGCAACTCTTTATCAAACTTAAAAACGCGCTTCTAGTATGGAAGCTGTCAGAAATTCACAGTTGTGACGATATCAAATTTCAACGCACTTTTTTTTCTTTAATCTATATCTTAAAATGGTTTTCAAACTTAAAACTAGCCGAGGATGTGTTTTTTAGGTTTTTTTGGAAGACCCTCTATTTAATAATCATTTAGAAATATTTTTTTTTGATATCTAGTCATCATCCCTATTAATTAACAAGTGTAAAACCATGGATGAAGGAATATCTAAATGAATCCCGGACTACTCTAAAATCTATACTAATACCCTAAATATTATAAATGCGAAAGTTTGGATGGATGTATGGATGGATGGATGTTTGTTACTCAATCACGCCACAACGGCTGAACGGGTCTGGAAGAAATTTGGCGCACAGAAAGATTATCGTCTGGAATAATACATAGGCTACTTTTTATCTCGGAAAATTAGAAAGTTCCCGCGGAAAACAGAAAAACTCAATCCACGCGGACGACGTCGCGGTCATCCATCCACCCATCCATACATCCATTCATCCATCTATCCAAACTTTCGCATTTATTATACTCGTATTAGTATAGTATATATCAACTAGCGATGCTGTCACCCCGTCGGATAAGTTTATGGGAATTTATGCTACTACTAGCTGATGCTCGCGACTTCGTCCGCGTGGATTTAGGTTTTTCGGTTCCCGCGGGAACTCTTTAATTTTCCGGGATAAAAAGTAGCCTATGTGCTATTCCAGACTATAATCTATCTCTGTGCCAAATTTCATCCAGATCCGTTCATCCGTTGGAGCGTGATTGAGTAACAAACATACATCCATACATCCAAACTTTCGCATTTATAATATTTATTTGATTTGATGCAGTGAAGTGCACAGGGCTTGAAGATAGGGTAGCCATTCATACCACGATGTAAAACAATGATTTTATTTGTCGATATTTCGACCCAGTTACATGGATCGTGGTCACGACGGGACTGCGGTGCTGCGAGGTGTGTAGCTGGAGCTGTCACGGGCAGTAGCGAACTACCCTCCTTCTCGTTCTTTTTACAGGAACTTCTCGAAAATTTCGGCAAAATACACTCACAACGTCACTTTTCACTTTAGATTTCGTACGACTCTGTCCCGGTTTGCATAATTCTACCACTAGATTCCACATACCGGCTAGCTTAAAACCATCCTCACGATTGAAATTATGGTGTTTGCGAATTTCAATCGCTTCGCGCACTAATCTAGGTATGTAGTGGCGGTCTGTGGAAAGAACTTGGGGATTGTGAAGTTCAATACAGTGATTTGTTCCCGGCTGTAGAATATGCTCCGCGATGACCGACTTCTGTGGGTCGTTGTTTCTTACCGCTTTTATGTGTGTTTAAAATCATTGTTTTACATCGTGGTATGTGCCCGTTTTAATACATAATAATATGACGTTTTCAAACCACGAAATAAGTCTCAAATCCATTATTTAATCAGAATACCTATTTACTGACTGTTATAATGAAAATGAGCATTGACGTATTTCCATTTGGGTAAGCTGTGCTTTAATGCCTCTATGAACTGCACGCCACTATGTTATAATATAACACCTGTATATGCAATCTGAGCAAATAAATGAATTGAATTGAATTCACGCACCTTAAAGGGCATTATGGAGAGCTCTTAGTTATCCAGCCCCCCAGTGGCGTGCAGTTCATAGAGGCATAAAAGCACTGCTTACCCAAGTGGAAATACGTCAATGTTCATTTTTTATTCAGACAGTCAGTAAATATGTATTCTAACTAACCAATGCCTACCCTAGCTTCAAACCCTGTACACGCCACTGCTGAGCCCACCACTGTGTGTGGAAATTGTAATCGTAATCGTTTGTCTAACGGATAATTAGATCTGTTAAGGAGTGCTTAAATGCCTGCGCGTCAAAAAGCATGTAATTCGAGTAATACGTTTTAAGCTGTCAAATGATTTGCATAGACAATTGGGCCTCTAGTTTCCTTACAATGTTTTTCTTCATAGTTAAGGCAAGTGATATAAGCATAATTATTATTAAAAAACTCTGCAAAGTTAGAGTTGACCAGGAAACTTACCCCACACCCCAAACAGTAGGCCGCTTAACAACTAGGCTACCAGCGCTCAATATCAAAACAACGACAATAGAAATGCACCAAAAATAGCTCTTACCTGACGCAGTAGTGGTGGCCACAGTAGTTATCGATAAGGTGGTCGGCGTCGACTTCGATGTTTCATTCGATGCGTTCGATGTGTTCGCCGCGTTCGTCATTTCCACAATCCGATCCACTGCTATTCGATTCCCGGGTAAAATCCCCGTGCTTTCCGCCTGCGTTTCCTCAATAACTTCCGTCTCTTCGACCTGAGGGCTCGGTGCTGCTTGGCTCAAATCATTGGCAACGATGACATTGACAGTTGTTAACGACTCCATATCCGAGTTTTCCCCTTGTACATGAGAATTATCGATGTAAACCGCAGCAGAACGCGCGCCCAGCGTCTCCATAACACTCTCAGCTAACGAACGAGTCGATAACTCATCCATATCGATATCCTGTTTAATATCGATTATAATTTGGTGTCGTTTCCCCGAACCTGACGGGCTTTGCACTTGGTGGACGCTGACTTGGGCTTCAGTACCCGGTTGTGACATATGATGTTGTATTACATGAGTCAACTGACCTTCCAGCGTATTGTCTCGGTTGCCCGCCATTTTTGTTGTGTTGAACGAAATTTTTTATCGATAACTCACTCAATCGATACCACACTCGTTTATATCATCTTTTCTATTAACAATTCACGCTCAGCATTCAATCGAACACACTATTAAAGTGATCAAATCAGACTTTTAGAATTATTACTCTCTTTATGTTTCAGTCGTGTTAACACCCTTTTTTGTTACTCTGTTTTATTTAAGCACGTTTTTTATTAATAAATACGCGCGTTTTTCTTATAATAATGAACACAAGTATCACACATAGGATTATTTCCTTCACTAGGCTGGGTAGCGTCCTTGATACAATGTCCTACTGCACTGCAGCGCGCAGATGCATGCAATCTAGGTCAGGGGTCGTCATCCTAATTTTTTTTTGTTGATATATTCTTGAAGTCTTTGTGCGTTTCTATTGGCAGTGTTGGTTGGTGGAGGCACAGAATGCTCACATCGCTACATCTGTGTCTTCTGTGTTTGTGTCGTAGCACAGTGACACAGTGTCCTTATTTCGGAACGCGGTCCGCGATCGCGGCCGTGTCGTAGCCACTGTGAGGCCTACGAGGCGTAGCGCTACGCCGCGCAGCGTAGCGCCCACGTAGCGCACTTCCGTGAGTAGATCCGGGGATATATCGTGAGGCTAATTTTTTCAGAAAAGTAGTCAAATTTTCCTTTAAAAATACAATTTCATTTCTTTAATGGAAAATTTGGGCTTTTACCTAAATTTTTAGACAAATAAATAGGTACGTTATAACTTTTCTAGGCGTTCGGCCTGCAGCTTCACTTTCGTGGAAATTTCGAGAAATCTGGTTATTAAGTTAAGTTTTTAAGATATATATAAAGAACATAAATAATTATAACTCACGAATTACAGAACCATTATAGACTAAATACATTAGCAGTATTTTGTTTCGCATGTACAAATGATAGAGATAAAACTATATTTCACAGAACTCCATTTACCTACTAACGGAATACCCACTTTTTTTTTACTGACTAGGTTTTTACCAAATAAATATTTTTAAGACACTACGCCAAACACATGAATTCGCTTCCCCAAATTAAATAACTAACTTAATGTTAACTTCAGGGAGAGAAAAATAGATAGATACTTCAGATAGATAAGAAAATATCTTCAGATTACCACACGGTCTATCCCTACAAGCTTTCCTCATGTAGAGCGGTGCACATTTACCGACACGTGCATACGCATGCGTAGAACCCCCCATCCCTCCTCTCGCTCGCACCACACGTCCGTCTCCCTCCGTCCTTCGATCGTTCGGGAATGACGAAAAAGGCACATAATCGAATTTATGTCGGTCCCTGCGAGTATGTATCTAGTGTACTGACTGCAGAAAAAAAACACCGATTTTTTTCATGATCCAAATTCAATTCTTTTTTGTTTTTAATTCATCATACTACTAATTACTAATTTACTATTGACTTTACTAATAACATTATAAATGCGAAAGTGTGAGCAACGGATCGACGTAATGTCTTTACCGGTAGGGCGGTAACTAGCCACGGCCGAAGGATCAGCGACCAGGCTAGACCAGAGAAAATTCAAAATTGAAAAGAAACAAGAAACAGAAGGTACTGTAACAGAAAAAGAATTCTAAATCTTTTTTTTTAATTTCTGCTAACGCTACCCGGTTTTCATTACGTAACCGGGTATGATCTAACCGGCCAAAAGAAGGAAGCCCGAAGTAAACACGGCCTATTTCTATACCTTTCCCTTTTCTTCTTACTATATAAATGGCAAAGTTTGTCAGTCCGTCTGTCTGTCACCTTTCCACGGCTCAACCGCTCTACCGATTTTAGTAAAACCTAGCACAGAGATAGCTAGCTAGACACTTTAATACCGAGCATTAACTAAATTTTAAATTAACACAAGTTTAAGAAATCCATTAAAAGTATGCTCCTGAAAAAATGCTTATTATGCTGTTGAAGATCAAATAATCAAATAAATATTATAAATGCGAAAGTTTGGATGGATGGATGTATGGATGTATGTTTGTTACTCAATCACGCTCCAACGGATGATCGGATCTGGATGAAATTTGGCACAGAGATAGATTATAGTCTGGAATAGCACATAGGCTACTTTTCATCCCGGAAAACTAAAGAGTTCCCGCGGGAACCGAAAAACCTCAATCCACGCGGACGAAGTCGCGGGCATCAGCTAGTAATATTATAAAAGATAAAAGAGCATGGATTTGACTCGCTCCAGCAATGCTTAGGACTGCGATTACTTATGTATCTTCACATTGATGTAATTGTAAATTTTTTTTTCAAAAGAGAACCACTCTTGCTGGTTCTTCTCGGTAGGAACGTCATTCCGAACCAGTGGTAGATTCCCTCGACTATTCAAAAGTACTTGTTAAAAGTCTACTTGAATAAAAAATATTTGATTCGACTTACTTTTCTGCTAACGCTACCCGGTTCTCATTACGTAACCGGGTATGATCTAACAGGCCAAAACAAGGAAGCCTGAAGTAAACACGGCCTATTTCTATACCTTTCCCTTTTGCTCCTATTGTAATATCTGTGTTTTGACCGAGTGATGCGACTCCATAATATGTTTACGTAGGGAAAATTGCACTCTGTCCGTCCGTATGTCTGTCCATCTGTCAGAGCATTACTTCGAAGTCCGTATTTATAAACCTTTTTGTTCATGGACGGCGGTAATCACTTACCATCAGGTGACCCGCCTGCTCGTTTTCTCGCTACATATATATTTTTTAAAAACCAGTAGCTGATGCCAGCGACTTCGTCTGCGTGGATTGAGGTTTGTCGGTTCCCGCGAGAACTCTTTAATTTTTCGGGGTAAAAAGTAGCCTATGTGTTATTCCAGACTATCATCTATCTCTGTGCCATATTTCATCCAGATCCGTTCAGCCGTTCTTGCGTGATTGAGTAACAAACATCCATCCATCCAAACTTTCGCATTTATAATATTAGTATAAATTAATATAAATAGGAAGGCATGAGTATGAATTGTTCCAGCGGCTAATTATAAATCTAATTAAGTAAGTAATTTACAATATTTGTGAGATGGTGATATTAAAAAATAAAAAAACCGGCTGGGTTTTTTGTGGGCTCTTCTCAGACCAGGGCGCATTTGGAAGCCTCGTAGCTTTAGCGTTTTAAGATACCGTTACTGATTATCACCATCATATTTTATAACTGGACGTCAATAAGTGTACAGTGTTCCAAAATTGAATAAATATACTTTTCATCCCACCATCTCGGAAAGAGTATTTTTATTCTTCGATATCTGATGGTAAAAGCCGTTATTATCCTCTAGAGGATAAAGTAAATTGAATTTAGAACATCGTGTGCACGTTAGTAAATATCACTCGTCTATGAAGTTTGTGTATTCAAAACATCATTAAAACCTATTTACTTGTACCTCTATGGTGCCGAATTTCCATACAATCGTTTTTAATTTGTTAAAAACTCACACTCGTAACCTTCTTGGTGTACTTTTTTAATTTGCTTTGCGCGCACCATTTTCTTTCACGTCATATTGTTTAAAATTAAAACCGATTAAAAACAAGAAAATTGAAAATAAGTGAAAAACCTAAAATGAGTGATTCTAGTGACGAAGAAATTAACAGAATTGAATTTAATCTTGTGATTTTTTTTGCATTTAGTCATTTCCTCGCTGAGGTGGGATGAAAAGTTACCTTGTGATTTTTTTTGCATTAAGTCATTTCCTCGCTGAGGTGGGATGAAAAGTTACGTGTTGCACTCGAGTGAAAAGATTTTTCATCTCGTGCTCTTTTGATTCCCTCGCTGACGCTCAGGATTCTAATTTTTGAATCACTCGCTCCGCTCGTGATTCAATTTTAGAATCCTTCGCTTGCTCGGTCATCAAAATTGAGCACGCGGTTAAAAAACAACTTTTCACTCTTGTATAACAAATAACTATTGACTTTGACTTTGAACCTTGGGCCATATTGTCAACGCTTAAAGCAATACTTAAGCAATATTACTGAAAATGACAGTTTGATGTCACGTACCTTGACCACAGGGTAGATAAACCTCCTAACGGCTTGACGCTCCTAAAATAAGGATTATAATAATTCTAAAACACAGTCAACAATAATGAAACAGTATGGCTTTAAGCGTTGGCAGTAGGTATAGCCCCTTATTAGTCTTCCCACAAAAAAAAATTAGCAATCATAGGAACTGCCGTTAGAAGTGACAACGGATATTCAATTTTTTTTAAATAAAAAAATTTATTTAAAATAATTAAAATAACCTTAGTCATCCGGATCAGCCTCACTAATGGGTGTTCCTCAAGGCTCCATTCTGGGTCCCTTCATGTTCTTGGTGTATATAAATGATTTACCATATTACGTCCAAAATACTTGCGATATTGTGCTATTTGCTGACGATACGTCCTTGATTTTTAAAGTCGATAGAAATAAGGACACTTATGACGACGTAAATAATGCAATTTCTCAAGTCACTAATTGGTTTACTGTACACAATCTACTTTTAAATGCAAAGAAAACCAAGCATTGAATTCGCACTGCCAAATAAAATACCAAGTCCACAGGAAACATGAATTTAACTGTAAATAATGATATTTTAAAAATAGAAGAGACCACTGTGTTCCTGGGGGTGACCTTAGATTCAAAGCTTCAATGGGGCACCCATATATCAACGCTGGCTGACAAACTCAGCTCTGCTGCTTACGCTGTGAGAAAGATTCAACAGTTTACTGACGTTGAAACTGCAAAAATTGTATATTTTGCTTACTTTCATAGTATTATGTCTTACGGAATCTTGCTATGGGGTAAAGCGGCAGATATTAAAAAAAAAATGTACTACAAAAAAGGGCAATACGTGCAATTTATAATTTAAAACCGCGCGAATCCCTTAGAGAGAAATTCAAGGAAATAGGTATTCTTACAGTAGCCTCGCAATATATTTACAGTAATTTAATCTTTGTTTAACAGCGCATTCAGAATTACAAAAGAATATGCGATCTGCACGATAGGCCAACTAGAAACTGCCATAAGCTCGTGACTCCATCGCTCCGCCTCAAGAAAGTCCGAAGGTCGTTCGTAGGAATGAGCATTCTATTTTATAACAAAATTCCACAATCTATATTAAACTTGCCTTTACACAAGTTTAAGAAATCCATTAAAAGTATGCTTTTGAACAAAGCTTATTATACTGTTGAAGATTACGTAAATGACAAAAGAGCATTTGACTCGCTCCAGCAATGCTAAGGACAGCGGGTATTTATGTATAGTAGGTAATAGGTATATACATTACTGAAATTGTAAATGATTTTTTTTCAAAAGAGCAACCGCCGAGTTTCTTGCTGGTTCTTCACGGTAGGAATGGTATTCTGAACCAATGGTAGATTCATTCGACGATTCGAAAGTACCTGTAAATGTTTATTTGAATAAAAACCATTTGAATTTTGAATTTTGAATTTTGAGTGCTCAACGCGGCTTAAGAAGTTTTCACTTCAAAAGTTAGAAGCGTTAGGGTGTTTCAGACTATAGTGTATTTTTTCGCGTAGGTAATATAAGCTCGTATCGGCATACGCGCGCCACATTTTGCGCTTCAAAACCCGAACACGCGTAGTACGCACTTATTTCGGCATGTTCACTCGAACCCGTGGGTCAGTCAATAGTAGTACTACTACTAGCACAGAATAGGTAATAGGTAGTAGTCAGTAGTATACGAGCTCACGTGTCAAAGCTCGTAAGAGTTGCGGGTGTGGCAAAGGGCGCGCCTATACGGGCCAAAACGCAATACAAATTAAAATACAACTCTTTTTTTTGAAGTGAAAACTTCTTTAGCCGCGTTGAGCACTTTTTGGTACGTGGTAAACTTGTGGATTCGCGTCACCGACACCGACACCTTCACCTACACCTCGCGTTGTTACGAAGACAAGAGGTCTTAAATATAATATGCTACATTCGTAATTAACCTTTAATGCCTTAGTTTTTTTTTAATTATTTAAAATATTCGTTTTCACTTCTATCGGCAGTCCCTATGACTGCCAATTTTTTTATTCAAGTTGACTTTGACAAGTGCTTTTGAATAGTCGAGTGAATCTACCACTGATTCGGAATGCCATTCCTATCGAGAAGAACCAGAAAAAAACTCGGTGGTTGCTCCTTTGAACACTTTTCCACTGTTGAATAAACTGTTTTTCTTTCTTTCTTTCTTTCTTTTCTTTGAAAAAAACAAGTTACAATTACATCAATGTGTAGATATTATACGAGTATGTACTTAACCGCTGTCCTTAGCATTGCTTGAGCGAGTCAAATCCATGCGATTTTGTCTTTTACATAATCTAATATTTTAACTTTAATAATCTTCAACGGTATAATAAGATTTTTTTTCAGGAGCATACTTTTAATGGGTTTCTTAAACTTTTAAAAACAAGCTTAAATACGCCCTGAAAAAACGCAAATCTGAAACCGCGGGTAAACGCGTAATAGTTATTTGTTATACAAGAGTGAAAAGTTGTTTTTTAACCGCGTGCTCAATTTTGATGACCGAGCAAGCGAAGGATTCTAAAATTGAATCACGAGCGTAAAAAATTAGAATCCTGAGCGTCAGCGAGGGAATCAATAGAGCACGAGGTGAAAAATCTTTTCACTCGAGTGCAACACGTAACTTTTCATCCCACCTCAGCGAGGAAATGACTAAATGCAAAAAAAATCACAAGATTAAATTCAATTCTGTTAATTTCTTCGTCACTAGAATCACTCATTTTAGGTTTTTCACTTATTTTCAATTTTCTTGTTTTTAATCGGTTTTAATTTTTCACTTATTTTCAATTTTCTTATTTTTAATCGGTTTTAATTTTAAACAATATGACGTGAAAGAAAATGGTGCGCGCAAAGCAAATTAAAAAAGTACACCAAGAAGGTTACGAGTGTGAGTTTTTAACAAATTAAAAACGATTGTATGGAAATTCGGCACCATAGAGGTACAAGTAAATAGGTTTTAATGATGTTTTGAATTCACAAACTTCATAGACGAGTGATATTTACTAACGTGCACACGATGTTCTAAATTCAATTTACTTTATCCTCTAGAGGATAATAGCGGATTTTACCTTCAGATATCGAAGAGTAAAAATACTCTTTCCGAGATGGTGGGATGAAAATTGATTTTAAACTTGACAGATTTTCTATTTACTGCAACAGCTGTAAGACCATTTTTGTCAGCCAGCCCCCTATTCCCTAACTGAAAAATGTAAGATATTGATATTTATTTTGTATCCATTAAAAGAATTTTATCCATACGTATGTCTATTATAATTATTTTGTATATATTAGTGTATCATAATTATGTTTTATATAAATAGTATAGGTTAGTTTATTTAAATATTAGTATTTAAGTTTATTTTTATTTTTGCACCACCTCCCGTTGTCCTCTTCTCCATTTTTTCCCTAGCGCTAAGGTTGTCTGGAAGAGATCGCTGTTTAGCGATAAGACCGCCTTATTGTACCTATATTTTAAGTTCCCTTGTATCTTGTTTCTTTTGTGTTTTTGTGGTGTACAATAAAGAATATACATACATACATACATACATACATCCATGCATTTTATTTTGACGCTAATGTGATCGAACGCTCGATACGATCGATCGAATTTGCATTGTAAAAAAGTTTTTACCAAGCGTAGTATGCCAAAACTAATACGGTACACAACGAACAATAATACGCAATTTATATAAAATTAGGACAAAATGTATTAAGTTCGGTATCAATTGAAAGGTTTCAAATGTTGTGGTGATTCCCTAAATATTTAATACTACGTCATGAATCGACCCGCCTTCGCATGCGTGGGTATGTGTATATAATACCCTGTCTTACCAAAAACGTTGAAAATCCACTTTCTATATTTTTAGATTTCTTTCATAGATTTTCAATACTTAATATTCAATAGCACATAGGTAATAGGTATAATATTTTAGGCGTATTGTTTTGTATCTACCAGACTACCACGATTAGGGTTAGGGGGTTACTCCGCTATAAATGTGAAGTAAATAGTTACTTATATTAGTATTTGTTAGTTTTATTTATTTTCAGTAAAATAATGTTTATGTTGCAACCATTTTGTGATCAAATTGAGAATCAGAGTATTAATAAAACCGGCCAAGTGCGAGTCGGACTCGCGCACCGAGGGTTCCGTACAAACCTGTAGTAAGTTTTACGATTTATGACGTATTAAAAACAAGACGAAATGAACCGCAAAACTAACTTCGTTTGTAGAGGTTTACTGTTAATATCAAAAAAACTATGCTAGTTAGAGCATTGGCTATAGTTTTCCTGTAAAATATACATAAATTCCTATTGACCATAATTATTTCAGATTTTTCGATTGGTAAACTCCGGAGATAAGGGGGGGGGGAACGGTATTTTTTTCGACATTTTGCCCGATAAATCAAAAACTATCATGACTAAAAATAATAATTAAAAATCTGTTTTAGAATGTACAAAGTAAACCCTTTCATATGATACCCCACACAGTAGGTACAGTTATCTCACTTTTAAATTTCAACCCTCCGATTTTCCCCCCTTTTTAAATAAGAATAAGAACAAAAATAATTTCCATTTTTTTTTAATTCCAGTGTCTTTGGGCCACTAATATACACAACTATTCCAAATTTCATGTCGATAGCTTCGGTAGTTACTGAAATAATCGAGTGTGACGGACGGACAGACAGACAGACGGAGAAAGTCCGCACCATAAGGGTTCCATTTTACCATTTTGGTACGGAACCCTAAAAATCAAATTGGAGACTTCTTGGAGAGATGGAGACAGATAAAAAAATATGGCATTTTACATACAGAAGTTATGGGTTTCATATAACTGCCGTACCCCTAACAAGTTAGGCCGCTACCATCTTAGACTGCATCATCACTTACTATCAGGTGAGATCGCAGCCAAGAACTAACTAATTGTAATGGAATAAAAAAATACTAAAAATTCGCCCTTATCAAAGGGGTTTTCACTCAATGTCACTCTAGCTTTTGAAGCTATCATATTCCCTGAAGCCTTGAAGGTATACCTATATAAATATTGTCAGACGCTTCAAGCCTTACATACAGCCCACTCCAGCCTACATAGACTTCCAAGGCCGCGCGTATACAATAATGTTCCACATCAAACATTTAGGTACTCATCATATAATACTCCTTCAAGGCTGTCTTACGAGACAATTATATCATATCATACTAATATTATAAATGCGAAAGTGTGTTTGTTTGTTGGTTTGTCCTTCAATCACGCCACAACAAAAGAACGGGTCGACTTGATTTGTTTTATTCCGGAAAATTGAGGAATTCCCGTGGAAATTAGTAAAACTTATTTTACTAGTTATTTGTAAGTTTAGATTGAATTTAAGTAAACTATCGTATAGAGTACTATTATTATAAACTAGCTGATGCCCGCGACTTCGTCCGCGTGCGTTAAGATTTTTTGATTCCCGCGGAAACTCTTGAATTTTTTCGGAATAAAAAGTAGTCTATGTCCTTCCCCGGGATACAACCTATCGCTGTACCAAATTTCATCAAAATCGGTTGAACAAGTGAGCCATGAAAGCGTAGCAGACAGACAGACAGACAAACAAACAGACAGACAGACCGACACACTTTCGCATTTATATTAATATATTAGTATGGAAGTATGGATACATTTCTTGTATCACAAACTTTTATCATTGTAGAGTCAAAGCACGAAAATCTATCGTGTAGCAACTCGCAGTACCATCTGTTGTCGGGTAGCGGTACTAAATTGCGAATTTAAAAGTAAAACTGCCTGCAGTCACGTGCGCTAACTAACGGGCGATAGCCGAACTGCGTTCATTGAACCCGCGGATGTCTGCAATCTGTGTTTATGGTTAACGATTACGATACGACATAACACCAACATGGGTAAATAGTAAGATATAATAATTGTGAATTTTGACTGAGAAATAAATAAAATACCACTTATTGTCTAGTGGTTGAGACTTTGGCTTGCTATAAGGGAGTTTCCGAGTTTCTTGCTGGTTCTTCTCGGTAGGAATGGCATTCCGAACCAGTGGTAGATTCACTTGATGATTCAAAAGTACTTGTAAAAGTTTAGTTTAATAAAAACATTTGAATTTTGAATTTTGAATTTTGGAGGTCTGGGTTTCAAATCCCAACACCTCACACACTTTCACACTTTTAGGAGTTATCTAAAGGTGACCGAAACTCTCGCTAGGGCTTGCCTGAATATGGTATAGGCTTTCTCATGAAGGAAGAGGAAACTTTAAAAAATAGCATGTTTTTTATTTTAACAATATAATTATTTTTTTATAATTTTATTACAGGAGTTAATTTTTATTACATATATTAATATTAATTTTATTAATTTTATTACACGCGAGGAAAGTTTCTAAACTTACATACATATCAAATGTTTTCGGAACCGGCAGGATTTGAATCTGCGTCTCTCTGAGAATCGCGCCCTGAGCGCCTGGACCACTCGGCCACGGTACACTTACCTGCCAGTGACGAAATTGGAGATATGCATCTTTAATCCAGTCTTTTAACGCGACTGTTTATGCCATCCAGTAGCGACACATTGCAGTATCGAAACTACTTTCAAAGGCCCATATTCGTTGGAACTCTTTGAACTGCCTGCCGGTTCCGAAATTTTTTGATATGTATGTAAGTTTAGAATATAATTATTGTTTAAAGTATTAAACATCCAAATCAATTTTAAAATGATAATCTTGACTTATTGAGTTAACTTTAGTGTCATTAAAAATGTATCAATGGGAACACATGGGAAGCACTTATTTGGCTTTAAATGCGTGATAATTTGTGGCTTAAATATAATTATGCGTTTATTTTTGATAGTTATAATCCAAGGTGACCCAAGTCTAGATGGGTGACCAACTTTGGCGGTCAAAATTTGCCCTTTGCGTTCCCGCCGTGCCTCGGAGAGCACGTAAATCCGTCGGTCCTGGTTATTATCTTAAGTTAAAATATAACTTCTCTTTATCAAAATGTAACGAAGAACTTGAGAGCCCGCTGCATTATTATCATAACAAAAATTATGTGATTCATGAAAAAGGGTCAGGATCGCGACCTTTAGCATTTAGGAATACGACGCAGAGAGAGAGATCTCGTACAGTCTAAATGTCCCTAATGCTCCATTGCGCAATATGATAATATTCAGGTTCTGTCACATTACGGTATTTCCCGAACTGACAGCTGACGCGCCGCGAATTTAAAAAGAGAACTGTATTTTTTTCTTGCGTTCGGAAATAGGTCACGATTTGTATTCAGGTTTAGTATGTCTACAGTTAGGTTCTAGGCTAGGCTAGACTAGGTCAAGCTTGGACTTTGGTCCTAGGCAATAGTAGGCCGTGTTGTGGAGGACGTAGGTATGATAATATTGTTTTGATTGTTAGTCAAGTTTCCGGACCGAGATCGATCGTTTTACAATTTTTTTATTGTAATTTGTTTTCTTTTTTAATTATGTCATGTAAATCTTATTGTTAATTATAAAGTACGAAAATGATTTTATGTCTAAACCCTATGTTCTTGGGATAGGTATTTTTTCCCTAAAACAGGGGTAGTTCCCAAATAAAACTACGCGCACACACAATAGTACAGTTACAGTTGATCTTATATCACAGTATAAAAACAATACAAATTTTACTTGCATGAATTTAATTTATCTCGATCATAGTCTCGATCCATTTATAGAATATGGGTACATTCATACTTCCCTACTATCAATACCTACTAAATATTACAAAGGCAAAAGTGTGTCTGTCGGTCTGCTACGCTTTCCCGGCCCATTTTTCACCCGATTTTGATGAAATTTGGTATAAAGGTAGGTTGCATCCCGGAAAATTAGAGTCTCCGTGGGAAATTAAAATAACTTATTCCACGGGGATGAAGTCGCGGGCATCAGCTAGTATCATTATGAATTGCCCATGAAGAACAAAATTTTTCATCGGTGCAGGTATCGTCGAAAAAGTTCATTCACCTCGACTCGTCCAAACCAGAGACACAGCTTTTTTTTTAAGCACGCCACGCACTTTATTCCGTTAAGTTTGTAGAAATATTATATTTTACAGCTATTTATATAGTCGTTCAAGTATTACGAGAAAGTTGTTTCGGTGTGTTTCAGGTTTCGACGAAGTAAAAAAAGTTATAGCACGTGCTCAGCTTTACGTTTTTTTAATCATTCCGTGCATAATTTTAAAAAAAAGTAAACAATCAAAGATTCTAAAGAATTAAGTATAAGAAAATGTATGGATATTGCATCTGAATTATGAAGGACAACCATGCCGCCTCATTTTAGTTTCTTAGCTGTAATTATATTTCGATGAATTTAAAAGGCAATATTTTTATTAATTTGTTTTACTTTTAATATGTTATCAATTTAAAATATACTAAAAATTCCAATTTTTTTTCTAAAATGTAATAAGAGTATATTGCAACTTTTAATTCAGCTTTCAGCTAAAATATATCTTTTTCATGATTAAGAAGTCACGACGAGGCGGAATTATTTATTTTAATTAATTCTTATTGTGCTAACGTTTTGCTTTAACGCCATATTTAAGCTGCAAGCTGATATAAAAGTAATTAATATTTTACTGGGCGGTGATGTCGCAGTCAATAGAATTTTCGCGCCAAATGCCGTTTTTTTTTATTCTTACGCCGCGCTGAGACGAGGCAACGGCACAACGACATACAGCCACACCTGTCACAAGCCTTTTTTCCAATCCCACGGATCTCGTCCGTGTAACGGCGCGTACAGTTACACAGTATGTGGGTGAGGCTGCACCGTTATCGACGTCATGTCGCAGAGTAGGGACGTGCGATGCATTCGTATCGATGTTTTTGTTTATGTGTTGTTTTTTTTCGTTGCGAAATTTATAGCTATGTTGCGGTTGTGTGCGAATTGTATGTTAATTCAGCTGATTCGCAAGGCATTTATTAATTGGATAGTGTGTTTGTTTGTTAGTTTGTCCTTCAATCATGCTACAATAGAGCGAGGGATCGAAGAATTTCCATGGCATATTTAAAAAAAATAATAGATACACGAGGACGAAGTTGTAGGAATCATATTTTTACTTTCTTTTATTCGGTCAAATATTATCCCTTAACTGCAATCTCAGCTGGCGATATATAATTTATATGGTGCCGTTTTAGATGTGGTTTATCATGGTGGATGGTTTTTACGATCGATTTCTACATGGCATCTTTTCGAAACAGTATAGGTTAGGCGATTGCATACAACACCAGGGAAGCCATTACCACCAAATCTCATTTTATAGGCTTTAAATTTTAAAATTAGTATGATCAGGAGTCTCGAGTAACGGTAATTGTACCGTTACTCGAGACTCCTGTGTGAATTAATTGTAATTACAAT
The DNA here is from genome assembly GCA_917051295.2 of Erebia ligea. NCBI lineage: Eukaryota > Metazoa > Arthropoda > Insecta > Lepidoptera > Nymphalidae > Erebia > Erebia ligea. The sequence continues at coordinate 4,156,734 of OU785246.1, forward strand.
AGCTTTAGCCATAGGTAATACTTCAGCTTGGATTTCCGTGGATTCGGTAATCGATTCTGCGATAGATACATTCTGTAGTGGACCCAATTATGAACCGATTTTTCAATTTCTCTTGATTAGAATATTATTATCTCTTTTCTTTGAATTTGATGCCTGAGCTCCAAAATAGACAGTTGCAAAAACAATATCGATCATTATTCGCTATTGCATCTAGGTCACATCGCCCACAGAGCTCACAAAAGTGTGTCACCATGGTGTCACCATATATCGATAGCTACTATAAATTCCGATCACATATCGATATCGATACGAACAGCACTATCGCAGTACCGTACGCTACGTCACGAAGAAAGGGACGTGGCAACGGTACTGAGGGCCGTATCGCAAAACTATCGCTTTTCCTACACCGATGGCCAGCGCGCCGTATTTCGAACTTCGAACAGAGCTTTGGATTTGAAAATGGAATGCGGCAGAGATAATTTTTATTTTTCATTGTGTCCATGAAGGAGGCCAAGGTATTTTGTAATTCAGCCTATTGCAGGAAATGATGCGCATTCATCAAAGATTAATTAATAACAGTGTAACTAAAAGAAATAAATGTTGCACTCAATATTTTGCCAAAAAATATTTTTTGTTATAATGGTCATACTAAGAAAACCACCAAATACATATGAACATACATGCATATCGTTTATCGTTTTTGTTAGCAGCCGCCCAGAGCTTTGCTCTCGTGTGATTTTTTGAAAATTTGGTCTTTCTTCTTGTCTATATTATAATGGGAAATTCTGTGCAAATCAGCTTTCTAGGCCCAGCAGAGTTTGAACTAGGCTTTGAGTCAGGGATTTTCTATTTACTGTATGAAAATTCAAGTAAATAGAAAAAAAGCGTGTGTCAGCTCCGACGCACGACTGGAGTTTACTCTTTACGAACGATTATAAAATATATAGATTAGTAAATAAGGGTAAATTAACGCATTTTTTATATTACTGAAAGCATGCTTGATACATTTATTTATATTGGGTAATTATATAATTTACGTTCATCAAAATACACATAGTCATGGAAAAATAAACAAGTGTTACCATGGAAACAAAAAGTGTTACAATGGAAACATGTACATAACGTAACGGAGAAAGATTTTACTCCCCATAAATTTTCATACCACGGGCTTATATATGAAAATCGATTCTAAAGGAGGTAAATTCCAAAAATAAATTGATATTTTATTCTACTGCGACAAATTATACCAACGTCCTAAAAGCACCTACCAAACAAGGTCTACATTTTTTTAAAGTGGAATACTCTTGTCAAACGATGAATGAAAGGTGCGGATTGGTCATTCACGGTTTTGGTACTTACGTTCATTAGTTCAATGACCTTGCGGATTGCGGTTATTCCGTTTGTACGGCGATTCTTTTTACCGAATTAGGTTAGGTTAGGAATTTTCAAATAAAATATCTAGTAGATAGGTACCCTATTTGATTCCCGCGGGAACTCGTTAATTTTCCGGGATAACAAGTAGCCTATGTCATTCTCCAGGTCATGTCATTGACTGCGATCTCACCTGATGGTAAATGTAAATACAGTCTAAGATGGTAGCGGGCTAACCTGTTAGGGGCATGGCAGTTATATTAAACCCCTAATCGGTTTCCACACGGCATCGTACCGGAACGCAAAATTGCTTGGGGGCACGTCTTTGCCGGTAGGGTGGTAACTAGCCACAGCCGAAGCGTCCCACCAGGCTAATAAATAATTTCGTATGTACAAATTAAACTGTAAGTAGGTAGATAGGTATAACTTAAATTTTTAAAACATAAGCAGCGTTTGCAGATTTTAGAATTGCCGCAGGAAGGTCGTTGAACCTGCAATAAAATAATTAACCGAGCGTTATACCTACAGTTAGACAAGCCTTTCATTGCCTAAAGTTAGCAATAAAGTTATATGGTTTCCAGTTTCCACTCATATTTTTGAACTCTCTATATCATAACTCCGAGAAATTAGACATGTTTTTTTTAATTTTTTTTTTAATCCACTACAAGATAGCCCTTGACTGCGATCTCACCTGATGGTAAGTGATGATGCAGTCCAAGATGGTAGCGGGCTAACCTGTTAGGGGCATGGCAGTTATATTAAACCCATACCCCTATTCGGTTTCTACACGGCATCGTACCGGAACGCTAAATCGCTTGGCGGCACGTTTTTGCCGGTAGGGTGGTAACTAGCCACGGCCGAAGCCTCCCACCAGGCATTTACATTTTAAATTACATTTAGCTATGAAGAATAAGACCAAGACCAAAAGAGACACTCACTTCAGCTTCGATGCAGTTTTTAGCGAACTATACTTAACCTATACTTCCAGCTATGAACTTATACTATAGCTTAACAGAACTTATAGCTATGAAAAATAGGACCAAGAAAGTATTGAGAACTTGACTAAGATAAGTATCGTTGACCTATTTTTCGATCACGCACGAAAAACACTATAAACGGGACTATAAATGGGACGTCCGAAATATGCCCGCGTTGCGACAACGACGTTTCATCATGTCGCTCCAGTCTGTACAGCTCCATATAAAAGTGCCGACGTGGGCATCTATATCTATACTTCAATACTAATATCTATAATAAATGCGAAAGTTTGGATGGATGGATGAATGTTTGTTACTCAATCAAGCCAGAACAGATGAACGGATTTGGATGAAATTCGGCACTGAGATAGACTATAGTCTGGAATAACACATAGGCTTTTTATCCTATAGAGTTTTCGCGGGAACTGAAGTACCTCAATCCACGCGGACGAAGTCGCGGGCATCAACTAGTAATATCATATATATATACAACGTATGACGTCACAGGCGACGATGTATCGGTAGGCCAAAGCCACCAAAGCTGCGCTGGATTGATGGAGTCGACCGAGATGCCGAAGCTATCGGATTACAAAACATATGCAAGAGATAGAGATAGATGGAGAAATCGACTGGAGCAGGCCCGGCCCAATAAGGGCTGTATCGCCGATGATGATGATTATCGTACCTAATGTCTTTTCCCATGCTTTTCGTCTTTAAAGTTGTAGGTTTTCCAGTAGCGAGATGCTCTCAGTTTACCAATAATTCAACGTGTAGGTAAAGTTCGGTAGGTAAATATGAAATTGTCTGAACACATTTGGTAGTCAATCCAATAAAATTCAAAGCGAATATCATTATTTCATAGCCTGAAAAACCATAACGCCATAGGTACGTAAATAAATCGTAAATATGGTAGAAAATGCCCGACAATTTGAATTTACAATCGACATCTGTCGACTGAAATTCAAATTTTAATCGATTTTAAGTCAAATACGTACTGGTTTGTTGACGGAAACACTGGCAAGTACGTTCACCTCGGCAAAGAAAATATACCGCTGTACCCAGCGGATGGAATACTAATTCTTTGCTATAGATGATTAATTATTAAAAAAAACTTACACATACACATTTAATTATGTTTTATTGATGGAGTCTATACTCTATAGTGATTTAATGCAAATGGCTTTCTTATTCAAGTTGCATTTTCTTGCATTGCAAGCACTAAATAGATAAATACTACATGCAAAGAATACAAAGTAATTAGCTGATTCGTTATATTATTTATATCGCTTTTGGATTTTATAAAGGTTTTGATGCAATTTTATGCGAACTCTACTTATTTATGAATACATATTTTTGTTTTTAGAAAGTTGCGTTTTATTTTTGCAATGAGACATTGGATTATCAACATACCTTTACCTTAATTTTTTAAAAAAAACTATCGACCAATATTGGCACTTTTATTTAAATATTTACATCGCTTCAAAATAAATACTTTGATATTTTACTCTACAACATTTATTTTATTACAGAAACAAAACTTAAATTAATAAAAAGCTTACCTCGTATAGTGCTAGGCATCGTAGCAAAAAATCCGTTCTCCTCAGTTCAGCAAAAAATAAATCACAAACCACTCCAAAGTAATCCATCCATACTAAAAAATTCAAATTCTCAAAAACCACAGACAACCACAATTTGTTTTTTAAAACGGCTCCAGTTACTGGCACTTGCGAAAAAAAGTTTAATGAAAATAAATATGGCGCGCGCGCTGTCAACGTCAAATTCGCGCGGGAATAAAGCTGCGTGCACACGTCCTAGTGACGTGCCGCAGCGGTTGCTTGTGCACTTAGCGAGATGGTGGTTTTTCGTTCGGCACGGGCAGTCAAGCTAACTGTAATTTTTTTCGTGATGCCAGTAACGGTGTAGACTCTAGCCGGTTTGAATCCACGGATTCCAGATTGGCTCAATGTTCAATCAATTTCTGATTTGGACGCGTGGTTAATGTTGAGGCTGGTTTTTGCGGGATTTTCGCTGTTAGATGTCTTATGTCTGAATGTTTATTACTAACTACCTGATTGGCTTATATAGCTAGCTTATAGCTGAAAATCCTGAAATTCTTGTACTGTTTTAAATCCCAGATCGAGAAATATTTCGAGCATCTATTCGTATTCAAGAGAGTAGGTATATCATGGCTGAAATTTGTTTGTGAGTCATTTTCCTCATTGCTGAAGGTCATGACCACGTTCTAGTGATCACTTAGTAGTAGGAGATTTGCAGTGTGATTCCCGTGCATACGACTCCACGTAGGTACCTATGTATTGGTATAATAAAATCTCCTTAACTCTTGAAACTTAACCCGCTTCAACCTTACACTGCATCATCACTTATTAGTTGGAAAGGTCAAGGCTTTAACATAACTGAAATCTACAAAACCACAGAAATCAAGCGTAGAGCTTTCCCAATATGACAGAAATCAAGCATGGAGCTTTTGCACAACTGAATTCTAGTGAAGTGCTGAATTAATATCCCATCTGACTGAAATATAAAGCTTTTTCATGCCTTAAATCTAGTGTAGAGCTTTTACAGTACTGAAATTTTACGTAGAGATTACAAGGTACCGTAGAGATTTTAAATGAATGAAACATAGCATAGAGCTTTTACATGTCTGAAATCTAGCGTTAAGTTTTTGCGCAACTGAAATATAGCACAGAAATTTTACATAACTGAAGTCTAGCATACGGCTGTTACATGGTTGAAATCTTGCGTAAAGTTTTACATTACTGAAATATAGCGTAGAGCCTTTACATGACTGAAGTCATGTTGTTTTTTTTTTTAATCTTTAAGTAAGTAGTTTAAAATGATTATCAAACTTAATGATTATTAAACTTAAAACTAATCGAGGATGTTAATTTTAGGTCTTTTGGAAGACTTTCTGTATAATAATCAGTAAGAAATTATTTATTTTTGACATCGACATCATCCTTTTGTCAATATAAAATTCTATCACCCTAATAGAGCAAGATCCCGCGACGATCAGACCTACGTTATTTTATTAAAGCTGAAATTTTTTGTATGTAGGTATGTCTCTACTATTAGAGACATACATACAAAAAATTTCACAAGGCATAAACGATCCCCGACTATGAAGTTTGGATCGCGGTTGCTTTGGAAGCTATCAGGTAAAAAAGGTGGCACCTCAAATTCGTTAAAGCATTAAGCTCCGTTTTTTTATATTTTGCTTTGGAATAATATTAGAAACCGCGTTGTCCATTGTCAGACACCTAGTACGATTGCAACCCCCTGTCAGACACTCTTAAATTATAAAACAACAGGGTAAACAACCGCGATCCAAACTTCATAGTCGGGGATCGTTTATACCTCTATTAGAGATACATACAAAAAAATTCAGCTTTAATAAAATAACGTAGGTCTGATCGTCGCGGGATCTTGGACCATAATGTCTTTGCTTGCAGTTTCCTATCTACCTCTCTCAACCATAGGGCCTATAGGTGCTACTACCAACAACTATACTATCGTAAATCCTATTTAATTAACTAATGTTTAATAGCTTGGTTTTGTGTTTTACGCAGTACGCTTTCACGGCCCATTTTTTCACCCGATTTTGATGAAAGGTACGGACATTTGTGTCCTGGGGAAGAACATAGGCTACTTATTATCGCGGAAAATATAGAAGTTTGCGCGGTAATTTAAAAAAACTTAATCAATAACTATAAAGTTTTTGTCATGAGTGACTGACAGACAACCTAGAGCACAAACGGCTGAACGTAGAAATTTGAAATTTTGAGAGAATATTCTTTGAGCACCGAGGTGTATTAAGGAAGGAATTTTTGAAATTCCACCCCCAAGGAGGTTAAATAGGCGTTTCAAGTTATATCCACGAAACTTAGTACTTATTTGTGCTTTCGGTGAAAAATGAAGAATTTCTTAAGAACCTAATTCGCGGGGAGTTTGAGGGACGAGTTTCATTACATGTCGAATCATTAGAAACCTAAAAGTTGAAATTGTAGTACATACTCTTCGTCGAGTCGTATGCGGAAGGACCTGGGAACCCACCACACTACTATCCCAAGAAAACTCCTGCCGTAATGTGATTAATGGATCACGACCCTTAGCAATGAGGAATACGACGCGAAGAAAAAAGATAAATTCGCGGGCAAACGTTAGTATACATATAGGCGAACAAAGTCGCGGGTACGGTATAGGTACGGGTAGTGGTACCGGCAAGACTGGTAAGCGTCATGTGACGTCACGAGGCGAGTGGGTCGAGCCTCAGTACCGTTGGGTTGAACGACCCCGCGCATTTGTTTACGCGGGGAACTGTTAACCATCTGAATTGTGAGCACGACTGCGGCATGCGACTTTGCTCACATCACACGTGAATGAATGCTATTATTAAAAAAAAGATACGCGCCGAATTGAGAACCTCCTCCTTTTTTGGAAGCCGGTTATTAAATTGCTGTAGGAAAAATGTTATTAGGTATGACATCAATGATTAACTTGACTTGTTTAATTTATGTTTATGTTTTTATTTCGACTTTTCATTTATCAATCAATCAATCAAATCATTAATTCAATATAGGTACACTTATTGACGTTAAAAATTACTTACTTATAAAACAACTAGAGGACGCCCGCGACTTCGTTCGCGTGGCATGAGTTTTTTAATTCCCACAGGCACTCCTTCATTTCCGGGATAAAAAGAAGCCTATGTCACTCTCCAGATCCTCACCTATAGGTACCCATGCAAAAAATCACATCGATCCGTTGCTCTGTTGCGGCGTGATTGAAGGACAAACTCTGTATTTAACGTCCTTGGGGATAGAAATTTCCAAACTGTGGAATACGTATTTCATAATTTTAAATCGGAAGCCCAAATACATACCAAGTTTCAGGGCTATAACTTGTGAAATGAAAGACTTTTATACCAATTTTCACCCCCTATTTACCCCTTTGGGGGTCGAATTTTCAAAAACTGTGAAACACGTATTTCTTCATTTTTAACCCGCAGCTCATATACCAAGTTTCATGGCTTTATCTTGAGAAATGAAGGACTTTCATATAAACTTTAAACCCCTATTTTAACCCTTTGGGGGTGGAATTTTGAAAAACTGTGAAACACGTGTTTCTTTATATTTAACTGGTAGCCCATTTACCAAGTTTCATGGATATAACTTGAGAAATGACGGACTTTCATACAAACTTCAACCCCTTATTTCACCCCCGTAGGGGTGGAATTTTGAGAAATCCTTTCTTAGTGAGCGCCTACGTCACAAAAGGAACCTACTGTCAAAATTTCAAGTTTCTAACCCCAGCGGTTTAGGCTGTGCGTTGATATATAAGTCAGTCAGTCAGTCAGTCAGTCAGTCAGGACTTTGAATTTTATATATATAGATAAAAAAACATGATGGTGATAATCAGTTACGGTATCTTAAAACTAAAGCTACGAGGGTTCCAAACGCGCCCTCGTCTGTTTATTGTTTTTTACTACATTGTTAATTCATGTTCGACATTGCTGGAGTACCTAATTTTTTTTGTTTAAACATCGTACTTATAATTTAATTTAATTCAAAAATTGCTAAATAGTTAACTACCTGAAATTTTCATTTGCATTGACATTTCTTACCATCAAATCTTGTTACAACATTCTTTGCAAAAAAACTATTATTTATTTTAACAATTATTTAATCTCGGAGATGCATTACAAACAATAACCTACTACAAACATCTTTAATAATAAAACATCTATAATATTAAAAATTATAAATGCGAAAGTGTGTTTGTTTGTTGGTTTATTGGTTTGTATTAATCACACCGCAACGGAGCAACGGATCGACGTGATTTTTGGCATGGGTATAGTTGAGGACCTGGAGAGTGACATAGGCTACTTTTTATCCCGGAAAATTAAGGAGTGCCCGTGGGAATTATAAAACTTATGCCACGCGAACGTAGTCGCGGGCGTCCTCTAATATTTATCTAATTTTAGTATTTGTTGTTCAAGTAGATACAGGATATAATTCAAATAATTGATCAAGTTTCAGGCTCAGCCTTTCAGAAAATTGAGAGTTCTGAGGTCAACTTTGGACGTTAGAAAATGTCCACTTTGGAAGCCCCCCATTTCGTCAATTTTAGGGGAAAAATTATAATTTCCCGCGGGAATCAAAAAACTTAAACCACGCGGACGAAGTCGCGGGCAGCAGCTAGTATTAAATAAAACAATACGGGACACCAGTGTTCTTAGCATGCACACAACGAGATTATCTCGCGACGAGAGAGATAGAGATGTTGTCGTTGCCGGCTAATTTTTCGTTTACCCTAACATGAACAAAATGTGGTATATTACAAGAAAAAAATAGTCGGCATGTAAAGGTTCGTAGAGAAAAATACCACAGATAAGAAATATTACATTTATCTCTACTTCTGACGTAACGAGAAAAGTAACCATGTTAGCATCGGTAGACAAATAGAGATAACGGGTAGATATAATTTTACTCGTGGTGCGCATGCTAGCCACGCTGGTCTAGTGGGAGGCTTCGGGTGTAGGTAGTTACCACCCTACCGCCAAGTGATGTTGCGTTCCGGTACGATACCGGGTAGAAAACAATTAGGGGTATCAATTTAATATGTACCCATACCCCTAACAGGTTAGCCCGCTACCATCTTAGACTGCATCATAGCGTTATAGGCATTATGTAGTTGTAGTCAATAAAATAAATTTAAACTCACTCAATGACTGAATGAACTCCTATTAATCCTCCTCAGCTAGTATGAAATTCGATATAGATAATTTATGCTGTACTTATATTATTATCAAAATTGGTACAAAATCTTATTTTTTTCGACCGGACAGGATGAAACGACAGCATCCAAGGTAAACCACGATTAATCCTGTCACCTAGTGTGCGCGCTTAATATAAAAGCGAATGACGCGGAATTTTGACCGCTAGACAATTTTCTTTTGCCCGTAGTGTGTTCTTGCCCTTACTCCTTAGCTTCAGTATGAAAATTAACTTTCGGGAAATCGACATTAAAAAGTTTCGGCAAAGGCAAGGCATCATGACAACCTTCACGCCGGAGAATTCTGCTTAAAAATGTTTTCAAAGGTGTGAAATATACTATTCCGCATAATTTAGTCCACAAGTTGGGCGATGGATCAGGAGGATTAATTTTCATAACTGAAAAAAATAAAATTCTCGCCGAATGAGAACCTCCTCCTTTTTTGAAATCGGTTTAAAAGCGGAAAATTGCGTTTACGAAATGTTAAAAGCGCCATCTATTGTTGAATAACACACAACAGCAACAGACGTAATATTATTTTTTATGTGATTTTTTCTAACAATATCATTAGATGGATATCATGTTATTATTATTTACTAAATAAATAATTTAAAACAAACAAAACACTAAACAGAATTTAAGTTTATTTTTTAATTTAAACAAACATTGTACAACGCTACCTATTGTCGAGTAGTCGTACAAACAAGCGTCATCTATTTTCCGTACAGTTAAACACACCAAATAGTTACAGTAGCGACCACCAGGTAAATCTTTTCATCCACAAAAGATGGCACTACTAGTCCAAATGGTTACCCATAATATTGGAGTCGTTCAAATGGTTATTGGAGTTGTTCACTTGTATCAATTTATTCGTCTTTCGTGTAAAACTAGACAATTATTTTGTTTACATTACATTTAACTAGTGATTTCAAGAATTAATTGTTACTGGTAAGTGATTTAACACTTTTTATACATAACTGGTTTATTAAAAGCCGAAGAGTTAGTTTTGGTATTCACTTCACCTTTGCAACTTGCGTTTGCTTGAGTGATCTACTTTGGCAACGTTATTCGGATAGGTACCGCAATAAAACTTAGACGAGTAATAAAAAATGAAGATCATTGAATTTTTCTCTTTATTTATGTATTTTTAAGCGGTTCTAGTAACTATGTAAATTAGTTACCTAGGTACTTAGTAAATTAGGTACCTAGGTACCTACCTACCTACCTAAGTAGTAGTTAGGTAGGTACTAACATACCTAACGTAACTAATTATTATTAAAGATAGGTTAGGTTAGGTTAAGTTAGTAATTACTATTTATACTTATTTATACTTAACTAATTTATAAGTAAGATAGGCAGGTATGCTTACATGGGTCTCTTGCTGTATAGTACATAGACATACCTACCTAGTACCTATAGACCTAGCCTATAGAGTAAGAGACCTTTCAGACGATTCCAAATTCAATAGAGTAATAATAGGTAGGTAAGTAGGTACCTGATCTGTGGTAGGTAGGTACTGTACCTACATATTTTTTAGTCTTGATTTTTTAGTGGCCTCCCTATATATTCTATAGCAAGAACCTCATGATTTATGAAATCTAGTATTTTTCAGCTACGGAACTGTCAATAAATTAACGTACCTACACTTGATTCTGTAGGTTTTTCGTACCTACTTACCTAGGTACCTAGTACCTACCTACCTACGGTCTGCGGCACACTAACATACACTAAGCAAGTCGTACTTAAAATTTAGTGCGTAGAGAGTAGGTAGAGACTAGGGCTTTCGAATACCGGTTTTTCTCAATACCGGTATTAATACCGGAATGATTTTTTTCAATACCGGGATCCCGGGATCCCGGTATTGGAAAAAATTTAAAATGTGGTAGATGTTTTTTAACTTAAAATTAGTCTTTTCTGAAGCAAGCGGCACCATAAAAAACAGTTTTTTCATAAAAAAAATTTTTCACCAAATTAACTCAAAAAAGTGCCTTTTCTGCATAGATTCAGAGAAGAAAAGCCGTTAAGTTACTGCTTCACTCTATTTTATATCATGCAATATTTTATGAAATTGTACTTTCTTTAAAAAAATCACCAAGTATTGATTTTTAGATTTATTTGTATTTTGAGTATTGAGATAGTTATTTACGCGTTGACTTAATTCTTACGAAACTATCGTTTGTTTCATGTATGTATAAGGTGAAAATTACGGACCACGTAATGTTCTGAAACTCCATCACATCATTTTAAAGACAATCTTAATAAGTAATACTTATATTATTATCATATAATCAATTTCTTATTCATATCTATCAGAATACCAACTATATGATTTTTAAAATAGAACTATTTTTGGATGAATTCTTACGAAAATATATATATTTAACCTCCATTGAATTTTGAACTTTTAAAATGCGTCACAAATATACTTTATATTTGTGACGCATTTTTTCAACGTACACACAAAATTAAATAAATATGGCAGGGAATTTTAAATAATTAGTGAAATTAGTGTCGAAGATTGTAATTTAAACTACTATCGTCGTCGTCGTCTCAACCTATAGACATCCTGGACGTAGGTCTCCTGCATAGATCGCCACAGAGCACGGTCTTGTGCCCCTTGTTTCCAGCGGCTCCCAGCTACACGCTTGAGATCGTCCGTCCACCTAGTGGGGGGGTCATCCAACACTGCGCTTCCCGGCGTGAGGCCGCCATTCAAGCACTTTGGGACCCCAACGCCTATCGGTTCTACCAACTATGTGCCCCGCCCATTGTTACTTAAAGCTTGGACTCTTCGAGCTATGTCGGTTACTCTGGTTCGCCTACGGATCTCCTCATTTCTGATTTGATGACGCAGGTATACTCCAAGCATAGCTCTCTCCATTGCCCGCTGAGTGACCCTGAGCCTTCTTATAAGGCCCAAAGTTAGCGACCATTTTTTGGAGCCGTAAGTCATCACTGACATCACGCACTGTTCGAAAACTTTCGTCTTCAGGCACTGAGGAATTTTGGACGAGAAGATGTCGCGGAGTTTCCCGAACCCTGCCCAGCCGAGTTGGATTCGGCGGTTGACCTCTTTCTCAAAATTGGACCTACCTAACTGGACTGTATGTCCTAGGTATATGTACTCATCAACAATTTCGAGTGCAGAATTCTCAACTAACACAGGTTGGGGCTGAACGTGTGCATTAGAAATGATCTTTATCTTGCTCATATTCATTTTTAGGCCCACCTGTTGAGGAACTACTAAATGAGTAATAAACTATATTTTTCGATATTTTAGAAGAAGTCGATCGAAGTCGAAGAAAACGATAATTTTGTCAAAACACAAATTAATCTAAAATCCAATAGTTATTATTTATAAGAAAATAATATATCATATTAAAATATGCATTAGACTTTATAAATCAGATTTCTGAACGTTTTGAGAGAAATAGAAATGCCAAGCTACAGGGATCTAAATTCAAACACTAATTTTTCCCTCTGAGTGAACAAAAACGACTTTTCTTCACTGGTTTTAAGCAATAAAGGCGCTCTTTTTGAGCTAATATGCTTAAGATACAAGTTTTAAACTTAGCCGAATAAAAAACAGTGGCATCTACCAAGAAATATATGCAATAGTCACTGTTTCGTTTATCGTGTCACCAATACCGGTATCCCGGTATTAGACATTTCAATACCGGTATTGAAAACCGGCGAAAAAAGTCCGGGATCCCGGTATTGGCCAATACCGGGATCCCGGTATTGGAAGCCCTAGTAGAGACCCTATTAAAAAATGTGAGAGGTCCAAACTTGTCGACGTGATTAAACAGAAATACGAGTAAAAGGAATACAAAATCAATCGACGATAAGTACATTTTTAATGGAAAGCCGAAATCCAAATACACAGAAAAAGGAAAAACAATAGACGGGAAATGTTTGTAAAAGTGATGCTAGAGTGCGTGCCACGAAATCGGCTTCTTTTTTCGGAAAAACAAATTACCTAACACGAAGTGTCGCATGCGTTTTCTAGAATACCAGGAATTAACTCGAGCTTTTAAAGTCGTTAATATTCTTTAGCCTATGTCGGTACGGCTTTGTGATAACTCTCTGTATCAAATTTACGCGAGCCAATGATTTACATACAAATCTATAAGCCCGTGTTACTTTGAAACAAATAATATTTTAACGGAAATCTGACAAACCCTAACCACATACAACGATATTAGTTTCTTGAATGTTTCTAGAGCATGTCTACGAAATTTCATCGATTTTTGGGTTAATATCTAATCTATTATCTACATAATATAAGAATAAAATTTCGATTACATGGGGCGCGCGCTCGAAAATCTTAGTAATCTTGCTTACTAATATTTCTGCCAATCTGTCTGTTATTTTTTTACTGCTGATCCGTTTAACCGAATTCGATGAATCAGCGGAAGCGTGCAACGCGGAGATTGACATAATTATTTTTTTAATTCCACTACAACTAAGCCCCTTGACTGCGACCTCACGTGGGAAGTGATGAATGATGATACAGTCTAAGATGGTAGCGGGTTAACCAGTTAGGAGTACTGCAGTTATACCTACCTATTAACCCCATACCCCTATCGGTTTCTCTTTCTACACGGCATCATACCGGAACGCTAAATCACTTGGCGGCATGTCTTAACTTTTTATAAATTTTTCAAAATCCTAAATCCACGCGGACGAAGTCGCAGGCATCGTCTAAGTACCTAATAAGTATGTCACTAAAGGTAAACGTATCTACTCTCCGTGTTTCGAGGCTTTCTATCTTAACCTTTGGTCTTTGTCGAAGAAATGAAATGTATCAGAGATACAAGGATCCGCGGAAGCAAGTCAAGTGCAGTTATCCCGCTCTGGCACCTGTCTCGCGGGATTGGCTGTTTCTTTCTCACATCTCACTGGCCCTCAACTCGTCGTTTACATCCCGTGGGCCTAACTTTGCGGTTTAGGGCTGTGGCAAACGATCATTTTGATTTATTATTTTTTTGAAGCGTGGTGGTTTAGCCACCCGACCTCCTAATACGGGTCGCGTGTTCGATCCCCGGGCAGTAGCACGCATCTCTATCTTTTCGGAGTTAGGTATGTGTGTTTTGAAAAATGAATAAGTACCTATCACTTGCTTCAAACGGCGCGGCGGTGAAGGAAAATGGCGTGAGGAAAGCTGTATGTCGGAGAGTGCCTAATAAAGTTCTCGAAGGTGTGTCAGTTCTGCCAATCCGCACTTGGTTATCATTATAAGATAGATAGATGAATTCTTTATTGCCACACAAACATAAAGATACAAAGTAAACACCTTAAAAGTAGAGAAAACAAAGTGTGCAAGGGCGGTCTTCACTAAAAGTGATCTCCTCCAGACAACCCATCCATTGTATAATGTAAGTATACCTACTAATAATATGCCAATAATGCCAGTATGAGTTAGTTTGTTTGCTTGTTACACTTTCGAAGCCCATCTTTTCGATTGATTTTGATACAGTTTTGTACAGACAGTCTGTGTCCCGTGGCTACTTTTTGTCCGGGAAAATGAAGGAGTCCCTGCTGGAATTAAAACAACGGACGACTTCTCGGGCATCAGCTAGTAAAATCATAATAAGAGACTGGATTAAAGATGCATATCTTAAATTTCGGCACTGACGGGTAAGTGAACCGTGGCCTAGCGGTCAAAGGCGTTCCGGGCGCGATTCCCAGAGAGACGCACGCGCAGGTTCAAAAAGCTTAATCCACGCGGACTTCTCGGATATCAGCTAGTAAAATCATTATCGTTAAAAGACTTGATAAAAGATGCAAAGTTCTAATTTCGGCACTGACAGGTAAGTGGACCCGTGGCCTAGCGGTCAAAGGCGTTCCGGGCGCGATTCCTGCAATTTTTGATATTTAAGTAAGGTTAGAAACTTACCTAGTGTGTGAAGCACTATAATAAAATTAAAATCATAATCCCCATAGGTTTCGTTAAAGTCGGGTAAAAGCGGTCACTTTGGCACAGCCCTGGCAGCCGCCGCCCCGCTCGGTTCACATAAAATCAATATTTATGGACACGAATGTGTTCACCTCTGCATACTGTCTCCACTCTTCAATACAGCTGATATACTGTGTAGCTATTGTATACCTACTATAGGCAGATGATAGACTTGCTGTGGGCAGACTGTCTGTAGTTACTTACACTGTGGTTCTATTGATTGGCCTACGATTAGATACGATACCAATCCATACTAATATTATAAATGCGAAAATGTGTCTGTCTGTCTGCTACGCTTTCACGGCCCAACTAATCAACCGATTTTGATAAATTTTGGTACAGAGATAGTTTACATCCCGGGGAAGGACATACTTAGGCTACTTTTTATCCCGGAAAATTGAAGAGTTCCCGCGGGAAATAAAAAACCTCAATCCACGCGGACGAAGTCGCGGGCATCAGCGAGTACCTAATAATTAACTATGATAATAATCATATTATACCTACTTAACTACAGAAAAACGTTTTAAAAAAATTTGAAGTGCCCTTTATTATATAGGTAATTAATAATCATGAGGGAACACAGAAGATGGAAGCTGCCCCCCGATTGTGTAAGGAAATCGTAATCGTTATTCAAACGGATAATTCGACCTGTTTATGGAGTTCACAGATGCCTAGCTTATGTGTTATTCCAGAGCCAGACTATAATCTATCTTTGTGCCAAATTTCATCCAGATGCGTTCAGCCGTTCTGGCGTGATTGAGTTACAAACTATTGAAAAAACTATAAATTTAATTCGCTATAAACAACTATATTACTTATATAGTTTGAGTCATGCTAAAAAAGGTATAAAAGACAGTTTTTGCGACAAAATCGTCACTTCAGAATCGTGCATTGTAACATCTTCTGAAGATGCTCCGGTGTCGGAGTGAAACGTACGTTGAGGGTATTTTGGAAGATTTATGTGGTGTGGAGAATATCGCGGGCTGCAAGTTCAAGATACGCACTGTACCTACCACATAGATTTACCTTCTGTGGCGGATTATAGCGAATTAAATTTCTAGTTTTTTCAATATCATGGACTTCCGCAAAGTAACGCCTACTTCTATCCAATAAGTTACAAACATCCATCCATCCATCCATATTCCATACATCCATCCATCCAAACTTTCGAATGTATAATTAATATACTTATTACTTACATAAGTAGGTACTTAGTTAATTAAGGGGACAGAGAGAGCAAAATTATTTGACTCTACGCATGATTCTGTTCTGACTCTCTGGTCTAAATCTAGTGCTCTCCTTGTCTGCAGACATTATGAAAGGGATAGCGAATAGTGATTCATTTAATTACATTTAGACGTGTCATTTTAGTTTAGAGTTAGACGTAAACTAGCTCGTGCCCGCGACTTCGTCCGCGTGGATTGAGGTTTTTCGGTTCCCGCGGGAACTCTTTAATTTACCGGGATAAAAAGTAGCCTTTGTGCTATTACAGACTACCTATAATCTATCTCTGTGCCAAATTTCATCCAGATCCGTTCAGCCGGTGGAGCGTGATTGAGTAACAAACATCCACACATCCATCCAAACTTTCGCATTTATTTGATTCCAGATTATAATCTATCTCTGTGCCAAATTTCATCCAGATCCGTTCAGCCGTTCTGGCGTGATTAAGTAACAAACATCCATCCATCCATATTTCATACATCCATCCATACAAACTTTCGAATTTTAATATACTTATTACTTACATAGTTAATTAATAAGGGGACAGAGAGAGCAAAATTATTTGACTCTACAATGGACTCTACGCATGATTCTGCAGTTCTGACTCTCTGGTCTAAATCTAGTGCTTTCCTTGTCTGCAGGCATTATGAAAGGGATAGCTAATAGCGATCCATTTAATTACATTTAGACGTGTCATTTTAGTTCAGTTTAGTTTAGAAGTAAATAACTCAACTAGCGGCTAGCCACATTGTCGGGGAAAAGTGCTACCTATCTCACATCTACTATTATTTTAATGTGTGCAATCAACAACTACCAATAATAATTTGAAATTGCCTTGAAAACGATGTCATCTCATGCTTTGCTACGAGACATTAAGGTGTTCGCACATTAGACAGACTCGACGCCGACAGTCCACCACCACCACTACCACTACAGTCCATTAACGTCCCACTGCTGGCCTCCACTTTCATAGAAGAGAGGGAATTAGATCTTAGACCCACCACGCTGCTCCAATGCGGGTTGGCGGGCTTTGACAACTATTATTATGTTAGTGATAATAACCGGGACTGACGGCTTAACGTGCTCTCCGAGGCACGGGGGTGAAACACCGCCAACTTCCTTACTCAGGGGCCAGGGCTAGTACTGAGAATTTCTAGTCAGAAAAACCTACTACTAAATTATGGCCCGACCCAGGGCTCGAACCCGGGCCCTCGTCGGCCGCAGTCGAACATGCCAACCACTAGAGTCTAGTGGTTGGCATGTTCGACTACTGCCTACTGCCTAGTGACTGCCTCTGTTGGTCTAGTGACTAGACCAACACATACAGTCACACATACAGTCCACTTTAACTCAACTCACAGGATACGTGAGCTTAATAGCGAGTG
Source organism: Erebia ligea (assembly GCA_917051295.2). Lineage (NCBI taxonomy): Eukaryota > Metazoa > Arthropoda > Insecta > Lepidoptera > Nymphalidae > Erebia > Erebia ligea. The sequence continues at coordinate 4,174,442 of OU785246.1, forward strand.
GGGTTTTCGATTGTGAGTGGATTTTTCAACATAATATCATACCTACATACATACATTTTTATATGTTGCACTATCCCGCGCTCTTGTTTGATTTGTTTGATTGATAATTGTTTGTTTGATAATCGCCTCTCCACAAAGTCTGGAAGAGATTGCAGCAACAAGACCGCCTTTGCAGCCTTCTGTTTTATCTTTTAACCTTTTTGTTTACTGTCTTTGTTTTAAGTGTGTGCTTTAAAGGGTTTTATCTATCTATCTATCTAGTTATCTACTTATTTAATTGAAAGAAGTAGACCAAGCTTGGTCCACGCGAACATCCGAACCGTTTGTTATAACGTTAAAAATTAAACCGTAAGAAATACGGTATAAAACTTAAATTTCCGTGGTTCACTGTGAATCGAGTCGAAGTCGTTGTTGAGTCGGTATACCTACCTAATATGCGCAGACCCGCATAGAATATAATACAAATACATCCTATTAAAAGAGTACAAACTATGAATACTTGGGTTTAAAACTAGGTGTCCACTTCGCGAGGCGTGAGTGATAAAATTACGGCCATCCCTTTCTACAGGCTCCCACGACCCACGGTCGCGAATCGTATCCGATTCAGTTATGAATTTATGATGCGACTACACGGGCGTAAAAACCCTCTATGTACGAGTTATTACTAAATAATCGATGCAAAATAGGCTTGCCCCTAGGTTCTTCCCAGTTCACACAAATAGGGTAGGTATTTGACAACTATTCAAATAGATTAAATTATTATTTTTAGTGATTATTGAAGAATCTTCCAAAAGTCGTAATATCCACGTCCCCTGATAAGTGTTTAAGCATTTTAAAGTATCGATTGAAGATAGAACAGTAGGTAACTATTTCATACAACATCCCTTAGGAAGCACGCTTTTTGACGTTTGGAAAAAAGTTGCTGATTTGACTTGTAAGTCCGTCAATTTGTTACGCTTTCAAGGTCCAATTTTTTAACCGATTTTGATGTTAGGTACGAAGACAGATCCTGGGGATTCTTCCCCTCATTCATTTGCTTCTTTTTGTCCCGGAAAATTAAAGAGTTACCCCGGGAATGCCGAATTAAATAAACCTACCTAGTACCTACCTATTCCACGCAGATGAAGCCACAGTCCTTTCCCGTCTATCTGTATAGTGTATACTGTATACCTATACCAAATTTCATCAAAATAGTTTGAAAAGATGGGCTGTTTGTTACAGCGTAGCAGACAGACAGACAGATACCCTTTCGCATTTATAATATTAGTATGGTTTTACCTACTTTACGAATTACGCCTATGAAAAATCTTCTTTGCCTCCAAAATAGTTACTTATTTATCCTTAACGCGTAATAAAAGATCAATAAAGCGATAACGATAACGAAACCAAGTTAAACGACCTCCCATCTGAACCACATCTCTAGCAACAACGGGTCATGTAAAGTGGTCGCACACAAAGATCAACGACCCATGCCGTTACCACTTACCAACAAGCAATGGCGAATCTTCAGGTTTATATAGAACACGGTTGTGTGATTTGTGCCTGTACGGGTGATATAGTTAGTGTGAAGATGGTACTTGGCTACGTTAGAACTTTTACCGGCGGTTATTGGATCTAGGTACTTATAAATTGCTTGCGCATCCGGATTACCTACGCCAGTGTTTTTACAATATAGGGCCCGCGCCCGACATCAACTAAGAGCACGTTCTCAGGCTCACCCCCCGATTACGTAAGAATTGTCGATCAAACGTTAAAGATTTTCGTCAAAGTAAAATAAACCATGACTGCATTTTCAATCCAGTTATGGTTTATTTTACTTTGACGAAAATCTTTAACGTTTAATCGGCCATTCTTACCAGATCCGTGTTCTCAGGTATCGCCATCGGTCATTAAATATGCTTATCAAACTCAAACTCATATTTTTTAATTTAAAATAAACTTATTAAAAGTGCTTTTGAATCGTCGAGTGAATCTACCGAGATGAACCAGCAAGAACTCTGTGGTTGCTCTTTTTATTATTAAAAAAACCATTTACAATTTTTATTACTTACATCAATTTTGATTCCCGCGGGAAGCCCTTAATTTTCCGGGATAAAAAGCATATATATGTCCTTCCCCGGGATCTAAACTACCTCTATATACTTACCAAATTTTATCAAAATCGGTTGAAAAGATGGGCCGTTAAAGCGTAGCAGACATACAGACACACTTTCGCATTTATATTATTACTTAGTATCGATAACTCAAGTAGGTAACTATACCAAGTCGCCACACCAGCTGACCAAGAACATGCCTTCTCTGACATTTAATAAGTTGTTGTGAAATTTTTTAACGATCTGAACACATTTTATTCATGAATCGAACCGAACATCTGCCTATAAAATATAATATGGCTACTTTAGTATAGGGCCTTGAAGTTGTTGAAAATTGTCTCACAAATGTGACCAACTGTGACAGGACGGGGGAGGGGTCAAAAAATCACGAAATTAGTGTGACGTACATTATGGATGACCCCTAATTTACCATACAACCTTAACTCATACAACCTGTCCCTGTACCAAACATCACAAACGGTTAAACAGATGAGCCGTGAAAGCGTACCAGACAAACAGGACAGACACACTTTCGCATTTTTAATTATACATATACTTAGGTAGGTAATTACTTAATAAACTATACTAGCTGATGCCCGCCACTTCGTCCGCGTGGTTTAAGTTTTTTTTTTATTCCTGCGGGAACTCCTTAATTTTCCGGGATAAAAAGTAGCCTATGTCACTCTCCAGGTCCTCAACTATACCCATGCCAAAAATCACGTCGATCCGTTGCTCCGTTGCGGCGTGATTGAAGGACAAACCAACAAACAAACACTTTCGCATTTATAATATTAGTATGATGTACAGGCGTGTATGTTTTTATGTTTTTAATCCAATTGGTGCCATCAACAAGCAAGTTAAGACTGCTATAAGACGAGACCTGCGCAACCACACGCACAAGACAGTTGTTGACACTATTCAGAAATACCGCGGTCCAAAGGTGTTTAGAAGGAAGCTACGTGGCAGCGTGTCCCAGATATATAAGTTAAAGGTCGATGGTGGCAGGGAAACGACGGACCTGAAGGAGGTAATGAAGGAAACAGAGGACTTCTATTCTAGGTTGTAGTATAGTTCAAAGTGCAATGAACCCATTACCCCACATTCCCACCCTAGAGCAAAGCTGACACGTCACTATACAGAGGACCTGCCAGAAATAAGCCTGTATGAAATAAAAGAATCCTTAAGACAAATGAAGAACCAAAAAGCACCTGGTGAAGACAACATACCGGTGGAACTCTTAAAAGCAGGTGGAAAACCCGTATTAAAAGAGCTGCAACTGTTATTCAACACTGTACTCTTTGAAGGTGTCAGTCCGAAAAAATGGAAGAATGCTATAGTGACACTTATTTTTAAAAAAGACGATAAAACCAATCTAGAAAATTATAGAGCTATATCCATTCTCCTTCATATTTACAAAACATTTACGAAGGTGTTGACTAATAGACTTACTAACAAGGTCGATCATGCACAGCCAGTAGAACAGGCTGGATTCAGAAGCAAATTTTCCACTATAGATCACATATTTGCAGTGAGACAACTGATAGAAAAAAGCGTGGAATACAATCAAGATCTGTGCCTAGCTTTTGTAGACTTTGAAAAAGCATTCGATTCTGTTGAGCATTGGGCAATATTCCACGCTCTGAAAAGATGTTTGATCGACAACAGATATGTGGAAGTGCTTAAAGAAATATACAGGGGTGCCACAATCCAAGTGAGGCTTCATGAACTTTCTGAGCAAATTAGCATTCAGCGAGGGCTCCGTCAGGGTGACACCATATCCCCGAAATTGTTTACTGCCGCTTTAGAAGACGTTTTTAAACTAATTGACTGGTCTGGAAAGGGAGTGAACATTAATGGGAGAATGCTGTCTCACCTACGTTTCGCTGATGACATCGTTATCTTTGCTAGCCAAACTGAAGAACTGCGGACAATGCTCGAACAGTTACAAGACGCTTCTGCTGCCGTTGGCCTAAAAATGAACATAGGGAAGACAAAATGTATGTGTCAGAACGTGGACATTGACCACATTGTTATCCAAGGCCAGCGGATTGAAAGGGTTGACGAGTATGTCTACTTAGGTCAGGTTATGACCTTGAATAAACAAAGCCAAATGAGAGAAGTGGAACGCCGAATTCAACTCGGATGGGCTGCCTTCAGCAAACTATCCGACGTCCTGAAGAACAAGAAGATTCCCATCTATCTTAAGCGGCGCTTGTTCGAGCAGTGTGTGCTGCCAGTCATGACCTACGGTTCGGAAACATGGACTCTGACAAAACAAATTACAACTAAGCTGCAAGTGGCACAACGAGCAATGGAGCGGGCCATGCTCGGTATATCGCTCATTGACCGTGTGCCAAACACCACATTGCGCCAAAGAACGGGACTGACCGATATTGTTTTGAAAGTGTCCAGGTCAAAGTGGAGGTGGGCAGGGCATGTCAGCCCCCCTAGCATGGGCCGAGACAATTTTCTCCCCGAGGAAAGGATAAATTTTTTATTCCTAAATAAATAAATAAAAACGCTAAATAACGGTGGATAAATAGTCCCCCGAGTCACCGTGAAATGTCAAACGGGGATAAAGTTCTCCTCTCCCCTGTTGCCGTGCTCTGAGGGGTGGACATGTTAATTTTATCTCTTGTCAGTGGATAAAATCGGGGGATAAATTTTTTATCTCCGGCCCATGCTAGGGGGGCTGTAGGACCAAAGATGATCGATGGACCCGTTTGCTACTGGAATGGAGACCACGTACCGGCAAACGGAACGTGGGAAGACAACCATCTCGTTGGTCTGACGACATCACCAAGCTTGCGGGGAAAACATGGAGGAGGCTTGCCCAACATCGGGAAGAGTGGCGTGCACATGAGGAGGCCTATGTCCAACAATGGATGAATAAAGGCTAAAAAAGAAGAAGAAATACCCAATTGTCCTATTTGAAACGCATAATATGTTTAGCGTACTTGTGCAGTGCCGAGACTTGGGGCGAGTCCGGAATCAGCTAGTCACAGATAAAATACAGTCGATATAACCGGGGCGGTTTTATAAAAATATGTGTCCCGATGTTTTGTCTCTGTCGCCGTTTGAGTTCTACGGCTACCTGCGACACAAGTAATAAAACAAGTACGGCGCTAGCCGGCAGCCGCAGGGTTGACACTTAATTAGTTTTTTTTTAAATGTAAGACATTTATTAAAAACAACAATGCAGCCTAAGGTAGAGCGCCCTTGCCTAGAAGATGCCTATCCACTCTTGATAGCTTTGCAACACTTCTAAAACAGCCAAAATTGTCTTATTATTTGAAACGCATAATAAGGTAAGCGTACTCAAGTGCCGTGCCGACTGCCGAGACTTGGGGCGAGTCCGGAATCAGCTAGTCACAGATAAAATACAGTCGATATAACCGGGGCGGTTTATATAATGTGTCCCGATGTTTTGTCTCTGTCGCCGTTTGAGTTCTACCTGCGACACAAGTAATAAAACAAGTACGGCGCTAGCCGGCAGGCGCAGGGTTGACACTTAATGTGATAATAATACTAATATTATGAATGCGAAAGTGTGTTTGTTTGTTGGTTTCAAGTCCTTCAATCACGCCGCAATGGAGCAACAGATCGACGTGATTTTTGGCGCAGACGAAGTCGCGGGCATCCGCTAGTTGATAAATAAATAATTTGTATTTTGTAGTTACCACCTTAGCCTGCATCAATACTTGCCAGCAAGTTTGATTGCAGGTAAGCGCTAGGCTATAAATTAAAAGAAAAACTGATCTTTTCTGTAGACAAAACTTTAAATCAAATTTAAAATATTCTGTGACGCAATGTTTTGACAGTTTGATTTGATTTTGATGAAACCCTATTCTCTAACTCAGTGACTATCAAAAAATTAAATCATTTTATATTATCCATTAAAGGTTTGATATGAAAATGTTATTTTTATTATAGAGTAGTGGGGCTGGAACAGATTCTGGTTTATCTTTCTTTTCTACTCACTTCTCTCGCTGCTTTACTCTTGTGTGAAACATTACGTCTACCAAGTGGCAACCCTACAGTCGGCCGATCTCTCGGAATGGGTAAACGTACACAAACACTTATTGCACCAGTGTAACCTATAACGTTTACCTCCCGAGCGTTTTATGTTTTATCGATATAATTATCAAAAGGGCCTGTTAGCGCTACACTCGTGTGAAACATTACGTCAGGCAAGTGGTCACCCTGCAGTCGGCCGATCTCTCGGAATGGGTAAACCTTAAACGTACACAAACACCAGTGCACCAGTGTGTGTAACCCGTAATGCTATAACGTTTATCTCGCAACCGGGCCTGTTAGGTTATGCTGCTCTACTCTCGTGTGAAACATTACGTCTGGAAAGTGGCAACCCTGCACTGGCTGATCTCTCGGAATGGGTAAACGTACACAAGCACTCATTGCACCAGTGTGTGTAACCCATAACGTTTACCTCCCGACTCGCGTTTTATCGATATAATTATCAAACGGGCCTCTTATGTTATGCTGCTCTACTCTCGTGAAACATTGCGTCTGGCAAGTGGCAGCCCTGCAGTCGGCCGATCTCTCGGAATGGGTAAACGTACACAAACACTCATCGCACCAGTGTGTGTAACCCATAATGCTATAACGTTTACCTCCCGAGCGTTTTATCGATGTAATTATCAAACGGGCCTGTTAAGTTAATGTCGCGTTGGGCTTTAAATATCACTTTGCCTTTGGAGCACCTGAAACCTCAGAATTCAGATCTGATAGAGGTTTTGTGTCTAAAGAGTCCTAAAACTAGCTGAGTGGCTTACTTATTAGATCATAATTGTTAGGTGGCTTATTTTTATTACCAACTGACTAGCTGATGCCCGCGACGTCGTCCGCGTGAAATAAGTTTTTCAATTCCCACGGGAACTCTTTACATGTCGACTATTTTTTCTTGTAATAGGGTAGGTGTACCTACCGCATTTTGTGCATGTTAGGGTACCTACTTAAATGAAAAATTTGCCGGCAACGACAACATCTCCCTCTCGTCGCGAAATAGGTTATCTCGTTGTGCGCATGCTAAGCACACAGGTCAATTATACCTACCTAGTACCTACCCATGCAAAAAGTCACGTCGATCCGTTGCTCCGTAACGGCTTGATTGAAGGACAAACCAACAAACAAACACACCTATAATAATTAGTATGATTTGAGGCGTTGCACATGCAGTGCTGTAAGTAGGTAAGTACATTTTCATTTTATTTTACACTAGCTAATGCCCGCGACTTCGTTCGTCCGGGTGGTTTATTTTTTGAGCTGAAATTTCCTAGAATATAGGTACAGTATTCTTTCATTCTTACTTTATATTCTTTAAATTTCAACTAGATGATCCCTGCGATTTCGTACGCGTGGATTAAGCTTTTTGATTCAAGCGGGAACTCTTTAATTTTTCGGGATAAAAAGTAGCCTAGGTATGTCCTTCCACGGGATATAACCTACCCCTGTCACACGAGTATATATCCGATTCAGTTCTCTGTGCCCCTGTACCCCCTTTCATCAAAATCGGTTGAACGGATGAGCCGTGAAAGCGTAGCAGACAGACACACTTTCGCATTTTTAATATTAGTATGTATTTTTAGTATTAGCTATGGATATTAGTATGGACTGGGTAGGTAACTAACTTATAGACTAAGAGATAACTGTACTTTTGGTAACCATCGCCAGAAAGGCTGATTCAGTGTTAGGTGGATAATGGATATAGCCTATAGGGCTCTCCACTGATCACAAAAGTTACAGTCTGCCTGCATGTGGATGGGCCTTTCGCTAGCTGTATGACCGTTCAAAGACGGTTTATTGTTACCAAAAATGAACAATAACTAGAAAAGCTGATTCTTGTACAGTATTAAAGTATGCGCAGTACTTATGTATACAGTATAAAAACTGACGCATGTGGATGGGTCTTTTACCCAACACCTTTCAAAGACGTTATAAGCTATACCTACTTACTATGCGTTCTAAATAAATATTAGCAATTATTATGTCGTCCCGTTGATTGTTGTTAAAATTTTTTAATACTACATACCTATTCTGTACCTTAACAGCATATTAACAAGGTATATTTTAGAGAGAAATTATTTAGATAATGTAACAACAGATAATAATTATTGTAGAATGTAGAGCTCACAGTAGAGCTTATCCTTTCTTTGTGCAAATCAGCATTGAAAATTGAAATACTTAGGTACCTACCGCTGATGCCCCGCTACTTTTACGGAATAAGTTATTTTAATTCCCACGGGAACTCCTTCATTTTCCAGAATAAAAAGAATGTCTATTAAGCCTCTATGTCCTTCAGCCTTCCCCGGGATTGTGACTTAAACCTCTATACCAAATTTCATACAAATCGGTTAAAAGATGGGCCGTTAAAGCGTAGCAGACAGACAGACAGACACACTTTCGCATTAATAATATTAGTATGGATGAGATGTTAGTTGGTAAAAATAATTCATCAAATAAATTCATAGCTCTACCTGCTTACTCTGTCTCCTTTGTCCATGTTGACTATTACTTTGAATACCTATGTTAACCGGTGTGTAAAAAAAAAGGAGGTAGGTAGCCTAGAGCTAGAAAACCTTGTAAACTCTACTAGGTATTTAGGATTTTAAGTCTGAAATAATCATCGAAATAGGTAGGCAGGTTCCCTAGTAACCAAATCGATAGCTCTACCTTTTTTCTGCAGTAACTACTAACTTTAATACTATTTAAGTAGGTAGGTATGTAAGATGATGAGAACTTGGTAGTTTTGGTAGTGGTACCTACTAGGAGCTAATATAAAAATATGCTAGAAAACACTTGAAATATGGAGGAAATTGTGCTAAATAACGTCACTGGCGTGTAGAACGGAAAAAATTAGCCTAAAATCATGTGGAATCATGTTAAAAAGCTAGAAAATCTTGTAACCGCGATACCATTTAGGATTTGAAGCCTCAAACAGCCGAAATACAGTAGGTACCTATTTCGGCTGTTTGAGGCTTTAAAATAGGTAGGTAGGTACCGACCGACAATATCGATCAGTTCGTTTCGAAACGGTCAGTCATTTTAAAGCTCTCCTTTTGGTGTTTTGACCGTTCTCCTTTGTAAGATGTTTAGATGTACTAGGAGTGCTTAACTTATGTACAGGATCAGAAAGGGGTTATTCTAGTGATATATAAGGCAGAAAAGACTTGAAATATGACAGAAATCGTGCTAGATAACGTCACCGGCGTGTAGAACGGAAAAATTTAGCCTAAAATCATGTGCCGCATGTTTATATAGAAAGCATAAACGTGCAGTCGCGATACCGTTTAGGCTTTGAACCTTTGAACAACCGAGGGACGCTACGGCCGTAATCTGCCATCAAAATGGAAGCCGTCCGCCATCTTAGGTTCGCCACGAGCGAGAGAGCGCTCGGTCCGTTCGGGAATTTGGGAAATTGGTGTTTTTTTTTGTTGTAAAGAGAGCAGTATATAAGAGGTAGGGGGGCGGGGGACGATCTCCGCACGGGCTCGGTGTGAAGGGAAAGAAGTGGCGCACAAGATAATAGCATCGTGAGATTAGTCTCGAGATATCTTTTGTGACTCATTTTAGAGTTTTTAGACCTATTTTAGTGTTTAATTGGTATTTAATGGGGTTTTTTGAAAGGTTAAGAGTATTATTGTTTGATTAAAGAGTTGCCTTAAGCGAACGGTAGGCCGCCATTTACTTTAACTGAACTTTATTATTTATATTTGATGCGACCGAGTGAAGGCATAAAATGTAGTTCACCAGGTAGTAGCGTCGCGAGATTTGTCTTGAGATATGGTTTATAAATATTTTTGGGATCCAATTAAGAACTATTATTTTTTGGTATTTTTATGTCAGAATATTTATAAATGAATTGGTTGTTTCGTATAATGTAATATTATTTATATTTATGGTGTGAAGGGCGAAAGGAGAGCAATGGTTCACAAGATGGTAGCATCAGAAGATTAATCTGGAGATATCATTTAATTTATTCCTTTTTTTTATTTTATGTTTTGTTCCATAAGCCCTAACTTATAATGTATGTAAAATAATAATTAAAGGAAACTTAAGGTAGGATTAATATAGCAAACGTATTAAACTCTAAAACTCTATCACTGTCTATATTTTACAATAAAGATATTCGGTTTATTAAGTTTATCACCATGGTGCTTAGGTACTTACATATAATTGGTGATTAAATTATGATTCATAAGATTTACTATAATTATCTTAACACTCAAACGTCATTTTGATAAAGTATGATAACATTATTACGAGTTGATTGAATAGCTGATATAATCTAACTATTTTTGACCGAGCGAAGCGAAGGTCTCTGAGTCTACTTGGGTGAATTGGCACTTGTCCGTCCGTCCGTCCGTCCGTCCGTCTGTCAGAGCCTTATAACTTCTGAATTGCTGGACGTAATTACTTCAAATTTAAATATAATATGTTAATCCAATGGCCTCCCGCCGAATATGGCTTAAAAAGTTATAAAAATCTTTATTTCAGGGGGGCTCTCATAGAAGCGAAAGCGAAGTAAAATATTTTTTATAGCTTTACATAGGGTTGCAGTATATCATTTTAAAGATAATTAGGAATAGAGTCCAAAAATATATTTTTCATCATACCTATTCGAAAAACGCATATTGCCTTCAGAGGATAGCGGGAGCAAAGTGTAACTTGTTGGCCCATGGGACTTTTCATTTCTCTCTTCTGATTGGTCCGCAGTCACGTCATCAATTTGTTGATCGAATATACGACTTTGCATTTCTCTGTTCTGATTGGTCCAAAGTCACGTGATCAATTTGTTGATCGGATATACGTCTTTACATTTTATATAAACTTTAAATATACGTCTAAATAATGTCTACACAATTACATAGAAGGTTGATAGGAGTATCTTCTGATTGGTGCTTAAACGTATAGGTAATGTCCATACATAGTCGTTAGGTTGATACTCCTAGCTTTTTCTCATACGTAATGATGAAAAATAGTGTGTGTCACTCGGGGCCAAATTTTTTGTTCTCGGGCGGCGTATATTGAATTCCTCGCTACGTTCAGGATTCTACTTTAGAACCCCTCGCTACGCTCGGGATTCTACTATAGAATCCTTCACTTCGCTCTGAATTCAAAATAGCGCCCTCGGGGAACAAAAATTTTCTTTGGCCCCATGTAACACAAATAACTATTTTTGAATTTTTCCCCTAAAATTGACGAAATGGGGGGCTTTCAAAGTGGCGATTTTCTAACGTCCAAAGTTGACCTCAGAACTCTCAATTTTCTGAACTCTCAAGCCTGAAACTTGATCAATTATTTGAATTATATCCTGTACTTGAACATCAAATACTAAAATTAGATAAATATTATAAGGAAACGAAATTATTTAATTTTTAATGATGATGATATTTTTAACAGAACTTCACACTGATGCCAATAGATGGCGCTCTGTGAAACCGCGAGGTCTCAGTTCGGGGCGAACCACTAGTAATACAATGTGGCTGATTCGGTTTTAGGTACGCAGTCTACAACAAAACTAAAATGACGGCTCTAAATTTATTGTTACCCCTTTGGCTTATGAGGCTCCTTGTGGAAAGATCTATAGCTATTAGTTTAGAGATTGTGTACCTACGACAGAAGTCGGTTAAAAATTAGCCACAAGAGAGAGAGAGGTAGAACCACAAATATGATGTTTTTGTTTGAATTTCTATTGTCTCCAAAAACTCAAGCAATACTGGCAAGATGAGTTGTTTTTATTCAGAATAATGTTAGGAGATAAGTACTGGATGTTGTTCTTATATTTCGCTTTCTCTGAAATCTTGCTTACATTGAACTTTAGCATAATATAAGCTGTTATGATATTCAAGTTGACAGTCAATTTATCAAAGATCATCATAAATTATTATAAGATATAACTGTATCTGTAGACCGATCTGAAAATCATAAATCTCTACCTAGAATGTAGAGAGATTAGGCCATAACTTTAAGAAAAATTATTTTGATCAAGCTGACAACTAACAATGGACCCAGCAAAAAGCTGATAATGGCTCTTCAGCTCTGTAGTCTTTCCTTAAGTTTCTTGGTATTTTTGACTTTTTATGTGACGTTGAATGCCGCATTGTTTCTTCTTCTTAGAAGCCGCATAGTTTAATGCTATACGTTTTAATCTTCGTACTTTGTAAAATATAATTATTATGCCTGCGCCATGTCTTCGAAATTAGCATCTCATTAAGTACTTCTATTGAGAGTTGAGACACATTAAAGAACATAAACGTAACGTGGACCATTCATTGTATCGATGTTTTGTAAATTTCCAGGTACCTACCTAGTACCTATGGTTTTCGGTGCGGTTGTACGGGTTATGGAGTTTGTTTGGGATCTCGAGATTACCGTATCCCCGGACGGGTCGTGGATCTGTAGCGGCGCGTGTACCGGCCACCTATCTTTCATTGCACGTACGCGCGACGCGCGGGGGGCCGCTCGCCGCGCGGCATACGCGGAGCCATCTTGCCAGCGGTCGTCGAATCGCTCGCGTCTCCGCGGCTCTAATCGCCCTTAATTCGCACTAATTAACCATTAACAATAATAAAAACAATCAATCTAGTGCCCTAATAAAGACAAAAGTGTTAAAACAGTGATTAGTACAGTTGTTGACGCGGATTTTGTGTGTGTTGTGTTGTTTTAGGTGTGTGCATACCGTCTGTCTAGGTGAGTAGTCACCAGTCTTTGTGCGCGACAATTATCATTCTGATCGATTCGGTCCGCGCGGGGGTGAGCCGGCCCGTTTTATATCTTTTGTTGTTTTGTAACGCTGCTAAATCAATAATTTTAGTGGCGGCTACTCGGCTAGCGGCCATCGCGTTCTTAATTCAAACACTGACGTTCCCAATGCTCCGCAAGCTTCGAGGTGTTTTATCGGGTGCAGTACAGTTAGTTTAACGAGGTTCTTTGTATGTAACGTCTTTGATTCGCAAATAGGCGTGCGAAAGCTATTTCGCGGAGTGTATATTGTAAAGTAATCGAAAATCTACAGATAAAGTTTGCGATAAGTGTCTCTGTTTGCTAACTAAAGTATCTAAAGGTAACTAAACTGTATTTTATTGGTATTTTATTTATCTTTTTGCATGAACACTCGATTCAGTACCAACTAGGTACTTTGTGTATGGAAACAGCAATTCGCTTTCCCCATAGGTACCTAAAAATAGAACGGCCAGGTGCTAAACACGTATGTAATGTAACATGAAGTGCGTAATGCAGTTATTATAATGCAGTTTGCATTATGTCACACATTAGAGTGAATTGAAACATTCTATTGTTTATTTATGCTATAACTATAACCTACCTATTTATTAGTGATAAGATTACAGGTATTTAGACATTTATATACTTACTCATTCTACCTATACATTCACTTGTAACTTGCGGTTAATGACCTTGTTAATGTGACGTATAAATTAATAATCTGTGGCCCTATTCTTTTTACTTTGGTTTTTTAATATAGGTAGGTACATAGACTGAAACTAGCTAGTGTAGTAGGTACCTGAGGTAGATAATATAATAATACTTACCTATGGATAATACCTAATTATAATGAAACGAAAACGAGTTTATGCTGCCCTCGTAAAACATGTTTAGTGTTTACCACGTCTATTATAATTAATTAAACATAGGTAGGTAGGTACCTAGTTAGTAGTTACTAGGGCTTTCGGTTGGGCTTTAGTATACATACCGCGAGGGGGGGGGGAGAGGGGGGGCGAGGGGGAGGGGGGGGAGGGTGTCTACTCCCCCTCCAAGCCAAACTTGTAGGAACCTAATAGTTTTCGAGATATTAATTTTTTTTAATTTTGAGGTTAGGTTCTCAAATTTCCTGCCTAACACTGATAGTTATGACGGAGATTGGGTAAAAGTAGCTTGGAGGGTGGGAGGGAGGGAGAAGGAGGGGGTATTACCTTTATATCTTGTAATTATACCTACTTTAACCTACCCTTATATCTTTTGTTTTAGGTAGTGGAAAAGGTTAATTTCTGAAATGGAATGGGCTACGCCAGAAGACTCGCTTCGTCGCCCCTGAATGAAGCTTCGCCTACTCGACCTTCGTTTCGCTGCGGAGGTCGCCGGCTCGCTTCGCTCGCCACCTCCCCCCTTCGCTCCACTCGGCCTCGTAGGCTCGCTTCATTCAGGACCTCCTACGCGAGCTTCTGGCTTCGCGCTTACAAAAAACACTCTAGGGGCAGGGCAGACAAGACTGCGTGGAGTCGGGGCGTGCCGATTCGGTTTTGTGATCAAAAGTACCTAAATAAACATTTAATAACCTACCTTTATACCTTTTTATTTAATTTTATAACTTTGAAACTCTGTGTTTTATTCATGGAATTAGGAATTACCATAGAAATAGGAAGATAATTCCATGGGAATTACGACTATAGTCTTCCTATTTCTATGGTTTTATTCGAATGATTAGAAAAAAACGTCAAATAACGTCCATGGAACGGATTTTAATCACAGATTAGGTACTCAAACGCCAACGAGTCTGTAGTCTATGGTACAATCTACGGCAAATGTCGTAAGAAATAGCGAAAAGTGGTGAAGATTGCGAATTTTCAAAAAATTATTTCTCGAAAAGTATTAGTTTCCGACGTAAAATTTTTAGTTTCCGACATAAAATATTTTAGTGCAAGGCTTACCACATCAGAATTTTTCTGTAAAAAAATATGTGAACGTCCAAACTCCGCGGTATGTATTCTAAAGCTGAGCCGGGCTTTCGAATACCGGTTTTTCTCAATACCGGTATTAATACCGGAAAGTTTTTTTTGAATACCGGGATCCCGGGATCCCGGTATTGGAAAAAAATTAAAAGTGGTAGATGTTTTTTAACTTAAAATTAGTCTTTTCTGAAGCAAACGGCACCATAAAAAACAGTTTTTTAATAAAAAAAATTTTTCACCAAATTAACTCAAAAAAGTGCCTTTTCTGCATAAACTCAGTGAAGAAAAGCCGTTTTTTTCACTCAGCGAGAATTTTTGAATTTTTAGAACGCTGTGGTTGATTTTTACGCTGTGGATTGGTATATGTCTATTTCACTGTCTCACGAAACGTTAAGTATTCCTTCACTCTATTTTATATCATGCAATATTTTATGAAATTATATTTTCTTTAAAAAAAAATCACTAAGTATTGATTTTTTACATTTATTTGTATTTTGAGTATTGAGATAGTTATTTACGCGTTGACTTAATTCTTACGAAACTATCGTTTGTTTCATGTATGTATAAGGTGAAAATTACGGACCACGTATCTAACGTTCTGAAACTCCATCACATCATTTTAAATACAATCTTATTAAGTAATACTTATATTATTATCAAATAATCAATTTCTTATTCATATCAATCAGAATATCAACTATATGATTTTTAAAATAGAACTATTTTTGGATGAATTCTTACGAAAATATATATTTTTAACCTCCATTGAATTTTGAACTTTTAATATAAAGTATATTTGTGACGCACTTTCTCAACGTACACACAAAATTAAATAAATATGGCAGGGAATTTTAAATAATTAGTGAAATTAGTGTCGAAGATTGTAATTTAAACTACTATCGTATTCACCCTGGACGTAGGTCTCCTTCATGGATCGCCACAGAGCACGGTATTGTGCCCCTTGTTTCCAGCGGCTCCCAGCTACACGCTTGAGATCGTCCATCCACCTAGTGGGGGGTCGTCCAATACTGCGCTTCCCGTTGTGAGGCCACCATTCAAGCACTTTGGGACCCCAACGCCTATCGGTTCTACCAACTATGTGCCCCGCCCATTGCCACTTAAAGCTTGGACTCTTCGAGCTATGTGGGTTACTCTGGTTCGCCTACGGATCTCCTCATTTCTGATTTGATCACGCAGGTATACTCCAAGCATAGCTCTCTCCATCGCCCGCTGAGTTACCCTGAGCCTTCTTATCAGGTACAAAGTTAGCGACCATTTTTCGGAGCCGTAAGTTATCACTGGCAACACGCACTGTTCGAAAACTTTCGTCTTCAGGCACTGAGGAATTTCGGACGAGAAGATGTCGCGGAATTTCCTGAACCCTGCCCAGCCGAGTTGGATTCGGCGATTGACCTCTTTCTCGAAATTGGACCTACCTAACTGGACTGTATGTCGTAGGTATATGTACTCATCCACAATTTTGAGTGCAGAATTCTCAACTAACACAGGTTGGGGTTGAACGTGTGTATTAGAAATAATCTTTATCTTGCTCATATTCATTTTTAGGCCCATCTGTTGAGGAACTACTTAATGAGTAATAAACGATATTTTTGTAAGAAGTCGATCGAAATCGAAGAAAACGATAATTTTATCAAAACACAAATTAATCTAAAATTCAATAGTTATTATTTAAATAAAGAAAATATTATATCATAATAAAATATGCATTAGTTATAAATCAGATTTCTGAACGTTTTGAGAGACAATGAAATAGAAATGCCAAGCCACAGGGATCTAAATTCAAACACTAATTTTTCCCTCTGAGTGAACATAAACGACTTTTCTTCACTAGTTTTAAGCAATAAAGGCGCTCTTTTTGAGCTAATATGCGTAAGATATACAAGTTTTAAACTTAGCCGAATAAAAAACAGTGGCATCTACCAAGAAATATATGCAATAGTCACTGTTTCGTTTAAAGTGTCACCAATACCGGTATCCCGGTATTAGACATTTCAATACCGGTATTGAAAACCGGCGAAAAAAGTCCGGGATCCCGGTATTGGCCAATACCGGGATCCCGGTATTGGAAGCCCTAGTAGTTACCTACCTATAATGTAACTAGGTGGATTAAGTAAGTATGGATGTAATCTACCATCTATGTGGTCTTGTTAGGTAGGTATTAACTAGTAGGTACCTACTAGTACTAGGTACCTGGACTACCTACCTATTTTCGTTTTGAACGCTCGCGCTAGACGCTAGTAGCACGAAGAAAATTCTATCAAAATTCAAAAACTAAACAGTCAATAACAATCACATAACAATAACCTTAGAAGAAATTTCTAAGATCATTGGTCAATAAATTTAAACTAGGTAGGAACTTACCTAGGTACCTACTTAGTTATTACTTATTACTTACTTACTTACCTATTTTTGTTGACTATCAGTTTCACTTTAATAGACCGTACAAAATACAGAAAGGCAAAGTTACGACTTTCGAAAGATACACACCTACCTTGGTAACAAAGGGGGTTACGAAATTCGTTGAAGGAAAGTGATATTTATTCATATTATTATAGAAACCTACAGGTAGGTACAATTTGTTTGGTACCTACTACCTACTACCTACTGAGTAAGAGAACCTATTAAACCTAACTATATACCTACCTATTTAAGTACCTGTCGGATGAGGATGACATGATAAGGAATTAATTTTAACTGGGTAGGTAGGTAGAGGTACCTACTACCTACTACCTAGTAGGTACTAAACAATTCAGCAAACAATACCTCATTTAGCTATGCATAAGGAGGCGGTTTCACCTCAGCTATACATTTAATATAGCTAGATAGAAAGGTCAACAAAATTTTTATCTTTCATTCACATTTCAAACAAACAAGGCTCCTTGCGAAAGATAAAATTTATTAATTAGGTACTAGGTAGGTAGGTAGGTATGTGGCCTACAAGATAACGGTTAAGTACATCATAATAATAGGCAAATACCTACCTAATTAAATTACACTAGCGGCACGCTATGATGGCCGGTTGGACAAACGTTCCGTATTAATTGATAACGACTTTGAAGGAAATAATTGTATTACTTTATTGACGATAGCTATGACGATAGTGATGTGCAGAGATTCATAAATTTAAAAAAACTTAATTGTTTTTTGTTCGAGAATAAATTGACCTATTGTAATGTGTCAACCGGCCATCATAGCGTGCCGCTAGTAATTGCATTGAAAACCTTTTCCGAGCTTAGGATTTATAAAAGAATACCTTTGCCTTTCAAAAAAAAGTTAAGTAAGTATTAGAAGTTTACATTAAAATAACCTTTCTATGCGTTTGAAAAAAAAATTGATGCGGCAGCGGCATAGTAGGTATCATGGCGGCCGGCTACGTAAGCAGTAAGCACTAAGCACATCGGGCATGAAATAATAAATTGCATTCGCGACCGCGCCTTGTGAACGGTCTTGTTTCTTCAGATATAGGTACATACGTAACTAAACAAGCCTACAGTTATTACCCGATCACGTAAAACTATCCAAACGCCAGCTCTCTACCAGTGTAATCCGACGACCTTTTGAAACTTGTCGCGTTACGCGCAGCAGTCGAATTGGGTTCATAATTTTTTACTACTTTCCGACATTGGCTGAGGTGCTATTATCCGACTGGTTTGGAATGTCGTACTCCGTGTTCCATGCAAGTTGATATCTGATGCCTCCATAAATAATTCAGGTTGTCGGTTAAATGCTGATTCATCGGCTGTTATAAGAGGATGGTAATTGGCGTTCTTTTTTCGGACAAACGGCTCTACCATTTGTTTACCGGATTACTGTTCGGATTTAGAAAATGTAAATTAAGTAGATTGGTCAATAACATAGAATTGAGGAGAAGAAAGCTGTTTTACTAACGAATTCGAATTAGTTCTACTTAAAATCATAGGAACCATTCTAACCGCTTCAAAGTATAATAGGTACGTATAGGTATTTTGTTTCATGTTTTGATAAAGGTATAATGCCGCCTCTAGTCCGAAACGATAGTTTTAAAATCCCATGGAAAGTGGAATTGCCTGAAACTACGATATGAATCATATATGACTCCATAGCGTGCCTGGGATTTCAACCCCGAACCCACGCTGTGTGTGTGTACCTACTCTCCGTGCTCAAATTCGTCCGCGTGGATTAAGTTTTTTAATTCCCGCGGGAAATCCCTTATTTTCCGGGATAAAAAGTAGCCCTGTCCTTCCCCGGGATACAAACTATCCCTGTACCAAATTTCATCAAAATCGGTTGAATAGAGAGAGACAAACAGACACACTTTCGCATTTACATAAGTATACCTAAGTATGGATGATGATTCTTTTCATATATCGTACCTAATACCTATGCCTGTTAGAGGTAGTCTGTTCCTACTAGTTCCTATGTAAAATGAATACTATTTTTAAGATCTTCAACTATGTAACAGTCAAACGATCTTAATAAATGAAATGAGATCTTGGATAGAAGCAGGGGTTACTTTGCGGAAGTCCATGACAATGAAAAAACTAGAAGTTTAATTCGCTATAATCCGCCACAGAATGCAAATCTATGTAGTACAGTGGGTATCTTGAACTTGCAGCCCGCGAGATTCACCACACCACATAAACCCTCCAAAATACCCTCAACGTACGTTTCACTCCGATACCGGGGCATCTTCAGGAGATGTTGACTCTACATTGCACGATTGTAAACAAAACCCACTGTACCATAATATAGATTGGCCTTCTGTGGCGGATTGTAGCGAATTTATAAACTTCTAGTTTTTTTCATTGAAATGAGATCTACCTACAGCCGTCAGCCCTATTCTCATCATAATCATTGCGTGCCTTCTTCAAAACGAAGTGGCGGTCATCATGCAGAAATCTTCTCTATTTTAAGCCGTATCTTTTAGCCTTGAATAGCAAAACCCTGTCTACCCCCTTATATCGTCCAACCACTTCCGCTTTTGGCGACCTGGCAGGGCTAGCATGGGCCGGAGATAAAAATTTTATCCCCCGATTTTATCCACCGACAAGAGATAAAATTAACTTATCCACTTCTCAGAGCACGGCAACAGCAGGGCTAGCATGGGCCGGAGATAAAAATTTTAACCCCCGATTTTATCCACTGACAAGAGATAAAATTAACTTATCCACTTCTCAGAGCACGGCAACACGGGAGAGGAGCAGTTTATCCCCGTTTGACATTTCACGGAGACTCGGGGGACTATTTATCCACCGTTATTTAGCGTTTTTTAAATTTATTTAGGAATAAATTTTTTATCCTTTCCACGGGGAGAAAATTGTCTCGGCCCATGCTAGGGGGGGAGAGAAGTTTATCCCCGTTTGACATTTCATGGGGACTCGGGGGGACTATTTATCCACCGTTATTTAGCGTTTTTAGGGTTCCGTACCCAAAGGGTAAAAACGGGACCCTTTTTTTTTTTTTTTTTTTTTTTGTTGTCGGGGGGGAAATCTCCTTAAGATACCCGACTTCCTGTGGGGGGGAAATCGGGTTATGTAGGATTTCTACCTACTAAAACCCCCCCGGTGGCCGACCTTAACGCATGTCGGGAGGCTCCGAGATCTCTTAAGAACGCATCGGTGCCCCCCTTGTGCAATGCCCATAGGGCTCATCCCGGACTCCTGGAGAAGTCCCCTCATTACCCGGACCTGTACCTGAGGTATGGCTGCTTGTTGGCCACAGCAAGCTGCCATCTTCCCAGGGTCGAATTGTTAGGTGCACGACTAGAGCCCCCACTCCAGCCGTACTCGACCCTGAGGTCCCTTCCCCAGGGATGATTACACGGACGGCTGGGTGCGGTGTATACCGCCACTCTGACGTCCACGTCTCCGAGCCGGGTCGGCTCTTTCCCGAACCCGCTCAGCAGTCTCTTTCTTAACCATAACGGTTTCGCAGAAAGAGACCACTGCTCTCCATGCTTCCTCTTTCCTTAGCATAGCCGCAATCACAGCTGGTGGGGACAGGTCTATCCCCACGTGGCGGATTAGGATGCGGCGTTCGGGATCCCAAGCAGGGCACTCTTCTAAAGTGTGCTGTGCACTGTCCCGCTCCTCCTCACAGTGATAACATCGCGTGGTAGCCTCGCGACCGATTCGACACAAGTACTCGCCGAAGCAACCATGCCCGGTTAGTACCTGCGTCAGCCTGAACGTGATGCCACCACTCTTCCTTCCCAACCAAGCCTCAAAACTCGGCAGAATGGCGCCAACAGCGCGCTGGCGTGCATTTTTCTCTTCTGCAAGGCGCATACGCCATTTGGCAAGAGCTTGTTGGTGAGCTTGCCGTCTTAAACCTACAGGTTCCAGTCCGTCTCTACTAATTTGGCCGTCGCGGTGAGTTTGGGCATACACCCACGCATCCATTTCTGCGAGCAAATCAAGTGGCGGAAAGCGAGCCAGAATAGTGGCAGCCTCAAAGGATATTGTTCTATATCCTCGCGCGACCCTGATTGCCATCTTTCGCTGCACGCTGTTGAGCTTCATCCTGAGCCGCTGTGCACTCGATAATCTCTGAGACCAAACTGGAGCCCCGTAAAGGGCCATGGATCGGATCACCCCTGCGTAGAGTCTGCGTACTCCCTCTTGTGGCCCCCCGAGGTTAGGCAGTAAACCGTGCATAGCACCTGCCACTTTTTGTATTCGGGGGATCAAGCGTTCGAAGTGCTCTTCGAAGCCCCAACGGCAGTCCAAGGTGAGGCCCAGGTACCTGAGACACCGGCCAACTTGGACGTCCGCGTCACCTACGCGAATCGACAAGCTGGGTGGTTCCAATCGCCTGGGAAGCTTATGAAACCATAAAGCCTCGGTCTTTTGAGGCGCTACCTTGAGTCCCAACTCGTGGATTTTGGCTACTACTCGAGCAACGCCGATCTCTGCAAGCCTTAACGTCCCATCGAAAGTATCGCCTTCAGCTAGCACCAAGGTATCATCTGCATAGCATACCAAATTGACTCCAAAGGGAAGATTTCAATTTGGTATGCTATGCAGCTATTACTAAGACTCCGCTGTCTGTCTGTCTGTCTGTCTGTCTGTCTGTCTGTCTGTCTGTCTGTCTGTCTGTCTGTCTGTCTGTCTGTCTGTCTGTCTGTCTCCAGGCTGTATCTCATAAACCGTGATAGCTAGAAAGCTGAAATTTTCACAAATGATGTATTTCCGTTGCCGCTATAACAACAAATACTAAAAATTAAAAAAATATATATATTAAGGGGGGTCCCCATACAATGAACGTGTTTTTTTCGTATTTTTTTGCTCAATATTAAAAACGGTAACAGGTAGACGGTTCAAATTTTCACAGAATATTAACTTGTATATTACCTTTCAAAATAAATAATTAAATATCAATAAAGTAAATATTAAAGGGGGGCTCCCATACAACAAACGTAATTTTTATTTTTAATACGTCATAAATCGTAAAACTTACTACAGGTTTGTACGGAACCCTCGGTGCGCGAGTCCGACTCGCACTTGGCCGGTTTTTTTATTTATTTATTTAGGAATAAAATTTTTATCCTTTCATCAGGGAGAAAATGGTCTCGGCCCATGCTAGGGGGGCTGGAGCTCTAAATCAATGGCTATCAAAAAATTAAAGCTACTGCCTACCCGGACCATAATATAACGAATCAATTGACACCTCCCCTTAGACGCGTATATACCTAGTACCCACGTACATACCTACATAGAGTGCTAAAATCAAACCTTTCGGTTTTGCCGTAATCTGGTAAAACATTGAATAGTCTGGCTTCAAACCCCTTGAACCAACCACTACTGCTATAAAACAACGAGGCAGTCAGTGTCGAAAAATAACGGGTAACTAAGTATGCAAAACTGCCGTTCTTTGCATCTCAGATCGTGAATGACACGTTGTATGCGATAGGGAAGACGATAATTGCGCATACGCACCTACAGTGTATTTCTAATTTAAATTGTTCAAAGAGCGGTTCAGATTTCAAAATGTGGCTACTTATGTTGTACACTTGGTTGTACACGTTGTCCAAACTAAATTTGGCATTAAGTACCTAATTAATTTAAATAAATACTAGATGATGTCCGTTGGTTTTTTTGCTTCCCGCGGAACTCCTTAATACGGATAAAAAGCCTATAACTACTTCCTTCCCCGGGATGAAACATATAGCTGTATTCTTTACCAAACGTCGCGGTTGAAAAAATGGGCCGTGAATGTAGCAGACAGACAGACAGACTTTCGAATATTTAATATTAGCATGAATATTTTGTTTATCTCGTACCCCGGTCGTTTGGTTACATGGCATCGTACGGGAACGCTAAATCGCTTGACTTTACAGCTTTGCCGAAGCTTTCTTCGGCATAGCTGTAAAGTCAAGCGATTTAGCGTTCCCGTACGATGCCATGTAAAGAACGACTTTACGTGGCATGAAACATCGTACCGGAACGCTATCGCTTGGCTCCACGACTTTGATGAAGCACAGATGTATAGTTAGGTACCTAGCTTGCCAAAATAGGCAACGCCTAAAGCCCTAAAAAAGTCCAAAATACTTCCAAACAAAGCTGGGCCTGTCAAAGGCGTCCCAGTTTAAAATGATTTGACTCTCGTGCCCAGTTTAATTTATGTGTGTCTTCATGTCACAGACCTATTGCGTAAGTCAATTTGAATAAGTATGCTTCTCGTGTTATAGGCACATTTTATCCTGCCCACTAAATAAACCATTAAATAATGATTAGTTCTTATTTGTAGAGAAATAGAGTTTATTTTCTAGGGATAAATAAAATAATGTTAGGTTTTTGTGTTGGCTTTGAATCGCGTCTAATTATTGCAACATCGACATTACTTTAAGTCCTAGAATTTAAAATCGATACAGAAGCGGTAACTTAATACAAAGATGATTCGTGAAGCATCAGCGTGCGGTATTGTAAAAGCAGACGTATTTTTATATTGTCAGAGTTCAATTTACGTTGCTTCAGCTGACCCACCGGCTACCCTAGGCAGCCTAGGATGAAGTCTATACTGAAAAGAAAGTTATATATTTTAATTTCTAACGCACAAATTCGGAAAAGTTCAAGGTGTATGCTTGGGGATCGAACCCCATGTACCTACTTTCTAGAATAGACTAGGTATTTTTTATGCTTTTAAATAATGTGCATTCAAAATGTCACCAAGCCAACAAAAGCCTAGCAAAGAACTTTGTCATATTGAAAAAACTAGAAGTTTAATTAGCTATAATCCGCCACAGAAGGTAAATCTATGTGGTACAGGTACAGTGCGATTGTCAATCATGCATTGTAGAGTCAACATCTCCTAAAGATGCTCCGGTGTCGGAGTGAAACGTACCTACGTTGAGGATATTTTGGAAGATTTATGTGGTGTGGAGAATATCGCGGGCTGCAAGTTCAAGATACGCACGTCGCACTGTACCACATAGTTTTACCTTCTGTAACGGATTACGGCGAATTAAACTTCTTATAGATTTTTCAATGTCATGGACTTCCGCAAAGTAACGCCTGCTTCTATCCAAACTTGGTCATAATTTTGATCTCAGTACTTTTAGGACGCTGGATGTAATTTCTACGAAAATATTACTTACATACGCTGTGCTATTAGGTTTGTAAGTGTTCATGATATTGCAATGTAATGAATTATCTAAAACTGTAAGGTAAGAGCTCGCCTGCCAACGTCTCACTTGCATAGTTTAAAGTTAAAACATAAGCATTAACTGTAATGTAGGACAAGGCTGAATGATTCCGACTGCACTGGCGCGTTAGCTTAATATTGTACATATTATAATAATTTCGATAATTCGTGTTGCTAGAATAATCCAAAAGCCATATGTACCTTATGTACCATCTAACTTATGTCCCTCCGACTGAATTTTGGCCACGGCGGCCAATCTCCACAGATATTTTTTCTTTTTTTTTATCCACTACAAGTTAGCCCTTGACTGCGATCTCACCCTCATGCGTTTGATGGTAAGTGATGATGCAGTCTAAGATGGCGCTTGGCGGCACGTCTTTGCCGGTAGGGTGGTAACTAGCCACGGCCGAAGCCTCCCACCAGGCCAGACCAGGGAAAATTCAGATATTATAAATTCCCAAATTGACCCTGCCGGGGATCGAACCCGGCACCTCCGCACAGCGGAACAGCGCTACAAACTGCGCCGTCGTCAAAATTATGTCTAAAAATATATAAAAGGAAAAGGCTATGGGAAAAGGTGACTAACTGACTGATCTGTCAAACCACAGCTCATACATTCAGCTCAATGACAAAAGAGGTCGTAAGATTCAGCTACAGAAATTTGGCATACATCACAGATATTTATATGTCTGTGGCATACATAGCTATTATGACGTAGGCATCCGTTAACTCTACTCTCTACTCTTTTTACTCTGCGGTCCTGCATAATTAACTCGATGGTGGATAATAACTTTATTATATTACTTAATATATATTAATAAACAGTTTAAACGAGCAATTCTTGTATCTCGGAAACGGCTCCAACGATTTTCATGAAATTGAGCGGGGGATTCGGGGGCGATAAATCGATCTAGCTAGGATTCATTTTTAGAAAATGTCGTTTTATCCGTGTTTTCAGGCAATGAAAAACTGTTACAATATCATTAGAATACGAAGGTAAATTTCGCCGCTATCTATAAGGTTATAATAGCTCAGCCCCCCTAGCATGGGCCGAGACAATTTTCTCCCCGAGGAAAGGATAAAAAATTTATTCCTAAATAAAGCAATAAAAACGCTAAATAACGGTGGGTAAATAGTCCCCCGAGTCCCCGTGAAATGTCAAACGGGGATAAACTTCTCCTCTCCCCTGTTGCCGTGCTCTGAGAGGTGGATAAGTTAATTTTATCCCTTGTCAGTGGATAAAATCGGGGGATAAAATTTTTATCTCCGGCCCATGCTAGGGGGGCTGGTGGGAAATCGGGTGGTCGCTATTATAAATATGTGGTCGAGAAACTACGATGTATGTGGGTTGTTACTAAAAGTATATGATAAGTGCTTAAAATCAGAGTTTCCCTTATCATTAGTGATGATATTCCGGACACCAGACAATCGGGCTCGACAATAGTATAGTAATAAAGGACGAATTCCATCGTCAAACCATATAAGAAGGCCTAAACTCCCAAAGTATTGAGCAGAACCGCCGAAAAGTTTTTATGAGACAAGCCTCTTTATAGTAAACCCACAAACCGAAGAATGTACAATTTTAGGGTTGGCACTAATTCCAAGGCGCAAAGTAAAATCATTAGATTAATTACTATATTATGTAGAGTAGAGACTGTCGCACTTCCAGTAAAGCCAAAAATTTGAGATTTAAGCCGTTTTGGCTTTGGTTCACGCACTGAGCAACAATTTCTATATTTTATTTTATTAAGGAAGTACCGGGCCGATTTTAATGCATTAAGTCTGCCTCGTTGGTCTAGTGGTTAGTATGTTCGATTGCGGCCGACGAGGTCCCGGGTTCGAGTCCCGGGTCGGGCCATAATAAGTATTGGGGTTTTCTGACAAGAAATTCTCAGTACAGTATAGTAGTATAGTAGCCCGGAGTTAGGAAGTTGGCGGTGTTTCACCCCCGTGCCTCGGAGAGCACGTTAAGCCGTCGGTCCTGCGCCTGATCTCTCTCCGGTCGTTTCGGATTTTCCGTCTCATCGGACTATGAAAGTAAAGGAACAGAGAGAGCACCTGTGTATGCGCACACACTTGTGCATTATAATATCTCCCGCGCAGATGGCTAATCTCTCTGGAGATTGGCTGCCGTGGCCGAAATTCGGTCGGGAGGACATTAATTAATTAATGCATTAAGTACAAAGGTCACATCAGGATTTTAGGCATGCTTGACGGTTTTATAGTAACAATAATAATTTTACCTCGTTCCTTTTTTTTCCTCGTATACAGTATTCTGTGATTGAATGGTCTAAAGTTCTAAACTCTACTCCATTCTAAGCCCAGTAAAGTAACTAAATGGTTTTCTTTTTGCTGTATGACTATGCATGACTTATTTTAAATATATTCTCTTCATAACTAACTAGGTACTTAGGTATTGATTTATTATACCTAAATGCACGAAATGAAATATTTGTGAAAAATTAGGAAATTTCTGAAGCATAGTCGACAACCCTAGTCAATATACAGAGATGACCACAAACCAAAATACACACAATTTTCACCGCTATTTCTATGCTCATTCGGCACAGAATAGCATAAAATATTTTGGCGATTCGGCATCTCGTCCAAAAATCTTTAGTGTCACTGCTTCTACAGAACTGGCTGAATTAGTTTTTGTTTCCAAACGCATAACTCGGGGGGATGCTCCTTGTAAGGAGCTCTTAACTTTAAGTGATACTTAGGGCTTGGGTAGTTAACGCGTTATAGTAGGAAACAGAATAGAAAAGAAGATCCTAAAATAGTTGTTATTCAAATAAACTTGTACAAGTGCTTTTGAATCACAAACACGTCATGCTTTCTTCCGGCGGTAGAGTCCTGACTATCATACGTGATACTAGTTGTCTTACATGAAATCGTTCGATTTCATCATCTGTAAAACCGGTTTTGATGAAATGTTGTACAGAAATAGATCCGCAGACAGAGTATCTAAAACTAAAACCTAAATCAACCCGGACGAAGTCGCGGGCATCGTTTTGTTACTGTAAAAAATCTGTTTAACAGAATAGGCCGTGTACCGTGACCAGTCAGATGTAACCTCATTTATATCATTAGTATGGATTGCAGATGTTAAAAATATAGTTGTAGAGACTAATCCAAAGCGTAAGAACCTTATCAGGCCGTAAAAGATTAAGGCGCCAGCGGAGGGCGAATTGCTCATACAAACGTAATACCAAAATAATTAGTAATTCGAGCATATTTCCTCCATATTATGCGATTATTAAGATTGAACTTGTATTTATCTAGGTCCCTGGATAATTATTTTTCCAAAATACTTTCCCACAATTAAATGTAAGCACATTGCGTTTTGCATGTTTTTGCGACATAAACGAAGTGTTTTCTCCTTATTTGTTTCATATTAAAACTAACGATATCTCACGTACTAATTGATCAGGAACATAGCCTATATTGTCAAGTTACAGAATAACAACACGAAGTTAAAAACACAACAATTTTTCATTCATCATTTTTGGTATTCACGGAACAAGACTAAATGTATAACAAATTCTGTACGCTCATATTGCTATCGCGCTTGCACGCGATCATGTGTCTTCAGCCAAATAGGGATAGCAATATACCGGCAAATTTATATTTGCGGTTCGAGTAGAAGTTGCGAGCGGCAGTCGCCGGTCCCTTAAGATTTTACATCAGAAAAACTAGAACCTAGACTAGAGAAGAGGTACTCGTAAATGCAAATATAGGTCACAACTCACAGTGTATGTAGCAGCTTCGGAATAATACTAGGGCTTTCGAATACCGGTTTTTCTCAATACCGGTATTAATACCGGAAAGATTATTTTCAATACCGGGATCCCGGGATCCCGGTATTGGAAAAAAATTAAAATGTGGTAGATGTTTTTTAACTTAAAATTAGTCTTTTCTGAAGCAAACGGCATCATAAAAAACAGTTTTTTCATAAAAAAAAATTTTCACCAAATTAACTCAAAAAAGTGCCTTTTCTGCATAAATTCAGTGAAGAAAATCCGTTTTTTTCACTGAGCGAGAGTTTTTTTTGGATTTAGAACGCTGTGGTTGATTATTACGCTGTGGATTGGTATGTCTATTTCACTGTCTCACGAAACGTGTAACTCCTTCACTCTATTTTATATCATGCAATATTTTATGAAATTGTATTTTCTTTAAAAAAATCACCAAGTATTGATTTTTAGATTTATTTGTATTTTGAGTATTGAGATAGTTATTTACTCGTTGACTTAATTCTTACGAAACTATCGTTTGTGTCATGTATGTATAAGGTGAAAATTACGGACCACGTAACATTCTGAAACTCCATCACATCATTTTAAATACAATCTTATTAAGTAATACTTATATTATTATCAAATAATCAATTTCTTATTCATATCAATCAGATCACCTATATGATTTTTCAAATAGAACTATTTTTGGATGAATTCTTACGAATATATATATTTTTAACCTCCATTGAATTTTGAACTTTTAATATAAAGTATATTTGTGACGCACTTTCTCAACGTACACACAAAATTAAATAAATATGGCAGGGAATTTTAAATAATTAGTGAAATTAGTGTCGAAGATTGTAATTTAAACTACTATCGTCGTCGTCGTCTCAACCTATAGACATCCTGGACGTAGGTCCTCCTGCATGGATCGCCACAGAGCACGGTCTTGTGCCCCTTGTTTCCAGCGGCTCCCAGCTACACGCTTGAGATCGTCCGTCCACCTAGTGGGGGGTCGTCCAACACTGCGCTTCCCGGTGTGAGGCCGCCATTCAAGCACTTTGGGACCCCAACGCCTATCGGTTCTACCAACTATGTGCCCCGCCTATTGCCACTTAAAGCTTGGACTCTTCGAGCTACGTCGGTTACTCTGGTTCGCCTACGGATCTCCTCATTTCTGATTTAATCACGCAGGTATACTCCGAGCATAGCTCTCTCCATCGCCCGCTGAGTGACCCTGAGCCTTCTTATCAGGTCCAAAGTTAGCAATCATATTTCGGAGCCGTAAGTCATCACTGGCAACACGCACTGTTCGAAAACTTTCGTCTTCAGGCACTTAGGAATTTTGGACGAGAAGATGTCGCGGAGTTTCCCGAACCCTGCCCAGCCGAGATGGATTCGGCGGTTGACCTCTTTCTCGAAATTGGACCTACCTAACTGGACTGTATGTCCTAGGTATATGTACTCATCAACAATTTCGAGTGCAGAATTCTCAACTAACACAGGTTGGGGCTGAACGTGTGCATTAGAAATGATCTGCATATTCATTTTTAGGCTTACCTGTTGAGGAACTACTAAATGAGTAATAAACGATATTTTTGTAAGAAGTCGATCGAAGTCGAAGAAAACGATAATTTTGTCAAAACACAA
The DNA here is from genome assembly GCA_917051295.2 of Erebia ligea. Taxonomy (NCBI): domain Eukaryota; kingdom Metazoa; phylum Arthropoda; class Insecta; order Lepidoptera; family Nymphalidae; genus Erebia; species Erebia ligea. The sequence goes on from OU785246.1 coordinate 4,204,277, forward strand.
ATTAATCTAAAATTCAATAGTTATTATTTAAAAGAAAATATATCATAATAAAATATGCATTAAGTAGTTATAAATCAGATTTCTGAACATTTTGAGAGACAATGAAATAGAAATGCCAAGCCACAGGCATCTAAATTCAAACACTAATTTTTCCTCTAAGTGAACTAAAACGACTTTTCTTCACTGGTTTTAAGCAATAAAGGCGCTCTTTTTGAGCTAATATGCTTAAGATACAAGTTTTAAACTTAGCCGAATAAAAAACAGTGGCATCTAACAAGAAATATATGCAATAGTCACTGTTTCGTTTATAGTGTCACCAATACCGGTATCCCGGTATTAGACATTTCAATACCGGTATTGAAAACCGGCGAAAAAAGTCCGGGATCCCGGTATTGGCCAATACCGGGATCCCGGTATTGGAAGCCCTAGATAATACTACATGTTGTGTACCTACTTCAGCGATCTTTACTCTATGTAACTTGGCTCGCGAGATATCTAGTGTTAGGTTAGGTTAGACGATAGGTTTTGATATCTGTTTAGTCAAGAGCAAAAGAGCATGGATTTGACTCGCTCCAGCAATGCATAAGACTGCGTTTACTTATGTCACACGAGTATAATTATATATACCTACTATATAATATAGTACTCTGTGCTTATGTATAGGGTTGCCATCTCTAAAATCTGGCAACTAGGACGAGAAGCGTTATAACCCCGGATTTTGGAGCTTTGAAGTTAGAACCCGGACATGTCAACAGTTTTTTAAAGTTAAGTAGGTACTAATATAATAAAAAAGTCTTACAACTTTTTTTTTCCTGAATTTCTTGAATTATTGATACTTGAATTTTTTTAAACCCGGGCTACAAATGACACAGCGCCCGGACGCTCTCCGGATGCCCTTTTATCTAGGACTTTGGGGAAATCCGGACGGATGGCAGCCCTATTTATGTATCTACACATAATACACTAACAATAATATAAATGTTGTAAGTACTAATAATAAAGTAAAATGTTGTAGGTACTCTAGAAATGGCTCGATGCATGTTTACAACAAATAAATAAATCTTAAACCCTGATTGGTCTGTTGATCATGATATTCCATCAAAATTTAGCAGATACACAAACAAAGAATGATCATATTAAAATACTAGATGATGCCCGCAACTTCGTCCGTGTGGATTGTTTTTAAAGCCTGCATCCTGGGGGTCTACTCCCTTTCTCTAAAACGAAACTTCGCAAACAAACGAACGAAATTTCGTTAACTCCTCTCCTACATAATATTATCTCTATGCTCCTCTCTATTTCGTTTTCGTACACGCAGACGAAGCACGGATCCATAGAAAATTTTCGTGACCGATTGGATTGAACGATTTTGTGTGGGTCTAATAACCGACTAATTACGTTCGTTTGCGAAGTTTTTTTTGAGAGAAAGAGAGTAGACCCGGTATGGTTTAGGACTAAGTTCACAATAGGGATAATTACAAAACAATAACTAGTAAAGTAGTAATGTAATAAAATATGGGAGCACTATCTTCGTCAGATCGCGTTAAAATGTAACTGACAGACGGACAAACATTCGCATTTATACAAGTATAGTTATAGGAACGCTATAGTTTCTCAGTTCTCACACAGGTAGGCAGTATAAAGTTAGGTACCCAAGAAAGCTGGTCCATGAATCATGCTAAATGACTCATACAACTTATGCAATAAGTATACATAAGACATTTTTTGTGTGATGTATCCGAAATCCTTGTAGATAATAACTGGATCATATCTGGTAGAGTTTGATTAAAAAAACTGACTGACTGACATATCAGACAAACCGGCAAAGCGTGAGATTATTGGGAATTTTTAACTGAATTTTCCCTGCTCTGGCCTGGTGGGAGGCTTCGGCCGTGGCTAGTTACCCTACCGGCAAAGACGTGCCGCCAAGCGATTTAGCGTTCCGGTACGATGCCGTGTAGAAACTGAATAGGGGTATGGGTTTAATATAAGTGCCATACCCCTAACAGCCCCCCTAGCATGGGCCGGAGATAAAAATTTTATCCCCCGATTTTATCCACTGACAAGAGATAAAATTAACTTACGAGTATCTCAGAGCACGGCAACAGGGGAGATGAGAAGTTTATCCCCGTTTGACATTTCACGGGGACTCGGGGGACTATTTACCCACCGTTATTTAGCGTTTTTATTTATTTATTTAGGAATAAAAATTTTATCCTTTCCTCGGGGAGAAAATTCTCTCGGCCCATGCTAGGGGGGCAGGTTAGACCGCTACTCTCTTAGACTGTTTCATCGTTTACCATCAGCCCCCCAATCATGTAAGAATGAAATCGTTATAGTTCTGCGGCAAAGTAAATAAACCATAACAGCATTAAATTAGAGCTCAATTTCGTGTACCCATTCTTATACGTTTAGGTATGTACGATACTTTAACGTATAAGAATGGATACACGAAATTGAGCTCTAATTCAATGCATTTATGGTTTATATTACTTTGACGCTGAACCTGTACCATTTGATCGACAATTCTTACATAATCGGGGGGCAGGTGAGATCGCAGACAAGGGCCCACTTGTAGTGGATAAAAAAAAAGGTTCTTTGAGGCCAATCGACATGCAAAGAACTTGAGAAGGATAGTTTTATTCACTGTTACGTGTAGATAGATGCCAATTAATGAAATTGGTTAGTTTTAAAGCGTTGTAGAAATAAACGACGACTTCCCTAGCGCAGTGGTCAGTGCTTTGGTCTTTAAGTGGGTGGGCCCCGGTTCGATACCCGGCAGAGTAAATTTGGTTAACAATTTATTTAGCTAGGAAGGAAAGAAATGCCAATTAATCTATATATATATATATATATATATATAAAATTCAAAGTCCTGACTGACTGAGTGACTGACTTATATACCTATCAACGCACAGCCTAAACCGCTGGGGTTAGAAACTTGAAATTTTGACAGTAGGTTTCTTTTGTGACGTAAGCGTTCACTAAGGAAGGATTTTTCAAAATTCCACCCCTAAGGTAGTAAAATAAGGGTTGAAAGTTTGTATAAAAGTCCGTCATTTCTCAAGTTATATCCATGAAACTTGGTATATGAGCTACCGGTTAAAAATTAAGAAATACGTGTTTCACAGTTTTTGAAAATTCTACCCCCAAAGGGCTGAAATAGGGGAGTAAAGTTTGTAAAAAAGTCCTTAATTTTACAAGATATTTTTCATCATACCTATTCGAAAAACGCATATTGCCTTCAGAGGATAGCGGGAGCAAAGTGTAACTTGTAGGCCCATGGGACTTTTCATTTCTCTCTTCTGATTGGTCCGAAGTCACGTCATCAATTTGTTGATCGAATATACGACTTTGCATTTCTCTGTTCTGATTGGTCCGAAGTCACGTGATCAATTTGTTGATCGGATATACGCACAGAACATATAATAATAAATGTTCTGTGGATATACGTCTTTACATTTACGTCTAAATAATGTCTATACAATTACATAGAAGGTTGATAGGAGTATCTTCTGATTGGTGCTTAAACGTATAGGCAATGTCCATACATAGTAGGTTGATACTCCTAGCTTTTTCTCATACGTAATGATGAAAAATAGTGTGTGTCACTCGGGGCCAAATTTTTTGTTCTCGGGCGGCGTATATTGAATTCCTCGCTACGTTCAGGATTCTACTTTAGAACCCCTCGCTACGCTCGGGATTCTACTATAGAATCCTTCACTTCGCTCTGAATTCAAAATAGCGCCCTCGGGGAACAAAAATTTTCTTTGGCCCCATGTAACACAAATAACTATTTCAAGTTATATGTACGAAACTTGATATTTTGGCTTTCAGTAAAAAATAAAGAAGCACGTGTGTCAAAATATTTAAAAATTTCACCCCCAAAAGGGTTAAATAGGGGTTGAAAATTTGAATGAAAGTCCGTCGTTTTTCAAGTTATAGACCTGAAACTTGGTATTTGGGCTTCCGATTTAAAATTATGAAATACGTATTCCACAGTTTTGAAATTTCTATCCCCAAGGACGTTAAATAGAGAGTTTGTCCTTCAATCACGCCGCAACAGAGCAACGGATCGATGTGATTTTTTGCATGGGTAGGTATAGTTAAGGATCTGGAGAGTGACTTAAGCTTCTTTTTATCCCGGAAATGAAGGAGTGCCTGTGGGAATTAAAAAACTAATGCCACGCGAACGAAGTCGCGGGCGTCTTCTAGTTAAGCGATAAAATTGGTTAGTTTTAAAGAGTTTTGTAAATAAACGACGACCTCCCGCGCAGTGGCGAGTGCTTTGGTCTTTTAAGTGGGTGGGCCCCGGTTCGATACCCGGCAGAGTAAAGGGGTTGTTTCATTTTGGGCCAGGTACTTGTACAGTAATCCAAAAAATAGTATAAAATCATAGAAAACAAAATAAAATATGCTTTTTGGCAGTTTTACAGTGACTAAGAGGTACAAAAATAAAATGTTTAATTAGGTACATTTGTAGAATAGCAACTCTCACAGCGCATCCATCCATCAATCTGACTGCTGTTGGATATTTTAAGGTTAATTCACATTTCCCAGGTAATTTTATGTCAAATGTCATCATGACACGTGTAATATACGTCAATGTCAAAATGGACGCATGTTGTTGCGCTTTTATTTTGCAAAATAATTTCGCATTGTACCTCGTAAATTGAACTTTTTAGTAAGAAATAAAGAAAAAAATGTTACTATTTTATGACCCCGAACATTTTGAAATACCGTACAAATACCTGGCCCAGGCTCCATATAAATTTGAAACAACCCCTTTGGTTAAGAATTTCTTTAGCTAGTAGTGGCTAGGACCCTACCGGCAAAATTTCGCGTTCTGGTATGATAACTAATGCATAGAAAAGTCTATATTGTAGTTACATAATTTCATTCAATACATTTTATAGGCTTTTATGGTTGCAAACTCCATTGAAATGTCATGTAAAAACCAGTTATACATAAGTTGAGTTAAATATATTTAATTCAGTGTTAGTATATCGGTCTAAAACTGACTTTCCTAAGAAGTGAAACGACTAACTAAAATGTAGGTCACAAGTTGAATACTAGATAGACTCGCATTGTGTCACTACCATTTGTGCGATGCTGGTAGGTACCTATTTATGTGGGAAGTAGGTAGGTATAATAACTATTTATTATGTACTATATTATTCAGTACAGATTTATGTAGCGTAGGTACTTAGGTAGCCTACTCTAGAAAATCGAAATTTTGCTTGTCTCTATAACTGGTGGTCTACGCTTTATATTATCTAAATAAAAAAATGGCAGTCATGAACTGCCGATAGAAGTGAAAACGAAAAAAAATTGATTAAAATATAAAACTAAGGCATTCAAGTTTAATTACGAATGTAGTAAGTATATTTATATTTAAGACCTTTTGTCTTCGTAACAACGCGAGCTCGATGTTCGCGAGGATGTCGGTGTTCGCGAGCATGTCGGTGACGGTGACGCGGCCATTGGGCTAGGTATGAGACTGACGGAATAGAGACTAGAGAGTGCACGTGTGTTTTGCGCACTTACTTTTTCACTATCATACTAATATTATAAATGCGAAAGTGTGTTTGTTTGTTGGTTTATTGGTTTGTTGGTTTGTCCTTCAATCACGCCGCAACGGAGCAACAGATCGACGTGATTTTTGGCATGGGTATAGTTGAGGACCTGGAGAGTGACATAGGCTACTTTTTATCCCGGAAAATTGAGGAGTTACCGTGGGAATTTAAAAAAACTTATTCCACGCGGACGGAGTCGCGGGCATCAGCTAGTAACCTGATAAATATGCCAAAAAGACCTTTTATGTAACGCTGAGTCATTGACTATCATGATATATGTATAGAACACATAACATAAAAAAAATGGAAAATGTAGGTAACCCGCATTTGGCTTACCTAAGCCGTGGAGATGCAAGTTGGCTCACGATGGTGCTTGGCGATAAGCCAAGTTTTGATGATATACTTGTACATCTTCCTTGCGACTATGCGCAGGATATTGCCGCTATCTGTATCCGCACTACGCAAAATAGGTACGCAATGGAATAAGTAAATCGACCGTAAACTTAAAGATGGACTCCTTAGATGGTGATATTCTTCTCGGTAGGTAGAGAGTAGAGATGCTTAATAGGGGCCATAATGCTGTAAAATGATTTCTACAATGTAAAAATCTTGGCCAGAAACCATAGATGGTGACGATCACAATAGATCGGCAACGGTCAAAGTGATACTGGATCTTCGGGGAGCTTCTGGATAGGCAGATGGGCATAGCCGCCTAACCGAGGAGAAGATTGATGCTATTTCGGGATAGACCTACTGGGTTGACCGAGCGAAGCGAAGGTCTCTGAGTCTACTTGAGTGAATTTGCATTTGCATTTGTCCGTCCGTCCGTCCGCCCGTCCGTCCGTCTGTCAGAGCCTTATAACTTCTGAATTACTGAACGTAATTACTCCAAATTAATATGTAAACGGGTGGCCTCCAGCCGAATATGGCTTAAAAAGTTATAAAAATCTCATATCTCATATCTTGTTGTACCCATTCTTCCTTCACAACCTTTCTCACTGCCAAGGGTCACTGGTAGAGATCTCTTATAGAGATAAGTGTTTCCTTGTCCACTATGTTTCTGTTTTTCTACATAATATTGTATAACTTTTTGGTACAAAATAAATTAAAAAAAAAAAAACTTTATTTCAGGGGGACTATTTCATAGAAGCGAATGCGAAGTAAAATATTTTTTATAGCGTTACATAAGGTTGCGGTATATCATTTTAAAGATAATTAGGAATTATAGAGTCCAACAATATATTTTTTTAATTTTTCCCTTAAAATTGACGAAATGGGGGGCTTTCAAAGTAGAGATTTTCTAACGTCCAAAGTTGACCTCAGAACTCAATTTTCTGAAAGGCCGAGCCTAAAACTTGATCAATTATTTGAATTATATCCTGTACTTGAACAGCAAATATACTAAAATTAAAAAAATATTTTTAGGAAACAAAATTATTTAATTTTTAATGAGCTTCAGTATTTTTAACAGAACTTCACAATGATGTCAATAGATGGCGCTCTGTGATACCGCGAGGTCTCAGTACGGGGCGAACCACTAACTAGTTAAGAATAGAGTCCAAAAATATATATTTTTTTTAATTTGCCCCTAAAATTGACCAAATGGGGGGCGGGGCTTTCAAAGTGGAGATTTTTTATGGCCCAACGCCTCAGTTCTTAACGCGAGCACTATAATAGTACACAGCATCGCAGATGCATTGTTGCGCCATGTTGTCAGAAGCCGGCATTGTTGTGAGCGAACCCGATCTGGTAATAAACGGTAAACACTGCTTACTAATGAACAAATATTACCTACTGTTCTCGCAAACCTGCGAGTATAACAATCTTATAGCTAATGAAAGAAGTAGAACCACGTAGAACTTTAATCATACTAATATTATAAATGCGAAAGTGTGTTTGTTTGTTGGTTTGTCCTTCAATCACGCCGCAACTGAGCAACGGATCAACGTGATTTTTGGCATGGGTATAGTTGAGGACCTGGAGAGTGACATGGGCTACTTTTTATCCCGGAAAATTAAGGAGTTTCCGCGGGAATCAAAAAAACTTAAAACACGCGGACGAAGTCGCGGGCATCAGGTAGTTACTTATAAAACATTATGGTGGCTACGAGGGTTGCAAATGCGCCCTGGTCTGAGAAGAGCACACAACAAACTGCTAGCTAATATAATATAAAAATCGTAAGTTTTGAATTTCAAACAGCTTTTCCATACATGGGGCAAATTATTTTTTGCTTAACTGTATCCACCTCTTTCTAACATATTTGATATTACTTGCATAGGGGACAGCTGATCGCACGTTCCAGAGACAATGAGGGTATTTTTTTTAATCCCACAGATTATGAACCCCAGTTGACGTTTTATTGTTGTTTGTGCTCGTTAGTGCATATTGGATTTTATTAGTATTGAAATAAAGTTTATAATTGATTGAGTATACGTAAATCTGAATAGGGCTATCTGATGGTATATCAATCATACGAAGGACAGGGGAACAACTAAAATATAGAATTATGAATATTAAGTACTTACATAATATATAACTCAGAACCTATACATAGACTTAATAAACAACTAGTTAGTATAGTAAGCAGGTACTTATTATTTCTAAGAAACTCGGATTTTCCGTCCCATCGAGCTATGAGAGCAAAGGAACAGAGAGTGCACCTGTGTTTGCGCACACACTAGGACACTATAATATCTCCCGTGCAGATGGCTAATCTCTCTGGAGATTGGCTGCCGTGGCCGAATTTCGTTCGGGAGGACATTATTATTACCTCTAAGGTTTTATAAACGGCCAGACCAACAGACGTACGTTCAACGACTATGATAGTTATATGCGTTGAAACTAAGAATAGGAAAGTCAATGACCTCTATTTGTCAAATTTCATTGTTACTTGTAAGTTGTAAGTAAGTAATTGGAAGTTGGTACCTACTTGTTTAAGTACATTTTTTCTTGTTAAAAAAAACAGACTAAACTAAGTTAGATCGTTACAATTAAGCTAGAAAGGGCTAAAACGACACTGCAGTCTACAGTTTATATCCCCCCGTGATTGAAATGTGACAAAAACAAGTAAGTATCCCCCGCGCTAGGGGTCCCATCACAATGCTGATCAATCAGACTGCACAATGACGCGATGAATAACGACCCCCCGACGCCATTTTGAATGACCACAACTCGCTCGCAACGTTCACTTTGTAGTTTACGATCGAGTTTAAACTTTACAACAACAATAATTGCAAAATATGTAAAGCATAGAGATAATATTATAGATGTAAAGTCTGTTCCAATGGGATGAGCTTCTTTTTCAACTAACTACCTACATTAATTTACGTCTGATCACGGAACCTCATCTGTCATTCGACCAATAATGATTGGAATATCTACAAACGGCATTCCGAACCAGTGGTAGATTCACTCGATTAATTCAAAAGCATTTGTCAAACTCTATTTGAATAAAAAAGATTTGAATTGAATTTGAAAAAAACTTGTCGTCTTTCTATACTCCCATCACTATCGGCAGATAAGATGGCATGATCTGACGTTAAGGAACTTGATAAAAAAGCTCATCTGTTACGGAATTTGGAACATACTGTAAGTAGACCGTACTTCCGAGTTCAAGATCTTTTTTTTATCGATTACAAGCTAGCCCTTTTAACTGTGACCTTCTACTGGTGTTAACAGATGATGAAGTCTGAGGGCCGGTTGATTCAACCCATTTGAACCAGCGTTTGAAGCTTTAAGCCGTGAACCAGACATACAAACTTTCGCATTTACATTAGTATACCTAACATCAAATTAGAAGTAAACCGTAAAAAAGCCAATAAATGCCGATGAAAATTAACGTTCCGGTACGATGACGAGTACCTAACTAACAATATGGATTAACTGACAACCGCTAACAGGCTAGTCCGCTATCATCTTAGACTGCATGACATCATCCCTTTCCACCAGGTGAGATCTCAGTCAAGTTCTAATTTGTAGTGAAATAATAATAAAAATCCTCTATACTAAATCTATCGAAGGTTTTTGTATTTTAATACGAATAATTATTATTATTTGCGTCTGTCCAGGCCTTAAATCAATTACCAATAAACGCAGGGCGTATTAATACAATATACACACATGTAAACATTAAATCAAACGCGCCAAGACGCCTGGTCGGTGCTCTCCCTCGCACCCGGACACCTGGAGTCCGGCAGAGAGGGACAGGTGACGGGAATCAATACATGATGGCGGCCCGTTTTATTTTGCGGGACATCTCGGGGTGATTCAAAACCGGACCGGGGATGGATTGTGTTACGTTTATTTTTGTGTGCTACCTACTTTGTTTTATGGGAGTGTTTCAACGTAATGTACACGGGTCTGCTCTCAGAGGGTGAAGGGCGTAGGCCATAGTACACCACGCTGACCAAGTGCGGATTGGTATTCTTTAGATATAACATTACTGATCTCGCTTTAATTACTTAATAATAAATAAATAAATAAATAAATAATCTTTATTTGAGTCAATTGCATAAAAATTGTACGTAATACAAAAGAAATACAAAGGAAATGATGGAAGGAATCAGTTTTGGCAAATTTGCCAAAACTGATTACAATATTTCAATACATAGTGTGAAACCCCGCCTACAGCAGGGCTAGCATGGGCCGGAGATAAAATCTTTATCCCCCGATTTTATCCACTGACAAGAGATAAAATTAACTTATCCACTTCTCAGAGCACGGCAACAGGGGAGAGGAGAAGTTTATCCTCGTTTGACATTTCACGGGGACTCAGGGGACTATTTATCCACCATTATTTAGCGTTTTTATTTATTTATTTAGGAATAAATTTTTTATCCTTGCCTCGGGGAGAGAATTGTCTCGGCCCATGCTAGGGGGCCAGGTAGTAAAAACTGTGTTACAGGAGACAGTGTCTTCCCACTCTATGAACAAACAATAATTCATGGTTGACAAATATATATACAGCCATAGCTATATAATATAACTAAATGCAAAAACAACAATAACTCAATACGCAATAAACACAAAAATGAAATAAATAGACAGATTTAAGACTAAGTAACTAAAACAAATAATTTAAAAGCAAGTATGTGTGTGTGTGTGTTCCGATTTAAATATGGAGTGTTTAATTTAAAATTTTTTACCACTACACTACCTACTAGTACTACCTATTGACTTTTAGCCACAGATTAGGTAAAAGTTACTTTCTAAGCTTTTATATTTTGTTTTTCGCGATTTTTTACTACTTAATGCTAAAAAATGTGAGAATAACTGTATTCCCTATAGCACATTACTCTAAGTACTACGGTTAAATAAAATGACTTGTAAACGCTCGAAAAATAAATTCTTAATCCCGTTGATTACTATGAAACAGATATGTGATAATGGGGCTGATTCTGTAATGCACAATCTCTAAACTAAACTAAAATTAGAGCATTACAAATATTGCTAACCCTTTCATTATTTGCCATTTTGCCACTGTGCTAGTAAAACAACGTTAATCCAAGTCGGTAACTGAATGGATGACCTATTTCACTTTCATACACCTTCGCCGCTACAACCCTTGGGGTTTGACGTCCTCTACAATTTTCCTCCACGGCTCTATCCTTTGCCTCCTTCTTCATTGAAGAGAGCTTTACAATGTTCTGCAGATCTTTCACACAATGTACTTATCCATATTTTTCAGGGTCTTCCTTTTAGTCGTTTTTGCTGTCGTGTCCATTTTGTCATCATTTTTACACCGTAATTGGAGGAGTAGTTTCATGGTTTCGAACTGCTGAGTTTCTTACCGGCTCTTCTCATTAGAATCTGCTTATCGAACGGGTGGTAGAGTCAAACATGACGTAGCATAAGATACACCAGTATACCCTACATGTTATAAATAAATAGAGAAGCAATTCGTCCCATTTGCAACTCGTCCCACATCCGAAAAAATGGTGACAAAGGAGGAAGACCTATTTTGGAGATCCAAGGACCCCGACGCGATGGCAAAAGCAAACATACGATACATACAAAATTCTAGCACCCCTCGTAATTTAAAACTATCGAGTAATAAAACAGTGAGTGCACGAACAAAATCGTTTCTCACCCCAAAACAGGAAACTGAGGGCTCTGGGATTTTGTAGGGGTAACGGCAAATTATAGCAAATGTGCCCCCTAAATGATTCAAACTACGTGATTTCACATTAATGCAGCGATTTATTATTTACTGCTTTTACTTGCTTTACCTTGCCACTGTCCGCTTGGATTTCAGATTTTTTAATTCCCACGGCTATTTTTTAATTTTCCGGCTGTGTTTTCCGGGATTAAAAGTAGACTAGGTATGTCCTTCCCCGGGATGCAACACAACTCTGTACTAAATTTCGTCAAAATCTGTTGAAAAGATAGGCCGTGATAGCGCAACAAACAAACATACATTCGTATTCATAAAATTAGTTAGAACAAGCGACTTCATCCCGTTAATTTACTTTTAACTATCATTATCCCGTGGGATCCCTGGGATTCAAGATAATTTTGTACCTTTCGAGAAAATCGAAAAACGTAGCACGCATACAGACACACTTTCGCAATTAAAATCATACTAATTATAAATGCGAAAGTGTGTTTGTTTGTTGATTTATTGTTTTGTCTTTCAATCACGCCGCAACGCACAGATCGACGTGATTTTTTGCATGGGTATAGATAGTTTACTTACCTGAAGAGTGTAATAGAGTACTTTTCATCGCGGAAAATTAAGGGGTTCTCGTGGGAATCAAAAAAAAAACTTATTCCATCATACTAATATTATAAACTAGCTGATGCCCGCGACTTCGTCCGCGTGGATATACCAAGTTTCATCGAAATAACTTGAGAAATGACGGACTTTTATACAAACTTTCAACCCCTATTTCACCCCTTTGGGGGCGGAATTTTGAAAAACTATGAAACATGTATGTTTTCGTTTTTAACCCGCAGCTCATATACCAAGTTTCATGGATATAACTTGAGAAATGAAGGACTTTCATACAAACTTTCAACCCCTATTCCACCCCTTTGAGGGTGAAATTTTGAAAAACTGTGAAATACGCATGTCTTCATTTTTAACCTGCAGCTCATATACCAAGTTTCATGGCTATAACTTGAGAAATGAAGGAATTTCATACAAACTTTCAACCCCTATTTCACCCCTTCGGGGGTAAAATTTGCAACAACTGTGAAACACTTATATCTTCATTTTCAACCGGTAACTTATATACCAAGTTTAATCGATATAACTTGAGAAATGACGGACTTTCATACAAACTTTCACCCCCTTATTTCACCCCCTTAGGGGTGGAATTTTGATAAACTGTGACACACGTACTTCTTTATTTTTTACCGTAAGCCAAAATAAAAAGTTTCGTTGATATAACTTGTAAAACATCTTGAGAAACGAAGGACTTTCATACCAACTTTCATCCCCTATTTCACCCTTTTGGGGGTCGAATTTTCAAAAACTGTGAAACACGTATGTCTCCATTTTCAACCCGCAGCTCATATATCAAGTTTCATGGCTATAACTTGAGAAATTAAGGACTTTCATACAAACTTTCAACCCCTATTTCACCCCTTCAGGGGTAGAATTTCGGGATAAAAAGTATCCTATGTCCTACCTCGTAGTATGGGCTCAAATCGTGCCAAGTTTCGTTTGAATTCATTCAGTAGTTTCGGCGTGATGCGCGGCCAAGATACAGACAGACAGACAGACAGACAGACAGACAGACAAAAATGAAAAAAATTACAGATTTGGCTTCAGTATCGAATAATGAGTGCCCTCCAAAAAAAATTTTCAAAATATCTTCAATGTACAGAATTGGACATGTTACAGTTTTATTATACTTGTATAGATGCGAAAGTGTGTTTGTTTGTTGGTTTGTCCTTCAATCACGCCACAACGGAGCAACGGATCGACGTGATTTTTGGCATCGGTATAGTTGAGCACGGAGAGTGACATAGGCTACTTTTTATCCCGGAAAATTAAGGAGTTCCCGCGGAATCAAAAAAACTTAAACCACGCGGACGAAGTCGCAGGCATCAGCTAGTCAACGATAATGTTGAGGTTACCGTTTAGTTTCATTGTAAAAATTTACTTTTCCTCTTGTTGCAGATTCCTTCGGATTTAAAGTGACTGTGAGCAAGGGAAATGTGCGCGAAGTGACGATGTGTAGTGCGCTAAGTGAAGTGCAGTGAAGTGGAGTGACATGAAGTGAAGTGGTCATCATGGCAGCATCCGAGACAGGGAGACCGGGTTCTGAATGATAGCTGCCACTGAAGGTGAGCATGAGTATTTATGTCGTATATCTACTTCCCAAACTCAAACTCAAATCTTTTCTGTTATGTACCTAGACTTTGACAAGTGCTTTTTTTTTTTTAATTTATAGACTAGCGCTTGGCTGCAATCAGACTTGATAGAAGTAGTAATGTAGCCTAAGGTGCTCCGCGCTTGCTTAGAAGATGCCTATTCACTTTTACTTTTGAATCGTCGAGTGAATCTACCACTGGTTCGGAATGTAGTTCCTACCGAGAATAACCAGAAAGAAACTTGGTGGTTGCTCTATTGAAAAAATACATTTACAATTAAGTAGGTACCATAGTACCAGTAGCGTTGAACTAGTGGGATATTTTCCCTGTAGTTGCAGAATAAAAATCTTTTCAAGAGTTGAACTACTGGGAATAAGCCGTTGAACTCACCACTAGTACCTACCTACTACGGTTGAACTAATCAGTTGAACTAGTGGGAAGTAGATATATTATATGAGTAGATTGCGGGATAAAAAGTCTAGGTAGGTATGCCTAAAAGATAAAGCCCATGTCCTTCCCGGGATACAACCTAGCACTGTACCAAATTTTATCAAAATCGTTTGAACAGACGGGCCATGAAAGCGAAGCAGACAGACAGATAGGTAGGCAGGCAGACAGACGGCCGGACAGACTCACTTTCGCATTTATAATATTAGTATGGATTACTATAGATTAGTTGTTATTTAGGTAAATCGTCGTCAGTTCTCACGGTGGGCCGCGTATTTAGTTAGCTCGATTTCTCCGAGCCGGCAGGCGGTAGACAATGTGGGGTCGATGACCCCGCGCCGGTCACCGCTGGTGTGACTGGTGGAAACGACTATTTGCGTTTAAGTTATTACCTTTTTTTATTGGAGACATGCCTTTCCGTTTGACGGCTTCGAGAACTCGAGTACCTACAGTACGATTGAATCCAAAGTACCTACCTACAGGGAATCTTGCTTGTACTGCATGCCTACTCGTTCTTACTTAGGATTTTATTTTTGACCGAGCGAAGTGTATGTCTCTGAGTCTACTTGAGTGAATTTGCACTTGTCCGTCCGTCCGTCTGTCCGTCCGTCCGTCCGTCTGCCAGAGCCTTATAACTTCTGAATTAGGTACTGAACGTAATAACTTCAAATTTAAATATAATATGTAAACCGATGGCCTCCAGCCGAATATGGCTTAAAAAGTTATAAAAGTCTTTATTTCAGGGGGGCTCTCATAAAAGCGAATGCAAATCCATTATAATTTTTATAGCGTTAGATAGGGTTGCGGTATATCATTTTAAAGATAATTAGGAATAGAGTCCAAAAATAATTGTTTTTTAATTATTCCCCTAAAATTAACGAAATGGGGGGCTTTCAAAGTGGAGATTTTCTAACGTCCAAAGTTGACCTCAGAACTCTCAATTTTCTGAAAGGCTGAGCCTGAAACTTGATCAATTATTTGAATTATATCCTGTACTTGAACGACAAATACTAAAATTAGATAAATATTATAAGGAAACGAAATTATTTAATTTTTATTGAGCTTCAGTATTTTTAACAGAACTTCACAATGATGTCAAAATGCGGTGGGTTCCCAGTTCCCTCTTCCTTCCGCATACGACTCGACTAGTATAATAAACTGTTAGGTTTTTGTAACGATTATTATCAGAAGTGTTAATAACCGGGTCCGACGGCTTAACGTGCTCTCTGAGGCACGGAGGAATCGAGAAGGCTAAATTTGAAACTCCAAATTCGGTTACCGACTTGGGTCAATCTTGGTCACAACTAGGCCACTCTTCCCTCAAACTTGACTCTACCACCGATTCGGAAAATAAATATATTGAGAAGAACCAGCAAGAAATTCACTTGAAATAGTTATTAAGTAGGTAGGTATATAATGTAGTTAAAGTAAATAAACCATCCTGTGGGGCGCTGTACGCAAAGTCGATTGCTTCGCTAGTACGGTACAACCACGGTACAACTTTGTCACTAAGAAATTCGTCATATTTTATTCGTCAATTTTGTTTTTTATTAATTACTAGATGAGGCCCGCGACTTCGTCCGCGTGGACTAAGTTTTTTCGATTCCTGCGGGAACTCTTTAATTTTCCGGGATAAAAAGTAGCCTTATGTCCTTCCCAAGGTTTTCTTTCCCAAAATTCAAATCAAAATTGATGAACAGGTGGGTCGGAAAGAGGAGCAGACAGACAGACAGACAGACACACTTTCGCATTTATAATATTAGTATGGAAGTGTGGATTGTGCAGGTAATAAGCTCTCTTGACTGACTGCTATTTTACTTGTTATATACCCATAATCGGTTTCTACGCGGCATCGTACCGGAACGCTAAATTGCTTGGCGTCACGTCTATACCGTAAGCATCCGAGGCCGAAGTCTTTCGAGTTCCACCAGAGTTCAGACCAGACCAGATGCAATTTGGAAATTGTAAAATGCCAAAAATTGCCCTTTCCGGGAATTGAACGCGTGGCCTCCCATTTACATACTGTATACGACCACAGCGGCGGTTACCACTGTAACTTACTTATTAGCAGCAAATAATATAGTAGCATCGATTACGACTAGGGTAAGCAGTGCTTTTGTGATTTTGTGGACTGCACGCCGCTAGTTATCACAAGTTTTTATATAGTTTCACCTAGAAATAAACTAGAAATTTAATTCGCTATAATCCGCCATAGTAGACAAATCTATGTGGTACAGTAAGTCAATGGGTACAGTGTGTACCTATCTTGCACTTGCAGCTTGCTAATTGCTAATATTCACCGCCCAGTAAGACAGCAATTCGCGCCGACACAGCACCACACCACACAAATCTTCCAATGTAGGTATAGATTTACAATCGTGCATTGCCGAGTCAACATCTCCTGAAGATGCTCCGGTCACCGGTGTCACTTTGACCGTTGCCGATCTATTGTGATCGCCACTATCTTAAGTTCCTGGCCAATACTACTTGCTGCTAGGAACAGCACCAGCTTCTTGGCCGTGATGTTCTTTGCCTCCTCAGGATCCACTAGGTGCTTCCCTAGGAGGAGGCTACGTTTATGCATTAAAGCGGGGCAGTAGCAGATAATGTGTAAAGGCGTTTCTTCAGTCTCACAGCAGAGCCTGCACACATCTGTGTCACGGAGCTTTAGGTTGAACATGTGTCTGTTCAGCCCGCAATGCCCCGTCAGTGCCCGCGCTAATATGCACAAGGTTTTTCCTGCTAAGCGCTAGTGACGCTGAGGCGGCCTTCTTGTTGAAGGATTTGACTAGCGCTTTGGAGTGTTTCATTCCTGGTAGTGCTCGCCAGTGAATCAATGTATCGTAATAACAATAGGTCAACAGGGGGAGGTTGGCTAGGCTCCTAGGTATGCCGCACACAGGCTCAGCAGGGCTAGCATGGGCCGGAGATAAAAATTTTATCCCCCGATTTTATTCACTGACAAGAGATAAAATTAACTTATCCACCCCTTCAGTGCACGGCAACAGGGGAGAGGAGAAGTTTATCCCCGTCTGACATTTCACGGGGACTCGGGGGACTATTTATCCACCGTTATTTATCCACCGTTATTTAGCGTTTTTATTTATTTATTTAGGAATAAAAAAATTATCCTTTCCTCGGGGAGAAAATTGTCTCAGCCCATGCTAGGGGGGCAGGTCCAGTTTACCGCTCCCTAGCCCCTAGCCTTGCTGTGTCTTACTGGGCCGCGGGCTGCAAGTGATACACACTGTACCACATAGATTTACATATTGTGGCGGATTATAGCGAATTACACTTCTTCATTCATTATCATTTATCATGGACCTCCGCAAAGTAACGCCTGCTTCTATTCAATATAGTTTCACGTGCCGCGGTGTCTGTCTGCGATCAAATCTTGCAATTTATGGTAAATACTTATTTGGGCTCGTATGGTTCGTCTTGTATGTCTTTGACTAACAAATACTAAAAGCTTGTTTCGTATAAAAAGTTCTGCTTTGCATCTGAGCATAAAGACACTTGAGGCGCTTTCATTTTAAGATTAGACGGCCTCTATTAACGTATGCATAACTCTGTCTACTAGCTATTTCATTTTGTACCTAATGAAAATTGACGTCACTCTGAGAAGTCTGAACCACGACCTACACTAACTCACTTATTATACCATCCCACGCACGCCCCGCCAAGCTAATCAATATAAAAATATTCTTGCAACATAAAGTACCTATTTCAGCTTGTTACATGAAGACTTGAATAAAATAGCTACGAATGTACTACGAGAGTTAAGTACGTAATAAGTTATGTATTTGAAAGGAAATTACTTGAATAACATTATTTTCATGAACTCAAGTGCCAATTAAGCGCTATCCAGGGGACTCATTACGTTAACATTATTAAAAACTAGCTGACGCCCGCGACTTCGTCCGCGTGGTTTAAGATTTTCCCGCTTTTCTGTTGAAATTTTTCCTAAATTTTCTTTGCTATAAACCTCACGGAGCCCGAGACCTTTCCAACGAATGCAAAACCGTGGAAATCGATTCGTGCGTTCTGGAGTTATAGCGTCAGGAAGGAAAACCCGACTTATTTTTATATATTAGACTAGAGGACGCCCGCGACTTCGTTCGCGTGGCATGAGTTTTTTAATTCCCACAGGCACTCCTTCATTTCCGGGATAAAAAGAAGCCTATGTCACTCTCCAGATCCTCACCTATAGGTACCCATGCAAAAAATCACATCGATCCGTTGCTCTGTTGCGGCGTGATTGAAGGACAAACTCTGTATTTAACGTCCTTGGGGATAGAAATTTCCAAACTGTGGAATACGTATTTCATAATTTTAAATCGGAAGCCCAAATACATACCAAGTTTCAGGGCTATAACTTGTGAAATGAAAGACTTTTATACCAATTTTCACCCCCTATTTACCCCTTTGGGGGTCGAATTTTCAAAAACTGTGAAACACGTATTTCTTCATTTTTAACCCGCAGCTCATATACCAAGTTTCATGGCTTTATCTTGAGAAATGAAGGACTTTCATATAAACTGTAAACCCCTATTTTAACCCTTTGGGGGTGGAATTTTGAAAAACTGTGAAACACGTGTTTCTTTATTTTTAACTGGTAGCCCATTTACCAAGTTTCATGGATATAACTTGAGAAATGACGGACTTTCATACAAACTTCAACCCCTTATTTCACCCCCGTAGGGGTGGAGTTTTGAGAAATCCTTTCTTAGTGAGCGCCTACGTCACAAAAGGAACCTACTGTCAAAATTTCAAGTTTCTAACCCCAGCGGTTTAGGCTGTGCGTTGATATATAAGTCAGTCAGTCAGTCAGTCAGTCAGTCAGGACTTTGAATTTTATATATATAGATTATACGTATTAAGTATTATAATTATTACGTTAAAATTATAGCGCGCTCCACCTTAGGCTGCATGATGCATCACCACTTGCAAGCAAGTCTGACTGCAGCCAAGCGCTAGACTAAATATTTAAAAAAAAAATTGATACAGTGTAGTGTAGCGATCGCAATCATCTGTGATTGGTCACTAACTCTATCACTATTGGCTAAAATTTATTAATGCAACAAGATTACCATAAATTCAGCCAATTAAGTACAACTGATTGAGACTGTTACAATGATTGATGCAGGTTTTACACAATAGGGCTATAACAGAAGCCTTGTTTTGTAGAAATATGGTATACTTGTTGAGCCAATGGATTTTGGCTAATAGCGAGTCTTTACCAGCCCCCCGTTTATGTAAGGAAATCGTAATCAATTGTCTAACGTATAATTCGGACTATTTAAAATGGTTCATAGCCTGTTCCAGTTAGCCAGCAATTCGCATCGGCACAACACCACAGTGACCACACCACACAAATCTTCCAAATTTAATTTAAATTTAATATGGCCATCATTTCTACCGAATAAGATTCCTGTACCCCGTATTATGGAGAACATGCACCAATAATTCTTACAGCATTGTTGTGATTAGCTTAATTCATGGTATTCTTGCTGCAACAATAAATTTTGGGCAATAACGAGTGTCTAACCAATTCAGAGGTGATAACGATCGTTGTACTCGTAGCAATAATTTTTTTAGCAATATTTTTTACGTAATAAGGCCCCGGGACTTATTGTTAGACCATCCACCACTACCAAAATCCTACTACTACTTATTACTCTAATCCCTCTCTCCTATGAGAGTGGAGGCCTGTGCCCAGCAGTGGGACCTTAATGGGCTGTAGTGGTGTTAGACCATACTAATTACTAGATAATAATATGTATGGTTATTATAAGATTGAAAGTGAGTCCGTCTGTCTTGATGAAATTTAAAGAGTTCCCGCTGGAATAAAAAAAGAACTTATCAACGCAGGCGAAGTCGCGGGCATCGTCTAGTAAATAATCGTCAATTTAAATTCAAATGTTTTTTATTCAAATAAACTTTTACAAGTGCTTTTGAATCGTCAAGTGAGTCAGTACTGGTTCGGAATGCCATTCCTACCGAGAAGAGCCAGCAACTCACTCGATCTTTATTATTTTTAACCGTGAATCCGTTGTGTTCCAGGCGTGGTATGGACAAGGAGAACGGAGAGGGCGACGCCGCAGCCAAGCAGCAGCCCGATGGACTGCTCGACCCAGCTGGACTGTTCGGAGGTAGGTTAACTAACTCCTAGTTGAGAAAATCTTTACTGCGGTGTGGTAAAGATTACGTAGAGAGCCAGGTAATATCGCGAGACAAGACTCTACCATCGTTTCGGAAACGATGACGGATCGGTAGAGCAAAGAGAAAGCGGGAGGGGTGTGCCCTCCCGCTTTCTTTTTGCATTTCGTCTTAACTTTTGAGTTTTAACAGTAACCATAACCATCTTTGGTGCTATCGACCCTTAAATGAATGTGATCTAACTAAACCGTAAGTAATGATATGACGTGAGATGTCTCGCTTGGCTGGACCTATAACATTTAGCTACGTGATTAATCTATTTCTGTACTAAGCTATATTATAACTGTATGTATTGCTATACCTAACTTCCATCTCCATATTATTATTAGATTCCCTAATAATTCATGTATGTATTAGTTTACGAACTCTCCGCGACACTAAGATGAAGCAAAGACAACTTTAACCGTACGTATTAAGAGTGGTATGTAACGCATTAGTTTGTTCGCGATACGATGGACGCGAGTGCAATAACCTCAAGTCGAGTTTCATGGTGGAATCCTTAGTACCTTATTTCCTTGAAGTAATGTTGGTATTGCAATAACTATAAATCTATGGTAAGCGTTTAGCTCTAGAAGTTAGAAGAACGCCTCATAAGGGCGTGGATCTTCATAATATCCAAGGGATTCCAATTCTGCGAGATCCTCATAAACAATTGTTTCAAAATTAATTTCCAATTATCATGCGCTTTTAATCACACTTCATACTAATTATAAATGCGAAAGTGTGTTAATTGTCCTTCAATCACGCCCCAACGGAGCAACAGATCGACGTGATTTTTGGCATGGGTATACTTCGAGGACCTGGAGAGTGACAGGCTACTTTTTATCCCGGAAAATTAAGGAGTTCCCGAGGGAATAAAAAAATCTTAAACCACGCGGACGAAGTCGCGGGCATCAGCTAGTATCTTAATACTTCATATAGATGTAAGAATACTGACTTGTGTCACTTTACGAGATATTTTGTGGGATAATTTAACGATAACCATTACCATCGATGATGCAATCGACCCTAAGCGTGTAAGCAGTGTTATATTGTACTAAAAATAGTACTAAACTTAAAAGTTTATTTGTGTGAACAGTTGTTTAATTTTTAAATTCCTTAAAATACCTACCTATTTTTTATTTCATTTATTCATACTTATAAAAACAAAAAGTTACAAACTTAATCTATTTGGTGTCGCATAAACTCAACTGAGTTTTTCTGTACACCAACGAGCCCTCGACATTAGGTGGACTTACAAATAATACTTATTATAAATATAATTATTACCTACATACTATACTATAACTGTTTCTAATTACTAACAAATAAGCAAACTATCTCTATTATTAACTGATACCTATACTGGTAGTACTGATTATTCTGATTGCGACAGTGATTAATTAGATTTTACATTCATTTTGTACAGTTCATTATTAAGTACATTTTAAGTTACAAGTTACAAGTTTATTGGTTTGTTGGTCTGTCCTTCAATCACGCCGCAACGGTGCAACGGATTGACGTGATTTTTCGCATGGGTGTTGTTGAGGACACGGAGAGTGACATAGGCTACTTTTTATCACGAAAATTGAGGAGTTCCCCCGTAGGGAATTTAAAAAAACTTATTCCACGCGGGCATCATCTAGTTATTTCATAATTTATTCAATGCACGCGCACAGATAATAAAGATGTGTTAGTATCGATAACGTAATATCGACTAAATCACAACTCTATCTCATTACGTCAACATTCCTTAAGATTCCTCGGACCTCGCGCGCGGACTGTAGGTACATCAGCAGTTCAACACCGCGATTGTGTAAGAAAATCGTAATCGTAAACGTTTTAAGAAGTTACCAAAATTACTTGCACGCTGGAGTCCCTAGGGCCTAGAGCACCGAAGAGACGTTAGTTCTCTTTGTGTGTTCTATCGTCTCTACAATGGAGAGTGCTCTAAGGAGCTATTTAATCTAATACCACCTTCCGTGTTCTCCAGTCGCACTCTTCGTCGCAGAAACAAATTTCATCCTCACCACCTGGATGCCTAGTCTTCTTCCACCACCCGCTATTCCAGGTCATTTCTGCCACGTACCTGTAAATTGTGGAACCAGCTTCCATCTTCTGTGTTCCCTAATGATTATAATATGGGGCTCTTCAATGGGCGGATAAACAAATTTCTCAAAAGCCAGCAACGCATTGGCGGTTCCTCTGGTGCTGCAAATGTTCATGGGCGGCGGTAATCACTTACCATCAGGTGACCCGCCTGCTCGTTTGCTCGCTATATATATAAAAATAAAAAAAAAGTTCAGAGATGCCTGCCAGTCAAAAAGCATGTAGGTATAAACCCCATAAACAGTTCGAGCAATATACGTTTTGAGCTCTCAATTGGTTACGATTTTCTCAATAATTATGCTGAAGAACAAGAACTTAAAAATTCGCACACTATTTTATTTCTCAAAACATTTATATATGTAGGTACCTAACTACTTACTCAATCGTTTCATTGCCATCAAAATCACTTACTATTTGTATTGTACTGCAAAGTTAGCCTTTGACTGCGATATCACGAGGTGGTAAGACACAGCCTAAGATGGTAGCGGGTTAGGTGAAGGGATAACCCATTACTTATAATCAGTTAAATTAAACCACCGAGGAGTAATCCAAATTTGTGTAATAAACCCATACCCCAAATGGTTTTTTCTACACGACATCGCGACTAGCTACGGCCGGTCTGGGCCCCAATCATGTAAGAATGGCCGATCAAACGTTAAAGATTTTCGTCAAAGTAAAATAAACCATAACTGCATTGAATTAGAGCTCAACTTCGTTTAGGTATGTACGATACCCTAAACGTATAAGAATGGGCAGGCGAAATTGAGCTTTAATTCAATGCTGTCATGGTTTATTTTACTTTGACGAAAATCTTTAACGTTTGATCGACAATTCTTACACAATCGGGGGACATGTCTGCCCCCCGATTGTGTAAGGAAATCGTAATCGTAATCGTTTGTCAAACGTATAATTCGACCTGTTTAAGGAGTTCATAGATGCCTGCACGTCAACACTTATGTATGAACTTCTTAAACAGTTAGAGTAATACGTTTCAAGCTGTCAAATGATTACGATTTGATTAGACAATCGGGCCTCTGGTCTGGTCTGGTGGAAGAATTATAAATTCCCAAATTGAGTACGCCGGGGAGCGAATTCGGGACCTCCCACTTGTGAGACCACAGCGCTCACCACTGCGCCAGAGAGGACATAACCGGTCTAGTGCGAGTATAGCATAGTAACCCAGTTATAGTTAACGTTCGTGCCCCGGTTCCATGTCGGTTTCGGTCTGGGTCAATATCTAGGTCAAGTTTATTGGGGGGCGAGTACTACGAGCAAGGTCTGGGGTGTTGTGACGTCACGATTTTTAAAAACGAGATTTGGTATTGTTTTTTTTTGGCTTATGTAATTACTAATTATGTTTGCGCGCAGGTTATTTATTGGTCCGAAGAAGTTCGATATATATACAGTATATACTTAAATGGGTTTTATTGAGTTTATCGATAGAATGATATATATGTATAGTAGTTAATTCGATAAATCATGATATTATACTAATACATATTGAATTTTTTGGAGTCGGTGCCAAGTGCCAAGGTTCTGCCAATGTAAATAAGTTACCTACCGTAGCTTAGGTGCGATGTTTGGCTAATTGGCATATTGACTCCAAAAAATACTATTTTATTATTTACTTAGGTACCTACCCCATGCGTCGTAGGTATTCCTCATTACTAAGGGTCGTGAGTCGTAACTCCTTTCCATTAATCACATAATGGTAGGAGTTTACTTGGGATAATAATGCGGTTGGCTCCCACTTTCCACGTCCTTCCGCATAGAATACGAATTATCTAAGAGTATTGAAACCCTTATAGTCCAGGATCCAAGGTCCATTTTTGCACTTGATTACTACCTATCAAGCTAATTTTCCGTGAGTAGCTTCATTTTGATGAGACGCCCAACAATTTCCTGTACGAAAATTCTCGATTGTGGTAGCTAACAGAGGTGGCAAGGATAAAATATGTCGATTTGATGATTCTCAAAAATTTATTACTAACTGGGTTTTTTTGTTAAATCTCAAGATAAATGTCTAAATTATTTGAAAAAATATTTATCCTACAAAATGCCAAGGCACGGAGGAAACGAAAAGGTCTTTGAACCTCCAAATTCGGTCACCCATTCAGTTACCGACTTGGGTCAACGTTGCTTAACAAACGCGATCGTCTGATATACCTACGTTGTCAGTTGTCACAACTAGGCCACTCCTCCCTCAAGTACCAACGATTGTCTAGAATATTGTCGCCTAGGTATTTAACACTTTTTAAATAAGTACATTTCTTATGTTACAAATTAATTTTTTTTTTCCTGTTTAGTTTTAGTTATTAATTATTTAAGACTTACTTACTTAATTACCTAAATATTTTGTAATTTCTAGTTACTTATTTTCTGACAAATTAAGAAAAAGCTATTGCTATTCATATTTACAAAAAATACACGCCGTCCAAGTGATCATTAATGGGCATGGTGCCCAAAACACTGGCGCTATTACCTCGTTGAATAGCAAGGCTAAGCCGTCGGGTTAAATTTATTTAACCCGACCAAAGAGCAAACACAAACCCGAGGCGTGGATCAGTTTTTGGGACACGACACTTATAAAATTCTTCGTGTCCGATGACCATGGGACCAGAGTCTCAAAAGCAAGCGCCGCAAAAACGTAACTTCCTTAGTAATGTCTGAGTATTTGCGGCGCTTTAGCAACTGAGCAGATTCGGCAGCTGCACCCGCCTTTAGGCACGAGCCCGGTAGGTGGGATGCTGCCAAGTGCCAACGTATCAACGCAGGTTGCATCCCACACCAGGGCACGACCCATCGACCACGGTTCTGTAGTCATCCCGTCCGGCCTCTTGCCGTCATCCCTGAACAAACCAGAGGGTTCCAGTTGTGCAGGGATGGAAGCAGTGGCCAGAGCGCGACGGACTATATCATTGAGACATCGACCATACAACTAATAGACTCCTCATATAGGGCGAACACTTTCAGACAACACATCAGACTTAATAGGTCTTATATAATTCCACGCCCTTGTAACAAAACCTACCGAGTTATTTAAATATTAATTAGAGTATATCGATAATTAATTATCGATAAATAATTATTAGGAGTTAGGACCCCATCCCATTTGATTTATGATTTTTTTGACCTTGAGTAGACCAATCAGCGTTTAGTACCCCGCGCCCGCTTACTTGAGTCATTTGACTGAATTGTTTGCATTACGAAAGCATAGTAATTAGGCGTCTATTGGTTGTGTGGACGATGGATTGAGAGCACCGTGGCGATACAAGCGGCCTGCGCTCCGAATGCAACTGAGTCCATGGTGACCAAACTGATCCACGTGGCTGCCACAAGGACAGTAATGAGGCTCACATACATTTATTCCCAAGCGTAAGCAAACTGCCACACGAAGCGCTGTCCGGTCGACAATCGTTCCCATGGCTATGAGATGGCAGAGCGTGTAGGTAGCCAATGACCTAACTCTTTTTCGGATACGGCTTTTCCTGTTTAGTTTTAGTTATTAATGATTTAAGATGTCCTTAATTACCTAAATATTTTGTAAATTCTAGTTACTTATTTTCTGACAATCATGTATAATTTCCAGCGTACTGGGGCCGCGATGGCGCCGGCGGCGGTGCGGCCGCTCAGGCCCAGGCGCAGGCGCAGGCGCAGGCGGCACTGTTCGGCTTCGGATCGCGCTACCCACCGCCCACCACGCTCGGCGTGGCCGCCAACCAGGCCGCCTCGCTCGGCCTACATCCCGCCGCGAGTAAGTTTTGTTTTTATCATCTCTCTCTCTCTCTCTCTCTCTCATTAACCCATTGCCGGCTCACTACTGAGCACGATATGCTTTCCCAGGATGCAACCTATCTCTGTACCGAATTTCATCAAAACGGTTGAAAAGATGAGCCGTGAAAGCGCAGCACACTTCGTAGCAGAGATCTTAACCCTGTCACAACCCTGATGAGGTCGCGGTCAAGGGCTAACTTTTAGTGCAATAAAAATATTTTCTCCTTCTTACTGGGAAATTGCTTCATTAGTGAAAAAAAACATGTGTTCTTTTCTGAACGTTAATTAGGAAATCAGATCATTTTTATACAACACAAGGTTTTAGCGTGAGTTAAGGCAAGTAAACGCCATCTATCGGCAATGTAGAAAAATTCTGCAAATTTTTTCCTCGGATATTAGAGAAAAGGACTATACAAGTCTCGGCCAAAATAGCAAATCACGGCCTCGATTACTTAAAAAGATCTCGTCTCGTTTAAATCACTTAGGAAGTCCTCGGCTTCGCGTCATCCTTCCAATATTACTCAGCCGTGAGTTGCTTTATTTCCGGCCTGGGCAGTAATGTATTATTTCTTACCCTTAGGCGCAGCATGGTGGTCCATGGCATCCCACCTGGCGGCTCAAGACTACCTCGCGCGGCTGCAAGCTTCGGGGCTCAACTTCCCCCACCTGGGGGACCCCTACGCGGCCCTGTCGGCGCTCTCGGGCTCCGGCATGAAGCAGCCCTCCAAACCCGTCAAGCAGTCCAGCAGAAATGACAGGTACCAGTATTTCAAAGCCATAAGATTTTCATTCAAAGAGGTTTGAATCTATACTAATACTAATATTATAAATGCGAAAGTTTGGATGGATGTATGGATGTATGGATGGATGTTTGTTGCTCAATCACGCCACAACGGCTTAACGGATCTGGATGAAATTTGGCACAGACATAGATTATGGTATTAGATTATGGTTATTTACACATCTAGGCTACTTTTTATCCCGGAAAATTAAAGAATTCCCGTGGGAACCAAAATCCTCATTCCACGTGAATGAAGTCGTGGGCATCAGCTAGTATTTTAGTATGTAGTCTGGCCTACCTACCATTTAATAAATAGCTGGTATCAATACAAGCTAGTAGGTATTATATGAGACAAAATCTTTCAAAAGCGCAACAAAAGCGTCAGGTTTCCGAGATATAAGCCATCAAAGCTTATCTGTCATCATAGTGTGGATAATAAGGCCCCCTGTTAAGCCAAGTTTCTTTTAATTTCTAGACGTAAGCGCTTGGCTACACTCAGACTTGCTGGCAAGTAGTGATGCAGCCTAAAGTCGGGCTGAAAATCAGCGCTGTATGGTTAGTGCTTGCACTGCACATACAGCATTATGCTGAGCCTGGGCCATTTTTTGGGTTGTGCCATACATGATATAGTTTATCCCTGCGCCTCATCGTTCTTGTTTAGATCGTTGAGGTGCAGGGGTGATCTACCTCTTTAGGTATGCTTGTTATGTGTGGCACAATTTGGTAATAAATGTTCTTTCTTTCTTTCTTTCCTAAAGTGGAGCGCGCTTGCCTAGAAGATGCATTCGCTCTTGATTTGAAGATACTATTATTATAAGGAAAAACGGAAGCCGGAAGGGCGTTCCATATCCTAGCGGTTCGAATTAGAAACAAGGAAGCAAATTTCTTTATATGCGTCCGTGGGATTTGAACTATATATATATATATGTATATTAAGGATGCAGATCCTGACGGTGCCTTGGGGTGAAGGGGGTACAAGATTAAAGTTCTTGTTACACTCTCCGAATTATAGTGATATAGAGTTGAAACTTGTTTTCTAGCAGGTCGAATCGCAGCAGTACGTCGAACGCGTCAGCGAAGGAGAAGAGCCCGTCCACCAGCACGTCCAGTTCACAACCCAACATGGCTGACTGGGGTAAGTTCACACCAAACTACTAACTAGTTAGCATGAACCTACTAGTAATAACCAACACACGAGCGATTCTGTCTGGCAGAACAATCAAATAAAACAAAAATCAATAGCCATATGTGCACCATCAATGAACAAAAAAAATCACTGACTTTTTTTTTTATTGCGAGATAGACTTGCGCTTGACTACAATCATGCTTATTGCAAAGCAATGATGAGGTCTAGGTTGGAGCGCGCTGGCCTGGAAGATGCCTATTCACCTACCATTTTTCCCAGTCTATTGATAGTTGGGGCCAGTCCGTCCTACATGCAAAGAACTTGAAACGACGCGCGACGATGCCTCGATTTTCCGACGCCTAGTGTTTTGCGGTCATGCCCATTATTCTTTGGATATGCGTCACGTGTCCTGCATTGTTTGGCACAACAAAGGCTAAAAAAACTCGCAGGACAGCGGGCTATCCGTCAGATTTTTTTGTCTGGTGCAATCATGTAATAGACCATGATAAATATATTATTCGTAAGATGTTGTATTAATTGACGAACGATCATACCAGAGCAATCCATGTATTTCGACGCGCCTTAAACAAACTCCCAATCAATTTATGACTTTCTTAAGAGTGTTCTACTTAATTGTAACTCGCAAGCCGTCACTCTATCACAGAACATATGTTTTACTAGCTGATGCCCGCGACTTCGTCCGCGTGGTTTAAGTTCTTTTTATTCCCTCGGGAACTCCTCAATTTTCCGGGATAAAAAGTAGCCTATATCACTTTCCAGGTCCTCAACTATACCCATGCTAAAAATCGCGTCGATCCGTTCCTCCGTTGCGGCGTGATTGAAGGACATACCAACAAACAAACACACTTTCGCATTTATAATATTAGATGATTAAGATCAAGCGATCAGACCTACAAATCCTTTTTGAGTGTCCTTACTCCTAAATGATCCAGCCAGGGGGAGGAACGCCAGTGCGATGATATTCACCAATTAGGAAGATGCCTAACCAAACCGCTGCAAACACTGCTTTTAATAATAAAGATATCTACAGGCAACTCGCTCTTTACCTTCCAACTTAGCATCCGCATGGAGCTCAATACCTATATTAATTAAATCTTTTGTTTCCAGGATCCACGTATGGGTTCCCAAAAACCTCATCTCCGTCAACGATGTCCTCGCAGTCAATGTCAAGCCTGGCGTCTTTAAATAACCTCGCTCAACAACCTCTGCACTCCAAATCCAGCAAGCAACCGCAACCTCCCCCACCTAGTAAGTACTGCAAACTTCTCTAACGTGAGGGAACTACGTACAACGCCATCTAGTAGCAGAAAAACTCTTCTCCGACAACAATGCCCTCGCAGTCAATGTCAAGCCTGGCGTCTTTAAATAACCTCGCTCAACAACCTCTGCACTCCAAATCCAGCAAGCAACCGCAACCTCCCCCACCTAGTAAGTACTGCAAACTTCTCTAACGTGAGGGAACTACGTACAACGCCATCTAGTAGCAGAAAAACTCTTCTCCGACAACAATGCCCTCGCAGTCAATGTCAAGCCTGGCGTCTTTAAATAACCTCGCTCAACAACCTCTGCACTCCAAATCCAGCAAGCAGCCACGACCTCTCCCACCTAGTAAGTATGTACTGAAAACTTCTCTAGTTTGAGGGAACTACATACAATGCCATCTAGTAGCAGAATAACTCTTCTCCGTCAATGTCGAGCCTTCCATGATAAACTGTTAGGTGCAGTCAATATAATTTTAACGTCTCTCTTTTGGCGTCGTATTCCTCATTGCTGAGGGTCGTGAGTCATGACCCATTTCCATTAATCACATAATGGTAGGGGTTTTCTTGGGATAATAATGCGTTGGGTTCTCAGGTCCTTTCGCATAACATACTTATTACTTAAATGTTATAAACAATTTCTTTTGCTCTATTTAAATGCTAATAGACATGGATTAGCATATCCCACTTAGCCCATTCACAAATGTAATACTTAACACTGGTAAACATTATTATTCACTGGACTCTTTCCTTATCTATTTTTAATCTGTGCCACATATGTCTATAGCCACGCAAAAAATTACAACGATCTGTAGCTCCGTTGCAGTGTGCCCTGAGGACAAACCAACAAACAAACACACTTTCGCATTTTAATGTAAATCTTCTTTATTATACTGTTTTAAAAACAGTAGAATAAAGAAGAAAGGCATGGAAGGTATTAAATCCTAGTATTCTGTTCCAGGAAAGAGTTCCTCCCTATCAAAAGAGAAGGAGCGGGACGTGTCGCGTGGCGATCTCATGCTGCACGCGGCTCACTCCGCGTACCACGCCGCGTTGACTGCTGCCAAGGGAAAGGTATCTCTTAACTTTCTTCTTCTCCTTCTCCTCTTGTTTTATGACTTTTCACTTTACTTTTACTTCACTTTTACTTTCTCTTCACTTTTCTTTCACTCCACTTTATTTTTGCTAATAGTGATAAAGGATGGATTTATTTAGGCTTAAGTATGTGTTTTAAATATTAGTTTTATATTTTGGTCTTAGATAAAAGATAAACAAGTGTCATTGAAATTTTTGATTCTCATAACATTATATTAGCAAAATACTATATTCTCAAATTATCACACTTAGTGAAAGTAAATAAATCTAAATGTTATTTTGTTCAAAATCTTTTTGCTAAGCAGGTTTCTACAATTTGTATACTTTAAGGCAAACTAGACTTTATTCCAATTTGCTAAATAAATAAATCGTTTGGTTTCAGAACATGTCATCCTTGTACCCCTTTGGAATGGGAGTCTCTGATAAGGACAGGCGGAGTGGAATAGACTCGCTCACAGGGTTACCGCACACTATACTTAGGTATGTTAAAGATCACTAGCTAGTGCGAGAACTCCTTAATTTTCCGTCAAAAAAAGTATGTCCTTCCCCAGGGCACAATCTATGTCTGTATTAAATTACATCAAAATCTGTTGATAAGGTCGGCTGCAAAAGAGTAACAAACAAACAAAACTCATATTCGTATTTATATTACTAGATAATCTTATGAGATAGGTAAGTACATGGATAATTAAAATTTTTTTGATTCCTGCATTAACTTAATTTTCCATAATCTATACTTATATTATAAATGCGAAAGTTTGGATGGATGGATGTATGGCTGAGCGGATTTGGACGGACACAGAGATAAATTATAGTCTGGAATAACACATTACACATACTACTTTTTATCCTGGAAAAGTGAAGAGTTCCCGCGGGAACCAAAAACCTCAATCCACGCGGATGAAGTGGCGGGCATCGGCTAGTAATGTATAAATGTAATGGATAAAAAGTAGACTATGTCCTTCCCCGGGATAGAAACTATCTCTGAACCAAATTTCATCAAAATCTGTTGAAAAGATAGGCTGTCTTCAAGGCAGGCTTCATAGCAGGCAGACAGACACACCTACGCATTTATGATATTAGTATCATACAATCCATCCAGCTCACAACTGAGCACAAGTCTCATCTCAAAATGAGAAAGGGATGGATTGGCAGGCTTCATATTATAAAGAACTAAGTTATGTACTTTTCCTCATTTAACTTTTTAAAAGGCACATAATTTTGAAAGTTAGTAGTGTCAGAGGATTGAAATACAGTCCCCCAAATAGACATAGAGTTAACCACTAGGGCCTAGGCTATCCTATATTAATTTTAACAATTTTTTTTGTTAGTGCTGCATTGGAGGGAG
This sequence comes from Erebia ligea, assembly GCA_917051295.2. Classification (NCBI taxonomy): domain Eukaryota; kingdom Metazoa; phylum Arthropoda; class Insecta; order Lepidoptera; family Nymphalidae; genus Erebia; species Erebia ligea. The sequence goes on from OU785246.1 coordinate 4,236,330, forward strand.
GGTGAGTTACCTTATACACTTTTTTTTTCTCTGCTATAACATGCGATTAGTCCTGACTATGAGCAGATGTGTTGTAAGGATCTCTCTAGGCGTCGTACTCCTCATTGCTGAGGGTCGCGACCCCTTTCCATTAATCACTTAATAGCAGAGGTTTTCTTAGGATAATAATGCGGTGGGTACCCACTTCCCAGGTCCTTCCGCATAGGTTGTAAGGATATGTACCTTATAATATAACAAATTAGTTTAGTCAGTATTCAAGTAGTCAATAGGGATGTTGCCTATATCAAAATTAAATTATTTCTAACTGATTATTAAATAGAGGATCTTCCAAAAGACCTAAAATTCACATCCTCGGTTAGTTTTAACTTTGATACCATTTCAAAATATAGATTAAAGAAAAAAAAGTTCATTGAAATTTGATGACGTCACAACTGTGAATTTCATACAACTTCCATACTAGAAGTGAGTGTTTAAGTTTGATAAAGAGTTGCTGATTTGATTGAGTTGTCATCATTAATGTTTTCATTGTTATCTTTGCAGTGATCCAGCATCGGTGTTGGGAGGGGTGAGACTGCCTCCGGACACTGAGATCATCAAGTATACCTCCTCTTTAGCAGGGCCCAAGGTAATATCAAATTGTTATTTGATATCTTTTTGGAATATACAGGAAAAACATATTTTCCTTTCAGTCTTAATTTTCAAACAAACAAACAAAGTATCAATTATTATAATAGGTATATCTGTTATTATTCGAAATTATTGTTAAATCCTAATTGTTAAAAATTCCAAACTAATATTTAAATCGAAATAATATGTGAGGTTGACTATAATTGAATTGTAATTAAATTAGTAGACAAAAGAAAGATATATTGAAATATATGTAATGAATTTTAAATCAGACATGATGACATTGGGGCTGATTCTGTTTAACACAATCTCTAAACTAAACTAAAATGGCAGCTTTAAATCGAGTTCTGTCCCTTTCCGTAGGGAGTATTATGAAAGGGTTAGTAATATTTGTAATGCTCTAATTTTAGTTTAGTTTAGAGATGGTGCACTACAGAATCAGCCCCATTGTTAATTTTAAATAGGTATTGTTATAAACTATGTAGAGTTGTTAGCTTAAATACTAAAATGGAACTAATTGCAATGCCCTGACCGGGCCTCATGTCATTATAGTTAATGTAATATATTTTATATGTAAGTACAGTACGTGCGCGAATTGAATGCAGTCGGGGCCTGAGGTGACACATACCTAAGCTCTGCATTCAACTCGCGCGCGAACTATACATGAATGCAACGAATAATTAATGATATAATATGATAAGTTAGAGGTTTTATTGAAGTGAAACTTCTTTAGAATTGTTGTGATTTGAAAATTCGATGAAGCGAAAAAGCGACACCAAAAAGAGACAACATATTCATAAATAGTATTTAGCCTCCGAGAGAATGAGATAGAATACAAGTTATATTTATGTCATTCTCTTGTAGGCTACTTTTCTGAAGTTTCACTTTTGCCGTGTGTGAATTGCTCACACACACTTTATTTTTATTTTTATGTATCTTCCATATTCAGTTTAACTCGTTTGTTGCAGTCTGCGCCCGGGACCACGAATCGCGGTCGCAAAAAGACGATATCCCTCGACCCACCACACGTTTCTGTCCATCCGCCCGCACCTTCTAAAAGACAGAAAGTGGTGAGTCTGATCTTTCTTCTTGGGGACATGGCTATGCAGGGCTCTGAATATGTGACAGCATCAAAAAATTTTACTAAATTAGTTTAGGTTCTGTTAGGCAGAAAATGAGGCAAATTTTGTTGTACACAAACTTTTTTTTAACCCTTTCTTAATTATCTCCCTGCGGAAAGGGACAGAACTAATCTGTCTTATAACTGAGAGCTGTCATTTTAGTTTAGTTTAGAGATTGTTTATACATGGTTTATGCAGAATTTTGTACACACCACATTGTATTGTAAATAAATAAAAAGTTTGGAATAAGATGTATTTGTTTAATTCTTTGTTTGGCCTAATAAAGGGTATTTATTTGTTTGTCTGTTACAGGATGAATACGGCAACTCCCGGTCGTCAGTGGAAGTGATCAGATTGCCTAACAAGCCGGACCGGGGAGCCAACTCCGTTTCCGGTACACCGCCACCCAACCTCTCCGATTACGCCGGTAACTTACTGTTTATCTCTTTATATTATCTCTCTCTGAGCTGAGAAAGCTGAATCGGTTTACACTTAAACTCATTTTCTTCTCTCACATCTCACATTTTGTGTAAGAAAATGCTACGTAATAAATGAACTAGAAATTAAATTCGTTATAATCCGCCCCAGTAGACAAATCTATGTGGTACAGTGTGTCTTGCACTTGTAGCTTGCGATATTCACCACCCAGTAAGCCAACAATTCGCACCGGCACAGCACCACACCACATAAATCTTCCAAATTATTCTCAACGTACATTTCACTCAGACACCGGAGCATCTTCAGGAGAGGTTCACTCGACAATGTACGATTGTAAAGTCTTGTACCTTATAGATTTGTCTACTGGGGCGGATTATGTCGAATCTTCTAGTTCATTTACTATCATGGACTTCCGCAAAGTAACGCCTGCTTCTATTCAAAAAATGCTAAGTAACTAGTGCTTAGCGTCCTTTCTCTATTTCTTCCAAACATAAGCAGTAAACCAATTAAATTTAGTCGATTCAGTCTATTTTGTTCCAATAAAAGTTTACAAAAGTGTAAATAAGATCGTGTACATAAGAATTAGCCACAATAGCTATTTCTTTCGTACACGATCTTTAAACTGGACTAAAATCTAGCTAGCTGCTTTTTGGTTTAGAATTATGTCTCTAAGTCTTAATTGACCGGACTAAAACTGGAGCTGTGCTGTAGAAAGCGAAAGCAATAAATAGGTGTAAATTTAGTTTTGTTTAGAGATTGTTTATATCAGAGTATCCACATTATGTACAACAGTATTCAAAATTCAAAATTCAAATGTTTTTTATTCAAATAAACTTTCACAAGTGCTTTTGAATCGCCGAATGAATCACCTCTGGTTCGGAATGTCATTCCTACCGAGAAGAACCTGCAAGAAACTCGGCGGTTGCTCTTTTGAAAAAATTAATTTACAATTTCAGTAATGTATACTATACATAAGTAACCGCTGTCCTTAGCATTGCTGGAGCGCGGCGAGTCAAATGCTCTTTTGTCATTTACGTAATCTTCAACAGTATAATAAGCTTTTTTCAGAAGCATACTTTAGCCACATTATGTCTGAGACTCTAAAGGATATCGTATGTGATGTGTGTCAGGTATATCGCGGGAGCTGCTACAGACGATCGCCAGCCAGAGTGGAGTCAGCTTAGCGGCGCTGGAACGACAGCTGGCAGGCTCCACCGCGGCGGCCGGTAACTTAATAATTCTTACTAGATGATTTTTTTCCCTTGCCATAAGCTTCCATTACAATCATACTTAATAATGTCCTCCCGACCGAATTTCGGCCACGGCGGCCAATCTCCAGACAGATAAGCCATCTGTGCCTCCAGGTATTACAGTGCACAAGTGTGTGCTCTTGGTGGTGCACACAGGTGCACTCTCTGTTCCTTTACTCTCATAGCCCGATGGGACGGAAAATCCGACACGACCGGAGAGAGATCAGGCGCAGGACCGACGGCTTAACGTGGTCTCACCTTGAGAATTCCTTGTCAGAAAAACCCAATACTTATTATGGCCCAACCCGGGACTCGAACCCGGGACCTCGTCGGCCGCAGTTGAACATACTAACCACTAGACCAACGAGGCAGTCAATCATACTTAATATTATAAATGCGAAAGTGTGTTTGTTTGTTGGTTTGTCCTTCAATCACGCCGCAACGGAGCAACGGATCGACTTAATTTTTGTTATGAGTATAGTTGAGGACCTGGAGAGTGACATAGGCTACTTTTATAAGGAGTTCCCGCGGGAATCAAAAAAACTGAAACCACGCGGACGAAGTCGCGGGCATCTAATTCAATAATTTCTAGATGTGAAATTCCAACATATGTGACGTCACACTAGGGCCCCTCCCTAGTGTGACGTCACATATCTTAGAATTTCTCACAAATGTGACCAACTGTGACAAGGACGGGGGGTGGGGGTCAAAAAATCGCGAAATTAGTGTGACGTATTTTATGGATGACCAATATAATAATTTGAATATTATATTATTTGGCCAATATAATAATTTGAATATTTCTGTTATATCCATACTTCCAAACTTCCATATCCATACTTCCATACTTCCATACTAATATTATAAATGCGAAAGTGTGTCTGTCTGTCTGTCTGTCTGTCTGTCTGTCTGTCTGTCTGTCTGCTACGCTTTCCCGGCCCATCTTTTCAACCGATTTTGCTGAAATTTGGTATAGAGGTAGGTTATATCCCGGGGAAGGACATAGGCTACTTTTTATTCCGGAAAATTAAGGAGTTCCCGCGGGAATCAAAAAACCTTAATCCACGCGGACGAAGTCGCGGGCATCATCTAGTCACATATAAATTTTTCTAGATTCGGGCCTAAACCTGAGCACAAAGTCGAACAATAGTTCAGAAGATACTCCAATGGATCTCGGTTTGAAGGACGACGATGCGCCCCTCAACCTCTCCTTAAAACCCACGCCTCGTAAGTATAGTTTACTTATAATATTAAGTACCACAGTCTATGGAGATACGTCCTTTCCTACCAATTGGTTGATGGAGGCATCTAGACAGAGCAACACTAATAGGAGGAAACTGGCAGAATTTTCAATACAAAAAAAAAAGATACGCGCCGAATTGAGAACCTCCTCCTTCGTTGGAAGTCGGTTAAAAATATCAAACTTCTATGCAGTTTCCTACCTCTCTCAACCATAAATTATTATCTTCTTATTTTTTTTGTTTGAGTAACGTACCTCTAGGTGCTACAACTGTCATGGTAGCCGAGTCTGTCACATGGACTTAATATATAATATACATTATTAGGACTGAGCTCTCCTTTCCAAAAAACGTGCCGAGAGAGATATTATGTTGAAGGGAGGATTTTATCTCGTTCTAATAGGGTGACCAAACATTTTTTAACACACAGGAAAGTTCATTTTGGCAAATACCTATCACTTGTCAGGTTGGTTGCGGAGTTTGAGTATTTAAAGAATCAATGGGAAATAAAACAAAGCGTGTGTCACTAACATTTATTTAACATTTAATATTTTAACACAAAAATATCAGAAGTCTGGCGCGTAACTATGATTATTTGCTTCGTTTTTTTAACATTAATTGAAAACAATACAATAGAAATTACAGCTAGCTAGCCTAACCTAATTACTATATAAATACTGGCAACAAACAATATTAATCTGAAATACACTAAAGTTTTAAGTTTCTTCCGTCTACAAAACGACTTGAGCATGGTCAAACTGCTTTGACTCATACGACAATAAACAAATTATTATCTTTGTTATTCCCCTTACCTGTGAAAAGAAATGCCGCAACCAGCATATGATTCACTTTTACATTTCTTGATGCAACAATTTTTGACCATTTTTGCATATTGAGAATTGAAAAACGAAAATAACACTAGCTAAAAGCACAACTAATAGCTAAATCCACAAAACAACAGCAGGTCCATGGACACCCTGGTGATGGCATATTTCAGTGCTACCAGGGTAATTCTATATAGCTACCAAACAATCATGTTATTTTGACTATTTACTTTAAAAAATGGTAAACATAAAAAAATAAATTGTAAACATAAAAAATAAATTATATAAAAGTATTCTAAAAGCTAAAAATATTTATACGTTCCTTGTTTTATTTCTACTTGGAAAAATGTTTTCTGCCACTTTTAACATTTTTTTCTACTGGCAATTGAGTAAAAGGGACACAGTACCCACCTTCAGACTATCTCTCTCGGCTCGTTTTCCCTCTGTTGAGACAGCCTAACAAACCTAATCTGAATGTCCAAATGTTAAGGTTCATTTTCGTATGACACATTATCTAGAGTACTCAGTCCTATTATTATTAAGTCCATGGTCTGTCATTTAAAATTTTACAATTATAATTTACACCATAGACATAGAATTTTTTCGCTATGATTTACACTTATAGTCCGACAAACTTATCTGGGGCAATAACAGCGTCGCTAGTATCTATGGAAAATAAATAAAAGTAAAAACTAAACAGGCATAAACATTAGTTCCGATTTTGGCCACCGGGTCAGATAAGTTTGGGGTACTGTACAAATATTTTTTAAATAATGCTCTTAAATATTTTTTTTTCTTACTAAGACCCACTTGCACTGGGACTCTTAAATTGATTTAGTTAAATATTTTAAAGCTGTCCCTTTTTGGCAACTGCAATATGCATTTACCTAAAAAGGACAGCATTACAAAATTTAACTAAATCAGTTATGTCTTTGTGCAAGCGGCCCTAAGTGTAGGTCAAATATTATGGTAGTCTTTTTCTATGTAAGTATATAAATGAAATTGCCAAAAATATTGTGTCAGTTTTTTTAGTTTAATGTCTTGTCGTTTATTTTAAAAACTATAATTTGATCTTTTTTCCCATTGCGGCCAACATGAGTTTAAACATAAGTCACTATAATCCTATAAAGCAGACAAATCTATTTAGTAACAACATGACAACAACGACAACAACAACAAGCAAGCATACAGAGAACATGAGTTTATTGCCATCTCTTTCCCGATGCAGTACAGTGAATAAATCTATCCTTCTCACATTCCTCGCATCGTTTTGGCCCTGGGCTCTAGTTATTTTGACGTGAAACTTTTTTTTTTGTTGCAGCGAGCACGCAAGCTTCGGACGCGTTGTCGCGTCTAACGTCGCTTAGCAGTTCCCTGAGCGCTTCTAATGATAGGATATGTGAGTATTTGCTGTTATTTGAGTCTATACTTATAATAAAACTGTAACTGAATGAGTTCTGCACATTAAATATTTTCGACAATTTTAATCCAAAAATCTGTCTGTCTGTTACGGCTTATGATCATAGATTTTTAACATTCTAGGTAGACATTAGGTAAAACAACCCGTGCGAAGTCGGGTCGGGTCATTTAGTCTAACTAGGTCCAAAGGTTTGGGCTGGGTGTTGTTTTTATTGAAGACATAGTTTTATGTTGATTGTTGATAATTTTTAATGATTGGTGTTGTTGATTGTAAAAAGAAGATAATTAATAATAAAGGCTGATTTGACCTTTCCTATGTACATAACATTGGGCATATTACAATCAAGCTAATAAATCCGGAAAAGTACTATAAAAGCCAGACAAAAGTCTAAAAGTCCCGACAAATCCGAATGAATTGTAACCCTAGTTGTGTCTCTCTCTAAACATAATAAATGTATGAAAAAGATAGATAAGCTTCTGACTCGTCACAGCTGTATTTCTAGCCTTATGTATTAAAGATACGATTCAGCCCACCGATTGTGTAAGGAAATCGTAATCGTTTGTCAAACGGATATTTCGACCTGTTTATGGAGTTCATAGATGCCTGCACGTCAAAAAGCATTCGTGAACTCCTTAAACAGTTCGAGTAATACGTTTTAAGCTGTCAAATGATTACGATTTACTTAGACAATTGGGCCCAATTTTGATGCTTACTATTTTCGCAGCTCGACGTAAACCGGGCGCAAAGCCTCGCCGAGTGGCTCCGGAAATAAACTCGCAAGTTGCGGACTCGCCTCGACCAAAGTCAAGTGGAAGCGAGGACAGCGAGTGTAAGTCACAAACAAACGTTTTTTTGAAAACTCTCTTTAAGAGAGAGTCTTATAGCTTTTTTTATTGACAACGTTAGATATTGGATAGGTGCAGGCGTTACTTGGAAGTACATGATAACCGAGGACCACTAAGCTTAATTCGCTAGAATCTGCCAAAACAGAAAAATCTATGTGATAAAACAAATATTGTCTGTGATAAAACTAGAAGTTTAATTCGCTGTAATCCGCCACAGGAGGTAAATCTATGTGGCAGGTACCGTGCGTATCTTTTACTTCCAGCCCGCAATATTCACCACACCACATTTCCAAAATATTCTCAACGTACGTTTCACTCCGATACTGGAGCATCTTCAGGAGATGTTGACTCTACAATGCACTATTGTGAAGTGACGATGAAAGCCAGATTTTGCGACACAATCGTCAATTCACAATCCTGTGGCGGATTACAGCGATTTAAACTTCTAGTTTTATCATTGTCATGGACTTCCGCAAAGTAACGCCTGCTTCTATCCAATAAATATTGTCTGATAATTCTATAAGAACATCGATTTTTAGGAGACCTAAGCCTTAAGGAGTAACAAACGTCAAAACATACAAACTTACGCCAAACTTATGCCAAACTTTCACATTTACAATATTGGTATGGATAGTGGAAGCTAACTAATATATTTGGGTTCGGTCGCAAAAAAATGTACATTAGTTTTTTTTTTGTTGTCCTGGTTTTATTTTTGTCATAAAATCAGTGCTGTTTTAATTACGAATATACGTTCCATATTGATCTAAATAGAACCTCTCTGTAGTTTAGATAAAACCATGAAATCTCAGCTATCCTTACAAAATTGTATTATTTTAGTTTTTTTCCGATTGGCAAAATTTTTGATCCATACAAAAACTGTTTGTCCAACTACTACACTATTATCGAAAGCATGTCATTTTAACAAAACTTTTGTCCTAATATTGCGTTTGTAAGTTGGGTTCAAGTTCTGATTACTTTTCCAACGTATTTACAAAAGGTTACCATTATTTTAACAATAACCACAATTTTGTTCAACTTCTAAAATGTGTCCAATTTTTTGTTGCGTGTGTAACGTAATGAATGTAACGACATTAAAACGCCTATTTTTGCCATACTACATAAATAATTTGGTTGCTTTTGCCTTTCATTTATTGGCAACACTATTGAACAAGGCGCCAACATTCAGAAAATAAAAACGGCCATGTTTGTTAGGAGGAAAATTGTTAGTGTGTGTCGACGCGAGAATTGTCGCCAAAAATTGTTTTTCTTGTGTTGAATTGCAGGGTGAGTAATTGACATTCTTTCGAACTAATAAATAAAGGTTAATAAAGCTTTGACATCGCGTAAAACAATGAAACTACTTCTCTGTCTGTAATTATTCGCTGTACAGTGATATTTTGATTTGAGGTTATGTCGTTCGCTTTTTTCTGTCATGATTGTAACATATGTAACGAAATGTGTAACGTTACGGTCATGACCGATTGTAAGGCGGAGAATACACTTCTTCAGAAATTCAATTTTGACAGAGTTAATCGTTTTATTACGTCACCCGGTAAATAAGAGAAATTTATAAAAATGTGATGGTAACTAACGCTAGTTTCGACTCGGTGCCCTCTTAAAGGATGTTCGACAGAATTAATCGTTTTAATAAAAGCGGTATCACCTAATGTAAAAAAAACTAGTGTATAATGTCTAATGGGGTCTCTGCGAGTTAGCTTTGGCCCCTCGTACGCCGGGACCCCAGGGTCGCGAAATTGTTAAAGATATCTCAATAATAATATAATATTGTAAAAATAATATACCTAATATTCTAATCATAATATTGTATGATTCTGAACTAAGCTTTATGTTGATCATGAATGTATCATTGAGTCAGGTATGTAACGTTTGTTACGATGTCATGAATGTAACTGTACATTTTTTTACGACCACACCCATTTCTAATAACAGTTTCCACCTGGCCCTCGAGAGAAGGCCGGCCTCGTAACTTGGGGCGCGGCGTCAGCAAACCCAAGAAGAACACCGTAGCGTCGCTGCTAGCGCAGAGCAGAGCCCTAGGCCTCCGCCCCGCGCTCGCTCAGCAACTGCTTGCCGAGACTGATTTGGTGAGTGTATTGTCAATGAAGTAGGGATCTAGAGAAAAAGGAAGGCAGCCTCCTGATACGTAAACACTGTCTGAATCAAATTCAATGTTAATACTGTGGCGGTCTTCGCAGTCCGCACATAAGCCAAAAGATGGCACTGCTAGTAGCGCACGTTTTTTCTGAATTACGCTATATATTATTGACTTCCAAAGAATTTTTTGCCTGGTGGGAGGCTTCGGTCGTGGCTAGTTACCACCCTACCGGCAAAGACGTGCCGCTAAACGAATTAGCGTTCCGGTACGATGCCGTGTAGAAACCGAATAGGGGTATGGGTTCAATATAACTGCCATGCCCCTAACAGGTTAGCCCGCTACCATCTTAGACTGCATCATCACTTAGCATCAGGTGAGATCGCAGTCAAGGGATAACTTGTAGTGGATAAAAAAAAAAAAAAAAACTTTAAAAGTGCTTTTGGATCGTCAAGTGAGAATCTAACACTGCTTCGGAATGGTATTCCGAATCTGTCACTGCTTTCAGATTCGCTTGATAGGTATAGTGGCGGTATGAAATGTCTATGAGACGCAGTGATTATTCACTTAACGTCAGGAGAACGAGCCGCTTGCTCGTTTGCTAGCTATACATATTTTTAAAAAATAATAATTTTTCTCCCGCAGGACAAACTACGCGCGTTACTCGGCGAGAGCGCGAGTACAGACTCCGAATGCCCTTCCGACAGCAACCCGTCCGACTCCGACGCGAGCGACGGCGGCAGGCGGAACGACTCGCAGCTGCGGTTGCCGCTCGCGCTGGGTAAATATACGACGAAACAAACTACGCGCGTTACTCGGCGAGAGCGCGAGTACAGACTCCGAATGCCCTTCCGACAGCAACCCGTCCGACTCCGACGCGAGCGACGGCGGCAGGCGGAACGACTCGCAGCTGCGGTTGCCGCTCGCGCTGGGTAAATATACGACGAAACAAACTACGCGCGTTACTCGGCGAGAGCGCGAGTACAGACTCCGAATGCCCTTCCGACAGCAACCCGTCCGACTCCGACGCGAGCGACGGCGGCAGGCGGAACGACTCGCAGCTGCGGTTGCCGCTCGCGCTGGGTAAATATACGACGAAACAAACTACGCGCGTTACTCGGCGAGAGCGCGAGTACAGACTCCGAATGCCCTTCCGACAGCAACCCGTCCGACTCCGACGCGAGCGACGGCGGCAGGCGGAACGACTCGCAGCTGCGGTTGCCGCTCGCGCTGGGTAAATATACGACGAAACAAACTACGCGCGTTACTCGGCGAGAGCGCGAGTACAGACTCCGAATGCCCTTCCGACAGCAACCCGTCCGACTCCGACGCGAGCGACGGCGGCAGGCGGAACGACTCGCAGCTGCGGTTGCCGCTCGCGCTGGGTAAATATACGACGAAACAAACTACGCGCGTTACTCGGCGAGAGCGCGAGTACAGACTCCGAATGCCCTTCCGACAGCAACCCGTCCGACTCCGACGCGAGCGACGGCGGCAGGCGGAACGACTCGCAGCTGCGGTTGCCGCTCGCGCTGGGTAAATATACGACGAAACAAACTACGCGCGCAACTCGGTGAGAGCGCGAGTACGGACTCCGAATGCCCTTCCGACAGCAACCCGTCCGACTCCGACGCGAGCGACGGCGGCAGGCGGAACGACTCGCAGCTGCGGTTGCCGCTCGCGCTGGGTAAATATACGACGAAACAAACTACGCGCGTTACTCGGCGAGAGCGCGAGTACAGACTCCGAATGCCCTTCCGACAGCAACCCGTCCGACTCCGACGCGAGCGACGGCGGCAGGCGGAACGACTCGCAGCTGCGGTTGCCGCTCGCGCTGGGTAAATATACGACGAAACAAACTACGCGCGTTACTCGGCGAGAGCGCGAGTACAGACTCCGAATGCCCTTCCGACAGCAACCCGTCCGACTCCGACGCGAGCGACGGCGGCAGGCGGAACGACTCGCAGCTGCGGTTGCCGCTCGCGCTGGGTAAATATACGACGAAACAAACTACGCGCGTTACTCGGCGAGAGCGCGAGTACAGACTCCGAATGCCCTTCCGACAGCAACCCGTCCGACTCCGACGCGAGCGACGGCGGCAGGCGGAACGACTCGCAGCTGCGGTTGCCGCTCGCGCTGGGTAAATATACGACGAAACAAACTACGCGCGCAACTCGGTGAGAGCGCGAGTACGGACTCCGAATGCCCTTCCGACAGCAACCCGTCCGACTCCGACGCGAGCGACGGCGGCAGGCGGAACGACTCGCAGCTGCGGTTGCCGCTCGCGCTGGGTAATTATACGACGAAACCAAAAACGCGCTCACTACGCTCATCGCTTACAATATCGTTATTTTCCGCTTCATTCATTTTACAAGAAAGAAGATGCTCACGACTTCCGCGTGGTTTAGGTTTTTAAAAAATGCTGCGGCAACTCTTTGATTTTCCGTTACTCGGCGAGAGCGCGAGTACAGATTCTCCGACGCGAGCGACGGCGGCAGGCGGCAGAACGACTCGCAGCTGCGGTTGTCGCTAGCGCTTTGTAAATATACGACGAAACCAAAAACGCGCTCACTACGCTCATCGCTTACAATATCGTTATTTTCCGCTTCATTCATTTTACAAGAAAGAAGATGCTCACGACTTCCGCGTGGTTTAGGTTTTTAAAAAATGCTGCGGCAACTCTTTGATTTTCCGTTACTCGGCGAGAGCGCGAGTACAGATTCTCCGACGCGAGCGACGCCGGCAGGCGGCAGAACGACTCGCAGCTGCGATTGCCGCAACGCTAGGTAAATACGATGCGCTCACTACGCTCATTCTATGTACGCTCTCCTTTACTACTTTAGTTTGCAACCAATCTGATTTTAAAATTTATAAAACATTCTGCTCTTACTTAGCTTAGCGCTTATTCGTCAATATAGAATTTCGGTTTACTAATATGTTCAGTAGGAATTTTTTGTATTAGAAAGAAATCTTTATTCGGGGTTACAAGTACAAGAAATAACAAACTTTATTTAAAAAATCGCGAAATGAGACTTCATCCCCAAAATGGTCTTCACTCAGCATGTGCTATATCAGTTAGGATATAGCGCTGATCATTTTTGAAGCCAGTATGCTTGAGCAAAAACCTTTTTTTTTTACAATTGTTTACACAAACTTTTAAAAAGAATATTCCATTAAAAAAATTGGTTGGGTATCTCCAAATGTGCTACAATTCTTGAGTGTTGCCAGCATCTTAAAATCGACTCTCATCTTTCACTAGACACTCAAGTTGCCTTACAGTTGGTAGGCCTAAGCAGAACTAAAATGTCGTCGACGCCTTGCGTTAACTAACTAAACATTCTTTGTCGCAGGTTGGAAGCGGGTGACAGTCATCAAAGGCCTGTCTCGGAACTGCAATATCAAAGGCGACGTGACGTATACGCCGCCCGAACCGCATGCCAGCGTGCAGATCAAATCTGCGCACGAGTTGCATAAAGTAAGTCTTATATTATGCCGTGTAGAAACTGAATAGGGGTATGGGCTTAATATAACCAAAGTAAACAGATACAACCAGTATGGAAACTGCCTAGAGGCGTTCGAGGCGGCTCACTCACACAAACATGCGCATCTACGAGACCCATAAGCACGGGTCGCGGTGCCGTCAGTACTGAGTGCCGCGTCATTACGTGTTGTGGATGCGTGTTTGTGTGAGTGAGCTGTTTCGAGCGTTACTGGGTAGTTTCCATACTGGTTGTATCTGTTTACTGTGATATAACTGTCATGCCCCTAACAGGTTAGCCCGCTACCATCTTAGTCTGCATCGTCACTTACCATCAGGTGAGATTGCAGTCAAGGGCATAACTTGTAGTGGATAAAAAAAAACATATTGGCGTGCGAAGGGATCGGAGTCATGACAGGCATTGGTTAGGTAGATACTTATTTTCAGGCAGGGCATGATGAAAAATAGTATAGAGCTTTTTTGACTAGGGTAAGCAGTGCTTTTATGCCTCTCTATCGTGCACACCACTAAATTACTGGAAGTCATGACCCCTTCCATCAATCACAAATATGAGGGTATTCATGTTGTCAAAGTAAGGGAGTTGCATAACGTAAGTCGTCCTTAGGGTTGCCAACTCTCAAAAGAACTAACCCGGGAGGATTTTCAGGTAACAGCATCCTCCAGGTGGTGGGCCAGGACTTGCATAGTCCAATGATGACTCATTGGATTTCTGTGCATCGAAATCCTAATAAGAAATAGCTACTGTTACACCTGTTGTGTACAGTATTATATGTTAATTATATTTTTATTTTATTTTATCTATTTTAATTTAATTTAATTTTCTCTTTTTGTATTTTTTGGGTTTTTCCCTTAATAAAGAATTATTTATTAAAAAAAAAATTTATTTTTGTCGCAGTTGCTATAACTTATAATATGATTTGTTTTTTCAGTTCCTAGAAGCAAACCCCAGTCCGCCCTTATGCCGGGATAACTTCAGTTTGAGCGCGCGGACGCTCCTGGGAGAATACATACAGCCGTCCCCGGACAATACGGAACCACTCGTGTTCAACGAGGCTGAGATCACTAAACGGTGAGTGAAACATTACGGAACTCTGATTTAGTGCTAACCCTTGTCTGAAAAAACTTTTCTTACTACTGAACTACTATATGAACTAACCAGCTACTCGATAGGTCTAAACTCATTTTCATGAAGCCACCTTTTGACTATTCGAACTGACCTTTAACTCGAAAGCCCTAAACTCAATTTAATTAAACCAGTTTTGACTATATGAACTGACCAGCGATTCGATAGGTCTAAACTCAATTTTATCTACTCTCATGCTATAAATCCTCTATAACAGGTTCTGAAACAGTTAGCTAATTGCCAACATTAAAACACCCAATGTCCTAATAACCATTACATCATCCAAACGGGTGATGTAATGTTGTACTGAATTTCATTACAACACCCCTGCCACATCTGCTCGATGCGTGGTATCTGTATGAATTACAAAAAAAGAACATCTGTACGAATTTCAAAAAAAGAACATTGTCATACACGCGCGTTTCACTACCAGAACGCCGCGCGCTGTAAAAAAAAGTTAACAAAAAGAAAATTTAAAAAAAAATTAAAAAAAAAAAAAAATTTTAAAAAAATTTAAAAAAAAAAAATTAAAAAAAAAAAATTTAAAAAAAATGAGCGATTCATGTTTTGAGTTTTGATGATATTAGGTTACTAGGACTGGATGTTTTGATGTTAGCAGTAAGCTAACTATTTCAGAATCTGTTATAGAGGATTCATATTATGAGTGTAGATAAAGTCTTGTATGCAACAGTTGATAATTAGGTATTAAAACACTCATATGATACTATTATCATACTCCGCTTCGCGTCGTATGATAAACCCACATTCGTGTTTTAATACCCCTTATTACACAACTGTTGCATAAATAACTATTATGAAAGCAACATTTGACTCGAAAGGTCAAACTCAATTTTATGAAACCAGGTTTTAATATTCTTTACACCGAAAACAGAAATAAACACAAACAAACTACAATAACTAACTGAAAATGAAAGAATTAAAGACGTTACAATTGGCGGCATTATCGCTTTGAAGCGATCTCTACCAGGCAACCAAGTTTTGCTTTACAAACCGACCTTTGACTGGAAAAGTCTAAACTCAATTTCTTGAAACCAGCATTTGACTATTCGAACTGACCTTTGTTCCTACATGTTTGTAGGAATACATTCTAAACCTAGTGGTAGATTCACTTAAAGATGTGAATGCACTGTGTGATAAAAACTGTTCTTTTCTTTCGTCTTCTTTATAATATATAAAAATGAATCCCTATTTCCCTTGGTCACGGCATGACGCGTGAACGGCTGGGCCAATTTCGCTAATTCTTTTTTTGTTGTGTTTGTTATTGTAAGAAGTTTTTTTTTTTTTTATTGGTGATAGGCTTGCGCTTGACGACAATCATGCTTAGTGCAAAGCAATGATGAGGTCTAGGGTGGAACGCGCTTGCCTAGAAGATGCCTATTCACTCTTGCCTTGAAGGTACTTAAGTTATAAGTGGCAGAAAACACGTGCGCTCGGAGGGTGTTCCACACCCTAGCGGTTCGTATCAGAAACGTCGAGCAAAAACGTTTCGTGTTAATGAGACATAAGACAGTAGAGAGATCGTCAAATAGGTATATTGTCAGACTGACGGTTATTTATTCAGTTTCATATATTATGTACATTTATACTGGGAAAAAACCCAGTTCCCACGGGACTCCATAAGACCTAAAATCCAAGTCCACCTAAGACGAAGTCGCGGGCATCAGCTAGTACTCGTATTTCATATTTTAACGTCCTTTTAAACATGGATTCAAAAATCTGTGTTGTCTTCAGGCTAGAAGAAGCGAGAGCGTTAGCGGCCCTAAGCGGCCGACCAACGCCACCGCCCCTAGAACATCGCATGGAGCTGGCGAGGAGACAACAAGCGGCCAGGGACGCCAGGAAAGACTGCGGAGTGCGGGGGAGAGACCAGGTATGACCTTTATATAAATTATTTTTTACGAGATTATGTACATCGGAATTAGCCAACATCTCATAAATTCGATCAATGTTCTGACTGTCCATAATCAGGTAGGTACTTTGTTTCATACTTGAAAATGCGCGCTTAGTATAGGATTTTGTCCGCGTGGATTGAGAATTTTCGGTTCCCGCGGGAACTCTTTAATTTTCCGGGATAAAAAGTAGCCTATGTGCTATTCCAGACTATAATCTATCTCTGTGCCAAATTTCATCCAGATCCGTTCAGCCGTTGGAGCGTGATTGAGTAACAAACATCCATACATCTATACATCCATACATCCATCCAAACTTTCGTATTTATAATATTTATTTGATGAATTGTGACGTCATTAAAAGTCAACGCACTCTTTTGTTTTTTTTCTACTAAAATTTAGCCCTTGACTGCGATCTCGCCTGGTGGTATTGCAGTCTAAGATGATAGCGGGCTAACCTGTTAGGGGTATGACAGTTATATTCTTTCCGCTTCTACAATAAGCTCCCAGAAGACATGTTGAAGATGTCTCTGAACAAGTTCAAAGTTAATGTAAAACGTAAACTCATTGAAAAATCTTATTACCATGTAAAGGATTACCTAAACGACAAGGAAGCTTGGCAATGATTTGCTCAAATGGCTCTGATAGTTCCTTAGTTATGATTTGTGAGATGGTGATAATAAAAAAATGAAAAAAACCCGGCTGAGTTTGTTGTGGGCTCTTCTCAGACCAGGGCGCGTTTGGAACCCTCGTAGCTTTAGTTTTAAGATACCGTAACTGATTATCACCATCATGTTTTATAAGTAAGTAATTTTTTACGTCAATAAGTGTACAGTGTACCTATATTGAATAAATGAATTGAATCTTGAATCTTGAATCTATTAAACCCATACCCCTAGTCGGTTTCTACATGGCATCGTACCATCGCTTGATATTGATATACATACTCTGTTATTAATCGATAATTTAAAATGGTTGCCAAACATAAAATTAACAGGAGACTAATTTTGGCAGGTCCCCTATTTAATATAATCACTAAAAAATAATTTGACTAGTTGTGAAATACCCTATAATATGTTAGTCGCGGGCATTATCTACGAGTAGTATCAATTAAAATTGGACTGTGTGTCACAGAATTAGCTACAATTGATTACTACATTATTATTGCAATTGACTATACCAATATTATAATCATTAAAACTTTTTTTAAATCTTTTCCAGGCAAGACTAGTCCGTGATCTGGAAAGGTCTGAAAAGGCGGAATACGTCAAGCGTGAGAAGGAGGCGCGGAGTCAGCAGTTGCTAGAGGTATGTTTGGCTGCTTTAGGGTTAGTTAGTTAACTGTACTTTAGTTGTGGCCCGTTGTATACTGTACCCATATTATAGGACGCCAGAAAATAATAGATTTCGATGTTCACTTGAATTTATCCATCCATTCATCAGCCTGTATGCATCCACTGCTGGACGTAGACCTTTTCGAGAGGCCACCAAACAAATTAAATTTATTGCTTGGGAAAATTTCAGAAATGATCTATATCGTGCAATAAAGAGAAGTCCTGACTCACTTACCCACTCACTGGCTGGCATTATAATATGCCATGCCCAGCCCAAACCCTTGGACCTGAAGTTAGTGTCAGTGGAGCTGGAGAGAGCTGTTCCATTTATTATCTAGACAAGGAAGGGATGTTTCCGAATAACATTTTATCGAAAAAAACGATTGGACCTTATCTCATTAAAGACTTAAAACGAATTGTTGTAGGGAAAATAACAAAAATCAGCTAATCACAATAATAAAGATTGTAGCAATGATGGTTGCAGTTTTTTTAATAAGTCTCAAATGCTCAAAGCACATTGCTTCAAAAGCAAAGTGAAGTTTTCATAAATATTACAAAGTAAACTCCAAATCTCCACCACATAGCGAAGTATGAAGAATGATGAAAAAGGCCAATCAGTCTAATATTTCCTGGCGTCTAGGTTGAAGGTTAAAAATATAAATACGATGTAATATACTTATTTGTGTATCCTGTTCTACTTTCCTATAATATTTTGAAAAAAATAAAGAACTTTAATGTTTTTTATACCATGGGTGTGGGAATAATTTCTATGATCAAGTTTAGAAACACAGGCGATCGAAGTGGCGGAAAAGCGAAGCCTTATTGATATATTTAGGGATGATGCCTATATCAAAAATAAATGATTTCTAACTGATTATTAAATAGAGGGTCTTCCAAAACACCTAAAATTCACATCCTCGGTTTGTTTTAAGTTTGATGTCAGGTGCCATTGGCATAATTCCGATTTTAGTGCGGAACCCTAAAAAAGAGAATAACGAAAAAAAGTGGGTTGAAATTTGATGACGTCACAACTGTGAATTTCATACAACTTCCATACTAGAAGTGCGTTTTTAAGTTTGATAAAGAGTTGCCGATTTGATTGAGTTGTCATCATCCCTATTGAAACTCGACTGTAGTTAAGTTCACACACGGTTATTACAAGTTCAAGCTTCCTAAAGTCACGTGCCACATCAAATAGAGACGTGTGTGAATACAGATAAAGTTCAATTTAATTTTAATGGTATTGGCGCATTACCACCACTCCGCCAGTCTGTGTTGAACCTAAGAGTGAGATGTACTTCACTGTACGTGTATTATGCATGTACAAAAAAAAAAAAAAAAAACTAGTAATGAATAGGTATTGTTATTTGTATGATCGTATCTCTGACCTAACATTATTTCCTTTACACTCTGTTTACAAATATTTGTGTCTATAATATGGGAACTAATTTACTATTTACTGTTTTTATATTTATGTGTTTTTTCTCAATACATGTGCTTGTGTTTGTTTTATTTTATTATCAATTTGATTCGCTTGGCAACATTGTGCTCACAAGTAGAATATGTTAAAAAGCAAAAATGGACTCTATAGTTTTGAAAGTAAAGTTTAAATTTGAATGGCCACTTTTTGCTTTTCCGTAGATAGTAATAGCATTCGAACTCTAAGCTTTTATTTTATCTAGTAGTTTTGTGTGTTACGAGGTAGATGCCAAAATATAACTGTCGTATATATGTAAATTTATATTTCACTTCTCTGGGGGATATTCAATGTTTATTTCTAACAAAAAATACAATAAAAACCTTGACAATGTTGTCAGAAATCCAATTGATAATAAAACAAGTGACATACGAAAACTAACAAGAGAAAATTCGAAACAGCAAATCAACAAAAGCCGGTCGCAGCTCACGATTGAGGCGTTGCCAACACCGAAAGGTTGTGACGACTGGAAAATGCCCGAAATAGTCATGGGACCAGCAACTAAAACGAGTAAAGACAGAACTATGCCACAAATCAGTCTATCCCTCATCCCTGTCAGCGGTCTCAAAGAAAACACCCCAATAAAAACAATGAATTTAGACCAAAACTGGAAAGAAACGGAGGAATACAACGCACTAGACAAAATGAAAGATTTCGCTGAAAAAGCTGCTTTTGACCTTCCGAAAAGACAAACAGAAAAATACTTCGACTTCTCGTTAGTAAAACAAACGGATAAAAGAAAACCAGAAAAAGAGAACAATCTAGAGAAATTAATAGAATCTTATTCTAGAATATCCGAATTTATAAATGGCTGCAATTGGTCCAAAATTGAGGACGCCAAAAAGGACGACCCGATAAGCTTAGAACAGAAGTATCTAGATGCGAAAAATGAATTTATGACCCAAAATTTAATGTTGATTCCTAAAGATACACAAAAATCGATCCTAAAAGATGTCATAGACTTGAGTGGCGATGACGATATACTAACCGATATTATAGCAAAAAAGATTAGCAAAGGAACTTTTAATGTCGGAAAAGATGGAGCGTTATCAATATCGGTCCAACCGATGGGGAAGGACGTTAGTCCGGTACGTTTTGGAGTTAAGACTAACATTTCGGGTTGAACTAACACAATTTCTTGCCTATGTGGGGTTTTCACTAACAATGTTACTGTTCTATACTTTGGTGTTATATGTTGCAGATTAACACTTAACACAGCATATGAAAGGCGCTGTATTCTAAAATCTATAAAAAAAATTAAACTTCGGCATTTTTCTAGCTATATCCCTATATGTTTTGATATCACTTTATGTGCACTTTTGAATCTGATAAAAGGTTGAACATCATAGTAGGAACTCTTACTGGATCTCTTCAAAACTTAAGGCTGGCATATTGCGGCAGCGAAGCGAAGTGACGAGTATTTTCTGAACTGTTTTGAAGTAGTTTACTTTAGGTTCACTTTAAAGTTAACTTTAAGTTCACTATGTAACTAATAAAATTAGTCGCTTTCATATAAAACAAAAACCGACTACAAAACTATACCTATAAGTAGTAGGTACCAACTAAAACTAAAAAGTAAAAAACATTAACTGGGTATATAATATGTATTTGGTTTTTTGTTGATTTTCTCAAAAAGCGCTAAATTAATTTCGATAAATTTATATCGGACTACCTCTGAAGTATGATCTACCAAACAAAAAAAAGAATCATCAAAATTGATTCATAATTGCCGGAATTATCGCGTAACATACGTACAAAAAAAAACATACAGTTGAATTGAGAATCTCCTCCTTTTTTGAAGTCGGTTAATAACTAATGTAAATATAGTAAATCTCCGCGAACGCAATCGGTTTATACTTTTATTTTGCTTTACACTTTGTAAGAGTAGGTACACTAATGGAAATAAAGTTATGTACCTACCTATATTTCCGAAAATTCTGGAAAAGTCCCGTTGCTTCGCTACGATTTCGCCAATAAGCCTTGAGCCTTACTCCTATACTTCTTTATATTTAGTTTGCACGCTTCTGCACCAATTATTACTGTTACTTTTTAAATTTATTATTGTTTCTCGAACATTCCCCTAAATTATACTGATTTAGAAATAAAAACCTTTCAGGATTGACAGGCATTTTTATATTAGTGTTCCGCCAAACGATTTAACTTTCAAATTGGTGTTTGGGGTTTAATTACCTTTATTATGGGTTAGCGCGTTTACGCCGTACTGCATTGTCCCCTAATCATCTCTTACTATAAACTAAGTCAGGTGCCATTGGCATAATTCCGATTTTAGTGCGGAATCCTAAATACTTAGCTCAGTATAGTGCAACAGGCACAGCATGATACATTCCGCTAATTTGAGGAACAATGATGTATGTTGAAAACGCAGTTTTGAGTGAAGGTAGAGAGCTGTCCGGTCCTGTAAGCATTACAGTATTCCCAAATGAATAATGCGCATAGAAATCTTCGTCACTGTTCGGCAACGGTCGTATTCCCCGAGCATCGGAAGACGATATGTATATAGAGTGGTTAAGTGCATTTTCTTCATGCATAATTTAGTAGAATTATGTGTTTTGTGCTACAAGAGATAAATATTGACTTATCAGTAACAAAATTTGATTCGATAATTCCATGTAAGTAAATAGCGAAGAAAACCACAGGATTGCGAATATGCTACATTCTTTGTAGAATTGATTGAAGGGTGTGTAATAGCAGCTCCATATAATTTCACACGGAGAGAACACGTGCAGTCACCACCAATATATAAAGACGACTGATTTACCTTTGAGGCTTTGACTGACCGGCGACCGCCGTCGACAGCCCGAATTGTTGTTTTCGATTGTTTACACATGATATTGACTCCTATTTCTTTTGAACAAGGTGCAAAATGCTTTAGGTCTCTTACGATTTAATAATCGGGTGTTTCCGGGAATACGACAATTAGCGAAGATCTGCATGTGCATTATTAATTTGGGAATACTGTAGATTATCTGGTAACTATAGTCCGTCAAACTTATCTGACCCGGTGTCAGCGTGTATATAAAAAATAAAATAAAAACAAAACCTAAACAGGCATTAAAATTAGTTCCAATTTTGGCCACCGGGTCAGATAAATTTGTGGGACTGTAGATGATGATAATGACTTCGTCCGCGTGTATTCGGTTCGGTTTAAAAACCTGGGGAAACTAGTTTTCCGGGATAATGGCATATCTTCTTCCCCAGGATGCAACCTATCGCTGTAGCAAGTTTCGTAAAAATCGGTCGAAAGTCTAGCAGACAGACACACAGACAAACTTGGATTTTATTAAGTAGTACAAAGTACTTAAGTGTTTTTAATGTACAAGCGGACATTTTATTTTACGCTTTAATATTAACAAACAAAAAAAAAAACACGCACGCACGGTATTACTTACTTATTTTTTTTGTTTCACTTTTGTTTCATGTTTGCTGTAATATTATTTGCTCGGCCGCTTTCGATGTTGTTTTTGGCTATGTGAAGGCTAAAAAGAGGAAACAGGAGGAGTTAGAGAAGCAGAGAATAGAAGAGCAGTTGAAAAGGCAACAGGTTTGTATAGAAGATACGAGTAACATCAACACGTCATAGCTATCATCGTTTGGTAGTTGAAAACATTATATCTATGCCATCCTAGGTCTATGTTGGAGAGCTTATTGCTTTCATGAGCTTGATTGTTGTCATAGTACGGTCAAAATAGACATTTCAAATTACAAGAACTCCGACAGAGCTGAATTTTGCTAGAGACCTTGGGTACACCAGTAGAAATATAGTGCCAAAAGTCCCCATCAATCACATAATTTTATGATCTACAATTATTGTCTGGGCTATATTTTTGGTAAAACTTGCCGTTTTCGAGAAAAATCCAAAAACCGAAAATTTTTACCTTTGACCTTGAATAACTTTTAGCACACATGGGATCGATGGGGACTTTTGGCACTTTATTTCTACTGGTGTACCCAAGGTCTCTAGCAAAATTCAGCTCTGTCGGAGTTTTTGTTATTTGATCACTATTTTTATGTCTAATTTGACCGGACTATCAAGCGCAAAGCCTATCTTGCAATCATCATAAAATAAAGAACTACTAGATACATATTAATAGGGATGATGCCTATGTCAAAAATAAATTCTTTCTTACTGATTATTAAATAGAGGGTCTCCCAAAAGATCTAAAATTCACATCCTCGGTTAGTTTTAAGTTTGATAACCACACAAAAAATCTAACCTACTATTTCAAAAGTCCGAAAACTAGCTTTTTCTCGGGGAACAATTACCAACTGTAAGTTTTTCCTAAAATGTTGTTCTAGTACTAAACTTTATTTAACTCATTTGTTACAGGAGAGAGAAATAAAACGACAACAATCAATGCTACTTAAAGAACAGGTAAGCAATTTTCTTCAAAATCTAGATTAGATCTATCTAGATAGATTTTTCATCATAAACATACAAACATATTGTATTGTCATCCTTTCTTTAAAATTGTACAAATTCAAAAAAATTATTAAATCCCGGCTTAATATGGAAATAAGGAGAGTTGAAAGATTCAATAACATTCATATAGTCTGGCCATGATAACTCTTTCGCAGTACAGACTGTGTTTCCATCAACAGATTTTCAAATTCTACCAATTTCTTACTTCTGCGGACATAGTGTGAGATCTATAGATAGTATTGAATCGAAGCAGGCGTTACTTTGCGGAAGTCTATGATTATGAATGAACGAGAAGTTTAATTCGCTATAATCCGCCACAGTAGAACAAAATTGCTATTGGTGAAGGACACGCACTGTACCACATAGATTTGTTCTACTGTGGCGGATTATATCGAATTAAACTTCTCGTTCATTCATTATCTATAGAGAGAAATTTGACTTTGCTTAGACTTAAGACATGGTTAAAACGAGACAGATTTATGTTACTCATTTAAGTCCATTAAGTTTTAACTCTAAGTAAAGTCTGAGCCAAGTGAAAGTACACTCTATAGATCTCAGCATTAGAGTGGCTAGAATATACATACTTATAGCTGTTAATAATAAAAATGTGTTAAAATTTATCTTTAATAGCTACATAATCCTATTTCTGTTCTTATGTCATTAACATCTGTGTTTCGGTTATAGTTGTCCCATGTCTAATAAACTTTGTCTTTTTTCTTTCAATTGGGAATCATCATCGCTCCTACAGCAAAAGTATATAACAGAGGTAATTAAAACATTCTATTGGAAAACATGACTTTTCTTTGCCTTGTCTCAGGTTTCTTCTTTTTAATTATTTCTATTATCATCTCTTTATTTTCTCCCTCTCTGTTTATTTTCTAATTTCTCTACTTTGGTCCATTATCTTACAAAATCTCTCCTAAAGTTTTCGTTTCTTCATGTAACATTTCTTTTGCCAAAAATAACATTTACATTTGCGTGTAAAAGGCTTATGTTTAAGGCTATATTTTAGTTACCGTATGCTTTACTAAACCAGTGACAGCAAAATTAACTTCAGGTTGTTGGGAAAATACTGTCGGTTTTATGCGAACTCCAGAACAAATTAAAATCTTTTTTATTCAAGTTGACTTTGACAAGTGCTTTTAAATAGTAGAGTGAATCTACCACTGGTTCGGAATGCCATAATTAACAAGGACCTTATTTTTACATTATCAGAAACAAGCCTTAGTGTAACTTTTCAGATCAAATAACATCAATCTTAATTGTCCAAATTTCAACATGTACCATACATGGCAGATTTACTCCAAATCATTTATTTTACTTCAAAATGTAAACATTCTAGATCTAGGTGAATAGAATGCCTAATTAAAAAGATAATTTGCAGTATTCTTAGTTAAGATACTCCATCGTTTACTTGAAAAGTTACACCTTAACTTGACTAGTTATATCCTTGCGCATGTGTTTGTAGTTTTTAACTTTGTTACAAATTCATTAAATAAATATAATAAAGAGTTGGGAAAACTCCCCGGGAAGACTTACACCTGCCAAAACATTATGCATGTTCATGCACGTAAGATGGAATAACTATAAACTATAAGATTTTATTCTCTTTCATTAGGAGCGCGAAAGGAGAAGACAACATACTACGTTTATACGCCAATTAGACTCTAGAAGGAGATGGGAAGAGAGGGAGAGAAGAAAACACCAGAACCTTCTAGACCGATTGCTGGTGAAAGAGAAGAAGTTGCAGCAGAGGCGGAAAGAGTCTGAGCTACTGACTGAACTTAGGTATGCAATTAAAAATTTCTTCAAGGAATTAAAATTCAAATACTAGATGATGCCCGCGACTTCGTCCGCGTGGATTGAGGTTTTTCGGTTCCCGCGGGAACTCTTTATAATCGGGATAAAAAGCCTATGTGCTTGCGGGCGGAGCGTGCGGGGTATGAGCCGAGTGCGCACCGCGCCCGCTACCTCAGCCCCCCGATTCCTCAGATCTCGCGTGCGGACTATATATTTACTTACTGTGGCGGATTATAGCGAATTAAAGTTCTACTTTTTTCAATCTCCAATGTTTCTGGGAGTTAAGTAAGTTCTTAAATTCGTGATTAATAAGTCTTGTTTTTGCAGACGACCACAAGAAGACTCCTCTCTGTCTGACCAGAAGTCCCTACCGTCGTTGGACAGGATACCCGGACTAAAACTGCCCGGACAAGCCATGGCGGACTTGTTACAAGTCTTCGAATTCCTGTATAACTTCGGACAAGCCCTTGGTTTCGGTAAGTTTGTTTTAGATACCTCACGTCTCGTACGCAATGAGTAATGAGGAATACGACGCAATGAGCAAAGAGAGAATTTAGATTTTCTCTCTCTGCGTCGTATTCCTCATTGCTGAGGTTCGTGACTCCTTTCCATTAATCACATAATGGTAGGAGTTTTCTTGGGATATATCTATATTCAGTCCAACCATTTATTTTGCTTTGGACATAAGCACGCCTATGAAGTTTCAACCATCGACAAAATAGGCAATACTTCATAGACACAGTTTTTTTTTACAATAGTGAAGTGACGTACCCTTTTATCCGATGTTTCGTAACTACGCGACTTCGTCCGCGTGGATTGAGGTATTTTGGTTCTCGCGGGAACTCTTTGATTATCCGGGATAAAAAGTAGCCTATGTGTTATTCCAGACTATAATTTATTTCTGTGCCAAATTTCATCCAGATCCGTTCAGCCGTTCTGCCGTGATTGAGTAACAAACATCCATACATCCATCTATCCTTCCGCATTTATAATACTAGCTGATGCCCGCGACTTCGTCCGCGTGGATTGAGGTTTTTTGGTTCCCGCGGGAACTCTTTAATTTTCCGGGATAAAAAGTAGCCTATGTGTTATTCCAGACTATAATTTATCTCTGTGCCAAATTTCATCCAGATCCGTTCAGCCGTTCTGCCGTGATTGAGTAACAAACATCCATATATCCATCTAAACTTTCGCATTTATAATACTAGCTGATGCCCGCGACTTCGTTCGCGTGGATTGAGGTTTTTTGGTTCCCGCGGGAACTCTTTAATTTTCCGGGATAAAAAGTAGCCTATGTGTTATTCCAGACTATAATTTATCTCTGTGCCAAATTTCATCCAGATCCGTTCTGCCGTTCTGCCGTGATTGAGTAACAAACATCCATACATCCATCTAAACTTTCGCATTTATAATATTAGTTTATTAGTATAGATTGTGGAAAGACGTGGGAACCCACCGCATTATTATCCCAAGAAAACTCCTACCTTTATTTGATTTATGTAAAGGGGTCATGACCCTCAGTAATGAGAAATACGATGCAGAGAGAGTTATAGATTGCATTTTTTTTTCTTGCAGAGGTGGAGACACTGCCAACCTTGACCTCGCTGCAAATGGGCCTCATACCCAATTGCAGTCAAGAGGCGGAAGACGAACTCCTCAGTGTATTGTCGAGGCTGCTATCCATCGCTATTGGTCAGTCAATCAATCAATCAATCAATCAATCAATCAATCAATCAATCAATCAATCAATCAATCAATATTTATTTATTCAATTTAGGTACACTGTACACTTATTGACGTCCGAAACTTATAAACCATGATGGTGATAATCAATTACGGTATCTTAAAAGGTAAAGCTAAATCTAAATCTGAGTTTGTTGTGGGTCTTTTCAGATCAGGGCGCGTTTGGATTTGGAACCCGCGAAGCTTTATTTTTAAGATACCGTCGTTAATTATCACCATTATGACTTATACTTTGTATACTTGACGTTTATAAAGTGTACGGTGTAGGTACCAATTTTGAATAAACATATTTTTACTTTGACTATATTTTTGAATAGTTTTCCAACTAGATTCTGTCACAATCCGGTGTTGTTCACAGAGGAACCGGGCATTCCACATCCGGGTCGGCACACTACGTTACTGGGCCACGCGCTGCGCCTGGCCGAGCTCACCCCGGACACACTGAGCGAAGTGTTGCGCATATATCTGTATGCGAACGCGACGGCTGAGATCAAGGCTCTGACGGGTATGTATTACCCGTGTTATCCACAGAGGGCCGGGTCGGCACACTACGTTACTGGGCCACGCGCTGCGCCTGGCCGAGCTCACCCCGGACACACTGAGCGAAGTGTTGCGCATATATCTGTATGCGAACGCGACGGCTGAGATCAAGGCTCTGACGGGTATGTATTACCCGTGTTATCCACAGAGGGCCGGGTCGGCACACTACGTTACTGGGCCACGCGCTGCGCCTGGCCGAGCTCACCCCGGACACACTGAGCGAAGTGTTGCGCATATATCTGTATGCGAACGCGACGGCTGAGATCAAGGCTCTGACGGGTATGTATTACCCGTGTTATCCACAGAGGGGCCGGGTCGGCACACTACGTTACTGGGCCACGCGCTGCGCCTGGCCGAGCTCACCCCGGACACACTGAGCGAAGTGTTGCGCATATATCTGTATGCGAACGCGACGGCTGAGATCAAGGCTCTGACGGGTATGTATTACCCGTGTTATCCACAGAGGGGCCGGGTCGGCACACTACGTTACTGGGCCACGCGCTGCGCCTGGCCGAGCTCACCCCGGACACACTGAGCGAAGTGTTGCGCATATATCTGTATGCGAACGCGACGGCTGAGATCAAGGCTCTGACGGGTATGTATTACCCGTGTTATCCACAGAGGGGCCGGGTCGGCACACTACGTTACTGGGCCACGCGCTGCGCCTGGCCGAGCTCACCCCGGACACACTGAGCGAAGTGTTGCGCATATATCTGTATGCGAACGCGACGGCTGAGATCAAGGCTCTGACGGGTATGTATTACCCGTGTTATCCACAGAGGGGCCGGGTCGGCACACTACGTTACTGGGCCACGCGCTGCGCCTGGCCGAGCTCACCCCGGACACACTGAGCGAAGTGTTGCGCATATATCTGTATGCGAACGCGACGGCTGAGATCAAGGCTCTGACGGGTATGTATTACCCGTGTTATCCACAGAGGGGCCGGGTCGGCACACTACGTTACTGGGCCACGCGCTGCGCCTGGCCGAGCTCACCCCGGACACACTGAGCGAAGTGTTGCGCATATATCTGTATGCGAACGCGACAGCTGAGATCACGGCTCTGACGGGTATGTATTACCCGTGATATCCACAGAGGGGCCGGGTCGGCACACTACGTTACTGGGCCACGCGCTGCGCCTGGCCGAGCTCACCCCGGACACACTGAGCGAAGTGTTGCGCATATATCTGTATGCGAACGCGACGGCTGAGATCAAGGCTCTGACGGGTATGTATTACCCGTGTTATCCACAGAGGGGCCGGGTCGGCACACTACGTTACTGGGCCACGCGCTGCGCCTGGCCGAGCTTACCCCGGACACATTGAGCGAAGTGTTGCGCATATATCTGTGTTTGTTTGTGCACTTTGGTTTTTGCATTAGATATGTATAGCTTCTGAGAAGGTTCTTAGAATTTTTTTTTTTTTATCCACTACAAGTTAGCCCTTGACTGCCATCTCACCTGATGGTAAGTGATGATGCAGTCTAAGATGGTAGCGGGCTAACCTGTTAGGGGCATGGCAGTTATAGTAAACCCATACCCCTATTCGGTTTCTACACGGCATCGTACCGGAACGCTAAATCGCTTGGCGGCACGTCTTTGCCGGTAGGGTGGTAACTAGCCACGGCCGAAGCCTCCCACCAGGCCAGACCAGGGAAAATTCAGAAATTATAAATTTCCAAACCCTGCCGGGGATCGAACCCGGGACCTCCGCACGTTAAGGCAACAGCGCTCAACACTGCGCCACGGAGGTCGTCATATATAATATTATAATATAATAGGTATATAATAATATATTAAATAATAATATTATAATAATATATAATATAATAATTATAATATAATAGGTATAATAGGTAATATTTTACGTTGGGTTGTAATCTTGGTTTTATTTTTTACTCATCGTTTTAACACATTGCCGGCTCGCTACTGAGTAGGAGCCTGCTCTCAGAATGAAAAGGGTTTAGCCATAGTCCACCACGCTGACCGGTAAGAGGCTCTCCGATCATGATTACCATTTTTAAGTCATAAGTCATAAATATTTATTCAATTTAGGTAGATGCACTACACTTATTGACGTCCAGTTACATAAAAATATGATGGTGATAATCTGTTACGGTATCTTAAAACTAAAGCTACGAGGGTTCCAAACGCGCCCAGGTCTGAGAAGAGCCCACAACAAACTCAGCTGGGAAGCTCAGCTCAGCTTTAGATATGTATACTTCTGTTCTAATTATTGTTTCAAAGTTATAGGCGACAAAGGAGCGCTGCAGTTCGTCGTGGGTTTTTAATTTTTGAAGTGAAAATTTCTTTAGCCGCGTTGAGCACTTTTTGGTAGGGGGTAAACTTGTGGATTCGCGTCACCGGTCCCGTCACCGACACCTCGCTGCCCCATGCTCGCGTTGTTACGAAGACAAAAGGTCTTAAATATAAATATACTACATAATATGTAATTAAACTTTAATGCCTTAGCCTTAGTATACATTTTTTTTTAATTATTTTTAATATTAGTTTTCACTTCTATCGGCAGTCCCTATGACTGCCATATTTTTAATTTTATTACTTGTTCTCTACAGGTCTGACAGTGGAGCGGGAACGCGATCGCAAAGTGGCCGACCATCACCAGAGCGACGCGGAAATTCAACTTACTTGCGCCTCCACTAAGAACGGCAGCTATTATGAACACTTGCATAACAACGCCACTTACAAACTATCAGGTAAACAATCGGATGTTTTTTGAGGTTCTACCCCCCGATTGTGTAAGAAAATCGTAATCGTTTGTCAAACGGATAACTCGCCCTGTTTAAAGAGTTCATAAATGTCTGCACGTCAAAAAGCATTTGTGAACTCCTTAAACAGTTCGAGTAATACATTTTAAGCTGTCAAATCATAGACTTACCCAATACCTTAGACGCACCATCGAAACGCAAAAAACGGCACGGTCAAATTGTGCACAAATAGCTGATATTGTGAACAATTTTCGCCTCAGTCGCGCATGAGTACACTAGGCGACAAAATGTCGTATGTGTCGAATTGTTATTACAAAATTGAACCCTAAATATAAAGCTATATGGTTGGTTTTTGTGAACCGTTTGGTATCTCAGTCTATATTATCTATAGCTGTGTTTGTTTAAGCGATTGTAGACGCTTTTTGAGTATTAATTTGTAGGTAATGTTGTATCCTTAGTTGGTAAATCGATGTGTCAAATGATTACGATTTGCTTAGACAATTGAGCCTCAGCTTACAAAGGCCTACTAAAACTACTGGGCCGATTTTGCCGATGAATGAGTTGTCAATCGATTTGTTATTATACTCCGGGTGACATAGGCTACATTTTATAATAAAAAAAAATGACGGATGATTGTTACATCCAAAAAAATTGGGGGTATCTAAATTTTTTTATTCCAATGTGTCGTGTGTGATGTCAATTAATGAAAGAGAAGAAATAATTCCATAAATATGAATAAAGTATAATTTTAAAATATACCAAGCGACAAAAAAAACTAATTTGCTATTGGGTAGAAGCAGGCGTTACTTTGCGGTAGTCCATGATAATGAAGGAACTAGAAGTTTAAACGATTGTGAATCGTGTAATGTCGAGTCAATATCTCCTGAAGGTGTTTCGGTATCGGATTGAAACGTACGTTGAGAGTAGTTTGGAAGATTTCTGTGGTGTGGTGAATATCGCGGGCTATAAGTGCAGGATACACACTGTACCACAGATCGGATCCTTCATTAACAATTTTGCTGTTTTTATGAAATATTATTTCCGTATTCGGGTATAAGTATTTTAAACCTGGTTGTATCTGAATGAACGAGAAGTTTAATTCGCTATAATCCGCCACAGCAGACAAATCTATGTGATACAGTGAGTGTCCTTCACCAATAGCATGCGAACACCCACCACGCAGAAATTCGCACCGGCACCGCACCACACCACACAAATCTTCCAAATCACTCTCAACGCACGTTTCACTCCGAAACCGGAGCATCTTCAGGAGATGTTGACTCGACAATGCACGATTGTAAAGTTGACTTTACAATCAATTAATCAATTAGAAATTGCTGTGGCGGATTATAGCGAATTAAACTTCTCGTTCATCCATTATCATGGACTCCCGCAAAGTAACGCCTGCTTCGATTCAATATCTGGTTGTATCTTTTATTTTTAATTTCTAGTTACAAACCTTGTCCACAGAACTGCTACGCGACAAGCCGTTCGTCGCGCTAAACCCGTCGAGCAAAGCGCGAATACTAGCGCGAGTGTGCGACGAGCTACTTCAAAGTCGCGCCGTGCTGCGACAATTAGACGCGTCGCTCGACCATCTAGCGCAGCTGAGGCGAGACCGGTTCCTGCTCGACACTAAGATACGCAAGTTAGTATCAACGAGGAACGATGAAAACCGTAAAAATGTTTGCTCGCTATGTTACAGTTACTTGGAACACTTACTTGGAAGTTCATATCAGTCTATTTTTGATATTTATACAATTTGTAAAGTTTTGTTCTGTTTCTACGATTAATTTATAACCGCGCTACCATTCAATATAGTCTACGACGGACGGACGGACGGGTTTAGTGTATAGTAGTATGTACTTTGGTGTTATCATGCCAAACATGTGTGGTCTATTTGCATTATGGCATACAAGACATTGCGATAAAAAAATTCAAAATTCAAAAGTTTTTTATTCAAATAGACTTTTTACAAGTGCTTATGATAGTCGAATGAATCTACCACTGGTTCGGAATGCCGTTCCTACCGAGAAGAACCAGCAAGAAACTCGGCGGTTGCTCTTTTGAAAAAAATAATTTACAATTTCATTAATTTGTAAAATTACATAAGTAACCGCTGTCCTTAGCATTGATGGAGTCAAATCCATGCTCCTTTGTCATTTAGTAATCTTCAACAGTATAATAAGCTTTTTTCAGAAGCATACTTTTAATGGACTTTTTAAACTTGTGTAAAGGCAAGTTTAAAATAGGTTGTGGAATGTTGTTATAGAATAGAATGCTCATTCCCACGAACGACCTTCGGACTTTCTTGAGGCGGGCAAAGCGATACACATTTTTAATACGTTTTCAATATGGTTCTACAGTTACACTGTCAAAATTGTTAAATAGACTGATAAAAGTATTATCTACCGAAGTTCGCCGCCTACAAGCTATTATAAAAAAATATTAAATCTTAATTAAGTATTCAATTGTTACTGTAATATTTGGCTGATGCCATAAAATGGCCGCCCAACAGAGCAGCCATATTGAAGGCGCCATCTTTTATCAAGGTGTTATCTATTGTTTACTTGTTCGCAGAGTCCGCGTGCTCGTGCAGCGCAAGGCGCGCGCGGAGGCTTCTGAGAAACAACAGGCGCTTGCTCTGGAGCGCATGCACAGGCTCGTTGACGACTCTTCACACCATGCGAGTACAGGTAATTATTGTCAACTAGATAATGCGCGACTTCGTCCACGTGAATGTATTTTTATTCCCGCGAGAACTCCTTAATTTACTGGGATAAAAAGTAGCCTAAATTAGATGAAAATCAGTTGAAAAGATGAGGCGTTAAAGCGTAGCAGACGGACAGACAGACAGGCATACCTACTTTTGCATTTATAATATTAGTATGGATTGAGGTGACGTACAACGCGTTTGAACTAAGAATAGGACGGAATTTCGGCCATAACTATCAACAGGTCGAAAATTAAGGGGTGATTACTGATTATGTTATTTTTTTCTTTAGAAAGTGCATTCGTTTGCCAAAAAGTTTTTTAATTTTCTGTAATCAGTCATGCCATAGATCCTACGTACTCCGGTCATGCTATGCTCCAGACTATGAGAGTGAGGGAAATGAGAATGGAACTGTTGCACACACACTAGTGAACTAATACTTTTTATTTCTCTCTCTTCTCTCTCTTGTATTTTTTGTTATTTCATTTGCTGCTGAACGATATTTAGGAGAAAATTATTTGTGTTTTTCGTTACCACAGATACAGAAAAGAGCGAGACACCGAAGAAAAGAGACAAAGAGTCGTCACCGCACTCCGACGACAAACCGAACACTCCGTCCCCATACAAAGACACTCCAGATGAGAGCGACAAGGAATTATCGCCCTTAAAAGAACTACCCAACAGTATGACGGATAAGGAGATGATGAATAACAATAAGGACGCGTGTTCTCCGCACGCGAAGACTGACAGTGTGATGGGCGATTGTGATGCGGGACTCAGCGAGCCTGAGAGCGAGGGAACTCAGCCAGAGGAGGTAAATTTTCTTTCACTGTTAAATTGAGTAGCCCGAATAGCCCGCCAGCCCGCATTGTTACAGCGTGGTGGGTCTAAGCTCTAATTATCTCTCCTATGAGAGTTGAGGCCTGTGCCCAGCAGTGGGAGGTTAATGGGCTGTAGTGGTGGTTAAATCGAGTGATATTTAAAATTCAAAAATACAAAGGGGTTGTTTCAAATTTATATGGAGCCTGGGCCAGGTATTTGTACGGTATTTCAAAATGTTCGGGGTCATAAAATGGTAAAATTTTTTTCTTTATTTCTTACTAAAAAGTTCAATTTACGAGGTACAATGCGAAATTATTTTGCAAAATAAAAGCGCAACAACATGCGTCCATTTTGACATTGACGTATATTACACGTGTCATGATGACATTTGACATAAAATTACCTGGGAAATGTGAATTAACCTTAATCCAACAGCAGTCAGATTGATGGATGGATGCGCTGCGAGAGTTGCTATTCTACAAATGTACCTAATTAAACATTTTATTTTTGTACCTCTTAATCACTGTAAAACTGCCAAAAAGCATATTTTATTTTGTTTTCTATGATTTTATACTATTTTTTGGAATACTGTACAAGTACCTGGCCCAAGATGAAACAACCCCTTTCTTTATTTGCAGAAACATTTTTTACAATGAGATGTTATTTATTAGTTTTCCAATAGTTTTAATTGTTTAAAACGCACATAACTTCGTGAAGTCAGCGGTGCGACCCGGGATCAAATCTCGGTCGGTCGGTTTTCCGTCCCATCGGGCTATGAGAGTAAAGGAACAGAGAGTGCACCTGTGCACTATAATATCTCCCGCGCAAATGGTTAATCTCTGGCTGAAATTCGGGTCCGCGTACAATGTCTGATTTCCTATGAGATTTTCCCGCTGCAAAAGGCGTACTTAAAGCTATATAGCTTATACAAGTTTTTATTATTTAAAACTAATAACTTAAATGCCAATTTTCAAGTCTCTAACTTTAAAAACAGGACTTCCATACAAACTACCAACCCCCATTTTACCCCCTTAGGGGTGAATTTTTTTCAAAACCGTTTCTTAATTGTTGTCTACAGTCTAACACTATAGAAATTTCAAATTTCAAATTTCTTTATATTTCCTGAGATATCGTTCTTAGTCAGTGAGTAAGTGGAATTCCGCTTTTAAATATATATATATATATATATATATATTATAGATATTTACTGCAATAAAAGCTTATTTACACAGGATGAAGACAAGAACTTATCGTCAGAGGAGCTGTCTAGAAAGCTGGAGAAACTGGTGCGGCAGTCTGAACAACAACTTATAGCGCTCGCGGCTGGATCGCACGCGCTCAGGGCTACTTGTTACGGACAGGACAGGTAATAGACAAGTTTATACACTTACGATTTTTTTTTGTACTAACAACAAGGGGGTTACTACCATCGCATAAAGTAGTATTGTTTCAAAATGAAAGTTTTATGTCACGTACCTTCGATGGTAGTAGTCCCCCAGGTAATAAGTAAAGCTAATAAGTAACATTATTTTAATCTAAACTTATACTATAAAATGATATATAAGAATTGGTTAATTGACTTATCTTAGTTTACGCTAGATTTTATTATGAGACACTAAGTATGTTCTTGTGTTCTTTGCATTGCACTTAGCACTACACTTCTCTACACTAACTCGAAGGGCTTAGTCCTTTTAAGTCTATGCACTAAATCTGTATAGGAGCTGGATGACCTCGAGGTTTACATGATTATGAAGCCTGTTTTTGTAGGATTTCGCTTGTCTTCTTACAACGAATAAATCATCATACTTACTAATCTATACTAAAATTATTATAAATGCGAAAGTCTGATGGATGGATGTTTGTTACTCAATAACGCCAGAACAGCTAAACGGATCTGGATAAAATTGGGCACAGAGATAAATTATAGGCTGGAATAACACATAGACTACTTTATGTCCCGGAAAACTAAGGAGTTACCACAGGAATATAAAAATCTTCACGCGGACAAAGTTGCGGGCATCATCTTGTAAATCATATGTTGGGGCTGTGTAACTAAATTAACTATCATATGTGTTATTAAAATAAACATTCCTGAACCTATAAAAATTATTAATTTGAAACAAGAGAAAGAGCGATCAAAGAGCGGAGTTCGCAACATAAGATTTGTAATAATTATTTCAAATTGCCTGTGTTTCATTGCCATACTTCCACACAGATAATGAAAAATAATCGGTAATGAAAGAACTAGAAGTTTAATCCATACTTAATATTATAAATGCGAAAGTGTGTCTGTCTGTCTATCTGTCTGTCTGTCTGTCTGCTACGCTTTCCCGGCCCATCTTTTTAACCGATTTTCCTGAAATTTGGTATAGAGGTAGGGTATATCCCAGGGAAGGATATAGGCTACTTTTTATTCCGGAAAATTAAGGAGTTCCCGCGGGAATCAAAAAACCCTAATCCACGCGGACGAAGTCGCGGGCATCATCTAGTTCCCTATAATTCGACACGTAGGTAAATCTATGTGGTACAGTGAGTATTTTGCACTTTTAGCTTGTGATATTCGCCATACCACACAAATCTACCAAATTATTCTCAACGTTCGTTTCACTCCGACACCGGAGCATCTTCAGGAGACGTTGACTTGACAATGCACGATTGTAAAGACTTTACAATTGTGCAATACACACTGTGCCACATAGATTTACCTATTGGCGGATTATAGCGAATTAAACTTCTAGTTCTTTCATTATCATGGACTTCCGCAAAGTAACGTCTGCTTCTATCCAAAATTATCGTTCGCAGGTACTGGCGTCGGTACTGGTCTCTCGGCAAGTGCGGTGGAGTGTTCGTGGAGGCGATGGAGTCAGCTCAGCCGGAAATCCTCGACTACCAGGCCAAGTTGGAGGAGGCTGCCACTGATCCCGCGCCTAAGGTCAAGAAAGGTCAGTTAAATAGATTTTATTACGAAATTCTCCCGCGATGTTGTGGCTAATTGGCTAACAACAGGTCAAACCAGACTTTAAAATTCTTATTCTATATTTTTTCATTTATAGAGAACTAGCGGATGCTCGCGACTTCGTTCGCGTTTTCAAAAGTTTTCTTAATTCTAACAGGCACTCAAAAAGTAACCTATATCACTCTGCAACTATACCCATGCAAAAAATCACGTTGTACAGTTGCTCTGTCGCGGCGTGATTGAAGGACAAACTCTCTATTTAACGTCTTTGGGGATCAAATTTTCAAAAACTGTGAAACATGTATTTCTTCATTTTCAACCCGCAGCTCATATACCAAGTTTCATGGCTATACCTTGAGAAATGAAGGACTTTCACCCCCTATTTCACCCCCTTAGGGGTGGAATTTTGAAAAATCCTTCCTTAGTGTGCGCCTACGTCACAAAAGGAACCTACTGTCAAAATTTCAAGTTTCTAACCCTAGCGGTTTAGGCTGTGCGTTGATCCCTTAACGATTTTATATATATATACTAGCTGAAGCCCGCGACTCCGTCCGCGTGGTGGTATGAAAAATAGTTTACGTCCTATTCTCATACCTACTGAATATACATATGAAATTTCATCAAAATCGGTCAAGCCGTTTCGGAGGAGTACGGTAACTAACATTGTGACATGGAAATTTTATATATTAGATAGATAATAGTCTATAGCTTAGCTGCAATCAAACTGTTGGTGATCTAGCCTAAGTTAGCGTTTATCCCAAATTTATGCCAATTTCAATCGTTTGACTAAGAATAATTAGAGATAAATAAACTTTGTGACTTTTTGAAATGCTTTTTTTGAATATGTAATAATTTAAGCAACTTACTTGAAGATGTTTTTCAATGTCAATATCATTGTTTAACCTCACCAACAGTAAAAGAAAGAACAGAACCAGAACCGGAACCATCCGAACCGTCACCCAGTCAAGAAGAGGATGAAGCGGCCCAAGCTCTAGAACTAAGAAGCATCAAGAACGAGCTGAACCTGAGCGACAGAACACAGATCATCAAGTACGAGCCTAATGTC
The DNA here is from genome assembly GCA_917051295.2 of Erebia ligea. Lineage (NCBI taxonomy): Eukaryota > Metazoa > Arthropoda > Insecta > Lepidoptera > Nymphalidae > Erebia > Erebia ligea. The sequence continues at coordinate 4,274,357 of OU785246.1, forward strand.
ACTCACGGCGCGTGTAAAGTTGAAGGTATGTAGATCTCTCTCCGTTGCTGTTCTGCGATCCTGGTCCTATCTTTTTTAGCATACTTTTTTGTTCATGATCTCTTTCTCTCTCTCTGTTATATCTAGTGTGTCTCATTGCTCAGGGTCGTCAGTCGTGACCCCTACCATTTATCATGACCCGTTTGCTCCTCAATGCTGAAGGGCTATGGCCCCTGCCATATAACGTAAAGATGACGAATAGGCTTAAGCTCTAGAACGGACCTGCCCCCAGATTGTGTAAAAAAATCGTAATCGTTTCTCAAACGGATAATTCGAGCTGTTTAAGGAGTTCATAGATGCCTGCGTGTCAAAAAGCATGTATGAACTACTTAAACAGTTCGAGTAATAGGTGTAAGTGTAAGTGGTAGATTCATTTGACGATTCGAAAGCACTTGTAAAAGTTTATTTGAATAAAAAAGGTTTGAATTTTTGAATTTTGAAAATATGTTTTAAGCTGTCAAATGAATACGATTGGCTTAGACAATTGGGCCTCTGAATTGGACTGAATCCTCGTTGCTGGCTTCCCTTAGGGTCAACTCATACTAGCGCCAGAGTCGAAGCGCATCGAAGCGTCAATCTGAAACTTAGCATAGCAAATTCACCCTTATCTCCACAACGTAATGCACATATTCCTTCTGAGATAAAAAGAAGACGCGCGAATTCCTGCGCATTCGACAGAATTCGTGCGTCTGAGCAAAACCAATGCTGATGCTTTAATTGTGAAGAATTTGACGCTTCGATTCGCTTCGACTCTGCGCTAGTATGAATTGACCCTTACGAGCACGTAATGGGCGAGAAGGAAAGCGGGGCAAGATTCACCGAACTCCACCTAGTCTCCTGTGCTTTGTTTTGATTATACCAATTTCAACTTTATGCGAATGGTCATAAGGCTGAGTTTAAATCTTACCCTTATAAAAATACCCTTGTACACAAAAATACACTCTAGTCTGTAAGCAAGAAGAATCATTACATTAATTTAGCAAAACATATAAGAAAGTCTCTTTTTCACAGGTTCAATAAAAATGGAAGAGAAATACATCCAACAGCAGCAAAGCAACGAAGAAGAGGACATGCTAGACATAGAAGACTCCATACCAACGGCGTTCTTGGTCCAAAAGCCCACGCACAAGCCAATGTTTGCCACACAAGCCGAGCCGATGGACAAACCTCAAGAAATAATCAAAGTGGAAAACGTCGTCAAAACTGAGGAACAGGAAACAGAAGAAAACAAAGACAATTTAGTGAACAATCTGGAAGAACTACGCAAAATGGCGGAAGCAGTATCGTCCCAACTCGACGCAGCCAAAAAAGCCGAATCAGAAAAGTTGGAAAACGAAGCGAAAAACGTAAAAACGGAACCAGAAATCCAAAACGAGATAACCGACACTGAATCCGCTCACGCGATTTTGTACACGAAAATGTTAGAAGGGAAATGGTTTTCGATACTACGCCACGAGAATTCGTTTTTAACTAGCATTAATGAGGAGAAAAAAACTGATATACCCGTGTACTGTGACAATGAACATACTTGCACTGAAGTTGTTAATTGTCAGGGTCATAAATGGGATGTTTCTAACAATTTGCACTTGTTGAATGACCCGAGTTTGTTCACTTTGAACTCAATGGTGACTAGTGTTCAGGTTCCATCGAATAATGTGTATGCGGATTCCAGTTTGACTATGTCGGGTTTGGATCAGGATATGTTGGATGCTAGCTTGAAGAAGGATGGGGCTCAAGAGGCGGAGGTTGAAGAGGAATGTAAAGAACAGGTGAGTTTTAGAATTTATTTATTTTATTTATTGATAATACACACCCATTAAAACAACAGTTTCCCAATCTTCTTCTTCGTCTTTTCAGGTAACAATATTATTTAAACACTATTAGAATCAAATAAATATTATAAATGCGAAAGTTTGGATGGATGGATGTATTGATGTATGTTTGTTACTCAATCACACTCCAACGGATGAACGGATCTGGATGAAATTTGGCACAGAGATAGATTATAGTCTGGAATAGCACATAGGCTACTTTTTATCCCGGAAAATTAAAGAGTTCCCGCGGGAACCGAAAAACCTAAATCCACGCGGACGAAGTCGCGGGCATCAGCTAGTTACACATATAAATAGAACAAAAAAGAAAAAAAGGACACAAAAGAAACAACAAAAAAATTACCAACTACTTTAAATAAACAAACTTAATAAAAATACGTTAGTATATTACTAGTTACCACCATACCAGCAAAGAACCTAAAGTAGAATTATTAATTCAGTAGAGTAAACTGACGTTTACAGTGTTGTCAGTTTCTAATGAAAATGAAATAGTGTTGTGACTAAAGTGTATAATGTTGAAATGTGTATAACGTGAATATTGTTGTCATTGACTTATATGTATAATACTACTAGACAAGCTATGCGGCCTTCAATAATTGCCCACTGAGTTTCGGTTAATTCTCCGTAACTCGTTTAGTCCACTGCGAGCAAGCGAGAAGACCAGTGCACTGTTTTGTAAACTGTGAACGTTGTTTTCGACAAACTGACAGCGATATTATTTTATAATTTACGTGCGTAGTTTATCCAGGTAATTTGAAGTTTATTTCAGTAATTACCTGAGTAGGTAATTTATTTCGTATTTGTCTAAAACAATAATTATCGTAATTATAAATACACAACTGCCATCATAATTGTCCATCACGCTTACTCTTTACTAGAAATATGCGAGAGCGAGACGCACTACCGACACGTTGACAAAGATTATGAGAATTATTTAAACAGATAGGCCCAAGTGGAATAGGGTGAACCAGTAGAAAAATAATTTTAATTGTTATATCAATAGGTACTTTATTATAATTTTAATGTTTTAGATATTCGATATTAATTGAATATTTACAAAAATGCCGAATTGCATAGATATTGCAAAAATTATTCGGTAATTCCGTAATTTTTACGCACCGTTAACATTATAAAGTTGTGTATATTTCTTATCTATTATTTAAGACTTAACGTATTTGTATTATTAATAATAATAATAAACGATCGGTACTAGATTATCTGCGTTTAATTTAATACTTCCTATAAATTGCTTGTCTAGTAGGAGTATAAATATAAGTCAATGATTGTTGTAACTCTTTTTCTTTGGAGAAAGAAAGTCTTGTTGGCGTGATGTACTTGGAATATCCATATCTTTCTTATTGATTAGGTACAAAACAGTACAAAAAACAGATTAACAAAACACAAAATCCGTCGTAAAAAGTCGAATCCGTTGTAGGTACTACCTACTACCTATGTGTTTGTTTGTCGTACGAAAGAATATACAGCGTTGTTGTTCGTCAATTTCATTAAGTAATTCTGTATTATTAATAATTCTTTACAAATAATTAATATCCCTATTGCAATCAGTTATTCATAAAATTGTTATTAGTAACACTTAAAATATATAATAGGTACCTATTTAGAATTATTCATTTTCATTCATTAGGTATTAGTAGTAGGTATTAGGTATTTTTCCATTGCTTTTGTGCAAATGATCGGAATCAATACCATGGAGTACATAAAATGTACTAATGGTATAACTACTTATTCAACTAGATCATCACTATTACAATAAATATGGCAATATTATTTTACAAAGTGACATTAGCAACTGTCATTTCACTCTACTGAATTAATGATTCCACTTTAGGTTATCATTGATTGATAATTTTGTTGTATTACTGTTAATTTCGCAGGAAAACGACCTAGAAAAGGAGCTCCAAGCGGACGCAGCCAAAGAACTAGCCCTACAGAAGGCTAAAGCGTCCAATCTAACAAGCCTAGGCCTTCTCAACTTCAACGCCTTATCAACCTACGTTACATGCGACAGTCCTCCGCCCATACAGATGTCGCCTGAAGAGGTAGACCAATTAGAGCACTGCAAGACTCACGGCATGCCAGAGAAGATAGAGGGGAACTATGTGCCCAAGGACTTGAGGTGAGAGACCACTGCTGGACATAGATCGCTAACAGTTTATTCCACATTTCACAATTGGGTATTCGACAATAAGCCAAAACAGCATTTTTTGAGCAAAGGATCAGCCTGGCTGTCGAAATGCAGCCCGCATTCTAGCCACCATTCCAGGCAGGCATGATTTATATAGTAATTAGGTTAGGCTAGCTAGCAAGTTCTATTGTATTGTTGTCTATAAAAGTCAATAAAAAATCAGCAAGTCGTTTTCAAGCGTCAAAAAGCGCGCTTAAACGCGCGCGCGCATGTTGTATGAAATACTGAACAGTGGCGTCATCAAAATTCGACGCACTTTTTTTTTACTTCAAGTGGTTTTCAAACATATCTGGTTTTCAAACAAACATGGGACGTGGATATTACGACTTTTGGGAGATCGTCCCAAATCCTCTTTTTAATAATCCCCTCAAATTGAGGAATTCTCTATTTAATAATCACTAAAAATAATTTGTTTGAATAGTTGTCAAATACCCAGTTAGGGTACTATGGAACTAGGGGTCATGGATCTAGGAATCTGCTTATTACTAAAAATGTAATAATATGTGACTTGGACGACACCGGTTCCCATACAAAATTGTCTGTATACGTCTTCTACTACTATTCTTATGTTCTGTGGGTATTATGCTTAGAAGCGGATGGTGCATATCGCATGTGCTGCGTCTTGTATAACCTAGATTTGTCTGTTTTAGCGTTTTATAGCGAATTAAGTTTCCTGTTCCTCGATTCTTGAAGTTGCATGTAAAATTTATGTGCGATTGTAAAATATCACTGTATTTATTGTAGATATGGCTGGTGGCGTATAACGGAAGAGGAGCAGCTAAAGCACTTGCTAGACGCGCTGCACCCGCGCGGCGTGCGAGAGCGCGAGTTACACGCGTCGTTCATACACCATCTGCCCACGCTCAATAATAAGGTAATTATTGTTGTACAGTCCCACAAAATTGTCTGACCCTGTGTCCGAAATTGTATACCAACTTTCAGCCCGATCTGTTCTGTAGTTTGAGTTTTTCCTTTGATATATTTCGATACCAGTATTCCCTACTTCGAGTTACAAGATCCAAGTCCAACAAAAAGCCTTGATTTTATTTCATCTTCCACAGCTGTACATAGACCATGGAGACAGTGCCAGTCAACTTCCCGCCACGCCAGCGGAGCGAGCGTTAGTGCAGAGTGGCGAGTGTCCAATGCCAGATGAGCCCAATACATTCTGCGCTGTCACCGCGAGACGGGTTGACATGCAACTGTTAGCTATGGTGAGTATTACACGTTTCTTCCTAGCTCTACATAGTAACTGAGACAGTGCCAGCCAACTTCCCGCCACGCCAGCGGAGCGAGCGTTAGTGCAGAGTGGCGAGTGTCCAATGCCAGACGAGCCCAATACATTCTGCGCTGTCACCGCTAGACATGTTGACATGCAGTTGTTAGCTATGGTGAGTAGTACATGTTTCTTGTCAACTCTACATAGTAACAGAGACAGTGCCAGCCAACTTCCCGCCACGCCAGACGAGCTCATTACATTCTGCTCATACATTTAGGTTTTACCCACAGATTAAACCTTTAGATTTAGTATCTACCATAGTTCTAACAGCTCAAGCTGTAAACGTGTATTACATTTTTTGGTACAAAAATTTTCAATAGCAGCCCAAAATTGTGACACTACCTGATCTCCGATTGTCATTTTATTAATCTGGGGTAAAAGAAAGACGTTCACGTGTGTTTACGCACACACTTGTGTGCAATGCCGACGACCTCCATGGCGCAGTGTTGAGCGCTGTTGTCTTAACGTACGGAGGTCCCGGGTTCGATCCCTGGCAGGGTCAATTTGGGAATTTATAATTTTTCCCTGGTCTGGCCTGGTCGGAGGCTTCGGCCGTGGTTAGTTACCACCCTTCCCGCAAAGACGTGACGCAAAGCGATTAAGCGTTCCGGTACGATGCCGGGAAGAAACCGATTGGGGGTATGAGTTTAATTTAACTGCCATACCCAACAGGTTAGCCCGCTACCATCTGAAACTGCATCATCATTTACCATCAGGTGAGATTGCAGTCAAGGGCTAACTTGTTATAGATAAAAATAAAATTTAAAAAAAATGCTCGGGCTTTGATTACGGTAAAAATGATTGACGACTCTGTACATTGTAAATCGATAGTTTAATGTACAGTGTTTGGGTTAATTTAGTGAACTTGTTTCAGGTGGAAGCCCTAGAAGAAAGAGTAGCAGCGGCGTCCATACAAGTGAAAGGCTGGCGGGCGACGCGTCTAGTGCTGCCCTTATCCGCGACTGGCGCTGAAATAGTGGCCCGCGCGAGACACAAACTGGCTTCACTGGAGGCCCATATCGAGAGGAGGTACCTCAAACCGCCACTGGTGCAAAGGTGTGTATTATTTTACTGAATAGTCCATATTTTCTGAATAGTCCATTTGAAAAATTATCTAGTCCAGAATTACCCCGTTTGGCTGGCGCAATAGAAGCAACATACGTGCGTATATTATTGTTAACTGAATAGTCCAAGTGTCTATGAATAGTCCGGGAGGAAAAATCGTCTGGTAGAAGCTGTAATAATAAGCGATGAGCTAAGGTATGTGATCTTATTTACTGCATACCTATCTTCGTCTACCAACTACTAAAAGTGCTTTCTAATATAAAAACTTGTAATAAAGTTTAAAGGGTCTTCCAAATGGATGTCCTTGTTTTAAAAATTACCATTACGAAACAAAAATGTAAGAAGGATTGTGTGTGTAATATTAATGAAAAGCTTCCAAGAGTCGCAAAATTTTTAATATATAGCTAAATATTATGTTCTTCAATTACACTATTGAAACAAGCACGTATTTAGCCGAAACGAAAAAGCGACACCAAAAAGAGATAAACATTTTCATAATAGGATTTAGCCTGCGAGAGAATGAGATAGAATACAAGTTATATTTATCTCATTATCTCGTGGGCTACTTTTCTGAAGTTTCACTTCTGCCGTGTGTGAGTGCAGAAAAGAGCCATCCGATCTATTTATAACTTTAAAGACTGTGTTAAACAGCATTTGTTAAGTCGAGGTTATAATATGATCGATGATTTTCTGAATGACAAAGTTGCATGGAAGCAACCGGCCTCGCATCCAGTGACCCACAAGTCAGTGTAATACTTGTAACGTATTGTATGTGTTCTATTGTCTACATATTGTAAACTTTTTTAAGAAAAGAGCAACTGCTGAGTTTCTTGCCGGCTCTTCTCAGTAGAATCAATTTTCCGAACCGGTGGTAGAGTCTTAACGTATCATAAGTGACACAAGGGCCCCAATCATGTAAGAATTGTTCATCAAACGTTAAAGATTTTTGTCAAAGTAAAATAAAACCATAAATGCATTGAATTAGAGCTCAATTTCGTCTGCCCATTCTTATACGTTTAGGGTATCGTACATACCTAAACGTATAAGAATGGGCAGACGAAATTGAGCTCTAATTCAATGCCGTTATGGTTTTATTTTACTTTGACAAAAATCTTTAACGTTTGATGAACAATTCTTACGTAATAGGGGGGCTGTTGTCCTATGTGAAATAAATCATTTCATATAATATTGAATCGAAGCAGGCGTTACTTTGCGGAAGTCCATGATAATGAATGAACGAGAAAAATCTCTTTCTCGTTCATTCAAAATCATTTCATTTCAAATTGCACACATACACTTTTCCTTGTAATGCACAGTTATGTATTGATGTACTGATGATTGATATTGGTATATTTGTTTTCAGATTCAATAGTAGGACACCCATTATGGAAGACTCTGTAACACAAAGGTAAAGCTTAGCGTACAACTGCGAGACCAAAGTGTGTTTTATTATTTTGCTTTTACATTATTTTACAAAACAAAATACCTATATTTATGCATTATTTTACAAAAAATATATTATATTTATTCAGGGTGTTGGGCTGTTGTAATTATTTTGTTAATTATAGCTTTTCTTTTACGAAAAAATAATACGAAGTTCGTTAAATAATTTCGTTGACGAAATAATGTAACAAAACAAATGACATCTACCAAGTAACTTACCCCCAAAGAAATTAGGATAGTAAATATAAGAAGTCTATGCTTGCCCCAGTTGGGATGATGACAACTCAATCAAATCAGCAACTCTTAATCAAACTTAAAAACGCACTTCTAGTATGGAAGTTGTATGAAATTCACAGTTATGACGTCAACAAATTTCAACGCACTTTTTTTCTTTAATCCATGTTTTAAAATGGTTATCAAACTTAAAACTAACTGAGGATGTGAATTTTAGGTCTTTTGATAGACCCTTTATTTAATATCAGTTAGAAATAATTTATTTTTGATATCTTGGCATCATCCCTATTGGCGCTAACAGCTATGTACCTTTATATTGAATTTGGAAATATTTAAATATGACTTTTGCAATGTTTTAAGTAGCTATAAAGTTAATTAAAAGTATATTCCAGTTTATTAAATTTTTGTTTTACTATCAGCTTTGTTTATTTCGTTTAATTTAGTTCCTTTAGTATGTTTTTTTTTTTTTGAGAAAATGCTTTTTTTTTTTTTTAGAAAATGTAGGCAAAAATATTTTTTTATCTTTATTTTTTTTTAACTTTTCAGTTGCTTTGGTCGCCCAGATGTAGGCAAAGCTTAGGCGATTTGTTGTGTTTGTGTTTTTGAGTAAAAATTATAGCGTAAGATTTGCACTAAGGGTTCCGGTCGCCGTTTTTTTCTATAGGAGTATAGTTCTAGTATTGATAGAGGGTGGTGTGTATATTATTATGTATATTAAGTATATATAATCTGCTCTTCTGAACTTAAAAAAAAGGAAAACAAGTAGCTTGCACTATTGATGAAATCGTGATACTAGTGAAAAATCTAACTCGAGAACGTATAAAGCGCCGGGAGTAGCGCGTCGCTTACGCGTTTCTTTCGCTGAAGGTGTCTGCGACTTACCTTTACCTCTTTTATACTCAGGCAATAAGTTGTGTTTGTGTTTTTGAGTAAAAATTATAGCATAATATTTGCACGAAGTGTTTCGGTCGCCGTTTTTATCTATATAAGTATAGTTCTAGTATTGATAGAGGGTGGTGTGTTATGATATTATTATGTATATTAAGTATAGTCTTTTCTTCTGAACTTAGAAAAAAGGTAAACAAGTAACTTGCACAGCAGATAGGATCTTCTTACCACGAACTAACGATGAAATCGTGATACTAGTGAAAAATTAATTTAACAATACTACTAATAACTGCTAATTTAAGATAATTATTATTAGTTGGCTTATTTTTTTTTTGTATATTTTCCTATTTTATTACTATTTTCTCCGACCCATAGCGCGGTTTTAATATAATATTGCAAGCTGTGGCAACCCCTAAGTGGGTTTACAATAATTCTCTAATACTCTATTAACTAGCTATATTTTATCTGTTATTGTGTTGTAACCTGTTGGAAGTCCTTAAGAGGATATGGGATGAACGGGAAACTTTGAGAATAGGTATTGAACAATTATATTGCCGTCGCGCTGCTCCTCGAATAGAATTCCATAACACCCGATAGGGACAACTGCAACTTGGACCGATAATACCTATGAAAAACAGTCGAATTCTTACTCTCGTATTTTTCTGTTTCCTCCTCCAAAACAGAACCGATTTTAATTTTTTTTTCAAGAACAATTTAAGAAGGACTCAGGCTATGTCGGTATGTTTTTCTTTTTTTGATTATATTCGTCAAATTTATATACGGGATATCTGATGATGACGCGAAAACTGGGCCATTTTTTGCAATTTTTGAAGGTTCCAAATTCTTAAAATTATTAATTTATTAAAAAAAGCAAAACATAGGGACATGGCACGGACTCGTATAAATTTTATGGTGCAAAAATATTTTCTCTATTGTAATTATTCACGGAGAAAACAGACTAATACGATTGTATGGGGGAAACCGCCCTCCCGTATCGTCTTAAATAAATAAATTTAAAAAAAAACTAAATCGAGAACGTCTAAAGCGCCAGGCAATAGCGCGTCGCTTACGCGTTTCGCTTAAGTTGTCTGCAACTTACCATTACCTTTTTTATACTTTGAGGAAAACTAGACTATATTTAAACAAGAATTTATTGTTATTTTTAGTCAATTGACTTATAAGACAGAATAAGCTTAGATATTTTGTGATCGATCTCTTGAGAAAAATGTAAAATTCTATGCTTATTGTATCTTTTATATGGTATATGGATTTGAATTTGGGTAGCTGTTTTTGGTTTCTGGTGAATATTGAAAAATTCTGGGATGCCCCGTCGCTCACGTCCGCAGGAACCACCTTCTACCTTCCTGCATGTGTCCCCTGCCCCCCCTAGCATGGGCCGAGATAATTTTCTCCCCGAGGAAAGGATAAAAATTTTATTCATAAATAAATAAATAAAAACGTTAAATAACGGTGGATAAATAGTCCCCCGAGTCCCCGTGAAATGTCAAACGGTGATAAACTTCTCCTCTCCCCTGTTGCCGTGCTCTGAGGGGTGGATAAGTTAATTTTATCTCTTGTTAGTGGATAAAATCGGGGGATAAAATTTTTATCTCCGGCCCATGCTAGGGGGGCAGGGTGCTAAACGAGCGACGAACTTTCAGGCGAAATAAGCGTTCTTTTTAATTAGCTTGTTAATATTATAAAAACGCTTAAATATACTAAACGCCATACGATTAAATAAATCGAAAAATTAGTTTTTTAATTTTATTTATTATTTCTCAACTTCCGTCTAGCATTACAAGAGATTTGTTATATATTATGTAATTTGTATTTCAACATATTTCATTTTAGTTTCGTTGCACGACCCGATTTTGAAAAAATCCTCCAGACAATAATTAATAAATGGCATCTGAGGTGGCATTTTTATTGCGCGGGGCTTTATTTTTGTGTGAACACACTTCAAATAATAAATAATTACCGATGATAGACCACAATGTTAGTATATTCGCTGCACAACCTTGTTCCTCCTTCTCCGTTCTGCCACAGCGAGAAACCGTCATCGTTGGCACTTGGCACCCTTATGTGGTTGACGTCCAATCTGCTCGCACGAAGCGTTTTTGCTCGAGGTTTCTGATACGAACCGCTAGGGTGTGGAACACCCTCCCAGCGCACGTGTTTCCTGCCACATATAACTTAAGTACCTTCAAGGCAAGAGTGAATAGACATCTTCTAGACAAGCGCGTTCCAACCTAGACCTCATCATTGCTTAGCACTAAGCATGATTGTCGTGAAGCGCAAGCCTAGTTAGTTACCACCCTACCGGCAAAGACGTGCCGCGAAGCGATTTAGCGTTCCGGTACGATGCCGTGTAGAAACCGAATAGGGGTATGGGTTTAATATAAAACTGCCATGCCCCTAACAGGTTAGCCCGCTACCATCTTAGACTGCATCACTTACCATCAGGTGAGATCGCAGTCAAGGGCTAACTTGTGGATAAAAAAAAGTCTATCTCGCAATAAAAACAAAATTTAGATCTTGACATATATCTATAATTTTATTATAGCATAGTATTGATTGATCTTGTATTTAGGTAAATGATATAAATAGCATAATGTGTTGGTATTCCACAGCACGACAGAGGCAACCCTGGGCGCAGTGTTACAAGGAGAGCACGGCAACGCGCCATCCACGTCACCTCATCACGACACTCCCAGCGAGACTAAAAGTAAGTATTAAGTAGGTAGAAGTGGTTAATATAACACGTAGCACAATATCATAGCGCGCTATCTTTCCATAACGCGGATAGCGTGCTATGTGAGGAGACGCCATGACGCTACGGCGCTATGAATATCGCTCGATCGCGCGCGGCGCCTCGTAGCACTTGTAGCGGCGCCCGCCTGTCGGTAGCGCGCTGCCGCTGGCCGAGCCCGATGGTTAGTCTCGCCGTCATGTAACGTGTTACGAAATTTAGCGCGCTACGAAATTTAGCGTGCTGCAAGACATATCGCGCCTGCCAGCCGCCCGCACGCTTTCTTATAACAAGCGCGTTATAACATAGAGTATTTAATAGCACGCTAAAAAATTATAGTTTATAGTCCGTAGCGTGCTATGGATTTATAGCAGTTTTGAACAACTGTAGTATTAAGTGATACATGAATGAATGAATGAATTATTGTACACCACATAAAAAAATACAATTTAGAAAACAACAATTAAAATAAGAAAAGAAAAATCGGTACAAATGGCGATCGCTTTGAAGCGATCTCTTCCAGGCAACCACGATTTATAGGAATTAAGTCTAAATGATTTACTCGTATTTATTTCACGTAGGACAACTTGTGTCACTTATGTTACGACTCTACCACCGGTTCGGAAAGATGATTCTACCGCGAAGAACCGACAAGAAACTCGGGAGCAGTTGCTCTTTTCTTAAAAAGAAAAATCCATATACTAATATTATAAATGCGAAAGTGTGTCTGTCTGTCTGCTACGCTTTCACGGCCCAACTACTTAACCGATTTCGATGAAATTTGGTACAGAGATATGTATATATTAAAGTCCCACAGCAGGGCACAGGCCTCCACTCTCATAGGAGAGAGAGAATTAGAGCTTAGACTCATCACGCTGGTCCATTATCGGTTGACGGGGTTACGGGCTTTAACGGCCATTATCATGTTAGTGATAATAACTGGGACCGACGGCTTAACGTGCTCTCCGAGGCACGGGGGTGAAACACCGCCAACTTCCTAACTCCGGGCTAGTACTGAGAATTTCTTGTCAGAAAACCCCAATACTTAATTATGGCCTAACTCGGGTCGAATATAGGGATGATGCCTATATCAAAAATGAATTATTTCTAACTGATTATTAAATAGAGGGTCTTCCAAAAGACCTAAAATTCACATCCTCGGTTAGTTTTAAGTTTGATAACTATTTTAAAACATAGATTAAAGAAAAAAAGTACATTGAAATTTTATGACGTCACAACGTCACGTCACGACGTCATCCCTATTATTGGTTTCACTTAAACTTTTTTTTCTATATTTTAATACTAACAATTAATCCCGCTAATACGGATATATGCATTAAAAAGTAGTGGTAGGTGTAGAAACCGATCAATCTCCTTCGTGTTTTCTTCAAGCAACGCGACATTGGCGAAGTAAATTGTGCTGTGCTGGCACAAACTTAGACTGCATCATCACTTACCATCAGGTGAGATCGCAGTCAAGGGCTAACTTGTAGTGGATAAAAAAAAAAAAAAAAAAACAAACAAAAGCCACACACCAAACAACAACAACAAACTTTTTTTTTCAGATGACAACAAAGGCACAGCGCGCGGCCTAGCAACGTGGCGCGAAGCGGTCTCCCGCTGCAATACGTCAGCTCAGCTAGCCATGCTGTTACAAGCACTAGAATCCGCCATTGCCTGGGACAAGAGCATCATGAAAGCGGTAAGTTTGCAGTTCACATGATTAATTTAAATGCGATATTCACCACACCACACAAATCTTGCAAATTATTCTCAACTGGCTGATGCGTGCGACGTCGGCCGCGTGGAATAAGTTTTTTCAAATTCCCACGGGAACTCCTCAATTTTCCGCGATAAAAAATATCCTATGTCACTCTCCAGGACCTAAACTATACCCATGCAAAAAATCACGTCGATCCGTTGCTCCGTTGCAGCGTGATTGAAGGACAAACCAACAAACCAGCAAACAAACACACTTTCGCATTTATAATATTAAATATGCACGTTGCACTCCGACACCGGAACATCTTCAGGAGATGTTGACACGACAATGCACGATTGTAATAGTTATTTATGCAACCGTTGTGTAATAAGGGGTATTAAAACACGAATGTGGGTTTATCACACGCCGCGTAGCGGAGTGTGATAATAGTATCATATGAGTGTTTTAATACCTAATTATCAACTGTTGCATACAAGACTTTATCTACACTCATAATATGAATCCTCTTTAACAGATTCTGAAATAGTTAGCTTACTGCTAACATTAAAACATCCAGTCCTAGCAGTGGCGTGCACAGTATTTGGAGCCAGGGTAGGCATTGGTTAGGTAGATACCTATTTTCAGGCAGGGCATAATGAAAAATAAGCATGGCGCTCTTTTAACTAGGGTAAGCAATGCTTTTTTGCCTCTATGTCGTGCACGCCACTGAGTCCTAGTAACCTAATATCATTAAAACTCAAAACTTGAATCGCTCATTTTTTTTATTTTAATTTTTTTTTTAATTTTTAATTTTTTTTTTAATTTTTTTTTGTTAACTTTTTTTTACAGCGCGCGGCGTTCTGGTAGTGAAACGCGCGTGTATGACAATGTTCTTTTTTTGAAATTCGTACAGATGTTCTTTTTTTGTAATTCATACAGATACCACGCATCGAGCAGATGTGGCAGGGGTGTTGTAATGAAATTCAGTACAACATTACATCACCCGTTTGGATGATGTAATGGTTATTAAGACATTGGGTGTTTTAATGTTGGCAATTAGCTAACTGTTTCAGAACCTGTTATAGAGGATTTATAGCATGGGAGTAGATAAAGACATTATAAAGAATTGTGCAATACACACTGCACCACATAGATTTCCTATTGTGGCGGATTATAGCGAATTAAACTTCCAGTTCTTTCATTAGAGTATTTTTCGTTCGCAGAACTGCCAATTCTGTCTATGCGGCGACAACGAAGACCAGTTGTTGCTGTGTGACGGTTGCGACAAGGGATACCACACATACTGCTTCAAGCCGCGAATGGAGAAGATACCCGAGGGGGATTGGTAAGATAATATCACTATTTATTTCTTAATTGAAATCGATATAAGTAAATTTATAGCTAGCTAGCTAATGGGAACTCCTTAATTTTCCGGGATAAAAAGTAGCCTATGTCATTTTCCAAGTCCTCAACTATACCCATGTAAAAAATCACGTCGATCCGTTGCTTTGTTGAGGCGTGGTGATTATGTCTCGCAAGGAGTTTTGGTGCACTAAGACTAAACTAAATTCATAGAACTAAATCTAGTGCTGTCCTTTTCTTCAGAGAGCATTACGAAAAAGAGAGCAATACAATTAGTTCTGTTATTTGAGTTTAGATTGTTTGCAGCAGAAACCCACATTTTCGTGTTCCACTATTAATCATTATTTTTCAATTCCTATTTGAAGTCAAATATACCAAACCAACCATCCATAGTAATATTATAAATGCGAGAGTGTGTCTGTCTATCTACCACGCCTTCACGACTAGTCTTTTCTACTGATTTTGACGAAATCCCGGTGAAGGACACATTGGGTATTTGACAACTTTTTTTCAAACGTCGAAACGCGTGCTTAGTATGGGATTTTGTTTGAAATATTTAATAGTTACGTCATTTAATAATAACTATTTAATAATAGTCAAAGTTCGACGCACTTTTTTACTTTAATCGATAGTTCAAAATAGTTATTCAACGTAAAACTAACAGGGGACGTGGATATTTCGACTTTTGGGAGATCCTCTATTTAATAATCACTAAAAAAGAATTTATTTGAATAGTTGTCAAATACCCAATTGTATCTCTAACATCAAAAGATTCCCGCACAGGATTTTAAAAAAAAAACGAAGTCGCGGGCATCATCTAGCTTACAATATTAAGTACTAGCTGATGCCCGCGACTTCGTCCGCGTGGATCGAGGTTTTTCGGTTCCCGCGGGAACTCCTTAATTTTCCGGGCTAAAAAGTACCCTATTATTTAATCCGGACTTCTAACTTTACGTCTGCAAAATTTCAAAGCAATCGGTTCAGTAGTTACGGCGTGAAAGCGGAACAAACAAACTCACTTTCCCATTTATAATATTTATATATTAGTATGGGTTTATATCGGGGCTCGGGAGTGCCCCCGCCTAGACGAGCCAAAGGAACGGGGCAATACCTATTTTTTCTGGAAGTGTTTCGTTGTATTTTCGAACCGTCATACTCGTAGGTTCGGTCCGGATGACGGTAGAAAGCTGAAATTTTCAGGATACGATGTCGTTGGCGGACTTGTCAAGTATCAATTTTCTAGCATTTATGGTTTCAGATTTATTGATACCTGAAATACGTTGATTTATTTATTTTAGGTACTGTTGGGAGTGCGTGAACAAAGCCCGAGGCGGTGGCAAAGAGAGAGTGTGCATAGTTTGCGGCGGGGCCGCGCGCGGGCGCGCTCTGCCCTGCGCCTTGTGTGTGCGAGCCTTCCATCTGGACTGCCATTACCCTCCGCTGCAAAAGGTTAGTACATCTATTTTTTTTTGTGGTGCACAAATTTTCATATGTTATACAACAACGAAATTAAATAAACACGTATTTTTTATTTCTTTATTTTACTCAAGAATACCAAAGTTATCGCTTACCAAAGATATCTACTTTTAAACACATGATTATGGCCACCCTAAGCAGTCAGCTGTTGATACGGTACCAATATTATAGGAGATTGCTGCACTTTTGGTAACTATCGCCAGAAAGGCTGATTCAGTGTTAGGTAGGGCTCTCCACCGATGACGATAGTGAAAGTCTGGCCGCATGCAAACCGAATATGGGTATGGGTTTTAATAACTGCCATGCCCCTAACAGGTTAGCCCGCTACCATCTTTGACTGCATCGTCACTTACCATCAGGTGAGATCGCAGTCAAGGGCTAACTTGCAGTGGATAAAAAAAACATATTTTTTTGTATGATAGATGCCGCGCGGCAAATGGTACTGTTCTCAATGCATATCTCGAGCGCCGCCGAAGAAGCCGCGGAAGAACACCAAGCGAGAGAAGAAGAGTGTGGACACCAGCCGAGACAGCACCGACATAGATGCTACCATGGTCCCCAGGTCAGTTCATAAATATACACACTGAATGTTTAATGGTTGTTTCCCACAGAGACGCACACTAAATAGATGGTTATTAATAAACTAGTGGTTCGCCCCGAACTGAGACTTCGCGGTATCACATCGCGCCATCTATTGACATCATTGTGAAGTTCTGTTAAAAATACGGCAGCTCATTAAAAATTAAATAATTTCGTTTCCTTATAATATTTATCTAATTTTAGTATTTGTTGTTCAAGTACAGGATATAATTCAAATATGTAATTAATAAGTTTCAGGCTCAGCCTTTCAGAAAATTGAGAGTTCTGAGGTCAACTATGGACGTTAGAAAATCGCCACTTTTAAAGCCCCCCATTTCGTCAATTTTAGGGAAAAAACAAAAAAAAATATTTTTGGACTCTATTCCTAATTATCTTTAAAATGATATACCGCTACCCTATGTAACGCTATAAAAAATATTTTACTTCGCATTCGCTTCTATGAGAGCCCCCCTGAATTAAAGATTTTTATAACTTTTTAAGCCATATTCGGCGGAAGGCCATCGGTTTACATATTATATTTAAATTTGAAGTAATTACGTTCAGTAATTCAGAAGTTATAAGGCTCTGACAGACGGACGGACGGACGGACAAGTGCCAAGTCACTCAAGTAGACTCAGAGACCTTCGCTTCGCTCGGTCAATAATTAAGTATATATATACAAACATAAAAGAAAGAGAAGAAGAAGAAGAACATATATAACTATTAACAATATTGTGATTTTAACGTTTAAACTATCGTGAATGATATTCATTATAACTATACATAATATCCGGATAAACTCACGTGTTCCGTCGGAAAAATGCCCGACTATTTAGTTTCGAACCCGTTCGGGGCCCTTAACGTCGGGCGTCGGGCATTTTTCCGACAGAACGCGTGAGTTAATCCGGATATTATGTATAGTTATAATATTGTGATTTGTGATTGTATAAAATTAGTACTATTAAGGTGCTGAGAACATTTAATAAACAAGATTATTCAATGACCAATGTTCTCAGAGTGCCTTAGCAATTCAAGAACCAAGGTTGTCCACTTGTCATTGAATGATACCTGCGACTCCGCATGGATTTAGATTTTTTTATTTCCGCAGGAAGTTTTAAATATTTCGGGATAAATCAGTTGAAAAGATCGGCCGTTAAAGCGTAGCAAATAGACAGACACTTTCGCATTTATAATATTAGATGATGCCCGCGAGAACTCTTTAATTTTCCGGTACAAAAAGTACGGTACATCCATTCATCCATCCAAACTTTCGCATTTATAAAAATAGCAGCAGGGGTTTTCTTCGGTTCGGGCGGGGGTACGGGCTTCAAGACCAAGCCTCTTTACCCGGATCGGGCGCGGGGTAACTTTGTACCCCAGTGATTGTCTTTTAGCCGTGTGGTTCGCTAAGGGCCTGCCTTATTGTGCCTAATTGCCTACAAGCCCCTAGTTTTTTTTTTATAATATTAGGAAAGATGTGACAATCTCCGCACATTTGCTAATAGATGGCGCTACATAAAAGCATACATAAAAGCAAGCAATAGATATAAAAAAAAAACGCTGAACCAAATTTCGTCAGAATCGTTTAAACAGCAGCGCATCTTTGGACTTTCGCATGTATACTCTTTATATTGACTAAGGTTTTATCCATACAGCCCGGCGGCCTCGCACGCGTCCACGTCCACGACGGCGGAGGAGCCGCCGCGCGCGCACACGCCCGACAAGGAGCACGACAAGCTCGACGAGCCGCTCGCCGAGCCCGCGCCGCCCGCGCACCGAGCCGAGCCCGAGAACAATATCAACCATCACACCGGTGAGTGACTCATACAGCCCGGCGGCCTCGCACGCGTCCACGTCCACGACGGCGGAGGAGCCGCCGCGCGCGCACACGCCCGACAAGGAGCACGACAAGCTCGACGAGCCGCTCGCCGAGCCCGCGCCGCCCGCGCACCGAGCCGAGCCCGAGAACAATATCAACCATCACACCGGTGAGTGACTCATACAGCCCGGCGGCCTCGCACGCGTCCACGTCCACGACGGCGGAGGAGCCGCCGCGCGCGCACACGCCCGACAAGGAGCACGACAAGCTCGACGAGCCGCTCGCCGAGCCCGCGCCGCCCGCGCACCGAGCCGAGCCCGAGAACAATATCAACCATCACACCGGTGAGTGACTCATTCGACGACCATCCTGGCGCGCAGTGGCGTGCACTTCATGGAAGCATAAAAGCACTGCTTACCCAAGTGGCAATACATCAATGCTGCAAAACAAACGATGCTGTCACTGCCAATCATGGCAGTCAGTATTTTAGATTTTCTGACTAACAATACCCAATAGTCATTGCCTTCTCTGGTTGCTATGGCACAGAATCATACTAACATTATAAATGCGAAACTGTGTTTGTTTGTTGGTTTATTGGTTTGTCCTTCAATCACGCCGCAACGGAGCAACGGATCGACGTGATTTTTGCATGGGTATAGTTGAGGACCTGGAGAGTGACACCTTTACTTTTTATCCCTGAAAATTAAGGAGTTCCCGTGGGAATTTAAAAAAACTTATTCCACGCGGCCGAAGTCGCGGGCATCACTTGTATCAGATAAGTTTGTCGGACTATACTCAATGGTTGTTGGTTTAAACTTTAGCAAATTTTATCAATAGTCTGACCCGTTTGTTTCCAGTGGTACCGGAAATCCCGCCGGACGACGGCCCGCCGCCCGAGAAGCGCAGAGCCCTACAGTTCGTGGCCGGCAACGGAGCCCTACAGCACGACGACAGCGACCTCGTCGACGGCCCCGGTCAGTGGAACTATTGACCATTGATGTGTTATCACAAACTTTCTCTCTATGCGCCGTATTCCTTCCCAAGACCTAGCTATGTTTAGTTTAGCTTTTAAGTTTGATAAAGAGTAAGTTGCTGATTTGATTGAGTTGTCATCATCCCTATTCGTTGTGCAGTGGATTTAGGTCCATACTAATAAAATAAAAAAGTGTGTGTGCAATTCACACACGGCAGAAGTGAAACTTCAGAAAAGTATCATACGAGAGAATGAGATAAATATAACTTGTATTCTATTTTATTTATCTCATTCTCTCGCAGGCTGAATCATATCCATACTAATATTATAAATGCGAAAGTGTGTATTGTCTGTCTGTCTGTCTGCTACGCTTTCACGGCCCATCTGTTCAACCGATTTTGATGAAAATTGGTATAGGGATAGTTTGTATCCCGGGGAGGGACATAGGCTACTTTTTATCCCGAAAAGTTGAGGAGTTCCCGCGGGATTACAAAAAATTTTAATCAACGCGGACGAAGTCGCGGGCATCATCTAGTTATGAATATGTTTGTCTCTTTTTAGTGTCGCTTTTTCGTTTCATCGAATTTGCAAATCACAACGATTCTAAAGAAGTTTCACTTCAAAAAAATCACTGTTTAGTCATGATTCACGCATGAATTACATGAAAGAAATGTGTTTAAGCTATCTACATGTTGGCACCGATGCTAAGAAATTAGTATTGGTCCCAACATTGGCGTGAGCATTGGGGCACTAATTTCTCGATCCACACGTTGGACGAGTAGCATTGGGGCCAACGTTCGTAGCAATGTGTGGAGCTTGCCTGAAACTGTTGTTGTTGTTGTTTACAGTAGAGGAACACGAATCGGAAAACCTGCCACTGCTATCCCGTGCCAAAAAAGAGAAAACCAGTGCCAAAAAACAACTGAAAGATGTCATGCAGTTTTGCAAGTAAGTTTATTCATTAAAAAGGAGCTGCTTGTTGTGGGCTCTTCTTAGACCAGGGCGCGTTTGGAACCCTTGTAGTGTAGTCCCCTGTGTTTTTTGCGCTTCGGTTTTAAGATTAATCATTAATTATTAATTTATTGACGTTCAAAAAGTGTACAGAGTACCAGTTTCGAATAAACAACTTTGAATTGAAAATATGTCTGCGAGGATTTAGATTATTGAAGAATCTCGTGGGTTACATCCATACTAATATTATAAATGCGAAAGTGTGTCTGTCTGTCTATCTGCTTCTCTTTCATGGCCCATCTATTCAACCGATTTTGATGTAATTTGGTATAGCGGTAGGTTACATCCCGGGGAAGTACATAGGCATTTTATCCCGGAAAATTAAGGAGTTCCCGCGGGAATAAAAAAAACTTTATCCACGCGGACGAAGTCGCGGGCGAAGTAGCATATAGACAGAGGGACAGAAATACACTTCGCATTTACAATACTAGTATGGATTTTGCCATGTTTTTAAAACGTTTTAATGTAATTTAACCTCTCTCTCAGGAATCTCCTCTGTGAAATGGAATGTCACGAGCACGCTTGGCCGTTCCTAGTGCCTGTCAACACCAAGCAGTTCCCACAGTACAGAAAGGTCATCAAGTGTCCCATGGATCTGTCTACCATCAAGAAGAAGCTCAATGATTCTGGGTAAAGCAATAACATTTTTAAACAGTTCCTTATTGAGCTTTTTTTAAGTTCTCTCTCTAGTAAAATAAGAAAATCTTATACTTTCGTCCAGTCTGAATATATAAAACACATAAATTGTTTCTACCTATGTCCGTTATAGACTTTGAAACCATCCAACTGATATGCCCCAAACCGGTTTCATTAGAAAGGCTATAAATAATGAGAAGAGAAGATGGTTTTAGACCACTAAAATTATTTAAAATTTCCTTTTTTTTTTGTTAGCGTAGTAGTAGCATACTCCGGGTATCCGCTAGTGATACATAAAATTTTATTCGTAGTACTGAATTGGTTACTTAAAATCAAATGCGTTTTATCCATTTTACTCTGCGGAAGTAACTATTTCGACACATTGTCTATATTATTTTGCGGTTAATTCGGTTACACATTCTCTCATAAACCAAGTTGACAGTTGAATCTAGTGCTGTCCCTTTGCAGGGAGCATTATGAAAAGCAAAATAAGCCTCAATGAGGCCAATTCTGTTGAACACCATCTCTAAACTGAACTAAACTGACATCTCTATTTATATTGCTATCCCTTACATAATACTCCCAGCGGAAAGGGGCAGCACTAGATTTAGAGCTGTCTTTTTAGTTTAGTTTAGAGATTATGTTAAACAGAATAGGCTTCACTAGGACTGATTCTGTAGTGCACAATCTCTACACTAAACTAAAATGATAGCATTAAAAATATTGCTAACCCTTTCATAATACTCCCTGCGGAAAGGGACAGAACTAGATTAAAAGCTGTCACTTTTTAAATTTAGAGATTATGTTAAACAGAATTGGCCTCACTATCTATCATAGACATAATGGCTAATTGTATCTATCTTTATCTGTTTTCAGATACAAATGCAAAGAAGAATTCGCCTCAGACGTGCGTCTGATATTCAGCAACTGTGAAGTCTTCAACGAAGACTACAGCCCTGTGGGTCGCGCGGGTCACTTCATGAGGCAATTCTTTGAGGAACGTTGGCTCACTCACACCGAACCAAGTATGGAGGCAAAGTAGACGAAAAAATGAAGTACATTAGAGACAAAGAAGTCAGAAATCTGAAGAAAACTGATGATTTTCATCACAGTGCAGTGACATTCAACCACAAAAATGGACTTTAAATACATGGTAATAGGGATAATGCACACTCAAATCAAATTAGCAATTACTATCAAACTTCAAAACGGCGGTAGTATGAAAAACGTAACTATGACGTCATCTAATTTTGAATCACTTTTTCTCGTAGTTTAAAATGGTTATCAAACTTAAAACTATCAGAGGACGAAGATTTTAGGCCCCTTATTTAATAATAATCAGTAAGAAATCGATCGAGAAATCGAATCAGTAAGATCGAGAAGAAAAAATCAGTAATTTGATTTTGATGTAGGCATCATCTCTATTGATTTGAATCACATATACGTAAAAAAAACTAGACTTTTTAAGACTAAGACAAAATTTAAACTTTCAACAAAGTGATTTTGTCCACAGTCAATTGAATTACAACCACATTGAAATGAATTTCGAACATATTCATGTGAATTACAACCGCAGTGAAATAATTTGCAATCACAAAAGTGATTTTTCACAGCTTGGCTTAGTGAATTTTAACCACAGTGATTTTCAACATAGAAAAGTGAAATAGACTATAAACAGTGAGTACGAAAAGTATGCACAGGACAAAATCTAAAAAACATATAGTTGAATTACAACATTATTAATTAAAGTGACTTTAAACCATAGCACTTACTATAAGCGGACAAACTATGTGCAACTAAAATAGCCACATTTCTATGCTGCGACATTTCAAATTAGACTCATTTAGGCGTGGATATACATAATGCATAATTGAAACACTTAAAGTAAAGTGTGTTGTATTGTATGCTTGATCTCTATCCGGTCGTGTTGAATTTACGTCCCATTGGACAGTGAAAGTGAGGGAATAAAATCCACCTGTGATTGTACACACTTGTGACTATACTCATGCCCTTTGGTTAGTTATTTATCATCTACAGTTCGCGCGCGAGTTGATTGCAGAGCTTAGGTATGTGTTACCTGAGGCCCCGACTGCATTCAACTCGCGCGCGTACTACAGATCGAATGCCGAAGCCGGCATGCCGGAGGATTTCTTACTTAACAAATGGTCCAATAGTACATGCATACACGCACGTTTTGTATATCCACGCTTAAAACAGAAAGTTAATCTAACAAAGGATACTATAGTCATCGATTTATTAAATGAATCTACTTGTTTGAATACTATAAGGTTATGACTTGATACATTCCTAAAAGATAATTACAAGAACATTGATTTGATTTGACTTGACAAATTGTATATTGGAGAATCTCATGTAAAAAGTATATGTGATTTTATGTAAGCTCCAGTCGCATAGAAATTTCCAAACATATACACAAACAAGTCTATTATGTATGATTTCTGTTTGGAAGCAATAATACAAAGTTTTTTTTTAATATTAACAGGTTTTCTAATGACATCATACCCCTAAATATTATATTTACTTTTTTAACATATTATGTAATTTAAAGTCACTATACTAATAATCCGCCAACCCGCATTGGAGCAGCGTGGTGAGTCTAAGCTCTAATACCCTCTCTCCTATGAGAGTGGAGGCCTGTGCCCAGCAGTGGGACGTTAATGGGCTGTAGTAGTGGTGGTGGATACTAATAATATCAAATATTTACTTTTGTACATGTCTGCTTCTTATTCCTAATTTCTGAGGGTCACATCATCTTCCATTAATGATATAATGGTAGTAGTTACTATATTCTATGAATGTTTCTTGGATTGGATTGCTATTCCAAAAAACGTCTTGGCATAGTAATGCATTATGCGATTTTCTCGTGGCTATACGATTGGACATTTCCATTCGACTGGAATATATCTAAATAGTGGCGGACGCACATGTCGAGTGTAATTTGTATTTAATGTAGCCAACTGTACATATTAGTGTTTAAATTGAGGTTTTAAAAGTATTAAGCTGATCGCACATTAGGGAAAGCCGCTTGCACCGAACGCAGCGCAGTTTTTCCATACTTCCACCGTTAAGTACGGCATTTCAAGTTCTGAAATTGCGTTGCGATTGGTGCATTGCCGCTGCGGTCAGATTTAAGTGGATATATTTTTAAGTATAGAGAATTTTGCGTCGATGTCAAATTTTTTCGAATATTATTATTTTTCTATATAAGTTTTGCTTAGCAACGAATGCGATACGAAACTGTTAAGGCTCATTTACATTGAGAGAGTTGCTCACCATAAAATATATTGCATTCTAAAACTGATTCAATATAAGTTATGGATCGAAAACGGTAGAGAAACTATCTCCATGTAAAGGGGGCTTAAATATGATGTAAATCTCTCTCTCTGCATTTTTGAATAATTGAATTGGCCAGTTGTAAGTTTAGTCGATTTGTAAATGTATTTGGATGTAAAAAAACTAAATAATATTGTATTACTTCAAAATTGTTCGTGAATTTCGTTTCAATCCAATTTGTTTTTACTTTATATTTTTTCATACTTATTTTGATAATACCAGTCATATTTTATAGAGATATTGCATGAAGAAGGTATTCGGAAGTAAATATTGGCGCCAGTTACTGGCATAAGAATATCTTTACTCTGGAGCAAAAACTGTATTTGATCAGCCACTGTCTAAATATAAAACAGCTATAATAAATAAATTTCTTATTATTTGTGAAATAAAGTAGTTTCTTTTTGTTTTTATTGCAATACAATTAACAATTTTATTGTAATAATAATAGATTTTTACAAATTGGATTGAAACATTGTAAAATCCTAGACGGAGTATAGAATCAGTAGTGTCGTTTTCTGTAACGGTTCTGACCAGTATATCAATCACGAGTGTTCAACTTTGGTTTTATTTTACTTACATGTACCTAATAATTGTTAAGTTATTGCAATCTTTTTTAGGGTTCCGTACCCAAAGGGTAAAAACGGGACCCTATTACTAAGACTCCGCTGTCTGTCTGTCTGTCTGTCTGTCTGTCTGTCTGTCTGTCTGTCTGTCTGTCTGTCTGTCTGTCTCCAGGCTGTATCTCATAAACCGTGATAGCTAGAAAGCTGAAATTTTCACAAATGATGTATTTCCGTTGCCGCTATAACAACAAATACTAAAAATTAAAAAAATATATATATATTAAGGGGGGTCCCCATACAATAAACGTGTTTATTTCGTATTTTTTTGCTCAATATTAAAAACGGTAACAGGTAGACGGTTCAAATTTTCACAGAATATTAACTTGTATATTACCTTTCAAAATAAATAATTAAATATCAATAAAGTAAATATTAAAGGGGGGCTCCCATACAACAAACGTAATTTTTAAGCAATTTTTTTTAATAATTTAAAACATACTACAGGTTTGTACTGAACCCTCGGTGCGCGAGTCCGACTCGCACTTGGCCGGTTTTTTTTTTTAATCATTAGCCTCTCTGGGAGCATATTAACCTTGATGATGAGATTGTAAAAAAAATTACAGTTTACGTACGACAGAATTAGACATGCATTTTAACGACCTCCCTGGCGCATTGTTTAATGCTGTTGTTGGGAGGTCCTGGGGGTTCGATTCCCGGCAGGGTAATTTGGGAATTTATAATTTCTGAATTTTCTCTTGTCTGGTCTGGTGGCTTCGGCTGTGGCTAGTTACCACCCTACCGGCAAAGACGTACCGCCAAACGATTTATCGTTCCGGTACGATGCCGTGTAGAAACCGACTCGGTGTATGGGTTTAATATAACTGCCATACCACTATCAGGTTAGCCCGCTACCATCTTAGACTGCATCATCACTCACCATCAGGTGAGATCGCAGTCAAGGGCTAACGTGTAGTGAAATAAAAAAAAAGCCATTAGTCCAGTTTTGCTAAAGAAATTTCCATATACCTTATTTGATATTTGGTCTCGAAAAGTCACATTTATGATATAAGAATACTCATACAATTCAAATATTTTGCATTCTGAGATTATGGTCGGAGCCGACTATACTTCGTAGTAAATTAAAAGTGTAGATTAGGCCTAAATTGGTGAAATTCAATGTGGGTTGTTAACATAATAATATGAATGTTGGTAAAAATATTTATTGTGTAAAAATTCAGTCACCTAAATACATTTATTTCTTCATGAAAAAAGTTTTCTGTATTGGTAATTTATGGTTCTTTTTAAAATTGCTTGGAGTATATTGTCTCAAATTTAATTAATAATATTTATGCCCCGTTATGAAAATATTAATTTTTGTAATTTTTTTTTACGGTCTATCGCTAAACACACTGGCAATGGGGCCGATTCTGTAGTGCACAATCTCTAAACTAAACTAAAATGGCAGCTTTAAATCTAGTTCTGTCCCTTTCCGTAGGGAATATTATGAAAGGGTTAGCAATATTTGTAATGCTCTAATTTTAGTAAATTTAGTTTGTGCGCTACAGAATCAGCTTCAATACGCTTGTAATATTAAAAACTTTAATTAATTACCTAAGTAATTAATGATTAACAAACTGATTTTAGTTGAATAATTTTAAGGTTTATTTATTTTTTTATGATCGGGATTTCTGAAAATATACATTTAGTACTTACAGTCTTCGTGAAAAAACCATATGGTTGTTTATTTCTGGCCAAATAAAAAATATGCTTCATTATTGTTCATTTGTGTTTATCACCAATCCTATAAATAATAAAAAAGTTTTTTTAAATTATTAAATCTATACATGCTTCTTTACATTATTAAGAACTTCTGAGTGGCACACATTCTTACAGCAGACTGAATAAACAACTATTAGGCTATTGAAGCATTTTTCACTTATGAAATATCGACCTTATCCCATTCACATAGAGTGGTAAATGCAATGAAACTATCATTGTTGTACAGTCTGCCTGTCGAATTATATTAAGCTTACTATCTACAATGCAATAAGGAGTTTTGGAAAAACTTTTTTTCAATTTGATTGAACCGTAGGTACCTACCTATTTTGTTAGTGAAAACATTTTCTTGGTTTTTCTTAAAAACAACAGGTAATTCTTAGAACTTGCGTATGTTATAGAAGTGATGTTTAAATTGTCATAAAACCAGATAGTGTTTTGTGTATAAAAGCATACACATTTATCAAGAGATTTATTTTTCAGTAAATATTTGGAAAAAATTTGATTTCTCCTAAATGTTATACTTACCTACTTATTTTTTTTTTACTTTTTTTAAAGAATAAAGTAATAGTTTATTATCTAAAATCTAAACACTTGCATGCTTTTATTTTTGACTTAAAAACTTTACCATTTATCCAACCACCACCATTTTATTTTTGGAACGTTATTCATTTACCTAATACGAGTAAAATTTATCAATATTAATTAATAGGTATCAATAATTATGTATAATTTTTATTTTAATAAAATAAATTTACCTTGAATAATGTGTATGCTTGCTTTTCCAACTGTACCTAATAAACGGCACATTTGACACTATAATATGAAAATATAGTTTTATTATTATTTTAAATTACATACTAGAATATAATATCATTCCTAAGCACAAAATGTGTTTCTACTCGAGTATTTTAAAGTATTAAAATTGTTTTTACTTAATTAACGCAGCTATTAATTATTAATGACTCTAAAATAATATAATTAAAACTATTTTAAAATTAGACTGTGCTGTGGCACAGGTGAAAATAATTAATTTTAATCTGTGGAACAGACTTTCTACGAAATAGACAGGACTCTTGTATTATTGTATATCTAGATTTTTTAGTCTGTAATTTTGCCAAGATATGTTTTTTGTAACCTCAACTCTACTGCCACACACTTAAGGTCGATGTTTGAACGCAAAGCATATTTTGGTGTGTATGAGAACTTACTATAGGTTTATGTTGTGTGAATTGGTTGATTTTAACTTTAAAATGGATATATAAATTATATATACGAATAAATAAATAATTTTTGAAGCACTCCGTCTTTGTTTTCTTTACTTTTTACCTAAACAATTCGTTTTACCATTTTAGAAATCGAACTCAGTGTACGGGCACGAAACTAGCGGTAGCGGGGCGACGGCGACAGCGGGGCGATGGAATTCGAGAGCTGGCGACGAATTTCGGGAAGATGTTTTTAGGCATTCTGAAATTGTGGAAAAATATAATTTCGTTCATTGGCGAATTCAGTTCTGCCAGTCTAGTAGAGCGTTTGCGGTTATTTTGCTACTGCGCAGCATATAACATTTGCAAAAAAAATCCGAAATAACATTTTTTTTGGCCACTTGATTTTTTTATCTTTAAATTGTATACTTATAGAATTCGAAAAAATAAATCCCAGACGTTTTTGTCGATTATAAAGTATTACCAGACCTCTTTCAAATTGTTCCCGAAATTCGTCGCCAGCTCTCCGACTAATCGCATCGCCCCGCTACCGCCGTCGCCCCGCTACCGCTGGTTTCGTGCCCGTACACTAAGTATCTAATGCCGGGCCCTGTTGGGAGATTATACTTATTCGATCGCGTTAAAGTACCTACCTAAACTACGATTTAGAATGGCATATATACTAACTAGCTAATGCCCGCGACTTTGTCCGCGTGGGTTTGAGGTTATTTGGTCCCCGCAGGAACTTTAATTTTCCGGGATAAAAGTAGCCTATGTGTTATTCTAGAGTCTAGACTCTAGACTATAATTAATGATTAAACGAACTTACCTGTAAGTGAAGTTCGATCATAATTATACGAGTATTCGTCCGAAGAGATTAGCATGATATACTTGTAGTACCGTGTACGTACGGCCACTTTCACACGTTAGTTGAGGTAGCTGGAAATAAAAACAAACGCTCCCTCTTACCGGCCGATAGCAGGCCGCTATATATAGGCCCCACTCCTGCACAACTAGTCATTTAGTTCGGAGCTTGACCTTTTTTTTTTTTTTTTTACACTTTCATAAACACATATATATTACAAATTTAACCTTGAATTTGAAATTTGACCTTTTCATGACACTGGGGTAACCCGTGGGAGGGTGGGATGCTAATCTCTTCGGACGAATACTCGTATAATTATGATCGAACTTCACTTACAGGTAAGTTCGTTTAATCATTAATTACACTTCGTATTCGTCCTCCGAGATTAGCATGATATACTTGTAGATATTGAGAGACTTGTCATGAAAACAGGTCTTACTCGTAGTTATTATGCGAAAAACGCACTTTAACCATCAGGTATATCATATTTAATACATAATAATGATTATGTTCTTATTTAATGAACAATTTTATTTATTTTGATAGATATTTACGAGGTACTGTATAACTTTGTTTTTTATAATGCTCGATTTTATTATTACAGGATCATAGTATTTGTAAGAAATGAGTCAACTCAACAATCTGAATTTTCGATAAGGAAAATTATAATTTCAAAAGTATTCGAGCAACTACTTAGTGTCGTGTACTTTGGGCAAAAAACAAGGGCCAGTCTGTGGATATGCCAATTGACTGCAACTAAAATATTCTTGTGGATATGGCGGGCTCTTGAGGCCGCGCTGTATTGAGGAATTGTGTCGAAGGTGTTTAATTTTGTCAAGATAACTATTGAGGGTTACACTTACGATAATGTAAAAATTGTATTATATACGGAAGAAACCTGTTCAGAAAGTTTTAATTAAAAATTAAAAATTTTGATTGACGAGAAATTTCGAAGGAAAGTTCTATGTTATATATTATTATTATTACAATTTTGAAAAACTTTTGCATTCTATGTAATGTTCTTGAAGCTCATAAAATTATTTAATGCTTCAAAAGTTCTTTTATAGTTGAAATTTCATCAGATCATTGATTGAGAAAAACAAAACACAAAAAAAAAAAAAAATTAATGCATTTCAAGGATCTCAAGTGATGTTACATTTTAGCATAGAAAGTCAGTATGAATTTGAAAAAAAAAAATTTAGAAATTCTATTTATAGTACCTATGTTCAATTTTTTCAATGAAACTGCATATTATACTTAGAGATCACTTATCTCTAATATTACGAGATCTACAACTATTGGTAAAGTTGTGATAAATTTCAACAACTCAAATTCAATTGAATTAATGCTTGCTGAAGACATCCATGGAAGAGATGTATAGTATTGATTGCCGAATTGAAACAACTTAATTGATCAACTATCGTGTTGTTTAAATGAATTTACAGAAGGACAGAATTAAAACTGACTGAAAGGTATTCATCATTTCTATAGATGAGAGTGGGAAATCTCTTATCAATAAAGACTACCGGCGAGCAGCCAGCAGTAGTTCCAACCAGGGTATGCGAGGTGTAATTTGCGGCTGCAGGAACGAGAGAGAAAGAAAAAAAAAAAAAAAAATATATATATATACTTATGTATATATATAACCACGTCAGATGGTTCAAAGACCAGTGGACCAGTGGGTCCGAAGACAAATTACAGCAAGTAAACCATTAAATATGCGATATGATGGTAGGCTATAAAGGAACAAAAATTATGAACTTTACTTGTGTTTTCTTGATAATACCGAAGAGTGGAAACCCAAGAGATTGAAACCCATGAACGCATTAATGGCGTACGCATCTGAGTCATTCTTACACGAAATATATTAATTTTTATAATTGGTATAACATTGGGACGCAAAAAGGAGAATTTTCGAATTATTTGGACAGTTCCCACTAAATACCTTTGAACGGATTCGTCTTGATTCTCTAAATAGCTTTAGTATCGTGACTAGAGCGTTTATATGTAATACAAACATCTTTGTAATCGCATCTATTCAATATATATCTCGTGGGCTCATCTCAAGAGGGGAAGTACCTACCAGCCATGCAGGTTATGAAACCAACTGCAATAGTATTGGCGATCTTGAAAAGATTTTGAAAAAATGTGTAAGTATTCAACAAATACTTGAAACCGAAGTAAGCTGGCAGAATTTCCAACTGGTTAATGTGAAATGACTCATTTCGTTGGGTGCTAGCAGTTTCCTCACCACAAGCGGCCCCCAACCCCGCAGTTGAGAATCCTATGACAATTTCTACATCATTTCAATTTTGTTTACAGAATTAAGCCGCTCAAAATCTGAAGGACAACAGGATATACATGCGTTGTTTCTTAATTACCATTTTTTAAATTTAAAACATTTACACCTTCTAAAACTTGGTTGTTTTAGCCGGCCACGATGAAGTAATAAGGCCAACTAATGTAGCAAAGTTCAAAAAAAAATATTATTATGTATATAAGAATAAATTACGTATTCCAAAAAATAAAGTTGCAGGAGCTCGGTGGCAACTTATTGTTTCTTTTCATTGAAATATTATGTTATATAGACGTTCGTTTTGTGATTTCTTTTTAAAAAGAGAATCAATCATCATCGAACAATAACTATAGGTAGTGTCGGAACTCCTTATACGGAAGTTATTTACTTGTTTTAAAATTAATTATTAAAGAATTATTATGATTAAAAGGAGTAACATTAATTTCTTAGCCTCGAGGAAATTTTTAGAAAAAAAATATTGCAGTCTGGTTTAAATAAACCAAATAACTGTGGAACGTATATTTGGAAAACTATATTCAAACAAAAGCGCAATTAATTTAGTTGCCTTTCTGGTCTGCATGTATTAGGACCGAAAACTAAGCATCTTTTTGATTGGTTGTGGTCATATAGCAGTTCTCACTAATACAATTATTGTTCTAAATTCTTCAAATAAAGAAAAAAAATATTGAAATGTTTTTCATTGTTTTATATTAAAGTAAATATGTTCTTGCCGTATGACTCGGAAAAAGAGTACTGCAGTCAAAAATTAATGTACTGCAGGTTCACTTTGTGATATAGCTCCTATAGCTAAGGGACCATCGACTGCCTTTTGAATGAATTTCGAGGCAAAACAAGAAACACTTAAATTAGGAATACTATAGGAAAAAACAACTAACCACTGTAGGGTCACCGGTTATGGATGACCACTGCTTTTTTAAAAATTTTGACAAATTTTTTAAAAAAAATTACCAGTGTTCCTAATCTCGGACAACGATGGCTGCGATGAGAAGTCCTTAGCCGAAATGCTCGCATAACAGGTCTGTTGATTTAAAACTTCCTTTGCGGTTTGGGCTTGAGGCTGTTTCGACTCTGCGCTCTATTTAATTATCGCCTTAGCATCTTTGTAAGTTTCTGAAAGATTCTTGCTAAATAATAAGAATTAGTTTTAATATGCAATAACTAATCCTGAGGACAATTAAACGTCTTGTTAAAGAATCGCTGTATGTCGTAATTAAAGCGTCGTGCGTCCATTAATAGATGCTGTATCCGACAATCCGTATCGTTTTATAAAGCTCTGCTGTAGTAGCTATGCTCAAAACATCATAACAAAAAACTCGAAGGCGTCTTGCTGTCGGGATTCGGGAGTGAAGGCGGGACTTGCGCCTGCGTCATCATGACTTCTCCCAGGGCAGGTAAGATCGTTGGTCTTCATGACATTAGTCATTCATTATTGTTCATTAGAACGCAGTCCCAATAGTGAAGCATATTATGGCAACATGAATGCTTGGATAAGTTTTCGCACCTGATCGAAGATGCTTTGAGATTCAAGCACGTGCGCGCGCACTTTCGTCGTACGAAAAAAGGTGTGCCAATAAAGTGCGTAAAAGGACGCACTTCTCAAAAATAGATTTTGCAATAGTTAGTTCAAACAATCAACGCAATACAGGCATAATTTCATAATATATAATCGTGTACGAAAAAAAAAACACTTCAAAATTGAACAACGCCTGAGAGCCCCCGCTCATGACCCATTGCCAGTCCATTACTTTGTAGGCATGAGATTGCACGCGAAAATATACTTCAAAATTGAGCAATGCCTGAGGGCTTTCGCCCACGACTCATTGTAAGTCTATTACTTTGTAGGCATGTGATTGCACGCGAAAACGTACTCCAAATTGAAACGTACTTCAAATTTGAGAAATGCCTGAGGGCTTTCGCCCACGACTCATTGCAAGTCTATTACTTTGAAGGCATGAGATTGCACGCGAAAACGTACTCCAAATTGAAACGTACTTCAAATTGAGCAATGCCTGAGGGCCCCCGCCTACGACTCATTGTAAGTCTATCATTTTGTAGGCATGAGTTTGCACGCGAAAACGTACTCCGACTTATTGTAAGTCTATTAGGCATGAGATTGCACGCGAAAACGTACTTCAAATTGAGCAATGCCTGAGGGCTTTCGCCCACGACTCATTGTAAGTCTATCATTTTGTAGGCATGAGATTGCACGCGAAAACGTACTTCAAATTGAGCAATGCCTGAGGGCTTTCGCCCACGACTTATTGTAAGTCTATCATTTTGTAGGCATGAGATTGCACGCGAAAACGTACTTCAAATTGAGCAATGCCTGAGGGCTTTCGCCCACGACTTATTGTAAGTCTATTATTTTGTAGGCATTAAATTGCACGCGAAAACGTACTTCAAATTTGAGCAATGCCTGGGGGGCCTCGCCTACGACTTATTGTAAGTCTATTATTTTGTAGGCAAGAGATTGCATGCGAAAACACACTTCAATAGGTAGCCATAGGCAATCCGATTTGCTAAGATTTCATAATATCCACGTCTAGACAGGTAGATTTTAACAGATTTTCTTGCTGATTCTTTTTTGAATTTCGGTTTGAGTTTAGGTATATATCTAAAAAAAAATCCTATGCGCAAACACACATTATTAGAAAGTTGGCTGACGAGCAATGTTGCGACTCGATGGTGGCAGTGTTGGCGATTGCAGTGACTCCAAAGAACTCGATGACAAGCAGTGTAGAAGACTTCAAAAACAAAAGCTCGATGGTGTAGAAGACTCCAAAAAACTCGATGACAAACTTATTCGGTGATAACGTTTACGTGATCGGTTTAATTTCAAATTTCCGAAATCACTTTTACGTTTTTATCACAAAAATAAATAATAAAAATATTAATTTTTAATTTAATAATTTAAAAATAAAATAAAAACTCACCGAATTTGCGGACGTGCGAAGTGGCTGAGCACGAAAACACGAATGACTAGTTGTGCAGGAGTGGGGCCTATATATAGCGGCCTGCTATCGGCCGGTAAGAGGGAGCGTTTGTTTTTATTTCCAGCTACCTCAACTAACGTGTGAAAGTGGCCGTACGTACACGGTACTACAAGTATATCATGCTAATCTCGGAGGACGAATACGAAGTGTAATCTATCTCTATGCCAAATTTCATCCAGATCCGTTCAGCCGTTCTGTCGTGATTGAGTAACAAACATCCATCCAAACTTTCGCATTTAAAATATTAGTATAGATTAATTCTTCTAGATACGGTAGGTATAGATTAATTCTTCTATGGTTAGATACGTGTACTTAGGTATAGAAATAGACGTTACTCTGCGCCCCGCCCGTGTAATGAGGCCAGGGGGTCTACTCCACAAACAAAGGTCTACTCTCTTTCTCTCAAACGAAACTTCGCAAACGAACGTAATATAATATTAGGCTTTCGTTTTTATATATTAGGCATAGATTCTGGAACAAGAAAATATGAACCTATGCAATACTTTGAAATATAAAAAGACAATAAAACATGCTTTGGGATGTCACGATCATAAGCGGGATGAAAGTATGTACTTACTTAATAACTTGTTACTTTCATCCCTACCTAAAAATTTTACCGAATATGGCAAACACATGCCTATAAACTAAAAATCCGATTGAAATATACCGTTTCAAATGCCGATTTAAAAAGATGAATACTGACACGCAAGCATAATAAAAACAAACGCAGTTGAAAAAAATTGCCAAAACTTACATAATTCACATTGCGCATTTTGGTAAAACAGCCATCAGTGTAACCAAAAAAACTCGTTCAAAAACTCATTAACTACGTTCATCCCGTGTTACTTTCATCCCTGGTCTCCCCTACCTACCTACCTAATATCTGACGATTGCCAGATTAAAAAGGAATATCGAGCACAGATTGAAACTATACACTGTGAATCCGTCTTTTAGTCCGACAAGTTGATGCCTGCGACTTCGTCTGCGTGGAATAAGTTTTATTTATATTTAATACTAGCTGATGCCCGCGACTTCGTCCGCGTGGATATACCAAGTTTCATCGAAATAACTTGAGAAATGACGGACTTTTATACAAACTTTCAACCCCTATTGCACCCCTTTGGGGGTGGAATTTTGAAAAACTGTGAAACACGTATGTTTTCATTTTTAACCCGCAGCTCATATACCAAGTTTCATGGATATAACTTGAGAAATGAAGGACTTTCATACAAACTTTCACCCCCTATTTCACCCCTTCGGGGGTAAAATTTACGAAAACTGTGAAACACGTATTTCTTCATTTTTAACCGGTAGCTTGTATACCAACTTTCATCGATATAGCTTGAGAAATGAAGGACTTTCATAAAAACTTTCAACCCCTATTTCACCCCTTTGAGGGTGAAATTTTGAAAAACTGTGAAACATTTATTTCTTCATTTTCAACCGGTAGCTTGTATACCAAGTTTAATCGAAATAACTTGAGAAATGACGGACTTTCATACAAACTTTCACCCCCTATTTCACCCCCTTAGGGGTGGAATTTTCAAAAACTGTGACACACGTACTTCTTTATTTTTTACCGTAAGCCAAAATAAAAAGTTTCGTTGATATAACTTGTAAAACATCTTGAGAAACGAAGGACTTTCATACCAACTTTCATCCCCTATTTCACCCTTTTGGGGGTCGAATTTTCCAAAACTGTGAAACACGTATGTCTCCTATTTCAACCCGCCGCTCATATATCAAGTTTCATGGCTTTAGCTTGAGAAATTAAGGACTTTCATACAAACTTTCAACCCCTATTTCACCCCTTCGGGGGTAGAATTTCGGGATAAAAAGTACCCTATGTCCTACCTCGTAGTATGGGCTCAAATCGTGCCAAGTTTCGTTTGAATTCATTCAGTAGTTTCGGCGTGATGCGCGGCCAAGATACAGACAGACAGACAGACAGACAGACAGACAGACAGACAGACAGACAGACAGACAGACAGACAAAAATGAAAAAAATTACAGATTTGGCTTCAGTATCGAATAATGAGTGCCCTCCAAAAAAAATTTTCAAAATATCTTCAATGTACAGAATTGGACATGTTACAGTTTTATTAATATTATATATACTATATATAGCTCGATTACCACTCACTCACTGACTGACTCATTGACATAATTGTTCTCCTAGAAAGAGACAGAAAACGATATAATGATGTACGGGAGATGTGTTCGGGTGCGGGATTCGAGTGGGGAAAAATTATGACATTTCGGAAAAACAAGATGGCGGCCGACTTGATTCTCGCAACTCTTTTGTTTTCCAACCGATGTCGTTACAACTCGCAATTATTGAAGAAATTAGGAAACGATCAACAGAAAAAGTGGAAAAAATTGGAAAAACAAGATGGCGGCCGAGCTGTAGTGTTTTCAAATTTTTGATTTTTCGACCCCGAACCGCGGCGCCACAGATCCGAAACGGCGTGGTCGAGCATGATATTTTTTTCTTTTTTCGACTACAATTATCCTGTATTTTGACAGAATGGGAGTGGTTTTTAAAAATTCAAGATGGCGGCTGTCACGGCTGCCTTTTTGTTTGGAGTATGAAAAAACGCAATTTTAAAATTCAAATTTCTCACAGTTGACAACGTCGGAGCGTTTCGACTTCTAGGGGGCGATTGTGTATACAGACTCGAGGTATGGATTGGGGAAAAAAAATTACCCCATTTCTCGGGAAATTTTCAAGATTTACCCCAAAAATAAAAAAATCGAAATACGGACTTTTTGTAAAATTCGAGTACAAGTAACCACGCGTCCCACTTGTAGAAATGACATTTGGGTATTTTCGTCGCCGAGGTCTCGCAACACTGGAATTTATCAAAGTAAAAGTGATTTTCGACATGGTCTTTTTTCAGGGGCGATCATTTCGGCTGGGTGCGAGCGAGATGAAAAATTGAAACGTCATCAGGAGCGGTATATCCTGTAGTTTACGGGAAAATTATGAAACTATGTAAAATATTTCTGTGCAACGAGGTGGCGGCCATTTTGTATTCTTTTTGTGTTTTTGAAAATTTCGAACACGTTTTTGAGACAGTTGGCAACATTTGGGAAAGTTGACATGTATGGATCGATTGTGTAGCTCGACCGGCAGTATCGAGATATCTAAACAGTGTTGCCACATTTGGGGTAGTTTTCGAGATTTTCCCCAAAATTTCCTCCTGTAAAATTTTGTATGAAAAATTTTTTTTTGACTGATGGCTTCGTATACACGTCAGAAAATTAAACTTGAAGAAAAATATGGAGACAGCTGATGATTGAGGATTTCGGAGACGGGTAAAGGGCACGGCCAAGGTATTGAAGATAGGTGGGGGTGCTCGACCAAATGTCATTCGAAACTTCATCCAAAAGATAATGAGCTGAAAAAAAAATTTAAATGGCGGATTAAAGATGGCTGCCATACAAATTTATTTGGTGTCTATCTCAGAAAGTATAAAAGATGGAAAAGTGGTTTCTTGGCAAAAGATAATCAAGAGGTCTACTTGATGAACAGGAAAAGTTTCAAGATGGCGGAATTTATTTTTTCATAGAAAATCTATTATGGCGAATATTGAAGAGACAACAAGACGTGTAAAACAGCTATGCAAGATTTTGATAAGGTTCCGTTTTACCCATGCCCAGGGATCCCTGGGATTACAAAACAGGAAACTTACCAAAATTTAAAAAAATCAGCGCCATTTTGAAATTCTTTGTTAATTGACCGATTTCGTTCAAAATCGATATTTAGGACTCCCTGGGATCACAAAACAGGAAACTAATACCAAAGTTTTAAAAAATCAGCGCTATTTTGAAATTCTTTGTTAATTGACCGATTTCGTTCAAAATCGATATTTAGGGCTCCCTGGGATCACAAAACAGGAAACTGATAATAAAGTTTTAAAAAACCAGCGCTATTTTGAAATTCTTTGTTAATTGACCGATTTCGTTCAAAATCGATATTTAGGGCTCCCTGGGATTACAAAACTGAAAACTGATACCAAAGCTTTAAAAAATCAGCGCCATTTGGAAATCCTTTGTTTATTGACAGATTTCATTCAAAATCTATAATATTAAGGGCTCCCTGGGATTACAAAACAGGAAACTGGTACCAAAGTTGTAAAAAATCGGCGCCATTTTGAAATGCTTTGTTAATTGACAGATTTCGTTTTAAATCGATATTTAGGTCTCCCTGGGATCACAAAACAGGAAACTGATACCAAAGTTTTGAAAAATCGGCGCCATTTTGAAATTCTTTGTTAATTGACAGATTTCGTTCAAAATCGAT
This sequence comes from Erebia ligea, assembly GCA_917051295.2. NCBI lineage: Eukaryota > Metazoa > Arthropoda > Insecta > Lepidoptera > Nymphalidae > Erebia > Erebia ligea. The sequence continues at coordinate 4,313,029 of OU785246.1, forward strand.
ATTTAGGGCTCCCTGGGATTACAATACAGGAAACTGATACCAAAGTTTTTAAAAAATCAGCGCCATTTTGAAATTCTTTGTTAATTGACCGATTTCGTTCAAAATTGGTATTTAGGGCACGCTGGGATCACAAAACAGGAAACTGATACCAAAGGTTTAAAAGATTAGCGCCATTTTGAAATACTTTGTTAATTGACAGATTTCGTTCAAAATCGATAATATTAGGGCTCCCTGGGATTACAAAACAGGAAACTGTTACAAAAATTTAAAAAAATCAGCGCCATGTTGAAATTCTTTGTTATTGACCGATTTCGTTCAAAATCGATATTAGGGCTCCCTGGGATTACAAAACAGGAAAGTGATACTAAAGTTTTAAAAAATCAGCGCCATTTCTAAAATCTTTCTACTTAAAGGTGAATTGTGTATCTAAGTAAATAAATTCGGTTTAATACAATAAAGACGTCAAGTCTGTACTACTTAGTACTAACGTCTAACCACATCTCGTGAGCTGCTTTAGCAGCTCGCGCACAGAGCGAAACACTAGTTAATATATATATAGCTGCTCGTGCTGACTGACTGACTGATTGATCACCTCTCCTGTAAAATTTTGTATGAAAATATTTCTTTTCACTCATCGTTTCGTATAGAAGGCAAAAATTCATTAAGAGGAAAAATACGGAGAGAGCTGATGATTGAGGATTTCGAAGACGGATGAAGAGCACCAGCCAGGGTATCGAAGATAGGTGGGGGGTGCTCGACCAAATGTCACTCGAAACTTCATCCGATTGACAGTGAGCTGAAAAAAATTTCAAAATGGCGGATTTAAGATGGCCGCCATACAAATTTCGACGGTGTCTATCTCGGAGAGTATAAAAGATGGAAGAGTGGTTTCTTGGCAAAAGATGATCAGGACATGAGGGTCTACTTGATGAACAGGAAAAAAATTCAAGATGGCGGAATTTATTTTTCCAAAGAAAAGGGTATTGAAGATAGGTGGGGGGTGCTCGACCAAATGTCACTCGAAACTTCATCCAATTGACAGTGAGCTGAAAAAAAATTCAAAATGGTGGATTTAAGATGGCCGCCATACAAATTTCGACGGTGTCTATCTCGGAGAGTATAAAATATGGAAGAGTGGTTTCTTGGCAAAAGATGATCAGGACATGAGGGTCTACTTGATGAACACGAAAAAAATTCAAGATGGCGGAATTTATTTTTCCATAGAAAATGTATGGCGAGTATTGAAGAGGCTACAAGTGTAGAACTATGCAAGACTACGGTTCCTTTTCAAGATTTGTTTTTATGGAAGAAATCTCATTTTGACGAATGGTTCGGAGAAAAAAATATGGAGAGAGATGATGATCGAAGGTTCGGATGATGGGTGAGGAGCACGGTCAGGGTATTAAAGATAGGTACCTACTTAGGGACTGCTCAAACAAAAAGGGAGGGGCGGGGGGTTGGTGGTCTTTGTTTTATGTTTTTCCTTTATGAGAATTTTCTTTTACGTCGGATGCTTGGCGTGCTGGCGTTTCCACTGTGCTCACTAGCATAGCAGTGTGTTGTTCAGATCAGAACACGTAGACAGTAAACCAGCTGCCCGATTATGTAAGAATTGTCGATCAAATCGTAAAAGTTCGGCGTCAAAGTAAAATAAACCTACCTACATAACAGCATTGAATTAGAGCTCAATTTCGTGTTTCGAAATTGAGCTCTAATTTAATGCTGTTATGGTTTATTTTACTTTGACGCCGAACTTTGACGATTTGACCAGCCATTCTTACATAATCGGGGGGCAGGATAGTAGGACAGCGAGTTAGTAGACAGTGGACCACGCAGTCCACTACGCGGTCCGCTGTAGCGGGCCGCGCAACCACGCACCATACTAGTTAATATATATATAGCTGCTCGTGCTGACTCATTGATCACCTCTCCTGTAAAATTTTGTATGAAAAAAATTTTTTTTACTCATCGTTTCGTATAGAAGGCAAAAATTCATTCGGAGGAAAAATACGGAGAGAGCTGATGATTCAGGATTTCGAAGACGGATGAAGAGCACCAGCCAGGTTATCGAAGATAGGTGGGGGGTGCTCGACCAAATGTCACTCGAAACTTCATCCAATTGACAGTTAGCTGAAAAAAATTTCAAAATGGCGGATTTAAGATGGCCGCCATACAAATTTCGACGGTGTCTATCTCGGAGAGTATAAAAGATGGAAGAGTGGTTTCTTGCCAAAAGATGATCAGGACATGAGGGTCTACTTGATGAACAGGAAAAAAATTCAAGATGGCGGAATTTATTTTTCCATAGAAAAGGGTATTGAAGATAGGTGGGGGGTGCTCGAACAAATGTCACTCGATACTTCATCCAATTGACAGTGAGCTGAAAAAAAATTTAAAAATGGCGAATTTAAGATGGCTGCCATACAAATTTCGTCGGTGTCTATCTCGGAGAGTGTAAAAGATGGAAGAGTGGTTTCGTGGCATAAGATGATCAGAACATGAAGGTCTACTTGATGAACAGGAAAAAAATTCAAGATGGCGGATTTTCCATAGAAAATGTATGGCGAATATTGAAGAGGCTACAAGTGTAGAACTATGCAAGACTACGGTTCCTTTTCAAGATTTGTTTTTATGGAAGAAATCTCATTTTGACGAATGGTTCGGAGAAAAAAATATGGAGAGAGATGATGATCGAAGGTTCGGATGATGGGTGAGGAGCACGGTCAGGGTATTAAAGATAGGTACCTACTTAGGGGCTGCTCAAACAAAAAGGGAGGGGCGGGGGGCTGGTGTCTTTGTTTTATGTTTTTCCTTTATGAGAATTTTCTTTTACGTCGGACGCTTGGCGTGCTGGCGCTTCCACTGTGCTCACTAGCATAGCAGTGTGTTGTTCAGATCAGAACACGTAGACAGTAAACCAGCTGCCTGATTATGTAAGAATTGTCGATCAAATCGTAAAAGTTCGGCGTCAAAGTAAAATAAACCATAACAGCATTGAATTAGAGCTCAATTTCGTTTTTCGAAATTGAGCTCTAATTTAATGCTGTTATGGTTTATTTTACTTTGACGCCGAACTTTTACGATTTGATCGGCCATTCTTACATAATCGGGGGCAGGATAGTAGTACAGCGAGTAAGTAGACAGTGGACCACGCGGTCCACTACGCGGTCCGCTGTAGCGGGCCGCGCAACCACGCGCCATACTAGTTAATATATATATAGCTGCTCGTGCTGACTGACATATTGATCACCTCTCCTGTAAAATTTTGTATGAAAACTTTTTTTTTCACTCATCGTTTCGTATAGAAGACAAAAATTCATGGGGAGGAAAAATACGAAGAGAGCTGATGATTGAGGATTTCGAAGACGGATGAAGAGCACCAGCCAGGGTATCGAAGATAGGTGGGGGGTGCTCGGCCAAATGTCACTCGAAACTTCATCCAATTGACAGTGAGCTGAAAAAAAATTCAAAATGGCGGATTTAAGATGGCCGCCATACCAATTTCTTCGGTGTCTATCTCGGAGAGTATAAAAGATGGAAGAGTGGTTTCTTGGCAAAAGATGATCAGGACATGAGGGTCTACTTGATGAACAGGAAAAAAATTCAAGATGGCGGAATTTATTTTTCCATAGAAAATGTATGGCGAATACTGAAGAGGCTACAAGTGTACTGTTCCTTTTAAAAATTAGTTTTTATGGAAGAATTCTCATTTTGACGAATGGTACGGAGAAAAAAATATGGAGAGAGATGATAATCGAAGGTTCGGATGATAAGTGAGGAGCACGGTCAGGGTATTAAAGATAGATAGGGGCTGCTCAAACAAAAAACACTCGAAACTTCATACAATTGGCAGTGAGCTGAAAAAAAAAACCAAAATGGCGGATTCAAGATGGCGGCTATCTCAGACAGTATTAATAAAAGATGGAAGAGTGGTTTGTTCAAGGCGGAATTTATTTTTCCATAGAAAATGTATGGCGAATATTGAAGAGGCTACAAGTGCAGAACTATGCAAGACTACGGTTCCTTTTCAAGATTTGTTTTTATGGAAGAATTCTCATTTTGACGAATCGTTCGGAGAAAAAAAATATGGAGATGATCGAAGGTTCGGATGATGGGTGGGAAGCACGGTCAGGGTATTAAAGATAGGTAGGGGCTGCTCAAACAAAAAATACTCGAAACTTCATACAATTCGCAGTGAGCTGAAAAAAAATCTAAAATGGCGGATTCAAGATGGTGGCCATCTCAGACAGTATTTAAAATATGGAAGAGTGGTTTTTGGGTAGAAAATTATCAGGGCCTGAAAGTCTACTTGATGAGCAGAAAAAATTAAGATGGCAGATCCTGCCATCTTAATTTTTTGCTCATCAATCCTGCCATCTTAATTTTTTGCTCATCAAGTAGACTTTCAGGCCCTGATAATTTTCCACCCGAAAACCACAATCTACGAACATTGAAGAGAGTAGAAGAAGTTAGGAAATATACATGATTTTAAAATGGTTTTTTTACAAGATTTGTTCTTTATGGAACAATAATTATTGTCGGTTCGCCATTACGAAAGCCAAGTTGCCGAAGTTCGATGGCACCCAAAGGTATACAAGGGGGTGAGGGGCGGGGGGTTGGTGGTCTTTGTTTTATGTTTTTTCCTTTAAGAGAATTTTCTTTTACGTCGGACGCTTGGCGTGCTGGCGCTTCCACTGTGCTCACTAGCATAGCAGTGTGTTGTTCAGTTCAGAACACGTAGACAGTAAACCAGGATAGTATCACAGCGAGTAAGTAGACAGTGGACCGAGCGGTCCACTACGCGGTCCGCTTTAGCGGGCCGCGCAGCCACGCGCCATACTAGTTAATATATATATAGCTGCTCGTGCTGATTCACTGATTGATCACCTCTCCTGTAAAATTTTGTATGAACATTTTTTTTTTCACTCATCGTTTCGTATAGAAGACAAAAATTCATTAAGAGGAAAAATACAGAGAGAGCTGATGATTGAGGATTTCGAAGACGGATGAAGAGCACCAGCCAGGGTATCGAAGATAGGTGGGGGGTGCTCGACCAAATGTCACTCGAAACTTCATCCGATTGACAGTGAGCTGAAAAAAAATTCAAAATGGCGGATTTAAGATGGCCGCCATACAAATTTCGACGGTGTCTATCTCGGAGAGTATAAAAGATGGAAGAGTGGTTTCTCGGCAAAAGATGATCAGGACATGAGGGTCTACTTGATGAACAGGAAAAAAATTCAAGATGGCGGAATTTATTTTTCCATGGAAAAGGGTATTGAAGATAGGTGGGGGGTGCTCGAACAAATGTCACTCGAAACTTCATCCAATTGACAGTGAGCTGAAAAAAAAATTCAAAATGGCAGATTTAAGATGGCCGCCATACAAATTTCGTCGGTGTCTATCTCGGAGAGTATAAAAGATGGAAGAGTGGTTTCTTGGCAAAAGATGATCAGAACATGAAGGTCTACTTGATGAACAGGAAAAAAAATTCAAAATGGCGGAATTTATTTTCCATAGAAAATGTATGGCGAATATTGAAGAGGCTACAAGTGTAGAACTGCAAGACTACGGTTCCTTTTCAAGATTTGTTTTTATGGAAGAATTCTCATTTTGACGAGTGGTTCGGAGAAAAAATATGGAGAGAGATGATGATCGAAGGTTCAGATGATGGGTGAGGAGCACGGTCAGGGTATTAAAGATAGGTACCTACTTAGGGGCTGCTCAAACAAAAAGGGAGGGGCAGGGGGTTGGTGGTCTTTGTTTTATGTTTTTCCTTCATGAGAATTTTCTTTTACGTCGAACGCTTGGCGTGCTGGCGCTTCCACTGTGCTCACTAACATAGCAGTGTGTTGTTCAGATCAGAACACGTAGACAGTAAATAACTGCCAAATTATGTAAGAATTGTCGATCAAATCGTAAAAGTTCGGCGTCAAAGTAAAATAAACCATAACAGCATTGAATTAAAGCTCAATTTCGAAACACGAAATTGAGCTTTAATTCAATGCTGTTATGGTTTATTTTACTTTGACGCCGAACTTTGACGATTTGATCGGCCATTTTTACATAATCGGGGGGCAGGATAGTAGGACAGCGAGTAAGTAGACAGTGGACCACGCGGTCCACTACGCGGTCCGCTGTAGCGGGCCGCGCAACCACGCGCCATACTAGTTAATATATATATAGCTGCTCGTGCTGACTGACTGACTGATTGATCACCTCTCCTGTAAAATTTTGTATGAAAAATTTTTTTTTCACTCTTCGTTTCGTATAGAAGACAAAAATTCATTCGGAGGAAAAATACGGAGAGAGCTGATGATTGAGGATTTCGAAGACGGATGAAGAGCACCAGCCAGGGTATCGAAGATAGGTGGGGGGTGCTCGACCAAATGTCACTCGAAACTTCATCCGATTGACAGTGAGCTGAAAAAAAATTCAAAATGGCGAATTTAAGATGGCCGCCATACAAACGACGGTGTCTATCTCGGAGAGTATAAAAGATGGAAGAGTGGTTTCTTGGCAAAAGATGATCAGGACATGAGGGTCTACTTGATGAACAGGAAAAAAATTCAAGATGGCGGGATTTATTTTTCCATAGAAAAGGGTATTGAAGATAGGTGGGGCGTGCTCGACCAAATGTCACTCGAAACTTCATCCAATTGACAGTGAGCTGAAAAAAAATTCAAAATGGCGAATTTAAGATGGCCGCCATACAAATTTCGCCGGTGTCTATCACGGAGAGTATAAAGGATGGAAGAGTGGTTTCTTGGCAAAAGATGATCGGGACATGAAGGTCTACTTGATGAACAGGAAAAAAATTCAAGATGGCGGAATTTATTTTTCCATAGAAAAACTATGCAAGATTACGGTTTATTTTCAAGATTTGTTTTTATGGAAGAATTCTCATTTTGACAAATGGTTCGGAGAAAAAAGTATGGAGAGAGATGATGATCGAAGGTTCGGATGATGGGTGAGGAGCACGGTCAGGGTATTAAAGATAGACCTACTTAGGGGCTGCTCAAACAAAAAGGGAGGGGCGGGGGGTTGGTGGTCTTTGTTTTATGTTTTTCGTTTATGAGAATTTTCTTTTACGTCGGACGCTTGGCGTGCTGGCGCTTCCACTGTGCTCACTAGCATAGCAGTGTGTTGTTCAGATCAGAACACGTAGACAGTAAACCAGCTGCCCGATTATGTAAGAATTGTCGATCAAATCGTAAAAGTTCGGCGTCAAAGTAAAATAAACCATAACAGCATTGAATTAGAGCTCAATTTCGTGTTTCGAAATTGAGCTCTAATTTAATGCTGTTATGGTTTATTTTACTTTGACGCCGAACTTTGACGATTTGATCGGCAATTCTTACATAATCGGGGGGCAGGATAGTAGGACAGCGAGTAAGTAGACAGTGGACCACGCGGTCCAGTACGCGGTCCGCTAGCGGGCCGCGCAGCCACGCGCCATACTAGTTAATATATATATAGCTGCTCGTGCTGACTGACTCATTGATCACCTCTCCTGTAAAATTTTGTATGAACTTTTTTTTTTTCACTCATCGTTTCGTATAGAAGACAAAAAATCATTAAGAGGAAAAATACAGAGAGAGCTGATGATTGAGGATTTCGAAGACGGATGAAGAGCACCAGCCAGGGTATCGAAGATAGGTGGGGGGTGCTCGACCAAATGTCACTCGAAACTTCATCCAATTGACAGTGAGCTGAAAAAAAATTCAAAATGGCGGATTTAAGATGGCCGCCATACAAATTTCGTCGGTGTCTATCTCGGAGAGTATAAAAGGTGGAAGAGTGGTTTCTTGGCAAAAGATGATCAGGACATGAAGGTCTACCTGATGAACAGGAAAAAAATTCAAGATGGCGGAATTTATTTTTCCATAGAAAAGGGTATTGAAGATAGGGGGGGGGTGCTCGACCAAATGTCACTCGAAACTTCATCCAATTGACAGTGAGTGAAAAAAATCCAAAATGGCGGATTCAAGATAACGGCTATCTCAGACATTATTTAAAAGATGGAAGAGAGGTTTTTGGGTAGAAAATTATCAGAGTCAGAAAGTCTACTTGATGAGCAGAAAAAATTAAGATGGCAGAATCTACGAACATTGAAGAGAGTACAAGAAGTTAGGAAATATGCATGATTTTGATATGGTTTTTTACAAGATTTGTTCTTTATTTCTTTATGGAAGAATTATTGTCGGTTTGCCATTAGGAAAGCCAGCTTTGTTTTATGTTTTTTCCTTTATGAGAATTTTCTTTTACGTCGGACGCTTGGCGTGCTGACGTTTCCACTGTGCTCACTTCCACATAGCAGTGTTGTTCAGTTTTTTTTTATCCAATACAAGTTAGCCCTTGACTGCGATCTCACCTGATGGTAAGTGATGATGCAGCCTAAGACGGTACCGGGCTAACCTGTTAGGGGCATGGCATTAAACCCATACCCCTATTCGGTTTCTACACGGCATCGTACCGGAACGCTAAATCGCTTGGCGGCACGTCTTTGCCGGTAGGGTGGTAACTAGCCATGGCTGAAGCCTCCCACCAGGCCAGACCAGGGAAATTCAGAAATTATAAATTTTCCAATCCCTGCCGGGGATCGAACCCGGGACCTCCGCACGTTAATTCAACAGCGCTCAACACTGCGCCACGGAGGTCGTCAAACACGTAGACAGTAAACCAGGATATTAGGACAGCGAGTAAGTAGACAGTGGATCACAGTGGGCCACGCGGTCCAGCACGCGGTCCGCTAGCGGGCCGCGCACCCACGCGCCATACTAGTTAATATATATATAGCTGCTCGTGCTGATTGACTGATTGATCACCTCTCCTGTAAAATTTTGTATGAACTTTTTTTTTTCACTTATCGTTTCGTATAAAAGACAAAAATTCATCCGGAGGAAAAATACGGAGAGAGCTGATGATTGAGGATTTCGAAGACGGATGAAGAGCACCAGCCAGGGTATCGAAGATAGGTGGGGGGTGCTCGACCAAATGTCACTCGAAACTTCATCCAATTGACAGTGAGCTGAAAAAAAATTCAAAATGGCGGATTTCAGATGGCCGCCATACAAATTTCTTCGGTGTCTATCTCGGAGAGTATAAAAGATGGAAGAGTGGTTTCTTGGCAAAAGATGATCAGGACATGAGGGTCTACTTGATGAACAGGAAAAAAATTCAAGATGGCGGAATTTATTTTTCCATAGAAAAGGGTATTGAAGATAGGTGGGGGGTGCTCGAACAAATGTCACTCGAAACTTCATCCAATTGACAGTGAGCTGAAAAAAAATTCAAAATGGCGAATTTAAGATGGCCGCCATACAAATTTCGCCGGTGTCTATCACGGAGAGTATAAAGGATGGAAGAGTGGTTTCTTGGCAAAAGATGATCGGGACATGAAGGTCTACTTGATGAACAGGAAAAAAATTCAAGATGGCGGAATTTATTTTTCCATAGAAAAACTATGCAAGATTACGGTTTATTTTCAAGATTTGTTTTTATGGAAGAATTCTCATTTTGACAAATGGTTCGGAGAAAAAAGTATGGAGAGAGATGATGATCGAAGGTTCGGATGATGGGTGAGGAGCACGGTCAGGGTATTAAAGATAGACCTACTTAGGGGCTGCTCAAACAAAAAGGGAGGGGCGGGGGGTTGGTGGTCTTTGTTTTATGTTTTTCGTTTATGAGAATTTTCTTTTACGTCGGACGCTTGGCGTGCTGGCGCTTCCACTGTGCTCACTAGCATAGCAGTGTGTTGTTCAGATCAGAACACGTAGACAGTAAACCAGCTGCCCGATTATGTAAGAATTGTCGATCAAATCGTAAAAGTTCGGCGTCAAAGTAAAATAAACCATAACAGCATTGAATTAGAGCTCAATTTCGTGTTTCGAAATTGAGCTCTAATTTAATGCTGTTATGGTTTATTTTACTTTGACGCCGAACTTTGACGATTTGATCGGCAATTCTTACATAATCGGGGGGCAGGATAGTAGGACAGCGAGTAAGTAGACAGTGGACCACGCGGTCCAGTACGCGGTCCGCTAGCGGGCCGCGCAGCCACGCGCCATACTAGTTAATATATATATAGCTGCTCGTGCTGACTGACTGACTCATTGATCACCTCTCCTGTAAAATTTTGTATGAAAATATTTTTTTTCACTCATCGTTTCGTATAGAAGACAAAAATTCATTCGGAGGAAAAATACGGAGAGAGCTGATGATTGAGGATTTCGAAGACGGATGAAGAGCACCAGCCAAGGTATCGAAGATAGGGGGGGGGTGCTCGACCAAATGTCACTCAAAACTTCATCCAATTGACAGTTAGCTGAAAAAAATTTCAAAATGGCGGATTTAAGATGGCCGCCATACAAATTTCGACGGTGTCTATCTCGGAGAGTATAAAAGCTGGTAGAGTGATTTCTTGGCAAAAGATGATCAGGACATGAGGGTCTACTTGACGAACAGGAAAAAAATTCAAGATGGCGGAATTTATTTTTCCATAGAAAAGGGTATTGAAGATAGGTGGGGGGTGCTCGAACAAATGTCACTCGAAACTTCATCCAATTGACAGTGAGCTGAAAAAAATTTTCAAAATGGCGGATTTAAGATGGCCGCCATACAAATTTCGTCGGTGTCTATCTCGGAGAGTATAAAAGATGGAAGAGTGGTTTCTTGGCAAAAGATGATCAGGACATGAAGGTCTACTTGATGAACAGGAAAAAAATTCAAGATGGCGGAATTTATTTTCCATAGAAAATGTATGGCGAATATTGAAGAGGCTACAAGTGTAGAACTATGCAAGACTACGGTTCCTTTGCAAGATTTGTTTGTATGGAAGAAATCTCATTTTGACGAATGGTTCGGAGAAAAAAATATGGAGAGAGATGATGATCGAAGGTTCGGATGATGGGTGAGGAGCACGGTCAGGGTATTAAAGATAGGTACCTACTTAGGGGCTGCTCAAACAAAAAGGGAGGGGCGGGGGGTTGGTGGTCTTTGTTTTATGTTTTTCCTTTATGAGAATTTTCTTTTACGTCGGACGCTTGGCGTGCTGGCGCTTCCACTGTGCTCACTAGCATAGCAGTGTGTTGTTCAGATCAGCACCCCTATTCTCTAACTCAGTGGCTATCAAAAAATGAAAGCAACTGACATATATTTTTTTTCCATTGAAGGTTTGCTACGAAATAAAAAATAACATTTCATAATAAACCTTCAATGGATAAAAAATATATGTCAGTGGCTTTCATTTTTTGATAGCCACTGAGTTATAGAATATGGGCCCAGAACACGTAGACAGTAAACCAGCTGCCCGATTATGTAAGAATTGTCGATCAAATCGTAAAAGTTCGGCGTCAAAGTAAAATAAACCATAACAGCATTGAATTAGAGCTCAATTTCGTGTTTCGAAATTGAGCTCTAATTTAATGCTGTTATGGTTTATTTTACTTTGACGCCGAACTTTGACGATTTGATCGGCCATTCTTACATATTCGGGGGGCAGGATAGTAGGACAGCGAGTAAGTAGACAGTGGACCACGCGCCCCTATACGCGGTCCGCTTTAGCGGGCCGCGCAGCCACGCGCCATACTAGTTAATATATATATAGCTGCTCGTGCTGACTGACTGACTGATTGATCACCTCTCCTGTAAAATTTTGTATGAACATTTTTTTTTTCACTCATCGTTTCGTATAAACGATAAAAATTCATTAAGAGGAAAAATACAGAGAGAGCTGATGATTGAGGATTTCGAAGACGGATGAAGAGCACCAGCCAGGGTATCGAAGATAGGTGGGGGGTGCTCGACCAAATGTCACTCGAAACTTCATCCGATTGACAGTGAGCTGAAAAAAATTTCAAAATGGCGGATTTAAGATGGCCGCCATACAAAATTCGTCGGTGTCTATCTCGGAGAGTATAAAAGATGGAAGAGTGGTTTCTTGGCAAAAGATGATCAGGACATGAGGGTCTACCTGATGAACAGGAAAAAAATTCAAGATGGCGGAATTTATTTTTCCATAGAAAAGGGTATTGAAGATAGGTGGGGGGTGCTCGACCAAATGTCACTCGAAACTTCATCCAATTGACAGTGAGCTGAAAAAAAATTCAAATTGGCGGATTTAAGATGGCCGCCATACAAATTCCGTCGGTGTCTATCTCGGAGAGTATAAAAGATGGAAGAGTGGTTTCTTGGCAAAAGATGATCAGAACATGAAGGTCTACTTGATGAACAGGAAAAAAATTCAAGATGGCGGAATTTATTTTCCATAGAAAATGTATGGCGAATATTGAAGAGGCTACAATTAATGCAGAAATATGCAAGACTACGGTTCCTTTTCAAGATTTATTTTTATGGAAGAATTCTCATTTTGACGAATGGTTCGGAAAAAAAAAGGAGAGAGATGATGATCGAAGGTTCGAATGATGGGTGAGGAGCACACTCAGGGTATTAAAGATAGGTAGGGGCTGCTCAAACAAAAAATACTCGAAACTTCATACAATTGGCAGTGTGCTGAAAAAAATGCAAAATGGCGAATTCAAGATGGCGGCTATCTCAGACAGTATAATTAAAGATGGAAGAGTGGTTTTTGGGTAGAAAATTATCAGGGCCTGAAAGTCTACTTGATGAGCAGAAAAAATTAAGATGGCAGAATCTACGAACATTGAAGAGAGTAGAAGAAGTTAGGAAATATGAATGATTTTGATATGGTTTTTTACAAGATTTGTTCTTTAAGGAAGAATTATTGTCGGTTTGCCATTAGGAAAGCCAGCTTTGTTTTGTTTTTTCCTTTATGAGAATTTTCTTTTACGTCGGACGCTTGGCGTGCTGATGTTTCCACTGTGCTCACTAGCATAACAGTGTTGTTCAGTTTTTTTTTTATCCACTACAAGTTAGCCCTTGACTGCGATCTCACCTGATGGTAAGTGATGATGCAGTCTAAGATGGTAGCGGGCTAACCTGTTAGGGGCATGGCAGTTTTATTAAACCCATACCCCTATTCGGTTTCTACACGGCATCGTACCGGAACGCTTAATCGCTTGGCGGCACGTCTTTGCCGGTAGGGTAGTAACTAGCCATGGCTGGAGCCTCCCACTAGGCCAGACCAGGGAAATTCAGAAATTATAAATTTTCCAAACCCTGCCGGGGATCGAACCCGGGACCTCCGCACGTTAATTCAACAGCGCTCAACACTGCGCCACGGAGGTCGTCAAACACGTAGACAGTAAACCAGGATATTAGGACAGCGAGTAAGTAGACAGTGGATCACAGTGGGCCACGCGGTCCACCACGCGGTCCGCTAGCGGGCCGCGCACCCACGCGCCATACTAGTTAATATATATATAGCTGCTCGTGCTGACTGACTCATTGATCACCTCTCCTGTAAAATTTTGTATGAACTTTTTTTTTTTCACTCATCGTTTCGTATAGAAGACAAAAAATCATTAAGAGGAAAAATACAGAGAGAGCTGATGATTGAGGATTTCGAAGACGGATGAAGAGCACCAGCCAGGGTATCGAAGATAGGTGGGGGGTGCTCGACCAAATGTCACTCGAAACTTCATCCAATTGACAGTGAGCTGAAAAAAAATTCAAAATGGCGGATTTAAGATGGCCGCCATACAAATTTCGTCGGTGTCTATCTCGGAGAGTATAAAAGGTGGAAGAGTGGTTTCTTGGCAAAAGATGATCAGGACATGAAGGTCTACCTGATGAACAGGAAAAAAATTCAAGATGGCGGAATTTATTTTTCCATAGAAAAGGGTATTGAAGATAGGGGGGGGGTGCTCGACCAAATGTCACTCGAAACTTCATCCAATTGACAGTGAGTGAAAAAAATCCAAAATGGCGGATTCAAGATAACGGCTATCTCAGACATTATTTAAAAGATGGAAGAGAGGTTTTTGGGTAGAAAATTATCAGAGTCAGAAAGTCTACTTGATGAGCAGAAAAAATTAAGATGGCAGAATCTACGAACATTGAAGAGAGTACAAGAAGTTAGGAAATATGCATGATTTTGATATGGTTTTTTACAAGATTTGTTCTTTATTTCTTTATGGAAGAATTATTGTCGGTTTGCCATTAGGAAAGCCAGCTTTGTTTTATGTTTTTTCCTTTATGAGAATTTTCTTTTACGTCGGACGCTTGGCGTGCTGACGTTTCCACTGTGCTCACTTCCACATAGCAGTGTTGTTCAGTTTTTTTTTATCCAATACAAGTTAGCCCTTGACTGCGATCTCACCTGATGGTAAGTGATGATGCAGCCTAAGACGGTACCGGGCTAACCTGTTAGGGGCATGGCAGTTTTATTAAACCCATACCCCTATTCGGTTTCTACACGGCATCGTACCGGAACGCTAAATCGCTTGGCGGCACGTCTTTGCCGGTAGGGTGGTAACTAGCCATGGCTGAAGCCTCCCACCAGGCCAGACCAGGGAAATTCAGAAATTATAAATTTTCCAATCCCTGCCGGGGATCGAACCCGGGACCTCCGCACGTTAATTCAACAGCGCTCAACACTGCGCCACGGAGGTCGTCAAACACGTAGACAGTAAACCAGGATATTAGGACAGCGAGTAAGTAGACAGTGGATCACAGTGGGCCACGCGGTCCAGCACGCGGTCCGCTAGCGGGCCGCGCACCCACGCGCCATACTAGTTATTAATATATATATAGCTGCTCGTGCTGATTGACTGATTGATCACCTCTCCTGTAAAATTTTGTATGAACTTTTTTTTTTTCACTTATCGTTTCGTATAAAAGACAAAAATTCATCCGGAGGAAAAATACGGAGAGAGCTGATGATTGAGGATTTCGAAGACGGATGAAGAGCACCAGCCAGGGTATCGAAGATAGGTGGGGGGTGCTCGACCAAATGTCACTCGAAACTTCATCCAATTGACAGTGAGCTGAAAAAAAATTCAAAATGGCGGATTTCAGATGGCCGCCATACAAATTTCTTCGGTGTCTATCTCGGAGAGTATAAAAGATGGAAGAGTGGTTTCTTGGCAAAAGATGATCAGGACATGAGGGTCTACTTGATGAACAGGAAAAAAATTCAAGATGGCGGAATTTATTTTTCCATAGAAAAGGGTATTGAAGATAGGTGGGGGGTGCTCGAACAAATGTCACTCGAAACTTCATCCAATTGACAGTGAGCTGAAAAAAAATTTCAAAATGGCGGATTTAAGATGGCAGCCATACAAATTTCGTCGGTGTCTATCTCGGAGAGTATAAAAGATGGAAGAGTGGTTTCTTGGCAAAAGATGATCAGAACATGAAGGTCTACTTGATGAACAGGAAAAAAATTCAAGATGGCGGAATTTATTTTTTCATAGAAAAACTATGCAAGATTACGGTTTCTTTTCAAGATTTGTTTTTATGGAAGAATTCTCATTTTGACAAATGGTTCGGAGAAAAAAGTATGGAGAGAGATGATGATCGAAGGTTCGGATGATGGGTGAGGAGCACGGTCAGGGTATTAAAGATAGACCTACTTAGGGGCTGCTCAAACAAAAAGGGAGGGGCGGGGGGTTGGTGGTCTTTGTTTTATGTTTTTCGTTTATGAGAATTTTCTTTTACGTCGGACGCTTGGCGTGCTGGCGCTTCCACTGTGCTCACTAGCATATCAGTGTGTTGTTCAGATCAGAACACGTAGACAGTAAACCAGCTGCCCGATTATGTAAGAATTGTCGATCAAATCGAAAAAGTTCGGCGTCAAAGTAAAATAAACCATAACAGCATTGAATTAGAGCTCAATTTCGTGTATCGAAATTGAGCTCTAATTTAATGCTGTTATGGTTTATTTTACTTTGACGCCGAACTTTGACGATTTGATCGGCCATTCTTACATAATCGGGGGGCAGGATAGTAGGACAGCGAGTAAGTAGACAGTGGACCACGCGGTCCACTACGCGGTCCGCTGTAGCGGGCCGCGCAACCACGCGCCATACTAGTTAATATATATATAGCTGCTCGTGCTGATTCACTGATTGATCACCTCTCCTGTAAAATTTTGTATGAACATTTTTTTTTTCACTCATCGTTTCGTATAAAAGACAAAAATTCATTAAGAGGAAAAATACAGAGAGAGCTGATGATTGAGGATTTCGAAGACGGATGAAGAGCACCAGCCAGGGTATCGAAGATAGGTGGGGGGTGCTCGACCAAATGTCACTCGAAACTTCATCCAATTGACAGTGAGCTGAAAAAAAATTCAAAATGGCGGATTTAAGATGGCCGCCATACAAACTTCGACGGTGTCTATCTCGGAGAGTATAAAAGATGGAAGAGCGGTTTCTTGGCAAAAGATGATCAGGACATGAGGGTCTACTTGATGATCAGGAAAAAAAAATCAAGATGGCGGAATTTATTTTTCCATAGAAAAGGGTATTGAAGATAGGTGGGGGGTGCTCGACCAAATGTCACTCGAAACTTCATCCAATTGAAAGTGAGCTGAAAAAATTTTCAAAATGGCGGATTTTAAATGGCCGCCATACAAATTTCGTCAGTGTCTATCTCGGAGAGTATAAAAGATGGAAGAGTGGTTTCTTGGCAAAAGATCATCAGGACATGAAGGTCTACTTGATGAGTAAGAAAAAAATTCAAATTGGCGGAATTTATTTTTCCATAGAAAATGTATGGCGAATATTGCTATGCAAGACTTTGATGCGGTTCCTTTTCAAAATTTGTTTTTATGGAAGAAATCTCATTTTGACGAATGGTTCGGAGAAAAAAATATGGAGAGAGATGATGATCGAAGGTTCAGATGATGGGTGAGGAGCACGGTCAGGGTATTAAAGATAGGTACCTACTTAGGGGCTGCTCAAACAAAAAGGGAGGGGTGGGGGGTTGGTGGTCTTTGTTTTATGTTTTTCCTTTATGAGAATTTTCTTTTACGTCGGACGCTTGGCGTGCTGGCGCTTCCACTGTGCTCACTAGCATAGCAGTGTGTTGTTCAGATCAGAACACGTAGACAGTAAACCAGCTGCCCGAATATGTAAGAATTGTCGATCAAATCGTCAAAGTTCAGCGTCAAAGTAAAATAAACCATAACAGCATTGAATTAGAGCTCAATTTCGTGTTTCGAAATTGAGCTCTAATTTAATGCTGTTATGGTTTATTTTACTTTGACGCTGAACTTTGACGATTTGATCGGCCATTCTTACATAATCGGGGGGCAGGATAGTAGGACAGCGAGTAAGTAGACAGTGGACCACGCGGTACACTACGCGGTCCGCTGTAGCGGGCCGCGCAACCACGCGCCATACTAGTTATATATATAGCTGCTCGTGCTGACTGACTCATTGATCACCTCTCCTGTAAAATTTTGTATGAATATTTTTTTTTTCACTCTACGTTCCGTATAGAAGACAAAAATTCATTAAGAGGAAAAATACAGAGATCGCTGATGATTGAGGATTTCGAAGACGGATGAAGAGCACCGGCCAGGGTATCGAAGATAGGTGGGGCGTGCTCGACCAAATGTCACTCGAAACTTCATCCAATTGACAGTTAGCTGAAAAAAATTTCAAAATGGCGGATTTAAGATGGCCGCCATACAAATTTCGACGGTGTCTATCTCGGAGAGTATAAAAGATGGAAGAGTGGTTTCTTGGCAAAAGATGATCAGGACATGAGGGTCTACTTGATGAACAGGAAAACAATTCAAGATGGCGGAATTTATTTTTCCATAGAAAAGGGTATTGAAGATAGGTAGGGGGGGGTGCTCGACCAAATGTCACTCGAAACTTCATCCAATTGACATTGAGCTGAAAAAAAATTTCAAAATGGCGGATTTATGATGGCCGCCATACAAATTCCGTCGGTGTCTATCTCGGAGAGTATAAAAGATCTTCCATCTTTACTCTCCGAGAGTGGTTTCAAGAAACCAAGCAAGGCAAAAGATGATCAGAACATGAAGGTCTAATTGATGAACAGGAAAAAAATTCAAGTTGGCGGAATTTATTTTTCCATAGAAAATATATGGCGAATATTGAAGAGGCTACAAGTGTAGAACTATGCAAGACTACGGTTCCTTTTCAAGATTTGTTTTTGTGGAAGAAATCTCATTTTGACGAATGGTTCGGAGAAAAAAATATGGAGAGAGATGATGATCGAAGGTTCAGATAATGGGTGAGGAGCACGGTCAGGGTATTAAAGATAGGTACCTACTTAGGGGCTGCTCAAACAAAAAGGGAGGGGCGGGGGGTTGATGGTCTTTGTTTTATGTTTTTCCTTTATGAGAATTTTCTTTTACGTCGGACGCTTGGCGTGCTGACGTTTCCACTGTGCTCACTAGCATAGTAGTGTGTTGTTCAGATCAGAACACGTAGACAGTAAACCAGCTGCCCGATTATGTAAGAATTGTCGATCAAATCGTCAAAGTTCGGCGTCAAAGTAAAATAAACCATAACAGCATTGAATTAGAGCTCAATTTCGTGTTTCGAAATTGAGCTCTAATTTAATGCTGTTATGGTTTATTTTACTTTGACGCCGAACTTTGACGATTTGATCGGCCATTCTTACATAATCGGGGGGCAGGATAGTAGGACAGCGAGTAAGTAGACAGTGGACCACGCGCTCCACCACGCGGTCCGCTTTAGCGGGCCGCGCAGCCACGTGCCCTACTAGTTATAAGTATAGATCTATCGTTTCCACAGCCTATTTTAAACTTGCCTTTACCTACACAAGTTTAAAGTCCATTAAAAGTATGCTTCTGAAAAAAGCTTAATAAAGGTACTGAGATTACGTACCTAAATGTCAAAGGAGCATGGATTTGACACGCTCCAGCAATGCTAAGGACAGCGGTTACTTATGTAGGTACCTAATTACATTTTTTTTATATTTTTTTATCCACTACAAGTTAGCCCTTGACTGCGATCTCACCTGATGGTAAGTGATGATGCAGTCTGAGATGGCAGCGGGCTAACCTGTTAGGGGCATGGCAGATAAATTATAAAACCCATACCCCTATTATTATTATTATTAAATTAATGAAATTGTGAATTATTTTTTTCAAAAGAGCAACCGCCGAGTTTCCTGCTGGTTCTTCTCGGTAGGAAAGGCATTCCGAACCAGTGGTAGATTCATTCGAGTATTCATAAGCACTTGTAAAAAGTATATTTGAATAAAAAACTTTTGAATTTTGAATTTTGCCGTCGTCGTCTCAACCAATAGTTGTCCACTGCGGGACAATAGTCTTTCTTGTATTTTGGATGTTGCATGGATCTCCACAGTACACGGTCGTGTCACAGGGTCTTTTGTGCCGCTTGTTCCCGCGGGAATATAAAAAGAGACGATGTCGCGAGCATCATTTGGTTCAGAATAAAACAAGGAATTTATCATTGAGATTAAAATATAATTATTACTTAATTAGTTAAAATATTAGATATTAAGCCCCAGCTTCTAGCTTCGCTCTGGCCTGCTAAGCTTTAATAGGGATGATGCCTATATCAAAAATAAATTATTTCTAACCGATTATTAAATAGAGGGTCTTCCAAAAGACCTAAAATTCACATCTTCGGTTAGTTTTAAATTTGATAAAGTTTGGTAAAATATAAATTAAAGAAAAAAAAAGTGCGTTGAAATTCTATTACGTCACAACTATGAATTTCATACAACTTCCATACTAGAAGTGCGTTTTGAAGTTTGATAAAGCTGATTTGATTGAGTTGTCATCATCCCTATTCGCACTTTTTTTTAAATAAAATAAAACTATATAATTAAACCCCGGCTTCTAGCTTCGCTCTGGCCTGCTTCGCTTTCATTCGCCGTTGGCTTCTCTTCCTGTTCAAAGGGATGCTGCCCGCCAGTTTGCCGGATTTCTGTAACGCTACGAGTTTCGCCGCTTTGCCCTGAGGACGAATGGAATCAAAATCACTAAATGTTTCATCATTATTATTTATCTTCCTATGTAAGAATAAATGGATATCTTTGAACTTGGCAACACTGAAGTGTGACATATAAGTCCTTCTCCGTATATTTTATTACGTAATAATTATAAAAGTGAATTATAAGGATGATTAAATGGGTGCAATTAAAGACGATTAATAAGCAAGAATGCTATCCAGCATCAAGTTTGTAATTTCGATAATTTCAAAAATACGAACGGCAACGGCTGGACAAAATTTCGGCAAATCTGAAGGAAAAAACAAAGACTTTTGTCCTCTGGTATTGTTTTTTACAAAGACTTTAAAGTGGATCGCAGTGTGTATTTCTCCAAAATATTTCACAACAAATTAACTACCATTGAAAAAGCGGCAAGTTAAAAAAAAGTGTGTGTGTGTGTAAGCAATTCACATACGGCAGAAGTGAAAGTTGTGTTCTATCTCATTCTCTCGCAGGCTTAATCCTTTTAAGAATATGTTTGTCTCTTTTTAGTGTCGCCTTTCCATGTCATCGAATTTTCAAATCACAACATATCTTTCACTTCAATCGTAAGAAGTGTTGTTATATTATTTACCTTTGCCTCAGTTTTGCTTATTTTGCTGTTCTTCTGTGTAGTGTAGTGTACGTTGATTCTTTTGTTTTCCAACATCGTGTGGTGTTTGGAAAGCGCCAACTAAAAAACCATACATAATTGTTAAGAAATAATTTCATCAGTAAAGTAATTAAAGAATTGTTGTTGGCACTTGCGTGGAAATTTCCAGTACCCTCGATTAATTATTATGGGTGAGGTTAAATTTAGCACTTTTACAACTAAATACGGATGCGATAGTGATGATTCCATATTTAAATACAAGTTGATACTCGCGACTTCGTCCGCGTGGACTGAGGTTTCTTGGTTCCCGCGGGAGCTCTTTAATTTTCGGGGATAAAAAGTAGCCTATGTGTTATTCCAGACTATAATCTATCTCTGTGCCAAATTTCATCCAGATTTGCAATAAAACTGATTGATAGATTGAAAGACCACAAGAGAATTAGCCAGTGTTCAGTGTCCAAGTTCATGAAATAAAACAAAAAATACCTCATAGCATAACTCATTTTTCAGTTCGACATATGCGATAGCAGCTTTTTTATTAGGATCATGTTTAGGGATCCTCACATCCACAATGTAATCCTTGAAATCCTTAAAGTGTCGGGTTATCTGCAAGTAATATGAATTGTAAAGAAAAATAGTGGAAAAATTATTTAATATAGATATTACAAACTATTTTCAAGACTATTCTTGTTAACCACCACTACAGCCCATTAACGTCCCACTGCTGGGCACAGGCCTCTATTCTCATGGGAGAGAGACACCTTTTATAGAGCTTTGATTTGACTCAGGAAATATCCCAATTACTAGCTGATGCCCACAACTTCATACGTGTGGTTTAAGTTTTTTGATTCCCGCAGGAACTCCTTAATTTTCCGGGATAAAAAGTAGCATATGTCACTCTCCAGGTCCTCAACTATACCCATGCCAAAAATCACGTCGATTCGTTGCTCCGTTGTGGCGTGATTGTAGGACAAACCAACAAACAAACACACTTTCGCATTTATAATTATTGTATTAGTATTATTCTGCCGCGCGCTAGTAAGTACCATATTGAATCTGCCGGGGATCGAACCCGGGACCTCCGCACGTTAAGACAACCAAATCTGCACCAGGGAGGACGTAGAAAAGTCGAAGTTGTTTAAAAATAATAAAGACTCTCACTCACTCTCTCTTTGTCAATATCTAAAGGTAAATTCCCAACAAACACAACATATCTTTTGGGACCTTTGGTTTTATCCTGTTTGTTATCAGTTTCTTTCTTTGCAACCTTTTTATCGTCCTCTTCTCCATTCATAATACTATCTTTCCTTTCCTCTTCTTCATCAGTTTCTTCATCTTTCACCTCTGTTTCACTTTTCACTTCCGTTTCACTTTTCACTTCCGTTTCACTTTTCACTTCCATTTCACTCTTCACTTCCGTTTCACTCTTCACTTCAGTTTCACTCTTCACTTGAGTATCACTTTTGTTTCCTTTACTTTTCTTCTTTTTTTTACTTTTTTTATTTTTCTTCACTTTTCCAACAGGGGCTTGTGTTTCGACTGTAGTTTTGAGCATGTTGTAGAGTATTCGTATTTTTCGTAACTCCGCATCTGTTAATGTGGTATTCTCGTTGACTATGGCTTGTACACGGTTGTGAATCACATCCGGCAGTAAATGCTCTGAGGTACCTTTGAGGCTGTCTTTTAAATTCTGTCTTATTCTACCTGAAAATTGTCATTCATACTAATATTATTGTGAATGCGAAAGTGTGTTTGTTCTTCAATGACACCGCAACAGAGCAACGTATTAAAGTGATTTTTTATATTTGAGGACCTGGAGATTGACATAGGCTAGGCTTTTTATCCCTGAAAATTTAGGAGTTCCCATGGGTTTTTTTTCTTCGCTTTGTCCATCTGCGATCAGTCCTAGGACTATAAATAGATCTGTGGTCTTAAAAAGTTAAAAGGCCCCCCATGGGAGTTAAAAAAACTTATTCCAGGCAGACAAAGTCAGTAGCTGTTATTTTAATGTAATAGGGCCCCAAAATTTAGACAACAGCAGCTAGTGTCTCACCTTTCTGATTATTAGTGAAGCTGACACTGTTGAACTTTTTAATCAGTTCCTGATCCTTGAACACGGGAAATTTTTCTGCAAACTGGTCCGCTGATAAAATTGGTGTAACCTGCAATAAATACAAGTTTTTTTTTTATTGAATCAAGTGTGTATGTACTACAGTGTTTTTTGACGACCTCCGTGGCGCAGTGATGAGTGCTGTTGCCTTAACGTGCGGAGGTCCCGGGTTCGATCCCCGGCAGGGTTTGGAAAGATATAATTTCTGAATTTTCCCGGGTCTAGCCTGGTGGGAGGCTTCGGCCGTGGCTAGTTACCACCCTACCGGCAAAGACGTGCCACCGAGTGATTTAGCGTTCCGGTACGATGCCGTGTAGAAACCGAATAGGGGTATGGGTTTAATATAACTGCCATGCCCCTAACAGGTTAGCCCGCTATAGCTAGTTCAATCCACGAAGACGCGCCCCACTATTTATCGCGAGGGGAAACAACGGGGTTCGGGGTTCGGAGGAATTTTTCGCTATTTAATTTTGTGTGCGTGTGTGACATTGCTACTCGCTGCGTAGTAATAGAACTCACATTCTTGTAGTTTACATTGCACACTTGCACAGTAAGCGATTGCGAAAAAAGAGTGGGGCGCGTCTTCGTGGATTGAACTAGCTATACCATCTTAGACTGCATCATCACTTACCATCAGGTGAGATCGCAGTCAAGGGCTAACTTGTAGTGAATAAAAAAAACTAATATTATAAATGCAAATGTGTGTTTGTTTATCCTTCAATTACACTACAACAGACCAACAGAAAGTTGTGGTTTTTTCCATGGGTATAGTTGAGGATCCAGAAAGTGACATAGGCTACTTTTTATCGTTGAGCCTAGAAAACTGAAATGTTGCACAGATATTCCCTTTGTAATGTAGAATAAGGTTGGATTGGCCTTGGATTGCAGAGCCTGCATGGAGAACAATGAGGCAATAAAGCATATTATACTGCTTGAGCGGAGTGATGTATCTACCCAAAGAGAAGCCTACTTTGGCATCCCAGCAACACTACCAGAAGCCCTCGCCAACCTGGGTGGACTGCTAGGGTTCTGGAGTGATCTGTTGGGGTCCCACCAGAAGTCCAAACAGCTATTATTATTATTTTTATTATTTGCAGCCTGTAGTGTCCCAATGCTGGGCAAGGGCCTCCCTTTCCTCTTTCCATTTATCTCGGTCCATAGATGTTTGGGATCAGTCCTCCATAAAGGCATCAAGTTCGTCGCGCCAGCAGCGCTTCGGCCTTACTTAACGTCTTTTTGAGTTTTGTGGTACCCAGTGTGTTGTATGTAGCCTTTGCCCACGAGTCGTCGGACATGCACATCACATGTCCAGCCCAGTCCCACTTCAGTTTTGCCGCTTTGTCTCCAACATCTGTGATTCTTGTTGTGGAGCGCAGTGTGGTGTTTTTAACATGAACAACAGCTAAGTGTGGAAAAAAATAATTTTCTTAGCAGTCGCTCAGTAAAATATAGATAGAACAGTGATTACCTTTTTAATTTCACTCGGAGCTTTGATTTCAGTATCATCTTTGGGTGTATCCAAAGCTGGTTTAATATTGAGTGCAACTGAAGGTTTGACTTCTATGGTTTTATTCTTTGTCTTATTCTTGTTGAGTTTAGGTTTGCGTTTGCGTTTCTTTGCAATCGCTGCCTTCACTGGATTGACCACACTGAAATAAGAATTTTAAGATTAAAGATTTAGATTTATTTCTTTATAAGTACCAAAGACAAAGAAGCCCTTTAAAGTTTAGAAACATGCCATATCGATAGGGGACGATGGGGAGGGTAAGTCATCCCACTGAGAGGAAATGTAGTACCTAGCAAACAAGATTTGGTAATTTAAACTTAAGATAGGTATATTACCCAATAGAACCTAAGTAACCCGCCTGAAGCCAGGCACATGGATATTTATGTTCTAACCTAACCCACTTTAGTCCCTGTCCCCAAGCTAAGCCGCAGACAGACAGACAAACAGAACGACAGACATGGCGAAACTATAAGGGTTCCTTGTTGACAACGGAACCCTAATAAATGCAAACGTGTGTATGTTTGTTGGTTTATCCTTCAAACAAGCCGTAACATAGCAAGGCAGTAAAATATAGATCTTATTGTAATGCTATAGCATAAAGGGTTATATTATTTGCTACCTACCTGTTATTAGTGGGCAGGTGGTAGTTACATATTTTTATAGGTAACCCTTTTTTATCCTTTCAAATTACTCTGTGGTGGGCGTACTGGGATTAAATGAGACACGTCCGTTCTTCACTAGGTTCGATCAATTCAACATTTAATGTTAGTTAATTGGTTGTTCTTACCTTACTTTAGCCATGTGAATTTTTAGGTTATGAGTTGCGGTAAGTGAAATTACTGTAGTCCAAAATAAAATTACTTTGATAATATGAAAATTTAAAGTTTTTATGTAGGTAAAGTTATTTAGAGCTAAATTCAATTTCGACATAGGACAAAACAAGCTCCACGAAATGTTTTTCACAACTTCATTATTTTTTGCTTGACATTGACAAGTTGACAGATGACATGACTTTACTGGGGACTTTCAGTGCTCTCAGTGTATTTCGGAACGCACCCTTGGTGTGTGTTCCGTTATAAGCACTGCGAGCACTGGCAGTGCTCTTTACTGGGGACTTCCAGTGCTCGCAGTGTATTTCGGAACGCACCCTAAGGCTGTGTTCCGTTATAGACTGAGAGCACTGTTCAGTGCTCTTTACTGTGGAGAAATTCGTTCCGTTCTATCTGACAGTAAACTGCTGCAGTATCCTAGGGATATATATGACGTCATTAATCGACGCCATCTTTGTACTGTGAGCACTGGCGTTTTCGAGGTAAGGTGCTCTCAGTGTTTGTCTCAGTGCTGACAGCGTTCCGTAGGCAGTACCCAGTATACCTAACTATAAAGGAACGGCTTCGCAGTGTACTAAAGTGACGTCACACCTTACAGTGCTCGCAGTGTATTTCGGAACACACCCTTTATGGCTCTAGGTTCTAGGACCGAGGTTCAAGGTGTTTCTCCTCAAATACACAGTCTATTTTACTTTCTTAATCAAAGCTATTTTATACTAGAACTAGTGGTTCGCCCCGAACTGAGACCTCGCGGTTTCACAGAGCGCCATCTATTGACATCAGTGTGAAGTTCTGTTAAAAATATCATCATCATTAAAAATTAAATAATTTCGTTTCCTTATAATATTTATCTAATTTTAGTATTTGTTGTTCAAGTACAGGATATAATTCAAATAATTGATCAAGTTTCAGGATTGAGAGTTCAGAAAATTGAGAGTTCTGAGGTCAACTTTGGACGTTAGAAAATCGCCACTTTGAAAGCCCCCCCTTTCGTCAATTTTAGGGGAAAAATTCAAAAAAAAATATTTTTGGACTCTATTCCTAATTATCTTTAAAATGATATACTGCAACCCTATGTAACGCTATAAAAAATATTTTACTTCGCATTCGCTTCTATGAGTGCCCCCCTGAAATAAAGATTTTTATAATTTTTTAAGCCATATTCGGCGGGAGGCCATCGGTTTACATATTATATTTAAGGGACCGGCGACCACCGCTCGCAACTTCTACTCGAACTGCAAATATAAATTTGCCGGTATATTGCTATCCCTATTTGGCTGAAGACACATGATCGCGTGCAAGCGCGATAGCAATATGAGCGTACAGAATTTGTTATACATTTAGTCTTGTTCCGTGAATACCAAAAATGATGAATGAAAAATTGTTGTGTTTTGAACTTCGTGTTGTTATTCTGTAACTTGACAATATAGGCTATGTTCCTGATCAATTAGTACGTGAGATATCGTTGGTTTTAATATGAAACAAATAAGGAGAAAACATGTCGTTTATGTCGCAAAAACATGCAAAACGCAATGTGCTTACATTTAATTTTGGGAAAGTATTTTGGAAAAATAATTATCCAGGGACCTAGATAAATACAAGTTCAATCTTAATAATCGCATAATAGGGAGGAAATATGCTCGAATTACTAATTATTTTGGTATTACGTTTGTATGAGCAATTCACCCTCCGCTGGCGCCTTAAAGGACATGTCCCAGTTCAGTATGGAGGGTGGTTTTTTATTCTGAGTGTCAATGAACCAGAACCAAACTGCCATCACGTGAAAGAGAAAAAAATATAACATTAAACGCCATTTAAATAATAATTTTAGAGAACCCTGTTTTTTTAAAAATTAGTTTTGAAAAATATCGTTTGTAGTAAATATTTTCCGATGGATGGCAACACTAAAACTTGGGGTATGCGCATTTGTTGTGATTATTTAATATTCCATTTCAATAAACTACTCATTTTCCACTACACAGTGCATACAACATTATAAGATTAATAAATATTAATTGAGTATTTGAGTCATTCGTAAAATAATAATACATAGGGTGCGTTCCGAAATACACTGAGAGCACTGGAAGTCCCCAGTAAAGAGCACTGCCAGTGCTCGCAGTGCTTATAACGGAACACACACATAATAAACAACAATATATCACCATTAAAATAGGATAAACAAAACTGACAGTGACATTTGACAAATGACAATCACCCTATGACATACGTGACCAGACAATCAAGTTTTTTTTTTTTACTGTTGATAAGATAGACAAAGATCTAAAAATGCCACAAAATAAAAATATATTTTTCTCCAAATTGGGGTCATTTAAAAATGTGTAAATTATTGTATAAGCCATATTTAAGGATCTCTATTCACGTGTATTAAAATCATCTTGGTTCATGTTCAAGGCCCAATCTTGGACAAGTCGTTTGAAGTAATTACGTTCGGAAATTCAGAAGTTATAAGGCTCTGACAGACGGACAGACGGACGGACGGACGGACAAGTGCCAATTCACCCAAGTAGACTCAGAGACCTTCGCTTCGCTCGGTCAATAATTGTACCTTTACAGTGGTAATTTTTTAGTAGACACAGTTAATAGAGGCAATCAAGTACCTACCATTCAAAATCTTTTTGACACTATGAAGATGACAGTTTGAGGATGCGCAATTTTTGGCTTTCGTGCCAATGTTTTTTTTTTAAATACAAGATGCAATGCGCTTGACTGCAATCTCACCTTGTGGTAAGTGATGATGCAGTCTAAGAGGCGCTCAACAATGCGCCAGGGAGGTCTCAAATGATTCTGGTTTCTTTTAGTTTTGTTATAATTTAAAAATACACTTAGTACATTGTTCACCGAGGGGAGAAAGTGACCGATTACTAACGAGGGTGTATCGAGGCCGGAGGCGTAGCCGAAGGGCCGCAATACACGCGAGGTAGGAATCGTACTTTCTCCCGAGTGATACATAGTGCTTTATACTACACCTGCGAGGAAAATAAGCGAAAATTACTGATTAAACGAACTTACAAAGGTTTAAGTTAATAGTTAATAGTCCTTAATTAGGTTAGGCTAACTAGCTTTAATTTCTATTGTATTGGTTTCAATAAAGCTTCACTATCACAACTAGACTACATTTTGAGGATTATTTCAATATAGATTTCGATATCGACAATCGACATCAATATCGACAATCGACATCGATACCGACAATCGACAACGATATCGGTTTGTAGCAATGACGTACTTTCTACCTCGTTTTGACAAAAGCAAGAGGGTAGGTACTTTCCGAGCGGGTGTAGTATAATAGTTATTTGTGTTACATGGAGCCAAAGAAAATTTTTGTTCCCCGAGGGCGCTATTTTGAATTCAGAGCGAAGTGAAGGATTCTATAGTAGAATCCCGAGCGTAGCGAGGGGTTCTAAAGTAGAATCCTGAACGTAGCGAGGAATTCAATATACGCCGCCCGAGAACAAAAAATTTGGCCCCGAGTGACACACACTATTTTTCATCATTACACGTATGAGAAAAAGCTAGGAGTATCAACCTACTATGTATGGACATTACCTATACGTTTAAGCACCAATCAGAAGATACTCCTATCAATCTTCTATGTATTTGTATAGACATTATTTAGACTTATATTTAAAGTTTAAATAAAATGTAAAGACGTATATCCGATCAACAAATTGGTCACGTGACTTCGGACCAATCAGAACAGAGAAATGCAAAGTCGTATGTATATTCGATCAACAAATTCATGACGTGACTTCGGACCAATCAGAAGAGAGAAATGAAAAGTCATAAGGGCCTACAAGTTACACTTTGCTCCCGCTATCCTCTGAAGCCAATATGCGTTTTTCGAATCCATCGGGCCATCCATTCATTCATCCATCCATTTCGGGCCCATCTAGTACCAACATCTAGTCTGGGGGTCGGAGTTACTCGCGTCCGTAGGATGTACCATGTCAGGTGTTAACCCTCTTTACCCTACACGTGATCCCCGGGTGGTGCTAAACGAGTAACATAGGTGGTAGGCTTCGGCCGTGGCTAGTGTAACCACCCATCGAGCAAAGCCGCGCCGCCAAGTGATTCGTCTCGTGACATGATTTATCGTGCCACAGGGCGCGTCGTGTTCCGGCGCGATGCTCGTAATAGCCAGATCAAGGGGAATGGGTATGTACAGTTGCGTTGTGTTTGGTGACAGGATCCGATTTGTGGAGCGGCTGCGCCGGACGACTCGACCTGGAGGTTAGCGGGATCCGAAGCACGGTTTACCGCTGGCCGACCGCAGGCAGTAGGGGGCCCAATTAGTAGGAAAGCCAACTATGAAAGGCTGCCCCGCCACCTCGCGAAAAATCCTGGGATGGCTTCCATCGTGCCGGTTGGCGACCGGAGAGAGGACCCGATGGCGATTCCCAGGGGGGTTCGGGCGTCCCCGCAGTCTCCAGTCGAGCCTTCCAACCGTGCAGTCTCTTCGTAAATTGTGGGGTCTAAGAATACAACGCCTCGTACAACTGCCATTCCCTTTCCTATTCACTCCCACAAAGCACACATGAAAAGGAAAAAGAAAAAAAGTAAGATAAATCGGCGGCTGCACATCCTCTCCCTCAAAGTGCACCTCTCCAACATACGAGGATTGCACTCTAATCTCGCAGCAGTCCACCATCATCTAGAGACTGAGAGGCCGCATTTACTTTTCCTTACGGAGACGCAAATCAGAAAACCAGCAGATATAGCGTATCTGCAGTACCCAGGGTATTCGCTGGAGCATAACTTTAAAGCTCGCGCTGGGGTCTGTATGTTCGCTCGTAGTGATATATGCTGCCGGCGTCTCCGTAACCTGGAGGTACCCACTTTTTCTACCATGTGGTGTTTATTGGATACGGGTGTGGAGCAGACTGTGTATGCCTGTATCTATCGGTCGCACAGCGGTGATCAGGAGACAACTCGATTGTTTGAGTACCTCAGCGAGACGGCAGACACCGTTCAACGTCGATACCCAACTGCTCAAATGGTATTTCTGGGGGACTTTAACGCTCACCATCAGGATTGGTTGTTCCCATACCAGAGTACCGACCAC
Source organism: Erebia ligea (assembly GCA_917051295.2). Taxonomy (NCBI): domain Eukaryota; kingdom Metazoa; phylum Arthropoda; class Insecta; order Lepidoptera; family Nymphalidae; genus Erebia; species Erebia ligea. The sequence continues at coordinate 4,343,041 of OU785246.1, forward strand.
GCAGGGAGAGAGGCGCTTAAATTTTCTCTATCGCTAGATCTCTCACAGCTGGTCCAAGGAGCAACGCGAGTTCCTGACGTTGACGGTCATACACCTAATTGTCTGGACCTTCTGCTGACTACCGACCCAGACCGGTTCTCAGTGACAGTTGCGGCCCCCCTGGGCACTTCTGATCACTGTGTGGTAAAAGCGGTGTCGACCTATCGCCCTTTCGACTCGGGTCCTTCCGGAACCAGGCGGTTGTGGCGATATAAGTCGGCAGATTGGGACGAGATGCGACACTTCTTCGCATCTTACCCTTGGCGGCAGATTTGCTTCTCTTCGAGTGATCCGACGAGCTGCGAACAAGCCATATCGGGGGTGATACGTCAAGCTATGGAATACTTCATACCATTCGCTGACGTATCACTAGACGGCAAAGTTCCACGGTGGTACAACGCTAAATGTGCCGAAGCAGCAGCCCACAAAGACTCAGCGTTTGCAGCATGGGCAGAAGCCCGCACCGTTAAGGCTCCGGACGTCAACACAAAGAAGAGAGCGTTCAACTTTGCCGCCAAGTCCTACAAGAAGGTTCTTAAAGAGGCTTGTTTTAACCGCACTAACCGTATTGGGGCCAAACTAGCATTCTATCCACGTGGTAGTAAGGCTTTTTGGTCCCTTTCGAAGTCGGTTGAATCAAATTTTTGTCGTCCTTCGCTGCCTCCTCTACTCAAACCAGATGGATCGCTGGCCTTTACTGCGACAGATAAAGCAAATCTTTTGGCGACTCTGTTTGCGGAAAATTCGCATCTAGATCCAGGATGTGCTATACCACCTTGTTTACCATCTTGCGACTCTGCCATGTCAGACATACACGTTCGCCAGAATGAGGTGCTAAAAGTGCTCCGTAATCTGGATGTGAATAAAGCATGTGGTCCAGATGGAATACCAGCAATGGTTTTGAAGACATGTGCTCCCGAGTTGTCTCCAGTTCTGACACGCTTGTTTCGCCTCTCCCTTAAGTCTGCTCGGGTCCCTAAGGCTTGGAAAATTGCGAATGTACAGCCGGTCCCAAAAAAGGGCAGCCGTGCCGACCCGGCCAACTACAGGCCTATCGCAATCACCTCCATGCTTTGCAAAAGTTTGGAGCGTGTTCTGAACAACAGGCTACTGGCATACCTCGAAGAAAATGACCTCCTGTCGGACCAACAGTACGGATTTCGACGTAATCGATCCACAGGGGATCTTTTAGTGTATGCCACGCACATCTGGGGTGAGGCCATCGAGAGGTATGGTGAAGCACTAGCTGTATCACTGGACGTCTCGAAGGCTTTCGACCGGGTCTGGCATGAAAGCCTTTTGAGCAAGCTTCCAGCCTATGGGATACCCGCTGGTTTCTGCAACTGGATATCGGACTTCCTGAGTGGACGATCATTTCGAGTAGTCGTTGATGGCTCCTCATCTGATCTCATGGCGATCAATGCCGGTGTCCCTCAGGGATCAGTTCTCTCTGCAACGCTTTTTTTGCTGCACATAAACGACATGCTAAAACCCGGTATCTTTGGGTATGCAGATGACAGCACCGTTACAGAGAGATACATGTCCGGTCCCCGTGCCAGTGGAGCTGAGATTCTTAAGCACAGAGAGGCTTTGGTAGAACGAGTCAATTTGACCTTGAAGGAGGTGTCCGACTGGGGTGACGCCAATCTCGTCAAGTTTAATTCTACCAAAACGCAAGCGTGTCTATTTACCGCGAAACGGAGTTCATTCCCAATCACTCCGACTTTCCGAAATATATCCGTTCCAATTACCGACAGCGTCGAGCTCCTCGGTATCAACATATCGTCCAACCTCAACTTTGGACAATGCATCGAATCCAAGGCAAAAACAGCTGGCAAGAAACTTGGCATCCTCAACAAAGTCAAGCGGTACTTCACGCCGGAACAGCTTCTTATACTGTACCAAGCACAAGTTCGATCGTGCATGGAGTACTGCAGCCATTTGTGGGATGGCTCTGCCAAGTACCAGCTTGATGCATTGGATTCGGTGGATCGTCGCGCCAGGAGACTTATTGGTAACAAAGCGCTGGTCAGTTCGAAGCTGCAAAGCTTGGAACATAGGCGCAAAGTTGCCTGTCTGTCGGTATTCTACAGGATATATTTCGGAGAGTGTGCCCAAGAACTGTTCGATCTGGTTCCTCCGTCACCTTTTTATTATCGAACCGCAAGGCATCGACAAGGTCTGCACCCTTACGCAGTCGAAATTCCGCGGGCTCGTACGAAGCGATTTGCTTCCTCGTTTCTAATTCGAACTGCTAGGATATGGAATGCCCTTCCGGCTTCCGTTTTCCCCTCCTCTTATAATATAGGTACCTTCAAATCAAGAGTGAATAGGCATCTTCTAGGCAAGCGCGCTCCACCTTAGGCTGCATCACCACTTGCAAGCAAGTCTGATTGCAGCCAAGCGCTGGCCTATACATTTAAAAAAAAAAAAAAAAAAAAAAAAAAAACAATATCGATGGGTATGGTTCCTACTTAAATTTTTTTTTTTACCTCTTTGTCAGCGTGATTAATATGTATAGCCAATGGCTGTTAGCCATGCCATATTACAGCTTTCTAGTACTTACTCTAAGAGCCTCTGAGTATAAGCTGCGGTCGGACGGACGGACATGGCGAAACTATAAGTGTTCCTTGCTGACTACGGAACTTTTTTTTATTTTATTTTATCCACTACAAATTAGCTCTTGACTGCAATCTCACCTGATTATTAAGTGACGATGCTGTCTAAGATGGTAGCGGGCTTACCTGTATCTACCTACTTATCTACCTAATTAAGATTTTTTGATTCCCGCGGGAACTCTTTAATTTTCCGGGATAAAAAGTAGCCTGTGTCCTTCCCCGGGATACAAACCATCCTCACACCATACATCACAATCGGTTGAACAGATGGGCCGTGAAAGCGTAGCAGACATACAGACAGACAGACGCACTTTTGCATTTATAATATTAGTATGGAGTATGGATAATGCAATGATAAGGGGTATGGCAGTTATATTTAACCCATGCTTTATTAAATTCCACACGAAATCGTACCGGAACGCCTGAATCGCTAGGCGGCACGTCTTTGCCGTTAGCTCAGTAACTAGTCACAGCCGAAGCCTCCCATCAGACCAGTCACCAGACCTGACACATTTTAGAGTTTCAAATTCCCAAATTGAATTCGCCGGGGATCGAACACGGGACCTTCTACTTCCATTCTGCTGAGTATTATGCGCTCACCACTGCATGATACTCAGCAGTTGCTGTTTTCACAAAGCTTTTTTATTCCTGTATGGCTAGCAGGTGCTCTACGAGTAAAATTATGTCTACCCGTTATCTCTATTTGTCTACCGAAGCTAACGTCATGGTTACTTGTCTCGTTACGTCAAAAGCACAAAAGTAGAGATAAAAGTAATCTATCTTTAAACGAGCAATTCTTGTATATATATATATATATATATGTATATAATCTGAATCTCGGAAACGGCTCCAACGATTTTAGGATTCATTTTTAGAAAATGTCGTTTTGTCCGTGTTTTCAGGCAATGAAAAAATGCTACAATATCATTAGAATACGAAGGTAAATTTCGCCATCATGTACAATGTATTATAGCTCAGATGGTCGAACGCAGCAGACCCCGGTTCGATTACACATGTCCGATTATTTTTTCCCTTTTTTTTCAAATGTAATATAATATTTTATTTAGAAAAAATAAAATATAATTTATTATTTAAATATAATTTCCAAAAAACACGATTTAGGTACCAAAAAAATATACCGAGCAAAGCTCGGCCACCCAGATATTATTTCTTAATCTGTGGTATTTTTCTCTACGAACCTTAACATGTCGACTATTTTTTTTACTATTTTTCTACCCAATGACAAGGTCATTGAATATACCGCATTTTGTGCATGTTAGGGTAAATGAAAAATTTGCCGGCAACGACAACAGCTCTCTCTCGTCGCGAGATAATCTCGTTGTGCGCATGCTAAGCACACTGGCCTTTATAGTTTATACACATTAGGGTTTAACGACACAGAATCCTGTTTCTTTGTTTGAAAACCTTGCTATCTTACTTACGAACTTGGGCCGGTGAAATCACACGTCCAAGTATGTTAAAAGCTAAGCCTAGTCGCCTAAAAAAACACGGCATATCTCTCTAAAAGCTTGTACAGACGATAAGCTTTTGCGAGCTAAAAAAAGTCGACCGTAATCAGTGCAGTCGAGCGAAAAGTAACTGTAGGAAAGTATACATGACCTGAGAAGCCTGTATACAATATACAACCAAGTCAAGACTCGCAGTATGACCGCAGCCGCCTAGCGGTCAAGGCCTCAGCCCAGTGCCTAGCGCGGAATTTTAAAAAGTTGAATTATAAGCGCGCGCGTAACTGTCACTGTCATTTTTCTATTTTCGACGGTACTTAATTTAAAAAAACTTTTAATTTTTTTAATTTAAGCTTTCCGGATTCTAAGTTATTTGTATTTAATATAGTACGATTAGGAATAACTGTTTATGTGGCCGTGGATAATGAGTTCGTGATGGTGTGTAGTGGAGACCGTTAAACAGGTGAATAATTTTAATTAAATTACCTCTATTTAAAAAAAAAAGGTTTTTTATCATGTCGTGATCATAGACAATATTTATACGATGATTTTTACTTGATTTTTAGATTTGGAACCGTTGCTTTCTAATGAAAAAAAATCGAGAGTCATATAGAAATGCTGAGCCTTGAATTAATTTAATTGGTAAAAAGCACAAAAAAGTTCAAAGACATGGATGAAAGCGCCCGTTTTTATAGCTTTATCAGTGCTCAGCCGAGACGATCGGGAATAACGGCCCTGCAATCATAGGTTGTTGCTCTTCCTACTGGCCGCTCTACAGAAATAAAACCAGAATGTTTATTAAAGGAAAGCCAGCCTTTAGACCCTTGCGATTTATTTACTTTAACGAGCGAATTTATTATACTGTTACCTTAATATATACGTCTACTTAGCGCAATTTGAAAATAACTAAGCGTAGGTAGCGTTAACTTAGCTTAATTTATTTTTATGATTCGATATCGACGAAGACTTTTTTTATTGACATTTAATTATAGATACGAGTAAGTCTCATCTCAAAAACATTTCACAAGGAAGCGTTTTATTAATTAATTCTTGTACCAATAATTAATTAAAACTGAAAACGTATTATCAAACAATGGAAAGGCCGTGTAAGTACAAAGGAAAACTTATGGAGAGATAATACTTCAAGCAGCCCTTTTTTAAAGCTTTTAACTCAGGTAACGAACTCTATAAGTTACAGATCAAAGGTTAATAAACGAAAATAATATGCTTATTAATTTACTGATTGCAAATTTTTTTATTTTCATTTGCGGTTGAAATAGATTGCAGTCATAAAAAATTTAGCATTAAAAAATATTAAATTAGGGCTATGAAATGTCCGAACGTCTTTAATAATTCAATTTGCAAGTATAAAAAAAGCTGTAAAAAAATGTGCGGCCGGTCGTGAGTTTGTGTTGGTCGCGTTCCGTTGTGTAAATGTAGGTCAGTGAAATGAACGAAACACGGTCCCGTATGGAATCCGACCCGGACCGAACGCGGCCGATTTTGTCGCACCAACATTTGACATACATTCAAGATATTATTTATTCTTCATTCAAATTTAATTTTTCGCGAGTCGTAACGTCGACTGTTAAAAAAACCCAACTGGATTCTTTTTTTTTATTAATTTGCGAGACAAATGTCTTTGCTGTCAGCAGTGGTCTATGTGGTCATACCTCGGGTCTTATCGAGTGATTACAAAAACGTTTAATAAAACATTTTGCTTAGTATTTCATATTTAAATATTAAAAATACAATTTTTTAAACCACTTAATAAAAATAATCTTTTACGTTACAAAAATGCCGAGCGGAATGACCCAAAAAAACACATACGGCAAAGGTCGACATTTAATACAGCCTAAATATTAAAAAATAACTTTCGTATCGCAAGAATTTTACTTCCATTTCAATTTTCAATTGACTTACTTTCGAGATAAGCTGAGATAAGCAGGTTCTGAGGTCATTAACATCGGTTTAGCTGGGAAACAGAAAGTACGGGCACTGCCGTTATTTAGACGTCGTCGTCGCGTCGCGATGAAAGACTGTATGTCTTTGACATAGTGTCCTTGTTTTTTTGATGTCGGCCTAATCTTTTGCTCGTCAATTTTATAGTCACATAATTAATAAAATGAAATCGGTTAATTTTTTCGAACGAAAGTATCATTCATCTCTATGATCATCATTTAATATTAGGTATGACTTACCTCTTTTTCTCTCTCGACCTCTTTCCTAATAACGGTCTATTAGTTACTAAGCAAGGGGGTCATCCATAAAGTACGTCACACTAATTTCGTGATTTTTTGACCCCTCCCCCGTCCTTGTCACAGTTGGTCACATTTGTGAGACCCCCCTCCCTAGTGTGAAGTCCCATATCTTGCAATTTTACATCTAGAAATTATGAAATTAAAACAGCACTTCCGAAATTATTTTTATTTCTAATAAAATAATACTAAAACTTGGAAATATTTTTAAGTTTTTCGTTAATAGTTCAAATTTCGCATTTTAACATAAGTAGATGACAAGATTTTGAAATGTGACGTCATAAAACTTAGTATCCCTCCCACCCCTTGTCACACAATGTCACACTTCGTCGACCCCCTCAATCCTCAATCCACGCGAACGAAGTCGCGGGCATTAGCTAGTTATGAATATTTCTTAAAAGCAATGTGATTTTATTCCACACTAGCTGATGCCTGCGACTTCGTCCGCGTGGATTGAGTTTTTTCGGTTCCCGCGGGAACTCTTTAATTTTCCGGGATAAAAAGTTGCCTATGTGCTATTCCAGACTATATAGTCTATCTCTGTGCCAAATTTCATCCAGATCCGTTCTGCCGTTGGAGCGTGATTGAGTAACAAATATCCATACATCCATACATCCATACATCCCTACATCCAAACATCCATCCAAACTTTCGCATTTATAATATTTATTTGATATTTGATACTATGATGCTTTCAAACAAATGGTGCTTAATTTGAGGAATTTATCGTGTTATCATACTCATAAGAGCTTTGAAAGTTAACAAGTATAGATAACTACCAATATAAACTCAGATCACGAACAAAGTATTATTGTACCTAATAAGCAAATTGCATGCTTCCTAGTCTCAGAGTTCCAAGTCAGAATAGATCCTGCATACTTACATTACCTACTATGCATTATTACATATGCAAAAGTGTGTAACTATGTCTGTCTGCTACGCTTTCAGGGCCCAACTTTTCAATCGATTTTGAAAATATTTGGTAAAGCGATAGGTTGCAACCCGGAAAATCGGAGTGTTTCCGGGGGAATCAAATTATCTTAACATCCGCGAAGGACGGACTAAGTCGCGGGCATCGTCTATACCACAGATTTTCTATCTTCAAAGATTAATTCACAATAAGCAAAATCATCATCAAAAATGCAACTGAAATGCCCGTGCGAAGCCGGGATGGGTTATTAGTCCTATTCATATAAATATGATAACTGCCTCGTTAGTCTAGTGGTCATCATGTTTGACTGCGGCTGACGAGGTCCCGGGTTCGAGTCCCGGGTCGGGCCATAATTAAGTGTTGGGATTTTCTGATTAAAAATTCTCAGTACTAGCCCGGAGTTAGGAATTTGGCGGTGTTTCACCCCCGTGCCTCGGAGAGCACGTTAAGCCGTCGGTCCCGGTTATTATCACTAACATGATAATAGTCGTTAAAGCCCGCCAACCCGCATTGGAGCAGCGTGGTGGGTCTAAGCTCTAATTCCCTCTCTCCTATGAGAGTGGAGGCCTGTGCCCAGCAGTGGGACATTAATGAACTGTAGTGGATATAAATATGAAAGTGTGTTTGTTCGTCCGGAAATTTATAGAGTTCCCGCCCCAAAAATTCAACCCATCGCCGATGAAGTCACGGGCATCATCTAGTGAAGTCAATATGAAAAATCTTGAAAATTGCTTTTCCCATTAAAACTTCTTCTGGAGGGAGGCTTCGGCCGTGACTATAGTTACCAGTTACCACCCTACCGGCAAAAACGTACCGCCAAGCATTTAGCGTTCCGGTACGATGCCGTGTAGAAACCGACTATAAGGGGTATAGGTTTAATATAACTGTCATACCCATAACAGGTAAGCTCGCTACCATCATAGACTGCATCGTCACTTACCATCAGGTGAGATCGAAGTCAAGGTCTAACTTGTAGTGGAATAAAAAAAAAAGTGTGTGTGAGCAATTCACACACGGCAGAAGTGAAACTTCCGAAAAGTACCAAAGATACTAAAATTCCACATCAATGCCTACGAGAGAGTGAAATAAATAAAAATTGTATTCTATCTCATTGTATGTTTGTCTCTTTTTAGAGTCGCTTTATCGTTTCATCGAATTTTCAAATCACGATTTTTATCCACTACAAGTTAGCCCTTGGCTGCAATCTCGCCTGATGGTAAGTGATGATTCGAAAGAAGTTTCTCTTCAAAACCTCAGGAAATGCACCTACAGAGATTATAATGCTAAACATAATTTCGCAACTCGCCCGCATGGTGCACGGTTGTGAAACTGTTGTGAAATGGAAACCAATTGATATGATAGAACTTGTATATACATCGATTTACTATTGTTAAGTCAATGCTTGTATAATTTAAATTATGTATCTTTGGGATTTTCTCTTTTTTATGCAATAAAAAAAGACAACTTCTCTAGAGCCGTGATCTTTACTAATATTATAAATGCGAAAGTTCGGATGGATGGCCGATGGATGGATGTTTATTACTCAATCACGCCAGAACGGCTGAACGGATGTGGATGAAATTTGGTACAGAGATAGATTATAGTCTGGAATAACACAAGAGGCTACTTTTTTCCCGGAAAACTAACGAGATCCCGCGGGAACCGAAAAACCTCAATCCACACGAAGCCGCCGGCATCAGGCCCAGGCGGCAGGCTATAGTCATGACGTATAATTGAGAGATCCTTGGGTCGGTTTCTGGCAGGGGCAATCTAGGAATATGGCTTGTTGTGTCGAGGCTATTATACCTGCAACCTCTCTCTTTGCGTCATATTCCTTATTACTAAGCGTCGTGACCCCTTTCCATTAATCCCACAATGGGCGCGTTTGGAACCCTCGTAGCTTTAGTTTTAAAATACCGTGGTTAATTATCACCATCACGTCGTACTTTGTAAACGTGACGTTCAGAAGGTGTACTGTATCGGTACCAATTTTGAATAAATATATTTTGAGTTTGAGTTTACAAGTATATTGACGTCCTCCCCGGCACAGCGGTGAGCGCTGTGGTCTTAAAATGGGAGGTCCCGAGTTCGATCTTCTCCAGAGTTCAGAATTTTCTCTGGTCTGGTCTGGTGGAAGGCTTCAGCTCCGTGGCTAGTTACCAGTTACCACCCAACCGGCAAAGACATGCCATGAAGCGATTTAGAGTGAAAATACGATGCCATGATAAAACTGAATAGGGGTATGTATAGGTTTAGTTTAACATGCCATAACAGTTTAGCTCTCTACCATCTTAGAATCACCACTTACCACCAGGTGAGATCGCGGTCAAGCCAACGATTAAAAACAACAACAAACCTTTATCCATCCATCCATCCAAACTTTCACATTTATAATTTTAGTTTACTATATTATAGATTACTGCGCCAGCGAGGTTGCCAAAATCGTCATCATTTCGTTGTTTGAACGTTAAAAAAACAGTAAAGAGGTATAAAAATTATTTACAAAATGCAATAACAAAAGTCTCACAGTCTTTATAACCTCAGGGAAAAAAATAACTGTAGTGCGAATATAAAAATAGTTATTAACATACAATGAGCAGAAAAACCTTTGTATGCTGAGAGACGGTCGCAAAATTTGACACACCAGAGGCCCAATTGTCTAAGCAAATCGTAATCACTTGACAGCTTAAAACGTATTACTCGAACTGTTTAAGGAGTTTCATACATGCTTTGTGACATGCAGGCATCTATGAACTCTTTAAACAGGTCGCATTATACGTTTGACTAACGATTACGATTTCCTTACACAATCGGGGGGCAGAACTTCATCAAAACAAGTGAACATAATTTAATAAATTAAAATACGACTGCTCTCCCTTAATGATTTTTTTTCCAAAAAAATATAGCCAGTGTCACTAGTGAGGATGTAAGGATTCTAACGATATCCTATACATCCAAATCTGTTCAGGCATTTTGATGTTATCCATATCCATACTAATATTATAAATGCGAATGTGTGTCTGTTTGTCTGTCTGACTGTCTGCTACGCTTTCACGGCCCGACTACTCAGCCGATTTTGATTAAATTTGGTACAGAGACAGTCTACATCCCGGGGAAGGACATAGGCTACTTTTCGTACCTGAAAATTGAAGAGTTCCCGTGGGAATGAAAAAACATCAATCTACGCGGACGAAGTCGCGGGCATCATCTAGTGGCGAAATAAAGAAACGTACAATATATACATGAACCCTGAAAACATTACAAGTGTATTCTTGCTCTAATACATTTTTAGTCGTCTCTTGGACTATTTTTATATGAAGTTAAAGATGCCTATCACGTTACTGTGTAAAATCGGATGCAATAAGTGCGGAAGTTTGTGTTTAGGAAACAAAATGGCGTAAAATATATTTTGATTTTAAACGCACCACAAAAATGTAATGGTAATTGGTAACTAGGTATAGTTCGCGCATGAGTTGAATGCAGAGCAAATGTATGGTGACACATACATTTACTCTGCATTCAACTCGCGCGCGAACTGTACATTATATAGCCCCACGAACTTCTTGTGACAGCGTCGCGTCGCTAGAATATATCAAAAATATTTAAAAAAAAACAGGCATAATAATTTGTTCAAATTTTGGCCACTGGGCCACACGGACTGTATGGTATTGTATGGTAATTGGTATTGTATTGTATTGTATGGTACAAGTTTCTTGGTGATTCTTCTCGGTAGGAATGGTATATTCCGTACCAGTTGTATAGCTCGCGCCAATCAATTAGTCGCGTCTGAAGTTGACCGCAAGACGTTTTGCGCGCATAGTATGGAACGGACTTCGACAGTTTGTGTGAGAGCTACGCAAACAAGCACTCGCACCTCAGCTCAGAGACGACTATTTGATTGGCGCTAACTACGAGTAACTATAGATTCACTGGACGATCCAATAGCACTTTTGCATTTGTAGGAGTGTAGGAAAACGTCACTTGAATTTGAATTTATCTAAGTAAGTAGGTACATAGTTAAACGGTGATAGGTAGTGTCGTGAAGTGGCAGTGGGCTGGTCACGTGTGTCGGAGGACCGATGGACGGTGGAGTCGAAAGGTCCTCGAGTGGAGACCGCGTCTTGGTAAGCGGAGCGTAGGGCGCCCCCCAGAAAGGTGGAGCATCGATTGGAGGCCTATGACCAACAGTGGATGCACAACGGCTGATGATGATGATGATGATGAGGTAGTGCCGGCCAGAAGAGGCAGGAGGTTTTAGTCCGTAGGTCGCCGGAAGCATCACAGAGAAGCCGGCATGTCTATTGACATCCATGAGATTTCCTCCTGCCTGGAAAATAAAAACGGTATTGATTTGACGTTTGGCCTACCGTTCAGGACTTCAGGTGGTCGGGGGTTCGATACTCGGGCACGCACTTCTAACTTTTTAATCCATTACATATCAGTTATTGCTAAGTGCTAACCTGAGAGTAGGTACATACTTTAAAATCGGCCAAAGCCCACCAGCGGCGATATGGGTTGAAATGATGTTCTTACAACGCGACGCGACGGTCAGAATTTACACTGGCGCATAGATCCCAGCTAACCAAGTTAACTATCAAGGTTATTTGTTTTGTTTATTTTTGGTATAAGTGAAAGCGATTTTCAATAAAAAGTACTACATCGTCATAAGTAACATACATAACATTAATGAGCAAGATTAAAATAAATTAATCAACCCACTTTATTGAAGTACCGTTAGGGTAATAGACGTAAATGGCGCGAGAAATCCGACCAGTCCTAGGCGCCTTCCGAGAGAAATTGTTTCCTTCTAGTATCTATAATACAGTCTGCGTTTTTTTCTCCCTATTCCTACTAAGATTATCTATGTTAGTACAATCTCTACTTCTCTCCATTTTCTATTATATTCAGACTAATTGAACTGAGGACCAACAAAATAAACTTGAGCGAATTCAAAATTTAGTTTATTATTATTGTACAATCCTATGACTGCAAGCTATTTAAAGGAAAATTTTAAACATCATGGTCTCATAGACCAGAAAGAGTTATTTTGCTAGCCGAAAAACTCCTTTTTGCAGTGCCTACACATCGGACAACATATTTTAAAAACCGGCCAAGTGCGAGTCGGACTCGCGCACCGAGGGTTCCGTACAAACCTGTAGTAAGTTTTACGATTTATGACGTATTAAAAACAAGACGAAATGAACCGCAAAACTAACTTTGTTTGTAGAGGTTTATTGTTAATATCAAAAAATTACGTTTGTTGTATGGGAGCCCCCCTTTAATATTTACTTTATTGATATTTAATTATTTATTTTGAAAGGTAATATACAAGTTAATATTCTGTGAAAATTTGAACCGTCTACCTGTTACCGTTTTTAATATTGAGCAAAAAAATATGAAAAAAACACGTTTATTGTATGGGGACCCCCCTTAATATATATATATTTTTAATTTTTAGTATTTGTTGTTATAGCGGCAACGGAAATACATCATTTGTGAAAATTTCAGCTTTCTAGCTATCACGGTTTATGAGATTCAGCCTGGAGACAGACAGACAGCGGAGTCTTAGTAATAGGGTCCCGTTTTTACCCTTTGGGTACGGAACCCTAAAAACCATTTACGTTTAAGACCATTAGCTTATGGAATGAACTGCCTTGCGAGGGCAGTTCATTTCAACATCGAACATATAGCGAACTTTAACTCTTAATAAGTTTAGAATTGACGTGAAAAATCATTAGATAACTCTCTGTAACCATCAATAGCGACATGTTTAATTTTTCAATGTATTTAATCTATGCCTATTTTTTATTTATTTAATTTATCACATTCAGTTCACTAAAGCTAGAGTTTTCTGGGTAGAGCAACATAGAGATCTGTCACTGAAATCTTGTCCTATGAAATGAAATGATTATCAAAGGCTTATTAAGAAAAGATTAATAATTAGTTCGTTCGTCCGTGTGTCTGTCTGTGTGACCAGTGGTGAGTAATTTTACTCACCTCCCTAGTCCCTATTACTTACTTTGTTAATCTTAATTGGAGCACTTTGTTGTCACTTGATTGCACTTTGATGATCATATAGGACACTGCCAAAGTTGTGGAAATCTGCCATTTCGAGCACAATCTTCTTGCGTCGTCGTCGTTGGCTTTAGGAGTTAAAATAGGTAACAAAAACTAGAGCACATGTGGGTTAAAAAACTGTGACCCGACTAAGCTACATAAATCCGGACCATAATAACGAAACGACTGACAACTCATTCATCAAAATCGGCTCAGTAGTTTAGGAGCTACGACGGAACACAATATAAACATGAATACATACCCTTCCATTTGGCTAAAAAATAAAAGATATACCTAACACATCGATTAATTTTGCTGTCACCGAGGATGTTCTAAGGCTGATATTACACTATCATATATATATGATCATAGATATATGAGTCATTTTTATATGAAGAACATATGATAGTGTAATATCTACATTTGTCTATGATCATAGTTATAGGATCCTATTTGAAAGCTTGCGTACAAGTAGGATCATATCCGTCATGCGTAGCATCTCTACATAGTCAGTGTATCCGTCTAACCAAAAAAGATGGTGTCTTCCAAAACAAAGAATTGCGACTGGAATATCGAAACTACAAAAAGAGTAATTATTAGCCTCTACGAGGAAAATGAGTGTTTATATAATAATCTGATCGCCTTGCTAACCATGATCTAACCAAAATTCGTCTTTTATTTCTAGTTTTATTGTTCACCATTTTTTTTTTAATGCAATTAATAAAATAATTGCTCTCATAGCAACGGAAAACACGGCTAAATCGATAACCATCTTGATAGTATATGACGTTTATATGATCATATGTGGGTCAATAGTGTAATATGTAAAAATGAGGAACTGCATCATATAAATATGATCATAGAACTTGACAGATATGACATCATATATATATGATGAATATATGATAGTGTAATATCAGCCTAACAGAGTTGTACCTATTATTAATCTTATGCAGTAGTCACAGACAGAAAATACCCGATATTTTCTGTGGCGTGACATTTACTAATGGTTTAATTATCTGTGATGACATTTTACGCTCTCGAAGCCGTTACGAACGGTAATCGGGTTAGATTTTAACTGTAATTTTTATATTTAGCTTGAGTTTGAGATTATTAGAGGAAGCTAGTTGAAATAATTTTATACCTAGATGTAATTTGTCGCAATAAAATGAAAAATCTAGTCTGGCTAATTTAATCTAATTTATTTTAGTCTTTATAAATAAATGGGTGATGCTAACGATTAGGCACGTGAAGTCCCGAAAGAAAAAGTAAATATAAACTCGTATAAGAACAGCTGCTGAGTGTCTTGCCGGTTCTTCTCAGTAGAATTTCTTTCCGAACCGTTCGGTAGTGTCAAAACATGAAGTATTATATAAAAATACACCTACTATCACCTACTCGTATATGGAATGAAAAAAATATTGAGTACCTATGTCCTTTCCCGGGATGCATCACACAACATAGGTACAACATAAGTATGTTCTCTGTACAATATATAAAACAGAGAACATTGATAATATTAGCCTATGGATTTAATGTTGTCTGTCAAAGTTACGTAATACAGATAATACTGCTAGTTTATTGCTGTAAAACATGATAATTAGGTTAATAATTGTCATAATTGATAATTAGGTAACATTTTAGTCACAAACTAGCTCATATTTTTTTATTCAAATAAATTTATTATAAGTGCTTATCGAGTGCGTCGAGTGAATCTACCACTGGTTCGGAATGTTATTCCTACTGAGAAGAACCAGCAAGAAACTCGGTGGTTGCTCTTTTAAATGGATTTAATGGATTTCTTAAATTTGTGTAAAGGCAAGTAATTTAAAATAGGTTGTGGAATTTGGTTATAGAATAGAATTAAAAATTATTTTAAAATTCGTCTCTAGGACTGAAACGTCAACAGGGATAATGCCTATATCTTCTATACTTATAATAAAACTGTAACAGGTCCAATTCTGTACATTGAAGATATTTTGAAAATTTTTTTTGGAGGGCACTCATTATTCGATACTGAAGCCAAATCTGTAATTTTTTTCATTTTTGTCTGTCTGTCTGTCTGTCTGTCTGTCTGTATCTTGGCCGCGCATCACGCCGAAACTACTGAATGAATTCAAACGAAACTTGGCACGATTTGAGCCTATACTACGAGGTAGGACATAGGATACTTTTTATCCCGAAATTCTACCCCCGAAGGGGTTAAATAGGGGTTGAAAGTTTGTATGAAAGTCCTTAATTTCTCAAGTTATAGCCATGAAACTTGATATATGAGCTGCGGGTTGAAAATGGAGACATACGTGTTTCACAGTTTTTGAAAATTCGACCCCCAAAAGGGTGAAATAGGGGATGAAAGTTGGTATGAAAGTCCTTCGTTTCTCAAGATGTTTTACAAGTTATATCAACGAAACTTTTTATTTTGGCTTACGGTAAAAAATAAAGAAGTACGTGTGTCACAGTTTTTCAAAATTCTACCCCTAAGGGGGTGAAATAGGGGTGAAAGTTTGTATGAAAGTCCGTCATTTCTCAAGTTATATCGATTAAACTTGGTATACAGGCTACTGGTTAAAAATGAAGAAATAAGTGTTTCACAGTTTTTGCAAATTTTACCCCCGAAGGGGTGAAATAGGGGTTGAAAGTTTGTATGAAAGTCCTTCATTTCTCAAGTTATAGCCATAAAACTTGGAATATGAGCTGCGGGTTAAAAATGAAGACATACGTGTTTCACAGTTTTTCAAAATTTCACCCTCAAAGGGGTGAAATAGGGGTTGAAAGTTTGTATGAAAGTCCTTCATTTCTCAAGTTATATCGATGAAACTTGGTATACAACCTACCGGTGAAAAATGAAGAAATACGTGTTTCACAGTTTCCGTAAATTTTACCCCCGAAGGGGTGAAATAGGGGTTGAAAGTTTGTATGAAAGTCCTTCATTTCTCAAGTTATATCCATGAAACTTGGTATATGAGCAGCGGGTTAGAAATGAAAACATACGTGTTTCACAATTTTTCAAAATTCCACCCCCAAAGGGGTGAAATAGAGGTTGAAAGTTTGTATAAAAGTCCGTAATTTCTCAAGTTATTTCGATGAAACTTGGTATACCAAGTTTCATCGAAATAATGGATATATCCACGCGGACGAAGTCGCGGGCATCAGCTAGTCAAAAATAAATTAATTCTAACTGATTATTAAATAGAGGGTCTTCCAAAAGACCTAAAATTCACATCCTCGGTTAGTTTTAAGTTTGATAACATTTTAAAATATAGATATAAGAAAAAAAGTGCGTTGAAATTTTATGACGTCTCAACCCTGAATTATCATACCATTTCCATACTAGAAGCGCGTTTTTAAGTTTGATAAAGAGTTGCTGATTTGACCGAGTTGTCATCATCCCTATCCCAAATGTGACTAATAGATACGTCTGCGTATGTAAGTTAGTCCATCGCTTAGTGATGATAGAATACGTAATCGGCGATAATTTGTAATTTGGCCAGTGTATGTGGGTCAGACTACCGTTAGCTCGCGGCGGGACGTGTGAAAGTTGTGCTCCGGCCACCTGGTACTAGGCTACGAGATGACTGCGTGCTATGGTGACCATCCCGACTTTGCCTCACTCATCTTCCTTATATGTTTTTTACGCCACTACAATTTTTTTAAATTTAATTTATTTATTTACTCCTCAGATGATGCACGCGACTTTGTCCGCGTGAATTAAGTTTCTTTATTCCCGCGGGAACTCTTTAATTTTCCAGGATAAAATGTATCCCCGGGATACAATTTATCCCTGTACCATAAATTTCATCGGCTAAACAGATGAGCCGTGAAAGCGTAGCAGACAGACAGACTTTCGCATTTATAATATTAAGTATGGATTAGACACAAATAACAGATTATGACAATAAAAATGATACCTGTCATGAGATCCAAACTATAGTCACTCTTCAAAAGTGTGTAAAAAACAACCAAAATAATATAAGTAATAGACATGTCACAATAGGAATTATAAACTAGCTAACTACAAAGTTAGCCCTTGACTGCAATTACACCTGATGGTAAATGATGATGCAGTCTAAGATGCAGTAGCGGATTAACCCGTTATATGAATCCTATTAAACTATGGCAGTTATACCCATACCCCCAATCGGTTTCTACACGGCGTCGTAGCGGAACGCTAAATTGCTTGACGACACTTCGCCAGGTAGGGTGGTAACTAGCCAATGCCGAAGCCAGGCCAGACCAGAGAAAATTCAGAAATTATAAATTCCCAAATTGACCCTGTCGGGAATCGAACCCGGGAGCTCCCAACAGCACTCAACAATGGTGCAGTGTTGAGGGAGGTCGTCAAAACGTTACCATCGTAGCCACTAAATAAACTTAATTAAACAACAGCTAAAAGCCACAAGTACCTAGTTAACTTGCAGAGTTACGATAGGACAAACGAACCTACAATTATAACTGTGCCGCACAGATTTCCGCAATCCAGCGGTTTAGTGTTAACGGTCGGCTCATTTCCCTAGCGGTACCTTAGGGCGGTTTTCCATGGCCCTTTCACAGCTATACGAGAAAATTTTATTAACAAACTAGCTGACGCCCGCGATTCGTGGATTGAGGTTTTATCTCCCGCGGGAATTCTTTAATTTTCCGGGATAAAAAATACCCTATGTGATAATTTATGTCCTTCCCTGGGATTTAGAATTTCGTCAAAATTATTTGAATTGATGGGCCGTTAAAGCGTAGCAGATAGACAGACAGATATACAGTGACAGTACAGTGACGGACACACTTTCGCATTTATAATATTAGTATGTTCTTTAGGTACCCTGCAGCATCAAGATTGAAGAGTTTGGACTGAGAGTTCAATCTTGTAGTCGTTGCTTCGTACCAATTACTATACCTACTACTTTCGCACCAATTAGTGCTACTATATATTATCAACTAGCTGATGCCCGCGAATTCGTCCGCGTGGATTTAGGTTTTTCGGTTCCCGCGGGAACTCTTTAATTTTCCGGGATAAAAAGTAGCCTATGTGCTATTCCAGACTATAATCTATCTCTGTGCCAAATTTCTCCCAAATCCGTTCAGCCGTTGGGGCGTGATTGAGTAACAAACATACATCCATACATCCATCCATCCAAACTTTCGCATTTATAATATTTATTATATTTGATTCAGTATCAACATTTTTCTAAATCCTTATGGTTAGGCTTTAGGATGTCTGTACCCTGCAGTATCATTATAGAAGAGTTGGGACTTGGAGCTACTATTACCTATTCTGTGCTTGGAGTTCAATCATGCAGCGGTCTAGTAAGTTAGTAAAGCCCACGGTCTGGGGTCATTTGGTTTGTTATAATGATTCCAATACAAAGCGTGCTTTTTAGGGTTCCGTACCAAAATATTAAAATGGAACCCTTATGGTGCGACTTTCTCCGTCTGTCTGTCCGTCCGTCACACTCGATTATTTCAGTAAATACCGAAGCTATCGACATGAAATTTGGAATAGTTGTGTATATTAGTGGCCCAAAGACACTGGAATTAAAAAAAATTGGAAATTATTTTTGTTCTTATTTAAAAAGGGGGGAAAATCGGAGGGTTGAAATTTAAAAGTGAGATAACTGTACTGTGTGGGGTATCATATGAAAGGGTTTACTTTGTACATTCTAAAACAGATTTTTAATTATTTTTAGTCATGATAGTTTTTGATTTATCGGGCAAAATGTCGAAAAAAATACCGTTCCCCCCCCCCCCTTATCTCCGGAGTTTACCAATCTAAAAATCTGAAATAATTATGGTCAATAGGAATTTATGTATATTTTACAGGAAAACTATAGCCAATGCTCTAACTAGCATAGTTTTTTTTGATATTAACAGTAAACCTCTACAAACAAAGTTAGTTTTGCGGTTCATTTCGTCTTGTTTTTAATACGTCATAAATCGTAAAACTTACTACAGGTTTGTACGGAACCCTCGGTGGGCGAGTCCGACTCGCACTTGGCCGGTTTTTTTTAAACTACAGACCTAATATTAGAATTACGTTAATTATATTCTCTTACATTAATTATCTCTCGAATTAAAACTTCATATCCTACCAAATTTTTCACTAATGCAGAAAGAATCAAGTATGAAATTACAGAAAATTATTTTATTTTTGTGCCTTTTGTTGTTGAAACCCTGGAGTCGTGGGGCGAAGATGCTAGACCCTTTTTTAAGGATATATCTTCTCGTCTCGCAGAGTCCACTGGCAGTTACCTCGGCCAACATATAAGTTTGGCTATTCAGCGGGGTAACGTTCTGGGCGTTCTGGGCGTTCTGGGCGTTCTGGGCTTAGATAATATTTTTAATGTTTAGTTTTTAATTTAGTTTTAATTTAGATTTTAATGTATTTTTTTTACTTACATATAATAATTTGATTGTGCTTGCCCATTGAGAAGCATACCCACTCAGCGTGTTGATTTCGGGATAATTTGTTGCTTGAATGGTGCTTAGGATTTCCTCACCAATTTTTCGAAGACATGACTTGAATGTTTCCTACCTAATTATAAAATATCAATATGTCTTCTCTTTTGTTACAGAAACGAAAACAATGCTTCGGAGATCGTAGCGGACACAAAAACAGACACACAAAAATGGGGCCCCCCATTTCAACATGGCCGACCAGACCACAGACCGATAATAAAGTGTCAAGTGACAAGTGTTTCCTAGTTCACGTCGTGGACAACTTTAGAGCAGTAGTGGGGTCGAATTATACCTTTTTGTTTATGTTAATACAAGTGTTGCTTAGTTTGGTAACTGCAAGCCCTGTTATTCTCAGTTTGGATTATTTACAAGGTAATTTTCTTCTTATTTACTCATTTCCTAAGAATCACACTAATATTATAAAGGCGAAAGTGTGTCTGCTGCGCTTTCACGGCCTATCTTTTCAACCGATTTAATGAAATTTTGTATAGAGATAGGTTGGATCCCGGGGAAGGACATAGGCTACTTTTTATCCCGGAAAATTAAGGAGTTCCCACAGGATTAAAAAATTATCGTCGCTTACGAAGTCGCGGACATCATCTAGTTTAATATAAATATTCTCTGACAACCCGCATTGGAGCAGCGTGGTCAGTCTACGCTCTAATTCCCTCTCTCTTATAAGAGTGGAGGCCTGTGCCCAGAAGTGGGATGTTAATGTGCTGTAGTGGTGGTGGATTCTCTGAGATTCTTATCTGTCATCGTCTGAACCTATGGACGTCCGTCATCCACTGCTAGACGAAGGTCTTCTGCATGATTCTCCACAGCACACGATCTTAGAATATGTCGTTTGCTTTCAGCGGCTCCCAGCTATTCGTTAGAGATCGTCCGTCCCATAAGAAATAATAGATATAGTCTAGGTCCCACCTATTGGGAGTCGTCCAACGCTGCGCTTTCCGGAGCAAGGCCGACATTCAAGCACCTTATTGTTAACTGTACTTTTTTTTAAATCCACTACAAGTTAGCCCTTGACTGCGATCTCTCCTGATGGTAAGTGATGATGCAGTCTAAGATGGTAGCGGGCTAACCTGTTAGGAATGGCAGTTTAATTAAACCCATACCCCTAGTCGGTTTCTACACGGCATCGTAACGGAACTCTATATTGCTTGGCGGTACGTCTTTGCCAGTAAGGTGGTAACTAGCCACGGCCGAAGCCTCTCACCAGACAAGACGAAGGTCTTCTGCATGGATCTCTACAAAGCACAGTGTTGTGCCGCTTGCTTCTAGCGGCTCCCAGCTACTCGCTTGAGGTCGACATTCAGGCATCTTTTGCTTACTGATTTTTTGTTTAATGATTATTTAATAAATAGGCAGAGGCGCCTCCGCCACACCTAATGATAAGTGCTCTATTAAGTAGTTAGAGTGTGCCATAGGGACAGCTGAGAGTCAGATTTTTAGATGCACAAAACCACAGAATATATAATAGTATACAAAACTCAAGGCTTAACAAAAAATCTAGTACATTTGGGTGTACCCGGCCTAGTTATTTTTGATTTCCGGCCATTTTGCACTCTTAGCTGACATGACGAATCTATTTACTATTTAAGGACCACAAACTCTTATAAAAGAGATATTTTCTCACGTCGATCGAAACAGAATCGAATCCCGGACTTCCGCACCGCTGAGTCAGAGAGGTGTGGAAGACCGTCTCTTTCAAAAAATTCAAAATTCAAAATTCAAATGTTTTTTATTCAAATAAACTTTTACAAGTGCTTTCGAATCTAACACTGGTTCGGAATGCCATTCCTACCGAGAAGAACCAGCAAGAAACTCGGCGGTTTCTTTTCGACCGCTGTCCTTAGCATTGCTGGAGCGAGTCAAATGCTCTTTTGTCATTTACGTAATCTTCAACAGTATAATATAAGCTTTTTTCAAAAGCATACTTTTATTAATGGATTTCTTAAACTTGTGTAAAGGCAAGCGTCTTACAAGTGTAAGTGATCCCCAATATGGTAACAACCAAAAACGTTTTTAAACATTTCGCCATTCATCATGCGACAACCGGTAAAAGTTGGAAAAAGTGAAAATATTTTGACATTTTGTGTGTATATTAGTCACGCATCGAAAATGTGTAGCCTGAATTAGTCACGACTCAAGCCTCTAAAAGAACTTTTGCTGCGGTTTTCACTTTTAGTTTTTTTTTTGATTCGTTTAGAAAAAAAATTGATTTTTGTAAATATTTAAGTAGTGCCAATAATCTTATTATTTTTCTTAAAGTCCCACAAACATTTATATCTCCGGGTCAGACAGCGTCACTGTTATCGCAGTAGTGTTCCTAAAATAAAATAAAAACAATAATTTGGAGGGACTAAATACATTATTATGACACTTGCTATAATAACTATTAGTAGTAGTAAGCGGCGATAGCCCGGCTGCCTATACGGGTAGTCAGGGGTTCGATGCCCAGGTGCGTGCCTACCTCTAACTTTTCGGAGTTATGTGGCTCATGGCGGTTATGTCATGAGCAAGGTCCAAGTATTTCGATACTTTTTCCTTTTTTGCTTTCACCATGCATGCTTTCATCATATGGAATAGTAACATCAACAATTATATTATTGCTCGGCGCGCTGAACGGTCAACTAACACTATGAATTTTACAGCTTAAAACGTATTTACTGTTTGACGTGCAGGCATCTATGAACTCAGACTTATCCTAATTATGAAAATAAACAGATTGAATTATCTTTTTGAGAAACGTTTGCCATTACGATTATCTTACACAATCGAGGGGCAGGTCTATTTGCAGCAATACATCTGTCGGTTATAACCAACCGATCCCAATAGAGCAGGGCATACTATTTTCGAGAATTAGTATTTTTTTCGATACCAATTCACCTGTGGCGTCAAGTTGTCGCGGCGTCCGTGTTTCCCCACTTTCACTTCCTTTCCGCGGAGGAAGGAGGTCGCATGTGTCATCTTTGAGGACAATGTTGCTGGCGAAATGCTTTTCAGCTAAGTGCTTGTTTTCTTTTGTAAGCTTCTTTAGAAAAATGTATTTTACTGACTACGTTGACGAGTTATATGCGCACATCTGTCATACAACGGTTTACAAAGCATTTGTGAGTAAAACAATTAAAATCTGACATTTCCAATCCGGAACGAGGAAATTCGTAAAATAAATAAAGTGACCGACATAGCTACGAGGATTAGCAGGCTGAAGTGGCAGTGGGCGGATCATATCTGTCGCAGAACCGATGGCCGTTGGCGCAAACGTGTTCTGGAGTGGAGACCGCGTACCGGCAAGCGCAGTGTAGGACGACCTCCAGCTCGCTGGTCCGATGACCTAAAGAAGGTGGCGGGAAGCGGGTGGATGAGGAAGGCAGAGAACCGTGTTTGGTGGCGCGCTCTCGAAAAGGCCTATGTCCAGCAGTGGATGCATACAGGCTGATGGATGGATGGATTTACCATACTAACAACAGCTTTGATAATATGTCAGTCAGAGTATATTGTCAGATGCCCGCGACTTTTTCCGTGGATATTGCGACTTTTAGAAAGAAAAAAAGAAAGAAAGAAAAAACACTTATTACCAAATTAATAGGAGATCTTTCATTTAATATTCACTAAAAAAATAATTAATTTATTTGAATAGTTGTCAAATACCCAAATTCCTGTGTAGCTAAATCACTATTAAAATTTAAAATTGGCAGCATTGGCATGAATTCCGAAGAAAAATATTTTGAAAGCCTCAAAAGGAAACCGCGATCTCTATTACAATAATTGATTAATCCCATGAATCAAAGTGATCGATCTTAAAGAAATGGCGTCTGAGTCATTTGTGCATAAAGTATGCCAACGTCCGGGCTGACCCTAAACGGTTTTCAGCTAATACGTTATGTAAATAACATCTCGATATAATGTTACTCATATCTATTCGTAATATTTTTTTAACGACCTCCCTGGCGCAGTGGTGAGCGCTGCGGAGGTCCCGGGTTCGATCTCCGGCTGGGTCAATTTGGGAATTTATAATTTCAGTTCCCCTAACGCAATGTGTGTAAAGATTTACAACAAAATCCCAGACCACATCAAAACTTTAGAGAGTAGGCGTCAGACACGAAACTAGCGACGGCCGAGCGACGGCGACAGCGGGGCGATGGGGTCCGAGAGCTGGCGACGAATTTCGGGAAGGTTCAGGCAATCTAAAATTGTGGAAAAATATAATTTCGTTCATTGGCGAATCCAGTTCTGCCAGTCTGGTAGAGCGTTTGCGATTATTTCGCTACTGCGCAGCATATAACATTTGCAGAAAAAATCCGATTTTTTTTTTTTGCCAACTTGATTTTTTTATCTTTAAATTTTATACTACAATTCGAAAAAATAAATCCCAGACGTTTTTGTCGGTTATAAAGTATAACCAGACCTCTTTCAAATTGTTCCCAAGATTCGTCGCCAGCTCTCCGACTAATCGCATCGCCTGATACAACTGATCTGCTGTGCCCCACCGGGATTCCAATACTGTAATCTATATATATAAAATCTAAATATATAAAAGGAAAAGGTGACTGACTGACTGATCTATCAACGCACAGCTCAAACCACTGGACGAATCGCGCTGAAATTTAACATGCAGATAGCTAGTATGACGTAGACATCCGCTAAGAAAGGATTTTTGAAAATTCAACCCCTAAGGGGGTAAAATGGGGGTTTGAAATTTGTGAAAGTCCACGCGGACGAAGTTGCGGGCATAAGCTAGTAAGAACTATAAAATTCTACTGACATTATGTTAATCATACTAATATTACAAATGCGAAAGTGTGTTTGTTTGTTGGTTTATTGGTTTGTCCTTCAATCACGCCACAACGGAGCAACGGATCGACGTGATTTTTGGCATGGGTATAGTTGAGGACCTGGAGAGTGACATAGGCTACTATTTATCTCAGAAATTAATGAGTTCCCGCGGGAATTAAAATACTGGGAAATACTGGGGAATAAAAGCGCTGGTCAGTTCAAAGCTGCAAAGCTTGGAACATCGGCGCAAAGTTGCCTGTCTGTCGGTATTCTACAGGATATATTTCGGAGAGTGTGCCCAAGAACTGTTCGATCTGGTTCCTCCGTCACCTTTTTATCATCGAACCGCAAGGCATCGACAAAGTCTGCACCCTTACGCAGTCGAAATTCCGCGGGCTCGTACGAAGCGATTTGCTTCCTCGTTCCTAATTCGAACCGCTAGGATATGGAATGCCCTTCCGGCTTCCGTTTTCCCCTCTTTTTTTAACATAGGTACCTTCAAATCAAGAGTGAATAGGCATCTTCTAGGCAAGCGCGCTCCACCTTAGGCTGCATCACCACTTGCAACCAAGTCTGATTGCAGCCAAGCGCTGGCATATATATTTAAAAAAAAAAAAAACTTAAACCACGAGGACGAAGTCGCGGGCATCAGCTAGTTACTTATAAGAATAATTTTATTGGAATGCAAAATAAATAAATGAATAAATATTATTAGATTCATTGTCCGTCCAGTGGCGGTGCGTTGATAGATCAGACAGTCAGTCAGTCACCATTTTCTGTTTTAGATGACCTTCCAAAAACCACAGTTTTTGTGTTGGTCTTATATTATAAATATAATAACATTATCATCTGCTCATCTAGAATGAACCTGTTTTTATTTGGAGACAAAAAAACTCCATCGAATCGATATAATAGTCCTGCATTCTAGTCTTGAAAGGTCATCCGAACAGAAATAAAGATTTTTTTGACGTGACAACGTCTTATAAATTGGTTTGTCGGGTGACACTTCAAGAAACTGCGTTACGCTCCGCTCACGTTATGCGCTCACAATGAGAGCGAGTGAGAGGCACGCGTCCCTTCCACTCGGGCATGGTTAGGCCGCCTAAGAGCGAGAGAGACAGACATAAAAAGTGAAAGGCACGCGTCCCTTCCACTCGAGCACAGTTAGCCCGCCTAAGAGCGAGAGAGACAGAGCGAGAGAGAGAGAGTGAGAGAGATTTCATCCTTCTTCCTACTATACGAATGAATATTCACATTAAAATTATTTTACCACTCAAAGTCGTTGTCACGTAAAACTTTCGCCCGTATACCGACTTTACAGGCAACCAATTTTTTTTACTAACATGAATGTCTTCCCAGAGAATTGCATTTTAATAGAATTCGAAGTTAATACTATAACTAGCTTATGCCCGCGACTATGCGCGTGGTCTACACAAACTACAAAACCCTATTTTACCCCCTGACCCCTAGCATGGGCCGAGACAATTTTCTCCCCGAGGAAAGGATAAGATTTTTATTCCTAAACAAATAAATAAAAATGCTAAATAACGGTGGATAAATAGTCCCCCGAGTCCACGTGAAATGTCAAACGGGGATAAACTTCTCCTCTCCCCTGTTGCCGTGCTCTGAGAAGTGGATAAGTTAATTTTATCTCTTGTCAGTGGATAAAATCGGAGGATAAATTTTTTATCTCCAGCCCATGCTAGCCCTGGAGTTGAATTATCAAAAAGCCTTTCTTAGAGGATGTCTATACGTCATAATAGCCGTCTGCATGCGAAATTTCAGCCTGATTCGACTAGTGGTTTGAGCTGCGCGTTGATAGATCAGTCAGTCAGATCAGTTTTGTCTTTTATATTATACTAGCTGATGCCCGCGACTTCGCGTGGTTTAAGTTTTTTTGATTCCCGCGGGAACTCCTCAATTTTCCGGGATGAAAAGTGGCCTATGTCACTCTCCAGGTCCTCAACTATACCTACCCATAAATAAATAAATAAATAATATTTATTTGCAGGAATATGAGTACAAAATAGGTCTTAAAGTGGTAATTCCCTTAACATATTATACCATATAATGGTGTGCAAATTGTTTGTTTTTAGAGTATTTAAATTAAATTAGTTCATAAAATCATTGAATTAAAAATAAAATTTGCGATTAAATTACATTACATTAATTGATAAAAATAGCAAAAATACTTATTTAAAATTATTAAAAAACAAAAAAAAAATGCCAATAATCACGTGGATCCGTTGCTCGGGTGCGGCGTGATTGAAGGACAAACCAACAAACAAACACACTTTCACATTAATTATAATATTAGTATGAAGTATGATTTAGATACTAACAAAATATTTTATGTATCAGAATATTGTATGAGATAAAATAAAAATATATTATCTCTGACTCGTCGCCTGATTCAACAACGTGTATTTAAAAATCACGTTCATTTTTTTATTACAAAGTACCTATCTTTAAAAAAATCAGAATGGGTTGAAATGAAGATGTTGATGTAGCCTTTACAGAATAGGGGCTGATAACAGCTGATAATCCCATAATATTCACCCTTCAAAACTGAAACGCGTTGAAATCTTTTATAATAGCGTATGTATGAGTGCCATACCAAAGACTTCAACGCGCCTTATGTTTTTCTTTCTTGCATTTTTAAATATTTTTTCCTGTTTTATCTGTGATATTCTTTGTTTTTGTTTAATCATACTAATATTTTAAATGCGAAAGTGTTTGTTTGTTGGTTTATTGGTTTGTTGGTTTGTCCTTCAATCACGCCGCAACGGAGCAACGGATTGACGTGATTTTTGGCATGGATATAGTTGAGGACCTGGAGAGTGACATAGGCTAATTTTTATCCCGGAAAATTAAGGAGTTCCCGCAGGAATCAAAAAAACTTAAACCCCGCGGACGAAGTCGCGGGCATCAGCTAGTACTTTATAATATTCTTAGATGTCTTCAGTAATAAAAAATATGCATAAGTAGGTGTACTAAATAAGTTAAAACCTATGGTTAAAAACTGTTTCTTCGGTAATCTATAACTATCTGTAGGGATTTGGTGTAAATCGATGATATGTATTTTGAACTTTCCTTTTTTCTAGCAACATACGACTCAAAAAAATGTTATTATAGAACTACAATATTAACTCTTGTATACATAATAAATTAAATTATTTTTTACTTTTTGGTGTTTGTGGTTTTTGAAGTCGGTTTTTATTTATTTTTTTGAAAATTTTTTATTTCACAATTTTTAGTGGCCCCACTGTTTTTACTATTTATTTTACTTGTAATTTTCTTTTTTGCGCTGTGAGTGCTGAACGCGTAATACGGTAGAGTTCCAAGGGGGGAACGGTATTTTTTTTTTAAATTTGCCCCATAAATCCAAAACTACTATGCATTAAAATAAATAAAAATCTGTTTTAGAGTGTACAAGTCAAGTACAAAGTCCTTTCATATGATACCCCACTTGGTATAGTTATCCTACTTTGAAATTTCAAACCCCTGATTTTCCCCACTTTTTTAATTAAACTAAAAATAATTTTCAATTTTTATGATTTCCATGATATTGGGTCATATATACAACTATTCCAAATTTCATGTCAATAGCTTTAATAGTTACTGAAATAATCGACTGTGACAGACGGACGGAGAAAGTTGCACCATAAGGGTTCCATTTTTACCATTTTGGTACGGAACCCTAAAAAAAAAAGATATGCATGGTTAAAACATACTGTTTACAAAACTATCACACTGATCGCGAGCAATCTACTCTTATCCATTGAGGAGTTCCGTTCTCCATCTCCGGAGATATTTATCAGATCTTCACCAAATTAAAATGGGACCACTTCTTAAGTATGACCTACCAAACAAAAAAAGAATTATCAAAATCGGTTCATAATTGGCGGAGAAATCGCGTAACAAACATACAAAAAAAACATACAGTCGAATTGAGAACCTCCTCCTTTTTTTGAAGTCGGTTAAAAAGGGTTTTTGGTGCGTGGCCAAAATTGGAACGAATGCTGCCATCTCCCTTTTACTTTACTTTTACCTAGCCTTAATTACATACCCACGCCCCCTTTTTTATGTCAACCATTGTGCCATTAGATCCTTGTCGGACTGTAAGGCCACTGAATACCCAGTATAATAATAATAAATGTCTTGGCCACAACTAATAATATTTTATAATGTGAACTTCTAACGCCATCTATCAAGAATCGATCAGTTTAATCTGATTCACCAATAACAAAATAGATGTCGCTACACTACAATAATGATGAATGCTATTTGAGTATTATCCTGTCCTTGATCTTCGAATGACGAATAATAATGAATTTTTGTCACATTTTAAGTTTTATTTGTTTGTTAAATATCAAACTTTTGATTTAAATGTTTATAAACATGTCGTTAGCTAATTTTCGTTAGCCGGGAGTTTTAGTTTATTATTTTTATAACGTCACATATATATGCCATTTGCATAAGAAATAAATCAGTGACGTTTTTTAGCTATCAGCAGACAAAGATGGCCTTTTTTAAAATTAGCATGAATAGATCTATGTACAGCGCAGTGTTATAAAAAATAAAAAATGGTAGTAGATAACTATTTAATTTCCAAAATTAAAAGTAGATAACTAAGTATTTAATTTCCAAAATTAAATAGTTATCTACTAATTACCTTGCAACTTGATGAAAAATCGCAGCATTGACATATATTCCATTAATTAATATTAACATAATGTATTCAGGTTTAAGTAAATTATACCCGCGACTTTGTCAAGAGTGAATTTAGGTTTGTTTCGGCTTCAGGGGCCATACTGCCAACGCTTGAAGCAATATTGACCGTAATCAATTCATCCGTATGCTCTAGAGCAAAAATATACTGGGTTCTGAGCAAAACCGCGGCAATATACCGCGGTATGGTTGTAATAAACCTTCCCTAGGTTCAGTTCTGTTCCAAAAGCGGAATCATTTCAAAGCTATTAACATTTTTTTCTTTTGTTACAGGTCCAGTCCCTCTAGCTAGGAATATAAGACACTTGCCGTGCATATCAAGAAGTTCGGGCCAAGAAGGACTATGTATGTTCGCGATAGACTGCCTCAAAAATAACGGGACCCATCTGGGAACATGTATAGACAGGTTTTACTTCGGTTCATGCTGCCAGATACCAGACAAAACAGCCTTACCACAGATAATCGGTAACAATATAGAAGATAACTCAATAGATAGCGCTAATTTCGTACATCCTCTAACCGAAGATAAAGCCCACAGTACTGTCAGTAAAATACCCGATGCTGTATACCCAAATAATCATGATAGTGAGTTAAGTAAAGTTACTGTAACAAATAAAGATAAAACAACGAGTAAATATGATAGCAAACCGGTCACAGAATCAATGGTAACAGATAAAACCACTGTCAAAGAACGTACAGAACCAATTGCTATGGAAACTAAATCAGAAGAACCAACTACGCTTAGTAATAAAATAGTAAACGAAAATGATGATACAATAACGCAAACAGACATAACTGTAGCAAAAGAAACTTTAACAACCCAACCAATAAAACTTAATGATACTACTGAAATACCAATCAAACTATCTACTTTCCAATCTGTGTCTTACGCTATTGAAAGTTCATTGACGGAAAAACCAGCAGCTCCGAAACCTACCACAGAATCTGTTAAAACCACTCAACAGGTGATCACACAAAAACCGATAAAACCAACGAGAAAACCAATCAAACCGACTTACAAACCAAGACCATCGTACAGACCAAATAATTTCACAAGACCGACGCAAATAAGTATTAAACCAAGACCTACGAAACCTATCTTACCGTATAACACAACAAGAAAACCACCATACAGATTGCCTCCAAAGAGGCCGTCTACGAAAAAGCCTCTACCTATACCACCAAGATTAAATATTACAATTTTACCACAATCTACTAGTAATGGACCACTTTTCACACGACCACCTGTATCAACAGTAACTTATATTAACACAACATCATCGAAACCCGAAGAAACGCCGTCAACTACTATATCTACCACAGTCACAACATTGCCACCTAGTCCAGCAACAACAGTATCTACGACAACAACTACCACACAAATGCCAACAACAACAGAAAAAGTGCCTGAAACAACAGAAAGTATTATCACTGAAACAACATTACCAATATCGTCACCTGTAACAGAAATTACGGAAAAAGCAACAACAACTACAGTTATGGATAAAATTACATCAACAACTGAAAAAGATAAAGTAACAACAACAATTAAAGACAATGTAACAACTACAACAACAGCAAAAGATACAACTACAATAACAACAACAGAACCTACAGAAACAGAACCAACTGTAGAACCGTCTAAAGAAATTGTAACTGAGAAAGATATACCGCACGAACCGGTAACAGAAGGCGTAACTTTACAAGAAGAGGTTACGGAAAAAGAAACCTTAAGCCCAGTGACTGAAGTTGAAATTCCTGAAACAACAAAACCCTCGTCATCTACAGAATTCCCACCTTTTGTGACTTGGACGAACGCTATCGAAGTCTCTAAAGCTCCTCCCACCACTACGCCGACTCCAGAAGGTAAGATTTTGTATTTACATAATAAAAATATTATTATACTGGTTTGATGTTGGTGTTATATTTAGATTTCAGTGGAATTCCTAAAAGTGTTCCGTTATAGAGCTGATAACATTAGCGCAAAATCACGAGTTTGTAGCCCCAACAGTAGCTCTACGTTGATATGTCAGCCAGGCATGTTTTTGGTTAATTTAAGCAGCTCAGGGGGGTAACGCTTAAAGCTCTATTATTTTAATATTGTTGACGCTCTTAGTTCAGAATTTTAACTATAAGCACAATGAGATTTTTGAAATATTAATTATATAATATTTAATTATAATAAATATTATATTATTAATAGTTTTGATTCCAATAATTGCTCTACTATACTTTATTTTTACAAAAAAAAGACACATTCAGCTTTGTACATATCCTTTTTCCTGTGATCAACGGATGCAAATAATGATAACGCTGCAAGGATTTTATTGGTTTTGTTACCTGATATCGTATATTACTTACCTGATATGGAACGTTCCGGCTTACGTTTTTCCTGCGCTTATAATATTGGTATCTTCAAAATAAGAGTGAATAGGCAACATTCAGGCAAGCGCGCTCCACCTTAGGCTGCAGCACTAGATAATTGCCAGCTGCCAGCAAGTTGCAGCCAAGCGCCAGTCAATAAATTAAAAGAAAAATTATAGTTTAGGGTAATAACATTGAATTATATGTTAGTACATAATACCTCAATGGGTAATAATGATTGATTGAACTAAAAAAATCGCGGTAGATTTATCTAAAGATTTAAAAATAAAGAAACGTATTGTGCAATATACCTACTACTTATGGGTGCACATGCGCCCAATGTGAACTCGGGAAGCGCAGTTTACTTTAAGTAATATAAAAACCTTTACATACCAATATTTTACAAGTGTTTAGTGTACCACGATAAAGTACCCGAACGTATTTGGTATGCGAAAAGTTTAGCTTTAGACACAAGTGAGATAAAACGCGGTATTTTTGTACACATTAAAATTCATCGCACACTTAAGTAACGGGTCAAAAAACTTGTAATTATATCAACTTAATACCAGAAATAAAGATAATAATCTTGAATGGTTGAAGTGCTAACTGCTGAGACTGTTTTCCTGCGTTCAACAACTTTAATAAACGTACTTAAATAGTTAATTGGCTTAGTTCAAGGGTGATAGGCGATTGCACATCGCCGTAAGGGGTCATCCATAAAATACGTCACACGTTAAGGGGGAGGGAGGGGGTCGACGAAGTGTGACATTGAGTGACAAGGGGTGGGAGGGGTCCTAAGTTTCGTGACGTCACATTTCAAAATCTTTACGTCAGTGTTAAAATGCCGAACTATTAACGAAAAACTTTAAAATATTTCCAAGTTTTGTAAATTTTATCAAATGTTTGATTTGATGTTGATTATATAAAAAAAATATTTAAATGGAAATAAAACTTTTTTTTTTTACCTTTATTGAAAACAATACAATAGAAATAAAACTAATTGCAGTGCTGTTTTAATTTATTAATTTCTAGATGTAAAATTGCAAGATATGTGACGTCACACTAGGGATCTCACAAATGTGACAAGGACGTGGGAGGGGTCAAAAAATCGCGAAATTAGTGTGACGTACTTTATGGATGACCCCTAAGAGGCACAATGAGCCGCAAGTATAATAAAGATTGTATATCGTATCGGAAAACAAATGAACTGGTTTAGTTACCCTTAGTCCTTACGTGAGCGACAAACGCGACACCGCGACTCAATACGACGCGACGCTACAGTATCAAACAGTACCTGACCCTTCACGTGGCCTACGTTGTAGAAGTGGTCAATATAGCACGTAGCGCAAAAGCATAGCACGCTTTTTGCCATAGCACGGACAGCATGCTATCCGAGGAGCCTCTATAAAATTATAGTTTATAGCCTGTAGCGTGCTATGGTTTTATAGCAGTTTTTAACAACTCTACTACGTCGTGGCGTAGACAAGTTTGTCATTTCCTAAGGCGTCGTTTCGCGTCGCGTCGCTTATGTCGCTCACCTAGGACAATAGGTTAAACTTACACAGTTTGTAAAGTAAATCGCAGAGCATCAGAAAATAGTCTCAAGAAGCATATTAATTCTCATTTAATTAAGAAACTGATAAAATCTCCTACTTAATAATATCAACTTACATAATACTAGAAATGGTATTTTCATGAACGGTTTTCACTACTTATTCCAGTACATTTTGTGTGTTTTTGAATGTTACTGCCCCCCCGATTATGTAAGAATGGCCGATCAAAACGTCCAAGTGCAGCGTCAAAGTAAAATAAACCATAACATCATTAAATTAGAGCTCAGTTTCGTGTACCCATTCTTATACGTTTAGGTATGTACGATACCCTAAACGTATGAGAATGGATACACGAAATTGAGCTCTAATTTAATGCCGTTATGGTTTATTTTACTTTGACGCCGAACTCGCCGAACTTGGACGTTTTGATCGGCCATTCTTACATAATCGGGGGGCAGGTGTCTTTTCGAACATTCAAAATGTTTAAAATTATAACTAGGTATGTTTTTTTATAGGTACTACAGCTGAAATTCGAACGGTCCTATTAAATTAATACTAGCCAGATGACCTTAATTTTTTAACACTTTCCAAAACCATAAATCTTAGATTGCAATTATAAATTCGTTGATCGCAAAGCATATTAATCGATATTTATTTATAAACTCATTCATAAAACATTTAACTCTCGAGAATGAATCTTACTTAATTTAAAATTAATAAAAAATAATAATTTTATCATAATCGATCAGAAGAAATAAATTAATTGAAAGCATTCGATAACATATTTCGAATAATTACGAATGAGTCAAAACTTTCCAAGAATTCGGAACAGATGACTAATCTCAGTGTTAGATAAATATACAAGGCAGATAATAATTTACACGTTTTTTTTTACACCAATGGAATGGCCAGTCATTGATCTTTGCGTGGGTGCTCTGATGCGAAATTAAAAAAATAAAAGGCGGCCATTACCTATACTTGTCTACAATATGTTATTATGTAGGTAGGATAATTAATAGGTATATTCTGTAAGGATAATAATAGTTTTGAGTGTATTCAAGTAGAGTGCCACAAGTATGACTTGGAGCGGTTGTGCGCCACTGTGCACAAAACGATTGTACTTTTGTCTTTAATACCTTTATATATTAAATATATATTTATATAACGATGAACGATAGGTGAAAAATGTAAAGGACTTTAATTGTAGATCGTAAAAAAGCAACAAAATAGTATTGTATCAAAATTTTCGTATCTCAACGGAGAACCGGGTTATTGTGAAAAAACTGAATTTAACCCTTTTTTCAAGATGGCGGAAAATGCACATAGGAAATCTTGGTCGACAATTTGAAGTTATACGTAATATCCAAAATTTAGCTTTCTCGGTTCACATGCATTTCCAAATGTATATAATATAATGACTGGACTATACCTCTCTCTCTATTTCTCTCAGTATAATCATGGCTAAAGTGTTAAAAAGTACCTAGTGGTAAAGATAGTTATAAGAGATCAGCTTTCCGTAAGAATCTACCACCGGTTGGTGGTAGATCCTTCAGTTTGTCCTACGTTAAATAAATAATTTCATTTCATTTCAGACAGACAGATAAGTAAGGGACCACTATAATTCCGTCGCTATTTACAGGTGTCGCTTAATACGAAGGTACTCGTATAATAGAAAGAAAGCAAGAAATAATGAAAGAAAAAAACATTCCATATATCCACTTTTTCTTTAACAAATCTTCACTTTCAATCATCATCAAAAATATTAATCGAGAAGATAATAAAATAAATCTAAATCGCCTTTATTGCACGGATTCGATTAAAAAACTCGATTTAATTGTTACCATCGGTTGTCGAAAGTGAGTAGAATTTCACAACAACAATAAACAGATACAGTGACCCGGCTTTTCTCGTGTTCGACCTAGATACGTGATAGGAGTGCGTAGTCAAAACTATTTTCAGCTATATCACTTTCATCTTTCACTATTGAATCAGACCTTTTATTTTTAATCGACTTCAAAAAAGTAGTAGGTACGCAACTCGATGCGTATTTTTAGATTCGCTTTCGTAGCGAACGTGCGTAGAAATCTCAACCTAAATTATTCTATCTCATAGTAAAATAAAATAATAAAATAAAAAGCCTTTTATTCTCATATCCTTGTAAATACAGCATAAATGTTGTTAGATGAGTTAGTAATACATTTTCCTTATTTCCTAGGTTAGTATGGTTAGTGTTGCTTCATTTGTTATTACTTATTAGATATGAGCCTCTTTACGGGTATAGGCCTCCTAATTATTTCATACAAGACCTGAATTGCCATATGTGACTAGTACTGTGACAGAAACCTTATAGATAACGATCAGACAGACAGATAAACATAAATAAAATTAAATAGCTTGTATTTTTCCTTGACTGATAAACTAATATTTTTATAACCTATTTATATATACAGCGTTTTCTTTCTTTGAGCCTCATATATTTTATATATAAGATAGTTTAGCTAGACCAGAAAATCTTAAGTACATATTAAAATGAAAGAATGAATGAATAAAATTAATATAAACTTGTAATATTACAGACGTATGGTCACCCATAACTCCACCAGAAGGATGGGTACTAATTTCAACAATACAACCGAAACCAGAAACAACATCAACCACAACAACAACAACAACAACAACAACAACAACAACAACAACAACAACGGAAAACCCAACAACAACCACACAATCTACAACAACAACAACAACCACGGAACAACCAACAACAGTTGAAACGCCAGTTGAAACCACAACAAAGATTGCAACACCAGTGTTGACGGAACAACCAACGATTACAACAACACCGTTACCAGTATCTGAAGCACCGGTACTAGAGTTCACTGTTAACGTGACTTTGTCTCCAACGGTTCCTCCGACAACAACGAGTGTTGGTCTGACAACAATCAGTTCTGTTGCAACAAGCAATGTGACTGAGGCTTCTAACAAGACTGAGAGTTCTTCTGTCTCAACTACTGTAATCGGTAAGTCTAAAATATGCTACTTTTGACATCAGCTAAGAACAGAGGCTTGTTGCAAGTTGAGGCAATTGTCTAAGCAAGTTGAGGCAATTGTCTAAGCAAATTGTAATCATTTGACAGCTTAAAACGTATTACTCGAACTGTTTAAGAAGTTCATACATGCTTGTTGACGTGCAGGCTCAACAACTATGAACTCCTTAAACAGGTCGAATTATCCGTTTGACAAACGATAACGATTACGATTTCCTTCACAATCAGGACAGGTTCTTAAGTATCGGTCAATGCTTAAGACCGGTCTTTGCCATAGTTTCTTAATTTTTTTAATCCACTACAAGTTAGCCCTTGACTCACCGTGTTAACTGATGATGATGTGTAAGATGATTTAATGAAATGATTTATTTATTTCACGTAGGACAACTTGTGTCACTTTATATGATAAGTCAAGACTCTACCACCGGTTCGGAAAATTTCTACTGAGATGGTAGCGGACTAACCTTTTAGGGGTATGGCAGTTAGTTATATTAAACCCATGTATGTACCCATATCGGTTTCTACATAGGATATAGTACCGGAACGCTAAAGCGGTTAGCTGTAATCCATATTTTTATTTTTCCAGAAGATCAAACAATCCAATCTGCCAATGTGACCTCTACGGAACCAGCCACAACTGTTTCTTCCTCTACTCTCTCTACCACCACCGAGTCCTACAATATGTCCAATTATAAGGAAGGTACGTGAATTTCCATTCTTTTCTCATCGGAACATACTTTGTTACAATGCATGTTTGAGTGGTGATAATATATTTTGTTCTTTCCAGTGTAGTGTCTAGTCATTAAAAATCAATTTACTATTTTTTACACAGAGACATTCCGAGATAAAGAGATAAAATCAAATTACTTGTTCTAAGAAACATATTTTAATTTGTTAATAAGTTCGTCTCTTTCTATGAGTCCTAAATCCTAATGGTGATCGCACATCTATTGGGGCTCAGGGCTTACAATACTACATTCGTATTGTATTATTATATCGTAGTGTTAGGAACCTGAAGTGGCTTAAAGTAAAAAAATAAAAGCAATTAACAAACCAGACTTTATTCTACTGCACAATTTTAGCAAAATCAACCAGAGGATGAAAAAAATGTAACAGGTCAAATTTCACACCATAAAAACACAACTCACACAAATAAAACATGCTAGGGCTATAACATTTACCCAAGCGTAGTATTAAAGTCATTTTAAAGGTTAAAATATCTCTGGACGAGTATCCAGCCGTAGAATTCTAAATAGCCCATGACTAAGCGACCAACGACGATGTCTTATTTGTGTGTATTGCATCTACTTTGCATGTGAGCATAATAATATATACATAATATAAGCACATTGGAAGCGCGTTAATTTTAATAAAACCTTTGTATAATTTTTAGACCTTTACGCCCGCGCGCCTTACGGGATTCTGCGAGTGATAGATGTGTGTTCACCTTTATTCTACATATATAAATTGATATTAAAATATTGAAGATCAGCATAATGCCATGCCATTAATTCGACGAGAGATTGAAATGAGTTTTTTTGCTCTATCATTTTCCTTTTATCGGTTTTTTATTGTTATACAAAAAAACTCATTAAGTACCTATGGGTTACTTCCATCGCATAAAGCAGTATTATTTCAAAATGACAGTTGTATGTCACGTACCTTGACGTCCCTACAATAAGGGCTATAATTCTAAAATACCAACGTCAACAATATTAAAACAATACGGCTTTTAACCTATGGTAATATGCTTCCAGTATGCATATATTTTATCATTAGCCACCTCAATTTTTGAAGTGAAAACTTCTTTAGCCGCGTTGAGCACTTTTTGGTAGGGGGTAAACTTGTGAATTCGCGTCACCGACATGCTCGTCACCGACATGCTCGCGTTGTTACGAAGACAAAAGGTCTTGAATATACATATACCTACTATACATTCGTAATTAAACTTTAATGTAGATTTCTTTTTTTTCAAATTTTAATACCAAAACTCTAAGTCATAAGTTTACACTTCTATCGGCAATTCCTATGACTGCCATTTTTTTTTTAATAATTTTGGACCTTCGTATTTAGGGTAGCTTTTGTAGTGGTTATATAGCCTAGTGATCCGGGACATAACATTGTGAGGAAACCTGAATGCTTGACAGTTCTCAATCATGTTCTCAAAGGTGTGTGAAGTGCCAATCATGGTATCAATGTAATCAATCTAGGTATGTACGATACCCTAAACGTATAAGAATGGACAGACGAAATTGAGCTCTAATTCAATGCTGTCATGGTTTATTTTACTTTGACGAAAATCTTTAACGTTTGATCGACAATTCTTACGTAATCGGGGGGCAGCCCCCCGATTGTGCAAGGAAATCGTAATCGTAATCGTCTGTCAAACGTATAATTCGACCTGTTTAAGGAGGTCACAGATGCTTGCACGTCAAAACGCATGTATGTACTCCTTAAAAAGTTCGAGTTAAACGTTATGAGCTGTCAAATGAATACGATTGGCTTAGACAATTTGGCATCCGTACTTGGCCTGTGGTCAGTGTGGTGGAATATGACCTAAGCCCTTCTCATTCAGTGTAGAGACTAGAGACTCGTGAATCGTGATCAGTAACTAGCCGTCAATAGGTTGAGGTGATGATTATTGATTACCTTATGTAGTCTATACTAATATTATAAATGCGAAAGTTTGGAGGGATGGATTGATGGAACGGTTGAACGGATCTGCATGAAATTTGGCACAGAGATAGATTATAGTCTGGATTAGACATAGGCTTCTCTTTCTCCCGTTTTAAAAAAAAAACAAAATTCAATTTTCAAATGTTTTTATTCAAATAAACAACAACAAGTACAATAAACAATAACAAGTGCGTTTGAATCGTCGAATGAATCTACCACTGGTTTGGAACGCCATTTCTACCGAGAAGAACCAGCAAGAAACTTGGCGGTTGCTCTTTTGTTGTTACATTAATTGTATACTATGTTTTGTCTGTGACACCATTGTCGAATAAATAATTGTTTTTCTTTCTTTCTTTCTTTTCTTTCTTTTGAAAAAATTAATTTACAATTTCATTAATGTATATACTTATAGGTACATAAGTAACCGCTGTCCTTAGCATTGCTGGAGCGAGTTAAATTAGAGAGTTCCCGGGGAACCAAAAAACCTCAATCCACGCGGACACGCGGGTGCGGGCTTTAGCTAGTAGCTAGTTCATATTACAGAATCTTTCAAAGGTATCCTAATTTACATAATAATTTGTGTCTTGTGGTCATACGCGCTATTATTATCGTAATAATTTATAATTTTGTTCAATGCCGCATTGAATCACGTTTAAAATAATAATTAGTAATTATTCATAATTATTATTACCTACGATTTATAATTTACTAGCTGATGCCCGCGACTTCATTCGCGTGGATTGAGGTTATTTGGTTCCCGCGGGAACTTTTAAATTTTCCGGCATAAAAATAAGTAGATGTCCTTCCCCGGGATAAAACCTACCCCCTGTACCAATTTTATCAAAATTGGTTGAACGGATGAGCCGTGAAAGCGTAGCAAACAGACAGACACACTTTCGTATTTATAATATTAGTATGGATATAGTAAATATCGTAATATATATACCTAGTATGGGTTATTATTACCTACTATTTATGCTTTATTCAAACAAATACTCAAGCCTCGTACCTACATACCTACGTAAAATCAGCATTAATAAGTCTTAAATCAATATAAAAGTTTTGTAAAAACATGCTTTTATCTGAGACGTCGTTTTATTTTTCGTATTCCTCTCAGCAAAAGACCCACAACATTGTAGCAACCATACATCCTTAAGTAGGTACTTAAATTATAAATTCGAAAGTGTCTGTCTGTAAGTCTGCTACGCTTTTCTTTTCAACCGATTTTGATGAAATTTGGTACTTATAGATAACTAGATGATGCCCGCGACTTCGTCCGCGTGGTTTAAGTTTATCTATTCCCGGGACAACTCCATAATTTTCCGGGATAAAAAGTAGTCTATGTCCTTCCCCGGGATATAACCTATCCCTGTACTAAATTTCATCAAAATTGGTTGAACAGATGGGCCGTGAAAGCGTAGCAGACAGACATACAGACGGACAGACAGACACAATTTCGCATTTATAATATTAGTACGGATATAGGTCGTATGTAAGTATATCGGGAAGGCTACTTTATATCCCGGAAAACTATAGAGTTAAAATGGAATTTAAAAAAAAACTTAAACCAACAAGGATGAAGTCGCGGACACTTAGGCCTGATCACAGAATATCTGATACAGAAAAAGGTTATCCAGGATACATTTTCAGCTGCGTAAAAATAAAACAAATGTATAAAGTATGTATACATACTTACTTAATTTAATCAACGAACGGGTTTAAAATTTAAATTCATTGA
Organism: Erebia ligea; assembly: GCA_917051295.2. Lineage (NCBI taxonomy): Eukaryota > Metazoa > Arthropoda > Insecta > Lepidoptera > Nymphalidae > Erebia > Erebia ligea. The sequence goes on from OU785246.1 coordinate 4,383,751, forward strand.
AATCGCGTGTACCATCACCATTATCATACCATCTGATGAACTGATAACAAAAACGAAATGTGGTATCGAAAAGCCAGAATGAATGGTTGCAATTTTAAACCCAAATCGCTATCGAATACTGCTCATATTTTGAACTGAAAAATACGATTCCTATCGCGATTGTTTTATTACAATCGCTTCGCAGTCAGGTCAAAGAACTACCTAGCACCTGATATGTATAATTGTATAACCGCCAGACTTTTTGTATAACCAACAATAAAAAATAACCTCGCTCGTCCAACAATGTACAAACAAAGAGTGTCTCGCGATGCTATCACACGGCCAAGGCGCAAGGACGTGTTCCTGAACGATTTATAAAATAATGTGTTTTAATTTAAAAATAATTCCAGTGTTCCGCGTTTGAAGTTTAAAATATGTTTTAGTGGCCAGTGATTGTTGTTCTACTGTTGAGGGAAAATGGGAAAAATATTTAAATAAATAATTATGTGCATAAAATCGGTGTAATATTTTATTAAATGTTTGCGTCAAAGACGTTGTTTGTTTAATATCTTGTGCTAGAATATTCAATGGATTTTTATATTGTTCTGAAACAAAAGCCAGAGTTTTTCAGTTGTTCGGGACAGGCAATGATCTATGACTATACAGCCTATTCAGTCGTGTATTTCGTAACTAAGTACCTATTACCTACTTAATTGAGTTGTTAGTTTTATTTAAGAAAGTGCGGCATTTTTAAAACATATTTAAACTTAAAAAAATTCACGACGATAAGATTGAGATTTCATATTATTATATTACGAATAGGTACCTACTACCTACCTACTTATATACCTATTATATCAAAATTAAATAAATAATAAACTAAATATTCCTATGACAAAAAAACGGCAATTCGTTCGTTATTAAGGTATATTGTAATGAACCTAAAAATTATGAGGCAAAAACTTGTGCAATTGTGTGCGATAATCATCATATCATACTTCATACTAATATTATAAATGCGAAAGTGTGTTTGTTTGTTGGTTTATTGATTTGTTGGTTTGTTGGTTTGTCCTTCGATCACGCCGCAACGGAGCAACGGATCAACGTGATTTTTGGCATGGGTATAGTTGAGGACCTGGAGAGTGACATAGGCCGGGAATAAAAAAAAACCACGCGGACGAAGTCGCGGACATCAGCATCAGAACAAATAAATTCTTTTAACAGGAAAACCCAGTTAAACTGTGTTTAAACAAGTGCTTAGTAGCTCTACATTAATATTTATATTCAATAAATAAATAGTATGAGTATTTAGTGTTTAAAAGTGACCAAACGTGTGCATTGTACTCTCAGTGAAATATAAAATACTAGTTCCTAATTTAATAATTATTATCAGTTTAAATTCACAACTAAAAATTTTATTATTAAAAACATAAATTTATACAGACACTTTTTATCTTAATTTTAACGGGACTTTTGTCCAATACAGGCGTACCAGCCCCATTAATGTCACTTTAATTTTTAAAGCGCTCTAATCAGCATTCTATTTAAAGTATTCCTTAATGTTAAAACTGTAGAGATCCTTTTCTATTGCAATTTTCCGTCAAAAGTGTTTTTATTTGAATAACTTTACGGTAACCAAGGATATTTCTCAAGCTTATATTTTTTTGTGCAAATAAACTTAAATAAACTTTCCAGAACTTCCACAGAATGCTTTTTGTGTGTGTGTTGTGTTTGTGAATCGGTGATAATTTTAGCACATTTCATAGGTAGTTTTCAAATGTTCGAATAAAAAAAACAACTTGCGTTGCTTGCTTGCATGGGATAAAAGAGTTCATTGTACTTTGTCGTAACAACACTAATTAAAGTTTGAAAGATGTGAAAAAAACCTAATGTTACCCACTGCCTAACAAAACAAAAGAAAAAGTTATCGAAACTTTTTTCGCGAAAGAAACTTTGTACCTACCTACTAAAAAAAATATGATTCCCATTTGAAACAAAATAGTTTTATGTAGGTTTAATTATTTATTATCACCACTCAAATGTGTTATAAATTGTGTATAATTGAACTTATAAGTGATAAAAACCTTTTTGGTTGACGAAAATGATTATAAACTCCACACTAATGTTGCTGGCAGTCTGTGGCCGCCGAATGTGGCCTCAAGCCAGAATTGTCGGTGGAGGCAAGTCTGGCTTCGGACAGTGGCCGTGGCAGATCTCCTTGAGGCAGTATCGGACTTCCACGTACCTCCATAAGTGTGGTGCTGCCTTGCTGAATGAAAACTGGGCCATCACCGCTGCACATTGCGTCGAAAGGTGAGTCTGGCATAACATAGATAACAGACTAGTTGTCTATTATCCTAGTAGACGAGGTAGAGTTAAAAGTAGAGTAGGATCGTATACAAATAAAAAATGTATATAAACTCTACACATAGGTTGCTATAGCAGTAGAAAGGCCGACTTATAATATGGTCACAAGCCAGTATCGTCGATAGAGCGAGTGCTGGCTTAGATAATGGCCTTGGTATTCTACCTGAGTCTGGCATATAGATAATGGTTTACTAACTACATATAACTTATATTAATAACTTTATTATAAATTTTCCAAAAATATTTTAAAGTTACTTACCTATCAACCAACAAGATGACTAAAAATAGACTCATAGTCACTATTGAACCTAAAACCTTTCGGATTTCATTCCTTAACTTTTGCGCTATTGAGTTTTGAAACGGAATAAGGAAAATTTATAATAAATCTTAATACTTAATTGAGGAAAACCCATGCCTAAGTAATTGCACTCGTTGGTTCATCTCGATACGCAGCATTGACCTTACACAAGGACCTTGCTCAAGAAACAGCTAAAACCTGATGCTTATATGACACGGTTGTGTGGATCGAGTTGAAAAATTAACCTCGTTTTTTGTCTTACCTGAAAAACCGCTTTTTCTTATAAGAACCGTTATAGCCTTAAAAAATCGGCGCTAGCGCTTAGCACTGTATCTGTATATAAGTAGTATGCATGTAACTAATATTACAGAAAGAAAAGATTTTATTGTTAGTTATGGATAAACTCAAAACTACTCAACACTTAAAAAAAAATCTTACACCTATAGAAAGCTACTCTATCAGCGAGTAACATAGGCTATCATATGTTATTTTCAAAAAAATTAGAGATCTCTACGAAAATTGCAATAATGAACTAAGTCGGAAAAAATATTCTCATCGGAGAGCTTCCGTGTCGTGCGCTGCGTAAATACTAAATACACGAAAATATTGTATTGTATTGTAGAATTATTCTTCTCAAAAAGTTCTAAAAAAAGTCTGCAATAGCATAGAAATATTATCTTTGAAGGTTGTCTTACAATAACCATTTTTATGATTTTCAATAAAAGCTGTTAATGACATAGTATTAATCCTTATCGAAATAAAATTTCTTGGTCATCTCAAGTAGGTATTTAATATCTCCAAATTCGCACTTTAAACCATTTAATTTAGATGAATATCATAGAAATAAAGTAACACACAACAGAAATAGGCGCGGGCGTCAGTGCTAGCACTTCGTATATCAAGGGCACTCTACAATAATTACAATACATCGAAATAAAAATTCATATTATCGCAAATCTAAATTGCACCCGTGTGAATTTGCTTAGCTGCTACTTTGACAGAATTCCTAGAAAACTTGTGTCAAATTTTTAAACTGTCTTGCAAGCGGGCCGTAATCAGCCATTGCCAGTCATGATTGATTACTTTACCTGACATTTAAATGGCTACCGCAAGACGCCGTGCGTGTTTCCACCCATACTTATGTCTTTTTTTTTTGTTAGCCCTTGACTGCGATCTCACCTGATGCCATGATGGTATCTAAGTGATGATGCAGTCTAAGATGGTAGCGGGCTAACCTGTTAGGGGCATGGCAGTTATATTAAACCCATACCCCTATTCGGTTTCTACACGGCATCGTACCGGAACGCTAAATCGCTTGGCGGCACGTCTTTGCCACTGCGCCACGGAGGTCGTCAAATTGATTGATTACTTCACCTGACATTTACCTGGCTACCGCAAGACGCCGTGCGAGTTTCCACCCCTATGTCGTCGACCTTCCATCCACACGTACGAAACGCTTTGCGTCTTCATTCCTCATTCGCATGGCTAGGGTCTGGAACACTCTACCTAAAACTGTGTTTCCCACCAATTACAATTACAATTTTTTTTTTATCCACTACAAGTTAGCCCTTGACTGCGATCTCACCTAATGGTAAGTGATGATGCCTATTCACTCTTGATCTTTAAATCAAGAGCGAATAGGCAAATTCTTGGCAAGCGCGTCCCATCTTAGGCCGCGTCATCACTTCCCATCAGGTGAGATGTGGTCAAGCGTAAGCCTATAATCATATCATACCAATATTATAAATGCGAAAGTGTGTTTGTTTGTTGGTTTGCTTTTGGCATGGGTATAGTTGAGGACCTGGAGAGTGACATAGGCTACTTTTTATCCCGGAAAATTAAGGAGTTCCCGCGGAAATCAAAAAAACTTAAACCACGCGGTCGGAGTCCCGGGCTAGTGAATAATAAAATTAAAAAAAATTGGCTGACATATGGCTGGCTGGGTGGCTTACAGCGGCCAGGGTCATGTCTAGGGTTGCCAACTATACTGTTTTAAACAGTATTATACTGTTTTTCACTAAATTATACTTTTTACTGTTGAACAAAAATAAAGTATACAAAATACTGTTTTCAGCATCAAAATGCAAACACATTAATTAAGACGGCAGCGGAGAGTGAATTGCCCATACAATCGTAATACCAATATAATTTGTGATTCGGAAATATTTCCACCATATTATGCAATTATTTAGACTGAACTTGTGTTTATCTAGGTCCCTGGATAATAATATTTTCAAAATACTTTCCCAAAATTAAATGTAAGCGCATAGCGTTTTGCATATTTATACGACATAAGTAAATGACATGTTTTCTCCTTATTTGTTCCATATTAATAACATCACGAATTTAAAAACATAACTAAAATTAAAAAAAACCACCACAGAAGGTAAATCTATGTGGTACAGTGCGTATCTTGAACTTGCAGCCCGCGATATTCTCCACACCACATAAATCTTCCAAAATACCCTCAACGTACGTTTCACTCCGACACCGGAGCATCTTCAGGAGATGTTGACTCTACAATGCACGATTGTGATTTTCAATATGATGGACTTCCGCAAAGTAACGCCTGCTTCTATCCAATATAACTAAAATTGTCTCATATCTTCTTTCTGATCCCGCCACCTCAGCATTTACTGAAAGAGTTTTTTCAGTAATGAATGTTAAGTGGCGGGAGGATAGAAATAGAGCATCTATTAATTAAAATAAAAAATGAGCTCCTCATTTATTTTAATTTCAGTTATAATTGTGATGAGGCGTATGAAGTTTTTAAAAAAGATTGTAGATTAGTAAGTTGTGCGAGAAGCTCTAAAAAATATGTATTTACTCGTAAAACAATAAATAAATAAAATACTGTTCATTTTTCTAAAATACTGTTTAATATTCTTCATAGACCTGAATATACTTTATTTCTTGTAAAAAAAGTTGGCAACCCTAGTCATGTCGCTCATACGAACATTGTCATATTCCAGGGTGCCACCATCAGAGTTACTGGTGCGTCTTGGAGAATATGATCTGGCAAATGAAGACGAGCCCTACGGCTTTGCCGAGCGGAGGGTTCAGATAGTGGCCAGCCATCCACACTTCGATCCAGCTACCTTCGAATACGACTTGGCATTGCTCAGGTAAGTTGGAGTAACCCAGGAAAGTGTAAGATTTCATGCCAGTTTCAGGATATATACAGAATATCTTTTAAATTAATAAAAAAAGATTGTGCCTATGTAAAAAAAATGCTAATGATATGTTCCCATAATTATATCTATCAGTAATGATCCGGTCTAGATAAAGTGAAATAGATATTTTTACAAAAAACATAGTTAAGGTAAGGGAACTAATGGCCGACACATTAAGGAAAGTTCCAACTTTATTCTTCCCTAGCAAAGGCTTCTTTTGTAATAGAACAAGTGAGAGTCGTTTAAATGGATACAGGAACTATTCAAAAATTATTTTCTAATAAAAAAACCTTAAGATTCAACAGTTTCTTTAATTAAATTTGAATTTAATTGGATCAGGTCGGAATCACCAATAGATGACACCCCCAAAAACTGAAATCACTAATAGATGACACCTGTCTGCACTAATAGATGACATACCCCTTTTCATTCTTTTATTTAAAAAAACACATTTAAGCATTGGAAATTATATATTCAAACATTATGAATAATATATTAAACATAAATGCTATGAATTAAAATAAAAACAACTTCAAATTGAGCATAAAATATTATAAAAAATAAAATTTAAAAAAAAGTTCACTAATAATTAGCTTAAAAACTATGAAAACATCATATTATTATTAAAAATCATGTCATGAAGTACTTTACCTATCAAAATTTAATAGCCACATCAAACTTAATTAAACTTCCTTCTCAAAGAACTAAATAAAACTTAGGTAAGGTTACAAAAGAAACTCAAAACTATCATGCAAGTATTTGTTACAGAAATATTTCTTTCTTAAAGTTAGGCATCACAGACACCACATTACTTACTTGAAATTTCCATCAATTATTTACTAAGCTGCCTCGTTGGTCTAGTAACTGCCTCGTTTGTCTAGTGGTTGGCATGTTCGACTGCGGCCGACGAGGTCCCGGGTTCGAGTCCCGGGTCGGGCCATAATAATTGAGTATTGGGGTTTTCTGACTAGAAATTCTTAGGGGGCGCGCACGAAACGAGCGACGGCCGAGCGACGGCCGAGCGACGGCGACAGCGGGGCGATGGAAACCGAGAGCTGGTGACAAATTTCGGGAAGGTTCTTTAGGCGAGCTGAAATTGTGGAAAAATATAATTTCGTTCATTGGCGAATCCAGTTCTGCCAGTCTGGTAGAGCGTTTGCAGTTATTTCGCTACTGCGCAGCATATAACATTTTTAAAAAAAAACGGAAAAAACCTTTTTTTTGGCAACTTGATTTTTTTATATTTAAATTTTATACTTATAGAATTCGAAAAAATAAATCCCAGACATTTGTGTCAGTTATAAAGTATTACCAGACCTCTTTCAAATTGTTCCCGAAATTTGTCGCCAGCTCTCCGACTAGTCGCATCGCCCCGCTACCGCCGTCGCCCCGCTACCGCTAGTTTCGTGCCCGTACACTTAGTACTAGCCCGGAGTTAGGAAGTTAGCGGTGTTTCACCCCCGTGCCTCGGAGAGCACGTTAAGCCGTCGGTCCCGGTTATTATCACTAACTAACATGATAATAGTCGTTAAAGCGCGCCAACCCGCATTGGAGCAGCGTGGTGGGTCTAAGTAATAATAAGTAGGTATTTAGATATATTAGAATCATTCGCCGCTCGGGTTTGACTGCACTACTAATATTAGTAATTACTAATTAGTAGAGGCGTTTCGCTTTCGACTGGATTGTTGGCGACTCAATTCTCGGAATCTATCGCCGCTCCGTTAGAAGTGGGTAACTTAGCTTATGCTTTCAGTTATACGATTGAAATTTTAACCTTATTTTCTTAACTATAAGACTCAATTTCAAAGTTGTCAGGTGGTTTAATAAGGTTTAAATTCAATGAAACAAAGGAGAAGGTTTACCTTTGGAGCACTCTTTGTACACTCTACCATGAATAGAGGAAAATACATACATTGTATTAAAAATATAATAATTTAGAATATTAAAGTAATTAACGCGAAATAAAATAAAATGTATTTCAAGTTTTCGATACGTTTCCAAGATGGCAACCTTTAGCCATAGAGATGGCAGTAGGCGCGAAATGTATCAAATGTCATTTCTGACAGTCACTGTCAAAATAACGTGTTTTCCCTACGGTTTTTCCGGTGTTGTGTTGACACTTGACAGAAAACGTCAAAAAATATGAATCCGCCATTGTTACCCACTCGTGTTTAGTGTTGCTTATCGTGGAAAGATTAAATAATTACACCGCTGAAATTACGACGAATTCGTAGATTTGAATGATCAAAACTGGTTTAGTACTTTTTTTTCTTTCATTTCTCTACTTGTAAAAGGACTGGACCAACGCTCCATACAAATCTGGACCGTCTCCTTTTTATATTTTAATAGTATTATTGAAAATTGAAATGTAACCTTATATCCTTGCAAATAAGACTCAATTTCAAAATTGACACGCATACTAAGATAAAATGAACACTGTATAGGGTGTCATCTATTAGGTACCTCTGGTATAATTTTGCAATTTTTGGTATACCTTACCTAATGGATGACACTGTCTACTATTGGTACGGGTTATCAGAAACGCATGAAACTTAGACAGAACTCTATTTATAGGTAATAGAAACGATTCCCATTCCCAGATTTACAGGAAAATAATTTAGGTTGTAACCCTAAAAGATGACACCCCTGTCATCTATTAGATTTTTACTGATTTTTGGTACTAATAGACGACACCCCTTAAAATGTGAGAAATACTGCACGAAATTGAAAATAAGTTATCTAATCACGTAATTTAACTCATGTTTACTCATAACAAACATTAATAATAGTAAAAAGTCATGTAATTATACAAAAAACTTAACTTTGAAAATTTGGCGTCCTTAACAAAACCGTTAAGAAAACACCGCGCGCGTGCACTCGCACTCACATCAATTGCTAAAACTGACGCCATTCAAATTTTCGGTTAGAAACGACGCTATAAGTTTTTGGCCGTGCGTCATAGATGGCTCTAGGTGTCTGTAAGTTCAATTGATTTTATTCTATGATAAATATTGATCTTAATTTTTGAGGTTTTATTCGAAAGTGTCATCCTTTAGTTCCCTGTCGGCCATTAGTTCCCTTACCTTAGTAAAATAATAAATTGGAGCAAAAAAACGTGCACTACTTTATATACCTACTCGAGGTTAAAATGCAAGACGAGGAAGCGAATAACTTTGCACGTGTCCTCGGAATTTAGACTACGACTTGCCTTGCTGTTCGATAGTAGAAATATGGAAGGAATCCATTATCCAGAAGCCCAATTGTCTAAGCAATTCGTAATCATTTGACTGCTTGAAACGTATTGCTATTTATGGAGTTCACACATGCTTTTTGACGTGCAGGCATCTATGAAATTCCTAAACAGGTCGAATTATCCGTTTGACAAACGATTACGATTACGTTTTCCTTACACAATCGGGAGGCAGATCAGAAAGTTCTTGGAGGCAATCTTCAATATGTTATCCTGTAGATGTAGAACGATGATGTGAAACGAAATAAGTGAAATATTGTGGAATAGAAAGTTTAAATTTACTGTTTCAGATTCTACGAGCCAGTAACATTCCAGCCGAACATTCTACCGGTCTGCGTACCAGATGACGACGATAATTATGTAGGCAGAACTGCCTACGTCACAGGCTGGGGACGATTGTATGATGGTAAGTTCTCAAAATTATTTCAAACGCTATCTTTAATGCTACGTGCATTTTATTTTGAAACCAGCATACTCCCTACACCTGCTATATTTTCTCAACGCGGCTCGATTAAAAAAATCACCTAAAACCGGCCTTAGTGCTGCAAAATGTTTAAAATAGAATAGAAAAGATTTTATTTTAGTAGCTGACCCAACACATAGTAAACATGGATGATACACAGATAACTAGTACCTACTTAAAATCTAACATAATTATTAACGTCTAAAATGTGTCATGCCAACGAAAGGGCCGAACTCAGCTGAATGTTGTTTACTAACTTTTTAATGTAATGGTAAGTTAGTAACCTATAGATAAATACCCATAGTTACCACGACGTAAAAACTTACAGTGAGTCGTTACCCTTGATATTTGCGAACGAGCTGGCTCTACGGTCGTAGCTCTTACATAGCAGATACATACCCTAAGGACTGATCTAATAAAAGACGAAAATAATTTACTTATAGATAAGTAGGTATGCAATACTACAAATGCCAAAGTGTATTTGCTTATTGATCTGTATTTCAATCACGATTCACGACACAACAAAGCAATGGATTGACGTTATTTTTTGCATGGGTACGTAGTATTATTGTGGACCTGGAGAGAAACATAGGCTACTATTTATTCCAAAAAACATTGATGTATAATTTTAGTACCTACTATGCCGAAAAATCAAATAGATCCTGAATTCGCACGGACAAAGTTGCGGGCAATGTTGAGTAAATAAATAATTCTCGTTTTGCAGAGGGTCCCCTACCTAGCGTACTGCAAGAGGTGGAAGTTCCTGTCATCAATAACACGGCGTGCGAGTCCATGTACCTAGCAGCGGGCTACAATGAGCATATTCCCAATATATTCATATGCGCCGGCTGGAAGAAAGGCGGCTTTGACAGCTGCGAAGGTAATACTACTTTGTACTTATTTAAATATTTTTTAAATTTGCCAATTAAATTTTTGTAAATAATTTTATTTAATCGTATGGCGTTTAGTAAGTATATTTCCTAAAAAGTTCGCCTGAAAGTTCGTCGCTCGTTTAGCACCACCGAGGGCACAGGTATGCAGGGAGGTAGAAGGTAGTTCCTGCGGATGTGAGCGACCCCATCCCCCTTTGTAAATAATTTAATAAGTAGTGTAAAATGTTAGAAATAATAATAGGTAATCCTAAATGTTGTACGCCAGAAATGGCTGAATGCATACTGATATTATGTTCACAACGAATAAATAAATACATAATAAACAATAATACACGCCAAGTTTCCGCTTACACCTGTAAGTGTGGAGCTACCCTAACTCAATAAATATTTCCCCAGGTGACAGCGGTGGCCCCATGGTGGTGCAGAGGGAAAGGGACAGCCGATTTGTGCTGAGTGGGGTCATCTCCTGGGGCATCGGGTGTGCAGAACCGAACCAGCCCGGCGTCTACACGCGCATCTCGGAGTTTAGAGACTGGATCAATCAGATATTGCAGTTTTAGTGGAAACAATTGACAAAAAATAAATATTTATTTTAAAAAATGTGATTTTTTTGTGAAAAAAGTGGCGAGCATTTGAGTTTAATGAAAAAAGTGTCAAAAGTTTGGGTAAAGTAAAAAATGCGATAGTTTTCACGTAACTTACGATATTTTACTTTCGGTAGCTTTTTAAACTTGGAATTGGTGAACAGATAAACATCAATCTTATCTGCAATTTTTGTGAAAATATAATGACGTCGTTACATTGAGTACAGGCTACTAAGACTTATTAAGGTCTTATTGTTTTCGTAAAATATACAACAATCTCGTATACGAAATCAAATTATTCTTTAATTTTACATTTGAGTAAGTAAATCAATGTCAAAATCCAGGGCAAACATATAAAATATTTAGTGAAAATATTCTAAATGTGTGCTCCATAAAGTTGAATAATATTGACGTTTTGAAATATGTCGTGCGATTTACTTACGAGTAACTAGGTACGTTGCACAAACTTTATTTTGAAAAGAGCAACGGCAAACTTCCATACATCAATATTATTGAGAAAAAATAATTATGTACACGTGTGAAAAAAAAATATTTTTATAAGCGTCGAATATGAAGCTCACAGCAGCTAGAATTTTTTTTTATGAGCCTAGAAAAAAAAGATATTTCGTTTTAAAGTTTTGTAGGTTATGTGGTAATGTCCATAGAGGTAATATATCTCTATGGGTAATGTCACTTCTAAAAATGACAACCGGAAGAAAGCCACAAAAAACTCTGTGACAAAAACAAAGACAGATGACAACCACAGACCAGTAAAACATTCGGCACAACCACAGACAATCAGCATCAGTGCTGCCATAATATTCTTTCAATTATTACCATTGTGTTAGAGATTATTAAATAATGTATGCAAGAAAATTCACTTAAATAATATAAAATACACTAAAAAAAGAGCAATACTATTATTTATGCAAACATTAATCAGACGAAATAATTACAATTTTTAAAACGATACAAAAATATAATCTACTAATTTAGATTTATTCTAGCTACTAGGTAGATTATACATAAAATGGTAACACTAAACTGAGAAACGGGAACTAAGTAATCAAAAAAGATTCCCTAAATATTTTATTTTTTTACCTAGGTTCAATTAATTAAGGTGAATACTTGATAAAATATAAAAAAATAAGCAAATTACTTTCGTCTTTACCTTATTTGTGTACAATCAAGATTTAGTAAATGTGGTCAATAATAATTTCGCCGTTGCTCTTTGTGTGATAATTTAAAAGCGCGATGTCGCGATTCCCAGAGAGACGCAGGTTCAAATCCTGCCGGTTCAGCTAGTTTTTGATATGTATTTAAGTAATTTTAGAAATAAACATATATCGAACGTGTGCATAATTAAAAGAAAAAAATTGTAAAAAAAGTAACTAAGTACTAACTACTAAGTTATTGACGCAAAATATTTATTAGTTAATTTTTTGACTAATTATAATGTTACATCGAAAAGCTAGTTCATTTACAAACTAAATATTTTGACTGCTAAAATATTAGATAATAAATTTTTTGGCCGCAAAAATAGTTAGGTAAGTAGGTAATAATAATAGTGATTCTTCGAATTTATAATACCTATAATTTAGGTAATTCTATTTTCTTGTTAAATACTTAATAATATTTATTTTTAATACTTAAATTAAATAGAAACAAAATATTTTTAGATTATATTTAGATTTATTACTAGCTAGTTAATAAATAAATAATATTGTTAGTTTGAACAAAACTGCCGAATTTAATAAGTATTTTATTTTTTAATCTAATATCCGTCCCATTTTTTTTAAATTGTTATAATGAATGAATACTTCGATTAATTATTGTAAATATTTTATTAATTATTCAAGCATTTATTAATTTTATTTGTATGAGTTAGCCATAAATTTAAGAATTCTTGATTGTTTTTTAACGAATACATTGAATAAAAGTATTTTTCCATTATGCTTTCTTTTGTTTGATTTTGATTCTCAAATATTTTCCAACCTTCCTAGCCCAAAACTGTACCTAAACTCTCAGGATAGATTTCTGGTATATTTTCTGGCCAATGGTTTCGTGGGCTTCTTCAGCTCTGGCTACTACCTACCTACCACTGAAATCTATACTTAATATTATAAATGAGATAGTTTGGATGGATGTTAGTACAGAAATTAATAAATTGTTTTCTATTGTCTTGGACCAAAGATAATAGGTAACTATATAGTCTTGGACGAACATATTGTGCAGCATTGTATAACTATAATGAAAACAAATTTATTTATTTATTATTATTTATTATCTTCCAACTTATATCTATCCTTACAGGTATAACCTAATGCGATAGACTAATACAACATAATACTACAAAAATAATAATAATATACAAAATACAAATCATAATACATACTACAAAAAATATTTACAATAAAATAGACTAAACTAACAATAAAAAAGATACCTATCCTATGAACTTAACTTAATACAAATGTAACCGTTTTTATGAACTCGCTCAGTGAGCAGCTGAAGAGATCCCTCTGTTCAGCCACTGCGTTGAGCGTACGAGTCGCGCGCACCAGTGGCGCCCTCTGCAGCAAGCACGTGCGAGCGCGCGGTGTCGCCAGCAGCGGCGGCACACGCCTGCGCGACACGCTCTCATTCGGCACACACAACCTTAACTCGTGCAAGATAGCAGGGTTGTGCACCTTCCCCCTCAAGATTTTAAATAAATAAGTTGCCAGCGATACTTCTCTCCTCAATTCAAGTTTACTATATCCCACCATGCCCATAACAAACAAAGTGGGATATAGCAAAGGATATCCCGGATACACCCCATATAACTTTAGGAACATAAACCTTAAAAATTTGTTTTGGATTCGTTCCAGCATTATCTTGTATTTATCTTGGTTCGGTGACCAGACTACCGCGTTGCATTCCAAGTGACTTTTAACCAGAGCTTCATATAAAGCTCGCAATGCCCTAGTGTTTGTGAACGTATTGCCTTGCCGCAACACGAAACCTAAATTTCCGTACGCTTTCTTACAAGCCAGGATTATATGTTGCCGGAAATTCAAGTCTGCACTGAAATGGACACCTAGATCCCTAATTTCATTGACGCGCCGTAGCACTTGCCCATCCAGCTGGTACTGATGGCGGCGCGGGGCGCGCGCACGGCTGAACGTCAACACGGAACATTTAGAGACATTAAAATAAAGTTTATTCAGTTGACTCCAATTGCTAACTGCATCAATGTCCCTCTGAAGCCTATCGTGATCCGAAACGTCGCCCACTTCTCTAACTAATTTCAAGTCGTCAGCAAACAACAGGCACGTCGACTCAGTGATCACCTCAGGTAAGTCGTTTACCATTAAGATAAATTGGAGGGGTCCTAAGTTGCTACCTTGACTGACGCCTGATCTTGTAAAATAAGGCTCAGACCGGTGTCCACCGCAGTCGACATACTGACGCCTGTCCCTCAAGTAGCTAGCAAAGAAAGCCAGCGTCTTTGGAGTACAGCCCACGCGGGCTAGCTTCGCGAGCAGGATATCGTTGTCGACCATGTCGAACGCCTTCCTGAAATCGAAGTAGGCTACGTCTACTTGCATTCCAGCATCTACCGCTGGCACCAAACGCGTCATTAGATGCAGCAAGTTCCCCGTTGTTCCTCGCCCAGGACGGAATCCGTGCTGCGCGTCCGACAACTGAGCACAAACCTGATCATACAAACAACTATGTATGGCCGACTCGAACACCTTCGCCGGAGTGCACAGAACTGCTACGGGCCTGTAGTCACTGGGCTCCGGACCTCCACGTCCTTTAGGTACCGGTACCACTCGAGTGAGCTTCCAACGATCAGGAAACATTGCGGTCGCAATGCAGGTGTTATATACATGCAACAACGGTTCTGCCAAAACCATTCGGCAATCCTTGAAGATGAATGGCGGTATTCCATCCGGTCCCACAGAACGCCTCGGCGGCAGTCGCGCGAGCGCTCGAGCTACCGCCTCTGGCGATAGGGCCCCCAGCTCGGCACGCGCCGCGCCCGAGCCGCCCGCCGCGTCCGCCGCCGATACACTCAGCGTGGGAGGCTCCGGGTTGTACACCGAGTGAAAGAATCGAGCGAATTCCTTGGCGCACTCTTGTTCTGTCAGTACTCGTCCGTCCTTTATTAAGCTATGTTGGTTCGAGTTACCTTTCTTTGACCTCATGTAGCTCCAGAATGCTTGCGGATCCTGCGCCAAGTGGCTCTGCACGCGATCTTGGTATCGGTCATGCGCAATCGCCGTCTCCGACTTCACTCTCGCTCTGACCTGCGCGAACTTTTCATAGTCGCTTGGTTCCTTACTTTTTTTGTATTGTTTGTGTAAGAGGTATTTCCTTTCTATGTCTTTTATTAATTCAGAACTATACCAAACCGGATAAATATATCTGCTATTTTTAGAAAGTTGCTTTTTTACGGGTACACACGCATCAATAATTTCGTTGATTTTAGTATAGAAAAGATTCAAAACAGATTCTGCGTTACTTAGGCTGTAAAGTTCCGTCCAGTCTGTCATGGCTAGTAAGTTATATAATTGTGGGAAATCTGCTTTATTAAATTTCCATTGTTTAAATGTCACCTGAGCATACAAGTCTGGAGGAGGTTCTTGAGGTTCAATAGCGGCGAGTGAGGCGAGCGAGGCGAGCGAGGCAATGACGGGCACGGCCACGGCTAGCGGTGGGTGATATCCGTCCACGGGCTCCAGAGCCTCATCCGCCAAACACACCGATACGGCGCCACGCCCGCTCAACACCAGATCCAGCTGTCTGTCGTTACAGTTTGGGACCTCATTATACTGAGCGAGTTCACAAAAAGCCTTAAAATACTCATAATAGTTACATACCAGGGTATTACTAGAAAACAAGTTAAAATCACCTAATATTATTACATTATTTTTAAACCTAATACATATCTTTTCTAATAAATTAAACATTACCATATACTCATTTTCTTCAGCCTTTGGTGGAATATATACAACACAACAATTAAATAAGAACCTATTTTTCATATGCACTGAAGCACAAACTAGCTCAAAGTTATATTTGTTTACATCAACGTTGCCGGGAATCGGTACTTGGCGCAATTCGAACCGCGGTGTGGCCACTAAAAGCGCGCCGCCCTGCTTACGTCCATCTGCTCGATCGCACCGCAATATCGGGTAACCAGGTAACGCAATCTCAGCGTTATTCATTGACTCGTTACAGCCAGTCTCTGTTATAGCAAATAAATCAGCCCCAGATGCTTCGAGCAGAGTTAAAAAATTAGACGTTTTAGTACGAAGACCTCTAACGTTCTGATATAATATATTTACATTTGCATTATGATGTGATTGTCTAGGTTTGAGGTTTTTTGGTTGGGCCACGAAACCAAATCCACTCACTATACTCCGCATCTTTTGGCCAAATGTCGGGGTTACTCAATTTCTCAAAATCACTTTCTGAGACACACACTCTAAAAGAAGAATAACTTCTCTCTGTTTTATGTACTATCTTATCTACTTTAATATAACTGACGTTTCCCAGTACTGATCGAATATATTCCATTAGATCATCCTCTTTGGTATCTTTATGTAGCCTCCATATATGAAGACTTTTATTCCGTTCAACCGCTTTAATTGGAATTATAGATATATTACCACCCTTTTTAACAGGATGCATCTTTTTATTTTTCACCTCAGTCCAGCTTTCGTTATCTCTTTCCTCAGGCTTAGACTGGTGATCAATTGACTCTCCTTCGCGCGGATTAATCTCTGTTTTCTTAGCCACCGCTGCGTAGCTGGCTATCTCGGCTATCTGTTGAGTTTGGACCGGGGGCGTGGGGTCCGCGGACAATTTGTCTGACGACAGTCCTCCAAAGCACAACTGTGGTTCATCCACTAGCTTTCCGACCTGCTGGGATGCGTTGGTTGCTTTCCGTCCAGCTAGTTTCACTGTTTTTTGACTACTGGAATGTTTCTGCAATTCAATTTTCAGTGACTGAATTTCAGCCTTAAAACGTGCACACCTTTCATTGGCTTCCTTCAATTCAACTTGCAGACGATCAGTCTCTTGTTGTGACACACTAGAAACGGCGGCCTTGATTTCCTGAACCAACCTTGACTCCAAGCTATTT
The DNA here is from genome assembly GCA_917051295.2 of Erebia ligea. Classification (NCBI taxonomy): domain Eukaryota; kingdom Metazoa; phylum Arthropoda; class Insecta; order Lepidoptera; family Nymphalidae; genus Erebia; species Erebia ligea. The sequence continues at coordinate 4,400,894 of OU785246.1, forward strand.
ATCTTTGTAGAAACTGCTGTATTTACCATGTCCATCAGCACTGACACATCAACCTTTCCATCCATCATAATATTATCTGTACTTGTTGAGTCCGTAGTCTGGGCCGTTGGCTCAATGCGTGCTCCATCAAATGTCTGGTTCAAGTTCTTTAGCGGCTGATCCTCACGATTTCCCGCAGTGCTTGCGCCTCCGCGAACCGGGGTATCGTCCGTCACTCTAACTCGCCGGGTGACATTCAAACAGTGTACACATTTGAATGAGCGCTTTATCTGCATACCATTTTCTTTAAAAGTAGTAGCTGATATATTCTGGCATTGATAATGGTAACTGCCTTTGCATCCATTACAGTTTATAAGATCCAAACGATCGATTAATTCATTGCATTCAAAACAATTATTCATGTTTGTTTATATTATCATAAGCTGATGCCCGCGACTTCATCCGCGTGGACTAAGTTTTTTCGATTCCCGCGGGAACTCATTAATTTTCCGGGATAAAAAGTAGCCTATGTATGTATGTATGTATGTATATTCTTTGTATGTATGTATGTATGTAGTTTTTCAGTTAATTTTCCAGGATAAAAAGTAGCCTATATTACTATCCCACGGTATAATCCCCCTATAATGGTGAAACACGTACTTCTTCCTATTTTAACGAAAGCCCAAATGCTGCTTCATGGCTATAACTTGAGAAATTAAGGATTTTCATACAAACTCTCAACCCCTATTTCACCCCTTCGGGGGTGGAATTTCGAAAAACTGTGAAACACAATATATTATGTTTTCATTTTCAACCCGCAGCTCGTATATCAAGTTTCATGGCTATAACTTGAGAAATTAAGGACTTTCATACAAACTCTCAACCCCTATTTCACCCCTTTGGGGGTGGAATTTTGAAAAACTGTGAAACACATAATATGTTTTCATTTTCAACCCGCAGCTCATATATCAAGTTTCATGGCTATAACTTGAGAAATTAAGGATTTTCATACAAACTCTCAACCCCTATTTTACCCCTTCGGGGGTGGAATTTTGAAAAACTGTGATACACATATGTTTTCATTTTCAACCCGCAGCTCATATATCAAATTTCATGGCTATAACTTGAGAAATTAAGGACTTTCATACAAACTCTCAACCCCTATTTCACCCCTTCGGGGGTGGAATTTTGGAAAACTGTGAAACACATATTATGTTTTCATTTTCAACCCGCAGCTCATATATCAAGTTTCATGGCTATAACTTGAGAAATTAAGGACTTTCATACAAACTTTCAACCCCTATTTCACCCCTTCGGGGGTAGAATTTCGGGATAAAAAGTATCCTATGTCCTACCTCGTAGTATGGGCTCAAATCGTGCCAAGTTTCGTTTGAATTCATTCAGTAGTTTCGGCGTGATGCGCGGCCAAGATACAGACAGACAGACAGACAGACAGACAGACAGACAGACAGACAGACAAAAATGAAAAAAATTACAGATTTGGCTTCAGTATCGAATAATGAGTGCCCTCCAAAAAAAATTTTCAAAATATTTTCAATGTACAGAATTGGACCTGTTACAGTTTTATTATAAGTATAGAAGTGACACTCCTGCCCCCCTAGCATGGGCCGAGACAATCTTCTCCCCCAAATGGCGGCAACCATTGACTTAATCGATGGCGGCAACGTAAAAACAACAGGGATGATGACAAAACTCAGTCAAATCAGCAACTCTTTCTAACTTAAAAACGCAAGTCTAATGAGGAAGTTGTATGAAATTCACAGTTGTGACATCATCAAATTGCAACGCACTTTTTTCTTTATCTATTTTTTAAAATGGTTAACAAACTTTTATCTAACCGAGGATGTGAATTTTAGGTCTTTTGGAAGACCCTCTATTTAATAATCAGTTCAAAATAATTTATTTTTGATATAGGCATCATCCCTATCAGAATAATAATATAATATGCCCAAAAAATGTGGAACGCTTCACGATTTTGCGTGTCATCCTTGCGCAGGGGCCATGCTAATCTTCTCTGTATCGTTCCAATTTTAGTATATGTACTGCCGAAGCGAGTACAATTTCTATAGAGCAAGAAGTTTTACTTATAGTCTAATTCCTAAAAAACTTAAATATCGTGATATGGAACTCATACAAAATCATTTGTGGACTGATTACGCCATCTACACTAACGACAAAAAACCATAACGCCTACAATGAAGAAGTTCGCGACATACGTTATAGATGGCGCTTTCGTCAACTGAGTAGGCAAGTTCATGAAGTTACGTCATTTTTGCATAGATGTCGTTGTATTTTTTTATGGAGGAAGAATAATATCTTTCATTCGTAGCGTAGGTCACTTGCACAGAGTAGGTCACTTCACACTTGCCACCGCTAAAGTGCCTGCAGTTTTAAACTACTAGAAAGGCTTGGCACGCAGTGATGGTAAGAAACCTGACTCTCGTTCCGTGGAAGCAAGGAAGGTCGCTTGTTTGAGATGCCACATGCGTGGATACGCTTGCGTTGTCTCACTTACAGGCGATATCCGTGGCAGCGGCCACTAATGCAGAAAGAGGCGCAAGTATGAAATTATAGAAAATAATTTCATTTTTGTACCTTTTGGTGTTGAAACCCTGGGGTCGTGGGGCGAAGTTGCTAGATTGCTTGGGGTTGCTTCAATGATCAATCTTCTCGTCTCACAGAGTCCACAGGTGACAGTGACTGGTGATTGGCAGACTATAGTCTATAGGAGTCCAAGCTATTCAGCGGGGTAACACAGCCAGCGTTCTGGGCACATTACCTCATTGCAGCGATTTAGATGATATTTTAAATGTTCAATTTAGATTTTAATACATTTCATCTGTGCATTTGATAGTTTTAATTTTTTTTTATTAGGATTTAAAAGTAACTATACTCTTTCTAAGTTCAAAATTCAACTTTTGAAAGAGATATTTTTTATAGTGGCTTCACTGCTCTGGGTTCTAGCCTTTTCGAGCCTACAATAAAAGTCCCTGCTGTTAACTGAAACTGAAATAAATTTTCATGTGTCAAGAAAAAAACTAAGACATTTTAACATATTTTATTAATATAAAAGGTAATTTCTCGTTGTTCACTTCATTTGAATCATGTGAGCGAGCGTCCAGTCATGCTTGAGCTCTACCGGCTCTTCAACTGTAACGCCGGCAGAGGTCACGACGCCTAGCTGGTAGCGCGGGAACGACCGGGCATCGCGATAGAAGAGAACCTCCATACATTTGCGTACTAGCGCCCTGGAATATGAAAACAAAATTTAAAATTGATTTACATATTAATATCGACACCTACAAGAAAACATTTTGCAAGGAACTCTAACTTCGAAAAGTAGGAGGTGCGTGCGCGGGAACGAACCCGCGACCCAGCACTGTAAGTCGGGTGTCTTAACCACTCTTCTATCACCACTTCATATCGACAAATTACATAATATGAATTGAGAACCTCCTTTTTAACCAACTTCAAAAAAAGGGGGTATCAATTCGACACAATGTTATGTAATACTAGCTGATGCCCGCGACTTCGTCCGCGTGGATTGAGGTTTTTCGGTTCCCGCGGGAACTCTTTAATTTTCCGGGATAAAAAGTAGCCTATGTGCTATTCCAGACTATAATCTATCTCTGTGCCAAATTTCATCCAGATCCGTTCATCCGTTGGAGCGTGATTGAGTAACAAACATACATCCATACATCCAAACTTTCGCATTTATAATATTTATTTGATTATTAGAACTACAAAATATTTATGTATGATAATGATAACCGTAAGCTTTTTTTGCCGACGTCATCACACAAAAACTTTCATCCCCTATTTTTACCCCCTTTAGGGTAACATTTTTACAAACTTTGAATGTCGTATTAATTTATGTCTAATCAAAAGCTAAAAAAATAAGTTTCAAGCTTCTAGCTTTATAAATGACGTAATTTCAATACAAACTTTCATCCCCTATTTCAACTACAGCCCTTTTTTTGCATTAAAAAGTATTTTTTTGCCGACGTCATCACATAAAAACTTTCATCCCCTATTTTTACCCCCTTTAGGGTAAAATTTTTACAAACTTTGAATGTCGTATTTATTTATGTCTAATCAAAAGCTAAAAAAATAAGTTTCAAGCTTCTAGCTTTATAAATGACGTAATTTCAATACAAGCTTTCATCCCCTATTTCAACTACAGCCCTTTTTTTGCATTAAAAAGTAGCCTATGTCCTTTCTCAGGCTCTAGCTAGACTATTTCTGTACCAAATTTAATTTAAATTGGTTCAGTAGTTTAGGCGTGATTGCGTAACACACAGACAGACAGAGTTACATTCGCATTTATAATATTAAGTATGGATATAATGTAGATGAATAATGAAAAGCAGAAGTCATACTTAGCGGATTCCTCGTCTAGCGGCCCCTTCTCTGTGGCGTGGCGTAGCAGTGGCGTCGCCATGTAGGCTCCGAGACCCGTCGCTATGGTGGCGTCCTCATATGCTGTGCCGAGTTTGTCCACCGCTCCCAGGAATGGCTCACCATCCTGAGTTATAAATATTGTTACTCTCTGCGTCGTATTCCTCATTACTGAGTGTCGTTACCCCTTTCCATTAATCAAATAATGGTAGGAGTTTTCTTGGGATAATAATGTGGTGGGTTCCCAGTTCCACGTGCTTCCCCATACAACTCGACTAAGAGTATTTAAACTCTTAAGGTTTTTGTAACGTTTATTATCAGACATACTGATAATAAACAGGACCGACGGCTTAACGTGCTCTCCGAGGCATGGGGGTGAAACACCGCCAACTTCCTAACTTTGGGCTAGTACTGAGAATTTCTAGTCAGAAAACCCAATACTTGTTATGACTCAAACCTGGGACCGCAGTCGAACATGCCAACCACTAGACCAATGAGGCAGTCCGTCTTCTGAATGACACTGAATGACACTGGCTATAAATTTAAAAAAAATATGGCTGTGCAGTTGTGTTCTTTATTTTAAATTATGTTCACTTGTTGTAAAACTCCTGAAAGTAACTCAGATCTTTTTCAGACAGAAGTGATGCTCAAACATGTTTTTAAGGTTCCTTAGTCAACAAGGAACCCTTATACTTTCGCCATGTCTGTCCATCTGTCCATCAGCGGCTGTGAGTACCAGAAAGCTGTAAATTGGCATAGATATACACTTAAAATTATGCATACTTGTCTCTGCTACTTTACAGCTGCAAAGGGTGATGTGATGTATTTAGTTGGAATATACCCAACTAGAATCCATCGGAGGTCCTTATTAATCCTTACTCATGACTTACAAGCCTCCTATATTTTATGTTATCCTTGTTCATACAACATCCCATTGTATGAACAGGCATAATGATATGAGACAGGCATATCAGTGAAATTCATGAATTCAATAATATGCATGATTTAGGTTTATAAAGAGAATATCAATATTTAAAAGACACAGACAAAACTCATTTACTAACTCATCAATTGAATCATACATCAAGACAGCTGTTGCACAGTTTCCCTTTATAATGAGAGAATAAGGCTGGTATTTTCAAGATTCCTAAGAGAGAAAAGCCATGGTTGGTTGCTAGTATTTTTCCAAATTACCTGAATTCCAGCGACAATGTAGTTGCTCCATAGAGGATCCATCTTGCTCCTCTTATTGTAGAGAACCCTGGTCAGCCAGCAGTGGAGAGATTTTGGCTTAAGTTGCAATCCATCGCCGATGCATTGTTCATCAATACTAAAAAATACATACAATAAATACATTCCCTATGAGCTATTTCTTAGTAGTAAATAGTGATTAGTAAAAGTGTAGTGTAAGTGCTGCCTCCAAGAAGACAAGAACATAGTGTCTTCAAGGCTTTGGCTATAACTTGCTGGTATGGCAAAGCAATTTAGCATTTTTTCAAATGGAAATATGAATCAATACACATACAAATAAACATAGAAATCCATACTAATATTATTGATACAAGTTAGATTGTGTCCTTGTGAGTTGTGCCTTGGGTAGCTCTTTTATAGAAACACTAGCTGATGCCCGCAACTTCGTCCATGTTGATTTATGTTTTTGGTTTTCCGGGATAAAAGTACCCTATGTGTTATTTCAGACTGTAATCTATCTCTGTTTCAAATTGTTGGTGGGACTGTACTATATATTTTGACTTTAATTAAACAAAGTTTACTTACATTTTCTGCTCAATAATATCCTTCAAGTACTGATAATCCGCATAGTCACCGCCAGAGCCCAGAAGGGTCAGGTCGTTGACCTTCAAAACGCGCGGGCAGTCGCGGAATCGAGCGAGGGATCCGTATGAGCCGAGAGTGTCTGCCGCGATTACACAACCCTTGTCAAACTTGAGGCCTATTACAGTGGTGGTTGTTGTTATTGGAGTTGCTGAACTGTGAAAAATTGAGAAAATTATATTAATGCTCGGAAATATCATCTGTGAGGGTCCAGAGTTGTGGAGGTGTCACTGTCATTTTAAAAAATCATCATTTTTGGATTAATGCAGAATAGATTGTGGTAAGTAAGTGTGGACAACGCCATTCATGTGTGGACTGGACACATTAATGGCGTTGTCCACAGCATTGTTGAAGACTGGAGGTATCCACTATCCACACCATACAGTATGAATGGATACAATAAAAAAATTGGCAAAGGACTAGATTATAGGTAGCATCGAAAGTCTTAGCAGTATATAATGTTAATAGTCTTGAAAACTTTCATATTGTTTGTTTTTTACTTACTGAGTTCTAAAGTTTTGGACTGTGTGACTTGCAGGTTTCAAAGAGGTTGCATTCGCTGGGAAGCTGTAGAACGCGCCAGGTGATGGACCGTTGTGCCACAGCGGTGCAGGATTCATCATATCACCCATAAACGACATTTTTCTATTATATATCAATTAAAACTTGAAAATAGTAAATAGGTACAAAATGTTCACTTTTTATTTACGCGATGACAAGCACCGACCAGAAACAGAAGATGACAAGCGGCATTTATTTAACAATGACAAATGACATGACAACACTTTTGGATTTGGCATTTGGATTTCTTTTCACTCATTTCACTACATACATTTTGGAGATTGAATTACAAAACAATAAAATTAATTTAATAAATAATGATGATGATGATCTGATTTTATAATTTATCAGGAAACGATTATAAAATCAGAAATCGTTAATTTATATGGTTAGTAAAAGTGTCAAAACTGAGATTTAATAACAATTAATAAGTAAGAAACATTCGTTTTAGAATGCATCAATAAAGTTTGAAGCCAGTCCGAAATGGAACGTAAAAGTTCGTTCAGAAATTTAAGATTATCATTTATCAGTGATCAGTAAACTGTTTATTAAATTAATATGTATTTCAAACAAAAACTAAAGCAGTAACTAAATAAACAGGTATAATGTTTTTTGATAAATTAATTAATTTCATCCTTTTTACGGCATGTATTCCGGAATAATATCATTTATGTATCCCTTGTATCTAACTTCAGACTTAAACAACAGAATAGTGTCACTTTTCCGAACGAAACCCGCAAATCGCAATTCGCTGCTAACTTCCCGTTGAGGTTCTTTCAATTTCCTCATCAAAAAATTGACACAAGAAAATGTCTAAGAGAGGTTCGTGAAATATAAAATATCCGTTTGAATCACGTTAAAATTAAGCTAAACTGTGTTCCAAAGATGTGTAAAATAAATTCGGTACAATTTTCAATGTGAATGCTTGTTTATTTCCACGTAATGTTCACGTAGTTGTCATGTGTTATGATTTGAGGAAGATGAATAAAAAGTGAATTTTTAATGTTTTTAAGGACGTGGTGGTTCCGCGGGAGCGAAGTTCCGTATCTCGCTGGGTCTCCCAGTGGGAGCCGTAATAAACTGCGCAGATAACACAGGTAAAAACATTTGTTTATTGTTTATAACCTTGCCCTCATGTCTTTGATTATGAACTGGACTTCTAGTGATGATCTTTTATTCGCAACTATAGAGTTGTTGTGATTTATGATGATGTTTTCCTTGGCTGTGTCTGAAGATTTCCAGTTCATGGTTTTATTAACATAACCTCAAACATGGTTCATGTGTGTAATATTTGGTTAGTTTACCACATTGTGGGATATTAAACCAAGTATTAAAAGTTAATATAACTTGCTTGCGGTGTTAAAGCAACCTTAGTCAAAGTTGTGACTGTATTGGTAATTCATTTTTTGTAGGAGTTACACAGTATTCTAACTTTCTCTCCATGCTACAGAAAATATGTATTTATATTGTTTCCTGTATTGTAAAGAAATTATAGTGCTTATATTACATCTAATAGTAATTATTGTTTATCTGCTTTGAGTAGCCTTTGCATCAATTACATAGAGTTTATGGTGTTCTTGCTACTACACTGAATTTTTACCAATAGCAAAAGGGTGTCAACCAATCAGTGGCAATTATAATAAAATTATTACACTGTATTATTATCCTTACTAATATTATAAATGGGAAAGTGAGTTTGTTTGTATGTTTGTTCTGCTGGCTCAGCTTTAGAATACTGTCGGTTGAGTTGGACGTTAATATTTTTTTTACAGAAAGACGGTTAGCCTTCCACTAAAATATTTTACTCCGAATTCTAATACTTTTCGAGAAATATTTTTTTGAAAATTCGCAATTCTTCACCACTTTTCACTATTTCGTACGACATTTGCCATAGATTACAGACTCATTGACGTTTAGTTGGCGTGATAGAGATTCGTTTTACGTAAACTAGTACCTAAAGTACCTAATCTGTCATTAAAGTCCCTTTTTTTTGACGTTTTCGAATAAAACACAGATAGTGTACCAAAAACGGAACGCGCCAAAATTTTTTGCGCTAAATTGACAAATGACATTATTGAATTCAAATTTCAAATCTTCCACCCAGAAATGCCTTGCTGACAGCATAGCGGTGTACTCTTTCCTCTTCTGCTCCCACTATCAAGAGCGAGCGAAGCGAGCTCGGGACTTGGGGGCACTCCGACTCGGATAGGTTAGGTTAAGAAGAGGATGGCGGGGTCTGTAAGACCCCGCCATCCTCTTCTGTGGTTATTTACTTTGTTTACGTCCCAGAATAAGGAGCCCCGCGAAGCGGGGCTCCGTCGACCGGCCTTGGAGGGGGTGAGAGGGAGAGGGTGAAGTCTAAGGAGTTTTCCTAGCGTCCCCACTTTCTCCTTGCTTTGCTGACAGCATAGCGGTGGTACTTTTTCCTCCTCCGCTCCCACTATCAAGAGCGAGCGAAGCGAGCTCGGGACTTGGGGGCACTCCGACTCGGATAGGTTAGGTTAAGAAGAGGATGGCGGGGTCTGTAAGACCCCGCCATCCTCTTCTGTGGTTATTTACTTTGTTTACGTCCCAGAAAAAGGAGCCCCGCGAAGCGGGGCTCCGTCGACCGGCCTTGGAGGGGGTGAGAGGGAGAGGGTGAAGTCTAACTCCCCCTCCCCCTCTAAAGTACTTTTTCCTTTGGAGGGGGGGTTCACCCCCTCCCTTCCTACCCCTCCCCCCCTTCCCCTCCTCCATAAATGAGGTTCATGATATCAAAAAAATATACAAAAACATAACCTCAAAATGAGATTTTTAAAAATTCATAGAAAAAAAACGGTGCATTACCTTGTAATGGGAGTAGTGTCGGGGGGTAGGGGGCACCCCCCTCCTCCCCCAAAACCCCCCCACCCCCCTCCTCCTGCCAAACGATACTAAATTTTACCCAATTTAAGAACCTAACCTCAAAATTTTAAAAAATTAATATCTCGGAAACTAATAAAATTCGGAACGTCTTACTTGGAGGGGGGGTATATCCCCTCCCCCCCCTCCCCCTCCCCGCTCCCCCTCCCCCTCCGTCACCGACAGTATACTAAAGCCCAACCACACATAGGCTACTTTTTATCCCGGAAAATTAAGGAGTTCCCGCGGGAACCGAAAAACCTAAATCCACGCAGACGAAGTTGCGGGCATCAGCTACTAGCTAGTTATATAAAATAGGCAGCTTTCGCTGATGCGCCTATATCAAATCTTGTGCTTTGTCTTTAGGTGCTTATCCAGTCTATTCTTGAATTGATTTACAGAGGTTGACATTGCCACATCCTCGGGCAGTTTGTTCCACATAAGCACTACTCTGTTGCTCAAAAAGTGTTTGGATTTGATGATGCCAATTGATGACGCAGCTTTTGATCATGTCCTCTTAGACCGGGGTTACTTTTTGTTACAAATATTTCCTCAATTTTTGGGACATTATAGTAGTTGTTCAGTATTTTGTATCAATAATTTTTCTGTAATCTGATATTGACTCATTAGCGAAAGCTACCTAGCCTATTATAGATAATAATAATAGGGCCCCTGAATGTCTTGTAAATATTTTGAAATAAGAACCATTATTTCATTGCATTAACCTACATTGCACTTTTCCTTATTTCAAGGTGCAAAGAACCTGTATGTGATAGCTGTGCAAGGAATCAAAGGTCGCCTGAACAGACTACCGGCCGCTGGTTCCGGAGACATGATCGTCGCCACAGTTAAGAAGGGCAAACCAGAACTTAGGAAAAAGGTATACTTTCCTACATTTCTTGGCTCCGTCTTTAGAAGATTCTCTTTATATAATTTGTGGTTAACAGTTAGCATCGGGTAAAAAATCTGCCCCCTAATTGTGCAAGAAAATCATAATCATAAATATTTGTCAAACATAATAATTGAAGGAGTTCATAGATACCTGCATTTCAAAAAGCATGCAAATAAACCTTGTTTTACCTGAAGCCAACACTAATTCTGTACTCTTACTCTAAATTTTTACATTACAAATTCAATTTGAGAGTTCGATCACCTCAGCAATAAAGTAAAATGAAACTTTACTGCATTGGTTTACAGCTCATATTTTTGTGTACATGCATTCACAGCCAGCGTTTCAAACAATACCTTCAAATTAAAATCAGTTGTACTGAATTTGTGACTTTAAATTAAGTAGTTTTGGGTCCATTTTACTTTTATACCACTGTGATCAAATGTAAAAACTTCTGTACTATTTTGTAAAGTGTTTGTTTACCAGCTCATCTATAAAGTTGCGATGATGATACACCATGGTTTCGCTAAATATTGCCTGAATTGCTATGAAAGCAGTGTGTTGATATGCCTTGGCTGACTGAGCAACTTAATTATCTATGAAAATTATTTTTATTAAATGGAGAAACTGACTAACTAAACATACAAATTATTAGCAAACTGCTGAGTCAGAAAGCTGTTTTTGTATGAATGTTTTCTCTGTGATTTATGTGACATATATTATTATAGGAGATAGCTGCACTTTTACCACTTTTTTTATCTCTTAGCTTAGTCTATATCGTATATGTGGCTTAATTTACAATAATTTTATAGTTATATAGTGTCAAAGAAATATTTGCATTACAGTATTCCATGCCATGATTGGCATTGCATTGGCAAAGATAATTCAGTGATTTTGACTTTGCTTTTGAAAAAAAATTCAAGTATGACTGTTATTAGTTGTTGCAGACTAGTTTTTCTAAGCCAGTGATATAGAATATTATATTGATTCATAACATAACACCACTCTAATAGAACTCCTAGTCCACTATAGCAGCTTTTTTCGATTTTTAGTGCTAGTTTTACAAGAAGTAATGTTGCTTTTCCAGGTAATGCCTGCAGTGGTGATAAGGCAGCGGAAACCGTTTAGGAGGCGGGACGGGGTGTTTATATACTTTGAAGACAATGCAGGGGTCATAGTCAACAACAAGGGTGAAATGAAGGGGTCTGCCATCACGGGGCCTGTTGCTAAGGAGTGTGCTGACCTGTGGCCGCGTATCGCGTCCAACGCTAGCTCCATAGCTTAACACTAATATATGGCTAAGAAAATACCTGTGTTTTATTGATTTAGTCACCATCCATCTATTCTAGTAGCTGGGGCCATACTGCCAAAACTTAGAGCAATACTTATCAAATAAATAATATAAATGCGAAAGTTTGGATGGATGTATGGATGGATGTTTGTTACTCAATCACGCCCCAACGGCTGAACGGATCTGGATGAAATTTGGCAGAGATAGATTATAGTCTGGAATAGCACATAGGCTACTTTTTATCCCGGAAAATTAAAGAGTTCCCGCGGGAACCGAAAAACCTCAATCCACGCGGACGAAGTCGCGGGCATCAGCTAGTAATGCAATATTACTCAAAATGACAGTTTGATGTTACATACCTTGATGTTCCTAAAATAAGGAATATAATTCTAAAACACAAGACACATTAATGAAACTATGGCTTTAAGCGTTGGCAGTATGGCCCCAGAACTGTTACGAATGTTGCAGCCGGATTATAGAACCTGCCATATTACAAAACGGCTGCGCCGTTTTTTACGTTCTCAAAGTTAGCCAGTTCATCGTAATGTGGTATGGTAATACGACATGAATCAACGCAGTATTTGAGTAGTGTTGATTGATTATAGATAAATGATATAAACTTTATGAAACTTCTTGATGAAACTTTATTTTAAACTAGTTGATGCCCGCGACTCTTATTCCCGCGGGGACGCTTTACTTCCCGGAATTAAAAGTATCCTATGTCCTCCGGGATACAACCGATCTCTATACCTTTTATCAAAATCGGTTGAAAAGATGGGCATTATAGTGTAGCAGACAGACACTTTTGCATCTAAACGAGATATACGAGTAGGTATATGCGAAATACCACTCGCTGACTAATCACGATATATCTCAGACAAACTTAAAATTAGGTAGATTCCTTCTACAGTGTAGACATCAGCTAAAGAAACTAGTTTTAAGGGGGGGTTAAATGGGGGTTGGAAGCTTGTATGAAGGTTCTAAGTTTCTGAAGTTAGACTTGAAAATCGGGATTAAGGTTAATAGTTTTAAAATAGTAATGTTTAAGCAATTTTACGAAAATCCACCCCAAAAGGGTTACAATGGGGGTTGGAAGGTTACATAAAAATTCTATGATTTTGAAGTAACTATAGTCATGAAAATCAGTATTATAAATAAATAAATATTTATTTTATTTAACCCAAATATGTACTGATTTTGGGTTATTAGTTTTAAATAATATAAACCTATAGGCTTAGGAAATCAGAAACTACGCGGGAGACCTCTAGTTTAAAATACTAGTATGGATCTAAATATTATAAATAAAACAAAATATGAGCAGTATTTTATATCAATTTCTTATATTAAAATAAAATTATACATTAGTCTTAACTTAGATAATGTATTTAGGCAATGCACTTTTAATTAGGTACTGTTGGGGGTTCCATATAAATACTTCTGGACCTCAATAATGGTCTGCCAATGGGTACTGTTCATTCGTCACTTTGTATTTCGAACCGCCAATTTGCAAGTCCGATAGAGTTCTTTTTCGTGACGCTAACTAATAATTTACATAAAATATAATGGCAATTTTTTTCCCCCAAAAGATTCGCCCGCGAGCTATAAATTGGAATAATATGATCTCGTGAGCGATAAAGCCTGGTAGACTTGATTTCTCATGAACTAAAGATGTCATATTTTGAACAGGAAAACCAAAACTTCCATTTCAACCAATAAAAGTCTATAGAAACCGTAATTTCCAACCCAGAAATATTAAATTAGTCTTGTAGTAAGTTGTAATGTAAAAGTGCAATACACATTAGCTACAGAACTAGATGTTATCGCCGTTTCTTGTGCGTCTTCGTAGGGCCTTTGACGAAGCACCAGTCCACTGAGATGGCCTGCCCCAGGATATCTGTGCCGTCTAGGGCTTCTCTGGCGCTCTGTGAAAAGAAAATTTGCCTCATCAACACTTCAACCCAACTTCAACCTTGACGACCTCCCTGGCGCAGGGTTGAGCGCTGTTGTCTTAACGTGCGGAGGTCCCGGGTTCGATCCCCAGTAGGGTCAATTTGGGAATTTATAATTTCTGAACTTTCTTTAGCCAGGGTCTGGGTGTGAGGCTTTGGCTGTGGCTATTTACCACCCTAACGGGAATGACGTACAGTATTTAAATTTCACGTTTGGCAGATTGTAGATGGTAAAAAACTATGTAACACCCAAATTATACCTGCAATAGGGATGATGACAACTCAATCAAATCAGCAACTCTTTATCAAACTTATAAACGCACTTCTAGTATAGAAGTTGTATGAAATTCACAGTTGTGACATCATAAAATTTCAATGCACTTTTTTTCTTTAATCTATATTTTAAAATGGTTATCAAAATTAAAACTAACCAAAGATGTAAATTTTAGGTCTTTTGGAAGACCCTCTATTTAATAATCTGTTAGAAATAATTTATTTGTAATACAGGCATCAATCCCTATTGTGCAAATTATTCTATTCTAACAAACATTCAAACATCCAAACTTTCACCCAAGGAATTGCCCCTATTTTTGGCAGTGAGTGTTCCAATCATAGTATAGTACGGTAAAGATTTTCATACTCACAGCAGCTTGCTTGTAAGTCTCGTACTCCACCAAAGCGTAGCCCTTCAGGAAACCAGTACGCCGGTCCAAGTTCAGATGAATGTTCTTGATCTCCCCAAACTCCGAGAACTGGTTCTGGAAATAACAATTTAAGATTTTGAAGTGAAAACTTCTTTAGCCGCATTGAATACTTTTTTGTAGGGGGTTACCTTGTGGATTCACATCACCAAAATAGTTTAAAAAAAAAAATTGTTTATTTGTAATCTCAGGTATTTCTTTGGCTTTTAGTAGTTTCTGTGTTATTTGTATATATCTGCAATCAGTTTAAACTTTAACAATAAGCAGATGTGTTTGGGTGCATTGAGAGTTTGGAGAAGGTCACTCCTTCGAAAAACTCTTCTCATGAAGCTTTCGCTGGCTTTATTGTCCACGGGACAGTTCTTCAACTGTGGATCTAGAGACTAAATACGAAAAACTATTATGGTGTTTAAAAGGTGAAAAACATTAATAGATCAGAGAGAAAGGGAGAACTGCATACCTGTATATCTTCCTCCTGCGCCTCTTCATGGACATTGCTCACAAACAAAATCCAGCCTTCTACAGACCTCTGAGGCCCTGGTGTGTTGCCATCGCCTTCTGGTGCTAAACTGTCATATCTGCAACATTCATACTAACATTATTAGCTTTAGTAAAGTATAATTGGGGGGTTGGAAGGAGTTCAATCCCCAGCATATGGTTATGGTTGTCTATGGTTTGAGCAGACGTATTTAATTTTTCTTTCTTAAAATATTAATTGATTATTTCATTTAAACCAGTGTTTATGCGTAAAAGTTTAAAAAACATCATGAATAGAGGAGCCTCGATAGAGAATCTTCCTGACACAGAACAGTCCAGCTCCAGGAAAAGAAGGCCTGCCGATTGTGAGACCACGTTGTTCCGCCAGGAACTTGCGGACGCTTTTTCCACCTATCGTCGTGAAATGACGGATGCTTTAACAGAATTTAAACAAGAAATGATAGCTTCGCTCAGTGACTTAGTCAATAAAGTACGCGATGACATTACATCAACCCTATCGGAACTACAAACAGAAAACAAAATCTTAAAAGACAAAATGTCATGTATGGAAAAGGACATCATAGAAGTAAATCAAAAACTTCTCTCTAAGGAGCAGCAAGGTAGACTCAATAACATTGAAATCTCAGGGATTCCACTTCAAAAAAGTGAAAATCTCCATAATATTCTCAACTTAATAGCGACAAAGGTTGGATTCTCCCTCTTGTCTTCTGACATTGATTACATCCACCGTGTCAGACGTTATCCTCCTAAAAATGCAAAGAGAACTGGTGAGAGCTCTCAGAGGAAAGATGCCATTGACAAACAGGACATTCAAACTCATACCAATATCATTGTTCGCTTCACCCAGCGTCACCGGAAGAATGAATTGATTGCGGCAGTTCGCATTCGACGTGGATTGAGTACGGCTGACATAGGCTTTGATGGTGCAGCCCGGCCCATCTTTATCAATGACCATCTCGCACCACACAACAAAATGTTATATGGACGTGCTCGCAAGACTGGACGTGAATTGGGTTACAAATACATATGGCTTAATGATTGTAAAATCTTCCTGCGTAAGAGTGACACATCCAAAGCAATCTTAATTTCTACTGAGAGTGACCTAACCAAAATAAAGTGACATTTGTATTGTTGTTCTACTTTGGATTATAATTTTGAGTGTTTTTGGTGCTATTTCATACCGTGTTTATTGAATACCTTACAGGTTCCGTCCCTGGCATGGTACAAGTTTAAAACTATATCTAATATTATAAAGTTTATGATTGGAATTAAGTACACATACATTTTGCTTTGTTGTTGTTTTATGTTTTATAGACTCATACTTCTAAAATCTAATCTCAATTTTCATATTATAATAACTTTCCATAGAACATTACAGAGCAAAATGATTAAGAATCAAATAAATATCAGGACTCATAGTGTAACAGTTGCAAAAATAATTGTTCTTTATTTTAAAATTAATCAAATATGGTATATTGTGTGTCTTTTGACTATTTATATTATTACTTCTCATTCAGATGTTTCACATAAATATGGATACAAATAAACCCATATCAATTTACTATCAAAATGTTAGGGGCTTACGGACCAAATCTCATGAATTTCTATGTAATGTACTTAATTGTGATTATGACATAATATGCATCACAGAGTCTTGGCTTAATGAAAGTTTTTATAGTTCAGAATTTTTTGACAATAGATTTGAAGTATTTAGATGTGACCGTGATCCCCATGTGAGTGGCAGTGTGAGAGGTGGGGGGGTGCTGGTGGCGGTGCGCCGTGAGCTGGAGCCTTGCCTGCAACCGGCCTGGTGCGCGCCGCCCCCTGCCGACGAGCTGTGGGTGAGCATACCGCTGCGTGCTCGCGCCGCCGCCGCCACCGCCGACACTACCCAGCCCTGCTTGCAAATTGCATGCACATACATCCCACACGGTAACCAGCATCAGCAACTATTAACTTCCTTCTTTGACAGATCATGTGATATTATTCATGCCCATATGAATGATGTATTTTTAATAGTTGGGGACTTTAATGTAAGCCGTGCAGAATGGTACTATGACGATAATCTAAGTTGTATGAACATTAGGCCATGCAACGAACTCTTACCATCACTTACCTGTGACTTCATGCATCTCTCACTTTTATCTCAATTTAGCTCAGAGTTAAACATAAATAATAGATTATTGGACCTAATTTTCTGTAGTGAAACCTGTACAGTGACATCTTGTTATCAACCACTTGTGCAGGAGGATGCCCACCACAAAGCACTTGATATTGACTTAAATTTGAGTGTAAAGATTCCTTTAAAAAATAACACATTAAAAAGATGTTCTTTAAATCAGATTTTGACAGTATACGCCTTGGTTTGAATTCAATAGACTGGGATAAAACCTTTTCAACTTTAAATGATGTTGAATCTAGAGTCAGCTATTTTTATGAAATTCTTAACAACCTTATAGAAAATTATGTACCCCAACGTACTGTTAGTGACTCATATAGGTATCCTCCATGGTATACCCGTTCCCTTATTAAGACTAGTAATGAAAAACGTAAGTTTCACAAAAAGTGGAAAACTTATGGAAATCACATGGATTACATTAAATTCTCTCGTCTCAGACACAGATTAAGGAAAATGGAACATGATTGTTACATAACATTTAATATTATTTCTGAGGATAGGATTAGGTACAACCCTAATTTTTTCTGGACTTATGTTAAATCTAAGTATGGTAGTGTTGATATACCTCAAAAAATGATTTACAATGGCAATATTTTAACACAAGGAAATGATATTTGCTCGGCATTCAACGAATATTTTCACTCTGTTTTTATTCCACATAATAATAATCATAATAATGCTGTAAATAATTTCCCTATTCACTGTGACTATGCCCCTCTTGTGGAAATTAATTCAATTAACCTTAATGATGATACTGTATTAAAAGAGCTTAAATCTGTTAACACTGGCAAAGGAGCTGGCCACGACAATATTCATCCCATTTTAATTTCTAAATGCGCCGAAGAACTGCTAAAACCTGTAGCTAGTATTTACCGCTTATCTATTAATACAGGCGTCTTTCCCAACATCTGGAAACAAGCACTCGTAACACCTATACCTAAAAACGCACAAAAGAACTTAATTACTCAATACAGGCCTATTTCTAAATTATGTATTCTAGGAAAGCTTTTGGAAAAAATTGTCACCAATCAACTATCTTTAGTCATGAAGAATCATTTTACCGAACATCAGCACGGTTTCATGAAGTCACGTAGTGTTGAGAGTAACTTAGCTGTTTTCACTGACTTTTTATCTCGCTCTATGGACAAAAACATTCAGGTAGATGCTGTGTACACCGATTTTTCTAAAGCCTTCGATAAAATCAACCATGACTTACTTCTTGAGAAACTTTGGAAACTCGGTGTCCACGGCAATCTGCTCAGATGGATAGAATCTTATATCAAAAATCGTAGCCAAGCTGTTTGCCTAAAGGGTTACATGTCGAAATATTTGTCTGTTCCTTCTGGTGTTCCGCAAGGTTCCCATTTGGGTCCAGTACTTTTCTCATTGTACATAAATGACATAGGAGATTCTTTGAATAGTAGTAATTATCTTTTATATGCGGATGACACAAAAATTTTCAGAGCTATTACGACCTTTGAAGACTGTCATAAACTACAAATGGATCTTGATAATTTATTTCACTACTGTGCTCGCAATCAGCTCTTTTTAAATTCAGACAAATGTAGTGTTATATCTTTCACCAGGAAAAAATCCCCTATAAAATTTAATTATAATCTTTGTAATAATACTCTTAAACGTGTCAGCCAGGTTCGCGACCTAGGTATAACCTTGGACGATCATCTAACTTTCAACTTACACATAGATAAAATTGTCCTACGCGCGTTTAGAAATTTGGGATTTATTAATCGAATAACCAAACCGTTCAGTAAGACCATTACACTAAAAATTCTATATTTTGCTTTCGTTCGTTCAATATTAGATTTCGGCTGTGTCATCTGGAGCCCCTCTTATAAACATCATATTAATAGAATCGAAAAAGTCCAACGAAAATTTATTAGAATCCTAAACTTTCGTTGTAATCACCATAGTAACTCCTATGACAATTCCTTAGCATATCATCGCATATTGAGCCTTCATAATCGTCGGAAACTGTTCGATATAGCATTCCTACACAAGATAATTAATGGTAAAATTGATTGCTCTGTATTACTATCCAAACTCAACTTTTTATGCCGAACTAAACTCCCCGTTCGTCCCAACCGTAAAATAAATTTATTCTCGCCCCCTATTCTACATAAAAACTACACACGCAACTGTTACGTTTGTCGTTCGACTACCCTATATAACAAGGAGTTCTCTGATCTAGATCTATTTTGTAGCTCACTAAAAGGAATTAAAACTGCATGTATTAAAAAACTTATATAATCATGTGTACTTAATTGTAATATTCTTGGTATTCATTGTGACTATATTGCAAAATTGTTAACACTACATAATTATAATATTTGTATTGTATGCCTTAGTATTAATTATATGATAAAAATGCTGTTTTAGTGTTGTAATTCTAACTTTGTTTTCTGTTCTGCTCAATCTGTAAACGTAAATGTGACTTATCTCTACTTTAGAAACTTTTCGGCACTGTTTGTCTACTATTTCTTTATCCTGTAACCATTTAATTATTTCTGTAAGTAATGACTGTTTGTTGCCAAAATAAATAAATAAATAAAAAAAAAGCATGGTCAATTATGGAGTCTATAATTAGGTATGTGACAACTACTCAAATAAATTATTTTTAATAGTTAAATAGAGGATCTCCCAAAAGACGTAATCTCCACATCCTCTGATAATTTTATGTTGATTATCTATTTTAAACTACCGATTAAAGTAAAAAGTGCTTCGAACTTTGAAAAAATACACATACTAAACACGCGTTATGACATTTGAAAAAAGTTTATTCTAGTTGTAGAATGGACTAGAATTCTAGACTGGTCCGAAGCTCTTAGTTACCACCCTTCCGGCAAAAACATGCCACCAAGTCAGGGGCACTTCCCTGCCATACTCCTGAAAGGTTAGTGTGCTACCATCTTAGACTGCATTTTCGCTTACCACTAGGTGAGATCGCTGTCAATGGCTGACTAGTAGTATAAAATGTTCTTACAGTTAAAACACCACACAGCTTTACAGATAGTTAGTCTGTCAAGAGTACTCCATACTTCCATACTAATATTATAAATGTGAAAGTGTGTCTATCTGTTTGTGTCTGCTACACTTTAACAGGTCATATTTTCAACCGATTTTGATGAAATATGGTGTATAGGTAGGTTACATCCCGGCGAAGGCCATAGGCTACTTTTTATCCAAAAAAATTAGGGAGTTCCCACGGTAATCAAAAATAATAAATAAAAATCCACACAAATTAAGTTGCGGGCATCATATAGTAACTAATATGTGTTTTACCGTTTAAACTATCGTGAGTGATATTCACGGTCAGCTCGGCTTGCCTACATCTTGATGACGACGCCAGTGAAGACCATCAGCAGGAGTCGTCGGGAGAAGACGCGTTACCACCTCCCCCCCCCACCTCAACCATCGCACAGAGCCACACACCATGCGAAACGCAGCAGTCGAGTAGCGGCCGCGTCGCGCGAACAGGCTCATGAATAAGGGCCCCGAACTCTAGTCGGGCATTTTTCCGACGGACCACGTGAGTTTATCCGGATATTATGTACAGTTATAACTAATGTGTGGTAGGCAACTAGCAAAACAAAAGCAGATACAAATAGGGTGTTTCCTTACTGAAACTATGTCCATAATGCCATATTTGTGTCTACAGATTAACTTAAATTATAACCAGTGAAAACTTTCATACCTTCCTCTGTTGCCTCGCTCTGAGCCACCAACTCCCGTTTCATTTCCGAACCCACGGCCCTTGCGTTTACGCGCCTTCTCTTTCAACCGCGCAATGCCCTCTGCAGATAACAATAGGTAATAAATTAATATTGTAAACCTAAACTAACCATTGTTAAAATATATTGTACTTTGCAATAGAGCAACTGTGTGATCAGTGTGATTTTTTGCATGGGAATAGTTGAGGTCCTGGAGATTGACATAGGCTACTTTTAAACCCGGAAAATTAAGGATTTCGCAAGGGAATTAAAAAAAACTTATTTCACGCGGACAAAGTCACGGGCATCAGCTAGTGTTGTATAAAACAATGTAATTTGTTGAAGACGATAAAATGGCAACAAAACACTGGGGAGACTCAAAAGGCGTACACTAAGTTTCCCAAAAAGGATGTTGAGCTTTTGTTGATATTTTTTATCAAGCTCCAATCCACTGGTGTGTTATGCCTTAAAATGTTAAGTACTAGTTACGGTAGTCTCAAAGAGGTAAAAATTGGAAAGCGAAACGGTATTTTTACTTATTTTAACCGACAACATAACCTACTTTTTGTATTATTAAAAGCTTCTAATATCTAGCGCAATCATACTCAACTTCCTATATTTGTAAACAAAAATTATCAGTAGAGCGTATCATTAATTTAGCTAAAATGAAATCAAAGTTAAATAAGAATTTATTGGACTTACGTTCACCGTCCTCGTCGACTTCGAATTCCTCAGAATTTTCAATATCTAGAACGTCCGCCATTGTTGTTGTGTTCAAATAATATAAACTAGGTCTTGAAAATATCAAATTATGCTCTAAAAATTGAGAATTTTTAGCTTTAATTATATTTTATTGCTTTTCAATTTTCAATGAAGAAACTCAACGCTTGATTGCGCTTGATATTTTTGTTTGACAAAAATATTTGACGTTGACAGAACTGATAACCCATCCTTCAATATTTAAAAAAAAATTAACTGACTTTGCAGCTCTGGGTTCCAGCCATTATGAGCCTGTATGACATGAAATATTATGAGGATCCTGGAAGCGACAGTTAATATTTGGAAAGCGAAATTCAATAACTAGTTATTACTAAAAAGTACAATATTTTTTCTGCAGAACGTGTCCATTCTTGTTCATTTTCTTCTGTTCCATGTTCCATTTCTGTTCTATATCAATCAAAATTAACTGTCCATCATTTTTCTGTCAAACACTCCCACAGCCTCTCTTCAGGTTTTTTCAAAATTCAGTTTAAGTGTATATACGTTAATAATATGTGGAACAAAGATAACATTAAAGATCCAAAATATACAAAAACCTCATTATCCTCCGAATGGACCTTCAAATCCCCTCGATCTAGCCCCAGGTCAACATCACCTCCTCCCTCAAGTAGAGCTGGCGAAGCCATATTCCACAAATATAATGAACTCATAAACTCCAAAACAAACATGACCACTGATGCTAAGCAATTATTAATAGAGCCGTTGGAAAAGCCGTTCGACTTTTTTGATGATGAAGAGTTTGCTTTTGGAATTAATCTGCTAAAGAATAATGTAGCTTGTGTGGGCGAGAATTTAACAAAGCTCATTCAAATGTGTGAGTAAACACATCGAACTTTTTCACAACTGTCACAATCAAAGGCTGTGTTCCGAAATACACTGCGAGCACTGTAAGGTGTGACGTCACTTTAGTACACTGCGAAGCCGTTCCTTTATAGTTAGGTATACTGGGTACTGCTTAAAACGGAACGCTGTCAGCACTGAGACAAACACTGAGAGCACCTTACCTCGAAAACGCCAGTGCTCACAGTACAAAGATGGCGTCGATTAATGACGTCATATATTTCCCTAGGATACTGCAGCAGTTTACTGTCAGTTATAACGGAACGAATTTCTCCACAGTAAGAGCACTGAACAGTGCTCGCAGTCTATAACGGAACACAGCCAAAATTCAAGTATTTTTGAACTGTCACCATAATTGTCTAGCTGTCACTTCACACTTGTCATTTGTCAATGAAAAATCGTCGTGTTTTCGTTTTAGCGTAGCATTTTTTGAATGCACTAAAATACACGATATTACTAAAAACCTTATCTCTACCCATTACATAAAATCATGCCGGAGATATCTCTTAAAGATACTATAATCACATCGCTCAACGGTAAGTAAGTTTTCATGTAAAAATCAATCTTTTATTTACATGATGTCACCCGTTACATAATTTTTGTTTTTAGTTAAATTTATATGGTTGACACAATGGGTTGACACGATTATTTAATTATAGATACCGGGTGCCCTAAATCTTGGAAGTGAATTTTCCGTAGTTACATCACTTTGTAGTCTTTTTAATATATTTGAAATGAAGGAGGAAGATTTCATGTTTGGTATAATTTTTTTTTAGTTTTGCCGTGCATAGGTTTAGAACTGTGTGATCTTTTTATTTGTGTTAACAATGTGTCTAATATATTACCAAAATTGTTAAGTAGGTACAAAACAACAATTAAGTATAAAAATCTATAAACAATGGACAGGCAAAAGTAAGTATTTCCTACTTCAGCCCTTGTGGAATGAGATGTCAGCTCTTAGATCTAGGCTTAGGTCACAGTTAGGGTGCAGCTAGTTACCACCCTACCAGCAAAGATGTGCCACTAAGCAATTTGGCATTACTCTATGAAACCAGTTAGGGGTATGGCTTAAATATGACTGCCATACTGCAGCACTGCCACTTTACAATCAAAATATGTGCTTGTAATAAAATGTTATTTATTTTATACTTACTATTAAAAAATCTATTAATTGCATGTACTGAAACATAGATGTACCATGTGTTCCGTTATAGACTGAGAGCACTGTTCAGTGCTCTTACTGTGGAGAAATTCGTTCCGTTATAACTGACAGTAAACTGCTGCAGTATCCTAGGGAAATATATGACGTCATTAATCGACGCCATCTTTGTACTGTGAGCACTGGCGTTTTCAAGGTAAGGTGCTCTCAGTGTTTGTCTCAGTGCTGACAGCGTTCCGTTTTAAGCAGTACCCAGTATACCTGACTATAAAGGAACGGCTTCGCAGTGTACTAAAGTGACGTCACACCTTACAGTGCTCGCAGTGGCTCGCAGTGTATTTCGGAACACAGCCCTTATTTGTCTAGCTGTCACTTCACACTTGTCAGTTGTCAATGAAAAATCGTCGTGTTTTCGTTTTAGCGTAGCATTTTTTGAATGCGCTAAAATACACGATATTACATAAAACCATAACTCTACCCATTACATAAAATCATGCCGGAGATATCTCTTAAAGATACTATAATCACATCGCTCAACGGTAAGTAAGTTTTCATGTAAAAATCAATCTTTTATTTACATGATGTCACCCGTTACATAATTTTTGTTTGTAGTTAAATTTATAAGGTTGACACGATTATTTAATTATAGATACCGGGTGCCCTAAATCTTGGAAGTGAATTTTCCGTAGTTACATCACTTTGTAGTCTTTTTAATATATTTGAAATGAAGGAGGAAGATTTCATGTTTGGTATAATTTTTTTTTTAGTTTTGCCGTGCATAGGTTTAGAACTGTGTGATCTTTTTATTTGTGTTAACAATGTGTCTAATATATTACCAAAATTGTTAAGTAGGTACAAAACAACAATTAAGTATAAAAATCTATAAACATTAATGGACAGGCAAAAGTAAGTATTTCCTACTTCAGCCCTTGTGGAATGAGATGTCAGCTCTTAGATCTAGGCTTAGGTCACAGTTAGGGTGCAGCTAGTTACCACCCTACCAGCAAAGATGTGCCACTAAGCAATTTGGCATTACTCTATGAAACCAGTTAGGGGTATGGCTTAAATATGACTGCCATACTGCAGCACTGCCACTTTACAATCAAAATATGTGCTTGTAATAAAATGTTATTTATTTTATACTTACTATTAAAAAATCTATTAATTGCATGTACTGAAACATAGATGTACCGTGTGTTCCGTTATAGACTGAGAGCACTGTTCAGTGCTCTTACTGTGGAGAAATTTGTTCCGTTATGACTGACAGTAAACTGCCGCAGTATCCTAGGGAAATATATGACGTCATTAATTGACGCCATTTTTGTACTGTGAGCACTGGCGTTTTCGAGGTAAGGTGCTCTCAGTGTTTGTCTCAGTGCTAACTGCGTTCCGTTATAAGCAGTACCCAGTATACCTAACTATAAAGGAACGGCTTCGCAGTGTACTAAAGTGACGTCACGCCTTACAGTGCTCGCAGTGTATTTCGGAACACAGCCGTAGTATTTTTTAAATCAAGTACTTACAAGATTGTGTGATTTTGTTTTAACAATTTATAATTTTATTTCTGTTAATATATTTTTTATACTCCCTACCTTTCAAGTCTTAGAATGCTTGCAAGGCAAAACCAAAAAAAGCAGTTTTGCATGCAATTTTGCAGGTCTGTAACTTACTTTGGGATCAACCACTTATTTGACCACTTATAACCACTAAGTTATTGATCAGCCACTTGCTACCAACAGATCTGAAGTATGTCTAGACTTTTTAGAAAGTACAGTAAAAAGTTACAAAACGTCATTTTTGGTTTCAAAGTTTTTCAGTATTATGTAGAGACATCGCCTTGTCATTTGGATACTTGTTCATTTTCTCCGCATCGTTAAGGGTGTCTGGAAGACATCGCTACTTAGCGACAAGACCACCTTATTGTACCTACATTTTAAGTTTTCCTGTTTCTTTTGGTTTTTTTGTGGTGCACAACAAAGTATATATACATACGTTCCCCTTATTAGTATTTTAAAACTAACCCTGTATACAATACTACATTAACTTTTATTTACAGCACAAGAGCCATGGCCGGACAATGTCAAGTTGTTTCAACCATACGAAGTGGAGCAGATTCTACTGCCGGATAATGCCAGTTGCTTGGCCGTTCAGGCTTTCTTAAAGGTGAATATTTTAGTACTGTAGTTGTGTACTCAAGGAAGTTTAGTTAAATAATGATTGATTTGAACTGCCCAGCAGTTTTATATTGTTCTATTTTTTACTAGCTTTTGCCTGTGATATTGTCTGCATAGATCTCTCTCCGGTTGTGTCAGATTTTCCGTCCTATCAGGCTTTGAGAGTAGAGGAACAGAGAGTGCACTGGTGTTAGTGCACACACTTGTGCACTATAAAATCTCCCGCGCAGATGGCTAATCTCTCTGGAGATAGGCTGCCGTGGCCGAAATTCGGTAGGACATTAATTACACTAGCGGCACGCTATGATGGCCGGTTGGACAAACGTTCCGTATTAATTGATAACGACTTTGAAGGAAATAATTGTATTACTTTATTGACGATAGCTATGACGATAGTGATGTGCAGAGATTCATAAATTTAAAAAAACTTAATTGTTTTTTGTTCGAGAATAAATTGACCTATTGTAATGTGTCAACCGGCCATCATAGCGTGCCGCTAGTATAATGATCATGAAAAGGTTTTTTGAAGATTGTAGAGACTTCTACAGTATTTTTCAATAAAGTTACTATAACAATTCGCTACAATACCAAACCATAAAAATCTTCCAAATTACTCTCAACATAATATGTATCACTCCGACACTGGAGCATCCTCAGGTAATGTTAACTCGACAATGCACGATTAATGATGATGTCCACAGATGTGCAACCTACCATTCGAAGTAGAAATGCGTTGGAACGCAGAATTCATGTCTCCATCCGGCAGAGTTCCCTTCATCCAATGTGGGGCCTTCGTAGTGTCGGAACTAGAGCCGATAGTACAGTTCGCAGCAAATAAAAATGTGTCTCTATGTGCCAGACTGACGACAGAGGAGCGCGCCGAGATGAGAGCTTATATGAGCTTGATTACCAACGTCCTGGTTAATGCCGAGGTATTTTTAACTTTAATACAATATAGAAAGTTCATTTCACGATAACCAGATCCAATATTTTTCGTCAGTTTCATGATCTAATCCACCATTAGAGTGATAAGTCCATTATATCTATAACTGAGTTTAAACTACCAAGAATAATTAAATAGCGCTTATTGTTCTTTTTTGTTCATCTATGAGTAACTATGAGAGAGGGGAAATAGTTACTATGGCCTGTGCCCAGCAGTGGGACGTTAATGGGCTGTAGTGGTGGTGGTGGTGGTATGAGTAACAAGAACATGTAAAGCCAAATGTATTTCACAGTGCAGCGTGACACTCAACTTTTTCGGGTTTACGGGTTTAGCCGCCGTAGGTATACGGTCACGTGACCAAGTGAGCCAGGCCTACCTTAATTTTAGATCTAGAAAATACAAGATCAAGATCTGGATAATACACCTTCATTAATTCTTAATATACTTAACTAAAGTATTAAAAACACACGTTTTCCTCTTCTAGCTCTACATATCATGGGTAGACCAAGACACATTTAATGCTGTGACCAGAATCCGCAACTCCTCAGTATACCCTTGGCCGTTAGGATGGCTTCAAACAAGGTCCAAGCGCTCCAGCGTTATCAAGCGGCTGAAAGCGCTGCATTGGCACGACAAGACACTGGACCAGGTTTTGGCTGACGTGAGTTTTGTGGTGATTTTGTTATTTTTAGGGTTCTGTAACTCAAGAGGAAAAACTTTGAAAAAAAGAGATACTTCTCGGGAAAGCGTATCTAGTCTCGAGTAGTATCGAGTCTAATTTAATATCAAATATTTAAGTCTACGGACCCTTGGAGCTGTAAAAAAATCAAGCTTCTAAGTCAACACAATCAAAAGATACGGCCCTTTATCAAATAAATATTATAAATGCAAAAGTTTGGATGGATGTTTGGATGTATGGATGTTTGTTACTCAATCCCCAACGGATCTGGATGAAATTTGCCACAGAGATAGATTATAGTCTGGAATAACACATAGGCTACTTTTCATCATGGAAAATTAAGGAGTTCCCGCGGGAACCGAAAAACCTCGATCCACGCGGACGAAGTCGCGGGCATCAACTAGTGTCGCATATTTTGCATATTTTGACACTCGCCTACAAATCAAAACCTATAAGGTACTTCGCGTTGACTTAAAATCATAAAATTTGGCAAGAAGCAAGGACTGTATAGAAAAAAAATCCAAAAATCGTTAATTAAGGCTCCGTACTCACAGAGTGGTGGGACGAGTGGCCTAGTTGTAACAACGCATATCAGTCGATTGCAAATGTTAAGCAACGTTGATCCAAGTCGGTAACTGGATGGGTGACCGAATTTGGCCTTTTCGTTTCCTCCGTGCCTCGGAGAACACGTTAAGCCGTCAGTCCCGGTTATTATCACTAACATCTGATAATAATCGTTACAAAAACCTAGGAGTTTAATTAACTCTTAGTTGCGTCGTATGCGGAAGGACGTGGTCACCCACCGCATTATCAATGAGGAATACGACGCAAAGAGAGAGACTCACAGAGTGTCGAATTGTTTGTCGGGCGCTACCAGTTTGACGCCATATGTAAGCCGGTTATTTCACAGCTAATTATGTGTTGCTAAGACATCTTTCTTGTTATTTACTTAATAAAAATATATTGTGTGGTGGTACGGAAGCCTTTGTGCGCGAGTTTGACTCGCACTTGACCGGTTTTTTCATTTACACTTGCTCAAAAATGTATTTATTTTTCATTTAAATCCAATTAGTAAGACCCATGCAAACAAAGCACAATCTTTTTTTTGATTGCAGCGTGATTGAAGGATAATCCAACAAAGTTTTTCATTGGTTTTTCATTAAAAACCTACTCACTCATATTCAAACTCAAACTCAAAGTATCTTTATTCAAAATAAGTACCTTTTTTTTTATTTTTTTTATCCACTACAAGTTCAGAAAGTGTACCTACAAAGTACACTTTCTGAACGTCACGCTTACAAAGTATAAGGGTGAGATCTATAGAGAGAACTTTGACAGGTTTGACTTTGCTAAGACTTAGGACATTGTTAAAACGAGATGGATTTATGTTACTCACATAAGTCCATCTTGTTTTAACTCTGAGTAAAGTCTGAGCCAAGTCAAAGTACGCTTTATAGATCTCAGCCTAAGACGTGATGGTGATAATTAACTACGGTAGGTATGTTAAAATTATTAATGCTTCATCAATTTTTAAGTGAATAAAAGTTGATTATTTATATTTCCAGGTGGAGCAGTGTTGTAACTCATTGAGTCAAAGGCTAGGCGATAGGGATTACTTCTTTGGCACGTAAGTTATTTCTGCACATAATGTGTATATTCATATTCATTTTAATATTCATATTCATATTTAAATATTCATTTATTAATTTGTGAATACAGTACAAAAATGGGTTACAATATAGAAAGCTTGTATCCTACACATTATAAATGTGTATCATGTTTGAACATGACAAAATGAAAATAATAATTATATTAATAAGTATAATGGGCCAATTTTTCTTCAATGTGATCACGCAGACCATTTAAAAATGTAAAATATCACATTATTTAATTTAATAATAAATATAATATTCTGTACGTTATATTTATTATTATGTATTTATATATTGTATTAACTACAATTTTACATAAAAAAATGCGAACGCGAGATTTTTGTAGGTTTGCTACCTAATAAATACTATATAGATTTTATAGAATAGGTTGACCCATCACCTGCCCTATTATGTTAAACCTGCATCAATCATTGTTACAGTCTCAATTGTTGTGATTCGTCGAATTTCTCCCGGCGATAGCAGCTTTTGACCAATCAGAGGTGATTGCGATCGTTACATTATAGCAATCATTTTTACGTAACAAGACCCCTGTTAACTGAAAGCAACTTATTTTCGATCAATTGGGTATTTGACAACTACTCGAATAAATTATTAATAAAATTTTTGTGATTATTAAAAATAGGATCTTCCAAAAGACGTTATATCCATGTCTCCTGGTAATTTTCCGTTTGACAACCATTTTTATGATGACGTCACATTTAAGTATTTCATACAACATTCCATACTAAGCGCGTGTTTTGACGTTTGAAAAAATTGCTGATTTGACTAGTTGTCAAATACGCAATCGTGAGCCGTCGTAGTAATCGACCCCCAGATCCGAACGTCAGAACCCACTGAATATTATTAGGCCGAAGCCTAACCACTGGGCTATAGATAGATAGATAGATAATTGATTTATCATTATGTAAATCTATTGCCTATTACGTTCTTCTAACAAGTAAGGCTCCTCGCTCAGCACAAAGCTGCAGCTCTGGTTTTCAGGCGGCGCTTTAAAGCCTTATGACTAAATAATTTAATCATAAATAAGAATAATAGAACTTATAATTAAGTGATCTATTAACAACAATTCATTACTGGGGCTGATTCTGTAGTGCACAATCTCTAAACTAAACTAAAATTAGAGCATTACAAATATTGCTAACCCTTTCATAATACTCCCTACGGAAAGGGACAGAACTAGATTTAAAGCTGCCAATTTAGTTTAGTTTAGAGATTGTGTTATACAGAATCAGCCCCAGTGTCTTGCTAACGGATATACTACTACTATAAATTGCAATTACCTCGGATTGGGCAAAAGCTTTTCGCCGCCGTTTTTCTGACTAGAAATTCTCAGTACTAGCCCGGAGTTATGTTGGCGGTGTTACACCCCCGTGCCTCGGAGAGCACGTTAAGCCGTCGGTCCCGGTTATTATTATCATTGACATGATAATAGTCGTTAATGCCCGCCAACCCGCATTGGAGCAGCGTGGTGGGTCTAAGCTCTAATTCCCTCTCTCCTATGAGAGTGGAGGCCTGTGCCCAGCAGTGGGACGTTAGTGGTCTGTTGTGGTTGGTGCTTTGATTGGGTTCGGGCAAAAGCCATTATCGCAGGGAAAATGCTATATACTATAGGTATTCTACATACTCTAACATTATTCAGGCCGACCCCATTGGATGCGTTAATCTATGGCCACGTGAGGGCGTTGCTATCGGCTACGGGACCCAAGGCGTCGTTGATGATCAAACCCATCACTAGTGCGTTACTGCGACACTTGCTAAGGATCTCTTATTTGACGCAAATGAAGCTTACTGTATGTTTATTCATATATGATACAAAAATAATATGAAAGTCAGTCGTCTAGACGTACTCGTATATGTTTTAGTACTAACTGATGCCCGCGACTTCGTCCGCGTGGTTTTGTCACAACCGCGTGAATTCCTTAATTTTCCAGGATAAAAAGTAGCCTATGTCACTCTCGCCCTACACTATGTCTATACCCATGCCAAAAATCACGTCGATCCGTTGCTCCGTTGCGGCGTGATTGAAGGACAAACTAACAAACACACTTTCGCATTTATAATATTAGTATGAAGTATGGATTTAGTATTTTAGCTCATTAGAACATAGTTCTTTTGGCCCGATATAACGCGAGGATCTGACCCGCAAGAATCGTGCGTGGCAAAAAAGCCTTAAAAGTCTCTCCATCTATACTAGAGGTTTAGGAGCGAGTTGAATGCAGAGTAAATGCATGTGTCACATACATTTACTACTTTACTCAGTCTCAGTAGATCAGCGGGAAAAGAGCCGCGTCGTATTTTTTTTTAATTTAGTAACTATACTAGCTAATGCCCGCGACTTCGTCCGCGTAGATCGAGGTTATTCGGTTCGTCCGCGGGAACTCTTCAATTTTTCGGGATAAAAAGTAGCCTATGTGTTATTCCAGACTATAATCTATAAATTTCATCTACATCCGTTTAGCCGTTCTACCGTGAGTATCATCATACGTCCACACACCCATCCAAACTTTCGCATTTATAATATTAGTATAGAGTAAGTATAGATGTTCTTATGGGGTGTCCAACGGCTTGTTTTTATAGTCTTCAGTAGCTAAGTTGTCATTGTGGCGTAGTAAGATAAGTATTGACGTTAATTTGTATTAAAGTACACGATAGATAGAGAGTTCTATCTATCTATCAAATAAATAAAACTATCTTTATCTTTTTATCTTTAGATAAATAAAATAAAGTATAGTTTTTACCAAATTAGTAGCCTCAAGGTATCTAGTATTGCAGGGTTGTCACGTTTTCGTCAGAAGTAGGTACCACTCTTTACGGATAAAATAAAAATTGTCAATTTCGTAGCCTCAAGAAGAGTACAGTCCCACAAACTTATCTGACCGCGTTGGCCAAAATTAGAACTAATTTTTATGCCTGTTTAGTTTTGTTTTTATTTTATTTTAGTGGTACCAGCCTTTATAGATGAAAATATAAATAGTTTATATCAATTTCGTAGCCTCAAGAAGAGTACCTAGTATCGCAGGGTTGTCAAATATGATGTCGCCGGTTTTCCCTCGATCGAAACGTCTCGCGACAAAAACCATCCAAGCTTTGCGGCTATCGTCTCAGTGTTTTAACGATGAAATTAAATAATTTAAACCAATATAGTAGCCTCAAGAAGAGTATTTTAGTATCGCAGGGTTGTCAAGCAACAAAATATAATAGTATTTAGGTACCAATTTCGTATCCCCAAAAAGAGTATTATAGTATCGCAGGGCTATCAAGCATTGCGTTACAAGTCTTAGATAAAATAAATAGTATTTACCAATTTCGTAGCCCCAAGAAGAGTACCTAGTATCGCAGGGTTGTCAAATATGCTGTCGCCGAGTATCCCCCGATCGAAGCATCTCGCGACAAAAACGATCCAAGCTTTGCGTCAGAAGCGTCAGTCGGGAGAAAGTTGCGTTTAACAAGGACGTATTTGGTTAATATTTGCTCTATAATAATAATAAACTCATTTATTTTAGCGTTTATTCTAGTACTCGATGAACTGATGAGCCCACGACTTCGTCCGCGTGGATTGAGTTTTTTGATTCCCGAGGAAACTACTTAACTTTCCGGGATAAAAAGTAGCCTATGTCCTTCCCCGGGATGTAACCTAGACCACCAAATTTCATCAAAATCGGTTGAAGAGCCGTTAAAGCGTAGCAGACAGACTGACACACTTTCGCATTTTTAATATTAGTATAGATTGATCTGTAGAACTGAGTTTTACTGTGGCTTATTCTATACACAATCATATTATTATGTTTAACTAAATTGATAGCTTCGAATATATTGCTGGCCCTTTTATAGTACTCCCTTCGGAGAGGGGTAGCAAATTATTTAGCGCTTTCTTTCTTTTAAGTTTAGACATTTTGTTCAACAGAGCTCACCACAGTGTTGGTGTCTAAACTAAATTGAGAGTATCTATGTACATCGTTTTTCTTTTTCTAAACATTGTAATAAAAGGACGGCAAGTCTATATTAAATTGTTTCCTTAAAATTTCAAGACTGCCATGCAATGTTACAATTCTTAGATACGTTTGACGGTTTAAGATACGAGTACTTAATCTACGAAAAGTACCTACTAACTATCAAATTAAAGTTTATAGTAGAAGTAGATAGATCCGTATTTAGTTTATAACTAAAACATTTCTTATTGGAATAACATACAGGTTTCAAACCGTTCGCCTCCAAAAAAGTAATAATTATGACCTCTGAAGAAGGAAATATAACATGCGAATACGATACTCCAAAGAAATGCGTGATCACCGAAGAAAACAACTTCATTATCGATGTCGTCGCCGAAATAATCGATAAAGTCGATGAGATAATCGATTTCAAGTCGGATAAACACGATTTCGAGGTCATCGCGTATCCGAATGACAATTTCGAGAAGAAAATAAACGATTATTTGGACACTATAGACGAGCGTACAGATGTGTCTGGTTTGGACGTTGGGGAGGAAGAGATACAAGTTATCGACGGTTTAATCGATACTATGATCGAGGGTGATTTGGATAGTGATGCGACGGTGACAGATAATTTTATGGAAGGCGCAACGGATACGGAATGCGAGAAGGATGTATTCGTTGATACTGGGTAATTTATGAACTGTACTGGCAACTTTGTAGATTATTAACATGTAGGATCAAAAATACTAGAACCCAGAGCCGTAAAAACAGCAGTACAGCCCCACCTACTTATCTGGCCTGGTGGCCAAAATTGGAACGAATTTTTATGCTTGTTTAGTTTACTTTTTATTTTATTTTTAATATTTGCTAGAGGCGCTGTCACCGAGTCATATAAGCTTGTGGGACTATAATAAAGAACTGGTCAAGGACGTGTTAGTTGCCCGGATAAAGTAGAGTTCCGTAGCCAAGATGGTAGATCTTGAAAAATTTTGGCCGTCAATATTTTCATAAATCGTTGGGTTTTCCCACATACCGTCTGAGAAACCACAAGTATTTTCAACGAGGCATCATTCGAGGGAACCTAAGTTTTTTTTCACTTTTCATGTTCAGAAAGTTTCAGAAAATTTTAAGCCTCTGTGTAGCGGTACCTGACTGCGGTTTCTTTAATTTGACCAAATTTCAACCGTGACATACAGACGGGCTAACCGACTAGAAGAAACTTCGGATTTACTACGGAAGCCTAGAAGTAGAGTATATTCCTTTTCGCAAAAATTACCTGTAGAATTTTAAGCAGTTTTTGTGGAAAGATTAGAACTATTCTATCTTAGACCTGTCATTTTAGCTTTATTTAGAATTAGAAATTGGGTTATTGATAAATAGTCAAATCGGTAACTTTTTCAAACTCCAAAACGTTAACTTTTTTACTTTAATCGACAGTTTAAAATGGTTATTCAACATTAACCACAGGGGACGTGGATATCACGACTTTTGGGAGATCCTCTATCTAATAATCACTAAAAAATATTTTATTTGACTAGTAGTCAAATACCCAATTGCGTAGAAAAGAATTTCAACTAGCCCCAAAATATAGTCTGATTTTAATATTTAATATGATTAATTTTAGAGAAATCGATGAGGAGAAATACCACGATCTGTCGGAGAAAAACTCCGTAATTCTTGACGATAAACTATCTTCACAGGGAAGATCCAAGTCGAAGTCCTCCCTAGGGTTGTCTTCAGGTTTTATTTTATTTTTTTAATTTAATTTGATGATTTTAAGTTTTATTTTTAATTCGATCAAGGTGGATACAATTGAATGCCTGGGTGCGTATTTGATGTTGCCTAATTAATGATTATAAGTAGTTACATCAAAATATAGGACAGATGTAAAGTGATTATAAAAATACTAGATGACGCTCGGGACTTCGCCTGCGTGTTTTTAGGTTTTGAAAACTCGGGAACTTTTTGATGTTCTGAGTTAAAAAGTAGCATATTTACTTCTCCGGGGTGCAATCTATCTCACTGTTCAGGTCTTGTACTGTTTCCACGGTATAATCATGTTATTCCGCTACAAGTTAGCCTAGGATGGTAGTGGGTTAAACTGTTAGTTGTATGGCAGTTATATTAAAGCCATAAACCTATCGAATTCTACACGTCTCAGCATCGTATAGAACGCTAAATCGTTTGGCGGCACCTCTTTGCCGGTAGTGTGGTAACTAGTCAAATCGGCCTATTAAAAAATCCTATCTTTTCCAAACTTCTAAACGCTCACTCAGACTTTAAACTTCATACTTCTATGAAATTCTGAATTGTGACGTCATCCAAAGTCAACTCACTTTTTTACTTTAATCGATAATTTAAAATGGTTGTCAAACCTAAAATTAGCAGGAAACGTGGATATAATATTACGTCTTTTGGCAGGTCCTCTATTTAAATATCACTTTAAAAAATGTATAAAAAAGGTATTTAACTATAATTTTCGAATAGAGTTGACTTTCAAACATTTCTGTTTACCAAATGAATTATTGTTGATCTCACCGATATGGGTATTTGAATCGGTTGGTAATTTGGTAATACCAACGGATAGTTCACATTTTGACTGCCTCGTTGGTCTAGTGGTTGGCATGTTCGACTGCGGCCGACGAGGTCCCGGGTTCGAGTCCCGGGTCGGGCCATAATTGAGTATTGGGTTTTTCTGACTAGAAATTCTCAGTACTAGTCCGAAGTTAAGAAGTTGGCGGTGTTTCACCCCCGTGCCTCGGAGAGCACGTTAAGCCGTCGGTCCCTGTTATTATCTACTTAATTCTATATAACTAATATGATAATAGTCGTTAAAGCCCGCCAACCCGCATTGGAGCAGCGTGGTGGGTCTAAGCACTAATTCCCTCTCTCCTATGAGAGTGGAGGCCTGTGTCCAGCAGTGGGACGTTAATGGACTGTAGCGGTAGTTCACATTTACTTACGCTTACAGGTTCGTATTCGACGTTAAAAATGCAAAGCGAAAACGAAGAAATAAGCGTCGAATGTCTATTGAAACATTTGCGTCGTCGTAACGCGGTTTATAATGTCCAAGTAGCTGATGTTGACTGAATACTCGAGAGTTTTAACGTATGGCAACCCTATTATTTTTTTTCTGTTGGTGTGTGTAATTTTTGTAAAATAATAAATTAATGGTTAATTTTTTCGTTGTAAGTTTTATTTATGTAGAATGGTAGTTTTTATATAAGAAGGTTCGTAAAGAACGTCACAAAGCAAAACTGGTAGAGTGCGTGTCAGATCAGAACACTCATGGTAGGGTTAAGCGGAAGCTTTTTTTTCCAACAAAAAAACTACAGTTAAGGCTGTATTGCTTTGGAATGAATTGCGGACCGACATTAGGCAGTCAGCCTATGATACTAATAATTACTATTACTACTATATGTTATGTGTGGCAATAAAGAATTTATCTATCTTTCTACCTACCGCTCGGTTCTAAAAAAACAGTAGGTAACAGAAAGCTCATGATGTCTATTCATTTCCAATTATTCATTGAGGTGTCATTCGCGGTGGTTAACCTATTCATTTCGGCTCTCGCTTTATACATTAATTGTGGCCAATTTTGTTTAGCACAATCTCTAAACTAAAATGGAATCTAGATGCCCCTTTTCGCAGGGAGTGTTATGAAAGGGATAGCAATATAAATCGAGCTGTTATTTTAATCATAATTATAGTATAGACTTTAGAGATGGTGCAAAATAGAATTGGCCTCACTGTTCACCCAGCAATATTTTTAATTCGAAACAGGTATCTAAAACTGCAAAATTTCAACTGTTTAGTAGTGATTAATTTGATTTTGCTGTCTTAGGTCATTTTCACACTGTAAGAGTAATGTAGTACATAACAACCGTGATATGTGTACGTGTGAAATGATCTACGTCCGTTTAAACTTTAAACTGTCGCCGTCAATACGGAAACCACGTATATGTATGAAAAGAACCTTATATTTGATTTTTAAAATGGTTGTGACACACAGACATACGGACTTGGCGAAACGATTCCTTTATATTATGAGACTAAAAATGTGTTTAGATATTTTATTTTTAACTAGTCCCCCGAACTAAGAACCCGACTGCAGCGCCCTCTACCTGGTCCAATTGTGAATATAAACCATGTGCCAAACCGGGATGGTTGGACAAAAAAGTTCATCAAAATCGGTCCAGCTGTTTTGAAGTGATGCGAGAACATACATTTCGGCAATTGATTTTTATTTATATAGAAGATTATTTATTTTTCAAAATTTCTCATTCCCATTCACAGCCCAACAGAACTGGACGCCCTGGTGTTCGGTCACGTTTTCACGATCATCACGACGCGACTGCCGTGTCGCAGGCTGGCCGACACGGTGCGGCGACACGACACGCTGGTCGCGTTGGCGAAACGCGTCGACGAGCAGTACTTCAAGCGGCCATAGCGCGAGGTCTTCAAGGACATCTCTACTGTGTTTCAGAGTCCTTGAATTCCTACCCTTAAACACACGATTCTTAATGTTTTCTTAATTTTTGGACACTTTTAAAGGGGTTTGAAAACTTGTGTAAGGTAATAGTCCGCCATTTTGTTTTCTCAAAACCGCGACGCGTAACTCGTACCCATTGGCAGGCAAAATACGTCCTAAAAAGTGTCACGTTATGGAGGCAATCTTTGCGTCCAAAAGATCGCATAAAACTACACAGAAAATAATTTTTAAAAACAAAATGGCGGATCGTCCCCGAACTATGTCAATCACCTTTCTTATTACTATCCTGATTGATTTTCGGGCATATAGACAGTAGAATTTGTCTGAATACAATAACTATACCAATGTTCGGTCACGGTTTCACGAAAATCACGACGCGACTGCCGTGTCGCAGGCTGGCCGACACGGTGCGGCGACAGATACCTATTCCTATAAGTATTTTAAGCATAAATCTTTAAAAGCACAATATATAAATAACGTGAAGTTCTACGACTAACAAATACTTATATTACATATCTAGGGGAATAAAGTACATTTAGTTTAAGTATTATAATAATATGTATAAGGACATTGAACCACGTTACTTTAGAAACGCGATTAACATTATTTAACTTAATAAAACAAACTGATCCCAACTTTATAATCGGATCCCCCTCAACATAAAAAATGTGCAAAACATTAATATTTTTAAAAGAAAAATGAAAAGCTGGCTTGTCGAGGAGTCTTTCTATAGATATAACGAATTTCTACTTGGGAAGATCCAAGACTAAATGGTGTACTAATATTATATGGTAACAATATGCTATTATAAAGTATCAAGAAAGTGAATTTTAATTATTGTAATTGACGTATACTGTGTATTTATGAATAAATTACTATGACTATGACTATGATTGTGCAAGTCGACTGCGCATAAGCCTACTAAACATTTAGAGCAAGATCCCAGAGCCGCCATACCTTACTTATTTTCTGAGTAACAAAATGTGTGTAATATAGTAGCTTTGGTACGTAGATTTATCGTAGGTACGCATACTCGCTAATTTGGGGCGACGGCCAATTTATAGTTATAAGGTGCTAAAGTTACGTAAAACCCTTGCTAACTTTTCTTAAATTCTGAGTGCTGATTTTATTGAATGCTATACAGAATATTGTTAATAATAAATAATCAATACTCCGTCCGCGTCGCCCCTAAATTAGCGAGCATGCGTACGTTAAATCTACGTACCAAAGCTTAGACACAAATTACACACATTTTGTTACTCACAAAATAAGTAAGGTCGGGCGGGTCTGGGATCTTGGACCAATTGTTTAAACTTTAAACTTTAGAGCTTCAGTGTTAAAGAGGAACTCAGCCGAAGGCATGAAGAAGTACGAATAACTCATACATGCCCCCGCCTGCGACACTCTTATAACTGGATTTTGAGTTTTTAACTAGTTGAATAAAATTTCACTGCGAATGTTTGAGCATTTATATTTTAGACGTTATTAATGTTAAATTTTTGATGAAGACATCGAAAGCCGCATTCTTATATGAAACTTAGCGCCGTAAAGTAAGTTTTAGGAGTTTGTTTGTGTGTTTTTTTAGAGTAGAACCACTGAATTTCGAATAGAAGTAGCGAAGGTAGCGTGAGTTTGTCACGTGTCTAGTGAGACATCATTGCGCGTTATTGGTAAAAGCAGACTTATTTGCATAGCGTAAAGCGTTAGTTTAATTTAGTAGTGAATGGCTTATGTAGACCGTAGCCGGCAAGCTGCCGTAGGTACTAGATGGGCCCTTTCATAGAAAACAATTGGGTTTCCGACCTGTGGAGCGCGCTCCACACCTGTATAAGCCTGTACTTGTCCCCGCCATAGCGCTGTCCCGCTTTTCACACTAGGTGTCGTTAGTAAAATACGCCCACATTCTTTGTTTGACAGGGCCCGTCTATGTATATTGAGGCCGTTGGCGAGATCAGGCGAAAGTCTGTAGGAAATCTTTTATAACTAGTTCTTGCAATTCACAAGCACGCGTGAACTTTACTTGTTGGATACAAGCAGGCGTTACTTTGCGGAAGTCCATGATAATGAAGGAACTAGAATGTAATCCGCGACAATAGGTAAATCTATGTGGTACAGTGTGTCGTACAGTTGTCACTCCAACTTTTTTAGAGAGCAGAGGGCCGAGAGGAAGTTTTTTTTACGTACTCGATCGAGATAAAGTTAGCTACCTTATTTATATGGAACTAGCTGATGCCCGCGACTTCGTCCGCGTGGATTGAGGTTTTTCGGTTCCCGCGGGAACTCTTTAATTTTCCGGGATAAAAAGTAGCCTATGTGCTATTCCAGACTATAATCTATCTCTGTGCCAAATTTCATCCAGATCCGTTCATCCGTTGGAGCGTGATTGAGTAACAAACATACATCCATACATCCAAAATTTCGCATTTATAATATTTACTAGCTGATGCCCGCGACTTCGTCCGCGTGGATCGAGGTTTTTCGTTTCCCGCAGGAACTCCTTAATTTTCCGGGATAAAAAGTAGCCTATGTGTTATTCCAGACTATAATCTATCCCTGTGCCAAATTTCATCCAGATCCGTTCAGCCGTTGGGGCGTGATTGAGTAACAAACATACATCCATACATCCATCCAAACTTTCGCATTTATAATATTTACTAGCTGATGCCCGCGACTTCGTCCGCGTGGATTGAGGTTTTTCGGTTCCCGCGGGAACTCTTTAATTTTCCGGGATAAAAAGTAGCCTATGTGCTATTCCAGACTATAATCTATCTCTGTGCCAAATTTCATCCAGATCCGTTCATCCGTTGGAGCGTGATTGAGTAACAAACATACATCCATACATACATACATCCATCCATCCAAACTTTCGCATTTATAATATTTATTTGATTATTTATTATTTGATTGATCGAGCGCCAACTGTCTTCTGTCCATCAAGCGCTTGACAATTCCTAACAAATTGTAGTTATGGTCCCACAAACTTATCCGACTAGTAGATATATGAAAAATAAACTTTAAAAAAACTTATAATTAGTTCCAATATTGGCTACCGTGTCAGGTAAGTTTGTGGGACTATAACGTTAACGCAATCGAATGGGAAGAAAATCTCCCACTAGCCACACAGTAATTACTTTCGAAATGCCACACCAGCTTTGGTCTTATTCCGTTAGATATCTGTGGTCTTAAATGAGCAGTGTAATGTATTATCATCGATATATTATATTATGTAATAGATGGGCCCTTTCATAGAAAAAAGTTGGGCGTGCCCTCACCTGTTTATAAGCCTGTCCTTGTCCCCGCCATAGCGCTGTCCCGCTTTTACAGACCAGATGGCGTTAGTAAAATAGGTCCACATTCTTTGTTTGACGGGGCCCGTCTATGTAAATTGAGGTCGTTGTGTATTATACCTTTCGTATTTTAAAATAGATAAACTGGAAGCTGTAAGCGCCATGTTACTTAAATACAGTTGCTATTTTTATACCTGTTGAAGTAATATTGTTGGTTGTATTTTGATTTTACCTTGTTACGCATTTACTTTGTAGGTAGATACAAACCGGTGTATTTGTTAGCATTTTGTTGTAAATAGTCTTATTTAGTTTTAGTGCAATTTTAATAAAAATGTACCTATTGATATAGTCGTATTTTCATTTTACATACCTACTTACCAAACATTATGTAGGTACCTAAGTACAGCGCCGACCCGAGTATTCCTGGCGCCATAGAATTTTATACCTACGTCTATGCCTGGCGGTACGTCTTTGCCGGTAGGGTGGTACCTAGCCATGGCCGAAGCCTTCCACCAGGTCAAATCAGAGAAAATTCAGAAATTATTAATTCCCAAAATGGATTTGACCCGGCCGGGAATCGAACCCTGGACCTCCCGCTTATAAGACCACGCTGCGCCAGGGACTAGGGAGGTCGTTGTCCGTTGAAGGTCTGGAATCTGTCGCGGGTCACGTCTTGTCTTGGTCATCATGCTTTTTAATTTTCCATTATGAAGTACTCAATAATTTATTTATTCCATGTAGGACACACAAATGTCTCTTGCCTACTAGTAGAAGATCCGAATCTAAATCGAGACGTACCGGTTTGATAAGAGAGTCAAATTTATTTTATAATAAATTTCATATATTAGAAAATAAATTAAAAATGGGTAGACAACAGAAATCCTGGACAGAATATTTTTAATTATTTTTTGAAAAATGATTTTTCATAAAATGTTGCAAAATGAAGATAATAATAAAATTTTATACTGGACTTAAAGTATAGAGCATATAGAATGTGCAATCGTAGGGTAGACTATTATTTCCATTATTTATCCAGGTAAATAATAGGGTAGACTATTATTTCCATTATTTATCCAGGTAAATAATAGTCTACCCTACGATTGCACATTCTATATGCTCTATACTTTAAGTCCAGTATAAAATTTTATTATTATCTTCATTTTGCAACATTTTATGAAAAATCATTTTTCAAAAAATAATTAAAAATATTCTGTCCAGGATTTCTGTTGTCTACCCATTTTT
Source organism: Erebia ligea (assembly GCA_917051295.2). NCBI lineage: Eukaryota > Metazoa > Arthropoda > Insecta > Lepidoptera > Nymphalidae > Erebia > Erebia ligea. Next base: position 4,443,002 of record OU785246.1, read on the forward strand.
AATTTATTTTCTAATATATGAAATTTATTATAAAATAAATTTGATTCTCTTATCAAACCGTTAGGTCTCGATTTAGATTCGGATCTTAGACTATACGTCATGTTTTGACTCCGGTTGGAGAACAGATTCTACTGAGGAAAACACAAGACTCAGCAGATGCTAAGTTGATCGAACCGTTTCGGACCCATCAACCTGGAAAAGAAATTCAGACTTTTACACTGTTCAGTCCCACAGCAGACTTCTAGCGATGCGTATAATTTTATCTTTAGTAGAATCTGCTTTCCGAACCGCTGGTAGAGGCAAAACATGACGTAACAAGAGACACCTGTATGTCCCACATGTCTATACTACATACATCAAATAAATATTATAAAATGGATGGATGTATGGATGTTTGTTACTCAATCACGCTCCAACGGCTGAACGGATCTGGATGAAAATTGGCACAGAGATAGATTATAGTCTGAAATAACACATAGGCTACTTTTTATCCCGGAAAATTTAAGAGTACCCGCGGAAACCAAAAAGCCTCAATCCAAGCGGATGAAGTCGCGGGCATCCTCCCTGCGTCTTATTCCTCATTACTGAGGGCCGTGACCCCTTTCCATTAATCACATCATGGTAGGAGTTTTCTTGGGATAATAATGCGGTGGGTTCCCACGTCATCGCGGGCATCAGCTAGTAATAAATAAATTGAGTAAGTATTTATTCTATTCACTTATTATAATAATCAGGGTCTGGGATCAACAAAAACCACAACTACTTAGCGTCTATTTTTATTTGGTTTGCATCACAATACATCTTTTGGCAGCAACCAGACATTCGTACACCGTCTATACCACCCATTATTATCAATGGAAATATTAAGTTACTCAGAGAAAACCTTATCACTAAAAATTTTAAAAATCCACAAGCCTATACACAGATAAAAAAAATAATAAATAAGTTACGTTTTTTTACATAATTCTCTTTTACGATTTTTTTTTTCGTCACACAACACAAAATAATTGCACAAAAATGAGCGCCCATTTATTAATTTTTTTATTCATTAAATGTGCGTTCAACTTTGCCGCCATATTGACGTTTTTGACAGTTAAACAAACATGGCGTCGTGCGTGGGTTCTGTTAAAGGTGGGGCTTCTAGAACCTTCTTGGTGGCTTTTTGTGAAGATATTAGATTCTTCTGGTCTGGTTCAGGATCATTTGGCGGACGCTAAAGGTGGATAGACCTAGACCGATGGCTGCGAGGGCGAGCGCAGACCTAGTCATCATTTTTTCACGACTCGCAGGCTGTGGACAAAGGAGAACAAACATTAGCTTTTTATAGGAGTTAAGCTACAGTACAGGCATTACAGCCGCAAAACTACAATCCTAGGGAGCTTGTTGGATCCAGGCGGCGCGGCGTAAGACCGCGGCAGATGGAAAGCGGTTATTCCCAGTTGTCACCCCCGGCTTTGTCCCCAGGGGAAGTCCCTACAAGAGACCTATATCTAGCAGTGCACGTCTATTGGTTGACGACGAGGATGACAGTAACTACACTACACAATATATTTAGATTTGATTTGATTTGATTTAATGGCTAAAGTTCCTATTTTGTGCAAAAAAGTTAAGGCTCTTGTGAAACGGTTAGGCCAAAAAAATTACCACCAAAGAAGTTCCTTGTCTGTGTGTAAACTGTAATAAGCGTAAGTTAGCCTATAGGCGTAGGTACCTATAGGCTAACAAGAACTATGTTCATTATCTGTAAGTTTTCTACAGAATGTTTGCTAGAAAATTGACAGTAAAGAATTAATACAATCAAATCAGTACCTTCATCGGTCAAGGCAAGGGCAAAAAAAGGGCCTACCCCTTTACACATTGTTTTTGCCCAAGTTGTAGAGACCGATTGTGTAAGCAAATCGTAATCGTTTGTCAAACGTATAATTCGACCTGCAGGGCTAGCATGGGCCGGAGATAAAAAATTTATCCCTCGATTTTATCCACTGACAAGAGATAAAATTAACTTATCCACTTCTCAGAGCACGACAACAGGGGAGAGGAGAAGTTTATCCCCGTTTGATATTTCACGGGGACTCGGGGGACTATTTATCCACTGTTATTTAGCGTTTTTATTTATTTATTTAGGAATAAAAATTTTATCCTTTCCTTGGGGAGAAAATTGTCTCGGCCCATGCTAGGGGGCCTGGGGGTCTACTCTCTTTCTCTAAAACGAAACTTCGCAAACAAACGAACGAAATTTCGTTAACTCCTCTCCTACATAATATTATCTTTATGCTCCTCTCTATTTCGTTTTCGTACACGCAGACGAAGTACGGATCCATAGAAAATTTTCGTGACCGATTGGATTGAACGATTTTGTGTGGGTCTAATAACCGACTAATTACGTTCGTTTGCGAAGTTTCGTTTGAGAGAAAGAGAGTAGACCCCCTGTACCTACCTATATGGAGTTCATAGATGCCTGCAAGTCAAAAATCATGTATGATCGTCTGATATAAGTAGTTCGAGTAATAAGTTTTAAGCTGTCAAATGATTACGATTTGCTTAGACAATCGAGCCTCTGAGTTGATTTCATGGACAAATAATTTATTTCCTTCCTGTCAGTTTTCTATAAAAATGTTGGCCTAGTGTGAATTATTGACAAACTTCACACAACTTTCAGAACATTAACGTTCTCCTTGACTGCGTCGTTGGTTTAGTGGTTAGCATGTATGACTGCGGCCGACGAGGTCGGGCCATATTTAAGTATTGGGTTTATTCGTCTAGAAATTCTCAGTACTAGCCCGGAGTTAGGAAGTTAGCGGTGTTTCACCCCCGTGCCTCGGAGAGCACGTTAAGCCGTAGGTCCCGGTTATTATCACTATAGTCGCTAAAGCCCGCCAACCCGCATTGGAGCAGCGTGGTTGGTCTAAGCTCTAATTCCCTCTCTCCTATGAGAATGGAGGCCTGTGCCCAGCAGTAGGACATTAATGGGCTGTTGTAGTGGTGGAAGGTTCTCCTCAATGTTCCCAGGCATGCAGGCCTCACGATGTTTTCCTTCACCGTTAAAACCAATTTAGCACTTGCTCTCGAAAAGATAGCCTTGACACCACAAATTGATATAAACTTTCAAAATGACGCACAACTTTGGCGCCAATTTACCCAAACATATCAACATAAATAGTTTAAAGCTCACGTGGGCAGTAGTCATGTGAATTGTCTCGTCGTTAGTGACTATTTATAGTCTGCAGTCCCTAACGCCATCTTGGCTGGCTATCAAAAATGTTTAATATCTATTTGTTTTCTCGTTTTTGCAGTAAACAAAGCTAGAGATCGCCTGCTATTTTGTCCGAATTCTATGAGCTTTTACTTTATGTATCGATTATAGTAAAAAAGTTTAAAATGAAAGTAATATACTTAATAGGACACGGATTTTACGTCTTCTGAAAAACCGTCTACTTCATAATTATTTCCCTATTTTTGAATTGAAAACTTCTTTAGCCGCGTTGAGCAGTTTTTGGTATAGGGGGTAAACTTGTGGATTCGCGTAACCGTCACCGACATGCTCGCGTTGTTACGAAGGTAAAAGGTCTTAAATATAAATATACTAGATTCGGAATGAAACTTTAATGCCTTAGTTTTAAGGTTTAAATTTAAATTTTTTAATTAACAAAAAAAGAATAAAAAAAATTAAAAAAAAATTGTTACTTAAATATTCGTTTCACTTCTATCGGCAGTCCCTATGACTGCCAATTATATTTTAAATATTTGCCTGGTGGCGGCTTTGGATGTGGCTTACCACCTGCAAAGACGTACCGCCAAGCGATTTATCGTTTCGGTACGATTCCGCGTAGAAACCGATTGGGGATAAGTATGGGTTTAATATAACTGCCATACCCCCAACAGGTTAGCCCGCTACCTTAGACTGCATCACAACTTGCCATCATATTGTGAGATTGCAGTCAAGGGCTAATTTGTAGTGGCGTAAAAAAAAGTTACTAAAGAATATTTTATTGTTTGGTAGGGGGTAAACTTGTGGATTCGCGTCACCGACACCGTCACCTCGCTGCCTTTGCTTATTGCTTTATTAAAGTTTATATTTAAGTCGAAATTCCGCGGGCTCGTACGAAGCGATTTGCTTCCTCGTTTCTAATTCGAACCGCTAGGATATGGAATGCCCTTCCGGCTTCCGTTTTCCCTTCCTCTTTTAATATAGGTATCTTCAAATCAAGAGTGAATAGGCATCTTCTAGGCAAGCGCGCTCCACCTTAGGCTGCATCACCACTTGCAAGCAAGTCTGATTGCAGCCAAGCGCTGGCCTATACATTTAAAAAAAAAAAGTATAATTTTTTAAATTTAATCCATCGGCGCCATCCCTATGACTGCCAATGTTTTTTTTGACTTAGGATACATTTTTCCGTACATGTTGATACATATTACATACTTATTACCTATACGGAAAAATACCGTAACTGAACTGATGAGAAGACAATAACCAGCCTTATAATAAAAGCCGAGTCGATAATAATTCAGCCTGGACATACATTGATTGATTGCATGAGCCTTGACAATAAGTCTACGTCACTTCACCGTCTGTAAACACGCGCCGCAGATAAAAACACTACGTCCAATTCGCCTGGCAAGATAATTTATTTTGAGCGGAACGGAACGGTGTTATATATCAGCCACAGGTAGAATGTTTTGTAAATGATATTCTTTTGTTTGATTTCGATATAACCTAAACCGACAGTGTTTAGTGTTTATAGTGGCTCACCGGATTTAAAACAAGACTAAGGGACTAAACCCCGGCTAAGGCTGGCACCGGGGTACAAAGATCAGTGATTACCTCATGCCCCACCCGGGTAGGTGGTCAAGCCTCGAAGCCCGTATGCCAAATACCCCTAAATCAAAGATGGTTGAAAAAGACAACGAAGTACACATTCTGTCGATTTTATATTGAGAAAAGTTTGCTGTAATAATAACCATGGGCATTGACGCCCAATAAGGGATTCAGGTAGCGCAAGATCGTTGCCGTGTCCCTACAAGAGACCGATATCCAACAGTGGACGACAATTTCGGCTATACAGAGTCAAGAGTTACAGACTCAATGAAAGTGAAACCTGATTTTCTATTGAATATTTACTTCTCAAATTTAGAAGAAGATAACCAACATTTATTGAGTGAATGTGTCCAGAACGCAGTAGAGGCGCGAAATATTTGATAAGTTTGATTTTAATACAATTAATAATGTGGGGGGTTTTCTAATCATACAGGCTGAACCAGAGACCAAAGAAAAGATGGATGGATTGTGTGAAAGAGGATATGCGTATAAAAGGGGTGAATGATAGGTTGACGAATAACAGAAGTGAGTTGAAGAAGAAAACATGTTGTGCCGATCCCACATAGCGTGGGACAAGGGTAAGAACAAGACAGGCTGAACCAGTTTCAGAGGCAGCTAGAATGCTTTTTGATATTAAATTTAGATTAGTAGTAGAAGTAATGTATAAATAATTAGGTATAAGTTTCTCACAGATGGGGCTTCTTTGGGGATTCTTTGTGATGTAAAGAAAAGCCCCCGAATAAATCAGATTACAAAAAATAAGACTAAAATATAGCCGGTCTTTGTTATAATTTAACATAGCACGTGTAAAATGTTCTAATTACAATATAACAAAGATAACTCAACATTAATTAGAGCTCGCAGTGTATTTTTAATAAGATTTACTTAAGGGGACTCAGGCCGGTACCTTCTTCATACAAACGCAAAAGCGTAATTACTACATTATTTGATATTGTACGCCCAAAACTAAGTTTTATTTCGATTTGTCTCGTCATTATCTAGGTTTATTGATATATAAAATATTGAAAAAAATATTGATTTTAAAGTTACGAGCCTCGAAAGATTCCAATTTTCACACTAAATTGATGACAACTTTGGGCGCAAATAAATAAGATTAGGAGTGTGAAAATTATAAAACAATTTATCAATAAACATAGTTTATTTATTCATTATTTGAAATAACTTTACTTAGTAAACATACATTTAGTAGTTTTTACAAACAAACGCTTTTCCCAAACGACTGTTCAACCCTTTTCGCGCGCTTGATTTCGGTAAAAACCATCTTGCCTCGCATCCGAACATTCGACACCTCCGGGTGGCGGGCGAGCGGGCGGGGGGAAGGGCCGCTCGCAGCCTACATAATACTACGTAGCTACTAGCTATACTGCGAGCTACTTATTGCAACGTAATTAGAGTGTTATTCGTGTAATTCGTAATTATGTACCTACGTCGTGTGTGTGGTTTATATTTATAATTATTATTATTGTGAATAAGTGTTGTCAATTGCATATTGTTATTATTTTATTATTACACTAGCTGATGCCCGCGACTTCGTCCGCGTGGAATAAGTTTTTTTAATTCCCACGGGAATTTTCCGGGATAAAAAGTAGCCTATGTCACTCTCCAGGTCCTCAACTATACCCATGCCAAAAAACATGTCAATCCGTTGCTCCGTTGCGGCGTGATTGAAGGACAAACCAACAAACAAACACACTTTCGCATTTATAATATTAGTAAGTATGATTGTTTCACTATTAGGGTTTATCTTGATCTAGATCACAGTTAGATCAGCTGAAATCGCAGTCAAGTCAAGGTCGCAGTCAGGTCCTCAACTTAGTTGAGGACCTGGACGGACCTTGACGGACGTGGCTATATGCTATGCTATATGCTATGCTATATGCTATGCTATATGCTATGCTATATGCAATGCTATATGCTATGCTATATGCAATGCTATATGCTATGCTATATGCAATGCTATATGCTATGCTATATGCTATGCTATATGCTATGCTATATGCTATGCTATATGCTATGCTATATGCTATGCTATATGCTATGCTATATGCTATGCTATATGCTATGCTATATGCTATGCTATATGCTATGCTATATGCTATGCTATATGCTATGCTATATGCTATGCTATATGCTATGCTATATGCTATGCTATATGCTATGCTATATGCTATGCTATATGCTATGCTATATGCTATGCTATATGCTATGCTATATGCTATGCTATATGCTATGCTATATGCTATGCTATATGCTATGCTATATGCTATGCTATATGCCATGCTATATGCCATGCTATATGCTATGCTATATGCCATGCCATATGCCATGCTATATGCCATGCCATATGCCATGCTATATGCCATGCCATATGCCATGCTATATGGCACATAGTTCGAAGAGCTGATGGTCGTTGGGGTCTCAAGGTGCTGGAGTGGCGACCCCGAAACGGGAAGCGCAGTGTTGGCAGACCCCCACTAGGTGGACCGACGACATAAAACGAGTCGCAGGGAGGCGCTGGATTCAGGCGGCGCAAGAACGAGGCCTGTGGAAGTCCATGAAGACCTTTGTCCAGCAGTGGACGTCTATCGATTGACAAAGAAGAATATTATACGAGTTGTTTACACGCTGAGGTATATAATAGTAGGTAGGTAATAATATAATAGGTATGTAGGTTACATTTTGTAGTTTTCATAAAAGATAAGTAGGTACCTAATCATTATCATAAATCATTATACCTAATTATTATAATTGATCAGTGATAATATCAGATATCGCATCGGTCCAACTATAATAGGTATAATCTGTGAGCGTAACATCATCTTTATACCGGGACTGCCGTGCGGCGTGCGCGCGGTTGCACTCGCTATACTGCTCATCACTGAGTCTGTCTCTTTCTCACACAATGTTAGGTGAAACAGCAAATAGGTTACCCACGTGCGCCGGCAACTTCAGTCGCGCGTACTGAGCTGCCTTAAGCTCAGTACGCGCGACTGAAGTTGCCGGCGCACGTGGGTAACCTATTTGCTGTTTCACCTAACATTGTGTGAGAAAGAGACAGACTCAGTGATGAGCAGTATAGCGAGTGCAACCGCGCGCACGGCAGTCCCGGTATAAAGATGATGTTACGCTCACAGATTATACCTATTAAGGCCCGCGTCCACTAGGCTCGCCGAGCCGAGTCGAATCGAATCGCAGAAAGTCGCCTCCTATATATTTACTATGTAACTGCGTCCATTAGCGACGAGCCGCGGCGCGCCGAATCGAATCGACCGCGCGAATTGCTCGACAGGCGAATTTCTTCGCCGATGCGATTCGATTCGACTCGGCGCGCCTCAGTCGACGCGGAGAAGCGGATGCGCGCCAACGTATTTTTTGGTTTCGATTCCATAAATCTTTTTATTTAAAATGAATGAAGAATTATTAATATCACTGGTCCAACAATATACAAGTAAAGTCCAAGTAAGTCTAGCAAAACTTGAAATTTTTCATAGGATAAACGAAAATATTGAAAAAACATCTCCTGAAGATGCTCCGGTGTCGGAGTGAAACGTACGTTGAGAATAATTTGGAAGATTTATGTGGTGTGGTGAATATTGCAAGCTGCAAGTGCAAGATACACTGTACCACATATATTTGCCTATTGTTGCGGATTATAGCAAATTAAATTTCAAGTTCCTTCATAATCATGGACTTCCGCAAAGTAACGCCTGCTTCTATCCAATATTTGAAAATATTGAAAAAATTTAACAGGATCCCTCTTCAAATCTGGATATAAATGATGAAATTCGCCATAGTTATTTCTTTTCATATTAATAATATTTGGGAGCACGCCGCGCCGTTTCCTTTTTCTATTTTCCTCTTCTTCATCAAAAAGTATTTGAAATCTTCATACGAGCTGTCCATGACGCAAAAACGACCTAATTTGATGAAAAGTTGCGATGAATGAATAATTCGATTCGATTCTTCAGAGATGGACGCACTAGGAATAAATGCGACTCGCTTCGATTCGACGCGTTTCTGCTGTAGTCGACGCCAGGCTTTATAGTTGGACCGATGCGATATCTGATATTATCACTGATGAATTATAATAATTAGGTATAATGATTTATGATAATGATTAGGTACCTACTTATCTTTTATGAAAACTACAAAATGTAACCTACATACCTATTATATTATTACCTACCTACTATTATATACCTCAGCGTGTAAACAACTCGTATAATATTCTTCTTTGTCAATCGATAGACGTCCACTGCTGGACAAAGGTCTTCATGGACTTCCACAGGCCTCGTTCTTGCGCCGCCTGAATCCAGCGCCTCCCTGCGACTCGTTTTATGTCGTCGGTCCACCTAGTGGGGGTCTGCCAACACTGCGCTTCCCGTTTCGGGGTCGCCACTCCAGCACCTTGAGACCCCAACGACCATCAGCTCTTCGAACTATGTGCCATATAGCGTGCCATATAGCATGGCATATAGCATGGCATATAGCATGGCATATAGCATGGCATATAGCATGGCATATAGCATGGCATATAGCATGGCATATAGCATGGCATATAGCATGGCATATAGCATAGCATATAGCATAGCATATAGCATAGCATATAGCATAGCATATAGCATATAGCATAGCATATAGCATATAGCATAGCATATAGCATAGCATATAGCATAGCATATAGCATAGCATATAGCATAGCATATAGCATAGCATATAGCATAGCATATAGCATAGCATATAGCATAGCATATAGCAGAGCATATAGCATAGCATATAGCATTGCATATAGCATTGCATATAGCATAGCATATAGCATAGCATATAGCATAGCATATAGCATAGCATATAGCATAGCATATAGCCACGTCCGTCAAGGTCCGTCCAGGTCCTCAACTAAGTTGAAGTAGCCTATGTCACCTCAACTTAGTTGAGGACCTGGAGACTTGACTTGACTGCGATTTCAGCTGATCTAACTGTGATCTAGATCAAGATAATAATAATAATAATAATGTCCTCCCGACCGAATTTCGGCCACGGCGGCCAATCTCCAGAGAGATTAGCCATCTGCGCGGGAGATATTATAGTGCACAAGTGTGTGCGCAAACACAGGTGCACTCTCTGTTCCTTTACTCTCATAGCCCGATGGGACGGAAAATCCGACACGACCGGAGAGAGATCAGGCGCAGGACCGACGGCTTAACGTGCTCTCCGAGGCACGGGGGTGAAACACCGCCAACTTCCTAACTCCGGGCTAGTACTGAGAATTTCTTGTCAGAAAAACCCAGTACTTGTTGTGACCCGACCCTAGATCAAGATAAACCCTAATAGTGAAACAATCATACAAGTACTAATATTATAAATGCGAAAGTGTGTTTGTTTGTTGGTTTGTCCTTCAATCACGCCGCAACGGAGCAACGGATTGACATGTTTTTTGGCATGGGTATAGTTGAGGACCTGGAGAGTGACATAGGCTACTTTTTATCCCGGAAAATTCCCGTGGGAATTAAAAAAACTTATTCCACGCGGACGAAGTCGCGGGCATCAGCTAGTGTAATAATAAAATAATAACAATATGCAACACTTATTCACAATAATAATAATTATAAATATAAACCACACACACGACGTAGGTACATAATTACGAATTACACGAATAACACTCTAATTACGTTGCAATAAGTAGCTCGCAGTATAGCTAGTAGCTACGTAGTATTATGTAGGCTGCGAGCGGCCCTTCCCCCCGCCCGCTCGCCCGCCACCCGGAGGTGTCGAATGTTCGGATGCGAGGCAAGATGGTTTTTACCGAAATCAAGCGCGCGAAAAGGGTTGAACAGTCGTTTGGGAAAAGCGTTTGTTTGTAAAAACTACTAAATGTATGTTTACTAAGTAAAGTTATTTCAAATAATGAATAAATAAACTATGTTTATTGATAAATTGTTTTATAATTTTCACACTCCTAATCTTATTTATTTGCGCCCAAAGTTGTCATCAATTTAGTGTGAAAATTGGAATCTTTCGAGGCTCGTAACTTTAAAATCAATATTTTTTTCAATATTTTATATATCAATAAACCTAGATAATGACGAGACAAATCGAAATAAAACTTAGTTTTGGGCGTACAATATCAAATAATGTAGTAATTACGCTTTTGCGTTTGTATGAAGAAGGTACCGGCCTGAGTCCCCTTAAGTACCTAATTGATATTAATTAAATCTACTCAATATGTACCTACTACCTAATTTTTCCTAATACCACAGCTAATACTTTCTCCCGAATTAGGCAATTCCAAGGGCATCCCGCTGATTGCTAATTTGCTAGCCATTTATTTTTTTGTTTTGCATGATATACCCTTATGTATAACCTATTATGGCATGGCATGGCATAATGTCATTCCGAACCAGTGGTAGATTCATTCGATAAGCACTTGTAAAAAGTCTATTTGAATAAAAAACTTTTAAATTTTGAATTAATGATTGAAATGGTGAGAAAATAACGCTTAAGGTGTGTCCAAACAAGAACGGCAAGTGTGCGGCAGCAACATGCGGTGTTTGCAGGACATAGGTAATTCTGCCGCGTGCTAGTAAGGACTTTAACCATTATCGGCATATAAAATGGCAAATATTGTGTGATTTATGTTAGAACGCACTTTAAATGAAGCTGTTGCTGTTATCTGTAGCTTAAGCTGACTTACACATAACAATAAAAAGTCCATTGCCATAATAAAACTGAAACTTGGCGCCCAAGAAGGGCTTCAATATAAGGCGTAGAACAAACTCCGTTGTGGCGTAGGCAATTAGTAAACTTTTATAGACAAGCCATTTATATCGTACTACGCATATCTTAACTTCGATATATATATGCGTTGTCACATTAGAGATTACGCCACGTTCCTGCCCGTTCTTTGACTGATTAGGGTGTAATCCATTTTATTCAGATTGTTTTATCATTACGTAACAGTCGAGGAATTTGCGATTAGATTTTTTTGGAGACGAAATTTTAAAATATCCGACTCTACATATACCTACTAGCTCTACAGTACTTATCTAAACAAATAGTACAAACCGACTAATCAACTCATAACTCTAGCTACTATCGAGTTTAGATTTTATATATTCTCTTTACTAACTTAAACTCTATACTAAGGATTTTTCAATAGTGGAGAAAACGGGTCAGCTATAAGTAATAAATTAGCAAATAATCATTTTGTGTTAACGATAATATTCAGTAAAAAGAAGTAGATATTTTGGCCAATTCTATTGGAAACAATCTCTGAACTAAATGACAAGTCTAAATTTACTACCATCACTTTCATAATGCTATGAAAGTGATGGCAGTTTGTATCTAGAAAGGATAGGAATATTTTTTAGCGTTTTGCGTATCGCCAGTGATTTGAAACTAGTCAGGCATATACCGACAAAATACATGGTTTCAAACCGTGTTATATTATTTACTAGCAGATGCCCCCGACTTCGTCCGCGTGAAATAAGTTTTTTAAATTCCCACGGGAACTCCCTAGTTTTTCGGGTTAATATATAAGCCTATGGCACTCACAAATAATGTGGCTTTCTATTAGTACCAGAATTTCAAAATCGGTTCAGTAGATCCAGAGATTACTCTTACCCCCTGCAACCTCACAAACTTAACCTCTTTATAATATTAGTAAGTATAGATTATTATTATTATTTAAAAATAAAATACATTTTAAAAATTACACTATAACATAACTGATACGGTGCCAAAAAAACCCGGTCGGGTTTATCCCTATGCTCGGAATTTCTATATAAGTACCTAGTTTACATTATGTATGTTGGTAAGGTTTTAACAATACATTTAGATTTGTCATTTTAATAACATTTATAGCTCGTGTACATCAAGATTATCCCCATTTTACAATTAACTTCTCACATCTTACGATAACGTTTTATAAACTACGTAGATACGAGTACATAAGTGTATGATTATTTACGCGTAAACTATTATCTCCGTACTTTGGCAAGGCGCCATCTTTTCAGCGATTTTCAATTTCCGAAATCTCTAAAGTGGAGGTTGACTCATCTTCTTATCGCTTCATTTGCTCAATTTTGATTATAGCTCCCTTAACATAAAATTTTCTTGATGATTTAACACCATTGCCGCAATAGGAAACCGTTGGAACTCTAAATACTTAGAATATATTTGATGTTATATCCTATGCAATAGGGATGATGACAACTCAGCAAATCAGCAACTCTTTAACAAACTTAAAAACGCACTTCTAGTATGGAAGGTGTATGAAATTCACAGTTGTAACGACATAAAATTTCAACGCACTTTTTTTCTTTAATCGATAATTTAAAATAGTTATCAAAATTAAAACTAACTGAGGATGTGAATTTTAGGTCTTTTGAGATACCCTATATTTAATAATTAGTTAGAAATAATTTAATATTAATACTAATCTATTAGGGCGCCTTCAAATTTGCCGCAAAGTGCCGCGCGGAAGCAGCGCGGCTGCAGCGCTGCGGTCGCGCTGCTTTGTAAATCCATATAAATAAAAAACACGCGACTGCAGCGCTGCACCCGCGCTGCGGCCGCGCATCAGTTCATCGATCGACTAGTGACGGGACTGCGCACGTATTTTTGTTCAAGTCTAAACATGAACGAAAATCGTAGAAGAATTTATCGATGAGGTTGAGAGTCGTCCAGCAATATGGGATTCGAAGTCCGACAAGTACAGCAATAAAATCGAAAAGAAAAAGGCTTGGGAAGAAATATGCATTAAATTTATTGACAATTTCACAAACAAGACTCCAAGTGAAAAAAAATGAAGCATGTAAGTATAATATTACTACTTTATATTTTCGTTGTTTCGTATTAAGTAATAGTAACACAGAGCAGTGTTTCTTCGTCAGAGTCCATCGTGAAAATAAATATAGGTACAACCCTATGATGTTCGAACCTCGCGACAGGAGCGCGGCCGCAGCGCTGCAGCCGCGCTGCGGCCGCGCTACGCTTTGCGGCAAATTTGAAGGCGCCCTTAATGTTACTAATCTATTAATATTATACTAAGCGCGCGTTTTGAAGTTTTAAAAAGTACCTACCTGACTTGACTATTTGTCAAATATCCAATCGTAGTCGCCAGTGAAAACGGAAGCCGGAAGAACATTCCATGGCTGTACGTATTTGTATTTTGTAACGAGGAAGCGAATCGCTTAGTATTTGCAGTTTTGATACTTTGCCAACCAAATGGAATTCCTGAATTTAAGAATACTTATCTGTTAGATGATTGGTATTTATGGTCAAACAAACTAGGAATTTGCGACAGAAAAAACTTTGATGAAAGGGTTTAAACTTTACAAACAAATATTAATTTTCAACAAACCCGGCTGAGTTTGTTGTGAGCTCGGCGCGTTTGGAACCCCCGTAGCTTTAGTTTTAAGATACCGTAACTGATTATCACCATTATATTTTATAAGTATTTGGACGTCAATTAGTGTACAGTGTACCTACTTAAATTGAATAAATATACTTTGACTTTGACTAAAAGTAATTTTTAAATCAGTAAGTAAGTAACAAGTTTCAGAAGAAGAAAGTAAGAAAGAAGTACTTAAGTATATCAGTTTCAGTAAGAACAGAGGCGTTAAGTTTCAGTCGCTACGTAAGCTACGTTACGTTATCAATGAATTAATTGAGAAGCCCAACTATTATCATTTTCCAATTTTGGCCACCGGGCCTGATAAGTCGGTGGGACTATAATTATATCCTACGGTATATACGCGGCCTTAAGTTCAGCCTTAGATTTTAATTGAGCTCATATCTAGAGTATGTTTATTAATAGTTTTTGTTATCTTTTGAGGCTGAACTTTCACGTTAGTTGATATGAACTGTGCTGTTTAATTATTAATTTTATTATCAGGGGAGACATAACAAATCTCTGAATATATGGTTTTTTTTGCGAGAATACTCATCAAGGTTACAAGAAATGCGACAATAATGTCAATGTTAGTGAACTATTATTTCTTAAATGATAGTTTTTTTAAAACTGTAATTAGTGTTAGTGGGAAAAGAAAAATTAAAGCGAGTTTTACATGGCATCACTGCCTCTACGGTAGTCGACTTTGGTGTAGAGCTGGTTACACTAGTCTAGGAACTCTATGATAAATCGCTGAGTCTGTTCAATAAGTCAGTTTACATGGGTAAATTACAAGGTAATTGAAAAATAGTTGATAGCAACACTGTGAAAGAATCATTGATCAATCAAACAAAATAAGTGACAAACAGTCCAACTCTTCAAAGTTACTTGACATCAAAATAATGGTGTCGTCAGAATGCGATATTAATTTTTTTCTAAAATACCTATTTTAAAACTGACTTATTGAACAGACTATAATGACTAATGGCGGTCATGTTTGTGAGATTAATTATGTATTAAATAATAATGAGTGGTTATGAGTTTCCTTCTAATATCAGTAACCTAGAAAGTAACGAAAACACCTTTATTGCTTATTAAAAAAAAATATACAAGAGGCAAAAAGAGTACATACTAAAGTATTTCCTTCTCCAGGATACACATACAACCTATCACTGTGCCAATTTTCATCAAAATCGGTTGAAAAGATGAGCCGTGAAAGCGTAGCAGACAGACACACTTTCGCATTCATAATCTAAGTAATTAAGTATTGATTTTTAAGACAAATCCCAAGACTAAATATGTTATAGCCATAGAGATAGTTAGGCATCCTAAAAAGACCAATGAGATAAGATTCTGTGTAATCAACATCGAATTAGACCAACTCGGTGGACTGATAAAAACCGGTTTTCACCAGATCTCATGTGGATTTAGTATCTACTACCACCACTACTACAGCCCATTAACGTCCCACTGCTGGGCACATGCCTCCACTCTCATAGGAGAGAGGGAATAAGAATTCTTCTTAAACCAAAAGAAGAAGAAGAAGAATAGAAGATTTAAAGAGCCAGGTTTCTTCCCCAAAAAGTCTCGAAGGGGACTCCATTGTCACAAAAAGAAAAGGGGTACAGATTGGATTTTATCTCTTTCAACTGAGATTGGCTATTTTAGGAGATTTTCCACTCTTACTGATCAACAAAGTTTATCACTATAAAATGTAGTTGAACATTAGATTCGACAGCTAATTTACATTACCTACCTCTCGCCAATTTCGTCAAGGCTATAACATGTGAATGGACGTCACAATTGTTTTTGTTGCTATCAGGACTTAATATGAACATACCTATCTATAGTATCGATTTATTATGCATAATATCCATACTAATATTATAAATGCGAAAGTGTGTCTGTCTGTCTGCTACGCTTTCACGGCCCATCCGCTCAACCGATTTTGATGAAATTTGGTACAGGAATAGTTTGTATCCCGGAAAATTAAGGAGTTCCCGCGGGAATTAAAAAAAATTAATCCACGCGGATGAAGTCGCGGGCATCATCTAGTATCTCCTATCTACATAATTCGACGAGTATACGGTTGGGGTATGAGCTATGGCACTTACGTACAATAAATAGGATTTTACTGTATATTTTTAGTTTGAAAGGAAAATTACCGGTTTATTTTAAATAGAATAGTACTTTTGACAAAACAAAATAACTAATTTTAGATAATAATTGGCCACATAATGGGCTATTTTTCAAATATTTAGCTGCTTAGGTGATATAAGTCATATTATGTATTTAAAACCTGCATCAATTATAATCATTCACAATAATTGCTATGATTGGCTGAAATACCTATGTTATTCTTACTGCGACAATGGACTTTGGCCAATAATGTTAGCCGATCATCGGTGATTGAGATCGTTAGGCCGTTGTAGCAATAATTTGGCTATAGATAGATAGATATAAGATATTATGTAATACGACATGCATGATACTTTTGTATCTAGGATTATACTAACGCCTAGGCTAGAGACTTATCAGCAGCTAAAGGTTTCTTATTAATCAATAACTTTGTCGCAACGGATCTGCGCATGGTGCATTTTCGATATTATGCACTCCATATAGGTACTCATACCTATCTATACTAAGATTATAAAGAGTTTGTGTGGTTGTAGGGGGTAATCTCTGGATCTACTGAACCGATTTTGAAAATTCCGGTACCAATAGAAAGCCACATTATTTTTGAGGCTATATATTAAACCGAAAAATTAGGGAGTTCCCGTGGGAATTGGAAAACTTATTTCACGCGGACGAAGTCGCGGCAATCTGCTGGTCTTAAATAATATAAGTACCTACACAAATCGTTTAGGTACAAATTAAGTTTAGTCTGTTAGTTTGTTACCTATGTGTTAGCGAATCGTACATAAGGGGTCTATTTCGATAAAATGATTGCTACGGTAGTAAAGATCGCAAACACTTCTGATCAGCTAAAACTCTTTCGCGATTGGCAAAAAATCCTTGACGCAGCAAAAACACAATTGATTTAGCCATGGCAAACAGATAGCTATTCAGATAGCTATTATGACGTAGGCATCCGCTAAGACAGATTTTTGAAAATACGACCCCTAAGGGGGTAAAAGAGGCCTTGAAATTTGTATGATAATCGAACCTTACGTGAGCGAAGCCGTGGGCAAAAGGCTCAGGTTCTCCTTTTCATGACATCAATAGATATTAAGTATATATAGTTCGCACGCGAGTTGAATGCAGAGCGAATGTATGGTGACACATACTCTGCTCTGCATTAAACTCGCGCGCGTACTGTACGTAGGTAGTAGGTGCCCACTGCCCACTTAGTGACAAATCAAAGCAACAACTGAAAACTATAAATAGACATAGCTAGGCATAATCTACTGTTAGTGGTTTAGAAATGACCTAGAGATGAACTCTCTTTATCTATCTCAGGAGTAATGTCACCTAACACCTTACACATTAATTTCTATGTGATGATACTCTAAACGTACCTGCTAAAGAAAGATGGTCATTTTTTTAAACAATTTTTTTTAAATTCAAATTCACTTAAGTACATCATTACAAGTCAATCAAGTTAAGTACATCTTACTTTAAAAAAAATCATTTTCATTCATTCATTATCAGATTCATTAGATCAAAGGTGTTATAGAGTTCATCCGAACTACCCTAATATCTAAAGTAAATCATTAGGTAAAGTATTTTAAAAAATATTTAAATATCCAGGGCCATACTGCCAACGCTTAAATCCATATTGTTTCATTATCGTAGACTTTCGTGTTTTAGAAATATAATCCTTATTTTAGGCATGTGAAGGAATGTGATATCAAACTATCATTTTGAGTAATATTTCTTAAGTATTGCGTTGGCAGTATGGTAAAGGTGGTATTTAAGTTATACTTGTTTGGCAAGACAAGTGTGTGCTGGAAGGGCATTCCACACTTCAGCGGTTCGTATCAGAAATGTAGAGCAGAACCGTTTCAGACTAGCAGATTGGACGCCAACGACATAAGGATTCCAAGAAGGAAGGAGGAACTATTTGAAGTATTTGGATCAGTTCTTTAGAGTTTCAGACAAAACGGAAAAATTATCGTACATGTACCAGCATCATCATGGCTGTAATTCATAGTTCACACCAAGAGCAAAAGTGCGTTTCGGACGTGTGGCGCGGCAAATGTCCAACACCATGGCCAAGTGTATGTTGGCAGACTTCTGACATCTGTGCGAACATCAGGCAGATTTCACAGGCTTGCAGATTTCCTTGAAACGTTATTCTTCACCATTAAAGCAAGTTATGTTAAATTGATAAGTCATAATAAGTCATTCGTAGGATTCTAGCCAGTGAATTTTTTGACTCTCACAGCCTGAGTTGAAGTGGTTTTTTTTTTTTATTCACTACAAGTTAGCCCTTGACTGCGATCTCACCTGATGGTAAGTGATGATGCAGTCTAAGATGGTAGCGGGCTAACCTGTTAGGGGCATGGCAGTTATATTAAACCCATACCCCTATTCAGTTTCTACACGGCATCGTACCGGAACGCTAAATCGGAACAGTTTGCTGGCCAGTAATCTAAATAATTAATCATTTCTAAATTATCCCAAATATTAGCTTACTCCGGTTCTTCTCTTGTATTAACCCATCTTCCTAACTAGTTATAAGCTTTTTATATTTTAATTAAGTACTTCCTATGTAGCATATATATTAATATTTACTTTTTCCACCTTTGCGAATCTGTGAAAACCAGTAATTGGCGTTATACTTATTCTTTATTTACCTATCCACTTTTGTGGTAGCTGTAAGTTTTCTGTATAAAAAAAAAGTTCAGATGCCTGGGATTCAAACCTGGATAACCTATTGAGGTTATCCAGGTTATCCAGGTGACAGCATATTGATGCTGTCTTCACTGGGTTATCAATGCTTTACTCTAGTTACTAAACTAGTCAAGAAGTATTTACATAATTATTTGTGTAGCAGTATTTAGTCACGAAATTATCACACTAGTACAACTAGGTACTTTGTATGATAAGTACTGTGCATTTGAAGTTATGCAAGAGTTCTATAAATGTACCATCAGGTTGTTATGAATATATTGAACTGGACTAAACTGGTGTAGTTATTATATACTGGTAAGCAATATATATACATAGAGTTAGCATCATTATTAGCTAGTAGAACTACTACATATTGTCAGTCTAAGGACACCTTATTTTCTACCAGTCCCTTTTTGCTTTTTTATTGGACAAATGAACTAAACTAGATGATGCCCGTGACTTTGTCTGCATTGATTAAGTTTTTTATATTTTTATTTTACTGAAAATCCTCAATTTTAAGCAAAATAAAAAGTAGCCTATGTCCCCGGGATGCAACCTATCCCTATACCAAATATCATCAAAATCGTTTGAATAGATGAGCTGATATAATGTAACAGGCAGACAGACACACTTTGGCATTTATAATATTAGTATGGATATGGATTCTTCAGTATAATACCAAGTAAACTATAAACTACACCTTAATACAGACTGTTGACATCAAACAGCATTATAGAGCTCAAAAAGAGCACCTACAAGATACCTACTTATACTCAAACTGGTTCAGAAAGCAGATTCTACTGAAAAGAGCTAGAGAAAACTCAATATCTTTCAAAACATTAAAGTTACAATATAATATCAATGGATAGCAGTATAAGTAAATCCACTAAGGTAATCGGTTTTAAATTCCTACTCTGTATCACACTAGAATAGTAAATCTAATGGCAGCATGGCTTTTCCAGTTGGTAGCTTATCACAACTTGTGTTTCTCACCAGACAGGACCCAAGCTTAGTTAAGAAATCTTAATATATTAAGTGTTATGTTGTGACTCACTCAAGTCACTGACTTAACAAAACCCCTATACCTAGAAAGCTGAAACTATGCATTGTACTTAGTTCCCTTCATAAAGTACACGAGGAATAAGGCTGGATACTTATTTCAAAATTCCCACGGAAGCGAGCGGGTACTCGCTAGTCTTCTATACTAATATTATAAATGAGAAAGTTTGGATGGATGGATGTTTGTTACTCAATCACGCCAGAATGGCAGAACGGATATGGATGAAACTTGGCACAGAGATAGATTATAGTCTGAAATAATACATAGGTTACTTTTTATCCCGGAAAATTAAAGATTCCTGCGGGAATCGAAAAACTTTAATCCACGCGGTCGATGTCGCAGGCATCAGCTAGTTACCTAGTAATTTCCTATATGACCCAGCCTGAAATCGAATTCAGTAAGGCCGTTTTGCTTAGCAAAGGTATAAAAAAATGTTAACTTTCTCACCTGCGAATATGTGAGTCTTAAAGCGTACTGGAGAATTTGCGTCGTTCTCATTATGTTAGAAGCCAATTTTCTGTGCTGCAAAAGAAATAACACACTCAAAAACACGTAAAACAACCCAAAAAGCACAAATATTCTTAGAAAAATCACAAAGTCACTTTTTTAAACTTTTACATAACCTATGACAACCAAAATCGAGTCACTCGCGAATGTCGATTTTTGACTGACATTTAAATAAATTCTATAAACAAAAATCAAAACATTTAAATAAAAAAGCAATTTTGTTTACAAAAACTAAATTCTTTTCGCTAATTAAATGAAAGGAATTATATTTTAAATTTTACGTACACACCACACCCGCTTATAATCGCGATTCGCGAATAAAAGAGTTAAAAAAAGTCTTCTCTTTCTGTCACAATGAAGTTATAGTTAAACTGACATGCCGTCAGCCTAAGGCTGTGTTCCGAAATACACTGCGAGCACTGTAAGGTGTGACGTCACTTCAGTACACTGCGAAGCCGTTCCTTTATAGTTAGGTATACTGGGTACTGCTTAAAACGGCACGCTGTCAGCACTGAGACAAACACTGAGAGCACCTTACCTCGAAAACGCCAGTGCTCACAGTACAAAGATGGCGTCGATTAATGACGTCATATATTTCCCTAGGATACTGCAGCAGTTTACTGTCAGTTAAAACGGAACGAATTTCCCCACAGTAAGAGCACTGAACAGTGCTCGCAGTCTATAACGGAACACAGCCTAAGCCGACGAAGGAAGCCTTTTTCATTGGCCCAAGCCCGTCACGTTGGAATGTTGGACAATCTGACGTATGTGTTGCTAGTACAGGGTAATGTGATCTCCTTGTATCGAGCACTTTTTGTCTTGTTTTGATTTTATAAATCTTTTATTGCTATCATAGTATATTTGTGAGAAAATTGATGATTTATTCAACATATTTTGTAACTGAAATCTCAGTCTTACAAAGCAAAGTTGCAAAAGTTACCAAAGTTGTTATTTATATAACGGCAATAAGTTCCCTAGTTTATACGAATGGAATACAAGCCAAGCCACAAGTGATTTTGATTTTGAAAACTAATTAATGAATGGAATACTTTCCCACAATTATTGGAAATGTTTGGAGTTTACCTCCTTTAGAATCGATTTGCAATAAGTCCGGGGTATGAAAATTTATGGGGAGTAAAATCCTATATAAGTAAATAGGTACTCGTAAATGTATCAAGCATGCTTTCAGTAATATAAAAATGCGTTCATTTACTAATCTATGAATATCATAATATCATACTTCATATACTTACAAATATTATGAATGCGAAAGTGTGTTTGTTGTTGGTTTGTCCTTCAATCACGCCGCAACGGAGCAACGCATCAACGTGATTTTTGGCATGGGTATAGTTGAGGACGGAGAGTGACATAGGCTTTTTATCCCGGACAATCAAGGGGTTTCCGCAGGAATAAAAAACTAAAACCACGCACTACGCAGGCGAAGTCGCGGGCATCAGCTAGTCTTTTATAATCTTTCGTAAAGAGTAAACTCCAGTCGTGCGTCGGAGCTGACACACACATTTTTTTTTATTGGCAACTTTTTTTTATGACAGACAGGGCAATAGAAGAAAATGTTTCAGAGGTTTGGTGCATCGCGTGCATCGTAATTCCATGGTAATTCCTTCTTCCATGGATTGGTGGCATTGTATTGCTCTTCGAAACCATAGACACATTTATACAGCTCTGGGTTCTACGTTTTGGACACAGGTTTTGGAAGCTCATTTAATGAAAACATTTTTACCCATGGAATATGTTTTGCAACAGAGGTTTTTACCACTCTAAAAGCCTAATAGTGCTAATAGTTCATCTGCGTTCACTTGGCTTTATTTAAAACTCTGTGTATGGCCAATATTACACTATACTATCTAAAAGATCCTATTTCGCACCATAGATCATCATTCTAGAATTAATATAGTACCTTTAGCATATTTCTAGGATGATGATCTATGGTGCGAAATAGGATCCTTTATTTAATATAGACTATAGTGTACCTCACAAATCGCAGTCACAAATCCACAAGTTTTTTCATTTTCTAAGCCAATTTCTAAGCAAAAATCATTGCGCAATCAACACTACCTTGATTGCACAATGATTTTGTAACCTGTGTCACAGGGTTTTTATTCATCATCAATCATCATCATCATCATCAACCCATCACTTGCCCATTAATAAGCATCTAGGTCTTCTTAGGAGGTGGCCGAAATTGGGTCGGGAGGACATTATATTATTTATTACTGCGCTTGATTTTATTAAGCTTATAGGTATACTAGCTGATGCCCGCGACTTCGACCGCGTGGTTTAAGTTCTTTTATACTTCTACCATACCTTTACTACTGTTTTAATCATACTTTTGCGGGTCTAAAGTCAGTCTTCATGCCCTAGGGCCGTAATCTAGTCGATCGATCGCCCAACTAGTTGACCAACCCCATACTGTAAATATGCACAACAGAGTCTAGGCTCCAGACTGGTCGACCAAACGACCGTACCATTTGACATAAAAGTTTTTAAACCAAGGAGTATGTATACCTGCATAAACACTGGCAGCATGAAAAGCAAAAAGTTTGAATATCAAAGCAGCGGCACCAAATGTGACTCTATCGAACGTGAACATTCACTTTTAATTTGTCTTTTCTTTTTATTATTTACTAGCTGATGCCCGCGACTTCGTCCGCGTGGATTGAGGTTTTTCGGTTCCCGCGGGAACTCTTTAATTTTCCGGGATAAAAAGTAGCCTATGTGCTATTCCAGACTATAATCTATCTCTGTGCCAAATTTCATCCAGATCCGTTCATCCGTTGGAGCGTGATTGAGTAACAAACATACATCCATACATACATCCATCCATCCAAACTTTCGCATTTATAATATTTATATGGACTAGACCTATGTATCCTACTTACTATGATTTGCAATAAATATCTAACCGTTACAGTTTGTTTTACTGTTATGGTAGAAGTATAAAGTAGAGTATACACCACCGGGATAAAGCAGTTTTTTTCTTGGGCGCTTGAATCCCTCACTGCACTCAGGACTCAATCTTAATTCCCTCCCTTTGGTCGGGAATTAACTTATAACACCCTCGCTGCGCTCGGGAGTTAAATTTGGAGTCCTTCGTTACGTTCAGGATTCAATGTAGCGCCCGTGACATAAAACAGTGCTTTATCCCCTTGGTGTATAATCTACTATAATGCGACCTCCGCGCCGTATACAATGAACAAAGAAATAAATTGGCCGTATACGATCTCCTTAGTGTTGTCAATACCAAAGTGTCAACTGTCATACTTTGCTATTATTCGTCATGATATTTGTATAGTGGAATTCTTTCAGTTAAATAAAACCAATAATTCTCTTGGTTTCTCGTTTATTACGCCACAATTTATTTAACTGAAAATGCCTGACGAAAAACTAGGCAAATCTTCGCTGTCAAGATATCTGCGACCCGATAAGTTTGACATCGAGCCTGATGTCGCGGACGCCGATGCAAAATGGCTACATTGGAAATCGACATTCGAAAGCTTCTTAGCAGAAGAAATTACCGAAGATGTACCAGACTCCCTTAAGCGTAAGCTGCTAGTTAACCACTTATCGGCATCGATTTACAAGCATATCAAAACATGCTCCACTTACAAAGATTCGATGAAAGTTCTAGAAGACATCTATGTCAAACCGAAAAATACTATTCTAGCTCGACATATTCTCTTCAATCGCAAACAACGAGCCGACGAAACTATCTCTGACTATGTTAGAGCTCTTCGACTTTCCGCGAAAGATTGTAAATTCGAAGACGTCATAGCGCAGGAACATGAAGACCAAGCCGTTCGTAGTGCTCTCATATCCGGCTTGCTATCACGAAGAATTCGCGAGCGGTTACTAGAAAACTCTAAACTCACTCTCTCAGAAGCACTTAATCAAGCCGTAGCTCTGGAAACGGCAGAGAAGGATGCAGTTGCTATTGGTATCGTCTCTCCGCAACTTACTGCCATATCACAAGGTAGTTCACGAGACAAGGAATCCGAAAATCTAGCGGCAGCTCCATCGTCACGAACTTTTCAAGCCGCCCCGACCACGTCACCTCCGGCTAAACCCTGCTTCTTTTGCGGTGGTAGTCTTCATCCAAGGTTCAGATGTCCAGCTAACAAAGCCACCTGCAAAAAGTGCTCAAAGAAAGGACACTTCGCAAGCGTCTGTAGATCGGGCAATATTAACTTGAACTCCACGACAGTTGAAGATCCTATGACCTCTAACAACGACCGGTTTTACAGTGGAGCTATTTCTGCTGCCTCTCCTTCGAGCCTTAGGAGTGCGACAATTCCAATCATGGTCAACGAATACAAGGCTGATGCACTCGTCGATACAGGAAGTTCGGTCAGCTTTATTAACGGTAAAGTTGCTCGCATAATGAAACTACGCAAAAAACCCTGCAAGCAGACAGTCAATCTCGCTTCTCTCAATCAAGTTTCCTTTGTCGAAGGTATCTGCTTTGCTACCATTACGATGAATAAGCACACTTACAAACAAACACCTCTTCTAGTTGTCGACAACCTCTGTGCCGACGTTATCATCGGCCATGACTTGCTCAAATATCATTCGAGCATTCATTTCAATCTTGGTGGGCCTGGCGAACCTTTAGAGATATGCAACGTGTTACGAGCTTCGGTGCCGCCAGCCTCCGTATTTACAAATCTATCGCCGAACATTCAACCAATCGCCGTGAGAAGCCGGCGCTACAGCAAAGAAGATGAGGACTTCATAAAAAAAGAAGTGTCTAAATTACTTGAAGACGGGGTCGTTGAAACAAGTATTTCCCCCTGGAGAGCCCAAGTCCT
Source organism: Erebia ligea (assembly GCA_917051295.2). Classification (NCBI taxonomy): domain Eukaryota; kingdom Metazoa; phylum Arthropoda; class Insecta; order Lepidoptera; family Nymphalidae; genus Erebia; species Erebia ligea. Next base: position 4,468,462 of record OU785246.1, read on the forward strand.
CGTAGCGGGAGGAGGGGTTCATCGAAAACGACTTGTCATTGATTACTCCATGACCATAAACAAATTCACCTATCTGGATGCCTTCCCCTTGCCAAACATAGAATCAGTCGTGAACAACGTATCAAGATTTAAAGTGTTCAGTCAAATCGACTTAAAGAGCGCATATCATCAAGTACCCATCTTAGAAAATGAAAAGATATATACAGCTTTCGAAGCATGCGGCAAATTGTATCAGTTTACACGTATTTCATTTGGCGTGACTAATGGTGTTGCGGCTTTTCAACGAACCCTGGACTTCATCATAACAGAAGAGAGACTAGAAGGGGCGTTTGCTTACTTAGACGATGTAACCGTCTGCGGCAAAGATCAAAGGGATCATGACCACAATCTAAATCGCTTTATGGAAGCCGCTAATAAATTTCATTTAACTCTAAACGAACAGAAGAGTGTTTTCAATAAGACTAAAATCAACTTGCTTGGATATACTGTTGAAAATAATACAATCAGTCCTGACCCGGAAAGACTAAAACCTCTTCTAGAACTTCCCGCTCCAACTAAAACTAGTGAACTAAAACGAGTCCTAGGGATGTTTGCTCATTACGCTAAATGGATTGCGCGCTTCTCCGAAAAAATAAAGCCACTTACATGCGTGACTACTTTCCCATTACCACCTGATGCGCTTAAGTGTTTTGAAGAACTCAAGCAAGATATCAAGGCAGCCGCTCTAGTAGCCATTAACGACAATGAAATGTTTACAGTCGAAACAGACGCTTCGGAATTCGCGCTAGGGGCTACGCTGACTCAAAATGGAAGACCAGTTGCCTTTTTCTCTCGGACACTGAATAACTCAGAATGCAAACAATCCTCAATCGAAAAAGAGGCTTGTGCGATAGTAGAGAGCCTAAAGAAATGGAGACACTACCTGATTGGTAGACATTTTCTTCTTATAACAGACCAACAATCGGTAACCTTCATGTTCAATCAAAATCATAACAGTAAAATAAAAAATGAGAAGATCCAACGTTGGCGATTAGAACTGTCTTGCTTCAAATACGATATAGTTTATAGACCAGGCACTGAAAACGCTGCTGCGGATGCTCTATCTCGCGTATGCGCCTACATGAATATAAACAAGTTGAAAGAACTACTTAACGCACTCTGCCACCCGGGAGTAACTAGAATGTATCACTGGGTAAAATCTAAAAACTTACCCTACTCAGTTAATGATGTCAAGGAGATGACCACCTCGTGCCCTACCTGTGCCGAAATAAAACCGAGGTTTCTTAAGGCCAAAGGTCAATTGATAAAAGCTACGTCGCCGTTTGAACGGATCAACATAGATTTTAAAGGACCACTACCTTCTAAAACAGCCAACAAGTACATACTTACGATTATTGATGAGTACAGTCGGTTCCCTTTTGCTTACCCATGTAGGGACATGACCTCAGCCACCGTCATTACTTGTCTGAAAGATCTTTTTCTGACATTTGGTCAACCTCTCTACATTCATAGTGATAGAGGATCGTCATTCATGTCTGAAGAGTTCAAATCATTCCTTCGACAGTCAAACATAGCCTCGTCCAGAACGACGCCCTATAACCCCCAGGGTAATGGCCAAGTGGAGCGACTAAACGGAACGCTCTGGCGAACTATTCAACTCAGCCTTCGGTCAAAGGGATTATCGGTGGAAAATTGGGAAGAAGTACTGAAGGACGCATTGCATTGTGTCCGCTCTCTCCTGTGTACGGCAACAAACGCTACTCCGCACGAAAAACTTTTCACATACCCTAGAAGATCCCCGAACGGAGATTCACTGCCATCTTGGCTCACGCCGGGACCGATCTTTGTTAAGAAGAACGTCCGCTCTTCAAAAACGGACCCTCTTGTCGAGGAAGCCGAGCTCCTAGAGACGAATCCCTACTACTCTCTCATAAGACGGGATAATGGAGAAACCACAACGGTATCAAACCGTCAATTGGCTCCTTTCCCCAGTACTGCTGATAATAGCAGAGACGAAAACTTTGAAACGGCCTCCGAAGATGATAACCTCACGTTTCCATCTGGAAATAACTCCACTCCTACAATTGAAAATAACGCTCCTTCGTTACCGCCTCGCGTAAATGAGCCGTCGACGTCCTCGCCAGTTCTTCAGACTAGACTCCCCAGGAAATCTAATAGGACGCGAAAATTACCCTCCTACCTAGCGGACTTTATGATTGATGGGAGTGAGAGTGAAAACTGAACCGGGGGAGAATGAGGTGATATGCGACCTCCGCGCCGTATACAATGAACAAAGAAATAAATTGGCCGTATACGATCTCCTTAGTGTTGTCAATACCAAAGTGTCAACTGTCATACTTTGCTATTATTCGTCATGATATTTGTATAGTGGAATTCTTTCAGTTAAATAAAACCAATAATTCTCTTGGTTTCTCGTTTATTACGCCACAGTGATTCCCGCGGGAACTCCTTAACTTTCCGGGATGTTAGCATGCGCACGACGAGATTATCTCACGACGAGAGAGAGAGAGATGTTTTACTCGTAGTGCGCATGCTAGCCATACAGATTACAGGTCCCCAACTATACCTACCCATGCCAAAAAAAACGCAACTAAATAATTTATATAATTGTGAATTTTAATTTATTTTTTTAATTTTATTTCATTATAACCAAGCTATGTTTCTATAATGTCATATACGTCAACCAATTACCTAGTTATTATGGATGAACATAAGGCTTCTTTTATTTTTATTTTATTTTTATTTTATTTTATGTATTAACAATAATTTAATGATAAATAACGTAATGTAATAAATTTCGTCATCCGATATCAAACACGGTATGTGTGTTCACACAGTTTGTATAAGCTATCTCTGCCGTATCTCATAAACGAGGGCAAGAAGATAGGTACCTACTACCTACCAGGTGAGATGAAACTCGAAATGATGTTACAGTAAGAGAGTAGAGACCGTCTTATTTTAGAATGAACGGCTCAATGTTGGGCGAGATCAAGAAAATATGTCTAACGAATGAGGCATTCCTTGGAAGAAGCCTGTGTTCGTACGGTAAATAGTAGGGGTGTAACGGAACCTTGACTCCGCCTCCGTAAGTGCGGAACTTTCGTAAGAAATCGTACCTCCGCTTCCGCATCCGCCTCCGCCGTTTTTTTGCGGAGTTGTAACGGAGGTTTATTTAGGTACGTTGACTTACAATGCGAGAGGTACAAATCGAAGCAGGTGACGTCAGTTATACCATTACAACAAGCAAAAAGGACTGTCTTTAGAAGAATCCTCAAAAAAAAAAACCTAATGTGGGATTCATCGCATCCTAAAGCACAGAAAATGGACGATGTGATCGGAGAAATCCACCTCCGCCTCCGCCTCTGCTTCCGCTAAGAATGCCTCCGTTACAACCCTAGTCTATAGGTATTTTGAAGACCTCCGTGGCGCAGTGTTGAGAGCTGTTGTCTTAACGTGCGAAGGTCTCGGGTTTGATCCCCGGCAGGGTCAATTTGTGAATTTATAATTTCTGAATTTTCCCTGGTCTGGCCTGGTGGGAGGCTTCTGCCGTGGCTAGTTACCACCCTATGGGCAAACACGTGCAGCCAAGCGTTCCGTTACGATACCGTTTAGAAACCGAATAGGGGTATGGGTTTAATATTTAAACTGCCATGCCCCTAACAGGTTAGCCCGCTACCATCTTAGACTGCATCATCACTTACAGTCCCACAAACCTACACAGCGTCGCTAGTAAGTATAAAATACTAGATTACTAGCTGATGCCTGCGACTTCATCCGCGTGGATTGAGGTTTTTGGTTCCCTCGGGAACTCTTTAATTTTCCTGGATAAAAAGTAGCCTATGTGTTATTCCAGACTATAATCTATCTCTCTCCAAATTTCATCCAAATCCATTCAGCCGTTCTGGCGTGATTGAGTAACAAACATCCATCCATCTATCCAAACAAATCGCATTTATAATATAGGCATAAAAATTTGTTCCCATTTTGGCCACCGGGCCAGATTTAAGTTTTTGGGAATGTACCGATCATAGTCAAGGGCTAACTTGTAGTGAAAAAAAAATTGGCAGTCATAGGGACTGCCGATAGAAGTGAAAACGAATATATAGAGTACTTAAAATTAAAAAAAAAATATGTAAAATATAAACCTTAATACTAAGGTATTCAAGTTTAATTACGAATGTAGTCTAAATATATAAAAGGCAAAGGTGACTCACTGACTGACTGACTGATCTATCAACGCACAGCTCTAACCACTGGTCGGATCGGGCTGAAATTTTGCACTCAGATAGCTATTATAACGTAGGCATCCGTTAAGAAAGGATTTTTGAAAATTCCACCCCTAAGAGGGTGAAATAGGGGTTGAAAGTTTGTACGAAACTCCGTCATTTCTCAAGCTCGTATATCGATGAAACTTGGTTTACAAGCTACGGGTAAAAAAGTGTTTCACATATTTTGAAATTTCTTCCCCCGAAGGCGTGAAATAGGGGATGAAAGTTTGTATGAAATTCCTTCATTTCTCAAGATATTTCTCAAGTTATATCAACGAAACTAGGTATTTTGGCTTACAGTAATAAATAAAGAAGTATGTGTGTCACAGTTTTTCAAAATTCCACCCCCACGGGGTAAAATAGGGGTTTAAAGTTTGTATAAAAGTCCTTCATTTCTCAAGATAGAGCCATGAAACTTAGCATTTGGGCTTTCAGTTAGATATGCAAGAGTATCTACGTGTTTCACCATTTTTGAAAATTCGACCCCCAAAGTTGTGAAATATAGAGTTTGTCCTTCAATCACGCCGCAACAGAGCAACGGATCAACGTGATTGCATGAGTATAGTTGAGGACCTGGAGAGTGACAGGCTACTTTTAAAACCAGAAAATTAAGGAGTGCCTGTGGGGAAAAAAACTTATACCACGCGGACGAAGTCGCGGGCATTAGCTAGTATATTTATATTTAAGACCTTTTGTCTCCGTAACAACGCGAGGTGTCGGTGTCGGTGACGGTGTCGGTGACGGTGTTGGTGACGTGAATCCACAAGTTTACCCCCTACCAAAAAGTGCTCAACGCGGCAAGAGAAGTTTTCACTTCAGAAAAACCGACAGAGCGTTAAGTACCTATACAGTAAAACTGCCTGAAAAAAACCGACAGAGCATTGGGATAGCTCACGAGAGTAAAATTGCCATAATAGTATGTACTTGAAGCCTAATCAGCAATAACTTAACATACCTAATAAATTATTATTCAAAGTTTCTAAAACAATAAAACGCCTCACTTCATTGTAACCGCACAGCCTATTCGTAAGCTCTGGGTATACTTAGTAAAACTTAAACAATAGTCGAAAATCGAAAGCGACAGAGTTCCTGCTTCTAAGATCGATTTTCCCGCATTCTAGCTTGAAACCGATAAGAAAATGTATACAGGCTGTTCTTTAAAATAATGTCCTCATGTAATTATTTTTGTACCTATAATTTAATGCCTCGTAGGTGGCCTTGTTGCGACAACGCATATCAGTCGATTGCAATTGTTAAGCAACGTTGACCCGAGTCGGTAACTGGTACTGGATGGGTGACCGAATTTGGCCTATACGTTTCCTCCGTACCTCGGAATTTCGGAAAGCCGTCGATCCCTGTTATTATTACTACCTACATCTGATAGATCGTAATTGTTAGATACCTGAGAGTTGAAATAGTCCTATTAGTCGAATCTTATGCGGAAGGACCTGGAAACCCACTACATTATTATCCCAAGAACCCCAAGGTTGAGTCCTGGGGCAGGGATGGTGTAAGATGAATTCAAAAATATACAAACTATTTACATGTCGTATCTATGGTACAGACGCTCTGAGAAATGTAGGTACATCACACATCAACATGTCGTCAAGGTCATTTTATCATGCCCGCGACTTTGTCCCCGGGAACTAAGTACCTACTCACTTAATTTTCCGGGATAAAAAGTAGTCTATATCGTTCGCCGGAATGTAACCTACTATTAGTTACCGAATTTCATCAAAATCCGTTGAAAAGATAGGTCGTTAAAGTGTAGCAGCTAGATAGACAGACAGACATACCGATAGATAGGGGCACTTCTTCGATTTCATGTCATTATCGACCGGTGTAAAAAATTTTTTTTTTTTTTGAGTTATTGTTTTTTTAAGTTGACCTTGACAAAGGGGTACCTTCATTTATCACAGTGATGAGGAAGGCCTCTCACCAGGATCTGATTCTCTTGGAGATATAAGGTGTTTGGTAATTATTGTGGTCATGGTAATGAAAAATTGTGACATGGTAATGAGGTCCGGGATATGGTGATTAGAATATGCATATGGTAATTTGGTAATGATAATGGTGATGAGTAATATGAATAAAACATAAGTGCTTGTGTTATAAAAATCTATAAGAAAATGTGGAAAAATACAGAAATAAAACCGAAAGAACAATTATATTATCTTAATATCTAAAAAAAAGTATAAACGAGTCAATCGCCATTCGCAAAATTCAAAAGTCAGTCACGAGGACAACATAAAATAGATTCAGTAATCTTCTTATCAAATATATAGTTAGCTAGAGTAAACGTCTAAGTATATTATGAATATTATCAAAATAACTCTATATTCACAAAATCTTTTTAAAATTGTGAAAGAAATTTAATAAGCCAAAGTCAGTCTTGTCCACGAGATCAATAAATTCAGTAGACTTCTTATCAAATAGATAGTAATAGTAAAGTAAGCGTCTATTAGAATATTATCAAAATAACTCTTTGTACACAAAATCTTTTTAAAACGGCATGTCAAACATACTCATACAAAATTTGACAAAAAAAAATCAGGTTCGTTAACGTGATATTAAGTAATCTTCTTAACAAACCTACTTAGATTTACCGCGTAATCATCGTCGTAAGCGCCTAAGTATACTATAAATACATAGTATCAAAAGAAGCTCACTGCGCTCAAAGTTATTTAAAAAAAACATGCTTTAGTTACCAACATAATGTTAAAAAAATTATAAGCAAAAGTCAGTCTCATTGAAAAATCATTTTAACATAGATCGCTTCAGCAATAAAAATAAGACTAAAAATAGCATAAGCCTCCCACCTCCTGGTGGGAGGCTTCGGCCGTGGCTAGTTACCACCCTACTGACAAAGACGTGCTGCCAAGCGATTTAGCGTTCCGGCACGATGCCGTGTAGAAACCGAATAGGGGTATGGGTTTAATATAACTGCCATGCCCCTAACAGGTTACCCCGTTACCATCTTAGACTGCATCATCACTTACCATCAGGTGAGATCGCAGCCAAGGGCTAACTTGTAGTGGTAAAAAAAAAGTCGATCTCGTTGACGAAATCAACCGATTCAGCAAAGTTCTCATAAAATTAATAGTTGTTTATAGTAGGTATAAGTATATAATAAATAGTATTAAAATAATACTCTGAACTGAAACTCTCTTACACACACAACTTAAAATAACATGCTTCAGTGACATGATCATATAAAAATTTAAAAACAAACGCCAGTCTTCTTGACCACTTAAAAGATAGAACAACAAAGTTTTTGAAAAATTAAGTAAACTAGTATCTCAGTGTTGTTGCACCAAAATGACCAAAATGACTCTGAACTAATTTTAAAAAATAACAGATTTCAGTGAAGGAATAAAGACACAAAGCGCTTCGGACGTGTGGATGGAACGTCTACGACATAGGGGTGGAAACTCGCATGGCGTCTTGCAGCACGGTGGTAGAAAGGTGAAGTGAGCACACTCTCCGAAATATATCCCATAAAATACCGGTACGCCGGCTACATTACGGCGGTGATCCAGAGTTTGAAGTTTCGCCAGAAGTGGTGAATCTTCGCCAATCAAACTCCTAGCTCGATGATCTACGGCATCAAGAGCCGCCAGCTGATACTTAGCAGAGCCATCATAAAGGTGACTGCAGTAGGTACTCCATGCACGACCGAATTTGGGCTTGATATAGGGTAACCAGTTGGCGTGGCGTGAAGTACTGCTTGACCTTGTCAAAGTTAGTTGCTTAAGTTTTTTGGTGGCTGTCTTGGCTTTCGCTCCCGAAGTTGATCTGAGCCATGATGTGGAGGCCTAGGATATTGGCAATCGGCAGACGGCAAGGGTATATCTTGAAAAGTGGGAGTCAAGATGAAAGGACTCCGTTTTGCTGTGAGCAAACATGCCTGCGTTTTGGTTGCGTTAAACTCCACCAAATTGGCAACATCCCAATTTGAAACGAATTTCAGGGTTTTTTTTTTTTTTTTTTTTTATCCACTACAAGTTAGCCCTTGACTGCGATCTCACCTGATGGTAAGTGATGATGCAGTCTAAGATGGTAGCGGGCTAACCTGTTAGGGGCATGGCAGTTATATTAAACCCATACCCCTATTCGGTTTCTACACGGCATCAACCGGTAGAGTTCAACCGCTGAACCATCGCCTGTCTGAGTTCATTGGTACCTGAACTACTTGCGCCTGAACTGGATATGTATCTCTCCATTATGATGTCGTCTATGTACCCAAGGATACCGGGTTGCAACGGATCATTGATTTGCAACAGAAATAGTGTAGCGGAGAGAACAGACCCTTGAGGAACACCGGCATTAATAGCCATAAGATCTGACACGCAGCCATCAATGACTACTCTGAAGGATATTTCACTCAAGAAATCAGATATCCAGTCACACAAGCTCGACGGGAGACCGAATGCTGGAAGCTTGCAAAGAAGGGTGAACCCGGTCGAAAGCCTTAGAGATATCGAGAGATATAGCAAGCGCCTCTCCATGTTTCTCTATGGCTTCACCCCAAATATGGGTGGCGTACACGAGTAGATCACCGGCAGACCGTTTTTTACGAAACCCGTATTGGCGGTCTGAACGTAGATCATTAGACTCTAGGTACGCCAAGAGGTTCGTATTTAAGATGCGCCCCATACTCTTACAGAGTAGTAAGGTAGTATTAAACTTAAATCTGTCATCAGTTTCTACGCTACATCGTACCGGAACGCTAAATCACATGGCACGGTACGTCTTCGCCGGTACCAGTGGTGGGTGGTAACCAGCCTCGGCCAATGCTTACCGCCAGATCAGACCGGAGACCATTTTAAAGATTATAAAATGCCAAAATTGCCCTTGTCGGGAATCGAACCCAGGAACTCCTGTTTTTGAGACCGAAGCAATCACCACAGGAGCGCCAGGGAGGTCGTCAAAACCTAGAACTTCCCATACATTCAAGCACTAATCTAATTACCTAGCCAATGCCTAATTACCATGTACGTAAAATGGTCATGGTAATAATGGTAATTAGAATCATGGTAATTAGGATTGGCTAGTATTTAAATTTTTACTTGATAAGTAAGCATAGTATTTTTTTAAAATGTGCTTTGTTAGAAAGTAAAACATACTTAAAATATAAAAAAAATACAAATATGTAAAGATGATAACTACTTACGGTATAGTGAGAGTTCTATGAATGAGGGTTTAAAGTTGACAAAATGAAATTTCCGTTGGAGAATGCGAAATATTTTCGTAACCCAACGACGAAGACACCTCCGTTCTACACGAATTGCTCAAGGCTACTGAATTTGTTCGTACAACGCGACGACGATGCGGATTTTATGGATATGTGGGTAGTTACGTTAGTGTTTGTATAAGTTCACATGAATGATTAAAAAGTCGTGGGACAGACTTTAGTTACTAGTAAAAAAATAATTCAAAGACGTAGTCTCACGCTGCTGTTGTTATTTAAAACATTAATTATTCATTATTGAAATATATTTTTTTGAGAATTTTTAATCCAGTATATACTTTAAATAAATAGGTTTGATATCTGCGACATGAGCAGTGGGACAGTCATGGAGGTTAGAAATTGGAGGTTTAAAATTTTTTTTTAGATGGATCTCACCTCTTTTATGTTCTTTTTCTTGATGGAGGGTGTAGAGGACACTGTCTAGTGTCTACAAAAAAAATTACATAAGCCAGAGTTAGTTTTAACCTACGTTCTCCAGCTTAGGACATGCTTTTTACCACATTTCGAAGAAGCATCCTACTAGACAGACATACTTTCGCATTTATAATATTAGTATGGATTTGGAGGGCATCGATCGACGATGGAGGGGATAACTTATTAACATAACTTTTGACGGCTTCCTTCGCAGTGATGAGAGCGGCTGTGGTCTCATAAGTAGGAGGCCTCGGGTTCGATTTCCGGCAGGGTCAATTGGAATATTAATAATTTATGAATTTTCTCTAGTCTGGTCTGGTGGGAGGGCTTCGGCCGTGCCATAGTTACCACTCTACCAGCAAAGACGTGTCGTCGCCCGACAAGCGATTAAGCGTTCTGGTACGATACCGTGTACGATAGATACCTACACGCCGCAAAATTTAACTGCGCAATACCTTTTTTTTATCCACTACAAGTTAGCCCTTGACTGCGATCTCGCCTGATGGTAAGTGACGATGCAGTCTAAGATGGTAGCGGGCTAACCTGTTAGGGGCATGGCATTATTTGGTTTCTACACGGTTCGTACCGGAACGCGAAATTGCTTGGCGGCACGTCTTTGCCGGTAGGGTGGTAGCTAGCCGCGGCCGAAGTCTCCCACCAGGCTAGACCAGAGAAAATTCAGAAATTATACATTCCCAAATTGACCCTGCCGGGGATCGATGCCGGGATCTCCGCACGTTAAGACAACAGCGCTCAACACTGCGCCACGGAGGTCGTCAAACAGGTTAGCCCACTACCTACCATCTTAGACTGCATCATCACTTACCACCAGGTGAGATCGCTGTCAAGGGCTAACTTGTAGTGGATAAAAATAAAGCTAGAACATGCTGTATATGATTTAAGCGTCCCATACTCCTGACGTAACAGGCATATTCATATAAAACAGCCCACCTGTACGCGATGGCGCCATTTTAATGTTAACCTCACACCAAAACGCGTCTGTTTTTGAATTTTTTTACATAATTATCACTCATTAGTGCATTTGGCTGAACGAAGATTCCTTTCGAACAATAGATCCTTTAGTCATTCTTTAAACGTGGTTTAAATTGTTCATTTATATTATCTAGTGTCTCAATTGACTAGTGAAAATGGCGTATTTAGGCGGGAAATCCTTATTTTATCGGAAAAGTTGTGATTGAACCTACTGGCATATTGTTTCTAAAGGAAATTCAATTTTAAATTAAAATACTTAGGTAAAATTAGTGTCTCAACTGACTAGTGCAAATGGTGCAATTGTCAGAGTTAGGTACTACACGAGAAATTCTTACCTTAATTCGGAAAAACGGCTAACCTTTATGATTGATTTGCTAAGTATATCATCCAACGATGATTTGGTCTTTTTGGCTGAATTTAAAATCTATTTTAAGTAAAGCTCAGATAGAATGGGAGCTACGTATTTGTGTATTTTAGACATTTGTTTAAAAGTATCAGACATTCGGTACGATTGTTGTCAATATTTGTTTCTAGGGGTGATAATCATCATGTTAAAATCGTAATTACTTCTACTTACTTAAAATTGTTAAAGTCAAGTTTAGTGTATTGACTTGTGCGTGCAAATGTCAAATTTGAGCGGGAAATAATAGCTATTATTTTTTATCGGAAAATTGTACACTAAGGTCATTGGAAAATTAGCTAAGATTTACATGAATCTGATTGGTCGACCAACTATCTATGGCTGTAGACGGTTTAAGTCAGCCGACTCTCTGATTGGTCACATGATAGAGCAGGGTCGTCCTGATGAAATAATGAGATAAACATGTGATTCAAGTTTCCAAGATGGCGCAGTTTCAGAGGAAAATTTGGAGTGGAAGATGCTTTATCGGTAAGAATATGTTATTTTTTAAAAGTGCCTTTTTTATAATAAAATTATGCTTGATTACTTCTATTTAATTTAATTAGATTATACTTGACTCGAACTAGTAGATAGTACAGAATAATTAACAGATATATCTACCTAACCCTTATATTTTTGTTCTAGTAGTAAAATACCTGAGTCAATATTTAGGATTTATTTTATAACTTTAGGATTCGTTAAGATTTTTTTATTTAGGTATTTAGCTACTCAAAAATTAAATTCGAAACTAATTCATGTCATATAATAATTACTTAGGTACCTACTTAACTTAGTTTTTCGAGATTTTTTTGGAATTATTATTACCTAGGTAAGTAGGTATGTACAAAGAGCATTAATTAATAGCATGGAATTAATAAACTCTCTTAATAATCCCATGGTAGAGTAAGTAGGTAGGTATTTATTCGTTTTTCTTTTCGGATAATTACTATCACAATTACTATGTTTTTCTGGGTTCAATATTGACGATGATGAAAAATGTCTTGTAAAGTTCATTTTCATTCGGTATGTTGCATAAATAGATAACTTACTGGTTGTTATCGAATTTAACTACTTCCAGGTACCTTAGTACTTAATTATATAGCCAGTTAACTTTTTTATAAATAACTTATTGTGTTATAAAAAATAGGTAGGTAGGTATTCAGAACGATTCAGGTAAATTGATAAGAAATTAACATTATTTTGCTGTTATACCTACTTAGGTACTACTTACTTACCTGAACCATATAGGTAGGGTATAACCGTATAATATGTATAAAGATTATATTTTATGTTATTGACAAAATTTTGGTTAAGTAACTTTTTTTAAATAGCATTATATTGTCGTCGATTTGGTAACGATCTATACCAACTACTTACCTACTAAAAAATCCTCGTGATGAAAAGCCTATCGATAAATGGGCCATGAAAGCGTAGCAGACAGACAGACTGACAGATAGGCAGACAGACAGGCAGAAAGACAGACATACACAAGCATCATGTCATACTAAAATAAAGATACGAAAGTGTGTTTGTATGTTTGTCCTTCAATCACGCCAAAACAAAGCAACTGGTCGATTTTTTGCAATGTTATAGTTGAGGACCTAGAGAGTAGAGAGTGACATATACCTATGCTACTTTTTATCCCGGAATATTCAGGAGTTTCCGTGGGAATTAAAAAACTTATTCCAAACGGACGAAGTCGCTGGCATCAGCTAGTTTAAAATTTTAGAAAGATTACCCAGACCAAAGTAATCAGCTGTAAATCCATCTAAAGTCACTGTGTAAATCTAAATTCGTCAGTTAAGTACTAAGATAGGTATTTATAAAATTGGCAGTCATAGGGATAGAAGTGAAAACGAAGATTTAACATAATTAAAAAAAAAGATTTTTATTTAAAATAATCAACTAAGTTTATTTATTAATTCATTAAAGTTTAATTACGAATGTAGTATATTTATATTTAAGACCTTTTGGCTTTTGTCTTCGTAACAACGCGAGCATGTCGGTGACGGTGTCGGTGTCGGTGACGCGAATCCACAAGTTTACCCCCTACCAAAAAGTGCTCAACGCGGCTAAAGAAGTTTTCACTTCTATTTTTAATTTTTGACTTCTAAATTTAGAGACGCCTCAGTTTCGAGACAAACGTTTTATCATAAGTAGGTACTTGTATTAATTTTATCTCAACCTCAAAAACCTAATTACCTGTACGTACGATCAAATATTTGTACAAGGAATATCTTATGGCGGGCACATTGCGCGTCGAGTAAATAGACCTGCGATATCAAAGATTATGGGCTGTACACGTACTGATAACAGAACTAGGGCTTACGTAGGTACCTGTTTACTTCGTCTCAACTAAGTACATACTTTTTACCGTGAAAAAACTAGAAGTTTAATTCGCTATAATCCGCCACAGAAGGTAAAGAGCAACGGCGAACTTCCATACATCAATATTATTGAGAAAAAATAATTATGTACACGTGTGAAAAAAATATGTTTTTATAAGCGTCGAATATGAAGCTCACAGCAGCTAGAATTTTGTTTTTATGAGCCTAGAAAAAAAGATATTTCGTTTTAAAGTTTTGTAGGTTATGTGGTAATGTCACTTCTTAAAATGACAACCGGAAGAAAGCCACAAAAACAAAGACAGATGACAACCACAGACCAGTAAAACATTCGGCACAACCACAGACAATCAGCATCAGTGCTTCCATAATATTCTTTCAATTATTACCATTCTGTTAGAGATTAGGTATTAAATAATGTATGCAAGAAAACTCACTTAAATAATATAAAATACACTTAAAAAAAGAGCATTACTATTATTTATGTAAACATTAATCAGACGAAATAATTACAATTTTTAAAACGATACAAAATAATCTACTATTTCAGATTTATTCTAGCTACTAGGTAGATTATACATAAAATGGTAACACTAAACTGTGAACGGGAACTAAATAATCAAAAATATTCCCTAATTATTTTATTTTTTTACCTAGGTTCAATTAATTAAGGTGAATACTTGATAAAATTTAAAAAAATAAGCAAATTACTTTCGTCTTTACCCTACTTGTGTACAATCAAGATTTAGTAAATGTGGTCAATAATAATTTCGCCGTTGCTCTTTATGTGGTACAGTGCGTATCTTGAACTTGCAGCCCGCGATATTCTCCACATCACATAAATCTTCCAAAATACCCTCAACGTACGTTTCACTCCGACACCGGAGCACTTTCAGGAGATGTTGACTCTACAATCGTGCATTGTAGAGTCAACATCTTACCTTCTGTGGCAGATTATAGCGAATTAAACTTCTAGTTTTTTCACTGTCATGGACTTCCGCAAAGTAACGCCTGCTTCTATCCAATACTTTTTACCTGAGCCAACTTGCCACTCTCGCCGCGTGAATTTCGGCCAATCATGTCTCTATTTATCCATAATGACCCTTGCTTAACAATATTATAATAATAATAAAAAAGTGTAAAGAAGTTTTACTTCAAAAATAAACAAAAAAGTGTGTATGCAATTCACACACAGCAGAAGTGAAACTTCAGAAAAGTTGCCTACGAGAAAATGAGATAAATATAACTTGTATTCTATCTCATTCTCTCGCAGGCTAAATGTTATTATGAATATTATTTTTGTCTCCTTTTGGTGTCGCTTTTTCGTTTCATCGAATTTTCAAATCACAACGATTCTATAGAAGTTTCACTTCAAAAATTACAACAACAGGGAACGCTCACATTAGATACAGTCTTATAAAAGTTGTTTGTTAAAGTTATAACAGTTTGGATATTTATATATAATATATTATCATAATATTATTTAAATACTAACCTTTTATATTAAAACTTAAAACTAAGGTTTCGGTAGGGTGGTGGGAGGTCATTCCAACATTTTGTCGCATGATATTTAAAACTTCTTTCGAACGCAATTTGGCACGTGGATTACCGTTCCTTATGTGTACCTACCTTTTCACGTTCGTTCGTTTTCGGTCTGAAATGTACTGAAGGTACAGAAATCTCTTGCAACCCGGATGCGGACGTAGGCTAATTTGTACTTATAGCGGAAAGCCAAAGAGTAAATTAACCCACGCAGCTAAAGTCGCGGGCATCATCCATAGTATTCTAAAGCAATGCTGCATTTTTAAATGCACAATAAAAGAATTCGGCAGCTGAGGGCCAATTATTGTTTATTTCACTTTTTTAAACAAAACTTAAAACCTTAATATAATTATGGACGTAAGACTACTGATTTATTTACTAACTTGTAATTATCACTGCAGGCTCTTGTGCTTTTTTTATCGAGATTAGTATAATTTTAATTGAGAATTGGTGCTACAATTACTTAGAATTATTTTCCGTTAATTGCCCTAGCTCTATATTTACTAGTTGATGATTTGACGCTACAAATAATAATAGTTTTCCGTTATTTGTCCTAGCTCTATACCTACAAGAAACATTTACTCAGCTGATCGAAGTACTTTTTTAGAAAATCTGTCCTATGCGTTGGAAAATAAGGTACATAATGTAGTGCACTTCGTAAGAGTTGAAAGGTAGTCTATGTAGGCACAGGTGATTTGGAAATGTGAATCAGTATTCAGTACCTAAGGAATTCTTCTGACTACCGCTTTATAATAAGTCATTAATTTGTTCTCGTCAAAGTTAGTAAAATGTAGTGTGTGGTGCATAATTTACCTATTCTTTTCCATCTCTTAACTGTACCTTTTTCGGTTTTTTACTTTTTGTATACGTATATGTACGTACTTTTGTTCCCTATAGTGACTATAGGTCACTATAGGTTTGTGGGACTATAGTATAGTCCCACAAACTTATCAGACCCGGTGACAGCGTCGCTAGTATCTATTAAAAATAAAATAAAAACGAAAACTTAACACGCATAAAAATTAGTTTCAATTTCGGCCACTGGGTCAGAAAGTTTGTGGGAGTATACCTATTACAATTTGTCAGCATTTGTCTTGCTACGCTTATTGAAGTAGGTACCTACTCGCGAAAGTCAAGTTTTTATTTTAAGATATTTTTAAAAAATATCTTAAAATAAAAACTTGACTTGATTTGATTTTTCCTAAAAATTATAAATAGGTAGGTAAATAAATAAATGTATTACTTAATAAAGTTAAGTGTAAATGGGCCAAGGTATCTTTGGATGGAAGACTGAATGACTTTGTTACAATCGGAAATAGCATGTAACTAAGTAGCTATACAGTTTCACAAAGCTACAGTCACGAACGGTATGATCTTTAATTTTCTACAAAGTATGATGGATAACAATTTATGACTAAAAAGTAGGTAAATTTAAGGTTCTTATATAGGTTCTTTAACATATTTAAAAACATGACATACCTAACTGTATATATTATCAATGACCCATTTCCAAAGAGTATAATAATATACAGGGAACCCATTTCTTAATAAAAATCGTGTCGTCAAAATCAAAAATTGGCAAGTGACATTAATTTTATGACTCTGAGTAATTTTTTTTTACTGTAGATGTCATTGTGTAGGTCCTTCAGTAAATTAATAAGTAATTAAAACAAGCAAATAAATTATTCAATGCCCTTTGTTTTATTAGACGGTTTAGTACACGTTTTTGTAATCGACCGACAGAGTTTAAGTAAGTATCAGGGTCCTGAGCAGATTTTGAGCAAAACTCAAAATCATATTTTTTTATTCAAATTAAATTATTTTAAAAGTGTTTTTGAATCGTCGAGTGAATCTACCACTGGTTTGGAATGCCATCCCTACCGAGAAGAACCAGCAAGAAACTCTGTGTTTGCTCTTTTTGAAAAAATCATTTACAATGTGTAGATACTTAAATAACCGCTGTCTTTATCATTGCTGGAGCGAGTCAAATCCATGCTCTTTTAACATTTAAGTACATAATCTTCAATAGTATATTAAGCTTTTTTCAGGAGCATACTTTTAATGGATGGATGAACAAAACTGAACAAGTACCTAAATAAAAGGTTATTATTTAACAAAATCGTGATGCCATCAAGGGTATTGATTAAGTATACTGAGACATGACAAAATACCGTTTTAACAGTGCTCCATCTCAGAACAGTAGGTGCCTTTTTAGCGCTATTCAAACGCAAATGTCATAGAAATCCTTACCGTCTCACAGATTGTTCTAGACTCCAATTAGCATCTGTTTTGTCCTCTATTGTTTTTCAAACTATTTGTCTTGCCTTGGACATTACGTACGTCGTGATGCAACTTTGACCCATTTTGAAATTTTGTTGTTATAGTTATGTAAGTATTTAAGTATGCTGAGCGCATAGTTTTCATGTTAAATGGTGGTATTATTTAGTCGAGAATTTTGGTTGCTTGTACCTCCATCCTCCAATCCTCTATCCAAGGCATCCTCATAGTCTACTCCTATAAACTTACCTACCTAGATATCATCTTCTTCCCAATTATCAAATCCTTCCGCATATGATACAACTAAAAGTACGATTTAGATAGTACTAATCTAACAGAAAAGTGATGATAACCAGGACGCGCCAGGACTGACAGTTTACCTGGTGAAAGGATTAGAACGTCCAAAGTTCATTTATCGTTGTTTAATCAGCACAAACAACTTATAGAAATTGTATTTGAATTGGTGGATTTAGCACAAGCGTTTTACACGCCCTAGCATCAAAAATAAAATCGACCAATGTCAATACACACCGAGGTTAGCGCACACCAATTATCGGTACAGATCTAACAGTGTAAACTGTGCTCTCACGAGCGTCCACTAATTTGATTGTCGGTGTTACACAAGGCTCCCACTTGGGCCCGTTACTTTACAGTATGTATGCGTTTTGTGTGTGCACAATGTGTTATGATCAGGTGACAATATTTCTATGCGTAATACCAGTGTGGACTGCGGTTAACTATTGACGTCTTTATATGGATAGTATAATTTATATTAATAATGGAATTTTTGGAAATCGTTTTTATGCGATTCAAGGTAAGCCCAATCATTTTGCGTAAAATATAAACGACGGCGGCGGAGGGTGAATTGCCCATACAAACGGAATACCAATATAAGTTGTGATTCGAAAATATTTCCACCATATTATGCAATTATTTAGATTTTAGACTGAACTTGTGTTTATCTAGGTCCCTGGATAATAATGTTTTCAAAATACTTTCCCAAAATTAAATGTAAGCGCATTGCGTTTTGCATATTTTTACGACAAAACTGACATGTTTTTTCCTTATTTGTTTCATATTAAAACCAACGATATCTTACGCACTAATTAATCAGGAACATATTTCAGGAGCACATTTCTTGGATAGTGCAAAACCCATATTTAAAAAATTTAATATCCTGACTCTGCCCTGCATGTATATTAAAGAAATTTGCATATTTGTAAAAAAATACAATCATTATTTTAAAACTTTTGGTGATATACACGGGAAATACAGCAGGCGGGCAAATAAATTAGTGTGGCCAACGGTTAACCTAACACTGTATAAGAAGAATGTCTATTGTATGGCAATTGAAATTTATAATAAGTTGCCAAAACATTTAATTGACCTGCCATTGCAAAAATTCAAAACGAAGATTACTGATTGGTTATTGTCCCGCCAATTCTATTCTGTTAACGATTACTTGAGGCAGTAATATAATAAGTATAATAATATTACATATTTTTAGGATCAGTAATGTTTATATTATTATTATTTTTTCCACAATTTGACGATTTTTTTTTTTTTTTTTTTTAAATATTAATTGGACATAATATTAGTAAATTGACATTGCATGATACTTAATAAGAATGATTTTTAGATTGAGGAAGATTGTAATATAATAATAATAATTATTAGTGGTTGAATGAATGGATTATTCCTATCATAATATTATGTGTAGGTGTTTTAATAAAATTGTATTGTATATTAAGTAATAATTTGCACGCCATATGATTGGCAGATTGTGGTTCGGACCTTTACTATTGTAACAACTTGTTAAACTCACCTGCAATCAGCAAATAAATGATTATGATTATGATTATGATTATCATAGCTTAAGTATATTGTCAAGTTGTAGAATAACATCACGAAGTTAAAAACACAACAAGTTTTCATTCATCAATTTTGGTATTTACGAAACAAGACTAAATGTATAACAAATTCTGAACGCTCATATTGCTATCGCGCTTGCACGCGATTATGTGTCATCAGCCAAATAGAGATAGCAATATACCGGCAAATTTATATTTGCGGTTTGAATATAAATTGCGAGTGGTGTTCGCCGCATTTGCAAAATAAATAGGTATAAAATCGCACTACTACACTCGCATCGTTTACACGCACACACATGTACTTACAAGCTGCGTGAATCAACTTATTTCGATACTTCGGTATATTTTTTTTTTTTTATAAATGACTGACTAACTAAATTGATATTTGAGTTTTGAAACGAAATCAAACCAGTGACCGAGCAAAATCAAAATAGCCCTTATTTTCACTATGTTAAGATTTACGTTTGAAAGCAAAATATGCGAAAAAAATACAAGCGATTTTTATTTTATTTTTTATACTATAAAATATGTACTTACCTACTATTTTTAAATTTTTTTCTTTCCAAAATTTTTAGTTGAACATATCTCCTAACAGATGGTATTTTTTAATGACAAAAATCGGCATACGTATATATATGTTACGCTCAAAGATCGAAAACGCTCATTGAGCGGAAAAATAGCTCACAACGCGATGTGGTCACAGTAAAACATCCACATAGCGAAATTCGTGTTATGGCTCTAATGAAAACGCGCACGACGCGTTGTGGCAATCAAAGAAAGACCAAATAGCGAAATTCGTGTCGTGGCTTTGGCTTACATGCTATTCGATCTCAACGCGTTGTGCGTTGTGAGCTATTTTTCCGCTCAATGAGCGTTTTCGATCTCTGAGCGTAACATGCCACAATTGGCTATTTGACAGTTTTCGGAAAAATATTTAAAAATGTACGTGGGTTCATTTTATACCTCTTACAATGATTTTTTTCTCAAAAAAAGCGTTATTTATTAGAAAAAAGTACATTTTTAATACATTAATTTTAAATTCGCGCGAAAACAGCCGGTCACGTGACATTTGCTAGCGTGACGTCATAGCTCTAAATAAAACAAAGCTAACTACGACGCTCCAAGTCTTAAGTAATTTCGAGTGGAAAGTTTACAGCTTTTTAATGAAATTGTGAAAATTATAAGCCACAAGACGTGTGTAGAAATACTATAAATAAAATAATTAATTAATATCCTGACAAATTGTATATAAACACATACAATAGTATGTCATAAACGTCAAAAGCAGTGGTTACAACTTACAGCTAACCGAGACCCGGAATTTAAAACGGATAAATCTGCGATATTACTTTGTGAAGACCACTTTGATTTATTAGGAAGAAATCAACTTAAGACTCGATCTAGCAAAAATGAACATGATTTTCTTCATAAAACATGACATAAAATTAAAATAAATTATTTTTCTGTCACTTTACAGCAGTACTTTCTTAGGTCACACGAGACCTAAGTAATATTACTTTGTTTATTTCGGTACTTACATGGAAGTTTTTACATTACGAAACTCGGCAGAGCAAAAGTTAGGATTACACTGTGGATTACACGCAAATAAAATTGCAACCATAAATGAATCGACTTTAGGCAGATTTGCACTATCAGCTTTTGTATAGCCTGACTCCATTTCGTGAAACCTTTCACAAGCTCAAATAAAAATATTTTATGTTAATTTTCTCAACAAAACGAAAACGATTTATAGGTTTACACACGACCTCACAGTGACGTTTGTATGAGATAAAAAGTACCCTGTTTGTGGAGAGTTGTGACGTCACACGATGCTAAATCAATGGCGTCCGCCTTTCGGGTCTTGCAATCCACAGATAAAAAATCTCAAATTTGTTTTGCGTAAATAAAATATATACAATTTATTTTAATGCAAAATACATATTGCATAATTATTGTTAACCTACAAGCTACCTAATCTAACATATTTCATATTTTATAGTTACAGCTGTCAAGTAGCCAATTACTTTAATGCATTAGGTGTACTATGTACACCTAATGCATTAAAGTTTAATTACGAATGTAGTACATTTATATTTAAGACCTTTTGTCTTCGTAACAACACGAGCATGTCGGTGACGCGAATCCACAAGTTTACCCCCTACCAAATATTGCTCAACGCGGCTAAAGAAGTTTTCACTTCAAAAACTCAAAGAGATCGAAGCCACGTAGGTACAAACAAGACGTACCTAATAATAAGCTAGCACTAACTTTCAGTTTACTTGGCGCTCACTTATAATAAACGTAGCTAAAGCAGTTAGGTACTTGGAAAATTTATATGCGATTGTCTTTTCGTAATAATTCTAATTCGCCATGCGAAAGTTACAGCATTTGAGTATTGGCATAATATTATCTACTAGCTGATGCCCGCGACTTCGTCCGCGTGGATTGAGGCTTTTTGTTCTTTAATTTTCCGGGATAAAAAGTAGCCTGTGTGTTATTCCAGACTATAATCTATCTAATCTATGACTATAATCACATTACCAAATTTCATCCAGATCCGTTCAGCCGTTGGGGCGTGATTGAGTAACAAACATCCATCCATCCATCCATCCATCCAAACTTTCTCATTTATAATATTAGTATAGATATTGGATAATGCATTGTTATGTACGTATAATACTAGATGTTGCCCACAACCACACAACTTTCTTCTACGTGATTTTAAAAATTAAAAAAAAAACCGTTGGTCCTTTACTTTTTGAGGGGTTTAATAATTATCATCATAATTGGGTCAATCAAACCCTAATCTATCTAATATTTTCATCTATCGGTGAAAGCCGTATAAAAATCTCTGAAGAAATTTCTGAAACTAGCTATAACACAGACACACTCAAGCAGACATTTCAACATGTATACCTACTAGTCATTTGAAAAATACAATATAGGTGCATTATATTTTATAACATTGTATGCATACTTTTCAAAGGTATTATTATCCATTTACTTATTATCATAGATTGAATGTTGTGAGTTTACCAAAACTTAAAACCTTAATATAATTATGGACGTAAGACTACTGATTTATTTACTAACTTGTAATTATCACTGCAGGCTCTTGTGCTTTTTTTATCGAGATTAGTATAATTTTAATTGAGAATTGGTGCTACAATTACTTAGAATTATTTTCCGTTAATTGCCCTAGCTCTATATTTACTAGTTGATGATTTGACGCTACAAATAATAATAGTTTTCCGTTATTTGTCCTAGCTCTATACCTACAAGAAACATTTACTCAGCTGATCGAAGTACTTTTTTAGAAAATCTGTCCTATGCGTTGGAAAATAAGGTACATAATGTAGTGCACTTCGTAAGAGTTGAAAGGTAGTCTATGTAGGCACAGGTGATTTGGAAATGTGAATCAGTATTCAGTACCTAAGGAATTCTTCTGACTACCGCTTTATAATAAGTCATTAATTTGTTCTCGTCAAAGTTAGTAAAATGTAGTGTGTGGTGCATAATTTACCTATTCTTTTCCATCTCTTAACTGTACCTTTTTCGGTTTTTTACTTTTTGTATACGTATATGTACGTACTTTTGTTCCCTATAGTGACTATAGGTCACTATAGGTTTGTGGGACTATAGTATAGTCCCACAAACTTATCAGACCCGGTGACAGCGTCGCTAGTATCTATTAAAAATAAAATAAAAACGAAAACTTAACACGCATAAAAATTAGTTTCAATTTCGGCCACTGGGTCAGAAAGTTTGTGGGAGTATACCTATTACAATTTGTCAGCATTTGTCTTGCTACGCTTATTGAAGTAGGTACCTACTCGCGAAAGTCAAGTTTTTATTTTAAGATATTTTTAAAAAATATCTTAAAATAAAAACTTGACTTGATTTGATTTTTCCTAAAAATTATAAATAGGTAGGTAAATAAATAAATGTATTACTTAATAAAGTTAAGTGTAAATGGGCCAAGGTATCTTTGGATGGAAGACTGAATGACTTTGTTACAATCGGAAATAGCATGTAACTAAGTAGCTATACAGTTTCACAAAGCTACAGTCACGAACGGTATGATCTTTAATTTTCTACAAAGTATGATGGATAACAATTTATGACTAAAAAGTAGGTAAATTTAAGGTTCTTATATAGGTTCTTTAACATATTTAAAAACATGACATACCTAACTGTATATATTATCAATGACCCATTTCCAAAGAGTATAATAATATACAGGGAACCCATTTCTTAATAAAAATCGTGTCGTCAAAATCAAAAATTGGCAAGTGACATTAATTTTATGACTCTGAGTAATTTTTTTTTACTGTAGATGTCATTGTGTAGGTCCTTCAGTAAATTAATAAGTAATTAAAACAAGCAAATAAATTATTCAATGCCCTTTGTTTTATTAGACGGTTTAGTACACGTTTTTGTAATCGACCGACAGAGTTTAAGTAAGTATCAGGGTCCTGAGCAGATTTTGAGCAAAACTCAAAATCATATTTTTTTATTCAAATTAAATTATTTTAAAAGTGTTTTTGAATCGTCGAGTGAATCTACCACTGGTTTGGAATGCCATCCCTACCGAGAAGAACCAGCAAGAAACTCTGTGTTTGCTCTTTTTGAAAAAATCATTTACAATGTGTAGATACTTAAATAACCGCTGTCTTTATCATTGCTGGAGCGAGTCAAATCCATGCTCTTTTAACATTTAAGTACATAATCTTCAATAGTATATTAAGCTTTTTTCAGGAGCATACTTTTAATGGATGGATGAACAAAACTGAACAAGTACCTAAATAAAAGGTTATTATTTAACAAAATCGTGATGCCATCAAGGGTATTGATTAAGTATACTGAGACATGACAAAATACCGTTTTAACAGTGCTCCATCTCAGAACAGTAGGTGCCTTTTTAGCGCTATTCAAACGCAAATGTCATAGAAATCCTTACCGTCTCACAGATTGTTCTAGACTCCAATTAGCATCTGTTTTGTCCTCTATTGTTTTTCAAACTATTTGTCTTGCCTTGGACATTACGTACGTCGTGATGCAACTTTGACCCATTTTGAAATTTTGTTGTTATAGTTATGTAAGTATTTAAGTATGCTGAGCGCATAGTTTTCATGTTAAATGGTGGTATTATTTAGTCGAGAATTTTGGTTGCTTGTACCTCCATCCTCCAATCCTCTATCCAAGGCATCCTCATAGTCTACTCCTATAAACTTACCTACCTAGATATCATCTTCTTCCCAATTATCAAATCCTTCCGCATATGATACAACTAAAAGTACGATTTAGATAGTACTAATCTAACAGAAAAGTGATGATAACCAGGACGCGCCAGGACTGACAGTTTACCTGGTGAAAGGATTAGAACGTCCAAAGTTCATTTATCGTTGTTTAATCAGCACAAACAACTTATAGAAATTGTATTTGAATTGGTGGATTTAGCACAAGCGTTTTACACGCCCTAGCATCAAAAATAAAATCGACCAATGTCAATACACACCGAGGTTAGCGCACACCAATTATCGGTACAGATCTAACAGTGTAAACTGTGCTCTCACGAGCGTCCACTAATTTGATTGTCGGTGTTACACAAGGCTCCCACTTGGGCCCGTTACTTTACAGTATGTATGCGTTTTGTGTGTGCACAATGTGTTATGATCAGGTGACAATATTTCTATGCGTAATACCAGTGTGGACTGCGGTTAACTATTGACGTCTTTATATGGATAGTATAATTTATATTAATAATGGAATTTTTGGAAATCGTTTTTATGCGATTCAAGGTAAGCCCAATCATTTTGCGTAAAATATAAACGACGGCGGCGGAGGGTGAATTGCCCATACAAACGGAATACCAATATAAGTTGTGATTCGAAAATATTTCCACCATATTATGCAATTATTTAGATTTTAGACTGAACTTGTGTTTATCTAGGTCCCTGGATAATAATGTTTTCAAAATACTTTCCCAAAATTAAATGTAAGCGCATTGCGTTTTGCATATTTTTACGACAAAACTGACATGTTTTTTCCTTATTTGTTTCATATTAAAACCAACGATATCTTACGCACTAATTAATCAGGAACATATTTCAGGAGCACATTTCTTGGATAGTGCAAAACCCATATTTAAAAAATTTAATATCCTGACTCTGCCCTGCATGTATATTAAAGAAATTTGCATATTTGTAAAAAAATACAATCATTATTTTAAAACTTTTGGTGATATACACGGGAAATACAGCAGGCGGGCAAATAAATTAGTGTGGCCAACGGTTAACCTAACACTGTATAAGAAGAATGTCTATTGTATGGCAATTGAAATTTATAATAAGTTGCCAAAACATTTAATTGACCTGCCATTGCAAAAATTCAAAACGAAGATTACTGATTGGTTATTGTCCCGCCAATTCTATTCTGTTAACGATTACTTGAGGCAGTAATATAATAAGTATAATAATATTACATATTTTTAGGATCAGTAATGTTTATATTATTATTATTTTTTCCACAATTTGACGATTTTTTTTTTTTTTTTTTTTTAAATATTAATTGGACATAATATTAGTAAATTGACATTGCATGATACTTAATAAGAATGATTTTTAGATTGAGGAAGATTGTAATATAATAATAATAATTATTAGTGGTTGAATGAATGGATTATTCCTATCATAATATTATGTGTAGGTGTTTTAATAAAATTGTATTGTATATTAAGTAATAATTTGCACGCCATATGATTGGCAGATTGTGGTTCGGACCTTTACTATTGTAACAACTTGTTAAACTCACCTGCAATCAGCAAATAAATGATTATGATTATGATTATGATTATCATAGCTTAAGTATATTGTCAAGTTGTAGAATAACATCACGAAGTTAAAAACACAACAAGTTTTCATTCATCAATTTTGGTATTTACGAAACAAGACTAAATGTATAACAAATTCTGAACGCTCATATTGCTATCGCGCTTGCACGCGATTATGTGTCATCAGCCAAATAGAGATAGCAATATACCGGCAAATTTATATTTGCGGTTTGAATATAAATTGCGAGTGGTGTTCGCCGCATTTGCAAAATAAATAGGTATAAAATCGCACTACTACACTCGCATCGTTTACACGCACACACATGTACTTACAAGCTGCGTGAATCAACTTATTTCGATACTTCGGTATATTTTTTTTTTTTTATAAATGACTGACTAACTAAATTGATATTTGAGTTTTGAAACGAAATCAAACCAGTGACCGAGCAAAATCAAAATAGCCCTTATTTTCACTATGTTAAGATTTACGTTTGAAAGCAAAATATGCGAAAAAAATACAAGCGATTTTTATTTTATTTTTTATACTATAAAATATGTACTTACCTACTATTTTTAAATTTTTTTCTTTCCAAAATTTTTAGTTGAACATATCTCCTAACAGATGGTATTTTTTAATGACAAAAATCGGCATACGTATATATATGTTACGCTCAAAGATCGAAAACGCTCATTGAGCGGAAAAATAGCTCACAACGCGATGTGGTCACAGTAAAACATCCACATAGCGAAATTCGTGTTATGGCTCTAATGAAAACGCGCACGACGCGTTGTGGCAATCAAAGAAAGACCAAATAGCGAAATTCGTGTCGTGGCTTTGGCTTACATGCTATTCGATCTCAACGCGTTGTGCGTTGTGAGCTATTTTTCCGCTCAATGAGCGTTTTCGATCTCTGAGCGTAACATGCCACAATTACTTTAATGCATTAGGTGTACTATGTACACCTAATGCATTAAAGTTTAATTACGAATGTAGTACATTTATATTTAAGACCTTTTGTCTTCGTAACAACACGAGCATGTCGGTGACGCGAATCCACAAGTTTACCCCCTACCAAATATTGCTCAACGCGGCTAAAGAAGTTTTCACTTCAAAAACTCAAAGAGATCGAAGCCACGTAGGTACAAACAAGACGTACCTAATAATAAGCTAGCACTAACTTTCAGTTTACTTGGCGCTCACTTATAATAAACGTAGCTAAAGCAGTTAGGTACTTGGAAAATTTATATGCGATTGTCTTTTCGTAATAATTCTAATTCGCCATGCGAAAGTTACAGCATTTGAGTATTGGCATAATATTATCTACTAGCTGATGCCCGCGACTTCGTCCGCGTGGATTGAGGCTTTTTGTTCTTTAATTTTCCGGGATAAAAAGTAGCCTGTGTGTTATTCCAGACTATAATCTATCTAATCTATGACTATAATCACATTACCAAATTTCATCCAGATCCGTTCAGCCGTTGGGGCGTGATTGAGTAACAAACATCCATCCATCCATCCATCCATCCAAACTTTCTCATTTATAATATTAGTATAGATATTGGATAATGCATTGTTATGTACGTATAATACTAGATGTTGCCCACAACCACACAACTTTCTTCTACGTGATTTTAAAAATTAAAAAAAAAACCGTTGGTCCTTTACTTTTTGAGGGGTTTAATAATTATCATCATAATTGGGTCAATCAAACCCTAATCTATCTAATATTTTCATCTATCGGTGAAAGCCGTATAAAAATCTCTGAAGAAATTTCTGAAACTAGCTATAACACAGACACACTCAAGCAGACATTTCAACATGTATACCTACTAGTCATTTGAAAAATACAATATAGGTGCATTATATTTTATAACATTGTATGCATACTTTTCAAAGGTATTATTATCCATTTACTTATTATCATAGATTGAATGTTGTGAGTTTACCTATATTATGCAAATTGAAAACAACAATAAAAATGTACCTGACTACATAAGTATCTACTTACCTAGTTACTTAATACTTAGGCACATATTTTGTGACTACTTGCTTTGCAGTTCATTTGCCTGGTGGGAGGCTTCGGCCGTGGCTAGTTACCACCCTACCGGCAAAGACGTGCCGCCAAGCGATTTAGCGTTCCGGTACTACTATTACCTATTCTGTGGTTCCGGTACGATGCCGTGTAGAAACCGAATAGGGGTATGGGTTTAATTAACTGCCATGCCTGATGCCTCTAACAGGTTAGCCCGCTACCATCTTAGACTGCATCATCACTTACCATCAGGTGAGTTCGCAGTCAAGGGCTAACTTGTAGTGGATTAAAAAAAAAAGTCTCTACTTTTGCTTTTTGCGCTTATTTAAACGTAGGTAAGGACGAATGGCCTAGCCGTGACAACGCAATTGCGATTGTGATTGTTAAGCAACGTTGACCCAAGTCGGTAACTGGATGGTTGAATGAATTTGGACGTTCAAATTTGGCCCTTCCCTTTCCTCCGTGCCTCGGAGAGCACGTTAAGCCGTCGGTCCCGGTTATTATCACTGACATCTGATAATAATCGTTGCAAAAACCTAGTATAAAAACTCTTGGTCGAGCCGTATGCGGAAGGACGTGGGAAGTGGGAACCCATCGCATTATTATCCCAAGAAAACTCCTACCATTATGTGATTAATGGAAAGAGGTCACGAGTCACGACCCTCAGTAATGAGGAAAACGACGCAGAGAAAGAGGTGCGGTAGTGTTTCATATTGAATGCGGAAACATAATAATATGGAGGCTCACCATAACACACTACCGCCCCGAAAAACCCCTACCATTATGGGATCAAAGGAAAGGAGTTATGACCCTCAGCTATTAGGAATACAACAAAGAGATAGATGAGATCGAAATGAAACTTGGTCTTTAGAAAGAAATAAGAACACGTCTACCCACGCACTGCCATAACTAAAAATAACGTAAGCGACAAAAAATATTCAAATAAATATAACTCTTTTTGTTCCCGACATTAAGACCACATGTGCATGTCGAATTTGTCCCAGTTGTAATGTGTGAATTGGTAAGACACGTACGGTTATTTGCACAGCTTTTAAGTATGTATGGCGCTACGAGCCGCTACTGTACGTTTTAAATAAGTATTTTATTATAATTTTCATTTTATGGACGTTGGTATAGTTAATTGGTTAATTTTTTTACACTAGGTATTTGTACATACACTGATTTCACCGAGATCTATGGATTTATTTGCATGATCTTTACACTGTCAATTAGTCTCAAAAAAGCAGACTAATCCCCATTAAGAATTATTCACACTAGATTCAAGATTCAAGATTTCCACTTTTCTGAAAATACTTTTTCCTCTGAAATATTTATTCCCAAAATTGAGAAAAGTTTGAGTGCATCAGCTAGTTGCTCACCTTACAGATACCTAGGTAATAGGTATAGTTCGCGCGCGAGTTGAATGCAGAGCTAATGTATGGTGACACATACATAAGCTCTGCATTCAACTCGCGCGTGAACTATAAATACCAAATGAAGAATAATCTATTGCAGGAATTGACTACTGAAGAAAGAAAAGCCTATAATCTGTTAATGAAGAGAGCTATCCGTCGACAGTATTGAAATTAAACACTGTCATGGAGTTGCTCTCTTTATGAACGGA
Organism: Erebia ligea; assembly: GCA_917051295.2. NCBI lineage: Eukaryota > Metazoa > Arthropoda > Insecta > Lepidoptera > Nymphalidae > Erebia > Erebia ligea. Next base: position 4,498,333 of record OU785246.1, read on the forward strand.
TGCGGTTCAACGAGGCAACAACCGGAAATCCAAAATGGCGGACCAGAAAATGCAAGAAAATTTAAGAATAAGAAGATTGAAAATGTTCAAGAAGATTAAGATATTAAAAACTAAAGATTTTAAGACCTAAGTATAATAATTTAGATTAGGTAGAGAAAATTAGAAAAGTATTTAATGCGTAATAAGGTTTTATAAAAACCACCGAGATTAAAACTGACACGATTATCAATAACTTAGCAGTAGTTTCGTCAATAAGGTTTTTACCTAGTTTACCATAAAATCAGACAAGTGAAGTTATGCTTATTTTTACATCAAATAAGAATTAATTGTTGCATAATTGTGTGTTTAAAATTTAACAGTTGCTTACATTAATATGCCAAGCTTTTCATATCATATAACTGTTTAAATAATTATAAAGATTTATTTGTACATTTGTGCATACTGATATAAATGTCTATCAAAGTTTGTAGGTACGCTCTTATTCTTATCTATATGATTATATGATGTCGGTTAGCTGTATTTCAACATAGTTTTGCCGCAGTTATTATATAATTACCACTGTATATTTTTTTTTTACCTATAAGTTGTTTCATAATAAAAAGGCACTTCAATAGTCATCAGCATGGCAACAAGATCACGTTCCTTTGCCATTTTTATCATACCTTTTCTGTATGTAAGCTTATTTTGATTAATTAAGATTTTTGAGCCAAACATATTATTTCACTATATTGAGTATTGCCCTAGAGGCTTCGCTTTAATGGAAATACATAAAAATCCTGCCGTATTCCTTGCCTACATTAAAAAGGGAACTTCTGTGTAAAATTTCAGTTTTTAGGTCTAAGGGTATGGGGAATCGGTCATTGAGTGAGTCACGACTTTTTTTTTTATGGAGATTTCATAATGTACCGGGATTTAAAGCTATCGTTCCTTTCGACCGTGAAAAGGTTATTAGTGTAATAAAACTAACTATAGTAAAGGTTTGCTCGCTTCCATCTTAAACTGCGTTATCGATCATCACGTACCTACCTAGGTACTATTACACTTTACATATTGGATGACTTTTATTTTTCAAATTATAATTAAAAAACAATGTATCCTCATATTATAATTTCCATCTTACGAATCCACCATTATCTCAGAACTGTAGACAGAGTTACTTAACTGCGTAGAAATAGATTAACAGTTTACACTTTTTATCAGTGATAGCGATAACTGATAAGAAGCACTGAGAGCTACGGCAAGTTGATAATGCTGATAACAGAACGTGAGGATAACTAGGTAAATAACTGTGAATTAAGTAAACTGACAAAAATAGGTCATGAAGTAAGATTTTGGTAATTAGAATGCATATCAATATTGCAAATGCGAAAGTGTTTTAGTTTGCCTGTCTGTCCAATTTGTATGAAATTAGATACAAATATAGCTCGCATCGCTGAGATGGACAAAAGCTACTTTTTATCCCGAAAAATAACGAACGAGTTTAAAAAAACCTAATAGGTATAAGTCATCTAGATCATCTAATTTTTTTTTAAATATAGAATTAAACTTTTATTATGGACGGGCTTCATAAAACTGCCATATCCCTTCCAGGTTAGCCCAATCACCAGTCTGATAATCCAGTAATTTTGGATTGCTTTGAATGCCTGGAACTTGAGAGATATCGCATCTTAGGCGATATTCAATATTTTTTTATGAGTGTAGAATAGTTTATTTGATTCATTTCCCCTGGTGACAATGCAGTGAAGAGCTAACTTCAACAGAAAATACACTCCGAATCGGTGATAAGTGATAACAGGTGTACAAGTAGTCTAATAGTAAGTAAAAATACCTATTTGTAGTAAAATTAGTAAAAGTTTAGATTTAGTATTAGTAGTTGTAGTAAAAGTAAAGATTGTACGAGTATACAGTTTATTGAATAAATAAATACAAAATTGACATACATTTTGCTTTTTATTTTGAGGACTGGCAGTATAAGTTTGGCTCATAGATTTAAGATTGGTCCGCTGCGCTACTACGTGGTAGCGCAGCGGACCAATCTTAAAAATCTATGGTTTGGCTATTCAGAGCGTAATTACGTAGCCAGACACATTGCTCATTACAGCGGTTTGGATGATTTTTTAACGTTTAGTTTTAAATTTAACTTTAATTTAGATTTTAAAATTGACATTTACTTCGTTTTTCAGTTAGGGCATCAATGACCATTGTCGTTATCGCAATTCTTATTGACTCGAATATTGAATCGAAGCAGGCGTTACTTTGCGAAGTCCATGATAATGAATGAACCAGAAGCTTAATTCGCTATAATCCGCCACAGTAGACAAATCTATGTGGTGCAGTGCGTGTCTTCCACCGACAGCATGCGAACACCCACCACCCAGCAATTCGCACCGGCACAGCACCACACCACACAAATCCTCCAAAGTCCAAATCACTCTCTACGTACGTTTCACTCCGAAACCGGAGCATCCTCAGGAGATGTTGACTCGACAATGCACGATTGTGATTCAGACAAACACAAAAACCTAGGAACTCTACCATTGATAATGAAACAATAGATTTTATTATCATTCCACCACCACCACCACTACTACAGCCCATTAACGTCCCACTGCTGGGCACAGGCCTCCACTCTCATAAGAGAGAGGGAATTAGAGCTTAGATTCACCACACTGCGCCAATGCGGGTTGGCGAGCATTAACGACTATTATCATGGTAGTGATAATCACCGGGACCGACGGTTTAACGTGCTCTACGAGGCACGGGGGTGAAACACCGCCAACTCCGGGCTAGTACTGAGAATTTCTAGTCAGAACCCAATACTCAATTATGGCCCGACCCGAGACTCGAACCCGGGACCTCGTCGGCCGCAGTCGAACATGCCAACCACTAGACCAACGAGGCAGTCATTCAGTATTATCATTCGATAATACCTAATTGCGATTGATTAGTTAAAGTACCTACTAATGATTGGGATACTGAGTCAGTCAGTGTAGAGTCAATGAAACAAAATGGCGGCCAGGATATTGTTATTATTAGTGTTTGTTTGTGTTTTACAGACTTTACAGTTTACTGTTGAAGGTACTGTGTTATGTGAGGAAGGATTTTGTACTGTAAGTTTCAGCTCCATGATATTTTAATAAAAAAAAACATTTATTGTGTTAGTTTTGTTCTCATATTATGTCCATCCATCCATCCATCCCATCAGCCTGCATTCGTTCACCGCTGGACATAGGCCTTTTGGCATCTGATATGTACTTACATTAATTATTATATTACACCTAAAAACTTAAGGACAACAGAAGACACAATTGGTCGCAAACTCAGCTTTGTGTTGGGTAATAATTGGCATTAAAAGTCAGATTACTCTGAAGTCCTAACTCCCATCGAATAAGTAATCTTAATGATTTTTTTATTATAATATAATCCTGAGTATATATTTCCAATGTTTTACCGTTAATTTCATTAGGACGCAAGAATGGCCCAAATCTCATACAAAAATAGTCATTGATTATAGCGAATTAAGCTTCAAGTTCCTTCATTAACATGGACTTCCGCAAAGTAAGCCTGCTTCCATCCAACATTCGCAGAGATTCCGGCAAGATACGAGATGCGCCACGCCAGCGGTGGAGTGCTCTATCAACAACGCCACCCACTCCGGACTGTCACTACCATCGGCCACCATCTGCAACTGCTGTGAATACTGCCTGCCTCTGTTTAGTAAGATCATAGAGTTAATCTATACTATTATTATAAAGAGATAAAGTTTGTGAGGTTGTAGGGGGTAATCTGTGGATCTACTGAACCAATTTTGAAAATTCTGTTACCAATAGAAAGCCACATTATTTGTGAGTGTCATAGTTAACCCGATAAATTAGGGAGTTCCCGTGGGAATTTAAAAAACTTATTTCACGCGGACGAAGTCGCGGGCATCTGCTAGTATAGAGTAAGATGCATATACTATCCATATTCATTATTCGCTAGCCTGATGCCTGCAATTTCGTCTGCGTGGATTGAGGTTTTTTTGGTTCCCGCGGGAACTCTTTAATTTTCCGGAAAAAAGTAGCCTAAGTAAGTATATGACGTGTTATTCCAGTCCATTGTCTGTGCCAACTAGATCCGTTCAGCCGTTCTGGCGTTCTGGCGCGAGCCGTCCGAGCCATTTAAGAGAAAAAGCCTTTTTGCTCTTTTATTCTTCATGACTTTGGAATTTTTTTCTAGCGAGAAAATTTCGTCCAATCATGTTTTCCAGTGATCCAAGACTTGAAAATATAATGAATTATAAGTAGTATATATATTATTTTAAAATTTTTCAATCCACGCGTACTTACCTATATCGATTTTAGAATCAACAAAAACGGAGACTGCGGCGTTAATGCGAAAGTTCGGACGGATGGAATGGCCATCTATCCAACTGTCTGTCTGTATACCTACTACACTTAAGCATAACGGCTTAGTATAGAGGTAACTTGGTAAGTTACATTCCGGTGGGACATAGGCTACTGTTTCTTAATTATGGAATTCTATAATTAAAGTAAAGTTTTTCCATGCGGTCGAAATCGCGGACATCATCTAGTAATATTGGCTGCTACGCGTTAACGGCCACGGCCCATCTTTTGAAACAATTTTGGTGAAATTTAGCATAGAAATAGGTGGATTACGGTAGTACATAAATATAACTTTATAAGTAATAAATCTATGGGTGGATTATAAAATGGAAGTCCACCGCATCATAATCCTAAGTAAACCGCCACCATTATGTGATAAATCGTTAACTCGGAGTCGAATGAAATTGAATTACCTACCCATTAAATAAATATAATAAATAAATATAAAAAAAAAAAATACAAATTAGAATTTTGAAGCATGTTGTGGGGAAAAAGGAGAGGAAAAGGTATAAGGGAAATTATGATAATATTTTTAAGGACCTTAAGTTATTGCCAGTACATACTAAAGTAGAATATCTAATAGCTAAAGAACATTATTTCTCGGACAAATTCAAAACACCGGCTAAGCTAAGAGATAACGCGAGAAGTTGTAGAAAGATAAGATTCACGTTGCCAAAAGTCTGTAACTTTTAACGGTAAAAGGTTGAGTTGCTATTTAGTACCCAAAATTTACAATAGCATAGATTGGCTAAGGGAGGAAAATAAGGTTAGTGTAGGAATACTTAAGAAGAAGTTAAAAGGTCACTTGAGTACTCCTATACTGACTAATTAATTAATTGATTAATTACTTACTGTTTTTTTTTTAAATTTTCTCTTCTCTTTTATTTATATTGTTTATTTGCTCTTTTATTTGCTCTTTTATTTGTATTGTTTATTTGTATTTTCTTTTGTTTTTGTTAAGATGGTTTTTAAAGCTGTAAGTATGTTTGTTAGTTTTAGGCTATTAGGTATACTAGTGCTAATTTTAGATGCAACTTAAATATTATGTTTAGAGCGCCAACTCGCCAACAAACTGGCCCACCAGTTTGGCGAGACTTATATTTTGTAAAAAATGGTTGTATCGAAATGAAATAAATAAATTAAAAAAAAAAAATATATATATAAATTCCGTTTGTTAATTGGCTCATCTGGTGACAGAAGGGCTGGCTCATTTTTTTGCAAAGGATCAGCCTGGCTGTCCAGCGCGGAAATACAGCGCAGAGAAAAAATGCTGAAGAATCCGAAACCACTATATTGATATAAGTACCTTATATCAAGCAAGCTTCAATCGTTATTCGTTTTCGTTTAATGGGGCCACGGCCCAGGGGGTCTACTCTCTTTCTCTAAAACGAAACTTCGCAAACAAACGAACGAAATTTCGTTAACTCCTCTCCTACATAATATTATCTCTATGCTCTTCTCTATTTCGTTTTCGTACACGCAGACGAAGTACGGATCCATATAAAATTTTCGTGACCGATTGGATTGAACGATTTTGTGTGGGTCTAATAACCGACTAATTACGTTCGTTTGCGAAGTTTCGTTTAAGAGAAAGAGAGTAGACCCCCTGATCAATGAGAAAAATGCGTAATGCATTGTATTTTACAGACAAGGGTGATCACTGCAGTCTTGGAGGACCTGGAGACGGCATCACGGTTGGCAGATGCGGCCACGGTCTCACATGCCACAATGAAACGAGGACATGTGTTAGAAGTAAGAAATACCAAATTTTAAGTCAGTGTTGACCGCTGTTGTCTTAACGTGCGGAGGCCCCGGGTTCGATCCCCGGCAAGGTCAATTTGGGAATTTATAATTTCTGAATTTTCCCTGGTCTGGCCTGGTGGGAGGCCGAACCGTGGCTAGTTACCACCCTACCGGCAAAGACGTGCCGCCAAGCGACTTAGTGTTCCGGTACGATGCCGTGTAGAAACCGATTAGTGGTATGGGTTTAATATAGCTGCATAAAAAAAATTGCCCTTAACAGGTTAGCTCGCTACCATTTTACCATTTTAGACTGCATCATCACTTTCCATTTGGTGAGATTGCAGTCAAGGGCTAACTTGTACTTAGTGGATAAAGTAATTTTAAGCCAATTGTAAGTTCAAGCCCAAAATATGTAATAGTACTGGTTCAAGGCTTCAAGCCAAGAAAAAGAACTGGCGTCGCAGCAACCGTGTGTTTATACACGAACCATTAGGGGTTACTTTTGGCGCCAAAATTACTCAAAAATGTATAAGATTAAACCCCCTTAAAACCCGCAACTAGTACCTACTACAAACATAAATACAGCTCAAACGGTTACAAATTGATAATAGATGAAGCAAAACATCCTGTGAAAACATGCAGGCCCGGCAGTTCATCATAATGTGCTCAAAAGTTTTCAAAAGTTCGTGTACCTAATCTGCAAATCCGTTCTTGGTCAACATGGTTGACTGTAGCTAAAACCCTTTTCATTCTGAGAGGAGACTCCACTCAGTAGTGGATCGGTGATGAGTTTTTTTTAATGATGAATGCTTACAATTTTCAGTGAGCACGAAATGTCATGACGCCCAAGACGACTACGATGCAAGGCATGCGCTAGGTGAAACCGGCGTGTTGGAGAGACGACCAGAGTGTGACGTCAGAGGGGACTTCGCCACTTACGACTGTGTGCCGTCGCAAACGTGAGCTCACACACTTTTTAATACATAATATAATGTAGTTATAGACGAGATAACTGTACTTTTGGTAACTATCGCCAGGAAGGCTGATTCAGTATTTGGTCTGTGTAGGGCTCTCCTCTGGTGGAATTTGTGACGGTCGCCTGACCGCAAGTGGCTGGGGACCTGACTACTTATCGCCGCTCAAAGACGAGTTATTGTTACCAAAAATCAACAATAACTAGGTAGTTAGGCTGATTCTTGTACAGTATGAAAGTATGTGCAGTACCTACCTATATAAACAGTATAAAAACTGACGCTATTCTACTCCTCATCATTGGCATCGGGGCGTTTACTAGATATCACCTCTCAAAGACGTAATAAACTTACAAAAAGCGTTGATGTGCTAATAAATATGATCTGAAGGCGTAGAATTAATTGCTATGCTATTCATATTAGGTACACTTGTTTATGCCAAATTTAGTTTACCTATTTTATGTTAGTGTTTGTGTGTAGGTACTAGGTAGTATTTAATATTTCTCCTTACTATTAATATTCGTGTTTCAGATTGTACCTATTTATATTAGTAGGTACCTATTATTACAGGTGATATATGGTATTTTGAATAAGTACTTATATCGTAAATAACTTAAATCCGCAGCCTGATTACGTAAAATTTGCAGTAGCGACAGCAGTAGCAATGCGACAGCAATCACTACGAAATCGGTCGCAAAACGTCACTAGAATTCGTATTACGCAAGCCGATCGCACGTCTATTGCTCGCCTGCCGCAAAATGCACTTTTCATGCACTTTTGCTATCGATAGCCGCTGTTAAGTAATACAAAATTGCCGTTTGACAGCAGCGATCGCGAGATTTACGCCTGTCGCAAACCGGTCGCGAGATACGTAATCAGCCCGCCGAGATTTTGTCACAGATTCCACCAGAGGAGAGCCCTACACGCGTCACGCGCTAAATACTGAATCAGCCTTCCTGGCAATAGTTACCAAAAGTACGGCTATCTCCTTTATTATTATAGTCCCACAAAGTTATTTGGCCCGGTCATTGATTTACCTTAAAGCGATGGGCCCGGTGGCCAAAATTGGAACTAATTTTTATGCATGATAAGTTTTTGTTTTTTTGCTGGTACGGCATGCGCTAGGTAGGTAGGCGCTGGTGCAGCGTGTAGACGTACCTTCTCAGTAGCTTCTTAGTTTCACAATATCTAAATGATATCTGTGGTTAAAAAATTGGGAAATTAAAAAAAATAGCAATCAAACCAGCAGACCCCGCCCATGAACATATTTTGACGTCTCAAGATTGCTCAGGATAGATCATAGAACACAGAAAGAACTTAAAATACGATGTTAATGAAATTCTCGATCCCTTTTAGTTGTTTCTGCCAATCAGAAGAAGGTGAAAGGCTGTTCGGAGAGGTTTTGTTTACTGGCAAGAATCAAAATATGCCTTGCGGTAAGTGTATCATCCTGCCACTGACTCATCAACGCCCACACCAAGCTCTTGGACCTATAAAGCTGAAACTTTGCACAGAAGTTCCCTTTAGATGGATGGATGGATGGATGTTTATTACTCAATCACGCCCGAACGGCTGGACGGATCTGGATGAAATTGGGCACAGAGATTAATTATAGTCTGGATAACACACCCAAGGCTAGGTACGTTTTATCATGGAAAATTAAAGATTTCCGCGGAAACAAAAAACTTCAATCCTGGCGGAAGAATTTGGGGGCATCAGCTAGAAACATTACATTTCCAACAGTGAAGTTTCAAAATGGCGGAAATTCTGTCCTTTTCTTAGCTTGAACACCATAGTATATACTTAGGTAGGTAGGTACTATATTATAGTAGACAGATGTACAGATTCACTTTGCGTTCCGCAGTTGATTAAACATTTAAAATATGAATTTTTCAGGCTGTTCCCGCATGATACAAAAAGTGGAGAAATACATAGCTGAAGGGTTACTGTACCCAGTGGTGGGGCTGCGATGCACGTCGGACGGGAATTTCAACCCTGTGCAGTGTATTGATAGGGATTGTTATTGCGTGGACACCATCACTGGGGAGGTGGTCGGAACTGATACCATCAACTTGGATGAGCAACGCCCTTCTGAATTGCCATGCTGTTAGTTAATTTTAAGCCTCTAATTTTCATACAATGATAAGAAAGGATGGGAATAAATTACCTATTGTTCCAGCGGCTAATTAATGAAATTGATAATTGTACCTAGTTCTATTAAATAAATAAGTATACGATGTTTATGTGATGGTGATACTAAAAAAAGCCGGCTGAGTTTGTAGTGGGCTCTTCTCAGATCAGGGCGCGTTTGGAACCCTCGTAGCTTTAGTTCTAAGACACCGTAATTGAACACCATCATCTATACTAATATTATAAATGGGAAAGATTTGATGGTTGGCTGGATGTATGGATGGATGGATGGATTGATGGATGTTTATTACTCAATCACGCCACAACGGCTGAACGGATCTGGATGAAAAGCGGCACAGAGATTATACTCTGAAATAGTACATAGGCTACTTTGTATCCCGGGAAATTAAAGAGTTCCCGCAGGAACCAAAAAACCTGAATCCACGCGGACGAAGTCGCGGGCATCAGCTAATGTTATATAAGCTTCGGACGGCAATAAGTGTACAGTGTACCTAAATTGCATAAATAAATATTGATTGATTGATTGATTTACTTGCCCCGATATCGGTCGCGGTATCGGACTCCGATCCGTCCCCCGATTGTGTAAGGAAATCGTAACCGTTTGTCAAGCATACCTATAACTCGACCTGTATACGGAGTTCATAGATGCCTGCACGTCAAAAAGCATCTATGAACTCCTAAAACAGTTCGAGTAATACGTTTTAAGCTGTCAAATGATTACGATTTGCTTAAACAGTTGGACCTCCGATAACCTGGAAGCGCTCTTAGGCTGAGATCTAGAGCGGACTAAGTACTTTGAGTTTGTTCATCAACATTCCACTTTATAATTATTATTTTTCAGACGTAGAAGAACTAGATCTTTTCCCGATAATAAATGACGCAGAACCTCCCTACAACTACACCAGTCCCTGTTACGACAGCATCAAAATTAAAGAAGAATTGATAGCGCAGAGCATTAAAGATGGATTCAATGTAGACTTCTTTACCAGTTTCAATTCCTTCACTTGCATGCCAGACGGCACTTTCGGCAGGATGACTATCAATTCTAATGGATCGTGAGTACCTCATGCTTAGTGAGTGCCTTATTCTTACTTATGAAGATGTAAGGAAGAACTGATATAGCTATAGGTACTAAAATTATACATCAAATATCAATGTATAGCTATAAAGACGGACACAATGTAGACTTCTTTACCAGTTTCAATTCCTTCAATTGCATGCTAGACGGCACTTTTAGCAGGACGACTATCAACTCTCATGAATCGTGAGTTCAGTACTTAATACTTAGCTCATAATTATTTGAATGAGGAATGAAGAGTTAAGAGCAAAGCATTGAAGATTGAAGAAGGCTTCAAAGTGGAATTTCACCAGTTTTAACTCAGTCTCTTGCATGCCGGACATCATTTTCGGCTACTAATTACTTTAATAGATCATGAGTTCCTCTTACCTCATATAGAACTCATACTTATGTAAGGAAGTTAGAAATATTTGATAGAGTGCATGCCTTGCAGTTTCAGCAGGACCAACTCTAATGACTCGTGAGTTCCTCATACGTACCTCTTATTTACCTCATACTGGAACAAGTAAGAGCCAATAGAACATTAAAGACTAATAGGAACCGTCTTTAATGTTCTATTGGCTAGAAATAGAATTATTGATATCTATCGAATATATTAAAATGTCTTTACAGAGAACATTACCTGCTTACACCTTTCGGGCCCGACCCGGAACTAATAACTAGACCAACCTAGTTTTTTAGTTATTTTGATGTTTTTAGGGTTCCGTACCCAAAGGGTAAAAACGGGACCCTATTACTAAGACTCCGCTGTCTGTCTGTCTGTCTGTCTGTCTGTCTGTCTGTCTGTCTGTCTGTCTGTCTGTCTGTCTGTCTGTCTGTCTGTCTGTCTGTCTGTCTGTCTGTCTGTCTGTCTCCAGGCTGTATCTCATAAACCGTGATAGCTAGAAAGCTGAAATTTTCACAAATGATGTATTTCCGTTGCCGCTATAACAACAAATACTAAAAATAAAAAAAATATATATATTAAGGGGGGTCCCCATACAATAAACGTGTTTTTTTCGTATTTTTTTTGCTCAATATTAAAAACGGTAACAGGTAGACGGTTCAAATTTTCACAGAATATTAACTTGTATATTACCTTTCAAAATAAATAATTAAATATCAATAAAGTAAATATTAAAGGGGGGCTCCCATACAACAAACGTAATTTTTAAGCAATTTTTTTTAATAATTTAAAACTTACTACAGGTTTGTACGGAACCCTCGGTGCGCGAGTCCGACTCGCACTTGGCCGGTTTTTAGTTATAAGAACCATTATTTTTCTTGGTATAAAAAAGTTATTTACCGTCCATGGTGCACGTTATTGGAACCCATCCTGATACTATGAATCATTATTCACTTTAGCATGGATTGATTTTGGTTTCAGGAAAATGTGCATAGACGAGCGTGGACTACAAATAGAAGATTTTGAAGCAAGACGCAACACTCCAGAATTTAACAACATGGACTGCAGTAAGCTTTCTTGATCTAATTTCACCATCAACGAAACGGTAATCTACTCGTAACTCCAGCTTCAATCTTGCTAGGCCAGTCTCTGGACTAGGCCTAGTGGGAGTTTTTTACGACTGCCTGAAAAAAGGAGTATATTGTTTTCAGGGTTCATGTATATGTATGTATGTATGTATGTATGTATGCGAGTTTGTATATTTCACCATAACTTCTATACGCCTGAACGGATTTTGATGAATGAGGTATCGTTAGAATCCTTAGCTTATTCCGGGTGACATAGGCTAGTAAAATTAAAAAAAAATTTGATAGGGTGACCATGGTCCCGCATCAAAGACTAAAGGTGATTTTTTTTTCCAACATGAGATTAACTATATTATCATCATCAAGAAAATGATGAGTAGATTCCAAAAATATATAAGATTATATGTATTTCAATATCCAGTTTTTTTCACAAAAAAATATCATTTAACTATGGCAGTCGTATTTTTTAATTCTTTGAGTTATATTCACTTGTTTACGTACTACTTATAGTACTTACGTTAAAAATTCCCACTAGCAAACATATACTATAACTCGTTAAAGTTAACTGCAATTTGTATGGAAATGAAAAACGCCGTCTGTCACCAAGCGCTGGACAATTCCAAATCGCGATCGATTAGGCAAAAAATCCCGCACTAGGCCCCCAGATCACATAAGACATGAGTAAATACGATAAACATAGGTACTTTCATACAAACCAACGATTAATAAAATTAAAAAAACCTTGCACTGGCGAACACAGTGTTACATTTGCAGGATCAGAGAAACCCTCTCGTCTTTTCCGGTAGGGTGGTAACTAGCCACGGCCGAAGCCTCCCACCAGGCTAGACCAGGGAAAATTCAGAAATTATAAATTCCCAAATTGACCCTGCCAGGGATATCGAACCTGCACCTCCGCATGTAACATACAACAGTGCTCTACACTGCGCCTGGGAGGTTGTCATGTATATTAGTTATTACTAGATGATGCCCGCGACTTCGTCCGCGTGGATTAAGGATTCCCGCGGGAACTCTTAAATTTTCCGGGATTCAAGCTTATATGTCCTTCCCCGGGATACAACGTATCCCTTTACCAAATTTCATCAAAATCAGTTGAACAGATGGGCCGTGAAAGCGTAGCAGACAGACAGACAGACAGATGGACAGACAGACAGACAGACTCACTTTCGCATTTATAAATTACTTAGTACTTAGTATTAGAATTAGTACTTAGTACTTAGTATGGATATGGAAGTATGGATATGGATATGGATAAATTAGTATGGATATGGAAGTATGGAGTTAGTATGGATGAACTACAGCCACTTTCTGTTTATAGAATGTGCAAAAACGACCAGCCTGATGTCCGCGTCAACAGAGCGTCCTCGATGCTGCAGCAATGGTAACTTCAGACCGGTGCAGTGCCGGCGCGGGCTGTGCCGCTGCGTCGACTCCGACGGTCGGCAAGTCGGCGCCGAGTCGAGAGACGTCACGAAGCTGCATTGCTACACTGCTGACTGGCGGAACTGCTGATGTTTATTGTTTATGTATATACTGGGTCAAGTTAGGGTTGCCAGATGGTCGGGATTCCCGACATTTTAAATAATCGCCAGACTCCCGACAAAATTCAAAATCTTCAGACCAACAACTTCTGGGAAAGTGCAATACAAAATAATAACTTTAAATTCTGGATACTACAAAAGAATCAAAATTAACGGATTCAGTTTAAACTCCAATGCAAAACACATGACTGGCAACGTAACAATTTAAGTGTTTTTAAATTAATTTTGTCAACAATGATTTAAGTGTTTTTGTAGCCTTTTTTGCAAAATAAACTTTTTATTTTACATTTTTTATTGTTCATATTTATTTCTCCCGACAACAAATTTTGTTTAGCTATTTTGGTCTTCCGATCTGGCAACCCTGATGGCAGCTTGCTGTAGCACAAGCTATAGCACAAGCTGTAGCACAAGCTATAGCACAAGCTGTAGCACAAGCTGTAGCACAAGCTGCCATAGCTCATGAGTGCCGATGCCGATGTGAGCAACCGTCGGGCATTGCGCAAGGGAGGCACCGATGCGTTCTTTATGAGATCTTGGAGCCTTCCAATGTATGCAGATGCTGGCCTCCGAGGGGGTTTTAGTAGGTATAAATCCTACATAACCCGACTTCTCCCCCGAAGTTGGGTATCTTAGGAAGATTTCCCCCTCGGAAAAAAAAAGTCGGCAAGTCGGCGCCGAGTCGAGAGACGTCACTAAGCTGCATTGCTACACTGCTGACTGGCGGAACTGTTGATGTTTAGCTGCTATGGAGTCTTTAAACACATTGGCCTGATGCGATCGTCCGACCTCAATTTGTGTGTTACCGCACTTATGATAGGTAATTGAGGAAAACAAATTTAACTTTAAAACTGTTTAATCCATATAAATATTATAAATGCGAAAGTTTGGATGTATGGATGTATGTTTGTTACTCAATCACGCTCCAACGTTTGAACGGATCTGGATGAAATTTCGCACAGAGATAGATTATAGTCTGGAATAGCACATAGGCTACTTTTTATGCCGGAAAATTAAAGAGTTCCCGCGGGAACCGAAAAACCTAAATCCACGCGGACGAAGTCTGTGACGATTCGTACCTCTCAGTCAAAATATATATTTAAAACAATATTAGAGAATAAAATACAGTATATATAGTGGAGGAGCGATCTCGGTCCATGCTAGAAAGATTTCCGACAATCGGACTGGTCGCCGAACTAGCGACGACGATGCGAAAGTATAGTCTGGTAGCTTGTGTTACTATGTGATGGTGCACAGCGGTGCTGTGGTGTTTGCTTGATGCGTGCAGTATGTGTCACGACGTCCACCGCTCGTTCTCGAGCTGATGCCGAGCAAAGCGGATTCACTGTTCGTGTAATGGTGTGCAGTATGTGTCACGATGTCCGTCGCTCGTTCGAACGCATAATGTCGTTGGAGGCTTCCAACGATATTTGATCCGCCTATGGTGGATTTATATACATATTTTAATACAATATATTTACACGTATATTACCTACATATAATCATCGCTGGTTGGGTTGGGGCTGCGGAGCGTAGGTTATATCGCTTCGGCGATGCCTCAGCACGGCTGGTTCTGTCTTGATGTCTACCTAGTTGGACGTTTGGATGGGATTGGTTTGTTGTTGAACCAGAGAGCTTGCTCTCTGTGTGCAATGTACTTCATGTGCATTATTACTATGTTCTGCAGTACACCTGACTCTGCCATGTGATCGCTTATGCTTACATTATGTACACCCGTAAATATCGTTACATTCGAACGACAACTAACCATGGTTGATAGGACGCTGTTTATTATTACCGAAGGTTGGATCACACGTGAGATACCGAATATCTAGCTATGTTTTGCGCTACGCCTGACTCAGCCTCGACACTTATTCATAGTTGCATGGATTCACAACCTGTGCTACTATACTATTTACGGTTCCATAGATTCACAACCTATGTTACTTGTAAATGCATAGATTCACGACCTATGCTGCGTCACATTGGCTCACAACCTATGTAACGTACAAGCGACGTCCTACTACCCATGGTGGTCTCCGCGTTGTATAACTAAATCACAGATATAATAATACTTGACTAAATTAAAGCATGCTTGCATACGTCCGCGCTATTTCCCCAAATGGTGACCTAGTGGTTTAAGGAGGGGAGGCTGCTGCCTTTTGGTATACTTATGAGACCATTAGTCGATGACTAGTGCCTCTTGGGATACCAAGAGAGGGATGAAGCCTATCATTGGTGAGCGGGGTGGAGCTACCAATCACCATTTACTTTACATTAAATCAATCAATCAATCAAAGCGTTTATAAATTATTTAAAACTTGAACACGTCACTATTACATCTAGATCGGTATATAAACAAGTCGTTGGGATGGTTGAACTCGAGGCTTCCGAAACTCTAAAAGATCTTGGTTTATTATGGACACAACATTATGAGGGTCTTACTGCTGGATGATTCACGTGCCATTTTAGAGAGATATTGAATTTTATAGGTAGAGTAAGGTATAGATTCTAAGGGACCACGTCAGGTTAGTTACAAGTCGCGGGCATCAGCTAGTTTTACAAAGAG
Source organism: Erebia ligea (assembly GCA_917051295.2). Taxonomy (NCBI): domain Eukaryota; kingdom Metazoa; phylum Arthropoda; class Insecta; order Lepidoptera; family Nymphalidae; genus Erebia; species Erebia ligea. The sequence goes on from OU785246.1 coordinate 4,514,256, forward strand.
CCAAAACGAGCGAGTTTGTTTTATGTGTCAGTCGCTCGACTTATTGTGTGTAAGTACAGTCATTGTACTTTTTTTTGCAAGACAGGCCGCCCGCGCCCTGGTGGTTGCCCGCACCCCCGCTTCCGCGCTTCTTAGCGTGAGAATTTAAATGGGCGCGAACACAATTTACTTAGTAAATCGATGCGATCGACAAATTCACTAAGGTAACTTTTGTTTAAATAAAGGTTCGCGCGCGAGTTGAATGCAGAGTAAATGTAGGTATGTGTCACCATACTGTTGCTCTGCATTCAACTCGTGCGCGAACTAAAAGGTTCGCGCGCGAGTTGAGTGTAATTCGTATGTACCTAATTCGTATTTAGGTGTAATTTCCAAAAAACACGATTGTTACCTATACCAAAAAAGAATACCGAGCAAAGCTCGGGGTTGCATTTGAAATACGCATCTGGATGTATGGGGTGGGGGTGGAGGGGGGGGTGAGGGGGGAGGGTAGGAACCCTCCCCACCATCCCCCGCGGCGCGGAAACCTATAATTTTTTTTTTATTATTTTTTTTTATTTTTTGATGTTGTGTTAACTTTATATAAGAATTTACGACTATAGCCTAAGAAAAAGTGGGGGACCTAGGAAAACTCCTTAGCCGTCACCCTCTTCCCCTCTAAGAGCATGTCGACGGAGCCCCGCTTCGCGGGGCTCCTATTTCTGGGTGGTCAAAAAAGGAAAATAACCTTAACCTAATTACCTATAGGTGCACCTTGTTATACGTTACTTTTTTTTTTACATTATATTTACCTATTAAAAATAATAATAAATAAAGAAAATTACTAAAAATAAGGGTTAAAAAGAATTTACGACTATAGCCTAAGAAAAAGTGGGGGACCTAGGAAAACTCCTTAGCCGTCACCCTCTTCCCCTCTAAGAGCATGTCGACGGAGCCCCGCTTCGCGGGGCTCCTATTTCTGGGTGGTCAAAAAAGGAAAATAACCTTAACCTAATTACCTATAGGTGCACCTTGTTATACGTTACTTTTTTTTTTACATTATATTTACCTATTAAAAATAATAATAAATAAAGAAAATTACTAAAAATAAGGGTTAAAATAACATAAAAGTAATCACTATAACGCAAAATAACGTTCCGTTACACGTAACTTCAAACACAATAACGTTCCGTTACACGTAACTTCAAACACGTGTAAAAAAAAAAACACGCATCTCCGCGGGATGGGGGGGGTGTCGATTGAAAGGGGTAACCTACCCCTATAAAAATCAACCCTTATCAAGTCCAAATTCCAGATGCGTATTTCAAATGCCAACCCTTTACGACTATAGCCTAAGAAAAAGTGGGGGACCTAGGAAAACTCCTTAGCTGTCACCCTCTTCCCCTCTAAGAGCATGTCGACGGAGCCCCGCTTCGCGGGGCTCCTATTTCTGGGTGGTCAAAAAAGGAAAATAACCTTAACCTAATTACCTATAGGTGCACCTTGTTATACGTTACTTTTTTTTTTACATTATATTTACCTATTAAAAATAATAATAAATAAAGAAAATTACTAAAAATAAGGGTTAAAAAGAATTTACGACTATAGCCTAAGAAAAAGTGGGGGACCTAGGAAAACTCCTTAGCCGTCACCCTCTTCCCCTCTAAGAGCATGTCGACGGAGCCCCGCTTCGCGGGGCTCCTATTTCTGGGTGGTCAAAAAAGGAAAATAACCTTAACCTAATTACCTATAGGTGCACCTTGTTATACGTTACTTTTTTTTTTACATTATATTTACCTATTAAAAATAATAATAAATAAAGAAAATTACTAAAAATAAGGGTTAAAATAACATAAAAGTAATCACTATAACGCAAAATAACGTTCCGTTACACGTAACTTCAAACACAATAACGTTCCGTTACACGTAACTTCAAACACGTGTAAAAAAAAAACCACGCATCTCCGCGGGATGGGGGGGGTGTCGATTGAAAGGGGTAACCTACCCCTATAAAAATCAACCCTTATCAAGTCCAAATTCCAGATGCGTATTTCAAATGCCAACCCTTTACGACTATAGCCTAAGAAAAAGTGGGGGACCTAGGAAAACTCCTTAGCTGTCACCCTCTTCCCCTCTAAGAGCATGTCGACGGAGCCCCGCTTCGCGGGGCTCCTATTTCTGGGTGGTCAAAAAAGGAAAATAACCTTAACCTAATTACCTATAGGTGCACCTTGTTATACGTTACTTTTTTTTTTACATTATATATTTACCTATTAAAAATAATAATAAATAAAGAAAATTACTAAAAATAAGGGTTAAAAAGAATTTACGACTATAGCCTAAGAAAAAGTGGGGGACCTAGGAAAACTCCTTAGCCGTCACCCTCTTCCCCTCTAAGAGCATGTCGACGGAGCCCCGCTTCGCGGGGCTCCTATTTCTGGGTGGTCAAAAAAGGAAAATAACCTTAACCTAATTACCTATAGGTGCACCTTGTTATACGTTACTTTTTTTTTTACATTATATTTACCTATTAAAAATAATAATAAATAAAGAAAATTACTAAAAATAAGGGTTAAAATAACATAAAAGTAATCACTATAACGCAAAATAACGTTCCGTTACACGTAACTTCAAACACAATAACGTTCCGTTACACGTAACTTCAAACACGTGTAAAAAAAAACCACGCATCTCCGCGGGATGGGGGGGGTGTCGATTGAAAGGGGTAACCTACCCCTATAAAAATCAACCCTTATCAAGTCCAAATTCCAGATGCGTATTTCAAATGCCAACCCCAAAGCTCGGTCATCCAGGTACTTTGTATAATATTGAGAATATCCCTATATTATGTTAGGGGGATTAGAATACCCCTATTATAATCTTTGTGTATAATCCCTATGATAATCCCCTATCAAAATTAATATTCTTACCCGTTTCCACCGCCCCTTTTCAGTTCGTTACCCGACAGGCACCACAGGTTACCCGTAGTGTAAAGTCACTATAATCAAAGAATTTTAGTTGTCTATGATTTAGGGTGCGTTCCGAAATACACTGAGAGCACTGGAAGTCCCCAGTAAAGAGCACTGCCAGTGCTCGCAGTGCTTATAACGGAACACACACTTAGTGTGTGTTCCGTTATAAGCACTGCGAGCACTGGCAGTGCTCTTTACTGGGGACTTTCAGTGCTCTCAGTGTATTTCGGAACGCACCCCATGATTTAATAGGGCTGTCAAGCTGGGTTACTAGTCTCTGCTGTCAAGTGTCAGTAGAATGACATTTGACTTTGACGTTTTTTACGAAAACGTCGCCCGTCGCCCCGTCGGATTTGTGTTTTTTAATCAGAATTCGCATCTTATTTATTTCGAATTTTCACTCGAAGCCTTTACTCGGCACTCCTATAGTTTTAATGGACATGTGATCTGATTTGGAATAATTTAGTGGATTAAATTAGTAATTACTATTTACTAGAATTGTGAACAAATGCTTCCCTAGCTCCGAAGTCGGCGTGATAGGTTAAAAAATAGTTTGTGTAAATGTAACGTATGGACAGTTGTACTGAAAATAAGACTGTTTATAAGTGTTTAAAGTGTACTTTTAGTTCGTAGCATCATAATATACTCGTCTCGAAAGAAAAATGGGTCTGATTATATCTAGATTTCGGGTGAGTATTTTTGATATATTCGATTAATCTTGTCTTGTAACGTAGCCAAAACTATTTCTATAGTGGATGTATAAATCGTTCTGGCGCAAATTCAAATCTTCACCCATGACCTGCAACATTATTTAACGAAGTAACAGTTTGATCTAATATTTGTGTTACATCAGTTAATGGAGGGTTTATGATACTGTTTATAATTATCTGGTAGAAGGCTTCGGTCGCGATTAGCCATGCGATTCAGCATTCTCGTACGATGCCATGTAGAAAACGATTGGCAGTATGGAATTAGTATAACTCTTAGGGTTAACTTGTAGTTTTAAATAAGAAACTAAGTAACCCGCGATGGATTGAGGTTTTTTGGTTTCCGCGGGAACTCTTAAATTTTCAAAAAGTAACCTAGGTATGTGTTATTCCAGACTATAATCTATCTCTGTGCCACGTTTCATCCAGATCTGTTCAGCCGTTCTAGTGTAGTTGAGTAACAAACATTTTTTTTTTTTTTTTTGAATTTTTTTATTGTGATAGGTATAGGCTTGCGCTTGACGACAATCATGCTTAGTGCAAAGCAATGATGAGGTCTAGGTTGGAGCGCGCTTGCCTAGAAAATGCCTATTCACTCTTGCCTTGAAGGTACCTAAGTTATACGTGGCAGGAAACACGTGCGCTGGGAGGGTGTTCCACACTCTAGTGGTTCGGATCAGAAACCTTCGAGCTAAACCATCCATCCATCCCTCCATTCATCCAAACTTTCGGATTTATAATATTAGTATAGATAAAAAATATAAGTAGCTGACAGAATTGGCAAGGATGGGACTGAAAATGCTTTTTAGTAGGGTTCTGTATTACTTAAATGGAGAAAATCTTTAGATTTTGCATGCCAGTTCACTCTATATCAACTCCCACTGAAAAGGTCAACTCACCTAAATCTATATGGTGAAAGTAATAGGAAAAAGGTAGTTTTCCACAAACTCTACAAACTATAGAGATAGCTTGCACCCTTGAGATAGACAGGCTACTTTCTATTCTGGAAAATCAAAGATTTTATAGGGTAAAAAAATCCTAAATCCACATGGATGATGTGGGCATTATCTAGTGTACTTAAAAGTTTTATTACACAATTTTTATATTTTATGTCATGTGTGAGACATGATTGGGTAATAAATCTTATCTCTTTATATAGATGATCATCTTGAGATATACGGCAGTGTTTGTAATCTTATGTGTAATATGAATGTGTGTGTTTGTGTGTGTACATCGGTCCTCTTATGATTACAAAACTACACACTAGATGTTGATAAATACGAGGTTTTGTTGGCAAGGGGCATCAATCCATATAAATATTAAAGATACGAAAATGTGTCTGTCTGCTTTCAAGACCCATTAAGTAGTTCAACTGATTTAGACACAATTTGGTACAGAGATAGGCTACCTTTATCCTGGAACAACATTTGCAGTTCCCATGGGACTTTTCAAAAACTAATATCCACACAAACCAAGTCGCCGACATCATCATAGTATTATATTTTTGAGTATTTAACCTTAGCTTTGGGACTCGAACCTTATACTATATCATTGTTAATGGAATGTAATTGACTTTCATTTGCATATATAAAATTAATAAACAAGTAGGGTTACCATATTTCCACTATTCCACCTTTTAAGTCTAATTGCCTGCCTTCATTGACTAAATTACCACCAGGTAAAATCAGAGTCAAAGGTTAAAGTTCACAAAACTGTCTATAATGATTGTAAAATAAAGAAACTTTAATTTTACTAACTATAGTACTTACTTAAGTAAATTTTTAAAATGCTATACTTTGATTTTTATTATACTGGCCCTGGTGGCTGTGGCTGTGGTTGGATTGGTTGCGGCCAAAATTGCTTTTTAAGTAGTTCCATTTATTTTCCTACCTACAGTGAATATCTTTATTATTATCTTTCTCACACTCGCTTTCTCATTTGGGCACAAGTAAAAATTAGTTTTTGTTTTAAACTTTTATTCAGTAAAAGTAAGTTAAGTAAAAAAACTTATTATTACTACTATTTTGACTGTCACCCTACATCCTTTCATATAAAACATTATTGTTTATTCTAGACTACGCAATAAGGCCATTGTTCCAGTCAGGCATGGCCTTTTTCATGAAAGACCAGCATAATGTACATAAATACACAATACAATCAATACATGTTAAATTCCAACAATACATCTTGCCTAGTCAATGTACCTTCAACAGAAAATAGCAGGATAAAGTAGAGGTCGCTTCTACTTTATCCTGCTATTTTCTGTCGACCTCCCTGGTCTAATGGTAGGTGCTGTGGGCTTATGACTGGGACGTCATGCATGTTTTGATCCTCGGCAGGGTCAATTTGGGAATTCATAATTTATGAATTTTGCCTTGGTCTGGTCTGATCTGGTGGACTGTAGTTACCACCCTAGTGGCAAAGTCGTGCCGCCAAGTTTTTAATGTTTTGGTATGAGTAGAGATGATGACAGATGATGAGAGATGACTTCATCATCACTTAGAGGGGTTGCAGTCAATTAAAGTAAAATAAATAGAAATTCTGATTTTAATGCCGCCATGTATGGGCTTAGCTGTCCAATACTAAAAGATGCGGCTCAAAATAGAGAAGATTTTTGCATGATGACCGTCAAACTTCGTCTTGAAGAAGGCACGCGATGATGATGATGATGATGTATCGAACCCGAGACCTCCCGCTCATAAGACCACAGCGTTCACCGCTGCGCAAGGGAGGTCGTCAATGTAGTTAATTTTAACACGACTCGATAGTTATGATCTCATTTGTGACGTTCGATTCGTAATGACGGAAATAGCCGATCGAATTGAGGGTGATATCATATGCTGTGCCACACAGTCCTTTCAGGCGTGCCACAATCACTACATTGGCAAATGAATTTGCTGTTTGATGATTATGAAATTGAGAAACTTTTACGATTTTTTTTTTGCCCTGTGTACCTTTGTAAGTGCATTTTTCAGGCAACTGTATTGAAAAAAGATTGATAATACGAATCACCCCACTCACTAGGTATAGTAGGCACGGGTAACTATAGAAACGTGTAAAACATTGTGAGTCGACAGTTCAATCTAAAAAAACAGAGAAGCGGAAACTGTTTCATTGACTCATTCACATGACACAACTGAACCAAATACATCACTATTACCTTAAATATGGCATCATTATTCAATTCAATTCTCAGATGTTAGCTTTCAGGTATGCCACTGGGGCACAGGTTGTTTCGCCAGTGTCGAGTATATGGATAAAGCACGAAAGAGATTGTTAATGTAATTAATTGTATGGCATAGATTAGCTAGCATTAAGTACTATAATAATTCTGATCAGAACTGTCAGAGCTGTTAGAGCAAAACCATTTTCGCCTAAGCGATGTGTACTGTGTGGCCCGTATGAATATTCACTATAACAGCTATACAGTGGCATTGATTTAGGAAACATGAGAATGAAATTTTATACCTATCAAACTGTGGACTTATACTTAGTAGGGACTAGCTGATGCCCGCGACTTCGTCCGCGTGGATTGAGGTTTTTCGGTTCCCGCGGGAACTCTTTAATTTTCCGGGATAAAAAGTAGCCTATGTGCTATTCCAGACTATAATCTATCTCTGTGCCAAATTTCATCCAGATCCGTTCATCCATTGGAGCGTGATTGAGTAACAAACATACATCCAAACTTTCGCATTTATAATATTTATATGGATTAAATTTTTTTTTGTTGTTTTACGCAATCATATTATTGTCATGCATCTAAGTACCTACCTAGTAAAATAATATGATAGTTACCTACAAGATAAAGTATGAAAGTAAATGAGCACCTACTAGTTACTCTTAAGCTGTGTTAACTTAGGATCTAGGTTCGAATCCCGAGCGTGCACCTCAAACTTAGGACAGGGAAGGAAAACATCGTGAAGAAAACTTCATGCCTTAGATTTCTCCATATTGTTCTCAAAGGTGTGTGAAACTACCAACTTCCTTCGACAACCTCCCTGGCGCAGTGTTGAGCGCTGTTCCCGGGTTCGATCCCCGGCAGGGTCAATTTGGGAATTTACAATTTCTGAATTTTCTCTGGTCTGGCCTGGTGGGAGGTTTCGGCCATGGCTAGTTACCACCCTACCGGCAAAGACGTGCCGCCAAGCGATTAAGCGTTCCGGTACGATGCCGTGTAGAAACCGATTAGGGGTATGGGTTTAACGTGACTGCCATACCCCTAACAGATTATCTCTCTACAAGATTTGACTGCATCATCTCTTACCATCAGGTGAGATCGCAGTCAAGGGCTAACTTGTAGTGGATAAAAAAACCAGAGTTGGCCAGCGTGGTGGACTATGGCCTAAACCTGTTTACTATGAGGGTCGTAGATATTAGTGGGCCGACGATGGGTTGATAATGATGATGAATTAGGTAGATAAGTACTTAGTTTCCTACTAGATGATGCCCGCGACTTCGTTCGCGTGGATTAAGGTTTCGATTCCCGCGGGAACTCTTTAATTTTCCAGGATAAAAAGTAGCCTATGTCCTTCTCCGGGATACAAACTATCCCTACACCAAATTTCATCAAAATCGTTTGAACAGATGGACCGTGAAAGCGTAGCAGACATACAGACACACTTTCGCATTTATAATATTAGTATGGAAGTAGGTATGGATTAAATCTTAATCACTCATTAAAATGCAGCGAACCAAAATAGTATCATAAAAATATAAAGTACACCAAAGATATTGTTTCTTAGTTATGAAAGTGAATGCATTAGAGCGTGACTAACTCTGAATAGAACCTGCGGTCAGCTCTTATTACGTGGTGATAGAGTTCAAGTTACCGCGGTCGTGCGGACTTTCAAACTACAGTAGGTCACGTTACAATTTGAAGTTGAAAGTAAGCTGTCTGCCCCCCTAGCATGGGCCGAGACAATTTTCTCCCTGAGGAAAGGATACATTTTTTTTTCCTAAATAAATAAATAAAAACGCTAAATAACGGTGGATAAATAGTCTTCAGAGTCCCCGTGAAATGTCAAACGTGGATAAACTTCTCCTCTCCCCTATTGCCGTGCTCTGAGAAGTGGTTAAGTTAATTTTATCTCTTGTCAGTGGATAAAATCGGGGGATAAAATTTTTATCTCCGGCCCATGCTAGCCCTGCTGTAAGATTGAAGCTGGGTGTCTTTCCAGAGATGTGCTGCGTATGAAGGATGTGCTTCATAGCCACCAGCAGGAACCCTTGATTTAATAATTTAAAAAAAACATTTGGCGATTCAAAAGCACTTGTATAAGTTTACTAGCTGATGCCCGCGACTTCGTCCGCGTGGATTGAGGTTTTTTGGTTCCCGCGGGATCTCTTCAATTTTCCGGGATAAAAAGTAGCCTATTTTTTTTTTTTTTTTTGTACAAAATATTGTCTTAAAACTAAGTAATAGGAAAAAGTGGACAAAGGTAAAGCTTATCTCTAAAAGGAAATCTCGTCCAGCCTTCCTCGAAAGTCTAAGCCTGTTATTCCAGACTATAATCTATCTCTATGCCAAATTTCATCCAGATCCGTTCAGCGTCAGTCGTTCTGGCGTGATTGAGTAACTGGGCAAAAGGCCTCTCTCCGACTTTTCCACATCTTCCTATTTTGTGCCTCTATGGACCACTCAACTTTGAATTTGTCTCATTCATCACGCCATCGTAGCCTCGGCCTACCACGCCTGGCGTTGATGATTTTGGGGGGGTCCAGAAAGAAGCAGATTAAGCCAACAAATCATCTGGCATAAGGCTCACATGACCGGCCCAGTCCCACTTGAGTGAAGCTGCTGCAAGGCCAACGTATGAAACGTAGTATGAAATAAAAAAAAAAATATTGGCAGTCATAGGGATTGCCGATAGAAGTGAAAACGAATGTTAAAAAAAAATATAAACCTTAAAAGTAAGGCATCAAAGTTTAATTATAGTACATTCAATATTAGCTGGCGTCTTTCCACTTGAGACCGTCATTAGCAATAACAATAGGATTAAGTCGTGGCGGGTGAATTCTTTGTATTGCAAAACACGTGCGGCATTCAAACGGTGTTTCAAACGTTTTTGATACTTTCCCTATATTAACTTCCTTTTGAAAAAACATTTGAATTTGAATGAATAAATAGAAATACCACTCAGTTGTTTTTTAAACTTTGAAGAGATTAGTTCAGTGGAAATATTACGTCTTTCGATATGTTTCGTCCTTGGGTGAAATCACCTTCCACTGTGCCATGTGAAAATAATAAAGACGATAATCCGAATGTGTTCAACAAGCATCTAAGTCGTGATGCACAAATAATTCTCTTGAATTTTTATTTTAATTTAATTGCAGTTATTAGTGAGATGCTCTGAAAGAAACTTCCCGCTTGACAAAAGTATCAGTGCGAACGATACAGCGAATTATTTCAAATGGACCAATTACTTCCCCTCGGAAAACCACATGTTTTGATTAATTACTTTAAAATAAATAAATAACTTTTTTAATTATATTTTATTTAACATACCTGTAAGTACGTAATTTTTTTAAATTATTCTATGATTATTCAAAAGTATCAACACTGGTTGGTATGCAACAAAATAGATAAGGCCGAAACGGCTTCTTTAAAAATGAATGGGCTCTATGAGTGTTTGGTTTATCACCCCTATTGTTTAGGTTCAAGTGGAAAGACGCCAGTTAATATTGAATGCACTATACGAATGTAGTATATTTATATTTAAGACCTTTTGTCTTCGTAACAACGCGAGCATGTCGGCGCGGAGCATGTCGCATGTCGGTGACGCGAATCCACAAGTTTACCCCCTTATACCAAAAAGTGCTCAACGCGGCTAAAGAACATTGTCTAATTCCAGCGCAAGAAAACGACAACGGACATCCTCGAAAACCTCGAAACTCAAATAAAGTCCATAGAGCAAGATGGGCAGTACAAAGAGGCGACCCACAAGCGCGTCATCGGCTACGTGATGGCGTACAGCGTGGCTCTATACCTGCTGTTCGCGGTGCTGTACTACTTTATGTACGCGGGCCGGAGCCAGTACTGGCTGCATTCCGTGCTGCACGCCTCGCCGCTGCTCATCCTGCCAGTGCTGTGAGTGTGTCTCTAGGTTTACAGGCTCGGGGGCTATCGCCACTCATCGGCTACGTGATGGCGTACAGCGTGGCTCTATACCTGCTGTTCGCGGTGCTGTACTACTTTATGTACGCGGGCCGGAGCCAGTATACTGGCTGCATTCCGTGCTGCACGCCTCGCCGCTGCTCATCCTGCCAGTGCTGTGAGTGTGTCTCTAGCTTTACAGGCTCGGGGGCTATCGCCACTCATCGGCTACGTGATGGCGTACAGCGTGGCTCTATACCTGCTGTTCGCGGTGCTGTACTACTTTATGTACGCGGGCCGGAGCCAGTACTGGCTGCATTCCGTGCTGCGCGCCTCGCCGCTGCTCATCCTGCCAGTGCTGTGAGTGTGTCTCTAGCTTTACAGGCTCAGCAGCGTAGATCCACCTGCTGCAATGTACTTTTGAAATCGCATGAGTAACTATAGTTTCGGGGATTACCTCCTACATTCAAACTTACTAACTTTACCTGTTTATAATATTACCGCTAGAGTTGAGTTGAGAATTGAGATTAACACGCTAATTTCGCGTGCGGTGGTGGTGGTGGTGATTTCGGTGGTTTCATGGAATATTTTACCAGCCAGCGTTACGTTCAAGTTAAGGTAAAATCAAATTCAGCCTGAGCCGGCCTTCATCACTCCCTGGGTCTTCTTATTTTATATATACGGTCCCTTGGAGCTGTATAGAAATCATGCCTCTTATTACCCGACTGCGGAACGCACAGGGTTATGTGTTCATCAGTCTATATATGTATATTTCCTTTGTGTCGCACTACAGACAAAACGGCTGAACCGATTTTGATGATACTTGCACCACTAGATTTGTCTTAATTTTCCGAGTGTCATAACGGAAGCCGAATTTGAGAAAAAACAAAATGGCGCCCACTAGAAGCCATATTGTAACAAATTTAAAAATGAAAGTCAATAAACTATGGCAAGTGGGGTATTGATGAATAGGTCTTGTAAAATCAGAGTTAGGTTCCCTAGACCATTTTTTCATTTTAACGATCATTTAGGATTTACGAGGTTTCAAAGGTTCATTTTTAGTGTATTCCTTTGTGTCGCACTACAGACAAAACGGCTGAACCGATTTTGATGATACTTGCACCACTAGATTTGTCTTAATTTTTCGAGTGTCATAACGGAAGCCGAATTTGAGAAAAAACAAAATGGCGCCCACTAGAAGCCATATTGTAACAAATTTAAAAATGAAAGTCAATAAACTATGGCAAGTGGGGTATCGATGAATAGGTCTTGTAAAATCAGAGTTAGGTTCCCTAGACCATTTTTTCATTTTAACGATCATTTAGGATTTACGAGGTTTCAAAGGTTCATTTTTAGTGTATTCCTTTGTGTCGCACTACAGACAAAACGGCTGAACCGATTTTGATGATACTTGCACCACTTAGATTTGTCTTAATTTTCCGAGTGTCATAACGGAAGCCGAATTTGAGAAAAAACAAAATGGCGCCCACTAGAAGCCATATTGTAACAAATTTAAAAATGAAAGTCAATAAACTATGGCAAGTGGGGTATCGATGAATAGGTCTTGTAAAATCAGAGTTAGGTGTCTTTGAACATTTTTTCATTTTAATGATCATTCAGGATTTACGAGGTTTCAAAGGTTGTAATCCTTTGTGTCGCGCTACAGAAAAAACGGCTGAACCGATTTTGATAGTACTTGCACCACTAGATTTGTTTTAATCTTCCGAGTGTCACTATGGAGGCCGAATTTGAGAAAGACAAAATGGCGTCCACTAGAAGCCAATTAATAAATGAAAGTCGATAGGCTATAGGCAAGTGGGGTATCGTTAGATAGGTCTTTTAAAATCACACCTAGGTTCCTTAAACCATTTTTCCGTTTAAATGATAATTTAGGATTTACGAGGTTTCAAAGGAAATGTTTAAAGTTCCTACATAAATCATCTATCTATCAAACTAGACCTATGATACCTATTATAAAGAGAAAAGATTTGGATTATCTCAAAAACTACTCAACCGATTTTAAAAATTATATCACTTATAGAAAGCTACATTATTAACATGTAAAATAGGCCATATTTCATTTTAAAAAAAATAAGAGATCCCTACGAAAATTGCAATAATGTGAATTCAGTCGGAAATAATCGTCTCATCTGAGAGCTTCGTTGCGTGCGCTGAGTAAATAGTTAAAGTTACACGAAAATAATGTATGGTGGAATAGTTTCTCTTAAAAAGTTCTATAAAAAAGTCCGCGATAGCATATATCTAACTTTTAAGGCTGACTAACAATAAACATTTTTATGATTTTCAAACTTGGTTTAAAACTATGCTTTACTTGTGAAGGTGTTTTTACCGACATAGTATTAATCCTTATCAAAATAAATATGTTCGTCATCTTCAGTATTTAATTAGGATAAAAATTGCTCTGTACACCATTTAATTTAGATGAATATTTTATGAGATATCATAGAAATACAGTAACGTTCAACAGAAAATGACGCGGCCGGCAGCGGATAGAAAAGGGTGAAGGTGGGGCGCGTACCTACTCTCACAATATAATATTACGGTACTAACTTAATATAATTGTAAAATCTTAATGTGACGACATAACCAGTCTCAAAAAACTTGATGATTTGTACTCCTTCAATCGATCAGTCAAAAAATCAATAAATTCATCAATGCCACATGCAGCGCATATTCGACTTACATAACTTACGACTAAAATTTTTAATGTCTATTAAAATATTGGTTCCGACTTTGCTAAGTACTAAATACGTACAAATTGTGTTTTTGAAAATACTTTTTTTGCATTGTTCACGGGCATTTTCGTAAGTGGCCGACGTTCATTGGCTTACGAAAGCGATTGGACGCGGTAAATGCCGAGGTCTCGTGACGTCGCGTCGCTGCGATAGGACTCTCGAAAATTAATTCACTCTCTCTGTCGAAAAAATAGCAGATTCACGAACTTTACCAAACCAAATTTATATTAGCATTATAACATATTATGCAAATTTGATGATGGTTATGGTGATCACCATGGTAGTCATTACGAATAAATGAATCCGCTGCTTATTCACATGCTCTAAAATGCTACCACAAAATCTATAATAGTACCTTTGGTACAACTTCGGGCAGAAAAAACGTCGCCTGTTTACAATAAATACTGAACTAAAAAGTTTGAAATAAAAAAATAATTTAATTAAACAAAAAACCCGACTGCTTGGATACCAAAAAGTATAAAACAAGACATGTATTGAAGTATTTCATTATTATCAATTTACATCGTATAATAATATTAATAAAATTTATCAAGGCGCAGTCGCACGTCCAATAGCTAACATTTACCTTAACGTGCGACTGCGCCTTGATAAATTTTATTAATATTATTATACGATGTAAATTGATAATAATGAAATACTTCAATACATGTCTTGTTTTATACTTTTTGGTATCCAAGCAGTCGGGTTTTTTGTTTAATTAAATTTTTTTTTTTTTTGTATGTGTAGACGACGCGATACAAACGCGATTCTAACGCAAACCATAGCGCGTCTGTTAGGATTGGTCTGCGCTGTGCAGCGCAGGGCAGACCAATCCTAGGTATTAGTAGGGTACAGTAGGTTTACCTCTTTGGTGTACTGACGCAACGCGATACCTGGACATGTTGTCAATGCGCGTAATGGCCGCGTTTGTATCGACACAAACGCGCTGTCAACGCACGTTTGACCCCAGTACGCGCAGTACGCAGTAGGTAAATAGATTTAGGATTAGTCTGCGCTGTGGAGCGCAGTGCAGACTAATCCTAGGTATCAGTAGGTACAGTAGATTCACCTCTTTGGTTTACAGACGCAACGCGATACCTGGACGTGTTGTCAATGCGCGTAATGGCCGCGTTTGTATTTTATCGATACAAATGCTACGATCTGTTTTTGAACTAAAAACGCGCAGACACTATGTTTTTTGACTTCGAAGTTTGATTTCTTAACAGCTCCAAGGGATCGTAGACCTTATATTTGGTATAAATTTCAACTTGATACCTCCATGCGTTCCTGACAAAAAGGGTCTTGACGGACAGATAGACAGAAAGCCGGACAACGAATTTTTTCTCTTTAATAATAGATGATCTCTGTTACAGCGTGATATTCCTCCGATCTGCGATATCGTGGTACTACAACTGGTCACTGAACAAGAACAGAGCAAAACTAAAGAAGATGAGAGAAGAGAAGAAAAAGATCCTAGAAGACGTCATGAACACTGAGACTTATAAGGTAAGCAATACAAGATATTAGTACAAGTAAAGTAAATGATAAATGATTCATTTATTTCATGTGGGACAACTTGTGTCACTTATGAGAAGTCAAACTCTGCGGAAAGATGATTCCACTGAGAAGAGCCGGGAAAAACTCAGCAGTTGCTCTTTTCATAAAATGATAAATGGTACCAAATGTAAAAAATATACAATTTATACATTACAGTTTAACAAGTATTTACACTGACTTGTGGGCTGCTGGAAGCCGGTTGCTTCCATACAACTTTGTCATTAAGAAAATTATCAATAGTATAATAACCTCGACTCAACAAATACTGTTTAACAAATCAAAATGCTGTTTGGAACTATGTTATAAAACACTCGACCCCACAAAGTAAAATAATAAACAGACAAAAACAATAATATTATAATGGATATGGCCAAACAGGTGGCGCTTAAATTCCAGGTCATTTCAGCCACGTACCTGCAAATTGTGGAACCAGCTTCCATCTTCTGTGTTCCCTCATGATTATAATATGGGGCTCTTCAAAGGGCGGATAAACAAATATCTCAAAAGCCAGAACGCATTGGCAGTTCCTCTGGTTCTGCAAATGTTCTTGGGCGGTAATCACTTACCATCAGGTGACCCGCCAGCTCGTTTGCTCGCTATAGATATAAAAAAAACAATCTCTTGTATTAGTAGCAAATAATTTTGTGTTTCATTGCAGGTTGCGAAAGAAATATTGGACAAATACGGTAGCCCGGACGATCAAACCATAGCGCGCAAACCATTTGCACCACTTTCCGTTCAAGGCAACTCGACTGGCTCTCCATGTAAGTACTACATAATATGAAAGAAAGAAAGAAAGAAAGAAAAAAACATGTATTTCCAAATTGTGCCACACATACACAAGCCAGACCAAGAAGCGACACCCAAAGCCGTAGCCTACGATATCCATACAGGTTACTAACTAAGGGTGGACGATTAAAAAAGGGCATCAAAAACCGTTAAGGGCATATCCGCTGAAGTCTACAACCGAATACCCCTAATAATCAGAGATGCACCCAGTTTAACAAACTATAAAAACAAATTGAAGACCTGGCTTGTAGAGAGGTCCTTCTACAGCTACAATGAATTCTTTGCATTTACTCGCAAACTCATTTCAAACTTCGTCCAATGTAATTTTAGTGTAGAAAATTTAATTGCTAAAAATCTAATATATAAAATTTCCATGTCACAATGTTAGTTACCGTACTCCTCCGAAACGGCTTGACCGATTTTGATGAAATTTCATATGTATATTCAGTAGGTATGAGAATAGGACGTAAACTATTTTTCATACCACCACGGGACGGAGTCTTCAGCTAGTATAAGAATAAAAATGTGGTAAAAAATAGAAATGAATCTTCAGCCACGCAGAGAACTGATCCAGCAGCTTTAATATAGAATCGCAAGATTCTAGCTAAGATGCTGGCTCAATCCATTTTCATACGAGATACCTACTACTGAGGACTATAATAACCTTGTGTACAATGCTGTTTTTGGAAATTTTGTGTACATCTTTTGGAATAAATGAATTTTATTATTATTATTAGATTATTAAATTGTATAATAATTACAATACAAATGTTATAATGGTTATCAACATACTAGTAATGTTAGTATACGAGTTTAGTATAATTATATGCAATATTTTTTGTAACATGTATATTTTGTAAATTAATGACTTGTAAACTAAATTTTACCAATAAATTGCCTATTGATTTATTGACTAAACAATCATACCTAAAGAGGTAGATCACCCCTCCACCTCAACGATCTTCAACAGATATTCTGGAATCTAATATAAACAACAACGAAATATTTAAGAAAAAATTACTTAAGCATTTTCAAAGTGGGAACTCTTTAATTTTCCGGGATAAAAAGTAGCCTATGTGTTATTCCAGACTATAATTTATCTCTGTGCCAAATTTCATCCAAATCCGTTCAGCCGTTGAAGCGTGACTGAGTAACAAACATCCATCCATCCATCCAAACTTTCGGATTTATAATATTAGTATAAATCATATTAAAAAGCTAAAGAAAACAGTACCCTGCCACATGATCTTGAAATTCCACTTGTTTTTCCAGAAGGATTTTTTCAATTTGGATTTGAACGAAACTTTGCTTTTTAAATTCCTTATTGGAGGGGGGATATTATTCCAACATTTTGTGGCAGAGTACCTAAGTAAAAGTGTCTCTAAAAGCGGTTGGCGATGGAGTGGAATACGGAGCCGATCACGACAGCTACGAAGACGGTCTGTCTTACGGTTAGGTAAAAAGGCTTACCCAGTTTAATTACTCCGAAAAACAACCCAGCGAGATGCAGCTTTCTCCGTGTTTTCATTTTAGTAAACTATGATTATTCAAATAGGGGGTGACGTGACTTCGCAGAGGAATAAGAAAGCAACATCGAGCACAAGCGTTCTGCACGCGTTGAATAAGGCGTTTAGTTCTAAGTACATAAGCAAAATTCAAAATTCAAAAGTTTTTTATTCAAATAGACTTTTTACAAGTGCTTATGAATAGTCGAATGAATCTACCACTGGTTCGAAATGTGGTTCATACCGAGAAGAACCAGCAAGAAACTCGGCGACTCTATTGAAAAAAATAATTAAATAATTTCATTAATATGTAATTACGTAAGTAACCGCTGTTTTGCTGCATTGCTGGAGCGAGTCAAATCCATGCTATTTTGTCATTTACGTAATCTTCAACAGTATAATTAGCTTTTTTCAGAAGCATATATACTTGTGTAAGTGCAAGTTTAAAATAGGTTGTGGAATTTTGTTATAGACTAGAATGCTGAATATATGAATGTATGAAAGCAGCCGTGGCCCATACACGTCTGCATAATTCAGCTTAGAAAGTAGTAAAGCCTCCACCAACTGAACACGAAGTTCTTGATACAGATACTTACGAACTTTGTAAAG
This sequence comes from Erebia ligea, assembly GCA_917051295.2. Classification (NCBI taxonomy): domain Eukaryota; kingdom Metazoa; phylum Arthropoda; class Insecta; order Lepidoptera; family Nymphalidae; genus Erebia; species Erebia ligea. The sequence goes on from OU785246.1 coordinate 4,532,220, forward strand.
TATCTTTAGTCGATAAAAGCAATTTCGCACCCGCTCCGCAATATGGTCTTCCAATCTTAGGTTAGAGTCCATTGCTGAGATCTATAGAGCGTATACTTTGACTTGGCTCAGACTTTGCTTAGAGTTAAAACAAGATGGACTTATGTGAATACTTAACATAAATCTTTCTCGTTTTAACCATGTCTTAAGTCTAAGCAAAGTCAAAGTTCGCTGTATAGATCTCAGCACATGATTAGACCCAAATTACGCGCCAGGAACACTCGCTCTAAGTCATTACGTCTTATACTGACAGCTTGACCCTGCAAGTTTACTTTACCTACTGGATTTGGAGTTCCAAACAAAATGTATTTAGATTTAGAAGAAGAGAATTGCGATCTGACCACTCGGCAATACGATTCAATAATAATCTAATCCAATATCAATCCAAACTAAGTATTTATACTAATTCTGGATGATGCCCGCGACTTCGTCCGTGTTGGACTAACTTTTTTTATTCCCGCGGGATATAATTTAAAGTGCGTTCGGTATCATAGTGTCGTTACACCGGCAGTGAAACCCGCAATAAACACAAGTTAGGTAGAAAAATAGATGATAATATGCGAAATTTTCCTATATCTGTACGGCATATAGGAGAATGAAACCGAACGCACTTTTATACCCTAATTGTCTTGATAAAAGGATGCAACCTATCTCTGTTTCAAATTTCATCAAAATCGGTTGAAAAGATGGGCCGTTAGCGTATTAGACATGAGACAGACACACTTTTGCATTTATAATCCATACTAATCTATCCATCCATACTAATTTCGCTAACTACAGTATGGATTATAAATGCAAAAGTGTCCGGGATAAAAATTGGATTTATTTTACTAAATAAATATTTAGTATAGTAACACTTTTTATCCCAGATTTTTGATAACAATTTTAAATCATACATTAAAGAAAAAGAGTATGTTGAAATTTGATGACGTCACAACTATGTATTTCATACAAACTTCTATACTAGAACCGCGTTTTTAAGTTGCTGCTTTATAAGCAAATAGGTGATACTCACAATCGATCTACTAGAAACCGCCACAGCTACTACTACTAGTAACAACGTCACAGCTATTTGTGGGGTCGAGTGTACGCTTTTATAACATGGTTCCAAAAGAGTTTTTGGAGTTGCCATTGGGTAAATTTAAAGACTGTGTTAAACATCATTTGTTAAGTCGAGGTTATAATACTATTTCTCAAACATGCTTGGAAATTTGAGCATTATTTTGACAACATTCTTCGAGATAAATCGAAATTGCTGTACTGGCCAAATACATGCGAGCAGCGGCCTGCTAAAGTTGTATGAAAATCCATATCTGTCGTGGTTTAGCGGCCAAATAAATTACATAGTAAATTCATATCTGTCGTGTAGTTTAAAAATGGAACGATCTTTTACTCCGAAACATGGCAACCAAGGAGGTAACTTATCAAAGGTTTTATTTAAATTTCGAACTAGCTTGCAAATAGAAACCTGTTTATTGTGTGTTTATTGAAAACAAAAAAAACAAATGAACACTTTAACGCGGGAAAAATTATTGTTGTTCGTTGTTCGTCATTGATTTTTAAATGTATTTGACAAAATGAGTTCAAGTGAAGACGAGTGTGATGAACTTACTTTAACGCCACCTGAAATTCAAGAGGCGGCAAGAGCCGTAATAGAAAACTTGTTACCGCCAAAATAGAAAGAAAAATATTTGAAAACCTATGAAAATTTTTTTCAATGCAAGAGTGAAAGAAAATCGAAATCCTTATCCGAAAAATAAAAAGTTCAGTCTAGGTACTACTTAGTTTTAATTTCCGCGCATTTTTTGAGAAAAGTACTATACAAGCCTTGGCCACAACTAGGCATTGATGGACTTACGTATGTGTGCCTCGGCTTCGCCTCGGCCCACATTTACACGTTCGTCCTTCAATGCCTGTTTTGCTGGCCGCTGCAGTAATGTACTATACCTATTGATGATTTTCTTAATGACAAAGTTGCATGGAAGCAACCGGCCTCGCATCCAGTAGGCCACAAGTCAGTGTTATACTTGTAACGTAACGATTGTGTTGTGTATTTTTTACTTATTGTAACATTTTTCTTTTAAGGAAAGGAAAGGAGCAACTGCTGATTTGCTTGCCGGCTCTTTTCAGTAGAACATCTTTCCGAATCGGCGCGGTGGTAGAGTCTTGACGTATCATAAGTGACACAAAACCTACGTGAAATAAATAAATCATATATCAGCCCATGGCGCCGCGTTTAATCCTGCCATAAAGATACCATCTAAAAAAGCAATAAGGATAGTGCCTAAGTGTATGCCGGGGAAGGACGGCTACTTTTAATCCCGGAAAACTAAGGAGATCCCGCAAGAATCGAAAAAACTTAGTCCACGCAGACGAAGTCGTGGGCAATATCTAGTTTCTTATTAATTATTCATATTTATATTCATTTCATTTTCATTCAATAATTTCATTTCATATCAAATAGAGGTTCTTCCAATGGACCTAAAATTCACATCCTCGGTTAGTTTTAAGTTTGATAACCATTTTATATCATAGATTAAAGAAAAAGAGTGCGTTGAAATTTGATGACGTCACAACTATGTATTTCATACAAACTTCCATACTAGAAGCGCGTTTTTAAGTTTGATAAAGACTTGCTGATTTGATTGAGTTGCCATCAACCCTATTTATTAGTACTATTTAATGCATATTTATGAGAAATTGCTGCTTGTTTTAAATGACTATTTATAAACTTTACCTTTGTTGTGATTAAATTTTTGTTACTGTGACGTCACCCGGGTCACAGCTGAAAACCAGCGCTTTGCTTTGTATGCAATTTATTGGCATACAAAGCAGGACATAACGCTGAGCTGTACACCCATTCCAGGTGGTGTCACAGACGAAATTGTTTCATTTGTATACTATGTTTTGTCTGTGACACCATTGTCGAATAAATTTTCTTTCTTTCTTTCCTATTTCCGTTATTTTTTTATTACAGCTCCGCAAGTCCGACAGAGGCTGGCCATCCAGAATTCTTCGACGCCGGTATCCAATAACAACATGATTGTGCCTGTCAGCTCGCCCCTAACTATTTACAAAGGACCTAGATTAACGGTATGTAGGTACTTTACGTTTGACAGAACTGTACTTTCGTAGAACCGATAGGCGTTGGGGTCCCAAAGTGCTCGAATGGCGGCCTCGCACCGGGAAGCGCAGCGTTGGACGACCCCCCACTAGGTGGACGGACGATCAGCTGGGAGCCGCTGGAAACAAGCGGCACAAGACCGTGCTCTGTGGCGATCCATGCAGGAGACCTTCGTCCAGCAGTGGACGTCTATAGGTTGAGACGACGACGACGACTTTACGTTTCATACTAATAATATCCTCCCGATCGGATTTCGGCCACGGCGGCCAATCTCCAGAGAGATTAGCCATCTGCGCGGGGGATATTATAGTGCGCCCAAACAGGTGCGCTCTCTGTTCCTTTACTCCCATAGCCCGATGGGACAGAAAATCCGACACGACCAGAGAGAGATCAGGCGCAGGACCGACGGCTTTACGTGCTCTCCGAGACACGGGGGTGAAACACCGCCAACTTCCTAACTCCGGGCTAGTGCTGAGAATGTCCCGGGTTCGAGTCCCGGGTCATAATTAAGTGTTGGGTTTTTCTGATTAGAAATTCTCAGTACTAGCCCGGAGTTAGGAAGTTGGCCGGGTTTCACCCCCGTGCCTCAGAGAGCACGTTAAGCCGTCGGTCCCGGTTATTATCACTAACATGATAAATAATGCGGGTCAATTGCGATTCAAACCTTTAAGGCGCCAGCGGAGGGTGAATTGCTCATACAAACGTAATACCAAAATAATTAGTAATTCGAGCATATTTCCTCCATATTATGCGATTATTAAGATTGAACTTGTATTTATCTAGGTCCCTGGATAATTATTTTTCCAAAATACTTTCCCAAAATTAAATGTAAGCACATTGCGTTTTGCATGTTTTTGCGACATAAACGACATGTTTTCTCCTTATTTGTTTCATATTAAAACCAACGATATCTCACGTACTAATTGATCAGGAACATAGCCTATATTGTCAAGTTACAGAATAACAACACGAAGTTAAAAACACAACAATTTTTCATTCATCATTTTTGGTATTCACGGAACAAGACTAAATGTATAACAAATTCTGTACGCTCATATTGCTATCGCGCTTGCACGCGAGCATGTGTCTTCAGCCAAATAGGGATAGCAATATACCGGCAAATTTATATTTGCGGTTCGAGTAGAAGTTGCGAGCGGTGGTCGCCGGTCCCTTAACGACTCAAAGCCCGCCAACCCGCATTGGAGCAGCGTGGTGGATCTAAGCTCTAATTCCCTCTCTCCTATGAGAGTGGAGGCCTGTGCCCAGCAGTGGGACGTTAATGGGCTGTAGTGGTAGTGGTGTCAAAGTCTTCTTAAATAAAAAAGATTTGAGTTTGATGTTCGGCTTCCTTAGAATCTTTATTGCATATTTTCAGTCTACCCACCTTCCCCGGCCTTTGCCCGACATAAATCGTTCAGCGCTGGACAAAGTGGTGGACTACTTGTTGAAAGACGGACCCAACCATCGCATGGCGCTTATATGTTCCGCGTGCCATGCGCATAATGGTGAGTTAATATTATATGCCATGCATCGGGCATCACCCGAAATCTGAAATCGTGTTTCATCCCGTGGCACACACACTATTTTTCGTATAATCTGCATTGAATGAATATTTTTATTTTCATAGACTACAGAGGTCCATTATGTGTTAGTCTGTACAGACTTATCCTATGTTAGTATTATACCTAATTAAATAAATAATAAACAATAATATGTGTTAGTCTGACTTATTCTATGTTAGTTAATATAATTAGTACAATTAAGTACAAACTAAAGCATTAAAAGTGCGAGTTTTATTAAAATTGTATTTCTTATTTGTTTTAGTTGCTAGGTTGTTGTTTACAAAATATCATATCTGTCAGTTTAGTTGATGGGTAAAATGACAATTAAAAAGGTTTGAAATAAACAAAAGATACTCTGACAGGATTGAAAGGAGGGCTGCTAAGTCATTCAGCGAGTAGAAAACCGTCACTTTTTCCCTAGGGCAGAAAGTGAGGGTTTTCTACCCGCTGGATGACGTATTCGTCTGAAATTGACTAGTTTCAGGTGGCTCAACAGGCATTGAAAGTCGCATTTTCAATGCAGGCTATATGAAAAATAATTTATTTTAATAGTTTTCAAATACCTATTTATATGTCTCTAATAGTTCTAAGAGTCTCTCTCGCGCTCTCTTTTACCCTCTTAGCTCATATATTTTTCGTTAAATTAAAACAAACCCTCGTAAAATTCTGTTGATTACAAATAATTTGAAAAAAAATATTCATTTTGTTTTCCAGGTATGGCAATGGCGGAGGAATTCGAGTTCGTGTCATACATATGCGCATACTGTGGGCATATGAATGCGGCAAGGAAGCAAAGACCAGCCGCGCCGCCACTTTCGCCCGTCCGCGCTTTACCACCCGTGCCACGTTGGCCTCTAGCAGGTAACTAAGTGTTGGAATAACATATCTCCTCCACTCCCGAACCTAGAACATAATATGAACGCGGATATGATGCAAACACCAGCCGCGCCGCCACTCCCGCCCGTCCGCGCTTTACCGCCCGTGCCACGTTGGACTCTAGCAGGTAACTGAATGATGGAATGACATTCCGTCTCTGTTGGAGACTACGCCTCCAACCGGTTTCCACGCGCGGGGCGCGGGCAGCGGGCGCGCGCCATCGCGCACTCCAGCACTCGAAATCACTTGCAAATCACATCAAGTCGCGGCAACTGTGCACATACTTACATTTTATACAGTCCGCATCCACATCATTCATCATATATATAGTATTGTTGACCATTAAAGGAAAGTTTAATCTTATCTTCATGACTTTCTGTCGTCCTTCAACGTACTACTATCCTTAACAGTCTCCACTTTTTTGACTACCTCCCCTAACATGTTAGCCCGCTTCCATCTTAGACTGCATCACCGTCGGGTGAAATCGCAGTCAAGGGCTAACTTGTAGTGAATAAAAAAAAGGGAAAAACTACAGTACCGAGATAACGATACCCAAGTCGATAGCTTAGCTGATCCACCATGTTAGAGTGGAATTCCTGGATTGAACGTAGATTGTGTTCACGTTGAACAAAATATCCCATTCAAAATGTATTTTTTTAGACCTACATGTAAAAACTCGTCTTTTGGTAACAGGTCGCGGTGACGATTCACTAACAGCCAGCTCTGGCAGTGATAGCGAGGGTGAGAGAAATGACGAAAACATCATTGAAAGTGGCGGTAAGTCAAAAGGTTTGAATAACGATTTGTTTGATCTACTTAGTTATTGGTGGTGCGTAGTGAAAGAAGACGGTGGGGCTGGGGTGTCTATTCGGCCGCACATTGGTTCGCTCAACAACTTTTCGTTTCGGGTCAACAGCACCAAAGCTCACCATTAACCGTAAGTCATTTGACTGAAATCACACCAAAATTTGATCGTGAGTGTGAAATCCGAACGCCAAAGCATGAAGCCGTGCGGACTGCGAGTATTCGAATTCTCATTGAAGTACCTACTCTTTACTTGAATGAGAATTCGAATACTACTTGATCGAGACATGATGTCATATAGACTGATGCCGTGAACTTAGGCGTCCATCCATTTGACTTAAGTCGAATGAGTTACCGTCAATGTGGAGCTTAAGACCGTAAATTACGTTTAATAATATTGTACTCATAATTTTTTCTAGAAGGCGAGCCCATTCGTCCCCCGACTCCGGCGGAGGAAGAACCGAAAACAGAGGTAGAGAAAAAAGAAGACTGACGTGAATATTGTTATTTATTGCGATAAAAATGACTGCGCTTGTGCACTAGTCCTGACAGAATCCGAGATAATTGGTACTGGAGCCATACTGCCAGCGCTTAAAGCCACATTGTTTCATTATTATTGTAGACTTTCGTGTTTTAGAATTATTGTTATAATCCTTATTTTAGGAACGTCGAAATACGTGATATGAAACTGTAATTTTGTGTAATATTGCTTTGACCCTAAAACACGAAAGTTAACAATAATGAAACAATATGGCTTTAAGCGCTGGCAGTATGACCTCTGAACTCGAAATGCCGAAACATACACACTATACGACGTCGCATCGTGCCACATTGCGATGCGATGTCGTGTCGTGGAAATTTACGACATGCATCGTAAAAGATCACGACACGATGTCGCATCGTGGTACGATGCATGGCATACGTTCGATGATCTAGCAAATTATTACGTCAGAGTAAAATAGACCCAATGTCCCTTATTTTAATGTTAAAGATCGTCTATATGTATAAGCCAGCGTCCCGAGCAGAATCCTTGCAAAAAAATAGTTTGTATTGAATAAAAGACTTTATAACTGCAATATTTTGGTCTAATTTACTATGCAATTTAGAGTTTCTCAAAATCTAACAACTCTGTGATTATTTTATGACCATATTTTCTCGGTTTCGGACTGGACCAGTACACAAAATCACCAGTTAATTGAAAATAATTATTTAATTATTTAAAAAACAGGTAAATTATGACAAACAAGGAACATGAAATAGTCAAAGGATAGGGGTTGTATTGAAAGCGTGTTTAAAAAATACCCCCACGCGTACGCAGCCAGTATGTTTCAGCCTTTAATGCTGGCCATTGATAGTAAGTCATTTGACTCAATTCGCGATATAAATCAAAAAATCGTGATTGTGGAACGGTAAGCCAATTTTTACCGAGACGTGATTCACATCGTAAGTCATTTTGCGTCATGGCTTCTACGGATTGTCATGATTTTGATCCATCAAAGGTGGTAGGCCCATCGATGAAAATGAAATCATTTGGACTGATGTAAGTGGGCACAAATTTTGGCGTCCATCCACTTAGGTTGTTTGATTTAAGTTAAATGACTTATCGTCAATAGGGAGCATAAATTTCACCATTAAACTATAGAAGATCGCATTTCATATAAAAAATTTATTCGACGACGGATAACTTATGAAGAAACAGCGTCCGATTTAATTAAGGCCGACTTTTGTCGGACGTCTTCTTTATAAGTTATTTAATAATATCGATCGTCTGCGTCAGGCGTAAATAAATTTATTACAATTTGGATGTGTTTTTAAGTTACAGTTTATAAAATGCAAGTTTACAATCTTAATTATTTTAGCAAAAAGTAACATTTCACCGCTTTAAAAAAAAGTTTCGACACTAAAATAAACTTTATTTTGCTTTACTTTACAATTACTTTTCGGAGGCTTAGTTGAATTTAAATTCTATAAAATTCAATTAATAAAACTACCATGCTTAGAACATTCGCTTTAAAAAGTGTTCATAATATTATAAGAAAAATGACGAACGGAAAAATTATGATTGGAAATTAGGGTTGACAGTCATGAAATTTTTTCCATTGTAAAACACATATTACAGATTTTAATTGGACGTTAAAATTTGATTAATATTGTTTTATGAGAGTTTCGACTTTAGGTTTTAAAGTGGCTCTACATTTTTATCGTTACGAACATCGGGCCCTGGCTTAGGAGGCCCACAAACAAAAGAGGCCTTGAATATTATAATAAAAGTTTTTGGTAATTTACTTATTTATTATTACTTATAATAATTAATCTACTAATCTTAGTAATCTTTTAAAAAGAAAAGCACCGAAGTCAAGTCAATTCCGCAAGTCCTATCTAGATTTCGGAATCAAAAAATAGTTGTTTTTTCAAGCTTAAAAATAATTGATTAGCCATTCTTAAAATCAAGGCCCATTATAATGGAAAATATTTGACTTCTATTTATCCAAGGCCCCTTTAACATGGGCACCTTTTGAGCCTATGTCACTTACACCCCGTATTTTTACAAAGTAACTCAGGGTCGTTAAAACTAATGTGCAACCTTATTTAAATACTCGTATTTATAAATAACTAGCTGATGCCCGCGACTTCGTCCGCGTGGATTGAGGTTTTTCGGTTCTCGCGGGAACTCTTTAATTTTCCGGGATAAAAAGTAGCCTATGTGCTATTCCAGACTATAATCTATCTCTGTGCCAAATTTCATCCAGATCCGTTCAGTAGTTACGGCGTGAAAGCGGAACAAACATACAAACAAACTCACTTTCCCATTTATAATATAAGGAGTAAGGATGGTTGTTTTGGGAGGGACAAGAGTTTTGTTTAATGTTTTGATGGAACTAGCTTAACAAATCTAATTTGTTTAATCGTGCACTGACTATTTATGCATAATTTAACTAGATTTTTTTAAAGAACGTAGCAACTTGGAATAAATTCTCTCTTTTTCCTAGTACATAATATTTGGTTTATTTGGACAATAAATCGTTAAAAAAAATTTCATATAACCTGCATTGAAAATGCGAGTTTCAATGCCTGTTGAGCTACCCGAAACTAGTCTATTTCATACTAATACGTCATTCAGCGGGTCGTTCAGCGCTGAATGACGTAGCAGCCCTCCTTTCAATCTTGTCAGAGTATCTTTTGTTTATTTCAAACCTTTCTAATTGTCATTACCATCAACTAAACTGACAGATATATTTGTAAACAACAACATAACAACTAAAATAAATAAGAAATTAAAGGACTTGTCCAAGATTGGGCCTTGAACATGAACCAAGATGATTTTAATACACGTGAATAGAGATCCTAAAATATGGCTTTTAGAATTATTTACACATTTTTAAAGGACCCCAATTTGGAGAAAAATATATTTTTATTTTGTGGCTATTTTAGATCTTTGTCTGAATTTTATCAACAGTAAAAAAAACTTGATTTTTTTTGTCACGTATGTCAAAATTCAAACCATTTTTATTCAAATAAACTTTTACAAGTGCTTTCGAATCGTCAAATGAATCTACCACTGGTTCGGAATGCCATTCCTACCGAGAAGAACCAGCAAGGAACTCGGCATTTGTCATTGGGTGATTGTCAAATGTCACTGTCAGTTTTGTTTATCGTATATTGGTGATTTATTGTTGTCTAATAATTATTTTACGAATGTCATAAATACTCAATTATTATTTATTAATCTTATAATGTTGTATGTACTACCTATGTAGTGGAAAATGGGTAGTTTATCGAAATGGAATATTAATAATCACAATTAATGCGCATTACCCAAGTTTTAGTGTTGCCATCCATCGAAAAATATTTTCTACAAACGATATTTTTCATAATTAATTTTTTAAAAAACGGGGTTTTCTAAAATTATTATTTAAATGGCGTTTAATGTTATATTTTTTTCTCTTTCACGTGATGGCAGTTTGGTTCTGGTTCATTGACACTCAGAATAAAAAACCACCCTCCATACTGAACTGGGACATGTCCTTTTAATAAAACTCGCACTTTTAATGCAGGTTATATGAAAAATATAGTGTGCGCCGCGGGATGAAACACGATTTCAGACTCGTCTTGTTTCACACCCAGGCACACAATATACTATTTAACTGATTATCTAAAACCAAATTATATATTTTTTTCAAATATCTATTTAAATCAGGAGAGGCATTTTTGCTGCGTTTTTTTTTTAAATTCGATAGATAATTATATAGTCTTAAGACCTTATTTATTCAAGTTATTATTAAGTTGTTTCGAATCTTCCCTAGTTCTAGTTTTTTAGTTTTAATGAAAATAATTTTACTTACAACGTTTCAAGGCCGGTGACTTAATTTAATTGTTTTGTTTTTTTTTTTTTTTTTTTTTTTTTTTTATCCACTACAAGTTAGCCCTTGACTGCGATCTCACCTGATGGTAAGTGATGATGCAGTCTAAGATGGTAGCGGGCTAACCTGTTAGGGGCATGGCAGTTATATTAAACCCATACCCCTATTCGGTTTCTACACGGCATCGTACCGGAACGCTAAATCGCTTGGCGGTACGTCTTTGCCGGTAGGGTGGTAACTAGCCACGGCCGAAGCCTCCCACCAGGCCAGACCAGAGAAAATTCAGAAATTATAAATTCCCAAATTGACTCTGCCGGGGATCGAACCCGGGACCTCCGCACGTTAAGGCAACAGTGCTCAACACTGCGCCACGGAGGTCGTCAAGGTTTATTAACAATCAAACTGTAAGAGGAGACGCTTAAGGGTTTTGCTTTGGATTTGAGCTTTTACAACCACAAGGCCTGCAGCCTGGGCAGTATGTTTCATCAATGCCAAGGCAATCATGGACTTGATTCGCTTGGCACATGTGACCTATTTGGGTTATTTTGAGCCTTTATTCTCATAATATTACATTCGCAAAATATATTATATTCTCAAATTATTACATTCTCGAAATATTAGAAGTATAATCAAACACAAAGAAACGTTATAATAGGTGAAGATCGATTGGAGTTAAGATTTTGAACAAACAAACATTTTGATTTATTTAACACCACTTTTACTCAAACTTACTTTTACTTTTGACTGTGATTGTCCGAAGTGTAATAATTTGAGAATATAATATTTTGCTAATATTTTGCTAATATTTTGCGAATGTTGTATTATGAGAATAAAGGATTTTGAGTATTTTTGGTACCACCCAAAATGATTCGCTCTTAAACGCCCCCAAGCGTTCCCTTAAAAAGTCTGCACATTTAAAGAATAAGTTAACAAAATTTTATGCTAATCTTCCTTTACTTAATAATGGAATCTTTATAATAATTTTTTGACATATAAATCAGGTATTTTATGAGAATTTCGGTTTACTTTATTCAGGAAAAATGTCATAAATACATATATTTTATTTTTTTCATTCTATTAGTAGTTTACTGCGTATGAAATTTATAAGATGCATTAGACAAAACAAAGGTTTTACATAAAAACATAATTGAAAAACATACTTGTTCCTTTTTTTAAATTTTTTTTTATGCAAACCACAATTCGTTATTATATACTCAAAAGCTTTTTCTAGTCAATTTGTTTATATAACAAATAATAATGCGAAAAATGTAGGTAGGGACAAAACCGCTATTTTTAGTTAACTATCACTGTCAAGTTGCTTCTAATATTTTTTGGTCCCTTAAAACTTTTCCTTCTACATTCCTTATCTCGTATTCAATTATATTATGATTTTTTTTACAACAAAAATTCCAAATGTGTGCAACGATGCTGTAGTTTAAAATATTTCTAGTGACATTTTTTTATACCCTTTTATAGTTATTTTCCTTATTTTTTGGCTTGACATTATAATATTTTTGATACAAGTGTAAATGCTTAGAAATGTGAATGACGAGGTGGCCCCAGAAAGAGGACACAATAATATTTGGGGCCCTCTTTCTTGTGCCTAATCTTTAGTAAAATTCTATCTACAACTACAATACAATATTCGTGGTAACCATCATTATTTATAGTTATAGAAACCTACGTTATGTACCGGACCGTATAATTATTCCAGCATAATGCAAATTCCGGCATGTTAAACTTAAACTTGTATATCTATTTTTGAACATAGCATGTATTATGTAATTATTTTGTAATATTTTCTTGATATTTGTATCACTTAATTTGGACGAAAGTGAAGAAACAAATGACGCTAATTCTGTTGTATACCATCTCTTAACTGTAATGATAAAATATTGACTGGTCTAAATGTGCTGCTATCTCTTTGATGTTCCCCATAGAAAAGGACAGCACTAGGTTTAGACCTGTTAAATTAGTTAAGTTTGGACTTTAGAGATAGTTTACATCAAAATTAGCCACACAATCACAGAGTATATAACTTTATTTCTTTTTCCAAGAATCCTCAGCTATAAGTAACGACTATCGAGTCAAGTGGAAAGTGTTGTTAAAGTTATTTATTGCTTGTATCGTTGATTAGCTGTTTTGTAATGGAACTTTAATATATAAGAACCTAGTTGATGTGTGTTTTATTTCCTTTTCCCAATGTCAAAACAATTAGGTCACCTCACATTTCTTGAATGCCCGGACCATGGACCAACCATCTGACTGGATAACAATCTTTCGCCATTAATCAAAAATCATCGTCACAGCAAGCTTACAATAGGAGCCATAGGGCTACTGTTTATTTAATGCCAATACGTTTCCACCAACAGAACATCCAAAAAGTTAGGCGGCTTCTTCAAAAACGAAAGTACAATATAACTACTTACTGCGTTATGCTCAGTAAGTACCCATTGTGTAAACGGGAGCGGCGCGTTTGTACATCCGAGCGAGGCCCCCGGTCAAAAGGGGCCCAGTGAACCTGTATGGAAATATGCTTGTGATCCTATTTTTTATTCAAATACATAATATATGCTTGCCTACATAAATGACAAAAGTAATGTAGCTGTAGATTTTCTGAAAAGACCTTATAAGAAAATGTAAAACATCTCAGTTGGATACTCAATAGAAGGTTATGAACTTATAAAAAACCGGCCAAGTGCGAGTCGGACTCGCGCACCGAGGGTTCCGTACAAACCTGTAGTAAGTTTTACATTATTAAAAAAAAACTACTTTCTAGATCTCGTTCAAACCAATTTTCGGTGGAAGTTTGCATGGTAATGTACATCATATATTTTTTTTAGTTTTATTATTCTCTTATTTTAGAAGTTACGGGGGGGGGGGACCAACATTTTACCACTTTGGAAGTGTCTCTCGCGCAAACTATTCAGTTTAGAAAAAAATGATATTAGAAACCTCAATATCATTTTTGAAGACCTATCCATAGATACCCCACACGTATGGGTTTGATGAAAAAAAATTTTTTGAGTTTCAGTTCTAAGTATGGGGACCCCCAAAATTTATAGTTTTTTTTCTAGTTTTGTGTGAAAATCTTAATGCGGTTCACAGAATACATCTACTTACCAAGTTTCAACAGTATAGTTCTTATAGTTTCGGAGAAAAGTGGCTGTGACATACGGACGGACAGACAGACAGACAGACAGACAGACAGACATGACGAATCTATAAGGGTTCCGTTTTTGCCAAATTTGGCTACGGAACCCTAAAAAGGTTTTCCTAGTTACCAACAAGAGACTGCTTGTGTGTGCAGGTGCGCAGTCTGCATCCCTAACTTCCTTTTGAAAGCCTGAAATCCTTTGAATCCTGAAATTTGAAGGTCCTCGGAAAACTGAAAGTATCTACCTCCATCCTCCTTAGAACATTGCTGTGCTTGATAATATTATTACTTAAGTTACAAGTATTACCTAGTAACTATTAAAGCTCTGCCCATACCAGCCAAGTAGGTATCACTGATGCTACCACTGCCCGTCACAAGTTTGCAATGCAAGTTAGGATAGTATAACTTGGAACATATTAATAAGAATCCCACAAGACCGCGTTATAGGCAGGTTCTTAAATATTGTTGTTTGTGATTTTCTTTTCGACATTAAAATTACAGTATTACATAAGTAGACCTATAATTATTATTAAGTATAGGTCTACCAGAATCTGATAGCAAAAAATACACCTAAAAGTACCAGTATACGGTGTATACTTTTTGCCATCAGATTCTGGTAGACCTTGAAAATAAAAAAGTTTAATTTGCTACATACTTTTAATTTTTAAACATTTTTTAGGATTATTCATGAACGTTAATTTGCTGTCAAATGTCTAAAAGTACTCGAGTTTGACATTTTGGTGAATTTGAAACGCAAGGTTGAAGGTTATTAATTATTGATAAAGATAGCGAAAAGCGAATTTTAATCATTTCTGTATCACTAAAATAAGATTTTATCAGTAGTATATTAATAAATAAATATTCGAAACGACTTATCTTCAGTGCCACGCCTCTGTCACACGAGAGTCGAGAAATTAATTTTAGTTCATTCATAGACTTTGAATTAGGTACACGTTCGATACTATAGGAACAGTGATAGGGAATTTGTATTTATTTACGATTGTTCTATGGATAAGTGTGTAAAATGTCAGTGCTAAACAACTTTACAGTGTCAATAGCCAAAGGAATAAGGCGTAAGTATTTATTTAATCATTTTATCAGTTAAAACTTATCAAGTAGTTTCGCGTCATTTATCAGTTTTTTAGTACGAACTGTATGTCGTTAGATAAACTCTTGCAATTATTTTAGCACACTTTATTGACGTGATAATGGTATGATTGTTATTTTTTATCAAGTCATACGTTTTGTACCATTAACCACAATCACCTTAATTAATTATTAAGTAAGTAAGTAAGTATTTACTTATCTGCAAAAATGTTCGTAAGTAAAAGCAGAAAATATTGTACGCGCAGAAAGAATAGTATATTCTTTCTAGAATATTCAGACAGGTTTTTTTATGAACATAAGTCTGATAAAATCAGTATTTTGTGCTTAGGGCGCCAGCGGAGGGTGAATTGCTCATACAAACGTAATACCAAAATAATTTGTAATTCAAGCATATTTCCTCCATATTATGCGATTATTAAGATTGAACTTGTATTTATCTAGGTCCCTGGATAATTATTTTTTCATAATACTTTTCCAAAATTAAATGTAAGCACATTGCGTTTTGCATGTTTTTGCGACATAAACAACATGTTTTCTTCTTATTTGTTTCATATTAAAACCAACGATAACTCACATACTAATTGATCAGGAACATAGCCTATATTGTCAAGTTACAGAATAACAACACGAAGTTAAGAACACAACAATTTTTCATTCATAATTTTTGGTATTCACGGAACAAGACTAAATATATAACAAATTCTGTACGCTCATATTGCTATAGCGCTTGCACGCGATCATGTGTCATCGGCCAAATAGCGATAGCAATATACCGGCAAATTTATATTTGCGGTTCGAGTAGAAGTTGCGAGCGGCGTTCGCCAGTCTCTTCATTACTTACTAACTTCATTACCATTTGAATTATTATCAATAGTACAAACTATTTAAGTAAATGCTTAGGTTCTTGCACAAATTTCACAAAGTAACTGCTTAAGTGACAGTCTCGCTTTAGCTCTCTTATCAACCCATTGCTGGCTCACTACTGATCATAAGTCTCCTCTCGGCATGAGAAGGGTTTGGCCATTGTCCACCACCCTGGCTAAGTGCAGATTGACAGACTTAATACACCTTTGAAACATTATGAAGAATCAGGTGTGCAGGTTTCCTCACAGTGTTTTCCTTCACTGTTTGAAGCAAGTGATTTTTAAGTAAGTAACTAATTTCTTAAAACACAAATAATTTTGATAATTCAACCCTGTACATGAGTTCAGGTGTCTTAACCACTAAGCTATCACCGCTCTCAGAATAACTAATATCAATAGTCATAATAGCAGCAAACTTACTTAATACTAGCTGATGCCTGCGACTTTGTTTAATTTTTTTTTATTCTTGCGGGAACTCCTTAATTTTCCAGGATAAAAAGTAGCCTATATGTCACTCTCCAGGTCCTCAACTATACACATACCAAAAATCACGTCGATCCGTTGCTCCATTGTGGCGTGATTGAAAGACAAACCAACAAACCAATAAACCAAAAACTAACAAACAAACACACTTTCGCATATACAATATTAGTATAATGTAAGTAAATGTTATTTCCTCCTGTTTATGATTGTATATCAACATTAGGATTTTGCAAATAGGTTGCTCTGGATGACATTAAGTAATAATAATTATAATACCTAATAATAATAAATATTACTTACTGATTATAGATGAAGGCCTAATAAAATCCTTCACATCTGTTCATACCACATCATAGATAAAAAATAATAAATTATGAATGTTCTGCAAGAGTAGATATTCCTCCTTCCTCTCTCTTGCATTTTGATCAGAGAGAGATCAGGCACAGGATCGTTAGTGTTCTCCAAAGCAGAGGGATGAAATTCTGCCTAGTTTCTAACTCCAGTCTACTACTGAGTTTCTTGTCAGAAAAACTCAATACTTAGTTCAGGCATCTAACTCAGCCCCCCAATCATGTAAGAATGTTCGTTCAAACGTTTAAGATTTTTGTCAAAGTAAAATAAACCATATCTGCATTGAATTAGAGCTCAATTTCGTCTGCCCATTCTTATACGTTTAGGTATGTACGATACCCTAAACGTATAAGAATGGGCAGACGAAATTGAGCTCTAATTCAATGCAATTATGGTTTATTTTACTTTGACAAAAATCTTAAACGTTTGATCGAACATTCTTACATGATTGGGGCCCAGAACCATCCACATTCAAACATGCTAACCACTAGACCAACAACTAACTACAAGGCAGTTAAGTTAAAATCAAAGATTTATAGGTCAGTCAGTCAGTGGGGCTGATTCTGTAGTGCACAATCTCTAAACTAAACTAAAATGAATTATTGCTAACTCTTTTATATTAGTCTCTTCGGAAAGGGACAGAACTAGTTTTAAAGCTGTCATTTTAGTTTAGTTTAGCTGCTCAGCTGTGCTTCAAGCTGAGACCAATCTTAAATCTGTGATTGTGCACTACAGAATCAGCTCCAATATCCCTTTTACACTAACTATGTACCCATTTTAAAAGAACAGTTACAGTTTCATTGTAAGTTTCTATGTTTACTAGTAAATACTCAGATATTATAAGTACTTTATTTATTGGAAGCAATAACATATATAAGTAGTTGAGAAAAGATAAAGGATAAATATTTTGTTATGATATTAAATCTAAATACATACTTACTTTTGTTTAATAACATGTTATAAATAGAAATAGAGGACGTAACAAAATATTATTCTATTTAACATCGATTGAAGTTCAACAAACAACAAGATAAAAAGGTCTGAAAACTTTAGCTATGGAAATATTGCAAAACTGTTTTTCTGTAGCTTGGTAGGTATGTTTTAAAATTGTACTATATATTTATTTATGAACTCAGAATTTTCTTTTCTTTCATTCGAAATCTAACTCAAAATAAAAATAGAAACCTCCACATTTGGGTTCCGTACCTCAAGAGGGCAAAAGGAACTCATTGGATGTAACAACCGTCATATCAATTTTGTTAACATAAAATATAGCCTATGTCCCCATAATAAAGAATCAAATGACCCTTCATTCATCAAAATCGGCACAGTAGCTTAGGCACTATAGTGAAACAATTTGATCGCAGCCCGTTAGAGCCTAGAGGTGACCCACCTAGTGTAAAAGTCGTCATGTTTGGCCGTATACACTATACACTGATCTAATATAAACTGGCCAATTTTGTTAACGAATCCGGTTAAAACCGGATGCGGCCGACGCATTCTGTCACCGACCTAATGTAAGCGCGCCATATTTTCTTTTTTTTTTCGATGAAGTAAAATCGAAAATTTTCCCACAGCCGACTACGCATTGCATCAATCATTAAAAACACCAGGGGACATTTCTATCTAATCTAATCATTAGTTATTGATTAGAAATAGCTGTGACGTTTTATGAATTGGATTAATTGATAATTCAAGGACAAACTAGATAGAGCTGTGAACTAGGTATTTTAAAAATGGTTGTATGTATAGGTTAGGTACTCTATAGCCACCTCTACCAAATTAGTTTTAGACGACCTCCATGGCGCAGTGTGTAGCGCTGTTGTCTTAACGTGCGGAGGTCCTGGGTTCGATCCCCGGCAGGGTCAATTTGGGCTAGTTACCGGCAAAGACGTGCCGCCAAGCGTAAATCGCTTCGTTCGCGTTCCGGTACGATGCCGTGTAGAAACCGAATAGGGGTAAGGGTTTAATATAACTGCCATGCCCCTAACAGGATAGCCCGCTACCATCTTAGACTGCATCATCACTTACCATTAGGTGAGATCGCAGTCATGGGCTAACTTGTAGTGGATAAACTAACTTGTAGTGGAATAAAAAAAATACCCCTAATTGGTTTCTACACGTACCGGACGCTAAATCGCTTGGCGGCGCGTCTTTGCCGGTAAGGTGGTAACTAGGCACGGCCGAAGACTCCCACCAGTCAAAAAGGCACTTATCTGGCTAGGGCTAGATAAGTTTGACGGTCTATAGGTACATACTACGCGCGAAAATAATATGCTGTTGCGACGCGTCTTGCGCTCAATTTCAGTCTATATATAGGACTTTCGAATACCGGTTTTTTTCAATACCGGTATTAATACCGGAAAGTTTTTTTTCAATCTTATTAATACTTATATAAATCAAATATCAAATAATCAATTTCTTATTAATATCCATCAGTATATCAACTGTATGATTTTTTAAATAGAACTATTTTTGGATAAATTCTTACGAAAATATATGTTTTTCACCTCCATCGAATACTTAACTTTCAATATAAAGTATATTTGTGACGCACTTTCTCAACGTACACACAAAATTAAATAAATATGGCTGGAAATTTTATGTAATGAGTGAAATTAGTGTCGAAGATTGTAATTTAAACCATTATCGTCGTCGTGGTCTCGAACTATAGACGTCCACTGCTCGACAAAGGTCTCCTGCATGGATCGCCACGGTCTTGTGCCGCTTGTCTCCAGCGGCTCCCAGCTACAAGCTTGAGATCGTCCGTCCACCTAGTGGGGGGTCATCCAACACTGCGCTTCCCTGTGCGAGGCCGCTATTCAAGCAATTTGGGTACCCAACGCCTATCGGTTCTACGAACTATGTGCTCTGTCCATTGCCACTTAAGCTTGGCGGCTTTTCAAGCTAGGTCGGTTACTCTGGTTCACCTACGGATCTCCTTATTTCTGATTTAATTACGCATCGATACTCCAAGCATAGCTCTTTCCATCGCCCGCTGAGTGACCCTGAGCCTTCTTATCAGACCCATAGTTAGCGGTCATGTTTCGGAGCCGTAAGTCATCAGTGGACACACCCACTGTTCGAAAACATTCGTCGTTAGGCACTGAGAAATTTTGGACGAGAAGATGTCGCGGAGTTTCCCGAACGATGCCCAGCCGAGTTGGATTCGGCGGTAGACATCTTTCTCGAAATTTGTCCTACCTGACTGGACTGTATGTCCAAGGTACGAGTATATGTACTTACTCGTATCAAAAATTTCGAGTGCAGAGTTCTCAACTACCACTGGTTGGGGCTGAACGTGTGCATTAGACATGATCTTCGTCTTGCTCATATTCATTTCTAGGCCCACCTGTTGAGAAACTGCCGAGGTAGTTGAGCGTTAGTCCACTATAGTAAAATATATTGCGAGTTACTACTAAACGAGTAATAAACAATATTTTTGTAAGAAGTCGATCGAAGTCTAAGAATACGATAATTTAGTCAAAACACAAATTAATCTAAAATTCAATAGATATTATTTAAAAGAAAATACATCATAATAAAATATGTATTAGTTATAAAACAGATTTCTGAACGTTTTGAGAGACAATGAAATAGAAACGCCAAGTCACAGGGATCTAAATTCCAACACAAATTTTTCCCTCTGAGTGAACAAAAACGACTTTTCTTCAGTAATTTTAACTTTTAAGCAATAAAGGTGCTCTGTTTGAGCTAATGTGCTTAAGATACAAGTTTTAAACTTAGCCGAATAAAAAGCAGTGGCAGAAATGTACGCAATAGTCACTGTTTCGTTTATAGTGTCACCAATACCAGTATCCCGGTATTAGACATTTCAATACCGGTATTGAAAACCGCCGGAAAAAGTGCGGGATCCCGGTATTAGCCAATACCGGGATCCCGGTATTGGAAGCCCTAGCTAAATTATTATCTCTCGCTCTCGAAGTCCGATAAAAATTATTCGAGAAAATTCTACAACTTAATACGTAAAAGAACTAAATATAAAAGTAGGTATGGCAATGACACATAATCATAGTGATATGAGTATAACACTTTATTATGCGCGAAAAAATTACGATTGCGAAATTATTGTTTTCAACGCATTTCACGACAGTAAGATTACGAACGACCTAATAACGCGTCACTTATCATTCTTTACCTAGGGTTGCCACCTGTACTTTATTAAAAAGAGTTTTACTTTCTTTCGGGCAAATGTACTTTTTTTTTAATAGATAGGCTAGCGCTTGGCTGCAATCAGACTTGCTTGCAAGTGGTGAGGAGCTCGCTTGCCTAGAAGATGCCTATTCACTCTTGATTTGAAAGTACCTATATTAAAAGAGGAAGGGAAAACGGAAGCCGGAAGGGCATTCCATATCCTAGCGGTTCGAATTAGAAACGAGGAAGCAAATCGCTTCGTACGAGCCCGCGGAATTTCGACTGCACTCAATTTATTTATAACATGGAGGACATACCTACAGGTGTCTCTTATGTTACGTCATGTTTTGACTCTACCACCGGTTCGGAAAACAGGTTCTGCTGAAAGAGCCGGCAAGAAATTCAAAAGTTGCTCTTTTTTAAAAAAACAATTTTAACAATGTACTTGGTTGCGGTTGCAACTTGAAATCCTGGGGTTGTGGGGCGAGGATGTCAGATCAATTTTAAAGATCTGTCATCCCGTCTCATGGAGTGCCCACGTGACCGTTAACCCTATTATGAAAAACCTGCATCAATCATTAACAATTACAGTCTCAATTTATTGTATTCTTTCTCCGAAAATGGATTTTAGCCAATAGCGGAAGAGTATAATTAATTCATTTTATTTCTAAAAGCTTACAAAACCACACAAATATTTATCTACAATATAGTTACTAGAAAATTAAGATTATAGTGTGAGCGCCGCTCCATCTATCCATCACCACACGCATGTAGGTCTATAACAATAGCTTATATTTTATTAAGTAAATGCTTTAAAAAAAAAGGTAACATATTGAAAAAAAAAATCACGATTGCAGCGCAGCTTGCAGGAATATGGTCGTAAAACATATCTAAGAACCTTCTCAGAAGTTATGCATATCTAATGCAAAAACTGCATAATATAATCTGTCCAGTGGTTTTCCAGGAAAGTGGTAACAAAAAAGTGCACACAAACGCACAACCTCAGGGTAAACACATATATACTGTCTCCGTTCCGTCGTGGTTAAAAATGGTGACAACCCTAACTTATCACAGCTGTAATTTTCCATTGGGGGGTCTATATTTACACCACCGGAATTAATCGGTTAAGTGCAGGCCCCAATACACACTAAGGGCAAGGGTTGTGCTGATAAACACTGGAAATGTTTGGAATTCATCGCTAATGTAGGTTTTATAAGCGGTTATTGTAAAGGCGTTATCACATTGGGTCTGATAATGCAGTGTTTACTGTGGAAAATATCACTTAAGTGTCCTCCTGACCGAATTTAGGCCGAGCGGTGATAGCCAAATGGTTAAGGGCTTTAAACGATGCAAAGAGATAGATAGTCATAGTCATAGTCATAAATATTTATTCAATTTACCTTCACACACACACACAACACTTATTGACGTCCAGTTACATAAAAATATGATGGTGATTATCAGTTACGGTATCTTAAAACTAAAGCTACGAGGGTTCCAAACGCGCCCTGGTCTGAGAAGGGCCCACAACAAACTCAGCCGGGTCTTTTTTTTCATTATCACCATCTCGCAAATCATCTTAACTAAGGAACTATCAGAGCCATTAGAGCAAATTATTGCCAAGCTTCCTTGTCATTTATGTAATCCTTCACATGGTACCTAATAAGATTTTTCAATGAGTTTACGTTTTACATTAACTTTGAACTTATTCAGAGACATCTTCAACATGTCTTCCTGGAGCTTATTGTAGAAGCGGACACTGTTTCCAACAAATTAATTGCTAGTTTTTCCAAGCCTAGAAGCAGGCATTACAAGTTAATTTTGATTTCTAGTTTTGACATTATGACTAATCACTTAGATAGATAGTTCATACTATACTACGAGTATCATACTAATATTATAAATGCGAAAGTGTGTTTGTTTGTTGCTTTGTCCTTCAATCACACCTCAACGGAGCAGCGGATTGGCGTGATTTTTGGCATGGGTATAGTTGAGGACCTGAAGAGTAACTTTTTATCCCGGAAAATTAAGGAGTTCCCGCAGGAATAAAAAAAACTTAAAACACGCGGATGAAGTCGCGGGCATCAGCTACACTGAGAAAAATGAGGCACTATAAACTATTGCGCATGCACACTTTTTTCAACAATCGTGCCAGTATGTAAAGTTATTCTGCCGGGGGTGCACATAAAATTATGGTTCCGCCACAATTTAGTGACGTCACAACATTATTTGCAGCTCGCACTATAAGATATAGGTCAAGACATCATAATGTATAACCCTAATGCATGAAAATATATAGTGCACTGTTTAAAATACCTAATTGACGGCATTTTATATTATAATGCATTCATTATACTATTATCTGCTTTTGCATTTTACTTGTTGGTGCATACCAGGTCGTGCCCTATAATATATCGTGCCTGCCCATGATATTATTTGACTGCTGGAAGCATATTTTTATGTGCGTTTGCATATTACTTTTTCGTGTGTACCAGATCGTGCCCTATAATATATCGTGCCTGCCCATGTTATTATTTGCTGCTGGAAGCATATCTTTTTATGCGACTGCACTAAATGTTATAGTGCTTTTTTAGCTGGGCATGATCCTTTTACGTGCCCTAGCATTTTTTCCGCACTATTTAATATCGTAATGGCATTGATATTTTTCAGGATTAGCACTAAATCTCTACACGGTGTTTCCGGACGATGAAATAAATGATACAGGTTGTTTTGGGACAACTTTCCGAAAACTTTAACAATGTCTTTAGACCATCATCCTGAACAACGTACAGCAAGAATTTTATGTGCGAAATAAAAAAAAAATTCTGCTCTCCATAAAATTTGGCACCTAATTCGTACAATTTGTATGGAGAGTGGAATTTTTTTTCCGACAAAAATTATTGCTGTAAGTTGTTCAGGATGATGGTATGCTGAAGACATTGTTAAAGTTTTCGGAAAGCTGTCCCAAAACAACCTGTATCATTTATTTCATCGTCCGGAAACACCGTGTAGAGATTTAGTGCTAATCCTGAAAAATATCAATGCCATTACGATATTAAATAGTGCGGAAAAAATGCTAGGGCACGTAAAAGGATCATGCCCAGCTAAAAAAGCACTATAACATTTAGGTAGTGCAGTCGCATAAAAAGATATGCTTCCAGCAGCAAATAATAACATGGGCAGACACGAATATATTTTAGGGCACGATCTGGTACACACGAAAAATTAATATGCAAACTCACTTATAATAAACCTGTACCTACTTATAATAAAATTAAGTGTTCGGAGAGGTATTTTGAGTCAGGCAGGATAAGTAGGATAGATAGGTGCAACCAAAAAAATTTGGTAGTTTTTTTACTCTACCTAAAAATACTAGTAAACGATTTGTATGGGAAGAGTAAAAAAACGTCCGATTTTTTGTTTGGCCTATCAATTTTGACTGAAGATACCTGTCCAAACACTAACCTGATTATAGTTATATATAATTTCATCGTTTGGAAACACCGTGCAAATATTTGTTACTAATCCTGATAAATAAGTACATTTACAGTGCAGAAAAAATGTGCTGAAATTCATATAGGTAGTAATTAATCACACACAGAGTGTAGGGTATGTAATTTAAAAAAAAACTTAAAATAATACAAACATTTATTTTCAATAAATATTAAATTATTCAAAGAATAGGTAGTTAATCCTAGCCTAAATTAAAATAATATTAACACACCTGGGAAACTTTTAAAAAGATAAACAGTCAATAATTTAGAACATAATATAAAACAATGCTAAATGCCAAGGTCTCCAGTCTGCACTAAGGGTTGCCATCTCAAAAATCAGTCAACTATATAGGACAAGAAACGTGAAAATCCCGGATTCCGGAGCTTAAAACCCGGACATTTGAACAAAGTATTTTAAGAGTAACTTAAATACTTTGTTCAAATGTCCGGGTTTAAAATACAATTTTAAACTAAATTATATCTTAAAAACAAAGAAAACTTAAAAGTTACTAGGAACTATCAGCACGTTTCTTTAATAAAAACAAAATTAGATTTATATAAAAAAAATATGCTAATTTTTTACTTATAATTTAAAATTTTACTCTATGCCTAACTTCGAAAAAATCAAATTAAACTTCTCCTAAACTTTTCTTACAAAAAAAAACTATTAATAATGTACTTTAAAACTTTAGTCTTCATTTTTTTAATACAGTCATCTTCGATTTCTCCTGAAACAAAAATAATAATAATTAATATAATACAATATAGTGTAATATGGTATGATATAATATAATATAATATAATTTATATATAAAAAGGATAGGTAACCAACCCAATATAATATCCTTTGTAAACGCCGTCCAATGGACTAATAAAAAAGTAAAATAGACCTTATTACAACTTATCCTAAAGTATGTTGTTAAATGATATAAGTATATCGCCGCTGTATTGGTTCGGACTTTGACATAAGCCGCCTTCGCCGCAATCAGTGTTTTTGAGAATGTGAAGAAACAGAATGAAAGCAACCTTATTACTCAATGAATAAAGGATTATTCAAGGGAAATTTTTTAAGGTATTTTTATTGAGTTACGTAAAAAGTCATAGAACAAAAGTTGTTGGCTGGTGATGCCTAGGATCGGCCTATAAGAAGTTTTTTATGAATTACAAATAACCCTGTATAATTATTAGATCACTTGCGTTATTTACTGTGTATACGCAGACAGTAATCGCGCCAAACTTCTACTTCGACCTGAAGTTGTTTGATTTATGCGCAGCCCCCCGCTACCCGCTTTCACCCGTGTGTAGAACCTTCAGCTCGTTGCGCCGCAACGAGCTGCTGAAACTTCAGGTCGGACTAGAAGTTTGGCGCGATCTATACCTATCTATAGAACCTAAGTAGGTACTTCTGGTTTTTTTTTCAACACTGACCACCAAGGCGTCTGACGAAACAAAAAAATAGGTAACTAGGTACTTACTGGCAAAATGTTCTATTACATCGTCACTAAAGCGCCATTTTCTCAGTAGTTCTCCCATAGGATCCATTTTTCACACAAAATAGGTATTATAATAATTAATTACACAGTGAACAAGACGGCATCACACCCTTACCCACGTCACGGAGGTCACAGAATGGTGTGATGTGATTTTGATTTGTTTGATTTTTATGTGACAGATTACCCCCCGCGGGTGTCTCACCTACCCTCCCCGTCCCGGGACCCCCGATACGCAACATATTTTTTAATGAATTTTCAAACATTTTTGTGCTGAGCAATATTTTTTCAACCTGGCACGATTCTTTAACGTGAAATAATATCTATACGCACTGAATTTTATTGTTCCTCAGGATTGATGTACTTATTGTGCAAATAATCAGGAATGGCACTTTAAAATTAGCTGCGTAGTTTGAAATATAATAATGCATTGCATCGAATGCTATGGTGCAACTCTTTGAACCGTAATTTTCTATGCAAAAAACTATATTACATGGTGCATTTAAGACGTCACTATTTGTTTGTGCTTTGATCACTGTGAATTATTATACTTAATCCATAATTTTAATATGCATACAGTTCTTGCACGATAAAAGATAAGACATTTGAACATAATGTTTTGATGAGGTTTCCTGCACAATGAAGTTTAATGCCCTGCAGAATAATTATACATTCGTGTCACTATTTAAAGTATTGCGCACTGTCTTATTAGTGGTAAGAAGAGTATTTTACAATGTTTGCATAATATTTTATTACGTCGACTTCAATCCATTTTTCTCAGTGTAGTAATAGATAAATTCTTTATTGCCACACAAACATAAAGGTATAAAGTAAACAAGTACAGAAAACAAAGTGCGCAAAGGCGGTCTTATCACTAAAAGTGATCTCCTCCAGACAACCCATCTAAGAGCTAAGATATAATCTATCATCTATATAAGATATCATTTATCTATCTAAGAGCGTGAGAAAGATAATTTTATTTACTGTAGTGTGCCGGGAATGAAATTCTCAGACCAGGCGCGTTTGGAACCCTCGTAGCTTTTGTTTTAAGATACCGTAAGGCGTAATTGATTAAATTATCACCATAACGTTTTATATTTTTACTAACTGATCTGATTCGTCCGCGTTCCCCCCAACCACTATTTTACCCCCTTAGGGGTTGAATTTTTAAAAATCTTTCCTTAGCGGATGTCTACGTCATAGTATTTAGCTATCTGTATTCCAAATTTCAGCCCAACTCGTCCAGTGGATTGAGCTGTGCATTGATAGATCAGTCAGGCAGTCAGTCACCTTTTCCTCTTAGGAATATGTTTGTACTAGCTAATGCGCGCGACTTCGTCCGCGTGAACTCTTTAATTTTCCGGGATAAAAATCATTTGTGTTATTCCTGTGCGAAGTAGTGAGCTGGTGATGGATTGATATGTAACATATCTGATGATGATGGCGTTGGTTGTTCCAGGGCTCCGTCAAAGTACCGAGCTGTGCGACCGGCTGTCCGGACGACGTCAGCACGGCTCCAACGAGCCGCGACTGAAGCTGGACAAGTGCCTCATCGTCTCCAAGGTCACCAGATACGAATACGAGAAGTAAGTTGAACAGATTTAGCTCTTGAAAAGGCAAGGTTTTTTCGCTTCTCGGCCTTTTGACTAAGACCAAAGTGTTGTAGTGTATCACTGGAACAGTTCGGTGCGACGATATCCTGCAGGCTTAGCATGCACACAACGAGATATCGCGCAACGAGAGAGAGAGAAAAAAATAGTCGGCATGTAAGGGTTTGTAGAGAAAAATACCACAGATAAGAAATATTACTTTTATATCTACTTTTGTCGTAACGAGACAAGTAACCGTGTTAGCTTCGGTAGACAAATAGAGATAACGGGGAGACATCATTTTACTCGTGGACATGCCTAGCCCTACTGGATTGTATAAAACTTTTTATGGTAACGAGGGAATATCTAGAGATACCCGACTTCTTGGAAAAAATCGCGTTATGTGAGACACCTACACACCAAAACCTCCTATTGTAAAGATGCAATCATAAGCTTGTATATCTATACTAATATTATGAATGCGAAAGTTTGGATGGATGTTTGTTACTCAATCACGCCAGAACGGCTGAACGAATCTGGATGAAATTTGGCACAGAGATAGATTATATTGTCTGGAATAGCACACATAGGCTACTTTTTATCCCGGAAAATTAAAGAGTTACCAAAAATCAGAACCAAGGAGCCAAAAAACCTCAGTCCACGCGTACGAAGTCGCGGGCATCAGCTAGTATGATATATGGGACTAGCTCCAAGATTTCATAAAATAGAGGCCTCATCAAAATATTTTGTCCTTTTCAGACACAGCCACGACAACATCGCAGATGTAGAGCTGGAGAAGATATTAAGAAAGAGAGGATCCGATTACGATGCAATGATCTCCAACCATAGGGAGCAGAAATCCTTCGAAGAAGGAGTCGCGAGAAGTTTGAAAGAGATGGGTCTTCAAGTTGAAATGGCTACCAGGTATAATATTAAACATTGAAATATTAAAAATCTGAAAGATTATCAATTGAATACATAGGTATATTCATGTGTGAGTAACATTAAGTAGGTGTAATAAGGAAATATTTGCATTGATTGCAATAACAGATAATAATTTAATAGATTGCAATAACAGATGATAGCAATCCATCAGGCTTAGCCTGTGACAGCTAGGTATTTAAGGTATTTTGCGCAAAAACAATAAACATTTTCTTATCTTATTATAAACTTCTTGAATTGACCTGCTAACTCTCTCATCAAAGTTATGACTAGGTTTTTTGCTAAAATAATGTTGTTTTCGGCTCTTTCAATATTTTTTTACGCCTTGAAATAAATAATAGTAAATCAGAAAAGAAAGAATAGTAAAGTTTAGCAAAGAAACTGATCATAATGTTTGATATCAGGGGCGACCTCCGTGGCGTAGTGTTGAGGGCTGTTGCCTTAACGTGCGGAGGTCCCGGGTTCGATCCCCGGCAGGGTTTGGAAATTTATAATTTCTGAAATTTCCCTGGTCTGGCCTGGTGGGAGGCTTCGGCCGTGGCTAGTTACCACCCTACCGGCAAAGACGTGCCGCCAAGCGATTTAGCGTTCCGGTACGATGCCGTGTAGAAACCAAATAGGGGTATGGGTTTAATTAACTGCCATGCCTCTAACAGGTTAGCCCGCTACCATCTTAGACTGTATCATCACTTACCATCAGGTGAGATCGCAGTCAAGGGCTAACTTGTAGTGGATTAAAAAAAAAAAAAGGGGGGCATACTAACCACCGCTTAAAGCCGTATTGTTTAAATATTGTTGACGTTCGTGTTTTAGAATTATAATCCTTACTAGCTGATGCCCGCGACTTCGTCCGCGTGGTTTAAGTTTTTTGATTCCAGCGGGAACTCCTTAATTTTCCGGGATGAAAAGTAGCCTATGTCACTCTCCAGGTCCTCAACTATACCTATGCCAAAAAACACTTTGATCCGTTGCTCCGTTGTGGTGTGATTGAAGGACAAACCATCAAACCAACAAACAAACACACTTTCGCATTTATAATATTAGTATGATTTATGCCTTATCCAACGATTTGTCTTTTGACATATGCACGTCTATGAAGTGTCATAATTATTGACAGACAACCATCGACAAAAAATGCAATACTCCATAGACTCTTATTGTTTTTTCCAATAGTGAAGCGACGTGCCCTCTTATCCGATATTTCGTAACTCGTTATATACTCATCTACATCTAGTAATTACAAGTACGACTTTCCTTTTTAAAATACTCACGGAGCTTTAACACTAGCTTTCTTGATAGTCTTTTAAGCACCATACATCTTTGGCGATGGATGGTTTCTATGACCTGACGGATTCATGTACATTTAGTGTACTGTTGTATATAAATGATTTATTTTAATACATGCTTTAATATAATTAGTAATTTGAACTCTTGGGTATGTTTATAAAATAATAAAAAAATGTCGAGCAAAGATAAATATCCACGTGTCAAATCGATTAAAACTTCTTCATAAAGAAAGTTGATTGAAAATCGAATCAGTAACGCGTTAGAACATCATTGACTTCATCTGCCAAAAGTTAAAGAAATGATTGGACAGAGATTAAGGGACTTCAATGTACATAAGGTGACATATTGGCTCAAACGCTCGACGCGCGGAGCCACTAAACAAAAGAAGAAGAAGAAGGTGACATATAACTGTCATTTTGAAATAATACTGCTATATGCGATGGTAATAACCCCCCAGTACTTTAAATGGCCAATTTTATTGACAGGAAGTTGGCCATATCTCATATTGATTTTGTTTGGGATGGACAACAGTTCAAATTCAAGTGATTTTTATTAACCAACTTCAAAAACGATGTTCTGTATTTACAAATATAAACTTGTGCATCTTCACTTGACGATTCAATAGCACTTTTATACAAGTATTGATTCACAACCCCTGGTTCGGAATGCCATTCCTAGCGAGAAGAGCCAGAAAAAAAAAACTCTGCGTTTGATCTTTAAAAAAAATAACCTGAAGTAATATTTGAAAATGTAGCTACATTATGCAACAATCCATGCTAATATTGTAAATGCGAAAGTGTGTCTGTCTGTCTGCTACGCTTTCACGGCCCATCTGCTCAACTGATTTTGATGAAATTTGGTACAGGGGTCGATTGTATCCCGGGGAAGGAGATAGGAGATAGTTCCCGCGGGAATCAAACAACTTGAAACCACGCGGATGAAGTCGCGGGTATCATCTATTCTAGTACAATAATAAATTGAATTAAAAGGTATATTGTGTTCTAAGTGCACTCGCGATATCTTTGTTTATTTAGTGTGGTGAGTTGAAAAACAAACTTTACCAACTGTAAAGTGTTTGTTTATCTATATTTACACAATTGCTTTAATCTCCCGAAGGTCATATTTATTTTCAACATAAAAGAGAGGGAAAATCCAAATCCATGGAGTAAATAAATAATTTACTTTATTTAAACTAACTTTATTTGGCCTAACTTTATTTAAATAAAATAAAGTTAAGCCACGCCCCATTGTGTTAGAAAAAACATGTTAGTGCCAATTTCTAACAAAAATATGGTCTCAGGTTGTGGTCTCTAATAAAAAATTTGCAAATGGCAAATGGTCAAATGGCAGAAATAGGGATGATGCCTACGTCACAAATAAATTATTTCTTACTGATGATTAAATAGAGGGTAAAATTCACATCCTCGGTTAGTTTTAAGTTTAATAACCATTTTAACGACACTAGGTAAAGATTAAAGAAAAAAAGTGACTTGAAATTTGATGACGTCACGACTATGTTTTTCATACAAACTTCCATACTAGAAGCTCGTGTTTGAGTTTGATACATAGTTACTGATTTTATTGAGTTGCCATCATCCCAATTGAGATTGTAGCAATAAATAATTGATGTAGCCTTTTAAGAATAGGGCTGCCGGCATAAGTTGCCCATGATTAATAAATAAATTATTATAGTCTGAAAAGTGCTAATAATATTAATTTATAGTTCTACACGTGTCTTTGATTGCGTCACAAGTTCAGGGTCTAGTACAATCTAGTATAGTCTAGTATACTAGTGCGAACTAAGCAGGGTCAAAACGTACTTACGAGTGTTAGTCATTGAGATTAGGTTATCTAAATAGAGTTCTCTTAACAATTACATCGAAAGATGACTTGATACTCTGATAATGGGTAATTATTGGACTCGATTATTTCCTCAATCCACAAAAGCACATACTAATATAATAAACTAGATGATGCCCTCGACTTCGTCCACGTTTAATAAGCTTTTTTTATTCCCGAGGAACTCCTTAATTTTCCGGGATAAAAAGTAGCCTATGTCGCTCACCAGATCCTCAACTGTACCCATGCATAAAATCACGTCGATCCGTTGCTTTGTTGCGACGTGATTGAAGGACAAACCAACAAACAAACACACTTTCGCATTTATAACATTAGTATGATGTGAAACGTCTATCTATTATCGGTTTCTACACGGCATCGTACCGGAACGCTAAACGCCGCTGATTTTTTTTTGATTCTTTAGCCGCGTTGAGCAATTTTTGTTAGGGGATGAACTTGTGGATTCGCGTCACCGACATGCTCGCGAACACCGACATGCTCGCGTTGTTACAAAGACAAAAGTTCTTAAATATAACTATACTACATTCGTAATTAAACTTTAATGCCTTATTGTTAAGGTTTATATTTTTTTTTATTAAAAAAAAATAATTAAAAAACAAAAATTAAATATTCGTTTTCACTTCTATCGGCAGTCCCTATGACTGCCAATTTTTTTTAAATATATAGGCTAGCATTTGGTGCAATCAGATTTGCTTGCAAGTGGTGATGCAGCCTAAGGTGGAGCGCGCTTGACTAGAAGATGCCTATTCACTCTTGATTTGAAGGTACCCATATTTAAAGAGAACGGGCTTGGTGGACTTGGCGGTACATGTTACAGTAGGGTGATAACTGATAACTTATAGTTGCAGCCAAAGCCTCCTACCGAACAAATTTGATAATTCATACTAATATTATTAATGCGAAAGTGTGCCTTTGTCTGGTACGTTTTCCAGTACGCTTAGCCTAAGTTTAACATTGCAAATTAGATCGTTCAATCACAGTAGCCTCAAAGTAAAAATAACCTTACGACATTGGTTTAGTGCTCAATGTCGTGAATGCATTCACAGAGAGCTCAATCTGTTAATATTATTAGTAATCAAATAAATATTATAAATGCGAAAGTTTGGATGGATGGATGTATGGATGTATGTTTGTTACTCAATCACGCTCCAACGGATGAACGGATCTGGATGAAATTTGGCACAGAGATAGATTATAGTCTGGAATAGCACATAGGCTACTTTTTATCCCGGAAAATTAAAGAGTTCCCGCGGGAACCGAAAAACCTCAATCCACGCGGACGAAGTCGCGGGCATCAGCTAGTTATCAATAATATTTGTTTCAGATTAACATACAACGATGAACTAATAAACTGGTGCGACGTGGTGGTGCCTGTGGGCGGTGATGGTACCTTTCTACTCGCCGCCTCCAGAGTTAGAGATGCTAAGTGAGTATTTTTTTAATCAATGACAAGTTAGCAGCGGTAATACTTAGTGAAGCTATGTGTTATAAAAAAAAAATTACGGTGAAGGAAACAACCTGTATGCCCGAGAGTTCTTGATAATCCATAATCAAATAAATATTATAAATGCGAAAGTTTGGATGGATGTATGGATGTATGGATGTATGGATGTGTGGATGTTTGTTACTCAATCACGCCCCAACGGCTGAACGGATCTGGATGAAATTTGGCACAGAGATAGATTATAGTCTGGAATAACACATAGGCTACTTTTTATCCCGGAAAATTAAGGAGTTCCCGCGGGAACCGAAAAACCTCGATCCACGCAGACGAAGTCGCGGGCATCAGCTAGTAATATTATAAATGTGAACGTGTCTGTCTGTCTACTTTTCACGGCCTAAGTTCAACCATTTTTGATGAAATTTGGTACAAGGATAGGTGGCCCGAGAAATTACATAGGCTTACCTTTTATCCCGGAAAATTAATGAGTGCCCGCGGAAATCAAATACGTAACTATAATCCACGCGGACGAAGTCGCAGGCATCATCTACTGTTACCATAAATGCGAAAGTCCGTCCGTCTGTTAACTTTTCAAAGTACATCTGTTTAATCGATTTCGACGAAATCTGGTACAGGGTTTGCACCCCAGGGACGAACAAAGACAATTTTTTTGTCCCGGAACATTGAAGAGTTCCTCCGCGATTAAAAAAGCCTAAATCCACACGGACGAAGCCGCGGCAATAATCTAGTTTAATAATTAATTACTAAGTAATCGATGGTTGTATCAGATAACGGTCATAAGATAAGTTTCGATCAACAACTTTTTGCTTGCAATTGTATGGAGGTTCCTCTCTGGAGCTCTTGCTCTTGGGATCTGTCTGCTTGGGTCCTTAAGGCCCCGCAGCTAGTGGAAGTTTTGTGGAATTATTGTAGTATTTTTATATACATACTAGCTGATGCCCGCGACTTCGTCCGCGTGGATTGAGGTTTTTCGGTTCACGCGGGAACTCTTTAATTTTCCGGGATAAAAAGTATCCTATGTGCTATTCCAGACTATAATCTATCTCTGTGCCAAATTTCATCCAGATCCGTTCATCCGTTGGAGCGTGATTGAGTAACAAACATACATCCATACATCCATCCATCCAAACTTTCGCATTTATAATATTTATTTGATTTATGTAAAACATGCTAAGGAATAATTTAATAGAAATCAGTATACAAATAAATAAGACTCACTGAGTAATGTATTATTTGTTGACAGTAAACCAGTGATCGGCTTTAACAGTGCGCCACACAAGTCGGTCGGCCGACTTTGCTTGCCTACATGGTGTTCCAATGATGTCAAGGGTGCGTTGCAGGCTTTGAAGGAGGTACGTTGGTTATTTATTTAAAAACAAGTATACATTTCAAATATAACATTTTACAATATCTGTTACGGTGTAACAAAAACCTGATCGGGTTTATCCGTACACCGGTATTCCTCGTGTTCGCTCATTACAATACGTTTTACAGTTTTCGTTTTTAGTAGTGAGTAACCGTCCTTATGTCAATAGTATATTTTATAATTAATGTAAGACTTAATATATATTATGTGTACATCTCACAATAGCATTTATATATAAAAAATATGTATTGTAAATATGTTGTGACATGTATAAAAAATTAAACGATGAAATAATTATTTTAATGATAACATTAAATTATTTGGTAACAATATAGCTGATGTCCGCGTCTTCGTCCGCGTGGTTTGAGGTTTTTTGGTTCCCGCGGGAACTCTTTAATTTTCCGGGATAAAAAGTAGCCTATGTGCTATTCCAGACTATATCTCTGTGCCAAATTTCAGCCAGATCCGTTCAGCTGTTCTGGCTCGATTGAGTAGCAAACATCCATCCATCCAACGAAACTTTCGCATTTATAATATCAGAATAGATATGTAAGTAACTGCCATACTCCTATGGCCTACCAGGTTAGTCCACTACCATCTTAGACTGCATGCTGAAATTGAGCCTTTTAAACCTCTTGAAGCTCTCTTCAGCTTGACTTCTCTTCTTTTGAGGCTTTTATGCCTCTATGTCGTGCACGCCACTGTAAAATTCCAGCCTTCATTTTCCTACAGCGGGTTTATTATTCCAGGGCAGGTTCAGATGGATGCGCCGCTCCCGGATCAGAACGACTATAACGTGCGAGCCCAAACTTCTGGACACCATCACGCCCGTTGATCTACACACTTTACACTATTGCAGGTACCTTCATTTGTTTATTTACTAGCTGATGCCCGCGACTTCGTATGAATGAATGAAATATTCTTTATTATACACCAAAGATAATATTAATAACCAGAAACAATAAAACAAATACAAATCGGTACAATTGGCGGCCTTATCGCTTTTAAGCGATCTCTGCCAGGCAACCAAGTCACATAGGAATTAAAACCAGCGAGAGAGGGATACGGGTGTACGTGCGTGGATTGAGGTTTCTTGGTTCCCGCGGGAATTCTTCTTTTTTGAAGTAAAACTTCTTTACGCACGCTTGACTTGGGGAGTAAGCTGGTGAATGCGTGACGAGAGCGTTACGAAAAGTGTAATCGGGCGAGGCGAACGGAAGTTGCTAGTGAAGATAGAAAAGTTGCGTTTCGTATATCACTGTAGGGGCAAGAGAGAGAGGTGCGAGCACACATTTTCTTTCTCTCTTTCCCTCATAGCCGGTGCATATATATACATACATATATATGGAGCTAAAAAAGTTTTACTTCAGTCGTGTGGCACACTCGTTTTTTTTTAATTTTTTTAATTTTGTACCAAAAAGTTATAAAATATGTAGACAAACAGAAACATAGTGGACAAGGAAACACTTATCTCTATAAGAGATCTCTACCAGTGACCCTTGGCAGTGAGAAAGGTTGTGAATTCTTTAATTTTCCGGGATAAAAAGTACTGCTAGTAGTATGTGCTACTCCAGACTATAATCTATCTCTGTGCCAAATTTCATCCAGATCAGTTAAGCTGTTCTGGCGTGAAAATATCCATCATCATTCATCCATCCATACATCCATCAATCCATCCAAACCTTCGCATTTATAATATTAGTATAGACTAGATGATGCCCGCGACTTCTTCCGCGTTAGTTAAGTTTATTTTATATTCGCGGCAATTCTGTAATTTTCTGGGATAAAAGGTAGCCTATGTCTTTCCCCCGGGATACCTATCTCTATACCGAATTTCAATCGAAAACTGTTGAAAAGATGTTGTATAATCTCGCATTAAAGCCCCATTTTATATTTTACCCATCATTTATTTATTTATTTATGATGCATGCATGCATGATGAGTTTTTAATGAATTTCCATTCATTTAAACTTTTTATTCAAAATACCGAATTACCGTTATTTGCGATTTCAACACCGGTTTTTGGAAGTGCCTTAAAAATCCGGTATTGCCTAGTATTAGTATAAATATGTAATGGATAAAATAAAAATACTAATACTTTAAAAATCTAATTGTATATATACATTTTTCACAGATACCCCCCAGTACAGAATCCCTTAGACAGCCTAGACTCGGCAACCCCAAAGCGAACCAGCTTCAACACAGACGACAACAGCTCTTCGCTGGCAACTAAAGTTCTACCGTTTTTGGCTTTAAATGAGGTAATCTTTTTTTTTTTTGCTTAATAATTGGGTATTTGACAAGTAAGTATAATTATATAAGTAAAATAAAATATTGTTTACTATTTGTGACGATCAGTGAATGTAATATATGAATAAACGATATAGTCGTGGACGCAGACCGCGGGACGCGGCGTCAGTCCTAAGGT
Organism: Erebia ligea; assembly: GCA_917051295.2. Classification (NCBI taxonomy): domain Eukaryota; kingdom Metazoa; phylum Arthropoda; class Insecta; order Lepidoptera; family Nymphalidae; genus Erebia; species Erebia ligea. Next base: position 4,569,020 of record OU785246.1, read on the forward strand.
GGCAGGCGACCGGAGTGGACGTGCGGCCACGATTATAACACAAACACAACGAAGCGTATCAATTACCTTACCCCTTGTGACAAGTGGACGTCACACTATTGTTACTATGTAGTAAAAAATACCTCATGCCAACATAAGGAAAGTTACTCGAACCCAAGATGTAACGCTTAAGGTAAAGCTGCTTAAATGGCGATGGGCTGGCCACACCATATGGGGATAGATGGAGCAAAGCGGTCACTGTGTGGTACCCTAGAGAGGGAAAGAGGTGGAAGGGGCGACAATACAAGAGATGGCAAGACGAAATTGAGGCTTTAGCGGAAAGAACATGGACGAGACGAGCAGCTAATAAGAATCATTGGAAAGGATTGGAGGATGCTTTTGCCAAAGGGCACACGGACTAGCAAATAGAACTAAGGAATAGAATAATAACAATTTCTGTTCAAAAATATTTTATTGTCCAACACAAGCTTATAAATAAATAAATAAATAAAAAAATTAAATATTGTTTAGTGATTATTATAAAGAAGACCTGCAAAAAGACGATATATCCATGTCTTCCGTTGATTTTATGTTTGACGACCATTTTAAATTATCGATTAAAGTAAAAAAGTGCGGTCACTTTTGATGACGTCACGATTCATTATTTCATCCAAAATCCTATACTAAACGCGCGTTTTGAAGTTTGAAAAAAGTATGTGATTTGACTAGTTGTCAAATACATAATTGTCAATTCAATACTTGACAAAAAGATTTGCCTTGACTGACTGATTGACTGATTTATCAACATGCCTAGCACCATCAATGCTGATTCTGATTCTGTATTGAACAATCTCTAAACTAAACTAAAATGACAGCATTAAAAATATTGCTAAACCTTTCATAATACTCCGTGCGGAAAGGGACAGAACTTTTTTTTTTTATCCACTACAAGTTAGCCCTTGACTGCGATCTCACCTGATGGTAAGTGATGATGCAGCGGGCTAACCTGTTAGGGGCATTTAAACCACATTAACTACATTAATTAAACCTGTCATTTCAGTTTAGCTTAGAGATTGTGCACTACAGCCCAGGCACTCGGCCCCAATAAATAAATAATATTTTATTTGCAGGAATATGGGAACATTCAAATATCATGGACGATGTGCTTAAAATGTGTTTTTTTTTCAGGTATTCATAGGTGAGAGTGTGACGTCACGCGTTTCTCTGCTCCGGCTACAGATCGACAACGGCAAATGGACACACACAAAAAGCTCTGGCCTGTGTGTGACCACCGGCACTGGAAGCACTTCTTGGCACTATAGGTAAGAAAATATTTAGTTCTTATATCACACCTAATTGATCGTAATAGAATCACATTGGCGTCAAAGTTAAATGGACCCAAAGGACCTAGATTTAAAGTCAAAAATTCGATACAACCAACTTTAATTGTGAAACGTTCAATTCTGGAGCACTGGCTGTGAATGCATACACGAAATTGAGCTCTAAATCAATGCGTTTAAGGTTAATTTTGCTTTGACGCTAATGGGCTCCGGCTACAGATCGACAACGGCAAATAGACACACACAAAGAGCTCTGGCCTGTGTGTGACCACCGGCACTGGAAGCACTTCTTGGCACTATAGGTAAGATAATATGTACTTAGTTTTTAAATCACACCTACGATGATCGTAATCGAATCACATTAGCGTAAAAGTAAAATGGACCCAAAGGACCTAGATTTAAAGTCGAAAATTCGGTACAACCAATTTAAATTTTGGAGCGCTGGCTGTGAAAGCATATATAAAACACAACAGGTGCATGAGCTCTAAAACAATGCGTTTAAGGTTCATTTTGCTTTGACGCTAATGTGTTCCACAAAATTTGCTCCGCCATAGATCATAAGACATCATCGGCAAATGAACAAAATTTAATATTATTTAATCTTCTTTCAGTATTAACTGTCTCCGAACGCACTCAGTTCTGGAGCTCATGAAGATATTGGACGAAGACTATAACATGAAGATGGAAACGACATTGGAAAAAGCGAGAGAAGTCACCGAGAAATATAATCTGAAATTGATGTTCCCTCCAGGTGGGGTTATTATTAAAGTTTTAAAGATTTCTGGGGAAGATTTAAAATTTAAAATTAGCTACAACCGGATACTGGAATGTTATTCCTCCGCCATGCCGAAGTAAAAGCAAGTAAAAAATATATTTGGAAGGAAAACTTAAGATTCTGGCGTCATTCTGATATGTATTGCCTACGTTTTTTCATGTCTATTGCTAAAAAGAACAAAAAGCTAATTTTAAATTGACAACTACTTTTAGTGACCCAGTGACAGCGTCGCTATATAATATTATTATGATAGATACTAATCTTATAATATTTTATGCAATTTTAGTATTTGTTGTTCAAGTACAGGATATAATTCAAATAATAATAATAATAATAATAATAATAATTTATTTATTTCTCAAATTACATTGGAGCCTTAAAAACTATAGAACGATAACAACTGCGTTAGTTAAAAACTGTGTTGCAGTTGCTAACGCCCACCTCCAGATATACAGTTTCATGAGAATTATAATTCTACATAATTAAATAATGAAGTAAATTACATAATGAATTTAGTAATAATACTTATTGAAGTAAAGGTAAAGTGAACTGTGTGTGTGTGTGTGAGAGTGTGTGTGTGTATGTGCGTGTGTGTGTGTATGTGTGTAAGTGTGTGCATGTGTGTGTGTACGTGTGTGTGTGTGTGTGTGAGAGAGAGAGTTCTTATTCGTGTATATTGTGTTAAGCGGATTATTTCAAAGTTACGATACCTTCTGTGTCAGTATAAGACAATTTTTTAAGCCATTTAGAAGTAAGTATTTTACATGAGCGTAAGTTTTCAGGGTATATATTTAAGTGATAATTAACTTTATTGTAAATGATTGAGCTAGCATTACAGAAGTGTTTTCTTGCTGAATCAGTTCTGCAAGGTTTGATCTGGCAAACCTTATCAGACCTTCTCTTCCGATTTTGTAGGGTGGGGTCAAAGTGTAGCTGTTTGTGCTTACGTAGTATTACATGGAGTATGTAATTCTGTCTCACAGTGAGCACATCGCACAAACCATACAACTCATTAGTTGGAAAGAGAATAGGCTTCCCTAGCATCACTTTTAGGATAGCTCTTTGAGCTCGCTCTAGTCGTAAAAGTAGGGTTTTTCCGCAACTACCCCAGCTTGTGATGCAATATGATAGGATCGACTGTACCAAAGCTAAATAAACAATTTTCAAGGTTTTTGTGTCAAGTATAGGTTTGAGATTTTTAAATACATATATCATTTTCCTAGCTTGACCAACAAGTTTGTCAATTTGCGGAGCCCAGGTTAGCGTGCTATCAATAATAACTCCTAGGTATTTTATAGTATCAACACGGTCCATTTTACTGCAATCACAGTTAGCAAGATTTAAGCCACAGTTATGCACTTTAATCAAAAATGATTCATTAGGCTGAGAGTTTTTTTTCAGAGAAAATGTTATAAATTTGCTTTTTTGTACGTTTAATGAAAGTAAATTTGAGGAAAGCCACATCATAATCTTTTCTAACACCCGCTCTGCGTTAGTATGTGTTTCAGCCCAGTTTTTACCCCGAACAATTATCGCCATATCATCAGCATACGCTACTATTTTAACAAGGGGAAGGGTAAGATTACATAATTGGTTTAGATATATAAGGAAGAGTGTCGGACCTAAAACACTCCCCTGAGGGACACCGTAAGTCAAGATTTCTTCTTGGCTTATACAACTACCAATTTTCACACTTTGAGTACGGTTTCTCAGATAGTCTTCAAAAATTTTGAGTACTATTCCTCTAACACCAATTTCTTCTAACCTACGAATTAGAATAGGGACAGAAACAGTGTCGAAAGCCTTTGACATATCAAGAAATATTCCAATGACCTTCTCTTTCCTATCCAAACTGTCTGTTATTGTACTCGTAAGCTCTAGAATAGCATCCTCTGTTGATTTACCACTTCGAAATCCAAATTGACAATTTGATAAAATATTATATTTATTAAGGTAATTAACAAGGCGACTATTAATCATTTTTTCTAAAATTTTGGATATGGAAGAAAGGATGGCAATTGGCCTATAATTATTGACACTGCCTCTGTCCCATATCCAATCTAATCATAATAATATTATATATGCGAAAGTGTGTTCGTTTGTCGGTTTGTCCTCCAATCCCGCCGCAACGGAGCAACGGATCGACTTGATTTTTGGCATGGGTATAGTTGAGGGCCTGGAGAGTGACATATGGTACTTTTTATCCCGGAAATTAAGGAGTTTCCGCAGGAATAAAGAAAAGCTTAAGGTGGACTTACACAGGTCTGCCCGCGAAATTCAAATTTAAATTGGTTTTTTGCTAATTTATTAACGAATACGACAAAGTAGGCTTATGACATTCCAATTGCGCCAATGGCAGTATCATCTTCACAGGGTTATATAAAAATCTTTATTTGAAAGTGTCCAGTTTAAGTAATTAATCAGATTATCGACTAATTTGTGAGTAACTCACATCCAACTCGATAGTCTAACTCGCGGGCATCGGCTATTAAAAATAAAATCAAAACAAAAACTAAACAGGCATGAACAATTAGTTCCAATTTTGGCCACCGGGCGATATAAGTTTGTTGCTTTGCGGAAGTCCATGATAATTAAGGAACAAGGAGCTTATAGTCATGAAGGAACTAGACATTTTATTCGCTATAATCCGCAATAGTAGGCAAATCTATGTGGTACAGTGTATCTTGCACTTGCAGCTTGCGATATTCACCACACCACACAAATCTTCCAAATTATTCTCAAAATACGTTTCACTCCGACACCGGAGCACTGATGCTCCGGTGAGGTGTGGTGAATATCTCAAGCTACAATTTTATGAGCACTTCTACAAAGTAACGCCTGATTATCTCTATATATATAAAAATCAATTGCTGTTCGTTTGTCTCGCTAAAACTCGAGAACGGCTTGACCGATTTAGATGTAATTTTTTGAGTGTGTTTGTGTGGGTCCCGGGATGGTTTAAATTCACAATTGGGCCCGATAGGGGGCACTGCAATCGGGTTCTAGCTTCAAGGCAGAACAACGTCTGCCGGGCCCACTAGTATCCAATATTTAAAACAAATTATTGTTCCAGATTCGGAATACCTGGCATATTCTGTGCGAGAATTCATAACGTTCGAGGAATGGCCGGCGCCGCGCGGTTTGAGAGTCCGCGACAGAGCCGGCGCGGTTAGGGTGCGCTCACACTGCACTGATGCTGGTAAGTTTTTATACGACTGCCTGAAAAAAGGAGTATATTGTTTTCAGGGTTCCTGTATGTATGTATGTATGTGAGTTTGTATATTCCACCATAACTTCTATATACCTGTACGGATTTTGATGAATGAGGTATTGTTAGAATCCTTAGCTTATTCCGGGTGACATAGGCTAGGCTAAAATTTAAAAGAAATTGATAGGGTGACCATGGTTCCGCATCAAAGACTAAAGTTGTTTTTTTTTCCAAAATGAGATTAACTATATTGTCATCATCAAGAAAATGATGAGTAGATTCCAAAAATATATACTTAAGACTATATTTCAATATCCAGTGATTCGCAAAAAATATCATTTAACTATGGCAGTCGTATTTTTTAATTCTTTGAGTTATATTTTAATACAGGAAAATTATTTTTGTTAATAAATTTTTGGAACGAAGTTCCTTATGAGACGATGCGGAGGGGTACCCTAGCCGGCAAAAAACGTCCGTAACGAAAATCCGTGGAGTAAGATTTTTATGTATAGTTTATGTATGCTCGCTATACAGTGTCTAATGTATAGTCTACGTGATGACTGTTATTTTATATATTTTAATACAGGAAAATTATTTTTGTTGTGCACAAATTTTTGGAACGAAGTTCCTTATGAGACGATGTGGAGGGGTACCCTAGCCGGCAAAAAACGTCCGTAACGAAAATGCGTGGAGTAAGATTTTAATGTATAGTTTATGTATGCTCGCTATACAGTGTCTAATGTATAGTCTACGTGATGACTGTTATTTTATATATTTTTATAAATCATTGTGAATAAAATAAAAGTGTTAAGATAATTTTGTAAAGAAAGTAGTTTTTGATTTTTATCGATAAAAAAAATCATAATAAAAAGTTTATACCTGAATAATTATTTTCTTTTTACCTCGACTAGAACTTGAAATTAATATTTATGTATAAATAAATAAATAAATCGTTTATTTGCTTGAAACATGGTACAATTAAAAGATAACACATACAAAATTTGACCAAACATGCAATGTAATAAGGAACTTCGTTCCTATCTGGTGTCCTACGACACCCCACGGTTTTTTTTGGTGGTTCTGTATCGTTAATAGAACATATTTCCATTAATAGTTCTGTATTGTTTTGAAATATGTATTTTACCATATTTGACCCAAGAATAAAACAAATCATGGACACACTATTTTCGTAAATAAAGCCACAACATTCCATTAACGTCCCACTGCTGGGCACAGGCCTCCACTCTCATAGGAGAGGGAAGTAGAGCTTAGACCCACCACGCTGCTGCTGTTGGCGGGCTTTAACGTAAGTACTAGCCTCTAAAAACTCGGGGTGCTTAACAGAGCGAAAATATATTTTGCGCCTCAGCACAGGCTTTTGCTGTATAAAGCGCAAGTTCGGAGTACCACACATGGAGTACTGCTCTCACCTCTGGGCCGGAGCACCCCAGTACCAGCTCCTTCCATTTGACCGGATACAAAAGCGGACAGTTCGACTCGTAGACAATCCCAAAATTACTTGCGCGCTGGAGTCCCTAGAGCACCGAAGAGACGTTAGCTCTCTTTGTGTGTTCTATCGTCTCTACAATGGGGAGTGCTCTGAAGAGTTATTTAATCTAATACCACCTTCCGTGTTCTCCAGTCGCACCCTTCGTAGCAGAAACAAATTTCATCCTCACCACCTGGATGCCTGGTCTTCTCCCCCTCCCGTTATTCCAGGTCATTTCTGCCACGTAACTGCAAATTATGGAACCATCCTCCCATCTTCTGTATTCCCTCTTGTTTATAATATGGGGCTCTTCATAGGGCGGATAAACAAACATTATAAAAGCCAGCAACGCTCTGGCGGTTCCCCTGGTGCTGCAAAAAGTAATATAAATTTTTGTCACCAGGTCTGGTTGTGGACGGCAGCGTATCCTTTCCCTTCAACGATGGCACAGAAGCATTACTGGAAATACATCCGGAAGACTCGCTAATGACAGTTCAAATGGACGACGCTTTGCCATACTGACATTGATTGATTCATTCATTCATCATTCGAATTAGGAAAATGTTCAAAAAGGGATTTGCAAAGGACTTTCTTGATACTCGATAATCGTTAATAGTCAGCTTTATAATAATCATCGATATATTATATTATGTAGACCTACTAGATGGGCCCTTTCATAGAAAAAAGTCGGGCGTCCGACTTGCAGAGCACGTTCCTCACTTGTCATAAGCCTGTCTGTGTCCTCTTCGTAGCGCCGTCACGATCGCTCGTCGTGTAGATAATTTGTTATTATTAAGTTAACATCTAAAGTCTAATTAGTTTGGCACTGTATAATTTTTATTTTAAGATGTGTTTCAATTCACTAATATATATTCCAAAAAACGTTATTTAACCTTCCTATTTAATATTTTTATCCATTACGCAATCATTTAATTTCCGCGGCAAACTGTATGATATTTTTTTTTACTAACTGGCCTACGGCTTCTATGACTATGACCTATATAATCTATGACCGAGTCATACGTTTTCAAGCTGTAATTCAAGATGGCGCATATTATGTTGCAAGCAAGTTCCCGCTTTTCAGACTAGATGGCGTTAGTAAAATATGCCGACATTCTTTGTTTAACAGGGCCCGTCTTGATTGAAATTGAGGTCGTTGATAATAATAAATTGTTCAATATAATATATATGCAACCTGTTTCGGTCGCAATGATGCTGGCACACTACACGACACCCTTTTTTTTACAAGTAGTGGGGGAAAAAAGGAAAAAAAAAACAATGTATTTTTAAATGTGGTGTGTCGTGTAGTGTGCCAGCAACATAGCGACCGAAAAAGGTTGCATAGGTATAATATGTTGAACAATAATATTATGGACTGTTGTATTGTATGAATGTATTTAGTATAGACTAAGACTGACTTTAATAAGCTATATAATATTATGTAGGTATCTTTTCTTTATAATTTTGTATGTGATATCTTTCCTATATTTTATTTTTTAAGATAATAATTATTTTATTGATAAGCATCACAATATTATTCGTAAATATAGGTTTGAAATTATTTATATTAATGTTAAGATACATATATACCTAATTATTGTTAAATTTGTACTTATTATGTTTAGTTTAATTCTAGCTTGAGATTGATAATCACTAGATGATGCCCGCGACTTCGTTCGCGTGATTTAAGTTTATTTCATTCCCGCGGGAAATCTTTAATTATCCGGTATAAAAAGTAGCCTATGTCCTTCCCCGGGATACAACCTATCCCTATACCCCTATATCTGTATATATAAAAATGAATCCCCATTTCCCTTGGTCACGGCACCACGCGTAAACGGCTGGGCCGATTTCGCTAATTCTTTTTTTGTTGTGTTTTTTGGACCCCAGGATGGTTTATATTCACAATTGGAACCGGTAGGGGGCGCTGCAATCGGGTTCGAGGTTCAGGGCAGGACAAAGTCTGCCGGGCCCACTAGTAAAGTTAATAAAAATCGGTTAAACAGATGAGCCGTGAAAGCGTAGTAGACACTATGCTTTCACGGCTCATCTGTTTAACCGATTTTTAACTGTCAAGACAGACGGACAGACAGTCACACTTTCACATTTGTAATATTAGTATGGATAATTATTAGTGTAGGTCCATGATTATGTGTTACTTTGTCAACTTTCGTGACGCGTAATTTTCAAGCCTGTTTATGTATCTTTCGCCTATTTGTGTTTAATTACAATAAAATAATCTATTATTACAAATATTATATAGACTTTTATTTACATGCATGTTTAGCCCTCGGCTTTTCTTGCGTTTTTCGGTTCCCATTTGGGATGCATTCCATAGTATAGATGGATTGCCCCGGCCAGGCAAATCGGCAGTATAGAAAGGTGGGTACGGTCTACCCTACATCCTACTTTATGTGGTGGGTGGTAAATTCTTACTGCCTGCTTTATTGGTAATGTCGATTTGCTCATATATATCGTATCACAAAATCCCAGTTAAAATTACAGTCCACAAATAATCATTTACCGGTGATCTGTCACCTGACGAGTAGCTATATCATAGACTAGTATGGCGCGTGGTTGCGCGGCCCGCTGCAGCGGACCGCGTAGTGAACCGCGTGGTCCACTGTCTACTTACTCGCTGTCCTACTATCCTGCCCCCCGATTATGTAAGAATGGCCGATCAAATCGTCAAAGTTCGGCATCAAAGTAAAATAAACCACAACAGCATTAAATTAGAGCTCAATTTCGAAACACGAAATTGAGCTCTAATTCAATGCTGTTATGGTTTATTTTACTTTGACGCCGAACTTTTACGATTTGTCCGACAATTCTTACATAATTTGGCAGTTATTTACTGTCTACGTGTTCTGATCTGAACAACACACTGCTATGTTAGTGAGCACAGTGGAAGCGCCAGCACGCCAAGCGTTCGACGTAAAAGAAAATTCTCATAAAGGAAAAACATAAAACAAAGACCACCAACCCCCCGCCTCTCCCTTTTTGTTTGAGCAGCCCCTAAGTAGGTACCTATCTTTAATACCCTGAGTGTGCTCCTCACCCATCATCCGAACCTTCGATCATCATCTCTCTCCATATTTTTTCTCCGAACACTTCGTCAAAATGAGAATTCTTCCATTCTTCCATAAAAACAAATCTTGAAAAGGAACCGTAGTCTTGCATAGTTCTACACTTGTAGCCTCTTCAATATTCGCCATACATTTTCTATGGAAAAATAAATTCCGCCATCTTGAATTTTTTCCTGTTCATCAAGTAGACCTTCATGTTCTGATCATCTTTTGCCAAGAAACCACTCTTCCATCTTTTATACTCTCCGAGATAGACACCGACGAAATTTGTTTGACGGCCATCTTAAATCCGCCATTTTGAAGATTTTTTCAGCTCACTTTCAATTGGATGAAGTTTCGAGTGACATTTGGTCGAGCACGACCCACCTATCTTCAATACCCTTTTCTATGGAAAAATAAATTCCGCCATCTTGAATTTTTTTCCTGTTCATCAAGTAGACCCTCATGTCCTGATCATCTTTTGCCAAGAAACCACTCTTCCATCTTTTATACTCTCCGAGATAGACACCGTCGAAATTTGTATGGCGGCCATCTTAAATCCGCCATTTTGAATTTTTTTTCAGCTCACTGTCAATTGGATGAAGTTTCGAGTGACATTTGGTCGAGCACCCCCCACCTATCTTCGATACCCTGGCTGGTGCTCTTCATCCGTCTTCGAAATCCTCAATCATCAGCTCTCTCTGTATTTTTCCTCTTAATGAATTTTTGTCTTTTATACGAAACGATGAGTGAAAAAAAAAATGTTCATACAAAATTTTACAGGAGAGGTGATCAATCAGTGAATCAGCACGAGCAGCTATATATATATTAATGAATATGTAAATATGTAAGCTATATATTGGGGCTTCTCCCCTTAGTAAATATGTTAAAGTGTGGGTCTTCTCCGTTTGCCCCGTGAGGGCCAAGCCGGGGTACGGGCCTCGAGGCTGAGCCTCCTTACCCAGGCGGGGCGCGGGGCATCACCAATCCAACACTCAGGTTAGCCAACTTTACAGCCAGAGATAAAATAGCTTTGATTATGTATATAGGAGTAAAAAAGCTGTTATTGGGGCTGATTCTGTAGTGCACAATCTCTAAACTAAACTAAAATTAGAGCATTACAAATATTGCTAACCCTTTCATAATACTCCCTACGGAAAGGGACAGGACTAGATTTAAAGTTGCCATTTTAGTTTAGTTTAGAGATTGTGTTATACAGAATTGGCCACAATGGGGCTGATTCTGTAGTGCACAATCTCTAAACTAAACTAAAATTAGAGCATTACAAATATTGCTAACCCTTTCATAATGCTCCCTACGGAAAGGGACAGAGCTAGATTTAAAGCTGCCATTTTAGTTTAGAGATTGTGTTACACAGAATCAGCCCCAGTGTGTGCGTGGCTTAAAAATATGGAGCTATGATTTATTTATGAGCTATCCTCCTAATAGAATTGATCACTTGATCGATTGATTAACTACTGACTAGGGTTTGTATCATAGATTTATTATATACTAGATGATACCCGCGACGTCGTCGTAAAAGTACCCTATGTCCTTCCCCGGGATCCCTGTACCAAATTTCATCAAAATTGGTTGAACAGATGGGCCGTGAAAGCGTAGCAGGCAGACAGACGGACGGACAGACAGACACTGTCGCATTTATAATATTAGTATGGATTTACTAGTGATTTGCATCACGCTACTAAGGTTGAAATTTTGTTTCTAAAAAAATAGGGTAAACTACCCAGTTATACGAACATACAAGGACCCCGAAACATAGTTATGTTCGCGGGGGGGGAAATAACGCATTTTCTTAGATTGTGATAAAATAAAAACAAATCTATTTTAAGTCAGTATATTTGTTAAAAATTCGTACACAATAAAACCTTTGACGGTTTAACGTTTCGATATGGTTCCAGAACCCCATTGAAAACTAAAAAAAAAAACTAGTAAGTACTTTTATAGTTAACTAAAAACAATGGAGTAAGTATGAAACCCATATCAAAATTCGTTGTTACAAAAACATCATAGAAGCAAAACTCACAGACGCTAAAAACTACAGCCAATAAGTAGTAATTGCGATAGTCACATAGAAGCTTTGAAAGTTTGGTGCTAGGACCAGTCTATAGTTTCTTCAAAGTCTGATTAAAAAATAAACAATACAATAAAGCTATATTAACAAAAATAGCACCTATACTGGACGGATTAACTTTCCTATATACTAAGATATTAGGAATTTAAAATCAATATGGCATCAATTAAGTAGTTAATATTGTCACAAATTAGAATAATTTATGAATGACTATATTTTTATTTATATGTGGATATTAAACTAATATAATTATATATTTCTGTTTTAACACATATAAATCACAGATTTTTGTTGTTTCAGAGGGATCTTTTAAACCATAATATATAGATTGTAGTTCCCACCACCGAAAAATAAGTATAGACCAGCGTTAACCATTATTAAATTATATGATTTTAGTAATTTTTAAGGTAAGTAATAATAGAACAGTTACCACAGGTCTTCATTTAAAATTAAACTAAAAACAAAATCACATTAAAAAAGTATTGAGTCAAATACTGTAGTAGGTAAGACTACAATTTTCATACTACAAAAACAAACTATAATATATATCTTGGACAAAAAAATCAGAACATTTTCGGCACATTCTGACAAATTGGGCGCTCTAAATTCTCACATTGCATTTTCGATCCTAAAATATTGCCTTTTTGTACCTAAATTAATTTACATTCTCCGTGCGAGCCCAATTTGGAAATTTCCTGGACTACTCGATATTATGGATGCCACCTTAAGAGATACGCTAGAAAAAATTCTAAATTTATGTTTTGATGATCAGTCCTGGAATCAAGCTACTTTACCGGTCAAGTATGGTGGCATCGGCGTGAGAAAAATTTCCAGTGTTGCTCTTCCGGCTTTTCTGTCCTCTGTGCATAGTATAAAAGAGCTCAGTTCTCAAATTCTTAATTCTAATTCAGTTTCATTGACCTATGCCACAGAGGCCCTAGAGAGTTGGAAGGTCAGGTGTCCCAATGACGACATCCCGAAGGAATGTTTCACACAAAAACTTTGGGATGTGCCGTTGGTTCGGCTGACACATACAAATTTGGTTCAAAATCTTACAAGTGAAAGAGATCGAGCAAGGCTTCTAGCCTTATCTGAAAAAGAATCCGGGTATTGGCTTCATGCCTTGCCATCCAAAAATCTAGGCACGCTTTTAGATAACGAAAGTTTTCGTGTGGCTCTAGGTCTCAGATTGGGAACACCCCTGTGCTATGAGCACAGATGTCCGTGTGGAAAAGAGGTCGATAAATTTGGAATTCACGGACTCTCTTGCCAAAGGAGCGCTGGTAGGCTTTTTCGGCATGGCTCTCTCAATGATACGATCAAAAGGGCTCTTGCCACCATAGATATTCCTGCGCTCATTGAGCCGGCAGGGATTAGTCGGGATGATGGCAAGAGACCTGATGGATTGACGCTGGTTCCCTGGGAACGGGGACGGGCGCTAATGTGGGACGCAACATGCGTAGACACATTGGCCCCGTGTCATATCAGGGAGACAGCATCAAGGCCGGGAGCCGCAGCAGAAAAGGCTGAAACCGGCAAACGGCGGAAGTATGCCTCTCTCATAGAGAGTTACATATTTGTTCCGTTTGCCGTGGAGACCCTGGGGCCGTGGAGTCTTAGTGCCAAAAATTTTTTGCGAGCTATTTCACCGCGGTTGGTTGCCTCATCTGGTGACAGAAGGGCTGGCTCATTTTTTGCGCAAAGGATCAGCCTGGCTGTCCAGCGCGGAAATGCAGCCAGTATTCTCGCCACCATTCCACGCGGGCATGATTTATATAGTAATTAGGTTAGGCTAGCTAGCTCTAATTTCTATTGTTTTGTTTTCAATAAAAAAAAAAAAAAAAAAAAAAAAAAAAAAAAAAAAAAAAAAAAAAAAAAAACTATAATATTATATTACGTAATGTAAGGCAACCTTCCAATAATAATAAAATAGTAAAAATAAAACTTAAAATATACTTTATGGACGGATAGTAATGCACGAAATTATCACAAAAATTAGATAAATATAGCTTTTTATGTAAATTAAAAAATATGACTTAAAATTATTTTATTCGGATCCTAAATTAAAAAATGACTGAATTGTTGCGGTTTCCGAACGCAACATTCTAAATTTAAATTAACATAGTAGGTATATGCTTAGCGGTTTTTCTGTCCTCCTTTTAATGAATTTCATTCTTAAATCCTTTTATATTGAGTTACTTTTTAATTTAGTCGTAATAAAATCATGGTTAAGCACACACATATCAAATGCAAATAAACTCACACAACATACAAATTAATGTACAAAACAACGCTCAAATAACAAAATTCGTTGTACCTGAAAACCAATTTGAATTCGATTCGCACGTGGACAGTTGACCTTAAAATCTACATGACACAAGTAGGGCTGCTTACCCTATCTTCCCTCCCTCTTTTTTTCGTATAAAATATTTTGTGTCCCACTCGCGCTTAGGGTAAAAGTACCCATTAACGGACTATGGTATTGGGATTTTTAGCTCGTTTGTGAGTAACCAGTGTTAGTATAGGGAAGTGTACTATACAGGGAGCTGCCGGTTCTTGAATAGGCTTTATTCCGTCTTCTTGCGAGTATGAAGGCGATGGCTGCAATGACGCATATCATCAGAATGACGCCCGCTATGCATATGGCGATCGCGAAGGTACGCTGAGGTATGCAGATCGTGTCTTCTTTCTGGAATTAAGAAAAAAACAAAATATATTAGAGGATGTTTAAACAGTTTGGTTATATGTAATGCGACAGTAAGAAAGAAAAAGTGTGTGTGTGCAATTCACACACGGCAGAAGTGAAACTTCAGAAAAGTAGCCTACAAGAGAATGAGATAAATATAACTTGTATTCTATCTCATTCTCTCGCAGGCTAAATTCTATTAAGAATATGTTTCTCTTTTTGGTGTCGCTTTTTTGTTTCATCAAATTTTCAATTCACAAAGTAATTACAGTTGATCCGTCGGCGTTGTTGAAGGACAAACAAACACACTTACCCTATTTTAATAAGGGTAGTGGATACGACTGTCGGCGTTAAAGTCAATCTACTTTCGATTTTCGCACACAGGTTTTAGAGCTCGGTTACAATTATAATGAGCACGAGTTTCTCGAGAATATCTATCCTGATATTATAAATGCGAAAGTTTGGATGGATGGATGGATGGATGGATGGATGTTTGTTACTCAATCAAACCAGAACGGCTGAACGGATCTGGATGAAATTTGGCACAGAGATAGATTATAGTCTGGAATAACACATAGGCTACTAAAAAGTAGCCTATCCCGGTAAATTTAAGCAGCAGGCAGTTCTACCCCGGCAGTTCCCCGGGAACCGAAGAACCTCAATCCACGCAGACGAAGTCGCGGGCATTAGCTAGTTGGCTATATATCGATTGGCCAATAATCTGTAAAATGCTGTACCTTTTCCGATGTAACCTCGTTGTTTTCGGGCGAGTCGACCTCGTTGACCCACAGGCTTGAGAACACCTCCACGGTGGCCGGTGCGCCGTCATCGGAGTCCCGACGGACGCGGTTCTTCTTATGGGAACAGGGCTCCTAGAATAGGGATGATAACAACTCAACTTAGTATGGAAATTTGTATGAAACACATAGTTGTGACGTCAACAAATTTCAACGCACTTTTTGAAGTGAAACTTCTTTAGAATCGTTGTGATTTGAAAATTCAACAAAACGAAAAAGCGACACCAAAAAAGAGACAAACATAATATATACGGATAAGCTTGCGAGAGAATGAGATAGAATACAAGTTATATTTATCTAATTATCTTGTAGGCTTTTTTTCTGAAGTTTCACTTCTGCCGTGCACACGCACTTTTTTTTCTTTTAAATTAAAATTCTTTAGTTTAAAATGGTTATCAAACTTAAAACTAACCGAGGATGTGAATTTTAGGTCTTACCCACTATTTAATAATCAGTAAGAAATAATTTATTTTTGGCAAAGGTGACTTTACATTTTAATATCATTATAATTTACATTATAATATACAACCTACGTAATATTATAAATGCTAACTACGAGTAGGTACCTACATATTATATTATGTACCTACGCCTCAAATGATTATTTTGTGACAAAATTATTAATTATCTATCCATCCCAGCAGACTTGCCTTGCGCCCAACGAGATATCTCGCGACGAGAGAGAGATATGTTGTCGTTGCCGGCTAATTTTTAGTTTACCCTAACATGCTCAAAATGCGGTATACCTATTACAAAAAAAAAATAGTCTGCATGTAAGGGTACGAAGAGAAAAATACCACAGATAAGAAATATTACTTTTATCTCTGCTTTTGACATAACGAGTAAAGACATTTGACATCGATAGACAAATAGAGATAACGGGTAGACATAATTTTACTGGTTGTGCGCATGCTAGCGCTACTGGTCGGATGGAATACTAACACAGTCGGTGGGATGGTTCAGGTCGCACAGTTTGACCTCGCAGGTGTAGTATACACTCGCCGTGTAGGGGAACTTGTGCGCCGGGAACGACACGCGCGCCTCTTGCTTCTCGCGCGTATACTGGAACAGGCCCATTATCTCTCCGTCGAGAGGACAGCTAGAAAAAAAAACATTGGCGGCTACTTTATTTATACTCGGCAGTCGTAATTCCTTCCTCCATGTTTATACTCGATGCTCAATCTATCTGTAATCTGTCGATTTGTTACCAAGCAACGTTGTTATTTGTCGTTGTTGTTAGTTGTATTGTACTTTTCTTCAAAAAACAACGTTGCTTAGCAACTTATCGACAGATTACAGAGATTGATAATTATTAATTTCGGCCGTTAGTGGTTAGCATGTTCGACTGCGGCCGACGATGTCCCGGGTCGGGCCATAACAAGTATTGGATTTTTCTGACAAGAAATTCTCAGTACTAGCCCGGAGTTAGGAAAGATGGCGGTGTTTCACCCCCGTACCTCAGAGAGCACGTTAAGCCGTCGGTCCTGCGCCTTACCTCTCACCGGTCGTTTCCGATTTTCCGTCCCATCGGGCTATGAGAGTAAGGGAACAGACGAGTACACCTGTGTATGGGCACACACTAGTGCCCTATAATATCTCGGAATTCGGAAATTTCCTACTGCAATTAGCCATTAAATTGACAAAAATAGGCAAAAATCTATAAAATTTCAGAAATTTCCGCCTTACCACTTTTGAAGTCTGATTTCTCACAATAGGTAATGCCCTCTATAGCACCAAATTTTTAGACTTACAAGGGAAGCTTAAGAACCCCAAAAGTTTTTAAAATTAGTCGGAAGTGACGTAGACAGGTACCTAAACGTTTTATATAAAGCTTATGTTAAGTGTATGAAAAACAAATACTTTAAATATTGAACAAAATAATAGCCCGTTTGAAAATGGGATTAGAATCAAAACGGTTTGTGAAACTACTTTGCACTCGAACGAACAAAGGACCCCCGAGGTCCTTTGTTCGTGCGAGCTAAATACCTACACTTCAAAAGAGGATCAGGGTATGAACGGTCTTAATCTAAAGTTGAAAATTCGACGCTACCGCTGTCTAACGTAAACTTTTCACTTACGACCAAAAATTTATTTTCCAACTTATGTTAGTGTTAAGATGGTACCTAATTATTTTTCGCAAAGTAGCAAATTTCACAAGCATGTTCACAAAAAAAATGGTTCGGAAAAAACACTAGATAAAAACAAATAAAATGGACATATATTTCTAACATAGGTAACCTTAGAAATCTCACGATAAATCTTTAAAAAAATATAACTCGAAAACTACCAAAAATCGCTGAACATACAAGGGATATTTTCTGATAGGTCTAGGTACGAGGAATTATAATTTTCACTTTGGACGTCACTATTCGCACCAACTTCGTCTGCGCGGATTAAGTTTTTGATTCCCGCGGGAACTACCTAATTTTCCGGGATAAAAATTAGCTTATGTCCTTCCCCGGGATACAAACTATCCCTGTACCAAATTTGATCAAAAACGGATGGGCCGTGAAAGCGTAGCAGAAAGACAGACAAACTTTCGCATTTATAATATTAGTATGGAAGTATGGACTAGGTATAGTTTTAACTCTAAACTGATAATAAATCAAGGAGCTAACCCGTCGTCCGCAATAAGGCTCTGTTCCGCCCAGCCCAGCCCGTCTCTCACAGAGCACTCCGACACCAGCAGTCCATATTGACGCTGCTTCTCCAGTGACACGACCAGGGTTAGGCTGTCACCGATCTTCACGTTTGACGCCACCTGCAATAAAAACATATTGTTTTATAATATTAGTATGGATTATCTATATAAAATCTATATAAATAAAAATGAATGTTGCTAAGCGCATAACTTCCGAACGACTGCACCAAATTGGATAATTCTGTTTTTTTTTTCGTTATAGTCAGGACAAGGTTTGTATAAAAAAAAAATCCCGCGGGAACCAAAAAATCTCAAATGGATGTTTGTTACTCAATCTCGCCAGAACTGCTGAACTACCCCACGGATCTGAATGAAATTTGTTACAGAGTTTTTTTTCTTTTTTTTTTTAATTTTTATTTAGATAACATACCCGAAAAGACCTTACAGTTGCCCAATGCGTCTCTCCGGGCTACAGAATTAGAGTGACAATTAATAAAAAAAAACTTTATATACTTGCTTACGATTGACAAAAATACACAAAAAACACATAATTTGTTACTCAGATCACAAAAAACAATGACATTCCAATAAGACTACACTATAAACATAATACAGATAAAATAACAAATTGACTAAAATAATAATAATAAGGTTATCGATTTTCCAATATTTTTTTTATCTCTTTTGCGAGCTGAAGCGGTGGGGTGTGAAAGAAGTCCAGTCCCGAATTTTTGATAACTAAATCGTTGAGCAAGCGCAGGGCACGGGTCAATGGAGCCTGCTAAGCCAGCTCTGGGGGTCTACTCTCTTTCTCTAAAACGAAACTTCGCAAACAAACGAACGAAATTTCGTTAACTCCTCTCCTACATAATATTATCTCTATGGTTCTCTCTATTTCGTTTTCGTACACGCAGACGAAGTATCTACGGATCCATAGAAAATTTTCGTGACCGATTGGATTGAACGATTTTGTGTGGGTCTAATAACCGACTAATTACGTTCGTTTGCGAAGTTTCGTTTGAGAGAAAGAGAGTAGACCCCCTGTTCTGTGATATGGCAATGCAAACAAGTGACGTCGACGTGCTATAGCGTAACCGTCAGGTGCATGCAGTGAAATACACATTAGTACACTAGTTACTTTTTTTCCCTTGGATAAGACTGAGTATGTGCAAAAGTAAGGCTATATTGCGCCGTAGTTTTAAATTATCATACCCAGTCATACCAATGAGAAACATAGATAGATAGATAGATAGATAAATTCTTTATTGCCACACATAAATTACAGAAAAAACTTAATTATAAACAAAATACAGAAAACAACACGTGCGCAAGGGCGGTCTTATCACTAAAAGTGATCTCCTCCAGACAACCCATTTCATAAGGAAAATTAAAAAGAAGCGGGAAAGTGCAACAATAAACATGCAATAATTATATACTACTTAAACTATACATACTAATAATACATAAATAACTAAATTAATAAATATAAACACATATACAAAATATATAGCAGTACATACATAAACTTACATTCAAAAAAAAAAAAAAAACTTAAATATTCTATAGCACATTAGAAAGATAATATTCCTTTACACGACTC
Source organism: Erebia ligea (assembly GCA_917051295.2). Classification (NCBI taxonomy): domain Eukaryota; kingdom Metazoa; phylum Arthropoda; class Insecta; order Lepidoptera; family Nymphalidae; genus Erebia; species Erebia ligea. The sequence goes on from OU785246.1 coordinate 4,588,692, forward strand.
TTAAATATGTTTAAAGACTTTGCCTGCCTAATGTCGCTCGGCAATTCATTCCATAGCAGTACAGCCTTAACTGTGAAAGAATTACTGTACGCCCCTGTATGACTAGGAGGGATTTTTAACTTATTGTCATTTTTCGACCGCAAACAAAAAGGTACATCATAGCTGCCAAGAAAGTTGAATCGCTCTTTTAGGTAAGGTGGCGTCTGAGGATAATATAAAATGGAGTACAAGAGAGAAAGAGCGTGCAAATTTCTACGAGATCGGATTGGCAGCCATTTCAACTGAGCACGAAATACAGACACATGATCATATTTCCGTAAACCATATATGAAACGTATACATACATTTTGCAATCTATCAAGCTTGTTCAGCATGGTCTCTGATAAATCCAGATAGCAAACATCAGCGTAATCTAAAATAGGCAACAGCAAAGTATTAGCCAAAAGGATTTTAGTTTTTACAGGTAAAAAATGTTTCCACCTCCTTAAGTACCCAACAGCAGCAAAAATCTTACGACTCAACTCCGAGATTTGAGGAACCCAGGACATAGTATTATCAAGGATGAGACCAAGATCTTTGACTGAACTACTCAGGGGAATAACTGTACCATCTAAGAGAACAGGAGGTAAAGAATAATTTGAAAGTAAAGAAATGTAATAATTGCTACCTATGATAGTCACCTGGGACTTACCTGGATTTATCGAGAGACCATACGACCGGCACCAAGCACTAATTTTATTTAAATCAGCATTGAGGGAATCAATAGCAACAACAAGATCATTAATGGCTGCAGAAGCATAGATCTGCAAGTCATCAGCATACAAATGGTAAGATGATGAAATTATTGAGGAAATAGAATTAATGTAAAGGGAAAAGAGAAGAGGAGAGAGTACACCACCCTGTGGTACCCCAGAATGAAGAGTAGTAAAAGTCGAGAATTTATCATCCAACCGAACACACTGCTTACGATGAAATAGGTAAGACCGGAACCAGCTAATGACAGTTGGCGATACCTTCATTGACCTCAAAATAGCCAAAAGTAAGTCAAAGTCAACAGTGTTAAAAGCGTTACTGAAGTCTAAAAGTACCATAACAGTAAGGAGTTTATTATCGACAGCGTAACGAATATCATCACAGACTTTGATTAGAGCTGTTGTAGTACTATGACCCCGACGAAATCCTGATTGTAAGTTAGTTAAGAGATCATATCTATTTAAATATACACTAAGTTGCTGATGCACAATGCGCTCAAGCACTTTGGATAAGAAAGGTAGAATGGAGATCGGACGAAATTGAGAAGGAGATGAAGGGTTAGAAACTTTAGGAATAGGTATAATGTAAGCTTCAACCCAGGCAGAGGGAAATGAGCCAGAAGAAAGGGAAAAATTGAAAATGTGACATAACACTGGGAGGATAACATCAAGTGCAATAACTATCATCTTCCTACTTATTCCGTCGCTACCAATGGCATCAGATTTAACAGCTAGAATATGTTTCCTAACCTCACTGGAGGTAGTAGTAGTAAATTGTAACTCGGGGCCACCATGCGGCGTAATGGAGCTTAGGTGATTAAGAGTTCCTTGCTTGATTAGTGCATCAAAAGGACGCGAATTTGCAAAATGCTTGTTGAGACTATCCAAATCAGCAAAATGTGAAATAAGTTGACGCTGACGACCAATACCCAGTGAGGCCAGGAATTGCCAGGTTTTACCAGAATCCTTTTGATCAACCGAGGAATGAATATACTTGCGCTGGGCATCCCGACAAATCCTGCTACAACGATTGCGAAGTTTCTTATACTTCAGAAGATTAGCATCAGTAGGATACAATTTAAATTTACTTTTAGCTGCATTCCGCTTAACCATAAGTGCTCGGATGTCATTGGTAAGCCAAGGAGCAGGGAGATGCTTAATTTTAATCGGTCGCAAGGGCGCATGAATGTCAAACAGGTCAGTCAGTAATGTGTTAAAGATATTAAGTTTGTCATCTATAGAGGGGGCATCAAAAACAGCAACCCAGTCAATATTATTTAGATCTTCCATGAATTTATCATTATCAAAATTTCGAAAGCTTCGGCGCATAACAATACTAGGTTTGACTTTAGGTGGACGAATTTTAAAGGACATGTAAACTAAATCATGATACGAAAAGGCTTCGGCTGGCAACTGACCATGAGCTTCAACCAGACTAGGAGTAGAAACAAACATAAGATCTAATTGAGAAGGAAGGCAGTTAGGGAAAAAATGCGTAGCGTGTGTAGGTAATAATGTTAGGTTTGAGCTATCAATAATATTCAATAAACGTCTGGCACGATGGTCATTTTTGATAAGACATGTATTGAAATCGCCCATGATTATAGTATGATCAACAGACGAAGAATGTTGTTCAAGTAGATTTTCAAATGTATCAAAATAATTAATATGGAGAGATGGGCTATAAAAAACCCCAAGAAGGACTTTTTTGTGACCAAAGAGTACCTCAATAAGTAAGTGTTCTGAGGATACATACATACATACAAACATACTTGGGTATATTGTAGGAAACCCTACCCAATACCCATACTGTTTTCTATAAAGCCAGTGAATAAATTTCTTTTTGGATTTTCTCCACCATGTCTATGTATTTAAACTCATACCCTCATAGATAGATTATAGTCTGGAAAAACAGATCTTTCCCGGAAAATTAAAGAGTTCCCGTGGGAACCAAAAAACCTCGATCCACGCGGACGAAGTCGCGGGCATCAGCTAGTTTTAATATAAAATTGAACGCGCGCGCGCATTTCTGTTCGCCAGACCAACATTTCTTGTCTGTACTCTGTAGGGTGGTTTTCTCATTGCTAAGGGTAGTTGTCCTGACGATGACTTCATGTTTTTTGAATTAAAAGTATACCTGCTTATCTTCAGGATCTCCCTTGTATATCTTCATCGTGACGGACGGCAACAGCCCTGACTCCTCGTCATATTCATCGCTGTGGACAAAAATAATCTAATAATCTAATGAAATATAAAAAAGATAAAAATTATAGCCTCCCTTCAACCCTCATGTAAATGAATTTAATTTTTTTCATGCTGATGCAATTTTATTTGCAATAATGTTGGACAAGAACATATTGACGACGATATATTGAAGACCACCCTGGCGCAGTGTTGAGCGGGAGCAACCGGGAGTTCGATTCCCGGCAGGGTCAATTTGGGTAATTTCTGAATTTTTCCATGGTCTGGCCACCCTACGGGAAAAGACGTGCCGCCAAGCGATTTAGCGTTTCGGTATGCCCCTAACAGGTTAGCCCGCTACCATCTTAGAATGCAACATTAGTAGTGGTTGTAACCATCAGGTGTGATCGCAGTCAAGGGCTAACTTGTAGTGGATAAAAATAAATTTGAAACTCTCTAGTCGATAGCATCAGTAGCAACATAAATAAGCAAGTGTGACAGACGGACGGACAGAGGGTTCCTTTTTTAAAATGGCTTTTTACTATTTTGGTATGTTACCCTAAAAAGTATTTCGGTCATTGACCGCGTCATTGATATTCTTTGCATAGGTTTCGACCAGACGACTAGACAAACCTTTAGCTATCTCACTCTACGAATAAGGATATTTAATTAATCTTCTCTACTTTTAAGATGATAGCTTGGCAGATAATCTGTAACGTATATGGGCGTGCATATTTAGTTAATTACTTTCTTTATGACTTTTTGCCTTTTTATAACTAAGAGCTGTCAGTATTTGTCGTATAAGGTAACGGTAGTTTTGATATAAATTTTATCAGAATCGGTATATTCAGACAGTCGACAAATCAACGACCTCATTTAACGCAGTGGTGGATTTGGTGTTATAAGTGGGAGGTCCCGAGTTCAATTCCTGGCTGGAAATTATAATTCCTGAAATTATCTCAGTTCTGGTCTAGGGCGTCTTTGGCGTGGGCGTCTACCATCCAACCGGCCAAGAAGTGTCATATAGTGATTTAGCGTTCCAGTAAAATGCTGAGTTCAATCCGATTAGGGATATAGTTACTGCGTACCTCTATCAAACTAGCTCGCTTCTATTGCATCTTCATTTCTATGACTCATTTTTATTAGATTACAGTCAAGAGCTACTTTTTATCTAATGAAAAAAAGAAAGACACTATCATGTCGTATAACAACATGCATGTGGTAGAGCCTTAAGTTGCGTCTGCGGTAGCGAAAACGCACGTGGTAGATTCTAAACTTTACTTTAGAAAACCGCATTCAAAAAAGACCCGATTACGCGCCACGATGCCAGGGTTAGCATCCTTTGTTTTTACGGTCGGGTGTTAAAAATGGCGTCATAGATGTACCTACAGCCATAGAGATATCTCTATGTGTACAGCGGTGATTTGTCGTGCGATATGCCGCAAGTGTGTATTATCCTTACTTGTCGATGCCGTTATTCGCTGTGAGTCGGTCGGCCCGCGGCCGGTGCATGTGGTAGAGCGTTAGGTCGCGTCTGCGGTAGCGACAGCGCACGTGGTAGCCTCTGCCCTGCCCGGTGACTAGTCGCAAGTGTGGCTGCACTATTATGTTGTTGTAGTATTCCACTGTGCCGTCGTCCTGAAACAAAAATGAAATGAAATTATTTATTTCCCGCAAATGAAATGAAAAATAAGATGAAATGAAGTTTATTTGTGAATATGGGTAGTTAACAAAGTTTTTTAAATTAATGAATCCCTGCCTATTTTACTGACACTTCAGCATGCAAATATTTATAACATACATACATACAACAAATTGTGTAGGTATATTATAAGGACAACTTGTCCCGTAGGACAACTTGTGCCACTTATGAAATGTCATGACTCTACCACCGGTTCGGAAAGAAGATTCTAAAAGTTGGGTTATATATTATCTGTGGTTTGCGAACTCTTATACGCTTGTTACAAATGACGATGATGTAATTGGTCTTGATAAAGAACGACGTCAGGGCGATTTCTGGCCCAAGCCGAAGTATCGCCGAGACGAATCGGCTACCGCAACAACCTTCGGCCAAAGCTTAAGGTTTAACAATAACCTTAAGAAATTCAGCTCAATCATATCATACTAATATTATAAATAAGAAAGTGTGTTTGTTTGTTGGTTTGTTGGCTTGTCCTTCAATCACGCCGCAACGGAGCAACGGATCGACGTGTTTTTTGGCATGGGTATAGTTGAGGACCTGGAATATGACATAGGCTACTTTTTATCCCGGAAAATTGAGGAGTTCTTGCGGGAATCAAAAAAACTTAAACCACACGGACCAAGTCGCGGGCATCAGCTAGTATTGGATAAAACTGGTGAAAGTGAATAAAATAATGTTTTTTTTTAATTATACTGTCGCACCCCGCGCGTTGTCCTTCCATTCTAGAGCCTTCCTTCGGAGCTTGCTAGAAACCTTTGACTTCGGTTATAACTTCGGCCCAATTCGGCCGAAATCGAAGGCTTGGCCGAAGTTAGCTTTTTTTGGCCGAAGCCGAAGGTTTAGTCGGACGCTACAGACGACCGTCCTACAAAAAATGGGGTCTACGCACAAAATAATCAGCTTAAACAAAAAACAATTATCTGAGATAAATCAAATTGCAAATTAATTAGTATTTTATTTATTCCTTTTTAGTACCTACATACCTACAAAAAAAATCAAACTTATTTAAAAATAAAAATTGTTTGAGTAAACTGACTTGAGAATTACTAGTATAAGATAAATAAATATTTATCTTATACTAGTAATTCATCTATATTCTATAATAATCCCAGCTATATCTTAACAAATAAAACGAAAATGTGACTGACTGATTGACTAACTGACTAATTGATCTATCAACGCACACTGGACGGATCGGATCGGCATACATATACCAAGCTTTTATGATAAACAGTCTTTATGGTTTTGTGGAATATCATTATTATGGATCATTATTAGTGATCAGTGATCGGAACGTATAGTAATAGGGGGTGGTGACGTCATGTCCGGCTTCCCCTAGCGACTGTAGGAAACGGATACAAGCGATGTGAATTTGTAAGTGACCGTATGAATTCGGACAACGGTTGACTCTGAATAAAAAGTAGCCTATGCATTATTCCAGACTATAATCTATCTCTGTTCTTTTCATCGAGATCCGTTCAGCCGTTCTGGCGTGATTGAGTAACAAACATCCATCCATCCAAACTTCGCTTTTATAATATTAGTATAGATTTAAACTGCCTCGTTGTTCTAGTGGTTAGCATGTTCGACTGCTGATGACGAAGTCCCGGGATCGGTTCCCAGGTCGCGCCATAATTAGTTAGGTACTTATTGGATTTTTCTGTGAAAAAATCTCAGTACTAGCCCGGAGAGCACATAAAGCCATCGGTCCTCCGCTTGATCTTTCTCCGGTCGTGTCTAATTTTCCGTCCCATCGGGCTATGAGAGAGCTCACTTAAATCACTCACGATATTTTAAACGTTAAAATATATCAAAATTATTTATTAGGTCTGTGGCGTATTTAAGACTTGTATGGAATAAAGGGTATAAAATTGAGCAAGAAAAACGATACAGTCATTTCGGTCATGTGACGTCATACATAACCTATGCTATTTTCAGACACTTCAAGCATGCACTTTAAGTATGCGAATGCATAATACTTAATGATATCCAAATATCTCACAAATAGAAGATATTAAAAACTATGTACTTAGATGATGTCCGCGTGGATTAAGTTTTTACCCCGGGATAGAATCTCTCTAACAAATTTCATCAAATCGGTATGAAAGATGGGCCGCAAAATCGTAGCAGGCAGACAAATAAATAGACAGATAGACACACTTTATTTGTTATATTAGCATGGAAGTATGGGTTTTTTTTTCCACTATAAGTAAGCCCTTGACTGCGATCTCACCTGATGGTAAGTGATGATGCAGTCTAAGATGGTAGCGGGCTAACCTGTTTGGGGCATGGCAGTTATAGTTAACCCATACCCCTATTCGGTATCTACACGGCATCGTACCAGAACGCTAAATCGCTTTGGATACTATTTTCTTGTATTTTTTAGAACATTTTGGTATCTTTACTTGAAATTAATGGCCATTTCAAAACCTCTTAACCTCCGTTCTGTCGTGGGTATAAACGAGACGTCTACTTGAAATAAAACTAAGTAATAGGTATTCTTAAGAAATGCTGCAGGTAAGGTAGAACGTTTAGTATTCATAGGTAACGCCTACATGCCTACAACAGCAAGGCCAGCGAAAGGTCGCCTGTTTTATTGTCTGTCACCATATAAAACTTCTATTTAAATATTTCTTAACTAGCTGATGCCCGCGATGCCTTTTTTACCGCGTGGTGTAAGTTTTTTTGATTCCCGCGGGAACTACTTAATTTTCCGGGATAAAAAGTAGCCTATGTCACTCTCCAGGTCCTCATATATACCCATGCAAAAAAACACGTCGATCCGTTGCTCCGTTGCAGCGTGATTGAAGGACAAAGCAACAAACCAACAAACAAACACACTTTCGCATTTATAATATAATTAGTATGATTTTTTATAGGTGATCATAACAAGTGGTTAACACTTTGGTCTTCTGTCCGAGGTTTGAATAAAGTCTAATTGAGATTGTTAACATGATTGATTGGTTTTAAATACTAGGGCTAGAGTTTCGTCACAATTATTATTTCCGTAGTAAGTAAAATTTAATTTTATATTATGTAAAATAATAATATATCATCAAATATTCCTATGCCACAGGTCTTTGGCAACCATAGTAATTAAACCTATGCTGAGGAGATTCTTACAACATTGTTATAGAAAGGCCTTGCAATATTTTCGTGCATCTTTTAACTGTTATTCCAATCATGATACCCGCCGCCCTATCAGCTATTCACCTTACAGTTTTCACGTATTAAAAAAGAATTAAACGCGCTCACAGCTCGTTAATTAAGTTTATTTAATAAGCAAAAGAAATAAATATCAATATACGAAAGGACGTTTTCATTCCTTTTAATAATAGAGGATGAGCAGCTTTTGCCAACGTCCAGGAAAATTTAGGTTAACTTACTTTGAATAAAAACAGGTAATTGACGCAACAGGGCCTACACTTTAGATCTGTATCTAGACTCTAGAGCCGGGTTAAATAAGGTCTGCAGCTTGAACACTGCAATTATCTGGGAGCTAGATGCACTAACAATGGGGGGAGATAAGATGGTTATTTGTATGGTTAAAAAGATTATAAAGTTGAGTGTAGGTGGCTTTTACAATGCGGAAATTATATATATACTAAGTCTTAGTATAAATGGTACCTATGTATAAATGTTTAGACGATAAAAGTTAAGACTTTTACATTCGAAGAAATGGGTGGCTTCTTCTCCCATGGTAAGTATCTTTAATCAAAGTCAAAAGTTTATTAAAACAAACTTTTACTTAGAAGACAGTTAAAACCGTTTTATCAGAAGAAATTAATGGTTTCTGAAATTTAGGTACCTATAGTCACAATTAAATTTCACAAGGGTTCTATTCAAATAAACTTTTGCAAATAAAAAAGTGAGAAATAGGGAAACAATCTGTAAACATTTGTCTTCCTGACGTGTTGTTTGATTAGGATTCTTTAAAGCTTTATCAAATTTGTCTAGGATCTACAAAATTTTGAAACATTTGTTTCGAAACAATAAACACGCTTTGTTAGTAGATTTTCTTATTATCAAAGTAGCGCGTGGTCACAAAATAGATAAAATTCCTATACATAACCATTATTTTCTTTTAAAAAACTCGTGGACACAATCAAACATGATATTCCGGGATAAATAGCCTTTTTTCATCACCGGGATGCAAATTCTAATTCAATCCTTTAACTTCACTCTAAACTCATATTCGTGACTAGCCACCCACAGCTTCGCTAAGTTATAGGTTCGATTTTCATACAAATTAAAAACCCTATTTTATCCCCCTAAGGGTTAAATTTTCAAAATACCTTCCTTAGCGGATGCCTACGTCATAATGGCTATCTGTATGCCCGATCTTTATTTCAGTTATATTTCAGCCCGATCCGTCCAGCGGTTTGAGCTGTGCGTTGATAGACCAGTCAGTCAGTCAGTCACCTTTTCCTTTTATATATTTAGAAATAGATGTTGCCCGCGACTACGTCCACCTGGATGATTTGAGAGATCCCGTGAGAGCTCTTATTTTCCTGGATAAAAAGTAGTCTAAGTATAGTCTTTCTTTGACATGCATCACGCAACTTATCTCTACCTTATTTCGTTAAACAGATTGGCCATGAAAACGTAACAGACAGACGGATAGACAAACAGACACTATCGCATATACAATCATACTTAATATTATAAATGCGAAAGTGTGTTTGTTTGTTGGTTTGTCCTTCAATCACGCTGCAACGGAGGAACAGATCGACGTGATTTTATTCATGGGTATAGTTTAGGAACTGGAGGGTGACATAGGCTACTTTTTATCCCGGAAAGATAAGGAGTTCCCGTGGGAATGAAAAGCCTTATTACACGCGGACGAAGTCGCGGGCATTAGACCGCATTAGTATTAGCATAAATTAGTCTAGAAAGTCGTGATAATATTACCTCATACATTCATACAAGTGAGAGGTGACGTAATATTCAACAGGTAGTATGAAGTATGGAGTGAAATAAATTATGTAAATCTTTGGAGCCATGACATGACATATCGTGAGTCGTGACCCTCGATGAAGTGGTTTATTGTAACATCACGCTATATGACCTTATATATTACGTACCTATCTAACATGTAGAGAGAGATAGAGATTTATTTGTACCCATATGGGTACAAAAAAAGATACAAATATAATTATTATGTATCTTCTATACTTATAATCTATATATAATATATTCTATATATAATCAATTAGCTTTTGCCCACGACATCGTGCGCGTGGGACTACCCAGCTTTCAAAACCCCATGTTACCTCCTCGGGGATTGAATTGCTTTATTAGCGGATGTCTACGTCACAAATCACGATAGCTATCAGTATGCCAAATTTCACCCCGATCCGTCCAGTGGTTTGAGCTGTGCGTTGATAGATCAGTCAGTCACCTATTCCTTTTATATAGTTAGTTAAAGAGTCCAAAACAATTTTTTTTATTTTTTATCTGTCAGTAGTAACATACATACCTACTACGCAACTGGATTTTAATCCATAGCACGCTACGGACTATATACTATAATTTTTTAGCGTGTTATTAAATACGCTATGTTATAACGCGCTTGTTATAAGAAAGTGTGCGGGCGGCCGGCAGGCGCGATATGTCTTTCAGCCCGCTAAATTTCGTAACACGATACATGTCGGCGAGACTAACCATCGGGCACGGCCAGCGGCAGCGTGCTACAAGTGCTACGAGGCGCCGCCCGCGTTTGAGGGATATTCATAGCGCCGTAGCGTCATGTCGGCTCCTCACATAACACGCTATCCGCGTTATGGAAAGATAGCGCGCTATGATATTGCGTTACGTGTTATATTAATCACCTCTAATTATAAGTATATGGCACTGAATTTTTCCTTTTATGGTTGGTTACTAAGCCCATTTTGATGAGTCATCCAACATACGTTGGTGGAGCTAACCAAGTGAACTGGCATCACGATGCCACGCTCCGTTGAACTAACAGACGTAAGTTGACGTGCGTTTCCTTGTAACTTTAGGGCTGCCACCTGGCACCAGACTGCCAACGCTTAAAGTATATACTTATATATTTTATTTCACTACAAGTTAGCCCTTGACTGCGATTTCACGTGATGGTAAGTGACGATGCAGTCTAAGATGGTAGCGGGCTAATCTGTTAGGGGTATGGCAGTTATATTAAACCCATACCCCAAGTCGGTTTCTACACGGCATCGTACCGGCACGCTTAATCGCTTGGCGGTACGTCTTTGCCTATAACTAGCCACGGCCAAAGCCTCCGACCAGACCAGACCAGAGAAAATTCTGAAATTATGAATTCCCAAAAACAGCTTGTGAATAAGTATTCTGACTAACTAATGCCTCCCTTAGCTTCAAAACCTGTGCACGCCACTGACTCTGTAAGTAACCGTTGAACATTTTGAACAATTCTAATTATATCTCCGTGACTCGATCGGAAACTTATACATTGCATTTTATATTATAACTTTGTCTTTGGCAGCCCTATTCTGAATGATAAAGTAAAGATGTATGCCTGTATGTATAGTATTCCTATGCATCGATTCCTATCACGCGTTTCCTCTTGCATGCGCTTGCGCAACTATATGCTTGGCTAGAGTTGACTGTACACAATAATTATCGTCACATTTTTTTTATCCACTACAAGTTAGCTTTTGACTGAAATCCCACCAGCCCCCCTAGCATGGGCCGAGACAATTTTCTCCCCGAGGAAAGGATACATTTTTTATTCCCAAATAAATAAATAAAAACGCTAAATAACGGTGGATGGAAATGTCAAACGGGGATAAACTTCTCTCCCCTGTTGCCGTGCTCTGCGAAGTGGATAAGTTACTTTTATCTCTTGTCAGTGGATAAAATCGGGGGATACATTTTTTATCTCCGGCCCATGCTAGCCCTGCTGATGGTAAGTGATGATGCTGTCTAAGATGGTAGCGGGCTAACCTGTTTTAGGGGCATGAATTTTAAAAAAGTGGTTGTTTGTGTGCCATCTAGTAGTAGGGTTAATGGTCTATTAGATGACGCCCGCGACTTCGTCCGCTTGGTTTAAGTTTTTTTGATTTCCGGGGGATCTCCTGAATTTTCAGGGATAAAAAGTAGCCTATGTCCTTCGCCTATCTAACCTATATTTAAAACTATCCCTGTACCAAATTTCATCAAACTCAGTTGAACAGATGGGGCGTGAAAGCGTAGCAGACAGACAGACAGACGAACAGACAGAAAGACACACTTTCCCATTTATAATATTAGTATGGATAGTTTGGATATCTACATGCGTTTAGTGAACCTTAACTTACACCCACTTAAACAATCGTCGAATGTGTGTATCAAGTTAAGAGGTTGTTAATTGTATTGCATTCGAATTTCTGAAGGCATAATACAAATATTTGCTTTCTTTGAAGTAGGTTAAATTACGTCAAGTGTGTTGCGTCAAAGAATTTAGTTTCTTTTATATTTCGTCTACAGAGAAGCTTTAGTTTTTCATAGAGTATGACACCAAGAGTCGGGCTATGTTCACGAGAAAGAGCAAGTGAAAAATTTTGGTTATATTTCATAGAGATATTCCACAACAAAGTACTCAGGGAATTGGGTATTTGACAACTAGTCAAATCAGCAACGTCAAAACGCGTGCGTAGTATGGGATTTTGTATGAAATACTGAATTGAGACGCCATCAAAGTTCGATGCACTGTTTTACTTTAATCGATAGTTTAAAATGCTTATTCAACATAAAACTAACAGGGGACGTGGATAGTAGGTACGTCCTTTGGGAGATCCTCTATTTAATAGTCACAAAAAAAAATGTATTTGATTGTTAGTCAAAAACCCAATTATAGTTTTTTTTAATCCACTACAAATTAGCCCTTGACTGCGATCTCACCTGATGGTAAGTGATGATGCAGTCTAAGATGGTAGCGGGCTAACCTGTTAGGACATGGCAGTTATATTAAACCCATCCCTAATCGGTTTCTACACTGCATCGTACCGGAACGCTAAATCGCTTGGTGGCACGTTTTTGCCGGTAGGGTGGTTACTAGCCACGGCCGAAGCCTCCCACCAGGCTGGACCGGGGAAAATTCAGAAATTATAATTTCCCAAATTGACCCTGCGGGGGATCGAACCCGGGACCTCCGCACGTTAAGACAACAGCGCTCAACACTGCGCCACGGAGGTCGTCAAAACAACAGTTCTGAAACAAGCGCGTTAACGATATTTAAATAATACTGCTTTAAGGTAGAAACTAGTGAGCCCTCTAGAATAACGAATATTTACTCAACTAAACTAGTCGGGCATTTTTCCGACAGAACACGTGAGTTTATCCGGATATTGGATAGAAGCAAGCGTTACTTTGCGGAAGTCCATGATTATGAAGGAACTAGAAATATAATTTGCTATAATCCGCAACAGTAGGCAAATATATGTGGTACAGTGTATCTTGCACTTGCAGCTTGCAATATTCACCACACCACATAAATCCTCCAAATCATTCTCAACGTACGTTTCACTCCGACACCGGAGCATCTTCAGGAGACGTTGACTCGACAATGCACGATTGTAAACCAAAATTGTTGTTTACAATCGTGCATTGTAATTGAGAATAATTTGGAGGATTTATGTGGTGTGGTGAATATTGCAAGCTGCTATAGTGCAAGATAAGCTGCAAGTGCAAGATACACTGTACCTACCACATATATTTGCCTACTGTTGCGGATTATAGCAAATTAAAATTTCTAGTTCCTTCTTTATCCGGATATTATGTATAGTTATAACATTTACTCACGTTGTCGTTAGACATTGTGTTGCAGCCCTTCAGTGGCAGCGTGTACTGCAAGTCGCCCTTCGCGGATACGTACTCGCGGAGGCACGTGGAGTTAGTGCCCAGGCCCGCCGGGTATACTATGCCGTTGAACGTGTCGTATATACTGGAAATAGAGATTATTTATTATTATTATCAAGCCACTAGCAGCTAGCTGATGCGCGCGACTTCCGTCCGAGCAGATTTTTGGTTCCCGCGGGAACTCTTTAATTTTCCGGAATAAAAAGTAGGCTATGTGTTATTTCAGACTATAATCCATCTCTATACCAAATTTCAACCAAATCCATTCAGTTGTGCTGCCGTAAAACAAACATCCATCCATCCATTCAAAGTTTCGCATTTATAATATAACTAGATGATGTCCGCGACTTCGTCCGCGTGGATTAAGGTTTTTTGATTTCCGCGGGAACTCCTTAATTTTCCGGGATAAAAAGTCTATGCCCTTCCCCGGGATATAATCTACCTCTATACCACATTTCAGCAAAATCGGTTGAAAAGATGGACCGGGAAAGCGTAGCAGACAGACAGACACACTTTCGCATTTATAATATTAGTATGGAAGTATGGATTTAATTAGTCTTAAGGCTCCACATGTAGTGATCTTCTATTGGCAAGATTGCTCTCCGAGGAACGGGCTAGTATTGAGAATTTCTAGTCAGAAAAACCAACAAGTAATTATGGCCCGATCCGGAACTTGAACCCGGAACCTCGTCGGCGGCTGTCGTACATGTTAGCCACTAGACCAACGAGGCAGTCAAGGCAACAAGTTTGTCTGTACATGGTCGTCATATTTGAAAAACCCAAAACGACACCGTTATCAATAGAAGAGTACAAATTAAAAAAAATTGATGTAGATGGAAGCATCGCGAGCGTAGCAAGCGTATTTTTTAACCGACTTCCAAAAAAGGAGGAGGTTCTCAATTCGGCGCGTATCTTTTTTGATGTTTATAGTTTACCTGTTGGGGTGTGTGAGTGTGTGCGCGAGCGAGACGGTGACATGCATGCTGTCCTTCTCGCACGCAACTGCTAGAGTGTCGAGCGGCGCCAGGGCTTCGGGCCAATCTGTGACCGCCTCCGTTGCCGTCGCTACGGTAGTCGTAGCCAATTCTGTCGACAAATTTAGTGGTTAGGCAATGGTTAGGTAGAGTTTATTTTTGTACTCATTCTGCCGATACGTACAAATGAATTTTTATTTGGGATGACGACGATGATGACTCTTTATCCCCGTTATACATAATAAACTCGTAACGCAAAAAAACACATTTGCCATTAGACAGATTGTTAAAGGAAGTGGGTAATGGGTGCTAGACAGTAGACACCTAACTCATTATTCACGGCAGTTTAATTACTTAGCGCGGCCGTACACGTGCTGCTCAAGCAGTCAACAACTGCTCGCGCAGTCAAAGCTTGGCGAAATTTGGGAACGAGGGATTGCATCTCGGAGACGGATGCAATAATGAATAAAATAAAAAAATTAACCCCTTTACTACCCCATTAAACCCATGCTGAAACATCGAGAGAAAACCTCTATACCTGGAGTTTTCGAATGTGAGAGAAGTCCGTCAATCCTCACTTGGCAGACTTCTGAAGAAATTTCTTCTCGAAGAGTTTATTTTTATACTCATTCTGCCGAGACGTAAAAATTTTTTTTTATTTGGGATTACGATGATGATGACTCTTTATCCCCGTTATACTAAACTTGTAAACGTAAAAAACACATTTGCCATTAGACAGATTGTTAAAGGAAGTGGGTAATGGGTGTTAGACACCCAACTCATTAGTCACGGCAGGTTAATTCCTAAGGGCGGCCATATACGGACTGCTCAAGCAGTCTACAACTGCTGGCGCTACTGCTCAAGCGGCAACACATGACAAGGATAATAGAGATCCGGCAAAAACGTGCCGCCAAGCGATTTAGCGTTCCGGTACGATGCCGTGTAAAAACCGAATATGGTATGGTTTTAAATACGTATGTATGTATACGTAGGTATGGGTTTAATATAACGGTCATGCCCCTAACAGGTAAGCCCGCTAACATCTTAGACTGCATCATCACTTATGATCAGGTGAGATCGCAGTCAAGGGCTAACTTGTAGTGGACAAAAAAAAAGATTGTAGTTCACTGTAGCATTCACAGCTTAGAGCAGTTAAACATAAATGATTCAAGGTGGCCATGTTAAATACCCTCTAAAATCTTTGTTAAATACAAGGCAAACCGAAAGCGTTGGCGTTTTAATTTTGAAACGGTGTCTCTTGAATCTTGTCATACAAAAATTTGTTTCGCTATCACATTTTTATATCGCTACGCGTTCGGTTCGCCTTGTGTTCGACAAGGCCTTGCACGGACAGTCATGATTGATTGTTTCTACTGTTCTGTCTGTGTGCGGCCGCCCTTATGTTTCGGGTCCGCGCACACTGTTCCGTACGTTAGTAATTTGGTATCAGTTACGTGGAAGGTCCGAAGATGTAATCATTATTATGTGTAAGGAAATGATCGTAATTCCTCACTCATACCTGCGGAGTGGAGTTTAACTGAGGTGCAACATCTGATTTTTAGGATTCCGCAGTGAAACAAAGAATCCTCATATTTTCGTCCAGTGCATCTGTCTGTCACGGCCATTTTAAAAATCAACTACTTCAAAGAGTAATAATATAGTCGTGGAACAGTTATCGCCTGCGGCGGACGAGGTCCCGGGTTCGAGTCCCGGGTGGGTACATAATTAAGTTCCTATTAGGTTTTTCTGACTAGAAATTCTCAGTACTAGCCCTTAGTTAGAAAGCTGGCGGTGTTTCAACCCCTTGCCTCGGAAAGCACGCTAATCCGTCGGTCCCGGTAATTATCACTAACATGATATTAATAGTCGTTAAAGCCCGCCAACCCGCATTGGAGCAGCGTGGTAGGTCTAAGTTCTAATTCCCTCTCTCCTATGAGAGTGGAGGCCTGTGCCCAGCAGTGGGACGGGTGGGAAGGGTGTAGTGGAACAGTTAAATAGAAACGTGCGAAACTTTCAGTGTAACGATCGCAATCGCCTCTAATTGGTAAACAAGGCATAATTATTATTGTCGCAACAAGAATACCAACCATTAATTCAGTCAATCTCAACAATTGAGACTGTACCAATGATTGATGCAGGTTTTACAATATAACTGAGCTACTGGTACCTCTAATAAAGGAAATGCAAGCTATCATCAATGTACCTCTACCTATTTAATCACAAAACAAAGACATTGAGAAGTTACTTTAGAGATGTTCAAAATGGAATTTAAAACAGAACAATGGATATTTTCTATTTATAGAACCAGCCCAGCGTCTTAAGTTCTTAAGTCTTAACATACCAAGTTACCACAGCTCGTAGGATTGAAATACATAACTATGTAGAAACTTCAGAAAATAACAACTGATAGGTAGATACGCGTTACTGTTATTAATTAGGTTTATGGTCTGATCTGCCCCCCAATCATGTAAGAATGGCCGATGAAATCGTTATTAAAGTTCTGCGTCAAAGTAAATAAACCATAACAGCATTTAATTGGAGCTCAATTTCGTGTACCCATTCTTATACGTTTAGGACTGTACGATACTAAACGTATAAGAATGGATACACGAAATTGAGCTCTAATTCAATGCAGTTATGGTTTACGCTGAACCTTTACCATTTGATCGACAATTCTTACATAATCGGGGGGCTGATTGTTAAGCATGTTTTTAGTTAAAGTAGCTAAAATCGCACAATTTTCCCGGAGTTTTTCAAAACTAAATTCAAGCAAAGTCGCGGGCATCGCGTGCATCTAGTATATAATATATGCGAAAGTGTGTTTGTTTGTTCTACAAATCTTCCGCAACAGAGCATCGGCTATAGTTGAAGACCTGGAGAGTGGCATAGGATACATTGTAGCCCGGAAAGTCGAAGAGTTCCCCTGCTTTGTTTTGTGATTCATCACTAACTACCAGATTAGGTCGCAGTCAAGGGCTAGCTTGTGGTGGATTAAAAAAAAACCGGCCAAGTGCGAGTCGGACTCGTGCACCGAGGGTTCTGTACAAACCTGTAGTAAGTTTTACGATTTATGACGTATTAAAAATAAAAATTACGTTTGTTGTATGGGAGCCCCCCTTTAATATTTACTTTATTGATATTTAATTATTTATTTTGAAAGGTAATATACAAGTTAATATTCTGTGAAAATTTGAACCGTATACCTGTTACCGTTTATTGTATGGGGACCCCCCTTAATATATATATTTTTTTAATTTTTAGTATTTGTTGTTATAGAGGCAACGGAAATACATCATTTGTGAAAATTTCAGCTTTCTAGCTATCACGGTTTATGAGATACAGCCTGGAGACAGACAGACAGACAGACAGCGGAGTCTTAGTAATAGGGTCCCGTTTTTACCCTTTGGGTACGGAACCCTAAAAAGGTTTATACCCCTGCATCCAGGACGCGGGCGAAGTCGCGGGCATCATCCAGTTCAGCATTTAAGTACTTAGCTGAGTTTTCGTCAAGAATTTCCTGTTCGACAATTTTGCTCAAAAATAGCTACTTATTACGGTTACCATTAAAAAATGTCTAAAAGCCAAAAGTACAGCTATTAGGTAAGTAGGTAGACAGGTACTTGCATGACAATGAGAGGTAGACGACCGGTCGACGACCAGTCGGCGCCGGCGCATCCTTACTAGGCGTATCCTTTGGGATTTCTTATTAGATTATAATATTCTACTTATTGGAGATGTTATTTGTATAATTCATATGCCTTCACAGAGAAAGTTTTGTATTTAATCATATTTCCACGCACTTCTAAAGTACTTGGAAGTGATGAAAAGATTTTTTTAAAATTTTATTTATCCACTACAAGTTAGCCCCTGACTGCGATCTCATCTGATGGTAAGTGATGATGCAGTCTAAGATGGCAGCGGGCTAACCTGTTAGGGGCATGGCAGTTATATTAAACCCATACCCCTATTCGAAGAATATACCCCTAGAAGAAGAAAAGAAGAAGAAATACATTTATTTTCCAGTTCTGCCACACATTTGCTTACCTCAAGGGTATTTTACCCCGACGCCTCTATCACCATCACCATCAACAGCAATGAGATAAACTGCCCGGTGACAGAAGCGCCGGGACAACAGGAGTCATGCGTGGCATAACCCGAAAAAAGGCTCCAACTCAGCATAATGCTGTATGCTTTGCATATGCACAAGAACAATATAAAAACCGGCCAAGTGCGAGTCGGACTCGCGCACCGAGGGTTCCGTACAAACCTGTAGTAAGTTTTACGATTTATGACGTATTAAAAATAAAAATTACGTTTGTTGTATGGGAGCCCCCCTTTAATATTTACTTTATTGATATTTAATTATTTATTTTGAAAGGAATTATACAAGTTAATATTCTGTGAAAATTTGAACCGTCTACCTGTTACCGTTTTTAATATTGAGCAAAAAAATACGAAAAAAACACGTTTATTGTATGGGGACCCCCCTTAATATATATATTTTTTTAATTTTTAGTATTTGTTGTTATAGCGGCAACGGAAATACATCATTTGTGAAAATTTCAGCTTTCTAGCTATCACGATTTATGAGATACAGCCTGGAGACAGACAGACAGACAGACACAGACAGACAGACAGACAGACAGACAGACAGACAGACAGACAGACAGACAGACAGACAGACAGACAGACAGACAGACAGACAGCGGAGTCTTAGTAATAGGGTCCCGTTTTTACCCTTTGGGTACGGAACCCTAAAAACCATACAGCGCTGATTTTCAGCTGGGACCTTGTTGCAGGCTTGATGCTTGGCCTTATGAAGGTACAGTAAAACCAGTTTCCCCGGGTATTTGATAAAAGGCAGAAGTAGAATGATTTTTTTTAAGATTGAATATGCTGCGTAGGCCCTACTGGCCGCTACAGTGGCGTCACAAAAAAAGGTTTTTTTTGGCGTCTCAAAAAAAGGTATATATTATGGCAGTCTTACCGGTGTGGGAGGGTAACTGCTTGGAACGCGCGGCCGCGAAGAGCGCCGCTACCACCAGGAGGCTCCACATATTTCAGTCTGCAATGAAGAAAATAAACCATTATCATACTATTAATATAAATGCGAAAGTGTGTTTGATTGTTGGTTTGTTGGTTTGTCCTTCAATCACTCCGCAACGAGTGACGGATCGACGTGATTTTTCGGCATGGGAATAGTTGAGGACCTAGACAGTGACATAGGCTACTTTTTATCCCGGAAAACCCCTTTTTTCTCGAAAAAAAAGGAATTTTCCGAAAAGGAAAAGGAACAAAAAAAACTTAAACGCGGACAATGTCGCGGGCATCAGCTAGTTAATTAATAATTGTATAATTGTATCTAAGAATTAATAAAAACAAAACCAAACGGCAAATTAAAGCAACCGGCTTCGTATCCAGCAGCCCACAAGTAATTATTGTAAATTACTTTTACGTTACGTATGAATTGTATATTATTAGAATTTTGTAACATTTTTCTTTTTATAAAAAGAGCTTCTGCTGAGTTTCTTGCCGACTCTTCCAGTATCTTTCCGAACTGATGGTAGAGGCTTCTTATTATAAGTGACACAAGTAGTCCTACGTTAATTATCCTTGTCACAGTTCGTCACATTTGTGAGAACCCCCCTCTCTAGTGTGACGTCTCATATCTTGCAATTTTACATCTAGAAACATCTACAAAACTCGCCAACAAAACAATTTAAACCTTACAGATACAGATAGAGTTGGAAATATTTTTAAGTTTTTCGTAAATAGTTCAAATTTGGCATTTTAACACTTTTATAATTATAAGATTTTGAGATGTGACGTCACGAAACTTAGGACCCCTCCCACCCCTTGTCACACAATGCCACACTTCGTCGACCCCCTACCCCTCCCCTTAACGTGTGACGTACTTTATGGATGATCCCTAACGTGCTCTTCGAGGCACGGGGGTGAAACACCGTACTCCGTAGTAACATTATAGCTGGCATTTTTACGTAATTATCTGTAGAGATTAGGAGTGGACGTCTATTTATTCAGAATTTTAATTTTAACATTGTTTATAAATGAAAATAGCTTAATTTTATTATTTTAGTTAAATATGGGAACTGATAGTTTTACGGTTTCGAACGGTTTAGTTAACTGAATCCCATTATGTAAATAAAGTTACTCAATCGTAATTACTGAAAGCTTTAATTATATGTACTTATATATGAAATTTCCTCAACATCTGTCGACACACTTACAACACCTGTTTTAATACCTCCATATACAAAAGAACAGTATTACGACACTTTTGTTATGACTGATAATAAGTATTTACCGAACATGGCCTAGTTTGTCAAAAATTTAGGCTATGGTGATTATTGTAGTGTTGCTGAATTAGTAACCTACTGTCGATAGTTTTATACAACAGACTAGCTGATGCCCGCGACTCCATTCGCGCTGTTTCAGTTTTTTAATTCCCGCAGGAACTCCTCAATTTTCCGGGATAAAAAGTAGCCTACTTCACTCTCCAGGACCAAAAAATACTTCGATCCGTTGCTCCATTGCGGCGTGATTGAAGGACAAACCAACAAACAAGCACACTTTCGCGTTTATAATGTTAGTTTATTATGATGGTGCAGGCCCAAATCGGTAATATAAAACTATGTACAGATCGTATCAGTTTTAAACTATGGATTAAAAAAAAAAGTTGACGAATGACGACGACTTCCAAATCTTTTGGTCCCATAGGTTTGACTGCGTCTTAGTATCGAGGGTAGGATTTTATTTAAGGCATCGATTAATCATCGATGGGGCAAGTATCGATAGCTTGGCCATATCAATACCAGATTGAACGAAAATCTAACGGATTTTTGTGATTTGAATAACTAATAGATAGAGGGCTTTCCGAATTCATCATAATGGCAGCAGATGCTGAAACTTTAGAGATTGTACTACACATTCCCATATTGTGTGAAGACAAAAATGTGCCATATGTCTTTTTCAGGTCTAAACAAGCTCTAGGCAGAGCGTGTGGAGTGTCTATCCGTTATCGGTGGTCTAGACCAATAGTGGTATGTTCTATAACTATAAATGAGGGCTCACAGTTGAAGCCTCAAATTCAAAGTATTCAACAAGAAATTGATAGACTTTTAGTGTAAGTGATTGACAGTTTGATGTGTTATTTTTGTAAATACATTCTGTAACAATGAAAAAAAAAATAGATTGTAAATTCTATAGTCTGTATTAAAATGATATTTTAATTTTAAGTTTAGTGGCAATTATAAGTTTAAATACAAAAATTGAAACTGAAATGGAAAATTGTAATTTATGCATCAAATAAATATTATAAATGCGAAAGTTTGGATGGATGTATGGATGTAATGGATGTATGGATGTATGGATGTATGGATGTATGAATGTTTGTTACTCAATCACGCTCCAACGGCTGTACGGATCTGGATGAAATTTGTCCCAGAGATAGATTATAGTCTGGAATAGCACATAGGCTACTTTTTATCCCGGAAAATTAAAGAGTTCCCCCGGGAACCGAAAAACCTCAATCCACGCGGACGAAGTCGCGGGCATCAGCTAGTTTTGCAATAAATTCCTGGATAGTATAAAATATGTTTAACTTATATATTTTATTAGTTCAGTTGATATGATAATATGTAGGTATTGTCGATAGTTCAAGCATTTTCATAATTGTTCACATATTTATCTAATTAATTAAGACCGTGATTTCTTCTTCTTGTTTTGATTTATGGCTTTTATTAATGCCACACGGCACACCAGCACAATGCACATACCGTGATTTGATACATCGATTGGTAATACACTTGTCTTTTTATCTTTTGTACCACCTTTGTTAAATATTACTGAAAAAAATAAAACTTATGTATTTTAAAATTCTATTCAATACTACTGTTACTTATTTTATTTTAAAATACAATAGCAAAAACTACCATACGTCTGTGCCATTATTTATATCCTGTTGGCAACGTAATAATTATTTTGACTCATCCATAATTTCTTAGCAGCATGTCATGCTTGGCGGACCTTGACCTCTTCCGGGTTTTATCTAGGGCTGCCACATTTTCCGGAATATAAAGAAAACAACGCGCTCTTAATAAAAAATGAAATATGAAACTCTTTTTATGTGTAGTAACTAAAAGGCCTGAGCTTAAAGCTTGAAATTGCACATAAAAATTTAAAAATCCGAATGAGCTTCGTCTATCAAAGTGCATTGGTAGTGATTTGTTATTCAATAATGTAGGGGCGTATGTTTTTCATTAGGTGATTTTAACATTAAATTGGTCTAAAATAATCTAAAAAAATTGTAATTTAAATGTGTTTATGCGTCTTTGCCGGTTGGGTGGTAACTAGCCTTGGCCGAAGCCTCCCACTACCAGACCAGAAATAGTATAAAAATTTTAATCCTGAAGTTGCCTCTGTCGGGAGACGAAATCGGACCCTTCTACTTATAAAACCTCACCGCTACATCGGAAAGGTCGTCGACTGTAGTATATTGTCTGTGGTATTTTTACCTATGTATGTAGTTTTTAGTCTGTGACGTTAGGACTCTGTAAAATCCCTTTGGAATTGGATAGAACAAATTAATTAACCTTTCTAGAGTGCACTTATAGTTAAATGTTTAATAAAATTACTTCTGCCACAAAGTTGTAGTGTTTAATTCATAACATCTCAAAACCGTCCACTTACTTGCACCTATACAGATCATTAATAAGACCCCAGCTGGAATATGCCAGTTGTATATGGAACCCTCTGTATGACAAGTATACAAACCAGCTGGAAACCGTTCAGAAGAAGTTCCTCCGTTCAATGCACTACAGATGTCATCATTCTAGACTTCCCTATGCTAAGCTGCTTAAAAAATACAATCTTTTAAAACTCGACTCTAGACGCAAGCAACTAGAAGCAATGGTATTGCATGGTCTACTCCACAACAAATATGACTGCATCGACTTGGTTAGCAAGGTTTCTCTTAATGTAGTCAGGAACGCAAGTCGACGACAGGTGCGTGCTTATAATCTATTTGCTGTTAAATTTTGCCGAAACAATGCTGGCAAACGTTCACCTATGCGTCGACTTGTTGACAACTACAACAGAAGCTTTGACAATGTCGATATCTTTGCCCTGTCTGAGGGCAGGTATAAAAAGGCTGTTATCAATATTTTAAAGGAAAATCAATTTTTATAAGGTTTTTATAATGTTAGTGTACATTGGACTTTAATAGACCATTGTAACCATCTATGTACCTACTTACCTCATCTTTATTACTAATATTTTTTTTGTTTATTGTTAATAGTAAATTTAATTTTTGTGTAAAATTTAGCATATTTAAATAACTTAGATTAGTCTATTTCATGTACATTGTGTCGCCTTCATTTTAAATTGTTAACCCGTGGATGGTGTGGTGGATTACACATTTGTTAATATTTTATTTTAGTTATTATAATTAGATTTAATGTGTAATTGTTAATCGTCCCCAATAAATAAAAATAAAAAAATAAAAAAAAATAAACATCGACAAAATAAAATAGAAAAGGTAGAGTTGACAGCCCTACCCAGAAAAGACGTTCAGACGGCAATCTTCTTGTTTTATTATGTATCGGTATTCGGTACATACGAAATGTATATTTACTCTTAAATGTTAAGATTGGTTATCGTACGTCGTGAATCGTGATATAGCGTTAAAATCATGACCGTGAAGTTAATGGATATGGTTATACCTACTATTTAACAAACACATTAACGTTAAATTTTGGTTAACTATTTTTATTGCCACTTTAGCTGCGGAAAACTTGATACTTCACATACTTACGTATAAATTAATTTGATGTTATGTTTTGACAGTTACATATTATGGAAAAAATTACTATCAACTTGTAAATATGATTAAGAAAATTAAGTATTCTCCAACATCGATGTATAAAGATGGACCCAAAAAGCAAAATAACAATCTGATTTGTAAAATTAGATTGGTTTTATCGATAGTCTGAGGCACCTTTAAAAGTTTAGGTTGTGTTTTTGTAACCTGATAATAAGCATGTAGGTAACTAGTAGGCCACTAAGTCTTACGTAGTTTCGTCTCTCAAAAAACCTTTGGAAAAATTATTACAAAAACATGTACCTACCTAAGTCTTACGTAATTAAATCTCGATGCTCTCAAAACACTCATTAATTAATTAAGTGCGAATTCCAAAGTAAGTAATAGTCAATCAGTCAGCCAGTTCGGTATACTGACACACATCAACTACCTTTATAGTTTATTGCATAAGTGAAGTGACTTGGAAGTAACACACTTTCATGAAGAGCCTCTGGACATACGGTTCGTTTCGCGTACCACTGACTTTGTACTTGCGTAGAAGAACGTGCTATTACCTATTCTGTGGTAGAAGCGACTATTTTGCGGTAGTACTACGACGTGGGATGCAGACGTTTATTGGTTACTAGATGATGCCCGCGACTTCGTCCGCGTGGATTAAAGTTTTTTGATTCCCCCGGGAACTCCTTAATTTTCCGGGATAAAAAGTAGCCTATGTCCTTCCCCGGGTTATAACCTACCTCTGTACTAAATTCCAGCAAAATCAGTTGAAAAGATGGGCCGGAAAAGCGTAGTAGACAGACAGACAGACAGACAGACACACTTTCGCATTTATAATATTAGTATGGATTTCAATCAACCTTTTGTTTAGGGCTGAAAACCATATTATCTAAGGGCCTTACCACTCTCGAATAATACCTATGTACTACCAGACAGGTACTGCAGGTACTGCCTTCAGTCCATGCATGCAAAGCTAATTACAATAGTAGATATTATTATTATGTAAGTAAATATAATGTACTACTTGGTAAGTAAGACGAAAAATTATCAATTAATAGATTTAATCTTTTAAATGTTTAGTGTAGAGTTAACGATCGCAAACACCTTTGATTTGTAAGCTCTCTTCTATTTTATTTAAAACTAGCTAATGCCCGCGACTTCGTCCACGTGAAATAAGTTTTTTAAATTCCCACGGGAACTCCCTAATTTTTCGGTTTAATATATAGCCTGTGACACTCACAAATAATGTGGCTTTCTATTGGTACCAGAATTTTCAAAATCGGTTCAGTAGATCCAGAGATTACCCCTTCGACCTCACAAACTCACAAACTTTACCTCTATATTAAGTATAGATATAGATGAAATAAAAGAGGGCTATACGAGTCGCGAGTCATGCCAGTCAACCGTCCCGCTTCATGTATGACCAGGGCTTTACGATTACTAAATGGAGAGAATCTCGAAACTCATGTTAATGACGGATACCCTTTTTTGTTTCACGATTTTTGGCAAAGCAAGTGACCTCAATTGACTGGTTTGGCGAGTAATATATTGTCATGGTAAACTTATATCAGAGGGTCAACTGAAGTAGGTATATAGTATGTAGGTTAAGAGGTTGAAAATTTTAAAATATATACCAGATGCCCGCGGCTTCGTCCGCGTGGATTATGATTTTTTTATTCCTGCGGGAACTCTTTAATTTTCCGGGATTAAAAAAGATAGCTTATGTCCTTCCACGGGATGCAACTGTACCAAATTTCATCGACATCGGTTAATCAGATGGGCCGTGAAAGCGTAGCAGACACTTTCGCTATTATAATATTAATATGGATACAGCTTTTCAGTCATATTCAGTAGACAGTAGTAGTAGTAAGTTTGGAATAGTACTGCTTTAAGGGTACGTTTGCACTGCGAAAAATATTCGCGCGTATTTTATTCTACTCCACACTGCGAATGCGGTGAGCGTCTTACAAAGCCGGACAGCACAAAATATTCGCTCGAATATAATTCTTACCGCAACGTGCCGCAACGCGTGAAATTATATCAAACTAGCGATTTTATTTTCGCGCGAATTTTATTCGCAAGTGCGTACACCTTCATATGATTTTTAGTATTACAGTATTGCGAAAAAAAGCGCGAATATTTTCAGTGCAAACGATGGTAATTGGTAACCAACCAGAAATCAACATTAGAACCCCGTTGTGAGATTTCTAGATAACTTAGAGGTAAAAATGACATAATTTTTATTGATTTTATCTCAGCGCGACCCATGATTTCATAACACGTAAGTACAAATAGGAAAGGCCAACCAATGCCAACCGCGCCCGAGCGCTAACAAGTAATAGTACCTAGAAAGACGGCGCGTACCATTCGCTATGTATTGGTATTGCCCGTACAGTCGGGGATAAAGATCATATCAATAAATTTAAATTAAATAAATTTATTTAGTATCATAAACACTTTCACATTTACTTGGGTTCTTAGCTCCCTTAAGCCTTGTCGACTTGCCTGGGTTCGACCAACATAACACGTCGGTCACCGAAAGTTTATTAAGATTAGACCCTCAAATTTAAAACGCTAAAATATATGCTTTTGTTTTAGCATATAACACAAGAAAACAACTCTAACTGACGACCTATGCCAGTGACAAGGGAAGAAATTTATTACTTCTTGTTTGAATAAATAGTACGTGAGGCTGGTTTCAGAACAATGCATACGCTCCGTACGGACTGTCCGCCTGCCAGATCTCCGCACGTGTAGAGTCCGTAGAGCTCTAAAACGAGTGTTAATAATATAACAGGCAAAGGTGAAAGTGCGTCATGGAGCAGGTTCCGTATGGAGCAATCCGCGTTACTGTAAACCGATGTTCTAAACTTCTAAAGCCTCACGTGTGTCTCCGCTCCGTAGGTCCGCACGGATACGTACGGAGCTTACACATTGAAACCAGCTTTGTTATTTTCTACGCGACTGTACCGGTTCGTAGCCGGTTGCACAAGGTTGCAGTTACGTCAGCGCGGCTGTTTTCGGCCAACATGCCGCCGCCAGCCGCTGTCAGTTTCGAGTTCCGTTAGATGCGATGACCATCTTAGTGGCCACATTTTAGTACAATACATCGACACCTTAGGGGCATTCAAACTTCAAACAATATATCTCGTTTTATTAGGGTTCCGTACCCAAAGGGTAAAAACGGGACCCTATTACTAAGACTCCGCTGTCTGTCTGTCTGTCTGTCTGTCTGTCTGTCTGTCTGTCTCCAGGCTGTATCTCATAAACCGTGATAGCTAGAAAGCTGAAATTTTCACAAATGATGTATTTCCGTTGCCGCTATAACAACAAATACTAAAAATTAAAAAAATATATATATTAAGGGGGGTCCCCATACAATAAACGTGTTTTTTTCGTATTTTTTTGCTCAATATTAAAAACGGTAACAGGTAGACGGTTCAAATTTTCACAGAATATTAACTTGTATATTACCTTTCAAAATAAATAATTAAATATCAATAAAGTAAATAATAAAGGGGGGCTCCCATACAACAAACGTAATTTTTATTTTTAATACGTCATAAATCGTAAAACTTACTACAGGTTTGTACGGAACCCTCGGTGCGCGAGTCCGACTCGCACTTGGCCGGTTTTTTTTTTATTTCCGAGTCACAATTTTTTGATATTACCTATAGTCCAACAATCGGACCCAGTGGACAACTTGGAAGCTTGGAACCCGCACATTGGAACTAATTTTTATATCTGTTTATTATTTGTGTTTATTTTATTTTTAATAAATACTAGCGAATATGTACTAGCGATTTTGTCATCGGGTCAGATTTAAACTTGACGGGCTGTATACAACTTTAAGACTTCACTTTTAGGTTTTTAATTTTCGCGGGAATTTCTTTGATATTTTACTCTATGCGACACGCACTGCTAGTAGACAGTTCATGTATCTACTAAAAACGCAGAAAAACATAGTGTTTGGAGTTGTACACCGCTCTCTGCGTCATATTCCTCATTGCTGAGGGTCCTGTCCTGACCCCTTTCCATTAATCAAATAATGGTAGGAGTTTTCTTGGGATAATAACGCCAGAACGGCAGAACGGATCTGGATAAAATTTGGCACGGAGATAGATTATAGTCTGGAATAACACATATTAATATTCAGGAAAATTAAAGAATTCGCGTGGGAACCAAAGAACCTCAATCCACGCGGAAAAAGTCGCGGGCCTTATCTAGTCCATGCTTCCATATCTACTAATATTATAAAATATGCGAAAGTGTGTTTGTCTGTCTGTCCGTTTGTCTGTCTGTCGGACACTTTCACGGCCCACCTATTCAACCGATTATGATGAAATTTGGTACAGGGATAGGTTATATCCCGGGGAAGGAGATAGGATACCTTATAAGCTGGCGGAAAAAGTCGCGGGCATCATCTAGTCCTGTATATATTTAAAATCTAACTAACCACTAATGCATTCGGAAGGTGAAGTGTTTAGTTTGGCGGCCGCCTCTGCACAAATTATTAATGCAATGTAAATCTCCGTGTGACCCCGCTTTGTATTCTTATGTTGAGTTTGTTGTATTACATCATTAACTATGTGAATGCCATACGAAACAGTTATTACCAATTCAAATAGCCAAGTAGCATCAACCAATACACCTTTAAACAGGAAGACAGGAGTAACGGCGGACTAAAACCCTTTTTGGGAGCTTATCTTAGCCAATATAAGTTTGCTTGTTTTAAATTATTTTAAATTAAATTGTAAGAAATACAATTTTAAGTTTTCTTGGTTTGTGAAACGGATATTTCGACCTGTTCGACCTGTAATAATTTTATTGTCATGTATAATTTAATATTGTATGACATAATTAATATATTGTATATGGATCATGTATCTGAAATAAATAAATAAATTAAAATTAAAAATGCTAGCATCATAAAAATAACATAATAACATAAAATGCCTACACAAAATATTCATTTTTATTTATGTTATATATATTGTGTGCACATGTTTTGGGTTATAACTTAGAACCGATCCTATCATTTCATACAAGTACCTGAAAGTACCTGTTGTAGTTATTTCCTGTTTTGTGTACCATGTAAACAATAACAATAAAAAAGCGAGAAATCATAAAACCAATATTGACCGCTTAGTCTCACTAAAAGCGATTGGGTTACATAACGCGCTCAGATTGGTCGTATACACGCACTGTTACTGATGCATATCGGTATTGACCTTCTTTGTAGACAACTTTACAATTAATCCATACTTCCATACCAATATTATAAATGCGTAAGGGGATCTGTCTCTCCGTTTATCTGTCTAAAATTCAAAATACCATAATTCAAAAGTTTTTTATTCAAATAGAATTTTTACAAGTGCTTATGAATAGTCGAATAAATCTACCACTGGTTTGGAATGCCTGTCTGTCTGTCTGCTACGCTTTCATGGCTCATCTATTCAACTGATTTTGTTGAAATTTTGTACATCCCGGGGAAGGACATAGGCTTTTTATCCGGGAAATTAAAGAGTTCCCGCGGGAATCTAATAAACTTAATGTAACTAGATGATGTCCACGACTTCGTCGGCGTAGATTAAGTTTTTTAATTACCACGGGAACTTTTTAATTTTTCGGGATAAAAAGTAGCCTAAGTCCTTCCCCGGGAATCCCGGGATATAATCTAATCCTGTACAAAATTTCATCAAAATCGGTTGAAAAGATGGGCCGTGAAAGCATAGCATAGAGACACACACAATTTCGCATTTATAATATTAGTATGTAAGTATGAATTATATTCCGTAATAATAACTTATTATTGCTCAACAGTTTAGTTATTAGGTACTAGCTAGATAGCGTAATTCTATCACTTTCCACTATCAATAATCTCATCAGATAATGTTAAAAACACTTCATTTATGTAACGATCTTGTAACACCATGGTCGCAGACTCTACTAGACACGCCACAGAACTATAAATATTGTAATAGAAATGGTATACTCTATCGTCTTAACACCAGCGGCCTTATACCAACACCCAAAAAAGCTGTATCAATAATTACAATCTCAATTGTTGTTACTGATTGAATTAGTGGCATTCTTGCTGGGACGATGCATTTTGACGAAAAGTGTAAAATAAGCCAATCAGAGATACCCACATATATCTAATTACAATTGTTACACTCTAGCAGTCACTATTTGAGAACTCAGAATTTATTCACCCGAACTCGGAACTAATAATTACAGACATATTTGTTGCGTCCCGAGAAAGGAAATAGGATATAGATTATAGACCGACGCGGTTTTTGCATGAATAAAGCCTTCCACCACCACTGCCACTACAACCCCATTAACGTCCCCCTGCTGGGCACAGGCCTCCACTCTCATAGGAGAGAGGGAATTAGAGCTTAGACCCACCACGCTGCTCCAATGCGGGTTGGCGGGCTTTAACGACTATTATCATGTTACTGATAATAACCGGCGACGGCTTAACGTGCTCTCCGAGGCACGGGGGTGAAACACCACCAACTTCCTAACTCCGGGCTAGTACTGAGAATTTCTAGTCGGAAAAACCCAATACCTAATTATGGTCCGACCCGGCACTCGAACCCGGGACCTCATCAGCCCAGTCGAACATGCTAACCACTAGACTAGACCAACGAATAAAGCCTAGATAATAACAAAGGCCTCTTTTATCCCGGAAAATTAAAATGTTCAAATTGGATTTTAACAAACTAAATCCACGCGGATAAAGTCGCACCATCATCATCTTGTATAATAGCAATAAGCCCCCCGACTTTTCACTGTAACTTGTTCCTTTTACTCTTCTATGAATATTATGAATTCTGTGATCCACGCCTTAGAAAACGTGCCAACTCCAATTTCACAATATTCCCACCAAACAAAGGCCTATGTAAACGAAACGAAACGTTTTCGCAAAGCTCTCGAAGGCTGTATAGACCTACACTATCGGAGACATAAAAAAAATCATATAATGCGAGTAGGTGTAAGTTGGCATTTCCATATTGCACAGCATTACTCGTAGCATAGCATAAAAATTATTACACGGCATAGCCTATGCCGTGTAATAATTTTTATTCCATGCTACAAGTTAGCCCTTGACAGCGATCTCTACATAGGCACTTTTATCCCGTAAAATCACGGAATTCCCCCGGGAATTAAAAAAATCTTAGTCTACGCGGACGAATTCGCGGGCATCATCTAGTTTCTAGTACTATAATTATACTAGAGGTCGCCCGCGACTTCATTTGCGTACAATTTCTGATTTCCTATGAGATTATGAAATTTTGCTGCTGCAAAAAGCCTATTTATAGAGGTTTTTTAAAGCTTATACGGGTCATTATTATTTGAAACTTAACCTTAATCCCGATTTTCAAGTCTCTAACTTCAAAAATATAGGACTTTCATAAAAACTTCCAACCCCCATTTCACCCTCTTAGGGGTGAATTTTCTCAAAACCGTTTCTTAGCTGATGTTTACACTGTAGACAAAATCTACCTTTCAAATTTCAAGTTTGTATACTTTAAATAGTTCTTGAGATATCGTGATTAGTCAGTCAGGCAGTCAGTGAGTGAGTGAGTGAATGAGTGGTATTTCGCTTTTATATATATATTATTATTATATAGTTGAATATTTAGTAAGTACATGTTAGTGCACTAAAGTGACAAATTCGTATACATTTTGACGATTGTTTAATTTTTGACTATTTTATGTTAAGTGGCTTTTGGTATTTAAAATGTATCTTTTTGAGAGTTAAACGATCATTGCGATTATAAGAAGGTTTAATTAAGTAATCCAGTACCTAGGCGATTACTTTCACACATCCAGCCTTGGAATTAAACAGTGTTACAGTAATATAAAACGTGACTCAAACGCTCACAGGTCTACACCTTGACTCTATCATTATAAATTACAAAATTGACAAATTACTTAGTTTGACCCGCCCAGGACCGTCATATCCATACTGATATTATAAATGCGAAAGTGTGTCTGTCTGTCTGTCTGTCTGCTACGCTTTCACGGTCCATCTGCTCAACCGATTTTGATGCAATTTGGTACAGGGGTAGATTGTATCATGGGAAAGGACGTAGGCTACTATTTATCCCGGAAAATTAAAGAGTTGGAATTGAAAAAACTAAATCCACGCGGACGAAGTCGCGGGCATTTCAGCTAGTTGAAAAATAAAACACAAAACTATTTCCTTTAATAAATTAATGACCTTTTTCGCAAAACTGTACTAGTCGATATCCGCTGAATCTGACCACTGGGAAATTTAATTCCCGTTGGTCAGACAAGTCTAACCGCCAATCTGACAACTGGGAAACACTGGTCTTATATAAATAAATAAATAATATATTAACGAGCCAGCTCGTATTAGCCAGAAAGTGTTTTACATTACATACTCCAATTAGCAAAATATATAGGTAACAATAAAATTTTATGTATGCCTTAACTTAATATGTTTAATCGTCAAGTAAACCTTTTAAATGATGAATAAATTTAATTTTTCAAGTAAAAATTTGACAAAACATCTGCCAAACATCACATATTTTTAATCAGTAAGAGTTTATTTGGCGGTTGTGAAACAGGCCCTTATTAGAATATCACTTAGAATATCTTCTATATTTCATGCACTTTTCCTCCATGTTCCGTTCGTACTTTCCACCTTTGTATATTGTGTCCTTCTATCTTATATAATGGGCAGTATTTAAACTTGAAACGAGCGAATATAAATTTAAATTAAAGGAGTCAAAAATACTGAATATAGCTCACTGAAATATTAAGTTAGCGAAAGACTGTGGGCGAATACAAATATATTATAATCATATTATCCAACTTTTATCCGACCGATGTGTCCTAAATATCAGTCGAATAGTAATTATCAGAAGAACTAAAGGTTATTTCCTTTATCTAAACCTGATATATAGTTTCATATACATTCGCTAAGCATTACCTACATAAGGATGTTGTATAACAATTGACACATAGCTACTAAGGTCGTATACCTATGAAGGCTATTTCTAAAGGTCTAAACTACCACTAATGGTTGAGCCTTCTTAACATAGTGGTTAGTAGAGTATTGGGGCCATTTTAAATTGGCATGTTCTATGGCTGCATCTCTGAAGTAGGTATACCTAGCGGCCAATTATTATGTGTAATGTGACCCATTTTGTCATAGGAATCATTAGAATACAGAGACCATTTAAAATATGTGATATTATGGACAGATGCCCGCGACTTCGTCCGCGTGAAATAAGTTTTTTAAATTTCCACGGGAACTCCCTAATTTTTCGGGTTAATATAAATAAACAAATAAATAAATAATATTTATTTGCAGGAATATGGGTACAAAATAGGTCTTAAAGTGGTAATTCCCTTAACATATTCTACCATATTATGATGGTGTGCAAATTGTTTGTTTTTAAAGTATTTAAATTACTCGTAAATTAGTCCATAAAATCATTGAATTAAAAATAAAATTTGC
Source organism: Erebia ligea (assembly GCA_917051295.2). Taxonomy (NCBI): domain Eukaryota; kingdom Metazoa; phylum Arthropoda; class Insecta; order Lepidoptera; family Nymphalidae; genus Erebia; species Erebia ligea. The sequence continues at coordinate 4,622,473 of OU785246.1, forward strand.
GATTAAATTACATTACATTTGATAAAAATAGCAAAAATACTTATTTAAAATTAATAAAAACATTTAAAAAAAGATATAGGTATATATATCAGCTAAATGTTAAATGTCACCGTAATAAAATACAATTTAATAATTTGATATATCCTTATCAGCTAGGTAATCCTTGATGTCATAGTAATTTATATTCATTAAAATATTATAAATTTTATTTTTAAATACTGTCAAAGGCTTCTCTCTTAGATTGTCGGGTAGTTTGTTAAATAATGTAACGCCTATGACACTCACAAATAATATGGCTTTCTATTGGTACCATAATTTTCAAAACGGTTCAGTAGATCCAGAGATTACCCCCCTACAACCTCACAAACTCACAAACTTTACCTCTTTATAATATTAGAACGAGTATCTAGACTAGCTGATGCCTGCGATTTCTCTTAAATTAACTCTTTAATTTTCCGGGATAAAAATTAGCCATGTGTTATTCCAGACTATAAATTATCTCTGTGCCAAATTTCATCCAGGTTCTGGCTTGATTGAGTAACAAACATCCATCCATACATCCGTCCATCCATCCATCCATCCAAACTTTCGCATTTATAATATTAGTGTAGATATAGATAACCATTATAACTACGATTTACGAATGAAAATAAATAATATAGATGTAGTTAGTTAACATAACATAACATTAAATTGGTTACGTGTTTAAAAGTTGTTCGGTCTATATTTGGAAGGCACGTGGCCATATTCTGATGTAGAAGTCTCTATTCTAGGTTTTATACTTATTGAAACTAGAATAGGTTGCCAAAATGTCTTGGAAACAGACTGGGCAGATTTGAATTTTTAAATTTTTTTTCCCCAAATAAATCTTAAAAAGTCACGGTAGAGTTCTCGAAATAGAGATACATACATAGTAATAAGTGTTTCCATTGTCCACTTTATTCTTTTTGACATTGGTTTGTAGTTTCTACAAAAAAATCGCTTGCGCCATTATTGATTTCAAATTGTAAAGATTAATATGTTTTGTTGTTTGCTGATAAATCTATTGTAAATATTACAAAATATGACTTTATATTTTGCCTAATAGTACTTATGTACCTACCCATTAAACATAGATAAATAACAATATAACAGCATACTACCATAACAGCATATTACCTATTATTAAAAATGCGAATGTGCGTTTGTTTGTTTGAACCGCAGCAGAGCAACGGATTGATGTGATTTATTTTATTGAGGACCAGAGTGACATATGCTACTTTTTATCCCGGGATTTTTAAACCTTAATCTACGCAGACGAAGTCGCGGGCATCATCTACTAGTTTATATTTTGTTTTATGATCTCGGCTACGCTTTTGTATGCCACTGAAGGTCAGAAGCCGGTTATTCATGAATTTATCTTTCAATGAATACCTACTTTATAGTTGTGCTTGTGTCTGATTATTATCGTGTTTTTCTTCCTTATGTTTCCTCATGATTATTAAAATTAGTGATATCATCATAAAAACATCAGCTAATGACCAAAGAGAATACAAATAATAATTTTAATTATTTCTAGTATTATTCTTGCTAGTTTAATTTATTTGACGACCTCCTTGGCGCAGAGGTGAGCTCTGTTGTCTTAAGTCTTAACGTGGGAGGTTCCGGGTTCGATCCCCGGCAGGGTTAGTTTGGGAATTTATAATTTCTGAAACTCTGGTCTGGTCTGGTGGGAGGCTTCGGCCGCGGCTAGTTACCACGTTAACAAAGAAAAAAAATTCACGTAGGTAAAGTGAGGATGCATATTTTTTCTCGTCTATCCCATGGTGTGGGGTGTCGTGTCGTTGGATAGGTCGTTCAAAAATATTGCAGGTATGGGAAAACCATTTTTATATAAAGTTATAAAAGTGCTAATAGCTGTGCTCGTAGCTTTAGTTTTAAGATACCGTAGTTAATTATAACCATCACATCTTATACTTTGTAAGCATAACGTTCAGAAGGTAGTACACCTCCCTGTAGGTCTTCTAGGTACCTATTTTGAATAAATATGATTTGAGTTTGAGTTTAATTTTTGTTAGAGTCCAGTGTCCCTCCCCCTTTACCTGCTAAACGGTTGTTTCTGGATATGTTTAAAAGTTCATGGAAGTAGTATAATATTACGAAGTTAAAAGGAAAACTATGACAGCTATAAGTAGACTTTACGAGTAATAGTCAACCAACTTATTGTGACGGGCAACTACGGAACCCTACAAAGCGCGTGGCGCGACACGCAATTGGCCGGTCTTTTTATTTTATTTTTCACTAGCTGATGCCCGCGACTTCGTCCGCGTGGCTTGCACTCTTTGATTTTCCGGGATAAAAAGTAGCCTATGTGTTATTCCAGACTATAATCTATCTCTGTGCCAAATTTCATCCAGATCCGTTCACCCGTGATTGAGTAACAAACATCCATCCATAGGTACAGTCAGCTGCATAAATGCATACATAGCTCTAAGGCTAAAACTGCGTGCAAGCAATGCTGTGAATCACTCACGTGGTCACTCACACTGATAAACATAAACTGTCAATAATATTATCAACCTTAAATCAACAGTATAAGGTTCAAACGATTTTACTATAAACTGTCAACAATATCAACCTTATGCCATTAGCATTAGGTTCAAAACATTCCTATTCAATAACCTTGTCTATTCTGATTGTTTATTTCATCGCTTTACAGTAACCACTCCCAGTGTCGTGATAATATAGTTGGAATACGATGCATCATTATATGACCTAGGTTCGAATCTCTTACAGCAGTTTTTATTTTGTTTTGGATACAAACATTTATGTTTTGTTTATGTGTTTTGTGTCTGTTTGTTATTCTTTATAATAATGTATCTTTATTTACAGACATAAAATCCATTTATAAACGCAAACATTAATTATTACACGATAATACAAAGACAAGGACAAAGTTAGCTATGTTAGTGGTGTTATGAGTCAATAAGTAATAAAACAATCAAAATAAATTGGAACAAACACTTTTTATTAGATAATGGACTTTATTTTAATTTATTTTCATTGTTATCATGTTACATTTTCTCAAAAGTAATTAATAACTTCAGCTACTTTTTCTATCATTTTTTAAGGTTTATAGCTTAAGTAATCGTTTTCATAAAGAAAAGAAAATTGAAGCTTAACCTTAAAAATCTAGTAACCAAAGGGCGGCGCTGCTTTTTTGTCTGTTATTTTTGATAAGATATACTAATAATAATTAATACAAGTTAGGAAAAGAATATACGTTATGTTTCATATTTAAAGCCTTAAAAATTAAATTTTATATAGCTTTAAAAGTATTACTATTCAATAAAACCTCCACTTTTTTCAATAACAGCAAGCAAGCGGCGCCGGGTGAATCCGTTTGTAATATTGGGACAGTTATCCGTTCCTCTAAATATATTCTCCCATACTTCCATACAGTGAGCCTCCGTTTCCTCTGCAGTCCTTTCATTTCGCATATCCCACTTTTGCACCATCAAACCTCATAATATTCTATAGGATTTAAGTTTGGTGATCTTACTGGCCAGGAAATAACTGTTGTCTGGGTTTTGATTAAACCAATTACGCACTATATGTGATCGATGCACAGGACAACAAATAACATGCACAAATGATAGTTGTGGCCTGGTTGTGGCACATCAACAGCTGGACTCATATTGTTCAACTATAATATTATGTCTTCGTTGTGAAGCATTACTCTCTTCGTCAGGATGCGACATCCAACGCTTGGTTGTCCACTAAAAACCAAACAGCGAGATTAAAATAAACACTTTTGAAACTACTAAGTATCTTGTCTAAATTTTATAGATATTTACTAATAAAACGATATGTAACTAATCCTAAGTTTATGAACACACATTTTTAAACAATAAAAACAATACTCACGGTGAAACCAGTTCCATTGCAAATTTGAGCTAAGTATATTGTATCCGATATTATTTAGCTCATTAATAATATGCATCCTCTTCTGCATATTAATATTAGCTTGCATTATTGTTGAAGATAAGAAACAGCAAAACTTAGTAAATTATAATAATTGTGTATATTTGCTAATAACGACTACCGATTGTCAAATCTTCCGTCTCCGTCAGTACTCAGTGACCATATCTGTTCAGTGATTTTTTAAACTACCCGCATATGCTATTGCTGGTATAAAAATATCACTCATCAAATAAAAACAGTAAAAAATGCTTACACGGGTCGAGATTTGAACCGGCAACAGTTGCGTTGCGCAATCTGAGCAGTTCCACGCCTCGCCATTGAGCTCACTTACTTAGAGTGTGAAATTATCGATATTACTCGGCTATTACAATACCTACAAGCTGAACGACTTATATTATACTACTGCAAGTGTGTGGGTGTCCGACCGCATGCAAAGCAACATTTTTGCTTATTCTATATGCACTTTTGACGTCGACTGTACATCCATCCATCCATCCATCCAAACTTTCGCATTTATAATATTAGTAGGTTTATTTAAGACCTAGTTTATTTCAGTATGGTGCCCATCTAATTCTCTTTGGAAGTTGAAATTACTAGTCGATATCTACCCACATACACACAAAGTAAATGATGTAAACCCACATCTGTGACATCATATTGAGCAGTTTACTGTAAGGTTAGGTTACATAGGACTCACAGTTATTAAAAAAAACTTATTCATCATCATCACAGATACAGATAACAGAAATTTCAACTCATCACCAATGATACTTACTATATAGGTCTACCAGAATCTGATAGCAAAAAATACACCTAAAAGTACCAGTATACGGTGTATACTTTTTGCCATCAGATTCTGGTAGACCTATAACCTGGATATAAACTCTTAACAAAAATCTGACTTAATTTTGTAATTTGATGTAAGGGGTCATCCATAAAGTACGTCACACTAATTTCGTGAGCTTTTGACCCCTCCCCCATCCTTGTCACAGTTGGTCACATTTGTGAGACCCCCCTCCCTAGTGTGACGTCACATATCTTGCAATTTTCAAAATAGTTTTATTTCCATTTAAATTATTTTTTAATATAATCAACATCAAATCAAACATTTAATAGTTCAAATTTGGCATTTTATGTATAAGATTTAGAAATGTGAATAATAAAAAGCGAATCAACCTATCAACAAATTAATAGAAAAAAACTGTGAACCCAAGTTAGCAAATACTCGGTAGCTTTAAAAATAGCAAAACAATGACTTCCTTTACCGAAGCCGAAGAGCATTATTGGTTAGAGGCCAGAACGGCCTTCTATTGCGCGCAAAGTCACGGGCGTGTAAACACAACTTAAATTTTATAATGATTCCTTAATTTTTACTGAATGAATGGGAAATACTATAGTTATTTTTCTTAATCTGTAAATTAAAAATATCTAGATACTCAAACAACATAACGAAAGTGTGTCTTTCTGTCTGTCAACTCAACTGTCTGCTACGCTTTCACGGTCCATCTGTTCAACCGATTAGGATATTGGTTGCATCCCGGGGAAGGACATATCAAAACCTAAATCCACGCGTACGAAGTCGAAGGCATTGCCTCTAGTAACACAATAATTTAACAGAATACTAGAAACTAGATCATGCCCGCGAATTTATCTGGGATATGTTTTATAGATCCCTGGGGACTAGAGTTTTCAGGAGAAACATCAAACAGTAGCTTATGTCAATGTCCGGAATTTGGCACTGAAAAACTCTGTACTTACTGAAACTTCTGTTAACTTACTTGATATTGGATAGAAGCAGGCGTTACTTTGCGGAAGTCCATGATATTGAAAAAACTAGAAATTTAATTCGCTATAATCCGCCACAGAAGGTAAATCTATGTGGTACAGTGCGTATATTGAACTTGCAGCCCGCGATATTCTCCACACCACATAAATCTTCCAAAATAACCTCAACGTACGTTTCACTCCGACACCGGAGCATCTTCAGGAGATGTTGACTCTACAATGCACGTACACTCACGTAAAGAGCTCTATTTTTAAATATTATAACAAAAAATGCACTAAAGGATAATTACGTAAACAATTATGTGAACCCAGCTTTACAAAGCAGAAGTTACAGGTGATTACGACCGACCTCGCGTCGAGGTCGAATAAACCACATCTATTTGCAATTCATATGTGCCTTATCATTTCGATTTTATGGCATATTTTACATTGAATTTTATCATAGAATACTTTGTAAATCAATGATGCATTTAAAATTGTTTACTTTGAAAATAAACTCTATCTTGAGACGATAAGGTTTAATTTGCTGTGCCAGTGTAGTAGTTCATAATTTTATTTGTTTTTTAAACACCTAATGTGTTATTTAGTTAAATATCGCGGAATCATTATGGCTTTTTATAAGTATTGTTTTTGCATTGAAATCATGAATAGTTATAAGTACCTGTTTTAATCTTTAATCATATACCTATACCATCTATAAGTATGTATAATCATACACCTACATATTATAATCCAGATGCTATTTGGATAGAAAATAGTTTATCTCTTTTCCTCCTATAGGTACTTACAGCCAGTCGAGAGAAAAAGATAGAATGTAGCCATCCTGGCATAGCATCTGGATATAATAACCTATTTACCACTCTATAAAAATATCTAAGTCACTAACTTAACTAAGTTATTAGCTGTTTAGTACCTAAGTTTTACCCCTAGTAAAAGGATAAATTAGCACAGATGAATAACATTAACTAGCTTTCGCCCGCAGCTTTGCACACGTTAAGTTCGATTTTCATACAAATTTTAAACCCTATTTTACGCCCCTAAGGGGTTGAGTTTTCAAAAATCCTTTTTAAAAGATGCCTACACCATAATATAGCTATCTGTATGCCAAATTTGCCCAATCCATCAATTGATTGATTTGAGCTGTGCGTTGATATAGACCTCTTTAATTTTCCGGGATGAAAAGTAGCCTATGTGTTATTCCAGACTATTATCTCTGTGCCAAATTCCATCCAGATCAGTTCAACCTGGCGTGATGGAGTAACAACCATCCATCCATACAAACTTTCGCATTTATAATATTAGTATAGATTATTAAGAAACTAGATGATTCTAACTAAGTTTTTTCGATTCCCGCGGGAACTCCTTAATTTTCCGGGATAAAAAGTAGCCGGGAAATAACCTACCTCTATACCATACCAATTTCAGCAAAATCGGTTGAAAAGATGGGCCGGGAAAGCGTAGCAGACAGACTGACAGACAGATAGACAGACAGACAGACAGACACACTTTCGCATTTATAATATTAGTATGGATTATGGATGCCAGAGACAAACCAAAGAGGCCTCAAACATGAATAACTCTCGTCATTCCAAGGTCTAAGTGTGAATAATAGTGGCAGAATGCAGCCTTGTTTGATTGCTTGCGTGATCGAGTATTATATCCGTGATATCGTAATATTTGAATATTGGTGGCATTTGGTCGGAACACGGACTTCCCCATTCGCTTCATCGGAAAACTAACAGCATTTTATATTTTACTAGCTGACGCCCGCGACTTCGTCCGCGTGGTTTAAGATTTTCCCGCTTTTCTGTAAAAAAAATTCCTGAATTTTCTTTGCTATAAACCTCACGGAGCCCGACCTTTCCAACGAATGCAATACCGTGGAAATCGGTTCGTGCGTTCTGGAGTTATAGCGTCAGGAAGGAAAACCCGACTTATTTTTATATAGTAGATTTATTTCTTTATTCCATTACAAGTTAGCTCTTAACTGCGATGTCACCTGTTAAGTGATGATGCAGTCTAAGATGGTAGTGGGCTAACCTGTTAGGGTTACGGCAGCTTCGATCTCCAGCAGGGGAAATTGGGTATTTGACGACTAGTGAAATCAGCAAGTTTTTTCAAACGCGCTCTTAGTTTTTGTATGAAAATACTTACAATTGTGACGTCACAAATGTCAACGCACAATTTAACTTTCATCGATAGTTAATGGTCCTCAAAAGTAAAATTAACAGGGGACGTAGATATTAGCCCGCCAACCCGCGTTGGAGCAGCGTGGTGGGTCTAAGCTCTAATTCCCTCTCTCCTATGAGAATGGAGGTCTGTGCCCAGCAGACGTTAATGGGCTGTAGTGGTTGGTTGGTTGGTAGATATTAGGTACGTCTTTTGGCAGGTCCTCTATTTTATAATCACTAAAAAATAATTTGATTTTGGCAAGATCAAGATTTGGCGGGCTCGCTTCTACCTAGACCTCATCATTAATGATGATGAGGATAGCGTACAATAAAAAATAAAAAAAAGATCCCATTTGGCCCTACTTACCACCATGCTGGCAAAGACGTGGAGCCAAGCGATTTTTTTCGTTCGGTACAATTTGTCAGGTACAATGCCGTGTAGGGATTGCAGTCAAGGACTTACTTGTAGTGGCGTAAAATAAACTAAATAGTCCATAAAAAAATTGCTCAAAATCATGCTAGTATAGTACCTTTCAGTACGCCTCCAGGCCTACACCCACAGTCTACCAAAAACAGCATGACTGTTTGTCGCAACACATGATTCACGCATTAGCATACCGAATTGATTTTACCGCCAAATCCGTGGACGTTCTGATGATTTCGTCGTATTGGGTAATATTTTTTTAAATATGGATTCAAAATGTTTGCGAAACATATCAATAAAACGCCTTTTAATTTTTTTCGTCGATTTATTGATCGTGCGTACGAAGGATTCAAGAACCAATGTTTAATCCGATCCACCGATTGTAAGGAAACACATACATCTATATAAAACATTGGAAAGTACGTATAACTGAAGCTCACGAAATCAACATAAACATAACCTAGCTCTTCCACATTATACTCTAGGAATATCAAGCCGTAGTAGTCCATACTTTCGATCAATTATTATTTATAATAAACTCCCTAATACTATAAAAGAAGAAAACAAAGAGACTACCTTTAAAAGAAAATTGAGACATTGGTTAATACAAAAATGTTTTTATAATATTCAAGAATTTCTAACCACATAGACCTCAATAGCACGAAAGCTGTATAAATTAATTGTGTACTAAAATTATAACTATATTTTTCTTTATTGTAATAACTTATTTAATATAATTTTTAGACTACGATTTCTAGATATATAATAACTTTTTGACATTATTTAATTATCAAATGTTTGTAATAGCTTTAATGAACTTGATTTTATAATTTTTTGTCACTGTACTACATTGCACACACTTGATGTTTATAATATTATGTTCAATGTTTATTGTAATAAGGTATTATTAATTTAAAATTTGCAATGCCCTGACAGGGCCTCATGCCAATATTGTATGTTCATGAACGCAAATATGAATAAATGAAATTTATTTATTCAAATTAGGTACACTGTGAACTTTTTGTCAGTATAAAACGTGATGGTGTTATAATCAATTACGGTATCTTAAGTCTTATGAAGCTTTTTTTTTTAATTTCGAGCGTGACCCACCCGTAATATGATTTTAATAAAAAACAAACATCCACCACCACCACCACCACCACTACAGCCCATTAATGTCCCACTGCTGGGCACAGGCCTCCACTCTCATAGGAGAGAGGGAATTAGAGCTTAGACCCACCACGCTGCTCCAAAGCGGGTTGGCGGGCTTTAACACTATTATCATGTTAGTGATAATAACCGGGACCGACGGCTTAACGTGCTTTCCGAGGCACGGGGGTGAAACATCGCCAACTTCCTAACTCCGGGCTAGTACTGAGAATTTCTAGTCAGAAAAACCCAACACTTAATTATGGCCCGACCCGGGACTCGAACCCGAGACCTCGAACGTGGTGACCACTAGACCAACGAGGCAGTAAGAAACAAACATATACGAACAAATTGTCCACAATGTTCAAGCAAATATCACGTCATATTGCACAATACAAATAATTACTCGGCCATTCCAGTAAGGTCGGGAGTCCACAGAGGCAAGGGCGAGCGCGGGTTTGTGTATGACTATGACGATATGACGGTACACAACCTTGGTTAAACCTACGGATCGGATTAAAGAGGATAAAATCATAAAACACTGGTTTCTGCGCTTAAGATTGTATTGTTTCGTGAGTATCGGTGAAATATGCTTAAATAAGTTTAGTCCTGGAATTTATACAATGTTTTGTTTTGTTTGTTTTTTTTGGCTGGGGCTGACATGTCCAAAAGGACAAAAGCCTCCAAAAAAAATTAAAAAAAACAGGTTTAGTGCCCCAAACTTATCTGGCCCGGTGGCCAAAATTGTAACTAATTTTTTTGCCTGTTTAGTTTAGTTAATTTCATTTTTAATATAATATACTAGCGACGCTGTCAACGGGTCAGATATGTTTCTAGGACTTTAATTGGGTATTCGACAGTTAGTCAATTCTGCAACTTTTTTCTAAACTCGCGCTTACAATAGTATGGGATTTTTTCTAAAATACTTACGAGTGACGTCATCAATAGTCGACACACTCTTTTACATCGATAGTTTAAAATGGTACCCAATCAAACAAATTTAAGAGGTGACGTGGATATTACGTCTTGTGGCAGGTCCCCTATTTAATAAAAGAAAAAAAAACCGGTAAAGTGCGAGTCAGACTCGCACAAAAAGGGTTCCACCACACAATAATATAAATCCTTTTAGTAAATAACAAGAAAAATGTCATAACAACACGTGACACTTTACGCCATATGGCGCTAAACTGTAGCGCCTGACAAACAATTCGACACCCTATGAGTACAGAACCCTAATTATCGGATGATTTTCGGATATTTTCTTATACTTGTGCTGCGAATCCTTGCTTCATGCCAAATTTCATGATTCGAGGTCAACGGGAAGTACCCTATAGGTTTTAATGCAAAATATGCGGCGTAAACGGCCGTATCTTTTGATTGCGTTTACTTAGAAGCTTGATTTTTTTTACAGCTTCAAGAGACCGTGGATTTGATATTGATTTCAACTGTATACTTCCACGCGTTTCCGAAAGGTGGGTGACAAACAACCAGACAGACAGACGGACAACGAAGTGATCCTATAAGAGTTCCTTTTTTCCTCTTGAGGTACAGAACACTAAGTAAAAAGTTGATACATAAAGACAGATCGTAACTCTTGGTAGCTTAACATTTAACAAGCTAACCGGTCATCTCTATTAGGATTAGAGTTAAGCAATCCTCCTTATTTGACATGAGGTCACCTGTCCAATGAAGGCAGGTGTCACTGTAAATACATCATAGCTGTCACGGATTTAGTTCAAGTATGCGAGCTAGGTACTTGTTCTAGCTAAACTATGTAAAAGGAAAACATCGTGAGGAAATCTACATGCTTGAGAGTTCTCTATGTTCTTAAAGTCGTGTGACAAATAAGGATTATAACTATAAGTACATAATATCCGGATAAACTCACGTGAATAAGGGCCCCGAACGGGTTCGAAATTAGTCGGGCATTTTTCCGACAGAACACTTGAGTTTATCCGGATATTATGTATAGATATAATGAATATCACTCACGATAGTTTAAACGTTACAAATAAGGATGTTTATAACAGCTGTATAAGTAATTTTTTGGAGTTTCATATTTGGCCTTTTTGCTTTTTGCTGTTATTATCACTAATATCTGATAATAATCGTTAGAAACCTAAGAGTTGAAATAGTACTCTTAAGTCGAGTCGTATGCGGAAGGGACCTGGGAACCCATCGCATTATTATCCCAAGAAAACCCATGAGGTTAATGATATTATTAATGGAAAGGGGTCACGACCCTCAGCAATGAAGAATACAACGCAGAGAGAGAGGGAGATGCAATTTTCGGCTTTACGCCATCCATTAGCATTACTTTTGTTATTTTGAAGTAATTTATTAATTCGAAAGTTATTAGGCTCTGACAGACCATTATACGGAAAGAATGTCAGTTAGAGAAAAGGGGGCCTAGTGGGAGTTTTTTTAACTATTCGATTGCTAATGTAAACCATAATTTGCATGGAATTGGCAAAGCTTTGGAATGCCGAGTGACATTACACAGTCCAATTATTTTATAATATAATAATGGCCTATCTCCAGAGAGATTAGCCATCTGCGCGGGAGATATTATAGTGCTCAAGTGTGTGCGCATACACAGGTGCACTCTCTGTTCCTTTACTTCCATAGCCCTCTCCGAGGCACGGGGATTAATGACCGCCAACTTCTTAACTCCGGACTAGTTTCTCGGGACTAAAGATTTTTCTTTCTATCTTTCAAAATCATAGAGCGAAATATAGTGTTCACATTGTGTGTTAATTTTGCAACAGAATTTACATAGTTGTGGTAAGTAGCTGGTTCCGGCATGACGTCGTGTCGTGGGCAGACGGTGGGCGACTCAACCTTGACTTTATTATATTTATTTTTAATTATATGTTTTAATAAGTGTTTCTGCTTTATCTGATTAGATCCTTTCACATTAATAACGTAGAGACGCATTTGGTAGTGATTTTTGGAGGTGTTCTCTAAAATATAACCTGTAGAATCCCGACAGACAGGCAACTTTGCGCCGATGTTCCACCGATGTTCTAAGTTCTTCGTTACTCGCCAAGAAGGTCGTCAAACACATCTTACATCTTATTTTCATTTTACATCTTATTTTCATTCATTAACGTCGTACAAAATTGTTGTCAACAAAAATATTTTTTCTGTAGGTATGTATACGAGTAACTCTGATAACAGCTAGAATCTATGAAACAATTAAAATTAACTTAGGAAGACACCTAATCAATTGGTAAGTGTTAAAGATAAGGCCAATCGGGGTAAATTTATCAATCGATTGATTTGGTTGAGCGACATTAATCTACTCAATTTTTAAAAATATTATCCATATTAAGTCCCTATTAGGTATCATAAATGTGAAAGTGTATAATATTATGTCTGTCTGCTACGTTTTTACGACTCATCAGTAGGTACAACTGATTTTGACGAAATTTAGTATAGAGATTTTACAGAGAATTTAGTTTGCATCCCGGCGAAGAAGGACATAGGCTTTTTCTTCCGGAAAAATCAAAGACCGTTACCACAGGCGCATCATGTAGTCTAAATATTGTACACTAGCTGATGCCCGCGACTTCGTCCGCGTGGTTCAAGTTTTTTGGTTCCCGCGGGAACTCCTTAATTTTCCGGGATAAAAAGTAGCCTATGTCACTCTCCAGGTCCTCAACTATACCCAAAAATCACGTCGATCCGTCACTCCGTTGCGGCGTGATTGAAGGACAAACCAACAAACCAATAAACCAACAAACAAACATACTTTCGCATTTATAATATTAGTACGATATAAAAGGAAAAGGTGACTGACTGATCTACCAACGCACAGCTCAAACCACTGGACGGATCGGTCTGAAACACAGGTCTGAAATTTGGCATACAGATAGCTCTAACGACGCAGGCATCCGCTAAGAAAGGATTTTTGAAAATTCAACCCCTAGGGGGGGTTTGAAATTTGAATGAAACTCGAACCTAACGTGAGCAAAGCTGCAGGCAAAAGCTAGTTGAAAATAAGAAATGTGAGGCTATTTTAAGGTGGTAAAATTTAAAGCTAACCATGACCACCTGTGGTACAACTGACCCATATTCTTCATTATTTCTTTTATTTACGAGTAGATATCTTTATTGCGCACACAAAGTATACAGTTTACAATAAAAAAGCAGTAGTGAGACTACATAGAAAAGTGCAAAGGCGGTCTTGTTGCTAAATCAATCTCTTACAGACAACCTTTGGTGAAAGGACTTCTTCACCAAACTTCTTCTTTCTGAGTAACATTTATCTTGACTTAACAATCTATCTTCGAATCGCAAGTAAGGTTGCTTAACCTTAAGTTACAAACCGTTGCCATTAAGTTACCTTTCGACTTTACTCATAACACTGATGTAATGGCTTGAATCTGAAATTATACTTGTCCCACTTGCGCAACTAGATATTTACCATACCTTACCTACTCTATTAATTACAGCACTCCTTAGGACTTATAACAGCCTGGTACTCCGTTTTTGATGACCTCCTGGCGTAGTGTGCGCTAAAGTTTTATAAATGGAAGGTCCCGGGTTTGATGCCCGGCAGGGTCTATTTGGGAATTTGTAATTTCAGAACTCTCTCTGGCCTGACCTAGTGGGAGGCTTTGGCCGTGGCTAATTATAACCCTAAACAAAAACTTTCGGTACGATGCCGTGGACAAACCGATTAGGGGTATGGGTTTAATATAACTGTCATACCCCTTACAGGTTAGCCCGCTACCATCTTAGACTGCATCATCATTTATTTTTCTATTGTAGTACTAACTACTGGATATAATTTCAATGGTAGGTTTAGTATAAATGTATGGTCTGTGGTACACCTTAATATATATAAATCTCGTGTCACAATGTTTGTCCTCAATGGACTTCTAAACCACTTAACCGATTATAATAAAATTCGCACACCATGTGCAGTTCGATCTAACTTGAGAGATAGGAACCGAAAAACCTCAATCCACGCGGACGAAGTCGCGGGAATCAGCTAGTATTATTATAAGTAAGTAAGTAGTAGTAGCGTTCCGGTACGATGCCGTGTAGAAACTGACTAGGGGTATTATTGGAAATGTAAATAGTCCACATATGTTATTGGTCTGTGGCAACCGGCTAGTTGACAACAGCTGTCAGTGTATAATATATAAGACTGCTTCTTCCGGTTGTAGGCAAGATGTAATGGCGTCTCATTATAGTCAATAAAGATTACGTACTAATTATTTGGGTGTTTCACTGCGCACAAGCGTTAATTCTAATAGGTTATGGGTCGGGAGGTGGCCAAGTAATAAATTTCAGTCAGATGACATAGTTTAGCATAGGAAAGTGTTAGGGCCATCAAGTAAGGCTAGGTTAGGTCACACGCGGTAGGCACCCGGTTTACATTTCAGGTTGTTCAAAAGCAAGAACAAAGGAAATAAACGCAATGGCACATGCGGTAAACCAGATTCCACAATTAGAGAGTGGTAATTTTACAAATTGGCTTTTTCGAGTGGAGATTGCACTAGATGAAAAAGGATGTGTTGACGCAATACGTAAGAAAACGGATCTAAAAGATGCAGATTCAAAGAAATCAGACGCCAAGGCACGTAACATTATCGTCCAAGCATTGTCAGATAAGCATTTAGAATATGTGAAAGAATGTAGAACAGCATATGACATGATTGACAACTTGAGAAAGGTATTTGAACGAAAATCAACAATTTCGAATTTATACTTAAGGAGGAGCCTAATAAATTTAAAATGCAAAAGGCAAGATAGTGTCGAGGAACACTTTAGCAAGTTTGACAAGATCATTAGAGAGATTGAGTCCAACGGTACAAAAATGACGGAGAAAGATAAAGTATGTCAATTATTAATAAGTATGGAAGGGGCATATCCATCTATAGTGACTGCACTAGAGACATCAAACATAGAACTCACAATGGATTTTGTAAAGAGCAAAATATTGGATGCCGAGCTCAAAGAGAAGCAAAATACACAGAGTAAAGTAAAACAAGAAGAATATGTCTTTGAAGGCAGCACAATCAAATGTTTTACCTGCGGTGAGCCAAATCATATGGCAAGAAATTGTCCAAACAAAGCAAGGACAGGTAATTATCCAAAACGTGGAAGAGGAAATTATAGAATATCTAAAACAAGAGGAAGAAATTTTAATAAACCGAGAGCATATATAGGGGAAGAAAATAATTATGAAAAATCAATATCATTCATTGCATCTAAAACTAATTCAGAGGCTACTTGTGAAAATGAAATAAAACTAGTTATAGATTCTGGAGCATCATACCATATGATCAGTGGTCAATATGAAAAATACATGACCAATATAAGAGAAATAGAAGAAATTCAAGTTTTAGTTGCCAACGGAAGCATGATAACAGCCAAAAAGAAAGGTAATTTACAGGGAATATGTAATGAAGGTTTAAAAATATCAATAAAAGATTGTCTCATAATGGAAAAACTGTCACATAATCTTATATCAGTATTGAAGCTCAACGAGAAAGGTTTGAGAGTAATTTTTGATAAAAAAGGTGTAAATATTTACCATAGAAAAGAGCAAATTAAAGGTAATATTGATGGGAAACTATATACATTGAATTTAAAGTTAAACAGAGAAAATATGCTGATAACAGAGAAGACGGACAGTAATTTATGGCATAGAAGAATGGGACACTTAAACTATCAAGGTATGAGGATACTAGGAATGCCAGTATCCAAAGAACGATGCTCAATATGTATGGAAGCGAAAGGAACCCGTTGTTCATTTAGTCAGACCCCAATGCCAAGAACAAGGAAAATTGGAGAGTTGATTTACTGTGATATTGGAGGTCCAATCACACCAATAAGTAAAGATGGAGAAAAATATTATCTAACGATAATAGATGATTATTCACATTTTATGGAAGTTCATTTACTAAGAACCAAGGATGAAGCAAAAGATTATATAATAAAATACATCAGAAAACTGAAAAATAATGATATTAATGTGAAAAGAATAAGAACAGACAGAGGGAGAGAATTTGTGAATGATGAGCTAAAAGTATTCTATGAGAAAAATGGTATAATACAGGAAACTACTTGTAGTTATACACCTCAGCAAAATTCAATATGTGAAAGGATGAATCGTACACTAGCAGATAGAGTAAGAGCTATGTTACTGGAGACAAATCTTCCAAAGTATTTATGGGGCGAAGCCATGAGATGTGCGGCATATATCATAAACAGATCACCTACTAAAGCACTTAAAGGTGACACACCAGCTAGAGTATGGTATGGAAAGAGTCAGCTAGATAAAATAAGAATTTTTGGATCAAAGGCATGGAGTGTAATTCTTCCAAGACCCACAAAGTTGGAACCAAGAGCGAAACCCATGATCATGATTGGATATTGCGGCTCAGGTTACAGACTATGGGATCCTAAGACAAATGAAAACAAAGCAGATTTACTTACGAAGTCATTGTCAAAAATAAGACACCAATATCTGCGTAAAATACTTGGTATGTATTAGTAATTTAAAGTGATTTATTAATGTTGTTTTAATGTATTTTGATACAGTAGGTATATAGAGATGATAAAAAGTTTGTTTTTGCAGGTTAGTTTGTTTACTTGTGAGATGTCAATGTCATTTGAAGCAAAATGTCAAAATAGAAATGCCAAAGTCAATTGACAGTGACATTCAAAGTATGTTGCCATGTTATAATATTAGTAGAAATATTGTAACAAGTTCAAGTTTATTTTTGGGAATTTTTACTACAGTGGAAAAATAGAACTTGAACTTGAGCCGGGGTATTGGAAATGTAAATAGTCCACATATGTTATTGGTCTGTGGCAACCGGCTAGTTGACAACAGCTGTCAGTGTATAATATATAAGACTGCTTCTTCCGGTTGTAGGCAAGATGTAATGGCGTCTCATTATAGTCAATAAAGATTACGTACTAATTATTTGGGTGTTTCACTGCGCACAAGCGTTAATTCTAATAGGTATGGGTTTAATATAACTGTTATACGCCTAACAGGTTAGCCCGCTACCATTTTAGACTGCATGCCGTCACTTACCATCAGGTGAGATCGCAGTCAAGGGCTAACTTGTAGTGAAAAAAAAAAGTAGTTCGTACACAACTTCTTTCGCAAAGGTTTTAAAATTAATACACTAGCTTGTTAAAAAGAGTATCGATCATTAATCATACAATATCACAGTTAATAAAATAGTAAAATCCATAAGTATAAATAATCCATTCATATACTTAATAATATTATATACTAATATTATACTACACATGCTACTTTTATAGTCCAGTCATCTTAGTAGTTCACCTCGGAATTTGAGATACCCAGCTGATTTTTTGTATAAACTTGTATTTTGGCATTCTAAAAGTTGTCTCAAAACCTACATATGGTAGGGTGTCCGCGTCTATTAAAATTTGAGGTCAAAGGTCACAAAAATCGATTTTTTGCTTATTTTTTGCAAATATCTCATTTCCTATGGGGTTTTCGCTATTTGTATTTATTATCAATATTGTAGAAATTTAAATTCCCTACAACTTTTGTCTAAAAAAAATTTTTATACGTTGAATCGTTTTCGAGATAGAGGGCGGAGAGCGCGCGGTTAGAGCATAATGTAAGGTCAACCGGTATAGTCTTGGTCAAAACACGCTATATAAAGTTTATTAAGTAATTATTGATAAACATATAATTAATAATAATTTTCATTTGTTATCAACTATTACATTATACATATTTAATCATTTTTTTCATCAATTGAATCTATCTATTCAATAATACTTACATTATTCCTAAAATTAAAAAAATATTAAGGGACAAACCTTAATTACATTATAATTATATTCTCATTTCCACTAATTATAATTTAAGTAGACAATAAGAAGGCCTTTGACTCCATCGAGACCTGGGCTGTTCTGGAATCCTTGCAGCGATCCCAAGTTGATTGGCGATACATCGAAGTTTTGAAATGCCTATATAGCTCGGCATTTATGTCTGTCCAAGTACAGGTTGCGTCTACAAGACCTATCCAATTGCATCGCGGGGTGAGACAGGGGGATGTTCTGTTCCCGAAACTGTTTTCTAATGCTTTGGAAGATGTCTTTAAAACGCTTGACTGGAACGAACAAGGCATCAACGTGAACGGAGAGCACATTTCACACCTCCGCTTCGCTGATGATATCGTCATAATCGCAAGTTCGCTGCAAGAGCTGCAGAAGATGCTCGATAGCCTTCACGCTGCCTCCTGACGTGTCGGTCTCCGGATGAACTTTGACAAGACCAAGGTCATGTTCAATGAATTGGTCATTCCGGGGCCGATTACTGTCAACGGATCTATTCTCGAAACTGTCCAAGAATACACATACCTTGGGCAAATTTTGCAAGTAGGAAGTAACAGTTTCGAGAAAGAGATAGAACGGAGAATACAGCTGGGCTGGGCAGCATATGGCAAACTCCGTCGAGTCTTTTCGTCGCTAATACCGCAATGCCTGAAGACCAAACTCTCAATCGTCTTTAATCAGTGCGTCCTGACGGTTATGACTTACGGTGCCGAAACGTGGACACTGACATCGAGGCTAGTCCACAGACTTCAAGTCGCTCAACGCGCTATGGAAAGAGCTATGCTCGGAATTTCTTTGAGGGATAAAATCCGAAACGAAGTAATTCGCCAAAGAACCAAAGTAATTGACATAGCTCTCAAGGCTAGCATGTTGAAGTGGCAGTGGGCTGGTCACGTTTGCCGTAGGACTGACGGCCGCTGGAGTCGCAAGGTCCTAGAGTGGAGACCGCGTCTCGGCAAACGGAGTGTGGGCCCGTGGGGCGCCCCCCGGCTAGGTGGAGCGACGACATCCGGAGAGTGGCTGGCATCAAATGGATGCTAACAGCCAAGGATAGGCAAAGTTGGCGCAATTTTAAAGAGGCCTATGTCCAACAGTGGATGCATATTGGCTGATGATGATGATGATGATGATGAGTTGATAACAAACGAAAATTATTATTAATTATTTATTTATCAATAATTACTTATTAAACTTTATCTAGAGTGTTTTGACAAGACTATACCGTTTGACCTCACATTATGCTCGAACCGCGCGCTCTCCGCCCTCTATCTCGAAAACGATTCAACGTATAAAAAAAAATTTTATACAAAAGTTGTAGGAAATTTAGTTCTCTACAATATTGATAATAAATACAAATAGTGAAAAACCCACAAGAAATGAGATATTTGCAAAAAATATGCAAAAAATCGATTTTTGTGACCTTTGACCTCAATTTTTAATAGACGCGGACACCCTACCATATGTAGGTTTTGAGACAACTTTTAGAATACCAAAATACAAGTTTATACAAAAAATCAGCTGGGTATCTCAAATTCCGAGATTCTTACCTAATTTTGACTAAGATGACTGGACTATTTATCCCGGAAAATTAAAAAGTTGCCACGGGAGTCAAAAAATCTTAATCCACGAGGACGAAGTCGCGAGCATTATCTAGTCATTAATAAATACATAGTTTAAAAAATAATAAATAATAATTAATATTATCGTTCATATAACAAAAGAAAATACTTTAGATAGCGACTATTTTTATCATACATTTTCTTAAGGAAATTGAGAAAAAGGAAATATGTGAAGACTTAAGAAAAACTGCATAAACGAAAACTTTTATACCTACAAATAGGTACCTAGATGGTATACAATATCCTACATTATTGAAAAACAACCAAGTTAAAAGTCAAATACACGGAAAAACATAAAATAAAAGCTCTTTCGAGTTTCGCATGGTCAAGGAACTCACATAAAAGTACAAGTACGAAACAAAAGCCTTACCTTTTAAACTTATTTTTAAACAAAACTTAAACTTGCAAAGGCACCTTCACACACAGATCACGGAACACACGTCCTTATGTGCATGGACACTAGAACCACATTCCTTCGCAGCACTCATATAGAAAAAAAAAGTTCACATCCTTGGACTGGCCATATGCTAACAATCGCGTTCCTTTTTCAAATATCAATCACTATTCTAAAACTCGATGTAAACATTGGATTGTTAAAAATTATATTCGAATTAAATAAGGTTTTAATTTGAATTTGGAATGTGTTCGTTTTCGTTTAAAATCGTTTCAACGCCTCGCATGGCGACCGCGCGTTCGGAATTCAAGTTAGGTACTGGTTACTGAACGTGCTTTCAACCGGTTCGTTGGAGCAAAAAGGTCGTATGCAATCGATTTTTTGCCGAACGAAAATCGATTCGACGAGATGATGTCAGTACTTAAAGGATTTAAAAACTCGTTGTTGCCATAACGGGAATATTTTATGAGGTGGCCGAGGCTAGCGTCTGAGAGGAATCATGAAAACTTAAAATCGATTTAATTCCGTGTATTGTACCTACTCGTATTTGAATGCCTTTCTTCATTCTTATAAGAAGGCCCGTATAACCTAACACCTTTAGCATAGAGTGACCGATACTTAAGAGCCTGTTTTTAGCTGATCTCGGTCTATTAATACGGATCTGAGAAAATTTCGCTCGCGGTGATAGCCTAATGGCTTAGACACCCATTCTCCCAATCTCTCTACGGGGTCGCGGGCTCGATTACAAGGCACACACCTCCAACTTTTCGAAATGATGCGTGTTTTAAGAAATTAAATATCACTTGCTTCAAACGGTGAAGGAAAATATCGTGACTCGTGAGGAAAATGCACGCCCGAAAGTTCTTCATAATGTTCTCGAAGGTGTGTGAAGCCGCCAATCTGCATGTGGCCAGCGTGTTGGACTATGGCCAAACCTTTCTCATTCTGAAAGGAGACTTCTCAGTAGGGATCCGGCAATGGGTTGATGTGATGTTTTCGTTTTCTTTAATTTTTAAACTTTTTTTTTTATATTAAAAGGTAACCTACGTGCTAGCTATCTTAGCGTCTAAAAACATCAGTATGGGTTCAATGGTATCTGTTGAGAAAAAGAAAACAAACAAATAGATAAACAGACGTGTCTGTCTATCTGTCTATCACACGGATATACTTTCGCAATTATAACCACTACAGCCCATTAACGTCCCACAGCTGGGCACAGGCCTCCACTCTCATAGGAGAGTGGGAATTAGAGCTTAGACCCACCACGCTGCTCCAATGCGGGTTGGCGGCTTTAACTACTATTATCATGTTAGTGATAATAACCGGGACCGACGGCTTAACGTGCTCTCCGAGGCACGGGGGTGAAACACCACCAACTTCCTAACACCGGGCTAGTACTGAGAATTTCTAGAAAGAAAACCCCAATACTTGATTATGGCCCGACCCGGGACTCGAACCCGGGACCTCGTCGGCCGCAGTTGAACATGCTAACCACTAGACCAACGAGGCAGCGAGAATTATAACATTTGTATAAAAATATTTATATGGATAAGTCCGTTATAACATAATATCTACAGTTCATATTTATTACTGTAGAGTCCAGTTAGATAATGTTTGACCCAAATTGACTCCATTAGTGAAGGTTGTTAAACTCTAATCTTGTTTGATGCATTTAGGTACTAAAATTGTATGTCATTAGAGACTTTATTTTCTCATATTTTATTTGTATACTTACCTACTAATTTCATTTATCCACAATGTATTTTTTAGATGTTACTTTTTACTCTTATTGGTCCAAGATCCCGCGACGATCAGACCTTCGTCATTAAAAATAAAAAGTAGCCTATGTGCTATTCCAGACTATAATCTATCTCTGTGCCAAATTTCATCCAGATCCGTTCATCCGTTGGAGCGTGATTGAGTAACAAACATACATCCATACATCCATCCATCCAAACTTTCGCATTTATAATATTTATTTGATATTTGATACCTCTATTAGAGATATACATAGAAAAACTTTCAGCTTTAATAAAATAACGAAGGTCTGATCGTCGCGGGATCTTGCTCTATATTGGTCAGCAGTTGTGCCTTTAAAAATTACAGCTAAAGAGATAAAAAATAGTCTTAAAGGTTTGAATCGCAATTGACCCGCATTAAGTTGAGTGGTTACAACACATGACATCACCGTATGACGCAAGTTCGTGTCCCGTCGAGTAATTAATTTACCTAATTGGTACAACAACACATCTACGGCACCTAAAGCCCCATATATTATGTTTGACGACCTCCGTGGCGCAGTGTGTAGCGCTGTTGTCTTAAAGTGCGGAGGATCCGGGTTCGATACCCGGCAGGGTTGGGAAATTTATAAATTCTGAATTTACCTTGGTCTGGCCTGATGGGAGGCTTCGGCCGTGGCACCACTCTACTGGCAAAGACGTGCCGCCAAGCGATTTGGCGTTCCGGTATGATGTCGTGTAAAAACAGACTAGAGGTGTGTGCTTAATATAACTGTCATACCCCTAACAGGTTAGCCTGCTACCATCTTAGACTGTATCATCGCTTATCATCAGGTGAAATTGCAGTCAAGGGCTAACTTGTAGTGGGTAAAAAAGCCTCACTATGGTCAAGCTGAGTGTACGAGCGATGAAGCCAGTTTTCTGGCGTTTATTTCGTTACTAGCTGATGCCCGCGACTTCGTCCGCGTGGATTGAGGTTTTTCGGTTCCCGCGGGAACTCTTTAATTTTCCGGGATAAAAAGTAGCCTATGTGCTATTCCAGACTATAATCTATCTCAGTGCCAAATTTCATCCAGATCCGTGTAGCCGTTGGAGCGTGATTGAGTAACAAACATCCATACATCCATACATTCATCCAAACTTTCGCATTTATAATATTGATTTGACTATGGTAACCCTGCATTGCATCTTGATTATAAAGGTCTAGTCCCACATGAGATCCACGGAGCGGCGCGGCACGTAGCGGCATATATCATACTTACTTACTTACTAATATTATAAATGCGAAAGTGTGTTTGTTTGTTGGTTTGTCCTTCAATCACGCCGCAACGGAGCAACGGATCGACGTGATTTTTGGCATGGATATAGTTAAGGACCTGGAGAGTGACACAGACTACTTTTTATCCCGGAAAATCATACAGTTCCCGCGGGAACCAAAAAAACCTCAATCCACGCGGACGAAGTCGCGGGCATCAGCTAGTATACTATATACCTACTAAAGTATCTTATAAGTTTTACTATATTTACTTCACTAGTCAGCGGTGGTGTCGTTTACAAAATCCAATTTAATATTAATACAGGAATTGTATTAAAGTATTTTCTCAGTTTTTCATTTTAATAAATAATAAATAATAATATTCATTAATAAATAATCTTCATTTACCAGACTGTACGCAAACCTTGAAGGCTTTTTGCATTGCATATATTAAGATATATTTTTACTTCTGGAAAATCTGGTTCTACCCAAAATATCACGATATATAATATAACGCATTTAATTTCACATGACACTCGGCTCTATGACAATGATTTTACGGGCTTAAATTGCTTATGCAACTTTATACTTGAGACCTTTTTAAAATATTCCATTGCATAAAAGAACAAATCAATATTATGCTAAATGAGTTTAAAGTAAAATGGTACATGTTTGTTTTACAATAGAGTTTAAAACTGCATAAAAATATTTTCTTATGCTCAAGACATTGTATTAATTAAAGTTGAGAAAAAAAGACAAATACGATTAATGCAAAGAATGCCGCGGTATATGCCACACTCGCTTTTATTAATTCATTGTTTTCTATCTGGGATTTATTCCTCATTTCAAGGGTCCTTTTTTACTTGAATTTATATTGGAAAAAACTCGCGACTTCGTTTACGTGGTTTTTGGAAAAAAAAACTATGTATTTCAAATTATAGTCACTAACATTGGAAGTTGTACACATGGCACTAACAGATGGACTGATTGATAAAGTTTCACTTTAAAGGTTCATTTTACTAGAAAGATGGACTTTGTCCCCGTAGATTTAAGTTTTTCTAAATCTCTGCAGAAATTTACATGTCCCCTGTCTCGTTTCCCTTCCAACTAACCCGGTACCACCAATCGCTCAATTGACCCTTCATTTCTGGAGATGTGGGTAAAAAACTTCAGGATATTAATTGTCCAGTAGGGCTAGCATGCGCACAACGAGTAAAATTATGTCTACCCGTTTATATCTCTATTTGTCTACCGAAACTAACATGGTTACTTATCTCGTTACGTCAAAAGTAGAGTTAAAAGCAATATTTCATAAATGATGTAAGTGGTAGTGGGTCTAAGCTCTGATTCCCTCTCTCCTATGAGTGTGGAGGCTTGTGCCCAGCAGTGGGGACGTTAATGGGCTGTAGTGGTGGTGGTGGTGGTATTTTTCTCTACGAACCCTTACATGCCAACTATTTTTTTCTTGTAATGTACGACATTTTGTGCATGTCAGGGTAAACGAAAAATTTGCCGGCACCGACAGCTCTCTCTCTCTCGTCGCGAGATACTCGTATATCGTTGTGCGCATGCTAAGCCTGCAGAAATCTAAAAATTAATGTCGAATGATGAGTGGGAAATAAGCCGTCGCGTCTTCCAGGAATAACTTCGCCCTTGCGGATAGCTTTCTGGGAAACCGACGTAACCAGTCCGGCGCGGCGGCAAGTTTGCCAGACATGATACAAGTCGCGAAACATACTTATGCATGTAATTTATACTATAGTATTATAAAGAGGTAAAGTTTGTGAGGTTGTAGGGGGTAATCTCAGGATACTGAACCGATTTTGAAAATTCTGGTACCAATAGAGAGCCACATTATTTGTGAGTGTCATAGGCTATAAATTAACCCGAAAAATTAGGAAGTTCCCGTTTGCCAGACATGATACAAGTCGCGAAACATACTTCTGCATATAATTTATACTATAATATTATAAAGAGGTAAAGTTTGTGAGGTTGTAGGGGGTAATCTCTGGATACTGAACCGATTTTGTAAATTCTGGTACCAATAGAAAGCCACATTACTTGTGAGTGTCATAGGCTATAAATTAACCCGAAAAATTAGGAAGTTCCCGTGGGAATTTAAAAAACTTATTTCACGGACGAAGTCGCGGGCACCTGCTAGTAAAACTATATCATGCTGGCGACTGTCCACGAGGATTAAGGTTTATATGATTCCCGCGGGAACTCCGTAATTTTCCGGGATAAAAAGCCTGTTTCACTCGCCAGGTCCTAAACTATACCCATACCAAAAATCATGCCGATCCGTTGCTCCATTGCGGCGTGATTGAAGGACAAACTAATAAACCAACAAATAAACACTTTTATACTATTAAGTATGACTAGATAATTAATGCACGCGAATAGAAAAAAAACACGTGGCTGTCCGCGATTAAGGTTATTTGATTTCTACGGGAACTCTTTCTTTTTCCGGGATGAAAAGTAACTATGTCCTTACCCGGGACGTAACCTACCTCTTAATCAAATTTCATCAAAATCGGTTGAAAAAATGGGCACTGAAGGCTTAGCAGACAGACAGACAAACTTTTACATTTATAATGCTAGGATATATTATGTGTGTTCGCTCGTTTTTATGCGCCCGCTGAAAATTGAGACAAGAATTTTTATGGTTGTCGCCTACACTATTTTAGGCTAAAAGGACGAAATACTAGGCTTAAAGGACGCCTGCGAGTCAGATTGAAACGCACGCAGTTTTATTTTAGCACTAGACGATGGAACTGGATTTTCTTATATAGCCTGATTCCTTCCCTGAGATGTGATCTATATCTCTGTACCAAATTTCGTCAAAATCGGTTGAACTGCTGGACCGTAAAAGCGTAGCAGTTAGGCAGACAGAAAGACAGATGGACAGACAGACAGACATACTTTCGCATTTATAATATTAAAATTAACTAAGGATGGATATTCAGTTAATGGGGCTGATTCTGTAGTGCACAATCTCTAAACTAAACTAAAATTAGAGCATCACAAATGTTGCTAACCCTTTCATAATACTCCCTACGGAAAGGGACAGAACTAGATTTAAAGCTGCCATTTTAGTTTAGTTTAGAGATTGTGCACTACAGAATCAGCCCCAATATTTATAACGACAATCAATAAGATCTCAAATCGCAATGCAACAGTCACAATCCGCCGGGTTATGAACCGTATAAAAGAGTTCAACGCGATGTCAGCTGCGAGCTCAAAAATCAAGAAAGTTTTTATGAGGAAAAGGAAAGGAAGGAATTTTTATCAGGAAAAGAAATATTGGAAACAAAAATGTTAAGTATAATAAAAGGGTTTAAAACTCAACGTTATTGTCCCAATGTCATTCGAAAAAATTTACTATTGTGTGCAGAAAACCTCAAAAAGTTATTCTTTCCAATTAAATTGTAATCCGAAGATTGGAAATTAAATTTACATACATACTTAATTTAGGTAAAATAATCATACTAATATTATAAATGCGAAAGTGTGTTTGTTTGTTGGTTTATTGGTTTGTCCTTCAATCACGCTGCAACGGAGCAACGGATCGACGTGATTTTTGGCATGGGTATAGTTGAGAACCTGGAGAGTGACATAGGCTACTTTTATCCCGGAAAATTAAGAAGTTTCCGCGGGAATAAAAAAAACAAAAACCACGCAGACGAAGTCGCGGGCATCAGCTAGTTGAATATAAAGTTTTTGTTCAGGAAATTATATGTTATTTCAGCTATCAACGGATTGAAAAATCGGCTATACTTGCTTTTACCATCATTTCGATTTACCGATAAAATCAAAAATATAGAACTATTAGGTAAATATACTAAAATTCTACATCAATTGGTAAATACTAATTATGTACCTACCAATTCAAAAAATATAATAGTAACGCTATCTATTGTTGCCTTCGATAAAATTACCCTAACATCGATCTACACGTCATTGCGTTTTTACATTCACACACCTTGAATATGTAGCACTTTTTTGGTTTTCCGATAGATGGCGCTCTTAATCTAAAAATTTATATTTTTCTATAATATGTTATACTAGCTGATACCCGTGACTTCGTCCGCATTGAATAAGTTTTTTGAATTCCCACGGCAACTGCTTAATTTAACGGGATAAAAGTAGCCTATGTCACACACCCACGCAAAAAATCGCACGTCGATCCGTTGCTTTGTTGCGGCGTGATTGAAGGATATACCAACAAACAAACACACTTTCGCATTTATAACATTAGTGAGACATATCCTACCTCTATGAATTATCCACACAAATGAAATTTTTAGGTTTGTGAACTTTTATGTTGGGTTTTTAAGACATTTGATGCTAATTCTGTTTCACACAATCTCTAAACTAAATTTACAGGTCTAAAAGTATGTTCTTCCTTTCCGAAATAGCACGATCCCATATTTTTTCGTGTTTTTAGTGATTACTAAATGAACTCAGAGTGGCCAGGGCCCAGATTCGATGACCGGCAAAGTCAATTTGGGAATTCAAGATTTCTTAATTTTCTCTACTCTGATCCGAGAGGCTAACTTGTAGGGCGGTAAAAAAATCTAAATTTAAAATTCAAATAAACTTTTACAAATTGCTTTTGAATCGTCGAATGAATCTACCACTTGCTCGGAATGCCATTCGTAAAAAAACAAAGCACTTCTTACACCTCATTTTTCGCGTAGGTTACTAGTCTATAATGTCTGTCTTGTACTAAATATATCGGTCCTACTGACCACTTTAATATAATGGGATGCGAGAAATAGGCATAGCCATAGAGACATTTTTGTGGCCCGAAATCTATATATATAAAATTCAAAGTCCTGACTGACTGACTTATATATCAACGCACAGCCTAAACCGCTGGGGTTAGAAACTTGAGAATTTGACAGTAGGTTCCTTTTGTGACGTAGGCGCTCACTAAGGAAGGATTTTTCAAAATTCCACCCCTAAGGGGGTGAAATAGGGGGTGAAAGTTTGTATGAAAGTCCGTCATTTCTCAAGTTATATCCATGAAACTTGGTATTTGAGCTTCTGGTTTTAAATAAAGAAATATGTGTTTCACAGTTTTTGAAAATTCTACCCCCAAAGATGTTAAATAGGGGTTGAAAGTTTTTATGAAAGTCCTTCATTTTTCAAGTTATAACCATGAAAGTTGGTATTTGGGCTTCTGGTTTAAAATAAAAAAATAAGTGTTTCACAGTTTTTGAAACTTTTATCCAGGTAAGGACGTTAAATAGAGAGTTTGTCACGACGCAACAGAGCAACGGATCCACGTGATTTTTTGCATGGGTATAGTTGAGGACCTGGAAAGTGATAGGTATAGGATTTATCCCGGAAAATTAAGGAGTGCCTGTGGGAATTAAAAAAACTTATACCACGCGAACGAAGTCGCGAGCATCCTCTAGTATTATTATATACTCTTTATTTGTACCACCATAAAAATAACAAAAAATAGAAAGAAGAGAAAAAAAACACAGACATGATAGATACTAGCGATCTCTACCAGATACTCTTATAATATGATGAAATAATGAATAAAACACCTTTTATAAAACTAAACTCTTATTAGACGTATTAAAGACACATTTTAGAAAAAAACAATAATAAATAAGTATCTATAAAATATACTAAATCTAGCTAGACCACATAGTCTCGAATCCTAATTTAGGATTTAATTTATTAATAATATTAATTAATGACAAAGCTAAAAGATATTATGGTAAAAATATTATGATGTATCAGTATCAGTATCTATGAATATATTATTTGAATATTGAATCTAATTCTATAAACATTTCAATTCAGTAAATTATTGTGAAATGTACAATAATTTCAAATACATAATAAATTATAGTATAAATTAATTAATTATAATACTAAATCACTCTATAGCACCTCATTTTATTTACAAAAAGTTAATGTAATAGTGATCTAACGACGAAAATTTATATAGAATATAAATGTTTTATTAATATTTTTCCTATATTTTTACGTTTCCTTATCGTTATCACAGAAGGTAAAATTATTATTTACCTGTTCTAGCGGGTAATTTTCGCTAATAAATTAAAAATTACCTTATACAAATGAAAAGCAAATATTTAAAAAATCTTTTAAAAGCATTTTAAGTACTAAAATCGTAATTTAAAAATCGTTTGGCAGGGAAATATAATTTATGTACACATAGTAATATTACCAATATAAGCAACGAAAGATTATACAATTTAAGGTTGTAAGCTCGGGTTACATTATGTTCTTGTATGCAGTCAAAACAATAATCTTACGGGGATGTTTCGCCTGTGGTACCCTGTATACATTAATGCATAATTCCTTTATGTACCTAAACTTCAGTTTTCTTACTATATCAGATAAAGGTATTTTTCCGTAATAAACCTATTTATTTTTTAATAATTGAAAGATTTAGAATATATTTTACAAAAATGAGCTAAGGTAATTTACAATGACACTATTTAACCATTTTTACCTGTAACACTAATAATTATTTTTTTCTATGTAGTGACAAGCTTATCAATCCAGGGCACGAATTTTTGTATGTTAGTGTAAACCCCGGGCAAATGTTCCCTACCACAGCCGATACCCCACGAGACTAGTCCTATGAGAGTGCTTCGTCCATGGTACTTCAGTGTTAGAGGACCTCCAGAATCACCTTGACAGGAGTCTCTACCACCCTGGAAATTATGAGTTATGTTAAACAAATAAAGCGTATTTTTGGCCGAAATATATTTGAAAATAAAATGAAAACCACCAGAAATTATAAAACTAACAAAAAATAAGTGGACAAAGGTAAAGCTCTCGAATAGAAATTTCTTCCAGCTTTCCATGAAAGTGGGTAAGGTGAAATTGTTATGTGGTCTAGGTACAAAAATAACACATTTTCATTTTTGTTTAAGGAAAACTTAATAACTCAATTTTTTTTGTGTTACCTGTTCTACGAATAACAGGTAATTTTCGTTAACTTTAGCCTTATTCCTTACCTATTGTTACAAAGGGGACCTCTTTGGGGGGGGGGCAAAATTTCAGCTTTCTAGATCAAAGTGCTGTGCAATGAATCAGTCAGTTACTTAGTGGGAGTGTGAGGACTTCTACAAGATTTAAGTATAAAAAGTTATAATATATTTAAGGTATAATAATTATTTTCTGTAAGTGGATTAATTAATCAATATTACCTCTTTGTACCCAGCACAAAGGAACACGTCATGTATGGTCTCCCTTCGACCCGCAGCTCTGAACCAACGTTGACAACGCTCATTCGGTATCACCTCTACATCCACTTCCTGTAACGAAGAAATTAACAATTTTCAGATTTATCACATTTATTTACTTACAAAAATAACACAAATTTCAGATAATTTTTACTTAATCTTGTACGCAGTGTTTATAATATAACACACGAAATAATCTCATAAATATTTCAAAAAAAATTAAACTTTTTGGTTTGGTTTCTCTAGATATACAATTTTGTGGAAGAGTTCAAATTTATAATTTATATTTTGCAGGCATTTTGTTTTCATATTATTTTAAATCAGCAGGCATCTTAAGACGTGATTCTTAATTTATTAATTAACATTATCAAAACAATTATTATTATTAATTTTTAGAGAAATCAAGTGGCATTTATATTTGTTTAGTGTTTTACATAAAATAAATGGTCTATTTATTATAATTTACCTGTAGTACTGAAGGTACTGTGCTCTGTCCGTGTCTCGTACGTCCCCAGCCTGCGACGGTGGCCATTTTCCCAACCAGTTTCATTTGCTTTTGCGGCAGGCACACCTGAAAATTGTGACATTATACATTTGTAGAACAATAAAACAATAATTATTTGCACATAATAATAATTATTTGCACATCTTAAATAAATACTTGTTTTAAAATCGACTATAAAATAATTATATTTGCATCATGTTGGTTGTTCACCTATCAGAAAATTCATGACCTACGAGTATTCTGAATTAAGTTCACTCAGCGACAGGTACAGGTAATTTTGAATAAATTATTTATTGAGTAAATTGAATCCTTATGCATATTATATTCGTATCAATCATCCTGAAGTAAATTCTCCTAAGTAAATTGAATCCTTATGCTTATACGAGTTCGTATCAATCATCCTGTTTGCATCCACAGTTGATCTTCAGACATGGCCTGTCAACTAGCACTGTTCGTGTGTACCTTTGATATTTACTTACTTGATACTTACTATGAATAATAATGTCCTCTAGACAGAATTTCGGCCACGGCGCGGCGGCCAATCTCCAGAGAGATTAGCCATCTGCGCGGGAGATATAACAGTGCACTAGTGTGTGCGCAAACAAAGGTGCACTCTCTGTTCCTTTACTCTCATAAGCCCGATGGGATGGAAAATCCGACACGACCGGAGAGAGATCAGGTGCAGGACCGACGGCTTTACGTGCCCTCCAAGGCACAGGGGTGAAACACCGCCAACTTCCTAACTCCGGGCCAGTACTGAGAATTTCTTTCAGAAAAGCCCAATACTTCATAATATATAAAAAATGAAGCAAACCAATGATACACATCGACAATCTAGAAATAGACCGTGGCGCAGTGTTGAGCGCTGTTGTCTTAACGTGCGGTGGTCCCGGTTTCGATCTCCGGCAGGGTCAATTTGGGAATTTATAATTTCAGAATTTTTCCTGGTCTGGCCTGGTGGGTAGCTTTAGCTACCGGCAAAGACGTGCCGCCCAGCGATTTAGCGTTCCGGTACGATGCCGTGTAGAAACCGAATAGGGATATGGGTTTAATATAACTTTTTTTTTCTAACAGAATTAGCCCGCTACCATCTTAGACTGTATCATCACTTATGATCAGGTGAGATTGCAGTCAAGGGCTAACTTGTAGTGGATAAAAAAAAAGATGTCGCTGTACGTAGGTAAATTACGCAGGCAAAGCTTTTGATAGCTCCAGATACAATAATAAGTTTAGATGGACTCTGACTCTATGTATAGACCTCTTTCCTTCTGTCAGAGATAAATAGTTAATCAATGATAAAAAAATTTCAAAAAAAAATAAAAACCGACTTCAAAAATCACAAACACTAAAAAGTAAAAAATAATTTAATTTATTATGTATACAAGAGTTAATTTAGTTCTATAATAACATTTTTTGGAGTCGGTACCAATTAGCCGCATGAACCGTCTACCTACTCTTCATTATTGTTGACGTGACTCCACATTGGCACCGACTCCAAAGAATGTTATTATAGAACTAAATTAACTCTTGTATACATAATAAATTAAATTATTTTTTACTTTTTAGTGTTTGTGATTTTTGAAGTCGGTTTTTATTTTTTTTTGAAAATTTTTTATTTCACAATTTTTAGTGGCCCCACTGTTTTAAAATACAGGATGTAACCAGAACGAGATATGCTATGCATGGTTAAAACATACTGTTTACAAGACTATCACACTGATCGCGAGCAATTTACTCTTATCCGTTGAGGAGTTCCATTATCTATCTTCGAAGATATTCATCAGATCTTCACCAAATTTATATGGGACCACTTCGAAAGTATACCCTTTCAAACAAAAAAAGAATTTTCAAAATCTGTCCAGGCGTCTTCGAGTAATCGGGGAACATACATAAAAAATAAAAAAAGATTCCGACGAATTGAGAACCTCCTCCTTTTTTTGAAGTCGGTTAAAAATTAGAAACTTACCGGTAGTATATGTTGCTTGAACACAACTTCTCTGTCAAGTTGTACTAACGCTACGTCGTTCCTAAAGTCTGAGGGCTCGTAGGAGGGATGCACCTCTTTGCGTTGGACCGCATACTCTTCGTGCGAGTACCTCTCGCCCGCATCTCTTACGTCCCATTCGCCTAGACGCACTCGGAGTTGGGAGTTTGGTGTGCTGTAAATAAAAGTATTAAAATGCTATAAACAAGTGGACATAATTAAAAACAATATTAAAAAAAACTAGATGATGCCCGTGACTACGTCCGCGTGGATTAAGGTTTTTTGATAAAAGTAGCCTATGTCTTATTCCAGACTACAATCTATCTCTGTGCCAAATTTTTCCCAGATCCGGTGGCCAATTCTGTATAACACAATCTCTAAACTACACTAAAATGGCAGCTTTAAATCTAGTTCTGTCCCTTTCCGTAGGGAGTATTATGAAAGGGTTAGCAATATTTGTAATGCTCTAATTTTAGTTCAGTTTAGAGATTGTGCACTACAGAATCAGTCCCCCGTTCAGCCGTTCTGGTGTGATTGAGTAACCTCCATCCATCGATCGATCCAAACTTTCGCATTTATAATCCAAATATATAAAATTTATATATTTGAAGAATGAAGGTGAATGAGGTGTGTCACAGTGTTTGTAACAAAACTCCTCCGAAACGGCTTGACCGATTCTTATGAATTTTTTTTTGTATATTCGGTAGGTCTGAGAATAGAACGAAAACTATTTTTCATACCTAAAACACCTCAATCCACGCGGACGGAGTCGCGGGCATCAGCTTGTATTAGTATAGATCTCTCTCTCTGCGTCGTATTCCTCATTACTGAGGGTAGTGAGTCGTGACCCCTTTCCATTAATCAAATAATGGTAGGAGTTTTCTTGGGATTACTAATGCGGTGGGTTCCCACGTCCTTTCGCATTATTAGTAGGTATAGATGATGAATAAAAAGATGATCCGTTATTGGCTATATTAATCCTGTTTTTAAGTATTATTGTTTATTAGAATCGCTGTTGATTTGATTTGAAAAAAAAGAGCAACTGCTCAGTCTCTTACCGGCTCTTCTCAACAGAATCTTTTTTCCAAAACAACATTCAAAACATGACGTAACATAAGAGACACTTGTATGTCGTACATGTTTTAAATAAATGAATTTTCCTAGGATAATAAAAATAAAAATTAATAAATAAATACATACGTAGCAACACAGTGCGCAGCGGTGACCACCCATCTGTCGGATATCAACGCTCCCCCGCATGCCAACTTCTTGCTGAGGAAGCCTGATTTGATGAGAGCAGCCTGCCATGGATGGGAGCCGAACCCGGTGGAATGACCACCGACTATGCGGTTAGATCGTGTGTAGTGCT
This sequence comes from Erebia ligea, assembly GCA_917051295.2. Classification (NCBI taxonomy): domain Eukaryota; kingdom Metazoa; phylum Arthropoda; class Insecta; order Lepidoptera; family Nymphalidae; genus Erebia; species Erebia ligea. The sequence goes on from OU785246.1 coordinate 4,656,915, forward strand.
CCCCACAACCTGGAAATATTTAAGTTGAAGAAATATAATATTTTGTAATTGAGAAAGTGTAAAAAAAATTGAAAGTACGAGTATTTTCAGTAAAACTTATGCTAGCCTTATTTTATCCGTCATTGTACGAATCCTGGCTGCATGAATATGTTGCCAAAATTATGAAACCTGGCTGTATTTCCGAGCTGAACAACCCAGCTGATCTTTTATGCACAAAGGTTAAATTTAAATTGGTATTTATATGAAAAATAATCATGTTAATGGCGGTAATAAACCTGGACTATATGAATTACTATACGAAAACTAAATGCAAACTCTAAAGGAACAAAAATGATGGCCTTTGACTTCAATATACACCTAAAATATAAAATAAGTACGTGTAATTTCATATAACATATATATTTTAATTGTAACTGTACAGTAACCAAAATTATTGTTGGTAGAAAGAAATACTACAAAAAAATATTTAAATATTTAATGATGTCTTAAGCATCTACATCTCCATTATCGTTAAAACTTTTGTCATAAAGTATTTACGATATTAATTGAAAGTGACTTTCGTATTTCATGATGCAATAAGGTACTTTTATATTATTCGATAAAATCCCACTTATGTAACTTTCATATCAAAATTAAACCTTACACCATTATCGAAATTATTACAAGAATTACTTTCGCAAATTAAACCTCGTTTGCATATAAAATTATAATTTACATTCAATTATATTTAATAATAATTGAAAGTGATAATATTGGTGTAAATTCGGTTGTAAGCATTCTCTGTACCAAATATAATTAACTAGCGATCCGCCCCGGCTTCGCACGGGTAGCACTAATAATCCTAATCTATATAATATTAAACTATCCTATCTCTCAAGTTAGATCGAACTGCACATGGTGTGCGAATTTTATTATAATCGGTTAAGTGGTTTAGAAGTCCATTGAGGACAAACATTGTGACACGAGATTTATATATATTAAGATAAGTCTACTGCATCTTAGCCTATCCTATTTAAATAATTATAAGCAATATGAGAGCGAACTGAGTACTATGGAAGGCATAGCAATACCTACTTGTCCTGTTGTATTTAGTTTAGTTTATAAATAGTGTTTAACAGTATTAACATCATTATTTCAACCCGTTTGATGTCATTTTCCCTTACAAGCTCCACATAATTCTAAGTTTGCTAACGCTATACTTCCCGTACCTACCTATTATAAAATACTACATAACATGCTTTATTTTTAGAGTTTTCTACTCTACAAAATACATAAGCTATTCACGCTTTTGTTGTGAGAAAAGCCGTACAAAAAAGCGTGTGCTACAAACAAACAGAAAGGTGCATGATGATTATGGAAACGCTGTGCGGTAGTTAAAAGCAGGAAGGACAAACGGACCAAAACAATAGTTTAGAGGACACTCAAGAACATAAAACCCTAATAAAAATAAAAAATTAAATCGGTTGAATATGTCTGTAGTTTCAAACCGATCCGGGAACTTATTTATAAAACTATTTAAACTAAACGAATATATTATGAATGTTTAAACTATACAAAAGTAAGGGTTAACACGATTAATAATTTAAGAAATTCTGCAAAAAATTAAAATTAAAAATATAAACGTTGAGAAAAACTATATATTGCGTATACTCGTACATAGTCGTATTGAACAAGCCATGCAGAGACCAAGCTTAGACCATCTTTTATTGTACTCAAAAAGTTTTTATTAACTTTTGGAGTATTGAAAACATTGTTTGCTCTACTTGCGTTCCTAAAATGTTTTTTTTTTTAATTTTTCTTTGTTTTAGATTTAACAATTTTTGATTAAGTTGTAACAAAATACGATTAAGTTGCCTCTAGCTTATAAAGATAGCTAGTTAACTGTTTTTGAAAATACTTAAATATTTGTTCTAGTTCTTGAGTGCCCTACAGAAGAGAAACAAAATACTGTGTACCCGATTTACAAAATTCGTCTCACCCGGAAAACTAGGCCTCTGCGGCTTATGATTTGTCGTGTGTACAGGAACATAATCATCATTCCCTTCCGGCTTGTTAACACCTACGTTATCCGTGTAAAAATCATCAGGCATGTGTGTTGTACTCTCGTGGTAAGACGGTTTGACATGGTAAAAGTTGTTCTGATTGTAATTTGTGCTCCAATCCGGTTTAGGGTGATTTGAACCGGTTTGATCCGGATGGAACTGGTCAGTGGGCGGTTTCGGGCGGTTGTAGTGCGGTTTCGGGCGGTTTGTCTCGGTGTAGATGATGATCGGGTCGTCGTATGGAGTGTTTGTTTGGTAGTCGAATGTTTCGTGTGGCAGGGAGCCGATCAGTTCGATAAGGTCACCTGTTGTGAGATTCGGTATTATACTGAGTGTCTTTTGTACAGTTAAGTGACTAACGACTGAATATGGAAACGGGTCTTTTAATGCTTAAGGGCTGGCTACTTTACAGATTATGCTTTATTTAAAAACATGTAAATAACACATTAAGTTTGTCAAAAAACTAAGTTTAAAACCAAATATAATATGTACGTTTCAGTATTCGGTCATTAGACCAATGTTTTAAATTTTCGAGTCCTGGGGGTTTACTATCATCGCTCAGAGCAGTATTATTTTATTTCAAAATTCAAAATTCAAATGTTTTTTATTCAAATAAACTTTGACAAGTACTTTTGAATTGTCAAGTGAATCTACCACTGGTTCGGAATATTATTGACGGCTTTGTTTCAGAATTATAATCCTTATTTTAGAGACGTCATATGGATCTGGTATTATAAATAATACTCTTTTGAGCGTTGTTAGTATGCCTACTGAAAGGAAAAGTTTACAAACACTTTCCAGGTTCTTACACCTTAAATAGGTACCTATTAAATAAAGAAAATACGTTTCTTTTCATTATTGGATAAAATAAAAATTATAAAAAATTATAAGATATTTATATTGTGGTAATTACCAAACTCCACCAGAAGGAGGGCAACTACATTGATCTACTTACTTACATCTTTTTGTAAGAAAATAAAGTTTACGTGACCTTGGCTAATATGTATGATGATATTATAGTGCATTTTACATAATATTACAATACCTAGGTATATGTATAGAATTCACATGACCTACTTGCGATAGAGTATATTATAATTAATACAAATCATGAAATTAATAGAACAATGATACATTAAATCTATTATTTAATTGGCACATAGGATTAAGGATTTTTGATTCCCGCGTACAATACCACAGAATTGGTAGTACTACCACAGAATAGGAAATAGTATAATACTACGGGGTAAAATGAAATGAGGTAGTAAAATTTCATGTCATTTCATGTCGTGGGTCATGCCTGAAAATCAACGCTGCAGCCGCCGGACTGCAGCATCAAGCTGAGGCAGCGCCTCGTTTAGCCGAGTTACCTCCATAGCGCAGTGTTGAGCGCTGTTGCCTTAACGTGCGGAGGTCCCGGGTTCGATCCCCGCCAGGGATTGGAAATTTATAATTTCTGAATTTCCCTGGTCTAGCCTGGTGCGAGGCTTCGGCCGTGGCTAGTTACCACCCTACCAAAGACGTGCCGTCAAGCGATTTAGCATTCCGGTACGATGCTGTGTAGAAACCGAATAGGGGTATGGGTTTAATATAACTGCCATGCCCCTAACAGGTTAGCCCGTTACCATCTTAGACTGCATCATCACTTACCATCAGGTGAGATCGCAGTCAAGGACTAACTTGTAGTAAATAAAAAAATAAAAAAAAGTTTTTCAGCTAGATTTATGTAGTGGGTGCTTCGATCCCTTAGAACCAAGGGTTGGCTTAAATCTAGGATGGCTCCTTGGTTCCCTGGGAGCTGTGGCACTTCTTTTTTGTTAATGTGTGATTGTATATTTTGGCTGTATAAAGGAGATTTATTTATTTATTCGTTAATTCAATTTATAATCCATCTCCATTCCAAATACCAGCCAAACCGCTTCAGACTTTGTGGCGTGATGTAGTAACAAACATATAAACATTCAAACTTAGAATTTCAAATCCAAATTTTCACGTTAACTTATAATATTAACAAATTTCCTAAATCGAAGCAATTGTGCATAAATTGACAACAAAACAACTCAAATTGATTTATTTGCTTGTACAATTGGTCACTAATTGTCATTAATTTGATAATTTTAATAGGCCATTGTGTTATCATTGCAATCAAAAGCTTGGAATTAGTTTCCTGTATTCAATTTTATTTTTATTCACTTCAAGTTAGCCGTTGACTGCGATCTTACCTGATGGTAAGTGATAGATGATGGTAGCGGGCTAACCTGTTAGGGGCATGGCAGTTATATTAAACCCATACGTGCCCGTACCCCTAATCGGTTTCTACACGGCATCGTACCGGAATGCTAAATCAATTGGCGGCACGTCTTTGCCAGGTAAATCATGCATTATTACATTAAAGAATGCATCCATACTAATATTATAAATGCGAAAGTGTATCTGTCTGTCTGTCCGTCTGTCTGTCTGTCTGCTACTCTTTCACAGCCCATCTGTTCAACCGCTTTGATGAAATTTGGTACAGGGATAGGTTGTATCCCGGGAAAGGACATAGGCTACTTTCTATCCCGGAAAATTAAGGAGTTCCCGCGGGAATGTTAGCACATGTATTCCCTGCCACGTATAACTTAAGTACCTTCAAGGCAAGAGTGAATAGGCGGGCGCGCTTCAACCTAGACCTCATCATTGCTTTGTATTAAGCATAATTGTCTTACAATAAAAAAAAAAGGAATCAAAAGCGCAAGCCTATCTTGCAATAAAAAAAAAAGGAATCAAAAAACCTGATCCATGCAGACGAAGTCGCGGGATCATCTAGTTTAGTTGTTATGAAGATACAATGTGTGTGCAACAATTATTAATTATATCATGAGTTGTACAATCGAATTAATACACAACCATGCCTAGCACCACATTCCTGAACGAAATAAAACGGATCTTACAATCGAAATTAGTATAAGTTCTTACATAACCAATAATTAAATATGTATTATGAATACAGGAAACATTCATGATGATACAATCATTATGATCATTTACGCCTGTCATACATTTCAGATGATTTAATAGTTCATACCTCATTAGAGCTATTCAATTGGAAATTGTAGGAGTTTTGACGTAATAGATTTCTCTTTTCGAAGACTCTAAAGATACAATCGTGTACAGATGCAAGGTATTAAATGACTAGATGATGCCCGAGACTTCACCTGTGTGGATTTAGGTGTTTTTTTTAAATTTCTAGTACCCTCTTTTATGTTCCGGCCTTAGAATAACTACCTATAGAAGGTATGTTTCCAAACAACGCCTTCTCAAAACGTAAGCTACAAATTCGCTATGTGTGCTGTGTTTACTTGCCTCGTAAACGCAAACATAATGTTGCCAGTTTAAATGTTTTCCCCCTAAAAGTTGGGTAAGTAATTGGTTAGTTTGTTTGTAGCATTGTAGCTTCTAAAACTAAGTTAACCAGCTTTTTTCGGACTGCGCGCGCGTCGTACGATGCCATTTATGGCACCAATTAAACGGCTTACATTTCGCGAGTGTACTAGGTTTCTATAGGTAGTTATTCTAAGGTTCCGGCATAAAAAATCCTGACAATGATTTTCTTCACTGCTAAAACATAAAATGATAAGTTGCGTGCTAGGGTTTGATTGATTGAATAGATAAAAAAATAAAAGAGCATGGATTTGACTCGCTCTAGCTGTGGTTGGGACTCCAGTTACTTATTATTTATTTATTTATTTATTTATTATAATCTTATAAAATTGACATAGAAATGTGTAACATACAGTGCCACAAAAACCACAGTCGGTTTTACTGTGCACCGTGTTAATATAGGTAAGACATAAAACAATAATTATAGCTAAAGAAATAAACATGAGACTAACTTAAAAATATAGTGGGTAAGCTACAAAAATGTTAGCTCAGCGCTTAGAAACATCGCGTCGCTGCCAGCGAAACCGGTTTTAGGTTGCAGTTTGTGAGTGATAACTATTAACTATACAGGTTGCTCCAAAAAATGTTTTTTAAGTTTGTGTTTGAAGTTTTTTTTGTTCATGTTTTCTTTTAAAATTTTAGGAAGGTTGTTCATTAGTGTTGGAACGATGACTTTGAGTCTTCTTTTGCCGTAATTATTCATGAATTTTGGTATATGCAGTCTTGGGTTTTTAGGACTTCTTAATTTTTTATTATAATGAACCTTTACTTGTAGCTTAATAATTTTTTTTTTAAAAGAGCAGCCACCGAGTTTCTTTCTGGCTCTTCACGGAAGGGACGGCACTCCAAACCAGCGGTAGTTTCAATCGACGTTTCAAAATCACTTGAAAAATTTTTTTTGAGCAAAAATCATATGAAATTTGAATTAGAATTGAACCCCGGTGCTGAAACTCCCAAATAGGAGACCAATTAATGTTTTAATTAAAGGCTGCTTCGCGTTTTAGGTAATACGTATGTATTACAAAATTACAGCTTACTACTCTATGACAATCTTCTCAATGCGTGTGGCGTAATGCGGAACTAACAGAATTTACCCAGTGTTGATGCTAAAATATTGGTATGTTAATAGAGAGTGGCGCCTCCGCCACACGCAAAGATAACTTTGCCAAGCTGTGTATGTGATTATAGCAACATATAACCCGTAATTGTTTAAATAATTGCATGTATCAGTCAACTTTCAAAGTCTCGGATGGTCTACCCCGGATGTGCAATTAAGGTTTTTTTTCATGTCGTTTGACCATTGTGTTAACGCTCCACTAGTTGAACTCCATACTTTCACTGCGTTTCTCTCAAATCGAGATTTAACTTTGCCATTAGGTAATTTTGTGCCTAATCGCTTTCTCGTAGTTAATTTGCTATCTTATGGCTATCTCGTTTTGTTGCTAATCGAGCATAATTTTGACTGCCTCGTTGGTCTAGTGGTAGGCATGTTCGACTGCAGCCGACGAGGTCCCGGGTTCGAGTCCCGGGTCGGGCCATAATAATTGAGTATTGGGGTTTTCTGACTAGAAATTCTCAGTATCAGCCTGAAGTTAGGAAGCTGGCGGTGTGTGACGTGCCACCCCCGTGCCTCGGAGAGCACGTTAAGCCGTCGGTCCCGGTTATTATCACAAACATGATAATAGTCGTTAAAGCCCGCCAACCCGCATTGGAGCAGCGTGGTGGGTCTAAGCTCTTATTCCCTCTCTCCTATCAGAGTGGAGGCCTGTGCCCAGCAGTGGGGCGTTAATGGGCTGTAGTGGTGGATAGGAATGAAAGAAAACATCGTCATGAAACCTACATGTCTAAGAGTTCTCCATAATGTTTTTAAAGGTGTTTGAAAACTGCCAATACGCAAATGCCCAGCGTGGTGGACTATGGCCAACCCCTTCTCATTCGGAGAGGAGAAAATCCAATAGTTCCCAAAGGGTTTTAAAAAAAACCTTAATCCACGTGGACGAAGTCGCGGGCATCATCAAGTCATACGTTAGCTCTCCTTTACTTCTTAATTTTAATCTTGACATTTGATACAAATTCCTAATTGAATAATCTGTAAGGGAAAAATTCCTAGAAAATTTCCTGAATTGAGCACGTAGCTATCTATTATTTAACTGAAAAGTAAGTACTCCGTAGTATAAAAGGCACCTAAAAGAAGCTATAATATAAAGTTATCTAAAAAAATATGCAAATTGAATTCTCAATATAATCATTCGTTCTCATTTTAACAAAGACCCGGTTTTGGTTAATTACATAACTTGCAAAAACCGGGTCGCCAGTTCGAATCCGCGTTGCATAATTAAACAATTGCTTTTTGCGAGAAAGTTCAAACTCATAATAACACATTACGAAATCGGATGAACAAGAAAATTGGGCGATTATAAATTATCTATACAGTTCCGGAATTGAGTGATTCAATAATTTGTAGTAGAGTTCGAATAATTGGCGCGTGAACTTGATAGGTTGGTACAAGTTGTGAACTGAAGCGTGTATTTAAACTCTTTTTGAATATTTGGTGGCCTTATTATGTACTAAGTGATGACGCGACTTTATCCACGTGGATTTAGGTTTTTAAAACTCCCGTGGGAACTCTTTGATTTGCTGGAATAAATAAGAGTAATATACCTGACCTATCCTTCCCTGGAAATGCAATTTCATATCGCCTATACCGGAACTTAGCGAACAGACAACAGACAGATAAATTTTTGCACATTACTACAGTCTCACAAACTTATTTGACCTGGTGACAGCGTCGCTAGTATCTATGAAAAATAAAATAAAAAATTAGTTCCAATTTTAACCACCGGGTCATACAAGTCGATCAGTGTGGATATTATGATTGCTACTCTATGCTTGCTACGATTGTATAACGATCGCAATCACCTCTGATTGGCTAACACTCTTTCGCTATGCTTTTTGGCAGAAAGAATACCATAAATTCAGCCAATCACAACCATTGAGTTTGTAGCAATGATTGATGCAGCTTTTACGGAATAGAGCTTTAACGATCGACAGCTGACATTACAACAAAATATACACAACAACAAAAGGTAAAGGTAAAGGTATACCAGTCTAATGAAAGCTGACAGTTGATTATTTTAACGTTTTTAGCTACAAGACTGGTACACACTATATAAAACTCAATGAAAAATAAAAAAAACTATTCGGAGATAGCTCCGCTCCGCTTCAGTAGATCGGCAGTATTACGCTCGTTTTTTTATTCCACTACAAGTTAGCCCTTGACTGCGATCTCACCTGATAGTAAGTGATTATACAGTCTAAGATGGTAGCGGGTAGTCTAACTGATTAGGGGTACGGTAGTTATATTAAACCCATACCTCTAATCGGTTTAATACACTGCATCGTACTGGAACGCTACATCACTAGGCGGTGCGGATTTGCTGGTAGGGTCGTATCTAGCCACGGCCGAAGCCTCCCACAAGACCCGACCAGAGAAAATTATAAATTCCTAAATTGACCCTGCCGGAAATCGAACCCGAGACGTCCCACATTAAGGCAACAGCGCTCAACACTACGCCAGGGAGGTCATCAAAAACCCACCATTCAAAACTCAAGGAAAAATTAAGAAACTACTCGTATACGGAGATCGCTCCGCTCAGCTTCAGTAGATCGGCAGTCTTACTCTCGTCCCGCTCTTAACTTGTACCCTACAAGAATGTGAGAGAGAGTCTATTGTCTTCATACATAACTGGGTTTCGTAACCCAATGTCTCATGAATAAACATTGCAAACCTTTTGTTTCGTCGCGCAATTTAATAATTTGGGTCAATTTTGAAATATTTCGCCTTTTGGTCACAGACATTATGTCTAGGAGATTATTTGGAAATTCTTTGTGATGATATTTTGATGATTTTGCGTTTAAATTAAATGATGTATTGTGTTAAGTAAATCTTGCCTCAAAACGGTACATTACTCAAACTCAAGCTTAAATTTGCTTATTTCCATAGATATACTAAAAGGTCTCGAATTTAATAAAAATAAAGCGAGAAAGATTTAATAAAAACTGGGAAAGTATGTCCGTATGTCTATTATGTTTTCGGTTACCGTTGTTTTAGTAAGAACTAGATATCCGCGCAAAAATTTAGTTTCTGTATTCCCGCAGGAGCTTTTTAAATTTCCGGGATAATAAGCAGCCTTTGTCCTTCACCGGGATACAACGTATCCCTGTACCCCTGTACGAAATTTAGTCAATATCTGTAAAACTGATGAGCCCTGAAAGCGAAGCAGACAGACGAATTTATAATATTAGGGATTCTGTGGTGTAAGCTAATATTACATTTCTTTACGATATTATAACATTGATGTGCAAGTTAATGTTTATTTATAATGAATAATTAATAACACGATTAGTTAACACTATTATTAGTTAATTATTTAGTTATACAAAGATACGTTACTTTTTTACATTATTAAATAATAAAATTAAAAACTGCTAAGTTAAACACGCAGTGTATGAAAGAGTCGTGAATTTAGTTAATTATTATATAGGATGTAGTTTTGTGTACATATAAAATATCTTATTAATATTAATTTAAACGTTCAAATCTTTATAAAAAGAATACACTTTGTATTCTTTTTGTGCAAGTAGATAATTACTGCTCGAGTACTCGATTACTTTTTTTCAACTCTCTTTAGTGAAAACAATACTAGCCTTACCTGATTACTATATACAAATCATGCCCGCGTGGAATGGTGGCAAGAATTTGCAAAATAACCACTGCAGTGCTAGATTCACTTGACTGTTCAAAAGCACTTGAATCCATAAATCAGATTTCTTGAAGATTGTTTTTCTTCATTGTTCTTTATTTTACTTGATTTTGTTGTTCTTTCATTGTTATTTGTTTCCTTATTTTGTTAAATAACCATTTTGTTTCAGTTTTATATATTAGATTATAATGGGGCTGATATTTAATTAATTTTATAAAAACCCCTAAACAAATAAAGAAAAAAAAAATCAAATTGAAAACTTAGGTAAGTTTTTGTATAATAGTCTACACTAGAGTCCAAATCCTACCTCTTTTATTTCATTAGAAGACCAATCATTTTACCTAAGATTAACATGGAAATTTACACGAAAGACAGTAGTGCTGACGTTTACTTAAAATTTCAGCTACCTACGTATATTAATGAAAAATAAGTATCAAAAAACTTACTAGCGTTATGTACGACGGGTGCTATCTCTGTAGGCCGCTCGGTGGTTTCTTTGACGATACAACACGCCCAGATCATGCCTCCAGAGCACAAGTCCATGGGTTTACCACCGTTGAGGACGCAGGATATGCTGAGGCCACAGGAGAAGCGAGCGCCTCGGTAGCGACAGGATTGGGGTATCACTGAAAACAGAAAACATAACTATTCATAAACTAATATTTATTAATTATGTACTACTATTATACTATCTATACTAATATTATAAATGTGAATGTTTGGATGGATGGGTGGATGTTTGTTACTCAATCACGCCAGAACGGCTGAACGGATCTGGATGTTTGGCACAGAGGTAGATTATTGTCTGGAATAACATATAGGCTAATTTTGTCCCGGAAAATTAAAGAGGAATCGAAAAACCTCAATCCACTTGGACAAAGTCGCGGGCATCAGCTAAGTGGTACGTTTTAAGCTGTGAAATGATTACGATTTGCTCAGACAATTGGGCCTCGTCAGATCACATTTGCGTGTTAGCTTTATGTTTATAAACGTGGTAGAGCACGAGCAAAGATCGACGACCAAATAACGTGACAATTGTTTTTATAACATTAATCAATATGATAGGAAAACGTTGTTTACGATTATCATTTGCACACAATTTCAATCTCATTAAGTATACTCGTATATTATGACCGTAAATTTAAGAATATGTAAATAAACTACGCGTAATTATAGCATGCTTACTTTGTGATAGATCAATGAAGATTTGTGTACTAAATACTAATACAGACATCTCAAGACTTTTACGATGCGATACGATAAATTGATTATCAGACAGATCGCAAAAGTACGCACAATCTATAGTTATACTATCTATACTTATACTATAAATGCGAAAGTTTGGATTAATGGATGTTTGTTAATCAATCACGTCAGAACGGCTGAATGGATCTGGATGAAATTTGGCACAGTGATTGATTGTAGCCTGGTATAACACATAGGATACTTTTTATCCAGGAAAATTAAAGACTTCCCGCGGGAACCAAAAAACCTCAATCCATGCGGATGAAGTCGCGGGCATCAGCTAGTACTTTATACCATGAAAATTCACACAAAGAAAGAAACTAAATCTAAACCACAGAGTACTTAAAAGTACCTTTGCCTAAACTTGAGAACGGCCTAGTGCATAAAATAAAGTAAAGTAAAGAAAAAGTAAAAGTAAAACTTTATTGTACACCATTAGAAGAAATACAAACACAAAAACAATCTTATTGGATATGGCACAAAAGGCGGCCTTATCGCTTATATAGTAAAATATAGTGCAATTAGGACTACACTATCTCACATACAGCTTTAAGACATTCAGCAAATATGTAAAAAAACCGGCAAAGTGCGAGTCGGACTCGCGCACCGAGGGTTCAGTACAAACCTGTAGCAAGTTTTACGATTAATGAATTTAATGAACCGCAAAACTAACTTTGTTTGTAGAGGTTTTCTGTTAATATCAAAAAAACTATGCTAGTTAGAGCATTGGCTATAGTTTTCCTGTAAAATATACATAAATTCCTATTGACCATAATTATTTCAGATTTTTCGATTGGTAAACTCCGGAGATAAGGGGGGGGGGGGGGGGGGGGGGAACGGTATTTTTTTTGACTTTTTCCCCGATAAATCAAAAACTATCATGACTAAAAATAATTAAAAATCTGTTTTAGAATGTACAAAGTAAACCCTTTCATATGATACCCCACACAGTACAGTTATCTCACTTTTAAATTTCAACCCTCCGATTTTCCCCCCTTTTTAAATAAGAACAAAAATAATTTCCAATTTTTTTTAATTCCAGTGTCTTTGGGCCACTAATATACACAACTATTCCAAATTTCATGTCGATAGCTTCGGTAGTTACTGAAATAATCGAGTGTGACGGACGGACAGACAGACAGACAGACAGACGGAGAAAGTCGCACCATAAGGGTTCCATTTTTACCATTTTGGTACGGAACCCTAAAAAGCGATGTTTTTTTTTAGAACAATACGATACTCGCAAAACATTAATAGGTAGCCGGATATTTAATTCACTGAATGCCATAATATTTATATAAAGACACTAGCTGATGCCTGCGACTTTATCCGCGTGGTTTAAGTTTTTTTCATTCCCGCGGGAACTCCTTAATTTACCGGGATAAAAAGTAGCTTATGTCACTCTCCAGGTCCTCAACTATACCCATGCCAAAAATCACGTCGATCCGTTTCTCCGTTGCAGCGTGATTGAAGGACAAACCAACAAACCAACAAACAAACACACTTTCGCATTTATAATATTAGTATGGTATGATTTTTTTTATTTTTTATTTACTAACTAGCTGATGCCCGCGACTTCGTCCGCGTGGATTGAGGTTTTTCGGTTCCCGCGGGAACTCTTTAATTTTCCGGGATAAAAAGTAGCCTATGTGCTATTCCAGACTATAATCTATCTCTGTGCCAAATTTCATCCAGATCCGTTCATCCGTTGGAGCGTGATTGAGTAACAAACATACATCCATACATACATCCATCCATCCAAACTTTCGCATTTATAATATTTATATTTGACGACATAGAAGAATCGTGCGATATAAAAGTGTTGAATTTACAGTAAAAGTGCAGTGAAACCGATCGTCCAGCGAATCTCGGCCATTCACCGCCATATTGATCACGTAGCGTGTTACGACGTTTATGTAATAAGAGAATTTACGATCATCGTTCGTGTTGTGACGTCACGTCAGTCAGTATACTACCTACAGCTACTTAGCGACAAACGCGACAAAGCGACTTAACACTACCTACAGCAACTAAATATGAATCAATAAATAAAATATGAAAATATGAAAAAAAGAAAAAAAAGTCTATACCTACAGTTCGCGCGCGAGTTGAATGCAGAGTAAATGTATGTGTCACCATACATTTACTCTGCATTCAACTCGTGCGCGAACTATACTTACATATTTATATTAAATAACAAAATAAAAAAGAAGTTTTAGGGGTAGGCTGAAATAATAACAGCTAGGTACTGCAGCATTGTCTTACGTTACCCGTTGTCCTAGGGGAGCGACAAACGCGGCAACGCTACTTAATACGACAGTATTAGTGGTGGAGATTGCTCTGTAAGTAATAAGGCCGCCTTTGCATACGTAGTTTTTAGATATCTGTACTCTTTCTATTCTTCCATGTGTGCAATAAAGTATATATCTATCTATCTATTAGCTGAACCTTTATCTGACCTACATTGTCGTAGATAACTTTGGTATTTTCCATGCAATCGTATCGCGTCGCGTTGTATCGCATAGCTGTCGTCGTTCACCTAGGGCCACGGGTAAGATTGTTACTGGGGTTTTCGAAATGAAATGAAATGAAATGAAATGAAATGAAACGATGATTTATTTCATGTAGGACAACCTGTGCCACTTATGATAAGTCGTAAGAATCTACCACTGGTTCGGAAAACTGATTCTACTGAGAAGAACCGGCAAGAAACTCAGCAGTTGCTCTTTTCAAAACAGAAAAATGTAACAATTTGTATATAATATAAAATACATACGCTACGTAACAAGTCGGTATTACACTGACTTGTGGGTTGCTGGATGCGAAGCCGGTTGCTTCCATGCAACTTTGTCAGCGAGAAAATCATCTATACTATAATAAGCTCGACTTAACAGATGCTGTTTAACACAGTCTTTAAATTTATGTAATGGCAACTCCAGAAACTCTTTTGGTACCATGTTATAAAAGCGTATACTCGACCCCACAAAGGATTTCTGCACCTTGCGCACACGATATGACGCTGTTACAAGTTTATGGCGGTTTCTAGTACATCGATTGTATCACTTATTTGCTTATAAAGATTAATGTTTTTCCTGACAAAGACTATATTATCGTAAATGTATTGTGAAGGCACCGTAAGTATACGTTAGTATACCTCCTACCGTATTTCTTTGGGCTAGTTCTGAATACAGTACTAGCCCGAAGTTAGGAAGCTGCCGGTGTTTTACGGCCGTGCCTTGGAAACATTGACTTACCAATACCTCAGACGCACCATCGAAACGCAAAAAACGGCACGGTCAAATTGTGCACAAATAGATATTGTGAACAATTTTCGCCTCAGTCGCGCATGAGTACACTAGGCGACCAAATGTCGTATGTGTCAAATTGATATTACAAAATTGAACCCTAAATATAAAGCTATATGGTTGGGTTTTGTGAACCGTTTGGTGTCTCAGTCTATATTATCTATAGCTGTGTTTGTATAAGCGATTGTGGACGGTTTTTGAGTATTAATTTGTAGGTAATTTTGTATCCTTAGTTGGTAAATCGATGCTTGGAAAGCATGTAAAGCTAGGCTCTCCGGGGTTGGTCGTGTCGGATTTTCCGTCCCATACGAGTAGGTGAGGTCTATGTGACGAAGGATCGCTATAAGTAGTAATAGTGAGTACCTATCTCTACAAAAGTTAATAACCGTGTCGGCTAAGGACAAAATTGGTGAGCGCACTAGCGCTCCATAATACATGATCCCTCGCTTTATAAAATAGTCTTGATAGAAATTTTAGAATGGAACTGACTGGAAATGATAATTTAAAATATAAGTTAAAATGTTTTATTTGTTTTGTTACAATTAAATAGTTACAAATATAGATTGTACTTTGTAGACGGAAAAGCACGCAATTAAAACCTAGCTGGTTTTACCTACCAAAACTGTATCAATTTTTATTTTGATAATAGTAAAAAAAGGTCAATAGAGAGTGAACCTGAGATCGCTTTTGCAGTATGCTCTATAATGATGTCCTCCCGACCGAATTTCAGCCACGGCGGCCAATCTCCAGAGAGATTAGCCATCTGCGCGGGAGATATTATAGTGCACAAGTGTGTGCGCAAACACAGGTGCACTCTCTGTTCCTTTACTCTCATAGCCCGATGGGACGGAAAATCCGACACGGCCTGAGAGAGATCAGGCGCAGGACCGACGGATTAACGTGCTCTCCGAGGCACGGGGGTGTAACACCGCCATAATATTATCTCCCGCAAATGACCGCCCAATACCAAATTCTATCGGGAAATATTCCAAGGCCTTCCACTGGGCCAGACCTCAGCTAATTCAGAAATGCCGAATTGATCCACTCGCCAATTGAACTTGGAACCTCCTAGTACAGTGGTAAGCATTGGTGGACAGCCACAGCGCTTACGACTGCCACATTGAGGCTTATACGCAGGGATCTTCCATCCCTGTTATTGTATTACTAGATAATGCCCGCGACTTCGTCCGCGTGGATGAATTTCCGAGGAAGTCCTGAATTTTTCGGGATAAAGCCTATGTCCTTCCCCGGGATATAAACTACCTATATACCAAATTTCATCAAAATCGGTTGAAAAGATGGGCCGTTAAAGCGTAGCAGACAGACAGAGACACTTTCGCATTTATAATACAGGACTAGACGATGCCCGTGACTTCGTCCGCGTGAATTACGTTTTTTTAATTTTTCCCGGAGGAACTCCTTAATTTTCTGCGACCAAATGTCTATGTTTCCAGCCTATGTCCTTCCCTGGGATACAACCAATATTTGTACCAAATTTCACCAAAACCGGTTGAAAAGATGGTCCGTTAAAGCGTAGCAGGCAAACAGACACACTTTCGCATTTATAAGTATGGATTCACTGAGTAGGTATACCTATTAATCGCATCACTATTATTATATTATATTATTATTACCCAGGAAACAATCTGTACGTCTCATTACCTTTCACAAATCCTCTGCGATGATTGCAGAGAAAGCATCCCGTATCTTACGTGATGAGTTTGACATTTCGTTAGAGCTACAGTTACCTTTGCGCATGAAGTAATGTTATGACTATGTTAAGAAATTCAATACTGAATTTATTTAATACGTGTAGGACATACAAGTATCTCATGTTACGACATGTTTTGTATCTACCACCGATTCGGAGAAGAGCCGGCAAGAAACTCAACAGTTTTAGCTAGTTTTAAAAAGCAAAACATTACCCAAAGTAGGTACGAGTATATATAATTAATATAAGGAGGAACTTACATAAATACATACACACATACATACCCACCATCATCACCACCACTACAGCCCATTAACGTCCCACTGCTGGGCACAGGCCTCCACTCTCATAATATGAGAGTGGGAATTAGAGCTTAGACCCACCACGCTGCTCTAATGCGGGTTGGCGGGCACATACATACATAGACCGCTAAAATTATAGTTTATATCCCTTCCTTTCGGCTTAGCCTTAGATGGGTAAAAATAGACAGTAACGAAGAATATATCATGTACTACATAGTTACCCAAAGTCCCGTGATTCCCGGTAAGTTATCCCTTTTTTATCGCTGGAAAAATGCTTTTACGCATTCCGCCCTGAGCGGTTATGTGGGACTCGGTCCAGAATACCCACTAAAAAAACCGGCGGCACAGTCCACGTCGAGAATGAATCGTCTCAGGATCCCAAATAAAAGATTTACGTTTTTTAAGGAAAAGTAAATATTAAAATACTTCGTACCTTTCTTCTCGTATGTAGCAATGAGTTCTAGATCTCCCTACCAGAAAATACGTACCGCAGAGTAATATAGCGCTCTGGTACGATGCAGCGTTGAAACCTATTAGAGGTATGGGTTTTAATATAATAATAATATTTATTAATAAAACCTCCATTATGTTTAGCTTACTAGTCGATGTACTACGAGCTACGAGTGTAGAGGCTTTTCGTAGAGCTCTACGAAAAATAGTAAACAAAAAAATATAATATTACTTATCATGATGAATTTAATATCGTTTCTTGCAGATATTCTAAGATGCTAAAATGTTACGTAAGTTTGGCAGGCATGTATGAGAATGTTGCAGGGAATGGTTCTTAGAGAATAAATGCATTGGACGTGTCCATATTCAGGCAAGATTAAATTACTTCTTTGCCTTTAGGACATAATTTGTGATGAAACTTAAAATAAATAAGTCGTGATGCTCCGGATTTAGTAGTTTTGAAAGGAGTGTAAGGAGGAGGAGGAGAGTCTGAAGAGTGTAGGGCGGAACGTAGGGAGTTTAAAGGAGTGTTAGGAGTATACCTAAGGAGTTGGGGAGGAAAGATTTTGATACGTATTAAGTAAAAAAGTAATGCTCTCATAATTTAAAAGCCTCGATTAAATATGGCGGCCTCTCAACAGCTATTCTGTTTGGCGGCTATTTTAAATAATATGGACAGAAGTATCGTTAACGCCACTATCTTCTGATAATCTGAATAGTTTCCAAGTCACGCGTAAGTTATTTTACAAAATTACATAGTATTTTCTTAACATATAATACTCACTTTTTCCTAATAAATCCATTATAGATTCATCCTCTTGTGACGTACTGTATCCAGTTTGGTGTGGAACCTTCCTCGTCGCCAAGGCTTCCAACAGCAAAATATCCTTCTCCTGACCATTAATTGGTCTTCGTCTATCTGATGCGGAATCCTCACTCAAATCCAATTCATCTTGCATTGTCAAAACGTCATTTTCGATTTCCGAACACCCACAAAAGTTTAGCGCGAACAAAAAAAGAATAACGCACATTCTTCTTCGAATTTTGAAATTCTTTCCCGCCATTTTGTTGGAAACGTTTGGAAACCCGCACATGATGTCACTTAAGGTGGCACATTTTGTGTTTTTTTTCCTATAGATTATGACACTAAAGATTTTTTTATTGATTTTTAGAAGCACTGGTTATTTTTTTTGTCTATTTCGAATACGTAGTTAGCACTGGTTATTATTTGTTTTCGGTCTTATCGTCAATCATATCGACATTTTTAAATTTATTCAAAAGCACTGGTTCATTTATTTTTGTAATATGGGGCACGTATTTTTTTTTGAAGTTTTTTTAAATTGTATCTTCGTTTAATCTGTGGCCACGACGTGTTTGCGCGGGAAGTCCGAAATCGGAAGTAAGCGCCGAACGTGGACCGCGTTACTTTTCACTTTCGTTGTTATAACATTTTCTCTAAGGTTACGTAGTTTGCTGCAAAAATAAACATGTATTTATTTATGTTCATTCGTTACGAGGTGAATACATTTTAAAAGTAAGACATGTGATGTCAGATTTCGTAATCTAGTAATTTTAGCGCCAAAAATAGTCTTTTTTTTAAATCTTACTTAATAAAATTATTGTACTCATTAAAATTATTTAGTACTTAGGTATATTTTTTTGACGTGTATGTGTACATAATATAATTTTAATGAGTAGAATAATTTGCATTTTATATTTTTACTTTTTTTGTGCTAGATAGTTCTAGGGTTGTTTTAGTAGGTATATAAAATTAAGTTTAAAAAACAATTTTTTTAAACAGCTACCACCGCGTTTTTGCTGGTTCTTCTCGGTAGGAATGACATTCCGAACCAGTGGTAGATTCACTCGAGGTCAAAAGCACTTGTAATAAGTTTTTTTGAATAAAATATATGAGTTTAAGAGTAAGGTAGGTAATGAAGACTTTTATCGAAATATTATAATTGTTTTTCTATTTTATAATCTAAAATATGTAAAATGTAATATGATGTTTTTAAGTATACATATACCTATAGTAATAGCCCGCATATTTTTAATTTATACCTATATTTCATCAGCATACTAAACGCGATTTAAATATTAGAATGATTACTGCATAAAATGTATTCATAGAATTTAGGTTTACAAAATTGCGCATAATCGTTTATAACATACTAGCTGATGCCCGCGATTTCGTCCGCGTGGATTGAAGTTTTTTGGTTCCCGCGGGAACTCTTTAATTTCCGGGATAAAAAGTAGCCTATGTGTTATCCCAGACTATAATCTATCTCTGTGCCAAATTTTATTCAGATCCGTTCAGCCGTTCTGCCGTGATTGAGTACTTAATAAACATCCATCCATCCAAACTTTCGCATTTATAATATTAGTAAGACCTACGAGTAAAATTCACATCTTCTGTTAGTTTTAAGTTTGATAATCATTTTTTTAATACTTCACTTTATTTGATGGTATCAAATAAAGTGTGTTGAAATTTGATGTGTACTATAGATATGTTCACACTAAGAAATGTGACTAAGTAGGAAATGAACCCTTTACCATACTCATAGGACTTACTATCTGAACCGTTATACCATAGGGATAGTCATAGTCATAGTCATAGTCATTTATTCGTAAATATCAATATTACACGTCAATCTTATGTTACAATATATCAATCATATAATATGTTTCATAATTTTATACATTTTAGGTAATTTTTATGTCTAATATGTCCATACAACAATTATTATTCTTATTAATATTATTATTATTATTTTTTTTAAATTTACAAGTCAAATTACATATAAGTCTGTTTTTATAATATTAACCTAGCCTAGCCTAGATCTTTCTCGCGAGAAACTCTTTATAACTGTAGAAAGACTCCTCGACAAGCCAATTTTTACATATAATGATACAACCTTAACAAGGCAGTAGCTTAACAGATAATATCGAATCTTCGATATTTCCAATCGGTACATTCATAATTGAGGTAAGGCATAAAAGCCTAGAGATTCAAATCTATATTAGACAAGTGCTACTGGTCTATATTCAATTACTGCGTTTATTATATAGGTACCTTATGTACCCACTCTAAACAATCTTGAGAATTGTAATTATTATTTAGAGGCACTGTACTGTGTAATCCTCATTTTTCTAACACCTTCGAACTGAAGATAGCTTGGTGGTCAGCCGGAGAAAACTATACAATATTTATTTAAGAAATCTTAATAATATGTAAAGGACTTTTTGAATGTGTTAGGTATGGTTCGCAATCTATACTAATAGTTATAAATGCGAAAGTTTGGATGGATGTTTGTTACTCAATAGCCGGAACGGCTAAACGTATCTGGATGAAATTTGGCACAGAGATAGAAGTCTGGAATAACATATATCCTACTTTTTATCCCGGAAAATCCACGTGGACGGAGTCATGGGTATCAGCTAGTGAATGATAATAAAATACTGGACTATTCCTTTTAGGCTCTACTCAGGCGCGTTTTAAGCTCTCATGTTTTTTGTAAACGTAAACGTGAATTTAGCACTTTTTTTTTACCACCACTTAAAACAAGATATTTCTCACAAGATTATGAAAAATATGACATACGTGATATGCGTGATTTAAAAAAGTGAATCTGTAAATCCTACAATAAGATTGTAGAAGATGTCGCACGTGCTCCATAATAAGATGTAACAAGCAGGATAAAAGTAAATAAAATTACAATTTGCGATAAGTATCAAGTCGACGTGGTCACACTTCAGGCGGCCTCTACTTTCGCTTTAGCTTTCCAAAAGACAGTTTTAAATGACTCCAAAACGTCCTAACTGGTACCACCCTCAATTAAGTCTGCACTCTAAACTCCGCACTTAAGATTGAATTTCCTTTGAATGTCAATAATGATTTATTAACATGTAGGTAATTGTAATGCAATATTGTACCTAGTCGTTTTGGTTGTAGAGTTGAAATTGATTTGAAAATTAGTTTTTCCGTAGGCTCAAGAGTCAAGACTGCTTTCTTTAATGATTTCTGTTAAGGTTAATGGTTCTAAGCTGTTATTACTTGGCGATCATCTTAGTATCCTGTTAGGGAAACTAAACAACGAAACAGGAAGGCTTTAGTTGGTATTACGGACCAAATACTAGATATTCTCGTCGTCTCAACCTATAGACGTCCACTGCTGGGCGAAAGTCTCCTGTATGGATCGCCACAGAGCACGGTCTTGTGCCGCTTAATTCCAGAACCGCTGGAAATAAGCTAGGTAATATTCGGGTTAGTGTAAAAATAACCTAAAGCTATTCAGACGAAGTGGCTGGCACCTGCCAGCTTTCCATACTTATATTCATATTGTAAGTACGAACGTGTCTGTATGTCCATCTATCTATTTGTTTATATCTGCTATACGCAGACACAATTCATCTGTTAGACCGATTTTCATTTGAAAATCATACAGTGTTGGTACAAAGATAGGTTGCATTTATGAGTTCCCACGGTATTTGTCAAAAGATCCAAATCTACGCGGACGAAGTCGCAGGTACCATCTAGTATTTTATAAATCAGTATGTACAATTTTTGTTGGCAACAAAGCCCATAGTTACGAAATGTTCATCATTATTTCTGAGTTCTCCCGAAAAGAAAAGGTAAAGCGAAGTGAACGTGATTTGTATTAAAACAGTCCTATTTGGCAGTCCGATTTAATCTTACTAGGTAGTAAACCTTTAAGTTGCCATGAATTTCTACAAACTTGTATGGAAATTCTACCTTTATGTACTAGGAAATCAAGAGATAGTTGCGATTTGAGCGCGTTGATGTCTTTTGTATGAAAATATTCTTCAAGAAGAAGTATAGCAATTTTTTTTCTTTTAATCCACTACATGTTAGCCCTTGACTGCGATTTCACCTGATGGTAAGTGATGATGCAGTCTCAGATGGTAGCGGGCTAACCTATTAGGGGCATGGCAATTATATTAAACCCATACCCATATTCGGTAATATAGATATACATCTAGCAAAAATACACTAGACGAGATGAAACATGTTTTTTCTTATCGCGCCAGTGTGTGCAGCTTCATAAAGATAGCTGCAGAGTCAGCCGCATCGGGTGCGTTATAAAACTGCTAACACCTGTCAGCGCTGACTGGTGCTAAAATCATCGAAATTTCTTCCACATTCAACCTATTAATATTTTATGACGGTTTATGTTTTTTTTTATTGCAAATATTTCTATTATATAAGTGTTGTAACTTCTACCTACTGTCCTCTCACAACAGGTACAATATCTTTAAACTAATATTATAAAAGCGAAAGTTTGGATGGATGGATGGATGTATGGATGGATGGATGGATGGATGGATGCATGTTTGATACTCAATCACGCCAGAACGGTTGAACGGATCTGAATAAATTTGTCACAGAGATAGATTATAGTCTGGAATAACACATTTTTTTATCCCGGAAAATTAAAGAGGTTCAGCGGGAACAAAAAACCTCAATCCACGCGGACGAAGTCGCGGGCATCAGCTAGTATATTACAAATCCAGTACGTCATATCCGGTAGTTAGGTAGGCTTACAGCTAACTCTCAGTTTTTCCGCAACGCAGCTGCCGTTACGAAAACGAAAAGACATAGAAGTACTTACATATGCATAACGTTAACGTCACGATCTAGTTAACTTGATGACTGTACCTACGTACGGAAATTTGAAAATTATAACTGCGACTATAATGTGTAAAACGTGAGGAAATTTTCTAAAATTTTCCTAAATTAGATGTTCGCGTTTCACTTCTCAATGTTCCAATGAATGATTTATTTTTGGAAAAACGAAACCATTTCTGTTTATATTATAAACTAGATAACCCAAACCGACTTCGCACGGGCGACTTCGTCTTCTTAATTAAAAAAAACCGGCCAAGTGCGAGTCGGACTCGCGCACCGAGGGTTCCGTACAAACCTGTAGTAAGTTTTAAATTATTAAAAAAAAACTACTTACTAGATCTCGTTCAAACCAATTTTCGGTGGAAGTTTGCATGGTAATGTACATCATATATTTTTTTTAGTTTTATTATTCTCTTATTTTAGAAGTTACGGGGGGGGGGGGACCAACATTTTACCACTTTGGAAGTGTCTCTCGCGCAAACTATTCAGTTTAGAAAAAAATGATATTAGAAACCGCAATATCATTTTTGAAGACCTATCCATAGATACCCCACACGTATGGGTTTGATGAAAAAAAAATTTTTGAGTTTCAGTTCTAAGTATGGGGACCCCCAAAATTTATTGTTTTTTTTCTATTTTTGTGTAAAAATCTTAATGCGGTTCACAGAATACATCTACTTACCAAGTTTCAACAGTATAGTTCTTATAGTTTCGGAAAAAAGTGGCTGTGACATACGGACGGACAGACAGACAGACAGACAGATATGACGAATCTATAAGGGTTCCGTTTTTGCCAAATTTGGCTACGAAACCCTAAAAATGAGATATGTAACTATTTTTTTTTAAATCAACAAATTATTATTAAGCTACTAGCTGATGCCCGCGACTTAGTACGCGTGGTTTGAGGTTTTTTGGTTCTTCTATTTTTCGGGATAAAAAGCAGCCTATGTGTTGTTCCAGACTATAATCTATCTCTGTGCCAAATAATATCCAGATCTGTTCAGCCGTTCAGGCGTGACTGTGTAACAAACATCCATCCATCCAAACTTTCACATTTATAATATTAGTATAGATTTAACTATAGATTACACTGATCACGATTAATTTGCTGATTTGAGCTGCGCACCATCTTCGAAGTTCTACTTACTTCTGAAAATATATTCTTTGATTCTGAAAACTAAACTGTTTTCACGTTTACCTATCCTTTTATCTATCTATACTGTAACTGGACGATTCCTGTACACTAAAAAAACTTTTTTTTCTAAATTGTGGATACAGGGTTTTTTTTATTGTTGTCCTTCTATCTGTTATGGCATCACGCTAATCTACTATTCCTAACACTCTTATAATATGTTAAATAGGATATTTTTATCCCAAAAAATAATAATAGGAGTTTAATAATAATTCGTCGCACGCTCTTTACAATTACACTTTACTTCAATTTACAAAATTTAAATCTTATTAATATTGAATCTAACTTTATAAATCCAATAAAGTTAAACTCAATTTTTGAAGCTAAATGCTAATGTTTAGGTACGAGTATATTATATCGAATTTAGTTTTCATGGATTCAGTTTTTGTTTGCTTCATGTAACGATTATTTTTAACCAACATCCAAAAAGGTTCTCATTTGGGCGCGTATTTTTTTTAATTAATCATAAACTTACCGTTAAAAAAGTTTGAATAACAATTTTTATCAATTATTTAATTGACACGTCACATTATTTCATAATTAGATTTTTTATATAAATTTACGTTCCAAAAACTTTGTCATACTGTATATAAACGCGTGTATTTATCCGTAGGATGGTCGCGTTACTGTCACCTATGCGATACCCACTAAATAGAGTAGAGGTTGTGAACATTTTTATTTTATTTCATTACCAAAGACGCAGACGTTTTCTACTGTCCAGTCTTTAGTATGTGGACTGCCTTGTTGGTCAAGTGGTTAGCATGTTCAATTACGGCTGACAAGGTCTTGGGTTCGGTTCCCGAGTCGGGTCAAAAAATATTAACTATTGCAGTTACTCAGGACAAGAAATTCTCAGTACTAGCCCGGAGTTGTAAGTTGGTGTTTCATCCCCGTGCCACGAAGAGCACGTAAAGCCATCGGTCCTGCACCTGATCTCTCTCCGGTCGAGTCAGATTTTCCGGTCCTATCGGGCTACGAGAATGAGGTAATAGAGAGTGCACCTGTGTAATGCGCACTCAGCCACTCACGACACTCACAGCACTATAATAATATCTCCCGCGTAGTTGAATAATCTCAGTGGAAATTGGCCGCTGTGGACGAAATTCGGTCGAGAAGACAATATTTATTAGGTATGTTGGCACTCTGAACGTTAGGCATGAGCCCACTAACCACCTGATAAAGTGGTCTAAATGTATAATCAGTGATGACTGATTATTATACTCTACATGCGAATCACGCCTAGGTGACTAATAATCACCTAGGTTTGATTTTCACCCTACATTGTAATATTCATAAGCATACCGAAGGTTGTTAACAGCTGCCGGCGCCAGGGAGAGAGCGGCTTGAAAGCTACTGGTCTTACATTTTAATATTTAGATTCAACATGGTCTGATTTTAGAGCTAACAAGATTACTACTTTACTTTAACTATATAGGTTATATTAGAAAGATAGATTAAATTCTTTATTGCCACACATAACATAGAAATAATTTAATTATAAACAAAAAAAAACAGAAAACAACGCATGCGCAAGGGCGGTCTTTTCTACTAAACTAAAAGTGATATCCTCCAGACAACCCGTTTCTTAAGGAACTTTAAAAAGAGCGGGAAAGTGCAACAATATATTCTAAACATGCAATAAATAATATACTACTTAAACTATACATACTAATAACTAAATATAAATAAATATAAACTCATATGTAACAGCAGTACATAAACCTACATACAAAAGAAAATACTTAAATATTCTATATCATATTAGAAAGGTAATATTCCTTACACGACTCTTAAATATGTTCAAAGACTTTGACTGCTGTCGCTCGGCAATTCATTCCAAATCAGTACAGCCTTAACTGTGAATGAATTACTATATTAATATTAATATTAGCTGTTATAAGTCTATAATAATACTAAATGACGCCCGCGGCTTTGTCCGAATGGATTAAGTTTTTTGGAGTTTACCTCCTTTAGATCGATTTGCATATAATATATAAATATATATATCCCGGGGTAATAAAAATGGGGAGTAAAATGAAACTTTCTCCGTTAAGTTATTGACTTTATGTTTCCATGACTATGTAATGTATTTTGATGAATATCAATTATATAATTAATATTAATAAATGTATCAAGCATGCTTTCTGTAATATAAAAAATGCGTTAATTTACCCTCGTTTACTAATCTATACTCGTATATTTTTTAATCGTTCGTAAAGAGTAAACTCTAGTCGTGCGTCGGAGCTGACACACACAATTTTTTTTATACCTACTAGAGGAGCTCCCTCTAGCATAAAAATTTTTCCATTCTTTTCTTTTCGGAACAATCCCTAATTTTTCGGGATAAATGCCCTCTGACACAACCGACTTATTAGTATTATTCATTAAGATCGGTTGAAAAGATGGGCCATGAAAGCGTAGCAGAATTAAAGACAGACACACACTTTCAAATTCTTAATATTACTATGCATTGGGAGTAGGAAAGAATCTTTAACAAAATTTTTCGATGCCTCGTGCAAGCGCTGTGGACTTATAAGTGGGAGGTCCCAGGTTCAATCTTGGCTGAGGCAATTTGGAAATTAATAATGTCTAAATTGTCGTCTAGTCGGGTGGTAGGTTTCGGTCGTGGCTATAGTTACCACCTTACCGACAAGAACATATAACCGTACCAACGCAAAAAATTTTTGGAGTTCCGGTATGCTGGGTACAAACCGATTAGGTGTAAGGGTTAATATTAAACATGCCATACCCCTCCTACCAGATTAGCCCGCTGCCATCTTAGACACATATAAGTCTTTAATAAATTGATCCGTATATAAACTCAAAATGAATAGGTCTGCCGTCTGTTAATTCGATCCGCTTACGTTTATTATATCAAGTATTGAAAATTGTGTAAGGCCGCGTACATACGAAGAGTTTTATTTAAGACGTTTTTTGTTAGTGAACGCTTTTTTCCTCCCAATTTGGACGTTCGTTGGCACGTCCTAATTTTGTGAAAAGTGTATGTGTGAGTAACGATAACGCGCTCGGAATTTTTATTTTGTACTTAACAGTCCGTAAACCCGTAAACCGACATTTTAAGAACTTTTGATGAGCTTTGTGCATGAGATATTAGTATTATAACAAAAAGAAAATTAAAACTCTTAAGCGTTAAAATATGTTTCTAAACTTACTTAAATATATATATCAAAAATTTCGGAACCGGCAGGATTTGAACCTGCGTCTCTCTGGGAATCGCGCCCTGAGCGCATTGACCACTCGGCCACGGTTCACTTACCTGCCAGTGACGAAATTTGAGATATGCAAGTTTAGAAACTTTCCTCGTGTGTGAAGCACTGTAATAAAAATTATAAAATTAAAATATGTTGTTGCGTTTAGTGATAATAATTAATAGTAGACCAGACAGTACTTTTTTATGAATTAGTTTTAATGGCCACTCCTTCTACGCCGATTTAGGTTTTGAAGGACCCAGTATTTACTCTTGAATATACGGAAAAAATATAAGTAACGCTTTGTTATCTATTGGATCACTCTATGGACGTCTACAGCAACGGACATTAAGCTTTATATTATATTCTCGCTTTAATGCGGTTCACTAACGCTTTGTATGTATTGGCCGTTTAAAACGCTATTTATTGAAAAAAACTAGAAGTTTAATTCGCTATAATCCGCCACAGAAGGTAAATCTATGTGGTACAGTGCGTATCTTGAACTGGCAGCCCGCGATATTCTCCACACCACATAAATCTTCCAAAATACCCTCAACGTACGTTTCACTCCGACACCGGAGCATCTTCGGGAGATGTTGACTCTACAATGCACGATTGTGAAGTGACGATTTTGTCGCAAAATCTGTCTTTTATACCTATTTTAGCATGACTCAAACTATAGCCCCGCCCCATCCCCTCTACTACTATGTAAATTGAGTAAAGGTGAATTTGATAAGTTTATTTGTTCATTCAGCAGCTCAAATCCTTTATTATTGTGTTTAATTATTTCTAATTGCTCCCATACGCACAGTCGAAAACCCTTATTACATGTATGTAGGATTTTATATGAATGACTATTGCCCACTTCATGTCCACTGTCTAAAAGATGTGTAGCAAAGTGGGACCTTTGTGGTTGATTGTTTCTAACTGCAGACATATGTTCCTTATAGCGCGTCTCAAAATTGCGCCCAGTTTGACCAACTTATGTGGCACCACATTCAGGACACTCAAGTTTATAAATACCCGATTTTTGATGATTATTTAGTTTATCTTTCCCATTACAAATCCTCCGAAGTGTATTATTTGTCCTGAACGCGACATGCACCTCATGAGATCTGAGCGTCTTGGCAATGCGCTCAGATATAGGTCCAAAATATGTTAAACTGGCCTTGTATTTATTTATCTTATCAGATGTAGCCATATAGAGGTCTTTTCTCATTTGCACTGACTGCTGTTTTTTAATTATATTATTCATAATATTCTGATTGTATCCATTTGAAACTGCAATTTGGTATATGACCTCTAATTCTTTCTTATAGTTCTTCTTCGACAGTGGCATTATTCACCCGTGATATAGTCAAGTCTTGACTATATCACGGGTGAATAATAAACATGACTTTAAAATTTATCGCAAGCCTACATATACAGATACGACTATTCCCGCATCGTCTTGTCATCCTTGGCAACATAAACTTGCAGCATTTCATAGCTATGTACATAGACTAAATTGTCCGTGCCACTAAAAAATAAAATGATAAATTATTTATTTATTTCACGTAGGACTACTTGTGTTACTTATGATACTTCAAGACTCTACCACCAGTTCGGAAAACTGATTCTACTGAGAAGAGCTGGCAAGAAACTCAGCAGTTGCTCTTTTCTCAATAAGAAAAATGTTACAATAATAAGTAAACAATACAACACATACGTTACGTTCCTGTAACGTATGTTTTGTATTGTTTACTTATCATATATTATTCATACCTCAATGAGTATACCTAAATGAGTAATGAGCAAGCGAATTCCGATGCGCTTGTGCCTTACCGCTTTGACAAAATCTACGAACGATAAATAATCTTAGTACAAATCAGCCCTTACACGTTATAATATATTCACGCCTCAATGAGTAATAGCAGGCGGACCGGACACCGCTTTCTCCAGTGTCGTAATATTACAACAGTCTTTACAGTGTTGATAGCTCGCCGTTACGTTTGTTATCTTTAACAACATAACGTAGAAAGCTGTAAGGTCTAGCTCCACTACAGATGTACGGCGCGGCGCGGCACGTAGTGGCAAATATTCTTTGTATGAGTTTATATGGAGCTGGGCCCACTTTTTTTGTCTACTTTTTAAAGGATTTTTATAGGTGACCTTTATTAACGTTAGCCCTATCGTTACACACTACTACATGCATTAGGTATAACACTAAAGCTCAAACAATTTGAGAGAACCACTGACGAATTTTTATAGGTACTTTCGCTGCCGGAATACTTAGAGGTTCGCTAAAAATAGAGTTAAAACACCAATATTCATTAAATTTAAATTCGTCAGTGCTTCTCTCAAATTGCGGTTACGAACACATGGGAATAGCAAGTGTAAAATATCATCAACTTCACAATGGACGCGGCACGGAGATGCGCTTGCGACATAATAATTGTACAAATAATAATTACCGCACCGCGCCGCGCCTCTGTAGTGGTGCTAAACCTTTAATGTGAAACCTGACCTAACTCAACTTAAGATTAACTGAGGACTTATCGGAAAAGGTGTTTAGTAAAGGTGTTTGATAATGGGCTCTACAAGACTCAATAAATCATTGATTCAAGACCTAAGGCTTGTTGCATTCCTAGCAAGGATTCTTGCTAGGAATGCATGGATGAATTGCTTCTTCTCGGTAGGAATGTCATTCTGAACTAGTGGTAGATTCATTTGACGATTTAAATACAGTTGTAAAAGTTTATTTGAATAAAAAATCATTTGAATTTGAATAAAGCGTCGTCGATATAGCCTAGAGGTTGTGACGTTTGAAGTATTGAACTCCTTTCGGAATTTCGGGCGGTCCCGGGTTCAATCCTCGGGCACTTCTAACCTATAATAATAATAAATAAATTTAAAAAAATCTGAGCTATATTATCGTTTTAAGCAATTAAATATTACTTGCTTTAACAGTGAAGAAAAACATTGTGAGGAAACAATGCATGCTCGAGAGATTTTTCATAACGGTCTTAAAGGTATGATGTCCAATTTGCACTTGGCCAGCTAGGTCTATAGCCTTTTTCTAATTCTGAGAGGAGAGTCGTGCTCAGTAGCGAGCCCCAATAGTTTAAAGTAATGATGATGATGGTTACTCATAGTTTAATTCAATATTTTTAATCGACTTCAAAAAGGGAGGAGATTCTCAATTCGACTATAGGTATGTTTTTTTTAAAACTTATTTTTTGTATGTATGTTACGCGATCATTCCGCCAATTATGAATCAATTTTGATGATTTTTTTTTTATTTGGTAGATCGTACTTCAGAGGTGGTCCCATATAAATTTTATCTAAATTTATTCAGCGCTTTTTTAGAAAATCAACACAAAACAAAGTATATTATACCCAGATAATGTTTTTTACCTTTTAGTTTAAGTTGGTTCTCATAGGTATAGCTGTTTTGAAGTCGGTTTTTGTTTTAGATGAAAGCGAATAATTATTAAGCGCCTGAGATAGGAAGAAGGTAAGATAGGTTGTCGGAAACTGTAGGCTCTGACCACGGCCTAGGATGTCGTTGTGGCTTGCCGCGATGAATTTTGTCTAATAGTGGAAGAGTGTAATTACGATTGTTATAACGAAAACGAAAAGTAAGTATAATATGATGCAAAAATATTATATTATGATTGACCCAAACAACATAACATTGCGAAGAGAATTATGAATGAACGAGAAGTTTAATTCGCTATAATCCGCCACAGTAGACAAATCTATGTGGTACACTGCGTGTCCTTCACCAATAGGTGGTGGGTCTTCGCATGCTATTGGTGAAGGACACGCACTGTACCATTATAGCGAATTAAACTTCTCGTTCATTCATTATCATGGACTTCCGCAAAGTAACGCCTGCTTCAATTCAATAGAAGAGAATTGTGACTAACTCCTTAAGCACCAATGCATTTGCCGGATAGCCGGAGAGTGGCTGGCATCAAATGGATGCTAACAGCCAAGGATAGGCAAAGTTGGCGCAATCTTAAAGAGGCCTATGTCCAACAGTAGATGCATATTGGTTGATGATGATGATGATGTAGTTAGCATTGTATATCCCAGGGGCTTGGATAAAATAAACACGGGATAGGAAACGTAAGAAAAATGTATGAAATCACGTTCGAGTACCTTTGCGGGGTGAGGAGAGAGTGTCTTGTCATTTTTCTGCCCAATTATTAACACTAGTGCTTAAAAAAGTCGATCTCTATGACAACACAATATGAAATATCATATTAATGGCGAAACTGCCCATATAGAGGGGTAAGGCGAATATGGCCGATATATATACATATATCAAACGTCCCGTGGTTAATTCGTCCAAGCCCTTGGATTACCCGGAAAAGGAGGCTGAAGTCTTAACTATTTACCTAATATCTAAATAGATTCTATTTCCATGTAATTCTTCAAAGTATAAATAAAAATACTTACACCCGATTTCATCAAAAAACTTCGACTTCTGTCCATTCACTGCAATTTCATGTTTATTTACATGTCCTTCACTATCTTTTTCACTGTCACCAATATCACCGTTATTCACCAAATTTTGAAATTTCACCGGAATTTTCGGTTTCGCAGATTTATACTTCAAATGCCTTAGTTCACCATCTTCACCGAGTATGGTTATATCTTCATATGCATTCACCGTACCAGTATCTCTACCGAAATTCTTTAACACTTGCTTGTCAAAATTATTATCACTCAAAAGTCTTAAATAACCGAAATTTGATTTATCGTGTATCAAATTTTTCGTTTCAAATAGATTTTCGTTAACTACATCCTCGTCTTCGATGCATATTACATTTTTTCTGTTTAATATTGTAATTGTAACGAGTAATGCTATTCTATTACACATATTAATAGGTGATAGGACTTGGTATTATAATACAGGTAGCTTGGTTCGACACCAAATCTAGGAAATGATTCAACAATTTTCACGTATTTTCCTAAGTTGTATTACACGTAAATTATTGTAAAGAAAAAACTTTTTAAAAATACATGTATTTTCCAAATTAGTTCCAACTTGTCTCACTTTAATTAGAGAATAATATCAGTTGATGACGTATTGTAATGAATAAATTTTAATAACTTGAAATGTAAATCAATCGCAATAAAAACTATCACCACTAAATATTAAATGACGCCAAATAAATTAATAATTAAACCTAATCACAATAAATTAAAACTGTCACGAAAGTATCAGGACTTAATAACACACCAAGAGTTCTGTTTGCGAGCGAGTTTGAACTAAAGTTTTTTCAACTTTAACCATAATATTTAACAAAAAGCGAAAGTCCGTCGATCGCTTCGCCAAGACAACGTGGTTGTGACGAAAAATCGATTTAAGAGACAAGTTTTGGAGAAATGAAGCTTATATAACCGATTTTAGACCGCAATGTAGTCTAGCTTATTATTTAAATGCTTGAAATTGATCACAAGTCCCTTCAACGTAAGTTTTTGTTACAATATAAAATTTGGTTTGTCTTCATTCACTCTTCACATATAGAAAAACTAGCTGATGCCCGCGAATTCGCCCGCGCGAATTGAGGTTTTTGGGTTCCAGCGGGAACTCTTTAATTCTCCGGGATAAAAAGTAGCCTATGTGTTATTCCAGACTATAATCTATCTCTGAACCAAATTTCATCCAGATCCGTTCAGCCGTTCGGCCGTGATTGAGTAACAAACATCTATCCATCCAAACTTTCGCATTTATAATAATATGTATAGATTAAAGTTACTCTATTATATATACTGTATTAGATTATGCCCGCGACTTCGTCGGCGTTGATTGAGATTTTTTGATTTTGCGGGAACAATCGGGATTAAATCTAGCCTATAAGTATGTTAATTCAGGTTATGAGCTATCTGCTTTCCAAATTTCATCAAAATCGGTTGAAAAGATGGTCCGTGAAAGCGTAGCAGAGAGACAGACACACTTTCGCATTTGTAATATTAGCATGGATAATCGCCTAAGATATTACATTACTACTTATTAGACTGCCATTAAACTAGAGGTACATAGTTTCTTAACAGCATAATAAGTACTTATTTACGTACTTATAATGATATGATATTACCATACGATAACATGTAGAGCAATTTTCACTTTAACTTATAATTGGGTCAAGTGAAGAAAAGCATGCGGCCATTTTAGCAATTTAAATTGATACGTAATTATTTTGTAAGCAGGGTATTTGTCAACCTAGTAATCGCCACTGCAAATACTCCTTATTTATTACTAGCTGATGCCCGCGACTTCGTCCGCGTGGATTGAGGTTTTTCGGTTCCCGCGGGAACTCTTTAATTTACCGGGATAAAAAGTAGCCTATGTGCTATTCCAGACTATAATCTATCTCTGTGCCAAATTTCATCCATGGAGCGTGATTGAGTAACAAACATACATCCATACATCCATCCATCCAAACTTTCGCATTTATAATATTTATTTGATCTACTTGATACCTGTGACTTCGTCCTCATGGAGCAAATCTGTCTTTGGGATGCGGAGCCATCTCTCTACCAAATTAGATGTTTGAAAACTAGTCAAATCAGCAACTTTTTTAGAATGGGATTATGTAAATACTGAATTGTGAAGTCGTCAATGTTCGACGTACTTTTTTACTTTAATCGATAGTTTTAAATGGTTAACTATGTAGGTATATCTTCTTCTATATATTATGAATGCGAAAGTTTGAATGGATTTATGGATGGATGGATGTTTGTTACCCAAGCACAGAAGAACGGCAGAACGGATCTGGATGAAATTTGGCACAGAGATAGATTATAGTCTGGAATAACCATAGAGAATAATACATAGGCTACTGTTTATCCCGGATAGTTACAGAGTTCCCGCGGGAACCAAAAACCTCAATCCGCGCAGACGAAGTCGCGGGCATCAGCTAGTACAACATACAACTAAGAAGAGGTGTGGATATTACGACTTTTGGGAGATCCTCTTTTTAATAATCACTAAAAAAAAATTCATCTCGTCAGTTTTTAATATTTTTAACTTATTTTAATTATTTAATTGTTACAATATCACAATTTGCTCTTTGATTTCGCCATCTCTCGTAGCAATCTTCGCATGATCTTCCCACTTGGGGTCTTCGGTATTTCACTCACGAACCGCGCACCTCCACGGAGGCGTTTAGGATTTGAAAGCTGAAATTCAAACACAAAGTTAGATATACTTAGGCTGAGATCTGATATAATCATACTTACTTAATATTATAAATGCGAAAGTGTGTTGGTTTGTTGGTTTGTCCTTCAATCACGCCGCAACGGAGCAACGGATCGATATGATTTTTGGCATGGGTATAGTTGAGGAGCTGGAAAGTGACACAGCCTACTTTTTATCCCGGAAAATTAAGGAGTTCCCGCAGGAATCAAAAAAACTTGGACCACGTGGACGAAGTCGCGGGCATTAGCTAGTAATAAGATAATTCTGTAATTCCTGACTCAGTATGCGTTATGTAAGCGTACCGAGGATATTGTTTATTAAATATTTAATAAATAAATAAATCTATAGACCGTAATTTGACTTTGCGCAGACTTTACTTACTTTAAAAACTTGGCCAAGTATAAGCTTAGCATAACCTTTGATTCTGAATTTACATTTGTATCGGGCTAAGATTACGCTAAGCATAAGCTAGAGATTATAGTCCGACAGATGAGAGGTATATAGCAATAGTGTAGGGTTAGAGTGAGACAGACTGAAGCAGTACTATGAAAATGACATCTGCCAAAATTTTCAACCTTAAATTAGACAAAGCATAGTTTTATTTTTATTTTTATTCCACTACAAGTTAGCTCTTTGCTGCGATCTTACCTGATGGTAAGTGATGATGCAGTCTAAGATGGTAGCGGGCTAACCTGTTAGGCGCATGGCAGATACCCCTAGTCGGTTTCTACACGGCATCGTACCGGAACGCTAAATCGCTTGACGGTACGTCTTTGCTGGTAGGGTGGTAACTAGCCACGGCCAAAGCCTCCAGCCAGACGACAAAAAATTCGGAAATTGTAAATTCCCAAATTGACCCCGCCGGGAATCGAACCCGAGACCTCCCACGTTAAGGCAACAACGCTCAACACTGCGCCAGGGAGGCCGTCAAATACTGTACCTACTATATAAGATAAATACCAAAACTGTAACAATTTATATTTTGATAATTAAAAAAAAAAAGATAGTCCCACCCGTGCGAAACCACAGCGGGTCATCTTGTTAAAATATTTAAATTGAAAGAGAAAATAGGTATATTAGTGACCTTTTCAGCAACAAAAGCCTTAATCTCCTCTTCACTCAGATCACTCCCTGTTTGTAGCACCACAAACGCTCGCGGTACCTCCCCTCCAGTTTCATTGGGTACCCCCACTACCCCCGCATCCCTGATACCAGGGTGTTGGAGTAATACCGCTTCTATTTCAGCTGGTGCCACCTTTTAAGAGAAACAAGTAAATTAATAAAATAAAAAGCCATTTATTCCCATATCTATCTTATAACTAGATTACAATCTCTTGGAACATTGGTGATAATTAAATTACAATCTCTTGGAACATTTGTGATAATTACATTACAATGTACTCGCAAGTTAAAAAAAAAAACATACGCGCCGAATTGAGAACCTCCTCCTTTTTTGGAAGTCGGTTAAAAAGAGATTACAATCAAATAAATATTATAAATGCGAAAGTTTGGATGGATGTATGGATGTATGGATGGATGTTTGTTACTCAATCACGCCCCAACGGCTGAACGGATCTGGATGAAATTTGGCACAGAGATAGATTATAGTCTGGAATAACACATAGGCTACTTTTTATCCCGGAAAATTAAGGAGTTCCCGCGGGAAACGAAAAACCTCGATCCACGCGGACGAAGTCGTGGGCATCAGCTAGTTGATAATATGTTAGTATTATAATTCTACGAGATATGGGCCCCTTCTAGGGTAAAGGCCTCCCCAAACCTTTTCCACCTTGCCCTATCTTTGCCTAATCTCACCCAACTAAAAAAAAAATTGGGTGAGAGAAACAAGTAGTAAGTAATAATTAAAAATACTGCCTCTTTATGTAATGTAATGCCTCGTTATGTAATGTGTAGTAATGTTTGTTCGTGGTGGTAGTGGTTAGCATGTTCGACTGCGGCCAACGAGGCCTCAGATTCAAGTCCCGGGCCGGGCCATAATTAAGTATTGGGGTTTTCTGACTAAAAATTCTCAGTACTAGCCCGGAGTTAGGAAGTTGGCGGTGTTTCACCCCCGTGCCTCGGAGAGCACGTACAGCTGTTTTATCGGATTTTCCGTCCCATCGAGCTAGACTTAGAGCAAAGGACCAGAGAGTGCGCCTGCGTTTTCCACCTGTGCACTATAATATCTCTCGCGCAGATGGCTAATCTCCCCGGAGATTTGCCGCCGTGGCCGAAATTCGGTCGGGAGGTCGTGTAATCAACTTTATATATATTGCATACTTACCTAATTATAATAATAATTATGTTACCTGGTATCCCTTATATTTGATGAGTTCCTTCAAACGATCAACAATAAACACGTATTGGTCTTTATCATAGTATCCAATATCACCAGTTTTGTAGAAGCCTTCATCATCAAAGTCGTCCGTTGTATCCTTTCCAATGTATCCTTTCATCAGAGTGGACCCTTTCAGACAGATTTCTCCAGGCTGGTTTGGACCTAGAACTTTTCTTGTTTCTACGTCTACTATCTAAAAAAATTATACCCATTAGGTGGTTTCAGACCGGCGAGTCGAGACGTGTACGCTTAGTCGTTACATTGCGAATTCGATTGATCGTATTGAGTGTTCGATCACATATTTAGCGTCAAAGTAAAATGAACTTTAGTAGAATTGATTAGGAGCTCATTTTCGTGTATGCATTTATAGCCAACGCTCCAAACGATACGTTTCGCAATTAAAATCGGTTGTACTGAATTTGTGAATTTAAATCAAGAGCTATTGGGTCCATTTTGCTTTGATGCTAATGTGTTCAAACAATGGTTCAAACGCTCAATACGATCAATCGAATTAAAACTTAAGGACACGCCCCCCGATTGTGTAAGAAAATCGTAATCGTAATCGTTTGTCAAATGTATAATTCGACCTGTTTAAGGAGTTCATAGATGCCTGCACATCAAAAAGCATATATGAACTCCTTAAACAGTTCGAGTAATACGTTTTAAGCTGTCAAATGATTACGATTTGCTTATACAATTGGGCCTCTGGTCCTGTGCCGGAACTGCTTCCAGCGTCTCCCAAGTTCCAGCTACTCGCTAATCTACGTGGATGATATCACCAGGATCATTCTAGTTTACCTTCATAATACTGTCAGGTACAACCCGGCCAACTCCACCGATCCTGGTTTTTTGAGCATCAAGGTACGTATCCCTGGTTGCAGATAGGGTAAACTCCGTCATGCCGTACCCCTGTAATACTGCTGTTATTTTTGGAAATCTGGAATCAAAATAATTTACCTTTATATCATTATCAACATCCATATCCAAACTAAGTATAATGTTCTTCCGACCGAATTATAGCTACGGTGGACAATCTCCACAGAGATAAGCCATCTGCGCGGGAGATATTATTGTGCACTGTAGTGTGTGCGCAAACACTAGACCAACGAGGCAGTTAATAGTAGATTGTTCATCAAGGGACTAAAATGAGCCATTTCATACGAGATGTTTAGCTTACCGAGCGTAGCGAGGTATGCTATAGTGTCGAGTAGAATGGCTTTTAGTCCCGTGGTAAACACTCTACTTTTCACTTCGATTGCGAGAAAATAAAATAAATAACGATTTTTAATTATTTTTTTGCCATTCTGTTGTTACATGTTAATAGTAGGAGTATGATCTTTATTTTCACTTGATGATATTAAGTATTAACAAATAAATAGTCCCATTCACTTTACCCTATGCCTTCACCTTGTATTACGTATTGTGCATCGAAATCCGAAATGGATTAAATAAACATCCATCTAAATAAATGTACCTATTAATTACAATAAAAAATCTAGAGATTTCGCGGCAATCCGAAATACCTACTTTATTTTTCTCTTTATTGTTAACAAGAAGGAATTAAAAAAAAAATACATTAAGAACCATAAACACTGAACTGTGCGCGTAGGTGACGATGGGTAACATTCGTTTGGGCTGTTGATATTAACCATAGACTATAAATTTTGACTACCCATTTACTACGTATAACTTAATAACGCCAGCAATTATTTAAAAAAATTACTTTAATCCCTAGACCCTAAATGCTAACTTTAGTCCGCCTACGCTAAGCTATAATGACATCTTTTTAGAGCATAAGAGGTGATACTAAGTAGTAGTAGCACAGTATTGTACTAACCTCAGTTTCACAGCTGCAATAGCGTCGTCTCTCAAAGGGGCTGCTCCAGAGTACACAATCCTCATGAGCTTACGTCATAGTTCGTCCGGGACTTGCACACTGCTACAAGCAGATATCACCACTGGTATTAGCACAGTATTGTACTAACATCAGTTTCACAGCTGCAATAGTGTCATTTCTCAAAGGGGCTGCTCCAGAGTATACCCTTACTGAGCTTACGTCATAGTTCGCCCGGGACTTGCACACTGCTACAAGCAGATAGCGCCACTGGTATTCGCACAGTATTGTACAAACCTGAGTTTCACAGCTGCAATAGTATCGTCTCTCAAAGGGGCTGCTCCAGAGTATACAATCCTCAGTGAGCTTACGTCATAGTTCGTCCGGGACTTGCACACTGCTACAAGCAGATAGCGCCACTGGTATTCGCACAGTATTGTACAAACCTGAGTTTCACAGCTGCAATAGTATCGTCTCTCAAAGGGGCTGCTCCAGAGTATACAATCCTCAGTGAGCTTACGTCATAGTTCGTCCGGGACTTGCACACTGCTATAAGGACTGGCGGGGCCACTACTATTTGCACTACCTGAAGATAATTATTAAAAAAATTGGTGTCAGAATTGGAGCGGAGATGTATGAATTAGCTCCAGAGCCTGCAGTTTATTGCTTTGATACATAATTAGGTCCACTACATTAATAGGAAGTCCACTACAATCCTATTTAATTGACCTGATGAATTAAATTTATGCTCGCATAGACGTGAAACTGAAGCACCATATTTTATATTCCTATCGCCATCTTGTTTAGGTGCCTTGTGTTCAACGCGTAAAAATCGGTGCTCCAACTGAGGAAGAAATGAAATGAAAATGAAAATACACTTTATTATACACCAAACTAGATACAAAACAGAAGAACATATAGCCACATACACAAAGGGAAGAAGAAGGCAAGTTTATCCGTTAAAATATTAATATTCTTAGACCAATCACACTTCTAAACACACCCTTGAGGCTCCCTATCAAGGTTGGGTACCATTATTTTTTAATTAATTTTATTTTGTTAACATTATTATTTTCATTTTCATTAAAAGAAACTCTCAAACTTGACAAAAATAAGGAATAAAAATCAATGTTTGTATGTTTATCCTCTATGCCTTCCGAAACCATTGATCAGATTGTAATGAAACTTTGGTAAGCTTTCCTGGGAACAACCCGCGAGGGTTCCTAGTCCAAAAAATCTATTGGCATTGCAAGGCATGCCAGGTATAGCTCGTTATATTGTATAGAATATAAATAAAGATCTATATTCAAAAAATATATTATTTATAGCTCACTTTATACGTCTCTATTGTCTTCATATAGTAATCGGCATCAAACTTCGGTAGGTACACCAATGTGCCGCGAGAACAAAAGATTCTCATGATCCCCATCATACCCATGGTGTGGTACCATGGTGTTATGAACATAACCGTTTCCTTTGGATCCAAGGCATCTGGACTGATAATGGATATCTTTATAAATATGTACAGTCCCACCAATTTTGGCCCGGTGGCCAAAATTGGGAACTCAAACTCATATTTTTTTATTCAAATAAACTTATTATACGACTGCCTGAAAAAAGGAGTACATATATTGTTTTCAGGGTTCATGTATGTTTGTATGTACGTATGTGAGTTTGCATATTCCACCATAACTTCTATACGCCTGAACGGATTTTGATGAATGAGGTATCGTTAGAATCCTTACCTTATTCTGGGTGATATAGGCTAGTAAAATTTAAAAAAAAATTGATAGGGTGACCATGGTCCCGCATCAATGACTAAAGTTGATTTTATTTTCCAAAATGAGATTAACTATATGGTCATCATCAAAAAAATGATGAGAAGATTCCAAAAATATATACCTAAGACTACATTTCAATATCCAGTGATTCACAAAAAAATATCATTTAACTATGGCAGTCGTATTTTTTAATTCTTTGAGTTATATTCACTTGTTACAAGTGCTTTTGAATCGTCGAGTGAATCTACCACTGGTTCGGAATGCCATTCCTACCGAAATGAACCAGAAAGAAATTCGCTGGTTGCTCTTTTTTAAAAAAAATTACAATTGGGTATTTAACAACTATTCAAATAAATAATTTTTTATTGATTATTAAATAAAGGATCTCCCAAAAGTCGTAATATCCACGTCCCCTGTTAGTTTTATTATATACTAGAGGATGCTCGCGACTTCGTTCGCGTGGCATAAGTTTTTTTTAATTCCCACAGGCACTCCTTAATTTTCCGGGATAAATCCTATATAATATATCACTCTCCAGGTCCTCAACTATACCCATGCAAAAAATCACGTTGATCCGTTTCTATGTTGGGCCTGATTGAAGGACAAACTCTATATTTAACGTCCTTGGGGATAAAATTTTCAAAAACTGTGAAACACGTATTTCTTTATTTTAAACCAGAAGCCCAAATACCAACTTTCATGGTTATAACTTGAAAAATGAAGGACTTTCATACAAACTTTCAACCCCTATTTTAACGCCTTTGGGGGTAAAATTTTCAAAAACTGTGAAACACGTGTTTCTTTATTTTAAACCAGAAGCTCAAATATGAAGTTTCATGGATATAACTTTAAAAATGACGGACTTTCATACAAACTTTCACCCCCTATTTCACCCCCTTAGGGGTGGAATTTTGAAAAATCCTTCCTTAGTGAGCGCCTACGTCACAAAAGGAGCCTACTGTCAAAATTTCAAGTTTCTAGCCCCAGTGGTTTATGCTGTGCGTTGATATATAAGTCAGTCAGTCAGTCAGTCAGTCAGTCAGTCAGGACTTTGAATTTTATATATATAGATAACTATTTTAAACTATCGATTAAAGTAAAAAAATGCGTCGAATTTTGATGAAGTGACTGTTCAATGTTTCATACAAAATCCCATACTAAGCACGCGTTTTGACGTTTGGAAAAAAAATGCTGGTTTGCCTAATTGTTAAATACCCAATTAAATCAATTTGTAGATACATAGATAAATAAACGCTGTCCTTAGCATCGCTGGAGCGAGTCAAATCCATGCTCTTTTATCATTTACATAATATTCACAGTATAATAAGCTTTTTTCAGGTGTATACTTTTAATGGGTTTGTTAACCGAATGATAAGTTTGTAGAACTATACATACAGTAAGATGACGCCCTCGATCCTTATTTTAGGGACGTCAAGGTTTTTTTTTATCCACAAGTCAGCTCCTGACTGCAATCTCACCTGATGCTGAGTGATGATGCAGTCTAAGATGGTAGCGGGCTAACCTGTTAGGGGCATGGCAGTTATAATAAACCCTTCCCTATCCGTTTTTACACAGCATCGTACCGGAATGCTAAATCGCTTGGCGGCACGTTTACCGGTAGGGGAACTAGCCACGGTCGAAGCCTCCCACCAGGCCAGACCAGGGAAAATTCAGAAATTATAAATTCCTAAATTGACCCTGCCGGGGATCGAACCGGGGACCTCCGCACGTTAAGACAACAGCGCTCAACACTGCGCCACGGAGGTCGTCAGATGGATGAAGGTACGTGACATAAAACTGTCATTTTGAAATAATACTGTTGTAACCCCTTGGGTACTTTTCTGTCAGTTCAAATCTTTTACACTGTAAAAACATTTTTGTATGAGCCACTCTTTTAATTTTCTTTTGAATGTAACTTCTTTTGTCTCATCTGTTATCAAATTTGGTAGTTTATTATAAATTATTACTGATCTAAAATATGGGCTTATTCGAGATAGTGTTATGAAATGACTTACGATTCACAAGTGGCTATTAAGTTCAAATGCGTCAACATGACGCCTTTAGGCAGACCCGTAGTTCCTGACGAGTAAAGAATAACCGCTGCATCTATCTGTCCCATTACATCTACTACTTCAAAATTATCCAAAACTATCTCATCTTGAGTTACAGAATTGAAAACTTGAGTTCGACGTGCCAAGTCTTCATAATATAATTTGTTATTTAATTTTTCTTGGCCGAAAAGTATGAATTTTTGAAGATATGGTAAAGTTTCGAGGGTTTTTGAATGGGTTTTGTAGGCGGTTGGTGAACAGAAGACGATACTTGGTTTCGATATATCGAGAACATGTTTTAGTTCACCTGTAAGAGAAACACATTAATATATATAAGTAGGTACACAGAAGTAAACACGTTCCATTTTAAAACTCTGCGTAAAATTCTGAAATAAATACTTATTAAAACTTAGCACACCTATTTACCAAAATAACTTTTAACTTTTCGCTGTACACTCTAGACTCTAGAGTCTAGACCAGGGACTAGTATATAGTGATCTGTGGTCTAGACAGTCTTCAAATGCTCGATTAGATATAGTTAACCATAAGACCATAGGAATAAGGATGTAATTAAGCTAAGTAAATGTGTAAGCTAGACTTAAGTACTTTGTTGGTCGACCAAATGATTTAATGTGCCCCTATAAATAAGGTAGACTAAGCGAGCAGTCCCGAATAGAGAGTGTGTGAGGAAAGACGTAATCGTTTTATTTAATCCTGAATATTTAACCCCTTTGATGATACCTTTAGCTATCATACTCTTAGCAGGCGGTACTCCATTAATTAATTATTATGTATGGGTTTGCCGACTGAGC
The DNA here is from genome assembly GCA_917051295.2 of Erebia ligea. NCBI lineage: Eukaryota > Metazoa > Arthropoda > Insecta > Lepidoptera > Nymphalidae > Erebia > Erebia ligea. The sequence goes on from OU785246.1 coordinate 4,700,212, forward strand.
GTCCAGAAAGTCTTAGGTATAACAAACCTTGTTTAAATATTGGATAGAAGCAGGCGTTACTTTGCGGAAGTCCATGATATTGAAAAAACTAGAAATTTAATTCGCTATAATCCGCCACAGAAGGTAAATCTATGTGGTACAGTGCGTATCTTGCATAGAATATCGCGGGCTGCAAGTTCAAGATACGCACTGTACCACATAGATTTACCTTCTGTGGCGGATTATAGCGAATTAAATTTCTAGTTTTTTCAAACCTTGTTTAGTATTACCACAGAATAGATAATAGTACTAGTATTACGTACTGAGTTTATTCTCAAGAGTTTATTGGCGTTTTGACCTTCGTCCAGCAGTAGACGTCTATAGGTTGAACGGAACTTTATGGAGTTCATTTCATTTCATTTCATTTACCTATTCATTGCATTCATGTACTTACATACAATATTATATTGACTTAATTATAATGACATGATACCCCGTCAGGGCATTGCAATTATATAAGTATTATATAAGTATTATATAAGTATTATAAGTAATAATTAAACAATTATAAATTAACAGTTTCAGGAAGTCTACTTTGCAACACATTATATTTTTACCTACCATTTCATAATTGAATATGGAACCCTGAAATGATTATGATTTATGAAGTCATACCTTTAGTATAAGCTGGGTTTACACAAGTCACAGTGGCGCCTGCGCAAATTATTCCTATCAGAGTACTGAAATATTCCTGCCTGTTTTCTGAACAGATTCCGACTATGTCTCCCTTTCTGACTCCCATACGAACGAGGGAGATGGCAAGATTCATGGCATCTTCGGCTAGTTCACGAAATGTTAGTTTTTCATGAGTTTTCCCATTGATCTGAAAATTTTCTTTTGTTTCATCCAAAACAAGAAGGCGTAAAAGATAAAAAGCACATTTACATATTGTTTTTCCTAAAAACCTTATTCATAAAAAGTGTCCTTCCCCGGGATACCAACTATATCCCTGTACCAAATTTCATCGAAATCGGTTGAACAGGTGGGCCGTGAAAGCGTAGCAGACAGACAGACAGACAGACACACTTTCGCATTTATAATATAAGTATGGATTTGATACCTCCACGCGTTCCCGAGAAAAAGGGCGTTGACAGACAGACAGACGGACAACGAAGTGCTCCTTTAAAGGTTCCTTTAAGGGCCAAATCGGTCCAGCCATTCTCAAGCGATGCGCTTACCAACGAAAATTACAAATTTTTATAATTTTTTTTTATTTTGAAGTATATTTTGTAAGTATAACCTTGTCTATAAATAATTTATAGAAATCACATAATAAAATAATATGTCCGTTTACTGATTTTCAAACAAAAAAGGCGTTTTATTAGTACTCAATCAATCAATCAATATTTATTTATTCAAATTAGGTAGGTGGGTACACTGTACTCTTATTGACGTTCAATAACTTATAAAATATAAAACATGATGGTGATAATCAGTTACGGTGTCTTAAAACTAAAGCTACGATGGTTCCAACCGCGCCATGGTCTCAGAAGAGCCGACAACAAACTCAGCCGGGGGTTTTTTAGGGTTCCGTAGCCAAATGGCAAAAAACGGAACCCTTATGGATTCGTCATGTCTGTCTGTCTGTCTGTCTGTCTGTCCGTCCGTATGTCACAGCCACTTTTTTCCGAAACTATAAGAACTATACTGTTGAAACTTGGTAAGTAGATGTATTCTGTGAACCGCATTACGATTTTCACACAAAAATAGAAAAAAAACAATTTTTTGGGGGGTTCCCCATACTTAGAACTGAAACTCAAAAATTTCTTTTTCATCAAACCCATACGTGTGGGGTATCTATGGATAGGTCTTCAAAAATGATATTGAGGTTTTTGATATCATTTTTTTCTAAACTGAATAGTTTGCCCCCCCCCCCCCCCCCCCCCCCTGTAACTTCTAAAATAAGAGAATGATAAAACTAAAAAAAATATACGATGTACATTACCATGCAAACTTCCACCGAAAATTGGTTTGAACGAGATCTAGTAAGTAGTTTTTTTTTAATAATTCAAAACTTACTACAGGTTTGTACGGAACCCTCGGTGCGCGAGTCCAACTCGCACTTGGCCGGTTTTTTTTACTTATCACCATCTCACAAATCATGTTAAACTAAGGAACTAACAGAGCCATTAGAGCAAATCATTGCCAAGCTTCCTTGTCATTTAGGTAAAACTTTACATGGGAATAAGATTTTTCATGTAGTTTTTACTTACCAAAGCAATCCCATCATTGTAAGGCCATATTTGCTGGAGCACATATTTGGCAAAGTTTAAATGCGTTGGTAGTTTTACTAAAGCATCATCCCCGTACAAATACTTCGAATTGCGTAGCATTGTCAAGAACGGCAATAGGCAAACTGAGTCAGACAAATATAATTAGTTATCACTAAATGAAAAATTCTCCGTACAATATATTTACTATCAGTAGTTTAAAATTAAACCTGTTTACAATTAACCATCATACTAATATTATAAATGCGGAAGTGTGTTAGTTTGTTGGTTTGTCCTTCAATCACGCCGCAACGGAGCAACGGATCGACGTGATTTTTTAAACGAGTATAGTCGAGGACCTAGAGAGTGACATAGGCTACTTTTTATCCCGGAAAATTAAGGAGTTCCCGTGCGAATTGAGAAAACTTATTTCACGCGGACGACGTCGCGGGCATCAGCTAGTTGTATATATTTCCTACGCACTTTGATAACGTTATCAGAAGAATGCCAAGTCGGCATTGTTCTGATAAAATTATCAAAGTACTTAATTTAATTATGTCATATCATTAATCATTTTACTAGCGGATGCTTGGCTGATGCCCGCGACTTCGTCCGCTTGGATTGAGGGTTTTTGGTTCCCGCGGGAACTCTATTTTACGGGATAAAAGTAGCCTATGTGCTATTCCAGACTATAATCTATCTCTGTGCCAAATTTTATCCAGATCCGTTCAGCCGTTGTGGCGTGATTGAGTAACTAGCATCCATCCAAACTTTCGCATTTGTAATATTAGTATAGACTAGCAGATGCCAGATGCTAAGTTTTTTAAATTCCCACGGGAACTCCGTAATTTTTCGGGACACTCACAAATAATTTGGCTTTCTATTGGTACCAGAATTTTCAAAATCGGTTCAGTAGATCCAGAGATTACCCCTAGCTACAACCTCACAAACTCACAAACTTTACCTCTTTATAATATTAGTATAGAAGTATAGATGTCATATCATTTTATGGGTGTGTTTTGTGCAAATAAGAATGATAAGCAAGAAATATGACGGAAAATATCGTTACGGGCCGTTGGTCCTTTTAGTAGGTCCAAGGCCCGTTTAATAATAAGTCATAAGTCATAAATATTTATTCAATTTAGGTAGGTACACTACACTTATTCCGACGTCCAGTTACATACGCGCCCTGCTGAGAAGAGCCCACAACAAATTCTGCCGGGCCTTTTTTTTATTATCACCATCTCACAAATCATCTTAACTAAGGAACTATCAGAGCCATTAGAGCAAATTATTGCCAAGCTTCCTTGTCAGTTAAGTAAGCTTTCACGTGGTGATAGGATTTTTCAATGAGTTTACGTTTTACATTAACTTTGAACTTATTCAGAAACATCTTCAACATGTCTTCTGACATATCTGTCTGAATAATCTGACATCAGCTGAGAACTGGATCTCAATTAGTATATAGGTCTTAGGTATGCATAGACTGACCGGTACCTGAACACGTGTTCTTAGCTTACTATTATCGTTACGAGTAGTTATTTTTTTTAAATGAAAACAAAAGAACATCAAAATGATATTTTTATTTACAAAAAGAACCTCTTGCTCCAGTAATACATAATAATTACAGTATTATAATAATAATACTAACAGCGCGAGCGGACGAAGTTGCGGGCATTAACCAGTCTCTTATATAATTCCGAACTTATTGAGATCAATTTAAAACGAACTTGCTATAATCATACTAAGTAATATTATGAATGCGAAACTGTGTTTATTTGTTTGTTTATTGGTTTGTTCTTCAATCACGCCGCAACAAAGCAACGGATCGACGTGATTTTTTGCATATGATGGGTATAGTCGAGGAGAGTGACAAAGGCAATTGAAAAAAACTTATTTCACTCGGACGAAGTCGCGGGCATTAGCTAGTATCAAATTCAATAACACCTAACAATGCAAAATATACCATACAAATTATTCTTTTCTCTGATTTTTCTCTCTCCAAACTAATATACACCATACGCTTCTTGTCTTAAAGTTTACTTTGCCTCGTACTCGCCATCTGCCTCAGTTCCCGTCTCAACATCTTTCCAGTCTGGGTCTTTGGTATCTCATCTATGAATCTCACGCCACCGCGGAGATGTTTTGGGTTTGACAGCTGGAAACAATCAACGGTTAATAAAATTGTTAAGCATTGAAAGCCTTGACTGCCTCGTTGGTCTAGTGGTTGGCGTGTTCGACTGCGGCCAACGAGGTCCCGGGTTCGAGTCCCGGGACGGGCCATAATTAAGTATTGGGTTTTTCTGACTAGACATTTTCAGTACTAGCCCAGAGTTAGAAAGTTGGGGTGTTTCACCCCCGTGCCTCGGAGAGCACGTTAAGCCGTCGGTCCCTGTTATTATCACTAACATGATAATAGTCGTTACAGCGCACCAACCCGAATTGGAGCAGCGTGGTGGGTCTAAGCTCTAATTCCCTCTCTCCTATGAGAGTGGAGGCCTGTGCGCAGCAGTCGGACGTTAATGGGCTGTAGTGGTGGTGGTGGTGGGGATAGCCTAGCGGTTAAAGACTCTTCTACTCGGGGGATCCTGGGTACGGAAACCCTTTGAGATTGATGCCTTGAGCAAAATTCTATCGGGTGATTATTTTCATCAATAAAGAGTAACTACTGTCTTACTTTTGTACTGTCTCTATTTCTGTTGAAGACCTGGGACCTGCCCCCCTAGCCAAGTTACATACGTTTCGTTTCTATTCTCTTTCTAAATCGTTACCGCTTTCTAATCGTTAACGCTTTAGTAGGGATAAAAGAATAAGTGAATAGTTTAAGGTTAGCAATTTTAATCTCTTTCGGTAAAGCTTAACGCTATATAGAAAGACGGATTAAAGAACGTGAATAGAAAGAGAATAGTCACGAAACGTATGTAACTTGGCTAGGGGATGGTATCAAAGAGAAAGAGTATTCTCACCTTTCCAGCAACATAGTCCTGAATTTCCTTCTCAGTAAGGGTTTCCCCCGGCTGTAGTGCAACGAAGGCCAGAGGGACTTCCCCAGCGGTGGGGTGTGGGATGCCCACCACGCCTGCTTCGCGGATGGACGGGTGTTTGAGGAGTACAGCTTCTATTTCTGCTGGGGGGACCTGGTATCAAAGAGAAAGAGATGATGAGAAATTTGGGATATTTGTTTTCAAGATTGAACTACTTATGATATGATAGAAAAAAAAACTAGCGATTATGGAGGCATTACTCCACGCGACGCGCAGTCGGCGCGGCAATCCGATTTTTACTCGACTACTGCCCCTGCTTGCTTAAATACAAGTGTCTAGTGTCTAGAGTGTAAGTGTTTTTTTTTCCACTACCTACAAGTTAGCCCTTGACTGCTATCTCACCTGAGGGTAAGTGACGATGGCGAACAGCAAAAGGTTAAAAAAATATTTTTGGTGAATCGGTACTTAAATAATTGTTTTAGGTTTTTAAAAGTTGTACCTAGAACAAAATTTTTGCATTATTATAAAGAGAATATTTTAAAGTAACCCTGTATGAATAGAAAAGTCCGCTTCACTCATTCATCAACGCCCAGCCATTTTGTTTAATTTCCCCTCATTATGACGTACACAATGAATAAGGTTACCTGATATGCCTTATACTTGATAAGTTCCTTCAATCGATCCACAATATAGAAGTACTGGTCGTCATCATAGTAGCCAATATCACCCGTCCTAAAAAAGCCTTCATCGTCGAAGTCCTCCTTCCTGTCTTTGCCGATATAACCCTTCATCAGCATGACGCTTTTGACGCATATCTCCCCTTCTTGATTAGGTCCTAGTACTTCGCGGGTTTCTGGATTTAATACCTAGAAAGTCCAAACATATTTTTAAAAGTCCTGTTTTTTTTTATTAACTACAAGTTAGCCCTTGACTGCGATCTCACCTGATGGTAAGTGATGATGCAGTCTAAGATGGTAGCGGGCTAACCTGTTACCGGCATGGCAGTTATATTAAACCCATACCCCATACGGTTTCTACACGGTATTGTACCGAAACGCTAAATCGCTTGGCGGCACGTCTTTACCGGTAGGGTGGTAACTAGCCACGACCGAAGCCTCCCACCAGGCCAGACCAGGGAAAATTCAGAAATTATAAATTTCCTGACCCTGCCGGGATCGAATCCAGGACCTCCGCACTTTAAGGCAACAGCGCTCAACACTGCGCCACGGAGGTCGTCCTTATTAAAAAATTCCTGGCTGCCTCATCAAAACGTACTTTCTGAAAGACCTTGACATACCTTCACGATAGTGTGGGATACAACAGCCCCAACGCTGCCAATTTTTTCAGGGTTAAAGTTGTATGTGATAATTGTCTCTGTCATCGCATATCCTTGCAATACGGCCTGGACGCTCGGGAACCTGATATTACAACCAATATGTACCAACTTCCAACAAAGTTTTTTTTTTTAACTAGTGAAAAACTGACGCTTACGATGTGCAAACTCAGTCACAGTTTGTGATAGAACTGTATTTCGAAATGAACTATAATTTTAAACTTCTCATTTCTTATGGTAACATTATATATATATAGTCTGGAATAGCACATAGGCACATAGGCATAGGCGGGCATCAGCTATAAAGAATATACATACATACATACATACATACATAGGCTACTTTTTATCCCGGAAAATTAATGAGTTCCCGCGGGCATCGAAAAAACTTAGTCCACGCGGACGAAGTCGCGGGCATCAGCTAGTTATAAAATAAAAATCATCATGTTATAAATACATTCAAAAAATCAAATGATTACTTTTAAGCAAACACAGCATGGACTAAAATAAAAGCAACAATTAAGATAATATACTCGTAGATTAAAAAATAAATTACAATTATATAGAACTAGCTGATGCCCGCGACTTCGTCCGCATGGATTGAGGTTTTTCGGTTCCCGCGGGATATCTTCAATTTTCCGGGATAAAAAGTGGCCTAGTGCCAAAATGCCAAATTTCCTTCCAGATCCGGTCAGCCGTTCTGGCGTGATTGAGTAACAAATATCCAGCCATCCAAACTTTCGCATTTATAATATTAGTAGATACAGTAAAATCTCCTTATGCGCGCTTCTTTCATTCGCGTTTTCACTATTCGCGGATAAAAAAATGCATTCGCGGATCTAATCGGTACCTACATCGGTACATTACATATTAAAATAAAAAGGATTCCAATAGGTATACAATCCTTTGTAAACGCGTCGTCAAATGGACTAATAAAAAAGTAAAATATATAGACCTTATTACAACTATGACTAAATTAAATGATATCGCTGCTGTATTGGTTGTGCCTTTGATATAAGACGCCTTCGCCGCTTTTGAATTACAAAATTCTCTAAACCATTGCCCAAGCTTAAACATAATAATTAATCAATATGGTCAAAAACTTTAATTAAATTGATTTTTTATATATTTATTTTTTATTTTGTCACCTAGGAACGTATGGCCCCTATAATCCCATATAAATTACCATTCCATATTCACGGTTTCTGTATTCGCGGCATATTTACGAAACGTATACCCCGCGAATAATAGTTATTTATTATACAAGAGTGAAAAGTTGTTTTTTAACCGCGTGCTCAATTTTGATGACCGAGCAAGCGAAGGATTCTAAAATCAAAAATTAGAATCCTGAGCGTCAGCGAGGGAATCAAAAGAGCACGAGGTGAAAAATCTTTTCACTCGAGTGCAACACGTAACTTTTCATCCCACCTCAGCGAGGAAATGACTAAATGCAAAAAAAAATCACAAGGTAACTTTTCATCCCACCTCAGCGAGGAAATGACTAAATGCAAAAAAAAAACACAAGATTTAATTCAATTCTGTTAATTTCTTCGTCACTAGAATCACTCATTTTAGGTTTTTCACTTATTTTCAATTTTCTTGTTTTTAATCGGTTTTAATTTTAAACAATATGACGTGAAAGAAAATGGTGCGCGCAAAGTAAATTAAAAAAGTACACCAAGAAGGTTACGAGTGTGAGTTTTTAACAAATTAAAAACGATTGTATGGAAATTCGGCACCATAGAGGTACAAGTAAATAGGTTTTAATGATGTTTTGAATTCACAAACTTCATAGACGAGTGATAGGTATTTACTAACGTGCACACGATGTTCTAAATTCAATTTACTTTATCCTCTAGAGGATAATAACGGATTTTACCTTCAGAATATATCGAAGAGTAAAAATACTCTTTCCGAGATGGTGGGATGAAAAGAGCTTTTACTGTAGGTATAGATTAAGGATTCCCTCATTACCTTTCCCTGACAGCCTTAGCAGTGTCTGCGTATAAGGGAGCGGCGCCGCAGTGCACAAATTGTACAGAGCTCGTGTCGTACTTAATGTTTGATTTGCACAGAGCTATCAGCGCCGCTGGTACCAATGTCAGTTGTGCAACCTAAAAAAAAATTTAAAAAATTTAAAAATATAAACCTTAAAACTAAGACGTTAAAGTTTAATTACGAATGTTATTAATTTATATTAAAGACCTTTTGTCTTCGTAACAACGCGAGCATGGGGCAGCGAGGTGTCAGTGATGCGAATCCACAAGTTTACCGCCTACCAAAAAGTGCTCAACGCGGCTGAAGAAGTTTTCACTTCATAAAAATTGAGAACCTCCTCCTTTTTTGGAAGTCGGTTAATAATCAAGAAGGATTCCCAAATGTATATTTTTATGCATTTTGGATATCTTTAAAATTATTCTTTTGATCCTGTTTAATTTTATTATCATTTAAAAAATTTAATTGATTTCTTTGTGACGGGTGATCAACCAAAACCATCGTGTGGTACCAGACTAATAAAAATAAAACCATCGTGTGATAATAAAAAAAAACTTATACCTGATATTTTTCCACAGTCTTCAAATAAAGGTCTACGTCAAACTTCGGGATGTACACAGATGTTGCTCGCCTAGTGAACCCAGCAATAGTGCTGATGAGACCCATCGTGTGGTACCAGGGGGTTATGGACAGGCTTTTGAGAGGGGGGATGGGGGTGCTTAAAAGAAAAGTACTGACTGACTTTCCGATCTAAATCAGTGGATCGGGCTCTCAATTTGATTAGAATTAAACAGGACTTTAAGTGGTTATAAGTTTTTTATTCGACACTAAATTAACCTTTTTTTAATTTATTTTGTACCAAAAAATTAACCTTTAATTACGATCTCAACTGCAGTCTAAGATGGAAGCAGTATAACTGTTTAATGCAGCAGTTTAATTACATGTTACATGTAATTTGAAATGTTAATGTAAATTATTATGTAAATGTGTCATTATGTAAATGTAAAAAATTTAAAATGTTAATGTTAGTGTTACATGTAATCTTTGGTTCCCGCGGGAACGCTGTTATTTTCCGGGATAAAAGTAGCCTATGTTTTATTCCTGAGAAATAATCACTCTCTGTTATTCCTTGGTTATCATGGACCTAATACCTAACGCCTGCTTCTATCCAAGGGATTAAAGAAGACAAAATATTATAATACCTACGCGCATAGTGTTATAACGTTGAGCTGTGTAATCAAAACTCCTTTGGGTAATCCCGTAGTGCCAGAGGAATAGAGAATGAATAGAGTATCGTTGCCTCCATCGACATCGGCTGGCTGAAACTGCTCATACTTGATGTTTTCTGTTAACCTGTAACCTGAAAATAAAAATCCACAATTATATTGAAAGTGTGTTTGATTTGTTTGTTCTTAGGGCTCTGACATAGCGTAAAATCTGCAAAACGGAGGTTTTTAAAGCCTAGTGTATGTAACTATGTTTCATACGGTAACATAATAATATTATGTAAGTATGCTTGAAAAAATCATACTAATATTATAAATGCGAAAGTGTGTTTGTTTGTTGGTTTATTGATTTGTTGGTTTGTCGGTTTGTCCTTCAATCACGCCGCAACGGAGCAACGGATCGACATGATTTTTGGCATGGGTATAGTTGAGTACCTGGAGAGTGACATAGGCTACTTTTTATCCCGGAAAATTAAGGAGTTCCCGCGGGAATCAAAAAAACTTAAGCCACGCGGACGAAGTCGCGGGCATCAGCTAGTAATATGATATTTTCAAGATATTTAAGCACCATATATCTCAAAACACAAATAAAAGAAGTTCTCGGCATATAAAAAAAATTCTTTAAACATAGGTACCCCTTAGTTTACCTTTTACAGCAATTTTTCTACTTATTGGAACTAATAATTTGCTCTAATAATATCTACTTACTAGCTTTTGCCCGCGGCTTCGCTCGCGTTAGGTTCGACTTCCATACAAATTTCAAAGCCCCCTTAAGGGTTGAATTTTAAAAAATGCTTTCCCTGCGCATGCCTTCATCATGCCTTCATCATAATAGTAGGTATGCCAAATTTCAGGCTGATCCGTCCAGTGATTTGAGCTGTGCTTTGATAGATCAGTCAGTCAGACGCCTTTGCCTTTTATATAATATTAAATTAGATAACCTATTAGGCGTATGCCACAAATTCGATTTGCTTACTAAGCACAGATATATACCAACTTACCATCTCTCTTATCATTTCCTCCACTATTTGGTATAGCTAGATCCTTATACAGAATCGTGTTTGCAAGTCGGTCGTCTCCAAATATGATGATTTTCTTCAAATAAGGCAGAGTGTTGAAGTTTTTCGCATGCGCTTTGTATGCTAGCGGTGATAAAAAGATGTACTTAGGTTTCGCTATGTCCATAACATGTCTCAATTCATCTGAAACAAGAAAAAAATATTTAGGTAAACTAAAACAAAGACAACCAAAGAGTATTAGAAAATCTAATGAAGATTTGGCGCAGCGCAGTTTAATATTAGGTACTGACTTTTTTTTTCTATCTTCTACAAGTTAGCCCTTGACTGCAATCTTATCTAACCTGTTAGGGGCATGGCAGTTATATTAAACCCATACCCCTATTCGGTTTCTACACGGCATCGTACCGGAACCGCAAATCGCTTGGCGGCACGTCTTTGCCGGTAGGGTGGTAACTAGCCACGGCCGACATATCTCTAACAGGGGACATACCTACCTGTGCTGCCAACGCTTAAAGCAATAACACTTGGTACGACTGCAACCCCCTGTCAGACACCCTGTTGCTTTATAATTTAAGAGTGTCTGACAGGGGGTTGCAATCGTACCAAGTGTCTGACAATGGACAACATGGTTTCTTAAATTATTCCAAAGAAAAATATAAAAAAACGGAGCTTAATACCTTAACGAATTTGAGGTGCCACCTTTTCTACCTGATACCTTTCAAAGCAACCGCGATCCAAACTTCATAGTCGGGGATCGTTTATACTTCAATTAGAGACATACCTACATAGAAAAACTTTCAGCTTAAATAAAATAACGAAGGTCTGATCGTCGCAGGATCTTGGACCATTACGCTTATTCGCTAAATGTGCTGGAAAGTGGTACGTGTCTGTATAGATGTAAATCGGGCTTAATACAACAAGGGGTAAAACTGAAGTGGGATCTAACATACTTCTAGCGCCATCTACTTAAGACCATCCGGACGTGTTTCAGGCGCAGGAAAACCGGTGAAAATTAGCCTCCCGATGGCAGTTAGTATGTTATATCTACTTACCATTTTTATAGCCCATACTAATCGGAGAAGCAATAGCACCAGAGCAAATAATTCCTATAACAGTACTAAAGAATTCTCTCCTATTCTCCGAGCTCAAGGCGATCACATCTCCCTTTCTGACTCCCATACGTCGAAGCGAGACAGCTATATTCATCGCTTCTTGCGCGATTTCGCCGTACGTGAGCTGTTCGTGTGTTGAGCCATTTATCTGGAAAATGGGAAACGGAAAATAATAGTACAGAGTGAATACAGCGTGACCTCTGATACCAAGCCGGCTTTACGATCATCAAATAAATATTATAAATGCGAAAGTTTGGATGGATGTATGGATGTGTGGATGTATGGATGTATGGATGTATGGATGTATGGATGTATGGATGTTTGTTACTCAATAACGCCCCAACAGCTGAACGGATATGGATGAAATTTGGCACAGAGATAGATTATAGTCTGGAATAACACATAGGCTACTTTTTATCCCGGAAAATTAAGGAGTGCCCGCGGGAACCGAAAAACCTCGATCCACGCGGACGAAGTCGCGGGCATTAGCTAGTAATATGTATATCTAAAGATTAGCTGTCATAAATCCACCACCATCACCACTACAGCCCACTAACGTCCCACTGTTAAGGCCAGCACAGGCCTCCAAACTCATAGGAGAGAGGGAATTAGAGCTTAGATCCACCACACTGGTCCAATGCGGGTTGGCGGGCTTTAACGACTATTATCATGTTAGTGTTAGTAACCGGGACCGCTCCGAGCATTGACTTACCAATACATTAGACGCACCATCGAAACGCAAAAAACGGCACGGTCAAATTGTGCACAAATAGGTATTCTGAACAATTTTCGTCTCAGTCGCGCATGAGTACACTAGGCGACCAAATGTCGTATGTGTCGAATTGTTATTACAAAATTGAACCCTAAATATAAAGCTATATGGTTGGTTTTTGTGAACCGTTTGGTGTCTCATTCTATATTATTTATAGCTGTGTTTGTATAAGCGATTTTGGACGCTTTTTGAGTATTAATTTGTAGGTAATGTTGTATCCTTAGTTGGTAAATCGATGGCTCCGAGGCACGGGAGTGAAACACCGCCATCTTCCTAACTCTGGGCTAGTACTGAGACTTTCTTGTCAGAAAATCCCAACACTTAATTATGACCTGACCCGGAACTCGAGCCCGGGACCTCGTCAGCCGCAGTCGAACATGCTAACCACAAGACCAACGAGGCAGTTGTCATAAATTAATACATTATTTATCTTCATTCGGTACACTGTACTCTTTGAACGTCAATAAATTATAAAATAATACTTAAGGTTTGTTGGTGATAATAATTTACGATGTACCCATCTTAAAACAGAAGCCTCGAGGGTTCCATACGCGCCCTAGTATTAGAAGATAATATTATAATGGGTAATAAGAGGCTCTAAGGGACCCCCACCCCAGAAAAGTTTATATTTTTCCATCAATTTTGTTAATTTCTATTTTGTATTAAGTGAAAGTACCTACATGTGTTGATAGCAAAAAGTTGTAAGATTGAAAGAATTATTGCTTATTTTTAATGATATTGAGATAGACATGTTCCAAATAGAGAAAAATGGTTTCTTGGCTTTCTTTAATTATTATAAACTTCAATACAGTAACTTACCAAAGCGATTGTATCGCGGTTTTCTTGTATTTTATTCAATATAAATTCACCAAAGTTCAATGAAGCGATCACATATCGATCAACGGGACCATAAACGTACTTTGGGTTCTTCAACATTATCGCTAAAGAGTTTATAACCTTTGTTTTACAAAGTGTGTAGACTTCCACTGTTTAAACTTATCTGATAAATACTTACTTAGGACTTGCTTTTAGTCGATAATTATCATGATATCTTTTGTTTGATGTTTTGTTATCAAATGATAAGGAAGAAATGTGGCTGAATCGGTTACAAGATTTTACCTAAACAAACGCGCAAACATTGCAAAATAAATAAAAGCTTATGACGAGATGCATAATCTATTGCAAATAATGTACAAAAGGGGGTAATAAGAAAACTTATGGACCTATTTACTTGGATGGTTGGCAATGTTGACCCTAGTTCCCTCTAATAGGATCCTAGGTACCAGCTACTACCTAACCCAGCATGAAAATAGTGCGGTATAGGTACCCTCAAAATATACCACTAGGGAACACGCAAAGAGAATATAACTACTACGTTTGGAACACGGTTACCCGAAATAGGGTTCCTATTTTTCACTCTCCAGCCCTTTAGCTATATCCATGCATAAATTCCATAGCTTAGCTCCATTGCAGCGCGGTTGAAGGATAAACAAACAAACAAAAAGTTAGGGTCTAGATCATAAACTTAGGAACGTCTTACTATTGTCTAGACTCTAAGTCTAGAGCTTAGAAGACCTGACGTCAGTGACCTAACTCTATGACCCGTTGTTCTAGGTGACGAGTGACGACAGAAGCGGCGCGACGCAACGCGATGCGATACGACGCCATAGAAATGACAAACTTGTCTACGTGACAACGTAGGCATCGTCACACGTGAAGGGTCAGCTACTGTTTGTTACTGTCGCGTCGCGTCGTATCGAGTCGCGGTGTCGCGTTTGTCGCTCAACTACTTAGGACAACTGCCTCGAAACTGCAAACCGCCTACGCAGTCTGATTGCAGTCGTGGTGCAGTTCTTATGGAAAATAACAAGCTGCTGTGCTAGTTTTATAGCAGTTGAAATACAGTACTATTGCAGTCAAGACAACAGCTGCAGAAAAACTGCTTCAGAACTGCAATTCTACAGTCGGCATGTAGGTACTTAGTCCGTCTGCTTAGACACATAAAAAAGCAAAAACGACTTCAATCGCCTTTGCCTCTATAAATGTTACGGGCAAAGTAAAGCACCTGAATAAAATTAATAGCACCATACACGATACAGCATAATCTCCTAAGCGAGATAGCTATAAGAATTATATAACATCAGACTGAGACAAAAGATAGCATGACATCCTAATAACTAATTCCTAAGTATTTAGTATTTATCAGATTGGTTTATATAGTGGACGTCTACACACTTTGTAAATAAAGTAAATAAACTCTTTAGCGATAATGTTGAAGAATCCAAAGTACGTTTACGGTCCCGTGGATCGGTATGTGATCGCTTCATTGAACTTTGGTGAATTTATATTGAACAAAATACAAGAAAACCGCGATACAATCGCTTTGGTAAGTTACTGTATTGAAGTTTATAATAATTGTTATGTACCTACACTTACTCTAATGATTGAAGTGAAGTTAAAATTGCATAAAATATTATTATCATAGAAGTAGGCAGTTACTGGTCTGTGGTATTGAGTAGGGACGGCGACGTTCCTATGAAAGGTCAATGCGCCTACAATACAATTTTCCATCAGTGTGTAAACAAATACGGTACCTAAAGTACTTAGCGATTACATAGATTACCATCATATCATACTTAGTTACTTACTAATATTATAAATGCGAAAGTGTGTTTGTTTGTAGGTTTGTTGGGTTGTCCTTCAATCACGCCGCAACGGAGCAACGGATTGACGTGATTTTTGGCATGGGTATAGTTGAGGACTGGAGAGTGACATAGGCTACTTTTTATCTCGGAAAATTAAGGAGTTAGCCTTAGTAACAAGAGGCGTCGCGCAAGGTCTTCAGAGACGCCTAAAATAAACAGCATATAATTCTTTTAATACCTATAGATTAAAGTTAGGTATTAAGAACACTTTGAAATAAAAAGAGAATTATTTTAATAGTTAAAGTACCTATATTTTTAGTATGTTTATAAAGATGGAAAACCAAGGAACCATCTTTCTCTCTTTGGAAAATGTTAATATTAACTTTATTCAAAAAATTTGCGAATATTCTTTCAATCTTACAACTTTTCGATATCAACACATATTTTCAAATTCAAATCTTTTTTATTCAAGTATACTGACAAGTGCTTTTGAATAGTCGAGTGAATCTACCACTAGTCCGGAATGGCATTCCTACCGAGAAAACCCAGCAAGAAACTCGGTGGTTGTTCTTTTGAAAAAATTAATTTACAATTAGGTATTATTGTACCGAATGAAGATCTAGGTGTGACTTTTATCAGCTGATCTGCAAATACTAAGATCATAAAACCGGAGCGTCCGTAGGTATCATATCAAAGGCTAAAATTACACTTCATTACGCAAAATTTAAAAGTGTAATCGTGGCCAAACCGACCTCCCTGGCGCAGTGTTGAGCGTGGGAGGTCCCGGGTTCGATCCCCGGCAGAGTCAATTTGGGAATGTACAATTTCTGAATTTTCTCTGGTCTGGCCTGGTGTTACTGGCCGTGGCTAGTTACCACCCTACCGGCAAAGACGTGCCGCCAAGCGATTTAGCGTTCCGGTACGATGCCGTGTAGAAACCGACTAGGGGTAGGTATGGGTTTAATATAGCTGCCATACATCAGGTTAGCCCGCTACCATCTTAGACTGCATCATCACTTACCATCGGGTGTGATCGCAGTCAAGGGCTAACTTGTAATTGATAAAAAAAACTTTATTCACGCTGTACTACTTTCCTTTTCCCATTTTCCAGATAAATGGCTCAACACACGAACAGCTCACGTACGGCGAAATCGCGCAAGAAGCGATGAACATAGCCGTCTCACTCCGACGTATGGGAGTCAGAAAGGGAGATGTGATCGCCTTGAGCTCAGAGAATAGGAGAGAATTCTGGAGTACTGTTATAGGAATTATTTGCTCTGGTGCTATTGCTACTACCATTAATATTGGCTATACAAATGGTAAGTATTTAAACATATTTCTAACTGCCATAGGAATCCTACTTCTCAGTAGAATCAGTTTTCCGAATGGTAGAGTCGTGCGACTTATCATGTTTGACGACCTCCGTGGCGCAGTGTTGAGCGCTGTTGTCTTAACGTGCGGAGGTCCCGGGTTCGATCCCCGGCAGGGTCAATTTGGGAATTTATTATATCTGATTTTTCCCTGGTCTGGCCTGGTAGGAGGCTTCGGCCGTGGCTAGTTACCACCCTACCGGCAAAGACGTGCCGCCAAGCGATTTAGCGTTCTGGTACGATGCCGTGTAGAAACCGATGTATATGGGTTTAATATAACTGCCATGCCCCTAACAGGTTAGCCCGCTACCATCTCTACCATCTTAGACTGCATCATCACTTACCATCAGGTGAGATCGCAATTCGCAGTCAAGGGCTAGCTTGTAATGGATAAAAAAAAAAATCTAACTGCCATAGGAAGCCTACTTCTCAGTAGAATCAGTATTCCGAACCGGTGGTGAAGTCTTGCGACTTATCATGTGACCCAACTTGATCAGCGTGGTGGAGTATGGCCAAGCCCTTTTCTGATAGCTTCTGAGAGGAGACTCATGTCCAGTGTGTGTGAACCGGTGGCGATAGGCTGAGATGATGTCGATAGTGTCTAAATTTTTGAGAACTTGTATCAAGTATTATTTGAATTAGACATTAATTTTTACTGTTTAAAAGTATAAAGAAAGATAAGTATTTGATATCCCTAGGTTTATTATACTAATTATGATAACAATTATTATTAAACATTTACATAAGTACCTATTTACTTATTAGGTAAGTACCACATTTAAATACCTCCCTGGGATAAACGTATATCGATCGTTATAAAATAAAAGATAGCGTATCTATTATTGCTGTGTCATTATTGAATGCAAAAGATAAAAAAACCGTTACATTTTGGTCTCTCCAAATCGTACCTTCTTATTACTGTAAGGTTGTCTGAAAGAGATCGCTTTTTAAGGGACCGGCGACCGCCGCTCGCAACTTCTACTCGAACCGCAAATATAAATTTGCCGGTATATTGCTATCCCTATTTGGCTGAAGACACATGATCGCGTGCAAGCGCAATAGCAATATGAGCGTACAGAATTTGTTATACATTTAGTCTTGTTCCGTGAATACCAAAAATGATGAATGAAAAATTGTTGTGTTTTTAACTTCGTGTTGTTATTCTGTAACTTGACAATATAGGCTATGTTCCTGATCAATTAGTACGTGAGATATCGTTGGTTTTTATATGAAACAAATAAGGAGAAAACATGTCGTTTATGTCGCAAAAACATGCAAAACGCAATGTGCTTACATTTAATTTTGGGAAAGTATTTTGGAAAAATAGTTATCCAGGGACCTAGATATTTACAAGTTCAATCTTAATAATCGCATAATATGGAGGAAATATGCTCGAATTATTAATTATTTTGGTATTACGTTTGTATGAGCAATTCACTCTCCGCTGGCGCCTTAAGCGATAAGGCCGCTTGTGCCATTTCCATTAATTATATCTACCTACCTATTACTGTTTTTGTCATTTTATTTCTTTTTTATGGTGCACAATAAAGTATATTCTACTTTTACTTTACTGCTTTTTAGGTGAGTTAGAGATATACCTGTAGGTATTTATTTATCTAGGATCCGATAAAAACCGTATGAAAATGTATGTAGTATTTTTTTTTAATCAAAGAATAGGCTTGCGCTTGACGACAATAATTATTATGCTTATTACAAAGCAATGATGAGGTCTAGGTTGAAGCGCGCTTGCCTAGAAGATGCCTAATATCCTCTTGTTTTGAAGGTACTTAAGTTATACGTGGCAGGGAATACATGCGCTGGAAGGGCATTCCACATCCTGGCGGTCTTAAATCTTTTCTTAGATTTGCGCACACATAGCTGCAGGACGTAGGTCTCTAGTAGGGACTCGACGCAGTCTTGCACCGAATGGATCCAACGACTTCCTGCGACTCGCTTGACGTCATCCGTCCACTCAGTCGGGTGTCATGCCAAGTATCAACGCTGCACTTTCCAGCTGGGTCACCATTCCAGAACTTTGGGAACCCAACGACTATCAGTTTTCTGAAATATCACTCCCGGTTATCGCCACTTCAGCTAGAGTCCGATTCAAACGCTATAACTTCTCATCAACTTCAACGAACATCGTGCGTTACGATACGCTGAATACAATCTTAGGTATCAGCGGGCCGGTTTAGTTGACTGTACCTGCGCGAACCTACACTTTGCGGCTAACTTCAACGACCTCCGTGGCCCAGTGTGTAGCGCTGTTTTTACGTGCGGAGGTCCCGGGTTCGATCCCCGGCAGGGTCAATTTGGAATTTCTGAATTTTCCCTGGTCTGGCCTGGTGGGAGACTTCGGCCGTGGCTAGTTACCACCCTACCGGCAAAGACGTGCCGCCAAGCGATTTAGCGATCCGGTACGATGCCGTGTAGAAACCGAATAGAGGTATGGGTTTAATATAACTGCCATGCCCCTAACAGGTTAGCCCGCTACCATCTTAGACTGCATCATCACTTATCATCAGGTGAGATCACAGTCAAGGGCTAACTTGTAGTGGATAAAAAAAAAACTTCCGAGACGTTACTAGGACGTCATAAAGTTTGAATCGGACTGTACACAAATTAACGAGCTGCGTCAGTTTCCTACTCTACTTAGTTCTTCTCCGAATCTACTCATTTCTGATTTCTCTGCTGATCAACTCTGCGCTTTCTTCTAAGAATCTTAGGAGCTATTTAGGTTTGATAATACGCTTTGTTTGTCCAACAAGATGTAGCCTGTACCTATATGAGTAAATTTTTCTTGTTTCAGATGAACTAAAACATGTTATGGGCATAGCGAAACCTAAGTACATCTTTCTATCACCGCTAGCATACAAAGCGCATGCGAAAAACTACAAAGCTCTGCCATATTTGAAGAAAATCATTATTTTTGGAGACGACCGACTTGCAAACACGATCCTGTATAAGGACCTAGCTATACCAAATAGTGGAGGAAATTATAAGAAAGATGGTAAGCATATACCAATCCTGTCTAACTTTTTGTGGTTTGTAAGAAAATAGATTTCGTTCCAATCGATTCTTGGGTCTAACAACGAAAAAGTGAATACTAATTCATAATTTGTTAAATAATATTCTATTAGAGCGTCCAAGCGTCTTTGTCCGATAAAATATAGTCATCAAGATCTCGTGAAAAGATCTCAATTGGCGACCCGTCCTTTTAAAACAACTTGGGAAGTCCTCGGCTTCGCCTCGACCTTCCAATATTACGCAGCCGTGAATTGCTTTATGTCCAGCCTGGGCAGTAAAATTTACTATTTTTACATAAGCTTTTTTGATGTAACGTTTAAATCTCTCCTCTGGTAAACTTTGGTGGTCTGCCGGGATTTCATTAAGTATAGGAATGGACACCCAAAAATGACGCGCTATTGGATGGAAGCAGGACGTTACAAAAGTTGACGTTGAGGAAGTGGACGTTGCGGAAGTCCATGATAATCAAGGGACAAGAAGCTTCATTCGCTATAAGCCGGCAAAACAGACCAATCTATGTGGTTCAACGTATATAGCTTGCACGTGTAGCTTGCTTTAAGCACTGTCCATTAAGCCAGCAAGTCGCATCGATGTCCACCACACCACACAAATTTTTCAAATTACTCTCAGTCACAACGTAGGTACGTTTCACTCCGACACCGGAGCATCCTCGAGATGGGACTCGACAATGCACGATTGTAAAGTCTTTTAATTTAAGCTTAAGCTTCATGGTTCTTGTTCCTTGATAAATGACGCGCAAACAAATAAATCAAACATTAATTTTAAATGAATATTTATTATCAGGTTACAGGTTAACAGAAAACATCAAGTATGAGGAGTTTCAGCCAGCTGATGTCGATGGAGGCAACGATACTCTATTCATTCTCTATTCCTCCGGCACTACGGGATTACCTAAAGGAGTTGTGATTACACATCTCAACGTTATTACACTATGCTCGTAGGTATTAGCAATTTTTTTAGGTTTTCGTTCTTCTTCTTCTTCTTCGTCGTAACACTGTTGACAGAGTCGTCGTGGTCATCACGAAGTGACGGCTTTAGTGGGAGATGTTATGCGCCTCACGAGCATCCGCCACTTCTCCCTGCTGGCCGACAGCCTGGTGCACTCGTGTAATGAACCGCCAACAGCCGACTTAATTTGGTCGGTCCATCGCATGGGCGACCTTCCTTGCCCTCTGGTGCCCTCCACCTTGCCCTGCACGACGAGGCGCTCGATGGAGTCATTCTCACGACGGGAGACGTGACCAAAAAATTTTAGTATGCGACTCTGTACCAGCGATGAAAGCCGTTGCTTAATGCCGAGTTCTTGGAGAATAGAGACGTTGGTACGGAATTCGGTCCATGAGACTCCTAACATTCGCCTCCAGCACCACATCTCCAGAGCATCAATCTTTTTCTTCTCGACTTGTCGCAAAGTCCACGTTTCCGCAGCGTATAAAAATATGGGGAAAACAAGCGTTTTAACGAGCCGCATTATAAAAATAATAAGAATTTTGTCCAGTCCATTTGTCTTTACCTTTAAAATTGAAATTTATTATTGTTATAATAATTATAGGAACCAGTTATATAATTTACTAAATAGGCAGATTAAAAGTTTCGATTCCAGTTCGATTTTATTCGATTCATTAGAGTTTTGTTTGAGTTGAGTTTGGAAATAAAATGTTGAGATTGTTCGGATCTTCATTTTAAGATTGTTTTTAAAAACCTCTATTTTACTCTCCTAGGGGCTGAGTTTTCAAAAATCCTTTCTTAGAGGATGCCTTGGTCACAATGGCTATCTGTTTGCCAAATTTTAGCCCGATCCGTCCTATGGTTTGAGTTGTATGTTGATAGATAAGTCAAGTCACCTTTTCCTTTTACATATTTTAGACAGACCACCTCCTTTTACATATTATAGACGGACCACCTCCTTCCCCCCTCTCAAAGACCTGTCCATAATCCCCTGGTATCACACAATGGGTCTCATCAGCACCATAGCTGGATTCACTAAAGACACAGATGTACACCGAAGAATCGCATAGAAACTAATCCCTTTTCCACCAACTTGTATTACAGACCAAGCACCCCCATCCCCCTTCTCAAAGGCCTGTCCATAACCCCCTGGTACCACACGATGGGTCTCATCAGCACCATAGCTGGGTTCACTAAAGGAACAACATCTGTATACCGAAGAATCGCATAGAAACTAATCCCTTTTCCACCAACTTGTATTACAGACCAAGCACCCCCATCCCCCCTCTCAAAGGCCTGTCCATAACCCCCTGGTACCACACCATGGGGCTCATCAGCACCATAGCTGGGTTCACTAGAGGAACAACATCTGTGTACCTCCCGAAGTTCGACGTAGACCTTTATTTGAAGACTGTGGAAAAATATCAGGTAACTACGTAATAATGCTAATGGTAACTTATATCTACACATTGATGTACCTAATTGTAAATAATTTTTTTAAAAAGAGCAACCACCAACTTTCTTGCTGGTTCTTCTCGGTAGGAATGGCATTCCGAACCGGTGGTAGATTCACTCGACGATTCAAAAGCACTTTTAAGTTTATTTAATAAAAAAATATGAGTTTGAGTTAAATATCTGCCGTAAATGAAATCATTAATTTATTAGAAAAACTAACTTATGCCTGCGACTACGTGACGTCCGCGTGGTTTAATTTTTATTGATTTCCACTGGAACTCCTTCATTTTCTAGGATTAAAAGTAGCCTATGTGTTATTTGAGACTATAATCTATCTGTGTGCCAATTTTCATCCAGATCCGTTCAGCCGTTTTGGCGTGATTGAGTAACAAACATCCATCCATCCGTCCATACATCCAAATTTTCGCATTAATAAAATAGCTGATGCCCGCGACTTCGTCCGCGTGGATTGAGGTTTCTCGGTTCCCGCGGGAACTCTTTAATTTTCCGGGATAAAAAGTAGCCTATGTGCTATTCCAGACTATAATCTATCTCTGTGCCAAATTTCATCCAGATCCGTTCATCCGTTGGAGCGTGATTGAGTAACAAACATACATCCATACATCCAAACTTTCGCATTTATAATATTTATTTGATATTTGATTATTGTTTTTTTATATCCACTACAAGTTAGCCCTTGACTGTGATCTTACCTAATCGAATGTAATGTTGTGTTATGCATAGTGTGTGCTAGTGATGATGCAGTCTAAGATGTTAGCGGGCTAGCCTGTTAGGGGCATGGCAGTTCAATTAAACCCATACCACTAAATGGTTTCTATACACGGCATCGTCTAAATGGTTTCTACTTTGGTACCTAAGTTCTTATGTTTTATTGTAAAGTGTTTTGTTATCTTTTTTGTTACTCTAGAATAGCTATTTGGAAGAGACTGACCCCCAAGTCACGGGGTATCCTAGTTTGGGGGTCCAGGGTAATTTAAGGAAATTGTACATTTTTGTTTGCATAAATAAAGATTTTTATTATTATTATATTATTACTTTCTATACGGTATCGTACCGGAACGCTTAATAGCTTGGCGGCACGTCTTTGCGGTAGGGTGGTAACTAGCCACGGCCGAAGGTGGGAGGCCACCAGGCCAGACCAGGGAAATTCAGAGATTATAAATTTCCGAACCCTGCCGGGGATCGAACCCGGGACCTCCGCACGTTAAAGCAACAGCGCTCAACACTGCGCCAAGGAGGTCGTCATCGTCGTATAGATTAGGAAATCCTGCTAGATCTCTATAATTATTTTCCAGATATCTCAACTAACAGTGGTGCCAGCGGCGCTAATAGCTTTGTGCAAATCAAACCTCAAGTACGACACCAGCTCTGTACTAGTCGTGTACTGCGGCGCCGCTCCCCTATACGAAGACACTGCCAAGGCTGTAAGGACCAGGTAAGAGGAAGATATACATACTTTATACTTACTAAATGTCCTCCCGACCGAAATTCGGCCACGGCGGCCAATCTCCATAGAAAATAGCTGGTAACACCAACACATTGGCGTAGGCGGCCAACATGTATAGTAACTTATAGCTATGTTTTGTAGTGTAAATAACGAATAAGGACTAAGTATTGTCTATTGTTTTGTTTATGAGCCATCGTCTACTTACTTTATGACCATAGGTAGGTATAAAACCTGATTTCAAAAATATACCCTACGTTTGTGACTCCACTGGAAGATTTTGTCTCCACTTACCTACAAAAAATAGACCCGCCTGTCGGGGCCTTGCTTGGCTATTTAAATAATAGCCAATAGCCATCTGTGCGGGAGAAAATAGTACACAAGTGTGTGCGCAAACACAGGTATACTCTGTTCCTTCACTCTCATAGCCCGATGGGACAGAAAATTCGACACGAGCAGAGAGATCAGGCACAGGACCGACTGTTTACGTACTCTCCGACGCACGGGTGCTACACCGCCAACTTCCTTACTCCGGGCTAGTAATCAGAATTTCTTGTCAGATAAAACCCAATACTTAATTATGGCCCGACCCGGGACTCGAACCCGGGACCTCGTAAGATGCAGTCAAACATGCTAACCACTAGACTATAGACCAACGAGGCAGTTACTAATAATATAAATGCGAAAGTGTGTCTGTTACACGGCACAACTGTTTAACCGATTTTGACGAAATTTGCTACAGAGATAGGTTGCAAGTTGCAATCTGCCGTATGTCTTTTCTTTATCCTGGAAAATAGCCTGCATCAGCAATTTAGAATACTTTCTCCTTTACCTACTTATGTATTATAGATCTTTTGAAGTTGTACCATAGCTTTTGGAATGAAAATAATAATTATCAAAATGAACTAAAGATCTTTCCATGAAATTAGTTAGACTTTATTTCAATACTAGCTGATGCCCGCGACTCCGTCCGCGTGGTTTAAGTTTTTTTGATTCCCTCGGGAACTCCCTAATTTTCCGAGATAAAAAGTAGCCCGGTCTTCAACTATGCCCATGCCAAAAATCACGTCGATCCGTTGCTCCGTTGCAGCGTGATTGAAACACAAACCAACAAACAAACACACTTTCGCATTTATAATATTAGTATGATAGTATATAAGTAGTAAGTATGATCACTTTTGATTCAGCGTATTTTCGAAATTATTTAGCTTTTAATTTCCCCAGCTTCCCATATTATAACTATGCCACTTTTTCTTAAGATAACTACTTTGTGCGGTACATTCTATTACCTAAACAATATCGGATGAATAACGTTTTGCACTACCAGGTTCCCGAGCGTCCAAGCCGTATTACAAGGGTATGGTATGACGGAAACCACATTGGCTATCACACTGAACTTTAACCCGGATAAAATTGGCAGCGTTGGGACTGTTATATCCCACACTATCGTTAAGGTATGTATGTATGTATGTATATACTTTATCGTACACCACAGATATACAAAGAAACACGTTACAAATCAGAAATTAACAATAAGTACGGGCGGTTTTATCGCTAAATAGCGATCTCTTCCAGACAACCTTAGCGCTAGGGAGAAAATGAAGAAGGGGATAAAGGGAGGTGGTGTAAAAAATATAATAATAAACTTAAATACTAATAGCTAAATAAACTACCCAATACCATATATATAACATATTATGATAAACTAATATACCTATACAAAATAATTTTAATAGACATAGTTAGTTACATAAGACTAAATAGACATACTAATAAATACATAAATAAATATAAGAAAGAAAACAATAAATAGGTACGTCTTAGTATTGCTTTACGACGTTTAATTTTATACAGACTCCTTTGTCTTTTGGCGTTGTACTGCATTTTGAGTACCATAGTTAGGTAGGTAGTACTTTTTGGCGTCGGCCGAGGCGTCGCCTTAATACCATTACTACTTTTTTTCTATCAACTACAAGTTAGCCCTTGACTGCGATCTCACCTGATAGTAAGTGATGATGCAGTCTATGATCGGTTTCTAGACGGCATCGTACCGGAACGCTGAATCGCTTGGCGGCACGTCTTTGCCGGTAGAGTGGTAATTAGCCACCAGGCCAGACCAAGTGTAAATTCAGAAATTATAAATTCCCAAATTGACTGCCGGGGATCGAACCCGGGACCTCCCACGTTAAGACAACAGCGCTCAGGGAGGTCATAAACTTTTTAAACATAAAGCTTTTTCTGACCTGCTCAAGCCAGTTCTGCGTCGATAGATTTGGGGAGACCCTTAGTCTGTGCAAACTTTCAGCTTTCAATGCCAAAGGTATTAACCAGGATTTTTTAAAATCAAGATTTTCAAAATTATGTTTGGACTTATCCAGGTAGTGAATCCAGAAACTCGCGAAGTACTAGGACCTAATCAAGAAGGGGAGATATGCGTCAAAAGCGTCATGGTTATGAAGGGTTATATCGGCAAAGACAGGAAGGAGGACTTCGACGATGAAGGCTTTTTGAGGACGGGTGATATCGGCTACTATGATGACGACCAGTATTTCTATATTGTGGATCGGTTGAAGGAACTTATCAAGTATAAGGCATATCAGGTACCTAACCTTATTCCTTGTCTACATATTGAAGGGAAACTGAATAAAATGGTTGGGCGTTTGGCAGTGTGGAGGACTTCTATTCATACAGGGTCACTTTAAAATGCTAATAACCTCTTAAGTAAGGTAAAACTTTTGTTCTAGCTACAACTTAAAAAAAAACCTAATACATCCATATTATAAATGCGAAAGTGTGTCTGTCTGTCTGCTATGCTTTCACAGCCCATATTTTCAACCGATTTTGATAAAATTTGGTATAGAGGTAGGTTACATCCCGAGGACATAGGCTGCTCTTATCCCGGAAAATTAAGAGTTCCGGCGGGAACAAAAACCCTTAATCCACGCGGAAGTCGCGGGCATAATATTATGTAGATCTACCTATTCTCATTTAACCTGAGTGTTGTACCTAATAGCTTAACCTAATGATAAACTTAAATGTAAAATAAGCGAAAATTGTTACCTTAGTTGAAACCTCAGCACATTTTGAGAAATATTTATTTTTAATAAACGTTTGGGAAGGAACTGGCCCCTAAGATACGGGTCCTCCTAGTTTAGGGGCCAGGAATTCACTGTATTTTTGTATTAAGTTAATTTGATAATAAAGATTTCTATTTCTATTTTACCTAAGTAGGTATTTACCAAAAGTTTTCTTTTCACTTTTCGATATATACTCTAGGTCTAGACACTCTGCAACTCAATAATTATTTAATTTAATAGTCGAGCGAAAACCAGATTGCCTAATAATGCCTATAGCTATAGATAGAGAGTAATGCCTAAATATCTAGTTTTCCATCATAAATCATAGTTCAATCTTGAAAACAAATATCCCAAATTTCTCATCACCTCTTTCTTTGATACCAGGTCCCTCCAGCGGAAATAGAAGCTGTACTCCTCAAACACCCGTCCATCCGCGAAGCAGGCGTGGTGGGCATCCGACACCCCACCGCTGGGGAAGTCCCTCTGGCTTTCGTTGCACTACAGCCGGGGGAAACCCTTACTGAGAAGGAAATTCAGGACTATGTTGCTGGAAAGGTGAGAATACTCTATCTCTTTGATACTGTCTTCAGCAGAAAAAGACACAGAGAGTACAAAATAGAGACAGCAGTTGCTCTTTAGTCTTTATTGATCAAAATAATCACCTGTAGGGCTAGCATGCGCACAACGAGAAAAATTATGTCTACCCGTTATCTCTATTTGTCAATCGAAACTAACATGGTTACTTGTCTCGTTACGTCAAAAGTAGATAATTATTAGCAGTAGTATACTTCTTATCTGTGGTAATTTTCTCTACGAACCCAAACATGCAGACTATTTTTTTCTTGCAATATGCCGCGGCGATTTTGTTTACGGTAAACGAGAAATTAGCCGACATCGACATCTCTCTCTCACGTCGGGAGATATCTAGTAGCGCGCATGCTAAGCCAATCTCAAAGAGATTCGAACCCAGGTAAGTCGAGTAAGTCTTTAGCCGCTAAGCTATCACTGCTTATAATAGTAGATTAGTAGCCAAGGGTTGTAAGGCATCAATTGCAGCCCGAGATATTTAGGCGCACGAGCGCAGGGAGGGCGCCTATAGTTCGAGGGTGCAATTGATGCTTACACCCGAGCTAACTACTCTGCTTTACATCTCGATTGTGAGGTAAAGTAGGTCCTTATTACCACCAAATGGAGCTTGTAGGTGACCAATTAGCGCTCTAGGGTAATAATGTACCTAAGTAGCTAGAAAAGCCCTAGGGCGGTAAGTAATAAAAAAAAACTCTTCACTCTTTCAAAAAGTTCGCGTACATCTAACCATCATACTTTTTTTAATTACTTACCGCCCTAGGGCTTTTCTAGCTACATTATTACCCTAGAGCGCTAATTGGTCACCTACAAGCGCCATTTGGGGGTAATAAGGACCTACTTACCGAATATGAGAGATGTAAATTTTATTAACCGTTGTTTACAGCTGTCAAACCCAAAACATCTCCGCGGCGGCGTGAGATTCATAGACGAGATACCAAAGAACCAGACTGGGAAAATGTTGAGACGGGAACTGAGGAAGATGGCGAAGACGAGGAAAAGTAAACTTTGAGACAAGCGGCATACGGTGTAATTTAGTTTGTAAGGTGTTATTGTAGTTTATATGGAAAACTTAAAATCAGAGAAAAGAAAACCAATTTGGATGGTTTATTTTATTTATAAGTTATTATTGCATTATGGCGGCTTATTTTGCCGTTAACAAATCAAAACTTAAATGGTGCTTCCCGTTAACCTAGAATCATGAAAGGCAGAAGCAAGGTCTCACAGCACAAGTATAGGAAAAAATCCAAAAATCGATAATTAGGGTAAATCGATAATTAGGCTAACACTCAACACTAACAGGATCATGGTATCCTTGTTAGATAGTTTTACTCCAATTGGGTATTTGACTACTAGTGAAATAAATTATTTTTTAATGATCAAATAGTAGATTATTAACCAAGGGGATAAAGCAGTGTCTTCTGTCGCGGGTGACGATTTAAGTTCACCCAAGACTAAGACAGCTTTATCACCGAGGAAAATACTCTACTTTTCGTACCATTTGCGAAAAAATTAACACAATAATAATATGAGATACCTAAGCATTTATTAAAAACAATGACAATTAAAAGTAAAAGTTAACATTCGAAACATTGGTCCAATTATATTGATAGAGAGAGTTACATTTTTGTTTGGTACATTTAAAGTTTTTAAATAATTTTCCTTGGATTTTGTTGGAAGCAAATTATTATTTATTGCACTGATGGAATCCGACAGTTCACTGTCACTGTCGCTTTGATTTAACATCGTAACGTATTTTTAGAACATTAACTTATTTATAAAAATAAATTAAAATAAACTTAACGTTTATGTATTTGAAGAAAACAAAAACGCGGCAAATTCCTAGACTAATATTTTTTTGTCCGAAAAGCAAAGGCATCAAGCTCATACGGCCTCGTCGGTTTTCGTCTTTTTATTTAATAATCATAACTGCATAATAAATGCGTATTCCTTTTTCAAAAAGATGTACAATACTTTATACACAAACTCAATGGTGTAAACACAGATGTAGTTCAGTATAAATTTCGGTAAGTATTCCAAATTTAAATCACACTAGCTGATGCCCGCGACTTCGTCCGCGTGGTTTGGCGGGACCCTCAAACCCGATTGCAGCGCCCCCTACCGGGTCCAATTGTGAATATAAACGATCCCGGGGTCCAGACAAACCCAACAAAAAAAGAATTAGCGAAATTGGTCCAGCCGTGTCCCGCCCTGAACCTCGAACCCGATTGCAGCGCCCCCTACCGGGTCCAGTTGTGAATATAAACCATCCCGGCGTCCAGACAAACCCAAAAAAAAAGAATTAGCAAAATTGGTCCAGCCGTTCACGCGTGATGCCGTGGCCAAGGGAAATAGGGATTCATTTTTATATTATACCCCTATTTCAACCCTTTGGGGGTGGAATTACGAAAAACTGTGAAATATGTACGTCTTCATTTTCAACCCGCAGCTCATATACCAAGTTTCATCGATATAATTTGAGAAATGACGGACTTTCATACAAACTTTCAACCCCTATTTCACCCCTTCGGGGGTAGAATTTCGGGATAAAAAGTATCCTATGTCCTACCTCGTAGTATGGGCTCAAATCGTGCCAAATTTCGTTTGAATTCATTCAGTAGTTTCGGCGTGATGCGCGGCCAAGATACAGACAGACAGACAGACAGACAGACAGACAAAAATGAAAAAAATTACAGATTTGGCTTCAGTATCGAATAATGAGTGCCCTCCAAAAAAAATTTTCAAAATATCTTCAATGTACAGAATTGGACCTGTTACAGTTTTATTATAAGTATAGATTCTCCCCCTAGAGGATGAATGAAATTCAGTACAATTTTCTTTCCCTGTTTTTAACAGATTACAAATGACTATTGTTATGTTCGCTTTTTGTGGCATAGAATGTCACTTTTTTGAGCAAGTGGTACGAAATAAATATTATATTGTTGGATTAAATGTATGGAATATAATTGTTTGTTACTCTATCACGCTCTAACGGCTGAACGGATCTGGATGAAATTTGGCACAGAGATAGATTGTAGTCTGGAATAGCACATAGGCTACTTTTTATCCCGGAAAATTAAAGAGTAAAACCTCAATCCACGCGGACGAAGTTGCGGGCATCAGCTAGTTAATAAATAAAGGATCGATTAAAGTAAAAAAGTGCGTCGAACTTTGATGACGTCACAATTCAAAATTTCATACTCCCATACTGAGCACGCGTTTTGACGTTTGAAAAAAAGTTGCTGATTTGACTAATTGTCAAATAACCAATTATAGCAGTGGCGTGCACAGGTTTTGAAGCTAGGGTAGGCAAGAATACCTATTTACTGACTGTCTTGGTAAAAAATTAACATTGACGTATTTCCACGTGGGTAAGCAGTGCTTTCATGCCTCTATGAACTGCACGCCACTGACGGTGGAGTAAAACTGTCTAACAAGGGTTAGACAGTTAGTGTTAGACAGTTTTACTCCAAGGGTGACTATTATAAGTGGGGTAAATAAAACACGGTGTAACAGTGTCACAGTGTATTCGTGCACAGAGATCACGCTAAGTAGCTGTATGTGTCCTTCTCCCCCTCGGCGCGTTCCAGATACTCCTTCTCTATCAGGATGTCGATGCATTTCTGGAAAATACGACATTAAATTAGTGTAAAATATTAAAAAAAAATCCAAGCGTTACGGTGGATACGATACACATATTGATTTTACAAACATCCAAACTTACAAACATACTTTCTTTCTTTCTTTCTTAAACTCACAAACATCCAAACTTTCACAATATTAATAACTAGCTGATGCCCTAGCTGGTGGTTTAATTTTTTTTGATTCCCGCGGGAACTTCTTAATTTTCCGGAATAAAAAGTAGCCTATGTCACTCTCCAGGTCCTCAACTATACCCATGCCAAAAATCACGTCGATCAGTTGCTCAGTTGCGGCGTGATTGAAGGACAAACCAACAAACAAACACACTTTCGCATTTATAATATTAAGTATGATGATACCTATTAGTAGGATAAGTATAATCCCACAAACTCATCTGACTCGATGACAACGTCGCTAGTATTATAAAATAAATAAATAAAAATTAAAATAAAAACAAAAACTAAGAGTTAACTGTAGTTCCAATTTTGGCCACTGGGGGACTATAGGTGTTATTTCAAAATGAATAAGAAGAACCGGGGACAATTAATTGCCCGTGATACTACTGTCGTATCTGGTAATCCAATTTTGGCCACTGGGCCATATAAGTTGGTGGGACTATAGGTGTTATTTCAAAATGAATAAGTAGAACCGGGGACAATTAATTGCCCGTGATACTACTGTCGTATCTGGTAATCCAATTTTGGCCACTGGGCCATATAAGTTGGTGGGACCTATGTGTTATTTCAAAATGAATAAGAAGAACCGGGGACAATTAATTGCCCGTGATACTACTGTCGTATCTGGTAATCCAATTTTGGCCACTGGGCCATATAAGTTGGTGGGACTATAGGTGTTATTTCAAAATGAATAAGTAGAACCGGGGACAATTAATTGCCCGTGATACTACTGTCGTATCTGGTAATCCAATTTTGGCCA
The DNA here is from genome assembly GCA_917051295.2 of Erebia ligea. NCBI lineage: Eukaryota > Metazoa > Arthropoda > Insecta > Lepidoptera > Nymphalidae > Erebia > Erebia ligea. The sequence continues at coordinate 4,732,073 of OU785246.1, forward strand.
CTGGGCCATATAAGTTGGTGGGACTATAGGTGTTATTTCAAAATGAATAAGTAGAACCGGGGACAATTAATTGCCCGTGATACTACTGTCGTATCTGGTAATGCAATTTTGGCCACTAGGCCATATAAGTTGATGGGACTATAGGTGTTATTTCAAAATGAATAAGAAGAACCGGGGACAATTAATTGCCTGTGATACTACTGTCGTATCTGGTAATACCACGGGGGACGCCACATGGTACGACTACCAGTAGGTCGGTCCACAGGTAGTACCATAGGTAAAACCTGGAAATTAGCAGTAGTAAGTATAATACCTTGATGACGGGCACGCGCGGCTTGAACCGAGAAGACAGCTGGTTCAGGACTTCCACCACCAGGTGCTGATGCTTCAACGTCTTGCGAGTCTTCATTATCCTCACTATGGCGGCCTGGCGAAAAATATTTTAGGTACACTTATAAATTGACGTCCGAAAGTTAATTATAAAACATGATGTGCCGGATTGTTAAAAACGTATATCCGCGGATACGGATATTTGGTGTCATGATCCATGGATACGGAATACGGATACGGATTTTAACTTACTACTCAATCGGTGTCGGTGCGCGTGACCTTGAAACTTACTAAGTATCAAGGTAGCAAATAAAAAAGCAATATATTTGACACATACATTTTCTCTGCATTTCTCTGAGAATTTCATCTATTTATTATAAAATTATTGAAAATTAATAAGGTAAAAGATCCGTTAAAAATAGTAACGGATACGGATTCTCCTTCGGATACGGATATCCGAGACATCACTAACCTATATCCAAGCGAAAAGCACCCGTCGATCCGTTGCTCTGGTGCGCCGTGATTGAAGGACAAACCACCAAACAAACACACTTTCTCATTTATAATATTAAGTATAGATTACCTGTATAAGCATCTTGCGGTCTTCCTCAATGTGTTTGTGAGTTGCCTCCTGTTCCACTTTCAGTTCTGTCTTCAGCGGGATGTTGATATTCACTCGGAGCTTCTTACTGTCAAACAAATTATTAATCTGTATAATACCTAGATGTTAAATATTCGTAGTGTAATTTCGACCTCCGTGGCGCAGTGTTGAGCGCTGTTGTCTTAACGTGCGGAGGTCCGGGTTCGATATCCGGGTCAATTTGGGAATTTATAATTTCTGAATTTTCCCTAGTCTGGCCTGGTGGGAGGCTTCGGCCGTGGCGACCACCCTACCGGCAAAGACGTGCCGCCAAGCGATTTAGTGTTCCGGTACGATGCCGTGTAGAAACCGAATAAGGGTATGGGTTTAATATAACTGCCATGCCCCTAACAGGTTAGCCCGCTACCGTCTTCATCACTCACCATAAGGTGAGATTGCAGTCAAGGGCTAACTTGTAGTGGCGTAAAAAAAAACTTACTTTTTGTATCCTAGATATAGATCCACCACGGATGATTCCGTCAACTCGGATTCGTCGTCCTGGCATACTAACAGCTTAGCTTTCAACAGGATTTGTAGCACCTATAAAATAGAAAAGTTCTACCAAAATATGCTTCATAAAAATACATTCGTAGTATTGTCATTTTTCCTCTTGAGGTACGGAATTAAAAAAATTGGTCTGGTATTCCCAAATGTACGTATGTACCTACTTGATTTTTTTTAGCTTTTAGTTTTGTAAAATGGCCAATATTTAAGTTAAAAATTTCGTATCTAAGCTTTCACTAGGCACTCTATTTACTTCACTTGTGACGTCACTCGAGGTTGTTATCATCATCTAACTTGTAGTAGAATGAGAAAAATTCTTCCTTTCTTTCGTGCCTTACAAATTCTTTCTTACCTATATAAATAAAACTCCCGTGCTTTACGATGTGTTCTCGTAATATTACAGCAATATAGCCATTTGAAATGAGCTCGCTTGCAGTGTTTATTTTTATTCTTTCGTGCCTTCTTTCTTACCTGTACAAGGAAGTCTCCCTTGATGCCCGTCTGTTGCTCCAACTGGCGAACTGTCCACGACGTGTTCTCGTAATATTACAGCAATATAGCCATTTGAAATGAGCTCGCTTGCAGTTTGTATATTTTTTCTTTCTTTCGTGCCTTCTTTCGTACCTGTACAAGGAAGTCTCCCTTGATGCCCGTCTGTTGCTCCAACTGGCGAACTGTCGGCGACGTGTTCTCGTAATATTACAGCAATATAGCCATTTGAAATGAGCTCGCTTGCAGTTTGTATATTTTTTCTTTCTTTCGTGCCTTCTTTCTTACCTGTACAAGGAAGTCTCCCTTGATGCCAGTGTGTTGCTCCAACTGGCGAACTGTCTATGATGTGTTATCGTTATATTGCAGCAATACGGCCATTTGAAATGAGCTCGCTTGCAGTGTGTATATTTTTTCTCTTTCTTTCTTTCGTGCCTTAGCAATTCTTTCTTACCTGTACAAGGAAGTCTCCTTTGATGCCCGTGTGTTGCTCCAACTGGCGAACTGTCCATGACGTGTTCTCGTTATATTACAGCAATATAGCCACTTGAAATGAGCTCGCTTGCAGTATCTTTTTCTCTCTTTCTTTCTTTCGTGCCTTAACAATTCCTTCTTACCTGTACAAGGAAGTCTCCCTTGATGCCCGTGTGTTGCTCCAACTGGCGAACTGTCCATGACGTGTTCTCGTTATATTACAGCAATATAGCCACTTGAAATGAGCTCGCTTGCAGTATCTTTTTCTCTCTTTCTTTCTTTCGTGCCTTAACAATTCCTTCTTACCTGCACAAGGAAGTCTCCCTTGATGCCCGTGTGTTGCTCCAACTGGCGGACTGTCTACGGCGAGTTCTCGTTGTATTGCAGCAATACAGCCATTTGAAATGTGCTCGCTTGCAGTGTGCATCTTTTTTCTCTTTCTTTCTTTCGTGCCTAAGCAATTCTTTCTTACCTGTACAAGGAAGTCTCCTTTGATGCCCGTGTGTTGCTCCAACTGGCGAACTGTCCACGACGTGTTCTCGTTGTATTGGAGCAATACGGCCATTTGAAATGTGCTCGCTTGCAGTGTGTATCTGTTGGAGATATGCGACTTTTACATTTTGTCGTACATTATGTTTTGCAGGATTTCATACTAATATCTATTTAAAAGCAAAGCTTGTTTAGTTTTCTTTAGAGAATAGAATTGAAGGACGAGTGGCCTAGTTGCGACAACGCATATCAGTCGATTGCGATTGTTTAGCAACGTTGACCTAAGTCGGTAAGTAGATGGTTGACCGAATTTGGCCTTTTTCTCCGTGCCTCAGAGAGCACGTTAAGCCGTCGGTCACGGTTATTATCATTAAACATCTGATAATAGTCGTTAGTAACCTAAGAGTTGAAAAAACCGTCGGTCACGGTTATTATCATTAAACATCTGATAATAGTCGTTAGTAACCTAAGAGTTGAAAAAGTATTCTTAGTTGAGTCGTATGCGGAAGGATATGGGAACCCACCGCATTATTATCCCTAGAAAACCCCTGCCATTATGTGATTAATGGAAAGGGGTCACGACCCTCAGTAATAAGGTATACGACGCAGAGAGACAGGGAGAATAGAAGTAAACAAATCGGTGTTACCTGTTCTTAAAGCAATTGGTGACCAGCTCCCCCTTGCTCATGTTGTAGAGCCAGTTGAGCTTCCTGCCCGAGTGTTGTGATGAATAGAACGTCGTGAACCTGTGCACCGAACGCTCCAGCTGGAAACAAATACTTATAGTGTTATTGTGTTAGTTACTAGTGTTATATATGTGAACACACATACACACACATGTATGTGTGTATATGTCATTTATATATATATATATATAAAAGCGAAATACCACTAATCACGATATCTCAGGAGCTATAAATTGGATACCTAACTTGAAATTTGGAAGGTAGATTCCTTCTATAGTGTAGACATCAGCTAAAAACTGTTTTGAGAAAATTTACTCCTAAGGGGGTGAAATGGAGGTTGGAAGTTTGTATGAAAGTCCTATAATCTGACATCTAGCGATCTAAGCTATAAAAATCAAGCACTCCCATTGGTGGGTTTGACACAAATCAATAGCTTAGCAAAGTAACATATCTCTGGCGAAAGTGCAGAAATTAATTCCCGAATTAAACCTGCTGGGACTCGAACCCGGGACTTCCAATCACTAAAAAAAAACACTGCGCCAGGCATGAAACACGGACGCAAGAATGTCATTCAATGCTATAGCCGCGGATCAGTGGCGTGCACTCCATAGAGGCAGCAAAGCACTGCTTACCCCTAGATCCTACTAGACATCGGATTATATGCATTTGCATGTTTGCATAATATGCAAATGCATAAAACGCTGTTTTTACAGCGTTATTGCATATTTTAGTACATTTTTATTAATAGTGCTTATTTCAGTAGTTAATTCAGCAATATACCCGACACCATAGAAAAATTAGAATTCAAAAACCTTCCTCTATGCAAGTCCTTGGAAATATTGGAAAAAATTATTGAACAGAATGACACACTTCCGAGTTCACTATCGGAATAGGTCCGTGGCAAATTAAATGCAATTCTGTATAAAAACCTGAGTCTTGAAGAAATAAAGAAAGTTAACGCATTTATATACTTAAGCCCAAAACACACAGGGAGCGGGCGCGGGTGTCAGGCGGGTTGAATTCCTTGTATTTATTTGGACGACATCACACAGAACGCGGGCGCAGGTCGGTCGGAATTCAACCCGCCTGACACCCGAACCGGCCCGCGCCCGACCCGCGCCCGCTCCCTGTGTGTTTTGGGCTTTAAATATTAATAAAAAATGTAAATTCAAATAATACATAGTATTTTCATTATGCATATTTTGTGCATATTTCGCCCTTTTTTAGCGCATATTTGCATGCATATTTTGGCATTTTGATACTGCATATAATCCGATGTCTAGTGATTACATACCTCAGTGGGCAGCTGGAAGCTGGAAGACTGCTGGAACGGCCATGATCCTGATGAGAGCACCTGGATGCTGAAGTCGATGTGGAGCGGCTGTTCCGAACTATTAGCCATGTGTTTGCGGAAGTTTTCGTTCAGGTCCTTTGATACTCCAATATCCTATGACAAAAAATAACAGCTAAGTACATAAAACTATGAAATAATTGACTAGATGATGCCCGCGACATCGCGTGGATTAAGATCTTTTGGTTGTCATATGAACTTTCCGGGATGAAAAGTAGCCCTATGTCCTTCCCCGGGATAAAAACTATCCCTACCTATACCAAATTTAATCAAAATCGGTCGAACAGCTGGGCCATGAAAGCGTAGCAGACAGGCAGACGGACGGACAGACAGACACACTTTCGCATTTATAATATTAGTATGGATTAGTAAATACTAATCCATAAATATACTCAGTAAAAATAAAAAAAAAAAAAAAAAAAAATAAAAAAAATATAATCAGTATAAATATATACAGTATAAATATACTCGCTAATAACTACTAATAAAAAAAAACCCAGCTGAGTTTGTTGTGGGCTCTTCTCAGACCAGGGCGCGTTTGGAACCCTCGTAGCTTTAGTTTTAGGATACCGTAACAGATTATCACCATCATATTTTTATGTAACTGGACGTCAATAAGTGTAGTGTATCTACCTAAATTGAATAAATATTTATGACTATGACTATGACTATGACTACTACAAATTAGCCCTTGACTGCGATCTGCGATGCAGTAAATAATGGTAGTAATCTACCCTGTTAAATTTACGCCGGTTACTATTAATTTATTTATTTTCATATTTGTGTTCATGTCTATATATTGATGAGGCCCTGTCTGGGCATTGCAAATCTTAAACTACAGTTCGTCCGCGAGTTGAATGCAGAGTAAATGTATGTGTCACCATACATTTGCTCTGCATTCAACTCGTGCGCGAACTATAGGTGTAACATAATATGAATATGTAATTATCCCCAACGTAATTAAAGAAAATTTACACAAAATTCAAATTCATTATAGCTTAATTACAAACATTAAATAAATTATGTCTACAAAGTAATTAAATCTAATAACCGCAGTCAATGGGTTCAAAATATATTAAACAGCAAATTATATTCTAATCAGTTTTAATGCGGCATCGTACCGGAACGCTAAATCGCTTGGCAGTGTTAAGCTATTTAGCTTCAAGTTGATTATTTCATTTCAATTTCTTTTTTCTCCTTTAAAAAATTAAAAAGTTGTATATGTACATCTAAGGCAAGAAATCAAATATCAAATAAATATTATAAATGCGAAAGTTTGGATGGATGTATGGATGTTTGTTACTCAGTCACGACTCACGCCCCAACGGCTGAACGGATCTGGATGAAATTTGGCACAGAGATAGATTATTATCGTCTGGAATAACATATAGGCTACTTTTTATCCCGGAAAATTAAGGAGTTCCCGCGGGAACCGAAAAACCTCGATCCACGCGGACGAAGTCGCGGGCATCAGCTAGTAAGGAATAATCTAAGGCAGGAGGTCCCCTGTCGCCGAAACTCTTCTCAGCTGTCTTAGAACCGCAAATTGAACTGGGATGGATTCGGCCTAAACATACACGGTGTTAAACTAAACCACCTAAGATTTGCTGACGATATCCTGTTTGAAGAAGATCCGATACACCTACAAGAAATGATAAAATCACTTAGTGTGGAAAGTAAAAAGGTGGGACTCTCCATGAACATGGACAAAACAAAGCTGCTCACAAATTCCACAGAAACGCCTATAGAAATTGAAAACCAACCACTTGAATATGTACAGGAAATATATCTACCTAGGACAAAATATAATCTCTCATAAAGAACAAACAACTAAAGAAGTGAATCGAAGAATAGCAAACGGATGGAAGAAATACTGGTCTTTTTTTTTCAATATATAGGCTAGCGCTTGGCTGCAATCAGACTTGCTTGCAATCAGGCTTGCTTGCAAGTGGTGATGCAGCCTAAGGTGGAGCGGCCTTGCCTAGAAGATGCCTATTCACTCTTGATTTGAAGGTACCTATATTAAAAGAGGAGGGGAAACCGGAAGCCGGAAGGGCATTCTATATCCTAGCGGTTCGAATTAGAAACGAGGAAGCAAATCGCTTCGTACGAGTCCGCGGAATTACGACTGCATAAGGGTGCAGACCTTGTCGATGCCTTGCGGTTCGATAATAAAAAGGTGACGGAGGAACCAGATCGAATAGTTCTTGGGCACACTCTCCGAAATATATCCTGTAGAATACCGACAGACAGGCAACTTTGCGCCGATGTTCCAAGCATTGCAGCTTCGAACTGACCAGCGCTTTGTTACCAATAAGTCTCCTGGCCTGGCCTGGTCATTGAAAGAAATCATGAAGTCAAACGAGCTAAGTATGTCTATAAAATCTTTTAACACCTGCATACTTCTAGTCATTACCTATGGCTGCGAAACATGGGCACTCACCAAACTCCACTGAGAAAAACTGGAGCGCTGTCAGAGGGCCATGAAGAGAAGCATGACAGGAATAAGGAGAAAAAACAAAATAAGAAGTAGCACAATAAGAGAAAAAAACCAAAGTAGCTGACATTCTCACTCGAATAGACCAAATGGAGTGGAGATGGGCCGGCCACATAATAATTAGAGACAGGCAGGGCAAATGGAGTACAAGCGTCTGAGCCTGGTACCCCAGAGACAGCAATCGAGGCGAAGGACGTCAACAAGTGATATGGTCAGATGACCTGAGGCTCACGGCTGGACACCACTGGAGAAGGGCAGCGCAAGACAGAACCCAAAACGCTAGAGGAGGCCTATGCCAAGAGGCCAAGAATTACGAAATATCTTATAAACTATCTGTCAAATTCCTTAACTTTGTTTATTCAGAATAAAGGGCTTATTTATATTTATGTACATACCTGGAACATCCTCTGTAATTTGCTTGTGTATTCGAAACCGCACGCTTGTTTCAGCTTTGAGATCATTGAAGCCTGAAAAAATAATACAAAAGACATATAATATCCTATTAATGCATGCAATTAAGAAAATAAACAAACGAAGAGTGGGTAGATAAACATTAAAAAAAAAATTGCAGTCATAGGGACTGCCGAAAAAAGTGAAAACGAATATTTAAAATATTTTTTTTTAATCTATACTTATAATAAAACTGTAACAGATCCAATTCTGTACATTGAAGATATTATGAAAATTTTTTTTGGAGGGCACTCATTATTCGATACTGAAGCCAAATCTGTAATTTTTTTCATTTTTGTCTGTCTGTCTGTCTGTCTGTCTGTCTGTCTGTCTGTCTGTCTGTCTGTCTGTCTGTCTGTATCTTGGCCGCGCATCACGCCGAAACTACTGAATGAATTCAAACGAAACTTGGCACGATTTGAGCCCATACTACGAGGTAGGACATAGGATACTTTTTATCCCGAAATTCTACCCCCGAAGGGGTGAAATAGGGGTTGAAAGTTTGTATGAAAGTCCTTAATTTCTCAAGTTATAGCCATGAAACTTGACATATGAGCTGCGGGTTGAAAATGGATACATACGTGTTTCACAGTTTTTGAAAATTCGACCCCCAAAAGGGTGAAATAGGGGATGAAAGTTGGTATGAAAGTCCTTCGTTTCTCAAGATGTTTTACAAGTTATATCAAGGAAACTTTTTGTTTTGGCTTACGGTAAAAAATAAAGAAGTATGTGTGTCACAGTTTTTCAAAATTCCACCCCTAAGAGGGTGAAATAGGGGGTGAAAGTTTGTATGAAAGTCCGTCATTTCTCAAGTTATATCGATTAAACTTGGTATACAAGCTACCGGTTAAAAATGAAGAAATAATTGTTTCACAGTTTTTGTAAATTTTACCCCCGAAGGGGTGAAATAGGGGTTGAAAGTTTGTATGAAAGTCCTTCATTTCTCAAGTTATATCCATGAAACTTGGTATATGAGCTGCGGGTTAAAAATGAAAACATACGTGTTTCACAATTTTTCAAAATTCCACCCCAAAGGGGTGAAATAGGGGTTGAAAGTTTGTATAAAAGTCCGTCATTTCTCAAGTTATTTCGATGAAACTTGGTATATCCACGCGGACGAAGTCGCGGGCATCAGCTAGTATTTAAATATAAACCTTAAAACAAAGGTATTAAAGTTTAATTACGAATGTAGTAAGTATATTTATATTTAAGACCTTTTGTCTTCGTAACAAGAAGTTTCACTTCAAAAAACGGCCAAGTGCGTGTCGGACTACGTACGTAGGGTTCCGTAGTTACCCGTCACAATATGAGGACATTTTATACGTTGGTCGACTATTATTCGTAAACATGTAAAGTCTCCTTTTTTTATCCACTACAAGTTAGCCCTTGACTGCGATCTCACCTGATGGTGATGATGCAGTCTAAGATGGCAGCGGGCTAACCTGTTAGAGGTATGGCATTTATATGAAACCCATACAGTTTGATACAACCCATTTCTACACGGCATCGTACCGGAACGCTAAATCACTTGGTGGCACGTCTTTTGCCGGTAGTTTTATAACTAGCCACGGCCGAAGCCTGCCACCAGGCCAGACCAGAGAAAATTGAGAAATTAACGCCCAAATTGACCCTGCCGGGGATCGAACCCGGCACCTCCCACGTTAAGACAACAGTGCTCAACACTGCGCCAGGGAGGTCATCAAAACTTATCTGTGATAGTTTTCCTTTGAACTCACACTATACGATAAACAAAAAAAAAATTCATGCCGACTTTCAATGTAAGGGATGTAACCCTAAAAATTTTTTTTTTAGAAATTGCATTTTACCATTTTGTGAGCTAAGCTGGGGACGGACGTACATGGCTAAACTATAAGGGTTCCTTGTTGACTACGGAACCCTAAAAATAGGTTTTTTTTAAATTTATTGAAAATTACAAGTGGAGGGATCTGTCTTGTACGGGAGCAGGTAATATGGCTCGACCGTAACAATGATCATCCTCTAAGTGGGTGTTGTGCTTTGGGAATGGCTGGTCCGACCATTGATCTTTGGAAGTCTTATATAAGTCGTATAATAAAAAAACACAAAATGGCGTATCGTATAATTTCTAGACAAAGGAATACATAGTCGAAATTCCACAGACACTTAGAAATAAAATAGACTAGAGTGAAATCTTCTAGGCAAGCACGCTTCAAGCAGGTCTGATTGCAGCCAAGCGATGGCCTATTTTTTTTTGTTTATTTTTCTGTAAATAAATTTAAGAAAAAAACCCTTACCTCTGCGTCATCGCTCGCCGACATGTGTTGGACGAGCCGTTTGGCGAGCATTTTGCTGTAAAACTTCTGGAACACGTCCTTGTCTTCGATGTACTTGAATACCACCATCTGAGGGAAAACCGGAGTAATTTTAGAAATATTATTATGTATTAAGACGGGTACATACCACGATGTAAAATAATGATTTTATTTGTCGATATTTCGACCCAGTTGCATGGATCGTGGTCACGACGACCACTGCTACTGCCCGTACTGTGATCGAGGCTACTGCCCGTGACAGCTCCAGCTACACACTTCGCAGCACCGCAGTCCCGTCGTGACCACGATCCATGCAACTGGGTCGAAATATCGACAAATAAAATCATTATTTTACATCATGGTATGTACCCGTCTTAATACATAATAATATGTCTTCAAACCACGAAATAAGTCTCAAATCAGTAATTTTAGAAAGTTTGGTTCAATGGTTTTAAGCAGCAAAGGCCCGTTACACTAACGAGGCAGGTCACACTAACCTGCTTCGGTAATGGTTAGGTTAAGAGGCTAAGTTACGGAGACTACTATTTTGTTCACATAACATATTTTTTTGTTAATGTTTGTATTTTAACACAGGCACAAATTTACGCTTTTATAATATCAAACTTCTAAACTAAACCACTAGATAAGCTATTACCGCTCAAAATTAATGAAATAAAGCCCACTCAAACAGAGAGGCCATACTGCCTACGCTCAAAGCAATACTTAAGCAATATTACTCAAAATGACAGTTTGATGTCACGTACCTTGACGTTCCTAAAATCATATCATACTCATACTAATATTATAAATGCGAAAGTTTGTTTGTTTGTTGAATTGTCCTTTAATCACGCCGCAACGGAGCAACGGATCGACGTGATTTTTGGCATGGGTATAGTTCAGGACCTGGAGTGACATAGACTACTTTTTATCCCGGAAAATTAAGGAGTTCCCGCGGGAATCAAAAAAACTTAAGCCACGCGGACGAAGTCGCGGGCATCAGCTAGTTTTAAAATAAAATTACCACAGTCCCCCTAGCATGGGCCGAGACAATTTTCTCCCCGAGGAAAGGATAAAATTTTTATTCCTAAATAAATAAATAAAAACGCTAAATAACGGTGAATAAATAGTCCCCCGAGTCCCCGTGAAATGTCAAACGGGGATAAACTTCTCCACTGCCCTGTTGCCGTGCTCTGAGAAGTGGATAAGTTAATTTTATCTCTTGTCAGTGGATAAAATCGGGGGATAAATTTTTTATCTCCGGCCCATGCTAACCCTGCTGGGGTAAACAAAAACCTTTTTTCGGCTCATCTTATATTTTTCAACATTTTTATATGCCTCTGCTCTTCAGTCGATTTCTATAGTGTCTGTGACAGAGTATTAGGGTATCTTTTATACTTTTTTTTAGGGTATATATTTTTTTATATATACATAGCTCTTCTCAGGAGAATCAGTTTTCCGAACCGGTGGTAGAGTCTTAACGTTTCATAAGTGACACAAGTTGTCCTACGTGAAATAAATAAATCATTTCATTTATAACTTAGGTACCTTCAAGGCAAGAGTGAATAGGCATCTTCTAGGCAAGCGCGTTCCAACATAGACTTCATCAATGCTTTGCACAAAGCATGATTGTCGTCAAGCCTATCTCACAATAAAAAAAAATCTACAGAGTCCTAAATAGCTAGCAGATTTTCTAAACTTACAACTTGGTTAAGAGTGTCCTCCAGTTCTGCCTCCTCGGGGTTCTTGCTGGATTTCTTGAGCAGCAGGTCGCAATACTTCGCGAGCAGTTCTGGACTCTTCGATGACGAGTTAGCTGCCTTTGTCACTGCGTTGCCTGGAATCATCGACCATACAACTAATAGACTCCTCATATAGGGCGAACACTTTCAGACAACACATCAGACTTAATAGGTCTTATATAATTCCACGCCCTTGTAACAAAACCTACCGAGTTATTTAAATATTAATTAGAGTATATCGATAATTAATTATCGATAAATAATTATTAGGGGTTAGGACCCCATCCCATTTGATTTATGATTTTTTTGACCTTGAGTAGACCAATCAGCGTTTAGTACCCCGCGCCCGCTTACTTGAGTTATTTGACTGAATTGTTTGCATTACGAAAGCATAGTAATTAGGCGTCTATTGGTTGTGTGGTCGATGCCTGGAATAGATTTAACAAGGGATTTTGTAGTCTAAATTAATGCTGAAGTGGCAACGGGACACAATGAGGAGGGATGGGTATATATTTCAAATATAACTTATATGATGAGGGATGATGCTTATTACGTCAAAAATAAATTATTTCTTACTGATTTTATTATTAAACAGAGGGTCTTCCAAAATACCTAGAATTCACATCCTCTGTTAGTTTTAAGTTTGAGTACCATATTAAACTATAGATTAAAGAAAAAATGTGTGTAGAAATTTGATGACGTCACAACTATGTATTTCATACAACTATGTAATTACAACCTTCCATACTAGAAGGTACGTTTTTAACTAACAATAACTCCTAAAGAACTCATAACAAGAGACCTACCTATGTAAAGCAGTTACATTAAAGAATCTTGAGTCAATGCATTGTTTGAAATCGAAAACAAAATGCAGTGTATCATCCCATACTAATAATAAAAATCTTTACAACCTACAGTTCGCGCAAGAGGTTCGAGGAATCTTAAGGAATGTTGACGTAATGAGATAGAGTTGTGATTTAGTCGATATTACGTTATCTATACTAACAAATCTTTTGTATATGTGCGCGTGCATTGAATTCATTATTAAATAATAATTCTATGAGGATAGTATGTGCAATAAGGAAGAAAAAACTAATTGTATCGTAAAATTTAATTATAATGAACTGTACAAAATGAACATAAAATCTAATTAATCACAGTCGCAATCAGAATAATCAGTACTTTAAGGAATTTAAAAATTAAACAGCTATTTGCACACACAAATAAACTTTTAAGTTTAGTACTATTTATAGTACAATGCATGCTATTGCAAAATTAAAAACAGGACTCGATAAAGCGTACTCTCGCGTTAAGGCGGCACTAGTATGGGAGTGTGCGGGGTATGAAGCGACGGTCGGGCGCGGTGCGCACCCGCCCGCTACCTCAGCCTCCGATTCCTCAGAGCTCGCGTGCGGACTATATTTTGATGAAATTTGGTATAGAGATAGGTTGCATCCCGGGGAAGGGCATTGGCTACTTTTATCCGAAAAAATTGAGGAGTTCCCGAGGAAGCAAAAAAAACTTCATCAATGCAACAAAATCGCGGGCATCATCTAGTCTCACTTACGTTGCTTTTTTGAGGGTATATAAGCTTTCAAGATTTTCAAAGTTTAGCCCGTGTTTTCATAGTCAAGGAAAAACTTGCTCTTGCCAAAGGAAGCCCTTGACTGCGATCTCACGTGATGGTAAGTGATGGTAGCAGGCTATCCTGTTAGGGGCATGGCAGTAATATTAAACCCATACCCCTATTCGGTTTCTACACGACATCGTACCGAAACGCTAAATCTCTTGGCGGCACGTCTCTGCCGGTAGGGTGGTAACTAGCCACAGCCGAACCAGACCAGACCAGGGAAAATTCAGAAATTATAAATTCCCAAATTGACCCTGCCGGGGATCGAACCCGGGACCTCCGCACGTTAAGACAACAGCGCTCAACACTGCGCCACTGAGGTCGTCAAATTAATAATATACTAACAAAATATACTTAAGTACACTTAATTGTACTTGTATTTGTGTCGATCGTTTGATTTCAAACAAAGACAAAGTGTAATTGTATTTTCTCTAAAAAAAAAAAATTAAAATCCTGTGAAAAACTGTCACTCACTGTTAATAAACCTTCCGCAAGCCTTGTCCAGAGCGGCGACGAATCCAGACTCGTTCACGAACGCAACCAGGACGAGAGCGTTGTACTTCTTGTGCACGTCGAGGATCGTCGTCACGTATACTTTCGGATCCTGAAACAATAGAGCAGGTTAAATGGAGGCGACAACGACCTCAATTTACATAGACGGGCCCTGTCAAACAAAGAATGTGAACTTATTTTACTAACGCCATCTAGGCTGAAAAGCGGGACAGCGCTATGGCGGGGATAAAGACAGCCTTATACAGGTGAGGGGACGCCCTAAAAGACGTACGCCCAATTTTTCTCAAAAAAAGAGTCAAGAGAATATGAAGGGAATTAAGGTGTCTGAATATGTTTGTCTCTTTTTAGTGTCGCTGTTTCGTTTCATCGAATTTTCAAATCACAACGATCTATAGCGACGAGCTATTAACGATAGCTATCTCCGTGGCGCAGTGTTGAGCGCTGTTGCCTCAAAGTGTCAAAGGAGGTCACGGGTTCGATCCCCGGCAGGATCAGGAAATTTATAATTTCTGAATTTCCCTGGTCTAGCCTGGGAGGCTTCGGCTGTGGCTAGTTACCACCCTACCGGTAAAGACGTGCCGCCAAGCGATTTAGCGTTCCGGTACGATACCGTGTAGAAACCGTATAAGGGTATGGGTTTAATATAACTGCCATGCCCCTAACAGGTTAGCCCGCTAACATCTTAGAGTGCATCATCACTTACCATCAGGTGAGATCGCAGTCAAGGGCTAACGTGAAGTGGATAAAAAAAATATACTTACAGAAGTTTTCACTTCAAAAAAAAAAGCCAAGAAAAGATGAATTGAATTAAGGGGGGTGTCTCACCGTATGCGCGCAGTCACCGCACTTGTCAATGGCGTGTAGTCCCTGCGCGTGTATGTGTTGCTCCAACAGACGCCTCAACTCCACCAGCCCGTTGGGAATCCGCGCTACTAGACTGTACATGCGCCCTAGATCGGCGTTCTTATCGCCGTCCAGGAGTTTCTGTGAATGAAACGATAAAAACTTGTAGAGCTCTAATCTTTTTAGGATATAAGGTTCACTAGCTGATGCCCGCGACTTCGTCTGCGTGGATTAGGTTTTTTTTGGTTTCCGTGGGAACTCCTCAATTTTCCGGTTTAAAAAGTAGCCTATATGTCACTCTCCAGGTCCTCAACTATACGTCAATCCGTTGCTCCGTTGTGGCGTGATTGAAGGATAAACCAACAAACAAACACACTTTCGCATTTATAATATTAGTATGATTAATTAATTCAAATCATAAAATAGACTAGAAGTCGCCCGCGACTTCGTCCGCGTACTATTTCTGATTTCCTGTGAGATTATAAAATTTTCCCTCTGCAAAAAGGTTATCTATAGAGGTTTTATATACCTATAGCTTATGCAAGTTTTTATTATTTAAAACTCATAACCTAAACCAAAGAATTGTCTTTACAATAGTGCATTGTCGAGTCAACATCTCCTGAAGATGCTCCGGTGTCGGAGTGAAACGTACGTTGAGAATAATTTGGAAGATTTATGTGGTGTGGTGAATATCGCAAGCTGCAAGTGCAAGATACACTGTACCAGATAGATTTGCCTACTGTTGCGGATTATAGCGAAATAAATTTCTAGTTCCTTCATTATCATTAATTCATGGACTTCCGCAAAGTAACGCCTGCTTCTATCCAATACCCGATTTTCATGTCTCCAACTTTAAAAACAAACGACTTTCATACAAACTTCCAACCCCAATTTTGACCCCTTAGGGGTGAATTTTCTCTGAACTGTTTCTTAGCTGATATCTACACCATAGAAGGGACCTAACTTACACATTTCAAGCCTGTATGCTTTATAGTTCCTGAGATATCGTGATTAGTCAGTCAGTCAGTCAGTGAGTGAATGAGCGGCATTTCGCTTTTTAGGGTTCCGTACCCAAAGGGTAAAAACGGGACCCTATTACTAAGACTCCGCTGTCTGTCTGTCTGTCTGTCTGTCTGTCTGTCTGTCTGTCTGTCTGTCTGTCTGTCTGTCTGTCTGTCTCCAGGCTGTATCTCATAAACCGTGATAGCTAGAAAGCTGAAATTTTCACAAATGATGTATTTCCGTTGCCGCTATAACAACAAATACTAAAAATTAAAAAAATATATATATTAAGGGGGGTCCCCATACAATAAACGTGTTTTTTTCGTATTTTTTTGCTCAATATTAAAAACGGTAACAGGTAGACGGTTCAAATTTTCACAGAATATTAACTTGTATATTACCTTTCAAAATAAATAATTAAATATCAATAAAGTAAATATTAAAGGGGGGCTCCCATACAACAAACGTAATTTTTTGATATTAACAATAAACCTCTACAAACAAAGTTAGTTTTGCGGCTCATTTCGTCTTGTTTTTGATACGTCATAAATCGTAAAACTTACTACAGGTTTGTACGGAACCCTCGGTGCGCGAGTCCGACTCGCACTTGGCCGGTTTTTTTATATAATATATAAAAGCGAAATGCCGCTCATTCACTCACTATTTCAATTATGAAGATTAGGATGGATATGGATTTTCTGAGAAAAAAATTGGCAGTTATAGGACCGATAGCAGTTTTTTTTAGTTTAAAAAAATTATAATATAAACCTTAAAACTAAGACATTAAAGTTTAATTACGAATGTTGTATATTTATATTTAAGACCTTTTGTCTTCGTAACAACGCGAGCATGTCGGTGTTCGTGAGCACGTCGGTGTTCGCGAGCATGTCGGTGACGGTGACGCGAATCTACAAGTTTACCCCCTACCAAAAAGTGCTCAACGCGGCTAAAGAAGTTTTCACTTCAAAAATTTAGTTTTGACATATATTACGTCAAATTTAACTATGTACTGTAACAATTCTGGTCTGGATATAAGTAACCTGGAACTCAGAGTGGAATATCTCCAGGTGTTTCTCGATGAGCACTCTGTCGCAGGTCTTGGCCAGCCGCTCCATGGTGGTTTCGTGCAAATACACTTGCACGCGCCTTTGTTCCTCTTGTAGCCGCTGCTCCGCCTGGAATTTAGTTGGAATATTACTTCTGGAATTTTAAATAATGACAGTGTCTCTTTTCTTTAACTTTCACTTTTCGTTCACTCTCTATTCCTTTGTATTACACACGTAAGAGGTGATTATGTAACTCACCTAATTTGGAAAAAATTAAGACTACTGATTTATAGAAAATCTTATTTATCTCTTTTTAGATTTAGACTCAGAATTAATTGATACGCTTCTATATCACTTTATTTACACTTCATTTTCCTTTCGTTTTTTTTAAAATCATTCACCTTTCATTCCTTTCTTTTTAATCTATAATAACCTCCTAATCATTTTATTTTCTAGACTTACCTCAATCATATACTCAGTACCGGGGTATTTCTCAAGAAATCAGTACTTTCTCTGGTGTAGAAGCGTTTATGATCAAGGAAGACAGATTTGAAGGTCTCCATGTAAATGAACAGGTTTTACTTTGACCCGTGTATTTCAATTTACTTTCACTTTTCACTTTCCTTTCACTTTCTTTTCACTAATCATTCACCTTACATTAGTTTATTTCTACACTATAATTCAAAGACTCACCTTAATCATATACTCAGTAACGGGGTTATTTCTCAAGAAGTCAGTACTCTCTCTTGTATAGAAGCGTTCTGTATCTTCAAGGAAGACAGACTCGAATGTCTCCTTGTACACTGCCAGGTTCTGTCCTCGGGCTGACGGCTCCTCTTCGTTGAGGCCCAGAGCTACGTAGCAGTTGATTACCTGGATACAATAGATTTAGTTGGTTGAGCGACGTCAAACAAGTCGGTAAAGGTTGTTCTGGCCCATTTCAAATGTGACTGGATTGGCCTCACTCCACACGTAGGGAGCCAGGCAATATCGCGAGGCAAGCTCTCGACTGGAATCCGCAGGGGAAAAGAAAGCGTGGCTGTCCCAAACAAATTTGGCAGCGTACGGTTCTGGCGGAGGTCGCGAGGATAGTGATGACGTGGGATGAGGTCAAGGGTGTAGCTTCTAACCGCTGGATATGGCGCAACACTGTAAACGCCCACTGTACCACTGGGGGGACATAGGACATTAAAACTACAACAACAACAACAATAGGTTGATCTATCCCCGAAGACACAAACCTCTCATTAACTGTGAAGATGGCGCCATTGAGCATGCAGATTGCAGAACACTTTTGAATGTAAAAATATTGGTGTATATAGCTATAGGTTTAACAGTTTTAAAAGTTACGCCGATGTTATTTTTGAATGGCGCGAATATATCTCAATCATAGCGCGCGTCCATCTGCTGTTGGTTGTTGCCTACGCGCCATGAATTTTGTGTTTAAAATCGTCGGGCAATAATTGATAAACCATCAACATAAATTGGGCACAAAGAAAATTTTTAACGGAGACGAGAAATAAGGTCAAATTTTTCGAAACTCCGGTCACTAGTTATAGGAATTTAATTTGGAGATATTTCAAGGTTTCTTGTGGATAAAACTTACCCCAGAAACCAGTCTAGTATTAATGGTTTCGCCATTCCGTTCCCTCTCGATCAATTTCAACACGGCGTTGGTCACTTGCTTGTTTAAACATTTGAACAAATTGTCACGCCATGTCACCAATGCTAACTGATAAATCTCGTAGATGCCCTGGGAACAAAAGATAGTCACTTTAAAAAATGTATACTAATTGTTATACTAGGCTCTTATTGTTTATTGTTTATATGGTACACAAAAAGGAAATAACTACAACATTTCAGGTAGGTAAGTATAAAATTATAGGATCGATTCTATTACTTATAACATATATATATGTTACGGCAGGGTACGAAAAACAAGACACAGACTGTCAGACAATGACCATGGTCTGTGGACAGCAGTGGACAATGACATTATACGTAAAGCATCACCACAGACTTTACACAGATACGTTTAGTCCCGTAGACAGAGATGTGTGATTAGTCAGGTGTAGCCATTGAGGTACGAAGTTAGTACCGTTTAATCCACAGGTTTAATCAAGGATACGCACTTATTAGATAATAATTATTATTTTTGTTTTAATTTTTAATTTTATTATATGTAAGTGAATGTCCGTGACGTCTTGACCCTTGGGCCCTCCTGAAAATCAGCGTTGCAGTATGATAGGTAGGTATATACCTATCTCTCATGCTGTGGCACGGGCTGAGGAGGTGGCCCATTGACCACACGTACATACCTAGTATATGTTTAATTGGTGTAAACAAAATTATATTGTAATAATTGTACTTAGTGTTGGTCAATAAACTTTTATTTATTTATTTTATTTTTATTTACTTATAACCCAAAACATGTGCACACATCATGACTTATCCACAAAATATATAACGTTTTTTTTACTTATCACTCTTACCTTCCTTCCCTCCTCGCATTCGCGCTTGACCCAATGCCTGTTGAGATACGAACAGATGCCGTTGAGGACGCGCGAAGAGAACTGATACTCCTCCCACTGTTTAGTGTAAAATGCTAATACATCCTCTCCCATCAGGTCCGCTCCGTTCTGCAATGAGGTTATAAAATTTGAAATTTATTGAAGTGAAACTTCTTTAGAATCGTTGATTTGAAAATTCGATGAAACGAAAAAGCGACACCAAAAAAAAACCAAACATCATACTAATATTATAAATGCGAAAGTGTGTTTGTTTGTTGGTTTGTTGGTTTGTCCATGGTTGGTTTGTTGGTTGATTGTTCAATCACGCCGCAACGGAGCAACGGATCGACGAGATTGAGCCGATGCCCGTGACTTCGTCTGCGTGGTTTAAGATTTTTTTCCTAAATTAATAAGCGATTTTTAAAAAGCCTATGTCACTCTCCAGGTCCTCAACTATAACCATGCCAAAAATCACGTCGATCCGTTGCTCCGTTGCGGCGTGATTGAAGGACAAACCAACAAACAAACACACTTTTGCATTTATAATATTAGTATGAAGTACGATTATGATCCAATGTTGGTCATAATGTAATCAGCCATTTCTGGCATACAAATGTTAAATTTTACAATAATCCGCCAAAGCAGACAAATCTATGTGGTACAGTGTGTAGCTTGTGATATTCGCCGCCCAGTAAGCCAGCATTTCGCTCAGCCACAACACCACACCACACAAATCTTCCAAATTACTCTCAACGTACGTTTCACTCCGACACTGTTAGCGTTTCGTAGTACCATTAGTACGTACCTTGAGTAAATTAACAAGATACACCCTCAGGAACTCTCGTAGCCTTTTGTATAGCTCCAAACCAACCAACTGCGCGCCGCCTTGCGTTTGACTGCCCTGGAGAAAGAAAAACAAGGGTCCAACTTAGGGTCGGCGCAAACGGGCCACCGACCACAGCCACCTTTGGGTAGCGACACTTTTTTTGTGTCGGTGGCGGCCACGCGTTTATTTTTATTTTTATTCCACTACAAGTTAGCCCTTGACTGCGATCTCACCTGATGGTAAGTGATGATGCAGTCTAAGATGGTAGCGGATGGATGACGTAAAGGAGTGGACCCGTCATAATTACGCTGAATTAAAGAACATTGCTAAAAATCGGAAGGCATTTCACCTGCTGACCGCCAAACTTCAATTAGAGGATGGCACCTGATGATGATGATGATGATGATGAAGATGGTAGCGGGCTAGCCTGTTAGGGGTATGGCAGTTATATTAAACCCATACCCCTACACGGCATCGTACCGAACGCTAAATCGCTTGGCGGTGCGTTTTTGCCGGTAGGGTGGTAACGAGCCACAGCCGAAGCCTCCCACCAGACCAGACCAGAGAAAATTCAGAAATTATAAATTCCCAAATTGACCCTGCCGGGAATCGAACCCGGGACCTTCCACGTCAGTGCTCAACACTGCGCCAGGGAGGTCGTCAAAGCGTTACAGTAGTATAAATACAGATGTTTTGCTGCGTTCAAAATATTTTTTAAAGTTATTAATAAATAGAGGGACTTCCAGAAGACTTTATTTTTAAATAATTAATTTATTTTATTATTTAACTTAAAATCCAAGTCCCCTTTGTTAAATAAATAGGGGGACTTCCAGAAGACTATTTTTAAATAATGAATTAATTTATTAGTTAACTTAAAATCCAAGCCCCCTTAATTAAGTAACCATTGTAAACTATCGTTAAAGTGCGTCGAATGTCAGTCAGTCAGTCACAAGTCAACATTTCTACTTATTAAGTTCTATTGTTACTTATAAAAGCATTATGGCTAATAGAGCCTAGTCAGTATTTCATACAAATTCCCATGCTAAGCATGGATTATTTACATTACTTTTTAAAGAAAAAATAAAACTAACAAAGACCTAGTCTTTTGGAATACCCACGATTTTATCAATAAATCACGAAATTAGTGTGACGTACTTTATGGATGACCCCTTACCATAATGGATGGAACAAAAAACCACCACAAGTAAAAATAACAAAGACAAAAATTGGAAAATAAAAATAACACAGACAGAAAAGGCGGTTTTATCGTTTTGGTAGCTTATTGTGGGTTTTTCAGCCACTTATCCAGCAAAGTAAACAAGTACCTAGTAAGTTGTGATAATTGTTTACTTATTAATTTTGTTATTCTACAGAGAGCCATATTCGCCAAGCGAATAATCTCTTTAAATAAAGATTTAAAAAAAAAATTATTCATACCTTCCTGCCACTATAGGGTTGCTTGCTTGAATTTGCTTTGAAATTGGGGTTATTCTGGTGAACTGACGTACAATAGTTGTATACGTGCCTGAATATCGGGTTAAAGATTTTATTAACGACTAGCTGATGACCGCGACTCCGTCCGCGTGGTTTAAGTTTTTTGATTCCCGCGGGAACTCCTTTATTTTCCGGGATAAAAAGTAGCCTATGACACTCTCCAGGTCCTCAATTATAAAACTAAGGCATTGAAGTTTAATTTCGAATGTAGTATATTTATATTTAAGACCTTTTGTCTTCGTAACAACGCGAACATGTCGGTGACGCGGTGTCGGTGACGCGGTGTCGGTGACGCGAATCCACAAGTTTACCCCCTACCAAAAAGTGCTCAACGCGGCTAAGGAAGTTTTCACTTCAAAAACAAAAACTAAAAAGGCATAAAAATTAGTTCCAATTTTCACCACCGGGCCAGATAAGTTGGTGGGACTATACAAGTGAACCTAAGGAATGCTCGTTAAAAAGGATACGTATAAAAGTCCATGTATCGATTCCTCACGATGTGCTGTCTTCTGTACACCTGTTCGATACCCTCCTGCAGATCGCCCCATATCTGAAAAACAAAACAAACTGTCAATACGTTTTTGTTAATGGGTAATGACGTTTGTAAGATCATTCATATAAAGTAGGAAAAACAGAGGACCAAGGATGCTTCCTTGGGGCACTCCATACGGGTTTTGTGTATTAAATGTTGAACGATAAGAGTTTGTGTGGGCTCCTTGTGTTTTAGAAACCTGCTTACACATTGCTTACGTTCAAAAAGGTTGCTAGATATCCATTCTAGTGCTTTGACTCTTATTCCGTATTTCTCTAATTTACAATTTTTTTATTGCTGTTTAACAACCTTGTCGCATTACTCCAGTTGACATCCATCATACTAAATGGCAATCCATGGTCATGGAAACATGAAGTTGGACTCAATACTATATTAATATTGTCTTCACAAAATCTGTACTTTTAACGTTAATTAATTACCGGTGGTGGGGTTAGAAAGGGACATCTTTACGATAGACAAAGATACGAGATGTATAAAGGCGGGAACAATAACGCCTATCTCAAATAAATCAATTAAATAGTTGACTATTTAAAGCTTTGACTAAGGTAAATCCAAATAATTATTTCTTACAGCCCCCTGCCCCATGGTATTTAACATTAATTGTTCTTTTTCGTGTATTTTTTTTTAGGGTTCCGTAGCCAAATTTGGCAAAAACGGAACCCTTATAGATTCGTCATGTCTGTCTGTCTGTCTGTCTGTCTGTCTGTCTGTCCGTCCGTATGTCACAGCCACTTTTTTCCGAAACTATAAGAACTATACTGTTGAAACTTGGTAAGTAGATGTATTCTGTGAACCGCATTAAGATTTTCACACAAAAATAGAAAAAAAAACAATAAATTTTGGGGGTCCCCATACTTAGAACTGAAACTCAAAAATTTTTTTTTCATCAAACCCATACGTGTGGGGTATCTATGGATAGGTCTTCAAAAATGATATTGAGGTTTCTAATATCATTTTTTTCTAAACTGAATAGCTTGCGCGAGAGACACTTCCAAAGTGCTAAAATGTTGGTCCCCCCCCCCCCCCCCCCGTAACTTCTAAAATAAGAGAATAATAAAACTAAAAAAAATATATGATGTACATTACCATGCAAACAACAGATTATTAAACCAGTTATTTATTTATTTACCATCAGGTGAGATCGCAGTCAAGGGCTAACTTTTAGTGGACACCAAGACTACCACTACAGCCCATTAACGTCCCACTGCTGGGCACAGGCCTCTACTCTCATAAGAGAGAGGGGATTAGAGCTTAGACCCACCACGCTGCTCCAATGCGGGTTGGCGGGCATTAACGACTATTATCATGTTAGTGATAATAACCGGGACCGAAGGCTTAACGTGCTCTCCGAGGCACGGGGATGAAACACCACCAACTTCCTAACTCCGGGCTAGTACTGAGAATTTCTAGTCAGAAAACCCCAATATTCAATTATGGCCCGACCCGGGACTCGAACCCGGGACCTCGTCGGCCGCAGTCGAACATGCCAACCACTAGACCAACGAGGCAGTCAAAAAAATTTATTTTAGAATTCGGTGGAATTATGCACCAAATAAGAATTACTTTGATGACGTAAGAACCTACATCTCTTATGTTATAATTGTACCAGCACGTGCGGTGTAAATTACACTTCTTGACGATATTTTATCACGGCAGGTGTATTGTGTAATTTACACGTCAGTTACTTATGTAATCGTTACCGTGTCTGATTAACGCCTAACACTTTCTTTATATATAGCCACATAATATCTTTACACCACTTGGGTTTACAAAGATTTTCTCGTTAAGAAAACGACCTTCATGGCGCAGTGGTGTGTGCTTTGGTCCACAAGTAGGAGGTTTTGAGTTCTGGGTTCGATCCCCGGCAGGGGAGGTTTGAGGTTATATAATCCACTAGCTGATGCCCGCGACTTCGTCCGCATGGTTTAAGTTTTTTGATACCCGCGGGAACTCCTTAATTTTCTGGGATAAAAAGTAGCCTATGTCACTCTCCGGGTCCTCAACTATACCCATGCCAAAAATCACGTTGATCCGTTGCTCCGTAGCTGCGTGATTGAAGGACAAAACAACAAACCAATAAACCAACAAACAAACACACTTTCGCATTTATAATATTAGTATGATAAATATTATAACTAAATGCGAAAGTTTGGATGTATGGGTGGATGTTTGTCACTCAATCACGCCAGAACGGCTGAATGGATCTGGATGAAAATTGGCACAGACATAGATTAAAGTCTGTAGTAGAGTTCCCGCGGGAACCAAAAAACCTCAATCCGCGCGGACGAAGTCTCAGGCATCAGCTAGTAATTTCTAAATTTTCTCTTGCCTGGCCGAAGGCTGTGGCTAACTACCACCCTAATGGCAAAGAAGTGCCACCATTTGCGTTCCGGTACGATGCCGTCTAGAAACCGGCTAAGGGTATGGGTTTAATATAACTGCCATACCCATACCAGGTTAGCCCGCTACATTCTAGACTGCATGATCATTTACCAGCTTAGGTTCCTACCACTGGTTAGGAATGGCATTCCAAACCAGTGGTAGATTCACTTGACGATTCAAAAGTACTTGTAAAAGTTTATTTGAATAAAAAACATTTGAATTTTGAATTTGAATTTTAGGTACCTTTAGTGTTTATTGTTTAGTTGTGTTGTGTCTTTGTGGAATAAAAAAAACCGGCCAAGTGTGAGTCGGACTCGCGCACCGAGGGTTCCGTACAAACCTGTAGGTATATATAAGTAAAAGTTATGGTATTTTTATTCCACTTATCTATTTTAATTTCAATTTAATACCTCTACGCGTTCATGAGGACAGGGGTAGTATGTTTAAAAATTAAAATTATTAAAAACTAGTGGACGCCCGCGACTTCGTTCGCGTGGCATAAGTTTTTAATTCCCTCAGGCACTCCTTAATTTTCCGGGATAAAAAGGGTTTATGTCACTCTCCAGGTCCTCATCTATACCCATGCAAAAAATCACGGTAATCCGTTGCTCTGTTTCGGCGTGAGTGAAGGACAAACTCTCTATTTAACGTCCTTGGGGATAGAAATTACAAAAATTGTGAAATACGTATTTCATAATTTCATCATTTTAAAACGGAAGCCCAAATACCAAGTTTCATGGCTATAACTTGAAAAACGATGGAATTTCATACGAACGTTCAACCCCTATTTAATTAATCCCTTTGGGGGTAGAATTTCGAAAAATCCTTGCTTAGTGGATACCTACCTACTTTTCGCAAAGAACACACCCTCCAAATTGCATGTCTCTAGAACCAGCG
This sequence comes from Erebia ligea, assembly GCA_917051295.2. NCBI lineage: Eukaryota > Metazoa > Arthropoda > Insecta > Lepidoptera > Nymphalidae > Erebia > Erebia ligea. The sequence goes on from OU785246.1 coordinate 4,757,709, forward strand.
GTTTAGGCTGTGCGTTGATATATAAGACAGTCAGTCAGTCAGTCAGTCAGGACTTTGAATTTTATATATATAGATTTTTCTTATATGATGTAACTAAAAATTTATGTTTTTCGCAATTTGTCCTTTATCTGTGCTATAAGACGTTGCTTCGTACCAAATTTCAAGATTCTGAGTTCACGGGAAGTACCCTGTAGGTTTTGATTCCCTTGCGAGTGTCGAAATTTGCAGCATAAACGGCTGTATCTTTTGATTGCGTTGGCTTAGAAGTTTGATTTTTTCACAGCTCCAAGGGACAGTAGACCTGAGTATTTGATATGAATTTCAGCTTGATACCTCCATGCGTTCCTGAGAAGACGGGTCTTGACAGACAGATGGACAACAAAGTGATCCTATTTAAAGGTTCCTTTTTTTCCTTTTGAGGTACGGAACCCTAAAAAATATGTCTATTCAGATTCATAATATTGTATTAACTACTATGCCACCTACATGAGTAATAAAATTGCCTTACAATAAGTGCTCAAAATCTTGTAAGTATAGAAAGTTAACAACCAAACGATATTTTTAATGCAGCACTTGGAATCGTGCCAACTGCCAACGGAATGTTAGAGCGTTTTATGAATAAAACTCTCTTAAATGACTCACATGATATGATATCGGTATATACAGGGGCCATACGGCCAACGCTTAAAACCATATTGTTTCATTATTGTTGACTTTCGTGTTTTAGAATTATAATCCTTACTAGCTGATGCCCGCGACTTCGTCCGCGTGGTTTAAGTTTTTTTTTATTCCTATCGGGATAAAGCCTATGTCACTCTCCAGGTCCTCAACTATACCCATGCCAAAAATCACGTCGATCCGTTGCTCCGTTGCGGCGTGATTGATGGACAAACCAACAAACAAACACACTTTCGCATTTATAATATTAGTATGAGAGATATGATTTTAGGAACGTCAAGGTACGTGACATCAAACTGTCATTTTGAGTAATATTGCTTAAGTATTGCTTTGAGCGTAGGTAGTATGGCCTCTGTTTGAGTGGGCTTTATTTTATTAATTTTGAGCGGTAATAGCTTATCTAGTGGTTTAGTTTAGAAGTTTGATATTATAAAAGCGTAAATTTGTGCCTGTCTGATAAAAAATGTAAACATTAACAAAAATAGTAGATTAGTAGCCAAGGGTTGTAAGGCATCAATTGCAGCCCGAGATATTTAGGCGCACGAGCGCAGGGAGGGCGCCTATAGTTCGAGGGTGCAATTGATGCTTACACCCGAGCTAACTACTCTGCTTTACATCTCGATTGTGAGGTAAAGTAGGTCCTTATTACCCCCAAATGGAGCTTGTAGGTGACCAATTAGCGCTCGAGGGTAATAATGTAGAGCTAGAAAAGCCCTAGGGCGGTAAGTAATTAAAAAAAAAACTCTTCACTCTTTCAAAAAGTTCGCGTACATCTAACCATCATACTTTTTTTAATTACTTACCGCCCTAGGGCTTTTCTAGCTACATTATTACCCTAGAGCGCTAATTGGTCACCTACAAGCTCCATTTGGGGGTAATAAGGACCTACTTACCGAATATGAGAGATGTAAAATATGTTATGCTAAAAAAATAGTAGTCCCCGTAACTTAGCCTCCTAACCTAACCATTACCGAAGCAGGTTAGTGTGACCTGCCTCGTTGATCTAGACTTTAGAGTCTAGACTCTAGTGGTTGGCATGTTCGACTATGGCCGACGTGGTCCCGGGTTTTTCTGACTAGAAATTCTCAGTACTAGCCCGGAGTTAGGAAGTTGGCGGTGTTTCACCCCCGTGCCTCGGAGAGCACGTTAAGCCGTCGGTCCCGGTTATTATCACTAACATGATAATAGTCGTTAAAGCCCCGCCAACTCGCTTTAGAGCAGCGTGGCGTGTATAAGCTCTAATTCCCTCTCTCCTATGAGAGTGGAGGCCTGTGCCCAGCAGTGGGATGTTAATGGGCTGTAGTGGTTGTGGTGGTAACTTAGCACGGGTCCCCAGTGGCCAGTACGCATAAGCTGAGTTTGAATTCGATTGATCGTATAAGAATTCGATGACATTAAGGAGTCCAAAGTCAGTGACGTTAAGGAGTCCAAAGTCATTAGCCACTAGGCTATCACTGTTTAGATGACACGAAAAGTAGGTTTTAGGGTTCCGTAGCCAAATGGCAAAAAACGGAACCCTTATGGATTCGTCATGTCTGTCTGTCTGTCTGTCTGTCCGTCCGTATGTCACAGCCACTTTTTTCCGAAACTATAAGAACTATACTGTTGAAACTTGGTAAGTAGATGTGTTCTGTGAACCGCATTAAGATTTTCACACAAAAATAGAAAAAAACAATAAATTTTGGGGGTTCCCCATACTTAGAACTGAAACTAAAAAATTTTTTTTTCTTAAAACCCATACGGTAATAGGTAAGTATCTATGGATAGGTCTTCAAAAATGATATTGAGGTTTCTAAAATCATTTTTTTCTAAACTTAATAGTTTGCGCGTTTTGTAGTAGTAATAGAGACACTTCCAAAGTGGTAAAATGTGTCCTAAATATGATAAAACTAAAAAAATATATGATGTAGGACATTACCATGCAAACTTCCACCGAAAATTGGTTTGAACGAAACGAGATCTAGTAAGTAGTTTTTTTTAATAATTTAAAACTTACTACAGGTTTGTACGGAACCCTCGGTGCGCGAGTCCGACTCGCACTTGGCCGGTTTTATTTCTTTTTGTTGCCACGAAAAGTAGTAGGTTGTGTGATGTGTCAGGTCTTTCTTAGGTAGGTAGGTATGTTTTAGGTATGAAGTAGGTATAGTTAGTGCATTTTGTCCCACTAAGCGACCTCTTAAGCCAAATGTACGAGAATCACTCGTGTTGTGCAAAACGCAAAACAAAGAAATATACAGTTACGTAAATTGAGGGACTTATCACACTTATTCGCTACCACGACATGTGCTACGCGGACGTAGCCCAAGACGTTGGATAGATGGGTATTCAATAGGTAGGTAATAGGTATCCAAGCCACAAGATTTTAAACCACACACAACGCTAAGCGAAATCAAGCTCCTTTTGGACGACCTCCCTGGCGCAGTGTTGAGCACTGTTGCCTTAACGTGGGAGGTCCCGGGTTCGATTCCCGGCAGGGTCAATTTGGGAATTTATAATTTCTGAATTTTCTCTGGTCTGGTCTGGTGGGAGGCTTTGGCCGTGGCTAGTTACCACCCTACCGGCAAATACGTACACTGAAAAAAAAAATTAGTAAAACTAATTGCTTTTTCGGTAATATACATTGCTTTGGCCAGTAAAAATGGAGCCTATTGTCCAAACAAGTTCAAGTAACCGAAAGAAAAACAGTTGAGTTATAACAGTAGATTTTACCGGTTGACTATTCTTACTGTTTGTAAGACAGTAAGTAAGAAAGTAATACTTAGTATGAACTGTTTGTTTCAGTAAACTTTAAAGTTCAAACAATTAAAATAGCTGTTTAGCTCCTAACTATATTCTAAAAAAACTGTTCTGAAGCAGTAAAATTAACTGCTACAATATCAGTAAAGCTCTGAAAACGGCAATACTTAAAAAGAACCGTTTGTTTCAGTAAACATTAATGTACAAACAATTGAAACAACTGATTAGCTTCTTACTGTTTTTTGCCCATTTCGACGAACTGTCAGTAACCAATTACTTTTACAAAAAATCAGTATTTTTAACCGAATTAAATTTTACTGTGCCAAAACAGTAAAAAGTTTCGTGCTATTTTTTTCAGTGTACGTATCGCCAAGCGATTTAGCGTTCCGGTACGATGCCGTGTAGAAAGAGAAACCGACTAAGGGGCATGGGTTTTAATATAACTGCCATACCCCTAACAGGTTAGCCCGCTACGATCTTAGACTGCATCATCACTTACTATCAGGTGAGATTGCAGTCAAGGGCTAACTTAAGCCCTACCTACAGACAATCTCAGAAGTAAAAACGCTAAAAACTTCGGCTTACGCTTAATAAGGTATCAGGCCAATCCAGAAGTGCCTTATCTTGTCCAAAGCCTTTCAAGCCAAATAGATTTAATAGTGTTTCATGTTGTATGGGACATATTAGGTACAGACAAAATCGGAACAGGAGTGTTGCTCATGTCAAAAATAAATTATTTCTTACTGATAGTAAGTAAATTATTATTTACTTATTAGAGACCTAAAACGAACTAAAATCTATGTTCTCTGTTAGTTTTAAGATTGGTAACCATTGTCGATTAAAGAAAAGTACGTCGTAATTTGATAACGTTACAAATAATATGTATATTATGTATTGTAAATGCAATACTTATCGTCACAAAAATATTGTTTTGATTAAGTTGGCATCCCTTTTCAAACCGAATAAGTGTAATTAATCTCTAACGGTAATTCGCGAAAATATAATCATGATTACATACCAACCTACGTATGCGATTGTTTGCAACTGGTAAGTGGGTCAATATGTGACTCGTGTATGAGATTTAATAATTACCTAGTTTAACTGAATCTAAACCTAGCAAATATAAATAAAATAATAAATAGTAGGCTAATAGGCCAATGCTTATTCAACTATTAAGAGAAAGGACGAAATACGGCCGTCGAATATCGTTTACTAGCCCGCGACTTTGTCCGCGTGGAATGAGTTTTTTTTATTGAGTACCATGGGAATTGGGAACTCCTTAATTTTCCGGAATAAAAAGATATCTCTGAACCAATCAGATGGGCCTTGAAATCGTAGAAGACACACAGACACTATTGCGTATAAGTTTAGATCTATTTAGCTACCATGTGAATCAAGTGACCACCTACGCAGTAACCGCCATCATTCTATAATTAACGGTATTTCATTGAACCGCTAAGTCGCTTTAAACTGATGGGTCATATTTATAGCCAATATGTATTTTCCACGGTTGGGCATAGGCCTCCGTCATATAGGGTCAATAAATTACTACTTTTTGGTAAGAAAGCTTAGGGTCTCAAAAGTATTTTTGGTGGTCGTTATTTTTAATCCCATTTACCTAATAGGGTTAAATATTTGTGTCGAATTACCATATTCTTAGGACCAGAATGAAATCTGCAGGGCACACCGTCCCCAGTCTTGTCTGCCCTACCCCTAGATTTTTGTAAAACGGGTAACCGTTACAGTGTCTACTGTGTCGGCGGCGACAGGGAGGTTTTTACTGCTTACTACAATCGCTTAAAGCCGTATTGTTTTAATATTGTTGACTTTCGTGTTTTAGAATTATAATCCTTATTTTAGAGACGTCAAGTTACGGGACATAAAACTGTCATTTTGAAATAATACTGTTTTAAGCGATGGTAGTCCCCCAGATCCACGTCAAATACATACTCCATTCCCAGGGACGTGAGGACTCCATTCTCGAGGACCTCACTACTTCAGCACCAAATACCAAGTCTACTTTTGCCATAGGTACACGATCTGATCTGCACGCTTAGTCTCAGTTTTAATTCGATTTATCGTAAAAGAATTCGATGACATTAGCGTCAAAGTAATATGAATAATTGCTTTTTTTTTAATTTTGTCTGTCTGTCTGTTACGGCGTCACGCTGAAAGTACTGAACAGATTTGACGAATGCAACTTAGCATTACTAACTATTCCGAAAAACAGAGTTCCTTCAGTATCCTTGTCTAAGTTTTAATTCGATTGATCGTATAAGCATTCGATGACATTAGCGTCAATGTAAAATGAACTCGAAAAGCATTGATTTAGAGGTCAATTTCGTGTATGCCATTCATAGACAGCGCTGCAAACGATACGTTTGCATTTTAGTTTTTTACTTTAAATTTTGTAATTTTTGACTTTAAATCAAGGGCTTTTGGAACGATTTTACTGTGACGCCAAAGTCATCGAGTTCTTATACGATCAATCGAATCAAAACTGAGACTACGCGTACTGATGACGTCGGAGCATCGCTAAATCATTCATCGGGTCAACCTAACGCCACTGATCGATTTCCGACCAAAATAGTCTATTTTTGTACCATCGACATTGACCATACTACTGGCCGCGCCTAGTCTAGGTTTCACTTTTATGACCTGACTGGCATAACGACTGAGGCGCAGTTTGAAGACCCCCCTGGCGCAGTGGTGAACGCTGCAGTCTTATAGTGGGAGGTCCCCGGTTCGATCCCCGGCAGGGTCAATTCGGGGATTTATAATTTCTGAATATTCTGTGGTCTGGCGGAACGCTAAATCGCTTGGCGGTACGTCTTTGCCGGTAGGCAAACTTCCCACCAGACCAGATCAGACTAGAAAAAATTCAGAAATATAATTTCCCAAATTGACCCTACCGGGAAACGAACCCAGGACCTTCCACGTTAAGATAACAGCGCTCAGCACTGCGCCAGGGAGGTCGTGGAAACCTCAAAACAAAAACGTAGGTACTCCGTACTAGGTAGGTTTAGTTATTAGGTTTAATAAACGATAGCAGCTCTATACAATCAAAGGCGCTTTCGCTTTATCTAAAAGATACTACATATTATTAAAAATAGTATCGTAAAAGTAGTCCTGAACAAAGGAACTATGCCATGATGGATATAATTAGGGTTGCCACATTATGATGATAAATGATATCAATGAGAACAAGTTTCCTAAAATAGCCTCTGCCGGGAATCGAATCTGGGGCAGCCCTTCCAGAAATCGGACACAGAACCTCCCGCTAAGATCAGTGCTCTTATCACTGCGCTAGAGTGGTTGTTGACGCTCTTGTTTTAGAATTATAACCCTTATTTTATGGACGTCAAGGACCAAGGTACGTCAAATAAGATAGCAATTTTAAAATAATACTGCTTTAGGGTCCATCCATCGACGCGGAACCGGCAGCCGGTCAGAAAAAACTTTATACTCGTATTGTATTTTGTATTTATGTCGGCCGACGCGACGCGAAGCGACGACGGCTAGCGACGAGTTTCCGCTCTTAATCATACTAGTATTATAAAATATGCGTATTATAGTGTGTTTGTTTGTTGGTTTGTTGGTTTGTCCTTCAATCACGCTCCAACGGAGCAACCGATCGACGTGATTTTTGGCATGGGTATAGTTGAGGACCTGGAGAGTGACATCAGGCTTTTTATCCAGGAAAATTAAGGAATTCCCGCGGGAATCAAAATAACTTAAGCCACGTGGACGAAGTCGCGGGCGTCAGCTAGTAACATATACATAAAGCATTTCTGACCGGCTGAAGCCGGTTCCGCGTCGATAGCTTCGGTGAGACCCTTCATCGTACTACCTACTACTACCATACTTACTATACCATGTTACTACCATAGAAAGACCACTGATCTGCTCTCCTTTTCCTTCCATCTGGCAACCCTAGATACGAGTATAATGCACAAGTGATTCCAATCAAAGCCCTATTGCACGTGATTGGAAACCTCTATAAAATCGTCACGTATACACGCACGTGCCTCGTTGGAAGCCTGTGTGTGACGCGCCTTATTCAATACAAGTACTTAATTGGATCCAGTTATCGAATTTCATCCTACATTCCTATACTAATATTATAAAGAGGTAAAGTTTTTGAGGTTGTAGGGGGTAATCTCTGGATCTACTGAACCGATTTTGAAAATTCTGGTACCAATAGAAAGCCACATTATTTGTGAGTGTCATAGGCTGCATATTAACCAGAAAAATTAAGGAGTTCCCGTGGGGATTTAAAAACTTATTTCACGCAGACGAAGTCATAGGCATCTGCTAGTAATAAATATTTTAGTTCTTCACTTTTTTAGTTTTTATCTCAGGTAGGTATAAAAACTAATCCAAATGATCATTACATATGGTTGTCAAAATGATCTTGACGTGGGTGTCCAAATGATCATGACGTGGGTGTCAAAATGATCTTGACATGGGTGTCAAAATGATCTCGACACGGGTGTCAAAGTGATCATGACGTGGGATTTTTATTTGTATGAATATATGAAATTGAGATGTTTGTTGATGAATATGGTAAGCCGCAACATATCCAGTCAGGTAACCCTGACGTACCAATATATATATATTTTTTAAAGTTTTTCACAATTATTTCAAAATTACACAAAAAACATTTTAAATAAAGAAGAATGCTTGGTAATATCAAATACATCAGTCAAAGTACCTGCTTTTTACATTTTTTTTATCAACTTATGGGCTGTGTTCCGATAAAGACTGAGAGCACTGTTCAGTGCTCTTACTGTGGAGAAATTCGTTCCGTTATAACTGACAGTAAACTGCTGCAGTATCCTAGAGAAATATATGACGACATTAATCGACGCCATCTTTGTACTGTGAGCACTGGCGTTTTCGAGGTAAGGTGCTCTCAGTGTTTGTCTCAGTGCTGACAGCGTTCCGTTTTAAGCAGTACCCAGTATACCTAACTATAAAGGAACGGCTTCGCAGTGTACTAAAGTGACGTCACACCTTACAGTGCTCGCAGTGTATTTCGGAACACAGCCAAAGTCTAGTCTTGCATCAAAACGTCAAAGTGATCTTGACGTGGGTGTCAAAGTGATTTGGACATGGGTGTCAAACGTACCTGATCCAAGTCAATCGGGCGCGTGGGGGGCGGTGGCTGTCAAAGTGGCACGTGGGTGTCAAAGTGATTTGGACATGGGTGTCAAACGTACCTGATCCAAGTCAATCGGGCGCGTGGGGGGCGGTGGCTTCAAGGCGTTGGAGCTGGTGGAACTCATTTTGTCACTCATAGATTGCACCGTAGCCCGAAACACATATATTCAACTGATTTCACTTGATCACAGTGTATTACTTTTATTTACAATAACATAATTTGATGCTAGCTTCTGTTGAGGACACGATTTCTTTGTTGGCTGGTTTCTGGAACAAACAAAAGAAATATTACTAATTACCTAAGATTCCGAGGTCTCAGTGGATTAGTTTTATATAACCATTGAGGTAAATGTGTCATTAGGCCATGGATGTAATAAGTACTTGCGTACAAACCATTAGGCGCAATATGACAGATACATGAAGTGTCATAATGTGTGTGTTCCGTTATAAGCACTGCGAGCACTGGCAGTGCTCTTTACTGGGGACTTCCAGTGCTCTCAGTGTATTTCGGAACACACCCAATATAACCTTTGCTATTTGACAACTGCCCCCCGATTATGTAAGGAAATCGTAATCGTCTGTCAAACGTATAATTCGACCTGTTTAAGGAGGTCATGCTTGCACGTCAAAACGCATGTATGTACCTACTCCTTAAAAAGTTCGAGTTATACGTTATGAGCTGTCAAATTAATACGATTGCCTTAGACAATTGGGCCTCTGGTCTAGTGAGTCAACAAGTCAATAGCAATTGGGCCTCTGGTCTAGTGAGTCAACAAGTCAATAGCAAACGTTATATAAAAAAATACACTCAGAGATGGGCTCTGGATGAATGGGGCTCATCATTGTTACAGTCTCAATTGTCTTGATCGGCAGATTTTTTTTTATCCACTACAAGTTAGCCCTTGATTGCGATCTCACCTGATGGTAAGTGATGATACAGTCTAAGATGGTAGCGGGCTAACATGTTAGTTAACAACATGGCAGTTAAACTAAACCAACCCAAATCGGTTTCTCGTTCTACACGACATCATACCGGAACGCTAAATCGCTTGGCGGCACGTTTTTGCCGGTAGGGTGGTAACTGGTAACTAGCCACGGCCGAAGCCTCCCACCAGGCCAGACCAGGGAAAATTCAGAAATTATAAATTCCCAAATTGACCATGCCGGGGATCGAACCCGGGACCTCTACAGTCCACACGTTAAGATAACAGCGCTCAACACTGCGCCACGGAGGTCGAGGAGGAATGTATGCTATTCTTGCTGCGACAATAATTTCTGGCTAATAGCAAAGTGGAAATAAAGTAAACCAATCAGCAGGGCTAGTGGGCCAGAGATAAAAATTTTATCCCCCGATTTTATCCACTGACAAGAGATAAAAATATTAACTTATCCACTTCTCAGAGCACGGCAACAGGGGAGAGGAGAATTTTATCCCCGTTTGACATTTGACGGGGACTCGGGGGACTATTTATCCACCCATAAAAATATAAAACGCTAGTTTTTATTTATTTATTTAGGAATAAAAATTTTATCCTTTAATCGGGGAGAAAATTGTTTCGGCCCATGCTAGGGGGGCAGCCGGACTAGCATGGGCCGGAGATAAAAATTTTATCCCCCGATTTTATCCACTGACAAGAGATAAAATTAACTTATGTACCTACCCCTCAGAGCACGGCAACAGGGAAGAGGAGAAGTTTATCCCCGTTTGACATTTCACGGGGACTCGGGGGACTATTTATCCACCGTTATATTTATCGTTTTTATTTATTTATTTAGGAATAAATTTTTTATCCTTTCCTCGGGGAGAAAATTGTCTCGGCCCATGCTAGGGGGGCTGAGGCCATTGTGATCTAATTAAACTGTAGCAATATATACACATAAAAGGCCTATGTATGCGTAAACATGCATATCTGCGATAACGCCAACAAAATTAATAACAATTTTTAACACGAATTTTTAAATATTTAAAACTAAGTACAGTAGAAAATCACTTATACAGCACTTCAATATACCGATACGTCCAATAATCCGACATCCTCCGCCCACGCCTTCCTCGCCCAAAAACAGACCTTAATCAAGGATTATTTTAAAACTATGTAATTATTAGGTATTTACCTATGAAATTGCCTTTCTTCAGTACTGGTCATTTCAAATAAAAAAAAGTTTGTAATGGCTCTGTATTCTAAATTCAAATTAATTTTGTTTTAAAACCATGACATTCTTTTTACAAACTCAGTCTTTTGTTTTTTGATTAGCGTTGTGTTTTTATTACATTTCAACATTTTTCGTCATAATGGATACTTTAAAAATTCGTGTAATTATGGAATATGAGTTCCGTCGTGGCACCAACGCGACACAAACGGCACGTAACATCAAAAACGTTTACGGAGAGAACTGTACAAACGAACGCACAACTCGTTATTGGTTTTCCCGGTTCCGTTCTGGAAATTTTGACTTGAAAAATGAAGCTCGTGGTCGTCCGGAGACTTTGGTCAACAATAATGAATTAAAGGCGATTGTGGAAGCTGACGAAACTCAATCTACAGCTGAGCTAGCAGCAGCTTTTGATGTAAGCATCAAAACAATATTGATCCATTTGCGACAAATTGGCAAGGTAAAAAAGCTTGATAAGGTTAAAATAGCTTGAGCGCTGCTCAACAGGCAAAGAAATGAAGGAATTTTGAAACGAATTGTTACGTGCGACGAAAAATGGATTCTGTTCGACAATCGAAAGCGCTCAGCAAGTTGGTTAGCTCCTAGTTCAGCACCAAAGCAATGCCCTAAACCAAAAATGACCCCTAAAAAGGTGATGGTCACTGTTTGGTGGTGTGTGATTCACCACAGCTTTTTACAAAACGGCATGAGCATTACTGCAGATGTGTATTGTGAAGAACTGGAGAGAATGATGGAGAAGCTTGCACATCTGCAAATAAATACGTACGTTGGTACGTTTAGTATATTTGGTTGGCATGTTCGACTATATGGCCGACGTGGTCCGGCCATAATTGAGTATTGGGTTTTTCTGACTAGAAATTCTCAGTACTAGCCCGGAGTTAGGAAGTTGGTGGTGTTTCACCCCCGTGCGTCGGAGAGCACGTTAAGCCATCGGTCCCGGTTATTATCACTAACATGATACCCGCATTGGAGTAGCGTGGCGGGTCTAAGCTCTAATTCCCTCTCTCCTATGAGAGTGGAGGCATGTGCCCAGCAGTGAACGTTAATGGGCTGTAGTGGTGGTTGTGGTGGTGGAACATTCCAATAAACTGGCACCATCTGGTTTTAATAGTGCCGGATTATTGATATTCTACTGCAGTAGATAATAGTACTTAATGAAATAAGAGATAGCTCCAATTCTATCCGATTCTTTTTTGTACCTCGACTATCACTGCATAACCCATCGGGTAACCAAATATCTACAGTTTGCGCGCGAGTTGAATGCAGAGCTTAGGTATGTGTCAGCTCAATCCATGTATGTGATATCCAATCAATTTTTGTATTGCAGAAAAGAGCCATCCGTTCTATTTATAAACTCGGATCACGCGTATCACTTCGTGAAAAATTTAAAGAGATTGGTGTTCTTACGGTGCCTTCACAATACATATACAATAATATAGTCTTTGTTAGGCAGAACATTAATCTTTATAAGCAAATAAGTACACACAATCGATGTACACACAATCGATGTACTAGAAACCGCCATAAGCTTGTAACAGCGTCATATCGTGTGCGCAAGGTGCAGAAATCCTTTGTGGGGTCGAGTATACGCTTTTATAACAGGGTACCAAAAGAGTTTCTGGAGTTGCCATTACAAAAATTTAAAGACTGTGTTAAACAGCATCTGTTAAGTCGAGGGTATTATAGTATAGATGATTTTCTCGATGACAAAGTTGCATGGAAGCAACCGGCTTCGCATCCAGCAACCCACAAGTCAGTGTAATACCTACTTGTTACGTAGCGTATGCATTTTATTTATTTGTTACGTAGCGTATTGCGTCTGATTTTGAAAAGAGCAACTACTGAGTTTCTTGCCGGTTCTTCTCAGTAGAATCAGCTTTCCGAACCGGTGGTAGATTCTTACAACTTATCATAAGTGGCACAAGTTGTCCTACATGAAATAAATCATTTTCATTTTCATTTTCATTTTTTCATTTTCAAGCCCCGACTGCATTCAACTCGCGCGCGTACTATAGTTATTGATTGACAAAAATGGTCATGATACAATCATAATGTAAGTTATTAGTAATTTAGTAATCATTGCAGCATTTACTATATATCTATATATATATAATTCAAAGTCCTGACTGACTGACTTATATAATTTATATCAACGCACAGCCTAAACCGCTGGGGTTAGAAACTTGAAATTTTGACAGTAGGTTCCTTTTGTGACGTAGGCGCCCACTAAGGAAAGAATTTGCAAAATTCCACCCCTAAAGGGGTGTAATAGGGGATGAAAGATTGTATGAAAGTCCATAATTTCTCAAGATATATCAACGAAACTTGGTATTTTGGCTTACAGTAAAAAATAAAGAAGTACATGTGTCACAATTTTTCAAAATTCCACCCCCAAAGGGGTAAAATAGGGGTTGAAACATTGTATGAAAGTCCTTCATTTCTCAAGTTATAGCCATGAAACTTAGCATTTGGGCTTTTGGTAAAATATGAAGAAGTATGTGTTTCAACATTTTTGAAAATTCCCAAAGGGGTGAAATAGGGGATGAAAGTTTGTATGAACGTTTTTCAAATTATATCAACAAAACTTGGTGTTTTGACTTTTGTTAAAAAATAAAGAAGATTATGTATCACAGTTTTTCAAAATTCTACCCCCAAAGGGTTATAAAATAAGGGTTGAAAGTTTGAAAGTTCTTCAGTTTTCAAGTTATAGCCGTGAAACTTGCACTTGGACTTCCTGCAGTTAAATATGAAGAAGTACGTAATTCACCATTTTTGAAAGGGGTGAATTAAGGGATGAAAATTTGAATGATAGTCCTGCATTTCTCACGATATTTTTCAAGTTATATTAACGAAACTTGGTATTTTGGCTTTCGGTAAAAATAAAGAAGTACGTGTGTCCCAGTTTTTCAAAATGTCACCCCCAAAGGGGTAAAATAGAGGTTGAAAGTTTGCATGAAAATCATTCATTTTTCAAGTAAAAGCCAAGCCACATCTTCATATTTAACCGAAAGCTCAAATATCAAGTTTATATTTGAGCTTTCGGTTAAATACGAAGAAGTACATGTTTCACCATTTTTGAAAATTCGTTAAATAGAGTTTGTCCTTCAATCACGCTGCAACGGAGAAACGGATCAACGTGATTTTTTGTGGTATAATTGAGGTACCTGGAGAGTGACATAGGCTACTTTTTATCCCGGAAAATTAGGGAGTGCCTGTGGGGAAAAAAACTTAAACCACGCGGACGAAGTCGCGAGCATCAGCTAGTATACATTATAATATACCTAGGCTACTTTTATCTCGGAAAATTAAAGAGTTCCCCCGGGAATGAAAATAACGTAATTCACGCAGACAGAGTCGAGGGCATCATCTAGTTGGTATTAACTATTAAGTAAATCATACTATACTAATATTATTACGAAAGTGTGTTTGTTTGTTGGTTTATTGGTATGTTGATTTTGACGACCTCCGTGGCACAGTGTTGAGCGCTGTTGTCTTAACGTGCGGAGGTCCCGGGTTCGATCCCCGGCAGGGTCTATTTGGGAATTTATTATTTCAGAATTGTCTCTGGTCTGGCCTGGTGGGAGGCATTGGCAGTGGCTAGTTACAACCTTATCGGCAAAGAAGTACCCCCAATTGATTTAACGTTCTGGTATGATGCCGTGTAGAAACCGAATCGGGGTATGGGTTTAATATAATCTTAGACTGCATCATCATCAAGACACAGAAAAAATGCTAAAATTAAATATATAACAATAACACAGGCATGTTAAGACACACATGCACTCACACATACATACCACACACTCAATAACACAATCACCACACACACACAAAACTAATGTAAGTTAAACTAAAACTACATAATAAGTTTTTAATAAGTTGCATATTTCAAGTTGATTCTAAGCTACTTTATTTTTGTAACCTACGGAAGGAAGTGATTTCCGCGATACAGGGAATCCTAGTGCGGAAATCACTGTCCCACTTACTGATGTAATTATTTTTATCTTGTGATCTCTTTATCTGAATAAATCTCTGAAATCATCACTTACCATTACTTGAGATCACAGTCAAGGGCTAACTTGTAATTGATTAAAAAAAAATAGGTAGAAGTACTTGTTTCTTAGCCAGGTTATTAGAAGGTATGATGCTGCGTGTATGGGTTGCCATACTCCTAAAATCTGGCTAAGTAAGTAAGTACCTCCAGAACATGATAGTTATTTAACATGAATGAAATATAAACAAGTAATAATTACTTAACTATAGGGCGTTTAAAAAACCTGTTAACCAAGTGGAGTTCAATAACTTTTTGCAATAAGACACCAAGTGAATTATTCAAGGTGCTTTATTAAAGGACATTAAAATTACTTCCTTCCTACTATTGGCATACAAGGATGGTGCTTTTTATTAATATTACAGATTTGTTTCTGTATTTAGCTGATGTGCTCCTTGGTGCAATTGTGTTTTTTTTTTTTTTTATCCACTACAAGTTAGCCCTTGACTGCGATCTCACCTGATGTTAAGTGATGATGCAATCTAAGATGGTAGCGGGCTAACCTGTTAGGGGCATGGCAGTTATATTAAACCCATATACCCCTATTCGGTTTCTACACGGCATCGTACCGGAACGCTAAATCGCTTGGCGGCACGTCTTTACCGGTAGGGTGGTAACTAGCCACGGCCGAAGCCTCCCACCAGGCCAGACCAGGGAAATTCAGAAATTATTAATTTCCAAACCCTGCAGGGGATCGAACCCGGGACCTCCGCACGTTAAGGCAACAGCGCTCAACAATGCGCCACGGAGGTCGTCGAGTGCTGTCTTATAAGTAAGAGGACTTAAGTTTATTTGTTTTTGTGACTGCAATTAAGTAGGAAATTTCTATTTTATAGATTACTAGCTGATGCCGGCGACTTCGTCCGCGTGGAATAAGTTTTTTCAATTCCCACGTGAACTCCTTAATTTTCTGGGATAAAAAGTAGCCTATGTCGCTCTCCAGGTCCTCAACTATACCCATGCCCAATAAACCAACCCCCAAACAACCCAGGACAAACCAATAAACCAACAAACCAAGTGTTTGTTTGTTGGTTTGTTCTTCAATCACGCCGCAACGGAGCAACGGATCGACGTGATTTTGGGCTTGGGTATAGTTGAGGACCTGGAGAGAGACATAGGCTACTTTTTATCCTGGAAAATTATGGATTTTCCACGAGAATAAAAAAACTTAAACCACGCGGATGAAGTCACGGGTATCAGCTAGTACAATAACAACCTACAATTAGCAAAAAAATGATGATTAGTGAATTTTACAATACATTTGCTCATAAAGTTGCACTTACTTCACCACTATTTAAATTATAAATTTGACTTTTCCTATTATTGGGTAATGAAATATTACAGGACAGTGATTAACTAGCCTACAAAGTTGTGCAGTAGATTTGGGCCAATAGGAGATGTATGTTAAATTGTTAATCAATCAGAGGTGATGTACTGGTACATACTGATGTAGGTGATGACCAGTAGCAATCATTTATACGGAATAAGACCCCTGTACAAATGATGCTCGTTGCCTCATAACTGCTTTGTTGGTCTAGTGGTTGGCATGTTAGACTGCAGCCGACGAGGTCCTGGGTTCGAGTCCCGGGTCGGGCCATAATTGAGTATTGGGTTTTTCTGACTAGAAATTCTCAGTACTAGCCCGGAGTTAGGAAGTTGGCAGCGTTTCACCCCTGTGCCTAGGAGAGCACGTAAGCTGTTTATCCAGGTTGTTATCACTAACATGATAACAGTCGTTAAAGCCCGCCGCCAACCTGCATTGGAGCAGTGTGGTGGATCTAAGCTCTAATTCTCTCTCTCCTATGAGAGTGGAGGCCTGTGCCCAGCCGTGGGACATTAATGGGCTGTAGTGGATAATAAACAAATGATGCTTGCAACAAATGATGATTACTTAATTCTACAATGCAGTCTTATGAATTATTTTATGAGCCACAAAAGTTTAGTGTTTTAGTGGTGGAGAGCAAAAATGTATTGAATCTATAGTTATTTAAGATTAAAAAAAATTAAAATAGGTAGGTACCTACCCAATTATTTTTATTTAAGTACTAAAAAAACTCATTGTTTCTATAAATAAAACACTTGCACTATTACACAAGTCTAAAATTAAACTATGTCAAGAGAACAATCGAAACCTAACTGCATTTTTACAAAAACTCGCTCAACAACAGTTAGGACCATTCAAGCATGAACGGTGATATTAACATATCGACTTCGACAGTTGTTTAGTGAAAAAACAACTAAAACATTTTCGTCAACTAACTTTCTAAGTACCTACCCAGTTTAGAACAACCAATAAAGTTGGCAAAATAGCGGGAAAACGCACAACTAGGCTTTAATAATAATAATAATCCGTCTAATGTAAAGAAAAAGTAAAAGTATGACAAAGGAATCAAGATTTTGCAACAAGCAAGGGCAAACTTAGGTATCGTGTTTTTTTTTCTTACTTCCTTTACCCATCTACGACTCACCTTTTGACGCCTTATCAAAATATTAACATGGCACCCCTAAATTAAACACTTATCTAAAGATTTCAACAGTAAAAAAACGAAAAATACACTGATTTCATCACTTGAAAGAATATTCAACACTTATTATGTTTTATGTACCTACAGATTTGAGGATTTATCTGTGAATTGACAGTTAAAATACTACTAAATGAAAATCAATCATCTACCCAAATAATTTACCTAAACTTCTACATTTTAAATTGGTATAGTTATACTTACGTAGCGAGCACTCTTTTTCTCTTTTTACACTGTCATCGACCACATTTTACTTTGATATTTTTAACACTGCACAAAATAGCTACACGTAAAAACCACTCCATACAATATCGTACAGTTTTTTGTAAATTAAATAGATCTCATAGTTGCGAAATAAAGTTTTATTAGGCCCTGAATCTATTAATTATTTCACGATTCACGCAGTCACTTCTTCAAATGAAAAGACATCCGAGAAAGAGCAAGAAATAGAAGATTCAAGATTTCCTTATGAAAAACTGAGACAACGATATTGATTGGAATTTTTTTCTAGAGGGACGTTAGATGTCACTAGTCGATTCATGTTGCGTTCAATTTAAATATTTTTGTATCCTACTATATCTATGTATAAATCATGCCTGCGTGGAATAGTGACAAGAATGCTGGCTGTATTTCCGCGTTGGACAGCCGGGCTGATCCTTTACGCAGAAAAGAACCAGCCATTTTGTCACCAGTTATGGAAATTATTTACCCGAAATGAAATAACTCGCAAAAAAAATTTGCTACATAAGACTCCACGGCCCGAAGGTCTCCACGGACACGGAACAAATATGTAAATCTCTAGCTGTGATCTCTAGACTTCCGCAGCTTGCCGGTTTCAGCCTGATAATATTATGACACGGGGCCAATGTGTCTACGCATGTTGCGTCCCACATTAGCACCCGTCCCCGTTCCAAGGGAACCAGCGTCAATCCATTAGGTCTCTTGCCATCATCCCGACTAATCCCTGCCAGCTCTACGAGCGCAGGAATATCTATGGTGGCAAGAGCCCTTTTTATCGGCCGAAAAAGCCTACCAGCCATAGAAATATAATACCAGCGCACATACCAGCGCTCCTTTGGCAAGGATAGTCCAACCTCTTTCCCACGACATTTCAAGTGCTCATGGCAAAGGGGTGTTCCCAATCTGAGACCTAGGGCCACATGAAAACTTTCGCTAGCTAAAAGGACGCCGAAAATATTATATTCGGATGGCAAGGCATGAAATCCTGCATCCAAATATCTACTTTATTTTCTTTTTGTTCTAACTAGCTAACGAGTAAACGGAACGTCTAAAGCGCACATAAACATCAAACAATAAATAAAAGAAAAGATTGTCTATTATAGTGCAGACAAATTGACAGATGACAGAATGAATTGACAATTGAATTGGCAATGACAATTGACAACCCAGAAAAGAAAACATAAATTCACTCTATTCAGACACAAACTGTATTTTGCTATTTTAATTTATATTTCATTCATTTTTTCACAAAACCATTACTAAAACTGGTGCTAAACATTCCAGGGACGATATATTACTATGTGCTACGTAATTATTACCGGTCGCAGCCTAGCATGGCTGCTGTTAAGTTTGATCGCGTTTATGCTAATTTTAACCGGTATCATGACGCCCAAGTGGCTCTTAGGGCAGCCTGTTGTGTTAAATGAGAAGAATGTCACGAAATTCTACGTCCCCAGCGTTGGGATATACAATAGGTTTGTGTGTTCATTGATGTTTTACTGAGACTTGAGCTCATTGCTTTTCAAACACTAGGTATGCGTTCTTTATAGAGATCTCGGAGCCTCCCAATATGCAGATGGTGGCCACCGAGGCGTTTTTAGTGGGTACAAATCCTACATAACCCGACTTCACCCCCAAAAGTTGGGTATCAAAAAAAAAAAATGGTATGGCATAATATTGTTACAAAGCATACCTGTACAGCTGCTGTTGTACAGATATCTATAACGCCATGTGATAGTTCATCAGTCAGTCTTGCTGTCCTAAGTATGATAAGTAGGTACATTACTCCTGGCAGATACTCTCCCATTTGGCCCAAGCTTGTACCACTTGACACCACAGTATTTTAGTAAAATAAAAGGCTCCCAATGGGATTTTAGAAACCTATTCATCCAGACATATTATTTGTACTTAACCAAAATCTGTTGAAAAAATTGACAAGTTGACTTGCATGGTACACTCAGATATAATATCCGGTAATCTCAGGTGGGTCTACTTACACAGAAAACCTTTACACAAAATCTCACTTTTCTATACCCAGCAGTTTTGAATTAGAGTCATTGTCTGTATTTTGATATGTTCATCAGTTAGGCTTGACACAAACGGGCCACCAACCACAGCCACCGGCAACTTTATTTAAAAACTAGCTGATGCCTGCAAATTTGTCTGTGTGTATTGAGGTTTTTAGGTTTCAGCGGGAAACCAGGTTTTTTTTCAGGATTAAAAGTAGCCTATGTGTTATTCCAGACTATAATCTATCTCTGTGCCAAATTATATCCAGATTCCTTCAGCAGTTCTGGCGTGATTGAGTAACAAATGTCCATCCATCCATCTATCCTTTGTAAAGGTTGTAACCTTACTTAACAAATGTGTTTTATTTCTAAATTACAGATGCATACGTATGAGGCATGACCATTACAACTGCGCCCCATTCTCCCTCTATGGTCTAGCCACTGATTCTGAGGTATATCCTAAACCGTGGAAGGCTGCTTTGTTCTTCTTGTCTTTGTGTGAGTATATGATTATAATAAATTCTAATTATGCACTACATACAGTGTAAACTCCATTTAATGCCAAACCATTTAATTTAATGACAAACTCCCTGACACATCAAAATTACTTGACTCTAGTTGGTTTACCTTGTGGCGCATACAATAATACACTCTATGTAGCATCTCACTAACTCTAAATATCAACAACAATATGTCATTACTAGATGATGCCCGCGACTTTGTCCGCGTGGATTAAGGTTTTTTGATTCCCGCGGGAACTCCTTAATTTTCTGGGATAAAAAGTAGCCTATGTGCTATTCCAGACTATAATCTATCTCTGTACCAAATTTCATCCAGATCCGTTCAGCCGTTCGGGCGTGATTTAGTAACAAACATCCATACATCCATTCAAACTTTCGCATTTATAATATTTATTTGATTAAGCATTAAACAGTACTTTCTAAGTTGCCAAAATTAATAAGACCTGCAGCTGTGTACGTTCTTTTATTTATTATTTTGTTGCTTTATTGTCTAGCCCATATTTAAATTAGTTACTTAAATTAAATAATTTAAATGACTCATGTAATATATTATTTTGGTAGCATTACAGGCACCTATGATGTTTTTAAGGAATGTAGGCTGGAAAGTTCCTCATTGGTTAAGCAAATTGTAATCATTTGAGAGCTTAAAACTTATTACTCAAACTGTTTATGGAGTTCATACATGCTTTTTGACGTGCAGTGCAGTGAACTCCATAAACAGGTGAAATCATCTGTTTGACAAACTATTATAATTACGATTTCCTTACACAGATCATTATCCATTCTGTTCAATCCGATCACACCTCACTACTTAAAAGAACGATTTAAGTATATATCTCATTTACACTCTTTTTCCCTCCGTTCTCAAAATAATATTTTATTAAGTACTCCTAGACACTCAACTTCCTTTTATAAAAATTCTTTTACGGTAACTGCTATACGGCTTTGGAACGTTCTCCCCTTGGACATTAAGCTATCTCAAACTCTTCCTATCTTCAAAACTAAATTGAAACAACATTATCTATCATTATAATCTATTTATTCATCTGTCGTCTATTACCTATTACTATTACTTTTTATACTGTGTATCTATCCTATATATTATTACATTATACATTTCTGTTTTTATTTATATACTTAATAGGTATTTATTTGTTTATAAATTATGTCTGTACACCCCTCCCGCTTTCTTTTAAAAGTTTCCTCTGCCCTAAGGTTGCCTGGAAGAGATCGCTATTTAAGCGATAAGGCCTAAAAGGCCTGTTGTGCCATATCCATTATGATTGTTTTGTGTTTGTATTTCTTTTTATGGTGTACAATAAAGTATATTTTACTTTTACTTTTACTTACTTTAAAGTATTTTTTGAATATTTATTGTTGTCTATTTCCAGGTGCAGCCATACAATTTGCAACAGTATTAGCAGGTGTCATGGCATGCTGTGTCCAGTCAGTTTTTAAGAAGAGTGTAATTTCACTGGCAGGGGCTACACAGGCTTTAGGAGGTTAGTAAGATTTTTTTTTATTCTACTCCTAATTAGCCCTTGACTACAATCTCACCTAAAGGCTTAGCAACAACGAAATATCTCGCGACGAGACAGAGAGACGTTGCTGTTACCGGTAAATTTTTCGTTTACCCTAACATGCTCAAAATCTGGTTTATTACAAGAAAAAATAGTCGGCATGTAAGAGTTTGTAGAGAAAAATACCACAAGTAAGAAATATTACTTTTATCTCTACTTTTGACGTAACAAGACAAGTTTTATGTTAGCTTCGGTAGACAAATAGAGATAACGACTACACATAATTTTACTCGTTTACGTTAGCCCTTCTGGTAAGTGATAATGCAGTCTAAGATGTAGCAGGCTAGCCGGTTAGGGGTATGGCAGTTATATTAAACCCATACCCCTAATCGGTTTCTATGCGGCATCATACCAGAACCCTAAATCTCTTGGCGGTACGCTTATGCCGATGGTAACTAGTCACAGGCGAAGCCAGACAAAATACTTTTATTTTTTATATTTACTTGCTTAATAGATTTTATATCATATTGTAGTGGTAGTCGCACATCATTCCAGCACTAGTGGGAATTAATTTATATTCAAACTAGCTGATGCCCGCGACTTCGTCCGTGTGGATTGGTTTTTCGCTTCCCACAGGAACGCTTTAATTTTCCAGAATAAAAATGTCCTATGTGTTATTTCAGACTGTAATCTATGCTATGCCAAATTTCATCCAGATCCGTTCAGCCGTTCTGGCGCGATTGAGTACCAAACCATCCATCCATACATCCATCCATTTTATTAAATTAAATTTGAAAAAAAAATATGAGCAAGTGCATTTCCCAGCTTATGTTTTAGTAAAAATAAATAAAGGGTTATTATTATTTTCAGGTTTCTTTGGCGTGCTGGGGCTGCTTCTTTACCCCTGGGGTTGGGGGTCCTCCAGGGTCAAGCGTCTATGTGGAGAATACTCTGAGCCTTACATTCCTGGAGAATGTTCTATTGGTACATATTTTTTTAATTAATTATATATTAGGGGGCCCCCATATTGTCAAAAAACTCATCGATTTTCCGGGATAAAAACTAGCCTATGTCCATCCCCGGAATACAACCTATCCCTGTACCAAATTTCATCAAAATCGGTTGAACGGTTGAGCCGTGAAAGCGTAGCAGACAGACAGACAGCCAGACACACTTTCGCATTTATAATATTAGTATAGAGGTATAGTATGGATGCGAAAGTTTCGATGGATGGATGGATGTATGGATGGATGGTTGGGTTATTATTTCTTGTTATAACGGCAATAGAAGTCCACAGTATGTGAATATTTCAAATGTTAGTATTTGTTGTATTTCTAGCTATTGTATTGCTTGAGGTATTATAGCCCACTGACAGACAGACAGACAGACAAACGGACAGCAGAGGCTTAGTAATAGGGTCCCATTGGCACCTTTTGGGTATGGAACCCTAAAAATTAGTGCTTTTTAATTATGAAAGTTTTTGCATAAGTATATAATACTAGCTGATGCCCGCGACTTAGTCCACGTGGATTGAGGTTTTTTGCTTCCCGCGGGATCGCTTTAATTTTCCCGGATAAAAAGTGGCCTATGTGTTATTCGACCAGACCATTATTTATCTCTGTGCCAAATTCCATCCAGCCGTTATGGCGTGATTGAGTAACAAACATCCATCCATTTATCCAAACTTTCGCATTTATAATATCAGTATAGATTAATGCTCATTTCGCTCACATTTATATTGAGAAACTGTATTTCTCCACAGGTTGGGCCCTATTTGTTACAGCTACGGGTATAGCGCAGATATTCCTAGCAAGTGCCCTATCAAAAACCGCTGACAAAGCGGCAAATTCAGACAAAGTGCAGTTCCAAATGGATGAAGGCAACCAACTCATCTGTATCGCTTGATAGCGCCATCTATTGGCCGAAGGTTAGAACTTCAGTCACAAAAAAAGTTAGGTACGTTTGCTAAATCGCTAATTGGTGGCTAGTCTTTGTCGGTTTCCAAATTATATTATCTTATGTTTTTTTAAATAATAATATGTCCGACTGATTTTTTTTTCATCTACACGTGTAAGTCGCAACTCAAACATTTACGATATTTTTATTAAATTTAATTATTTAATTGTTTATAATCATATTATTCATAATCATAATAATAATATAGTACTATGACGTTTACACTTTTGATATTTTCGTTCAGAATTATTATTGAATATTGTAATTTGCATAATAATTTGTTACCTTACTTTTATCAAAACAGACATGACAAAATCATACACTGCCATATTATCAATATATTAATTTAAAAATAGGATAGTTTAAATTCAATGGTGCATACAACTAATTATGTGACATACATATTATAAAAATTTTGATCTACATTATTTAACATAGTAATATAAAATGTACACAATGCTAAGAATGATAAGTAACTATATTTTATAATAAGTTATGTTATAGTCTGGACACATCAATTTAAATAAATAATGACAAAGTTCAATCTCGAATTGTATACTGAAAACTTTAGACTGATAACTTGACTTCCATTTTTATACTTTTATAGTTTGTTATTATAATAATATTATTAATGTCTATGCTTTTAGTCACAAATATATCAAAGAAATAGAAATTCCATAATACTCACATACTAATATTAGTCCTTTAATTAGATTATACATTTTATAATATTGTATAACGATTATTACATTTTATACAATCATAAGGAAAATATTAGTGATAAGGTTTTGACAAATAAAAAATATACATATTTTTATAACAGAAATGTGTATTAGTGTGTAAGCACAATAATACACACACAATAATAATATTTATAGGTACGCTTTTTTAAATAAATTATAAAAAGAGATCTGATATAATTTGGCTTTATTTAAAAATCAGTATTATTTTTGAATCTGTTCCTATTGGAACACAAACTATTATTTCGTGGTTCTTTTAGTATTCTTGAAAATTCGTTACTTATTTGGCTATGTAGTTTAAAAACGAAACCAGTGTTCTATTTATTATATAAGGCATAAAAACTTTTAAAAGTTTAATCTAGTGACTATTTTATAATTATTATACTATTTTCTTAAAGTATTTTAATTTAGATTTTTTAAGGTAGAACAATTTTTCTTAATAATTAGGGGTCATCCATAAAGTACGTCACACGTTAAGGGGAGGGAGGGGGTCGTCGACGGAGTGTGACATTGTGTGACAAGGGGTGGGAGGGGTCCTAATTTTCGTGACGTCACATTTCAAAATCTTATACATCTAAGTGTTAAAATGCCAAATTTGAACTATTAACGGGAAGCTCAAAAATATTTCCAAGTTTTGTAAATTTTTTCAAATGTTTGATTTGATGTTGATTATATTAAAAAATAATTTAAATGGAAATAAAACTAATTTGGAAGTGGGTGATCTCACAAATGTGACCACCTGTGACGAGGACGGGGGAGGGATCAAAAAGTCACGATATTAGTGTGACGTACTATATTAGAAATTATTCTGTGAAATAACAATAATTGTGTTTCTTGAAATATGCATAAAAATGTAGCATATTAATAATCTTCTATATTGCATTTATTGTGTAATGTTATACACATAATAATACAGTTTATAATCTTGGATAGAAGCAGGCGTTCCTTTGCGGAAGTCCATGACATTGAAAACACTAGTCTACTAACTAGTAGCTGGTGTCGGAGTGAAACGTACGTTGAGGGTATTTTGGAAGATTTATGTGGTGTGGAGAATATCGCGGGCCGCAAGTTCAAGATACGCACTGCACCACATAGATTTACCTTCTGTGGCGGATTATAGCGAATTAAACTTCTAGTTTTTAATCCTTTAATTTTTAATAATAATTATTCTACAATTTTACTGTTGGAAAACAATGCATTTAAATTCGGCTTAAAATACATATTTCAAATGTTGCATTTATTTAAATCCATATCCATACTAATATTATTTAAATGCGAAAGTGTGTCTGTCTGTCCGTCAGTCTGTCTGTATACCGGGGAAAGACATAGGCTACTTTTTTCCCGGAAAATTAAGGAGTTCCCGCGGGAATCGAAAAAAACAGTCTACGCAGACGAAGTCGCGGGCATCATCTAGTATTAAAATAATATATAAAATGATGGACTGTTAAACTTATTCTCGTAATCGATTCGTATATAAATATAAGAAAAGTGACAATCAATAAAATATCTACACTTTAGATTGTTTTATTGTCATAATCATAATATTACATAAAATTAATTATGACGTAAGAAATATAAGAAAAAAACGTAAATTTTATATATAATATTATACAATTTTTATTACCTATAGCCTAGAATATAAGTGAAATACTTTAAACACTTTTATCTATAATATTTGTCCGTATTTTTAGACAATTTTTACGAAGCATATTATAACAATATTATACAAGAAAATTTGGTATTTTTATTAAAACTTTACCTTAGATATTCCTACATAGGTATACGTGCTAATATTATAAATCCGAAAGTGTATTTGTCTGTTTGTCCTTCAATCACGCTGCAACAGAGCAACGCGTACGGATCGATGTGATTTTTTTGATTGGTATTGTTTAAACCTATCATCTTTCATCTTATCAACCCATTGCCGTATGGACACGTGTCTCCTCTCGGAATGAGAAGGGTTTGACCATAGTCCACCTCGCTGGCCAAGTGCGGATCGGCAGACTTCACACAACTTTAAGAACATTATGAAGAACTCTCGGGCGTGCAGGTTTTCTCACGATGTTTTCCTTCTCCGTTTGAAGCAAGTGATATTTAATTTCTTAATGTTGGAGTTGCGTGCCCGGGGATCGAACCCGCGACCCCATACAGGAGGCTGGGTGTCTTAACCAGGCTACTAGGCTTCAATAGGGATGATGCCTATATCAAAAATAAATTATTTCTAACTGATTATTAAATGGAGGGTCTTCCAAAAGACCTAAATTTCACATCTTCGGTTAGTTTTAAGTTTGCCATTTCAAAATACTTATAGATTAACGAAAAAAGTGCGTTTAAATTTGATGACGTGGCAACTGTGAATTTAAATACTAGAACCAAGCGCGTTTTTAAGCAAACTTAAACTCAATCAGATCAGCAACTCTTTATCAAAATAAAGAGTTGCTGATTTGAGTGAGTTGTCGTCATACCTATTGCCGTATGCCGTACTAATACGGTTTATTAAAATACGGGTCTTATACATCAGATAAGAACAATGCTTTATATTATACTTACTAGCTGATGCCGCGACCGCGACACGGGAACTCCTCAATTTCAACTATACCCATGCAAAAAATCACGTCGATCCGTTGCTCCGTTGCAGCGTGATTGAAGGACAAACCAACAGACCAATATACTAACAAACCAACAAACAAATACACTTTCGAATTTATAATACTATTGGTATGATAAATATATATGATTACCTACTAGCTGATACCCGCGAATTCGTCCGCGTGGATTAAGGTTTTTTGTTTCCCGCATGAACTCTTTAATTTTGTGGGATAAAAAGTAGCCTATGTGCTATTCCAGACTTTAATCTATCACTGTGCCAAATTTCATCCAGATTCGTCCTGCCGTTCTGGCGTGACTGAGTAACAAACATCCATCCATCCAAACTTTCGCATTTATAATATTACTAGCTGATGCCCGCGACTTCGTCCGCGTGGATTGAGGTTTTTCGGTTCCCGCGGGAACTCTTTAATTTTCCGGGATAAAAAGTAGCCTATGTGCTATTCCAGACTATAATTAATCTATCTCTGTGCCAAATTTCATCCAGATCCGTTCAGCCGTTGGAGCGTGATTGAGTAACAAACATCCAAACATCCATACATCCATACGTCCATACATCCATCCAAACTTTCGCATTTATAATATTTTTTTTTTATTATTATAGTAAGTACCTATAGATGTATTATGTATAAATCAGCATCTTAACTGCACCGATACTTGAGAACGTGTTCTTAGCTAATGTCAGTTTAACAGTAGATATACGGGCCTTATGCCCGTTTTTCCCAACAATGCTTTAATTTTAGGGAACACCTGAGCTTATTAATTAAGTAAGAGAGAGTTATTGTACCTACGTGAAAACTGTCCCCTATGGTCTTAGGTGGTCTCCAAAGGCATTGTTGGTGAAATCGGGCATTAGTTGGTCAAAGTGAAGGTAGGTAATTATGGAACCAGCTTCCATCATCTGTGTTCCCTCATGATTATAATAGGGGGCTCTTTAAAGGGCGGATAAACAAATACCTCACAAGCCAACAACGCATTGGCGGTTCCTCAGTCCTCTGGTGCTGCAAATGTTCATGGGCGGCGGTAATCACTTACCATCAGGTGACCCGCCTGCTCGTTTGTTCGCTATATATGTATAATGTATATATAAAAAAAGGGTAGGTAGGTACCTACATGATGCATTGAATAATAATATTCTTATTGCTTGTAAAACATCAGTTGTCCGCCATTTCTATCACAATATGGCCGCCAAATCATTAATTATGCAAGCCCCATAGCAATTATACTACCATATCGGCGGTTAAGTAGCCCTGTTTTACACCAATTACACGACAAAATAAGTAATAGCTACCTTATTTAAGTACATGGTAGGTCATTTTATGTCTTTCTTGTTTTAATATGAATTTATTGTCCAAGAGATCGTGGAAAGTCTCTCGAGGTAACGGGTAAAATTAACTGAAACCAAAGACAAACTACAGTCTATGCTGAAACTGTGGTCATTGAAAAGAAACATAGATTTTGTAGCCGGGCCTAGGTGGGTTCTAATGCTACCGGACTAACTATAGCCCTATTATAATAAACCTGCATCAATCACAGTTCTTGTGAAATTGGCAGAATGTATGGTATATTCTTGCCGCAACAATAGATTTTAGCTAAAAGCGAAATATGGTTAACCAATCAAGACTACAATCAAACACTAGAGGTGTTTGCGATCGTTATACTAAGTATGTCAGTGATATTGACTTGAGTTTGATTTGTCATTTTAAACTATTGATTTAAGAAAAAAAGTGAGTTGAAATTTGATGACGCCACAACTATGTATTTAATACTAACTTCCATAGTAGAAGCTCTTTTATATGTTTGAAATAAGTAAAGAAATGCTGATTTGATTGAATTGTCATCATCCCTATATTTGAGACTGTAGCAATGATTGATGCAATTTTGTGCAATCGACCAGCGAGTTGGGAATTTTGCCCTTAAAACTTTTATTATTTAGTGATATAACGAATGATTATTTATATAAGTCGCTTCATTCGAAGATTATAATAATAAGTAGTAAATTCGAAGATATAATTAATATCAAACCCTTCTTAAAAGTTTACCACCAGCTCTTCGTCTATTTTATTAGATAATTCAACGTTGTCTACCTTGTTAACATTGTGACATTATATGTCGCCATTTTCATATTATTCATAGAAGAAAACTAGAGGGTTATAGAAGAATTAATTAGAGGAAAATTAGATACTGGCTTTTATAAATTATTATTAGATAGGTACTTAACAGAAGAAAGCCAGTAACAATAAATTGGAAGAAAATTATAAGGAATTTACTGTAGAAAATAACAGGTTCATTCAATGAATCTAAATTGAATAAATTAAATTAAATTGTGGGCTTATTTTCATTCCATAGTAAATTATGTTTTACTAATAGGGGATCCACCATCATTCTACCTTGTACGTACCTGCTAGGTTTTCCTTTCTAATAAGCCAATTTCTAATGAAGCAGGTAGATGGTAGGCAATAATATTTCTTTGAATTAATTAAAGACATGCAAAAAAAAATACGTTTAACTACTTACTACGTTTACATAATACTAGCTGATGCCCGCGACTTGTGAATATGGGAATAAGTATTTTTAATTCCCACGTGCACTTCTTAATTTTCCGGGAGTAGCCTATGCCATTCTCTTAACTTTCGCTACTAGACAGACTCCATGCGTTCCTGAGAAAAAGGATATTCAGACATAGACAGACAAATAACACAACAAAGTGTCCATTTAATTAACCTATTCATTATTTTGTTGTCTACTTATATAGCATGAGAAAATTCAATCAATCAATCATTTTATCAATCAATCAATCAATCAGGACAATAAATTGTTTATTTATTGATTTAAGTATATAGTAGGGTTCCTTTGTTCCTTTTGAGGTGTGGAACCTTAAAAAGGAATATTATGTAGGTAGGTAGGTTGCAAACAATATGCCAGTTGCAATATATGGCGTTAGTTCGTGACCCGTAGCATGTCGTAGCTTGGGGCGCGTCCTAAACGCTATTGGTCGAAATCGACATAATATTGAGTCCAGTATGCGCAGCTTTTTGAGATAGGTATGGAGTTATGTATTTAAAATAGCTTTTGCCCGCAACTTTCCTTGATTTACATACAAATTTCAAACTCCTATCTTACCCCCTTAGGGCTTGATTTTTTTAAATCCTTTCAAATTGGATATCTCGGACGTCATAAAAGCTACCTACCTATCTCTATGATCCGTCCAATGGTTTGAGCTGATAAGTTGATAGATCAGTCGGTCAGTCACGTTTTCCTTTTATAAATGAAAATACACTAGAGCTAAAGTTATCTTTACCTGCCTGTTTTTTTTAAATTCAAATTGAAAAGGTTTTTTTTCAAATAAGTAGACTTTTTACAAGTGCTTATGAATAGTCGAAAAATTTCTACCTACCATCTGGTTCGGAATGTCGTTCCTACCGAGAAGGACCAGCATAATAACTCGGCGGTTGCACTTTTGAAAAAAAAAAAAAAAAATATATATGCCTATATATATTTAATATACCATATAATATAGTGAGCAAACGAGCAGGCGGGTCTGTTTTATGTGATTACCTCCGATTTCCGCTTAGTAGGTACATAGTAGGTAAAACAAGTAGATTAAAAATTTAAAATAACCCCCGACATATTGAGGTACCTAACAGCATACGAATTTCGATTCGATCAGTGATCTGTGGAAGATGTTCACATCCCTTCATCAACTAAAAAAGAGCTGATGATCTTCAAACGGCTGAACCGATTTTATTGAAACATAGCTGAGAACACTTTCGATCAAGTCACATAGAAAAAGTCAAAGTCAGTTCATTCGTTTGGGAGCTACGATGCCACAGATACACACACCCCTGTTTTAGCGACGGGGGATAAAACTTAAAAATAGGTGCCCTATTGCGCATTATAAGATTTTTTTTAAGTAACATCTCATATTTTGTTTGCGCGTGTCTGATAAGACACAAGAAAAAATATCTTGTAATATATAATTAGGTAGGTATACGTATGGTCTCATATAGCAACCATTGCGACTGAATTATTGCTTAGGTATACAGGTGGTCCAAATAGTGACGTCATAAGAAAAAATTTTGATTCCTTGTACCTAGACCTATCAGAAAACATACCCCATGTATGTTCAGCGATTTTTGGTAGTTTGCGAGTTATGATGTGTTTTAGCTTTATCGTGATATTTAGGAGGGAGTGTTAATTTTTTTTCTTTTTATTTAGTGCTTTTTGCCGAACTTTTTTTTTGTGAACATGCTTGTTATAACGTGTACTACATTGCATAAAATAATTACCATCAGTTACTAACATAAGTTGGAAAATTTTTGGTCGTAAGTAAAAAGTTTACGTTAGACAGAGGAAGAGTCGAATTTTCAACTTTAGATTAAAAACTACACTAAACGCTATTTGGACCAACACCCTTGCACCCTGTATAAGACCTTTCTTATCAGACACAAGAAAGTAACTATACCAGTGTGCTTAGCATGCGCACAACGAGATTATCTCGCGACGAGAGAGAGAGAGATGTTGTCATTGCCGGCAAATTTTTCATTTATCCTAACATGCACAAAATGGGTATTACAAGAAAAAAATAGTCGACATGTAAAGGTTCGTAGAGAAAAATACCACAGATATAATATTACTTTTATCTCTACTTTTGACTTAACGAGACAAGTAAATAGTGTTAGCTTCGGTAGACAGTGAAAGATAACGGTAAACGGGTAGACATAATTTTACTCGTAGTGCGCATCCATACTGGTCTACATAGTAGGTAAAATAAGTATAAAAGTAAAGAATTTATCCAACAGAACGTACGATTTTGAAAACGGCCGCGGGCTAGAAATTACTGAATCAAAGGGAAAAATAGGAGTTGTGATTGATGACTGGCCCAGGAATCGAACCCCGAGGAAACGTCAGTGATAATCACCGCCCGCGCATGCGTGATTGATTTACCGTGTCTGCAGAGATCGAGAAAAAATGTAGGTTTTAAGGATTTTTATGCGTTTAAATATTTTCGCGTTAATATCCACTAGGTAGGTACGCGATAATGTAACGCGAAAATCTTTCACCTTTGCAAGATTTTTCGTATTAGAAATGTTCTGATGCAAAATCGCAAACATACTACTGAGCAAGTGAGTCAAGCGGAAAAAAGTCAGCGTACTCACGTAGGTATTATGGAGCCTTTTCCTAATTTGTGTACTAGCATGACATAAAAAGACGTAGATTCCCTCCGGTGCGGACGTTTCGCACATAATATTATGTTAAGTTTTTTGATTTCCGCGGGAATCCCTCAATTTTCCGAGATATATAGTACCTACCCTATGTCCTTTCGCATGCATTAATCTATTTCTATGTACAAAATCTCATCAAAATCAGTTGAAAAGATGGCCCGTTAAAGCGTAGCAGACAGACAAACAGACACACTTTCACATTTATAATATTAGTATGTCTGGCCTAAAGTATGTTTCAATAAGGCCACATCAAATCTTTTTCAATACACTTGCTCGAAAAATGTACTTACAGAAGCAGTACAGGGCTTGTAAGTTAAATTTACTACCATTCATGCTTTTTTTTTGCAGAATTTACTGCCCTCGTGCAGTAAATTTGCAGTTTTTTTTAAATTTTAGTAAGTCCACTTTACTTCTAAATAAAAAGTTTTCTTGCAAGAAGGTTCTTAACGATATTGACTTTGTATGTAGAAAACTTAAAAAGTATTATCGTTCTAAACGTGAATTGTGGATTGATGAAATTAATTCATGAAATTAAAAATTGTATTTAATATTATTAATTCAAATTGACTTAAGTTTTATTGACAGCCAATTAAAAAAAAGCAATTACAACAACGCGCCGTGATACCTACTAAATCTTTATCTGTGCGCGGCTATTTTTAAAAGTTTCATTGAGTTTTTCTTATAAATTATTAAATAATATAAGTGGTTTAAGTGATGTGGAATAATAAAATTAAATCAACAATTATGTACTTTAGATTTGAGAAAAAAATAGCGCTATTAATAGCCGCCAAAAATCTCGAAATAAGTACGGGTTTAAGAAACCATTTTCTAGTGAGTTTTATTTTCAAGTTTTCTCACAAATGTATTGCAAAATATTGTGTGATACACGGGCGTTAAGGTTTTAATAAACTCGTGACGATGGTCAGCCCTCAACTGGCGTCATCGGGCTGACATTAAAGTCAACTCGTATGTAAAAACCTATTTACCGCTCTTATATCACAAACTACTATTACAGTCACGATGCCGTCACGTCGTTTTACAAGTTCAGTGTGATTCCAGCATATTTTTTTTAATTCCTTGAACAGCCACATGTCACTGTAGCATGTGGCCATTGTTTCAACAGTTACCTAATAAGGTAAGCCAAAAACGGTAATTTTTTAACCACAATAATAATATTATAATAAGCAAACTTTTGTCTTCTTACCGGTAAAACTTATTACGATGCTTAAAGTTGTAATGCCTGCTTCCAGGCTTAGTAAAACTAGCAATTCATTTGTTGGAAACATTGTCCGCTTCTACAATAAGCTCCCAGAAGACATGTTGAAGATGTCTCTGAATAAGTTCAAAGTTAATGTAAAACGTAAACTCATTGAAAAATCCTATTACCATGTGAAAGATTACATAAATGACAAGGAAACTTGGCAATAATTTGCTCTAATGGCTCTGATAGTTCCTTAGTTAAGATGATTTGTGAGATGGTGATAATGAAAAAAAAAAACCAGCTGAGTTTGTTGTGGGCTCTTCTCAGACCAGGGCGCGTTTGGAACCCTCGTAGCTTTAGTTTTAAGATACCGTAACAGATTATCACCATCATAATATTTTTATGTAACTGGACGTCAATAAGTATCTACCTAAATTATATATAAATATTTATGACTTATGATGTAGAGCCGCATTTAGTGACCAGAAAATTTTCGAGGATGCATGGTATCTGCTTACATTTTTCACTAGATGATGCGTGGATTAAGGATTTGAAAAATTCTGTGGGATCTCTGTGATTTTCCGGGATAAAGAGTGCCCTGCACCAAATTTCGTCAAAATCGGCTGAACAGATGGTGCATAAATGATGGTATGGTGGTAATATCAATAGTTATGGAATGCGGAGCATAGCATCGAGAAGATTATAGACTCAAGGATTTCCAATGCAATTGACTCCAGCGGCCAGCCAATATATTCAAGTGCCGAAAATTTCCTAATGTGTCTTGACTATTTTTATAAAGTATGTTACTCATTAAAAAAATTGAATCATAATGTTGATTATTAATGTTGATTATAAAAAAACGCAATTGTTGAGGTTTACCACACAATCCAAAATCTCGAGATACCTACTGTTTTAAATCATCTCAACTGCAGTACAAAAGAGTTCAACGAGCTATATAGCTTATATCAAAATGGACCAATCGATCCCTTCATTTTCTAAAGGTGAAAATACGTTAGGAAAGCTGAAAACAGGCTCATTAAGGAACGCTTATGTCCAACAGTGGAAGTCCACATGCTGAAGATGATGAATACACACTATGCAGGACGACCTGTACCTACTATGGACATTACAGGACAAAATCCGACAGGACAGGTCAAGACGTCCGCATGAAACGCGCAGGGGGGCTACTAATACTTTAAAGCAGTAATTTACGTTAAACATATTTAAATTTACGTTATATATGACGTACCTTGCCGTCCCTAAAATAAGGATTATACCTAATTCTGAAACAAGAGCGTCAACAAGGTTAAAACAATACTGCTTTAAGCGATGATACTCGTAGTAAACCTTCCAGGGGCCATACTGCCAACGCTTATAGCAATACCTAAGCAATATTACTCAAAATCACAGTTTGATGTCGTTGACCTTGACGTTCCTAAAATAAGGATTATAATTCTAAAACACAAAAGTCAACAATAACCATACTAATATCATACTAATAATATTATAAATGCGAAATTGTGTTTGTTTGTTGGTTTGTAGGTTTATTGGTTTGTTGGTGTGTCTTTCAATCACGCCACAACGTAGCAACGGATCAACGTGATTTTTGGCATGGTTTTTGAGGACCTGGAGAGTGACATAGGTTACTTTTTATCCCGGAAAATTAAGGAGTTCCCGCGGGAATTGAAAAACTTATTCCGCGCGGACGTATCAGCTAGTGAAATAATATGGCTATAAGCGTTGGCAGTATGTCCCCTGGTCTGTGCAACCTGCCTTTCTAGGTTCTCCTAAGATATTGCGCACGTGGACTTTTAAGGCTTCTTGTCAGCCAGACCATTTCTTTTGGAAACAGGCTACGACGCTCAGAAATGAGGCATACGAAGCAAACACAAGCAATGAATAACTGACGATCGGTTCAAAACGCTGGTCAAATCCATAAATCACCTAGATCCACAGCTGAATTATCGCACCCGGCCGCGGGTTCGATTCCCCGTAATCGAAGCTCCGGGCTACGAATTTGTTGCAATTAATCCCCCTTTTTCACATACCCCTCTTAATGTGTCTGTGGTTTCTTCTTTTTTTTGTAATTCCTTTCTACGTTTGGAAATTGCTCTCGTTTTGATTTCTTGATTTATTGCCTGGTGATTGGAGTAGATACAGACTGTACTCCGTGGTGTTCACAGTATAATATGGAGCCAGGGTAGGCATTGGTTAAGTAAGTAGATACCTGTTTTCTGCAGGCTAGGCATGATAAAAAAATAAACATTAAGCTTTTTTTTAAGTAGGGTGAGCAATCCTTTTATGCCTCTATGTCGTGCACTGTGCCATAGGGGCTGATTCTGTAGTGCACAATCTCTAAACTAAACTTAAATTAGAGCATTACAAATATTGCTAACCCTTTCATAATACTCCATACGGAAAGGGACAGAACTAGATTTAAAGCTGCCATTTTAGTTTAGTTTAGAGATTGTGTTATACAGAATCAGCCCCACTGACTGTGTATACCTACCAAAATCATCCCGTGTGAGGTCGTCTAAAGTTACACTTAACCACAGAAAGTTATGTTTAAAGAGAGATTTATTTTTCCCAAAAAAAAGCACAAAAGTTCACTCACATCAGAAACTTACAATAAATCTATGCTTATACTTATTATGTACTGTGTAGGTGATCTTATACAGAAACCACCAACTTACAAACCAATCGTTATACTAAAGTTCACCTAGAAAATTTTTTTGATAATTTTTTTCTTAAATTTTACAAAAGATTTCTCATTAAATGTACTTCGTTTGGCTAGCTTGTACAAGTAGCACTCCCTCAAACTATATAGTTTTCGAACCATAAGTTTTAGTCCTAGCTTTTGATAATTGTAATTTTTTTCGTAAACAATGTTTATGTGATATAGTTTTGTGTGGGAATTGAATTTGAAAGAATTTTTCTCTTTTAGTCAGAAAGATTCTAAAAGTTAGAACGCTAGTCACTATATTGCAATATCAATCAAATCAATAATATTCATTTATTCAATTTAGGTACACTGTAGGTACACATATTGACGTCGATTACTTACTTATAAAACATGATGGTGATAATTAGTTATGGTATCTTAAAACTAAAGTTACGAGGGTTCCAAACGCGCCGTCTGACAAGAGCCCACAACAAACTCAGCCGGTTTTTTCTTTCTTTTTTCATTATCACCATCTCAAAAATCATCTTAACTAAAGAACTATCAGTGCCATTAGAGCAAATTATTACCAAGCTTCCTTGTCATTGTAATCCTTCACATGGTAATAAGATTTTTGACTTGGTCCCATCTGCCCCGCTGGCTCTGCCCCGCTAACGGGGCAGTTGGGAAAAAAAGTGCCATCGGCCCTGCTAGCCTCGGCGTAGTCGCTTAACGGGGCAGATGAAACTTTTTCACACAGATCAAGTGTCATTTGCCCCGTCAATGAATTTACGTTTTACAAATTATTAGTATAGTTTTACTGTGCTAAACCACGACTGTCAATCCTATACCTCTATTTAATTACACCACCGATGCGGTATTACAGTCCGTCCGTACGTACGACTAATTGCGGAGCGATCGGTTGATTATAGGGGATTGGGTTCCGTGCAATTCTCACGCCGAGCCTGATATATTGGGGTAAGTGTGTACGCGGTAGGATGAGCACAATACTTACGGTCATAATGGTACCAGCCCCCCGATTGTGTAAGGAAATCGTAATCGTAATCGAATGTCAAACGTATAATTCGACCTGTTTAAGGAGTTCACAGATGCCTGCACGTCTAAGTGTACGGGCACGAAACTAGCGTTAGCGGGGAGACGGCGACAGCGGGGCGATGGAATAAGAGAGCTGGCGATGAATTTCGAGAAAGTTCTTTAGACAAGCTGAAATTATGGAAAAATATAATTTCGTTCATTGGCGAATCCAGTTCCGCCAGTCTGGTAGAGCGTTTGCGGTTATTTCGCTACTGCGCAGCATATAACATTTGCAAAAAAAATCCGAAAAAACATTTTTTTGGCTACTTGATTTTTTTATCTTTAAATTTTATACTTATAGAATTCGAAAAAATAAATGCCAGACGTTTTTGTCGGTTATAAAGTATTACCAGACCTCTTTCAAATTGTTCCCGAAATTCGTCGCCAGCTCTCCGACTAATCGCATCGCCCCGCTACCGCTCATTTCGTGCCCGTACACTAACTATCATATTAGACCCATTTTGCTGAAGCATTTGAACAAAATTTTCTGGTTTTCTCCATCGTAAGTATAAGGAACTCATGGTCACCCTACAGATCTGGCCAGCCGAAAACGCAACGATTTCAAATGTATGTTATTTTGGAATCGTGAAAATTTTTGATCTTAATAAATTGAAGTGTGCAAACTTTCTTTCATTTATTTTTCAAATAAATTATTCGTAGTGACTGTTCGAGTTAGTACTTAAAAAGTTAAAATAACATACCTACTACAGACTGACCAGTTCTCCCAGGTTTGATGCTCGGTTATGTCAGACTGGGAAAATGATTTTCTTTCGCCATCTCTTCACCCTAAAACAGGTGTATTCCTCTAATCATACTTATATTATAAATGCGTAAGTGTGTATGTTTGTTGGTTTATTGGTTTTGTTGGTTTGTTGGTTTGTCCTTGAATCACGCCGCAACGGATCGACGTGATTTTTGGCATGGGTATAGTGGAGGACCTGGAGAGTGACATAAGCTACTTTTTATCCCGGAAAATTAAGGAGTTCCCGCGGGAATCAAAAAAACTTAAACCACGCGGGCGAAGTCGCGGGCATCAGCTAGTACCTATATTATAAATGCGTAAGTGTATGTTTGTTGGTTTATTGGTTTGTCCTTCAATCACGCCGCAACGGAGCAACGGATCGAATTGATTTTTGGCATGGGTATAGTTGAGGACGTGGAGAGTGACATAGGCTACTTTTTATCCCGGATAATTAAGGAGTGCCCGCGGGAATCAAAAAAACTTAAACCAAGCGGACGAAGTCGCGGGCATCAGCTAATAATAAATAAAAAAAACATACCAGAGAAAATTCAGAAATTATAAATTCTCAAACTAATCCTGACGCGTATCGAACCCGGGACCTTTCGATTGCAATACCACAGTGCTGACCACTGCGCCAAGTAAAATAGTTTTATTACAAATTCGACAACAGGTGGCGCTGTACGTTATTGCAACGCGCTAATGCTGTTGGTTATTTATGAGTATATGTTATGTACTTAATAATAATGTTAACATTATTGCAAATAAATTCTAAATCAATTTTTGGACAACCTTATAGGGTTGTGGGACTTTATAGTTATCAAAACCTCAAATGGATAAACTTTGTTAACTCAATCACACCAGAACGGTCTGGATGAAATTTGGCACAGAGATAGATTATAGTCTGGAATAACACATAGGCTACTTTTTATCCCGGAAAATTAAAGAGTTCCCGCGAGAACTAAAAACCTCAATCCACGCGGACGAAGTCGCGGGCATCAGCTAGTTACCTTATATTTTGATTTTATTGTTAAACTTTTTAAAAAGAGCAACCGCCGAGTTTCTCGCTAGTTCTTCTCGATAGGAATGGCATTCCGAACTAGTGGTGCATTTATTTGACAATTCAAAAGCACTTGTAAAAGTGTATTTGAATAAATAAAACATTTGAATTTACTCAATTCTCGATTTATTTATTCCATTTATTAAGAGGAATGTGCAGCCCCCAGACAAGACTACAAGGCTTGGTGCTAAGAAACCATGAAAATGTAAAAAAATCTTTCATAATAATAAATAAATTGGAAATTGGAAATGTAGGACATACAAGCATAGATACAAGTGTCTCTTATGTTACGTCATATTTGGACTTTACCACCGGCTCGGAAAACCGATTCTACTGAGAAAAACCGACAAGAAACTCGGCAGTTGTTCTTTTTAAAAATAAAAATGTTACACTAAGTAGGTTTAAATAATATAGGTACCTACAGT
Organism: Erebia ligea; assembly: GCA_917051295.2. NCBI lineage: Eukaryota > Metazoa > Arthropoda > Insecta > Lepidoptera > Nymphalidae > Erebia > Erebia ligea. Next base: position 4,797,031 of record OU785246.1, read on the forward strand.
AGTTATTATACCTGTGGGGCGCTGTACGCAAAGTCGATTGTTTTATACAACTTTGTCTCAATTTGAATTAGAATTTATAACTTGATATCGATGACCTCCGTGGCGCAGTGTTGAGCGCCGTGGGAGGTCCCGGATTCGATCCCCGGCAGGGTCAATTTGGGAATTTATAATTTCTGAATTTTCCCTGGTCTGGCCTGGTGGGAGGCTTTGGCTGTGGCTAGTTACCACCCTGCCGGCCAAGCGATTTAACGTTCCGGTACGATGTCGTGTAGAAACCAAATAGTAGTATGGTAGGCCTAACAGGTTAGCCCGCTACCGTCTTAGACTGTACTCACTTACCATCAGGTGAGATCGCAGTCAATGGCTAACTTGTAGTGGATAAAAAAAAAAAGGTTAAGCCCGCTACCATCGTCTGCATTATTATTTACCAGTTGGTGAGATCGCAGTCGCTGATCGCTGATTTGACTAGTATACCACTGGAGAGAAATAGTCAACTCAGCAACATTTTTTTCAAACGTCAAAACGCGTGCTTAGTATGGTATTTTGTATGAAATTTTAAGTTGTAACGTCATCAAAGTGTTCAAAATAAAACTAGCAGGGGACTGCTAAAACTTGCAGATATTACGACTTTTAGGAGATCCTTTATTTAATAATCACTAAAAATAATATATTTCACTAGTAGTAAAATACCCAGTTCTATTTCGAAGCTCCTTAAATTAACTTTTAATTGCTAGCTGTTATAATTACAGGTTCTGTTCTATGTAATAGCATGTGTAGGTAAATCTATTGTATAAGTAATAGTTTAATTGTTATAATCAGTGCCCGTGGCTTCTGATACGGTAGATGTAGGTTTTTCTTTTTAGAAAGTTATTTGATTATAATTTTAGAAGGCTATGTACATTATGGATCACGTTTAGGGCGAAAATACACAACGGACAAAAATATTGCCTAGCAGACGTGAAGTCATCGTGCGCGCTTTGAAATCTATACTAATATTATAAATGCGAAAGTTTGGATGTATGGATGTATGAATGGATGGACGGATGTTTGTTACTCAATCACGCCAGAACGGCTGCATGGATCTGGATTAAATTTGGCACAGAGATAGATTATAGTCTGGAATAACCATAGACATAGAATTTTCTAAGCCTATGGGAATAACACATAGGCTACTTTGTATCCCGGAAAATTAAAGAGTTCCCGCTGGAACCTAAAAAACCTCAATCCACGCGGATCATGTCGCAGGCATCAGTTAGTACCTACTTGTATTTTTTTTTCACTACAAGTCAGCCCTTAAATGCGATCTCACCTGATGGAAAGTGATGATGCAGTCCAAAATGGTAGCGGGCTAACTTATTAGGGTACGGCAGTTACTTATACATATTAAAGTAAACTCATACCCCTAATCGGTTTCTACGCGGCATCGTACCGGAACGCTTAATCGTTTGGCAGCACGTCTTTGCCGGTTAGGTGGTAACTAGCCACGGCCGACTCTGCCAGGGGATCGAACCTGGGACCTCTATAAGACCACAGCGCTCGCACTGCGCCAGGGAGGTCGTCATATTTATTTAATTACATAAAGTACCTTTTTGACTTTTTTTTAATGTGTACTTCCTTAATTTGTTAGAATTAACCTATTGTCGGCGGCACTGTGGTGTACTTACGGTAAAATTCGTATACTTTGTATAAATTGAAACAACATTATAACCTATTAATTTATTCATCTGTCGTCTATTACCAATTAGGTACTATTTTTTATACCTACTGTGTATTTATCCTATATATTATTACATTATACATTTCTGGGGTTTTATGTATATTATATTTATTTATTCATATTATGTCTGTACACCCCTCCCGCTTTCTTTTAAAAGTTTCCTCTGCCCTAAGGTTGCCTGGAAGAGATCGCTATTTAAGCGATAAGGCCGCCTGTTGTGCCATATCCATTATGATTGTTTTTGTGTTTGTATTTCTTTTAATAAAGTATTTTACTTTTACTTTACTTTACTTCTAAGCACCACATCAAAATGTAAACCTCTATTGATTAGAACGATGGATTAGAATTAATTTCGACATCCTCACATAGACTTTAAAGTTTTTAGAGGATGACTAGTGTATAAATACAAGGTTAGTTTTACTTTAGGCAAAAACCGAAACACGTTCCGAATATTTTCACTTTTAAGGAATATTTATACAAAATTTAATTTTTTTAATTGAAATGGTTGCATTAGATTCTGTTACTGATTCTGGACTAACTACTTTCAGATTTTGCTTGTACTTAAACTAACGCTGTATATAATATGAATATACCTACCTACGTTTATCTTGATCAATAAATAAAAAAAAATTAAATAAAAAAAAAAACTATAACTCAGAAAATGACATAAAAATGCAGTTGCAGCCATCTTGCCGGCGCGGCGTAGATATTCGTAAATAGGTGGTTTAGATAGGAGGTACTACCTACCCAAGTTTGTAGAATATCGCGTGCGTTGCGTGCATGCCCGCAATTACCTGTGGAATTTGTTTCATCCTTTCCTTTCTTTTATCTTTTATCTTTACGTTTGCCTTTTGTTTTTATAACTTATCTAGAATTTATTTTTATCCTACTACAAGTTAGCATTTAACTCACTCATATCACTGTATTTGATGATACAGTCTAAGATAGCGGGCTAACTTGGCAGGGTTATGGTAGTTATAATATAAATTACTTTGCCACTAGGGCCGCCGTCGTCGTCTTAACCTATAGACGTCCACTGCTGGACGAAGGTATCCTGCATGGATCACCACAGAGCACGGTCTTGTGCCGCTTGTTTCCAGCGGCTCCCAGCTTCACACATGAGATCGTCCGTCCACCTAGTGGGGGGTCGTCCAACGCTGCACTTCCCGGTGCGAGGCCGCCATTCAAGCACCTTGGACCCCCAACGCCTATCGGTTCTACGAACTATGTGCCCCACACATTGCCACTTAAGCGTGGCGACTCTTCGAGCTATGTCAGTTAGTCTGGTTCGCCTACGGATCTCCTCATGTCTGATTTGATCACGCAGGGATACTCCAAGCATAGCTCCCTCCATCGCCCGCTGAGTGACCCTTAATTAGAGAGTAATTATTAATTCTAACGTTGAAGGAAATCACCGCGAGAGTTCCTACATGCCCGAGAGTTTTTCATAATATTCATAACTATACCAACTCTACAAAAGTGTGTGAACTCGATCAATCCGCACTTGGCTAGCGTGGTGGACCATGGCCAATCTTTTGACTTGAGAGGAGATTTGTGCTTAGTAGTGAGCCCCCGATGGGTCGAAATTATGAAGTAACTAGCTGATGCCCGCGACTTCGTCCGCGTGGACTGAGGTTTTTTCGGTTCCCACGGGAACTCTTTAATTTTCCGGGATAAAAGTAGCCTATGTGCTATGTGTGTATATATGTGCTATTCCAGACTTATAATCTATCTTTCTGTCAAATTTTATGCAGATCCGTTCAGCCGTTCTTCCGTGATTGAGTACTTTACAAACATCCATCCATCAATACATACAAACTTTCGCATTTATAAAATAAATTAGTATTATAGAAGTATAGACTTGATATTTTGTACTGGACCACGATATCTATGAGTCAAACCACAAAAAAACCCTAAACAATATGAAACAAAAGGGAAATCCGATATCTGGCTAGATCAATATTCAATAGTTGATAATTATAACTTTGCATCGACATTGCGATGAAAAAATATGGATTTATTACCTTGATCCTTGATTGATCGGTGATGAATTCCAACTTTAGGGTTGTGATTGGAAAATGTGTAGAGTCGCTGTTTAATTATAAAAAATCCATAATAACATTAAAAATATTATTGTATCTGTTTGTCTATCTGCTACACTTTCACGGCCCACCTGTTCAACCGATTTTGATAAAATTAGGTACATGGTTAGGTTGTATTTGTTAGTTGTTTTTATCGTGGAAAATTAAGGAGTTCCTGCGGGAATCGAAAAAACTTAATCCACGCCGACGAAGTTGCGGGCATCTTTTAGTTATATATTTTTTTTTCAATCACAAATTAAAAAATAACAAACCTAAAGAAATCAATTTTGAGTGTACACCCAATTACTGGCAAGCCGGCATGCGTTTATCTGATCTCGCAAGTGCGGGGTTACCAGTAAGTTAACAAATAGCGTTAAACTTAACAATAGGCAGAATATTTAACAAAATAATCTCTCAAAAAAAATTATTACAACAATTACACATTTACTAAAAAGGTAATAAGCTAGATATATCTGATGCCCGTAACTTTGTCCGCGTGGATTGAGGCTTTTTGGTTCCCGCGGGAACTTTAATCATTTGCGAAAATTTTAGTTGACTGATATTGCTTATTGAATTTTAGTTGATGCTTTTGGGCGATATTTTTACTTTTCAAAGTCAACGTATCACAAAATCCGCTCCACAGTTTTCCCTGTGAATATTTTAATTGATCGGCGTTTCTTATGTTTTTCGACATATTAATGCTCCGATTTCGGTACACCCGATTGATTTAGTGCCCCGAGCGGCTGACGCGATTCCGATAAAATTCACCTCGAAAATTTATTAGTTCCACGGAAATCTGTTAATAACATCACGCTATATGCAGGCTGATAAATATTTAAACAAATTATAATTTTGATTTTGGGATGTGGGCTTAGATTTAGAAGTTATTTAGGTAGGTACCTATACCAGCCTACCTTTAGCCTAGTGGCTAAGACTCCCGAGTCCCGACCTCCTGTACGATGCCCGGGCACCTCCTTCGCACCTCCAACTTTTCAAAGTAATATTTTAAGAAATTATATATAACTTGCTTCAAGCGGTGAAGGAAATAGTTATTTATGCAACAGTTGTGTAATAAGGGGTATTAAAACACGAATGTGGGTTTATCATACGACGCGAAGCGGAGTATGATAATAGTATCATATGAGTGTTTTAATACCTAATTATCAACTGTTGCATACAAGACTTTATCTACACTCATAATATGAATCCTCTATAACATTTTTTCTATGGATTTCGAAATTACATTCGACACGACGTGGATTTTGTTGGATAAAGAGTCATTAATGCAGCCCTCTGCAACAGATGTAGACTTCCATCCGCCATGCCGTTTTAAAACTTGAATCGCTCATTTTTTTTGTTAACAAAACAATAATAAAACGAAGAAAAATGGCGGTGAAAATTCTAATAACCTACTTTTTTTTTTACAGCGCGCGGCGTTCTGGTAGTGAAACGCGCATGTATGACAATGTTCTTTTTTTTAAATTCGTACAGATACTTACCACGCATCGAGCAGATGTGGCTGTCTGTTGAGTAAACCTTTGCGCAGAGGGCATCGAAAAAAAAAACAAAGGGGTGTTGTTATGAAATCCAGTACATCATTACATCACCCGTTTGGATGATGTTATGGTTATTAGGACATTGGGTGTTTTAATGTTGGCAATAAGCTAACTGTTTCAGAACCTGTTAAAGAGGATTTATAGCATGGGAGTAGATAAACATCGTGAGGAAACCTGCATGCTTAGCGTGCGCACAACGAGATATCTCGCGACGAGAGGGAGAGATGTTGTCGTTGCCGGCAAATTTTTCGTTTACCCTAACATGCACAAAATGCGGTATATTACAAAAAAAATAGTCGGCATGTAAGGGTTCGTAGAGAAAAATACTACAGATGAGAAATATTACTTCTATCTCTACTTAATTGTCGTAACGAGACAAGTATCTAACCATGTTAGCTTCGGTAGACAAATAGAGATAACGGCCGTTATCTCATTTGCTAAATTATATCTACCCGGGTAGATATAATTTTTCTCGTTGTGCACATGCTAGCCCTACTGCACGCCTTAGTAAAAATACGCCGGCTTAGGCCAGAAAGTTCTCCACACTGCCAAAGTGCGGATGAAATGAAATGATAGTATATGATATGATGATAATAAGATGTATAGTTATAATTGAAATGAAATGAGATGTTTATTTGCTGAATATGAGTAGAGTACCTACAGATGTTTACAATGTTATGGCGTGCCCTTCATATTCTACTGTCACGAATGCAAATATTTAATCTTGTAAGTTTAGCGACAAAAGCGACACCGTGACTTGATACGACGCAACAAGACGGTATTAAACAGTAGCTGACCCTTCACGTGACTTACGTTGTCGCGTAGACAAGTTGGTCATTTTCTGTGGCGTCGCGACGCGTCGCATCACTTCTGTCGCTCACCTAGAACAACGGGTAAGTCAGTTTCGTATAATCTTGACCTATTCTGTTACAGAACGACAAATAAAAAAGGGAAAACTAAACCTAACGTCTAAACATGCCGACCGAAAGATTTTTATTTTAAAAATCACGTTCAGAAAATGGCCTCTGGCAGTCGGCAGTTTAAAAGTACGGTCAGAAGAGAAAACAAATAACTATATATTTTTATAGTAAATAGGAAAATACAACACATGTATTATCGAAGAGCTAAGATTTAATTTGGGGCCATACTGATAACGCTTAAAGCCATATTTTATTTTTCATTATTGTTTCTTCGAGTTTTAGAATAATAATTATAATCCTTATTTTAGGAACGTCAAGGTACGTGACAACAAACGGTCATTTTGAGTAATATTGTATAAGTATTGCTTTAAGCGTTGGTAGGATGGCCCTATAGCCTAGCATGCGCACAACGAGAAATATTATGTCTACCCGTTATCTCTATTTGTCTACCGAAACTAACATGTTTACTTGTCTCGCTACGTCAAAAGTAGAGATAAAAGTAATATTTCTTATCTGTGGTATTTTTCTCTACGAACCCTTACATGCCGACTATTTTTTCTTGTAATATACCGCATTTTGTGCATGTTGGGGTAAACAAAAAATTAGCCGGCAACGACAACATCTCTCTCTCTCGTCGCCAGATCTTATCCCGTTGTGCGCATGTTAAACTTGCAGATCTCTGAAAATCTTTCAGGGCACTAATTAAGTAGATAATATTATTTTGATGTCCTTAACTGAATAAATGTTTTTTTTTGGTTTAAACGTAGACGCCTTTTGTTATTTTTTCCATAATTTTTTTCTTCTATTTCTTACACAATCTCGTACTATAAGAAGACGCCCGAATTAAAAATATATCCAATAAACCATTAATCCATTACTATTATAGAATTATTGTTTTACTAGGATAAAAAGTAGCCTTCCCCGGAATTCAACCTATATTCTGTTCCAATTTTTCATCAAAATCCTTAGAATACATGTATTCTGAAAGCGTAGTAGACATACACTTTCTTTAAACCTAATATTAGTAGGGGTTAAGAGGATCGTCTAGTGACGAAACGCGACGCGAGTAGGTATTTTCAATAATGCTATCTGTTTCACAACGCTTCGCTGCCTTCTCCGTATCGTGCGATAGAGAGAGTTGCAAGTCCAGTAGGCATAGCCTACATTTTTTTCTTGAAATATTGTTTCGGGTGATAACGTTTTTACCCCCCCCCCCCCAAACGTTTACGAAATTAGACAATTTTGGTCTCATTAGATTCAGAACACCTTAATCTAGGCTCGTACGTTTTATTTTTTTAGTATTTTAGTTTAGTTAAATTTAAAAAAATTAAAATACTCGAGGACGTTTTTAGGTAAAAAATATGGATATTTAGACGCTAATAACTTTTAACATGAGCAATATTTCTTTAAAATTAAAACGTACGAGCATAGTTTTTCATTGTATCTGCAACATTTCTAAAAATTATGAAAATTGGACTACATTTACGGGAAGAAAAACGTTATCGCTTTTTGTATGAAAATTTACAACGAGACGATCCTCTTAATTAGTATCGTTTTTGAAATATTTCAATTCGTATTGTTTTGTCGACTCTACCAATACAAGTACGTAGTGTTGTTACGGAATTTTTGTTAAGACACGATTATAATAATTTTCAAAATTTGTAATTACAGTATCAGGCTACCGTTTTCACATAAATTATATTATCTTCTGAGGTCTGGACTTTGAATAATTTTAAAAAGGACTTCATTTGTTTGGTTAATGGATTGAACAATAACCACCTATTTTTTAATTTTTTATGCTTTCCCTGGTCTGGCCTGGTGGGAGGCTGCGGCCGTGGCTAGTTACCACCTTACCGGCAAAGACGCACCGCTAAGCGATTTAGCGTTCCGGTACGATGTTGTGTAGAGACCGATTAGGGGTATGGGCATACCTATTCTGTGGTATGGGTTAATTATAACTGCCATGCCCCTAACAGGTTAGCCCGCTTCCATCTTAGACCGCATCATCACTTACCTTCAGGTGAGCTCGCAGTGAAGGGCTAATTTGTAGTATTATTTAGAGGATAAAAAAGAAAAAAAAATATTTAGATACAAATGTACCTACCTGTAAAAAATCATTACAAGCTTTTATTTAAATTGCAATGTAATTTTTTAATTGTTAATTTTTTTATTAATGAATAACTTATTCATCAAAAGTCATACAATGTTTATGGGTTTGTTAATGTTGAAACTGAATTTTAGAACAGCTATCTCCAACCAATTATGCTGAAATGCATACCCGTTTAGTTTGATCATTCCCTATTATTTGATGTAACATTTTTCCTATCTAGTAATATATATAATCATAGTGATATATTATAATATATCACTATGATTGAATTCGTTACACTCAATTACTTAGTACTTATTGTGTTTACTTAACCATAATTAAATAGTAGTTATTGTTACCACAACAACAATTGTACTTGTATAAAAAACTAGCTGATGCCAGCGACTTCGTCCGCGTGGTTTTAGTTTTTTTGAATCCCACGGGAACTTCTTGATTTTCCGGGATAAAAAGTAGCCCATGTTACTCTCCAGGTCCTCAACTATATCCATGCCAAAAATCACGTCGATCCGTTGCTCCGTTGTGGCGTGATTGAAGGACAAACCAACAAAAAAACACACTTTCGCATTTATAATATTAGTATGATTTTTAAAAATGCACATAACTTCGAAAACCTGGAGGTGCTTCCCCGGGGATCGAAACCGCGACCCCGTAGAGGAGGTCGGGTGTCTTAAGCACTAGGCTATCGATTCCACTTGGAAGCTTACTTTAGTGGAATAAAAAAATGCTCTTTTCTAACATCTCAAAAAATCTAATCGTTTTTTGGTAAAAAATACCACCGAAGATAATTTAGCTCCGATAAATTCATAATTACAGGTTGGAGCGTATATTTATCGAATTAATCGATCTCAAGGCATCAAATCGAGACGGGCTTCCGAAGGCACATACGAGACTCGCATTTCGACTTGGCTTTGCCTCGTTTATTACACGACTGCCCAAAAAAGGAGTGTGATGTTTTCAGGGTTCATTATAAAAGCAAACTTTATACCAACAAAAAAAGTTATTTTCTTTTCGATTTTGTGCATAATTAACCGAAAAATCATAAAATTAACTTTAGGACAAAGAACGAAGGGTTGGATCCCTCCAACAAACATTTACAGCTACCTATTTAGTATTTACATATTTTCCACCTTTATTATAACTTTTTGAGCACAGTTAATTGGATAGTGATATTATAATATCTACAAGTAACTAAGTCGATGTCACAGAGGCATATTGTGCTTTATAAATCATTTTTTGTAAAATCCTGTTTGTAACAAAGCATTTTTAACATGCTTTTCCAAAAAATTGTATTTGTGACTTACGCCGTTACGATTTGGTGCCATGTCTTGCGGTCAAAGGCAGACATAAATTATTCGATTTCAGAAAAAATAAGTCAATATTTTTGTCTCTATATTTCCGAATTGGAACTCTATTGTTATTGTTTTAAAGCACACAATAAGTTACTAAAATCGTTCAAAATAAACTTCATTGGATTCCCTTATCATTTGTATCGTATGAAACATCCAGTGCCAAAGTGGCGTAAATATCATTTTGTTATTTTGAAGTAGATTTTATATCTAGTGGAATTAAGTCTGTTTTTGTCTAAATTTTAGTGTTTTTTGTTCGGGTTAACTTGCGTTTGCTACCTCACGAGGTGTAGGTTCGAACCCCGCCTCAGGCGTTTTATGTACGCATGTAGCCATGAATTATTATCGAAGGGTGAAATTTTTTTTGCTACTACGCATAGAGCAACAATTGTGGGAGAAGACATTAGGTATATTAATTTGTAGTACTTGCCCCTGATCAGAATTTGGATATCGGCGGTTTATATTATGGTGAACTCTCTAGTGCCGTGGTAAGCGCTGTGATTAATTATTAGTGGGAATTTCTTGCGTTCGATTTAAGGCTGTAGCAATTTAGAAACTAAGAATGATTAGCGCTATGCGTGGTAAATACTGCCTCGTTGGTCTAGTGGTTAGCATGGACGTTCATAACGCGGACCTGCTATCAAATCACAAATTTTTTTTCAGTGCGTTGCTTACAACACATTTCAATTTTGAAGTTTACAAAGATTTGGTTATCTATGAATTCAGGTAAGGATACACAGATTTTAAATATCAATTAATTAAGTAAGTAGTAAAAAACTTTGAGGTGTCTGTCCAGGATTAAAACCTGTTCAGTTTTTGTAGGGACTAGGGACCCACTTACAAGCAGAGAGCAAGGGAGCAGCGTCACAATTAAATAATAATATCCTCGCCCAAAAAGAAAGTTATGGCAATTTGTTATAGTAAGATGATTTGTCAGATGGGTAAGTAAAAAAAACCCCGGCTGAGTTTGTCTTCTAATACCAGGGCGCGTTTGTAACTGATTATCACCATTATCAAATAAATATTATAAATGCGAAAGTTTGGATGGATGGATGTATGGATGTATGGATGTTTGTTACTCAATCACGCTCCAACGGCCGGACGGATCTGGATGAAAATTGGCACAGAGATAGATTATAGTCTGGAATAGCACATAGGCTACGTAGCTATATAGTGTTTTATAAGTGACTAGCTGATGCCCGCGACTTCGTCCGCGTGGATTGAGGTTTTTCGGTTCCCGCGGGAACTCTTTAATTTTCCGGGATAAAAAGGAGCCTATGTGCTATTCCAGACTATAATCTATCTCTGTGACAAATTTCATCCAGATCCGTTCATCCGTTGGAGCGTGATTGAGTAACAAACATACATCCATACATACATCCATCCATCCAAACTTTCGCATTTATAATATTTATTTGATTGGACGTCAATAAGTGTACAGTGTACCCAATTTGTATAAAATAAATTTGAATTTGTTTAGGCGAAAATGTCTGGCCCAGAGGTCCAGTACTTTGACAGAGGGACAGTTGAATATGATTGTTGAGTTGAGCTCTCTAACCAGGGGTTCCTCTACGATTTTTCCTACTACACTAGACAGTAGTATTATGACACAAACACACTTAAAATAGGTACGCTACATCATACGTGACGTGTCATTTCAGCCGGTAGATGTCCACAGCTGGACAAAGGTCGATTTTGAAAGGTTTTCCCAGATTACGTAATGCATAAGCATTAAGTATCCATCTGGCGTACCTAAGTGACATAATATTATAAATGCGAAAGTGTGTTTGTTTGTTGGTTAATCCTTCAGTCACGCTGCAACAGAGCAACAGATCAACGTGATTTTTGCATGGATATAATTGAGGATCTTGAGAGTGACACAAGCTACTTTTTATGCCAGAATATTAAGGAGTTCTCTTGAAATTTAGAAAAACTTAATCCACGCGGACGAAGTCCCGGGCATCTGCAGCTAGTTGCATATATTTTTTATATATATAGCGAGCAAACGAGCAGGCGGGTCACCTGATGGTAAGTGATTACCGCCACCCATGAACATTTGCAGCACCAGAGGAACCGCCAATGCGTTGCTGGCTTTTGAGTTTTTTTAAAATCCGCATATTGAGAAATTCAACACGTACGTCGCCGTAACGTCGATTGAAGCAAATAAGTCTCCAGCATTAAGTTCCTAGACTCGATTAGTACATTATTATAAGCATCGACGGTTTGCCTTGTCAAAGTTTTTTGCTCGATTTCTTCGAACTAGACTTTTGCTTTTCACGATTCCTAGAATTTATTATCTAGATATAATAAAACTAGGTATTAGTTGTTTTAAGTACTTCCGTGGGTTAAATGTTACCTTAGATTCTTATTAACCATTCATACTTACTTATGTACTTATAATAAAATTGTATCGTATTCCTCATAACTGAGGATCGTGACCCCTTTCCATTATTCAATTACTTAATGGAAGGAGTTTTCTTGGGATAATAATGTTCGCACGTCCTTCCGCATACGACTCGCATAGAGTATTAAACTCTTAGGTTTTTGTAACGATTGTTATCAGATGTTAGTGATAATAACCGGGACCGATGGCTTAGCGTGCTCTCCGAGACACGGAGGTAACGAAAAGGCAACATTTGAACCTCCAAAAAAATTCAAAAATTCGGTAACCGACCCAGTTACCGACTTGGGTGAACGTTGCTTAACAACTGGACTTAAGCCCATCTAAAAGTCTGAATTCAGTGGTTGATTCACTCGGCTGTTTAAAAGCACTTGTCAAAGTTTACTTGAATCAAAAAGATTTGAGTTTGAGTTTGCTTACTGTTAAAATAAAAAATAAAAATCCTAAATTGATCTTGAAATCGAACCCGCGACCTTTTCATCACAACATTAGAACAGTTAAACATTTAAAATGGTACACAAGTGATAATTATATTCAAAAAGGCGCTGTAAGCAGAAAATATCATTATAATATATTTTAGTTCTCCCCAAAACTGAGGCGTGGATGTTGCCATACAGTAAACTCCTGGAATTTTCCTATACAGGCTGTTCCAAATGTAAAACCTTTAATATTAAAAAAATTCATGTTGGCTTTTCAAGAATTTGGGCTTTAAAATGAAGAGTACTATTATACGTAGCAGGTACCTATCTTCAATAGTCCCGGGTGAACGGACCTCGGGGTTGTGACCGGCTGGAATGGGGGCTCTGGTCGCTCTTCTTCCATCTATTTGCAACCCTGGGAAGACGACAGCTTGCCGTGGCACAAGCTGCCGTACATAGTCGATAAGGGAATTATATCCCCAAGGGCGAGCTCAATAGGCGTCGCGAGATCCCGGAGCTTCTCATAATGTGCAGAAGGTGGCCATCGGGGTGGTCTTAGTGGGTAGAAATCCCACATAACCTGATCTCTTCCCCGGAGATTGGGTATCTCAAGGAAATTTCCCCCCCGTCAACAAAAAAAAAAAGGTACCTATCTTCCAGGAAAAATTAGAACTATAATGTAATGCATTAATTATGATTTTATTTGTCTGACGCTTGTGTTGTCGTTGTGAGGTCACGCTTCAGTCGTCGTCCGAGCTGTATTTTATGCAAATCAGCCAGGCAGACTTTTGGCTGTTTTCATGACTGTTTTACATTAATTGTCCTCTAGAATCTAGATCATTATATGGGGGCTTTTAGGCAAAGTAATTCGCATTCTAATGATACTTAAAACTTTCTATCATTAATAGTTTATGATATACAGCCCGAAAAATATTGAGTTGGTTTAGTAGCATCTGTATGTGATATTTTCATCCTCGGCCACCTCGTATGATACAGGATGGTATAACTACCGCTCTTTTCGTGGAACAGACTCTGTTTGCTACTGTGATTAGATGCTGTGGAGTTATCTAGTGTTTTAATATTATTTTTTAACTGTACTTTATGAAAATCAATCTGGCAAGCGTTGTTTAGGTACTTTGGAGGGTATTTTACTCTTATTTTATAATGAGCTATCTCATAACATTTAAAATTGGCTTCTATGCTGTTTATTCTGAGAGATATACGCTAATAAAGTTTGGGTACGTTTAGTAGCATTCTGTACACGATATTTTCGCCCGCGGCCGCCTCGTATGAAAATAAACCTAGCGCATTGAATTTTGATGAGTATTTTTTTTTTTTCTTAAACTATGAATGAGAGCTTCCAGACAAACAAATGTTCTTTCTAATGATATATAAAATTAGATTCTATCAAGTATACTTTTAGAGATATAACTCGAAAAAGATTGGGTAGCAACCTGTACATGATATTTTCGCCCGCGGCCGCCTCGTATGATACAGGATGGTATAATTACCGCTCCTTTCGTGGAACGGGCTGTGTTTGCTACCGTGATTAGATGCTGTGGAGATACCATGAATATTATTTTACCGACAGCATAAAAATCGGTCTTTAGGCATAAACGCCGACAAATGAGATGCAGGTTTCTAAATATCGGCTAGTATTTTCTACTGCCAGCCTTATGTTTAGCAGTTATACGCATGTATCTTGGTCTTTGTCGGTTCTGTTATAGTTGTACTACTCTTTAGGTATGTATACAGGGTTAATTGTAAAATACTAACAACCTTCTACAGGCAAGTTCTATGCACCAAAGTAAATAACTTTTGTTCCACGACTTTTTGAAATTCCTAAAAAAAGAAAAAAAAAATTCTCTTACAAAAATAAAAATATTTATTTTTCTGTTCTAAAATTTTAATAACTCGTCGCGGTACGTGTCAAAGGGAATGGCGGCGCGCGGTAGGTATGGTAGGTACATAATGACTGTTCGACACTTACGTCTGTCGCCGCGAGAAGTTTTTTTGGTGTTCACGACAAACGCTAGTGTAGGAAGTAATTATTGACCTTTTTTTTTTTTTTTTTATCCACTACAAGTTAGCCCTTGACTGCGATCTCACCTGATGGTAAGTGATGATGCAGTCTAAGATGGTAACGGGCTAACCTGTTAGGGGCATGGCAGTTATATTAAACCCATACCCCTATTCGGTTTCTACACGGCATCGTACCGGAACGCTAAATCGCTTAGCGGCACGTCTTTGCCGGTAGGGTGGTAACTAGCCACGGCCGAAGCCTCCCACCAGGCCAGACCAGGGAAATTCAGAAATTATAAATTTCCAAACCCTGCAGACGATAGCTCAGCCTGATGTTAGTAATTTACGTCCAAAGCATTTGTAAATACGACAGACAAGCGATAACTTCGGACGTTAATTGTTGCGCGGTTAGTAGTCGACGCTTCATCACGCAGGTGTGGAACAGGCATTACATAAATTGACCATAGAGTTAAAAAACTGACAGACTTTTCAACAAAAACTTAGAAATTTTTTTTTGGTTAATTTATCGAGTTATGTGAAAAGTCGTTGAACAAATGTTGTTCAGTATCATGTATAGAAGTTATATGTGGGAGGTTGTTGGTAAATTAAAATTAACCCTGTATACTTACCTACTCACTTTTTAAAATATTTTTGCATGATAAGATAAAAGAAAGTCTGAAGTCTCTCATCACACGGCATATTTAGAAACTATAAATTCCCAAATT
The DNA here is from genome assembly GCA_917051295.2 of Erebia ligea. NCBI lineage: Eukaryota > Metazoa > Arthropoda > Insecta > Lepidoptera > Nymphalidae > Erebia > Erebia ligea. The sequence continues at coordinate 4,812,328 of OU785246.1, forward strand.
GCCTTTGCTAGTCATCCAACCCGGGACCTCCAAGTACAAGACCCTATCCATTGCACCGGGGAGGTCGGATCTACCTATGCTAATTTTATGATTATATGACAGCAAAACCTATAGATAATTTTATAGTCTATGATTTGGCCTTAATAAAAGTTATGAGCGTTGAGCATTAGGTTAGGCATCGATTATGTCGTAAAAGGCAGGTGTCCACCACGCTTCAAGGAAAGGGGTTGGTAGGTCACAAAAACGTTGTATTCAAGATGAATTTTAAAATCCCTTAAGTAACTATAAGCAAGACAGTAATTATTGTGATCACGTTGCAGCAATCACTTTTATTATTTTTACTAGCTGATGCCCGCGACTTTGTCCGCGTGGATTGAGGTTTTTTTGGTTCCCGCGGGAACGCCTGCGTGCTATTCCAGACTTTAATCTATCTCTGTGCCAAATTTCATGCAGATCCGTTCAGCCGTTCGGGCGTTGAGTAACAAACATCCATCCATCCATCCATACATCCATCTAAACTTTCGCATTTATAATGGATGATGATGATGATGATCATGATTGGCTCAAACTTGACGACCTTCTTGGCGCAATCCTAAGCTTATATTTTAGAACTTATAAATAAAATAACAATATTTTATTTCAGACAGGTTTGGCTTTTATCTGTTAACATTTTTACATGGAGTAAAAATTGTAAAAATCATTATAAATTAAATTAATAAAATAATTGACATCAAACTAAATTAAATGAAAGCATTATAAAACAGAATCAAAAATAATTTAAATATAAAAATTTCAGGTCATTTTAAATAGTAAACCATTTTGGAATATTATTGTATAATTTTAGTCTTTACAATATTATTATTATTAAGAATCGCTACTAAATTGCCCCAGCCGGGAATCGAATCCAGAGCCTCGTCACTACGTTCTTTGATAATATTTTCTACTTATGTAGATATATAATAAGTTACAACGAAAGTGAGGTATACGTACCAATATATACAAAACGTAAATACTCTGATTTAATAATGTGGTATTTTGTTCATCCATAAAGAAAATTACACCCTTACGGTATTTGTACAAAAAATATTTCTGTTTGCCTTTTGGGTATACTCACTAAAATAACGTGGTGGAAATGTAGAGTAAGAAATTGTATCAGTAAGGTTACTTGAAATTTCAATCAATCTACGTTTTTACCTATCTTTTACATCAATGACGACCTCGGATTAGGGTTATAAACTTATAACTGCTATTTAATTTTAATATAACAGGGGCCATACTGCCAATGCTTAAATCCATATTGTTTCATTGTTGTTGACTTCGTGTTTTAGAATTATGATCCTTATTTTAGGAACGTCAAGGTACGTGACATCAAGTTGTCATTTTGAGTAATATTGCTATAATATTGCTAAGTATTGCTTAAGTGTTGGCAGTATGGTCCCTGTATGGCTAGCATGCGCACTACGAGTAACATTATGTCTACCCGTTATCTCTATCTGTCTACCGAAGCTAACATGGTTACTTGTCTCGTTACGTCAAAAGTACAGATAAAAGTAATATTTCTTATCTGTGGTATTTTTCTCTACGAACCTTTACATGTCGACTATTTTTTCCTTGTAATATACCTACCGCATTTTGTGCATGTTAGGGTAAATGAAAAATTTGCCGGCAACGACAACATCTCTCTCTCTCGTCGCGAGATAATCTCGTTGTGCGCATGCAGTCTGGTCAGCCTCAGCCCGCTACCATCTTAGACTGCATCATCATGCACCTGGTGATATCCCAGTCGAGTGCTAACTTGTAGCAGAAAAAAAGACCTGTACTGCTTGACTACAATCTCACCTGATAGTAAGTGACGCGGTAGTCTGAACCAGGTCCAGGGATAAATATAGCGGCTTGATAAATGATATCTCATACAATAAATAGGTATATAGTATATACCTACCTGTAGCTTTTTGCTCCTATCTAAACTAATATTATAAAGATGAAAGATTTGATTGTTTGGTTGTTTGATTTATTGTAATGGATAAACTCAAAAACTACTCGACCGATTTTAGAAATTCTTTCAAACTATATAGAAAGTTACATTATTAGCGAGTACCTAACATAGGCTACCTATATATTTTTATTTTCAAAAAAATTAGAGATCCTTACCGGGGCGGGTCGCTAGTTTTATTTACAAAGAAAGTTAACGAACATTCAATTAAATATCAACAAAAAAAAATTGTGTGTGTCAGCTCCGACGCACGACTGGAGTTTACTATTTACGAAAGATTATAAAATATATAGATTAGTATATGAACGCATTTTTTCTATTACTGATACAATTATTTATATTAATTATATAATTTATATTCATCAAAATACATTACATAGTCATGGAAACATAAACAAGTGTTACCATGGAAACATAAAGTCAACAACGTAACGGAGAAAATTTGATTTTTCTCCCAATAAATTTTCACACCCCGGGCTTATATTATATGCAAATCGATTCTAAAGGAGGTAGGTAAACTCCAAAAAACACTTAGTATGTAGGTATAACAAAAAAAAATCAAAGAGGTTTTCAATATCCCTTCTGGTTATATTTTATTTTGATCTATGCCTGTCACAATATGGCGTCTCACCCATGGAGGAAGGAATTACGACTGCCGGTCTCACCACACCTACTCGTACGCCGCAGGTAGGTACCTACTCTGTGGTTATTGTATTAAAGGGAGTGGCATGTGACATTATCTATGACAAAAGCAAAGCTTTTCCTAGCAGCTTCTTATAAACTTTTCCATAGTAGTTAGGTACTTTGTTCGCATATTCAATTCTATTCAATCTTTAGTCAAATTAGATAGGTACAATACAATACGGTACAATTTTTGTACGTCAATCTATACTTAATATTATAAATGCGAAAGTTTGGATGAATGGATGTATGGATGTTTGTTACTCAATCACGCCAGAACGGCTGAACGGATCTGGATGAAATTTGGCACAGAGAAAGATCTGTCTGTCTGTCTGGAATAGCACATAGGCTACTTTTTATCCCGGAAAATCAAAGAGTTCCCGCAGGAACCAAAATAAAATCAACGACGACGTCGCGGGCATCAGCTAGTATCTAGATAGTTTTAATCCCATAATCAAATACATTGGGTATTTACTATTTATGAATTCATTCTATCAATGAAATCTAAAAGTAGGTAAGTACCTAGGTTTATTATTATCTATCATAATTATTAAAAAAGAATCAGGGGTCGAACCTATTATAGATATAATTATAATAATTTTCTATCATCTCATAAGCTGATAAAATAAACGTTATAATATTTTCATTTTTATTTAAAAAGAATGAGTTTCCTGCTACTCATCAAAAGATGGCGCGACTAGTCCCCTTCGCAGACGCCATTTTATTAAGTACCAACTTTTTTGCCACTTTAATTACATTTAAATGGACTAACGCGAATGCTTCAGCGGTCGATCCGGTTTTTTCGAAACCCGAAGCGGTAAAAATGCAATATTCCATGAGCTATTGAGTTATTATGGTGGAATTGTTTACGGTTTTAGGCTAGGAAGGGGTAAAGGTGTACACGCACTAAATACGAACCGCAAGAGTTGCGCGTGCTGAACGCATTTTGCAGTAGTGCTATACTACTGCAAAATGCGTTGAATGCTACCCGGCCTAGTGGGATTTTTTTACCATTTCGATCGCGTCAAAGTTGACTACGATTAGTACATATAAAATTGTCAAGCGCTTGATGACAGATGTCAGGCGGTGCTAACTCAGTTCCATACAAATCGCAGTTAAATCTTAAACACGATTAGATAGATAAAACAAATCTCCCACTAGGCCCACAGTACTCCTATTAAATATGCAGAAGGTGTGTGAGAGATATCAGATATACAATATTGTGAAGAGCTTACCATAGAAATGATCCTATGAAGTAAGGTTTTAGAGGTCCAACCGCCAACGACATTGCATACCTACTCAACGAGGCACAGGGATATAATACTGCTAAATTTCTAACTCTAGGCTGCAATTCACAATAGTAGGTACCTAAGTAGTTAGAATTTCTATATAGGTATGCAGGTTTCCTGACAATGTTTTCTTTTGTTGTATATATCTAGGATGTTAACTCAGATCTCCTGAATAGGAGGCTAAAGTTTTATGCACTAGATATCGCCTTGTTAAGAACTTGAATTACTAACGTAGATAGGTACCTACTAATATAATAGTATCTACGTTCTTTGCGGTTTTTGCTCCTGCGTAACGCCTGCTAATATGCGATCAGCTTTATATGGTTAATAAGGTTAATTTGACGTGGCTATGTCAAAACTGCGATGAATTAATCTTAGTTAATGCGATGTCCTAATTAAAATCGGCCATTTATTTACAGTTTAACATTAGGAGGGTGGGTTTAATGGTTAAATAATGCATAATGTCTACAGATCGTTGGTTAAAAAGGTTAATTTAACGCGGCTATGTTAAAATTGTTATGGAATAAGGTCCGTATTAATGAGATGTTCTAATTAAAATATGGTTGTATCATCAACGATAACAACTTCCAGCAATAGCATTCTTTTTTATCCACTACAAGTTACCCCTCGACTGCGATCTCACCTGATGCTAAGTGATGATGCAGTCTAAGATTGTAGCGGGCTAATCTGCTTGGGGTATGACAGTTATATTAAACCTATACCCCTGATCGGGTTCTACATGGCATCGTACCATGCAAAAAAAATAATTCAAAAAATAAATAAAAACCGACTTCAAAAACCACAAACACTTAACTTAAAACTTTTTAGTAAAAAATAATTTAATTTATTATGTATACAAGAGTTAATGTAAGTAGTTCTATAATAACATTTTTTGGAGTCGGTACCAATTAGCCGCATGAACCGTCTACCTACTCTTCATTATTGTTGACGTGACTCCACATTGGCACCGACTCCAAAAAATGTTATTATAGAACTACAATTAACTCTTGTATACATAATAAATTAAATTATTTTTTACTAAAAAGTTTTAAGTTAAGTGTTTGTGGTTTTTGAAGTCGGTTTTTATTTATTTTTTGAAAAAATTTATTTCACAATTTTTAGTGGCCCCACTGTTTTTACCATTTATTTTACTTGTAATTTTTTTTTTTTTGCGCTGTGAGTGCTGAACGCGTAATACGGTAGAGTTCCAAGGGGGGAACGGTATTTTTTTTGACAATTTGCCCCATAAATCCAAAACTACTATGCATTAAAATAAATAAAAATCTGTTTTAGAGTGTACAAGTCAAGTACAAAGTCCTTTCATATGATACCCCACTTGGTCTAGTTATCCTACTTTGAAATTTCAAACCCCTGATTTTCCCCACTTTTTTAATTAGGGTTCCGTAGCCAAATTTGGCAAAAACGGAACCCTTATAGATTCGTCATGTATGTCTGTCTGTCTGTCTGTCTGTCTGTCTGTCTGTCTGTCTGTCTGTCTGTCTGTCTGTCTGTGTGTCCGTCCGTATGTCACAGCCACTTTTTTCCGAAACTATAAGAACTATACTGTTGAAACTTGGTAAGTAGATGTATTCTGTGAACCGCATTAAGATTTTCACACAAAACTAGAAAAAAAAACAATAAATTTTGGGGGTCCCCATACTTAGAACTGAAACTCAAAAAATTTTTTTTCATCAAACCCATACGTGTGGGGTGGGGTATCTATGGATAGGTCTTCAAAAATGATATTGAGGTTTCTAATATCATTTTTTTCTAAACTGAATAGTTTGCACGAGAGACACTTCCAAAGTGGTAAAAATGTGTCCCCCCCCCCCTGTAACTTCTAAAATAAGAGAATGATAAAAGTAAAAAAAATATATGATGTACATTAACATGCAAACTTCCACCGAAAATTGGTTTGAACGAGATTTAGTAAGTAGTTTTTTTTAATAATTTAAAACTTACTACAGGTTTGTACGGAGCCCTCGGTGCGCGAGTCCGACTCGCACTTGGCCGGTTTTAAAATAAAAATAATTTTCAATTTTTTTGATCCATGATATTGGGCCACTAATACAACTATTCCAAATTTCATGTCAATAGCTTTAATAGTTCAAAAAAAATTCAAAATTCACAATTCAAACGTTTTTTATTCAAGTAAACTTTTACAAGTGCTTTCGAATCGTCAAATGAATCTACCACTGGTTCGGAATGCCATACCTACCTAGTTACTGAAATAATCGACTGTGACAGACGGACGGAGAAAGTCGCACCGTGGTTTGGGTTAGGGTTCCATTTTTACCATTTTGGTACGGAACCCTAAAAAAAAAAGATATGCTATGCATGGTTAAAACATACTGTTTACAAAACTATCACACTGATCGCGAGCAATTTACTCATATCCATTGAGGAGTTCCGTTGTCCATCTCCGGAGATATTCATCAGATCTTCACCAAATTAAAATGGGACCACCTCTGAAGTATGCCCTACCAAACAAAAAAAGAATTATCAAAATAGGTTCATAATTGGCGGAGAAATCGCGTAACAAACATACAAAAAAAACATACAGTCGAATTGAGAACCTCCTCCTTTTTTTGAAGTCGGTTAAAAAATCACGTCAATCGGTGTAAAGGCACATGTGATTCAAGGAAAAACCAACAAACAAACACACTTTCGCACTTATTATAATATTACTACATGACGCCCGCGACAAAGTCCGCGTCCGCGTGTATAAAGTTTTAGTTAAGTATTTATTCCCGCGGGAACTCCTTAACTTTCCGGGATAAAAACTAGCCTAGAATAAAAAATGTCCTTTCCCAGGATGAAACCTATCTGTGTAGTACTGTCGTTAAGTTACGTCATGTTTTGACTCTACTACCAATGATTTACACCTACATTTAATATTAGGTATTGATTATAATTAACAGGTGCGATTGCAGACAATAACTTAACAAAGTTAACACTGAAAACAAAAACAAAAACGTTAAGCACCTATTTCGTCGTTTTAACGAACATAAAAGGTAAGGTTATATCGTAAAGCTTGTGCAAAGAAAATTCGATTAAACGCCAACTGCAGAATAATATAGGAACCCCATAAAAATTACCACAATACCGCGCATGATCGAATTCGAACGGACGAGGTGACGACGGGTAGGGCTCTCGGAATCGCCCGCAAAAACTCCCCGCGGTTCGTTTGGTTAGACTGAGACGGGCTATGGGGAAAGGGATGGACGAAACCTGCGCGGTCAGCGAGCCAGGCATAGCTGGGAGACGGGCATAGATTAGAGAGTGAAAATAGAAGGTGTATTTTGTTACTGTTTTATGCCTAACTTCTGACAGGTTTTTTTGGTTCCCGCGGGTTACCTTTAATTTTCTGGAATAAAAAGTAGCCTTTATGTTATTCCAGACCATAATTTATTTCTGATCCGTTCAGCCTTTCTGGAGTGATCGAGTGTTACTCATCATCCATCCATACATCAATCCATACTTTCGTATTTATAATATTAGTGTTACTATTGACGTCGATACTGCTGAAACTTTAAGAAAAGCACAATAGCTTTTCTTCTACTAAGCCTCAACTAAGGTTATGACTTAAAATCTAAATAGAGTTTGTTTTCCCAACTTGGATGTAGATACCTGACGCTCCCGTCTATAATAGATACCTTTTTAATTGTTGGTTATGAAATGTATCATTTCATTTCAACGATTGGGAAATAATATTTGCAGTGGTATGATGGCAGATATAAAAATAAAATACCATAATAGGTATGCTTAACAAAAAGCTATGGCTGCCCGCTACTTAAAACCAATTGAATTTATAAGTACAGGTAATATTGGAAAATATAGATCTTGAGATCTTGAGAACTGTAATTTTATATTTTTAAAATAGATATGACTAAATACTAATTTTATAATAATATATAGGTACGTACAAAATAACTCAAAAAATAAATAAAAAATTGGCAGTCATAGGGACGATAGAAGTAAAAACGAATTTTGTTTTTAAAACGTTATAAATTATTTTTAATATAAACCTTAAAAACTATGGTGTTACCAAAAAGTGCTCAACGCGGCTAAAGAAATTTTCACTTCAAAACAGTTTTACCATTCTACATTCCCAGGCTCCCAGCATCTAGGTATACGCGTTCAGTTTATTTTGAACTTATAGGTACATCAAAGATAAACGTGGAAAAGTTCTTAGGCATTATAACATGATTCGCTTCAACGTGGTACGTCTGTTCCGTTTACATCATATTCTATGTGATCAAAGTAGTTTGCCGCCGCAATTCCCTTTCGTTGTACCTAGTACAGCTACACAGCAAAAACACCTAGATCGCCTAGAAGCCCTAGATTCAATTAAATGGCCATTTAACTTGTGTGAGTATAAATAAAACCTATGGGAACAGTGAAATTGTCGTCTTTTTGTTACGAGTATTTTCAAATTATTTGTCTAAGGTTAGGTACGTCTTTAGGCTAGAGCTAAATGTGGGATTTAAAAATTTTAAAACATAAAAAATTCCACAACCTATTTTAAACTTGTCTTTACACAAGTATAAGAAGTCCATTAAAGGAATATCTATGGTGGCAAGAGCCCTTTTGATCGTATAATTGAGAGAGCCATGCCGAAAAAGCCTACCAGCGCTCCTTTGGCAAGAGAGTCCGTGAATTCCAAATTTATCGACCTCAAATTATCAAATTAATGAAATTGTAAATTTTTTTTTTCAAAAGATTTTCCGCCGTCCGGTTCTTCTAGTCTACCAGTGGTAGATTCATTCGACTACTACATCTGTGATTCGACTATTCTTACGCACTTGTAAGAAGTCTATTTGAATAAAAAACTTTTTGAATTTGAATTTGAATTTAAGACCATGGAATTTATTATAGAGATACCTACGAGAGATATGGCAATTCCAACAGTTTTCAATAGTTTAAATTTGGATAAATTCCACGCGTGGACGGCGTGTTTCCACACCAAAATGGCGTTTGGCACTGCAATCTTTAGGCCAGAGCTTTGTGGGACTTAAGACTCTTTTAAGTGTTAAGAAATGGGTTTTTCTGACTACTTTCTCAGTACTAACTCAGGGCGAGTTAGGAAGTTGGCGGTGTTTCACCCCCGTGCCTCGGAAAGTATAAAGCCGTCGGTCCTGCACCTGATCTCTCTCCGGTCGTGTCGGATTTTCCGTCCCATCGGGCTATGAGAGTGAAGGAACAGAGAGTGCTCCTGTGCTTGCGCACACACTATAATATCTCCCGCGCAGTTGGCTAATCTCTTTGGAGATTGGCCACTGTGGCCGAAATTGTGTCGGGAGGACATTATAGGTATGTAAAATGTAAAACTTGATGTCGACATCAAATACATACCTACAATAATTATGTACCTATTCAAAATTTTCTTTATGGAGATCAATTTTTTAACAATAGCTTCATCAAATTAAGTCGCGCGGTGTGGCGTGACGTCACGTGTCATGACGTCAGGGGCAACTGGCAAGGGGGACAACAATAATTAAGGATTGTTTGGGGACTTTCGTGTATCTATGTATGTACGTTGATTATGTATTGACAATAGGGAGGTAGGTATTAGATACTTAGCCATTTCAACCCATCGCTATTACTAACCTACTGAGTCAATATAAACAGACAATATAATATAGATTATAATTAATTTAAAAAAATAAATTAAAAAAAAGATGTTCCAATATAAGCTACAGGCAATATAGATTACTAGCTGATGCCCGCGACTTCGTCCGCGTGGATTTAGGTTTTTCGGTTCCCGCGGGAACTCTTTTATTTTCCAGGATGAAAAGTAGCCTATGTGCTATTCCAGACTATAATTTATCTCTGTGCCAAATTTCATCCAGATCCGTTCAGCCGTTGGAGCGTGATTGAGTTACAAACATCCATCCATACATCCATCCAAACTTTCGCATTTATAATATTTATATATTTGATATTTGATAAATAATAATAAAAAAAAATTACTGAGGCACACTTTTGACGACCTCCCTGGCGCAGTGTTGAGCGCTGCTGTCTTAACGTGGAAGGTCCCGGGTTCGATCCCCAGCAGAGTCAATTTGGAAATTTATAATTTCTGAATTTTCTTTGGCCTGGCCTGAAGGGAGGTAAAGGCGTATCGCCAAGCGATTTAGCGTTCCGGCACGCCGTACGATGCCTAGTAGAAACTGATTAGGGGTTTAACATAACTTTTTAAATTTTTATTGTCGAAATAAGAATTCATAAGTACTAGGTACAGTTTTGGTGAATAGCTCTGCAAAAAAACCACGTAGGTTTAAATTGCATGTTCTTCCGTCTTCTATCAAACTGTCATACCCCTAACAGTAACAGCCCGCTACCAGCTTAGGCTGCATCATCACTTACCATCAGGTAAGATTTCAGTCAAAGGCTAACTTGTAGAGGAATAAAATAAATAAATAAATGGATGAATAAGCAAGCACATTGTATCTAACCTACTCGTTATTTTACTCCATCAAAATCGTTTCAGTGGTTTTCATGAATAAATCAGAAGCGACTAGCGATTAAGTTGTAGTTATTCTCTCGACACGCGTTCTCAGCTAAATGAGCGAATTGACCGCGGGGGGCAGTCAAAATATTTAGTTTAGGGCGACGCGACGAGGTCGTTGATGGTAGAAAACAGTTAGGTAAGTAGCTTTTGGATGTGGTATCTCTTACGGATGGAATTATTTATCCGTCTTTATGGATTTGTAATAAAACTGCAACTAAACGAGAAAGAGCAATGGCGAAATTTTTACGGACTGATTAACTAAATCTTGATTGTACACAAGTAAGATAAAAACAAGAAGAATTTTCGTATTTTTTTATATTTTATTAAGTATTCACCTTGATTAATTGAGGCTAGGTAAAAAAATAAAATATTTAAGGAATCTTTTTTGATTATTTAGTTCCGTCTCTCAGTTTAGTGTTACCATTTTATGTATAATCTACCTAGTAGCCAGAATACATCTAAATTGGTTCATTATTTTGAATCGGTTTAAAAATTGTAATTATTTCGTCTGATTAGTGTTAGCATAAATAAATAGGATTGCTCTTTTTTTTATTGTATTTTGTATTATTTAAGTGAATTTTCTTGCATACATTATTTAATAATCTCTAACAGAATGGTAATAAATGAAAGAATATTATGGCAGCACTGATGCTGATTGTCTGTGGTTGTGCCGAATGTTTCACTGGTCTGTGGTTGTCATCTGTCTTTGTCTTAGTGGATTTCTTCCGGTTGCCATTTTTAGAAGTGACATTACCACATAACCTTAAAAACTTTAAAACGAAACATCTCTTTTTTCTAGCCTCATTTTTAAAAAAATCTTGCTACTGAGAGCTTCGTACCCGACGCTTATTAAAATATATTTTTTTCACACGTGTACATAATTTTTTTTTCGCAATAATATTGATGTATGTAAGTTCGCCGTTGCTCTTTGTAGGTATGATGTATTTGGAAAGTATTAATTTAAAGGAATAATAGGATCAAACAGATTTTTTTTAAATAGCCTGTCTGTAGACTACTCATTCCTATTTGAATGCGGTTGGCATAAGTACATAGTTAAACCAAAAAATAGCAGGGTTCCTTCGGGATAGCGGATGATAGTTTAATTATTTTTGTTTTCGTCCTATTTTTGTTAAGATTGCGATGTGCATTAAAAAAGGATGGAAAAGGACTCAAATGGAGAGAAATATCAGAATTGATGCCAATAATTCATCCTACAATCCATCTTTCCACAGTTGCGTATTCGTAGGTAAATTTTAGGCTGAACACATATTATTTTACTATTAGCGCGTCTCGTGGGACTCTGTATGAGGCTGTGTAAGCTGCCCTTATTTCACAAGTTACACAAGTCATTTCACAAGTTTAAAGGGCTCGTTTGGAAATGGTTGTCTAGTGCGAGGCTTCGGCCGTTACTATCCTACCGGCATACACGTGCCACCAAGCGATTTAGCGTTCCGGTACGATGCCGTGTAGAAACCGATTAGGGGTATGGGTTTAATAAAACTGCCATACCCCTAATAGGTTAGCCCGCTACCATCTTTAGACTGCATCATCACTTACCATCAGGTGCGATCGCAGTCAAGGGCTAACTTGTAGTTGATTAAAAAAAATATGCATTCAAAAAGGACGGAAAAGGACTCAAATGCATACAGAGAAATATCGGAATTGATATTGATATCGGATTGATTTGTTTCATTGTAAAATTGTTTATAAAATATGGTTAAAATAATTCATTGGAAACTGCTTTGGTTTAAGTGCTATTATATCTGTATTACCTATTGTAATAAAGTGTTATTAGTTTAAAATTCGCAATGCCCTGCCAGCCCTGTCAGCACATGTAAGTGCCATAAACGCAAATATGAAATAAATGAAATGAAATAAATGTATGTTATATTACTGTGTGTTTTCAAAATAAATAAAAAATAAAATAAATACCAATAAATAATTGTTCCTAAAAACAACCAGCGATGCCTCCTCCAACCCACCATTGCACAATATTCGTACATTCGCGACACTATAATAGGCTTAGCACATATCAGCGCGTCTCGTGGGACGCTGTATGAGGCTGTGTAATCTGCCCTAATTTAATTTCACAAGCTTTTTAGGGCTCGTTCCGGAGTTAATTAATGATCGAATAGTTAGGGAGTTCTCAGATTTTAGGTGGTAATACGAAATTTAGGATGTTGCATGCAACATGTACAAGTTGAAGGACTTCACATAATACAGTCCTTCAAACTTATCTCACCGGTGGAAATTGAAACTAATTTTTTTGCCTGTTAAGTTTTTGTTTTTATTTTATCCATACTAATACGAAAGTGTGTCTGTCTGTCCGTCTGTCTGCCTGCTACGGTTACACGGCCCATCTTTGCTACCTATAGGCTAGGCTAGGCTTTGTTTTTACGTTGACTAAGTACCTCCTTTCCTCGCTGTTGTAAGCGTTCTCTTATGAATTATGAGTGGTCTTAGGTGTGGTATATGGGAGGATTCGGTCGCGGCTGGTTACCACCTTACCGGCAAAGACGTGAGCAGATCTAGTGTTCCGGTAAAATAAAGTACATACCTATAATCAAAGATTATATTGTTATATAAATGATAAAAAAACGTGGATTTCATTCGCTCTAACAATGCGCGGGACCGAGGTAATTTAGGCACAATATTTTTTATTTTTGTTAAACTTTTTAAAAGCGCAACTGCCAAGTTCCTCTCTGGTTCTTCTCGTATTATAGGAGATAACTGCATTTTTGGTTTGGTAACCATCGCCAGAAAAGCTGATTCAGTTTTAGGTGGATGTAGAGCTCTCCACTGATCACAAAAGTTGCAGTCTGCCTGCATTTGGATGGCCCTTTCGCTAAATATGGCCGTTCAAAGACGGTTTATTGTTACCAAAAATGAACGATAATTAGAAAAGCTGATTCTTGTACAGTATTAAAGTATACGCAGTACCTATGTAAACAGCGTAAAAACTGACGCATTTGGATGGGACTTTTTCTAGATATCAGCTTTCAAAGATGTTATAACCTGTACTTACTATGCGTTCCTGTAAAAAAATATTATTAGCTAAAGGGCCATCCAAATGCAGGCAGATTGCCACTTTTGAGATCAGTGGAGAGCTCTACATCCATCTAACACTGAATCAGCCTTTCTGGCGATGGTTACCAAAATTGCAGTTATCTCTTAGTCTATCGGTAAGAATGTCATTCCGAACCAATGGTATTCATATCACAATAATATTCACTTGACGATTCAAAAGCACTTGTACAAGTTTATTTGAATTTGTTTAAGTAGATTAAAACATTTGTCTTGATAAACGTAAAATTATTAGGTTACTAGCTAATGCCCGCGACTTCGGTTCGGTTTTCGGTTCCCGCGGGAACTCTTCAATTTTCCGGGATAAAAAGTAGCCCATGTGTTATTCCAGACTATAATCTATCTCTGTGCCAAATTTCATCTAGATCCGTTCAGCTGTTGAGGCGTGATTGAGTAACAAACATCCATCCATACATCCATCCAAACTTTCGCATTTATAATATTATATTATTTATCTGATTGCACGCTTTTAAAATGCATGCCGGTTTGCCAGTAATTGGGTGTACACTCAAATTCTTTTTCTCTGTGCATTGTAATTTTTATTTTATAATATGTGTATTATCTGTTCGCAAACCAATAAAATAAAAATAAAAATAAAAATAAAATATAGTAATAGCCTAGTACTAGTTATTATTCTGTGGTAATAGTTAATAGATATGAAATAGTAGTGTTAGTTAGTAATAGTATTAGTTATAGTGATAGTTTATGAAAGCTCTTTCTCTACTCGTTCTCTATAGTTACCTACCCATAATATTGTTAAGGGTCATACTCCTTTATTCTAATCCAATGGACGCATAGAACTCGCCACGTGGCCTATTGGTTTATTCCATGCCAGTTGATGGGAACGATTAAATACGTATTGTGATGCAATGGTAAGTGTGAATAGACGGACAAATTATTGTGTTGTCATTATTTAAATATTAGTAAAGGGAAGCTTTGATACACGAAGAACATTTGAACTTTTTTTTTTTGCTTATTATGACTTTTTTGTTATCTGTAATAATCAAGATATATTAATACATAATCTAAGCTTATTCGAACTTCCCTCAGACTCCAAAGCGGCATTTCAAATGTATTTTATGATTTAACAAGTAGGATATAAGTATGTTAATAACTATAATTTTATAAAATTATGATATTTGTACACCACACTGTGGTAGAATAGGAGCACTATAATACTGTATTCCACCTCAACTGTACTCTATTCAAAAATAAATAAATTGATTGATTGATTGAAGATTTAAAAGTATTTAGTAGTTATGATATGAAATTTTTATCCCCCGATCACTGACAAGAGATAAAATTAAATTATCCACATCTCAGAGCACAGCAACAGGGGAGAGGAGAAGTTTATCCCCGTTTGACATTTCACGGGGACTCGGGGGACTATTTATCCACCGTTATTTAGCGTTTTTGTTTATTTATTTAGGAATAAAAATTTTATCCTTTCCTCGGGGAGAAAATTGTCTCGGCCCATGTTAGGGGGGCTGATGGTAAACGGCGATGCAGTCTAAGAAGGTAACCTAACCTAACCTAGCGGGCTAACCTGTTGAGGGTTAGGTAGGTAGTTATATTAAACCCATACCCCTAGTCGGTCACTAGAACGGTCACACGGCAACTAGAACAGCTGCTGATTTCTTGCCGGCTCTTCTTAGTTGAATCTGCTTTCCGAAATGTTGATAGAGTCCCAAGTCCCAACTTATCATAAAAGAAATGACACAAGTTATCATAACTGTAGGTATCTATCATACTTTAATATTATAAAAGCGAAAGTGTGTTTGTTTGTTGCTTTGTTGGTTTGTTCTTCAATCACGCTGCAACAGAACAACGGATCGACATGATTTTTTGCATGGGTATAGTTTAGGACCCGAAAGGTGACATAGCCTATTTTTTATCCTGGAAAATTAGGGGTTCCCGTGGGAATCAAAAAAACTTATTCCACGCAGTCGCGGGCATTAGCTGAAATATGCAACTGGCAGTATCTGAAATCTCGATAAAATGCCTCTTTATTTGTAACACATTTATCCCGTATTTATTTAGCACATTCTTAAAAAATATATTATAATCTAGAAACTAGAAGATATTATATAAGACAGACCGTGGTTGACATCAATTTAATAATAAATAGTGAATTTTTGTACAAACAAAAAATCATTAAAAGACCAAAAAATCATTCGTTCAGTTTTTATCGTAAGTCTTAAGATGATTTTATTTTTAATCTCTACAAAATTATAGTCCGTCAAATTTATTTGATCCGGTGTCAGCGTCGCTAGTGTAGGTATATGAAAAAAAAAACCAAACAGGCATAAAAATTTATTACAATTTTGGCCACCGGGTCAGATAAGTTTAAGTAATTTTTTTTTGACAAATTATTGACTAAATGCCTCTGATTCCGAAACTAAAGCCACAACAACCCCGCGGACGCCTTCATCACCTTAACAATAGAGACACCTTCATTCGAGGCATGTTCTTTGATGTAGGACCTACTTCATAAAAATATCTTGTCTGGTTGTCAGATGCGTGGAGGTTGTTCGTTTCTTTGACGACCTCCGGGGCGCAGTGTTGACCGCTGTTGTCTTAACGTGCGGAGGTCCCGAATTCGATCCCCGGCAGGGTCAATTTAGGAATTTATTATTTCTGAATTTTCCCTGGCCTGGCCTGGTGGGAGGCTTCGGCCGTGGCTAGTTACCACCTACCGGCAAAGACGTGCCACGAAGCGATTTAGCGTTCCGGTACTATGCCGTGTAGAAACCGAATACTTAGGTATAACTGCCATGTCTCTAACAGGATAGCCCACTACCATCTTAGACTGCATCCAGCATCATCACTTACCATCAGGTGAGATCGCAGTCGAGGGCTAACTTGTAGTGGATCAAAAAAAACTCGTATCTCGTGGTATACACAAGAAATACCACTTTTAATTTCATTTCAATGACAGTGAGTGGATGATGAAATCATGTTGCGTGCACTCTCAAAACGAAGTCCAGCAGTGGGACTGGGCACCACGTATGGAAGTCGAGAAATCTGTAGTTTTTTAGCTCTCAAAATCCCACCTCAATTTTCAAAAGTACCTACCTAAGACTAGACGGTGTTATTATCTGCAAACAACCAAAGCCCACCGCCTAATCGCCTCGCCCGATTTTTTTATTATTTTTTGCCGATTTTTCGGTTTCTAAATGACACGCAAAGGTTTGAAAATCCAAAATTATATCTTCGGATGCGCGCCATCTATAATTTGGGACTATAATTCTGGACAGTTTTTTTGTTTGTTTGTACGTAATTACGTTTTGTTCGGACGTCGACAGATCTTTCCGGTCCTTTTTTTTGGACTTCCATTTTTTTTTAGGTGTGGACACTCACGCCACTTGGACATGCGATATTTTTGATTATACATATTTTGTAAACAATGCGCTGTTTTGCTTAGTAAATCTCGGCTGAAGGATTTTCCACCGTGGCGGCGGCGCATGGTGTGCGGTAAAACTTGTAAAGTTTATGTTCACACCATTTTATTTGTAACACTATTATTGTAATATTGTAATGTATAAATAAATAAAAAATATCCTACTAACTAATATCATGAACAAGTCGTTGCCTGCGACTTCGTTCGCGTGAAATGTGAAATTTGGTTAGTAGTAAGTCTGCGGAAACTTTTGAGTTTTCCGAGATAATAATGTCCTCCCGACCGAATTTCCAGCGAGATAAGCCATCTGCGCGGGAGATATTATAGTGCACAACTGTGTGCGCAAACACATAGCTCGATGGGACGGAAAATCCGACACTACCGGAGAGAGAGATCAGGCGGAGGACCGATGGCTTAACGTGCTCTCCGAGGCACGGGGGTGGAATACTGCCAACTTCCTGACTCCGGGCTAGTACTGAGAATTTCTTGTCAGAAAAACCCGATACTTGTTATGGCCCGACCCGGGACTCGAACGCGGGACCTCGTCGGCCGCAGTTGAACATGCTAACCACTCCTCCACCACGCATACTCATAAGAAATTTATTTAGGTAGGTACTTATGTACTTAGTACTAGTAGGTACTCATACTAAAACATCCAACAATCCAAAATAGACAATATATTATATGTAGGTAAGTGAACCTAATAATATGTATATTGTAAGGGAACCTATTAAAAAAAAAAGACACCATAACATTAAAAAACAATCCAGAAACATCCCCCATCGAAAAAAAAAACTAAACAGATGGCATAATTAACTCGCGGTTGCAACAGGAAACCAAGATGGCGCGCAAAATTAAAACAATGCCTGCGGAACAAAAGATCGCTAGAGCACTCAGGCTATACTCAGGCATGTACTCGAGCGGGCCTGAGTGTACTCGAGCAATTTGAAACGTTCGATACGATGCGTTGCTGTGTTTTGGAATTACTCTCGAGATATTTTTCATTCGACATCGCAAATGTATGACTGTAACTTTGTAATAAGAGTTTAAGTTAAAATTATGTCGGACTCGAAACTTTTTTTTTAATCCACTACAAGTTAGCCCTTAACTGCGTACTCACCTGATGGTAAGTGATGATATCGCTTGGTGGCACGTCTTTGCTTTGTGTGGTAACTAGCCACGGCTGAAGCCTCCCACCAGGCCAGACCAGGGAAATTCAGAAATTATAAATTCCCAAATTGACCCTGTCGGGGATCGAACCCGGGACCTACGCACCGGCGGAACAAAGAGCACTAGAGCACTCTGCAGGCTATACTCAGGCATGTACTCGAGCGGGCCTGAGTGTACCTACTCGAGCAATTTGTAACGTTCGATACGATGCGTTGCTGTGTTTTGGAATAATTATTCTCGAGATATTTTTCAATCCATATCGCAAAAGTATGACTGTAACTTTGTGCGTTTTTATAGAGTTTTTGAATTGAAAATTTCTTTAGCCGCGTTGAGCACTTTTTGGTTGGAGGTAAACTTGTGGATTCGCGTCACCGACACCGACATGCTCGCTCCGACATGCTCGCGAACAGCGACATCCTCGTGAACACCGACATGCTCGCGTTGTTAATTGATAAGAAGACAAAAGGTCTTAAATATAAAAAATATACTACATTCGTAATTAAACTTTAATAAATAAATAAATAAATAAATAACTTTATTTACAGACATGACGTCCATTACAAATAACTTTATACTAATAGGTAGGTACTACTTGACGTTACCTAATGTTAGTTAAGTTAGTAACAGAAAACACTTAGAACTTAGTAGTGTTAATTAATTTAATATCTACCCTTTTTGAAACACCGTTTGTTATTATTAAACTTTTTTAATGTGTTAGTGTTAATTATTTTTAATTTATTAAAAAAAAAAAATATTAAAAAAAACAAATAAATACATATTCGTTTTCACTTCTATCGGAAGTCCCTATGACTGCAGCCAATTTTTTTTATCTACTACAATTATTTAGCCCTTGACTGCGATCTCACCTGATGGTATTTAAGCGATGATGCAGTCTAGATGGTAGCGGGCTAACCTGTTAGTGGTATTGCAGTCATGGTAAACCCATACCCCTTAACAGTATACCTACTATCTACACGGCATCGTACCGGTAGCGGTACGTCTTTGCCGGTAGGGTGGTCACTAGCCACGGCCGAAGCCTTGATGGGAGGCTTCGGCCGTGGCTAGTGACCACCCTACCAGACCAGGGAAATTCAGAAATTATAAATTCCCAAATTGACCCTGCCGGGGATCGAACCCGGGACCTCCGCATGCTAGCCAGCCACAGCCGAAGCCTCACACCCCACCAGACCAGGGAAATTATAAATTCCCAAATTGACCCTGCCGGGGATCGAACCCGCGACCTCCGCACGCTAGCCAGCCACTAGCCACAGCCGAAGCCTCACACCCCACCAGACCAGGGAAATTATAAATTCCCAAATTGACCCGGGACGTTAAGACAACAGCGCTCAACACTGCTCCTGGGAGGTCGCCAAATTTACGACACGGCAAATTTACAAAAATAATGATACAACCCACGAAAAACCTCCGACCGCCGCGCCGTGGCGCAGTGTTGAGCGCTGTTGCCGTGCGGAGGTCCCAGGTTCGATCCCCGGCAGGGTCAGGAAATTTATAATTTCTGAATTTTCCCTGGTCTGGCCTGGTGGGAGGCTTCGGCCGTGGTTAGTTACCACCCTACTGCATCATCACTTACCATCAGGTGAGATCGCAGTCAAGGGCTAACTCAGTGGTAGTGGATATAAAAAAAAAAACGAAGATTCTGGTTCTTAGTTACTTAGAAGTTAGAATATGTATCTAACTACCTACTATAGGTACCTAAAAGCGTACCAACACAATTCTTGGATATCTTTATAAAACAAATACATAATTGGAGACACCCCCACCCTTACCCCGCGACGCCCTGTTGCCATGGCAACCGACGGGGCGGGCGCCTCGCTGGGGGAGGTGGTACGTGGAAATTCTGTTCCTAGTTATTTTCCATTACTATGCCTACTTTATAGGTGTACCTACGCGTATCAATCATACTAATCCATACAATTTTTTATATTATATAGGCGACAGTTTGTCTGTCTGTCTATCTGTCTGTCTGCTACGCTTTCACGGCCCATCTGTTCAACCGATTTTTAATGAAATTTGGTACAGGGATAGTTTGTATACTGGGGAAGGACAAGGGCTACTTTTCATCCCGGAAAATTAAAGAGTTCCCGCGGGAACCAAAAACCTCAATCCACGCGGACTTAGACGCGGGCATCAGCTAGTCAGTAGGTAATAAAGACTTTATTGATAGCAACCAAGTAGCTTATGTTTCCATATAAATGAACACTTTACTTGATAACGACTAACAAAATGTTGGTGGCAGCGATGATTTTTTTTCAATGGCAGTGAAAGACCGCGGCTCGAGTAAGCTACTACAAAAGACCTATGTCTAGCCACAGAATAGATAAAAGGTCTAGCAGTGGTGGTTTCGATAAATATCCACTGCCATCATCGTTATCAACCGATGTTGATAACGATGAAGGCGATGACAGGCCTTGGTTAAAATGTATCTAGTGTATACCTACATAAACACAAGGCTTGTTTAAAATCCATAGTAGGTAAATATACCAAAATAAAGTATATTAATCAAAAAAAAAAGTGTGTATATGTGCAATTCACACATGGCAGAAGTGAAACTTCAGAGACTGAAATAAATATAACTTGTATTTTATCTAAATTTTTCGCAGGCTAAATCCTATTTATGAATATGTTTGTCTCTTTAAGATGTCGCTTTTTCGTTTCATCCAATTGTCAAATCACAACGATTACAACGCTATACATACGGTTTACGGTAGGTACTGCGTTGGGGGCTATATGATACTTGTAGATGCTTACCTATCTAGTTTCAGTGTATCCGTGATGAAAAACATGTTGATATTAGGTATACCTATACTCAATTACGAGAAACGGATACCTAACTATGTCTTCAATCTAACTAATGGGTTTCATTAAAATTTCTAAGTGGGCGATGGAGAGAGCTTTTCTCGTAGTTTCTCTAGGTTGATCGGAAATGAGGAGACCCTTGAAGAACTGTACACAAAGGTCAACGGGTTAGAAAGATCTGATATATGACACTAAAGTCGCAGGGAACCGTTGGATGAAGGCGGCCTAAGACCGCGAGGCTTGGAAGATCCTACAAAAACCTATCGGTTGACGACTACAAGGCTTGTTTAAAAAGCATAGTAGGTAAATACCAAAATAAAGTATATTAATCAAAAAAAAAGAAAAGAGTGTAGGTATGTGCAATTCACACACGGCAGAAGTGAAACCTCAGAAAAGTAGCCTACGAGATAATGAGATAAATATAACTTGTATTCTATCTTATTCTCTCGTAGGCTAAATATGTTTGCCTCTTTTTGGTGTCGCTTTTTCGTTTCATCGAATTTTCACTTTTCACTTCAACCACAGAATAGGTAACAGTACCTACCTAGTAACTTCAACTTTCACTTTCAACATAACAATTTTCACTTTCACGAAGAAGTTTCACTTCAAAAATATTATGATAATTCATAAATTTCAGTTTCCCCATTGTACATCAAAGCTGAAACTCCCGAGCCGTATTTCAGCGTAGGCACCGCCGTAACTACAAATGCTTGAGCGAAATGAAAAGCGGGTTTACATTCCTCGTTCACTTTTGAGATTCATTGGAACTCATTGTAGCTAAGGTTTACGGTGGGGAAACATTATAATGCTTGTCTCTGGTTAAACCGTATAATATATAGCTATTATTAAGTGAGATTTAAAAAAAAATGATATACCTACTCAGTTACTTACCTTTAACAATATTATGAGTTCGAAACATGATGGATAGATAGATAGTTATTTTTTTACAACCACAAGTTAGCCCTTGACTGCGATCTCACCTGATGGTAAGTGATGATGCAGTCTATGATGGTAGCAGGCTAACCTGTTAGGGGCATGGCAGTTATATTAAACCCCTATTCGGTCTCTACACGGCATCGTACCGAAACGCTAAATCGCTTGGCGACACGTCTTTGCCGGTAGGGTGGTAACTAGCCACGGCCGAAGCCTCCCACCAGGCCAGACCAGGGAAAATTCAGAAATTATAAATTCCCAAATTGACCCTGCCGGGGATCGAACCCAGGACCCCCGCACGTTAATACAACAGCGCAAGTTTTTTTTTTTAAATATAGAGGCTAGCGCTTGGCTGAAATCAGACTTGCTTGCAAGTGGTGATGCAGCCGAAGATGTGGTGGTGATGGAGAGGTGTGAAGTGGTGATGGAGAGGTGTGAAGTGGTGGTGGAGGTGGAGCGTACGAGCCCGCGGGATGTCGACTGCGTAAGGGTGCAGACTTTGTCGATGCCTTGCGGTTCGATGATAAAAAGGTGACGGAGGAACCAGATCGAATAGTTGTTGAGCACACTCTCCGAAATATATTCTGTAGAATACCGACAGACAGGCAACTTCGCGCCGATGTTCCAAGCATTGCAGCTTCGAACTGACCAGCGCTTTGTTACCAATAAGTCTCCTGGCGCGACGATCCGCCGAATCCAATGCATCCCATAAATGGCTGCAGTACTCCATGTATAAGATATCCCACCAAAACCATTTCATGGATAGGCTGCCAAAACTCGCATACAAGTCCAAATCATAATGCTTTCACTGTTAAAAAGTTATGAGATCTCTAGTAGAGCCAAGCCCCTAGTTGAGCTCCGATTTGTGCTGCGCATCATCATAGCCCATGGGGCCAGTTCCAAGTCCAAAGTGTACAGGTTTAAGTACTTTTGGCTGTACCACATTTACTACATAGAAGTCCTGACTCTATAAACTCTACATCTTGATAAAAAGATGTGGCTTGGCCGTTTCGTGATTCTCGCACAAACTATACCTATTCCACGAACATTAAATGATTGATTGGATCACGAAACAGCCAAGCCACATCTTTTTATCAAGATGTAGAGTTTATAGAGTCAGGACTTCTATGTAGTAAATGTGGTACAGCCAAAAGTACTTAAACCTGTACACTTTGGACTTGGAACTGGCCCCATGGGCTATGATGATGCGCAGCACAAATCGGAGCTCAACTAGGGGCTTGGCTCTACTAGAGATCTCATAACTTTTTAACAGTGAAAGCATTATGATTTGGACTTGTATGCGAGTTTTGGCAGCCTATCCATGAAATGGTTTTGGTGGGATTTCATTTCTTTTTGGCAGGCGCACTAGATTTTTTAATTTTTTGGACTCTATTTCTCGCACTACAGTTATTCCTTTTTTCATTGCCCACTCTCTATCGTTGCCTCTTTTCTTTGTGGGTTTGCTGTATATGTATGTAATGAGCGGCAAATCCATACATACTTAAGTTAGTTCTTATTTTCGAGTCTGGTGCTCAGTATTAAAGATATTTGGTTGTATGGGCCAGCCGGTTTATATCTGCTTATTTTAAATTTACAAGGATAGTTTGTATCCCGGGGAAGGACATTGGCTACTTTTTATCCCGGAAAATTAAACAGTTCCCGCTGGAATCAAAAACCTTAATCCACGCAGACGAAGTCGCGGGCATCATCTACTTTTCTATAAATTGTCACGCGTTAATTTAATTCAAACCAATGAACAGTGTTTAGTTCGAAGAACAGGGTTAGACGAAAATATCGTTGATTACTTATTGAACAATTCCTAAAGGGATGCCGGGTCATACGTGGACTCTTCGCCAATGATTACTATAGGTATATTTACCTCTGAAAAATATTTTATGTTGTAAGTACTTATAGGTATTTTATAATTTTTCAGTAATAAAATGAAAATAATGAGAATAAAAATGACAAGATTACGTGATTATTATGTGCGACCTGTTTGGCCGATTGGTTACAGACCTGACTGTTGAGGGAGAGGTCGCGGGTTCGAATTCTGCTAGGGGCATAATGTTTGTATTCAGAACATTTGTACCTGAGTCATGAATTTTATATATATATTATTTATGTACGGTATTATGTATGTATACGGCATTTTGCACATATTTCTTTTAGTACCGACTGTGCAGCTATTATGCACCCCCTATAGGAGGGGTTGGAAGGGAAAAGTTCCTGATTTCTTAATTTTCCCATTATTTATATGAAATTCCTAGCCCACATACCAAATTTCAGCTTTCTAGGGCTTTGGGAAGTACCTACCCTAGAGGTTTTGATTTTCATCAGCGATTTATAAGGCTAAATTACGAAACCGATGTATTTCAGTTATCGATAAATCTGAAACTATAAATGCTAGACAATTGATACTTGGTATGTTTAATAAGTTGGCCAACAGCATCTTATCCTAAAAATTTCAGCTTTACAGCATCATCCGGACTGAAGCTATGACGGTTAGCAAATACGTGGAAACGCTGTCAAATATGCACCCCCAATAAGAGGGGTTGGAAAAAGAAAGTTTCAGATTTCTTAATTATTCCATTGTTTATGTGCAATTCCTAGTCTACATACCAAATTTCAGCTTTCTAGGACTTTAGGAAGTACCCTAGAGGTTTCGTGTTTCATGTGATTTAGTAAAAGTAAAAAACCCCCAAAAGTACGTATTTCAGTTATCAATAAATCTGAAACCATAAATGCTAGATAATTGAAACTTAGTATGTTTAATAAATGTGCCAACGACATGTTATCCTGAAAATTAAAGCTTTCTACCATCATCCGTACCGAAGTTATGACTGTTCTAAAATACGAGGAAATGCTGTCAGATTTGCACCCTCTATAGGAGGGGTTGGAGGGGAAAAGTTTCAGATTTCTTAATTTTCCTGTTGTTTATATGCAAATTCTAGCCTACATACCAAATTTCAGCCTTCTAGCACTTCAGGAAGTACCTTTTTCATGTTGATGACGGTCAGTGAGTCAGTCACGAAATCGACGTATTTCAGGTATCAATAAATCTGAAACTATATATGCTAGAAAATTTATACTTGGTATATTTGGTAAGTTTGCCAACAACACCTTATCCTGAAAATTTCAGCTTTCTAGCATCATCTGGACCTAAGCTATGACGGTTCGAAAATCCGACGAAACGCTTCGAGAAAAGGTAGGTAGGTATAGTGCCCCGTTTCCTTTGGCTCGCTTTGGCGGGGTCACTCCCGTGACCCCAGATTATGAAGAAAAGTTCGAAGCTATAGGCGCTGCTGGAAGAAAGCGGCATATATATAAGCATTGAGCAAGGAGCAAGTAATCAAATAATCAAATAAATATTATAAATGCGAAAGTTTGGATGGATGTATGGATGTATGGATGTATGGATGTTTGTTACTCAATCACGCTTCAACGGCTGAACGGATCTGGATGAAATTTGGCACAGAGATAGATTATAGTCTGGAATAGCACAAAGGCTACTTTTTATCCCGGAAAATTAAAGAGTTCCCGCGGGAACCGAAAAAACTCAATCCACGCGAACGAAGTCGCGGGCATCAGCTAGTGCTTATTGTTGTGCGTAGTGTTTGTTGTTATTAGCAACAATAGTTAATTTATAGTACCTAAATCTATATACCTTCTTATAATAAAACTGTATAACTGGAAGATTTCTGTACATTTAATATTATATTCTGAAAATTTTGATCGGGGTAGGTATATGCTTTACTAACGATACTGAGCCCAAAACAGATTTTTATTTAATTTTTGTCTGTCTGTCTGTGTGTCTGTATGGCCGCGCATCATGCAAGAACTACTGAACGGTTTTAAATGAAATTTGGTAGATATAGCTAATACTCCGGGTCAATATATGGGATAGTTTTTATCCCGATAGAAAATAAGGTTCCTCCAGGATAGGGGTTTTTCGTTGATTTTACTCCATAACTCAGTCAAATCTGAACTGCAGATTTGAATAAATCTTTCTTTATTAGAAGGTAGGTATGTATCATCATCGTCCAAACTAAAAAACTGAAATGGAGATGGACCGGACACATGATACGAGAGAAAAACAAGAAGTGGACCAGAGCATTGACTGAATGGGAAGTTAGGGATGGCTCGAAGCGAAAAAGGGGTAGACAAAGGAAACGCTGGGTTGACGACATAAAGCAGACGGCTGGGGCACTATGGACAAGAGAAGCTCAAAACCGAACTAACTGGAAAGACCTGGAGGAGGCCTATGCGCCAGAGGGCGCGCTGATCGCAACGGACGCTAAAGTGCAAAGTTTTTAGACTAATCTTATAATTTAATGTGTATTGTAAACATGAATCAGCAATAAAGGCTTTATTTATTTATTTATTTATTTATTTATTTATGTATCATCATCAAATAAATATTATAAATGCGAAAGTTTGGATGGATGGATGTATGTATGGATGTATGTTTGTTACTCAATCACGCTCCAACGGATGAACGGATCTGGATGAAATTTGGCACAGGAATAGATTATAGTCTGGAATAGCACATAGGCTACTTTTTATCCCGGAAAATTAAAGAGTTCCCGCGGGAACCGAAAAACCTAAATCCACGCGGACGAAGTCGCGGGCATCAGCTAGTTAATAATATATTTAGGTACTTATTAGGTAAATATTAAGGTATCCAGCTGTAATAAAATTAAATCCAGTACTTAGTAGGTAGGTAAAAAATTCAAGAGTTCCCGCGGGAATCAAAAACCTTAATCCACGTGGACAAAGTCGCGGGCATCAGCTACTTAGTGAGTAGATATGTAAAGCTACGTACAGGTAAGTATAGATACATAAAGGTTTCGAAAAGCCTAGGGCACTAATGTCTAATGTCTATAACCAGGCCAGTTATTTACGTTAGGTTATTTTTACACCGCCATCGCTCCATATCCGTAACCGAAAGCAAAACCTAATAAATCACATAAAGCAACACCATTAAAACAACATTTACAACCATCTTCTGTCAACTCAAAGTAAATAAAATTTATTATACGCCATCCGTCATTTTACAAACCATGAAAAATTACCCTATTCCAACCATTTTAACTTGAACTTTTTACCCTGTGACGCTTAATACGGAAAAGCTTTACACCTAAAGCTCATAATAAAATGGTTATGTTTAGTATACACGGCATTATATCGTTTTTAATACGTATAAACAAGTATACAGTTGTCTCTTTTTATCATATAGTAAATATTGTAATAGACAGTGTGGGGCGGTTAAGAGGGTCGCCATGCATATCATTAACGTGCATCAGTGGAACTTAACAAACTATTGTCATCTCTTTTTCACTGTAGTTATTTTAGCAATGTGTGAGTAAGACAGTTAATTTGTAATACGAGAACTTTAGTATGAAAATATTATTGCTTGGTTGAAGTTCGTGCTTGGATTTCATTGAAGAGGACTGAATTATGTTTTATTTTGCCTTGTGTATGGAATATGCAGCGTTTTTCTTTTATTCCACTCACCATATTCATTTTTATTAAGATCGGGATCGGGAATGATTTTATGAACCATTTAAGGATGTAAGTCTTTTATGAATATTCATTTTCTAAATAAAGGGTTTTAGGGTATGTTAAAAAAGCTCCAAAACATTGGTTACAAAGCTTTGAAGTGTGGTAGCAAAATGAATAAGTTTAAATAATTACATAAACCTTTGAGACGTCGTTTTCCTTTAGATACTGTTTGAAGCATGTGATTTTTTTTTATCCACTACAAATTAGCCCTGGACTGTGATCTCACCTGATGGTAAGTGATGATGCAGTCTAAGATGGTAGCGGGCTAACCTGTTAGGGGCATCGCAGTCATATTAAACCCACATCCCTATACGGTTTCTACACGGCATCGTACCGGAACGCTAAATCGCTTGGCGGCACGTCTTTTCCGGTAGGGTAGTAAGTGGTAACTAACCACGGCCGAAGCCTCCCACCAGACCAGAGGGAAAATTCAGAAATTATATAAATTCCCAAATTGACCCTGACGGGGATCGAACCCGGGACCTCCGCACGAGACAACAGCGCTCAACACTACGCCATTGAGGTAAAACGCACATAACCCCACGAGTATACATAACTTCGAAAAGTTAAAGGTGCGTGCCCGGGGATCGAACCCGCGACCCCGTACCTAAACCACTCGGCTGTCACCGCTTCAAATATTTATAGGGTAGGTATATTTACCCCACTCCCTCTGCGAGTCGTCTACTTACCCCATATTGTACGCTCGATTGAATTCACACAATTTCACTGATTGACGCGACCACCCTCCAAAAACTACTTTATATATAACTTTTATGTACTTTCAAGCTAATATTATAAGTTTTAACGGGTTTAGGGGTAGTTTTAGGGATTAAAGATACCTACGTTTTTTTTAGTTTATGCTAGGTTTGTAAAACTTATGTCCGTTTTAATCAAGGGACAAGAAGCTTATTCCGCTCAAAAAAGACAAATCTATGTGGTACAACGTTTTTGACGACCTCCGTAGCGCAGTGTTGAGCGCTATTGTCTTAACGTGCGGAGGTCCCGGGCTCGATCCCCGGCAGGGTCAATTTAGGAATTTATAATTTCTGAATTTTCCGTGATCTGGCCTAGTGCGAGGTTTCGCCCGTGGCTAGTTACCACCCTACCGGCAACGACGTACCTCCAAGCGATTTAGCGTTCCGGTACGATGCCGTGTAGAAAGTAGAAACCGACTAGGGGTATGGGTTTAATATACCTAATTACCGTACCCCTAACAGGTTAGCCCGCTACCATCTTAGACTATAACTAACTTGTAGTGGAATAAAAAAAAAGATTTATTTCTTGTCAAATTACTCTCAGCGTTCGCGCACTCTGACATCCGAGCATCCTCAGGAGATGTTGACTCGACAATGCACGATTGTAAAGACATTTCTTTAGAATAAACTAAAGTAACGAAACGAAACGAACGGTGCCTTAACGAAAGGAAAGCATCCAGTCAGCTCGACACTCCCAGACGTTTCAACTCTAGATACAGTTCGACACAAAAGTATTTTATTTTATAAAACATTTCGCGCTTCCCCCCCCACGTCTTGCCCCCGCGGCGTTTCACGCTCGACTGAGCACGCACAATGGCGCTTGATTCGCGGACTACCCTCAATTGGTACTTACCAATGAAATAAGACAATTTTACCGTTAAAACTAGTGGAAACATCGCGCTTGTTAGGCCTTTTGTTGTTTTTTATGACCACTCTCCATGGTGGATGATGTAATTAGTAGCCGATTGAACCTTTGATGTGGGAAAATCTATCATATAATTTACGTGTATTGTTTGATTCTTTGGTCTGCCTTGCCTTTGAACTGCCTCGTTGGTCTAGTCGAGTTGGTTGGTTCGAGTCCCGGGTCGGGCCATAATTGATGGGTTTTTCTGACTAGAAATTCTCGGTGCTAGCCCGGAGTTAGAAAGTTGGTGGTGTTTCACCCCCGTGCCTCGGAGAGTACGTTAAGCCGTCGGTCCCGGTTATTATCACTAACATGATAATAGTCGTTAAAGCCCGCCAACCCGCATTAGAGCAGCTTGGTGAGTCAAAGCTCTAATTCCGTCTCTCCTATGAGAGTCTCCGCCTGTGTTCAGCAGTGGGACGTTAATGGGCTGTAGTGGTGGTGGTGGTTGATTCTTTACATCGTGAAACCTGCATGCCCGAGAGTTTTTCATTATGTTCTCGAAGTTGTGGTGTAGTCTGACAATTCACACTTGGCCAGCATGGTGGACTATAGCCGAACCATTCTCGAGGGGACTCATACCTACTCGGTAGTGAGCCAGTAATGTGGTAAAAAGATGAAGATGATGGTTTGATTTTTTTGCTAATTTTAACTGTCACAACTTCACAAGGGCACAAAATCGTTCGATAAAAGGACTGTTGAGCGTTATTTGTTGGTAGTACAGTCCAAAATTCACTTGTGGCAGTTGAGCATACCATTTACACATTAAACTGACGTAGGTACGTTAAAACTCTGCGAATGAATGAACCAGAAGTTTAATTCGCTATAATCCGCCACAGCAGACAAATCTATGTGGTACAGTGCTTGTCTTTCACCAATAGCATGCGAACACCCACCACCCAGCAATTCGCAACAGTGTACTACTGTACTTTTACTTTTGTTCTTTTACAATTGTGCATTGTCGAGTCAACGTCTCCTGAAGATGCTTCGGTTTCGGAGTGAAACGTACGTTGAGAGTGATTTGGAGGATTTGTGTGGTGTGGTGCTGTGCCGGTGCGAATGGCTGGGTACAGGTAGATTGTGCTTTTTTGATTCCTATAAGAGAGAAATTAAAAAAGCACAATATCTTTAATTTTCTGGGATAAAAAATCCTTGCCATCATACATCATGCAACCCGTCTTTATATCATATTTTGTCGAAATCGTTTGACCAGATGGGCCGTGAAAGCGTAACAGACAGACACACTATCGCATTTATAATAATATAGTATGGATTACTTGATAAACATCTTCTAGCTTGGCCTTTCTGGCAAGACCGCCACCACAACAGTTACACCGCACAAATCTGCCAAAGCACTCTCAACGTACGTTTCACTGCGACACCAAGACAGGAAGATGTTGACTCAACAATACACACTATTATTTCCCACGCAGATGGCTTTTCTCTGTGGAGATGCAATTTGGACGGCAGGACATTAATCCAAAAGCATTTTTTAATCCCTGTACTCTGAGAATTAAAAGAACTATAATATACCTACCTCATTATAAAAATTAAATACAATTCTAAAACGTTTCGATTACATGTAAATGTTGCATTAAACGATTTAAAATTGTCCAAAAGGTCAGAAAAGCCAAGCCTATGATCTATTTTTAATGATGGCCGCCGGGGACGCCATTACGTAATTTTGAATTCAAATTTCGAATACAAAATTTTCGGCGCAGGCGCCGGGCGACTGACGCGATTTGTCTGCGGTTTTTTCGAAAAAAATATAAAATAAAATATAGTCATTCCGGTTTCCGGGATAGGTAAATAAGGGGGTGCGTTCTTTTGTCCGGGGGTGGGATGATTTGTATTTCGAATTTGTGGTTTGAATAATCGATGAAAATCGATTTCTGTGACAGCGCGGTGAAAAAATCGATTCCTTTTGTGTTTCTTGTGACCACAGAATTAAATCGCAGATGGTTTCTGACATCTCTTTGGTCTAGGTAACATTTGGCTGCGGTACACGAGGTCTTGGGTTCGATACCCGGGTTGGCGGGACGTATCTATAAATCTTCAGTAAAAGCCCAGAATAAAGAAAAGTTGGCGATGCTATCCACGCTGCCTTGATGAGCACGTAGAGCTGTTATCGTGCGCTTGATCTTTCTCCGGTCGTGTCGCATTGTCGTGCCAAAGGAGTGTTTTTTGTTCTCTACAAGTCAGCCTATGATGGAGTCTAAGATGTTAGCGGGCTAACCTGTTTGAAACGGTATCGGTTTCAACGCGGCATCGTACCGAAACGCTTGATTGTCAGCTTATCTTAGTCGGTAGGGTGGTTATTAGCCACGGCCGAAGCCTTACAACAGACCAGACTAAAGAAAACTCAGAAATCATACAAAATTCCCAAATTGACCCTGCCAAGAATCGAACCTGGGACCTCCCACTGCAATAAGACCGCAGCTCTAACCATTGCGCTAGGTGGTCGTCAAAAATACCCCTAGGCAATCAGCTCTTTTTACTCTCCTCATGTTGGAAGAAATGTAATTTCTAAGATTGAGAAAGGTTAGGGCAGTAGATACAGTCCACCGTGATGGCCAAGTGTAAACTTGCAGATTTTACCTATGAGAACATTATGAAAAACTCTCAGACAACAGGACAAACAGGTTTCCTCACAATGTTTAATTTTAAAGCAAATGAAAAGTAAAAACCTACGGTATAGGAGGCCGAAGAAATGACCTAGGGAATACCTATTGAAGTAGGCGTCAATAGAAGAAGAAGTTAATGGATGAAGTAGAAGTTTAATTCGCTATAATCCGCCACAGTAGACAAATCTATGTGGTACAGTGTGGGTCTTGCACCTATTACAAACTAACTCAAACTCATATTTTTTTATTAAAACAAACTTATTAAAAGTGCTTTTGAATCGTTCAGTGAATTTACCACTGGTTCGGAATGGTATTCCTACCGAAAAGAGCCAGCAAGAAACTCGGTGCTCTATGCGCTTTTGAAAAAAATCATTTACAATTAGGTCCATCAATGTGTGGATACATACCTAAGTAGCCACAGTCGTAAGCATTGCTGGAGAGAATCAAATCGATGCCCTTTTATCATTTACGTTTGCCTGGTGGGAGGCTTCGGCCGTGGCTAGTTACCACCCTACCGGCAAAGACGTGCCGCCAAGCGATTTAGCGTTCCGGTACGACGCTGTGTAGAAACCGAATAGGGGTATGGGTTATAACTGCCATGCCCCTAACAGGTTAGCCCGCTACCATCTTAGACTGCATCATCACTTACCATCAGGTGAGATCGCAGTCAAGGGCTAACTTGTAGTCGATAAAAAAATAAAAAAAAAAACGTAATCTTCAACGGTATATTAAGGTTTTTTCAGGAGCACACTTTTAATCGATTTCTTAAATTTGTTTTTGGCAAGTTTAGGCACTCTGTTGGACCACCTCACTCTGACGATTGCGGTTGGTCTTCGACTTGGCGCCAAGTTACAACAGCCACATCTTTGCCACTGTGGTGGGGCAGTGGACGCGTATGGCCATCACGAGCTTTCTTGTATTAAAAGTGCCGGTCGTCTTTCGCGTCGTGCTTCCCTGAACGACATCATTCGTAGGTCTCTTGCCACCCCTAAAGTTCCTGCAGTTTTAGAGCCCAATGGCTTGGCGAGCAGTGATGGTAAGAGACCTGACGGGATGACTCTTGTTCCGTGGAAGCAAGGAAGTTCGCTTGTTTGGGATGCCACATGCGTGGATACGCTGGCGTTGTCCCACTTGCAAGCGACCTCCTTGACGGCGGGGGCGGCGGCCACTGATGCAGAAAGAGCCAAGAGGCGCAAGTATGAAATTATAGAAAATAATTTCATTTTTGTGCCTTTTGTTGTTGAAACCCTGGGGTTGTGGGGCGAAGATGCTAGATCCTTTTTTAACGATCTATCTTCTCGTCTCACAGAGTCCACAGGTGGCCGGAGGGCAGTTACCTCGGCCAACATATACTCGTAAGTTTGGCTATTCAGCGGGGTAACGCAGCCAGCGTTCTCATTCCCTCATTGCCTCATTCACATTGCCACATTGCCTCATTGCAGCAGCATAGATGATATTTTTAATGTTTAGTTTAAAATTTAGATTTAATTTAGATTTTAATGTATCTTGTGAAATATTATTTTGTTTAATTAGTTTAAAATAGGTTGTGGAATTTTGTTAATACTTAGTAGGTAATAGGTATGTATTTATATGCAACAAACCCGAGTATCAAACCCTCCAACCGAATAGGAAGTCGGACGTCTAAACCCATGTAAAACTATTTCAATAAGGGTATCGCCGCTCTTTACTCTTTTCAAGTAGGAAGAGAAATATTTCTCAAAGTTTAAAAAAGCAAACAAAGCCTGTACTTTACATAATTGTATGTAAAGTTAATAATTCTAACTCGTTTAGCATATCACAGCGGCGCCATATATGAAACGTTAATTTTTTTATGTTAATGAATAACGTCGGGGTTCTGAGTTGCATTAAAAAATGTAGGTTTGTTCCGGTTGAATAGCTTATAGCTACGCTCTATCGAGATGCATTTTTTTCTGCAAGTAGGTTGATCAATTCTTTATCAAAGTATACCACCACACCACCACTACAGTTCATTAACGTCCCACTGCTGGGCACAGGCCTCGACTCAAATAGGAGAGTGGGAAACGAGTCAAAGTATACACGACTAAATTATATCCGCGACTTCATCCGCGTGGATTGAGTTGATTCCCGCGCGAACTCCTTGATTTTCCGGGATAAAAAGTAGCCTATGTCCTTCCCCGGGATACAACCTATACCTGTACCAAATTTCATCAAAATCGGTGAAACGGTTGGGCCGTGATAGCGTAGCAGACAGACAGACAGACAGACACACTTTCGCATTTATAATATTAGTATGGATATGTTATTATTAGTATGTTTATTTATTGTTTTCTACGAAAATGTACTTTGAATTCGAACGTCATAATAATGTCCTCCCGAGTCCCGACCGAATTTCGGCCACGGCGGCCTATCTCCAGAGAGATTAGTCATCTGCTGCAGGGCTAGCATGGGCCGGAGATAAAAAATTTATCCCCCGATTTTATCCACTGACAAGAGATAAAATTAACTTATCCACTTCTCAGAGCACGGCAACAGGGGAGAGGAGAAGTTTATCCCCGTTTGACATTTCATGGGGACTCGGGGGACTATTTATCCACCGTTACTTAGCGTTTTTATTTATTTATTTAGGAATAAAAATTTTATCCCTTCCTCGGGGAGAAAATTGTCTCGGCCCATGCTAGGGGGGCTGCGGGAGATATTATATCTACTCTAAGTACCTACTTAGTATTTAGATAATTTGATTAGTTTATTAAAAAATCATATTCAGTGCACACCAAATTAAAACTTAGGGCAAAAACACACTATGGATAGATCAGGACAAAACAAACATCCGCATCGGATTGTCTATATTATGTGAAAAGTTTTTTATCTGTGTCCCTACTTTCTGTGATCCCAAATAAAGATTTATAAATTTTTGTCCTGTCGTGGTAGTATGTGTGTGCGTGGTAATATGGAGCTCCATATTTAAGAGGATATGGAATGAACGGGAAACTTTGAGAATAGGTATTGAACAATAATATTGGTATCGCACTGCTCGACCTCGAATAGAATTCCATAACACCCGATAGGGACAATTACCTACTGCAGCTTGGACCGATAATACGTCCTATGAAAAACAGTCGAATTCTTACTCTCGTATTTTTCTGCCCCCCGATTATGTAAGAATTGTCCATCAAATGGTAAAGGTTCAGGGTCAAAGTAAGATAAACCATATCTGCATTGAATTAGAGCTCAATTTCGTGTATCTATTCTTACATGATTGGGGGGCTGTTTCCTCCTCCAAAACAGAACCGATTCAAATATTTTTTTCAGGAATAATTTAAAAAGGACTCCGGCTATGTCGGTAGGTTTTTCTTTTTTTGATTATATTTGTCAAATTTATTTGCGGGATATCTGATGAAGACGCGAAAACTGGGGTATTTTTTGCAATTTTAGATAGGTTATAATATATTCCATATTCTTAAAATTATTAATTTATCGAAAAAAGTAAAAGGGACATGTCCTTATGTCATGGACACATAGATTTTTTGGTGTAAAAATATTTTCTCTATTGTAATTATGCACGGAGAAAACAGACTAATACGATTGTATGGGGAATCCACCCGCCCGTATGGTCTTATTTAAGAGTAGGCGCGCGGCCTTCTTGGCGCTCAGACAAATTTTCTTCGTCCGTAGTGTGTTTTCGTCCAAATCATCTACCTATGCATTTATATCAGCTATACTAGCAGATGCCCGCGACTTCGTCCGCGTGAAATAAGTTTTTTAAATTCCCACGGGAACTCCCATGTTTTTCGGGTTAATAATGTGGCTTTCTATTTCAAATCAAATCAAGTCAAAACATCTTTATTCAGAATTGGTACCTACAAAGTACACCTTCTGAACGTCATGTTTACAAAGAATAAGACTTGATGATGATAATTAACTACGATATCTTAAGACTAAAGCTACGAGGGTTCCAAACGCCCCCTGGTCTGAGAAGAGCCTACAACAAACTCAGCCGGGTTTTGTTTTATTATCACCATCTCACAAATATAGGAAATTACTTATTTATATTTATAATTATTTCATACCCATGGCTGCCTATCATTAAAATAATCCTTTACACTAGTGACTAGATAATATTAAGACTTTTCAATTAGTTTACGCTCTACAAAAACTTTGAACTTGTTGAGAGACATTTACATGTCTTATATATTGGTACCAGAATTTTCAAAATCAGTTCAGTAGATCCAGAGATTACCCCCTACAACCTCACAAACTCACAAACTTTACCCACCTCTTTATAATATTAATAGGTATAGATGTATTTCGATCTATAAAGGATGTAAGTATTAATTTATTCAAAGAACCTTCGGAAAGCCTTCTTGTAAACGATTTTTGGGACAGATGTGTATCATTAAGATATCCCGCATTAGTCAAAGACTAGCTTAGTTTGGAGCGCATTAACATAATCGTTTATTAACACAGACTATAAAAACCGCAGAGGTGCCTTGATCAAACCTGCAGTGTTGAGCGCTGTTGCCTTAACGTGCGGAGGATTTTTTAGAATTTATAATTTCTGAATTTTCCTGGCCGTGGCTAGTGTATGTAGGTTTATGATATGCTTGTATTATATCCTTGGAATCCAGATGGACTAGGATTGGTATCAACACTGCCATGTTTTAATTTAAGAAATAATCTTTATTTACTCGACTGCCCAAAAAGGAGTGTAATGTTTTCAGGGTTTATCTTATGCCATGTATGTATGTAAGTTTATTTATTCCACCATAACTTCTAGATGCCTGAAGTTGAACAGATGAGGATGTATGGGGTATCATTAGAATACTCAGCGCATCCCGGGTGACAGGGGCTATATATGAATTGTTTGAAAAAATTCAATATAGCGGCTGTATGGCGCCAGTTACAAACGTCACCATACAATGCTAATGCAGTCATGTTTTTTAATTATTTTTGAATTACTAGCTAATGCCCCCGACTTCATCCGCTTGGTTTTTCTTTAAACTCTTTAATTTTCCGAGATAAAAAGTAACCTATGTGTTATTTCAGACTATAATCTATCACTGTGCTAAATTTCATCCAGATCCGTTCAGCCGTTCTGGCGTGATTGAGTAACAAATCCATCCATCCATCCATCCATCCATCCATCCATCCATCCAAACTTTTATTTTTTAATTAAATTAACTATTATTTATAACGTTTACCTAATATAATTATTATTTAAAATATTAATATAGATGTTTACTTATTTTAAAACATTGTAAAAGCCGCTAATCTCTCTACCTAAATATTACTCTATATTTTTGACTCCATGTCAACTTAGTATGGGCACTATATGTTCAAAACTAAAGAAATAAAGTAAAAACACATAATAATACGAGCCCACGTTGTCGGGTATACAAAATTATGTATATTAAACGTGATCCACTATATTCGGACATGGTTAGCCGTGTTTTAATGATAATCATGCTGTACAGATTGTGTTACGGTTTTTGATCATAAGGTATGCGAGTAGCGAGTGCTATGCTATAAAAACACTAGCTTTCACCTGCAACTTCGTATTTCACTCTTATTTATTATTAATATTAAGTCTGAGAGGCCAGGAGCTCCAACACAAGCTGAGTGACTCACCTGTTGGTAGCGTTACACTGCTGTACAAACTTATATTTTATGATATGTACATTGTACTTGTAACTCATTTTTAATTATTTTGTGCATCAGTGTTCATTGCTGCCAATAAAGATTTATCTATTCTATTCTATTCTATTTAATTCTAATCCGGCCAAAATTGGGTAGATATTTGACAACTAGTCAAATCAACAACTATTTAAATCTCTCTCTGCGTCGTATTACTAATGAGTAATGGAAAGCGGGCGGCACGACCCTCAGTAATGACTGAGGGTCGTGCCGCCCGCTTTCCATTAATCACATAATGGTAGGAGTTTTCTTGGTATAATAATGCGGTGGGTTCCGAAATAAAAAGGCAAAATTTGAAACTCCAAATTCGGTCACCCATCCAGTTACCGACTTGGGTCAACGTTGCTTATCATTCGCAATCGACTGATATAAGTTGTCACAACTAGGCCCTAGTCACACAAAGTGTTTTATGCCTTAAGTGCCTGCTTACCTATTTAAGTGCTGATGAGTGCATCTGACGTTAAGTGATTACCGCCGCCAATATGAACATAGTACCAGAAGAATCGTCAATGCATTGCTGGCTTTTAGGGAGTTTGTCTATCCACCCCTTGAATAAATAGCCCCATTTAGTTTTGGCGGAATAAAGCGAATTATGATTCTTGTTCTTTGGCCATATAGTTTTAAATTTAGAGGGAACACAGTGGAAGCTGGTTCCATAATTTGCGAAATGAAAGAAAAAGAAAGACGAAAATAAATTTATTCAATGATGGTGTCACAAACAAACAATCATATTATACTTATTGTACCTAATAATATGCTTGTCTGTAACACCACCCAGAATGGGTGTACAGCTCAGCCTTTTGCCCTACATCAAAACTTGCATTTGCACGTTTTTTGCAGGCGACAGTTTTTCTGTCTGTCTGTCTGTCTATCTGTCTGTCTGCTACGCTTTCACGGCCCATCTGTTAAACCGATTTTGATGAAATTTAGTACAAGATATTATATAATGTTGGAAGAAAACCAGGCATCCATATGAAAGTTACTACGACGTAGAAAGTAGAAACGAATTAAATAAAATATTTCTCTACTTATCACTACCCGTTGTAGAGTCTATCTAACCTCGTATTACTCAATGCCTAATCCGCATTAAAATAAAATTGCAATGGGGTCTATGCCACATCCATACTTATAATTATAAATGCGAAAGTGTGTCCGCCTGTCTGTCTGTCTGTCTGCTACGCTTTAACGGCCAATCTGTTCAACCGATGTTGATCAAATTTGGTACAGGGAGCTTGTATCTTGGGGAAGGACATAGGAAAGAAAGAAAAAACATATCTACTTATTATCCCGGAAAATTAAAGAGTTCCCGCGGAAATCAAAAATCTTAATCGCGGTTAGAAGTCGCGGGCATCATCTAGTAAAAAAATATA
This sequence comes from Erebia ligea, assembly GCA_917051295.2. Taxonomy (NCBI): domain Eukaryota; kingdom Metazoa; phylum Arthropoda; class Insecta; order Lepidoptera; family Nymphalidae; genus Erebia; species Erebia ligea. Next base: position 4,851,097 of record OU785246.1, read on the forward strand.
TCAGCATCTCATCGTATATCTTTAAATGGACCCAAGCGTTATATTTTCGGTAACATCGCTTGGAAATCGTTAACGCAGTGTAGGATATGGGAAAACGGCGCGGCATTTTCAAATTACCGGGGCACCTACAGATTAAAAACCACATTATACCGGGAACGCAGTCAATAATTATATTCTACCTCCAAAATGAAAATTGAAAAGTTTTTTTTAGGTTTAGGGATTAAAAATTTCTAAATCGTCTCTGGTTTGGTCTTGTGGGAGGCTTCGGCCGTGGCTTGTTACCACTACACCGGCTAATCATGCTGCAAAGCGATTTAGCGTTCCGGTAGAATTTATCGTAGAATAAGCTTAGGGGTAGGGTTTACTTAAAAGTTACGGTCTATCAGATAAATTGTTAAGCTACAAGAATAGTGACGGCATAGTAGAGAGTTAAAAGATTTCGATTGGTACCGTTTTAAAGAATGATGGCAGACTGTAAACCAATATCTCTTAAAAACCATGATTGAAAAAAATATTTATTAAAACAAAACAACAAAAACATAGACAAAATTCTAATTATATTTAACATAGACAAAACAAAAGTTATGTTTAACGAACACGTTAACTCAAGACCCGTTAACGTCGGAAATGTCAGCATCGAAGTTGTTCGAATACAACTAGGTACCTTGGCCAGATTATAAAAGTTGGTAGAAACAACTTCGATAAGGAGGCTGACAAAAGAATCCAGTTGGGCTGGGCAGCATTTTCAAAACTACGTCGGGTCTTCGATTCGTCGATACCGCAAAGCCTAAAGACCAAGTTCTTCAACGGGTGTGTCCTGCCGGTAATGACGTATGGGGTGGAAACGTGGACACTGACGGTGGCCTCGTCCACAAATTAAAAGTCGCACAGCGTGCTATGGAGCGGGCTATGTTGGGAATCTCTCTTAGGGATAAAATCCGGAACGAGGAAATTCGTAAAAGAACTAAAGTGACCGACGTAGCTCTGAGGATTAGCAGGCTGAAATGGCAGTGGGCGGGTCATATCTGTCGCAGAACCGATGGCCGTTGGGGCAGACGTGTTCTGGAGTGGAGACCGCGTACCGGCAAGCCCAGTGTAGGACGACCTCCAGCTCGCTGGTCCGATGACCTAAAGAAGGTGGCGGGAAGCGGGTGGATGAGGAAGGCAGAGGACCGTGTTTGGTGGCATATGTCCAGCAGGCTGATGGATGGATGGATGAAAACAAAACTGCTCAAATACGAACCCTAAATCGATTTTTACAAGCGCCATCTATCGTCGAGTAGCATTATCAGGTACACTAGCGCCACATCACGCAGCGGTGGCTTAAGCAAACCTCAAATTGACGGTCATGATCATTGTAGTAAATTGTTAGGACAGCTTAGCATCGAATTAAAGAAATTTATTACACTTATACTGTAATAAAACATGTTCGATTCAGTAATTAGATAAAGATATCTATCTTTTACTTGTTATTGTAGCTTTATGATAGTTATTTGCACGATAATAAATAAGAATTGGTCGTAATGATCATTGGCAATGGGCACTTAAGTAAACTGTAGTTGTACTGTAAGTAGCAAATAAGTAAGCTATATGATAAACTGTTGCATAGTTTTTATTCGAATTTTTAGCTATGTTTGATGATTCAATGGTCTAGGCGAGTAACCATACGTAATAACTAGCAGATGCCCGCGACTTCGTTCGCGTGGATTGCGGTTTTTTGGTTCAAGATTCAAGATTCAAGATTCAGTTCATTTATTCAACATAGGTACACTGTAGGTACCCACTTATTGACGTTAAAAATTACTTACTTATAAAACATGATGGTGATAATCAGTTACGGTATCTTAAAACTAAAGCTACGAGGGTTCCCGCGGGAATTCTTTAATCTTCTGAGATAAAAAGTAGCCTATCAGTTATTCCAGACTATAATCTATACCTGTGCCAAATCTCATCCAGATCCGATCAGCCGTTCTGGTGTGATTGAGTAACAAACTTCCATCCAGATACCCTGTTGTTTTATAATTCAAGAGTGTCTGACAGGGGTTTGCAATCGTACTAGGTGTCTGACAATGGACAACTTGGTTTCTAATATTATTCCAAAGAAAAATATAAAAAACGAAGCTTATTACTTTAACGAATTTGAGGTGCCACCTTTTCTACCTGATACCTTCCAAAGCAACCGCGATCCAAACTTCATAGTCGGGGATCATTTATACCTCTATTAGAGACATTCTTAGAAAAACTTTCAGCTTTAATAAAATAACGAAGGTCTGATCGTCGCGGGATTTTGCTCTATATGAAACCCTGTGTCATTTGGATGAATTGGAGACAAAGTTGCGCAAACATGTTCCGTCCGCCCGCCGGCGATATTATAACTATAAATAAATAATTAAGTAAATGTCGCTTTAATTAATTATGTTACTTTGTAAGACGCAAGAAAAAATACCTACATTGGACTTTACTGATCGATCTATCAACGCCTAGTTTAAAAGTAGATTAAGGGGGTGGATTAAAGATCCAAAGGTTACGGGTTTGAAACTCAACCGTTGATTTTTTTATGCATTAGGTAGATAAGTACACGTATCAATGTGTGTCAAGTAAATATTTGAAACATAATACAATCTATATCCATACTAATAACATAAATGCGAAAGTGTGTCTGTCTGTCTGCTACCTACGCTTTAACGGCTCATCTTTTTAACCGATTTTGATGTCATTTGGTATAGAGATAGGAATTGCATTTCGGGGAAGGACTTGCCTCGAGAACAAAAAAATTTGAAATTGACGCCGACAAAATCGCGGGCATCATCTAGTCTATACTTACTAATATTTTAAACTAGCGGTCGCCCGCGACTTCGTCCGCGTACTTTATGATTCTCTATAAGATTATATGAAAATTTCCCGCTGCAAAAGGCCTATACTTACCTATAGAGGTTATGCTATGCTAACTTCAAAATGATGGACTTTTATAAAAACTTCCCACCCCTATTTCACCCCCTTAGGGGTGAATTTTCACAAAACTGTTTCTTAGCTGACGTTTCCACCATAGAAGGAACCTACCTTCCAAATTTCAAGTCTGTATGCTTTATAGTTCCTGAGATATCGTGATTAGTCAGTCAGTCAGTGAGTGAGTGAGTGAGTGTGTGGTATTTCGCTTTTATATAATATATAGATTCGAAAGTTTGGATGGATGAATGGATGTATGGATGGATGAATGGATGGACGAATGGATGGATGTTTGTTAATCAATTACACCAGAACGGCTAAACGGATCTTAATGTTTAGCACAGAGATAGGTAGAATAAACTCTGGAATAACACACATCTAGCTTTTTGCCCCGGAAAATTAAAGAGTTCCCGCGGGAATCAAAAACCTTAATCCACGCGGACGAAGTCGCGGGCGTTATCTAGTTAAATATAATTATACTTACCCTGTGATATTTATATTATTAGATGGATTTAAATTTGGATCTATTACTACGATTATTTTTAGTTCCGCTACTAGCTTATAGATGGCGTTATAAGTTATCGAACGACCGAACGACATTACTTGCATGACGTGAGCTAAATAATTATAGGACTAATAATAATCAAATAATCAAATAAATATTATAAATGCGAAAGTTTGGATGGATGGATGTATGGATGTATGTTTGTTACTCAATCACGCTCCAACGGATGAACGGATCTGGATGAAATTTGGCACAGAGATAGATTATAGTCTGGAATAGCACATAGGCTACTTTTTATCCCGGAAAATTAAAGAGTTCCCGCGGGAACCGAAAAACCTCAATCCACGCGGACGAAGTCGCGGGCATCAGCTAGTAATAAAATAATGCTGGAAATATTGTACAATGAAGACGACAAAGACTAAATTTGACCAAATAATATGTTTCGTCGTTACTGACCTGCAAATAATTTTATTATGAGTTGAAATTATTAAAAGTAATTCATAAAATCATTATCATATAAACCACAAACATAATTTATGCATACAGATAATGATAAAATGTATACAAGAAATTTCTATAGAAATATTTCCTAATAAATTACTAAATAAAACAAATACCTACCTACATTTTATAATTCTCAGAAATTAAATGACGAGACTAAATAATTCATTCTACAAATTCTTACAGCGAGCATAAACATTCACTGCATCAAAAATTGCATAGTGGCTAGCTTATCTCAACATGAGATCTAGGATTCAATAGTCACATTTCAATAGGAGTCAAATAGAAAAAAAGAAGATTCGAGTCCCAGGTCCTTCCAACTTCATTTTTATGCCCTTACAACTTACACTTGTAAGCAATATGGATGATGACAACTCAATCAAATCATCTAGTATGGAAGTTGTATGAAATTCACAGTTGTGACGTCATAAAATTTCAACGCACTTTTTTTTAAAAATCTATATTTTAAAAAATGGTTATCAAACCTAAAACTAACCGAGGATGTGAATTTTAGGTCTTTTGTAAGACCTTCTATTTAATAATCACTTCCAAAAAAATTATTTTTGATATACTTAGGCATCATCCCTATTGCCTGTGATTTCACCAGGTGATAATTCTTGATTCAGTCTAAGATGGTAGCGGGCTAACCTGTTAGGGGTATGACACACAACCACCACCACTACAGCCCATTAACGTCCCACTGCTGGGCACAGGCCTCCACTCTCATAGAGCTTAGACCCACCGCGCTGCTCCAATCCGGGTTGTGTTATCATGTTAGTGATAATAACCGGGACCGACGGCTTAACGTGTTCTCCGAGGCACGGGGGTGAAACATTTATCATTAGTTGTCTAGCTACCTAGACCTACCTACCTACCTACCACTGCCTACCTACCACTGCCTACCTACCACTGCCTACCTACCACTGCCTACCTACCACTACCTACGTACCACTGATTTGTGGTTGCTAAGTAGATACCATTATGAAGAACTCTCGGGCGTGCAGGTTTCCTCACGATGTTTTCCTTCAGCTTTTAAAGCAAGTGATTTTTAATTGCTTAAATCGCACAATATAACTCCGAAAAGATAGAGGTGCGCCCGGGAATCGAACCTGCGACCCCGTGATGGAGGTCTGGTGTCTTAACCACTAGTCTATCACACTGGTTCCTAATTTATATAGACTGTGTCAAAGTAGCAACCTTTTTTTTCCATCTGCATTCATCTTTTTAGGGTTCCGTAGCCAAATTTGGCAAAAACGGAACCCTTATAGATTCGTCATGTCTGTCTGTCTGTCTGTCTGTCTGTCCGTCCGTATGTCACAGCCACTTTTTTCCGAAACTATAAGAACTATACTGTTGAAACTTGGTAAGTAGATGTATTCTGTGAACCGCATTAAGATTTTCACACAAAAATAGAAAAAAAAACAATAAATTTTGGGGGTCCCCATACTTAGAACTGAAACTCAAAATTTTTTTTTTCATCAAACCCATACGTGTGGGGTATTTATGGATAGGTCTTCAAAAATGATATTGAGGTTTCTAATATCATTTTTTTCTAAACTGAATAGTGTGCGCGAGAGACACTTCCAAAGTGGTAAAATGTTGGTCCCCCCCCCCGTAACTTCTAAAATAAGAGAATAATAAAACTAAAAAAAATATATGATGTACATTACCATGCAAACTTCCACCGAAAATTGGTTTGAACGAGATTTAGTAAGTAGTTTTTTTTTAATAATTTAAAACTTACTACAGGTTTGTACGGAACCCTCGGTGCGCGAGTCCGACTCGCACTTGGCCGGTTTTTTTTTTCTTCATGAGCTGAGCTGAAGTCCTGTAGGTAAGTATTTGTTCAAACAACTTTGTCGCTATATTATTGTAATTAATTTTATTTGTCTGCCTGGCAATTTAGAGAGGCAATAGCGCAAAATGTTATTATAGATTTTTTGTAGTAGGTTAAATATTTTAATTAATAATTATTATTATTAATCCATACTTCCATACTAATGTTATAAATGCGAAAGTGTGTTTGTCTGTCTGTCTGCTACGGCACAACCGTTCAACCGATTTTGATGAAATATGGTACAGGGTTAGGCTGTATCCCGGGTACGGACATAGGCTACTTTTTATCCCGGAAAATAAAGGAGTTCCCGCGGGAATCAAAAAACTTAAAGGACGAAGTCGCGGGCATCATCGAGTACCTTAATATTTTTATTTGATTGTTTCTCAAACTATATTTTGTGATCGAATAAAACCATTTTCTTTATTCTTTCTTTCTTCCACATTCGGATAAAATGAAAATGAAATGATTTATTTCACGTAGAATAACATGTGCCACTTATGATAAGTCGTAAGAATCTACCACCGGTTCGGAAAGATGATTCTACTGAGAAGAACCGGCAAGAAACTCAGCAGTAAATAGGGTCAAAACACCTGAACTCAAAACCCGTGCCATACAATCCAACCGATAAACCTCCTTTGGTAACATCTTAAATTAATCAAATTGATTTGATTTATCGCCGTGTTGCACCCCTTTTCCTGCATCAGAGGTCAAACGAAACGTTCTCCCTCACACGAAACAAATCCTTTAACCTTTCCACTTAAAGTCTAATATCTATTGACCTATTGGTATAAAGCTACAAAGATAAACCATCCTAACTCTAATCAATATGTGCAATTAAATTTTGACTTTAGTTTTAAGACATTAGAGTTTAGTTTCAAACGGTGTAGGATCAAGTGCAGCCAAATTGGAAGGAAGACCCAATTACTGTCAATTCTGTTGAATTAGACAAACAGTGGGATTTTTGGTAGCCCCCGATGTAGTAGTGAAGGCCGTCACTTCATGACTTCAAGACTTCCTAGATGTATATTAGTAGGATATTGACTACTTCCTCGGGATTTGACCGTGGATGAGATTGGATTTTTACACGACCGCCCAAAAAAAGAGTGTGTGCCTAATGTGTGCAGGGTTCATGTATGTAGGTATGTTCCACCATAACTTCTAAATGCCTGAACAGATTTGGATACTATGGGGTATCGTTAGAATCCTTACTTATTTCGGAGTGACTGGCTATAATTTTTTTTATTTTTTTTTGTTTTTTTGTCAATTAAGTATGTTCATTTTTAAATTGGACTTCAACTCCTTAACTCCAGCTTAGAAAACTATAAGTATACTAGCTGATGCCCGCGACTTCGTCCGCGTGGATTGAGATTTTTCGGTTGACGCGGGATCTCTTTAATTTTCCGGGATAAAAAGTAGCCTGTGTTTAAATACCAGACTACCAGACTATAATTCTATCTCTGTGCCAATTTAATCCAGATCCATCCATCCATCCTATCCATCCATGCATCCATCCAAACTTTATTTAATACATATTATTATTTTTATTTTTTTTATAAATCCGAAAGTGTGTCTGTATGTCTGTTACGCTTTCTCCATCTTTTCCCACTAACACTTACCAGTAGGTGATATGGTAGTCAAGAGCTAAACTTGTAGTGGAATAAAAAAAATGTAGATAAGAGAACCATTTTACCAAATTACTTACATATTGTTTTAAAAATAAAACAATTTAAAACAACCTTTATGCTAATGTTATCTAGTTCCATTATTTTAATACAGTGAATGGTATGTAATTATTATAAGCAAGTGCACATTATTCTATATTTTTCCATTTATAGACTGTATAAGATTGGACATAATAAGTTTTTAATTATTGATACATTGGATTGTACTCTCTGCACAACTGAAAAATTTAATGAACACACTCCACATTTATTATATTGTGCTAGGCATAAGAAACCCTATTGTACTATGAATAAGTTAAATGAATATTGAATAGGTATGTATTAAAGCATGTATCTAGTTACTAATATAAAATATAAGCGAAGTTTCTAAAAAAAATCAGTAATAAAAGGCTATTTTATTTTATTTTATTAGATAAGAGAACATAAAACCGATTACGTCCGTCTTCCATGCAACTTTCAGACCCTATTTAAGTTAACTCTATTTTGGTTCAACAATTAAACAATGTTAAAAACCGAATGCAATCATCCAATCCCTCACAAATCACCAACAAATAAGTATCACTTTATTTATTAACAATTCCTAAGTATACTTGAATCTACAATAGTACTACATGTCACTGTTACTCAATTCGATTCGTTCAACGCAAAATCTATCTAAAAGCAATTTATCAAGGTCCTTTTTAGTTTAGCAAAAAATTTTTATACAATGTCGACTCTTCCAACTTTTTGTCAACTTTCGCCATTGAAAATTCGATTTTAATACATTGTAACAGGGTTTAAAATTGATGTTATTTTAATGGGTATGTTGTCAAGTAACTTTTAATGGAGTAGTTCCAAGCACTTTAAATACTTTTTCACATCTGTTAGGGTTTTATTTAAAACTAATTTTTGAGTGGCTATTATAGCCTATTGGTACTGCCTCGTTGGTCTAGCGATTAGCATAGTCGTCTGCGGATCACGAGGTCCTGCGTTCAATTCCCGATCGGGCATAAAAATTGTTAGGTATTTTCAGTTAATAAATAGGGATGATGACAACTCAATCAAATCAGCAACTCTTTATCAAACTTAAAAACGCACTTCTAGTATGGAAGTTGTATGAAATTCACAGTTGTGACGTCATAAAATTTCAACGCTTTTTTTTAAAATCTATATTTTTAAATAGTCAAAAAACTTAAAACTAACCAAGGATGTGAATTTTAGGTGTTTTGGAAGATTTTTATTTAATAATCAGTTAGAAATAATTTATTTATTATATCCCTATTCTCAGTGCCAGCACGGAGTTAGCGGAGCACGTTAAGCCGTCGGTCCCGGTTATTATCACTAACATGATAATAGTCGTTAAAGCCCACCAACCCGCTTTGGAGCAGCGTGGTGGTCTAAGCTCTTATTCCCTCTCTCCTTTGAGATTGGAGGCCTGTGCCCAGCAGTGGGACGTTAATGGGCTGAAGTGCCTAGTGGTAGTTGTGGTGGTGGACAGTGGTGAATGGTGATAGACTAGTGGTTAAAAGGTTCAGAATACAAATCAGGGATTCGATCTTTGGGTACGCACTTTAAAGTTTTCTTTGGTTGGCAATCATACTAATATTATAAATGCGAAAGTGTGTTTGTTTGTTGGTTTGTCCTTCAATCATGTCGCAACAGACCAACGGATCGACATAATTTTAATTGCATGGGCATAGTTGAGGATGGAGAGTGATATAGGCTACTTTTTATCCCGGATTATTATGAACTTCCCGTAAGAATTAAAAAAACTTATTCCACGCGGACGAAGTCGCGGGCATGAGCTAGTATGAATTAAGTGATTATATTTATCACTTGCATGTCTGAGTTCTTCCTAATGTTCTCAAAGTAGTGTGAAGTTTGATAATGTGGTAGATTCTTACGACATATCATAAGTGGCACAAGTTGTCCTACATGAAATAAATCATTAGTTGCATTTTCATTTTCAATTTCATTTTCATTTTCATTTTCATTTTCATTTTCATTTTCATTTTCATTTTCATTTTCATTTTCATTTTCATTTTCATTTTCATTTTCATTTTCATTTTCATTTTCATTTTCATTTTCATTTTCATTTTCATTTTCATTTTCATTTTCATTTTCATTTTCATTTTCATTTTCATTTTCATTTTCATTTCCATTTCCATTTCCATTTCCATTTCCATTTCCATTTCCATTTCCATTTCCATTTCCATTTCCATTTCCATTTTCATTTTCATTTTCATTTTCATTTTCATTTTCATTTTCATTTTCATTTTCATTTTCATTTTCATTTTCATTTTCATTTTCATTTTCATTTTCATTTTCATAATCTGCACTTGGCCAGCCTGTTGGACTATGGCTTTCTTCGTCATCATCATTAGCGCTATAGCCCTTTCTACTAGGGCTTCCAATACCGGGATCCCGGTATTAGCCAATATTTCTTGGTAAATGCCACTGTTTTTTATTCGGCTAATTTTAAAACTTGTTTCTTAAGCACTAATGCTCAAATAAATCTAAAAATCAATACTTTGTGATATTTAAAGAAAATACAATTTCATAAAATATTGCATAAAATAAAATAGAGTGAAGGAGTTACTTAACTTGAGGCAATGAAATAGACATACCAATCCACAGCATTCTAAATCCGAAATAATTATTCCCATTTTGAGTTAATTTTGTGAAATATTGTGAATTTTTTTTTATGAAAAAAACTGTTTGTTATGCTTCCGTTTGCTTCAGAAAATACTAGTTTTAAGTTAAAAAACATTTTAAATTTTTTCCAATACCGGGATCCCGGGATCCCGGTATTGAGAAAAATCTTTCCGGTATTAATACCGGTATTGAAAAAAACCGGTATTCGAAAGCCCTACTTTCTACCTACATCCATCTCTATCTATGATGGACTGTGGCTTTAACCTAATTATGTTTATGTTAGACTAGCTGATGCCCGCGACTTCGTCCGCGTGGCTTAAGTTTTTTCTGATTCCTAAAAAAGTAGCTTAGGTCACTCTCCGGTCCTCAACTATACCCATGCCAAAAATCACGTCGATCCGTTGCTATATTGCGGCGTGATTGAAGGACAAACCAACAAACCAACAAACAAAAACACTTTCGCATTTATAATATTTGTATGAAGTATAGATTTTAAGTTCTTTCTGTAAGTTATCTAGTTTATGTAGTAGTTCTATGTTTACTTTGTGTTGGGTCAGCTAATAAAATAAATTCTATTCTATTATATTCTATTCTAACCTTTTCATTCTGAGCAGAGATTCGTAAAATTTTTAATCGATTTCCAAAAAGGGTTTCCATTTCAGAACGTAGGAATTGGTATTTTGTTTACTTAAATATAAATAAGTATGTTAGTAGGTATTATAATACTATCACCATCAAAATATTATTCTTGACAAAATTTTAATTCTAGTACTTAAAATAAAAATATTTATTTACACAAATAACCTAGGTAAGATAAGAACCCATCTTCTAGAAAATATCTACCTACGTTTATTTTAGTTACGACATATTGGTAGGAAATAAATTTCTATTCATAACCCTAAACCTTGGGTTACAATTATTGGACTACAACCGTGACCCAACAATGGGGGTTTAACCCTAATTGTATCCCATACAATGCTGTCCACGCGATTTTGTTTATCCCATCAGAAATATGTCATAATCTGTTCATAGCATGGTATAAATGTACAGTCGTGAACTAAAGAAGTTGAATTGAATTGAAATGAAATCGAATACTAGTGGTTCGCCCCGAACTGACACCTCGCGGTATCACAGGGCGCCATCTATTGACATCATTGTGAAGTTCTGTTAAAAATAATGAAGCTCATTAAAAATGAAATAATTTCGTTTCCTTATAATATTTATCTAATTTTAGTATTTGTTGTTTTTTTTTTTTTCCGTTTCCGGCCGTCAAAGTGTAAACATCGCGGTGGTGTAGCTCCTGATATTATTGTGTTTAAAAACATCTACGCTCACTTAGTGCTATAAAAACACCACGGAATATAAACTTAATTGTTGTGAATATTGTGGAAGTATCATCTTCACATTATATCCCATATCTTGTAATAAATAAAAACAAACAAGGCGCCGTGGACTACCGAATAGAGGTTAGAAATCGTGTCAACAGTCAACACTCAACAGTGTCAGAAAAACGTCAGATGCCAACTTGACAGATATTTTTAGTGTTGCCAACCCAACAAAAATAAAATCTACTACTCATTACGTTCCATTATATTCAGACCTAACTCGATTAGAAAATGGATGACCAATTCCAACTTTTATTTGATAAAATGAAAGATGAAATGCAAAAACAAACAATGGAACTACAAACTTCTATAACTAACAAAATAATGGAGAGATTAGATGAAAAAATACAACCAATCATAGCGGAAAATAAAATTTTAAAAACAAAATTGGAAAACCTCGAAAATGAGGTTGAACGCTTAAAAAGAACACAGAAGAAGAACAATCTGATAATTTTTGGCATCAAAGAAGACGAAAAATCTAACCTCGAACTCCTACAGAAAGTGAAAGAAGTTTTTAAAAACGGCCTAGAAATAAATTTCGAAGAATACGAGGTAAATAATATTTATAGGATTGGAAAGGAGAAATTAAGTGATAAGCCAAGACCCACTTTGGTTTCTTTCGTGAATGAATGGAAAAAGAATGAAGTAATGAAACTGAAGAAAAATCTTAAAGATATATATATTTCAGAAGATTATACTAAAGACGTGCTAGAAAAAAGGAAAATGCTGCTACCGCAACTGATAGAGGAGAGACAAAAAGGAAATGTCGCATACCTTAAATTTGACAAAATAATAATAAAAGAGAAAAGTAACAAAAACAACGAAAAGCGTAAAAGAGAAACATCGATATCTCCTTCAAATAACCAACCAAAGAAACAACAATCTTTAAAGCCGCCGAACACCAAAAGATTAAATGCTTACGATTTAATGAGGATTAGAAGCAATTCTCTCCCCTCCAACGCAATTGATGATAAACAATAGCAATTAAATATCGGTAAACGGAAAACACAACAACCCATTAGTACAAAGAACAAAGCAACAACAGAACATAACACTCCCCCAAGCCGACTGGTCCTCGTGGGGGAAAATGACCACGACCCTCTAAAGGTAAAAAATAGCTCTAACACTCACAACAAAAAGAGAACAAAGGACATCCATATAGCAACTATAAACTGTCGATCTCTTAGAACCCCCGAAAAACTCCAAGAACTAGAAATAGCAATAGAAGAAATAAAATGGGACATTATAGGAATCAGCGAAATGAGAAGATTTGGAGAACAAATAGAAGATCATGGAAAGTATATATTACATTATAAAGGGGAGACGCCGGGACTGTATGGAGTCGGATTCATGGTTAAAATAAATCTAAAAAACAACATAACAGAACTAAGAGGAATTTCAGAACGTATCGCAATTCTAAATATAAAACTAAATGGAGAAGAAGAATGGTCTATTATCCAGGCATATTCACCAACAGAATCAGACAAAAAGGAAGACTTACTAAAAACTGAAAAATTCTATGAAGACCTTCAAAACACTATCGAAAGCGCTCACAAAAACGTCATAGTGATGGGTGACTTTAATGGCCGAATCGGAACACAAAAAAATGGAGAAGAATGTACTATAGGAAAATACGGGGTCGGTACTAGAAGCAAAAACGGAACAATGTTGGTAAATTTTGCACAAGAAAACCGATTAAGTATTCTTAACAGCTATTACAAAAAGAAAAGAACAAATAAATGGACATGGATCTCTCCTAGCGGACTTCATAGGAACGAAATAGACTTTATTATGTCCAACAATAGAAAAGTTTTCAAAGATGTGTCGGTCATACATAATTTAAATTTCAACACAGACCACAGAATGATACGTGCCACATTAGTAGGAACACGCTTCAATAAAACAAGAAGATTTCATAGTAGACATGCAGCTGTTCAATATACTGGCGAAACAGAATTGTTGCTTAATAATCTACAAACTTCACTAGACATCAAAGAATACCTACCAATACAAGAAAAATACAACAAATTATTACACCAACTTAAAACTATAACTAAAAAGACAAACACAAACAGCAAGAAAGAAATCTCACATAAAAGTAAAGAACTATTACAGAAACGTAAGGAACTACTACAAAGAGAGAAAACTAAAGACAACCGAAAAAAAATAACAGAAATAAGCAAAATGATTAGCGAACAACTACGGAGAGAAAGGAAAACAAAACGGTCTAACACGATGAAAAATTATATACAGAAAACAGGAGGAATAAAAAAGGCACTAAAAGAACTAAATTGCAAAAAGGATTGGATACCAAGTATAAAAAGTAAAGACGGTAGGAGTACAGGGAAGAGATCTGAGATACTAAAAGCTGCTACAGAATTTTACCGAAACCTATACCAAAGCCAAAAGATGGGACAAGCTGTAAAAGAATATGATGCATCAATTAATGAAGAGGATATACCTGAAATATTAAAAGAAGAAATTATAAAAGCCATTAATACACAAAAGAGCGATAAAGCTCCAGGATCAGACCTCGTTACAAATGAACTATTGAAAACAACACTACCAGTGATTGCTTCGAAGCTTACAGATATATTTAACGAAATTATCATAACGGAAAACATCCCTGAGGACTGGACTAAATCGACAATTGTACTTATACACAAAAAAGGTGACAAAGGGGATATAGCAAATTACAGGCCCATAAGTTTAATGTCTAATGTTTATAAGATATTTTCAAAAATAATACTATCGAGAATTGCAAACACTCTTGAAGAAAATCAACCTAAAGAACAAGCTGGGTTCCGTCGAAATTTTTCAACCATAGATCATATTCATGCACTTAGACAAATATTGCAAAAATATAAAGAATATAACAAAACTTACTATCTAGGGTTTGTGGACTTTAACAAAGCATTCGACACACTAGAACACGGGTCTATCTGGGATGCGCTAAAAACTCAGGGCGTACAAACAAAATACATACGAATACTCCAAAACGTATATACCAAGAGTACTGCGCAAGTAAAGCTAGAGGCTATAGGCGAAGAATTCCCTATCAGAAGAGGCGTACGGCAAGGAGACCCTATCTCGCCTAAACTATTCTCAGCCGTCCTAGAAATGATATTCAGGAACTTGGATTGGATGAATACAGGACTAAATATAAACGGCGAAAACCTGAGCCACTTACGTTTTGCAGACGACTTAATCATATTCTCAGAGAGCCCAAATACATTAGAAATAATGCTACAACAACTAGCCGATGAAAGCGACAAGGCAGGGCTAACAATGAATCTGAGTAAAACAAAAATTATGTCAAACTCGTCGCAAATAGACACCATAAAAGTGAATGGTCAGCAGGTAGAATATGTAGATGAATATATCTACTTGGGACAACTAATATCTATCACAGATTGCATGAAAAAGGAAGTAGAAAGAAGAATAGCCAACACCTGGAAACGATACTGGTCACTTAGCGAAGTAATGAAAAACAAAGAGATGCCGATGAAAGAAAAAAGGAAGGTATTTAATATGTGTATTTTGCCATGCTTGCTATATGGGTGTCAAACATGGGCATTGACAGAACAACTAGCAAGCAAAATAAAAGTTTGCCAAAACGGAATGGAGAGAAGTATAATAGGAGTTAAAAGAAAAGACCGAGAAAAATTGAAAGACATAAAAAGTAAAACTAAATTCAAGAACGCATACATAACATACAAACAACAAAAGTGGAGATGGACAGGGCATATGATAAGAGAGGAGAAAGAAAAATGGACAAGACTAATAACAGAGTGGTACCCGCTAGACAGCAAAAGAAACAGAGGTAGACAGACCAAGAGATGGGAGGATGACTTCAAGAAAATAGCGGGTCCAACATGGACTCGAACAGCAAAGAATAGGACAGAATGGAGATCTTTAGAGGAGGCCTTTGTCGAAAGACAAGTTGAAGATTAAGAACAAAAGAAAATCGTTGCCGACCATTAAAACAGATATTAAAAGTTTATTAAGTTAATAATATATTAATATTAAGGTCAATAGTATATTAGCTAATAATTAAGTTAGATAAGTAATTCTAGGCACATAGGAAAACATTGTAATTTCAAACTAAGTTCAACAATAAAGGCTTTATTTATTTATTTATTTATTTTAGTATTTGTTGTTCAAGTACAGGATATAATTCAAATAATTGATAAGTTTCAGGCTCAGCCTTTCAGAAAATTGAGAGTTCTGAGGTCAACTTTGGACGTTAGAAAATCTCCACTTTGAAAGGATTTCCTCAATTTTAGGGGAACTCTATTCTTAATTATCTTTAAAATGATATACCTACCGCAACGCTATAAAAAATATTTTACTTCGCATTCGCTTCTATGATATAGAGCCCCCCTGAAATAAAGATTGTTATAACTTTTTAAGCCATATTCGGCGGGAGGCCATCGGTTTACATATTATATTTAAATTTGAAGTAATTACGTTCAGTAACTCAGAAGTTATAAGGCTCTGACAGACGGACGGACGGACGGACGGACGGACAAGTGCCAATTCACTCAAGTAGACTCAGAGATCTTCGCTTCGCTCGGTCAAATAAATTGATTTTAAAGTTTCTTCTAGGCAAGCGCGTTCCGCCTTAGACTACATCACTATTTGCCAGCAAGTCTGATTGCAACGAAGCGCTAGTCTATAATATATATATAAATTTAAAAAAAGTATTGTAATAACCATAATCCATACTAATATTATGAATGCTCAAGTGTGTATGTCTATCTCTGTGTTTGTTACGCTTTCACGGTCCATTTTTTCAACCGATTTTGATGGGACAGATATTGAGATAGGAACATGTATCCCATTCTTCAAGAAAACAATAAGGCTGCCTCGCTGATCATGATATTAAGTGAATATTAACACTTTTGCATTCACCATTACCTAATGTATTAGTCGATACATACCCTGTATGAGTGGCCGCTGATTTTTCGCTTCAAACCATAACATCAACAATATGGCAACAATAGGGCTGCCTCGCTCGAGTGCGTACCTTTTGTTAAACCGTACTTTGTGCTACCTGTGCGTCCCACATTAGGGGAATAATAAAAAAATTGGCAGTCAAACGGACTGCCGATAGAAGTGAAAACGAACATTTAAAATAATTTAAAAAAATATACATCTTAAAACTAAGGCATTCAAGTTTAATTACGAATGTAGTACAATTAAGACCTTTTGTATTCGTAACAACGGCAACGCGAGCATGGGGCAGCGAGGTGTCGGTGTCAGTGACGCGAATCCACAAGTTTACCCCCTACCAAGAAGTGCTCAACGCGGCTAAAGACTTCAATATATTTCTTAACTTCAATATATTTTTAAACGACTTCAAAAAAGGAGGATGGATCGATTTTCTCGTGTAAGTACTTAAATCGGAAAACAGTGATAATGAACAGAGGACTTAATATAAAACCTTGCTTTTAATATGTAGTAGGTAGACCGTACCTACTAAGAAACATTTCGAAACTCAATTTTTATTTTCTTTTTCACTAATTAGATTATTTTTATGAGTAGCCCAACAAAAAAATGTTTATGATTAGCCCAACTAAAAATTGTAAACTTAATTAAATATTAAAATATAATTCTACGGGCTATTGAATCTAATGCTCTAACGAGTTGGTACTTCAAAGAGCCATCCTACAGGTGGCAGCAGTATTCCATGCCAGAACGAACTGGAGCCTGGTAAAGTTTTAGGCCCTGTTCTGAATGAACCGCTTCAAGTTGTTTAGGATGCCGAGTTTTTCTGCAGTTAGTCTAGTCCAACCAGCTCACCAGCCGTTCTAACGTAATCAGTACCCTTACTCTGAGATTGATCGAATTTAAAATACGGTCTCACTAAGTGAGGTGAATTACATATGCATCAAACTAAAATGAATCTTAAACTTATTAATTTAGAGCTCAATTTCGTGTATGCATTCACAGCTAGCGCTCCAAACGATACGTTTCGAAATTTGAATCGGTTGCACTGAATTTGTGGCTTTAAATCAAGAGTTTTTGGGTCCATTTTAGTTTGACTCAAATGTGATTCACCTCACTTAGTGAGACCGTATTTTAAATTCGATCAATCTCAGAGTAAGGGTACCGAAGCCGAGATCCGAGCCTTACAGGAGGCGCCCGTAGGAAGACTTTAATCCCCTATGTTTTCGAGCCCAGTGTGCTTAACATGCGCACAACGAGATTATCTCGCGACGAGAGAGAGAGATTTTTCGTTAACCTAACATGCACAAAATGCGGTATTTTACAAGAAAAAAATAGCCGGCATAAAAATAGTTCGTAGAGAAAAATACCACAGATAAAAAATATTACTTTTATCTCTACTTTTGACGTAACGAGACAAGTAACCATGTTAGCGTCGGTAGACAAATAGAGATAACGGGTAGACATAATTTTACTAGTTGTGCGCACTGCGCATGCTAGCCCTACTGGCTTACAACCAATTTCTCGGCGATGCCTATAGCGCTCGCCTAATAAAATTTACTGTCCTATAAAATCGCGTAAAATCACTCCATGTGAACCGACGCGTTTTCAAAAACCCAGCGTTGTATAAGGATATTTGTAAACACAATATGAGAGAACATCCGGGGCTTATGAATCGACTATCAAAATATTATAAATTGTCACGTGATTAAAAATTCTTGTGAATATTTTACAACCATTTTTGGTGATTTAAATGAAAAATATAATAATTTTGTTGGACACAATCTCTTAATATTGGATAGAAGCAGGCGTTACTTTACGGAAGTCTATGATAATCAAGGAATAAGAAGCTTAATCTATACTAGTATTATAAATGCGAAAGTTTGGATGGATGGATGGATGTTTATTACTCAACCACACCCGAACGCCTGAGGGACGGAACGGCTTGGCACAGAGATAGATTTTAGTCTGGAATAACACTTAAAGGCTGCTTTTTAGCCCGGAAAATTAAAGAGTTCCCCGTTAACATAAAAACCTCAATCAACGCGGACATAGTCGCGGGCATCAGCTAGTACGAAACATAATTTAAAAACAATGACACTCAAAACGCAAACCGGAATCACGGTATCATCAGATTGACACTAAAAAGCTTTAATCAATCATAATCCTAAGAAACACGGGTCCGCGCATTGTTTTGTTGCAGCGAATTTGTTGATATTGAATTCATGTAAAAAGTGACCTTGGTCGGGTACCTTCCACTTGGGGCTTGTGGACTTGATCCAAGGCCATTGAAACATTTTTATATATTTATATTTATATAAAAATGATTTCTGGCAGACATATATATATTAAATTTTTTTTTATTTTTATATTTTTTACAAGAAACAGATATTTATTTATTTATCCTAATATGTAACATAATTATACAGGATAGTAGGTATAATAACTAGCACTACTGTACTTATAACACTAGCTGATACCCGTGACTTCGTCCGCGTGGTTAAGTTTTTTTGATTCCCGGAGGAATTCCTTCATTTTCCGGGATAAAAAGTAGCTTATGTATTATTCGCTACCATAATCTATCTCTGTACCAAATTTCATGCAGATCCGTTCTCGTTTTGGCGTGATTAAGTAACAAACATCCATCCAAACTTTCGCATTTATAATAATACTAGCTGATGCCCGCGACTTCGTCCGCGTGGATTGAGGTTTTTCGGTTCCCGCGGGAACTCTTTAATTTTCCGGGATAAAAAGTAGCCTATGTGCTATTCCAGACTATAATCTATCTCTGTGCCAAATTTCATCCAGATCCGTTCATCCGTTGGAGCGCGATTGAGTAACAAACATACATCCATACATCCATCCATCCAAACTTTCGCATTTATAATATTTATATTTAATATTTGATTAGTATTAGATACAGGATAGTATAATAACTTGAATTACTGTTTATTAAGTATATATACGTACCTACTTGTTGTAGACAATTCAAATTTTGTTTTTTTAAAAAGAGGAAACTGCTGAGTTTCTTGCCGGACCTTCTCAGTAGAATTTTCGATCTGAACTGGTGGTAGAGTCAAAATGTGACGTAATTTGTATACGTCCTCTATGGAATAAATAAATTGAGTATTGAGTATTTTACTTCATTCCACTACAACCAGAGTTTTTTTTTGGAGCCCTTTTAGTTTGTCCTAATATTATCTATCTATCGCCATTACCTCATTCTAATATAAATAATATAAATATGTTAAATCCAATAAAGGAATTTATTCAAAAAGTGAACCAACAGTAGGTATCTACCAATTTCTATCATGATACCTAATTAAACCTCTGTCTGCCAGTCTTGGCGTGTATTGAATATTGTATGCTCGTGAAAAAAGCATACTATACAATCGAAGATTACGTAAATGATAAAAAAAAAAGCGTGGATTTGATTCGCTCCAGCTATGCGTGGGACTGCAGTTACTTGTATCATTATGATGATTGTAAGTTTTGATGGAAAAGAGCAACCACCGAGTTTCTTGCTGGCTCTTCTCGGTTCTGGCATTCCGAACCAGCGGTAGATTCATATTATAACGATTCAAAAGCGCTTGTAAAAGCTTATTTGAATAAAAAACATTTGAATTTTGAATTAGAATTTTTTGAATTTTAAAATATTATGAATTTTAGTTTTGGAAAGAATGCCAAGTTGGAATTTATAATTTCTGAATTTTCCCTGGTCTGGCCTGGTGGGAGGCTTCGGCCGTGGTTAGTTACCAGTTACCACCCTACCGGCAAAGACGTGCCGCCAAGCGATTTAGCGTTCCGGTACGATGCCGTGTAGAAACCGACTAGGGGTATGGGTTTAATATAACTGCCATACCCCTAATAGACTACCATCTTAGACTGCATCATCACTTACCATTGTAGTGGCGTAAAAAGAAAAGTTAATAAGTACCTACTAGCAAGCTTACTGTCATAACTTGAAATTTGCTTACCACAGTGAATTTCCAACAAAAAAATGTCCTTGCAACAGTACATTCCACTTGTGCTATTTGGATTCGCTCCAGTTTCCATCTTGAGCCCATAAAAGGTTTTGAGACTGGTTTTTATTACAGATGTAAATTTTATTGCATTTTTATATCAAAATTCAACCCGAAATGAGATATCGTTGTTAATTTCATTCATTTTTGCTCACAGTTTTGCTAATCACAAACAATCAAGGGTAAAAAAAATCACATTCTATTCTAATGGATGTACGGACGGATGTTTGTTACTCAATCACGCCAGAACGGCTTAACGGATATGGGTGAAATTTGGCACAGAGGTAGATTATAGTCTGGAATAACACATAGGCTACTTTTTATCCAGGAAAATTAAAGAGTTCCCGCGGGAACCAAAAAACCTCAACCCACGCGGATGAAGTCGCGAGCATCAGCTAATCAAATATCAAATAAATATTATAAATGCGAAAGTTTGGATGGATGTATGGATGTATGGATGGATGTTTGTTACTCAATCACGCCCGAACGGCTGAACGGATCTGGATGAAATTTGGCACAGAGATAGATTATAGTCTGGAATAGCACATAGGCTACTTTTTATCCCGGAAAATTAAAGAGTTCCCGCGGGAACCGAAAAACCTCAATCTACGCGGACAAAGTCGCGGGCATCAGCTAGTAGGTCATAATTTGTACAATGTTTCTAGCAAATAAACGATTGTACTGTATTGTTTATAGACCAAAGGGGAACGCACCTCCACCATAACTTCCCGTGTCGTTCCGAAAAGCGATCCCGCGTTGAAGACCCGGTGAGTCACAAAAAACACATTTCTATATCAAAGGCAACATCAAGTAAATTAATGTGCCGGTCGCTGTACGGGAGCTGAAATGTGTCCTTTTTGTTTTTGGCGGCGTTTGGGGTTCCGCAAACGAGTTGTTTTGATCAGGAAACCCTGATGACGTGGACGTCACTATTTTTTATAAATTCCACTACTGACTGCGATCTCACTTGATGGTAAACTGTGATTATGCAGTCTAAGATGGTAGCGAGCTAGTCTGTGTTGAAGACACGGCGGGTCACAAATATCACATTTCTATATCAAAAGCACCATCAAGTAAATTAATGTGCCGGTCGCTGTACAGGAGCTGAAATGTGTCCTTTTTGTTTTTGGCGGCGTTTGGGGTTCCGCAAACGAGTTGTTTTTATCAGGAAAACTAAGGAGGTAAATTTTCTAATGACGTGGACACTGGACACCACTTTTTTTCTTAATTCCACTACAAGTTAGCCCTTGACTGCGATCTCACCTGTAGTACATTTACTACAGGTTCATCATCATTGATGATGCAGTCTAAGATGCTAGTGGGCTAACCTGTTAGCGGTATGGCAATTATATTAATACCATACCGTATATACCCCATAATCATTCCCATACCCCTAATCAGTTTCTACACGGCATTGTAAAGGAATGCTAAATCGCTTAGCGGCACGTCTTTGATGGTAGGGTAACTTAGCCATGGGCCAAGCCTCTCACTATGGGAGACCAGAGAAAATTAAGATATTTTAAATTCCCAAATTTACCCTGCCAGGGATCGAACCCGGGACCTCCCACGTTAAGACAACAGCACCCAACACTGCGCCAGGGAGATTTTGAGCATAAAAAGGCGCAGGAAAAGCTAGTTTTGGATAAACCTAATATTTTTTAATACGGAACCAGACAAAGGAAGTAAGGGGCGGTTTCGGTAAAAGAGGAATCGCGATTAGGCAGAGGTCACAATGAGAGACAGCGGGGCGCCGGGACAGCTAATGTAAGCAGGCGACGTGTGAACACGGGTTTACGTTGTGGTCCAAGTGAAAAGATCTTGGACACAAACTTTGAATTGTTGCGTCAAAAAACAGCAACCCTGAATGTTGTTGTTTTTTGAAATTGATTCAGCAACCGATTACGGCAAAGCTGCATCAATCATTGCTGTAATAACTATTGATGTGATCGTCTCAATTTATGGTCTAGGTTAGTATTTTTGCTGCATTAACGCGTTTTCGGTACTTTATTGCACACACTTAAAACAAAAACAATAAACAAAAAGGTTAAAAGATAAAATAGAAGGGTGCAAAGGCGGTCCTATCGCTTCCAGACCACCTTTGGGTCAGTGGGTATCAGGTCAATGTAGTCTTGTGACTCTGACCAAACGTTTTTTTTTGTTTTAGTGTAGTGTATTCTCCACCTTCCTATGATCTCAGGTTCAGATGAAATGAGACTATCATCACCCGATTTTTATTCGCGTCAGCAGCAGTCGTCCATTAGACAGATCTCTCGTGAACTGTAATGAGACCTTATTTGCTCGATGGTATCTATAAACGCTTGGTGTTAAAGATTTACGGATTTGGATCAGGACAAAGGCATCAAGTGAATCGTCACGCGTCTCGAAGTAATAAGGAATATTTTTATCTCATTCATTCATATGGGCATTGAGGGAGAGGCATGCAGTACAAGATAGAAGTAAATGCATTCGCATCTGTCTGCTATCCCCGCTATCGCCTCCGCTAAAGGTTATGCTTTACACCACAAAAGTTGTTCTTTTTGTGCTACCGGCTTTACAATACGCCGGCCCTAATATTGTATGATGTCCTACTGTGAAAAGGTGTTTATAACTATATTATTAACAGATTCACATCGATTCCGGATTAGGCGCATTAATAATGATGCTTCTATACCCCAGCTACCTACTTCACCTTTAATAGTAAATCAAGAATATGATATGATCTAACTTAGGAGCTATACAATATAATATGGAAACTTGTGACTACTATCATACTCATACTAATATTATAAATGCGAAAGTGTGTTTGTTTGTTGGTTTATTGGTTTGTCCTTCAATCACGCCGAAACGGAGCAACGGATCAACGTGATTTTTGGCATGGGTATAGTTGAGGACCTGGAGAGTGACATATGCTACTTTTTATCCCGGAAAATTAAGGAGATCCCGAGGGAATCAAAAAAACTTAAACCACGCGGACGTAGTCGCGGGCATCAGCTAGTAGGTAATATTATAGATGTCTGATCACATCCTCCTCGCATTGGGAATCGCAGCCTTGGCAGACCCCCTACTCGGTGGACAGACGACATCAGACGGGTCGCAGGGAGCCGCTGGATCCAGGGGGCGCAACCCCGCGGCGTGTGGAAATCCATGCAGGATACATAATATGTTCAACAGTGGACGTCTATCGGTTGATGATGATGATCACATTTATATGTATGAGGGGCCACAACTACCTCGTTGGTCTAGTGGTTGGCATGTTCGACTGCGGCCGACGAGGTCCCGGGTTCGATTCCCGGGTCGGGCCATAATTGAGTATTGGGTTTTTCTGACTAGAAATTCTCAGTACTAGCCCCGAGTTAGGAATTAGGCGGTGTTCACCCCCGTGCCTCGGAGAGCACGTTAAGCCGTCGGTCCCGGTTATTATCACTAACATGATAATAGTTGTTAAAGTCCGCCAACCCGCATTGGAGCTGCGTGGTGGGTCTAAGCTCTAATTCCCTCTCTCCTATGAGAGTGGAGGCCTGTTTTTTGTTTGTTTTGTTACAACGTTAATGGGCTGTAGTGGAGGTGCCACGTATATCTCCTATTGATGGGGCGGATAATTAACAACTCAAACCTTTCTAGACTTCATTTTATTCTGCACATGTGTACAATGATCCGATAAACACTAAAACTGGATACATAGGTAATTATTTGCTAATGAGATACCTTTTTTTTTTTTTTTTTTTTTATTCGTCTTTATTCAATATAAAAGTGGAACTGTTACAATTTTAAATACTTGTAAAAGCCTCCGCATAAACCGCGCAGGGTTTTTGCGCAGAGACTAATTTGACCATAGAAATAGTATGTATATACATACTATTTCTATGAATTTGACATTATGTTTATTATATAACTAGGTTACTTAAGTATATAATATTAGTTTAAATGTATAATTTTTTTTTTTTTTGAATGAATCAACCAGTAAGCATGAAGTTTGTAAGGGTTCTTTTAACATATTTTTTATTACTACTATTTTGTATCTTATTATATATGTCAGCTGGCAGGTCGTTGACCTATACTACGGCAGTGGTCCAATTCGCTGACTTGCCGTCAGGAGTCATGTTTGCACTATGCATGACGTGTCCCTACAATCACTAAAAAATAATTTATTTTTGACGTAGGCAACATCCCAATTTTGTCAGTCGGTACCTAGTATTTACCGTCTGTTACCATTGTATATCCTTGCTAAAAATAGTTCAATATAAAGTAAGTAATCCATACTATCCATACTAATATTATAAATGCGAAAGTGTGTCTGTCTATCTATCTGTCTGTCTGTCTCTGCTACGCTTTCACGGCCCATCTGTTCAACCGATTTTGATGAAATTTGGTATGGGGATAGTTTGTATCCCGGGGAAGGACGTAGGCTGTTTATCCCGCAAAATTAAGGAGTTCCTGCGGGAATCAAAAAATGTTAATCCACGCGGACGAAGTCGCGGGCATCATCTAGTAAAATATAAAATTCAATTTTTAGACCGGCATAATACCTTTTTAATGGATATTTTTTGTCTCAGATCACACCTTACTTCCGTAGGGGGTCACATTTTTACCTCATAGAGGAAGGGGGCGTGCCTGTGTCCCTTTTAAAAAACCACTTGAAAGGAGACTCCACAATGCTTCTATGTTCCTGTTTCTAAAGAATAATATAACATGCAAAGCCGTAGAGTTGCAATCTATTCATCAAATAAATATTATAAATGCGAAAGTTTGGATGGATGTATGGATGTGTGGATGTATGGATGTATGGATGTATGGATGTTTGTTACTCAATCACGCTCCAACGGCTTAACGGATCTGGATGAAATTTGGCACAGAGATAGATTATAGTCTGGAATAGCACATAGGCTACTTTTTATCCCGGAAAATTAAAGAGTTCCCGCGGGAACCGAAAAACCTCAATCCACGCAGACGAAGTCGCGGGCATCAGCTAGTCAAATAAATATTATAAATGCGAAAGTTTGGATGGATGGATGTATGTATGGATGTATGTTTGTTACTCAATCACGCTCCAACGGATGAACGGATCTGGATGAAATTTGGCACAGAGATAGATTATAGTCTGGAATAGCACATAGGCTACTTTTTATCCCGGAAAATTAAAGAGTTCCCGCGGGAACCGAAAAACCTCAATCCACGCGGACGAAGTCGCGGGCATCAGCTAGTATTTACATAAACTAAAGCTGCAGTAGGTAAGTAAATGGACGATATCGACATCCATACTTATTACGCCTACTATGTACCTACTAAATACTAATATTATGCGTGTGTGTCTGTCTATTTGCTACGCTTACACGGCTCATGTGTTCAACCATCAATAATTTGGCTAAATAATATCTAAACAAATATTATAAAGAGGAATGATTTGTTTGTTTGTCTGTAATGGATAAACTCAAAAACTACTCAACCGATTTTAAAAATTCTTTCACCTATAGAAAGCTACACTATCAGTGAGTAACACAGGCTATATTTTATTATCAAAAAAGTTAGAGATCCTTACGAAAATTGCAATTATGTGAACTGAGTCGGAAAAAATATACTACGGCGGCCGGCAGTGCAAGCGTATCGAGCGAATTCTAGAATTTATAAAGATTCAAAATTAAAAAAAAAATCAAAACTACTATCGCATTATTATATAATACTATCGCAGTGCTAGGTAATATTGTGCTCAGTGCACATTGGCTTTAGTAAGTACAAAATAATGGACTATTATGACGTTTAGTGCTACCCGTGCGAAGCCGGGGCGGGTTGCTAGTTATTAATATTTTTTTCTGTGCGACTCCACCATTCAACCACCTTGGCGCCCCAACGCCGATCGGTTCTTCGGTCAAGCAACGTGCCGTAGTATCATCGTCAAAAATGTGACGACCTTCGTGGCGCAGTGTTGAGCGCTGTTGACTTAACGTGCGGAGGTCCCGGGTTCGATCCCCGGCAGGGTCAATTTGGGAATTTATAATTTCCGAATTTTCCCTGGTTTGGCCTGGTGGGAGGCTTCGGCCGTGGCTAGTAACCACCCTACGCTCCCTACGATTTAGCGTTCCGGTACGATGCCGTGTAGAAACCGAATAGGGGTATGGGTTTAATTGCCATGCCCCTAACAGGATAGCCCGCTACCATCTTAGACTGCATCATCACTTACCATCAGGTGAGATCGCAGTCAAGGGCTAACTTGTAGTGGATAAAAAAAAATGTCGTAAGTACATTTTATTAAGGAGGTACGATATAAATATACAAAAAAAAATCAGCAAATACGTTTGTCAAACGCATTATCCGAAGCACAATAACAACTTACAATGGAAACACTACACCCCTCTTCCTAGTTTGGTGGGCGTGGTTAAAAAAAATGTATTATACCGCTTTTGATAAAACTCTCATAGCCAGCTTAGAGGCCTATTGTGCGAAATTGTAAGAGTGTGTATAGCTGTTTTGTATGAGAGGTCCTGGGTTCGAAATTAGGTTGTAGTCAGTGGCGTGCAGTTCATAGACGTATAAAAGCACCGCTTACCCAAACTGAAATACGTAAATGCTCGTTTTTCATTATAACAGTCATTAATAAGGTATTCTCACTAACTTATGCCTACCCTAGCTCCAAGCCCTGTGCACGCCACTGGTTGTAGTTTTATATTTTTATTTTCATACTAGAATTATTAGATAATGCCTGCGACTTCGTCCGCAGACAGACAGAAATACACACTTTCGCATTTATAATACTAGGCTAGATAATATTATGTTCTCCCGACGAAATATTGGCCACGGCGGCCTATCAGAGATTAGCCATTTGCGCGGGAGATATTATAAAGCACAAGGATGTGTGCATACACAGGTGAACTCTCTTTTCTTTTACTTTTATAGCCCGACTAGCTGATGCCCGCGATTTCGTCCGCGTGGTTTAAGTTTTTTTGATTCCCGCGGGAACTCCTTAATTTTCCGGGATAAAAAGGAGCCTATGTCACTCTCCAGGTCCTCAACTATACCCGTGCAAAAAATCACGTCGATCCGTTGCTCCGTTGCGGCGTGATTGAAGGACAAACCAACAAACAAACACACCTTCGCATTTATAATATTAAAGTATGATGGGACGCAAAATCCGACACGACGGCTTTACGTGCTCTCTGAGGCACACGGGTAAAACACCGCCAACTTCCTTACTCCGGGTTAGTAGTACCTACTGACAATTTTTTGTCAGAAAACCCAATAATTGTTATTTCCCAACCCGGGACTCGAACCCGGGAACTCGTCGGCCGCAGTCGAACATACTAACCACTACTAAACCAAAGAGGCAGTTACCACCACCCACCACCACTACAGCCCATTATCATCCCACTGCTGGGCACA
Organism: Erebia ligea; assembly: GCA_917051295.2. Taxonomy (NCBI): domain Eukaryota; kingdom Metazoa; phylum Arthropoda; class Insecta; order Lepidoptera; family Nymphalidae; genus Erebia; species Erebia ligea. The sequence continues at coordinate 4,878,930 of OU785246.1, forward strand.
GGCCTCTACTCTCATAGTAGAGGCAGTTACATCATGCTATTAATATTTGATATGCGAAAGTGTTTTTGTTTGTTGGTTTGTTGGTTTGTCCTTCAATCACGGAGCAACGGATCGAAGTGATTTTTGGCATGGGTATAGTTGAGGACCTGGAGAGTGACATAGGCTACTTTTTATCCCGAAAACTTAAGGAGTTCCCGCGGGATTCAAAAAAACTTAAACCACGCGGACGAAGTCGCAGGCATCAGCTAGTTATACATACTTACTTGCAGTCGACTTTTAAAGTGACAGCACACTTCCAAAGAAGTAGAAATCGTTATATGAAACCCAATACCATGGCATTAAACGCCATACCATAGCATTAGCTTTAAACCCATGCATTGCCATTTGCCACGGGGACACGCGTCCAAATACGATACGAAGATTACTGGGCGCCATTTTGTATTGTTCATTTTAATTGTATGTTAGCCTACCTATTAATTAATTGTGATTTAAAATAGTTACTAAATAAAATATTTGGTGGAAAATCTTATTATCCAGAATTGTTCCAGCGGCTACTTATTTAATTGTTATGATTACAAATCCAATTAAAGTAATTTACGATATTTTTGACATGGTAATACTAAAAAAAACTTGGCTGAGTTTGTTGTGGGCGCTTCTAGACCAGGGCGTTATACATACTTACTTGCAGTCGACTTTTAAAGTGACAGCACACTTCCAAAGAAGTAGAAATCGTTATATGAAACCCAATACCATGGCATTAAACGCCATACCATAGCATTAGCTTTAAACCCATGCATTGCCATTTGCCACGGGGACACGCGTCCAAATACGATACGAAGATTACTGGGCGCCATTTTGTATTGTTCATTTTAATTTTATGTTAGCCTACCTATTAATTAATTGTGATTTAAAATAGTTACTAAATAAAATATTTGGTGGAAAATCTTATTATCCAGAATTGTTCCAGCGGCTACTTATTTAATTGTTATGATTACAAATCCAATTAAAGTAATTTACGATATTTTTGACATGGTAATACTAAAAAAAACTTGGCTGAGTTTGTTGTGGGCGCTTCTAGACCAGGGCGTTATACATACTTACTTGCAGTCGACTTTTAAAGTGACAGCACACTTCCAAAGAAGTAGAAATCGTTATATGAAACCCAATACCATGGCATTAAACGCCATACCATAGCATTAGCTTTAAACCCATGCATTGCCATTTGCCACGGGGACACGCGTCCAAATACGATACGAAGATTACTGGGCGCCATTTTGTATTGTTCATTTTAATTTTATGTTAGCCTACCTATTAATTAATTGTGATATAAAATAGTTACTAAATAAAATATTTAGTGGAAAATCTTATTATCCAGAATTGTTCCAGCGGCTACTTATTTAATTGTTATGATTACAAATCTAATTAAAGTAATTTACGATATTTTTGACATGGTAATACTAAAAAAAACTTGGCTGAGTTTGTTGTGGGCGCTTCTAGACCAGGGCGCGTTTGGAACCTTCGTAGCTTTAGTTTTAAGATACCGTAACTGATTATCATTATGATATTTTTATAAGTAATTAGATACGTCAATTATTAAAACTTTGAGTTTAAGCTTCTCATTATCACGGTTAATGCCGGTTGTAGCGTCCCTGACACTCCAAAACAAGGTCGAATTAGCGATTCTGTTCTTGTTATTAAATTATTTTAATTAGATATTTGACAACTATAGTCAAGAATTACTGAACTGTGACTTTATCAAACTTCGACCCCCTTTTTTACTTGAATGTATAGTTTAATTGGTTTTCAAATATAAAACACATGGACATGGATTTTAAGACTTTCGGGAAATACACTATTTAATAATCACTAAAAAAGAATCGCGACTTTTTTTATTTTATTTTATTTAATATCAAATCAAAATACAATACAAAAAGCTTAGTCTAAAAACACCGAAAAAATCACAGAGGTTTGTCCAAATCCAAAGAGGTTGTCCAAGGTGGTTTCCTTTGTCTGCGTGTTTGATTCCCACGGGAACTCCTTAATTTTCCGGGATAAAAAGTAGTCTATGTCACTCTCCAGGTCCTCAACAGCTATACCAAAAAAAATAAACATCATTTTAATATTATAAATGCGAAAGTGTGTTTGTTGGTTTATTGGTTTGTTGGTTTGTCCTTCAATCACGCCGCAACAGAGCAACGAATCGACGTGATTTTTGGCATGGGTATAGTTGAGAACCTGGAGAGTGACATAGGCTACTTTTTATCCCGGAAAATGAAAGAGTTCCCGCGGGAATCAAAAAAACCTTAATCACGCGGACGAAGTCGCAGGCATCAGCTGGTAGATAGATATAATATTAAGAAGGGATTTAGTTAATTTATCTTACCAATCACAAAGTAATATAATTGTATTGTTGAATTATAATTAGGTAGTTAACAAAGCGCAGGGGCCGCCATGTCTCCGTAGGGAGCAGCAATTTTCCAATAACAGCTCAGCGGGCTATATGTATGCCACGCGACTCTCATTACTTGGCGTTATAGACATTTGAAGCGGGAGGTCCCGGGTTCGATCCCCGGCAGGGAATTTATAATTTCTGAACTTTCTCTGGTTTGACCTGTATGGGTAGCATGCGCACAACGAGTAAAGTTTAAAGAGTAAATGTCTACTCGGTATCTCTATTTGTCTAACAACGAGTTAACAGTTACGTCAAAAGTAGAGATAAAAGTAATATTTATCTGTGGTATTTTTCTCTAGGAACTCTTACATGCCGCCTATTTTTTTCTCGTAATATACCGCATTTTGTGCATGTTAGGCTTAATGAAAAATAATAGCCGGCAACGACAACATCTCTCTCTCGTTCGAGATATTATCTCGTTGTGAAGGTTTTTTAACATTTATTGAAAAACAATACAATAGAAATTAAAGCTAGCTAGCTTAAACCTTATTACTATACTAGCTGATGCCCGCGACTTCGTCCGCGTGGATTTAGGTTTTTTGGTTCCCGCGGGAACTCTTTAATTTTCCGGGATAAAAAGTAGCCTATGTGCTATTCCAGACTATAATCTATCTCAGTGCCAAATTTCATCCAGATCCGTTCAGCCGTTGGAGCGTGATTGAGTAACAAACATCCATACATCCATACATCCATACATCCATACATCCATACATCCATACATCCATACATCCACACATCCATACATCCATCCAAACTTTCGCATTTATAATATTTATATTGGATTAATCATGCCAGCGTGGAATGTTGGCGAGAATGCTGGCTGCATTTCCGCGCTGGACAGCCAGGCTGATCCTTTGCGCAAAAAATGAGCCAGCCCTTCTGTCACCAGATGAGGCAATTAACCGCGGTTAAATGTACTAAAGTAACGTACGAAAGTGTGTTTGTTTGTTGGTTTGTCCTTCAATCACGCCGCAACGGAGCAACGGATTGACGTGATTTTTGGCATGGATATAGTTGAGGACCTGGAGAGTGACTACTTTTTATCCCTTAAAATTAAGGAGTTCCCGCGGGAATCAAAAAAACTTAAACCACGCGGACGAAGTCGCGGGCATCAGCTAGTACATTATACTTGCCTAAAGTAGGTACCTACATTAATTCCGCATCCCGCGGAGTTTCGCGTCGGCTTGCGGAATACCTGTGGGTACACGCTACAGTGGGAATGTAACAGTTTTTTGTGGACCCACTCGGTTTCCTGGCGTCACGTCGCTTTCGCAGTACAACCGTTGTTTTCTGACAGAGGAAAAACAAGTACTTACGGGGATTTTATTATCACACAGATAAAGTTCAAACAAGTTGAAGACGATTATGATAATATCATACTAATATTGTAAATGCGAAAGTGTGTTAAGTTTGTTGGTGAAAAAACTAGAAGTTTAATTCGCTATAATCCGCCCCAGAAGGCAAATCTATGTGGTACAGTGCGTATCTTGAACTTGCAGCCCGCGATATTCTCCACACCTGATAAATCTTCCAAAATACCCTCAACGTACCACTCGGACACCGGAGCATCTTCAGGAGATGTTGACCCTACAATACACGATTGTGAATTCACAATTGTTGTTCACAATCGTGCATTGTACAGTCAAAATCTCCTGAAGATGATGTTGACAGGAGATGATGTTGTTTAAGAGGGCTGTGTTCCGAAATACACTGCGAGCACTGTAAGGTGTGACGTCACTTTAGTACACTGCGAAGCCGTTCCTTTATAGTTATGTATACTGGGTACTGCTTAAAACGGAACGCTGTCAGCACTGAGACAAACACTGAGAGCACATTACCTCGAAAACGCCAGTGCTCACAGTACAAAGATGGCGTCGATTAATGACGTCATATATTACCCTAGGATACTGCAGCAGTTTACTGTCAGTTATAACGGAACGAATTTCTCCACAGTAAGAGCACTGAACAGTGCTCGCAGTCTATAACGGAACACAGCCGAGATGTTGTACATAGTGGTGGTTTTGTGGAACCACTCGGTTTCCTGACGTCACGTCGCTTTCACAGTACAACCAAACACAAGTACGGGGATTTTATTAACACACAGATAAAGTATAAAATTGTTGAAGACGACTGCCTCGTTGGTCTAGTGGTTGGCATGTTCGACTGCAGCCGACGAGGTCCCGTCCTAACAAGTATAGGATCTTTCTAGCAAGACGTTCTCAATACTAGCCCGGAGTTAGGAAGTTGGCGGTGTTTCACCCCCGTGCCTCGGCGCCTGACCTATCACCGGTCGTGTCGGATTTTCCGTCCCATGAGAGTAAAGGAACAGAGAGTGCACATTGAAATGAAATGAAATGATTTATTTCATGTAGGACCACTTGTGCCACTTATGATAAGTCGTAAGAATCTACCACTGCACCGGTTCGGAAAGCTGATTCTACTGAGAAGAACCGGCAAGAAACTCGGCAGTTGCTCTTTTCGAAAACAGAAAAATATAACAATATTTTGTATATAGTATAAAATGCATACCTACGTAACAAGTAGGTATTACACTGACTTGTGGGTTGCTGGATGCGAAGCCGGTTGCTTCCATGCAACTTTGTCATCGAGAAAATCATCTTATACTATAATAACCTCGACTTAACAGATGCTGTTTAACACAGTCTTTAAATTTATTATAACCTAACTTGCCTAAAATGGAATCGAAGCTAAGACTTCTTCAGGCACAAGGCCACAGAGGACGTCAAGAGATCGCTGACATAACATGCCAGGTCTGAGCCAGAAGGAATTGTCTTAGTGTAAAAAACCGCAGAAATACTGCATCTTACGCGGCGAACTCAAAGCGTGCTTGGAACAGAATGAAAACTGGAGCTATGAAAACGTGTGACGTGCAACGGAGAAGGCATTTATTTAGATGCTTTTTTAACTTTGCCGTCTGGTAATTACAAGAAGAATTTGAAACAAAAAAAACCGGCCAAGTGTGAGTCGGACTCGCGTACCGAGGGTTCCGTATAAACCTGTAGGTATTATATGATGTAACTAAAAGTTTATGCTTTTCGCAATTTTTCCTTTATTTGTGCTTTAAGACGTTGCGTCATACCAAATTTCAAGATTCTGAGTTCACAGGAAGTACCCTGTACCACATAGGAAACGAAAAGACCAAATTTGAACCTCCAAATTCGGTCACCCATCTAGTTACCGACTTGGGTCAACGTTGCCTAACATTCGCAATCGACTAATATGCGTTGTCACAACTAGGCCACTCGGCATCAAAAGCTACAAGCGGCAAAAAGCTACAAGCTTTAAAATCCAACGGAGTTCCTACCAGCATCTGCCTTCTCCAAAGCATTCCATGCTCCTCAAAAACCAGTACCTCACTAAAGTTCTTGGATATTTACGCGACAATAAATTTTATAGAGTTGCGCCTGCGCCCTAAAATTACGCCCTAGTGGCCGAGCCATTGATCAGAGACCGCTTGTTAGAGCGTCATGATACCCTGGTACCGAGAAATGTATGGCTGTAAAATATAACAATACTATTTTACAGTATTTTTTAACTTTGACCGTCTTTCACCTACGTCCTACACATAACTTAAAAGTGGTAGGTAGCCATAAGGTACCACATTTTTTATATCACTGCACTCTAAAAAGTGAGACATCTAGCGATTTTCATTTGCTCGAATATCATTTTTTGAAACAGCTACTCTCACAAATAACTGAATAGACATAAGTTCTTTATTATTGATACTCTATGTCTATGAGAAAGTAATAAGAGGTTAAATTACGCCCTAGTGGCCGAGCCATTGATCAGAGACCGCTTGTTAAATAAATCGTCATGATACCCTGGTACCGAGAAATGTATGGTTGTAAAATATAACAATACTATTTTACAGTATTTCACCTACTTGTAACATAAAAGTGGTAGGTAGCTTTAGGTTTTATATTTTTTATATCAATAGGTACTAAAATTCTACATCAATGCACTACACTCTAAAAAGTGAGACATCTACGTTTTCATTTGCTTGAATATCATTTTTTGAAACAGCTACTTTTAAAAATTACTGAATGGACATTACTCGTAGTTCTGTATTTATATAAAAAAATTATACTCTATGACTTTGAGAAAGTAATTGTAGGTTTCTAAACTATTCTTACTTAGACTTAACTTTTAGAAACTTCCCTAAGTGTGAGAAATACTATCGTAAAAAAATTACAAAATTGGATGGTTTAGGTACCTACGAAAACAACAAACATTCCTTAGTTCTTTAAAGCTCTCTGGGAAAAGGGCAGTGAATGTCAGTGATTTTTGGTCCAGAAGGCATACGAGTAAAACCTGAATCGACCTATCTCAACAATCCTTTTGAACTCCGATTGCGGCTGGTGGAAAATCACGTCTTAGGGCGAAAACACACTTTAAATATGAAAAACTTTCCGTATGGTAAGCACGTTTAGTCGTGTCGCGCAGGTATGTGCATCTCCATATATAACGCGCGCCGACGTTTCGTTTCGAAGTGCGTTTTCATGGTTAATCAAATGAAAAGGCGTCTTTAAGCATTATAAGTTTAGTTCATCGAAAACTCACCAACGCCATAGACAAGGAATTCAGAAGAAAAAGCTTTTAAGCTGTGGGAAAATCATTTATTTAATGATGAAAACCTTTTCATGTCTTTCTCGTACTGTCTAATACATTATCCATAATAATAATATTATAAATATTATAAAAGTGTGTCTGTCTGTCTGTCTGCTACGCTTTCACGGCCCATCTGTTCTACCGATTTTGATGAAATTCGGTATGGGCATAGTTTGTATCCCGGAAAATTAAAGAGTTCGGGATAAAAAGTAGCCTATGTGTTATTCCTGACTATAATCTATCTCTGTCATGTCTGTCAGATTTCATCCAGATCCATCCATACATCCAAACTTTCGCATTTATAATATTAGTATAGATTTAGAAGTAAACAACAAAATTACAGATATAAAGTAACATATTACACTTGTTGATCATATTGGGGTCTATTCATTAAAAAAATCTTATTAAAACTAGCTGATGCCCGCGACTTCGTCCGCGTGGTATAAGTTTTTTGGATTCTCTCGGGAACTCCTTAATTTTCCGCAATAAAAGTAGCCTATGTCACTCTCGTCCTCAACTATGCCCATGCCGAAAATCACGCCGATCCGTTGCTCCGTTGCGGCGTGATTGAAGGTAAACCAATAAACCAACAAACCAATAAACCAACAAACAAACACACTTTCGCATTTGAATGCAATCTTCAAATTTTTCGATCAAATCGCAATTTTTTTTGAATTTATAATATTAGTATGATTTCCCATGCGATATTTCATTTTTCCTTGGTCCACGCGGACGAAGTCGCGGGCATTACCCTAGTTTTCATATAAAACCTAACATCTCACTCTAGCAACAGAGTACCGGTCGAAAAGACAGATGTCCGACAAAAAAGCGAGCTCTTTTGAAAAATTCTTTCTGTATCAATGGGGTCATATTATTTTTCGAAAAGGGGTTCCGTAGGCGTCAACTTCCGTCGGCATTCAGTTGGCGATGGGGGCCGTTTTTTGAATTTTTTCTGTTAGAATGCGACACTTTTGGGTGTGGGCGTTTTCGCATATGGCTGGTTTTATTAATTTAAATGTAACGTTTTATCGTTTTTTGAAGTGAAAACTTCTTTAGCCGCGTTGAGCACTTTTTGGTAGGGGGTAAACTTGTGGATTCGCGTCACCATCACCGACACCTCGCGTTGTTGCGAAGACAAAAGGTCTTAAATATAAATATACTACATTCGTAATTGAACTTTAATGCCTTTGTTTTAAGGTTTTTTTTCAATTTTTAAATAAAAAAAAATAATTCAAAAAAATTAAATAAATATTCGTTTTCACTTCTATCGGCAGTCCCTATGACTTCCAATTTTTTTATAACACGGAAAGCGTTGATAGCCTGGTGGTTGAGACCTAAGCCTCCTTTCAAGGGGACCAAGGTTCGAATCTCTGGTACCTCTAAACGCATTTCGCGCACCTCTAAAGTCTAAACGTACCTTTAACTTTACGGAGTTGTCTCCGGTATTATATAGTGAATAGTGATCTCTATAGTGATAATTAATCTATGGTTATGAGCATTTTAAAGGTCAATAATAGGGATGGTGACAACTCAATCAAATCAGCAACTCTTTATCAAACTTAAAAACGCACTTCTAATGAGGAAGTTGTATGTAATTTACAGTTGTGAGTTGTGACGTCATAAAATTTCAACGCACTTTTTTTCTTTAATCTTTATTTTAAAATGGTTAAATCAAATTTAAAACTAACCGCGGATGTGAATTTTAGGTCTTTTGGAAGACCCTCTATTTAATAATCAGTTAGAAATATTTAATTTTTGATATAGGCATCATCCCTTCTTCTTCTTGCCCTTTTCCCTCATCATCATCATCATCATCCCTATTGGGCAGAAAAATGACAAGGCACTCTCCCCTCGCCCCGCAAAAGTTAGTTGAACGTGATTTCATACATTTTCCTCACGTTTAATATCCCGTGTTTATTTCATCCAAGATTAGCCTATATTGGTAAGCTATATTTCGCTTAACCGTCCTGTTAACCCCTCCCCCTCCCCTCACCCCTACCGCGTAAACAGTAGCAAGTACGAAATGTAATTAAAATGGCGATCGGCAGCCAATTATATGTGCCTTTATTGAAACGTCGCAGATGGGACGTTGCTGGTAGGTTTTTTACCCTTTCGGCATCAGCGCAAAGGGATTTTTCAGCTTTTTGCACTCAGCTCCATATGTGAGGAGTATGGCTGACATAACTCACGACTCGCGACAGCGCGTGACTGCGCTTGGACTATGTCCTGGGGATATAACGTCAAAATGAATGCTACAGTATACCTAACGATCGCAAACACCTTGGATTGGTAAACTATGGCTAAAATCCGACTATTTATTTATTTTTATTATTTTTGTACAAAATATTGTCTTAAAACTAATAGAAAAAAAGAGTGGACAAAGGTATTTTAAGCTTATCTCTAAAAAGAAATCTCTTCCAGCCTTCCTTGAAAGTGAGTAGGTAAGGTGAAATTGTTAAGTGGTATAGCACAGATGTAGTACTACATCTGTGTGGTATAGGTACAAAAATAATATATTGTATTGAAATTATGAAATTCTACAATATTTATTTAAAAAAAAAAATTGATATACTGTATTTAAATAAAAACGATATACTACTTACACAAACGAAATACATATTATATACAATACATAAACATATAAATATACAATAAATAAATTGATATAATACATATATATACTATATACTTAATACATAGTATACAATTCTATTTATAAAGAAAGTTTAATGATAAATATGTATACTATAACTATCAATCTATCATGCAGCTTTTCTTAGGGTGTTTTCCTTTACGTTTGAATCAAATGATTTGGGGCCAATTGTTTACAACGCATATAACTCTGAAAACTTAGAAGGGTTTGCTAAGTTAGTCTGATGGGAGGCTTCGGCCGTGGCACTAACTAACCCTACCAGCAAAGATACCACCCTACGATGCCGTGTAGAAATCGATAGGGGTATAGGTTTGATAATTGCCATACCACTAAACTAACAGGTTAAGCCGCTACCATCTTAGACTGCATCATTACTTAACACCAGGTGAGATTGTAATCAAGGGCAAACTTAAATATTGTGTCTAAAAAGATAAAATCCTCTTCTAAACGGAAAATTCTCTCACTCACTGCCCAGAACAAACGCTTGGACATAGAAAGGCACAGACTTTACTTCCAAATGTTGACAAGGAATATGGCTGTTTTTTTTTTATAATTTCCTCGGGAGCTCGAGGGGTGGCTAGTAAATTCAACTCTTTTATATTCTAGTTGACTTTGACAAGTGCGTGCTCTAGTGAATCTACCACTGGTTCGGAATGATATTCTTACCGAGAAAAACCCAGAAGAAACTCGGTGGTTGCTCTTTAAAAAAAAATTACAATTTCATCAATGTGTAGATACTTGTAACCGCTGTCCTAAGAATTGCTGGAGCGAGTCAAATCCGTGCTCTTTTATCATATTACATAATCTTCAACATTATAATAAGCATTTTTCAGGAGCATACTTTTAATGGATTTCCTAAACTTGTGTAAAGGCAAGTTTAAAATAGGTTGTGGAATTATTTTGTTAGAGAATAGAATGCTAGTAAAATAAAAAGTGCTAGTAACTATAAATGTAAGGAAGATGGCAATTTTAATCTTATTAATTCTTCACGGAGGATGCGCGGAATATAAAAGGTTGTATTAACAAGAATTCCTTCATAAGTAATTTGTGGAAAAAATCAAGTCGCACGGTAAGACGGATGGACGTTGAAAAAACCTTCAAGAATCCTACTATACTTGAAGTTGTAGCCTCATTTGAATATGATAGTTAGGCTTAGTGTACACTGAAGTGACGTGAAGTGGCTTTTTAATCAATAGGTAGCAAGAGTTGTGAGTACTAAGCTAAAAAGACATGAAGAAAGCGATGTGGCGTTCTCTCCATAGCCTATGTGTTATTTTACTATAACCTATCTCTGGGCCAAATTTCATCCAGATCTGTTCAGCCGTTCTGGCGTGATTGAGTCACATCAACATATACATCAAACTATCCATCCATCCATCCAAACATCTGTCTGCGGCGGATGCTCGACTACTTCGGTCACATTGCCAGGAAAAATTCAAGCAGCATTGAAAAGCTCATCATTACTGGCAAGATCGAAGGAAAGAGAGTCCGCGGACGAAGCCCGAGACGTTGGTCTGACCAAATAAAAGAAGCGGTCGACACTCCGGTCTGCAGTGCCTTTCGCACAGCCTCCAATAGGGAGAGATGGCGTAACACCGTGATGGCTGTAATATCTCGAGGGAGAGGGGAAACGACGCGAGAAGAAGAAGAAGTAATAGACGTTCCTCTTTGGAACCACTGTATCCAGGCGGCACAGCGCAAGATTATGGCGTGTAACGGTGTAGAAGTCCCTACAAGAAATCAGCTAAGTCCAGCAGTGGACGACGGGCATTTACCATTTGACGACGATGGCATGCAGTGTTTTTTATACGTCCGCATCGATTTGGGTTTTTTAATAAATCCCAGGACTCTTATATGTCTGTATCTTTGATATTATACAAGTTACCTTTAAACCGGACAGCTCAATAGTTAAACCAAGCTTGACGAAATATAATTCAGCGATAAAGCTAGCATCTTGAGGACGGACGTAGTGTAGGTGGGTACTATACGGAAAATCAAAGGTTATCCCGGGAAGTCAAAGTTTTCACGGGATTATTATAAATCCTAAATCCAAGTTCAAGGATGCAGTGATCATCTAGTTTTAATACAAAAGGCTTTACTTTCCAATAGGAGTTAAAAAAAATATCATTAAAACGCTTTAAAAACATTTTGAATAGCGTAACTTTTAAAATGCACGGAATTATAACCAAAGCCATATAAACAACAATGCTACGAGAGTCTGCACTCAGCCTTACGTCTAAATTCCCAAGCAGGAATGACAAATTGGGTAGCGCAATCGGTATGCAAAGTAGTATGGGATCAGTAGGGGTAGAACAAACTAGCGGCAAGTTGCTCGACAAAAAGTTGTGCTACGGTCGCGCTGTCGCCGTCGGCTGTCACCTTCTGTAGTGTAATTCATAATGTTCCTAAATTACATTGTTTTATCAATTTTTTTTTATCAAAATTGTGTCATTTTTCTCGAAATAATTCTTTTTTCTTCATATTATATTGGTTTCGCGAATTTTCATGTATTTAGTGATATAAGTTTGATATACGCGCGCATGTTTACTGTGAAATCCTATTATGAAATATTACTTTCGGACTTAGTATACGGCTAAACATTAGTATTTTAAAATGATATGACTCTAGCTCTACATGTGGTCGTGCTAAGGGTGTGCGCTACAATCACTAGGGAACACGACAAAAAGTCTCGAAAAAATAAGTCGCAAATGTGCTCATACTTCCTAGTTTTTATTGAGCATCCTTTGGGATAACGTGTCTTGGTTTTACCTTACGTGAAAGATTTCAGTAACTAGATTATTTTTTTGCTTATTTATACATCTTAATTTAGACCTATAAGAATGAGCGTTTGGAATCTTCTTTGAAATCCACCGAATTGATACGGATATCTTTAAATCGATATCGATGGCAGGTTTGAAGTCACTGGTAGGTACTCGTATACAATGACCGCAGCGTTCGGCAAGTGCGGGTCAATGTATAAACGCTGCTTCAGAATTTCTCCAAGATCGAACAAATTGGTGATCTCCCTAGCATCTATGGTCAATGATATTTTAACCACAGATTATTTACGTTCACAGTTCATTTAATATCTATGACATGGCATATAAAATCTGTTTGGAATGTATTTTATGTGGCAGGTCCCGGGTTCGATTCTCGGAAGGGAAATTTTGGAATTGATTATTTTTTGATCGTCTAGTGACTAGTCTGATGAGAGGCTTCGGCCCAGGCTAGTTACCACTCACCGGAAAAGACGCTCGGCCGAGCGTTTTAGCGCTCCGACGATGCCACACCGAAACCGACATTAGGTATGGGTTTAATGAAGTTGCCTGATACTTCCAAGTTAGTCCGCTTCCATCCTAGACTGCATCATCACTCTACCACCATGTAAGATTGGCTTGGAGCGTTGGGCGAATGTGTCCAAGGCTCTATAATATTGACCATTTATTATGAAGGTGTTACACAATATTTATACTTATACTCTTTATTTTAAAATAGGATATAGGCTAGCGCTTGGCTGCAATCAGACCTTCTTACTTACTTATACATACCTACGTATACTTACTTCCTACTTAGTTTTGGGGTCAGCATATTCGACTGCGGATCGTGTAGTCTTGTCCTGTTCTTGGTTCGGACCAAAAGTAATACCAAGTTAGGCATTAGGTTTTTAGTCTAGTAATTCTCAGTACCTACCTACTAGACCGTTAGGAAGTAGACTTCAGTAGGTCCAAGACAAGAGTGAATAGGCATCTTCTAAGCAAGCGCACTCCAACCTAGATCTTAGCGCTGCTTTCCATTATAAGCACGATTTTCATCAAGGATAACCCTGAAACGGTCTATCATTTTTATATTTGAGTGAAAAGTTTAGCCGCGTTGAGCACTTTTTGGTAGGGGGTAAACTAGTGGATTCGCGTGACCGACATGCTCGCGAACAGCGACATGCTCGTGAACACCGACATGCTCGCGTTGTTACGAAGACAAAAGTCTTGAATATAAATATACTACATTCGTAATTAAACTTTAATGCCCTAAGTATTAAGGTTTATATTTTTAATTATATTAAAAAAAAAAAATTAAAAAAAGGCTTCTATCGGCAGACCCTATCTGCCATTTTTTTTTTTAATAACGGCCATGCATAAAGCCTGTATTAATTAATAGCTGGCATCAATACAAGCAAATATTAATAAAATCTTCTTAGGCGTCAGGTTTCTGAAATATAAGCTATCAAAGCAGCATCATCGAGTAAACCATGTGTGTGTTCCGTTATAAGCACTGCGAGCACTGGCAGTGCTCTTTACTGGGGACTTTCAGTGCTCTCAGTGTATTTCGGAACGCACCCCATAACTTTGATAGATTATTGATGCTTGCTATTGGTTAATACAGGTTTTATGATTGGCTATTATTTCGAAAAAAATATTAAAATGGCGGAACGGTTGGTAGGCAAGGCTCGATACTCCCATCAAGCAACTTATAATATACGAGTATGTAGGTACTTCCATTGATTCTATTGAGATTGCATAGCTGCCTCAGAGAATTTGAACTTCTGGCTTCTATGGTTGGTAAGGATTATAGGTAACTAGATGATTCCCGCGACTTTGTCTGCGTCTTCGTTCGCGGATAAAAAGTAGCATTTGTCCTTCCCCGGGAAATAACCTATCCCTGTACCAGATTTAATCAAAATCGGTTGAATAGGTGGGCCGTGAAAGTGTAGCAGACAGACAGACAGACACACTTTCGCACTTACAATATTAGTAATTAGTATGGAAGTATGGATGTGCGCCGAGATTTAGGAAAATCTAATCCTTGCGCTTAGTGGAACGTCTCGTTTATTTCTCTAGTCATAGCACAGAATACTATCCATCTATTAGCCAAAGTTAATATAGCTATATAAAAAGTATAAATACATAAATAAATTGTTACAAAAATGAAAACACCAAATGAAATCTTTTTCCTCTTTTTATTTGACAAAAGAAATTTATTCACTTTTTTTCTCATTTCCAGTTTCCTTATAATACATTGTAGTTATAAAGTAATTATACTATCTATTCTATATTTATAGTTATGTATATTTTTATTCTCTCTATATCTTACAAAACATATTTACAAAGTCATCCCGTAAGACCCATTCTAAATTATACTATAGTCTATCTAGAGATTATTCTGAATATAATATCTGAATATTAAGACGTAATATTACTACCAGAATTATTTATACATTAAATATTATAATACATATTAAACCAAATGTGCATCACTGTAGGTTATGTCATATTTAAAATTATAATAAATATCATGTATTTTAAAATTTAGTAGGTAAATGAGTGACCTTTTATAATAATAAATACAATAGATTGGCTTTGATATATTTCGCCAGTTTAATTATTTTGATTCTATGTTCTATGATGTATGTACTAGAAGGATATTTTATGTGTAACTTGTAATAGACTATAGTATAATTGTTTACAAAATAAATTCAAATTGCAATAGAAATAAAAATAGCTTAAATAGATTTGCATTCAGAACACAATTTTTGCACAAACATTATGTAATAAATACACTTTTATCTATGCTTTTATTTAACAGTTTACCAAAAAAATTATATTTTGTCTATAAAAAACTTAAAATTATTTATCACAACAGACTGGTTTGTGTTCCCGTTTGATTTATTGATTAAAATCTAAATAAATAAACACAATCATGTTTTAAAGCTTAGTTAATAAAACAAAATATATTTCAAAAAAATAAATGGTAGCACTCCAGCAGCCATCTTTTTTACAGAATATAAATAAAATCACTGGTTACATTTGTTATGTTAATATTCAAACATAACTTTATTTAAAATTGTGTTGCATTATTCAGCACCATAATTCGTATCAGGTGGCATAGTAGTAAAACAGAATAGCGTTAAATTAATGTTAGCTAAAAATAAAAGAAAGAACAACTAAAATTGTTGTTGTTTGTAAAAAAATGACGGCTGCATGAAAAAAGGAAACTTATGGAAATAAAAATAGTAAAGACCTAATGAATAAATTTAATACTCCTGGGTTTTTCTTATATTTTCAACTTTCCGTCGGGTTTGGAAAATTTCTCAACTTATATTCCGTGACCACGTTGTTTATTTCCAAAAATAAATGTTTTATGCGAGAAATACTCGGTTAAATACCCAAATATAATTAACTACGATGAAGAATATTTTAACTATGAAGAAGATTGTATTAAAATTACATGAATTTATTGCACAATTGAAAAGTTATACACAAATACAGAAATTTACAGCTTAGCTTTCCATTACGATTTAACCTATTTACAATAACGGGAATTTAAAAATACAAAATAATATAGGATACAACCACCTTTCAAATATTATTGTTATGTACATCAGTCAAAATTGCATACGCATTTTTGAAACAATTAACTATTTTCTAAAATGGGTCTCATGACTTTATTGGCATACACAACTTTGACAAAAAATAATCATGCATTTTTTTAGATATTTTTTTAAATAAAAAACCTAATTGTTTAAATATAGTTTGACCAACGTGGCCACTGGAACTATTTAAATTGTATATTTTCTTTCAATACTTATATCCTAACAATTTACAGTAACCGTTATAGACATTTAAATCCTATTTATTTATAGTTTATTGTTAATAAAAAAATGTACAATGAATTTTAATACTATTAAATAATTTTCTTAATAATAATCTTGGTTGTGCCGTTCTTTCATATCTTATAAGAGATACGCCATTATTTTGCGCCATTTTATGTAAATTTTTAAGTGAATTATACTTGCAAATGTATTAAATTTTTAGCGTGTGTTTCATTTTGTTTTTCCGATGGTCGTTACACGGCAGGCCAGACCCTGTTGACAAACAATTTTCTGTTAATAATGATTTTGAAAAATAGCCAGACCAGTTATTTAGAAAGGACATACATAATTTCAAATGTATACTTTTTCATTTCATATGCAAAGTATATTTCTATGTTCATTACTTTTTGCCATAATACCGGGGGTTTCAATGAAATAAATGTAATATAAAAATAACCCAACTTTTTTTACCAAGTTCAAATTAAAAATGTAGAGCACAAATGTCAGAGAACAAAATTACATCCTCTCTGTAAAATAACGTGTAACAAAATATCAAGAGAATTAGATATATAAGACCATCTTGAAAAATATACCGCAACTCGCAAGCTGTCAAAGTAACTGTATATGCCATTAAAGTATAGTATTTGGTAAACTGTATAAATAATAAAGTTATATTGTGACTGTAACAATGAAACATAATAATATAAATAATAATAAAGTGATAAAGTTTGACATCATTATTTCGAACTAGGAAGGTATACGAATAAAAAGCTTTCACGAGACAACTTGGCAGGTGTGTGGTTTTTGTTGAATTGTAACAGTCACAATGTTTTTATATATGTTGTAATTACTATTGTAGCATTATTTATAAAGTCTAGACTAATAAAATCTTCAGCTGTCATAATTATTTTGTTCATTCGATCCCAAAAACTGACTTCTCAGCCCCATCCGGTGAAATAACGCTAAGCCGTTTTCGCTGAAAATAAATTTTGAATATTTTAATCTAAACGCTATATTTTTCTTAACTCATAGATTTCATAATGTTAAAATAATACTAATCACTAAACAAAACCTCAAGATATCCCTCGAGTAGTTTCGTGATTAATTTTCAGCAAAACACGACGAATGATTAAGGATTTTACAAAATTATGGTGCCTCATAGATTCAGCATCGAACATGGAACTAATACACAGATACCCGATCGTTACATTTAACTCCAATCTTAATAAGATCTATCGAGGATAACTATTCCTATATTATTTCTATAATACATTAAATTATGATGAATATTGAAATATTCTTTTCAGAATACTTACGTTAACAGGCCAGGGTTGGCGTCAGCTTGATACCAGGAGTACTGGGGTACATATGGGGGGTGCGGTTGTGGTGCCCCCTGGTGGTGTAGCGCGTGCGCGTGCGCGCCCTTCATATCCCAAGGGCCGGGTGGCGCGCCCTGTTGACAAAAAATAAGGTAAGTTGAAGTTTTGTATATAGTTTTTTATATAGTATTGGAAACAGGAGAATGTTATTAGCTATTGAACCAACTTCACGCTTGCATTTTGATAGACTTCGGTTTATCAAAAAGGGTGTAGTAGGGACTTACCCCTTACCCCCTTTAGGGTAGGGTAGTTTGGTAGGTTGGCAATAGGAGAATAAGTACTAAAGTTACATATTATTATAAATATAAGACTTTGTTTACATAATTAAATATTCTGATATTGTTGTCTTAACATGCGGAGGTCCCGGGTTCGAACCCCGGCACGGTCTATTTGCTAATTTATAATTTCTGAATTTTCCCTGGTCTGGCCTGGTGAGAGGCTTCGGCCGTGGCCAGTTACTTTGGAATGGAGATAGATAATACCCTGAATTAACACATAATTGCATAAGTTGCATTTTGCTCTCGTAAAATTAAAAAGTTCCCGCGGAAATCAAATAAAATATCTAATAACCAAGCATATATTATTTAATTTGACTCAAGATAGGTACGCGTCATGGCTATGATTGTTAGAATTTTCTTCTAGTCATAGGAGTCTGTGAGTAATTAACTAAATCATAATAATTAAAAGTGTTCTAACAATTTAATCCTGAAATTAAATTGTCATCAGACATTGCGTGACACTGTAAATAAATAATCACGCATGCGTGTTTGTATATTGTTACATAAGTATGCGAAAGGCGTGCCCACCACACCTGGCATTTACATGAATTGTAGTTTATTGTATTAGTGAGACTTGGGTAATGAACAATTTTAATCTACGAAAATGGTTTGTATTTAGAATTTTGGAGGAAAATAGTTTTTGGTTATTTACTAATGGAATGAGTGCCGATTTATTAATTGGCCGTTATTAAAATAAATTGAGCGGTTTATAAATGACATCTAGGTGAGTTATGCTTAAAAAATCGACTCTACTGGGACCTTTAAAAACTTCTAAATTCTAAATGATTTCACGCTGTCAAGTCAGAGAGTGTGTACATGAAATCTGAACTTTAAATAATAGTAGAAGTATAATGATGTTTGTTCTATTCGTAATACATACCTTGCTGAAAGAAATAAAGATAGATGCAAGCTATTTCTGTGTGCCAAATTCAGTCAACACGAATTCAACGGCTACTCGGTTAGGTCGTTAAAAACCAGATGTGCAAAAACACTTCTGCATAGGTACCAAATTTTATCAAAATCGGTTGAAAACATTGGCCGCGAAAGCGTAGCATACAGACCGACATACAGACAGACAGGCATAAAGACAGACACACGTTCGCATTAAGAGGATCGTCTAGTGACGAAACGCGACGCGAGTAGGTATTTTCAATAATGCTATCTGTTTCACAACGCTTCGCTGCCTTCTCCGTATCGTGCGATAGAGAGAGAGTTGCAAGTCCAGTAGGCATAGCCTACATTTTATTCTTGAAATATTGTTTCCCCCCAAACGTTTACGAAATTAGACAATTTTGGTCTCATTAGATTCAGTACACCTTAATCTAGGCTCGTACGTTTTATTTTTTTAGTATTTTAGTTTAGTTAAATTTTAAAAAATTAAAATAGGTACTCGAGGAAGTTTTTAGGTCAAAAATATGGATATTTAGACGCTAATAACTTTTAACATAAGCAATATTTCTTTAAAATTAAAACGTACGAGCGTAGTTCTTCATTGTATCTGCAACATTTCTAAAAATTATGAAAATTGGACAACATTTACGGGAAGAAAAACGTTATCGCTTTTTGTATGAAAATTTACAACTAGACGATCCTCATAATAATATTAGTATGAATACAAATATTATAAAAACACTTAAAATTGGGCTAATGCAAAATTGTAATCTTACAGGCTTACAACAGAGCCTTTGCGCGTTGGCTTGCACATAGCTTACCAGGGAAAGGTTATAGATAGGTAGATTATCACTTACGTATCCGACCCTTGGATCCCACGACTGCTGATGTGGAGGTTTCACATCACACGAGGTGCCGTCTGGTGAACGGCCTGCGTTTGGCTGTAACAAACAAAGATGTTTAAGAATGTGACAGAAGTAAAGACAGTGAGGCCGATTCTTGTACACAATCTCTAAACTAAAATGACAGCATTAATATTGCTTACCCTTTCATAATACTAACTGCGGAAAGGGACAAAGCTATATTTAAAGCTGCCACTTTAGTTTAGAGATTGTGATAAGCCGAATTGGCCACAATGACGATTAACTTTTGTCCTATAATCGTGAGAAGCAAACAATGGTAGGTATTACTGCTGGCGATAAAGGAAATTTTTGATTGTGTGTTTTGATCTTAGATTGAAGCGGGGTAATATGGATGATATGGGTTTCCATGCGGCGAGACTGGTTTATGGGCTCTTCATAAATTGGGTGATGTTCCAAGCGAGTTGTTGGGACTTGGGAGCCACGAGGACAAAAACGGTGTCCTGTTGAGATTTCTACAAGCTATTGATCCGCCTATCGAGATAACAACAATACTAAAGTTGTCAGTCGTAGTGCACAGCTTTCTTCAAAATATGACGCATCTATATACTTTATAAGTTGTAAAACGCCATTAAATCTTGGTTTAGTGATGAAATCTCTTACATATCCAACCTTTACGTCCCAAGAGGGTTGCGGGGGTTGCTTCACGTCCCACGGCGTCCCGGTCGGAGACAGGCCGGGGGATAGCTCGGACACGGGCGTGGAACTTGGCGTGGGCAAATGCGTTTGCGTGGGACCGCTCTGGGGGTCTACTCTCTTTCTCTCAAACGAAACTTCGCAAACGAACGTAATTAGTCTGTTATTAGACCCACTCAAAATCGTTCAATCCAATCGGTCACGAAAATTTTCTATGGATCCGTACTTCGTCTGCTTGTACGAAAACGAAATAGAGAGGAGCATAGAGATAATATTATGTAGGAAATGAGTTAACGAAATTTCGTTCGTTTGTTTGCGAAGTTTCGTTTTAGAGAAAGAGAGTAGACCCCCCCGTTTAGTGATGAAATCTCTTACATATCCAACCTTCACGTCCCAGGAGGGTTGCGGGGGTTGCTTCACGTCCCACGGCGTCCCGGTCGGAGACAGGCCGGGGGATAGCTCCGACACGGGCGTGGAACTTGGTGTGGGCGAGTGCGCTTGCGTGGGACCGCTCTGGTACGCGGACGGGGAATGTTGGGAACCGCTGGAACTACCGCCTCCACCTGTTAAAAATTAATATTACGATGAAACAAAGAAATATAAACTGAAAGAGCAAATAAAAGTTCCACGCGAAGAAGATCAATCCTTGATTAATCCTTGCGGGTTGTGTTGGTTTCAAATAAAACTTTTTGTCTGCGTGTTTTTCGAAATTCAAAACACTGTGTACACTTTTTGAAAGTAAGAAGAGTTTAAAACTAAAATTACGAGCCGGGTTAATTTTAAATTTATTATCACCATTTCACAAATATCGCACATTAATTAGATTTATAATTATAACAATTACATTAATTAGCCTTTGGAACAATTAATTCATACCCATGATTTTTATCATTTAAATTTTAAATAATCCTGTACACTGTAATAGGATTTTTCAATTACAGTTTACGTTTTACAGAAACTTGTTGAAAGACATCATACTAATATTATAAATGCGAAAGTGTGTTTGTTTGTTGGTTTATTGGTTTGTTCTTCAATCACGACGTAACGGAGCAACGGATCGACGTGATTTTTGGAGAGTGACATAGGCTATTTTTTATCCCGAAAAATTAAGGAGTTCCCGCGGGAATCAAAAATCCTTAATCCACGCGGACGAAGTCGCGGGAATCATCTAGTTAGTAATATTACAAAGTCTAGAAGCTGGCACTACAATTACTTACCATGTAATAGCTGATTGTTGTTAGGAGGACTGCCGGGCGGGAGGCCTAGGCCGGGGGGGCCTGCGCCCACTTGCGCCGCTTTCATCATCTTCTTGTATTTACTACGCCGGTTCTGGAACCAGATCTTCACCTGTTGAAGAAAATATCATCTCGTTAAATTCAGTAATGAAGGTATACGTTACAGTAATGAAGGAATACGTTACAATAATGAAGGAACAAAGTGTACAAGGAAATATTTATTGCAAACAAATTTTCAAAAGGTAGGTATATTTGCAATATTCAAATATTAATTAATTATAACAATTATTATATGGTTGAATATAAATATATTAAACTAGCTGATGCTCGCGACTTCGTCCGCGTGGAATATATTTTTTTCAATTCCCAGGGGAACTCCTTAATTTTCCGGGATAAAAAGAAGCCTATTTCACTCAGAATTCAGATAATTATAATACGACTATTATAATATTATATTCGTATCAAATTTTGTACAAAATATTCTACTATTAGGTAGGTAGTATATTTTAAGGTTTTGTAATTACAAAACCTTAAATTTTAACCCTAAACATTTTTAGGGCTAAAATTATAATTTTCAAGTAAAATATTTTTTTTGGTAACTTTACGGAGCATGAATATTTTTCTTGGTAAGCACGAATTTCAGTCATCAGCTACGCAGCAATAAAAAAAGTCGTATTATCACGCATAGGGTGGCGTGAGCGTGGGCGGGGCTAGGGAGAAACCGTTGCTGTACCGTTAGCGTAGTGATGGCAAATAATTGTATCGATATCGATACAAATTGTAAATAATTTGCATAACAAAATCTCTTTGGATCTTAATCATTATTAAACTCCTAAATAATTATAAATAAAATATGGAAAAACTAAGGAAGCAGAAGGATAAAAAAAAAGGCGGCCTTGCAGCTTGGTAGCGAATTAATACAGGAATCCCTAAGATTACAAAAACGCAAGGCAAATGAAAATGAAAATGAAAGTAGGAATTTATTCAACTTAACTGTAACTTACATAGATAAAATACATTTTTACCGACTTAAACATCTTACAGGTCACAAATTAATGTTTTGCTATCAATTACACTTAGCGCAGTTTATTGTTGTAGTTGACTGCTTATTGAATTGTTGTACTGTGGTGTAAAATGATTATAAACGTAATAATAAGTATTAATATACTTTGCCAGTCGTGGGTTTGAATCACGTAAAATAAGTATGGAAAGCTGTCATTAGATCAACAAATATATAACTGTGAATCTATCTTGGAATTCTGTGGGAATTCTTTAATTTTCCTAGTTAAAAAAATAATTAATGCCTATCTCTGGATGCAAGCTATCTTTGTACCAAGTTTGACAATACTAGGTTCAACAGATCGACCGTAAAGAGCCATACACACACACTTTTGGATTTCTAATATTACTATGGATAAACAAAATCTAGAATCAGTAGATATTTGTCTTGATTTACGTAAGGGTTCTAAATAAATCCTGGTATATATATATTAGCATGAATTATTAATAACTATATCGTAACTATTCTTACAGAATAAACAAAAACGTATTTTACTGTTACTTACTACAGTAACTGACAGGCGAACAAAAAGATTACATACATACTTTCAAGACTAAAGGCGGAGTAAGGTTTGAACCGTTAGTTCACCGTTAGATACGTGCTAGAGTAGTGGCGATTTATGTCATCGAAAATTATATACGATTGTCATTTCGCATCACTATGACATGACAGTGACAGTTATTGCAATTGATGTTACTCATAGATATTACTGTTTTTTTACGATTTGATGAAAAGTTGTTGCTCTTTTTGAGTAACACAACTTTGATCGGAAAAATAAAGAAAATATATTATTTTTGTACCTATACCACTTATCAATTTCACCTTACTCATTTTCAAGGAAGGCTGGAAGAGATTTCTTTTTAGAGATAAGCTTTACCTTTATCCTATTATTTTTCTATTAGTTTGAAGACAATATTTTATACAAAAACAAACTTTCAACCCTTATTTAACGCCTTTGGGGGTAGAATTTTCAAAAACTGTGAATAACGTATTTCTTTATTTTAAACCAAAAGCTTAAATACCAAGTTTCATGGATATAACTTGAGAAATGACGGACTTTCATACAAACTTTGAACCCCTATTTCACCCCCTTAGGGGTGGAATTTTGAAAAATTCTTCCTTATTGAGCGCCAACGTTACAAAAGGAACCTACTGTCAAAATCTCAAGTTTCTAGACCCAGCGGTTTAGGCTGTGCGTTGATATATAAGTCAGTCAGTCAGGACTTTGAATTTTATATATTATATAGATAATAAAAATTAATAAAGTTTGACTATATTAAAAAAAGACAACTTCTTATTATTCTTCATCACTAAACATCGGTAAAATTCGGTTCCCGCGGGAATTAAAATAATTTAAACCACGCGGACGAAAGCGCATAGTTTATCAGCTAGTATTTGTATTTGTACAGATTGGGGCTCCATGTAGAGCTACGAGAATATGTAGCAGCGTTATAATGTACGAACTGATGCCCGCGACTTCGTCCGCGTGAATATGATTTTTTTAACTCCCACGGAAACTCCGTAATTTTCCAGAATAAAAATGCCGATGTTACTCTCCAGGTCCGCATCTATACCCATGTAAAGAATCACGCCAATCCGTTGCTTTGTTGCAGCGTGATTGAAGGACAAACCAACAAAAAACACACTTTCGCATTTAAGTATGATATTAGTATGATAATTTTTTTATCTGGGGTTTTTCTCAACTACAAAAAATAAATAAAAACGAAACAATTGATCAGTCAGTAGGTAAATGCTATGTAAGAACATCAACCATTATTATTATGCAAATGAGTCAGAGAAAAACAATAGTAATGTACACTAGGTAATATTTAAAATTGTATTTTACCGCATTCTAAAAACAATAAAAGATCAGGAAAATCCTGTCGATAGCTTGATAAACTCGTTAACGACTACCAAAAAAATTGTCATTTTAAAAACATACTACGAAAAATAATGTACAATTTTATTTAATGATAGCTGTCAAATTAATTAATAACCCTTTAAAAGACATAAAAATCACATTTGTGCGATACAAAAAGGTGTCGATTTTCACAATATAAGAATGAAACACCTCTGAGACGTAAATAAAACGAAAAATGCATTAAAAACCAGATTTCCAGAGTAAATTGGTCTATTAAAAACAATTAAAAAATATTTTACCGTATGCTGACCTTTGCTGATGGTAAATTAGGTCAAGGTCATTTGATTATGGTACTTGGTAAGGATAAAACGAGGCTTAAGTCAAGTGAGACAATATTAAAAAAAAAACTTTGTCTTTTTTAAGCAAAAAAAATTAAATGAACTGATCACTTATTAAAGTGTTGTAACGCACAAAAAATAGAATTTAAAATATGTTTATTACGTTGTAATGTTGTAATGTTAAACAAATAATGATGGTAAATTAGGTCAAGGTCATATTTTGATCCTTACCAAGTGGTAAGGATAAAACGAGCAAATTCGTCTTTTTTAAGCAAAAAAAATTAAATCACCTATTAAAGTGTTGTAACGCTCAAATAATAGAATTTAAAATATGTTTTACGTTGTAATTTTAAACAAATAAAATATCATTTATAAACTATAAAGGTAAAGAAAACTATCGTTATGCCATAGAGTTTCCTAAAAAGATCTCATTGGTGTCAAAGGTCTGCCAATCCACATCAATCAGTCTGGTGGACCGTGACGTATACTATTTTTAATCTAAAAGGAGATGCCGGCGAAATTAAGTTGTGATGATTACAATAATAATGAAAAATGCGATAATAATGATTACTTAGCCGAGATTAATTGAATAATTATGACTTATGTTGACCGGTTGGTCAATGAAACGAACTGTATTTTAAACGGTGCGACAGCCGCATTATCGATAAATAATCGACACATCAGGACAAATTATTTACGTTCACAGTAACAGGTTGGTGTGTTGACATTAAAAACCTGTTGCATACAAAACTTATATAATAACGACTGACGTTATGAGGTTACATAAAATGTTTACAGTTTACATTGAGATATTGTTAATCGATATTTATAAATCGGTAATGGTTTAAAGTTCAAGTAAGTTGTTCATGAGAAAGAGATATTTATGTGGTAAGATCTTGGATCATTTTTATTTCGGGAAAAGCTTGAAGAAACTTCTAGACAGTTAAGCTACCCTGCTGTACTACTTTCATTTCTTCTGACATGCAATCCTCATTGCTGAGGATCGTGATCCCTTTTTATTCATTATGTGACGATTCCCAGATCTTTCTGCATACTTATCTCATTTAAAGTTACAATATCTAAGTATAATAATAATAGAGAAGTCTTAGTTCACTACCCATTCGTTTTTGTACTTCAGAAATAGTTTGCATCCCAGCGACGACCAAAGGTTAGCTAAAATTTAGTGGAAATGTTGATTTTCCGTATCGTATGGCGTTCAGTATATTAAATAAGCGTTTTTATAATATTCAAGCTAATTAAAAAAATAACGCTTATTTCGCCTGTAAGTTCGTCGCTCGTTTAGCACCACCCAGGGGACACGTGCAGGGAGGTAGAAGGTAGTTCCTGCGGACGTGAGCGACGGGGCATCCCCCTTAAAAAACTAATCAATTATTAAGGCCACGTGGATGAAAATGCGGGCATTTTTTTGTTAAAACTAAGTTTAATAAATACCTGAAAGGTTAATTTTAAACGCCCCCGATAAAAAAAATGTCAAATTCATTTATTCGAAAGTTCTATCGATGTATTTAGCGTGTCGCACCACTTCACCCCACACTTGCACCCCACCCCGATTAGCGGGGTCGAGCCATTCCTTAACCTGCCTAACCTATTCTATTGGTATTGACTCCCTTACGAAGTTACCTATCACGAAATTGCTTTATATCTGAATTCTGATTTTGAATATATCAGCATTGCATCTATAAATGTTTTAAGTTTGACGAACTGCAATCTTAGTGGTAGGTTGTAGGTACTAGTTCTAGGTAACCTAACGTTCGATTTTGAGCTGGGATAATTGGGTATTTGACAACTAGTCAAATAAGAGGTCCAATTGTCTAAGCAAATCATAATCATTTGACAGCTTAAAACGTATTACTCGAACTGTCTAAGCCTTAAGGAGTTCATACATGCTTTTTGACATTAGACAAACGATTACGATTACGATTTCCTTACACAGTCGGGGGGCAGGTACTTTTTCCAAATTTCAAAACGCACGTTTTGTAACAGTACAAAGGGTCTTAAGACGATACGGGAGGGCGGTTTCCCCCATACAATCGTATTAGTCTGTTTTCTCCGTGAATAATTACAGTAGAGAAAATATTTTTGCACCATAAAATTTATACGAGTCCGTGCCATGTCCCTATGTTTTGCTTTTTTCAATAAATTAATAATTTTAAGAATTTGGAACCTTCAAAAATTGCAAAAAATGGCCCAGTTTTCGCGTCATCATCAGTTATCCCGTATATAAATTTGACGAATATAATCAAAAAAAGAAAAACATACCGACATAGCCTGAGTCCTTCTTAAATTGTTCTTGAAAAAAAATTAAAATCGGTTCTGTTTTGGAGGAGGAAATTATCGGTCCAAGTTGCAGTTGTCCCTATCGGGTGTTATGGAATTATATTCGAGGAGCAGCGCGACGGCAATATAATTGTTCAATACCTATTCTCAAAGTTTCCCGTTCATCCCATATCCTCTTAAGAGTACGAGATACTGAATAGTGACTTCATCAAAAATCAACGCTCTTATTTACTTTAATCGCTAATTTAAAATGGTTGTCAATCATAGAAATAACAGGAAACGTGGTCTTTTGGTAGGTCTTTAATAATCACTAAAAAATGTCTAGTTGTCAAATACCCAATTTAGCAATTTTATGCGACAAAACCGGAAAACAAACACACTTTCGCATTTATAATATTAGTACAATAAAACCTTTTTTGGACCACATTGTAAGGACCTACTTAATAAAAGTTTGTCTAAATGTCTACTTACATACATGGGAATTTGAATTATTGGAAAAAAGCTGCGGTCGTCCATATGTTGCGGACTGCGGTGGCGGCCATCTTTTTTTTTTTTTTGTTTTTTAGGGCTATTGTCATGCAACGGTATGGTGCTATTCAGCCAAGTTTCGTATTCATTTTTAATTTTTATTTCACTTTAAATTAATTGTTGTGGTTAATATAATTCTGTATTGCTATATTTTTCAAACTGCTTCTGCCGCTGTTATTCCTTTACTTTTTCAATTTTCTACATTTTAACCGATTATGATTAAAGTACTTTATGTAACATCTCAGTCAGTATTTAATTAAAATTATCTACCTACCTACCTAAAGATTACCTAGTGGTAATCTTATGTACCTAGAATTTTGAATTTTGAATGATTAGTGAAAGTGTAACTTGTAAGTGCTGCCGCCTGCCTCCAATAACACAAGAACAGATTAGATCATAGAAAGACGATGCGTCCGTGGACTACTTCTTATATAAGATTATTTACAAGTTTAGGTTCAAGTCAAATTACTCATTAGTTTAATTTTTAGGCAAGATCGTAATTTTAGTAGGAATAGATTGTATACTCATAATAAGGGGAAAAAAAGATATCTAAATAAATATTTCAGACTCCAAAGTTCAAAATTTTCCGTACTTTTCTAAACATAAAAGCTTTATTGAGAATATCACTGCGGTATGATTTGTGAATCAATTGTACTACTATCCAAAAACTCTACCACTACGAGAAAAGGAAGCGGGCATGACCCACAGAAATGAGATAATTGGCAAAGATATTGTTTTATGAAAAAGTAAACGATGCCTACGACTTTTGACGACGTCCCTGACGCAGTGTTGAGCGCTGTTACCTTAACGTGGGAGATCCCGGGTTCGATTCCCGGCAGGGTCAATTTAGGAATTTATAATTTCTGAATTTTCTCTGGTCTGGTCTGGTGGAAGGCTTCGGCAGTGGCTAGTTACCACCCTACCGGCAAAGACGTATCGACAGGCGATCTAGCGTTCCGGTACGATGCCGCGTAGAAACCGACTAGGGGTATGGGTTTTAATATAACTAACTGCCATACTACCAAGTTTTTTACTTTAATCGATACTTTAAAATGGTTATTCAGCATAACAGGTGACGTGGACATTACGACTTTTGGGAGACCCTCTATTTAATCATTACTAAAAAATAATTTATTTGACTAGCACTCAAAATAATACCCAATTTATAAGATTCCTATTAGGTACCTTCAAATGCCTACCTTTAAGTACTGGGTAGGTGATGATAACTATAGCAATTAGCAGATACTATACGGTTCGGAAAAAAAATTCTACTGAGTGTAAGGTTTATTATTTCGATAGTTGTCAATTTGACTTATTTCATGACACTTTATCCAATTTGACCTGGGTGTACATTGAAAATATTATTAAGTTAATACTGTTTGTCAATATATCTCATGAGACAAGGAGTGTAACTACGTCGATATACTTAATTTAATTAACTAATGTTAAAGATTAGTCAATATCCGTTTGTTGACGTATATTGACATACTGAGGTGGGAGTGATAACAACTTTTATAAAACGAGAACGTTTTGGATCTCATGATTCATTCGATGGACGACAGTAGACGTATTCAGAGATTAAGACGTAATGTTGCCAATTGCTGTATTATTCAATGAAGTGTTAAATTTGTGATAAGGAAGTGATGAATATATTGATTTCGCGCAAGATTCGAGTATTATTTCACGGAAATCTCCCTCCGAGCCTTTATGAGGACGTAGAATCATCAGAAGATACCCGTTTCAAAAGTAATGTTTCATTATGCTTTTATAGGATTTCAATAAATTCACTAGCACTACGCAAACGAAGTCACGAGACAAAGTAAGTGTTATAAGAGTGTAATAAAGATCGTTAAAAGATCGTAAAATAATAAAAATCAAACATCAAGAAAACAGGTACTCTCACATAAAACAGTTAAAATCCTTATCAAAAGTTCATCTGAAATAATCAGAGCACAAAAATTTCACTTTTCAAAAAGGCCTTTTGCGATATAGCATAGCAGCTGGTGGAAAAATTGATCTAACAAATTTATACTTGACTAGCTGATGCTCGCGAATTCGTCCGCCTAATTATGGTAAGTTTTTTCATTCCCGAGGGACCTCCTTAATTGTCCTTCTCTGGGATACAACTATGTCTGTACCAAATTTCATCAACATCGGTTGAAAACATGGGCCATAAAAGCGTAACAAACAAATAAACTCACATTATAAGTGTGACGTAAAATAAATTTTACGTAGTGATGATCGATGTGGTATTTTATCAAGGAAGACCTGATTTCGAAAAAGCCAGTAATAATTTTAAAATTAATACTCTCAATATTGACGCGAAACTCGAAAGTGTGTCCTTCTGTCGCTACGCTTGACACTTTGCCATTTGTTTAAACGATTTTGATGAGGTAACTTGAACTATTTTCACCCAAATTAAGAATTCCCGTCGGAATCACAAAATCTTAATCGACGCGGTCGTAAGTCACTGGCATCATCTAGCCTAAAAAATCTAAATTCACTCTGGTCTGGTTCACTTTCGCTACGGCTATGGCTAGTTATTCACTTTTTTATCAGCAAAGCCATTCTGAAAAGCTTCCAAATCTTTCTACAACCCTTTACCGAAAATGAAAAGGTTTAACAAGATATAACATTTTCAATATTAGAAAAAAAGGCAATATTCAATTTTTCAATTTTCCCACTAGCCCTCGGAGTACATTTGCCCGGTTTCACCGAGTCCGTTCCGTGGGGACGGCGGTATGCAATACCGACATACCTATAAGGACGGCATTCTACATACACGGGCGGTGAGTACAAAGAAATATCGGGCATAGAACGCATAACACTAAGAAATGGTGCCTTGGCGAATACAGCTATTCCGCCACTCGGCCTGGACGGACTTATGCAACAGACAATTATTTTTTTCACTGCTATGAGAAAAGTAAAGCCCCTACCATTATATTATTAATATAGAAGTGTGATGACTCTCAGAAATGAGGAATATATTTCAGAAATTGCAATCCCTGAGTTACAAGAAGATGTCAAATGAAGATGTCAAATTGGAGTTCCAAATAACAGTTTCGCCCAAATGCTCATGTCAAATCACTTAAAATATGTTAAAATATTATCATATTTTTCTCACTTTAGGATAGATTTTTAGAATAGGTGGATTAAGAGGTCTATATATCTAGTACTGCTACATTAAAATAAAATCTTTTGCCTGGAAAAAAACAAACTCTATTTTAAAACAGGAAGACGAAGTTAATAATTGAATGCTTTTTTTTACTTATTGAAATTACTTATTTAAGATTAGATTAAGATAATATATAATATAAACTGAAAAGATACAGTTCCATTTGGCATCAGATTTGTAAAGCCAAATTTTATTCATGAAATTAAACCAAACATTCGTAATGATGGATAAGCAACGAAATAGTTAGTACTAGATGATTCCCGCGACTTCGTCCGCGTGGATTAAGGTTTTTTGATTCCCGCGGGAACTCCTTAATTTTCCGGGATAAAAAGAAGAAACAAAAGAGCCTATGTCCTTCCCCGGGATATAACCTACCTCTATACCAAATTTCAGCAAAATCGGTTGAAAAGATAGGCCGGGAAAGCGTAGCAGACAGACAGACAGACAGACAGACACACTTTCGCATTTATAATATTAGTATGGATTAGAATGGTCTACAGGTAAGCATTTCAAGAGCCTATAAATAACGTAGTGATTATTTCGTTTCATCTAAATAAAATACACTAATAAAACTGATCGATCAGCGCACATCTCAATTCACTGGATGGATCGGGCTAAATCATACTAATATTATAAATGCGAAAGTGTGTTTGTTTGTTGGTTTATTGGTTTGTTGGTTTGTCCTTCAATCACGCGGCAACGGAGCAACGGATCGACGTGATTTTTGGCATGGGTATAGTTGACGACCTGGAAAGTGACGTAGGTTACCTACTTTTTATCCTGGAAAATTATGGAGTTACGGCGGGAATCAAAAAACTTAAACCACGTAGACGAAGTCGCGGGCATCAGCTAGCTTACCAATAAAATTCGTTAAATGAAATATTAAAAAATTACCAATTCGTACGTGGCCTCGCGGTGGGCGGGGACTCCTACCCCGTAACCCTTCTGCTTCACCCCCTCAAATACCTAAAAGTCATCTAGTCACCGCGCCTTAATGTGCGAACTCGCGGGCAAAAGCTAGTCGTGTAGTACACGACATATCACATTAAGACCTCCATAAATCAGACCAACGGCTCAATTTGGCGAATTGGACATACAGAACGGAATAAATTAATAAGTAAATTAAAAAGCCATAAATATTTATGCTTTGTCCGGTCGCGCATGACGCGATTCTTGCCTTTTTTTATTAAAAAAACAGTAGCTGGTACAAAACTGCATGCCGCGCCCGGACATTGAATGACGTGGAGTGGTTGACTTTGTTTTTTTTTAATTGTCTCTGGAAAAAGGACTGTACGCTGTCGGCATTTTTTTAATTGTACTTTTTCCCGTAAACTTTTAGTTTTTAGCTATTATCCTGATATTTTTTATTGCATTTATGATAAAGACTACAAAGAATAATTCATAATTACTGAATTATTCTAGTTTGAAGTGTGTTTGTTTGTTGGTTTGTCCTTCAAGCACGCCGCAACAGAGACGGATCGACGTGTTTTTTTGCATAGGTATACTTGAGGACCTGGAGAGTGACATCGGCTCGAGTTCCCGTGGGAATTAAAAAAACTTATTCCACGCAAACGAATTCGCGGGCATCAGCTAGTGAAATATATGGAAAAGTAATTAATAAATATTATTTAAAAACTGTTTTAACTGTCGAAGGTCACATTTTTTCATTACTAATTATAAAATTATAGTAGGTGCACTATCTAGTAAATATAATCAACTTAAACAACAATAAATCCTGTATATTCCAGAAAGTCCTATTTTTCTGGAAGATAAATCTAACCTAAAAGCAAAATGACCAAGGTAATTATAGCATTATAATTATTTATTGTGTAAAAAGTACCTATGCTTAGTGTATTTTTTAATTACTATAAATTATTTCATAGCAAAGACACAAAACAAAATGGTTTTAATGCATGCACCATTTTCATACATATTTAACATGTAAAGTATTTTATGTGTGCAAATGAAAGAAAACACTTATCATTAGTCTAACTGACACTTTATGTGGCGTAAAGGCCGATTCACATTAACCCAGTATAGGAATGTACTCGTACTAGTCAAGTCAATTCAGCTCTAGTGCTACATTTGGAAATTGTTTTGATATTATTCTTATATTATTTACTATTAGTGTATTTGGGATGGAAATCTCAACAAAGGAAACACTAATTCGAAATTCAAAAGTCTCATTCAAAGTAGGTACAGTTTTTAAACATGAACTAAATATTATATCATAACACATTTATTTAAAGGAATTAGATACAGAGCTTTAAAAAAATCCTTGATTTAATTTATTACAATAATGATTAAGATTTAGCTAAAAAAACTGATGATGAAAAGCAGTAAAATGCACACAGCACCACTGTTATAAAATATTCATCGACTCAGTATTATATTAAAGTAAGGAGACTCAAATCCATACTAATATTATAAATGCAAAAGTGTGTCTGTCTGTCTGTCTGTCTGTCTGTCTGTCTGTCTGTCTGTCTGCTAAGCTTTCCCGGCCCATCTTTTCAACCGATTTTGCTGAAATTTGGTATAGAGGTAGGTTATATCCCGGGGAAGGACATATGCTACTTTTTATCCCGGAAAATTAAGGAGTTCCCGCGGGAATCAAAAAACCTTAATCCACGCGGACGAAGTCGCGGGCATCATCTAGTGTTTACAATATATCTAAACTGGGAATTTAGTCATAACTAGCTAGCTAACTTCGTCGCGTGGATTGGGTTTTTTGGTTCCTACGGAAACTCTCTTCTATCTCTGTGCCTTGCATCCAGATCCATTCAGCAGTTCTGGCGTAATTGAGATATAAACATTCATCCATCCAAACTTTCGCATTTATAATAATATTAGTATAGGATAAAGTAAAACAGGCATCTTGCCCTCGTACATGGTGCAGTCGTAGATAAGATTTCACGACGACCAGGTATGCTACGATACTATACTCAGCAGATACGATAGCTAAGTATTGGCACGACCAAGTACTGGATCCAGTAACTGGAATGATATCAAACGGCAACACAATAATTATGAAAACCTGCTAACAATTTGTCTTTCCAACACTTTTTGTGACTGTTTCCAATAAAATATGTAAATGCTTTGGTCGATATATTATAATAATTGATTGTACACACCTTTTTTTTACATTAAAGTGTATCTGAGCTTATTGAATAAAATAATGGAATAACATTCCCGTGGATTACATAAGTAAATATTTAAAAGACAAGTTCTAAGTATAATTTGTTTTAATAATTAATTTACAACATAGATAAGGTAGACTCTACCTGCCCCCCGATTACGTAAGAATTGTCGATCAAACGTTAAAGATTTTCGTCAAAGTAAAATAAACCATGACATCATTGAATTAAAGCTTAATTTAGTCTGCCCATTCTTATACGTTTAGGGTATCGTACATACCTAAACGTATAAGAATGGGCAGACGAAATTGAGCTCTAGTTCAATCCAGATATGGTTTATTTTACTTTGACGAAAATCTTTAACGTTTAATCGGCCATTCTTACATGATTGGGTATCGAGTATTAAAGTTGAAATATTACGACTTTTTCAACATAATATTTTATGAATTTTTTTGGGCGATACATTTTATGTTGTATGACATAACACGTGAGTTTATCCGGTAATAATTACCGTATAGTTAAAAAAGTATAATTGTTCATAAAAGTTTATTTGAATAAAAGTATTTGAAAAGAAAAAAAAACTATTTTTCACAAAATATTTCAAATTTTATTAGAAAACATATTATTATTTTGTAAAACCATTGTCATTCTAAATATTATAAGCATAGCAAATCGAATTTCGTTATTTATTCTTTATAATATTCTAATTCCGCCTATAAAAACGTCCAAGTGCGAGTCAGACCCGTCTATCAAGGGTTCCGTAGCTTGGGTTCCCTTTTTTACCACTTTGGTCATCGATTTAAAAGGCTACAAAACAACGCAATATAAAAAAGGGCGGATGATGTAATTTAATTATCTCTCAATGATGTTGTCAAATATGTGATAATGAGATTTTCGTGATTTCCTAAAATAGGTAGCGGGTGATCGAATCGCTATTTTAATGGGACCACCGCTTGGGGTGGCAAAAAACCCTAATCGATTGACATCGCTTGATTTTTATGTCACACTAGCTTATGCCCGCGACTTCGTCCGCGTGGAATATGTTTTTTAATTCTCACGGAAACTCCTTAAAGTTCCGGGATAAAAAGTAGCCTATGTCACTCTCCAGGTCGTCAATTATATTCGTGCAAAAAATCACGTTGAACCTCTGCTGCGGCGTGATTGAAGGACAATCCAACAAATTCACACACTTTCGCATTTACAATAAACCTATAGTTTGATATTATGTCACTCATACAGTGTTATAGTGTATAGTCAGATATGTTACTCACTCAGACAGGTTCCCATACAAAAAACACGTCGATTTGTTGCTTTGTAGCGGCATGGTTGAAGGACAACCGCGACTTATCCGCATTGATTTTAGGTATTGTAAAATCCCGTGGGAACTTCCTCATACTCGTACCTCGTGAAAAGAGACTTTACAATCGTGCATTGTCGAGTCAACATCTCCTGAAGATGCTCCGGTTTCGGAGTGAAACGTACGTTGAGAGTGATTTGGAAGATTTGTGTGGTGTGGTGCGGTGCCGGTGCGAATTGCTGGGTGGTGGGTGTTCGCATGCTATTGGTGAAGGACACGCACTGTACCACATAGATTTGTCTGCTGTGGCGGATTATAGCGAATTAAACTTCTCGTTCATTCATTATCATGGACTTCCGCAAAGTAACGCCTGCTTCGATTCAATAAAAGAGCCTTTGACCGTCTCTAGGATGAAAGCTATTTTTATTCCAAACTTCATCAAAATCGGTAAAGCAAAAGGTAACAGACCGAAAGACAGATAATACCTATACTTTTGCATATTTGTATTACAGATGGATTTTATTTTTGAAACTAGATGATTCCCGCGACTTCGTCCGCGTGGATTTAGGTTTTTGATTCTCACGGGAACTCTTTAGATATCCGGGATAAAAAGTAACCTTCCCCGGGATGAAACCTAACCCTGTACCAAATTTCGTCAAAATCGGTTGAACACAATATGGGCCGTAAGAGCATAGCAAACAGACAGACAGACACACTTTCGCATTTATAATATTGGGTGTGGATTAAAATTACCGTTCAAAATAAACTTAGTATTTATAATATCAAGACTGAGCACTGTTTAATTAAAATTCAAAATGTAGTAGGTACGTATTATATCGTAAGCACAATAATTTATCGATATAATCGTAAAGCAATCTCCACGGCTTTCAATAGCCGATTGGCACAAATACGTCAAGTGGTCATTGGCGCGGTCACATCGTTTTGCCGCTGCCACTTGAATTTGTCTTTTAGATTATAAAAATAAAAGCTAAAGAAAAAAAAAAGAAGAAAAAAAAGTGCGAGTCAGACTCGTCCTCCGAGTGTTCCGTAACTTGGAAGGAAACGTAAGTAAGTACTATGTATGCACTTCTGTTAAAAATAATAATATAATATAAGCATTTTTTGAAATTTCAATTTCAATGATTTTAAGTAGGTACATTAATTTGTGTGCAAGCGTTATTTTTCCCTAAAATAAAATAAAATCAGTAGGGTTCAAAAAATATA
The DNA here is from genome assembly GCA_917051295.2 of Erebia ligea. Lineage (NCBI taxonomy): Eukaryota > Metazoa > Arthropoda > Insecta > Lepidoptera > Nymphalidae > Erebia > Erebia ligea. The sequence goes on from OU785246.1 coordinate 4,915,504, forward strand.
TGTAGTTTCTTCGTCATATTTGGGTTACTTAATGAACAAATTTTATTAATTTTGTGTGCACCTATAAATGTTCAACCACATCGAATTATATATTTTATAAGAGCTCGTACCTAGATAAGATTATCTGATCATTAAAGACCCAAAGCTGATTTCTAAACAAACTGTTAAAAGAACTATTTTACTTATAGACATCGTTTTATTTTTCCTGTAACATATAAATAGATACGTAATAATATGACGTGTCAAATCCAATCATTTTAGATTTGATTAAAAACTTAGGAGATGAAGATAATCGAAAATTATTATAAAAAGTTACTTATTTATCGTCGACAGCATCTGTAGACAGATGAATAAATCCCACCGCTTTTAAATATTTTGGTACGGAACCCTAAAAAGTAAATAAAAGAAAACAAGTAGTTTTATTGCGCGGCGCTTTGAATCGAGTTGTAAGTTTAAACTATAAAAGGGTAGTTTTTTTTATATTGTTTTTGACGTTTATTGCTTTTAAACTTTTGCCGACTTAAAGCTTCTGAGTTGACATTTTTAAGACCTATTAATCTATTCAATAGGCATGCATTGCACAATAAAGTTATTATGGTTTTATTGTTATCCATAGGTACCCTACTAATGTGTAATATAGATGATGCACGTGACTTCATTCGCGTTGTTTTAGGTTTTGAAAATTCTGGGGAAATGCTTCAATTTTCCGGGATTTAAAAGTAGCCTATTTCATTTTCCAGGACCTCAACTATTTACGTCAAATGAAAACGTAAACTATGATGGCTCTAAACGTGCCCGATCATTTAAATAATGATAATAAAGAATATTTAAATAATATTTATATAATATTGTGCTAAAAAAAATATTTTTTACAATATCTTTATTATTATATTTATTATTATTTATTAAAAGAATTAATGAAATCATAATATTATTGCAAAAGGTTCGGAGGAAGATGACGACACTCATAACACAAGTTATCTTAGTACAGGTGTCTAAGCACTCCTTTGTTCATGTGTTTTGGAATAATAATTACCTTGTCTAGTTTTTAAGAAGTATATTATATTTGTACATATTGTTGTATTCACAATACATAAATTGAAATAGAAATTTATATAATATTGTGCTAAAATATTTTTTACAATATCTTTATTATTATATAAAATAATTAATGAAATCATAATATTGCAAAAGGTTCGGAGGAAGATGACGACACTCATTATCACAAGTTATCTTAGTAGGTGTCTAAGCACTCCTTTGTTCATGTGTTTTGGAATAATAATTACCTTGTCTAGTTTTTAAGAAGTATATTATATTTGTACATATTGTTGTATTCACAATACATAAATTGAAATAGAATTTAAGCAGAAGCTTACAAACTCAGCCATCCAATAGCTAATACTAATGTCGATATAAAGTTGTCTTTCTTTCATCGATGCTAAACGTTCATGAATTTAAAAAAAATGTTAAACCGTGTGTCGTTCGGAGCGAAAGATAAATTATTTATCGATACATTGTGCATGGTGTAAAACAAATTTGTATTGAATTAAGTCCCTTTTCTTTGAACACGCAACGACGACGGTTGATTACTAATCGCATTCATGGTGTATCGATGTCGATGAACGGTTTTTATCGACTTGGGACCGTCACTAATGGGTTACGCAACGTGAATTTATGGCGGTGACTTATTAAGGGCGTAAAGTGTTTTTGAGTAAACGCTACTTTAGACATGCCAATTTCGAGCTCCAACGTTGTTGTAGGTTGATTGACTGTTGTTGTTGTTGATTGACGATTGGCAAAGACGTACCGCCAATCAATTTAGCTTTCTGGTACGATGCCTTGTAGAAACCGAGTAGGGTTTAGTATAACTGCCGTAGACCTTATAGGTTAGCCCGCTACCATCTTAGACTGCATCTTAACTTACCATCAGGTGAGAATGCAGTCAAGGGCTAACTTGTAGTGGAATAAAAAATAAACCTGTAGTGGAAACTTAGAATCGTTGTGATTTGAAAATTCGATGAAACGAAAAAGCGACACCAAAAAGAGACAAACGTATTCATAATAGGGTATAGCCTGCGAGAGAATGAGATAGAATACTGTATCGTAGGCTACTTTTCTGAAGCTTCACTTCTGCCGTGTGTGAATTGCACACACATACTTTTTTTTGATTACATAGATTGTACTATTTTTTTCCATTTTGACAACTTTGATTTTTAAAACGAAATAACATGTTTAAACGCGGCCAACATTGCATTATGACCACCTCTTTCTCGGTACACTACAATGAATAAATCTATCCCTCTCACACCTTCATGTCGTTAACGGCCCTTAAGGTTGCAAACGCGTGTAAAAAGCGGTCAGATCCTTTTTGTCAGTATAGGTGAAAGCCCCCGAATCTCCCGCAAAATGTCTTTATCGATGCCGACGCAGTTTTATTGCTGACGCGCGAGCATCCGCGCTTTTTCTCCAGTCGGCGCGGGTTGATCTTTTATCGATAAAAAAAGTCGATTGTGCACTTCACTAATCATTCTCGCGAACGCATTCGTCATAAATGTGTTGAAGGCCTCGTTGGTCTTCTCAGTGGTTAGCATGTTCGACTGCGGCTGATGAGGTCCCGGGTTCGAGTCCAGGGTCGGGCCATAATTAAGTTTTGGGGTTTTCTGACTAGTTCTCATTACTGGCCCGGAGTTAGGAAGTTTACGGTGTGTCACCCCCGTACCTCGGAGAGCACGTTATTATTACTACGGTCGCGGTTATTATCACTAACATGATAAGCCCGCCAACCCGCATTGGAGCAGCGTGGTGTGTCTAAGCTCTAATTCACCTCTCTCCTATGAAATTGGAGGCCTGTGCCCAGCAGTGGGACATTAATGAGCTGTAGTGGTGGTGGTGGTGTTGACAGATGTGTGCACCTATAAATGTTCAACCACATCGAATTATATATTTTATAAGAGCTCGTACCTAGATAAGATTATCTGATCATTAAAGACCCAAAGCTGATTTCTAAACAAACTGTTAAAAGAACTATTTTACTTATAGACATCGTTTTATTTTTCCTGTAACATATAAATAGATACGTAATAATATGACGTGTCAAATCCAATCATTTTAGATTTGATTAAAAACTTAGGAGATGAAGATAATCGAAAATTATTATAAAAAGTTACTTATTTATCGTCGACAGCATCTGTAGACAGATGAATAAATCCCACCGCTTTTAAATATTTTGGTACGGAACCCTAAAAAGTAAATAAAAGAAAACAAGTAGTTTTATTGCGCGGCGCTTTGAATCGAGTTGTAAGTTTAAACTATAAAAGGGTAGTTTTTTTTATATTGTTTTTGACGTTTATTGCTTTTAAACTTTTGCCGACTTAAAGCTTCTGAGTTGACATTTTTAAGACCTATTAATCTATTCAATAGGCATGCATTGCACAATAAAGTTATTATGGTTTTATTGTTATCCATAGGTACCCTACTAATGTGTAATATAGATGATGCACGTGACTTCATTCGCGTTGTTTTAGGTTTTGAAAATTCTGGGGAAATGCTTCAATTTTCCGGGATTTAAAAGTAGCCTATTTCATTTTCCAGGACCTCAACTATTTACGTCAAATGAAAACGTAAACTATGATGGCTCTAAACGTGCCCGATCATTTAAATAATGATAATAAAGAATATTTAAATAATATTTATATAATATTGTGCTAAAAAAAATATTTTTTACAATATCTTTATTATTATATTTATTATTATTTATTAAAAGAATTAATGAAATCATAATATTATTGCAAAAGGTTCGGAGGAAGATGACGACACTCATAACACAAGTTATCTTAGTACAGGTGTCTAAGCACTCCTTTGTTCATGTGTTTTGGAATAATAATTACCTTGTCTAGTTTTTAAGAAGTATATTATATTTGTACATATTGTTGTATTCACAATACATAAATTGAAATAGAAATTTATATAATATTGTGCTAAAATATTTTTTACAATATCTTTATTATTATATAAAATAATTAATGAAATCATAATATTGCAAAAGGTTCGGAGGAAGATGACGACACTCATTATCACAAGTTATCTTAGTAGGTGTCTAAGCACTCCTTTGTTCATGTGTTTTGGAATAATAATTACCTTGTCTAGTTTTTAAGAAGTATATTATATTTGTACATATTGTTGTATTCACAATACATAAATTGAAATAGAATTTAAGCAGAAGCTTACAAACTCAGCCATCCAATAGCTAATACTAATGTCGATATAAAGTTGTCTTTCTTTCATCGATGCTAAACGTTCATGAATTTAAAAAAAATGTTAAACCGTGTGTCGTTCGGAGCGAAAGATAAATTATTTATCGATACATTGTGCATGGTGTAAAACAAATTTGTATTGAATTAAGTCCCTTTTCTTTGAACACGCAACGACGACGGTTGATTACTAATCGCATTCATGGTGTATCGATGTCGATGAACGGTTTTTATCGACTTGGGACCGTCACTAATGGGTTACGCAACGTGAATTTATGGCGGTGACTTATTAAGGGCGTAAAGTGTTTTTGAGTAAACGCTACTTTAGACATGCCAATTTCGAGCTCCAACGTTGTTGTAGGTTGATTGGGCTGATCGCATTTGAGTTTAGTTTATTTAATAAGGATATGTTCCTAAAGGAATTTCGATGGCCAGCTGACTCGCCCTGGATTTGCTCGTGAATTTACTATTCAAGAAATAAATATTATAAATACTAGCTGATGCCTGCGACTTCAACCGCGTCGTTTAAGTTTTTTTGATTGTTGCGGGAACCCCTTAATTTTTGGGGATAAAAAGTAGCCAGGTCCTCAACTATATCCATGCCAAAAATCACGTCAATCCATTGCTCCGATGCAGCGTGATTGAAGGACAAACCAACAAATGAATAAACCAACAAACCAATAAACCAACAATCAAACACACTTTTGCATTCATAATATTAAGTATGAAGTACGATTTATACGATTGTATTGATTTCCCTAAATAAATATTTATCTCTGAAACTTTTGGTAATATCAAAATTCAGATTTAGTACTTACTTATCACTTCATAAACTGTGAACTTATCTATTATTATTTGATTAGTTCAGAGATACTCTACAAAAAAAACTCGCCATAATATCCACTACATGACTTATATCTCCTCCTTTAGAATCTCGATCATAGATACAGATTGTCAATTTTACATACTAAATATAGATTAACTAGTAGATAAGTATAATAAGCGATGACGGCTTCAGACTTGTCGGCACATCTGCACAAGGCTTAACAAGAGAAAGATATCTCATTAAGGAGCCGCTAGCGGATTTTGCGTGCAAATTGAGGTCACTACTTGTGTCGCTACCTTTTGCCCTTTCCTTAAAGATAAGTACGACGGGACATTACATTGAAATTTAAAAAAAAAACAGGTAAACTTCGATTCAATGAATTTGGTTGAGAAGTGAGATCGAAGATATCTACAGTCCATTTTCCCCTATTATCTAACTCAGTGGCTGCCTCTGACTTATATTGTTTATCCATTGCCGGTTTGCTTTGAAATAAAAATAACATCTTCATATCATACCTTCAATGGATAAAAAATTAGGAGTTAGAGAATAGGGGGGGGCAGATACAAGTACTGCTGATAGAGCGTATTGGGGCCTTCTCTGGTGCTGCAAATGTTCATGGGCGGTGGTAATCACTTATCATCAGGTGACCCTGCTCGTTTTCTCGCTATTTAAATAAAAAAAATAGCGAATCTTCTTGTTCCTTGATTATCATGGACTTCCACAAAGTAACGCCTTTTCTATTCAAGAGATAAAGACTGGATAGAAGCAGGCGTTCACAAAAACACATTTAAAACAATAATAATGACTCCCGACCGAATTTCGGCCAGGGCGCCCTATCTCCAGAGAGATTAGCCATCTGCGCGGGAAATATTATAGTGGACAAATATGTGTGCATACACAGGTGCACTCTCTGTTCCTTTACTCTCATAGCCCGATGGGACAGAAAATCCGACACGACCGGAGAGAGATAAAGCGCAGGACCGACTGCTTAACTTGCTCTCCGAGGCACGGGGGTGAAACACCGCCAACTTTCTAACCCACCGGGAAAACCCAATAATTGTTATGGCCCGACCCGGGACCTCGTCGGTTGCAGTCGAACATTGTAACCACTTATAGACCAACGAGGCAGTCGACACTTAAAACACTTACCTATAATATGAATGAATGAGTTTTATTTCACAAGACAATTTGTGCTACCATATGAAATGTCCAGACTCTACCGGCTCGGAAAGTAGATTCTACTGAGAAGAACCAGCAAGAAAGTCAGCAGTTGCTTTTTTTTAAAAAGAAAAAAAAAACAATTTATATAACTTCACACATTCAATCGTCAAATGACACAAAACAAAATATTACTCTGATTTATATCAACAATACACTGATAATAATGTATGAAAATACTTTTTACAAAATATGTCACCATATTTGGCGGAAGCTCAAGCGAGACTTTTTCGATCATACCATCTATATCGTTTCAACTAAGAAGAGCTAATTTGTGGCACCCTATTTTTACTTGGATTTGTTTGAAAATAGAAAACAATCAAAATCGATGTGAAAATAGAATGAGAAACTTTTGTATACAAATAAACTTTTACAAAATGTTTTGAGAGTCGTCAAGTGAATTTGCTGATTCGGAATTCTCTCTTTTCCACAACTCCCCACTAGGATTTCTAGGCGAAGTCAATGGGAATTTGTGGAAGAAAAGTTCACATAATCCATTGATGGGGATCTTTAATGGGGAAAAGTTGAATAACCCCTTCTTATAGAGAAAAATCAGTGAGAAACTCGGAAAGTATAACGAGGTGGCTTATGACCGATCTTCTCAGTTGAAATGTTTACCATCATATTGAGTTAAGGATCTATAATGAAAGTTTTAGCGACTTTTGGAAACTTACAGGTTTGTCTCTGGTCTGGTGGGAGGCCCCCTCACCCTATCGGCAAAGACGTACCGCCAATCAATTTAGCTTTCTGGTACGATGCCTTGTAGAAACCGAGTAGGGTTTAGTATAACTGCCGTAGACCTTATAGGTTAGCCCGCTACCATCTTAGACTGCATCTTAACTTACCATCAGGTGAGAATGCAGTCAAGGGCTAACTTGTAGTGGAATAAAAAATAAACCTGTAGTGGAAACTTAGAATCGTTGTGATTTGAAAATTCGATGAAACGAAAAAGCGACACCAAAAAGAGACAAACGTATTCATAATAGGGTATAGCCTGCGAGAGAATGAGATAGAATACTGTATCGTAGGCTACTTTTCTGAAGCTTCACTTCTGCCGTGTGTGAATTGCACACACATACTTTTTTTTGATTACATAGATTGTACTATTTTTTTCCATTTTGACAACTTTGATTTTTAAAACGAAATAACATGTTTAAACGCGGCCAACATTGCATTATGACCACCTCTTTCTCGGTACACTACAATGAATAAATCTATCCCTCTCACACCTTCATGTCGTTAACGGCCCTTAAGGTTGCAAACGCGTGTAAAAAGCGGTCAGATCCTTTTTGTCAGTATAGGTGAAAGCCCCCGAATCTCCCGCAAAATGTCTTTATCGATGCCGACGCAGTTTTATTGCTGACGCGCGAGCATCCGCGCTTTTTCTCCAGTCGGCGCGGGTTGATCTTTTATCGATAAAAAAAGTCGATTGTGCACTTCACTAATCATTCTCGCGAACGCATTCGTCATAAATGTGTTGAAGGCCTCGTTGGTCTTCTCAGTGGTTAGCATGTTCGACTGCGGCTGATGAGGTCCCGGGTTCGAGTCCAGGGTCGGGCCATAATTAAGTTTTGGGGTTTTCTGACTAGTTCTCATTACTGGCCCGGAGTTAGGAAGTTTACGGTGTGTCACCCCCGTACCTCGGAGAGCACGTTATTATTACTACGGTCGCGGTTATTATCACTAACATGATAAGCCCGCCAACCCGCATTGGAGCAGCGTGGTGTGTCTAAGCTCTAATTCACCTCTCTCCTATGAAATTGGAGGCCTGTGCCCAGCAGTGGGACATTAATGAGCTGTAGTGGTGGTGGTGGTGTTGACAGATCAGGAGTTGCAGGAAACCCTATGATTGCAAGAGCCGCAAACACCGCAAGAGTTGCAAAAGCTGCAAAAGCGCAATAGTTGCAGTGAATCTTCTAGAATATAATGTATAATAGAATAGAATAGAATATATTTATTTACAAGCTGATGCCCGCGACTTTATCCGCGTGGATTGAGGTTTTTCAGCTCCCGCGGGAACTCTTTAATTTTCCTGTGTCCTTCCCCAGGATGTAACCTGTCTCTGTACCCAATTTCATCAAAATCGGTTGAGTAGTTGAGCCGCAAAAGTGTAGCAGGCAGACAGACACACTTTCGCATTTATAATATTAAGTATGGATATGGATATTATTGTTTTGGCGGATAGTAGCGAATTAAGCCTTGTTCCTTTATTACAATCGATGTATATGCCATGTGTTACAATGACTAAACTGCATATTTCTAACTGGTCCAATATACCACTATACCGGTCTATGGAACTGGTCCGGTTTATAAATAAATCTTTTTTGCATTAAAATAGGTATATGATTTATGTCTTTGCCGATGCAATCAAAATAAATTATGTTGTAAGAAGAAATTACTTATTTACTTACTACACTTATAGTAAACGAATCGAGTTAGTGATTTTTTTATCGATAACCAGTTTGTGCTGGACCAAGATATTGTCACTGTTGTGACATTCCACGGTTCCACTTTTGGCGAAAAGAGGAACTACAACAGGAATGTTTCCAACGAATCAAATCGGTAACTCTTTATCTAAGGGTATGTTCCGAAATACACTGCGAGCACTGTAAGATGTGACGTCAATTTAGTATACTGCGAAGCCGTTCCTATAGTAAGCTAAACTGGTTACTGTTTAAAACGGAACGCAGTCCAGCAGTAGATCACGTGATCAAAGCACTGAGAGCGCACCTTACCTCGAAAACGCCAGTGCTCACAGTACAAAAATGGCGTCGATTAATGACGTCATATATTTCCCTAGGATACTGCGGCAGTTTACTGTCAGTCATAACGGAACGAATTTCTCCACAGTAAAGAGCACTGAACAGTGCTCGCAGTCTCTAATGGAACACACTGTAAATAATATAATATGTCAAAAAGCGCAGAAATGGCAAAAAGAAAAATATTGTGACGTCATTAGTATTAGCAAATAATAATATCAATGTGTCAAATCGATTTAATCTTCATAAAGAAAGAAAGTCGATTGTTATCAAAAATCGAATCAGTAACGCATTAGAACATCATTGAATTGAGCTGCCAAAAGTAAAATAAATGGTTGGAAAAATATAAATGAATAGCAGATACCCGCGACTTCGTCCGCGTAAAATAAGTTTTTTTTATTCCCACGGGAACTCCCTAATTTCGGGTTATTATCGGGTTAATATATAGCCTATGACACTCACAAATGATGTGGCTTTATATTGGTACCAGAATTTTCAAAATTGGTTCAGTAGATCCAGAGATTACGGTACAACCTCACAAACTCACAAACTTTACCTCTTTGTAATATTATTAGTATAGATCATTAAATAATTGAAAACTAGCGGTAGGCGTGGATTTTACGAATTTGACAGTCAAGAAGAAAATTTCAAATTTAGAATTAGGACTTGGTTGATTTAGTTATTACACCACAAATCAATCTCTATTTAATTTTTAATTGGTAACCTGCCCACTGAGACGTGGATCAAACAACTTTACAGCACTTTCATCATTAAATCAGATCTCAGTCAAGCGCAAACCTGTAAATCATTAAAAAACCCACTCCATTTCCACCAACAAATAGAAAACAATACAATTGGGTATTTGACTACTATTCAAATAAATTATTTTTAGTGATGATTAAACCATGATGATGATGACCATAAACCATGATGACCATTGGCTGTCTGTGCATCGGGAAAGAAATAAAAAAATTAAAAAAAAATAGATTAAAAAAAAATATATAAAAAAAAAAAATAGATTAAGTACCTGTGACCTGTGTGCTATAATATCTGAAAAGTGTTTATTAACCTTTTCAGTTAGCTTTAAGTTTTAATGTATATTTAATGTATATTTAGTATGTAGTTTTGATGGGTTTAATGCCTCTAATAAAAAACTTTATTATTATTATTATTATTATTAAATAGACATAGAGCATCTCCCAAAAGTCGTAATATCCACATCCCCTGCTCGTTTTGTGTTGAATAACCATTTTAAACAATTTTAAAGTCGAACTTTGATGACGTCACAATTCTAAATTTCTTATAAAAGCCCATACCTACTAAGCACGCGATTTTGACGTTTGAAAAATGTTGCTGATTTGAATAGTTGTCAAATACCCAATTAACTAAGCAAATCGTAATCATTTGACAGCTTAAAACGTATACTGTTTAAGGAGTCATATATGCATTTTGATGACGTGCAGGCATCTATGAACTCCTTAAACAGATCGAATTATCCGTTTCGTCGGTTTATTCCTTAACAATCGGGGGGCAAATTCTGTCATATAAGACCTAGAAAACTATAAATTACAAAAGCAACAACTGCATTTACGACTCAAAAACCAAAGAAAGATAAACGACTTTTCGAATAAAAAGCCAATGAATATTTATTCAACGTAAAATCGAATTTAACAGTCATACTATAAGTATGGCTAAATTATTCCGAGTTAGGGTTACCAGACGTCAGTATATCTGTTTTGACTTCCTCAAATATCGCATTTTCAGAACATAATATTTTTTCCTAAGAGTTTTAATACTTTTATTTGAGTCGTATGCGGAAGGACGTGGGAACCCACCGCATTACTATCCCAAGAAAACTCCTACCATTATTTGATTAATGGAAAAGGGGACACGGCTCTCAGTAATGAGGATAATACAACGCAGAGAGAGAGAGAATATATTTTCATGACAAAGTTTTAAGGAAGAAATTGGCTTCGCATTCAGCAGCCGACAAGTTAGTGTAATTCTTGTAATTGTTGTTCTTGCTACTTAATGTAACATTTTCTTTTTAAAACAGATCATCTCCTGAATTTCTTGCCAGTTCGTCTCAGAAGAATCTTTTTTTTGAACCAGTATATCATAAGTGTTACAAATTGCTCTACATGAAATACCTAAATGATTTTATTTCATTTCAAATAGGAACCGACAGGATATGGAATGCCCTTCCAGCTTCTGTTTCCCCTCCTCTTTTAATATCATTGGTACTTTCAAATGAAGAGTGAATGGGCATCTTCTAGGCAAGCGCGCTCCACCTCAGGCTGCATCACCACTTGCAAGCAGGTCTGATTGCAGCCAAGCGCTAGCCTAGCCTACTTATATTTAAAAAAAATGGCAAAATATTAGGACTTTTCATCTGGTAACCCTATACCGAGACATTTTAGTTTTTACCACAATCGAGAGTTGACACGGTTAGCTTGGACAACAGGATGTTAATGAATAATTCATCGGGGAATTTTCCAAAGAAATACTGTCTTTTACAGTATAATAATATTACAAACAAGGGGATTTCTGGATTGCGAATAGTGTTTGAAGGTATTTTGTATCAAAAACTGAAAATGTCTGGTTCAGGGGCCACACTGCCAAGTGCCTACGCTTAAAGCCATACTGAAGCATATTATTCAAAATGACAGTTCAATGTCACAAACCTTGACCTAAAATAAGGATTATAATGTTACACGAAAGTCAATGAAACAATATGGCTTTAGACGTTGGCAATATGGTCGTTGTTATTGTTTGGAATGTCTTTTATTCAAACTTTCAACTTTTATTTTACAATTAACAACTCTAGACATTCTTCATTGCGTAAAAACGTTGATATTCAATCAATATTATTTTATTTATTTTTAATTTAGTTTAAGTAAGAGATAAACATACTAGAATACAAGTTCATTTTTGTAAGCGGTTGTGTAAATTGGCGCAATTTAATTAACATGACACAATTACAAACTAAAGCAATATAGCAATATATTTATCATAAAATTATTACAAATATATTAATTTGTGGAACCGATCACCTACATTATATTTAATGACAACAAATTATACCGATCATATTAATTTAAAATATTTTTTTTATATTTGTTGAGATAACATAAATTATGTATAATATGTTTTTTCTGTTGTGTTAAATTATCTCTAATTAATTGATTAATTTATAATAATTAAAGTATGTAAAGCTATCCAATATTTATCATAAAATTATTACTTATATATTAATTTGTGGAACTGATCACCTACATTATATTTAATGACAACAAATTATACCGATCATAATAGTTTAAAATATTTTTTTTATATTTGTTGAGATAACATTAATTATGTATAATATGTTTTTTTTTGTGTTAAATTATCTATTAATTAATTAAGTACTTATAATATGTTTTTTCTGTTGTGTTAATTGATTAATTTATTATAATTAAAGTATGTAATTTAGCTATCCAGTAATTTAAAACATGTTCTGCATACCTAATCTATTTATCGATACTCAATACTCAATTTATTTATTCCATGTAGGACAGACAAGTGTCTCATAAATTACGTCATGTTTAGACTCTACTATTACTACTATTACTATTAGGAAAAAGATTCTACTGAGATGAACCGACAAGAAATTCAGCAGTTGCTCTTTTTAAAAAGCAAAATTGACAGCTGTAGTGCTAATACTCAACCCCACAAAGAATGAAATTGAACTTGCACATTCCTTTAATTTTATACATGAATTTATCATTGCACTACCAGTACATCAGGCAAAAAACCTTCGTGAGACAGAACAACTGTCCCTAATTCCTTCAAAGATTTTTTTTTCCAATTGAGATGATAGTTTGTGTGCATGTAACCACTTATAACCGTAGCATGATTGGGAATCATTACGTTGTTTCACGGTTCCTGACTTATGCAAGTGAAGTAACATACTCGTAGAATGGCAGGTTTGGCTTATTAAGTTAATATGGTTGGTGCTTTTTTTTCCTTTTTTTGTCCACTACAAGTTAGCCATTGACTGCAATCTCACCTCATGGTAAGTGCTGATGCAGTCTCAGATGTTAGCGGGCTAACTTGCAAGGGGTATGGCACTTGGCAGTTATATTAAACCCGGCCATACCCCTAATCGGTTCCTACACGGCATCGTACCGGAACGCTAAATCGCTTGGCAGCACGTCTTTGCCGGTAGGGTGGTAACTAGCCACGGCCGAAGCCTCCCACTAGGCCAGACCAGGGAAAAATTCAGAAATTATAAATCTCAAATTGACCCTGCCGGGGATCGAACTCGAGACCTCCGCACGTTAAGACAACAGCGCTCAACACTGCGCCAGGGAGGTCGTCAAAAAGATTTTTTAATACAAAATTAGTGTAAAATATAAGTATGTAGTTAGATACGCTACGAATTGAGAACCTCCTCCTTTTTTGAAAGTCGATTAAAAATCCAAAATCGACGCGGATGAAATCGCGGGGAACATCCAGTAAAACCATAATAATTATTAACTCTGATTAACCCCATACACTTGATCTATTCGATCCATACAATCATCCATACAATGGTTCCTAATCTGTAGCGTATGCCGCATCGACCTCCCACCGCGTCTCCATAGAAACCCCCCACAGTTTCGAAAACGACAGTCAACATGCCAATTACAATTAACTGCATTATTTGACTACCCCCAATTTATAAATACAGTAATCTTTAACCCTTATGAAAATCTCAAGGCATGATTTTCATTTCATTACATAAAGTCGCTTTGTTGAATATTTTTAAGTTTGCCTGAGTTTGAAAAAGTTACTTGATTGTTATAATTAAAATCAATAGGGATCGTAAAATATTGCGGTCGGGGAATCTACACGAATTACTGATTTATCTATGATGACTAAGTATATCAAGAATAAAATAATAGTTACCTACTGATTTATTAAATAGAGGATCTTCTGAAAGACCTGAAATTGCAGTAATAATATAATAAGCCTATGCCTGAAATACACGTTATATCTGTTAGTTTTCAGTTTGTTAACCATTTTATTTACCGCTGCCATACTTTTTTATCCACTACAAGTTATTCCTTGACTGCGATTTCATCTGGTGATGATGGTCTAAGATGGTAGCCCTTTATCAGTGGCACTGGAACGCTAAATCGCTTGGCGGGCACGGCTTCGCCTGTTTGGTGGTAAATACAAGGCCGAAGCCTACAACTTAGAGTACAGAACAGAGAAAATTTAGAAATTATAAATTCCCAATTTGACCCTGCCGGGGATCGAACCCGAGACCTTTCACTTATAAGACAAGCACTGTGAAATGGAGGAAAATAAAGCTTAATTACATTGTTTATTGCTAAATATGTTTGCATAATACCAGGGCATCATATTCAGAATGGGGTGTTCTTTCCGGGAGCTTGTTATTTTGCAACGGGACGCCTTCCGCTAAATAGTAAGCAATCGAAGGGGTGACTCGTATGGCGTATGGGAAAATTGTGGTGTCAAATTTTATTATGGGGAAAGTAAATTTTCCAATTTGGGCATTCTGTTTCGAATTTATTTCGGGTCTTGTGATTAGAGCAGTTTTTTGAGTATGGATTGTAAGTAATTTTATTGTTAGGAAATATTGAGGTCCTGGTAGTGGAGATGCTTGAATTAACATTATGGTATCGTGGATTCGATTCCCGTGCAATACTTTCGATGTACACTCACTCTCTATTACCCTGAGTAGAGATAATAATTTTTAGAAATGATTTTACTAATATTACAAATGTGAATTTTCGGATCTTTGTAAGTAGGTAGGTATACCTACGCTATAATGACTGAACCGATTTAGCTTAAATTTGGAATGGAGGTAGCTTATAACCTGAATCAACATAAAGGCTTCGTGTCATCCCAGAAAATTAAATACCGAAATCAAAAAGCCTTAGAATTAAATCTATTTATTAGTAGTAGAGTATAAAATTAAACTGCAAGCCCAGTTTTGAACTTTGAAGATTCAAGGAAATGTAATGTAGATTGTACAGTCATTAACAAAAGCATAATAAATACATGTTTCTAAAATAGAATAGACAAATTTTGTAAAATGTTTTGTACCAATTTTCCGGCAGAGCGATTTTTTCTCACGGCCCAGCGACAAAGCACGACAAAAGTATAGACAAACCCCGAAAATCTCAGAATTGTGACTAATTCGAAAATAATTACGGAACCCACTTCCGTCTTATGAGAAAAACCACAATTGCTGAGTTGCGTGCCGGCACAAACTACAAAAAACAACATTTTTAACATATTTTTAACTCTAAAACTAAAGGCATAAAGTTGAAATCGGAAGCGGTGTGAGCTGTCACAATATTACTTATGTAAAACCGATTCAAAAGTGACGTTTCTCACGCCATTTTTATTTTTTTGATGCAGTGTTTTGTTTAAATGTTTTATTGTATGAAACTTAGGCGAAGTAAATAGGTAGCAGTACCTATAGTCTAATACTATTTTCACGATAGCTTTTGACTTTTTTAAGAACATAAAATTATGCTAACGCGATTTTTTCTGATATTACTAAATAAACTGTTTTTTTTACCATGTAAAACTCCTTAGCTCAATTGATAAGAAATTTATGTTTATGTTTGATATTTACTTATTTTAAATTTTCTAGAACTTACTTACTCTTCCAACTATTTTTTAAACTTTAATATTAATGTAAGTATGATTTATTTAAAAAATAAAGTATAAAGTATAATCCACTTTCTTTTCCCAAAATCCATAACACCTAGTCAAATCAGCAACTTTTTTCAAACCTCAAATCGCGCGCTTTGTATGCGATTTTGTAAGGATTATGGAATACTTACTTACTTCTATATTTGTGTTTTACTTTAGTCGATAATTTAATCATCTAAATCAAATAGTCGAGGTATAGGTACTACATACTATCTATACTTAACATTATAAATGCGAAAGTTTGGATTGAGGGATGGATGTATGAATGGATGGATGTAGGTACCTACTTTCAGGCAGGCAATGATGAAAATAATTATGCATTGAGCTTTTTTAACTAGGGTAAGCTGTACCTTTATGCTTATACTAGCGGACGCCGGCGACTTTGTTCGCGTGGCATAAGTTTTTAATTCTCACATGCACTCCTTAATTTTCCGGGATAAAAAGGGCCTATGTCACTCTTCAGGTCCTCATCTATACCCATGCAAAAAATCACGTTAATCCGTTGCTCTGTTTCGGCGTGAGTGAAAGACAAACTCTCTATTTAACGTCCTTGGGGATAGAAATTACAAAATTTGTGAAATACGTATTTCATTATTTTAAAACGGAAGCCCAAATACCAAGTTTCATGGCTATAACTTGAAAAAGATTGAATTTCATACGAACTTTCAACCCCTAACCTAACCCCTTCGGGGGTAGAATTTCGAAAAATCCTTTCTTATAGTGGATACCTAGTCTTCACAAAGAACACACCCTCCAAACTGCATGTCTCTAGAACCAGCGGTTTAGGCTGTGCGTTGATATATAAGTCAGTCAGGACTTTGAATCAAATAAATAATATTATAAATGTGAAAGTTTGGATGGATGTACCTATGGACTATGGATGTATGGACTATGGATGTATGGATGTATGGATGTTTGTTACTCAATCACGCTCCAACGGCTGAACGGATCTGGATTAAATTTGGTACAGAGATACCTAGATTATAGTCTGGAATAGCACAAAGGCTACTTTATTCCGGAAAATTAAAGAGTTCCCGCGGGAACCGAAAAACCTCAATCCACACAGACGAAGTCGCGGGCATCAGCTGGTTTTATATATATTATATAGAGTCGTGCACGCCACTGCAGCCACAGTATACTTTACCTCTAAACGTGAGTATCACAAGATTAATATATTCGATAGTAAAATATAGTAACTATATAAACACCTAGTATTTATAGTCTCCTAGTAAACAACGTAGCAAATCATCGCCCTAGGCAATACCTAATATGTAAAATTGCTAATCGTGAGAAAACCTACAGAGTCCTTGATACGTCAACTTACAATTTATCTTATTAGAGCAAAAACACACTACGGACAGAACTGGATCTCACCGGTGGTAGAGGTTTGAGTCTTGACTTGTACCCACAATTTGGCAAAATAAATTATCTTTCTTTCTTTCTTATCACACAAGTTGTCCTACGTGAAATAAAAAAATAAATTAGGTAAGTATTAATTATCATTTTATCAATAGAACTGCTCCTTCCAGGTCCGCTACCATCTTTGACTGCAGCATCTTATCTGTTTATTTATACTACTAGCTGATGCCCGCGACTTCGTCCGCGTGGATTGAGGTTTTTCGGTTCCCGCGGGAACTCTTTAATTTTCCGGGATAAAAAGTAGCCTATGTGCTATTCCAGACTATAATCTATCTCTGTGCCAAATTTCATCCAGATCCGTTCATCCGTTGGAGCGTGATTGAGTAACAAACATACATCCATACATCCAAACTTTCGCATTTATAATATTTATTTGATTACTAATATTATAAATGCGAAAGTTTGGATGGATGGATGTATGGATGGATGGATGTTTGTTACTCAATCACGGCTGAACGGATCTGGATGAAATAAATTATAGTCTGGAATAACACATAGGCTTCTTTTTATCCAAACCAAACAGCTGAACGGATCTGGATGAAATTTGGCATAGAGATTGATTATAGTCTGGAATAACATAGGCTACTTTTTATCCCGGAAAATTAAAAAGTTACCGCAGGAAGCAACAAAACCACGCACGCAGACGAAGTCACGGGCATAAGCTAGTATGTAAATAAATAATAGCTTTATAGATTAAGGAAAATTGAAACTGTGTTATCCTAACGTTATATCTCCTCGGAGATTGTGGTAGCCTAGTACATGCACTGTTGATGGACTAGAAATAAATACTACTTGATTTATGCATGTCCTAAGTAAATCAACTTAGTAACAAGTTTTTATAGCTTTTGCTTGCGGTTAAATAGCATAAGTACTATTATATATTCTGTGGTTTCGCTCACGTTACGTTCGATTTTCATATTAAAACTAAATCAAAACAGCGCGGGCAACATCTATACTAATATTATGAATGCGAAAGTTTGGATGAATAGATGGATGGATGGATGTTTGTTACTCAATCATGCATGAACGACTGAACGGATCTGGATGATATTTGTCACAGAGATAGATTATAGTCTGGAATAACACATAGGCTACTTTTCATCCAGGAAAATTAAAGAGTTCCCGCGGTAAGCAACAAACCCTCAATCCACGCAGACGAAGTCACGGGCATAAGCTAATCTGTTTATATGGAAATAAATAATGGCTTTATAGATTGAGGAAAACTGTGTTATCATAACTTTATATCTTCTAAGAGATCGTGGTAGCCTGGTACATGCACTGTTGATGGACTAGAGATAAATACTAGGTCTACTAATTATTGATTTATGCATGTCTTAAATCAACTAGTAACAAGTCAGCATAAGTACTACCTACTACATATTATATTATGAATCTGTGGTTTCGCTCACGTTATGTTCGATTTTCATACAAAAACTAAATCCATGCGATAAAACAAGCAAAAGCAAAAATTTTTCCATGGCTCGCTTCATTGGATTACGACGCATCGGAAAAACTTTTCTTACACTTGTACATAAGCTTCATCATTTTTCATTCATCATTATTTATTGTTAGTTAGATATAATGTTATTTTAAAAATGCAACAAAAATCTCAATGTTAAAATACCGAGCGACAATTTCGTTCTGTGAATCTTTCTTTGTTTAATGCGACATAGGTTCCCACGATACAGGATTACCTAGTGTGGGTACCATAGGTGATAGGACCTATGGAAAAATTGTCACAGTTGTTTTTGGAAAATAAACATTTTTCATTTTCACTTTCATTTTCAAACAGCGCGGGCAACATAACAATATAGTTAAAAAATTCAATTGAAGAAACCATTGACTATTTTATCGTTAAAAAGCCCAGAAAAGAATGTGTTTAGATTTATTTTCGTCGGTCTGTGTTTTGTGTCCATACTCCATACAACGCTGAACGAACTAAACTGAGATGTAAGTAATAGAATCCTTACAGAGTACCTAATATTTTCCAGAAATTTCACCTAAACGAAGCCGGTAGGTAGGTATGGGTAATCTAGATAAACAATATTAAATTGCGTCTAAAGTGTTGTGTAGTTATAAAAAAATCGATATTTAGTCCTTTAAAAAAAAAAAAACAATAATTTTCACTGAGTATATTATGCAGTTACTAGGTGAGTGAACCGAGGTCGTACTTCGCGATAATATTAAATGTTACTTCTTTTAAATATACTTTTAATTTTTAATGTATTAAGTAAAGTATCAAAAAATCTTTAAATAATTTTTGTAATAATATTCCTTTTATTATCACCGATGCTGCGTTGACCTTATTTAAATGTAACATAAAATTCGAAAAATATAGTAAAAGTTGAATATCTTTATTTTCACCCTCACTTGAATGTAAACCTTATTTCATGGTGATAGGGTATATAATTGTTTGATAGGCAAGTGTCACTGTGGAGCGGACCGTGGCATTTCGCTTGCGGTATTTTCGCCTCACGTACAAGTACAACCCGAGATCTGTCATTATTCTGATAACACTGTCTGTTTGTACGTGCGAGAACCGACGGTAGGGATGGGAATGGTTATCGATAGAAAAATAACAGAAAAATATATCCTTACCAATATTAAAAAAACGAAACTGTGTCTGTATATCTTTCACAGACTACAGTGTATAAATGATATCTTTCTGTTGCGCTTACACGACCCATCTGTTCAATCGATTTTGTTCAATTTTGATACAGAGATAGATTGTATTTCGGGGAAGGACGTACTTTTTACTATCCCGGGAAAACAAAGACTTTCCACGGGTCACAAAAATCTTTATGATGTGATGAATTATTAATTAGGTTATTAAGTACTTACTTATATTTTCATTTTCATTTCCTCATTGTTGATACTAATTATATCATACTAATATTATAAATACGAAAGTGTATTTGTTTGTTGGTTTGTCCTTCAATCAAGCTACAATAGAGCAACGGACCAACGTCATTTTTTTATGTAAAGCTATCTACAGAGATGAAAATTATAACATCCAATTTCAACAAAATTGGGCCGCTGAAGCTTTATCCATACAGATAGACATAGAAGCACACTTTTCAATTATAGAAGAGTATGGATTACAATCTCCGCACCGGTCAGTTTTCCGAACCGGTGCTAGAGTCTTGACTTATCGTGACACCAGTTGTCCTACGTGAAATAATTAAATCATTTATCAATGTCTAAATTCTGTCTGACTGTCTCTTTCTCCTTTCAGCACAATCGTAGCACTGATTCTGATCGTGACGAATTGTGGCACAGAGATAGTTTGCATTTGAAGACAGAACAGACACTTTTTATCCCAGAAAATAAAAAAGTTTCTACGAGATTCTTATCAACTCAATCACGAAGACGGCATCGCAGACAGCATCGCGGGCATCAGCTGCAGTAATAAATAATATTTTTATCGACTCGATAAAAAATCTTTCTCATCACCGTCTCACTATACTATAGTAACTAAAGATACAGCGTTGTGTTTGTAAACATATAATTACTTGGTAGGTCGATGCATATCAGCATTCTTTATGTGTGTGTGATCATAATATGAAGTAACACGGTAAGTGCGTTCATACACTGTGTGTGTGTATGTGTGTGCACAAAACTAGTTCCGCGAGAATATGAGTGATCGTAATGCGTTTTAATTCTCGACCCCACAAGCAACGATGTTGATTTAATTAATTTATTTTTCGTTAGGTTTTCGTTTAGATCTTGGACATCACTAATCTGGATTCATCAATATGAACTGCATAGAAAAAAATTGATGAGTGTTTTATTAAAATACTAGATGATGCCCGCGACTTCGTCCGCATGGATTGTTTTTTTTATTCCCGCGGGAACTCTTCAATTTTCTGCGATAAAAATAACCTATGTCCTTCGGGATCAGTGGTAGATTCATTCGACTAGTCATAAACACTTGTAAAAAGTATATTTGAATAAAAAAACTTTTGAATTTGAATTTGACACTTATATCTCTATGGAATTTAATATAAGCTATCCCTGAACCAAATTTCATCAAAATCGGTTGAACAGATGGGCCGTAAAAGTTAAAGAGTTCCCGCGGGAATCAAAAACACTTAATCCACGTGGACAAAGTCGCGGGCATCATCTAGTACTACAATAATTATTAATACCCATTACCCTAATAATACGAAGCACTAAAAAAACGTTTGGTTGGATAAATTCAAATTCAAATTCAAAAGTTTTTTTATTCAAATAGACTTTTTACAAGTGCTTATGAATAGTCTAATGAATCTACCATGAAATGAACTTATTAGGTACAATTTTTTTGGCTTATTTTAGAGTTTTGTACGGCTCTAGTGTACCGGTCATAGATTTCGGATTGGTCCAATGGATTGATACCGATCCTTAATCTATGGTAAGTACCAGTATCTAAAACGGTAAATAATTCCTACAATGACCCTATCGCAGACCTAAACATGTAAAAAAAACCTTTCTAAATCAATAGACTAGAGTAAATAAAAGTCATGGTACTATGAAAGCAATAAATCATTTGAAAAAAAAAAAACCAAATATCTATGCTCAAACAAACGCATCTATTATAACACGCGTCCACGGGTCGTTAGCTATGCAAAATTTGAGTTTAACACGTTATCACGAAATTACAATAATTTACAACAATTACAACAATTAAACACTAAACTGTGTGATATACATCTGTTTATAACAATAATCGCGCTATTAAAACAATTAAATTGTTTGAAATTTGAGAGAACTCACTTAATTCAATATTTTGTTATGCTTCCATATAAATCTGTTGTGCAGTTAAACTAAATTTATTGTCTATGGTATATGGTTTTTTAAAGATAATATAGAGTTAACTCAATATTTAATTTGTTTATTCCTTACTAGCTGATGCCCGCAACTTGGTCCGCGTGGTTTAAGTTTTTTTTTATTCTCGCGGGAACTCCTTAATTTTCCGGTATAAAAAGCCTATGTCGCTCTCCAGGTCCTCAACTATACCCACGCCAAAAATCACGTCGATCCATTGATCCGTTGCGGCTTGATTGAAGGACAAACCAACAAACAAACACACTTTCGCATTTATAATATTAGTATGAAGTATGATATTATGATACTTAGGACCACACTTAGGACAATGGAAAGGAAAAGATTAATATACGAGTAGATGTGGATTATATAAAGTATAGTAGGTATCGGAGTGAAACGTACGTTGAGAATAATGTGTGGTGTGGTGAATATTGCAAGCTGCAAGTGCAAGATACACACTGTACCACATAGATTTACCTACTGTGGCGGATTATAGCGAATTAAACTTCTAGTTCTTTCATTATCATGGACTTCCGCAAAGTAACGCCTGCTTCTATCCAATAAAGTAAAATTATGAAAGGAAATTCTGGCCGAATGGGTTATTATAGCTTAAGATTAACTACATCAACGTCCAATAGGTCTAGACTCTAAGCTTAACCCCCGGTTTCCACCGCTAGCGGAGCGGGCTCCTTACGGACTCCGTTCCGTCCTCCACTCTCATGGAGAGAGGGAAGTAGAGCTTAAACCCACCACGCTGCTCCAATGCGTGGGCTTTTACGACTTTTATCATATTATTAGTGATAATAACTAGACCAATGAGGCTAGTTTTTTTTTAATACATAGGCCAGCGCCTGGCTGCAATCAGACTTGCTTGCAAGTGGTGATGCAGCCTAAGGTGGAGCGCGCTTGCCTAGAGGATGCATATTCACTCTTGATTTGAAGGTACCTATATTAAAAGAGGAGGGAAAAACGGAAGCCGGAAGGGCATTCCATATCCTAGCGGTTCGAATTAGAAACGAGCAAGCAAATCGCTTCGTACGAACCCGCGGAGTTTTGACTGCGTAAGGGTGCAGACTTTGTCGATGACTTGGGGTTCGATAATAAAAAGGTGACGGAGGAACCAGATCGAATAGTTCTTGAGCACACTCTCCGAAATATACTCTCAGTTCGAGGGAGGGATGAGGGATAAATTGGTACAAGTCAAGATTTAGCAAAATCCTGGTTAACGTGGTATAGGTACTGGACACGGGTAGGTACAGAATGTCCGGCTCGTTAGCAAGACGCATGACCTCCGAATGTCTGCCCTCGGACGGTTCCGCGCGGTGCTTTTATAATTGATGTGCATGTACACACCGGCTTATACAGGCTGTTCAGACTTCTAAGTTATTTTCTTTTTTTTTTTTATCCACTACAAGTTAGCCCTTGACTGCGATCTCACGCGATGGTAAAGTGATGATGCAGTCTAAGATGGTAGCGGGCTAACCTGTTAGGGGCATGGCAGTTATATTAAACCCATACCCCTATTCGGTTTCTACACAGCATCGTATCGGAACGCTAAATCGCTTGGCGGCACGTCTTTGCCGGTAGGGTGGTAACTAGCCACGGCCGAAGCCTCCCACCAGGCCAGACCAGGGAAAATTCAGAAATTATAAATTCCCAAATTGACCCTGCCGGGGATCGAACCCAGGACCTCCGCACGTTAAGACAACAGCGCTACACACTGCGCCACGGAGGTTATTATAATAATCTATACCATCTATAGGTACCTACCTACTAATAATATTATAAATATGCGAAAGTTTGGATGGATGGATGGATGGATGGATAGATGGATGGATGGATGGATGTTTGTCACTCAATCACGCCAGAACGGCTGAACGGATATGCTTGAAATTTAGCACAGAGATAGATTATTGTCTGGATTAGCACAATAGAGGCTATTTTTTATCGCGGAAAGGAGTTCTCGCGGGATCCAAAATACCTCAATCCACGCGGACAAAGTCGCGGGCGTCAGCTAGTACAGAATATATTACTGAAGCTTGTGATTTGAACCACGGACTCTCGAAATAGGAGTCCCAAGTTTAACAAATATAATATAACCTATTTTTAAATAAAATCCACTTCGTCCGCGTGGATTGAGGTTTTTTAGTTCCCGCGGAAACTCTTTAATTATCCAGGATATAAAGTAGCCTATGTGTTAATCCAGAATATAATCTATCTCTGTGCCAACTTTAATCCAGATCCGTTCAGCCGTTCTGGCGGGGTTGAGTAACAAGTAAGCATCCATCCATCCATTCAAACTTTCGAATTTATATTATTAGTATAGATAGGTAGATAATAGTTCAAAAGCACTTGTAAAAGTTTATTCGAGTAAAACATCTTTCTAACATGCAATATTTTTACATTAAAATAAAATACCCAAACGCAACTAAACTGATTGCTCAAATAAAACCGCACACCACCTATAAACTAAAAACTAAACTTTTAGAAAGTAAAACGCACAATTCTCAAGCAATTAATCAATCATCAAGCGAGCATCCTATATTTACGCACACAAACAAACACACATACACACACACACAGAGACACAGCTTGGGCAACAGCGCGGAAAGTTATTTTGTATGAACAAAACTGTTATTTTATAATAATAATTGATGTGCACTCACATTGTCCGTCTGTCCTGCGATTGTCAATGGTGTATTTTTAGGGCTCCGTACCGAAATGTAAAGAGACCCTCACGGTCCAACTATTTTCATCTGTCACTGCTTGTTACAAATATTGGATAGAAGCAGGCGTTACTTTGCGGAAGTCCATGATAATGAAGGAACTAGAAATTTTTTTCGCTATAATCCGCAACAGTAGGCAAATCTATGTAGTACAGTGTATCTTGCACTTGTAACTTCCAACACTCACCACACCACACAAATCCTTCAAAATATTCTCAACGTACGTTTCACTCCGACACCGGAGCATCTTCAGGAGATGTTGACTTTACAATCGTGCATTGTCGAGTCAACATCTCCTGAAGATGCTCCGGTGCCGGAGTGAAACGTACGTTGAGAATATTTCGGAAGATTTGTGTGGTGTGGTGAGTGTTGCAAGCTGCAAGTGCAAGATACACTGTACCACATATATTTGCCTACTGTTGCGGATTATAGCGAAATAAATTTCTAGCTCCTTCAATACTGCTTGTTACAGTAACTTCATCAGCCAACGAATTATTTTGGAATATCGCTAAATAATGTTTGCCAAACTATACTGTAAATTCGTTAGAATTCATTCAAATAATCATTCATGTTACTGCATTTGTACAAAATATGGCCAAAACGGGGGTGCCAAAATTGAAAGTGGCGTAATTTCATCAGATGGGTTCGTTATAATGATTTTATGAAAGGGTTTCATTTGCATTTTCGGTAATAGCTTTGCTTTGCTTTTGAGTTATGATGAAAAATTACAAAAATATATCCGTTCCCCAGTATTTCCAAAGTCCAAATAAATACTTTAAAGCGAAAAATCGGAAACATACAGAGTTGATAGATTAAGCTTAGGAAAACTATGGCGAAGTTTCTAATCACAGCAGGTTTTTGAAAAATCGACCGCAAACCTTGAAAAACGAAAGTATTGTGACCAAATAAATTTTTAGAGAACGTAAGTAAATTTAATTTAACCAAATTACTGTTAATAATCGTGGTCGTCGTCGTCGTGAACCGATTATATTAATGTTAATTTTCAAGCAACAGAACCCTAGGTGGTCGAGTCTGACTCGCGCTTGACCAGTTTTTTTTCTTTTGTGCCTTCCCTCGTCTATTATTGTCGTTGGTATGCAACGTAAATATGAACGCGAATTGCGTTTTCCGCTTTGGTTATACTTATGTGGGCTAAGGTCTGTGATGGGTATCAAAATTGGACATATGACTACTAGCTATGATGTTCTTCATTACTAGTCAAATCAGCAACTCTTTAACAAACGTCAAAAACGCTTGCTTAATGTGGGAGTTTGTATGATATACTGACTTGTTTGAAAAGGTTATCAATCTTACTAACAGATGACGTTGGTTTTATGTCTTATGGAGACCCAAGATTTAATTACCTATAAATAATATTATTATAAATGCGAAAGTATGTTTGTTTGTTTCTCCTTCAATCACACCACAATGCAGCAACGGGTTGACGTTATTTTTTGCATGGATAATGGATAAAGTTGATGACGGAGAGTGCCATAGGCTACTTTTTATCCCGGAAAATTGACTGTTCCTGTGGAAATTTAAAAAAATTATTCCACGCGGACGTAGTCACGGGCATCAGCTAGTAATCACTAAAACAATTTTGACTTTAGAAACATCCCTATTATTTATATTAAATACTAGTCCTACTAATGACGTAGATATATTGTAAGCTACCAGGATCACAGAAAATAATAGGATGTAGAAGAAAATTTACGTAATCTAAAAGGACTGTTTGCAGTGACAGCCTAGTGGTTAAGTTAAGACTTCGGCAGGAATTCGGAGGCTTCGATCCCCGCGGCATACTGCCGCAATACGGATGATGCTTATATCATAAATAAATTTGAGAAATTATTAAATAGAGGGTCTTCCAAAATACCTAAAATTCACATCTTCGGTTAGTTTTAAGTGCGTTAAAATTTGATGACGTCACAACAATGAATTTCATACAACTTTCATACAAGAAGTGCGTTTTTAAGTTTGATAAAGAGTTGCTGATTTGATTGAGTTGTCATCATCCCTATTTTGGACTATGGCCGATTTTTTTGACCCTATACAGAACTCGAATTCGAGACCTTATGAATTCAGCTAGCAACTAATCTAGAACAACGAGGCAGTTACAATAACAAAAGGTTAAAACAACAACATATTTCTAGAGCAAAAAAAAAAATTTTTAAAAATAAATAATGCCATCAACCCCTATCATAGGGGCAGGGGTCATTAAAATCGCATAAATAAGGCCCCGCGCACATCTGTTGCTATCGACGTGTGCCTTCAAAAGTCAAGACGAGTTTTGACTTTGGAAACTGCTAGATGTGGCAAAAATAATTTTTATTTTAGTAAACTATTATTTTACTTAAAAATAATTGTAGTCACATCTTTACTAGATGTACTTTACTAGATTGTAGTCACATCTAATTAAAGTTAAAGTACTTAATTCATTTTGGTTAAATATTTTAGTTATCAACTTTGTTCGATTGTTTGTATTTATATAGAGTCACACTATTTAATAGCAAATACGGATAAACGACGGGAATAACACTATTATAGTATGAACATTTACTATTAGTCAACTTGCTGGGCGTCCAAGCGTAAAATGCGTTTTATTGCGATATGTAATAAAAAGAAAAGGAAATCCTACCAAAGCAACATTAATCATTCTAGTGTAAAAAACACTACAGTAAATTACTTAATAATAATTATTATTATTTGAATGATAGCCAAAATACTTCATATAATCTATACAGTAGTCTGTCCAATGTTTTTATGGTTTAGATACCCTGCATCCTACCACATCCTACCACATCCTACTGTTGATTAAAGGTACCTGTGGGATTTTAAAATGATGATGACATGATGAAGTCACGAGAATAAGCTAACCTGTCTACTAGAATAAATATGATCATTATTATTTCAACATTTGGGTTCACTCTACAACTTATAGACATTGTAAAAACCTTGTTATGTTGGGCTAAAAATATTTTCATAAACAAGATTGTTAAAGCCTAATTCCATGTAGACGTATAAAGATGGGAGTCTCTTGAAAAAGCCAGCTATCGATCTCCAAAACTTATACCAAACTAGATGATGCCTGCGACTTTGTTCGCGTGGATTTTTGTTATTCCCGCGGTTATCCCGCGGAATCCCTCCTTAATTCTCCGGAATAATAAGTCTATATCCATTCCAGGGATACAACCTACCTCTTTACCAAATTTCATCAAAATTGGTTGAAAAGGTTGTCCGCTAAAGCGTAGCAGACAGAAACACTATCGCATTTATAATTTTTTTAAAAACCTGATAATAAATTAATGGCAAACGAAGTCAAAAATAATACAGGGTAATAAATAATATGGCATGTCTAGCCAATTCGTAAGGCTGTAGCATTTTAATTGGTGTAGTTATAAGGCGCAAGGTGTTTGACATCGAACACGTTGGTTTACAACAACATGCCACGAAATACAAAAACGCGAAATGCTTAATCGAAGGTTTCATCTGATGGTGAGTGACGTTTAGCCCTTGACGGCGATTTTAGTGATGATGCAGTCTAATCCTCCGGACCGGATTTCGGCCATGGCGGTCAATCTCCATAGAGATTAGCCATCTTTGCGGAAGATATAGTGCACAAGTGTGTGCGCAAACACGGATGCACTCTCTGTTTCTTTACTCTCATAACTCGATGGGACGGAAAATCCCACACGACAAGATAGAGATCAGGCGCAGAACCGACAGCTTTACGTACTCTCTGAAGTACGGGTATGACACAGCGCCAACTTCCTAACTCCGGAGTTTCCTAGCCCGGGCTAGTAATGCGAATTTCTTGTCAGAAAAACCCAATACTTAAGTGTCCCCGGCCCGGGAATATTAGGCTATGTAGCGCTATGGTCACAGTAAGACACAGGCTAATTTTATCCCCGAAAATTAGGTAATTCACGTGGGAATTTAAAAAAAAACTTACTCCACAAATGTGCAAATTGTTTGTTTTTAAAGTAATTAAATTAAATTATTTCATTAATAAAATTTGCGATAGGTACATTAGATAAAAATAGCATTAGCTTACTTAAAATTATTACAAACATTAAAAAAAACATCATCTAAATGTTAAATATAATAGCTAATAATTTTATGTATCCTAATCGTAATAATGTATGTACCATAGTAAAAAAGACAATGAAAAAATTAATAAGCAATGCCATGTCTAACAAATTCCGAACTCTGCAACGCGTTAATTGTTAAAGCTATTAGCCCACAAGGTGTACGATATCGGTTAAGATGTTATTACATAACAAAAACACGGGCCAATTTGAAAATGCAAAATACGTACTTAGCACACTTTAAGTACGCGTCCACTTAACGGGTTACATTGGCGCGATTATTTTTTGATAACAAATTGAGTTTATGACCAAAAAAAATGCTTATTTTTTGGCTTTATTTTATACTTTTAATTGGTCTTTTGGTGTTATTTTTAAGGCTTAGGTAGGAATGGTGTTTGCGCCAAATTATGTTTTGAAATTTAATACCGAAAAAGAGGGCTGTTTTTTTTAATTTATAACACTGCTGAAAAATAATGAACAGAAAGGAATACGTCTCGAAAAGAAACAGCACTTACATGCTGGAGCTTGTAGGTAGTACGGCCGGCCACTAAAATGTCGAAGTCATAATAATATTATGCTGAGATCTATAAAGTGTACCTACTCTGACCTATTACCTATTCTGTGCTCTGACTTGGCTCAGACTTTACTTAGAGTTAAAACGAGATAGACTTATTTGAGTAACATAAATCTGTCTCGTTTTAACCATGTCTTAAGTCTTAGCAAAGTCAAAGTTCGCTCCATAGATCTCACACATAGAGTATACAGTACTCGTCTAAACAAAATACATAGTTGGTCGAAGTTTTCGTTTCGTACCTACTTGATTCTCACGTTCTCTCCACGGTTTATTTATTTTTATGGGCACAAACATAAAGCACAAAACCTTGAAGCGATCTCAATGATACTCCTCGAGGTACATTAGGTACCTAAATTATTTTAATTTTAATTGATCAGCTAACGGCCATTACCGGTCAAAATTTTTGACATTATAATTTTTTTCTCTTTTACGTCAAATCGACGCTCTAGTCATTCTAGTTCTTGAGGGCGCTAGTACCTATTTGGGTAAGGAAAGTGGAGAAAGAAAATTAAAATTATCACCGTATCCATACTGATATTATAAATGCGAAAATGTGTCTGCCTGTCTGTTTGCTAGGCTTTCACAGTCCATCTTTTCAACCTATTTTGACGAAATTTGGTACATAAATTGCCTGCATTTCGGATAATATGGTTATACATAGGTACTTAGTTACTTTTTATCCCGGAAAATAGATGAGTTTCCATAAAATAAAATAAAAATCTAATGCCACGCGGGCGGTGTCACGGGCATCATCTAGTAAAAAAAAAAATTGGCAGTTATAGGAACTGCCGATAGAAGCGAAAAGGAATATATAAAATTATATATTTTTATATATTATAAACAAAACTAAGGCATTAAAGTTTAATTACGAATGTACCTAGTATATTTATATTAAATAAGACCTTTTGTCTTCGTATAACAACGCGAGCATGGGCAGCGAGGTGTCGGTGACGGTGTCGGTGACGCGAATCCACAAGTTTTACCCCCCACCAAAAACTGATCAACGCGGCTAGAGAAGTTTTCACTTCATTATTAGGTAATTTCTGTAAGTGAATTTTAAGGCCAAGTTCGCATGATGGATGCATCTAAGGCCGATGACACACTTAAGATAAAAGCCATTACCGTGTGTGTCGTCCGTATCGCCGCCATTTTGTCTATTAACCTCGCTAGCCGGTAATAGTGGGAAAACTATGGCGAAACCAAATTGGTTTCACATTTTTAATAAATCCGTATATTTTTTCGTTACGCCAGAGGGGTTTGTTATTGTGACGGGAAGTTAGCCACAGATAAAATATTGAATAACTAGATGGAGCTTTTGAATTCATCTGCGTAGAATTAGTTTTTTTTTAAATCTATAGGAACTCTATAACTTTCCGGCATAGAAAGTAGGTACCTAGATCGGGCTCATCATAATAAGCCAGAAATCCAAAATATATCGCCAATTGTGAGGTGGTGCAACTGCAAACCTATATCTATCATATTTTTTTTAATTTTCCCAGGTCTTTTTTAATTTTTTTATCCAGTACAAGTTGGCCTGGTAGGAGGCTGCGGCCGTGGCTAGTTACCACCCTGCGTGCCGCCAAGCGATTTAGCGTTCCGGTACGTCGCGTAGAAACCGATTAGGGGTATGGGTTAATAAAAACTGCCACGCACCTAATAGGTTAGCCCGCTACCATCTTAGACCGCATCATCTCTTACCATCAGGTGAGATCGCAGTCAGGGGCTAACTTGTAGTGGATAAAAATAAATAAAAATAAAATACACTTGACCAAAGAGGCAGCCAAATTCAAAATCTAGAAAGTATATATCTAGATGATGAAAAAACTAGAAGTTGAATTCGCTATAATCCGCCACAGAAGGTAGGTAAATCTATGTAGTACAGTGGGTATCTTGAACATGCAGCCCGCGATATTCACCACACCACCTAAATCCTCCAAAATACCCTCAACGAACGTTTCACTCCGATACCGGAGCATCTTCAGGAGATGTTAACTCTACAATGCACGATTGTAATAAAAAGATAAAGATTAAAAGATTGTAAGATATCTGGATGAGTCGCAAATCCATTAATTTAAAAATTAGTAAAAAACGATGAACATAATTTACGTTTGAGCGTGTGATTCATAGTCAGTTCGCATGGCCACCGGAGCGTAGCGGGTTTGATTCCCGGCTTGCGTTAGATTTTTATTAATGTTACATTAGAAACTGACACAAAAAATTCGCCCGCTTGGAAACTTTCTAACAAAAACGGCATACTTTTTGGTCATGTTGCTATACTTTACTATTGCTATGAATCTTGGTTGTTTATTAATCCCGTAGAAGCCCTAATGATAGCCCTGCAGGAACGTCAAATTCAAATTCAAATTCGTTTATCTGCACCAACATATTTTATACAAAAGGTGGTAAACAGAATGACAAATATTGGATAGAATCAGGCGTTACTTTGCGGAAATCCATGACAGTGAAAAAACTAGAAGTTTAATTCGCTAATCCGCCACATGTGGTATGTATGTGTGTGTGTGCGTATCTCGAATAAGAACACAGAATAGTGATAAGAACTCGTATGAGTGGTGTGGTGAATATCACGGGCTGTAAGTTCGAGATACGCACTGTACCACATAGATTTACCTACCTTCTGTGGCGGATTATAGCGAATTAAACTTATAGAATGACGGAGACAATGTTTCGCCTCAACAGGCATGCAAAAATAATAAATAATTAATCATTACAGTGTCATCACTTATTCATAGACAATTCATTCTTCTTCATAGATTCTTAATAACTCTTAATCATAGTCAGTAGGTACCTTTTCAGTGGCCCTAGCTAAAGGCACTCGCTCATTATAACATTACGTAAGGACCTCCTTAGTAGGTATACGTATGTATTTTATTATACACCACAAAAACACAAAAAAACAAGATACAAGGAAATTTAAAATATAGGTAGTACAATAAGGCGGTCTTATCACTAAGTAGCGATCTCTTCCAGACAACCTTAGCGCTAGGGAGAAAATGAAGAAGAGGACAACGGGTGGTGGTGTACCTAATAGATTTTGTATCGAAATTTCTATCAAGGTGTTCCATAAGACTGATTATGCCACTTTGAGTGCGGCTGTAGGTAAAACAAATCTCAGGTAGGTCATAGGTACCTAAATAGAGATTAGAGTTCGTTGCAAGGGACGCACTTCTTTCATTAACGGTGAAGAAAACCTGCAAGCCTGAGAGTTCTTCATAGTATAAGCAAAGCGTATAAGTTCAGCGTCATATCGTGTGAGCAAGGTGCAGAAATCCTTTGTGGGGTCAAGTGTACGCTTTTATAACATGATTCCAAAAGAGTTTCTGGATTTGCCATTACATCAATTTAAAGACTGTGTTAAACATTAAGTCGAGGTTATTATACTATCGATGATTTTATTAACGACAAAGTTGCATGGAAGCAACCGGCCTCGCATCCAGTGACCCACAAGTCAGTGTAATACTTGTAACGCAATGTATGTGTTGCATTGTTTACTTATTGTAACCTCTTTCTTTTTTTAAGCAAAGTGCAACTGCTGAGTTTTGTTGCCGGCTCTTCTCAGTAGAATCAGTTTTCCGAACCGGTGGTAGAGTCACGTATCATAAGTGACACAAATTGTGCTAGGTACGTGATATAATTAAATCATTTATCATTTAGTGTTCAAATCAAGAGTGAATAGGCATCTTCTAGGCAAGCGCGCTCCACCTTAGGCTTCATAACTAGGTAAGTACTTGCCAGCAAGTCTGATTGCAGCCAAGCGCTAGTCTATAAAAAAAAAGTCTGCAAATCCACACTTGGCATGGTGAATTATGACCCTAAACCTTTAAGTATGTATTTATACTGAACTAGCTGATGCCCGCGACTTTGTCCGCGTGGTTTAAGTTTATTGATTCCCGTCGGGATAAAAAGTAGCCTATGTCACTCTACAGGTCCTCAACTATATCCATGCCTAAAATCACGCCGATCCGTTGCTCCGTTGCGGCGTGATTGAAGGACAAACCAACAAACCAATAAACCAACAAACCAAACACACTTTCGCATTTATAATATTAGTAAGATTTATCTAATAAGTAACTTTAACAATGATTAGATAAATAAGTAAATTAATACAATATTATAATTTATTTATGAGGCATTCATTTTATTATTGTCAATCAATTGTCAGACGATGATAACAAAGTTAAATTAATTGTATTTCTTAATTCAATGTAACAGTTTCTTTAAGGAAAATACGCACTATATTTTGTTATTGTTTAGACATCACGGAAAAATACATCGATTTTACATTGAATAGATTTGATATTGTAGTAGGTACCTACTGGACAAAATCCTTTTAATATTGTTTGATAATAGAGTTACTACATTTTACTCAGAATATGTACAATTTTCTCAGAATATATCCTGAGAAATTAAATAAGTAAATCGCTGTATTTTTTTTTTCCACTACAAGTTAGCCCTTGACTGCGATCTCACCTGATTGTAAGTGATAATGCAGTCTTAGATGGTAGCGGTCTAGCCTGTTAGGGGCATGGCAGTTATATTATATTATATAGAATCCGAATAGGGGTTTGGGTTAAATTTTAACCCAAACCCCTATTCGGTTTCTATGCGGCATCGTACCGGAACGCTAAATCGCTTTAAAGACGTGCCGCCAAGCGATTTAGCGTTCCGGTATGATGCCGTGTAAAAACCGAAAAAGGGTATGGGTATAACTGCTATGCCCCTAAGAGGTTAGCCCGCTACCATCTTAGACTGCATCATCACTTACCATCAAGTGAGATTGCAGTCAAGAGTGGTTTAAAAAAAAGCTTTATAATATTATGGGGCTGCGAATACCTATTCAACATGAAAAAACGTGATTCCCTTATGATACAAGCGTTGCGCTCCACGTTTTGTCGTGTCCTGTCAGTAGGTGTTTTCGTCCTAACATGGCTACCCCACTGTATACTTTAGTTTAAAAAGTGCACTTACAAACCTTTTATAAGTCTCAATTTATTGCACCCTTCACATACCTGTAACAAATGAAAATTGATGAGCAATAAGCAAGTAATCAAAGTAAAACAAACAGTTAACATAAAAAGGTCAAGTGTGAGGCAGACTTTGCTTTGAGAAGGTTCCGTATACTTTCACATGTTAATATTTTCCCTGCGTTCGTTATTGTTCAGGAACTATAGAAGCTACAGAGGCCTTGCATAGATAGCCGCCTCTCCAAGAAAAAAAAACGCGCCGAATTGAGAACCTTGGAAGTCGGTTTTCAATTATTTAGCTTCGTTTTTATCAAATATCAAATAATATAAATATTATAAATGCGAAAGTTTGGATGGATGTATGGATGTTTGTTACTCAATCACGCCCGAACGGCTGAACGGATCTGGATGAAATTTGGCACAGAGATAGATTATAGTCTGGAATAGCACATAGGCTACTTTTTATCCCGGAAAATTAAGGAGTTCCCGCGGGAACCGAAAAACCTCGATCCACGCGGACGAAGTCGCGGGCATCAGCTAGTTAATCATATTTGTAACATTTTGGGATAATAAAACTCAAAGATTTCACTTCCGATTTTAGAAAGGGAAAATAATTTAAAATGCATGTTTGAAGTTTTCCCCTATTATAGATTGCCACTTTGATTGAATTTTTAGAATTTCCAATGAATTTTTACAGCAGTATGATCGATGTTTAGAACCTATTTATGAAAACATCCAGCATGCAAAGTATTTTCTGGTGGGTGGGCAAGCGTCGCATAACCGAGAAGTTCAGTGAGCCCTAGGGCTCAAAGTCATCGGGGGGCAACGTCTTCCTAAGGGCGCTTCCTATAAAGGACACGTTTCTTTTAAATGCTGCCATACTTCTCCATAGATTGTACTTATCGTTTTGCGATCATCGCACGGACCCCTAATAAAAATGTAATTAAGTTACGACTGACATTTGGCGGCAAAACAGACGCGGGCGGTCATAAATTCTAGTCCAATAAAAAAGCTATTTAAAAAAAAACATTCAAATTCGAAAAGAGAACTTCTCTAAATTGAACTGAAATCGCCAGTTCAGTTCCAACTGCCGTGGGGTACGGACGTGATCTTATTGCTAATACGTTTACGGTTGGAAATAAAACTACTGGTGGTTCAATTTTGTGTGGTTGTGGTTGTAACCACGCGAGCGTGACGTCATCGTTCGGTAACCACGCTTGAAGCACCATGTTATAACTTCACTATCGTGAGATTATCGGTATACTGTTCTTTTATATTTCGCATAAAAATTGTGCTCTGTACCAAGCAAAATGTCTGTGATACCCATTGATATTACTCCTAAGATAAACAGTTTATAAATGAAATGATAAATGATTTATTTATTTCACGGAGGACAACTTGTGTCACTTAAGAAACGTTAAGACTCTACCACCCGGTTCGGAAACCTGATTCTACTGAGAAGAGCCGGCAAAAAACTCAGCAGTTGCTCTTTTCTTAACGAGCAACTTATAGCTTACCTATAAGCTTATATTAAGCAAGAAAGAAAAAGCACAAGTGGCGGTTCATTTTCAGGCATTCAAATAGATATGCTGCAAATTGTCTTACTAAATTGTACGCTAAAAATGACCGTGCACCATTGGCTTCGGTTTTGTAAATCAATGATAACTCTTGAGTGTTAACTCATTATCCTAAGCCGCAATGAGACGACATTTTGACCAGTTACAGTCATTTATAGTCAATTATAATCATAGCCCGCCAATCCGCAATGAAGCAGCGTGGTGGGTCTAAGCTCTAATTCCCTCTCTCCTATGAGAGTAGAGGCCTGTGCCCAGCTGTGGGACGTTAATGGGCTGAAGTGGCGGTGGTGGTGGATAATCATAGTAAAACTATGCAATAAAACATCGTGAGGGAACCTGCATAGTGCATACCCGAGAGGAGAGATCTTCATAATGTTATCAAAATAATGTTGTGTGTGGTCTACAAATACGTACTTTGCCAGCGTGGTGGACTACGGGCAAACCCTTCTCATTCTGATATGAGACTTGTGCTCAGTAGTGGGCCGGCGATAGGTTGAAATGATGATGAAACAGTACAGTGAGCGTATCTTGGTATATTATATCATTGGTAAAATCATTGTTCAGTCGCTGATCGATATCAGTTGTACGGTTCATTTTTCTTATATGGCGCTTACCAGAACACTGATATGGGGAAACATGGAACTACCTTTTTTCTTTTAAAGATTTTGATCTAGGTTCAAGGAAAATTATCAAAGTAGGCAACTTATTAAATATGAATTAGTGTTAAACTATAGTGGTCTTGATTTAAATCCGTAGTTGCGTTTTAATTTAACACGAAAAGGAAAGTGAAAATGTAATTAGGGTAAAATAGAGTAGAAGCCTATATCTATACTAATATTATAAATGCGAAAGTTTGGATGGATGGATATATGGATGGATGTTTGTTACTCAATCACGCGGCACGCCCCAACGGCTAAACGGATCTGGATGAAATTTAGCACAGATTATAGTCTGGAATAACACTTTTTATCCCGGAAAATTAAAGAGTTCCCGCGGGAACCGAAAAACCTCAATCCACGCGGACGAAATTGGGGGCGTTAGCTAGTTGAAGATTATAAATATCCAAATTGACATTGCCGGGGATCGAACCCGGAACCTCGTACTTGAAAGACCACAGCGCTCACTATGTCAGGGTCGTAATCAAACCGCGACTGCGGGTCCCTAAAAAATAAGAAAAATTAAAAATACAACTCCGTTAAGGCGAGCGCCGCGGGGCATGACGTGAACTTACAAAAATTACGACATTTTGACATTTCCGGTTCCAGCCCGTCAGACTGATGTCGGCACAATGTGTGTTTACCTTTATTTAAAAAAAATCAGTCCAAGGGAATATTTTTTTATAAGTTCAAGGTAGATTATCACTATTTTTAGCAATAATTAAGGTTTTTAATGCGTGCAAGTTGACTTTGTACGCTTGGATTTATGTTTTCCAAATATACTTACTTTGGAAACTTTTTAATTTTCCGAGAGTAAAATATACCCTATGTTGCTGTCCAGGTCTTTAAATTTAGCTGTGCAAAAAATTACGTGAATCCGTTGTGGCATGTGGCGTAATCCCATGTTGGTTTGTTCTTCAATCACGCCGCAGTAGAGCGAAGGGTGTAAGTGATTGTTTTGTAAGGTTAATATTGTTAAAGACCTGGAGGCGACATCTTACTAAATATAAATACGTATATTACATAAACTAGATGATTCCCGCGACTTCGTCAGTGCGGACCAAGTTTTTTCGAATCCCGCGGGAATTCCATATTTTTTTTTAAAGTAGTAATGTCCTTAGTTAGTAGTAATAATGTACTTAGTTATGTAAATGTCCTTCTCCGGGATATGACCTATCCCTGTACCAAATTTCATCAAAATCGGTTGAAAAGGTGGGCCGTGCAAGCGTAGCAGACAGACAGACACACTTTCGCATTTATAATATTAGTATGGATATCGATTTATTTTAGGTAATTTTTTAATAAAGTGCGATGATATCACAAAACCATAGATAGTAACAACATTTTTTTATCCAATCTCGATCCAACGAAATAGAACGCCAACAAAAGGTACACGATATTCAAATTTGGAATTAAGGAATTATGAATGGTAGTTCGTTTATTATATCATTCGTTCAGGAATGATTGATCGGCGCGTTGATGTCTTTTTTGTGGGTTACGTCATTAGTGCTTAATTAACTGTGGGCATAGATTGTGTGAAATGGTCTGTGATGTGTGTACGCTACTGTTGGGTTATGTAAGACAAGGACAGGTAGCTGTACAATCGAGAAAATAATAACCATATCATATACTGACAACGACTAGTGTACAATTATTTTCGAAATGGTACCTATAAATAATTGTATAGCTAAACCTATTTGTTATAAAAGGATAAACTGTGTAGATAGACTGTCATAATATTTTAGTACAGCTTCAAATGATTTAAGTTCTCCAATATGTAGAACCGTAAGAAAGGACTTTCTTTTAAAAATTCAGCCCCAAACTAAATCGGTACTAGCCGTAAAAGCAAGTATTAAACTTGTATAAAATTAATTGAATTCTTATTGAATTTACTATAAAACTCTGAGCACAAATTATTAAATTAATAACATTAACTGAAGTGTTTGTTAAAAAAATATCTTAAACTAGAAAATAAAATGTTATGAATTAAGCTTCATCTCTTTCTTACATTACAGAAAACAATTTGTCAAGCGTCGCAAACCACGCTATAAAACCTATTATGATAAATCGATCATTTGTAACTTTGTTTCAATTTGTCAATATTAAATTAAGCTATAATAATCTTTAACCAGTTGAAATAAGAATTAATTTTGTTTGCATAAATTAAACAGTTTGTAGACTGTATAAAGGTTAGAAGGGAAGCAGGAAAAAGTATAACAGTTCAGGTGTTTATTTTTTTTTAATTTTCAACACAATGGCAAAGATCTCTTCGCCTTTTTTTAAATATTTTTGTTTGTTTTTTTAGATTTTATTGGCGATTCGTTATCACCCAGGGGTTAGAGCGTAGGACATAGACTCTTCTAAAGATTCGTGGGGTCATGTCAGGTCAAATCCTTGTACCGAAATCCATACTCATATTATAAACTAGCTGAAGTTCACGACTTTGTCCGCGTGGATTTATCTGCCCCCCGATTACGTAAGAATTGTCCATCAAACGTTAAAGATTTTCGTCAAAGTAAAATAAACCATGACATCATTGAATTAGAGCTCAATTTCGTCTGCCCATTCTTATACGTTTAGGGTATCGTACATACCTAAACGTATGGCTATGGCCGACAGACAGGTAACAAACTTTCATATTAACATTCATAGTGACAGTCAGGCAGTCCTGCGAGCATTAGCCAAAAACACGACCACATCTAAGCTCGTATTGGATTGCCACAACGCACTACAAACACTAACAAAATCAAACCTGGTATCACTTGGCTGGGTTAAAGGTCACAGCGGAAACATAGGAAACGACGCAGCTGATGAACTAGCTCGACGAGCCTCAAACCTGAAGGTAATGGGACCTGAACCGATCGTTCCAATACCATTCAGTTAGTACAAGACCTGGCTAAAACAACAAACAGTAGGTACACATGCCCAATTATGGGCAAACACCACCATCTGTAGACAAACAAAAGAGGCTGTACCCAGCCCAAACCAACGCTTAACTAGGAAACTACTGCAACTAAACAGAGCGAAACTCAGGACGGCTGTAGGCATGATAACAGGACACTGTCCACTTAACAAACACTTTTATGTTCTAGGCATAACCGACAGCCCTCTGTGCAGAGCCTGCATGGAGAGCGAGGAGACACCAAGACACGTACTACTCGAGTGCAGTGCTGTAACCACTCAACGAGAAGCTTACATTGGCTCC
Source organism: Erebia ligea (assembly GCA_917051295.2). NCBI lineage: Eukaryota > Metazoa > Arthropoda > Insecta > Lepidoptera > Nymphalidae > Erebia > Erebia ligea. The sequence continues at coordinate 4,955,304 of OU785246.1, forward strand.
CCAGCAACACTCCCGGATGTCCTCGCCGACCTGGGCGGCCTGCTTGGATTCTGGAGTGAGCTCGGCTGGCTGGAGTGATCCAGCGGGGAGTCGCACCAAAGGTCTCACGCACAACGGGCACTTATGCTTAAGTGCGGAAAAGCCCAGTGAGAGAGAAGAGAAGAAGAAGAGATACCTAAACGTATAAGAATGGTCAGACGAAATTGAGGTCTAATTCAATGCTGTTATGGTTTATTTTACTTTGACGAAAATCTTAAACGTTTGATCGGACATTCTTACATGATTTGGGCCCAGGTTCTAGGATCCGGGCAGGGCAACGTCTGCCGGGCATCCGGGACGATAGCTTTATGATATTTCATTTTCTTGAAGAGAATATACTAACTATGACGAAATATTACACTTTTTGCAGAAACAATCCATACTAATATTATAAATGCGAAAGTGTGTCTGTCTGTCTGTCTGTCTGCTACGCTTTCCCGGCCCATCTTTTCAACCGATATTGATGAAATTTGGTACCTATAGGGATAGTTTGTATCCCAGGGAAGGACATAGGCTACTTTTTATCCCGGTAAAGTAAAGAGTTCCCGCGGGAATCAAAAAATCTTAATCCACGCGGACGAAGTCGCGGGAATCATCTAGTCTGAAATAGTTACATGACGAATCTTGTATTGGATAGAAGCAGGTGTTACTTTGCAGAAGTCCATAATAATGAAAGGACTAGAAGTTTAATTCGCTATAATCCGCCACAGTAGGTAAATCTATGTGGTACAGTGTGTATCTTGCACTTGTAGCTTGCGATATTCACCACACCACACAAATCTTACAAATTACTCTCAACGTACGTTTCACGCCGACACCGGAGCATCTTCAGGAGATGTTGACTCTACAATGCACGATTGTAAAGAGATGTAAGATTGTGTAAGTAAGTATAATAACTGTATCAATGTTTCGTAATACAGGCTATAACAATAAAACCTACCTTATCCGTTAAATAATAGCGACTTAACGTTATGTATTTAACTTGTATAGTACCTCCTCGGCATTGATTAATGACAGCGCTAAAAAATCGATTTGTTTGAGTGGCAACCTTACTATGTCATTAATTATTAAATTGCGTTTACACTATGATAACCTCTATTACACTATGGTTTGACGACCTCCGTGGCGCAGTGTTGAGCGCTGTTGTCATAACGTGCGGAGGTCCCGGGTTCGATCCCCGGCAGGGACAATTTGGGAATTTATAATTACTGAATTTTCCCTGGTCTGGCCTGGTGGGAAGCTTCGGCCGTGGCTAGTTACCATCCTACCAGCAAAGACGTGCCGCCAAGCGATTTAGCGTTCCGGTACGATGCCGTGTAGAACCCGAATAGGGGTATGGGTTTAATATAACTGCCATGCCCTTAACAGGTTAGCCCGCTACCATCTTAGACTGCATCATCACTTACCACCAGGTGAGATCGCAGTCTAGGGCTAACTTGTAGTGGAATAAAAAAAAAGCTGATTCGTCCTAGCTTCGCATGCGTTGACGAATTGACGATTCGAACCCGGGACCCCCGAAGTCTTAACCTCTAAGCTATCCCCGCTAAAGTGAGTCAAGTACGAGAAAATACTCGCACTTTGAGTTCGCAGTTACAGAGTTGTCGTCGTTAAAACATAAAAGAGAAATGCCGACGCATAAAATTGGAAATACATTAATTCATACTAAAATTAAAGCAGTCAATTTTATTAGAACGTTCACAAAATTAAGACTTGGACATACAAAACGCGCAACGACGACGTCAATGTCGCGTTCTGCTTCATACAATGCCCTAGTCTTCTTCGTCGTTACACTCTTGACAGAGTGATCGTGGTCATCACGAAGTAACGGCTTTAGTGGCAGATGTAATGCGCCTCACGAGCATCCGCCACTTCTCCCTGCTGGCCAATACAATAGAATTTAGAAATTTTCCTTTGACGCAGTGGGTAGAGCTATCTTTTAAGAGGTTCCGGGTTCGAACCCCAATTTGGGAATTGATTGTTATTAAATTTACTCTTCTGGTCAGGCCGGATTCCCCGTGGCTAGTTACCACCCTACCGGCAAAGACGTATAAAAAGTGAATTAGAATTTTGGTAGGCTTAGGATGCTTCTTGTCGTGTAGAAACAGATTAGTATGGGTTTAACAAAGAAGTAATACTGTGTAACTACGTACCTATGGTGTATATAAGTGTACCTATGGATTTGATGTAACTGCCATAACCCCTGTTAGTTTAGCTCACTACAGTCACGAAAAATCATGCACGTGCTGCCAGTGTGACATTCATCCGCGCTGTCGCTTTAGCTCTTTGTCTGTCCAGGCCTTTAGCGAGTAACTATTTACCCGTTACCTTGATTACATAACATGTTCAGCGGATCTAAGGGAAAACGTGTTGAAGGCCATATTTTCGACGCAAAGTTGCAAAACCGACCGTTAATCTATACAAGTAGGAGTTCCGAGAGCATCCGGCTGTATCAATGAAGCTAATATTTTGACCAAACTAAATTGAACCCCCTTAGACGTATAGCAACACCGAATTGTCTCACTGAGATAGGTCTTGGTAAACTGGTCTTAGGATATACCAATGTAGTGACCAATTTCAATTGAGCCATCTCGTTGTATTGGTATGGATCTTCGTCGTACGTTTTTGTTAGGGGCAAGGGGAGGGAGGGAGGTCAAGTAAAGCTGGTGGTTTGGAACGAGGACGTCACTTGAGCACATTAGGGTTTAATCGGGACTTCCTACTTATTGCAGGAGCGTACGCCGCCGAGATTTGTTCCAATTTTAAATTTGTACGGTTGATTTTTGTGGCAGCGCCGTGTTGGATTTGTTTTTTTAAATAATAATAATAATAATAATAATGTCCTCCAAACAGCTTGTTTTTTTAAAATAAAAATAATAATAATGTCCTCCAAAGAGCGCGAATAATGTCCTCTTTAGAGGACATTATTTATTACCATCCGCGCGGGGGATATTATAATTTATACTTAGTAGGTACTCAAGACGTGTGTACCCAAACACAGGTGCACTCTCTGTTCCTTTACTCTCATTGTTCGGAGATGGGGCGGAAAATCCGATAAGACCGGGGAGAGATCAGGCGCAGGACCGACGGCTTTACGTGCTCTCTGAGGCACGGGGGTGAAACACTGCCAACCGAAATTTTCTTGTCACAAAAATCCAAAATATATAATCGGAGCCCATCCCGGGAATCGGTCCCATGTCTTGGTTGAAAAAATAATTGAACTTCCATGAAATTCCCATGTTTTGCAAAAATTTTCGAGAATTACCTACTACAGTTCGCGCGCGAGTTGAATGCAGAATAAATGTATGTGTCATCATACATTTGCTCTGCATTCAACTCGTGCGCGCACTATAGATGATGTCCGCGACTTCGTCCGCGTGAATTAATGCCAAGGGTCACTGGTAGAGATCTCTTAAAGAGATAAGTGTTTCCTTGTCCACTATGATTCTGTTTTTCTACATATTGTATAACTTGTTGGTACAAAAAAAATGTTTTTTAATTCCCGCGGGAACTCCTCAATATCCGGGATAAAAAGTTACCTATGACCTTTCCCGGGATGCAACTTATCTCTTTACCAAATTTCTTCAAAATCGGTTGAAAAAATGGGCAGTGAAAGCGTAGCAAACAGACACACTTTTGCATCATCATACTAATATTATAAATGCGAAAGTGTGTTTTTTTGTTGGTTTGTTAGTTTGTTGGTTTGTCCTTCAATCACGCCGCAACGGAGCAACGGATCGACGTGATTTTTGGTACGGGTATAGTTTAAGATCTGTAGAGTGTCATAGGCTACTTTTTATCCTGGAAAATTAAGGAGATCCCGCGGGAATCAAAAAAACTTTAACCACGCGGATGAAGTCGCGGGCATCAGCTAGTTTACAATATTTGTATGGAAGTATGGAATAACGTACTGTACTTAATTGTTCGTTAAAACTATATTTAATTGGTCCATTTTTACGAACGGCTTGGTCAATTAATAAACAATTAGAGAGGAATTTACTTCTGAATGAACTCGATAAAAAATGAGTAAAACATCTTGCTATTATGTGTATTGTTTCATACATTTTTTATTTGATTACCGGTAACTCTAATACGATCAGTTGAAAGGCTTATATGGTAGGAGGCTTCGGTCGTGTCTAGCTTCTATAGGGATCGACCCCTCTATAAACGCATCCCATATATTTTGATAAATAGTTTGCCAGCCTACTGAAAAGAACTAAGAAAAAATGTCTAGATTTAAAATATTATTAAGAAAATACCTGTTAGAAACATTACTTGCATAAGTATTATTAAGTTAGTATTGAGTAAATATTAAGTATACTTTAGTATTAAGTATTATTATTATCAAGCTTCAGTACAATATACCTATAGAAACTGAGACTCAAACAGCTGTTAAACTATGATATCAGTTGTGTAGGTTAGGTATAAGTTATTTTGTAAGCCTAATGATTGTAAACTTGTTTAGGAAATAAATAAATAAAAAAGTATTGCTTCCATCTTTCGATCCATCCCACCACCACTACAGCCCAATAACGTCCCACAACTGGGCACAGGCCTCCACTCTCATAGAAGAGAGGGAATTAGAGCCCACCACGCTGCTCCAATGCGGGTTGGCGGGCTTGAACGACTATTATCATTATCTTTAGATCTTTATCAGGATCTTTAGATCCATGGTTCTGAGTAATTTACGTTTTTTAAAGTATATTTACGCTGTGATGTAAACGTATGCAAGTATGGAACTTAAAAAGTAGGTAAGAGAAGGTTTTTTTGTTCGAAAAAAAGGCCGAATCCTTATGCAACAAAATATGATTGATGAAGTCTTGATATTAAACTCATATACAAAACTTATGCAATTGCAGCCAGCGTTGACCCTTGCAATGATTGACAGCTCAATTAACGAAAAACACACATTATAGCTGTATCTACAGAACTATACCGAGTTTTTTCATTTACCTTCTTGCTTTAGACCTAGTCCTTCGGTTTGCATAATGCCCGCAACTTCATCCGCGTGGTTTAAGTTTTTTGATTCCAGCGGGAATCCCTTAATTTTCTAGAATAAAAAGTATTTTCTAGGCTAAAAAGTAGCCTATGTCACACACACAAACAAACACTTGATTTGTTGATTTGGTGGTTTGTACTGCAATCATGTCGCAACGGAGCAACGGATCGACGTGATTTTGGAATGGGTATAGTTGCTGGGAGAGTGACATAGGCTTCTTTTTATCCCGGAAAATTAAGGAATTCCCGCGGGGAAAAAAAGAATAAAAATTCGCGGGCATCAGCTAGTTTTTAATACCTAATGTGATAAAAGAGACGCTGTCATTGGGTCAGTTAAGTTTGTGGGACTATATAGGTACCTACAGGCCGTCATAATTATCTGACCCGGTGGCCAAAATTGGAACGAATTTTTATGCCTGTTGGGATTTTTTTTCATATAAGTAGGTCGGTATTTTAAAGGATATATTTCGGAGAGTGTGTGGCGTGCATACTCCTTCGCCACTGGCTGGTCATAGCTTCGAAATCTATTTTCAAAATGTTCGAAATTCGAAGCATGCGTATAGAACAGCCATCGCAGAAAAGGAGAGGCCATTATTAATATACAAGTCGTCATACAATTATCATCTAGGAGCGCTTCCTAGATTTTTCATGTTTGTAATTTATACTTATACCTTGTTTTGATATCATGTTGTACCTATTAAGAAGTAATACATTAATTTCACCAGTGAACACGCGTTTGTGCTTTATAAAGTGATTATACGAGGTGACCTATCATTCACCTCAATTTGGTGACCCCGACGTGATCAAGGGATTATTTTATCATTCACCTCAATTTGATGACCCCGACATGATCATGGGATTATTTTATCATTCACCTCAAGTGTGCTCAAGAACTATTCGATCTGGTTCCTCCGTCACCTTTTTATAATTGAACCGCAAGGCATCGACAAGGTCTGCACCCTTACGCAGTCGAAATTCCGCGGGCTCGAACGAAGCGATTTGCTTGATCGTTTCTAATTATTCGAACTACTAGGATATGGAATGCCCTTCCGGCTTCCGTTTTCCCCTCCTCTTTTAATATAGGTACCTTCAAATCAAGAGTGAATAGGCATCTTCTAGGCAAGCGCGTTCCACCTTAGGCTGCATCACCACTTGCTAGCAAGTCTGATTGCAGCCAAGCCTGCGGGTCAGATAAGATTGTGGGACTATACGTTTCTATGACAAAGAAGATTGGTTCACTTTCTCGTTCAAAGATTGATAAGACAAAGGTTCTGTTCCTCATATTGCGATTTAATAAAAAAAACATGATAAATGTGGCATGAACAAATTCACTTATTATCTGTGGTATCTGATCGGAATCTTAGGGTTCCGTCGTGAAATAAGAAAACCGCAGTAATTTAAAGGTCTCGTATTTTATAATACGAGACCTTCAAATTACTAGAGAGCACGTTAAGCCGTCCAGGCCCGGTTATTATCACTAACATCTGATAATAATCGTTACAAAAACCTAAGAGTTTAATACTCTTAGTCGAGTCGTATGCGGAAGGACATGAGAACCAGTGGCGATTCCTCTAAGATTGCGCAGCTTGCGCCGCAATACCGATAATTATGAATAAGTTACTTACCAACGATATTTATGTAATATACTAATACTTATTTTTTAACATGAAATAGGTACCTACCATTCACAAATCATATAAGTTTATCAATTAAATGATTGCGTTAATCGATAATTATTTAAAATCACGCACGCTCCATGACCACCTCGCACCTTGGTTGTGACTTGTGACGTGCGCCGCATCGCCACGTGGCTCGTACTGCGAGAATCTTCGAACTCCGTCGGTCCGCTTACTCCCGCTCAGTACTGGGCCGAAGGCGTGCACTATGAGTTGCGCATGTGCTGTGTAGTATTATTTTCAAAACTCAAAAACTACTCAACCGATTTTAAAAATTCTTTCACCTATAGAAAGCTACATTCTCGGCGAGTAACATAGGCTGTATTTTATTTTCAAAAACATTAAAGATCCCTACGAAAATTGCAATAATGTGAATGAAGTCGGAAAAAATTGTCTCATGTGAGAGCTTCCGTGGCGTGCGCTGCGTAAATGGTAAAAGTTACACGAAAACAATGTATGGTGGAATTGTTCCTCTCAAAAAGTTCTCAAAAAAAGTCCGCGACAGCATATAGCTATGTTTTAAGGTCGTCTCACAATAACCGTCATTATGATTTTCAAATTTGGTCTAAAACAATGCTTTACTCGCGAAGGTGTTTTTACCAACATAGTATCAATCCTTATCAAAATAAAAAGGTTGTTCATCTCAAGTATTTAATATAGATCAAATTCGCCCTTACACCATTTAATTCAGATGAATATTTTAGAAGATATCATAGTGATAATGTAACGCGCACTATACTAATATTAAGTATAAAGAGGTAAAGTTTGTGAGGTTGTAGGGGGTAATCTCTGGATCTACTGAACCGATTTTGAAAATTCTGGTACCAACAGAAAGCCACATTATTTGTGAGTGTCATAGGCTTGGTACGAGATCCGAGATTAACCCGAAAAATTAGGGAGGTCCCGTGGGATATTAAAAAACTTATTTCACGCGGACGAAGTCGCGGGAATCTGCTAGTGTAAGATAAATAAAAATAGTATTCTTTATTCTAGTAAGTACAAGTTAGCCCTTGACTGCAATATCACCAGGTGGTGGGTCATGATGTAAGTACCTACTCTAAGATGGCGGGCAAACCTGTTAGGGATATACCTATCAGTTATATTAAACCTATACCCCTAATCAGTGATATATTATGAGGTAAATGTGTTTTATTGAGAAAATACCTAACCATCAGCTAGCGCAAACCCCAGATTGACCACCAGGAATCGCCACTGATGAGAACCCACCGCATTATTATCCCAAACTTCTACCTTATGTGATTAATGGAAAGGGGGCACGACCACAGGTTTAATATACAGTTTTAATATATATATAATTAGGTTCTGTCTACGTGTTACCGTCGTGTCGGCCGCGCGTCACCTACCGCAAATGGACGCTTATATACTACGATAAGATATTTCGTGCTCCTAAAATTGATAATATGACTCTCCCCTAATTACTTTTATGGTGTTGTTACGCTCCTATGAACCGAAGAAAAGTGTAGCGGGAAAGGTGAAAGTGCTGTGACATCGAAATACCGGAATTTGGACCTTATACGAGTATTAAGTGAGTCTGCCACCTGCCAATTTTCCTAGCCGCTAACCTATTCTTTGTTCTATCGGGTTTGAATTTCTCTACAGTCAGAATTTAGGCCTGATCTATCGAAGTATAATATATTAGCGCTAATATATCACCATAATTGTTTTGGTTGGTTATTAAACCTGTTGAGGATATTGAGGAGTACGACGCAAAGAAAGATAACATAAGTACTTTTCCTGTACGGAACCCTCAGAAATAATCTTCCCAGCTCGACTAGACTGGTTTTTATACCAGCTTGGGAATAATCAACAACGATGCAAAATGTCGACATTGTTCTATTTTCCTATGAATAACAATGTTTTGCTTTTAGTTATCTGACTACTGTAACTTGATTGTGGTTTTTAATGCAAAAATAAAGACATTAGATGTTATAGAGGTATGAGAAAATCAATCATAGTTATCGTACAAGATTATTGCGTATGTAATAATACATACAATAATACTTATGTACGTGATTGTTTGTTTGTACCAACTGTCTCGTTGGTCTAGTCACTAGTGGTTAGCATGGTCGACTGCGGCCGACGAGGTCCCGGGTTCGAGTCCCGGGTCAGGCCATAATTAAGTATTGGGTTTTTCTGACTAGAAATTCTCAGTACTAGCCCGGAGTTAGGAAGTTGGCGGTGTTCCACCCCCGTGCCTCGGAGAATACGTTGAGCCGTCAGTCCCGATTATTATCACTAACATGATAATAGTCGTTAAAGCCCGCCAACCCGCATTGGAGAAGCGTGGTGGGTCTAAGCTCTAATTCCCTCTCTCCTATGAGAGTGGAGGCCTGTATTGTATTGTCTATTCTTTATATACAATACAATACAGGCCTGTGCCCAGCAGTGGGACGTTAATGGGCTGTTATAGATCTTTATTCAAACTAGCTGACACGATACACGTTGTCCTGTCTGAATTTCTATAAATTGAGTTCTTACAAAAATCGCATAAATAAAAAAAAAAGTAATTTAAAAAAAACAAAAAACCCGACTGCTTGGATACCAAAATGTATAAAACAAGATATAATTTCATTATTATCAATTTACATAGTAAAATACTTTTAATGAAATAAATAATAATTTTTCCCATATTTAAATAATTTTGTAATTATTACAAGTTATCAAGGCGCAGTCGCACGTCCAATAGCTAACATTAACGTTAATGGTAATGTTAGGCTATTGGACTTTTTATCCCGGAAAATTAAAGAGTTCCCGCGGGAATTAAAAAACCTTAATCCACGTGGACAAATTCGCGGGCATCATCTAGTCTAAATATATAAAAGGCAAAGGTGACTTACTGACTGACTGATCTATCAACCAGGTCGGATCGGGCTGAAATTTTGCACTCAGATAGCTATTATAACGTAGGCATACGCTAAGAAAGGATTGTTGAAAATTCCAACCCCAAAAGGGTTAAATGGGGGTTGAGAGTTTGTATAAAAGTTCGTGATACACGAACGTCAACGAACTAATCGGGATGGACGTGATTTTAGGCATAGGTATAGTTGACGACCGAGAGTGACATAGGCTACTTTTTATCCCGGAAAATTAAGGAGTTCCCGCGGGAATAAAAAAAACTTAAAGCACGCGGACGAAGTCGCGGGCATCAGCTAGTTTCTTATAAACCTTTTTCAGACTATATCGAACATTTTAAGATAAGAACCAGATCAGTTCAGTCGTTAGATGTTACATTAATTAAACTACAAAATTATTTAAATGTGATTACTTTAATGATTTATTTCACGAACTTTTATTTCGGTAAAGGTTCAACAATCTAAAAGGTCGGTTTCTACTTACGACATCATACTTCATACTAGTATTATAAATGCGAAAGTGTGTTTGTTTGTTGGTTTATTGGTTTGTTGGTTTTTTGGTTTGTTGGTTTGTCCGTTGAGGGCCTGGAGAGTGACATAGGCTACTTTTCATCCCGAAAACTTTAGCAGTTCCCGTGGGAATCAAAAAAACTTAAACCACGCGGACGAAGTCGCGGGCATCAGCTAGTCAACAATAAAAAAATGTTTACAACTTACCTCGTATAACTGACATACGATTACATTTTAAGGCCCCACATTGAGTTGATTAAAAGCAGTAATGTCATTATCTAGGTAGCCACAAAAACTATATTAATCCTCTACCGAGCACCGCTAAAGTTTATATTCTACTAACTTTATTATATCAACGCAAAATCACCTTTATCAATTGTAATATTAAAGATTAAATTCCTGTCCAATTTATTTACTAGCGTATTGATAATGTTGTGTGCATACTTAGGCTTTAAGTTTTTAAGCTCTAGACAGATGCATTTAAGATGCTATCACATGTTTTAATAAACTTTGATGTTTTATAAAGATAAAACTGTTTTTATTGCCCTTCGCGAATAAAATAAAGGTAAATAAATAAAAGTAAAAAGTATCAATTACTTTTATATTTATAAAAGTAATTGATACTTTTTACTTTTTATCCCGGAAAACTAAATAGTTACCGTGGGAATTAAAAAAACTTATTCCACGCGGGAATCTGCTATTATATTATAAATTATTTAAACTCTCATATACGAGTAGGTATGTCTGACAAGTTAGAGATATGAACTCGGGATCCGAACCACGGACCTTCCAAATACAGGCTGAAGTTTTTAACCACTAATCTATATCGCGCTTTTAGGACCCTCAACTTTACTTTGTTGTAGTTCCTAAAAATAACAAGTTTAGTATTTTTACAATAATATCAAACCATTGCCGAACCACTACAGAGCCATAGTCCATCACGCTGGCTGAGTGTGGATTGGCAAACTCACAAAATGTTGTAATAATGTTTCGTCAAAGTTAAACTTTAATCGTAACAATTTTGTTCAAACAAATTCTTATGCATACAAATGATAAAAAAAATCACAATAAATTAATATCTTACTTAGTTTAAACATAAAAAAACCGGCCAAGTGCGAGTCGGACTCGCGCACCGAGGGTTCCGTACAAACCTGTAGTAAGTTTTAAATTATTAAAAAAAAACTACTTACTAGATCTCGTTCAAACCAATTTTCGGTGGAAGTTTGCATGGTAATGTACATCATATATTTTTTTTAGTTTTATCATTCTCTTATTTTAGAAGTTACGGGGGGGGGGGACCAACATTTTACCACTTTGGAAGTGTCTCTCGCGCAAACTATTCAGTTTAGAAAAAAATGATATTAGAAACCTCAATATCATTTTCGAAGACCTATCCATAGATACCCCACACGTATGGGTTTGATGAAAAAAAATTTTTTGAGTTTCAGTTCTAAGTATGGGGACCCCCAAAATTTATTGTTTTTTTTCTATTTTTGTGTGAAAATCTTAATGCGGTTCACAGAATACATCTACTTACCAAGTTTCAACAGTATAGTTCTTATAGTTTCGGAAAAAAGTGGCTGTGACATACGGACGGACAGACAGACAGACAGACAGACAGACAGACAGACATGACGAATCTATAAGGGTTCCGTTTTTGCCAAATTTGGCTACGGAACCCTAAAAACGAGTTTGAAACGAGTTAGTAATGTAAACGCTTATGAATTTATTAAATAAATCATAAGGGCTAGTAGATGCTAGTACTATCACAGCGTAATAATTTATACAGTGGGTCGACGCCCATGCAAGAGTTAAGGTACTCTTATTTAAGGTAGAGACAGGTAGCAAACTGCATTAAAATTGGATTATAGAGTGACATAATTTTGTTTGGCAAATTCTGCCAGTTTCCTGCGTTCTTGTCACCCTTGCCTAGACACCACCGTCGATCGACTGGTAGGCAAGGACGTATCTCTATAAACTGTGGTAGCAGTATCGATAATATTATTGTTTTTTTGAAACTTTTTTTTGAATAATAAGTATTTACTATGAGTTATTATGTTACTATGTTTTTTTTAAATGGGCACTCTTATTTTCCATGATAAAAAGGAGCACTTTATGACAATGAAATAATGAGTTCCCAATTACACTACCCCGAGAATCGAACCTAGGACCTCCCACTTGTAAGACCACTGCGCTAGAGTGGTCAACAAATGGTTGTCAAAATGGTTCAAGGCATTGAAATGAAATGTTTCATTTAATTTAGGACCACTTGTTTCACTTATTTTGGGACTCTACTCATGGTTCGGAAAATAAATTCTACTAAAAAGAGTCAGTAAGAACAACAATAATAATAGTATGCAGAATGTTTACCTACAATACTTATACGTAACTATATGACACCACTAGGAACTCCTTAATTTTTCAAGATAAAAAGTAACCCACGTCCTTCCCCGGGATACAATCTACCTCTATACCAAATTTCATCAACATCGGTTGAAAGGATGGGCCGTGAAAGCGTATCAGACAGACAGACGGACAGACAGACACTTTCACATTTATAATATTATGGCCGATGTTACATGCAAGCTATTTTTGTTCAAAATTTATTCAAAATCAGTTCGAAGGTCGAAGGACAGGCTGACTGGCTTAAAATGAATAACCTACATAATATTATTATATTACATTTAACAATTTATACATTACATACATTCTTTCAAATTTCTAGGAACCAAAACTGCGGGCCAAGTTATGGCCGATGTTACATGCAAGCTATTTTTGTTCAAAATTTATTCAAAATCAGTTCGAAGGTCGAAGGACAGGCTGACTGGCTTAAAATGAATAACCTACATAATATTATTATATTACATTTAACAATTTATACATTACATACATTCTTTCAAATTTCTAGGAACCAAAACTGCGGGCCAAGTTAATCTAAACTATTAACATTAACATTTATTCAAATAGAGTCTATAGCGGGGAATGCAAAGAAAAACTCTCCACATGTTTGTTTCTAACTAGAAACCCGCATTTATGCACCGTTCTATAAATAGGTAAGTAGGTACAACTATTTTTATTGAGTATCAGTGGCCTAGAAAACTTTTTTTGTAAGAACGTCCTAGAACATAATCTACGTCCATTTTTTTTAATCCGCTACAAGTTAGCCCTTGACTGCGATCTCACCTGATGGTAAGTGACGATGCAGTCTAAGATGGTAGCGGGCTAACCTGATAGGAGCATGGCAGTTACATTAAACCCATACCCCTAATCGGTTTCTCTGTGCCTAATTTTTAGGATGTTGACAAAGTATTGGGTTGCTAAGAAAAGAATCATAATCCTTTGATGATGAGAAGGGTGTAGTCATTTAGGATTTTTTGCACCATTATTTAGATAGGTAGTACAACTATTTTTATTGAGTACCAGTGGCCTAGAAAACTTTTTTTGTAAAAACGCCCTACATCGGACATCTAATTCTATTTTTCTTTTACCATTGAAAATGGTTATCAGCCGATGCAAATCGCCTGAAACGTATTTTTGGCCAAAGCTCCGAGGATTTTAGGAGGATCGAGATAGGAATAGCACCAAGAGTTGAGGAATTTATCGAGACACGTGTGAACGTTTGAATTTTGAAAATCAGCTGGTAACTTTTTTTGGAATTTTGAAAAATGTAAAAAAGTCCGGATTTTTAGGGGGATTTGTTTACTAAATTGTAAATAAAACCGATTTTAAGAAAAGATGAAAAAAAGGTCTCAGGGTATCAGTTTAGCTACAAAATGGCGAAAAAAATTTGAAAATCGGTTAATATTATTGTGACCTGTAAAGTGGTCTCTTTATATATTTTGGAATTGTAGAAAAACGGGTACCTAATTCCAATAAAAAGTGATATAGCTTCTATGATTAATTATTATTGACCGATCGTCATAGTAATGGTGTTAAAAGATGCGGATGCAGGCGAGAAGTGCATTCGAGTAGGAATTTTGAAAATCGGTTAATACATTTTTGAAAAATTTTGAAGAAGAGATTTTTATTTTAGTACTAGCTGATGCCCGCGACTTCGTCCGCGTGGATTGAAGTTTTTCGGTTCCCGCGGGAACTCTTTAATTTTCCGGGATAAAAAGTAGCCTATGTGCTATTCCAGACTATAATCTATCTCTGTGCCAAATTTCATCCAGATCCGTTCATCCGTTGGAGCGTGATTGAGTAACAAACATACATCCATACATCCATCCATCCTAACTTTCGCATTTATAATATTTTTATTTTAGTATTCCTACCCCACATAACATAGAGCCCTTTTAGAGGTTAAAAACTGCATAATCTTACCATCAGATGAGATCGCAGTCAAGGTCTAACTTGTAGTAGAAATAATCGACTGTGACGGACGGACAGACGGACGGAGAAAATCGCACCATAAGGGTTCCATTTTTACCATTTTGGTACGGAACCCTAAAAATGAGTTATGTTACGAGTATAATCGATTGTCCTATACTTCATTTTTAAGGTCATAAAAAGGTTAGTACTTCAATGCTGTTGATACTTGTAGTACTATAGTTGTTTGATGTAGCAAAATAAATGAATGGTAGGGGGCGTTCTCCCCGGCCTCTATAAAACGGGTACTGTCGTGATTATAAATCTCTGCGGTTTTAATTAATTCAATATTCATATCATTAATGTTTGAATTTTAATATTAATTAGAAAATTAACAGTTATTATTAAGGATTCAGTACATAATTCTCTCTCTCTGCGTCGTCGTGATTACTGAGGGTCGTGACCCCTTTCCGTTTATCAAATAATGGTAGGAGTCTTCTTGGGATAATAATGCGGTGGGTTCCCACGTCCTTCCCCATATGACTAGACAAGAGTATTTAAACTCTTTTTATACGACTGCCTGAAAAAAGGAGTATATTGTTTTCAGGGTTCATGTATGTATATAGGTATGTATGTATGTATGTGAGTTTGTATATTCCACCATAACTTCTATACGCCTGAACGGATTTTGATGAATGAGGTATCGTTAGAATCCTTAGCTTATTCCGGGTGACATAGGCTAGTAAAATTTAAAAAAAATTGATAGGGTGACCATGGTCCCGCATCAAAGAATAAAGTTGGTTTTTTTTTTCCAAAATTAGATTAACTTTGTTGTCAACATCAAGAAAATGATGAGTAGATTCCAAAAATATATAAGACTATATTATTTCAATATCTATAGACTATATGATTCACAAAAAAATATCATTTAACTTATGGTAGTCGTATTTTTTAATTTTTGAGTTATATTCACTTGTTTGTAACGATTATTATTAGATGTTATACATACTTCCATACTAATATTATAAATGCGAAAGGGTGTATGTCTGTCTGTACGTCCGTCTGTCTGTCTATCTGCTATGCTTTCACGGTTCAACTACTCAACCGATTTTGATGAAATTTGGTTGCATGGAGAACTACATACCTAGATACTGCGGTAACTCAGCTAGTAATAAGTAGTGTTGAAGTAGGTACACTATTTATGCGTAAAGTATTGATGCTAATAGGCAGTTGGCGCCACGCCGCCGACGCTTATCAATATTCAGCCTTTCTCTATAATATCTGTCAGCTACGAAACGAGAAACGAGATAGAAATTATGCGTGCACAGATTGAATATAACTCACTAGGGAAAATCGCATGTAAAAGTGAAAGAACTGCCAACACTGAGAAATTCATACTTACTAATGTCAAAAATTGACAAAGTGTGACTGTCTGTGTGTTATATTCCTACTAGCTGATGCCCGCGATTTCGTCCGCGTGGATGAGGTTTTTTGATTCCCGCGGGAACTCTTTAATTTTCCGGGATAAAAGAAAAGAAGCATAAATATGTGTTATTCCAGACTTTAATTAATCTATCTCTGTGGCTGTGACAAATTTCATGCAGATCCCTTCAGCCGTTCTGGCGTGATTGAGTAACAAACATCCATCCAAACTTTCGCATTTATAATATTAGTGTAGATTTCTTAATGATTATTAAATACTTAGAGGGTCTTCCAATAGAACTAAATTTCACACCATCGAAACCATTTTAAACTATAGATTAAAAAGAAAAAAAGTGCATTGAAATTTGATGACGTCACCACTTTCAGCTATGTACGAGTATCTCATACAAACCTTCATACTATAACGTTTTTAAGTATGATAAAGAGTTGCTGATTTGATTGAGTTTTCATTATCCCTATTGTATCCCGGAGTCGTCTACGCAGAGGAAGTCGCGTGGTCATCTAGGTCTCCACTACAGCCCATTTACGTCCCACTACTGGGCAAAGGCCTCCACTCTCATAGGAGAGAGGGAATTAGAGACCCACCACGCTGCTCCAATGCGGGTTGGCGGGCTCTAACGGCTATTATCATGTTAGTGATACTTCCTAACTCCGGGCTAGTACTGAGAATTTCTAGTCAGAAAAACCCAATACTCAATTATGGCCCGACCCGGGACTCGAACCCGGGACCTCGTCGGCCGCAGTCGAACATGCCAACCACTAGACCAACGAGGCAGTCAATAATTCAAAGTTTCCACCGCGCCTGTACCCAGCCCTGGTAGGTAGTTTGCCGAACCTTTTCCGTTGGCTCAGTTTTGTCAATGTCAGTTAAAAGTCAAAGCCGACAATTGCCTCTACCACTTTCTCTTCGAAAGGTATCCCTTGCCGACGCGTTTTTGTACATTTTTCGCCAAACCAATGTAAGAAGTAAAACTGGAAAAATAAGTAAACGAATTACTTACTGTAGTCCGATTAGGGCAGGTGGAATTTCGTTCATAGAAACGAAAGAATTACCTATATTCCATTTAATTCGAAAAAATTATAAACTGCGCAGCAGGTAAATGGGTAAAAATTTGTGTAGGTAGGTATAGTTAAATTAAAAAGTCTGTTAAAAAAATTGACAATAGCCGAATAATTGAGGAAAAGGCGTCTGTCCTTCCAAATTCCAATTGCCCTAAAACGGACTTATAAGTTACTAGCTGATGCCCGCGACTTCGTCCGCTTGGTTTGAGATTTTTCGGTTCCCGCGGGAACTCTTTAATTTTCCGGGATAAAAAGTAGCCTATGTGTTATTCCAGACTATAATCTATGTCTGTGCCAAATTTCATCCAGATCCGTTCAGCCGTTGGGGCGTGATTGAGTAACAAACATCCATCCATACATCCATCCAAACTTTCGCATTTATAATATTTATTTGATATTTGATAATTTAACTGACTAGCTGATGCCCGCGAGTTCGTCTGCGTGGTTTAAGTTATTTTTTGATTCCCGCCGGAACTCCTTAATTTTCCGGGTTAAAAAGTAGCCTATGGCATTTTTTCGACATAACACGTGTGTTTATCCGGGAGTTGTGAATAGTCTTATTTTATTATTATTCATTTCTTGTACCTACCTACTTGTATTATCTCCGAATAAAGATTTCTTTCTTTCTTCTTTCTTTTTATATTATAGAAGTGGGAGTGAAAAGTGAAAACACACTGACGCTACTTACTTACAAACAAAAAAAATTGCCTGGAGGACAAAAAGTCTGCATGACTTTCTTTCATAATATGAAGCAACACATACTAGTGCGACAACACAAAACGTTTTTGCCCTCTCATGCAGATGTTTCATATAGACGCAACCTTCCATGTTTCTATATTATTAAGTATTTACTTTGTAACTTACTTTGTACTTATGTTTTAAAAATAAAATCTCCGACTCATAAGTTGGAGTTCTCAGTTCTCACTACTGAGCTATAGAGATCGTCGAGAAAATAAATATGACCGCGCCTTTAGAGCACTGTAATAGTGTTGTACCGTAGAGTAATTTATTATTACGGGACAGGGCGCCCATCACACCGTGACGTAATCATTAATCATAATCATGTTCTTAAACTTGAACGAGAAACATGTACCCACCATTCTTAACGTTCGGTTCTTTACATTTGCTCAAAAGTAATTCCGTCACACATTACCGTAGCTACTGTATCACTAGTTCTACTGTTAAAAAAGACATTATAGACTAAGCTAGATTTTGATACTACATACGTGATAGATAGTTGGATACCGAGGTGATAAGTTTGTTTTGAGTACTTTACCTTGATAATAGGTAAGTACAGTTTATAAAAAACTAGTTGATGCCTGTGACTTCGTCCGCGTGCATTGAGGTGTTTCGATACTCGCGGAAACTCTTTAATTTTTCGGTATAAATAGTAGCATGAGTGCTATCCCAGACTTTAATCTATCTCTGTGCTAAATTTAATCCAGATCCGTTGAGCCGTCTGGCGTGATTGAGTAAGTAACAAACATCTATCCATCCATCCAACTTTCGCATTTATAATATTAGTAAGTATAGATAGATAATTACTAATTAGGTATTATATTCTTATTCAATTAAATTAGTCACGTTCGTTTCAGTGTAACACGTGACCGTATGGGTGTAAATATGACTACGTGTTCGCGATGCGAAAATTAACGGTGTAAACGCCCCCTGTCGGATGCTACATCGATTTATGGCTCGAAAAAATGTTGTTATCCAAACAACATTAACACAATTTCCTTGAGCTTAGGGTGTGCATACTCTTTGGTAAGTTAAATATTACAGTGCTAGTTCTATGTATAAAATAAAATATGTATAATTTAAATTCTATGATTTTCTTTAACTTGAGGGCATCATTTTCTTATAGTCAACAGTCATTTATTTTGTAAAGTTGTAGATCATTTACGTTATAACAGTTGTTGTTAATATCTAAGAAATAGAGTATCAGAGATAGTGCGCAAAAAAATATTCTGAGTAGGTATAGTACATTACTGCAGCGGCCAGCAAAACAGGCATTGAAGGACGAACGTGTAAATGTGGGCCGAGGCGAAGCCGAGGCACACATACGTAAGTCCATCAATGCCTAGTTGTGGCCAAGGCTTGTATAGTAGGTTTCTCAAATAATGCGCGGAAATTAAAACTAAGTAGTACCTAGACAGAACTTTTGATTTAAAACTCATTTTGTCAAATACATTTCAAAATCAATGACGAACAACGAACAACAATAATTTTTCCCGCGTTAAAGTGTTCATTTGTTTTTTTTCAATAAACAGCTTTCTATTTGCAAGCTAGTTTGGAATTAAATAAAACCTTTGATAAGTTACCTCCTTGGTTGCCATGTTTAAATTACAAGATCGTTCCATTTTTAAATTACACGACAGATATGAATTTACTATGTAATTTATTTGGCCGCTAAACCACGACAGATATGGATTTTCATACAACTTATGCCGGCTGCTGCTCGCATGTATTTGGCCAGTACAGCAATTTCGATTTATCTCGAAGAAGGTTGTCAAAATAATGCTCAAATTTCTAAGCATGTTTGAGAAAAACATTTTAATTTTTAACAAGTTACTTATTAAATTTGACATATTTTAATATATAATGTATACAAGATGATGACCGCGACATCGTCCGCGTGGATTGTTTTTTTTCAATTCAGCGGGAACTCTTCAATTTTCCGGGATAAAAAGTGGCCTATGTCCTTCCCCGCCAAATTTCATCAAAATCGGTTAAAAAGGTATTATTATGTGCTATGTTTCTTAGATAATTCAAAGTAGGTAAGGCAAAATAGAAGATAGTAAACAAAAAGGACTTTTTGCCATAAAAGGACGTGTTTGATATAAAATAAATGGTAGCTATTTACCAAGATAGTGTTTGATACATAAAAGCATGTAACGATAACAAAAACTTTACCTACTTATTCAAGATTTCAATCAAGACAAAGTTCACCCATTGTAAGTGAAAAAACCTTTATATATTGTAATTCACGTAAAAACCCACGATTAATCAGTCTCACTGATAATAAAAATAAAATAAAAAATAAAAACAAAGGACTGATAGACTAATGACGCATCGAAAAAAAAAGGACCAAACCGTTTTTCCTTCTAAAGGATTTGTATCAAACGAACGTACCAGGCTATCATGAAAGAAAAGAAATAACCGCAAATACTTGGAAATCAAGAAAACAACGCCGCTTCCAATTATTGCACAATAAGACACCGTGTCGAACACAGAACGACCGCCACACAGGTTGGCAAAGAAATCACCGACACGGTGTTGCTAATGGAAAACGCGGGCTAAGTAAACGTTGATTGCCTTGAGGCTGCACTGAGTTTTTTGTCCCTTTCTGACTTAACATTTATATAATAAAGCTATCTTTCTCTAACAACTGTTACGAAATGTTTTTAAAGAATGTCGGAACGTGTGGATTGACGGCCGATGTTTTCTAATAATGCGATTTTTATACTTCTCGCAGTGCGAATAAATCGAATGTACTTACATATTAATTTTATCATAAAAAATATTTCAAGTCCTCACCAAGCTGTAACATAACATACACGTACAAATTACGTAGGTACTTTATCGATAGAAGGATAATAAGATAAAGCTATTTTAGTATCTAACCGAGTGCAATTCGGTTTTTTTGTCCTACTGACTCTAAAAATTCCAAATAACTTTTACGTAACCTTGATGTCACTTAATCGAAAACATCGATTATTTTTGTAGAAAATACTTAAATTCAAAAATTTCGTACTGCGATTAGCCATAAAATTGTCAAAAATAGGCAAAACTCAATTTTAAGAATCAAATTTTAAGTTCAGAAATTACCGCCTTACCACATTTGAAGTCCGATTTCTCACAATAATTCCCCCTAAAGTTCCAAATTTTTTAACTAATAAAGGAAGCTTAGGAAACCCAAAAGTTTTTGAAATTATTTGGTAGTGACGTAGACAGGTTTAAGTATTTTTAATCTTAAGTTGAAAATTCGTCTCTACTTCTGTCGAACGTAAAGTTTTCACTTTCGACCAAAAATTTTCCGACTTGGGTTAATGTTATGATAGTAATTATTTTATGCAAAGTAGCACATAGCAAGCATGTTCACAAAAAAAATGATCGGAAAAAAATACTAAATAAAAAGAAAAAAAAATGTATCACTACATCACACACTACAGTATGTACATGTGTGTAAAAAAATGTATAATCGTTCGTAAAGAGTAAACTCCAGTCGTGCGTCGGAGCTGACACACAATTTTTTTTTTTTTTACTTCTTCCAGAATACTTCCTGGGGAAGGGCAGCATTAGATTTAACGCTGTCATTTTAGTTTAGAGATTGTGTTAATGGCCACATTGTACCTAATAATAAACTAGTTGAACTACCTATATCATTTATTCTGATACTAACTACACATCAATAATATCCTCTACTTAGTAGACATGAATTTAACTTTAAGTAAATAGATTTTATTAAATTCTTTATGTTTCGGGTATCAACTGACTCAGTGTTAATACAGGCTATTGATAGTGAAGTAATAAAGTCATTGATTACGCAAGGTAGGTATATTAAAACCATGTGATTACATTGTTAGGTATGGCCGTGAAATGCAACGATCTCCGGTACATTCCCGTAGCGTTTTATTGACCTTTTCAAGTTATGTGTCTATGGTACTATGACACAGATAACTGCATTGAAAAAACTAGAAGTTTAATTCGCTATAATCCGCCACAGAAGGTAAATCTATGTGGTACAGTGCGTATCTTGAACTGGCAGCCCGCGATATTCTCCACACCACATAAATCTTCCAAATGTGTGGTGTGGAGAATATCGCGGGCTGCCAGTTCAAGATACGCACTGTACCACATAGATTTACCTTCTGTGGCGGATTATAGCGAATTAAACTTCTAGTTTTTTCAATATCATGGACTTCCGCAAAGTAACGCCTGCTTCTATCCAATACAGATAACTGCCTCGTTGGTCTAGTGGTTAGTATGTTCGACGAGGTCCCGGGTCGGACCATAACAAGTAGGTATTGGATTTTTCTGGCAAGAAATTCTCAGTAAGGAATTTGGCAGTGTTCCAGCCCCGTGCCTCGGAGAACACGTAAAGCCATCGGTCCTGCGCCTGACCTCTCTCCGGTCATATCGGATTTGGGTCCCATTGGGCTATCAGAGTAAAGGAACAGAGAGTGCACACACTTGTGCGCTATAATATTATCTTCCGCGCAGATGGCTAATCTCTCTGGAGGTAGGCCGCCGCGCCGTGGCCGAAATTCGATCGGGACTGGACATTGCATCATTTATTTATCTTTTTTAAATATGCTTATTTATTCACTATTAGCCATACCTACATTACTTATTGTTGTTGATTAATATGTTTGATACGAAATTATTACTTAGCCTTTAGACATTTTTAATTTACATAAAATTATTATAGTCACGGCGAAAATTATATAGGACACAGATTTTCATGGCAAATCCGTGTAAAGGTAAACAATAACAAACTATGGGAAAAACCGGAGGAAGTGACGTCACAAACAATACTGCGCATTGCATATTATAAATATATACAACAATATATTATTCATATTATGTTGAATAAGAAACTCCAAAGCCGCTTAATTGCAGGAAACGCACACATTGACAGATCAGCTTTGAGTTTGACGCACACAAACACTACATGATAAGTCACTGTTAACGGGAGTACGGTTTGCAAAAAAAATGGAACGACAGTTTTATTTTCTTATCTATGGTATCTGACATCCGTAGCCCGTAGCCGTCAAAAATTAAAATTATATATATCCATATCCATACTTCCATACTAATATTATAAATGCGAAAGTGTGTCTGTCTGTCTGTACGTCTGTCTGTCTGCTACGCTTTCACGGCCCACCTGTTCAATCGATTTTGATGAAATTTGGTACAGGGATAGGTTGTATCCCGGGCAAGGACATAGGTTACTTTTTATCCCGGAAAATTAAGGAGTTCCTGCGGGAATCGAAAAAACTTAGTCCACGCGGACGAAGTCGCGGGCATCATATAGTTTAAAATAATTAAAATATAAACCTTAAAACTAAGGCATTAAAGTTTAATTACGAATGTAGTATATTTATGTTTAAGACCTTTGATCTTCGTAACAACGCGAGCATGTCGGTGACGCGAATCCACAAGTTTACCCGCTACCAAAAAGTGCTCAACGCGGCTAAAGAAGTTTTCACTTCAAAAATTAATCCTTACTAATATTTTAAATACAAAAATGTGTCTGTCTTTCTATCTGTCTGTCTGTCTGCTACGTTTTCACTTTTCACGGCCCGTCTGTTTAACCGATTTCGATGAAATTTGGTATAGAAATTACTTATAGACTTGACATAGACTACTTTATCTTATACTTTATCCCGGAAAATTAAAGAGTTCCCCGTGGGAATCAAACCTTAATCCACGCAAACGAAGTCATCGGCGAGCATCATCTAGTACTCCATATTATTGTGTTCATCATCAAATAATCAAATAAATATTATAAATGCGAAAGTTTGGATGGATGGATGTATGGATGTATGTTTGTTACTCAATCACGCTCCAACGGATGAACGGATCTGGATGAAATTTGGCACAGAGATAGATTATAGTCTGGAATAGCACATAGGCTACTTTTTATCCCGGAAAATTAAAGAGTTCCCGCGGGAACCGAAAAACCTCAATCCACGCAGACGAAGTCGCGGGCATCAGCTAGTTGTTAAATGATATTTTATTTGTTTTTCTAACATAAATTGCAGATTGCCTACAAATTGTGGAACCAGCTCCCATCTTCTGTGTTCCCTAATGATTATAATATGGGGCTCTTCAAAGGGCGGATAAACAAATTTCTCAAAAGCCAGCAACGCATTGGCGGTTCCTCTGGTGCTGCAAATGTTCATGGGCGGCGGTAATCACTTACCATCACGTAACCCGCCTGCTCGTTTGCTCGCTATATAATTTAAAAAAAAATTAAACGACTTTAACGTTTGAATATGCAAACAAACTAGCATAGATACTTTGCATTGTAATTTGCATATTACAAAGTGCGTAAATTGAATGAATCGGATAAAAAATGACAAAAACATCACATAATATTATGTAAAGCAGTGCTGTCTTGTTATTTTCCTATTGTTTTTTGTTATTGCAAAAACAAGTCATTAAAAATAAAGAAATAACATACTTAATTAATAATTTATTTATGCATTGATCCTGTACCAAACATAAGATCCTTACCTTAGTTTTATTTTATTTTGTATTGTTTTTATTTTATTTTTAAGTATTATTGTATTTTATGTATTGTATAATATGGGCCTTGTTGCCTGAAATAAATTAATAATGAATAATAACTAAAACAATTAACATTTAAAAGACATGCAAAAGGACAATTACCTCTCTTTTTTTTTTCTCTTGAAGAGATTTCTTCTTCCAAATGTCTGGAATAGCTATGTGAAGAATTATTTTCTTAAATAATGGATACTAAGATTCAAACTAAATTAACAGTGGCCATTAATTTTTTTTTTACCCACTACAAATTAACCCTTGACTCCGATCTCACCTGATGGTAAGTAATGATGCAGTCTAAGATGGTAGCGGGCTAACCTGGTAGGGGCATGGCAGTTAATTAGACCCCCTTACCCCTATTCATATAATAGAGTAGAATACATAATAATTACCAATGTTAAAATTTAGTTTGTTATTGTGTGGTTCAATAAAGATTTATTTATTTATTTATTTATTCGGTTTCTACAAGGCATTGTACCGGAACGCTAAATCGCTTGGCGGCACGTCTTTGTCGGTAGGGTGGTAACTAGCCACAGCCGAAGCCTCCCACCAGGCCAGACCAGGGAAAATTCAGAAATTATAAATTACCAAATTGACCCTGCCGGGAATCGAACCCAGTGCCTCCATACGTTAAAACAGCGCTAAACACTGCGCCACGGAGGTCCAAAAAATTGCTGTAGATTGATTGAGGGACGAGTGGCGCAGTTGTGAAAACGCACATCAGCCGATTGCGATTGTTAAGCAATGTTCACCCAAGTCGATAACTGGATGGGTGACCGAAATTGATGGTTCAAATTTGGCCTTTTCGTTTCTTCCGTGCCTCGGAGAGCACGTAAAGCCGTCGGTCCCGGTTATTATCACTAACATCTGATAATAATCGTTAGAAACCTGTGAGTTGAAATAGTACTCGTATTAGAGTCGTATGCGGAAGGACGTGGGAACCCACCGCATTATTATCCCAAGAAAACTCCTACCATTATTTGATTAATGGAAACGGGTCACGAATCTCAGTAATGAGGAATAGGACGCAGAGAGAGGGAGAGTCTAAAAAAGTGAGCATAAATTAAGGGCAAATTTCTCTGCCAACCCTACAACGTTTTCCTGTTATAATGAAATGCATCTAGATCCAAGTTAAAATGTATAAGATATGAACGCGTCAAGTATCATAAAATATTATAATACTAGCTGATGCCCGCGACTTCGTCCGCGTGGCTTAAGTTTTTTGTTATTCCCGCGGAAACTCCTTAATTTTCCGGGATAAAACTGCCTATGTCACTCTCCAGGTCCTCAACTATACCCATGCCAAAAATCACGTCGATCGTTGACGGACAAACCAATAAACCAACAAACAAACACACTTTCGCATTTATAATATTAGTATGATTAACATTTATAAATATAGGTACAACTAATACTCACTTAAAATGCATATCGATTGAGTTTTAACATAAACATTCAATATTTTTTATCATTTCATTGAATGAATGAATGAAATTATTAGATTACTAGCTGATGCCTGCGACTTCGTCCGCGTGGTTTAAGTTTTTTTGATTCCCTCGGGAACTCCTTATTTTTCCGGGATAAAAAGTAGCCTTTGTCACTCTCCAGGTTCTCAACTATACCCATGCCATGGGTATAGTTGAGATCGGGCCGATCCCTTTCTCTGTTGCGGCGAGATTGAAGGACAAACCAACAAACCAATAAACCAACAAACGAACAAACAAACACACTTTCGCATTTATAATATTAGTATGATTCATTAATCATTGGTGGTTGATAGACCGAAAAACAACAAAAACCGAAAGCACAAATACCTTGTTTCATGGATATAACGTGAACCGCCTACATATAACCTTCTTTGGGGGGAAATTGCATGGGGTAGATTACCTTTTCTCTTTTGATCTTCTCTAATTGGGTATTTGACAACTAGTCAAATCAGCAACTTTAGCCAATTATAGCCACTGACATATATTTATTTTTTATCCACTGAAATGGTTTGTTAAGAAATAACAATAATATTTTCATAGCAAATCTTCAATGGATAAAATCCACGCGTCTAAGATGGAAGCTATATGTTTCGAATATTAAACAAATTTCAATTCTGGTGTAAACTAAGTAGATTTCATGAATGTTAGTTAATTATTTATGTTATGTTAGGTTTGCTAGAAACTTTCACTTTTTAGACCTTTCTGTCCTACATGTTTTAAGATTTAAAGCATAAGTAGCGCAGGAAATGACATCATTAAAAAAAATGGCAGTCATAGGGACTGCCGATAGAAGTGAAAACGAATATTTAAAAAAAAAAATTAAATATAAACCTCAAAACGAAAAGTTTAATTACGAAAGTAATATATTTACATTTAAGACCTTTTGTCTTCGTAACAACGCGAGCATGTCGGTGACGCGGAGCATGTCGGTGTCGGTGACGGGAATCCACAAGTTTACCCCCAACCAAAAAATGCTCAACGCGGCTAAAGAAGTTTTCACTTCAAAAATTAAGTCATAAATATTTATTCAATTTAGGTAGATGCACTACACTTATTGATTAGGGACCGATATCCAGCAGTGGGCAGTGGACAACCATTGGTTAATAATATAATGACATCAACCTAATCATATGTCCTTCCTAGGAATCTACAACTTATTACCATACCAAATTTCATCAAAATCAGCTGAAAAGATGTACCGTGAAAGCATAGCAGAAACACAGACAGACAGACATAGAACTTATACTGCTTACTACAAACAGTTTTGTTAGATAGTAATATATTAATTGTGCTCATAACTTAGATTCCTCAAAAGATACTTTCAAAAGTAACTGTAGAAATGTTGTGTTTTGACGCGCATTCACCGGTGCGGAAAACGTATTTTTTTTTTATTGGTGCACAGAGCTGTAAATTATTATTAATAGAGCAGGAGTGTTTGGCAAGTTATCTATAACTGACTGGTGAATTGGGTATTTGATTACTAGTAAAAAATTTTTTTTAGTGTTTATTGAATATAGGATCTCTCAGAAGTCGTAATATCCACGTTCTCTGCTAGTTTTATTTTGAATGACCACATTATACTATAAATAAATATTATAAATGCGAAAGTTTGGATGGATGTATGGATGTGTAGATGTATGGATGTATGGATGTTTGTTACTCAATCACGCCCCAACGGCTGAACGGATCTGGATGAAATTTGGTACAGAGATAGAATATAGTCTGAAATAACACATAGGCTACATTTTATCCCGGAAAATTAAGGAGTTCCCGCGGGAACCGAAAAACCTCGATCCACGCGGAAGAAGTCGCGGGCATCAGCTAGTATTCTATTAAAGTAAAAAAAGTGCGTCGAACTTTGATGACGTCACAACTTAAAATTTCATACAAATTTCATACTAGGCACGCGTATTGACGTTTGAAAAAAGAGTTGCTGATTTGACTAGTTATCAAATACCCAATTGGTGATCAAGTTTACCCTTCGTATTTTAACATTCAGTAGGTATAGTCCGACAAACGTTTCTGACCCGGTGGACAAAATTTGAACTAATTTTTATGCCTGCGTTTAGTTTTTGCTTTTATTTTATTTTTCATAGATACTAGCTACGCCAGGACTTAGCTTTCACTTGGTCTGAAAACAATATTGCTACCTCTTTAGGGGTGGTGTTACACTGTAGCTGTCATTTTTAGCCAATCGCCCTGCAAAATGTACAAAGTCTGCTATTCTATAGTTTAACTCGATGCTCTAACATTTATCAAAGGTACAAATGCACACATACACACGTTTCCTGCTGTCTCGGTGATATGGGAATCGATATAAGATTAGCATTATTTTAGCATATTTACGCATATTTTTGCTTGCGTAAGGTCATTTTTGATTTCCGCAAATTTTTGTCACAGAGTTAATAGAGCTTTATGTTTTTGGTAACTATAATTATAATTATTATCATAATTAGATATAATAGGTATAATATTATTATTAACTAATTAGTTAGAATTATCTAATTAATAAAATAAAATAATAGTTTGAAACAACAATAATAATTATTCATGATTTTCTTTCTCTGGGCTTTTCCGCACTTAAGCACCGGTGCACGTTGTGCGTATTATTCATGATTGTTAGATAATCAATAATTAACTATTTACCAAAAATGATTTTTAAAATTTCCCGTGGGCTTTCATTTTCTGGAATTTTATTTATTTATTTATTTATTAAAAAGAATAAAATAAAATAATAATAAAATAAAATATTTAGAAGAATAAAAGTTATTATAGCTACTTTGTTTGTCCCCGCGATACCTATCTCTGTTCCTTTTGCCAAAATGGGTTTAGTAGTTCGTGAATACTGAATACGTAGCAGACGGACAGACATACTAATATTATAAATGCGAAAGTTTGGATGGACGGATGGATAGGTATTTGTTATACTCAATCACGCCAGAACGGCTGAATGAACGGATCTGGATACTATTCCTATTCTGTGGTTTGACAAAGAGATTATAATCTGGAATAAACACATAGGATACTTTTATCATGGGAAATTAAAAAGTTCTTGCAGGAACCGCAGGCATTAAATAGCTAGTTTTTGATATAAGGACGAATAAACGCTAAATAATAAGGAATTATTAGAACAACCTCACAAGTACCCACCGTTAGCGTTTTCCCCTTGGCCCAGCGATTTTTTGTAGGGCCTTACCTACCTACTCAGTCATCGAGCGAAACGGCCGCGGTGACCATTCTGTAATATTAAATACTGGGAGCATATATGAATCATCATTATATTGCACATAAACATAATATACTAAAAGGAAAGCGACAAATCTCGTCTGTGTCTCGTCTCGTTCCGTCTCAGAGTTGATCGGTACTTTCTATTAGATTATATTTAAGTAAAAAAAAAATACTATTATTTTTATCTGACTTTGCATATATACATACCCATTCAGATTAAATCATTGCGTTCATCATCAAGGCAAACAATGCTTCACTGAAATAAAGGTATTAATAAATTATTATGGTATGATAAAAATATATATGTAACATTAATAGAATGTATTAAGGAAGGAAAATACAAACATTTCCTCAAGACATTTCACTTCAAATAGTTAATTAATAGGTAGATATAATGGAATACAATAAGGAAAAAATACATTTTAAGAAACTAAGTAAGGTGAGTATTTTGAGGTAAATCGATTTAGTGGATTATAGGACGAAAAAATTACGATTTGTTTTTTAAAGTCATTTCGTCATTGGGAGTTGGGGCATGATCAAAAGGAAAATCTTCGTTTATTTCTAGAGTTTAAGTTAGCCACATAGGTACAAAATATATTTTAGTCTTAGAATTTTTTTGTTTTTCCGTTAAACGAAGATCATTTTCAAGGGCTTAAAAGCTTAATATTTCAGTCTCCATGGAAGCTAACTTGACACGGAAGTATGCCTCTCTCATAGAGAGTTACATATTTGTTCCGTTTGCCGTGGAGACCCTGGCGCCGTGGAGTCTTAGTGGCAAAAAATTTTTGCGAGATATTTCACCGCAGTTGATTGCCTCATCTAGTGACAGAAGGGCTGGCTCATTTTTTGCGCAAAGGATCAGTCTGGCTGTCCAGCGCAGCAATGAAGCCAGCATTCTTGCCACCATACCAACGCGGGCATGATTTATATAATAATTAGGTTAGGCTAGCTAGCTTTAAGTTCTATTGCATTGTTTTTAATAAATAACTTGACACTGAAAACTCAACATACTTATCTTTATTGGTTTTTGTTGCTTAAAACATAACACGTTTGCATTTATAAATAAAGTATTGGATCGTTACTTAGAATTTGTCTCTAAATTATGAAAAGCGTGGTCACTATAACATCATAGCCCAACCTTTTATTATGATCTACATATTTAAAGACCATCAAATCATTTCATATTACAGAACTATCTTTCATTATGCTAAAGCGTGGTCACCCCAGCACCTATATCCCAAGATTACCATACAATAGGCTACGTCCTTGGCTGGTTATCTAAGCATCTTCCTATCTTGTGGCGACGGCTTATCTTTACGCATTGCCACTTGTCTTGTTTTGAGCAGTAGTGAAAATAATACATTTTTAATTCACTTTTAAAATTAAAAATTCTCTGAATAAATTAAAACAAGAAATCATAAATTTTAGTTTAAGATTTGTTTATTAATCTTAAACTTAAATATGATTTCTTGATTAGTAAGTTTACAATATTATTGGAATGATAACCTTTCAAAAGTACATTCTCATATAGGTACATAATTCTAACGTTAATTACGAAGAACTGAATTAGTGATTGCAATTAATAGATTGAACAAATTATTTCAAAAGTATTTGAAATTGAAATTAGAGTTTAATTTAATACAATTGCATTAAAAAAGTATATTATTTTAAATGTAATAAGAAATACCCATGTAGAATTTAAATAATATACCCATAGCTTTTAATAAAAACAAAATTGAAATATTATGTTTAGATTATGAATTTACTTCTGTGTAATGTCAAAATGTATTTGAATCAGTTACGATAGTTACCAATTTTTAAAAAAATAAAATGGTTTTTTTCCACGTAGGACAACTAGTGCCACTTATGATAAGTCAAGACTCAAGACTCTACCACCGGTTCGGAAAGTTGGTTACAAGTTACAACTACAAGTACAAGTATTTACAAGATTCTTTTTATGAAAAGTCATAAAAAGAATCTTGTAAATACATACTTATTAAACAATGCATACGTTACATAAGTACCTACTACACGTTTACGTTTACGTGTTTTTTTACATGATAGGTAAATCAAACAAACCAAACTATATTTTTATGATATTACTAGCTAATGCCCGCGTCTTCGTCCGCATGGTAAAGTTTTTTTATTCCCGCGGGAACTCCTTAATTTTCCGGGATAAAAAGTAGCATATGTCACTCTCCAGGTCCTCCACTATACCCATGCCAAATCACGTCGATCCGTTGTTTCGTAATGACGTGATTGAAGGACAAACCAACAAACAAACACACTTTCGCATTTATAGTTTATAATATTAGTATGATTATAGAGAAGATAGTTAGGTTTACCTATTACTACTTACTGTAAGCTAAGTTGCTATAAGTATGTACCACCACCACCACCACTACAGCCCATTAACGTCCCACTGCTGGGCACAGGCCTCCACTCTCATGGGAGAGAGGGAATTAAAGCTTAGACCCACCACGCTGCTCCAATGCGGGTTGGCGGGCTTTAACGACTACCTATTATCATGTTAGTGATAATAACCGGGACCGACGGCTTAACGTGCTCTCCGAGGCATTATGGCTCGACCCGGGACTCGAACCCGGGACCTCGTCGGCCGCAGTCGAACATGCCAACCACTAGACCAACGAGGCAGTATGTAAGTATGTACATTATTATAAATTATGCAAACCTATCACTTTTAAACAAAAAACACTGATTTATTTCGACTTAACAAAGGAAGTGAAAATTAAATTATGTGATCGAGTATAAAAAGCAAGTTCTCGCACGCGGCCTTACCTATAATAACTTAATAACTTCATTCGGTTAATTACTTGATAATAAGCAATTACAAGCCGATTTAATCACGATTAAATGTATGTATGTATAAGGAAGCCTGTAGAAGAGTCGCATAAGGCGATTGTCGTTATAGGTACGAGTAGACTAGCTTTTGCCAACGCCATGCCCCTAAAAGGTTAGCCTGCTACCATCTTAGACTGCATCATCACTTACCATCAGGTGAGATCGCAGTCAAGGGCTAACTTGTAGTGGATAAAAATAAATAAAAAAAGTGTCAAAGCCCTATTTTACCGCCAAGGGTTGTATTTTTAAAAGTCCTGTCTTTTACTGAGGGATGCCTACGTCATAATAGCTATCTGTATGCCAATTTTCAGCCCGATCCACCCAGTGGTTTGAGCAAATTGGGCTGTGCGTTGATAGATCAGTCAGTCAGTCACCATTTCCTTTGGTATATTTATATATTACTAGCTGATGCCCGCGACTTCGTCCGCGTGGATCGAGGTTTTTCGTTTCCCGCGGGAACTCCTTAATTTTCCGGGATAAAAAGTAGCCTACGTGGTATTCCAAACTATAATCTATCTCTGTGCCAAATTTCATCCAGATCATCCAGATCCAGATTCAGTTCAGCCGTTGGGGCGTGATTGAGTAACAAACATCCATCCATACATCCATACATCCATCTAAACTTTCGCATTTATAATATTTATTTGATACTAGCTGATGCCCGCGACTTCGTCCGCGTGGATTGAGGTTTTTCGGTTCCCACGGGAACTCCTTAATTTTCCGGGATAAAAAGTAGCCTATGTGCTATTCCAGACTATAATCTATCTCTGTGCCAAATTTCATCCAGATCCGTTCATCCGTTGGAGCGTGATTGAGTAACAAACATACATCCATACATCCAAACTTTCGCATTTATAATATTTATATGGACTAGCTGACCCGACAGACGTTGTCCTGTCTTACTGTCAAACTGGTAGTTATGTCAAATGCCATAAGGTTACAAAAGGAGAAAAAGTTACAAAATGGTTTTATAACCATTTTGAAAATTTAAGAAAACTTAACGACCATATTATGTAACTTTTCTGACCTTAACCTTAAAGGTCAGAAAAGTTAATAATTATGGTCGTTAAATTTTCTTAAATTTTCAATGTTCCACGCAACTTTCTTACTTTTTTCTTTGTTATGAACCTTCTACTTACAATAACAAACACAACAGAAAAGAATTAGCGAAATTGGTCCAGCCGCCCACGCGTGATGCCGTGACCAAGGGAAATAGGGATACATTTTTTTATCCATCCATCCATCAGCCTGTATGCATCCACTGCTGGACATAGGCCTTTTCGAGAGCGCGCCACCAAACACGGTCCTCCGCCTTCCTCATCCACCCGCTTCCCGCCACCTTCTTTAGGTCATCGGACTAGCGAGAGGGAGGTCGTCCTACACTACGCTTACCGGTACGCGGTCTCCACTCCAGAACACGTCTGCCCCAACGGCCATCGGTTCTGCGACAGATATGACCTGCCCACTGCCACTTCAGCTTGCTAATCCTCAGAGCTATGTCGGTCACTTTAGTTCTTCTACGTATCTCCTCGTTCCGGATTTTATCCCTGAGAGAGATTCCCAACATAGCCCGCTCCATAGCCCGCTGAGCGACTTTTAATTTGTGGACGAGGCCCACCGTCAGTGTCCACGTTTCCGCTCCATACGTCATTACCGGCAGGACGCACTCGTTGAAGACTTTAGTCTTCAGGCTTTGCGGTATCGACGAATCGAAGACTTGACGTAGCCTTGAAAATGCTGCCCAGCCCAACTGAATTCTTCTGTCAGCCTCCTTGTCGAAGTTGTTCCTACCGAGTTGTATAATCTGGCCAAGGTAGTTGTATTCCTGAACAACTTCGATGCTGACATTTCCGACGTTAACAGGTCTTGAGATAACGTGCTCGTTAAACATGACTTTTGTTTTGTCTATGTTCATCTGAAGACCCACTCGTCTGGAAGAACCATTAAGCTCGGCCAGCATTCCTTCAAGGTCCTGCAGCGATTCCGCCAGTATAACTATGTCGTCTGCAAAACGCAAGTGTGAGATGTATTCGCCATTAACATTAATAGGTACCACGACTTTTCCAGTCCAAGACCTTAAACACGTCCTCCAGGGCGCAAGTGAAAAGTTTCGGGGATATAACATCTCCCTGCCTTACCCCTCTTCGTATAGGAATCGGATTCGTTTGTTGGTCTTGGACTTGAACTGTCATAGTAGCAGCCTCGTACAAGCATCTCAGCACTTGGATATAGTGCCAGTCGACTTGGCATCGCTGCAATGAATCCAGAACAGCCCAGGTCTCGACACATTTTTTTATATACGAGTATAATAAATAGATATATAGTTGACGTCACGTAAAAAAACCTCTACAATTTAGCGAATGACATAACATAGACCGTAGATTATTCGTAGTTCATTTTAATTTAAAGTACTTAATATTGAAATAATCTTAAATATCTTTTATCGAAAGGCATTTAAAACTAACTAGTTAACTAGATTTTCTTAGTTTCTTGGTTTCTAATTAGCGCTAAAGATGTTATCGTCAGATTTAATAGGAAGTAGGTATCTAACTGATGTTCTCATATTTATCTGTGTTGATCGTAGTTTATAACTCATTTATCTAGATTCTAGGCTTTCCTTAATCAATGTCGCCGGACATAAGCTGTTATCTTGAGCGTAAGGTCTGTTCGTTAAGAAATTTTCTACTACCAATGGAAATAAATATATGGGGCATTTCTACAGGGCAAAATTTTTATAGGGTAGGTAGTACCTGGGTTACCTAGCTAGCGTAGCTGATGCCCGCGACTTCGTCGGCATGGATTAAGGTTTTTTGATAAGAATTTTCCTGAATAAAAAGTTAGGAAAAAAAAGCTAATCGAGGCTATAATCTTGTGCCAAATTTAATCCAAATCCGTTCAGCCGTTCTGGCGTGATTGAGTAACAAACATCGATCCATCCAAACTTTCGCATTTATAATATTAAGTAGTGTAGATTTGTAGGTCTTTGTGTTTGATAATATAGGTAAATATAGACAAACTCTACGGATCTTTTAATCAAATAAACTTTTAAGCACTGCTTTTGACTGATCCGATGACTCTACCACTGATTCGAAACAGCTCTTAGAAAGTAGGTTTTCTCTTTATAAATAGTTACAACTCCGTTATGATGTATGCTCCCGAATGCATGTCGTTCAATAGCCCCTTTACTCTATATTCCGATAGGACGGCGATCTGACACGGCTGGAGAGAGACCAAGAGCAGGACCGTGGCTATCTCTCCAAGGCATGGGAGTAAAACACCGACTGATATTCAAGGTCGGGCTGGAACTGAGAATTTCTTTTTCCAGAAAAATGCAATACTTGTTATATGGCAAGACCCAGGACTCGAACCCGGGACCTCGTCGGCCGCAGTCGAACATGATAACCACTAGACCAACGAGGCAGAGTTATACGTATG
This sequence comes from Erebia ligea, assembly GCA_917051295.2. Classification (NCBI taxonomy): domain Eukaryota; kingdom Metazoa; phylum Arthropoda; class Insecta; order Lepidoptera; family Nymphalidae; genus Erebia; species Erebia ligea. The sequence goes on from OU785246.1 coordinate 4,990,512, forward strand.
ATGCATACGAATCGCATTCCTATACAAATCAGCTGTACACAAGATTGATACAAGGTAATTAAAGCAGAAATCTTTAGCATTCCTATATCAACTGTGCATACCTTTTGAGAAATATTGTATAATTAATTTGCGCGCACACCTCCGCTTTACGCGAATTGTGTGTTATTTTTAGGGTTCCCTAGAGCAAAAGCCTCTAGAGCAAGTTGTCCTACGTGAAAAAAATCATTTCATTTGCATTTTCAAAGGGTAAAAATGTTAAAAAAAAAGTGTGTGAGTGCAATTTACACACGGCAGAAGTGAAGTGGTGAAACTTCAGAAAAGTAGCCTACGAGAGAATGAGATAAATATAACTTGTATTCTTTCTCATTCTCTCGCAGGCTAAATCCTATATAATATGTTTGCCTCTTTTTGGTGTCGCTTTTTGTTCAAGTGAGGCCTAGGATATTTTCTCAGGAAACACATTGTTTTAATAATAATTAATTTATTGTCCATATTCAATTTATAATAATTTTTCAATATAAGACAGAAGGTGACAAACTATGACAAACCAATAATAGACAATAATTTAAAAAAACTAAACACAAAACGAACTCATTTCTGTAAAACTTTTTCGTTTCATAGAATTTTCAAATCACAACGATTCTAAGTTTCACATCAAAAAACATTTTTGCTACGGTTTCCTACGAAAGCAGTATTGCCATGTCATGTACCTAGCAGTCACGCACTTTCATTGAAACCTTGGTTCTCTCTCTATTTCAATTTGTATTTTTTTTTACAATGTCTGTAAATCATTAATTATTGAAAACAATCCAAAAGAACTTAAAGTTGCAAGAATACTGGCTGCATTACCACGCTGGACAGCCAGGCTGATCCTTTGCGCAAAAAATGAGCCAACCCTTCTGGATGAGACAATTAACCGCGGAGAAAATATCTCGCAAAATCTGTACTGTATATTATGCAAGTGCGGGACCGCCCAAGTACCTACTAGTAAGTAATAATACTAATCACTTACTGGGATGGTCCTAATTTATAACATGTATCATTTAACAAGGTACCTACCGAATTTATTTATTTTTTAATACTGTAGCGCTATTTCGTATTTTCCCCCCGGATTGTACGGAATTCCTTGCGTGTGAGACAAGCGCACACTTAGCCATTTTTTTCTATTGTTCCATGCTCGATAAATTTTTTTCTGCTATGGAAAACTTATCCTTAGGCATGTTTCTTAGAAGCTATAAAAATACAATGATACAACACTACATAAATATGAGTCAACCATCTTCGACGCAGAAAATTCCTGGAATTCAAATAGCTAACCTAAGTAGTTTTTCCTATGCTACTACGTTATTTTTCTTGTCTTTATTTTTAGCTTTTATCTAGTTTCAACCAGTAACCAGGGCCAGTAAATAAATAAACTAGAAAACCATGAATTATGATTTTTGGCCTTATAATTAATGTCAAGGGACGAATGGCCTAGTTGTGACAACACATATCAGTCGATTGCGAATGTTAAGCAACGTTGACCCAAGTCGGTACTTGGGTGGGTGGCCGAATTTGGAGGTTCAAATTTGGCCTTTTCGTGTCCTCCGTGTCTCGGAGAGCACGTTAAGCCGTCGGTCCCGGTTATTATCACTAACTTAAGATAACATCTGATAATAATTCAAATCGTTAAAAAAACCGAAGAGTAAATACTCTTAGTCTTAGCCGAGTCGTATGCGGAAGGACGTGGGAACCCATCGGATTATTGTCCCAAGAAAACTCCTACCATTATTTGATTAATGGAAACGGGTCACGAACCTCAGTAATGAGGAATAGGACGCAGAGAGAGAGAGAGAGAGACAGAGAGAGAATTAGTGTCGTTTTAACTTTTTCAATATATTATCTATCTTCATAAAGTGGCAGACGTCACACACCTTCGAGAACATTATGAAGAACTCTCAGGCATGCCGGTTTCCTCGCGATGTTTTCCTTCACCGTTTGAAGCAAGTCATACCTATTTAATCTTAAAACGCACATAACTTTAAAAAGTTGGAGGTGCGTGTCCGGAGATCGAACCCGCTACCGTAGCGTAGGAGGTCGGGTGTCTTATCTACTAGGCTATCGCCGCTTCCAGTATCTTAGATAATAATCTAACAAGTTACACCGTTACTTTCAATGACCTCAATTTACATAGACGGGCCCTGTCAAACAAAGAATGTGGACCTATTTTACTAACGCCATCTAGTCTGAAAAGCGGGACAGCGCTATGGCGGGGACAAGGACAGTCTTATACAGGTGTGGAGCGCGCTCTACAGGTCGGACGCCCAATTTTTTTCTATGTAAGGGCCCATCTAGTACCTTTTTTAATTTTTTTTATCCACTACAAGTTAGCCCTCTGTTGCAGTCTAAGATGGTAGCGGGCTAACCTATTAGGGGCATGGCAGTTATATTAAACCCATACCCCTTATTCGGTTTGTACACGGCATCGTACCGGAACGCTAAATCGCTTGGCGGCACGTCTTTGCCGGTAGGGTGGTAACTAACCACGGCCGAAGCCTCCCACCAGGCCAGACCAGGGCAAATTCAGAAATTATAAATTCCCAAGTTGAGTCTGCCGGGGATCGAACCCGGAATCTCCGCACGTTAAGACAACAGCGCTACACACTGCGCCACGGAGGTCGTCAAACCTATCTACGTATTCGATGGTTACTTTACGTGGATTCAAAATGTATGTCAACTTAGTTAACCATCGAGTGGTACTTGTGTAAAGACTAGGTACTATTACAGGGGAATGCAGTTTATTTTAACAATTGGTTCAAACTTATCGCCAATTACAGTTAATTGTTTACAATTGAAAACGATTTTCCAATTTACGGCGTTCCGTTTTTTTTTTTCACCGTGCGCGGCATAGAGTCACAGAGAAAAATATTGTTCGAACTTTTTTTTTGTTAATTTGTGATATCCTATTTTTAGCTTGTTGTTTTGTACCCTTTTTTTACTTGTAACTAAACTAGATGAAGCCCATAACTTCGTCTGCGTTGATTAAAATTCCCACTTGGTAATAGGCATGATACTTAACCGATTTTGAAAAATTGTTGGATTATGTTCGGAAGTGTCTACTATTTCGTTGTCTTTTTTTTCGATTGTCAAAGTTTGAACTTAAACGTGACGTAATTCGCTCTGATTGGTGCTCAATTCAATATGGCGGATGGCTGTATTTTATAGTTTTATTTTGGGTATGTTCCTATATACACTGCGAGCACTGTAAGGCGTGAAGTCAATTTGGTGTACTGCGAAGCCATTCCTTTATAGTTAGTTATACTGGTTACTGTCTAAAACGGAACGCAGTCCAGCTGTTGATCACGTGATCAAAGCACTGAGAGCCCCTTACCTCGAAAACGCCAGTGCTCATAGTACAAAAATGGCGACGATTTATGACGTCATATATTTCCCTAGGATACTGCGGCAGTATACTGTCAGTCCATAACGGAACGAATGTCTCGTCAGTAAAAGCACTAAACAGTGCTCGCAGTGTATGTCGGAACATAGGTAGGTACCCTCTATCAAAATAAATATCAATCTCTCTCAAAATCCATATCCGTAGTCATATTATAAATGCGAAAGTGTGTCTGTCTGTCTGCTACGCTTTCAAGGCCCATCTGTTCAACCGATTTTGATGAAACTTGGTACAAGGATAGGTTATATCCCGGGGAAGGACATAGGCAAATTTTTATTCCGGAAAATTAAGGAGTTCCCCCGGGAATCAAAAAAACTTAAACAACGCGGACGAAGTTGCGGGCATCATCTAGTAAAAAAATAAATAAATTTTTACATATCTAGAGAGGAGTATTTATTAAAAACTTGCTTTAACTGTGAAGGAAAATATCGTGTGGAAAGTTCTACGCCCGAGAATTCATCACAATTCATGTCATGTCTGAGAGTTCTTCATAATGTTCTCAAAGGCGTGTGAATTCTACCAATCCTCACGTGGCCAGCGTGGTGGACTATGGCCAAACCCTTCTACATTCCGAGAAGAGACTCGTACTCAGTAGTAAGCCGGCAATTGGTTGATAACATAAAGTAAAGTACCATTCATACGAAGTCGGTTAAAAAATCTCGGCAACTACACCTCTCACCTTTATAAAAAACCTCATCACAGATCACCTTCGTGACTCGATAAAAAACCTTGCCACTTTAACAGAAGCCGTCATTTTTTTTTATTCCAATTGTCTTTGAAACGCAAGTCACTGTATTAGACGAGCCGCCATTGGTGGAGCTGTCATCTTTGACGGCCAATCGGTGGCTTGACTTTGAATTTCGAAAGTCATCATTTCTAACATTTGAGATAATAGGTACCGGTTGGGACATATTTTATATTATGTACAATCATATACAAGCTAAGCTAGATGCTCAGATATGTGCTACTAGGTAATGCTCGCGACTTTTTCCGCATGAGTCAAGGTTTTTAAAATATCTTTGATTTTCCGGGATAAAGTTGTCAATCCAGCCCATGCAAAAAATTACGGCGATCCATTACTTCGTTGCGGGATGATCGAAGGACAAACATGATGACGTCATTTTCGCATTTATAAATGGGTTACTTAATGTTTCGTAAAGTTTATAAAATAACTAGATGATTCCCGCGACTTCGTCCGCGTGGATTAAGTTTTTTGATTCCCGCGGGAACTCCTTAATTTTCCAGGATAAAAAGTATAAGCCTATGTCCTTCCCCGGGATGTTTACCTACCCCTATACCAAATTTCATCAAAATCGGTTGAAAAGATGGGCCGTTAAAGCGTAGCAGACAGACAGACAGACACACACTTTCGCATTTATAATATTAGTATATCAGTATACTTATATATATATTAGTATGGAATAGTATGGATTAAAAAGTGGGACAAAAACTTTAAGCCGTAGCCGTTAAATGAAAGTGGGTTAACTAGATCGCTTAGCGCAACGTCTTTGATAGGGGAATAAGAATAACTAGCCACGACCGAAGCTTCCCACCAGACCTGGGTACCAATCATGTAAGAATGTCCGATCAAAACGTTAAAGTTCGTCGTCAAAGTTTATAAACCATAACGGCATTAAATTAGAGCTCAATTTCGTGTATCCATTCTTATACGTTCGAGTATCGTTCATACCTAAACGTATAAGAATGGGCAGACGAAATTGAGCTCTAATTCAATGGGGTTATGGTTTATTTTACTTTGACAAAAATCTTTAACGTTTGATGAACAATTCTTACGTAATCGGGGGGCAGGTCCAGTTCAGAGAAAAAATTAAAACTGAAAATTCTGTTTGTCGGTCCATCAATTTTTTAAATTTCATTTTTAGTCTTTCTTTCTTATTACTTTTGGGCTCAATAGCACAACAGATCTTAGCGAAATTTGGTTTAGAGCTAGCTTGTACCTATCCTGGCAATGGACATGAAAAATCCTAAGAGCTGGTATGGGATATAAAAAAATTATTAGTAAATTGCTCTTACTTGCTCGGAAATTGCTTCAATAATTAAAAAAAATACGTACATTGGCTCTTTTTAAGCCTCTGTCATTCAAGTATTTAGGTCAATTTTTTCCCCATTATTATTTCCCATACAGCTCAAGATTTTAGCGTGAGTTAAGATAAGTCAACGCCATCTATCGGCAATGTAGAAAAGCTTTAATAACAAATTCTTCCTCGCAAATTAGAGAAAAGTACTATACAAGTCACGGCCGAAATAGCAATACACGGCCTTGAGGCTTTTAAAATCACTTCGGCTCATTCATCGGCTTCGCCTCGTCCTTCCAACCACGAATTGCTTTATTTCCGGCCTGGGCAGTAATGTAACTAGAGATGGTCAGAAAATCAAAGAGTTCCCACGTGTTTCCATAAATCCATTTCGCACGAATCAGCGGCAAAAATAAAAAAGCACACCACACACTATGACAGCTACTAGCCGGCACCGTGTACTGGCTAGTAAGTAACAGCATTACTAGAAACACATAAAACCTGACACCTTTCGTCACACGCCTCATTCATATTACGAATTAAACCCACCACCATCCATCATCATTTCGTTCTGACGCCTTCCGATGCACAAATGAGTTTTTTCGACACACTCGAGTATGCGGTGGACTTTATGTTATTTTTTTTAACCATTGTTCAGTGACACCTTGTGTTATCTGTGTCTACGTGTTGTGTTTTTTTTTTGTAATCATTTGTCAGGATCTTGGCTTCTGTTTTTTAGCTGTTCTTTGTATATTTTTTTAATTATCATGGATTTTGGTCATTAATAATGTTGTTAGAATGTGTTAACTTTTTTTTTGGTCTTGTTCAATCTAGTTTACATTAGTAGGTACCTACTTGTAATTATTTAGACTGAATATGAATATTTTAAATGTAATAAACTTTTCTCGTGAAATTTTCTAATTAATTAATGAATTTTAATAATTAAAATCGTAGGTATACAAAATATTAGTACACAAAAAAGTTTCAGAGTTGTACCTATTATATTTTTAAATAAATAAGAAGACAAACGTACAGTTAAGGTAATTCGTACCTATCTACTCTATTACAATTTCTTGTTCTTGAAAAGGTTGATATTTTTATGTTATACTAGCTGATGCCATTGCCCGCGACTTCGTCCGCGTGGTTTAAGACGATACGGGAGGGCGGTTTCCCCCATACAATCGTATTAGTCTGTTTTCTTCGTGAATAATTACAATAGAGAAAATATTTTTGCACCATAGAATTTATACGAGTCCGTGCCATGTCCCTATGTTTTGCTTTTTTCAATAAATTAATAATTTTAAGAATTTGGAACCTTCAAAAATTGCAAAAAATGGCCCACTTTTCGCGTCATCATCAGATATCCCGCATATAAATTTGACGAATATAATCAAAAAAAGAAAAACATACCGACATAGCCTGAGTCCTTCTTAAATTGTTCTTGAAAAAAAAATTAAAATCGGTTCTGTTTTGGAGGAGGAAATAGAAAAATACGAGAGTAAGAATTCCACTGTTTTTCATAGGTATTATCGGTCCAAGTTGCAGTTGTCCCTATCGGGTGTTATGGAATTCTATTCGAGGAGCAGCGCGACGGCAATATAATTGTTCAATACCTATTCTCAAAGTTTCCCGTTCATCCCATATCCTCTTAATTTAATGTTTGATTCCCGCGGGAATACCTTAATTTTCCGGGATAAAAAGTATCATAATATGTCCGTCTCCTGGTTCTAAACTACTTCCTCACAAATTTTCAGCCAAATCGGTTCAGCTGTTCTTGAGTTATAAATAGTGTAACTAACACGACTTTCTTTTATAAGTATATATATAGATTAAAAGAGTGATTGTTAGTTTCGGAAAAGTTAAGAAAGGCAAAAAATACCTACGCAAGTTTACAATTAATCCTGCACCGATTTGGCTGAAATAAAGAATGGAGATCGCTTATAACCTGTCACCTAATTTACCACATCGGCTACATTTCATCCCGGAAAATTAAAAAGTTCCCGCTGGAATCAAAAACCTCAATTCAGGCGGACAAAATTGCAGGCATCATTTAGTATATTATAATAAATACAATATACATATTTTATACAATATAGGTAGGTACATACTGAAAGAAAGAAGTTAAGTAAATGCTTTCTAATGAAATCTTAATCTTAAATCCTCAGTTTCAGCAAAAAACTGAAATACTGAGAACTTCTTTTATAGCAACGACTTTATAATCTCAAAGACAATAGACAATAAATTGCACCTAGACAAATCTAGTAGATTTATTGGGACAAAAAAAGGCTAAACAATAAAATGAACCTTATTGCTTTTTAACAAAGTTCAAAGTAACGGTCGCAGCTGATCAATTATTGTTTCCAGAGATGATAGAATAAATTGAGGAGATAGTTGGTAGAAGCTGAAACTTTGATAGATTTTTTGGATTAACGGTCATACATAATGCTATGACAATCGGCTAAAATCCATACTAATATAATAAATGCCAAAGAGTGCATCTGTCTCTCTGTCTGCTACGCTTTCACGGCCCTTCTGTTCAACCGATTTTGATTAAATTTGGTATAGGGATAGTTTGCATCCCGGGGAAGGACATAGGCTAATTAAAGTGTTTCCGCGGGAATCGAAAAACATTAATCCACTCGGACGAAGTCGCGGGGATTATTATCATCATCTAATAATCGAATAATCTAAATAATCATTGAATTTTGAAAAAACATTTGAATTTTGAATTTTTTTGAATTTTTGAATACAGTTTTTATGCATTTTTTCTTACAAAGGCATGAACTAGATATCTGGTGAACTTATGATCTCAGAAACAAATTAAGTACATAATATGTTGACTACAACTTCTTCATTGCGCCAGGAGCGTCATCTAATTAGCTAGGTACTTAGGGTTACGACCCTCAGTTTTTGGGATGACCAAATATGGAAATATGAATAATCCTGAAAATAAAAATTATAAAAAAGTAATAGGTATACATATATAAAAAATATATTATTGAAAAGTATAGAAAAGAGAAAAAAACGCGGAGATAGGTATACTGTATTGCAATAATTTATAAACTATCACTTTTCATAAACAGCTATCTTCCCGAAATTTTCCACCAACTCCTCGACTAAATGCTTTTGTATTGAGTTGAAACAGCGTGGATAATAATTATTCGTTTGATTATGTTTTTGTTAGAAAGAGATAGTGATAGAGTTGAATTCACTTTTTTTAGATTTTAATGAGGTATCGAATCGAGGATCGCGATAGATATAGGAAATAGTGGTCAGCTAGTGATGTGCCTTGCTTTTCATGATACGTAGAGTCGATTTAATATTAATTATTGAAAATAAAGGAAAAATTAATGTGAATACTTACGACTTTTTTTTACATTTTTTTGTTTTTTGTATACCCAATTAAAAAAATTCTGCTTTTGCTAGGAACTCGAGTCAACCAATTTTAGATCTATCTCTACATTTTCACAAGAATTTAACCGGATCAAAAAAATATACATAAAACGGAGATTCTGAGCAAGATAATCTTTGAAAATAATATAAAAAATAGCTAAGGTATTGGAAGTCAAATTCAAACTTATTGCATTTTACAGTCAATTGTGTGTTTTGTATCATTTCTTCATGTAAGTACCTACTGTTAATAACTTTCTATAGGGGTTGCAATTTTTTTTACACATATGACCAAACGTACCTTTTTAAAAGGATTGCAACACAATTTCCTCTTTCTGGTTAAGACCAAAAAAAACAAGGTTTATAACAAAAACATAGATTCATTTATTCATCGAATCGTCCCACCACTATCGCCGGCTCATCAAAGTCAGCCGTACAGACAATAACTGAGAAATATTAAATTATAATAAAATTAACTTCAGATTACTTTTTATGTACCGTTAACACAGCGCTATGAACTTATAGAGCTGGCAATAATTTATCGCATCACTTGTCGATGTTACATTATTTGTAATTATTATTTATTTATTAAGCATTAATCATTAATCTATTATGCATGCTTAACCATATCAAGTAATACTTATTTTATTGATTCTATATTGTGGTAAAGATGTATTATTTAACATTTATGGTAGATAGACTAAGTAGGTACCTACTATACTGTATAATTATAGATCATTCATTAATCATCCGACATAATAATATCAAAGTTTATAACTATAGCGAAACAGTTATCTTCATATACAGTAGTTGGACTTGGGAGGTATTTAAGGAGATACGTTCAGACTGCACCGCAGGTAGGTTAGAAATAAACACAAAATAACCAAAAAAAGATTTTCATTTCCGTTCATGCTATTTGCTTTAGTCAGTTTCTAGGTGGAAATTCGGTCGTAGACACGAAAGTTTTATTCAGACTCGAAAAATATAGATAGACGATGACTCGACACGACCGGAGAGAGATCAGTAAGAGGATCGATGGTTTTACGTGCACTTTTGGTTAGCGGTACTACCTGCTGATACCGAGAATGTATTGACGCAATAACTTTTTTAGCCCAACTCGGGATTCGAACACTAGTAGCTATACTAGACATATGAGGCAGTTAAGTAAATACTTTAACTATTTAGTATTTATATATAGTCGGTAAATAAAACCTACATTAGTTATGTAAATAATAATAATAATATAATTGATACGTCTTCATTGAGGATCTAGTACACCTGCGTACGGGTATTTAAACTGGAGTTTAAAGCGTTGGACATACGCAACGCGTGGCGGCAGTGATGCTTGACCTTTGTTGCAGATCTACACGTCAGATCAAATGCTGATTTGTAAGGCTGGTATGACAAAAACATGCCGAAAGGAAAAAAAGAGTTCCGTAGGCCTATGAAGCCTATGCAGCCTATGAAGATTTCCCCTTCGAAAAAAAAAGGTATGGCGCAGCCGCATTTTACGATTTTTGCATAAGTAGCATAATATCCTAAATTCAACGTTAAATGTAAGCTATCAATTATTAATAAGACCTTCAATACACATTTTGGAAAAAACATACTATCACATAATATCCTATGGTACCTAAACTAATGTGTGGAATGATTTCTTGAATTTCTTTCTTCCTTTTCTTCTTTCTTGTATGCAGTACTACTACTAACGCCACAATGGATTAGCAGTGTTTGTTTTGTTACTGTATTACAACTTCCTTATGTCTCAACACGTTTCCACCACGCGTTGTGTTTGACCAGACTTTAAATTAAAGGCTCATTGTGTATTCATTTTGTATTGTTAACTGGATTTTTGAGAAGCAAGTTAAATAAAGAAATGCCTACTGGCTACCCATATAAGCTTAAACATCTTTAATTACACTTTACTTTTTTATAGCTTTTGAAGGCACTATTTGCCATGAAGTTCACAATTTTTTTTAATTTTTTACTCTCGTGGTTACGTTTTAAGAAATTTACTCGTTATAAGTAGTTAGCTTTATAATGAAATCTTAAAATGTAAAATTGGTGTGTATTTATTAGGCTAGTGCCTATTTAACAAGCTAATTTCTTTAAAATGGAGTTTAATTTATGTCTTAATTATAAATTATCATAGTCACGAGACTATAAAAAATAATAAATGAACTGGAAAAATCTGGGGAGATAAAACAAATGTTTAACTACTTACGTAAATTTAATGTACTTTATACTACACCCGCTCAGAAAGTACCCTCTTGCTTTTGTCAAAACGAGGTAGAAAGTACGTCATTGCTACAGGCCAAATATGCGGGAGGAAAAAATGCATGAAATTTCGTTTCTAACGTGCTAAGCGGGGAGAAAAAGTGTATGAAAATCCATTTCTAACGCGCTGTTTTTTTTTAATTTTGAGTAAATATGGTATCCGGACGTTGAGAATTTGGATATGTCTTACCTTCTGGATATAATATTAGAAGCAGCTTCACCATATTTGACATAGAAAAGTCAAATATGGTAAATGTCGATTGTCGACATCGATGTCGATTGTCGATATCGATATCGATGCCGATTTTGATGGTCGATATCGATGTCGATTGTCGATGTCGTTTGTCGATATCGATGTCGATTGTTGATTTCGACGTTGATACTCATATCGATTGACGATATCGATGTCGATGGTCGTTATCTTTGTCGATTGTCGGTATCGAGTCGATTGTCGATATAGATAGTCGATATCGATGTCGATTGTCGATATCGAAATCTATATTGCAATAATCCTCAAAATGTAGCCTAGTTGTTATAGTGAAGCTTCGAATGAAGCGACTGATATAATTATAATTTATGATAGAACTTCACTTTGCAAGTTCGTTTAATCACTAATTATCGCTTATTTTCCTCGCAGGTGTAGTATAAAGCACTATGTATCACTCGGTAGAAAGTACGATTCCTACCTCGCGTGTATTGCGGCCCTTCGGCTACGCCTCGGGCCTCAAACTACACCCTCGATAGTAATCGGTCACTTTCTCCCCTCGGTGAACAATGTATCTACTATTTTTTACAAAATCCAACATTTACTTAGAAGTAAGCCAAATCTTATGAGATTGATTTCTTTATAGGTTAAAAATAAATATTCGCCGCCTCTACATGTTCCAAAGGCTACGCTCCCACCGGTAAGTAACGTATGCGTTAACGATTATTCATTCTATACGGTGACACATGACGAATCAATCGGTCACGATCTGATCCAATCGTGGTCTCCCACTCCAGAGGACGGTATGGATCCAAGGCTTTAATAAAACAAGACTAATTCACTAGCCCCGGCTTCGGTCAGGTGGAAAATATGAATAGAACTCCATATTTATGACCTTAATACCCAAATTCTATGGTTTCAACAATCCCAGGAAGCTCTTTGATTTCGGGGATAAAAAGTAGCCAGTGGGTAGGTATATGACTTTCCCGGTTTTCAACTAAATCTACTAACCTATGTGTAACAAATCACTTCGATCAAGTAATAACTCTGTTGCGGCGCGATTGAAGGTCAAACCAACATACAAAGACACTTTAGCATTTATAATATTAGACTGGCTGATGCCCGCGACTTCTTTTGAGTCGTTTAAGTATTTTGAATTCCCGCGGAAACTACTAAATTTTCCGGGATAATAAGTCCGGGATAGCCTATGTCACTTTTGAGGTTTCTAACTAGGTACCTATACACATGCCAAAAATCATGTCGATCCGTTGCTCTGTTGCGACGTGAAGGACAAATCAACAAACCAGCACACTTTCACATTTATAATATTGCTATGATAAATGCGAATGTGTGTATTGTTATATTTCACAGCCCATTTGTCTAACCTGTTTGGACGAAATTTGGTACCTAGTGAGATAGGTTGCATGATTGCATCCCGGGGAAGGTCATAGGCTACATTTTATCCCGGAAAATTAAAGAGTTTCCGCGGGAAACAAAAAACCTCAATCATCATCACCATGTGATTCTTATAAGTAGATATGTCCACTCTGAGTTACTTTTTTTTTACTTACATACCTAAGGTAGTTAAAAAAACCAATATCGCGGACTAACGGTTTATTGCAGTTGATACCGAATAAAAAACAAATATTAACAAACTATGTTTCTAAAAATTCTAAATACCATAAAAAAAGGAAAATAATATTAACCACAGACAAAACTGCTATTTCTAAACACAATCCGTCAAAGATTAGATACGAAAAAAATTCCTGTCTTTTAATTATACCTCATGACTTTAACGTACTACTGACTACAGCAATCACGGACGCGATTATGTGTTCTATTACTTTAAAGTTTAAGTCAAAATTCGGCTGTCACTGATTTAGAATAGAAAAAAATATACGAACATACACACTTGCTTAATTATTGGGTACGCGACATAATTACTACGTAGAAGAATGTTCTTGTCCGTAGTGAGTTTTTTTTCTTTTTTAAGCGGCATTGACACAGAAAACGGTTTTTTATTCGTTTATTCAATGCGGCGAAAGTATCCGAACGTTTTGGCGTCTTTCTTTACGCGGTTATTGGCAGATGGTAAAGAATTAGAAGTTACGATTGGTAAGGTGGATACTGGAAGATTAAATGCTACAATTATTGAACGTCGTCGGCGTCGTATCAACCGCGTCAACCGATCTCAAACTTTAGAGAATATATTTATAGAGACTTTGTCCATGTTTTGGCGCGACTTCGTCAGTGAAAATATAATGAATGAACGAGAAGTTTAATTCGCTATAATCCGCCACAGCAGACCAATCTATGTGGTACAGTGCGTGTCCTTCACCAATAGCATGCGAACAACCACCACCCAGCAATTTTCGTTGTTCGGTGAAGGACACGCACTGTACCACATAGATTGGTCTGCTGTGGCGGATTATAGCGAATTAAACTTCTCGTTCATTCATTATCATGGGCTTCCGCAAAGTAACGCCTGTTTCGATTCAATAGTGAAAATATATTTGGTGGAAGGGGGAATACAACGCAGAGAGAAAGAGAGAGAAAATCACAGCTACACTCCACTTACCTGCGTCTGCGTTAGCCCCAAGCTCGCCGCCAGCTCTGCCCTCTCAGGCAGCGCGAGGTACTGCGTCCGCTGAAACCTCCTGTTCAACTGCTGCAGTTGAAGGCTGGAGTAGATCGTGCGAGGCTTCCTCATCTTCTTGCCTTTGCCGTTCACTCGGAGGCCAGGGTCGTCTGAGAGGCCACATTTTTCTGGGGACAAAGAAATTGTTTTATCACTCAAAGTAAAGTATGGTATGGTATGGTAAGTATGGTATGGTGGGGGGTTACCACCCTACCGGCAAAGAAGTGCCGCCAAGCGATATAGCGTTCCGATAACATGCCGCTAACAGGTTAGCCCGCTACCGTCTTAGACTGCATCATCACTTACCATCAGGTGAGATCGCAGTCAAGGGCTCATTTGTAATGGATTTTTAAAAAAACCTCGATAATCCTCTGACTTTCCGGGACAAAAACTCTGTGCCCTCGAAAATTTTGTGGACCCTTTTCTACTCCATATTTCGCCAATATTGGTTGCGTGGGTTGCACAGATGGGCTGTAAAATAGGGATGATGACAACTCAATCAAATCAGCAACTCGGTATCAACTATCAACCTTAAAAACGCACTTCTAGTATGGAAGTTGTATGAAATTCACAGTTGTGACGTCATAATATTTCAACGCACTTTTTTCTTTAATCTATATTTTAAAACGGTTATCAAACTTAAAACTAACCGAATTCGAATTAATAATTAGTTCGAAATATATTATTTTTGATATATGCATCATCCCTATTGTAGCAGACAGTGAGACACCAGCCCATTAACGTCCCACTGCTGGGCACAGGCCTCCGCCCTCATAGGAGAGAGGGGAATTAGAGCTTAGACCCACCACGCTGCTCCAATGCGGGTTGGCGGGCTTTAACGACTATTATCATGTTAGTGATAATAAAACCGGAAGACACGCTTTCTAACAATGCGCCAGGGATGTGGAGGTTTTTAAAATATAGTAGCTAACTCGCGGGCGACGTCGCAGTTGCGCCATCTAGCGATTAAAATGAAAGGCTAGGTTTTTGATGTATTTACTGAGACTCGGGTTTTGTTATAAAAATACATAGGCCGGAACAAGAACAAGTAGAGCTATAAAATCGGTATTTTATAAAAAGGCAGTTATTTTTTTGTTTTATATTATTTTTATAGACATAAATTGTGCATGTGTATAGTACCTATAAAATGTGCATTAGATACATAGATAATATTATTTTATCGACTATGTAATTATTGTTTACCCTTTTATAAGGGCAGGTGGTTGATCGCTTTTTTTACGGGAACGTATTAAAAAACCCAGATCATAAATTTGTCATAATTTAAGTGTTTTTTAAAACACCTTTCATAATAATCCATGCCACAAAGTTGACATTTATTCGCACGCCAAAATTAAAACGAAACTTTAGTTTTCATAAAAAATATCATAGCATTTTAAAAATTACTCGATTAAAAATTAATTACTTTATTAAAAAGCCTCACACTCTAGCACGATAGGATAAGACGTCGTTTCCCTCCGACGCAGTTTTGTCCCTAGTGTTTTACATACAGTGCGTGTTAGTGACACACTTTTTTTTTAAAAAAAGGTACACGCCGAATAAGAACCTACTCCTTTTTTGGAAGTCGGTTAAAAAGACATAATATTATCTCGTTTTGGGTGAAACAACGCATTATCAGTCGCTTGCGATTGTTTATCCAATTTATCTGGATGGATGACTAAATTTTAAGGTTCAAATTTGGTCGTGCCTCGGAGTGCACGTACCTAAAGCGCTCGGTCCCGGGTAATATTACTAATCAAATAAATATTATAAATGCGAAAGTTTGGATGTATGGATGTATGTTTGTTACTCAATCACGCTCCAACGGATGAACGGATCTGGATGAAATTTGGCACAGAGATAGATTATAGTCTGGAATAGCACATAGGCTACTTTTTATCCCGGAAAATTAAAGAGTTCCCGCGGGAACCGAAAAACCTCAATCCACGCGGACGAAGTCGCGGGCATCAGCTAGTATCTTATAACAATTATTACAAACCTAAGAGTTAAAATTCTCAGTCAAATCGTATGCGGAAAGATCTGGGAACCCACCACATTATTTTCCCAAGACTCCTACGATACTGTGAGTAGCCTTTAACTTTGCCACAGCCCCTGTCAAACTTTAAATACGTGTAACTTACTTATAGGGAACTGTACCCTTACTCTGAGATTGATCGAATTTAAAATACGGTCTCACTAAGTGAGGTGAATCACATTTGCGTCAAACTAAAATGGACCCAAAAACTCTTGATTTAAAGGCACAAATTCAGTGCAACCGATTCAAATTTCGAAACGTATCGTTTGGAGCGCTAGCTGTGAATGCATACACGAAATTGAGTTCTAAATTAATAAGATTAAGATTCATTTTAGTTTGATGCAAATGTAATTCACCTCACTTAGTGAGACCGTATTTTAAATTCAATCAATCTCAGAGTAAGGGTAATGGACGACGCAAATTTCTTAGTAGGTATAGCATTTGATGACTAAACTCCAAGCTTCGCGATCTTCGCCCACAGTTAAAGTTTAATTACGAATGTAGTACTTATATTTAAGACCTTTTGTCTTCGTAACAACGCGAGCATGTCGGTGTTCGCGAGCATGTCGGTCACGCGAATCCACAAGTTTACCCCCTACCAAAAAGTGCTCAACGCGGCTAGAGAAGTTTTCACTTCAATAAGCAAGTTTCAGGGGTCTTGTGAGACCCCCATGTCAATTAAAGGTTAATGGAAAAGGTTCACGACCCTCAGCTATTACAAAATCGACGCAGAGAGAGACAGAAATTCTAAGACCACTCTCATATTTTACAACCACGGATAAACTTATCGTCTAAAGTCTTTCGAATTTCGAAATAACCGCCCGTTTTATATGCAAATCGAGAAATAAAGGTGCACGCACACTACCGCAGTGCTATAATATTTCCGTGCGCGTAAATCAACACCCCAAAATGGCGTAATAAATCCACAGTATAAATATTCCAACTTGAAGGCTTGTAAAATATATGAAAGGCGCTCGCTACTTGATAATAGTCAGTGGTAAACTTGTAATTACGGGCTACATATCGGCCGATCTGATCGCCCGACAGCTTTTGTGAACGTTTCGAATATGATTTTTTGTTTTTTTTTTATTGGCGAACGCGGCTCTGGACTTGTGTTTTTTGGGTATGCCGACTTGAAGAGATTCTGATTGATATTGCAAATTTTTTGGACATCATCGCTTTTTATAGTAAAGAAAAGTCCATGATGCTCGGTTTTATTCAAATTTTAATAAAGGCAACAGACAAACGGACTTTTACATTTATAGTTAGTAATGATTATAGTAGAGAAAAGAAATTCCGTCCAGCTAGTTATACTATTAAGAGAAAGATACGCTTTCGCATTAATAGTTAAACTATAGCTTTTCCCCGCGGCTATGCTAACGTTGGGTACGATTTTCATAAAAATTTCCTAGCCCTATTTTACCCCCTTAGGGCGTGAATTTTTAAAAACTATTTTTTTTTTATCCTATCTTAGCGGATGCATACGTCATAATTGCTATCTGTATTTAATGCTAAAGTTCAGCCCGATGCGGTTTGAGCTGTGCTTTGATAGATCAGTCAGTCAGTCAGTCAGTCAGTCACCTTTTCCTATATTTTCTATTAATTTAGATTAATACAACAAAGTATGTAACAATACATCTTAAGATTTTTATCTATAGATTACATTTTTTATTGGTTTCGCAGTACATACTTATTATCTGGTTTTTACTAAGTTGCTAATGATTGCATCCATGCAAAAATTACTCAACGTCAATTAAAAACATACACGTTATGATTTTACAAGAATTATCATGTAATTAACATTGATTTTGATTTTATCGATCCAGTTCAGTATCCATATTGATTGGCGTAGTGAAATTATTAATTAACTAGCTGGTACCCGTGACTTCGTCTACGTGGTTTAAGTTTTTTTGATTCCCGCGGGAACTCCCTAACTTTCCGGGATAAAAAGTAGCCTATGTGTTATTCCAGCCTATAATCAATCTCTGTGCCAAATTCATCCAGATCCGTTCAGCCGTTCTGGCGTGATTGAGTAGCAAACATCAATCCATACATCCAAATTCCAAACATCCATCCAAACTTTCACATCTATATATATAAAATTCAAAGTCCTGACTGACTGACTTATATATCAACGCACAGCCTAAACCGCTGGGGCTAGAAACTTGAAATTTTGAGAGTAGGTTCCTTTTGTGACGTAAGCGCTCACTAAGGAAGGATTTTTCAAAATTTTACCCCTAAGGGGGCGAAATAGGGGGTTAAAGTTTGTATGAAAGTCCGTCATTTCTCAAGTTATATCCATGAAACTTGGTATATGAACTACCGGTTAAAAACGAATAAAATACGTATGTCACAGTTTTTCAAAATTGCACCCCAAAAGGGATAAAATAGGGGTTGAAAGTTTGTATGAAAGTTCTTCATTTTTCAAGTTATAGCCATGAAACTTAGCACTTGGACTTTCGGTTTGAAATGAAGAAATACGTGATTCCCAGTTTTTGAAAATTTTATCCCCAAGGATGTTAAATAGAGAGTTTGTCCTTCAATCACAACAGAGCAACGGATCAACGTGATTTTTTGTATGGGTATAGTTGAGGTCCTGGAGAGTGACATAGGCTACTTTTTATCCCGGAAAATTAAGGAGTTCCTGCGGGAATTAAAAAAACTTATGCCACGCGAACGAAGTCGCGAGCATCCTCTAGTTTATAATATTAGAATAGATTAGTATAGAAGTATAGATTAGTATAGTATAGATTAGCTTATGCCTTACCAACGAAGGCATAGGTATGAAGGCATACGAAGTAGGTACCAACTAACAAAACAATAAATCGCTTCAAACATAAATGGCTACTCAGTCTTTTTAAGTAGTCTCTTATACAAAAGACTCCATTGACCAAGTTACTGCCCGATTCCCATGCATAGCCTTATACATATATAAGTATATCCATTCAAGTCGGCCGACAGACAGACGGACTAAACAATGCGAGCCCGAGGTCCGGACACACCCCTGAATGGTAGTGATGGGTGAGGCAGCTTGTCGATATCTTTTAGGGTTGTACAGTAACGGGTATCGATCTTTTTCAACGACCTCAATTTACATAGACGGGCCCTGTCAAACAAAGAATGTGGGCGTATTTTACTAACGCCATCTAGCCTGAAAAGCGGGACGGCGCTATGGCGGGGACAAGGACAGGCTTATACAGGTGTGGAGCGCGCTCCACAGGTCGGATGCCCAATTTATTTCTATGAAAGGGCCCATCTAGCACTTACTTAAATATCGATGATCTTTTTAGATTTTTTTAGCTTACTCAAACTTATATTTTTTTTATTCAAATAAACTTATTAAAAGTACTTTTGAATCGTCAAGAGAATCTACCACTCGTTCGGAATGCCATTCCTACCGAGAAGAACTAGCAACATACCTACTGCTTATGCCCGCGACTTTGTCCGAGTGGGTTGTGGTTGTCCTACTGTATATTTCAGCTATAATTCATCCCGAAAAGTAGCTGAGATAAGCGAAATACTTCTCCTCCAAAAACAGTCTATCTATTGGTGAAAACTTGGTGAAAATCAGATCTGCACTTTTTGAGATCATACATTTCAAAAGCAAACAGTCACCTCTATCTTTATCTTTAGATCTTTAATCAAAAACATTAATTTTACATAAACAAAACATATTAAAATATAAATTATATTTATGTCATTATTATTCAATAAATATCAATTATTAATTTCACACCGATGACCGACCCAAGGAAAACCGATTTCAACTTTTTTTATCGATATAAATAATATACAATCGAATTTAAATAACGTTTTGTTCTTTATTAATATAAAGAATACAAAAGCATAATATTTCAAAATCTACAACAATACCACAACAATACATAGAATTGTAAAAACCTTTTGATAAAAACATCAAGTTTATTCATAAAGATACATCATTCATAGACTTTATAATAAATGTATAATTCATTATTGATATTACAATTTTTATGTTGGAATTATGTAATTTCAGTAATTTATACAATTTATTTTATAACCTGGTTTTCTTTAAAGCGTCGATACAATTAAATTAACACTTTAATTGACGGTAATTTTTGAAGTTTGTAAGTTATTCTTTTTGTTATTTTATTTTATTACAAATATTAATTTCGTCACGCCTGACTAGTTTTATAATATTGTTATACTCGTAGCTGTAAAGTATTTATATCTATGTTTTTTGGATAAGCATTTTGTTTTTGTACCTGTTATAATGGTTTGAGGTTTCATCTTTTTTTAATTTTATATTATCTTGATTGTTAAAAAATGAAAACGAATTTTGGGATGTTGCCTATTTCAAAAATTGGTGAAATGTTATCATTTAGATTTTAGATTATTAAAATAGAGGATCTTCCAAAAGACGTATACCTAATATCCACGTCCCGTGATAATTTTATGTCTGCGTCGAATTTTGAAAACGTCAAAATTAAAAAAAATATTCAAAATTGAATTTTTGTTATTCAAATAGACTTTTTAAAAGTGCTTAAGAATAGTCGAATGAATCTACCAATCAAAAGCAAATTTCAATCGACATCCCAAACTACGCGTTTTGACTTTTGAAAAAAGGTTGCTGATTTAACTAAGTAATTAGTTGTCAATGTATAAATAGTTGAAGTTGCAAATGTATAGAATGTATAGTAAATGGTACATATTCATTCGACTATTCATAAGCACTTGTAAAAAGTCTATTAGAATAAAAAACTTTTGAATTTTGAATTTTATAAATTGTGGTCAGATTTCTACGATACGAGAGAGTTTAGCAACACAATCCATTAAACATTGTCTAAGATTTAGTTTTTCTTTCTTTCTATCATCCAAACACTTTTGAGAAAAATCAATTATCGCTATCCTTTAATGTTTTTTAGCTGATGAATATGATCTATCTTAATTTTCTTTTTTTTTTACTTGTAGATGAGCCGTGAAAAACGGACAGAAAAACCATATTATATCCTTTTAACATCGTCGAAGTCGGTAAACCACTAAAATAACTCACGGCGAAGCCGCACCGTACCGCGTCGCGTCGAAACAGTACCGCCCACCGCGCCCGCCTACCGAAAACCAGAGATAAGGCCGACCAAAAAACAATAAGACCCTCTCTCCAAAACATTTAGCCATCGACAAAACACTTTAGAATAACACGGCGTAGACAAAAGTCAAAACTCGCGACTGTCCTACGTCTTTTTTTATCTGGTGTAGTACAGTCTGACTTATTTCGGTAGTAATATATAATATGTCTATGTTTTTTACTCAATAGACAAATGTTGCCCTTAAGTGTGACCTCAACTCCACCATATTAATAAAGCAGTATGCTGTTCTGTTGTTCACAATCTATAAAATAAAAAATATTTATTATTTAAAACTTATTACCTAAATGCTGATTTTCATGTCTATACTTCAAAATCATAGAACTTTTATGTAACCTTCCAACTCCCATTGCATCTACACCATTTGGAGTAGATTTTCGGAAAATTTCATAAAAAGATTTTTATTATTTAAAACTATTAACTTAAATGTCAATTTTCATGTCTCTAACTTCAAAAATATAGGACTTTCATACAAGTTTCCAACCCCCATTTCATCCTCTTAGGAGTTTTATCAATACAGTTTCTTAGCTGATGTCTACACTATAAAAAAAGTCTACCTTCCAAATACCAAGTTTATATGCTTTATAGTTCCTGAGATATCGCGATTATTCAGTCAGTGAGTGAATGAGTGGTATTTGTATAGATTTCATTTAATTTCCCTGTGGATAATAATAGCGCTAGATATTATAGTCAAGTCAAAAGATGTGTATTCAATTTTGGTACATTGTACGATTTGGACGTCTGTAAATGTAAGACGTGATGTCGATAATTTATAATGGTATCTTAAAACTAAAGCAACGCGGGTTCCAAACGCGCGTTGATCTCAGAACCTAGACCTATAGAACTGCCTATTTGGTTTTGTTTAGAGAATATGCACGACAAAATTAGCCCCCAATGCCAATAAAAGTGTTTGCGTACTTGGCGGTTAGCAAAAACGCTAATTGGCATAATAAAATGCAAAAGTCGCCCGTCTACGGAACCCCATATAAAAAGGCCGTAACTGATGTGCCGGTTTTCAGCCCAAAAAAGGTACAAAATAATGTACAGAAAACTCTTATGGGAATCGAATTATAATTTTTAATTACTTTCACCTCTCATATTAACTTGTTAATAAAATTTTTGTTAAGGCCTGGGTAGATTAAACGCGAAACGGCAGCAATGCGAGACGATAATGATGATCACAATAAGAATCTTTAATTGGCCAACACTTTCTCGCTATTGGCTTAAAACATACTGCTGCAGCAAAAATATCCCAAATACAGGCAATCAAAATTATTCAATTGTGATTGTATTGATTTATGCAGCTTTTTCGTAATCGACCAGCATCACACTAAACAATTTATCATCTTTTTTTGGGTTTATTACTCGTATGTATAGGGCGGACTTAACTGCAATCACTCTGAGTGAGTAGGTTAACGATTGAAGAGTCTCGATGAAACTCGATTTGAGAGGTACTCAGATCGGGTACCCAGGTAGGTACTTTTTTAGACTAAAGTGATGTATTTAAAATGGTCACCAAGTAGGACAGCTGTCTTAAGACCACCGTATTTTAAGAGAATCTTTTACAGAGTTTAAGAATCCGCCAAGTACACGTATAACCTTTCATAAGATCGTCGTATGATAACTTTCAGAAAGTGCGTTGGTAATGTTGCCGTCACACGCCGTGTCTGCCCAAGTCCTTAATTTTAAAACGAGTCTCTTCTATCGTTTTTGTAATCATTCTTCATCTAAACACGCCCACGCCCACTGTTGGCGAAATTTTTTTTTTATTTTATTCTGTTTGTATGGTGTGTTTTTTTATTTCTTTGACGACAAGTACCTAATCCCTGCGTTCTCACCAGGTGATAAGTGATAACTGCGGACGCGCTCTAAGTTAGACGACAAACTTGCTAAAACTAATAAACTAAGATAAACACCATATATTTTGAGAGAGGAATTTTAAAAAATCGGCGAGAAATTAAATGTTAAATCTTCTGGAACATAATTTCGTATCAACATTTTTAAAGCGAAAATTTAAAAAGTTGAAATTTCACATGTATGTACTTGAAAATCTGCGGAATTTGATTTAATTTCATCCCCTATACGAGTAAGTAGGTACGAGTATGAAAGTTCGGAGTAGAAAACGAGAATTTGGGTTATAATTTGTCTAAAATAGCTATAAATAGTTTTTATACGACTGCCTGAAAAAAGGAGTAAGTATGTATATTGTTTTCAGGGTTCATGTATATATGTATGTATGTATGTGAGTTTGTATATTCCACCATAACTTCTATACGCCTGAACGGATTTTGATGAATGAGGTATCGTTAGAATCCTTAGCTTAGTACGGGTGACATAGGCTAGTAAAATTTTAAAAAAAATGATAGGGTGACCATGGTCCCGCATCAAAGACTAAAGTTGAGTTTTTTTTTCTAAAATGAGATTAACTATATTGTCATCATCAAGAAAATGATGAGTAGATTCCAAAAATATATAAGACTATATTTCAATATCCAGTGATTCACAAAAAAATATCATTTAACTATGGCAGTCGTACTTTTTAATTATTTGAGTAATATTCACTTGTTAGTTGTAGTTAAGCAATGTATTATGTAGATGATAGTAATATGATATCAGTTAAATTGCAATTAGTAGAATAGTAAGAATTGTTGTTAATAGGCCACTTTACTTAATTATAGTTCCATTATTCTTTTGTATAGTTAAGTTGATTAGTAATTTATATATTTTACTTATAAAATAAAAACAGTCGGAAACACGTGTATGGACACTTTAAGGTGCCTCCTGAAACCAGCGCTGCAGCTTGCTGCGGCTTTGTGCTGAGTGGGGAGCCTTATTTGTTCACGAACGATAACGTAATAGGCAATAGATTTAATTACTTCTGTAAGCAAATATTGTAAGTTGTTGTTTTCGTGGGCAAATAATAGTACATTGTTCACCGAGGGGAGAAAGTGACCGATTACTATCGAGGGTGTAGTTTGAGGCCCGAGGCGTAGCCGAAGGGCCGCAATACACGCGAGGTAGGAATCGTACTTTCTACCGAGTGATACATAGTGCTTTATACTACCCCTGCGAGGAAAATAAGCGATAATTAGTAATTAAACGAACTTGCAAAGTGAAGTTCTATCATAAATCATAATTATATGAGTCGCTTCATTCGAAGCTTCACTATCACAACTAGGCTACATTTTGAGGATTATTGCAATATAGATTTCGATATCGACAATTATCGACATCGATATCGACAATCGATATGAGTACCTATCAACATCGAAATCAACAATCGACATCGATATCGACAAACGACATCGACAATCGACATCGATATCGACAAACGACATCGAAAATTGACATCGATATCGACAAACGACATCGACAATCGTTATCGATATCGACCATCAAAATCGGCATCGATGACAATAAGCTGCTTCTAATATTATATCCTTAAGGTAGGACATATATCCAAATTCTCAACGTCCGGATACCATATTTACTCAAAATTAAAAAAAAACAGCGCGTTAGAAATGGATTCTCATACACTTTTTCTCCCCGCTTAGCACGTTAGAAATGAAATTTCATACATTTTTTCCTCCCGCATATTCGGTCTGTAGCAATGACGTACTTTCTACCTCGTTTTGACAAAAGCAAGAGGGTACTTTCCGAGCAGGTGTAGTATAAATTAATTATATATTTATCTACGTACTATCTATACTAATATTATAAATGCGAAAGTTTGGATGGATGGATGGGTGTTTGTTTCTCAATCACGCCCCAACGGCTGAACGGATCTGGATGAAATTTGGCACAGAGTTAGATTATAGTCTGGAATACCACATAGGCTACTTTTTAACCCGGAAAATTAAAGAGTTCCCGCGGGAACCATAAAACCTCAATTCACGCGGACGAAGTCGCGGGCATTAGCTAGTTAAAAATAAGTTGACCTACAGCCAAAATTTCACCCCAGTGGCTGTGCGTTGATAGACCAGTCAGAAAGGGCAAATCTGTCTTTTAAACTAAAGATATTGATAATGCAAGATGCGATAGATAGCAATATTATATCTTTTTAACGGAGAAACCAACGTTAGCCTGTTGAGGCGGACCTTTTAAAGAAAAAAAGATACAGATAAAAGATAAAAGATTCGTAGTAAAAGGGGTGTGTCGCACCGCCTTAAGAACTCGGTTAAAACTGGACCGCTTTGGCCCGTTCTCGAAATATTGACTGTTGCGCACGAAATTGTTATGGACATTTATTAAAATACTAGCGACCACCCGCTACTTCGCTCCTGTGGGATTTTCAAAAATTCGGCCTTATACTTTGTTTACATTAGAAAGAGTACCTCAGTGCAAAATTTTAGCTTTCTAGGTCGAAGGGTTATGGCTGGGCATTGATGAGTCAGTCAGTGAGTGAGTCAGTAAAAAAGTTTGTATGTTATCACATACCTATATATATAATATGTATTATAAGTAACCAAAAACTGTCAAAGAGCGGAGCGAAAAAATTCTATGTCTATGGTCAAAGCATTTAAAATTATTTTATTATTTTAAAGCTAATACCTATCAGCGAGGTAGGTATTACTTGACTTTCATAATAAGGAGGTACCTACTCGAAAACACCTATGTTTCAAAATTGTATGTAGCGGTAAAAAATGTCCATAAATTGATTAATTTTAAATCTACAGCTCTTATTTAAAATTATGCTGACACAGCCAGACGGACCGAACTGGACGAAACTAAAACAATTCCTTATTTTATTACGGAAACTTAAAAAGGTAACATGACGTCTAATTACATGGCATATCAAAAACTTGCACAAAAACAAAGATTATATCTGCTACAATGTCTTCATTAATAAGTAATTTATCGACTCAGGCTTACATTGTTGCAAGTTGCAACTGTTACGATATGGTACAGCACCCACACATTTTTTTTTAAATACACAAAAAATAGAAAGTGTTTAACGTCATAAAATAAAATTATAAAAAAACACTACTAATAACGGTAAAATAACTAATAATGTTTCAGCACTTTTAAAAGAAAAGTGCGTGCGATCAATCAATACAAGTAAAATGATAAAGTGATTAATATGCAAATCGTGTAATTATTCACTTGTGTAGCCAACTGTACCGAACACGTGCTTTCGCTAGGGCTGCCGACGGTCACTTTCATCTATTTATTCTATAAACATATTGATAAGAGTGATTTGTGTTTAAGCATGTTAATTATTATAGTATATTTTTATGAAGCATAATTTTATTCTTAGTTCTTCAAAACTGATCATATGCGCAAAATTATGCAAAACTTAGGCGCTACACTCAAATTAGCGAAATAATTAATCTTTATATGATTTTCACTAAATAGAGTAATGTTAGACTCTTAATAATTAGATTAACTATTTTGCATAATTACTGTTAAGTAATACAATTTAAATATAAAATGAAATGATTAGCATCGTTAGTAAAAAAAAATTAGATTTCAACATTAATTAGTGAATTTCTACATTACATACCTTTTGTGATATTTATCTATGTAAAACGACTTTACTAGGACTACATAATATTAATTAAGTTTGATGTACCTACTAGCGAACGCCAACAGCTTCGCTCTGTCGTATTCTTCGTTATTGTAATATTATGTCATTCTAATGTTTAAGCTAAATTACTGTACAGTTTCGTCATAATCTTTTCAGTAGTTTTTACGTGAAAGTGTAACAATCATCCATCTGTATTCTGTACATCCTCACAAAATTTCGCGTTTATATAATAATATAACTAGCTGATGATTAGTTATTATATTACAACGCGATGAGAGAGACTTAATACGCGTGTATTGAGGTGTTTTGGTTTCCGCGGGAACTTTACAATTTTCCGGAAAACAAGTATCCTACGTGTTACTCCAGACTGTAATCTATATCTGTGCCAAATTCCATCCAGATCCGTTCAGTCGTCCTGGCGTGATTGAGTAACAAATATCCATCCATCCAAACTTTCGCATTTATAATATTAGTATAGATTTCCTACAGAAAGCGACAACCCTATGCTTACGCCGCCAGCGAGAGTTTTTCTTCGAAAAATGTTTAAATTTATAAAATAGTGGGTAATAATTAAAAATGGCTGTAACGTTGCATTAGAGGGTTATAATGACGCTCGCGGCGAAACAGTTGTGCTGTGCCTAGTGACGGGTTAAAGATGTTCCGTTTTAAAAAATATGGGTATAGTTACTTACGACAATATATAAAGCCTAAGTAGAATATGATGTCCACGGCTTCGTCGGGTTTTTAAAAATGAATGAACTAAAAGTTTAATTCGCTATATATAGTTTAATCAAATAAATATTATAAATGCGAAAGTTTGGATGGATGTATGGATGGATGTTTGTTACTCAATCACGCTCCAACAGCTGAACGGATCTGGATGAAATTTGGCACAGAGATAGATTATAGTCTGGAATAACACATAGGCTACTTTTTATCCCGGAAAATTAAGGAGTTCCCGCGGGAACCGAAATACCTCGATCCACGCGGACGAAGTCGCGGGCATCAGCTAGTATATTATCAAATAAATATTATAAATAAGTACGAAAGTTTGGATCGATGTATGGATGTATGGATGGATGTTTGTTACTCAATCACGCCCCAACGGCTGAACGGATCTGGATGAAATTTGGCACAGAGATAGATTATAGTCTGGAATAACACATAGGCTACTTTATATATTAGTAGGCATAGATTATTTTAGCAATCCCTTGACAGCGATCTGACCTACTGGTGGAATATCATCTGGTGACTGATAACTAATGATGCATTCTAAGATGGTAGCGGGCTAACCTGGTAGCGGTATGGCAGTTATGTTAAACCCATACCTAAAATATAATTTATGTTAAGAAATTCCTAAAAATTTACCTAATCTTCGGTCATAAACTAGTGGACATCAACTATGGTTAGTAAATCATACTTTTCTAAAATAGTTAATT
Source organism: Erebia ligea (assembly GCA_917051295.2). Taxonomy (NCBI): domain Eukaryota; kingdom Metazoa; phylum Arthropoda; class Insecta; order Lepidoptera; family Nymphalidae; genus Erebia; species Erebia ligea. The sequence continues at coordinate 5,018,615 of OU785246.1, forward strand.
GCAACTCTATTACAACATCGTAAAGTTAATTTTTAACTACACTTCACCATATTTGTAGAGACATAAATCTAAGTTTGTACATTAAAACAAACTAATGATATGAGTATACGGTAATTTGTTTTACTGTGTGTTTGTCTGTGAATTAGATAATGGGCAGTGTTGTTTGTAACTCACTTAGTATGCGGGCCTTTTCAATTAAACGCATATTATAATAAATGTTTTTTTCTTATGTAGACATTAATTTTATTGGAAGGAAATTTTGTCTGACTGACTGGGGCCATATTGCCAACGCTTAAAGCCATAGGGTCTAACTATGTTTTTAATGTAACATGTGTAATAATGTAACTATATTGTACTACATATTAAAAAAAAAAAAAAAAAAAAAAAAAAAAAAAAAAAAAAAAAAAAAAAAAAAATGTAGTGAGACCAATTTTGTGATTAGGTACTATATTATTATGTACTTAGTACTTACCATGTTCTGGACAATAAATGAATCATGAATTATGAATTAGGATGCCAAAGTGTTAACTACATAACTATCAGCTACACGAAGCATAGCCTACCAACCTTCGCAAGTAGAAAGTAGAAATCACGGTATGTTCAGAGAAACGGATGGACAAGGAAAATCGGCCTTGACGCTAGAACGCCAGTATAACCGACCGTCCGGAAATCGGCAAGGAAGGTAATAATTTTTCGATGTTTGTCGGTTTTTTTTACGTTCGCATGTTGAAATTTTGTCTGTGCGATTCTTGTGTCTATGGGTGTCATGCAGGCTAATTACTTAAAGTACTTATGAATATAAATAAAGTCCTCCCAGCCACCGCAGCCAATCTCCACACAGATTAGCCATCTGCGCGGCAAATATTATAGTGCATAGGTGTGTGCGCAAACGCAAGTGCATTCTCTATTCCCTTACTCTTATAGCCCTATAGGACAAAAAATCCGACAACATCAGGAAAGAACCGACGGCCTCGGGCTCTCCGAGGCACGGAGTTGGAACACCACCAACTTTCAAACTCCGGGCTAGTATTGAGAATTTACTATCAGAAATACCCAATCCTTGCTAATTATGACCCGATTATTTATTATAGGTTCAACCCGGGAATCGAACCCAGAACATCGTCATTCGCAATCAATTATGCTTACCTCTATAGAGTATAATTTAACTTTAACAAAATATGGCCGAACACAAACCACATATGTAGGTACAAGGAAAAACATTTTATTTTTGAATAATATAAAAATCGTATTTAACACTTTTTCTTTTATAATTTTGAAGCCTCAAAAAAAATTAATACCTATTAAAAACTATAAATAATAGTGCTCTGTAATACTGACTCACAAAGAAATTACAGAAAATGTGTTTTTTACCGGAAAATTAGGGGTTGGGTGGTGACATAATTTGGGTTAAAAAACGATAGTGAAATACCATACTATTATCTTTCCGATACTCAATAATTTTGTCACTCCATTGTCTCTTTTCAAGTGTTGGAAAAACAATTTAGTTATATTTTTTGGTGTAATTTTCTTGTCGATTTTACTTCTTGAAGTGAAACTTCTTTAGAATCGTTGTGATTTGAAAATTCGATGAAAAGAAAAAGCGACACCAAAAAGAGAGATACATATTCATAATAGGATTTAGCCTGCGAGAGAATAAGATAGAAAACAAGTTATTTCTCTCGTAAGCTACTGAAGCTTCACTTCTGCCGTGTGTAGCACACACACACTTTTATTTGATTTTATAGCTGCGACACACGATCCTACTGGATAGTGGATCAACACCAGTCAAAGCATATTCAAAGAATAAGCAATTCAAGAAATTTTTTAAGAAAAAATACTGATGTTAAGTTTTTAAAAAGTCAATCAATACCTAAGTATAAATTGTTTAAAAATGACGAACTTGCTTACAAACATAATTATTTAACCCCCTTGGGAGTGGACTTTTTAAAAACTGTGAAAAACGGCAGTACTTCTTCATTTTTAACCAAAAGCCAAAATACCAAGTTTCATAGATCATACACTTAAGTAACTTAAAATTATCTTGAAAAATGTATCAAGGAATATTCTCTCAAAATTTCTACATTCAGCCGTTTAGGCTCGATCATCAATGTCGATTTATAGCTCGTGTTACCACCACCACAAACAGAAATTCCAAAATTGTCTACTAAATAATAAAATTTTAAGAAAATCAAACTTACCATCTTTAGGCGGACTTGCACATTGTGGAGCGTAGGAACCTATGTGATACCCATACGTGTTCTGATGCATGGGGGGGAAAGGATAACCTAAGGACCTGGGACTTGGAAACCCCGAGGCTTCATGGGGGTTCTGTTGACCCCCCGGACTGCCAAAATGATGGGGGTGTTGATAACCACCCTTGAAAGGTCCGTAACCATGTTGTTGTAGTTCTATGAACGCTGATTTTGAGGATACGTTAGTTGGGGTTGAGTTATTGGAGTTTGATATATCATGGGGTGTTTGGGAACCCCCTAGGTGGTGGTGTTGGTGGTCCAACTCTTGGGTGGTCATGGCAGGTTGAGGGGTCGACGGGCCCCCCCCGTCCGCGGACTGAGGAGGCCCAAAGGGATCTGAGAAACTCAGGTTGCTGGGCTTGCTGCTAGGGGATTGAATTCGGGTAATTTTGAGGGCTTTTGGTCCGCTCCGTCCGCTAGTCGACCGCTTGGGGCGCCTGTGGAAGAAAACGCAGTGTTATTGAAACATAAAAAATGAACTAAGAATAGTTAAAATATACAAATTAATCTTAACGTCAAGCAATAAGGTCTGTATTTTATTGGTGTTCACAATCGGTTTTAGTCGGCTGGCTAACTTTTATAAGTCTACTTACTAGTACCTAAGAACTGTCCACCGCTAGACAACTTAAACAGGAACGAAAAAAAATTACAATGTTTTCTCCAAAACAAAAAGGAAATTAATGGTATTTACAGTTGATATTGTTCGGTAGTTTATATAGTAGACTTGTAAATTAATGAAATAATTCATTAAACTTTGTTTCCAAAGTTTGGTCACCCATACAATAATTACAAACTCAATAAACGTTACAGCTAATCAAAAAGTAGGCCAAAAAATCTTCTTACTTTTATTAAATAGGTATCTACGTCTTTTTTTTAATTGGACGATAAATTTCGTGTGGTATTTCGGAGCTAACATGTGTGTCTATAAAGATGCTATAACTTCGGACCGATCGACGATTCAATTGAGCGTGACTTCCAAATTGTTTTCCAAAATTATTCGACCTCTGATGACCCCATGTGGGTGAAGATCTATAGATATTATTATGGTTACTAGATGATGCCCGCGACTTCGATAAGTTTTTTCTTATTACTTACCGCAGGAAATCCCTAATTTTCCGAGATAAAAATTAAACTATGTGTTATTCCAGACTATAATCTCTGTTCCAAATTTCATCCAGATCCGTTCAGCTGCTCTGGCGTGAAACATCCATCCACAACAAAACTTTAGTATCATACTAATATTATAAATACGAAAGTGTGTTTGTTTGTCCTTCAATCACGCCGCAACGGAGTAACGGAGCGACATGATTTTTGGCATGGGTACAGTTGAGGAACTGGAGAGTGACATAGGCTACTTTTTATCCCGGAAAATTAAGGGCGTCAGCTATACTAGCAATAATTATTAGTAAGCTAGATATAGACATAGATTGCAGTCAAGGGTTTAACTTGTAGGGGAACAGAAAAAAAATATATTTTATTGACTCAATAAAAAGTTCGATAACTTGTACCTACTTCCTAAGTCATTAATGTTAAACCTATTATTAATCTAACTACTACGCGTTAACAGGTTTAATTTAAAAATACTAATATATACCTAACCTCGACTTAGGGCAACTTTTTAGGGTTCCGTAGCCAAATTTGGCAAAAACGGAACCCTTATAGATTCGTCATGTCTGTCTGTCTGTCTGTCTGTCTGTCTGTCTGTCTGTCTGTCTGTCTGTCTGTCCGTCACTAGACCGTCAGACACTTTTTTCCGAAACTATAAGAACTATACTGTTGAAACTTGGTAAGTAGATGTATTCTGTAAACCGCATTAAGATTTTCACACAAAAATAGAAAAAAAAACAATAAATTTTGGGGGTCCCCATACTTAGAACTGAAACTCAAAATTTTTTTTTTCATCAAACCCATACGTGTGGGGTATCTATGGATAGGTCTTCAAAAATGATATTGAGGTTTCTAATATCATTTTTTTCTAAACTGAATAGTTTGCGCGAGAGACACTTCCAAAGTGGTAAAATGTTGGTCCCCCCCCCGTAACTTCTAAAATAAGAGAATGATAAAACTAAAAAAAATATATGATGTATATTACCATGCAAACTTCCACCGAAAATTGGTTTGAACGAGATCTAGTAAGTAGTTTTTTTTTAATAATTTAAAACTTACTATAGGTTTGTACGGAACCCTCGGTGCGCGAGTCCGACTCGCACTTGGCCGGTTTTTTTTTATTCCCCTACATGTTTACAATACCTTTTTTTTAAGCTTTATTGAAAACAATACAACATAACTTAAAGCTAACTAACCTAACCTGATTACTATATAAATCATGCACACGTGGAATGAATTTTCGCGCTGCACTGCTAGGCTAATCCTTTGAGCAACCTACTTACTAAAAAGCTTTTGGCCCATAGCTTTTTAAAAGCTTCATAAAATATTAAACTTTTCGCTGTACCTACACTCTCAGCCCCCCTAGCATGGGCCGAGACAATTTTCTCCCCGAGGAAAGGATAAAAAATTTATTCCTAAATAAATCAATAAAAACGCTAAATAACGGTGGGTAAATAGTCCCCCGAGTCCCCGTGAAATGTCTAAAGGGGATAAACTTCTCCTCTCCCCCGTTGCCGTGCTCTGAGAGGTGGATAAGTTAATTTTATCCCTTGTCAGTGGATAAAATCGGGGGATAAAATTTTTATCTCCGGCCCATGCTAGGGGGGCTGCTCTGTGTTTTAGTAGGCAGTTGTCGATCGGTAACCACCCCCCGATTATATAAGAGTTGTCGATCAAACGTAATGGTTCAGCGTCAAAGTAATATAAACCATAACAGCATTGAATTAGAGCTCAATTTCACGTATCCATTCTTATACGTTAGAGTATCGTTCATACCTAAACGTATAAGAATGGGTATACGAAATTGAGCTCTAATTCAATGCTGTCATGGTTTATTTTACTTTGACGAAAATCTTTAACGTTTGATCGACAATTCTTACGTAATCGGGGGGCAGTCCGCCGAACGCGCGTCGCATGGAGTAATGCCGTATTTTGCCGACAATTTTTTTTTTCAGTTTAAAATAGAAACAAAATGAAAGTTTTAGGATTCCGTACCTCAGGAGGAAAAAAGGAACCTTTAGGTTTAGGATTACTTCGTCGTCCGTCTGTCTGTCTGTCTGGCTGGCTGTCTGTCTGTCTGTCTGTCAACCACCTTTTTCTCAGGAATGCGTGGAGGTTCAAGTTGAAATTGATATAAAATATTTCTTTAGGTCTACGGTCCCTTGGAGCTGTAAATACTAAAATATTATAAATGCGAAAGTGTGTCTGTCTGTCTGCTACGCTTTCCCGGCCCATCATTTCAACCGATTTTGCTGAAATTTGGTATAGAGGCAGGCTATATCCCGGGGAAGGACATAGGCTAATAAAGGAGTTCCCGCGGGAATCAAAAAACCTTAATCCACGCAGACGAAGTCGCGGGCATCATCTAGTAATTACTAAAAGAATTATTATTGTGTGGTGATACGGAACCCTTTGTGTGTGAGTCTGACTCGCACTTGACCGGTTTTTTCATGAGTCGTATAACAACAGTTGATCAGTACAGCGTCTCTTAAGGTTTACGTATTTCTGTACGTACCTAACCTCTACCTATAGGTTATAAGTATTTTAATATTAACACTACCCGTTTAAACATAGGATTAGATAACTACCCTTCTATAATTACTGGGTCTAGAAAAAAACTCCATCAAAACTGGTTCAGACGACGTCGTTTAAACTGCATAATCAACACACCCTTGTGACATTTAAACACCCTTCTTCACAGGAACTGGGTATTATGAATATTAATAGAAGAAACAAAGCAAATTCCAAAATTACTTGAATAACGATTGTTTATAATTACTTGTTTGGTATTAGTTTGTAGCTATTGTCTGAGTTTAATTAGTTGTCGCTAGTTAAATATAACTAGCGATAATAATCCTCGTTGCTAGTTACATTTATAATAATAATAATAATAATAATAAGGTTTTTATTAAAGGCTAAGTTGCCCAGTATACATACGTAGTTTGTCACAAAAAATTAATACAAATACAAAAAATATAAAAATAAAATAAAAAGTACCTAAATACATAGTACGTATACATAAAACTTACAAACTATCTGGGAAGGTTAAAAAAAAAAAAATCTTCCCAGGCGTCATGGTCAAAATTAACCTACTTATTACTATTTCCGATTATTCTTTTGATGCACAGATAGCCAATATGTGAAGATACTGCTAGGCATTCCGTCACAGATCATTTTGAGGATGCTATTATGAGATGCACGGAGTCTCTCCCAAAAGGAGGCAACTCTTTTTCTCATTACTGCATAGAAATCCGGCACTCTCGATTCCGCAAACATGCCCGAGGCGCTACATTTAACTAGCGACGAGGATTTTCGAAAAAGCCTGCCTTAGTTCTAGCTTATCGACGACCACACTGGCGCAGTGTTGAGCGCAGTGGTCTTAACGTGGGAAGTCCCGGCTTCGATCCCCGGCAGGGTCAATTTGGGATTTTTAATTTCTTAATTTTTTGTGGTCTGACCTGGTGAGAGGCTTCGCCGTGGTTAGTTACCACCCTACCGGCAAAGACGCACCGCCAAGCGATTTAGCGTTCCGGTACGATGCCGTGCAGAAACCGATTAGGAGTAGGTATGGGTTAAATATAACTGCCATGCCTTTAGCAGGTTTGCCCGCTACCATCTTAAACTACATCATCACTTACCATCAGGTGAGATAGCTGTCAAGGGCTAACTTGTAAGTAGTTAATATAAAAAAAACCGGCCAAGTGCGAGTCGGACTCGCGCACCGAGGGTTCCGTACAAACCTGTAGTAAGTTTTAAATTATTAAAAAAAAAACTACTTACTAGATCTCGTTCAAACCAATTTTCGGTGGAAGTTTGCATGGTAATGTACATCATATATTTTTTTTAGTTTTATCATTCTCTTATTTTAGAAGTTACGGGGAGGGGACCAACATTTTACCACTTTGGAAGTGTCTCTCGCGCAAACTATTCAGTTTAGAAAAAAATGATATTAGAAACCTCAATATCATTTTTGAAGACCTATCCATAGATACCCCACACGTATGGGTATGATGAAAAAAAAAATTTTGAGTTTCAGTTCTAAGTATGGGGACCCCCAAAATTTATTGTTTTTTTTCTATTTTTGTGTGAAAATCTTAATGCGGTTCACAGAATACATCTACTTACCAAGTTTCAACAGTATAGTTCTTATAGTTTCGGAAAAAAGTGGCTGTGAGTTGTGACATACGGACGGACAGACAGACAGACAGACAGACAGACATGACGAATCTATAAGGGTTCCGTTTTTGCCAAATTTGGCTACGGAACCCTAAAAACGACGATCTCCCTATATGTGATGTAATATTATAGTAAAATCACATACATATTATCATAATCTAAATAATATTTGTACGCCGCGCCGGTTCGGCTAATATGTTGGGACTATGTAACTAAAATATAATGACTTAGACATGGACAATAAAAGCTGCTGACCGACATCGCATTGACGCTTTCGAGATGTGGTGCTGGAGGAGAATGCTTCGAAATGAAATGAAATGAAATGAAATGGAATGGAATGGAATGGAATGGAATGGAATGGAATGGAATGGAATGGAATGGAATTATGATAAGTCGTAAGAATCTACCACCGGATACCTTCGGATACCTTGGACAGCGTACAGAACCAACGCATCGATCCTCAAACAGCTAAAAATCACAAAAAGGCTATCAACCACCTGTCTCCAGAGGATCCTTGATTATTTCGCACACATTGCCAGAAGGGAGGGACACAATCTTGAAGACATTGTCATTACTGGCAAAGTGGACGGCAAGAGACCTCGGGGACGTAACCCGATGCGTTGGTCAGATCAAATCCCCACCGCTCTCGATACCTCGTAGCAAGGTCCGCGAAGCCCTGCATGTCGCAAAAAACAGAGCAACATGGCGCGACATCGTCCACAAAAGAATTATTGGTGGATTGGGGTCACGACCCTCAGTGATGGGGAATACGACGCAAGGAGGAGGATGTAACTAAATTAACCATCTTGTAAGTACACATGTTATGCAAATAAAGTATCTGAATCTAAATCCCTGGTGCAGTGTTGAGCGCTGTTGTTTTAACGTGGGAGGTCCCGGGTTCGAACCCTGGCAGGGTCAATTTGGGAATTTATAATTTCGGTGATGATCTAAGCAAGGTGAATGGAAGTGGATGGATGAGGAAGGCGGAGGACCGTGTTTGGTGGCGCTCACTCGAAAAGGCCTATATGTCTTACAGTCTTAATATACTCATATGGAATTTATGCATTGGATATAAGTACAGCAATAATTTTCAATAAAACTTTACACCAATTAGCGTGCCCTAAACGTTATTATTACTGGCATGAGCAATCAACAACCGCACAAACAAACAAACACAAAAAAAATAACAAAACGATCTGACCCGACCTTTTACAAGCGCCGTCGGGATAAAAAGAACCTTGTGTGTGTGACAGAGAGGGATATAAATTAGTTTGACATAGAAAGGGAGGGAGAGATGTCGTAATTAACTCAAAGAGGTTGCCGAAAAGGGTTTTTACTGATGCCGATTCTATTGACTCTGTCACATTCTCGACGAACAAATGAACATATCAACACTAGTAATACAGAGTAGTATTATCTATTGGATTGTTGGAAATAAATAATTGGCCAAACCAGCGAATTAAGACTTTGGTCAGCTGTCGGAGGTCCAGGGTTCGATCCCCAGGCAACTCTTGGAATAATGTGTATCACTAGCTAATGCCCACGACTTCGTCCGCGTAGATTGAGGTTTTTCGGTTCGGCTTTAATTTTCCGGGATAAAAAGTAGCCTATGTGTTATTCCAGACTATATAATCTATCTCTGTGCCAAATTTTATTGAGATCCGTTCAGCCGTTGGGGCGTGATTGACAAACATCCATCCATCAATCCATCCAAACTTTCGCATTTATAATATTAGTCTAGACTCTAGATGATGATTGATGAGTAACTAAATTCACTTGCTTTAACTGTGAAGAAAAACACTGGGAGCTCTCCATAGGTGTTCTAAAGGTGCAGTGTAAAGTATGCCAATTTGCACTTGGCCACCACCATGTCCCAAATTCTTCCCGTTCTGAGAGGAAAAGTGATGAAAACTTCTTCCATGTGGCTTGTTGTTGCTTTTTATTTAATCATGCTGCAACAGAGCAACGGATCGACGTGATTTTTACGTGTATAGTTGCGATATTCAATAAAAAAATAAAAAAGCCTTTATTATTCCTTAATTTAAAACAAAATGGAATTACAGAGTTCGTTGAAACGTGCTTAATATTTTGACTTTTATCGTTCCCCGATATCAAATCTAATCGAAGTCACATACATCACTGAGTCGAGTCCCATAAAATATATATTTCCAAGCCGAGAGTGTAAAGGGGCTTTAGAAGTTTAGATCATTTGTTTTAGGGATCGAACTCTTCTCGCGTTAGTTTTGTGAGAAATGTTTGAATGGAGTGGAGGCGAGACCCAATTAGTTTTTTCTAATGAAATAAGAGCAATAAATATAAATGAGGAACACGCTAGTCTTTGACCTAACATGGACCACCGCGGAATTGGTTCATCTTTTGGTTATGTTACATAATTATCAATTATTATTATACACTTACTTATTTAAAGACTGTGTTAACCAACATTTGTTAAGTCGAGATTATTATATAATAATTGATGATTTTCATAATGACCAAAGTTGAATGGAAGCAGTTTGTCTGTCTGCTACGCTTTAACGGCCCATCTTTTCAACCGATTTTGATAAAATTTGGTATGAGGATAGTTTCTATCCCGGGGTAGGCTATATTTTATCCCAGAAAATTAATCCCTGTACCTACCTAATTTCATCAAAATCAGTTGAACAGATGGACCGTGAAAGCGTATAGCAGACAGACAGACACACTCTCGCATTTATAATATTAGTATGGATCAAGTAGGAAATATAGACAAGTCAAGCTAGATTCTAACGTTGCAAGTTGCAACAATGAAGGGACTTAAGTTATAATACCTCATTCTGTCGACTTAAATCTTCCCCTAACAAGTTTATAGAGTCCACAGAGGCCGGTGAACCAGAACAAAGCATGGGAACCCAACTCCATATATATATAGGGGTCAATAAAATACCATCAAATATTCATTAGTAGTATGCGTATCACGCATCAGTGACTGGGTTTTGACGCGAATTGCTTTTTTTTTAATCTACTACAAGTTAGCCCTTGACTGCGATCTCACCTGATGGTAAGAGATGATACTGTCTAAGATGGTAGTGGGCTAAACAGTTAGGGGCACGGCAGTTAAATGTAACGCATACCCCTAATCGGTTTCTACACGGCATCGCCGGAATGCTAAATCGCTTGGCGGCACGTCTTTGCCGGCAGGGTGGTAAGTGGTAACTAGTCTCGTTAAAGCAAGCATATCCATACTAATATTATATATCTGTCTGTCTGTCTGTCTAGCAAAGCGGGGTTACTATATCGAGTGGGGTATAATAATATGAAAGGGGTTTATTTGCACATCCATCCTAATATTATAAATGCGAGTGTGTCTGTCTGTCTGCTATGCCTCATTTTTTTAACCGATTTAAAAAACTTAGTCAACGCGGACAAAATTTCTTAACTTAAAAACGTGCCTATCTGAATAGTCAGATATGGGTTCCAGGGTTTGAACCTGGAGTGAGTGCCACAATAACCGCTTAGTGAGGAATGCGTAAAAGCATTTTTGCAGCAATTTAAAAATAAGGGTTTAAACCTGGACCCCCCAAAATGGAGGCCGAAGACGCAAACTAGGTTGAAGAAACCATCGTGACACGAATTTAACGGAATGCCTCAGAAAAAAAAAAAAAAAAAAGCCATGATTCGTATTAATTAGTAGAGACAATAAAATTCGGATAGACCATGCTCGCGTGCTAGTTTTATGATCGAAAATCGTGGATTTGCTACGGTCCGTACCGAAGTACCGTACAGTTAAGACGGCTCAAACTTCGGCTAGCAAGAAACGAGGTATTTCCAAAAAAACAATTGAGTAAACAGAGTCACTAGTCGGAGTCAGAAGACGAGTGGCCTAGTACTGACATCGCATATGAGTTTATTGCGTTTGTTAAGCTACGTTGACCCAATTCGGTGACTGGATGGGTAACCGATTCCAATTAATCAATCGCATAGTCGAGTGAATCTACCACTGGTTCGGAATACCACTGGTTGATGTAGTACTCTTAGTCGAGTCGCATGCGGAAGGACCTGGGAACCCACCGCACTATTATCCCAAGAAAACCCCGGCCACTATGTGATTAATAGAAAGGGGTCACGACCCTCAGCAATAGGCAATGAGTAAACAGTCTCATATGTCTCATATAGGTACATATAAATCCTAGATCTTTTCAGGTCTTTATCTTAACTCTAGAGGGAAATCAACTGTTTCAAAATCTAATTTTTACCTACTACTTGGCAGGTACCTACCACTACCTACCTACTTTTGAATCTACCACTGTTTAAAGGTTTCAATTATCATACTAATATTATAAATGCGAAAGTGTGTTTGTTTGTTGGTTTGTTGGTTTGTCCTTCAATCACGCCGCAACGGAGCAACGGATCGACGTGATTTTTGGCATGGTTATAGTTGAGGACCTGGAGAGTGGCTACTTTTTATCCCGGAAAATTAAGAGGTTCCCGCAGGAATTAAAAAAACAAACCACGCGGGCGAAGTCGCGGGCATCAGCTAGTTACCCATAGCATCAAAATGGCTAGAGGTTATGTATTGAATACTTCAAACAAAGAATAATTAGCGTTTAGCGATTGTTAATAAGTAGGTATTACATTTCGAAATTTTAAATAGTTTTTCTAAGAAGAACTAAGTACCTAACTACGTCAGGAACCCAGCTTTGGTAAACTCATCTTCATACAAATTTTATTACATAAGCAATCTTCAAGTGTTTCGTGTTTTAGGAACGTCATCTTAAACTGCGGTCCGTTTGATGATATTCGTATACCACGATTTTTAAAAAGAGAATAAAGATAGATATTCAAAATAAATGTATGGAGTGACCTTGGATGAAATTGTGTGTGAGTAATATCGACAATTTTGACGAGCTCTATGGCGCAGTGGTCTTATATTGGGAGGTCCCGGGTTCGATTCCCGGCAGGGTCAATTTGGGAATTTGTAATTTCTGAATTTTCTCTGGTCTCATCTGATGGGAGGCTTCATCCGTGGCTAGTTATCACGTAGCCAGGGAGAGTTTGGATGTCGGTTAAAAAAAAATTCAAAGGCAAGGCCAATAAATTTTTTATTCTAAAAATTTTTACAACAACTCAATCGTGAAGTGAATCTACCACTGGTTCGGAAATCAGGTGCTCCTACTGAGAAGAACCACCTTTGTACCTACAGTTGCGCACGAGCTCCGAGGAATCGGGGTCTGAAGAAGCGCCGGCTGTACGCCACCCCCGATCGTAGCTCCATATCAAGCTCACTCAAGCACTAGTTTCGAGCTTGACGCGAGTAATTTTGCGACAGCAGTATTGTTTTGTACTTTAAACAGCTCTAACTCATTACTTTAACATTCCATAGGATTCCTCGGAGCCTCGCGCGCGGACCATACGCTGTTTCTATAGGGGAGACCCACTAGTTTCGAGCTTGACGCGAGTAATTTTGCGATAGCAGTATTGTTTTGTACTTTAAACAGCTCGAGCTCATTACTTTAACATTCCATAGGATTCCTCGGAGCCTCGCGCGCGGACCATACGCTGTTTCTATACCTATACTGGCACTACCAAGAAAACCAGTACCAAGGTCCTATTTAAGTAATAAAACATAGAGGTATAATATTATAGTAGTAGGTAGGTACTCTATGTAATAAAAACTACAGAAAACTAAATTAATTCCACGCAGACGAAGTCACGAACACAAACCAAGTAGCCCATCGAAGTCAAAACCTATAATTTCATTACAATTGCAAACCTATAATTACAAATTGTTCGTATTGATAAACACTTTTAGCTGGCGCGTGAATGGACGGCTCAAGTACGCCATTTTGTCCGCCACCTGTCATTACCATTGACAGTTGACAGTTGCATTGTATGGTAGATATGTTCCGATATACAGAATAGAAACGGAATAGGGGTATAGGTTTAATATAACTGCCATGCCCCTAACAGGTTAGCCCGCTAGCGTCTTAGACTGCATCATCACTTACCATCAGATGAGATCGCAGTCAAGGACTAACTTGTAGTCGATAAAAAAAACACTGCGAGCACTGTAAGGTGTGACGTCACTTTAGTATATACTGCGAAACCGTTCCTTTATAGTTTATACTTAGTTAGCTATACTGCAGGTTACTGTTTAAAACGGAACGCAGTCAGTCCTGAGAGCACCTTACCTCGAAAAGGCCAGTGATCACAGTACAAAAATAGCGACGATTTATGACGTCATATATTTCCCTGGGATACTGCGATAGTATACTGTCAGTCCCGGAAAGAATTTCTCCCCAGTAAGAGCACTGAAGAGTGCTCGCAGTGTATATCGGAACATACCCTTTGTCCGCCACCTGTCATTACCATCCATGATTACCATTGACAAGTGACTGTTGCATTGTAATGGCTACCTACTTGTTGAGCGCGGGAAACGTCATCATAATATGGACACCTTATTTTAGAAATTGTGGGAAAGCCACCTTATGGATTTTCACTAAGAAAATTATAGATTATGTCATAATTTGTCTTCTGTAATACAGTTGTTGGACAGTTTAATTTCATGGCTTTAAAAGTTATCCGTAACTCTCAAGAAACACACTGAAATTGTATTCTTTTCTTTTATAAGCTTAGAGTCGATCAATCATAAAGGTTTATTCTTCGTTTTAACTTTTCTATCTGATTTACTCTACCTTCGCACGAGTGGGGTTACCTATTCTATCATTAATAATAAATAGGTAATAGGTTGGTATAATTTAAAAAATCCTGTGCGAATACTTTGATTTTCCGGGATAAAAAGGCTATGTATGCGATTTAGCGTTCCGGTACGATGCCGTGTAGAAACCGAATAGGGGCATGGGTTTAATATGACTGCCATGCCCTTAACAGGTTAGCCCGCTACCATCTTAGACTGCATTATCATTTACCATCAGGTGAGATCGCAGTCAAGGGCTAACTTGTAGTGGAATTAAAAAAACACGCTCTTTTTAGGGTTCCGTACCCAAAGGGTAAAAACGGGACCCTATTACTAAGACTCCGCTGTCTGTCTGTCTGTCTGTCTGTCTGTCTGTCTGTCTGTCTGTCTGTCTGTCTGTCTGTCTGTCTGTCTGTCTGTCTGTCTGTCTGTCTGTCTGTCTGTCTGTCTGTCTGTCTGTCTGTCTGTCTGTCTGTCTGTCTGTCTGTCTGTCTGTCTGTCTGTCTGTCTGTCTGTCTGTCTGTCTGTCTGTCTGTCTGTCTGTCTGTCTGTCTGTCTGTCTGTCTGTCTGTCTGTCTGTCTGTCTGTCTGTCTGTCTGTCTGTCTGTCTGTCTGTCTGTCTGTCTGTCTGTCTGTCTGTCTGTCTGTCTGTCTGTCTGTCTGTCTGTCTGTCTGTCTGTCTGTCTGTCTGTCTGTCTGTCTGTCTGTCTGTATCTCATAAACCGCGATAGCTAGAAAGCTGAAATTTTCACAAATGATGTATTTCCGTTGCCGCTATAACAACAAATACTAAAAATTGAAAATATATATATATTAAGGGGGGTCCCCATACAATAAACGTACGTAACGTGTTTTTTTCGTATTTTTTTGCTCAATATTAAAAACGGTAACAGGTAGACGGTTCAAATTTTCACAGAATATTAACTTGTATATTACCTTTCAAAATAAATAATTAAATATCAATAAAGTAAATATTAAAGGGGGGCTCCCATACAACAAACGTAATTTTTATTTTTAATACGTCATAAATCGTAAAACTTACTACAGGTTTGTACGGAACCCTCGGTGCGCGAGTCCGACTCGCACTTGGCCGGTTTTTATTTATTTTTATCCCGGAAAATTAAGGAATTCCCGCGGGTGAAATAGCGGGCATCTTCCAGTTTTAATACAATGTGAATAGGATTCATTGTAACTATACACTCACGATAGTTTAAACGTTAAAATAGGATTCATTTTCATAACTAAACGTTGTAATTATTCTAATCGTATTATTTTATGCGATACAATTTCTCAATTTCTAGACACTGTTGTGATGATCAGTGTTCGTTTTAATCTTTATTCATTGGATATTAACACCAGAATCGCATCAATTTAAAAATTCCAAAGATCATTTTCTTTAACTAGCTGATGCCCGTGACTTCGTCCGAGTGGATTGAGGTTTTGGTTCCCGCGTGAACTCTTTAACCTTCCGGGATCAAAAGTAGCATATGTGTTATTTCAGACTATACCTAATCTATCTCTGTGCGAAATTTCATCCAGATCCGTTCAGCCATTCTGGCGTCATTGAGTAACAAACAATCCATCTATCATCCAAACTTACGCATTTTTTATTATATTATTATAGACTTGAAGATGCCCGCGACTTCGTCCGCGTAGAATAAGCTTTTTTAATTCCCATGGGCACTCTTTAATTTTACGGGATATAAAGTAGCCTACGCCACTCAACAGAAAAGTGGTAGAGTATCTCGTGGGAACTATTTGTTTTCCCGTGATAAAAAGTAGCCTATGTCACTTTCCAGTATGGCTAGCATGCGCACAACGAGTAAAATTATGTCTACCCGTTATCTCTATCTGTCTACCGAAGCTAACATGGTTACTTGTCTCGTTACGTCAAAAGTAGAGATAAAAGTTATATTTCTTATCTGTGGTACCTATCTTTCTCTACGAACCTTTACATGTCGACTATTTTTTTCTTGTAATATACCGCATTCTGTGCATGTATGAAAAATTCGCCGGCAACGACAACATCTCTCTCTCTCTCGTCGCGAGATAATCTCGTTGTGCGCACAGGTCCTCAACTATACCCATACATAAAATCTTGTCGACACTCAGCTCCGTTACGGCGTGATTGAAAGACAAACAAACTCACTTTCGCATGCGTGTAGTATACAATCATTAATCATGATTTAAGCAATTGCTTTATTTCTCTGGCAGATCATTAGTATTGAGACCAATTAAAAAGTGTACGAATTGTGTGGATCTACTAATTATTATTCTACTAATTATTATTAGTACTTTGCTTCAGTAGGTACATCTATACCAATGTATAAAGTAATATTATAAATGCGAAAGTTTGGATGGATGTATGTTTGTTACTCAATCACGTCAGAACGACTGAACGGATCTGGATGAAATTTCGCACGAAGATAGATTAAAGTCTGAAATAACACAAGCTACTTTTTATCCCCGAAAATTAAAGAGTTCCCGCGGGAATCAAAAAATCTTAATCCACGCTTCAAAATCCAATCCAATTTTATTATTAATATTATAAATGCGAAAGTTTGGATGGATGTATGGATGAATGGATGGATGTTTGTTACTCAATCACGCCCCAACGGCTGAACGGATCTGGATGAAATTTGGCACAGAGATAGATTATAGTCTGGAATAGCACACAGACTACTTTTTATCCCGGAAAATTAAAGAGTTCCCCTGGGAGTAAAGGATGCTTCTTCGAAATGTGGTAAAAAGCATGTCCCAAGATGGAGAACGTAGGTTAAAACTAACTCTGGCTTATGTAATTTTTACATAGGCTACTTTTTATCCTAGAAAATTAAAGAGTTCCCGCGGGAACCGAAAAACCTTAACCCACGCGGACGAAGTCGCGGGCATCAGCTAGTGTCAAATAAATCCAAATCCATACTTATTATTATAGTAAATGCGAATATCTGTCTGTCTATCTATGCGTCTTTCCTATGTATTCATTTTCTATCCCTGCAACGGGATTTAAAAATAAATCAGAATTCAGACGTATTCGCTGGCATTAGGAAGAAGTTTAATCGGTATTACCATAATGCCAATTTTACTCGTAATTTTTTAATTCGTTCAGAAGATACAGTTACAACTAACAGAGAAGATTTACTGGTGTAGTAAAATTTCCATTTTTAATACGTTTTGCTCGTAAAATTCTTAATAACTTCATGCAGCTGCATGACTGCGTATGCAATATTAATTTGTGGATTAGTTCTGTTCTTGATCATATTTCGGTTTTTGAAGTGAAAACTTCTTTAGCCGCGTTGAGCACTTTTTGGTAGGGGGTAAACTTGTAGATTCGCGTCACCGACACCTCGCTCCGATATGCTCGCGAACACTGACATGCTCGCGAACACCGACACGCTCGCGTTGTTACGAAGACAAATTTAAGGTCTTAAATATAAATATACTACATTCGTAATATAAGACGAAACACTGGTTCTCCATTTTAATCAACTTTTTATTTTATTTTTTCCACTACAAGTTAGCCCTTGACTGCGATCTCACCTGATGGTAAGTGATGATGCAGTCTAAGATGGTAGCGAGCTAACCTGTTAGGGGCATGGCAGTTATATTAAACCCAAACCCCTATTCGGTTTCTACACGGCATCGTACCGGAACGCTAAATCGCTTGGCGGCACGTCTTTGTCGGTAGGGTGGTAACTAGCCACGGCCGAAGCCTCCCACCAATATTATTTATTTAGCAATTCATACGAATAATACGGTCAGAGCAATTCCCGAGTCAAACATAGATTCCTCTATAATATTATAGTCTCTCTCAGACTGGGCATAACAGTAATTAAACTTTATTAAAGCCTTAGTTTTAAGGTTTATATTTTAATTATTTAAAAATGGTTTTTAAAACGCCATTATTTGATTTTTGGCTTCAGTTCTTTCTCGGTTCACTAAATTCTTTTTCATTTTTTTTGTTATGAACAAACGTTTTTTATTTGGGAAACAAAAAATCAGCGCGCGCACGCATAAACAAAACGTGTTTTCCTTACGAGGCCTGTCCTATCCTGCCCGTAGTGTGATATCGCCCTAAAAGTTATACTAAGTTTTGGAAATCATACTTAATATTATAAATGCGAAAGTGTTTTTGTTTGTTGGTTTATCCTTCAGTCACGCCGCAACGGAGCAACGGATCGACGTGATTTTTGGCATGGGTATAGTTGAGGACTTGGAGAGTGACATAGGCTACTTTTATCTAGGACAAGTTTGAGGAGGTCCCGCGGGAATAACAAAAATCTTTAACCACGCGAACATCAGCTAATAAGCTATAGATAGCGTTTATAGATAGGCTTTTTGCAGCGGGAAAATTCCATAATCTCATAGGAAATCCGAAATTGTGCGCGGACGAAGTCGCGGGCGACCTCTAGTCTAGGTTATAAATGTCGAAGAATACAATTTCATCCGCTACAAGCGTAATGAGTATCAAGGAATACGTTTTTTGTCTGTCAAGATATCTAAGATCACTATCTCACGCGACGGCGACCGCCGCTAACTGAGAAATGCTACGTGTAGTTTATTCACTTCTATACTTTTCGAACAGTCCAATTAGCTTACACGGATATATCCATTTCTAAAATGGCATATTATGAAATACAACCGAGGTGTACCTACACACCTTTAGCCGAAAAAAATGTATATAATATAATATTTATGTAAATACTAGCTGATGTCCGCGACTTCTTCCGCGTGGATTGAGGTTTTTTGGTTCCGGAAACTTTAATTTTCCGAAATAAAAGTAGCTTATGTGTTATTCCAGACTATAAGTAATCTATCTACAAATTTCAAATGACAAATTTCATCCAGAACCGTTCAGCTATTCTGACGTGATTGAGTAGGTAACTCCAGTGGCGTAGCGTGGGTTTTCGACGCCCGGGGCCGCCCGGAAATTCGCTGCCCCCCCAATCCCATTAAAGTCCAATCAATTTAAAGTTTAAATATTTTATTCAACGGACCTAACTTAACTTTATTATCTTAACACTAGGTACATAGTACAAACCAAGAAATAATAATAATAATAAGTATTCAAGTCTTTATTTGCCAATTGAGTGTGCAATAGGATCTTAAATAATATACACAGTGCTCATCACTCATCACTTAGCAATCTTTACAGAGATTTGAAAAAAATGTCTCATCTGAGAGCTTCCGTGGCGTGCGCTGCGTACCTAAATGGTAAAAGTTGCACGAAAACAATGTATGGTGGAAGTGTTCCTCTCAAAAGTTCTAAAAAAAAGTCCGCGACAGCATACAGCTATCTTTTAAGGTCGTCTCACAATAACCGTCATTATGATTTTCAAATTTGGTCTAAAACAATGCTTTACTCGCGAAGGTGTTTTTACCAACATAGTTAATCCTTATCAAAATAAAATGGTTGTTCATCTCAAGTATTTAATATAGATCAAATTTGCCCTTACACCATTTAATTCAGATGAATATCTTAGAAGATATCATAGTTAGTAATAATGTAACGCGCACTATTTAGGTAGCTACTAATATTATAAAGAGGTAAAGTTTGTGAGGTTGTGGGGGGTAATCTCTGGATCTACTGAGTACTGACCCGATTTTGAAAATTCTGGTACCAATAGAAATCTACATTACGTATGTGGGTTACGTACGAGTGGGTACGAGAACCGAGATTAACCCGAAAAATTAGGGAGGTCCCGTGGGAATTTAAAAAACTTATTTCACACGGACGAAGTCGCGGGAATCTGTTAGTGTAAAATAAATAAAAATAGTATTCTTTATTCTAGTAAGTACAAGTTAGCCCTTGACTGCAATGTCACCAGGTGGTGGGTGATGATGTAAGTACCTACTCTAAGATGGCGGGCAAACCTGTAAGGGATATATGTTATATTAAACCTATACCCCTAATCAGTGATATATGAGGTAAATGTATTTTATTGAGAAAATACCTAACCATCAGCTAGCGCAAACCCAAGATTGACTACCAGGAATCGCCACTGCTGTTTGCAAATACTTGTGAGTATCATTAACTTCACGCAGTACCGGATGCCAGAAGCCTAAGTATAAAGTAACATAAGTAACGCTGAGTTGCAGGAAACAATTTTATAAAAAGTGTTGATTACTTAAATTTTTGAATTTGTTTCGTGCAACTCAGCGTAAGTTTCTTTATAATGATGTTTAATGGAATTTACACTTAATTTTTTTTTGAATTTCCAATTGAAAATAACGTGGCGCTTGCCGCCGCCCCCTTTCGTATGCCGCCCGGGGCCATGGCCCCCCCGGCACCCCCCACGCTACGCCACTGGGTAACTCAGATACATCCATACATCCAAACATTCGCATTTATTATTGTTGTAGGTTAGGTCGTTGGATGTGACGTCACCCGGGTCACAGCTGAAAATCAGCGCCCTGCATCCATTCTGGGTGGTGTCACGGACAAGTATATTATTATAGGTACAATAGTAATTATAATTTTATAGTATAATATGATTGTTTGTTTGTGACACCATCATTAAATAAATTTATTTTCTTTCTTTCTTTCATTTATAATATTAAGTATGGAGTATAGATGGGATCCTTTTTAATTTACTAGCTGATACCTGCGACTTTATCCGCGTGGAATAACTTTTTTAATTTCCACGGGAACTCCTTGATTATCCGGGATAAAAAGTAGCCCTGTAACTCTCGGTCATCAACTATGACCATGCTAAAAATTACGTCGATCCGTAATTGCTCTGTTGCGGCGAGATTGACAGACTAACTAACAAAGACGCTTTCGCATTTACAATACAAGAATGATACCCTGAAAGCATCCCAACTGCTGGATTGATTTTATTCAATGATGTGTCTAACAATTTGCCTAAGTCGTGCGATGGTTAAGTTAGGATTTGTTTTTATAAGTAGAGAGTGGTAGAGACAAAAATTATAAATTGCGTACCATATTATATACTTATTGGTATATTTTAAGACTTTCGAATCAAAATGATGTTTATTTTCTTACAGTTATATGCTCCGTTTAAGGTTACAGCAACATAAACGGACAGTTGTGTAGGTATTGTATGTACTCTACATTTTTCTTGTTATTTCAGACTGAATAAAAAAGTAGCTCTAAGGATTTAATCGTTGCCTAGTGCAAAAGTTAATGAAGGAAAAGCCAGCAACAGGAAAAATAGTGTTGGTAAGAAGTGTCCTATAATTTAAGCAGCCTTTTATTAACTTACTAGCAGATGCCCGCGACATCGTCCGCGTGAAATAAGTTTTTTAAATTCCCACGGGAACTCCCTAATTAATATATAGCCTACGACACTCACAAATAATGTGGCTTTCTATTGGTACCAGAATTTTCAAAATCAGTTCAGTAGATCCAGACATTACCCCCTACAACCTCACAAACTTTACCTCTATGTAATATTAGTAGGTATATTCACAACTTCAGCCGCATGAAATATTATACACAAAAAAGCCGGTTATAATTCATCAACAATTAAACGTACCGACTACCGACGCCATAGCGATTGAATTATAGAGACGTCTCAATCGTACATTAATACAATGCAGTTTATATCTGCAATTACCGTTACCATGTATGGCTAATACGACAAGATGGCGACTCCGTTTGACTGTTGATTAATTGGCGTCAAAGTCGTATTTCGCGCCATTTTTGATTTTTCTTACATAAAACTTGTGTAGGTTGTTATTTTTTCATTATTTAATGCAAAATAGGCATGCGCCTGACGACAACAATTATGTCAAGCTTATAGCCTAGGGCCTAAGCAATGATGAGATCTACTCGTAGGTTGGAACGCGCTTGCCTAGCAGATATTGCGTTATTTCTTTGTTTTTGAACCACATTTAGCTTGAATCAAATAAATATTGTAAATGCGAAAGTTTGGATGGATGTATGGATGTGTGGATGTATGGATGTATGGATGTATGGATGTTTGTTACTCAATCACGCTCCAACGGCTGAACGGATCTGGATGAAATTTGGCACAGAGATAGATTATAGTCTGGAATAACACATATGAGCTACTTTTTATCCCGGAAAACTAAGGAGTTCCCGCGGGAACCAAAAAACCTTAATCCACGCGGACGAAGTCGCGGGCATTAGCTAGTATAAATATGCTCTTCAGGCAAGTTTTCGAGCAAGATCTTTTAATACACTCCTTACTTAGTCTAAGTAAGTAGGTAGATAAGATCATTTTCGCTTTTTTTTTTTGCAATCCACCAGCTGTTGTTTTGCCAGGTGCCCGATTGATGTATAAAATACTAGATGGTGCCCGCGACTTCGTCCGCGTGGATTGATGTTTGTTTAATTCCCGCGGGAACTCTTCAATTTTCCGGGATAAGAAGTAGCCCATAAGTTATTCCAGACTATAATCTATCTGTGCCAAATTTTATCCAGATCCGTTCAGCCGCTGGAGCGTGATTGAGTAGATAACAAACATCCATCAGTCCAAACTTTCGCATTCATAATATTAGTATAGATGTAGTACTAGCTGATGCCCGCGTATTCGTCCGCGATGGATTGTGGTTTTTGGTTCCCGCGGGAACTCCTTAGTTTTCAGGGATAAAAAGTAGCCTATGTGTTATTCCAGACTATTAACTAACTGTGCCAAATTTTATCCAGTTCCGTTCAGCCGTTCTGGCGTGATTGAGTAACAAACATCCATCCATCCAAACTTTCGCATTCATAATATTACTAAAGATGTACTATTACCTATTCTGTGGTTACAAAAGCGAGGTTAATGTAAAAACACTCATACCAAACAAAAAATGATAGTTTTTTTTTTCGAAAACTCATTGTTTTATTTCGTAACAGTCTTAAAATCTATAAAACGTTAAGTTGTTAAGGATATCATGCCTTTATTGCATTTTTCTGCGTAATTACTAACTTACTGAACTCTTAGTTCAATTAATCGCTTTCTGGAACTTTTATAGACTTTATACTGGCAGATGCGATAGTTTGCAATAGGCATTTTTTGACCCCTTTTCAATTTATTTTTTAATGTGCAGACATTAGGGACTTAATTATATTAGTAGCTACTGTATTACGATTTACGACCCTTTTACTAGTCGATGGTCTAATGGTTAATGAGTTACATGTGAAGATTCTGGGATTCAATTCCCGGGTCGGGCTGAAGCAGACATTTTTTCTGGCACAAAATTACTCAGTTTACAGCACCGACGCAATATCGCCTGCTTATCGGTTTTTTATCGGATATACCATGGGGAGTGTGCTCATGAACATCACAAACTTGTTCCTCCTTCTCCGTTCACAGAACAGCGAGAAACCGTCAGCGTTGGCATCTTTATGTGGTTGACGTCCAATCTGCTCGCACGAAACGTTTTTGCTCAACGCTTCTGATACGAACCGCTAGGGTGTGGAAAACCCTCCCAGCGCACGTGTTTCATGCCACGTATAACTTAGATACCTTTAAGGCAAGAGTGAATAGGCATATTCTAGGCAAGCGCGTTCCAACCTAGACTCATCATTGCTTTGCACTAAGCATGATTGTCGTCAAGCGCAAGCCTATCTCGAAAAAAAATCTCAGCAATAGATCGGAGTTGGGAAGTTAGGTAACGTTTTTTCGGCCCCGTGCCTCAGAGCGCACGTAAACTCTCTCCGTTTGTATCGGGGTTTCGTCCTATTGGACTTTGAGAATAAAGGAATAGAGAGTGCACCTGCGCTTGCGCACATACTGTGCACGTTTCTTGTGCACTGTATTATCTGTCGTAGATGGCTTATCTAATAGTACGTCAGTCCCGGTTATCACACTAACATGATAATAGTCGTTAAAGCCCGCCAACCCGCATTGGAGCAGCGTGGTGGGTCTAAGCTCTAATTCCCTTTTTCCTATGAGAGTGGAGGCCTGTGCCCAGCTGGGCTGTAGAGGATGGATGGATGGAAGATGGCTAATCTTTGTATAGATTGGCCGCCGTGGCTGAAATTCAGTCGGAATAGGGATGATGACAACTCAATCAAATCAGCAACTCTTTATCAAACTTAAAAACGCGCATCTAGTATGGAAGTTGTATGAAATTCACAGTTGTGACGTCATAAAGTCAACGCACTTTTTTTTATCTATATTTTAAAACAGATCAAACTTAAATTAACCGAGGATGTGAATTTTAGGTCTTTTGGAAGACCCTCTATTTAATAATCAGTTAGAAATAATGTATTTTTTATACCACGACAAGTTGACTGCTGTCTCGCCTGGTGGTAATTGACGATGCGGTGTAAGCTAAGATGGTAGTGGGCTAACCTGATATGGCTATGTCAAATAAATATCTCTAACACGGCATCGTATACTGGAACACTACATCGCTTAGCGGTACAGCTTTGCCGGCTTTTTATGTCGATACTAGACGATGTCCGCTACTTTGTCCGCGTGGATTGAGGTTTTTTTGGTTCCCGCGGACACTCTTTAAATTTCCGGATAAAAAGTAGCCTATGTGTTATTTCAGACTATAATCTATCTCTGTGCCTTTCATCCAGATCCGTTCAGCCGTTCTGGCGTGATTGAATAACAAACATCCATCCATCTAAACATTCGCATTTAATACAATATGGTCCCAAAAGAATTTTGATGATAAAGTTGAATGGAAGCAACCGGCCTCGCATCCAGTAGCCCATAAGTAAGTGTAATACTTGTAACGTAACGTATGTGTTGTATTGTTTACTTATTGTAACATTTTGCTTTTTAAGATAAGAGCAACTACTGAGTTTCTAGCCGGCTCTTCTCAGTAGGACAGTTTTCCGAACCGGTTGTAGAGTCGCGATACATTTATCATTTATAATTTAAGTATAGATAGTGGTTATGTTTGAATGATTAAACTAACAGATCAAACTCTCAAAACTCGATCTAGTTTTACAACCCAATAAACACGGTTCAAAACTCAAAACTTAACCGATTAAAAGATAACCCATAAGCGGTTTTATTACAGCAATTATATTCCGAAAATACAGCGTAACATTAAAGAGTCAAGTTTGAACGCAAATCGATAGTAATTATTAATTTATGGACTGTAACATGTCCTGCATAGGTACCTATCCACTTTGTGAATAGTGTCCAGTAATAATAAATTAACTTCGACATGACAGTATTATGGGGGGGGATGTAGGGTGATATTTTTTTAAATTTATTCCATGAAAAATTGGCGATTGACTGCGATCGCACCAGCAATGTAATTTCTCTTATTCAAATTCAAATAAACTTTTTGCACTCTTAGGTTTCTAATGATTATTATCAGATGTTATGAAATGAAATGAAATGATTTATTTCATGTAGGACCACTTGTGTCACTTATGATAAGTCGTAAGAATCTACCACCGGTTTGGAAAGCTGATTCTACTGAGAAGAACCGGCAAGAAACTCAGCAGTTGCTCTTTTCAAAAACAGAACAATGTAACAATTTGTATTTAATATAAAATGCATAGATACGCTACGTAACAAGTAGGTATTACACTGACTTGTGGGTTGCTGGATGCGAAGCCGGTTGCTTCCATGTAACTTTGAAACCGGGACCGACGGCTTAACGTACTCTCCGAGGTACGGAGTAAGCGAACATGCCAAATTCAGACTTCCAAATTAGGTGACCTATCCAGTTACCGACTTGGGTCAATGTTGCTTAACAACCGATAAGCGTTGTCGCAACAAGCACTCGTCCCATCGTTAGATTTAACAGCTGTTAATTTAATTTAATTAGTTAATTTCCTAACTCTTGCATATATAACACATTGAAGATACCTAGTATATTATTTCAGTTTTATTTTGCAGTTTTGTTATATTTTTATTAAGTATTTAATATCGTATTTAGTGTTAGTTTTTAATGCGCAAAAATCACACCAATGATAATTTATACTTCTGGTACATATTATATATTATAATAGTATTGTTTAAAAAATACTCGTATATATAATATTGCGCTTCCGATTAACCCGTGACCTCACTGGGGGTCATGCCTGAAAACCAGCGCTGCAGTCGACTGACTGCAGCATCAAGCTGAGGCAGCGCCTCGTTTAGCCAATAAATATGGATTCTAAGTTAGTTTTAAGGAGTGAGTGCCCAGGTCTCGTGGAACCAAGGTTGGCTTAAATCTTGGTTGGCACCTTGGTTTCAGGAGAGCTGTGGTACTCTGTGTACCTACGTATGTTTCATTTATGTAATTTGTTTTTTGGCTAAATAAAAGATTATTTATTTATTTAATTTTAAGCATAATATTCTACTCGGGCCCTATAACGTTAAAATGATTGCTACAGTGGAACGATCGCAATCAACGCCGATTGGCTAACGCTTTTTCACTTAGCTAACGGTAGATAATTTCAATCTTGAAAAAAATCCTTTGTCACGAGAAGAATACCATAAATTCAGTCGATAACAACAATTAAGATTGTAGCAATGATTGATTCAGCTTTCCGTAATCGGGGGCTGATCTGAGACCAAAAACTTGTCGAAAGGCTTTCGCCATACTTCGATTTCAACTGATGATATTATTAAGATAAGATAAAGAGTAAAGACTGTAAATACATGCCTGAGATGTACCAAGATTATCTGGAAAAGACGTTTATAAATTTATATGGGAATACCTATAGGTTTATTCCGTTTATTTCGCCCTAAATTATAGGGCCTTATTAGGTTTTCTTCGCTCTTTTGACTGAAACGTATGGCGGTTAGCGCATAAAATTTTACTTGCTACGCCTAAAAAGAGTTTCCATCTTTTTTTTTATCCACTACAAGTTAGCCCTTGACTGCCATCTCACCTGATGGTAAGCGATGACGCAGTCTAAGATGGTAGCGGGCTAACCTGTTAGGGGCATAGCAGTACCTAACATTAAACCCATAGGTACCCCTATTCGGTTTCTTCACGGCATCGTACCGGAACGCCAAATCGCTTGGCGGCACGTCTTTGCCGGTAGGGTGGTAACTAGCCACGGCCGAAGCCTCCAGCCACCAGGCCAGACCAGGGAGAATTCAGATATTATAAATTCCCAAATTGACCCTGGCAGGGATCGAACCCGGGACCTCCGCACGTTAAGACAACAGCGCTCATCACTGCGCACAAACCTAGTTGACCAAACTTTTTCATGCTTATAAGATTCAGGTTAGTCAAGTTAGTCGTTCTGGTAGTTAGTCGAACAGTTAGGTACTTAGATATCCTAATACCACAAGCGATTTTCAAACAGACTTCCAAAAAAGGAGGAGGTTCTCAATTCGGCGCGTATCTTTTTTTTAGATACAGTGACTATACCTATAGATATTGATTACTAGCTGATGCCCGCGACTTCGTCCGCATGGATTGAGGTATGTTGGTTCCCACGGGAATTCTTTAATTTTCTGTGATAAAAAGTAGCCTATGTATGTATTCCAGACTATAATCTATCTCTGTGCCAAATTTCATGCAGATCCGTTCAGCCGTTCTGGCGTGATTGAGTACCTAACAAACATCTATCCATCCATACATCCATCCATCCAAACTTTTGCATTTATAATACTAGTATTAGTTAGATGGACTCTCAAATAACATAAGAAACCGAAGTAGGTACAAAAAAATTGGATATTCGAACATCATTCTAGGTGCTTAATGTGTCACAAAAATTTAGGTATTTTCTAATTTAAGTAACTTGCCTCAGAGTCGGGGACTGAGTAGGTATACAAGTACTTATGAAACATTATATTTTACGGTCAAAATAAAATCAAAATTATTTATTAAGTTTTTAACCCTTTTTATATTTAGTCATAGGAATCATCAGTCAGCTACTTAGCTGGGAAGATAAAAGATACTACAATCTAAATCATACTTATTATTATAATTGCGAAAGTGTGTTTGTTTGTTGGTTTGTTGGTTTGTCCTTCAATCACGCCGCTACGGAGCAACGGATCGACGTGATTTTTGGCATGGGTATAGTTGAGGACCTGGAGAGTGACATAGGATACCTTTTATCCCGGAAAATTAAGGAGTTCCCGTGGGAATCAAAAAAACTTATTCCACGCAGACGAAGTTGCGGGCATCAGCTAGTAAGTAGGTAAAAATATGATGTAGAGATTAGTTTTTTTTAATCCTTTTTTTTGTAAGGTTTGTCGTTTGGTTGACAGTTTCGTTTGAGGCAAATAAAAGAAACAGGGACTCCACAATTCTTTCGACATAAATAGGACATAATATTATATTACTATCAAAAAATAAGAGTGGTATAATATGAATTACAAATAAAACAAAAGTATGTTGATTGTAAAAAAATTAAATTAAGTGTATTTTTTGTAAATCAAATAAAATTGTAAGAAAAACAGGTACTTAGGTACATATCAATTTTTGATATATTTAGGTATGTAAGTAATAAATATGTTTTTGTATTTTTTTAAACAAATACTTATTCACTTAATTAATAATTATTATACTTAAAGAAAATATAATATTCTCAATTATTTAGGTACTTTTGTGATGAACAACTATTATATTATACAAAGCATAAAACTATATTATTTTTGTACTTTTGCAATCATTTCTAATTGGAATCTTATTAGGCCTAAAGTTATACCTACTAGTAATAACTAGGATATCATAGCATAACTTGGTATGTAATATGTATTACTTATTGTATAATAATATATCCCCACCATTATTGATTGGTATACATAAAAAACTATTGTAATGCGGAACTCAAATTTTTTTTTTAATATTCAAAAAATGTACCTAACCCTTATTTTATTTTTCTGTAACCAAGTTTCTTAAAAATAGTAAAAGTCAAAGAGTAATAATTAGGAGAAAGAAAAAGTTATAACTTACGGTTTTTGTGTGGCCTTAAATTTGTGAACACAGCATCACTATCACAAATTTTTGGAAATCACAACTGTTTCAAATTAAAAAAAAAAACACTTGTCTTTTCACAGGGAGGTGGGTAAAATTCTTGTTTTAACTTTTTTTATTATGTGCAAGTTATTTTATTTAAAAACCGATTTTTACTTCTATTGGTAGAGTTTGAGTTTAAAAAATGATAGAGAAAAGAAAATCCAAATAAAGAACGCCACTGAGTGTGTAAAATCAAAATATGATTGACGGTAATTAGCGAGAGCGGGACAGAAATATAATTATAGATTAATTAACGATCCATAAACAATTTCGCAATTATAGAACACGTGGCGTCATTTTCTGCTCCGCGCAAATCACCCGCGTTTCGACAATCACGTCACTGATGTCATTTTTAATCACAACCACAATCGGTCCGACCGAAATCCGCGATCACAGGTCCTAATCGGTGATCATTTTCGAATCGCAGAAATCACTGACTATCAGCACACACTAAACTCGAATGATAACAGTCATCAGCTTTCGAAAAAACGGCGGATCGTCACTGACAGTTGGATGATAAAAAAACCGAAGTACGCACACAAGCACAAATTTCTGTCCAATTAAAGGTAATGTTTGTAGATATTTTAATAGCGTTACCCCTCCGCAGTAACCCGACACAACCAACTCGCGATGGATTTAAACACTTAATGATCGGTTGAGGGAAATTGTCCGCGAAACGAACGGTCCAATGTATAGCGCTCTCGCTCTAATTAGTTCGGATCTACGCCGCTTGTATGGGCGATGTGGCGCTAGTGTAGCGCGTTAGGAGTGGTCTATTTAAAGGTGGAACGTTTTGTGGGCGGAGCTAATCTCTGATTGGTGGGCAAAGATGGCGCGATTTTTTCGTTTGTACGTGCGGAGCGTTTCGGTTGGCGATGTCGCATCGATCGTCGGGCCCGACGTTGCCATTACGTTTTTTATGGATATTTTTTGGCGGTGTCTTGTGCTTTAGTAACCTGTTAGGGTGACCACGCCCTACTCGCTTCGGAACGTGCAGAATGATTCGAATCCAGACTCCGGCCGTAGGCTTTCCGACTTTTTTTTAACGAAGTGTTTTGTTTTTTTTTTCGTGACGGTGACTTTGATTTCAAGTGTGGTGCCTGTTAGGATGTTACATTGATTTGCGACTTGTTTTTATTTGTTAGTTTGTAAGTAAGTATTGGGTGAAATAAAAGAAATGGCAAATTATGGCCACATTAAAGTTTAAGGTCAAGTAGGTTTTACAAATTAATAATATGTACAGAAAATAATAAACAGTTATGTACCTAGTTGGGCAAAAAATTACTTAAGTACCTACTTACACAAATTTTCAATAAAATAGTTCCTATAGTAGATAACCTAGGTATTTCATATATTAAGTAGGTATAAGTATATAAAAAATAACTTTGTAATTTATATCTACACGTAATTTAATGTTATATTGTTTGCATTCTTGCAAACATTGCTTTATTGATGAAGATATTGCCTGTCTAGATTAAAAAAACATAGAATAAATAAAACAATAATCCATATACCTAAGTTAGGTTAGAATGTAGCCTAGAATTTTCACTTTCTTCAAACGGTGAAGGAAAATATCGTGAGGAAGCCTGATAGTAAAATATTTACGTACTATACCTAGATAATGCCGCCTAGATAATGCAGCGATAAGGCCGCCTTTTTGTATTCTACTTCTTTCTTAGTCTTTTCTGTTGTGCTTTTTATATTTTTGTGTTGTGGTGCACAAATAAAGAGTAATAATAATAATAATGCCCATGACTTTAACCTTAAAAATTTCGGGGGAACTCTTGAATTTTCTGGGATATAACCTCTAGGATATCACCCTCTATGTCCAAATTATTACTCAGAGTGGATATAGAGTCGAATTTTGAATCAATTCGAAATTTTCTTAAAAGAGGTAAAAATTTTAATTCCTGAATTTGCTCTGATCTGGTCTAGTGGGAGGTTCTGGCCGTGGCTCCCACCCTACCGGCAAAGTCGTACCGCCAAGCGTTTTAGCGTTCTGGTACGATGCCGTATAAAAACCAACTATATAAGGGAATGGGTTTACTTAAGATAACTGCCATACCCCTAACAGGTTAGCCCGCTACCATAGTAGACTGCATCATCACTTACCATCAAGTGAGATCGCAGTCAAGGGCTAACTTGTAGTGGAATTTTAAAAAAGATTTATGTTCTCAACTTCACGTCATCTTATCTCCCACTTGATCAATAGACTATTAGATTATCAATAGAGACTATTATTATTGATCAATAGAGGGTGTATTGAAAGACGACAAGTTTGTAGATATTCCCATCATTATTGGTCGAATGGCAGATGAGATTACGACTTACGTGATCAGACGTGAAACAAGTTGAATAAATAGATCATCTCTATTGGAACTTAGGTCTGCCTCGTTGGTCTAATGGTTAGCATGTCCGACTGCGGCCAACGAGGTCCCGGGTTCGAGTCCCGAGTCGGGCCATAATTAAGTATTGGGTGTTTCTGACTAGAAATTCTCAGTACCTACTAGCCCGGAGTTAGGAAGTTGGCGGTGTTTCACCCCCGTGCCTCGGAGAGCACGTTAAGCCGTCGGTCCCGGTTATTATCACTAACATGATATAATAGTCGTTAAAGCCCGCCAACCCGCATTGGAGCAGCGTGGTGGGTCTAAGCTCTAATTCCCTCTTTCTTACGAGAGTGGAGGCCTGTGCCCAGCAGTGGGACGTTAATGGGACGCAGTGGTGGAAATTAGGTATCTCCATATTTTTCATACAAAAATCAGTAGCTCTACATTTCATAATTACATATAAAATACACTGAAACCTTGAACAAAGGAACAAAAGCTTAATGGCTTGTATGACTTCACCGTAGCTCTACCATAATCTATAGTCTATAGGTAGGTACTAATATTATAAATGCGAAAGTTTGGATGGATGGATGGATGTTTGTTAGGTACTCAATCATACCAGAACGGCTGAACGGATCTCTATGAAATTTGGCACAGAGATAGATTATAGTCTGAAATAACACCTAAGCTACTTTTTACCCCTGAAAATTAAAGAGTTCCCGCGGGAGGACTAAATTTGCCGGGAACTAGTAGATACTAATTGGATATTGAGAATTACTATCTGCAGGAACTTTTTTTCAAACGCGCGCTTAGTAGGTATTTAAGGGATGTTTTGCATGAGTTTTTGCATAGATACATACCTACAATATTCCTCTATAAACCCTGAACACGGTATACTTCGTTAAAGGACTTACAGTCGTGTAAAAAAGAAATTTAACCTCAAAGTGAAAAAAAAATTAGGTAGGTACCTAGGTACTAATACTAATACCTACTAATAAAAAGGAACAAATCGAAAACCATACAATGTTCTCAATTCAATCGTATGTGACACTTAAATATATGTATAGAAAGCTTACAAGTGACACATTGACATATGTCACTGTCATAGAATGACAGCTGCCATTTATGTATAGAGGGTAACAGAGGCTGTGTTCCGAAATACACTGCGAGCACTGTAAGGTGTGACGTCACTTCAGTACACTGCGAAGCCGTTCCTTTAAAGTTAGGTATACTGGGTACTGCTTAAAACGGAACGCTGTCAGCACTGAGACAAACACTGAGAGCACCTTACCTCGAAAACGCCAGTGCTCACAGTACAAAGATGGCGTCGATTAATGACGTCATATATTTCCCTATGATACTGCAGCAGTTTACTGTCAGTTATAACGGAACGAATTTCTCCACAGTAAGAGCACTGAACAGTGCTCGCAGTCTATAACGGAACACAGCCAGAATATAATATAGGTACGGCCAATTACGAGAACACTTAATAAATAGACTGCTATAAATTAATCGCTCTCAAAGAAATAGGTTTAAATGTAATTTTAATTCTGTTTGTTTTACAATAATAATTATAATGTCATTACATGTTTTTAATGTTTGATAGACAGTAGGTACTTATTCTCGCTAATATATTTTGTAATTCAATGTACCTACTTAATAGCTAGATAACCCGTAGGTAGCGCCCAGACTCGCTTGGGTGGTAGGTATTTCTGAAAATTGTCTCTTTTTTTAGGGTTCCGTACCCAAAGGGTAAAAACGGGACCCTATTACTAAGACTCCGCTGTCTGTCTGTCTGTCTGTCTGTCTGTCTGTCTGTCTGTCTGTCTTTCTGTCTGTCTGTCTGTCTGTCTGTCTCCAGGCTGTATCTCATAAACCGTGATAGCTAGAAAGCTGAAATTTTCACAAATGATGTATTTCCCTTGCCGCTATAACAACAAATACTAAAAATTAAAAAAATATATATATATTAAGGGGGGTCCCCATACAATAAACGTGTTTTTTTTTTAATAATTTAAAACTTACTACAGGTTTGTACGGAACCCTCGGTGCGCGAGTCCGACTCGCACTTGGCCGGTTTTTTTCTTTATCCACTACTAGTTAGCCCTTGACTGCGATCTCGCCTGATGGAAAGTGATGATGCAGTCTAAGATGGTAGCGGGCTAACCTGTTAGGAGCATGGCAGTTATATTAAACCCATACCCTTATTCGATTTCTACACGGTATCGTACCATCGTAGCTTTGCGGCCCGTCTTCGCCGGTAGGGTGGTAACTAGCCACGGCCGAAGCCTCCCACTAGGCCAGACCAGGGAAAATTCAGAAATTATAATTTCCCAAATCAACCCTGCCGAGGATCGAACCCCGGACCTCCGCACGTTAAGGTAACAGCGCTCAACACTGCGCCACGGAGGTCGTCTTGGTGTTATTAGGGCTAGTAAATCTAATATTTACCTAATGTTAGACATCGTTGATTTAATGTTATGTCTAACATTAAATTTTATCACTTTAAAAGTTACGTTTTTTAGTTTCTATAAATATTATCTTATCTTTATATAATAATTTATCTTTGTCCAAATAACTTTATTATTCACAAAACAAGAATTTACTAATAACGGTAAAAAAATATCACAATACAATAATTAAATTATTTAGATAGTAAAATTTGTGAACTGTAGGTACTTACCTTTAACGAATGTCATGTTTATTTTTAGGTTTGATTTTATCTAAATCCGTTAACTTGTGGGGGTCTTTCTACACTTAGTCACTGTCATCACATAACTTTATAATGTAGATATTAAACTTACCTAGTTTAAACCATAAATCATTTACAGACAAATAAAAGCTATCATGGTTACAAAAAAAGATACGCCCGGAATTAGAAGCTGCTCCTTTTTCGGAAGTCGGTTAAAAAGAGTTGGTACTGTAGTTTTGATGATCTTTAAGATAAAAAATAACAATAAATTATAATTTGATTTTAATTTAATTAGGTAGGCACTTGTAAAAGTTTATTTGAATATAATAACATTTGAATTTGAAATTAATTTCATAAAAAAAAACATTTTCTAGAATCCAAATCTCTCTCTAGGCTCTCTACAACCTCTAGGTTTTGGGTGATGCCGATCAGCTGCGTCTAGGTGTGAATCATCCCATTAACAAAATACACAAGAACTCGTCCAATACGAGACGAAATATTAATCCCCGTAACAAATTGATTTACGTATGAAAACAATTAAAGTTATTTTGATGGCGAAAAATTTATGAAATCGGTGATTTTTGTAATAATTCCTGTATGTAAAAGTAACACAGTATACCTACATACCTTTAGGCTATTCTTTTTGTTTTAATTTACTCGTACAGGTTTGCGATAATTTAGATACGACTGGCTGATGCCCGCGACTTCGTTCGTGTCTATTAAGGTTTTTTGATTCCCGCGGGAACTCTTTAAATTTCTGGTATATATAATAAGTAGCCTATGTGCTATTCCAGACCTTAGTCTATCTTTGTGCCAACTTTCATCCAGATCCGTTTAGAAGTTCTGGCGTGATTGAGTAACAAACATCCATCCATACATCCATTCATCCATCCAAACTCATTTCGCATATCGCATTTTTATTATTATATCATATTATAGTTGGTAGATATAGATTTCATATTTAAAATCAAATGCTTTTTAGATTTAAGTTGCTGTAAAATCGTACATCCGCCGCATTACAAAACGGCTAACAATATAACAAAAGGGCGACTTAGGTTTGCTAAGAAGCCATTGGGAAATCTTGGATTTTCCGGGACAAAAGTAGGCTGTATCCATTTTGTTCTATATAAGTCAATCAAACAGGTACTAAATTTCGTCAAAATTAAATTTTAATTTCCGTTCTATAATCAAAACGTTCAAGTACATCATACTTCATATTATAAACGCGAAAGTGTTTTTGTTTGTTGGTTTGTCCTTTAATCACGCTGCAACGGAGCAACGGATCGACGTGATTTTTTTCATGGGTATAGTAGAAGACTGGACGCAAAAAACAGGAAACAAACCGTTTTCACCAAAACACAAAACCTAAAGCTTTAATCATTTTATTTTACAAACCTTTCCAAGTAAAAATAAACAAAGCCCGAATAAAAAAAAACCGTTTCACAATTAGTTCGTTAATATCCAAATTAATTACAATTTTGTTATAATAAACCACATTTCCAGTGAAGGGCTGAATAAATAAATAAACAATAAACGCATAAAATGGCTATTAGAGTTTCTAGGAATGGTCCGGACTGCCGGCGCCTCAGAAAGCTTTATTGGCTAATAGTAATAAAATCGTGATCTGTGTTCAGTTATATTGACCGCAACCTCGCATCACAACTGTAAAGTTAAAAAAAAACTTTTACTAACCTGCGGCAAAACTATAGAAGGGTCTAGACTCTAGAACTTATTAACTAGCTGACCTACCCCGGATTCGCACGGGTGGGCTTACTTATAAGTTTTAACCCAATTAAAGCAATGTAAGTATGTTTGTCTTTATGTTCCTCCGTAACGTCTACTCTCAACCACTAATCTTTGCCGGTGGATGGTAACTCTACATTAATGTAACTTTACAAATATTTTAGTAGGTAATACCTAAATAATAGTTTAACTTAACCTAATTGAACTTAATTTAATTTAACTACCTCGTTAAACTAATGGTTAGCACTTAGCATGTTGGACTGCGGAAGTCGAGGTTCCGGGTTCGAATCCCGGGTCGGGTCATAATTAAATATTGGGGTTTTCTGACTAGAAATTCTCAGTACTAGCCCAGAGTTAGGAAGTTGGACGTGTTTCAGCCCCGTGCCTCGGAGAGCACGTTAAGCCGTCGGTCCCGGTTTTTATCACTTACATGATAGATAATAGTCGTTAAAGCCCGCCAACCCGCACTCTTCTATGACATTGGAGGCCTGTGCCCAGCAGTGGGACGTCAATGGGCTGTAGTGGTGGTGTTGGTGGTGGTGGAAATAGTAATTTACCCACTTGATTTTTGTTAAATTTCCGCTCACAGTGCCTTAAAAGAGCCGACAAAAATACAAATTAACCAAAAACTTAATTAAACATCGGAAATTTTGCGACCTGCCTCAAGAAAAACTAAATCATCCAAAGAACATCTAATAAAAACTCGCTTCAAATAACAAAAGGTGCCTGTTCACGCCTCATAAAATAGATAAGCAAGCTATTCACCGTACGACCAACAAATAATAAATGTCACAGACTATAAATAAGGTCGGCCGAACGTGAAATACAACCTTATTTAAGGCTACCGTTGGGATTTTGACCGATATTGGTTTGTGGATTGTAGTATTGTTAGTAGGTATCGTAGAACAGGTAGTCGAATTTATTATTTGCATTTTTTACGCAGGAATATATTATTATTGGTATAAATTAGACCTAATCTGTACTCATATTTATATATGCGAATGTTTGGTTGGATGTATGGAAGGATTCCTGTTACTTTAATAAATTAATCTTTATTTAGGATTTCAAATAACACAGCAAAAAATAAAACAAACAAATTACAAAAAGAGAAAAAAACAGATAATAAAACTTATAGACTATAACAATCTGTGTTGTGGAAAATCCCAAAAATGGTATCAAATTCAGCGTAATGCTGTAGTATATTAGCGCTGATTTTCAGTTGACCCCTTGCTGATCATCAAACTTAATTAGCAAAACAGGAAACTTCATAATATATACCTACTCAATCACGCCCGAACGGCTTAACGGATCTGAATGAAATTTGGCACAGAGATAGATTATAGTCTGGAATAACACATTTTCCACACTGGAAAATTAAAGATTTCCTGCTTGAACCAAAAAACTTCAATCCACGCGGACGATGTCGCGGGCATCAGATAATAACATTACATATAATTTTTGGTATAAATTAGAAGTACATAGTCAATACTATACCTAATTTGACGACTTGCCTGGTAAGTACTAGGTACAGCGGTGAGGGTTGTAATCTTAAAAAATAATTATAAATGCGAAAGTTTGGATGTATGGATGTATGTTTGTTACTCAATCACGCTCCAACGGATGAACGGATCTGGATGAAATTTGGCACAGAGATAGATTATAGTATGGAATAGCACATAGGCTACTTTTTATCCCGGAAAATTAAAGAGTTCCCGCAGGAACCGAAAAACCTAAATCCACGCGAACGAAGTTGCGCGCATCAGCTAGTAAAAAATAAAAATAAATATTTTTTTACTATGGCAACAAAAGCCCAATCATTGGGTCAATCTCATGCAAGTAAAAAATTAAATTGAATTAGAATAGTAAACTAACAAATTGATCATTTAAATTAATAAAAAAATTACATAAAATTATTAAACTCGTACCTAGGCTACCTATAGTAAAACAATTTACAATAAGATGAAAATAAAAGATAAAATAGCACTAACAAAAATAAAATAGCAATTATACGTAGGAGATCCTGCAGGTGCAATTTTAGGAATTTATAAAAAAATATCAGAAAACTAGCTTAGGCCCGCGACTTCGTCCGCGTGGACTACACAAATTTCAAACCCCTATTTTACCCCCTTAGGGGTTGAATTTTCAAAAATCCTTTATTAGCGGATGTCTACGTCATAGTAGCTATCTGCATGCCAAATTTCAGCCCGATTCGTCCAGTGGTTTGAGCTGTGCGTTGATAGATCAGTCAGTCAGTCAGTCAATCAGTCAGTCACCTTTTCCTTTAATATATTTAGATTAAAGAATTCCTGCGGAAATCAAAAAACCTTCATTCACCCGGACGAAGTCGCGGGCCTTATCTAGTATTTTCTGTAATTACTTTACGGATGTCTAACTTAATTGCATAACTACACAATACCTACAAGGAATATCATAACATGTAATTTTATAGAAGGAAAAAAAAATGTAGTTGACATTTACCTACCTAGTCCACCCATTAGGTAGGTTTATTAATTACTAGCTGATGCCCGCGACTTCGTCCGTGTGGATTGAGGTTTTTCGGTTCCCACGGGAACTCTTTAATTTTCCGGGATAAAAAGTAGCCTATGTGCTATTCCAGACTATAATCTATCTCTGTAGGGCTGGGCATGGGCCGGAGATAAAAAATTTATCCCCCGATTTTATCCACTGACAAGAGACAAAATTAACTTATCCACTTCTCAGAGCACGGCAACAGTGGAGAGGAGAAGTTTATCCCCGTTTGTCATTTCACGGGGACTCGGGGGACTATTTATCCACCGTTATTTAGCGTTTTTATTTATTTATTTAGGAATAAAAAAATTATCCTTTCCTCGGGGAGAAAATTGTCTCGGCCCATGCTAGGGGGGCTGTGCCAAATTTCATCCAGATCCGTTCAGCCGTTGGAGCGTGATTTAGTAACAAACATCAATACATCCACACATCCATACATCCATACATCCATACATCCATACATCCATACATCCATCCAAACTTTCGCATTTATAATATTTATTTGACTAGATGATGCCCGCGACTTAATTCGATGAATTCTTTAATTTTCCGGGATAACAAGTAGCCTATGTCACTCTTCAGGTCCTCAACTATACCCATGCCAAAAATCACGCCGATCCGTTGCTCCGTTGCGGCGTGATTGAAGGACAAACCAACGAACCAACAAACAAACACACTTTCGCATTTATAATATTAAGTATGATGATATTATTAAATGATGCCCGCGACTTCATCCGCGTGGATTTAGGTTTTCGAAAAAGCCCGTTCCAATAAAAAGTAACCTATATATCCTTCCCCGGGATTCAACCTATCTCTGTACCAAAAGTTTGTCAAAATCGGTTGGCCGTGCAAGCTGACCCTTTACGGCGACGCGACGCGTCGTGTTGCGTCGTGTCGCTTCTCCTAAGTAAAGCTACGAGGAGATTAGCCTGTTATTATTAACCAGTTCAATTAAACAGGCTCTAAAGACCCCGGATGGGTAGGAAAGTTAGAAACTAGGTAGTCGGGCATAGACCTACAAAACGCGTGAGTTTTAAGCGTGTTATTTGTACGTTTATAATAGCTATTTAACCCTCGCTGAAACCTACCTTTTATGTTAAAAATCGTAACGCCATGCGCCTAAAATTAAAAGTTTGTCAACCAAGCGGTACTTTCATCCCATTTAGGAATCTCCGACTATTATTTGCACGTCAAAACGACAAACGGTATTGCCTTTGCGAATTTTTTTCACCCCATATTAACGATGCTATTCATCTATTGTTATGGGGGGTCCATTAGACCCTTGTTGCGATTTTTTTGTACTTTTTTGTTCGATACAGGTGAGTGAGGGTTAGAAGGGTTCTCTAGGGTCTATTGTACCGATTTATTGGAGAATAAACTAATAATGTACTCTATTTTTGTATTTTGTAAGTAGCTCTATTTTAGTGGCTTTGATCTTTTTGTAGTTTGGTGTTTTGCGTCATTTTTATTTGCGTTTCGAGTTATAGGTACTTACTGTCTTAAATGAAATGTAATGTCAAACCCGAGATTAGATAGTAGGTCTTATTGTACCTACCTACTGGCAAAAATTTGAGATTTCTTTGTTTTTCTGTTTAAGATATACTTACTTTTATAGTTACTTGTACCTACTAACAATTATTTGAGATTTCTTTGTTTTTCTGTTTATGTTATACTTACTTGTTATTGAAGTAAAACTTCTTTAGAATCACAATCTACATAGGTATTCTACATATGTTTTCAATAAAACTGTATTTTATTTACTTTCTATGAGATTTTGTTATGGTAACGACTTAATAAAGGTCAAATTCAACATATCCTTTGTTTTATTTATAGTTTTCCAACAGCATTTTAGTTCTAATACCTAAGCACATGAGGAGCCTTAATAGGTACACACACTACAAGAAATAAGTTAGAAATAATTTATTTTTGATATACTAACTTACTAAGGCTGATCTATTGTTATCAGAGGAATTTTGGCCAATATCGAAATTTAGATAATCAGAGGTGAATGCGATTGTTTCACTTTAGCAATCATTTTTACGCAATAAGCTCTGATCTTACGGCACGCGGACATCATTAGCATTTAGCACATTTACTAAGGTAACAAACTAATCGTCAATGTCACATTAAATTCCCTTGGGTGGTCATAAAATTAAGTAAATCACCGGAAACGTTCAAACATCGAACGCAATTTAAAAAAGATCAGACTAAAATGGCGCTAACATGCCATTTCACAGATTATACACAAACGAAAAAACTCATAAAGACACCGGCGCTTCAAAGGTCCCGGCTAAGAAAAAAAAACTAAATTAACGCTGGTTTAAAAATAATTAAAATTCACCTTGTTAGAAGGCCCTTTATGGTTTGACATGTTGAAATGAAACTTACCTGGACTTCTGACGGCGCCCTTATGACATAGACTATAGAGTTTACTTTTTAAATTGGAGTAAAAAAAAGTTTTGGCTATTTTACTCATGTGATGGTAGAGCCAAATTGCTTTTATGTTTTATTGTTTATTTGATTATGTCCGAGAAATATAAATATTCCTACCTAATTCATTTAAATAATATTAAAGACTAAGGCTGAAAGTTTTGATGGATGGAAGTTTGTTACTCAATCACGCCAGAACAGCTAATAGATAGGGATGAAATTTGGCACAGAGATAGATTACTTATTAGTCTGGAATAACACATAGGTTACTTTTTATCCCGGAAAAGAGTTCCCACGAGAACCAAAAAACCTCAATCTAATAATTTAAAAAGTGGAATTTGCGAAAATTTGCTAGCATGTCCTGAATCCTTTCTTTAGTGAGCCTACGTCATAAAAGGAACCTACTGCTCAAACTTCAAGTTTCCAGGTTAAAGAATTTATTTTCTCAAAAGAATTGTAAAATTCACTTACAGAGAACTTGAGAACACTTTCAGAATTTTCTCTGGTCTGGCCTTGTGAGACGCTTCGGCCGTGGCTAGTTACCACATGGCTAGATTTCGCGTCCCGGTACGTTGCCGTGTAAAAACTAATTTTAGGGATATGGGTTAAATATAGCCATACCCCTAACAAGTTAGCCCGCTACCATTTTGGACTGCATTATCACTTACCATCAGATAAGATTGCAGTCAAGGGCTAACTTGTAGTAGTTTTAAAAAAGTACAACTTTTAAAACAACAAAAAATGTCCTGATTAGATGAGCGTAAAATGCATGTAGCAGTTGCTTTATTGACTTAGGCTGTGTTCCGTTATAGACTGCGAGCACTGTTCAGTGCTCTTTACTGTGGAGAAATTCGTTCCATTATAACTGACAGTAAACTGCTGCAGTATCCTAGGGAAATGTATGACGCCATTAATCGACGCCATCTTTGTACTGTGAGCACTGGCGTTTTCGAGGTAAGGTGCTCTCAGTGTTTGTCTCAGTGCTGACAGCGTTCCGTTTTAAGCAGTACCCAGTATACCTAACTATAAAGGAACGGCTTCGCAGTGTACTAAAGTGACGTCACACCTTACAGTGCTCGCAGTGTATTTCGGAACACAGCCTTAGTACACTATCCATCATGAAATGAATCTTCCAAAA
The DNA here is from genome assembly GCA_917051295.2 of Erebia ligea. Classification (NCBI taxonomy): domain Eukaryota; kingdom Metazoa; phylum Arthropoda; class Insecta; order Lepidoptera; family Nymphalidae; genus Erebia; species Erebia ligea. The sequence continues at coordinate 5,060,535 of OU785246.1, forward strand.
TATTTTGACAGGTCCCAAGTGAGACATCACTCCCATGGCTACCATTTGTCGGATGGATTACTCAGCATATTTGTGAAGTGACGATGGTTTTAAATGCATTAAATGACTTGCATTCTTCACTGCCACTTGGTTTTAGCAAATGAAAACATCAAAATATGCCTACGCATGGCGCCAAGAAACCCCATGCGAAAGGTTTAATAGGTAGGTACAGAAAAAAAAACTTCATCAATATTTCGGTATTTCGGTGAGTGCTTGAGTGAGCTTTTCGATCTTGTACCTCCTTCACCTTTCTTATACCATCGTACCGCAAGACGCCGTGCGAGTTTCCAGTTTCCACCCCTATGTTGTCAATGTTCCATCCATACGTACGAAGCGCTTTGAGTCTTCATTCCTTATACGCATGGCTATAGGGTCTGGAACACTACCAAAAACTGTCTTTCCGACCAATTACAATCCGGGTATCTTTACATCAAGAGTGAATAGGCATCTTCTAGGCAAGCGCGACCGCATCATCACTTCCCATCAGGTGTGATTGTGGTCAAGCATAAGCCTGAATTTAAAAAAAAACTAAAAAAATGCCTGCGAAAATGTGTCCCAGGAATGTGCAACTTACCCCGTTAGCCCTCTACCATCTTAGACTGCATCTTAGCTTAGTTGACGCTTAGTACAAGACACTTAAGTATATTAGGTATATTAAAAATACTAGATGATGTCCGCGTGGATTAAGATTTTTTGATTCCCGCGCGAACTCTTGAATTTTCCGGGATAAAAAGTAGCCTATGTCCTTCTCCGAGATGTAACCTAGCGCTATACCAAATTTCATCAAAATCGGTTGAATAGATAGGCCGTGAAAGCGTAGCAGACAGACAGACGAACAGACACACAGACGCACTTTCGTATTTATAATATTAATAATTATGGATTTTGAATTAATAGTTCCGTCCGTGACTTATTTAAAAATCAAGGTCTCCACTGAAAACCAGCGCTGCACTCTGCTGCAGCATGATGCTGAGATGGAAACCTTTATTTAGTCACGTATCACTATAGTGATACGTGACTAAATAAAGGTATATATAGATATATCTACTTAATATTAATTATAATTAGTCTTAAACTACATGTAGTGATCAAATAAAAAAACCATTTTCTTTCTTTCTTTCTTCGCGGCCAGCGGCGTTGAAACTTGTAAAGCCGCCAGCACGCCACAAGCTTTTACGCAATAAGGCAACTGGTACACTGCCATAACTAGTTTGCGGTGTTTCGTTTGTAGTAACAGTGCCCTTACTCTGAGATTGATCGAATTTAAAATACGGTCTCACTAAGTGAGGTGAATTACATATGCATCAAACTAAAATGAATCTTAATCTTATTAATTTAGAGCTCAATTTCGTGTATGCATTCACAGCTAGCGCTCCAAACGATACGCTTCGAAATTTGAATCGGTTGCACTGAATTTGTGGCTTTAAATCAAGAGTTTTTGGGTCCATTTTAGTTTGACTCAAATGTGATTCACCTCACTTAGTGAGACCGTATTTTAAATTCGATCAATCTCAGAGTAAGGGTACCGTTCTGTGATGTACCGACGCGGCGCATCAATCATAACAACTGTCAACGCGCCGCGGGAGAACTTTTCACCCGACCTCCGAGCCGGTGAAAGCCGACAGCGAGAAAAAGTGCAGAGAAATATTGCCAACGGAGCGGTGCGAATACGTAAAAGCGTGTGGTTTTGATAAGTTTTTTTGATTGCTTTTTTTTTTTTTTAATCCGCTACAAGTTAGCCCTTGACTGCGATCTTACCTGATGGTAAGAGATGATGCAGTCTAAGATCGTAGTGGGCTAACCTGGTAGGTGTATGGCATATTAAACCTATTACCCCTAGTCGGTTTCTATACGGCATCGTACCGGAACGCTATATCGCTTGGCGGTACGTCTTTGCCGGTAGGGTTGTAACACAGATCACGGAATTCCGTGATCTGTGGGTTGTAACTTGCCACGGCCGAAGCCTATTAGGAAGCCTATTAGGAAACCATGGATGTAGGAATATATAAATCATACTAATATTTTAAATGCGAAAGTGTGTTTGTTTGTTAGTTAGTTCTTCAATCACGGAGCAACGGATCGATATGATTTTTGGCAGGGGTATATAGTTGAAGACCTGGAGAGTGACATCTAATTAAATAATGAGGAAAATCCAGAGAATCAAGAAGTTCCCGCGGGAATAAAAAAATCTTATACTACGCGGACGGAGTCGCGGGCATCAGCTAGCTATAATAATAATAAAGTATGGAAGTAAGGATATGAATCAAGGTTTAAGCCCATTGACAATACAAAAGTCCATGATATCAACAAATAGCCATAATTAAGTTACATTGTACTGTGCCCATCATACAAATAGTTACGCAAATTATGTGAAAACGTTTTAAGATACCTAGGTTACTTACTACATGACTATTCAATTAGGTCTAGGTTAGAAGCAATTTTATACGTTTTTCTGTCAATTTTCGTAATAGATGTACATGTCATGCAATGAAATGAAATGAAATGATTTATTTCCTGTAGGACAACTTGTGCCACTTATGATAAGTCGTAAGAATCTACCACCGGCTCGGAAAGCTGATTCTACTGAGAAGAATCGGCAAGAAACTCAGCAGTTGCTCTTTTCAAAAACAGAGAAATGTAACAATTTGTATATATGTAATATAAAATGCATGCACGCTACGTAACAAGTAGGTGTTACACTGACTTGTGGGTTGCTGGATGCGAAGCCGGTTGCTTCCATACAACTTTGTCATCGAGAAAATCATCTAATATGTACCTACTATAATAACCTCGACTTCACAGATGTTGTTTAACAGTCTTTAAATTTATGCAATGGCAATGGCTGAATGAAATGAAATTTGAATGTTTCGAAAATGAAGACATGGTTAAGACTTTGTCAGAACACGCATTTAATATGCTATCGAATCTACCAGCCACTACCACTACCGCAACAGCCCATTAACGTCCCACTGCTGGGCACAGGCCTCCTTTCTCATATGAGAGAGGGAATTAGAGCTTAGACCCACCACGCCGCTCCAATGCGAGTTGACGGGACTATTATCATGTTAGTGATAATAGCCGGGACCGACGGCTTAACATGCTCTCCGAGGCACGGGGGTGACACACCCCCAACTTCCTAACTCCGGGCTAGTACCTACTGAGAATTTCTAGTCAGAAAACCCAATAGGTACTCAATTATGGCCCGACCCGGGATTCGAACCCGGGACCTCGTCGGCCGCAGTCGAACATCACAACCACTAGACCAACAAGGCAGTAAGAACGTTGCATTGCCGTGGTGGAATCGATAAAGTATCACAATATAATAATATAAAAGATCGGTGTGTCACAGATTTAAGTTTTTGATGACATTTTATTTATGAGGCTATATATAGTAACAATAAAAGGACTGTTGCTTGAAACCTGTATATAAATGCGAAAGTTTGGATGGATTGATGGATGTATGGATGGATGGATGTTTGTTACTCAATCACGCCAGAACGATTGAACGGATCTGAATGAAATTTGGCACAGAGATAGATTATAGTCTGGAATAGCACACAGACTAATTTTTATCCCGGAAAATTAAAGAGTTCCCCTGGGAGTAAAATACCTTAATCCACGTGGACAAAGTCACGGGCATCAACTAGTAATAAAATACGAGACAAACATTCAAATAAGCTACGTGGCGTAGTGTTGAGGGCTGTTGCCTTAACGTGCGGAGGTCCCGGGTTCGATCCCCGGCAGGGTTTGGAAATTTATAATTTCTGAAATCACCCTGGTCTGGCCTGGTGGGAGGCTTCGGCCGTGGCTAGTTACCACCCTACCGGCAAAGACGTGCCGCCAAGCGATTTAGCGTTCCGGTACGATGCCGTGTAGAAACCAAATAGGGGTATGGGTTTAATTAACTGCCATGCCTCTAACAGGTTAGCCCGCTACCATCTTAGACTGCATCATCACTTACCATCAGGTGAGATCGCAGTCAAGGGCTAACTTGTAGTGGATTAAAAAAAAAAAAATAAGCTACTAACCAGTAGCCCAAACTTGGTCCAAAAACATTAACAAAGGCATACAAAACCATTCAACCCTGTTTTGCTTGAATGGAATCTTCCAACCGTGGGTAAATGTGATTATTGGATGTTTTCGGATTTTCTATTTGAAGTTATACGCCGTTATGGATTAGTATTATATCCAAGTTGGATATGGATACAATGTAAATGATAGGTTTTATATGCCTCGTTGGTCTTGTGGTACGTATGTTCGTCTGCGGCCGACGAGATCCCGGGTTCGAGTCCCGGGTCGGGCCAAAACAAGTATTGGGTTTTCCAGTACTAGCCCGGACTTAGGAAGTTGGCGGTGTTTCAGCCCCGTGCCTTGGAGAGCACGTTAAGCCGTCGGTTCTGCACCTGCCCTCTCACTGGTCGTGTCGGATTTTCCGTCCAATCGGGCTATGAGAATAAAAGCCGCGCAGATGGCTAATCTCTCTGGAGATTGGCCATAATCGTGCCATAGAAGCAGTCAGAAAGATGAAAAAAAAACAAAATGTCAAACTCAAAAATAGGGCGGCAAAGATGGCGTCCGATTTTTTATAATGCCAAAGCCGCAAACACAAAAAGGATAATACAAAAAGCTAGCGTGTCTCTCCGCTGGCACATAGACGGCACATAACCGGCACATGGCCGGTACATGGCCGGTATAATTGTACATAATACCTATGTATTGTAACGTAATTTGCGTCTGCGCGGAGTATAATGACAGGGCGCGTAGCACGCATGCGCGGGCCACACTACGTGGTTTTGTGACCGAGTTTGATCTTTGATAATCCATATCCAATTCAATTCAATTTATTTAAAACATGTAGGACATACTGGTGTCTCTTATGTTACGTCATGTTTTGACTCTACCACCGGTTCGGAAAATAGATCCTGCTGAGAAGAGCCAGAGCTCAGAAACTCATACTAATATTATCCTTCTGTCTGTCTGCTACGCTTTCACGGCCCATCTTTTCAACCTATAGCGAGATAGGTTGGATCCGGGGGAAGGACACAAGTTACTTTTTATCCCGGAAAATTAAGGGGGTCTCCTGCGGGGACAAAAATACTTAATCCACGCGGATGAAGTCGCGGACAACACCCAGTAATAAATAAGGTAGCTGACTCGCCCCGGCTTCGCACGTACCTTATCGACTAATATTATAAATGCGAAAGTATGTCTGTCTGTCTGTCTGCTACGCTTTCACGACCCAACCGTTCAACCGATTTATGTAAAATTTGGTACAGAAATAGGCTGTATCCCGGGGAAGGACATAGGTTTTTGTATCCCGGAAAATTCAAGATTCTAAAAACCTTAATCCACGCGGATTAAGTCGCTGGCATCATCTAGTTACCCATAAATGCGAAAGTGTGTCTGTCTGTATGTCTGTCTGCTACGCTTTCACGGCCCATAATTTATAGCATAGCGAGGTAGGTTATATTCGAGGGAAGTACATAGGCTAATTTTTATCCTGGAAAATTAAATGAAGTCGCGGACATCACCCAGTTATAAATAAGGTAGTTGACTCGCCCCGGCTTCGCACGTACCTACCTTATCCATACTAATATTATAAATGCGAAAGTGTGTCTGTCTGTCTGCTACGCTTTCACGACTCAACCGTTCAACCGATTTTGGTGAAATTTGGTACAGAGATAGGCTATATCCCGGGGAAGGACATAGGTTTTTGTATCCCGGAAAATCAAGGAGTTCTCGCGGGAATCAAAAAAACTTAATCCACGCGGACGAAGTCGCGAGCATCGTCTAATATTATCTAGGAAGAGCTAGGCCTTCTGACACCGGTATAGCCACAATTATTTGTTAATAATGTATATTGAAATAAATAATTTTTCATTTTTCTATGAAGTTAGTAAGTTAGTATACAGTATGTTATAAAATCTACCTTTTATTAAGCTGATCACAATAGGGATAATGACAATTCAATCAAATCAACAACTCTTTATCAAATTTAAAATCGCACTTCTAGTATGGAAGTTGTATGAAATTCACAGTTGTGACGTCATAAAATGTCACGCACTTTTTTTCTTTAATCTATATTTTAAAATGGTTATCAATTAAAACTAACCGAGGATGTGAATTTTAGGTCTTTTGGAAGACCCTTTATTTAATAATCAGTTAGAAATAATTTATTTTTGATACAGGCATCATCAAAAACTCGACTGGTAACAGCAAATCAATAGGTGATTTGCTGTTACCAGTCGAGGATTTCCGCCCACCATATTCGAACTATTCGGCGAAAGCGTGATTGAATAAAAACAATAGATTATTTTGTAAATAGTTTTTTATTTATCTTTTTTGTGTTTATTTTTATGTCAGCTCGCACAATAATATGGTAGTGTGTCCCGACGCTTCTGAAAGACATAAAAACAATCGCGTTTCCTCCCGCAGACGTGATTGAAGTCGTCTATTTAGGTACAGTCGGCCACAAAAGTGTACATCCATACACATACATTATAAAATCCATAGTGTCTGTCTGTCTGTCAGGTTTAACCAGTTTTTGACCAATTTTAACGTTTTCACAATGATTGTTTGCATTCCGAAAACGAACATAGGCTTACTATCTTAAAATAATAATCTTATTGACCGAGCGAAGCGAAGGTCTCTGAGTCTACTTGAGTGAATTTGCACTTGTCCGTCCGTCTGTCCGTCCGTCCGTCCGTCTGTCAGAGCCTTATAACTTCTGAATTACTAAACGTAATTTCTTCAAACTCTAAACTCAAACTTCTCCAAACTTCAAATTTAAATATAATATGTAAACCAATGGCCTCCAGCCGAATATGGCTTAAAAAGTTATAAAAATCTTTTTTCAGGGGGGCACATTTTTTCATAGAAGCGAATGCGAAGTAAAATATTTTTTATATCGTAACATAGGGTTGCGGTATATCATTTTAAAGATAATTAGGAATAGAGTCCAAACATACCAACCAATATTTACCAACAGTACGGATTTCGATGTAATCGATCCACAGGGGATCTTTTAGTGTATGCCACGCACATCTGGGGTGAGGCCATCGAGAGGTATGGTGAAGCACTAGCTGTATCACTGGACGTCTCGAAGGCTTTCGACCGGGTCTGGCATGAAAGCCTTTTGAGCAAGCTTCCAGCCTATGGGATACCCGCTGGTTTCTGCAACTGGATATCGGACTTCCTGAGTGGACGATCATTTCGAGTAGTCGTTGATGGCTCCTCATCTGATCTCATGGCGATCAATGCCGGTGTCCCTCAGGGATCAGTTCTCTCTGCAACGCTTTTTTTGCTGCACATAAACGACATGCTAAAACCCGGTATCTTTGGGTATGCAGATGACAGCACCGTTACAGAGAGATACATGTCCGGTCCCCGTGCCAGTGGAGCTGAGATTCTTAAGCACAGAGAGGCTTTGGTAGAACGAGTCAATTTGACCTTGAAGGAGGTGTCCGACTGGGGTGACGCCAATCTCGTCAAGTTTAATTCTACCAAAACGCAAGCGTGTCTATTCACCGCGAAACGGAGTTCATTCCCAATCACTCCGACTTTCCGAAATATATCCGTTCCAATTACCGACAGCGTCGAGCTCCTCGGTATCAACATATCGTCCAACCTCAACTTTGGACAATGCATCGAATCCAAGGCAAAAACAGCTGGCAAGAAACTTGGCATCGTCAACAAAGTCAAGCGGTACTTCACGCCGGAACAGCTTCTTATACTGTACCAAGCACAAGTTCGATCGTGCATGGAGTACTGCAGCCATTTGTGGGATGGCTCTGCCAAGTACCAGCTTGATGCATTGGATTCGGTGGATCGTCGCGCCAGGAGACTTATTGGTAACAAAGCGCTGGTCAGTTCGAAGCTGCAAAGCTTGGAACATAGGCGCAAAGTTGCCTGTCTGTCGGTATTCTACAGGATATATTTCGGAGAGTGTGCCCAAGAACTGTTCGATCTGGTTCCTCCGTCACCTTTTTATTATCGAACCGCAAGGCATCGACAAGGTCTGCACCCTTACGCAGTCGAAATTCCGCGGGCTCGTACGAAGCGATTTGCTTCCTCGTTTCTAATTCGAACTGCTAGGATATGGAATGCCCTTCCGGCTTCCGTTTTCCCCTCCTCTTATAATATAGGTACCTTCAAATCAAGAGTGAATAGGCATCTTCTAGGCAAGCGCGCTCCACCTTAGGCTGCATCACCACTTGCAAGCAAGTCTGATTGCAGCCAAGCGCTGGCCTATACATTTAAAAAAAAAAAAAAAAAAACATTTTTTTTTAAGTTTTCCCCTAAAGTTGATGAAATGGGGGGCTTTCAAAGTGGAGATTTTCTAACGTCCAAAGTTGACCTCAGAACTCTCAATTTTCTTAAAGGCTGAGCCTGAAACTTAATCAATTATTTGAATTATATCCTGTACTTGAACAACAAATATTAAAATTAAGGTAAATATTATAAGGAAAGGAAATTATTTAATTTTTAATGAGCTTCAGTATTTTTAACAGAACTTCACAATGATGTCAATAGATGGCGCTCTGTAAAAGTTTATTCGTTTATGCTTGCAAATAATAGACGTAAGCACCATCTTACGTGGAATAAAAAAATAGCCTACTGATAGTACTGATAGTCCATGAACGTAAAGATGAGCGCGCATCTAGACATGCTCGCAAGTTAACTATTACAATATATAGTTAAAACCATCTTATGGATACCGCGAGGTCTCAGTTCGGGGCGAACCACTAGTAAATAGGTACTGCAAGATCATACAGTGAAAAGAATTCCAGAAGAATTGAAGAGTGACAAAATAATTTTCATTATATTTGCCTAAGTATTTGCCGGAAAATAATCCATCGCTTATGGCACTTTCCAGCCATAGTAGTAACCAGCGTCTGCCAAAGCCTTTAGAAAATATAAATTGCCAAATAGCACCACAGAATAGGTAATAGTACGTTAGCGTCTGCCGGGACTCGAACCTCGGGCTTGCTTATAACCCCAGCGTCCAACACTGCGCCAGAGGGGTCGTCGATAGCTGAAGAAGTCTACATATGAATTTATGTTAATAACACTTTTGTAGCTCACTGTACCATCGCAAGGCGGCGCCGCAGCTTTTAACTAGTGATGCTCTTATCACTATAACTTCATTTTAAATGTAGTCGAGGATTAAATCCGAAGAATAGTTTGTCGACTACGAAGACGGAAACGAAGCTGTAGCTTATATTTTATTACTAGATGATGCCCGCGAATTCTTCAAAATGAATTTGGGCTTGTGGAAAACCACCTTCGATTAGTTTAAATAGTAGTATAAACCTATACCCACACCCATCCTGAGGATGTAGTTCTACGTAAAAATCTGTTGATAAGATAGGCCATAAAAGCATAGAAGACAGACAGTAAGATAGACAGTTATTTTTCATATCTAAAC